>CM028130.1:136150000-138650000 GCA_016271365.2 Neoceratodus forsteri
AAGCCTAATTCTCACCCCATTCCATCTGTAAATAAGGTAAGAATTTCCCTTCTTTTTGTGATATTGGCCAAGATAAAACTGTCTTACGACCAACTTGCGAGATAGTACTATTATCTTACAAAGTGAGTATGTCGCAACAAAATACTAATCCAGTCACACAGCAGCTTAGCAGTGCTGATGACATCACAGTAGCAGTGTGCAGCACAAAAGCCAGCATATGTGAGATGCTTTGTAGACTTGGTTGCTTTCAACTTCACATCTGTTTTGATTATATACTGACTTGATTGTATCTTGTATTGATTTGCCATAAAAAGGCACAGTTTACGTTTTGCACTTATCTTTATGTAACTTTATTGATCCTTTTATCACAAAACCACTGCAACGTCAGTTGTACAGCTCAAATATGACATGGATGAGAGTGAGACAGTAGAAAAATCTTTACTCTTCATACTTTGCTTCTTTGCTACTCGTGAGGTCAGGAGCTCAAGTATAGTTCATGAAGATATCTCATTTTACTCTTGCACCAGTGTCATATCCCAGTGTTCACTGCAGGCGCTCTCGGCCGCCTCTCTCGCTATTCATATATGTATATGTATATGTGTGTATATATATATATATATATATATATATATATATATATATATATATATATATATATATATATATATATATATATATATATATATATTTAGGATGTGCCACAGCCTCCACAGAAATATTTTTTCTGAGTGCAGCTTGTGGTATCATAAGTGGCAAAGTCACGAGTGATGTGAAAGGTCAAACTTCATGAGGAAAGAATATCAGCAGTATTTCTACTGGGGCCATGGCATGTTCCACTTATGCCGCACCTGTTAAAATATTTATTTATTTATATCTCAGATTACAATACCTTTGAGCCAGGGGCCCTTTTACAAAAGTTCCACATCAGTAGTTTGACACACAAGCATACAAGACAAATTAGATAAAACATTAGATAACAATAAATGACAATTAAGGCAGTAAGAAACAGTCATGTCAATATATTCTGATGAGTACTGAATACAAATTGAGGCACAAGACAGACAGGGTGGATATTATCAAAATAGTTGGTAGGTAAAAGCAGCCAGAAGTAGGCTTTGTTTTGTGGGGGAGGGTGATGTAGAAGTGAGTAGGGGAGGGTGGGGTAAGTGGGGAAACAAATAAGGGAGGGAGTAGGAGCAGGTTGGAGGCCAAGGTTAGAGTGGGAGAAACAGTAGCAGAAACACGAGGGTGGGAGAGAAAGGGGGGAAGGGAGGTTACTAGCAAGAGCTGCCAAAGTTGTATCTGGTGACGAGGGGGAGGGAAGGATGGTGGATGGGTGTTGTGTAGGGAAGGGTGGCAATTGTAGCTGCTAAGTGCAGTGAGGTGCTGGTGAAGTTTACTCTTCAAAGGGCCAGTCCTAGTCTCATCCAGAATACCTGAGGGGAGGTTGTTTAGCCAGCTGGGCGCCCTATATGAAAAGGATTGCTGCGCCTGGGAGGTGCGGCAAAATGGGACTTAGTAAGTCTGTTTTGACATGCCCAGAGTTTGATGAGGGTTAGATGCAGGAATTAGGAATTTCTTTTGGGGGATTGTGGGGGGCAGTCTACACTGGCCAAGACTAAATTTTTTTTTTTTTTTGCTAAGAGGCAGGTCTGATTTTATTCTGCCTTTGAGGTTTAACCTGCTAGACTGTGCATACAGGTGTTAAGTATGTGTTGGTCTGTGCACTCCAGTAATCAGCCTGTATGCCTTATTTAGTGCTATGCATATCCTTTTGAGCGTGGAGTCAGTAGCTGCTCCATAGACTACTAAGCTGTAGTCTGTAACGGATAGAACCGAGCAATTTGGGCCGGTCCCCAATGTCTCCCCTTGTAAATCTTCTGGTCTCCGCATCGCATCTATTAACATCTGTAGCCTCCTAAAAAAAAAAAAAAAAACTGGACTCCCTACATTGCTGGTTGGCGGATCATAATCCCGATGTGATTGCCTTAGTTGAAACCTGGCTGTCCAGCTCCACCCAAGATGCCCAGGTCTCTCTCCCAGGCTACTCCCTCCATCGGCTTGACAGAATCGGTAAGAGGGGTGGGGGCTGTGCCATCTATGTTAAAGACCCACTTCATAGTCTGCCCTCCCCCCCCCTTGATTACAATGCCCAGGCCCTAACCTAAAGTTGTCTCCTGACCCTGCTAAGGCCCCAATCTTCCTGACTACTGCCTACATACACAAAAATCAAGCCCATGCACTGGGCCCCTTGTTGACTACATCTCCTCTCTTCCTAACCTTTCTGACCAAATCCTGGTAGGTGACCTAAATATCAACTGGCTATCTCCTAAGGAGTCTACTTCCCGTGAGGCATTCGCTGCCATTGACCTGACTCAACTAGTCTCACAACCCACCAGGTTAAATCCTAGCACGGGAACAAGCACTCTTCTGGATGTGGTTCTCACTAACAGGCCCAACTGCGTCCACAACGTTCAAATCCTCCCAGACTGCCTTAGTGACCACTCCCCAGTTCTCCTCTTCTGGGCAATCTCCCTGCCCAAGCCCTCTGTTCTCACCACCCGCCGTCGGTTTAGACCCGGTGGGCTAAAAGACTTAAAACGCCACCTAGCTGGCACTGATTGGTCCCCGCTTCTAAATACCCCTGATATTGACAAGGCGCTAGCCTTCCTTGTCCACACCTTTAACCTTGCCTGTGACACATACCCCATTCACCCCACTTAGATCTAAATTAAGGCACACCCCTGGATTACCTACCTTGCTCTCCGCCTCAAGCAGCGTGACAGCCTGTGGCACCTGGCCATTGAAACTAGCCGCCACTGCTGACAGACTAGCTTCCGCAGTTGCCGAGGAATAAATGTCGTGGGCTGTCCAAAGCTAAGTCAGTTTATTACAACTCTACTCTTACCTCCTCCTGGGGCAACCCTAGATCCTTCTGGGATATCAAGCAGCTTAATGGTGGCACACGCTCGCTCCCCCCTGCACATCTTAACATTGATGGGTCTTCCTGCACTGACCCTGCACTCATTGCTACTCACCTCAACAACGCCTTCACTGACCTTAGTGCAGTGCTCCCGTGCAACTTCTTCAATCCCCTTCCCCCCATGTCTGCTCTTCCCATCCCCCAACCCCCTTTCTACCTTCGTACTGTGTCCACCATGAGGTTAGGCCCTATTTACAAAAGCCCTAAAGTGCAACTCAATCGGCAATGACTCCCTTGATCCCTGTCTCGCCAGGTCCTGGATCAGGTCATCTCACCCATTACTTGCCTCTTTAATAAATCCTCTGCCTTGGGCAATTCCGCCATCTGGAGTGCGCCACTGTTACCCCTCTTCACAAAGGTGGTGACAGATCACACGAGGTAACTACCAACCAATCTCTATCTCCCCAAAGCCTTGGAGAAAATAGTTGCCAGTCAAATCTCCGTTACCTTACAAAATATGAGGTCCACTGTCCTGAACAGCATGGTTTCAGAACTGGCCATAGCACCAATACTGCTCTCCTGGACTTTGCTAACTTCCTTCATAAGTCACTTGATGCGGGCGCCCTCGCTGGCGGTATTTATAGATCTATCGAAAGCCTTTGATACCGCTCTCACCCCTCTATTATTGCCACCTCACAAAGTGTGGGCTTTGCCTCTGGTCCTGTCTCCTGGTGCTAAGCTATTTGCTACTTCGCTCCCAATGTATGCGGGTTGGTGGTACCCTATCCCCTACCTGCCAGATTCGCGCTGGTGTTCCCCAGGGCTCTATTCTTGGGCCTTTACTCTTCTCTGTCTTTCTCAACTCCCTGCCCAATGCTTGCGCTGGTAAAATCCTTCTCTACGCAGACGACGCTGTGCTCTTTGCCTCTGACAGTAACCCCGTCTTACTCCAAAACTCCCTACAGCGTGCCTTTGCCTCAGCTGAAAACTGGTTCTCTGATCACCGTCTTGTCATCAACCTGAAGAAAACTAAATCTGTGCTTTTTGCCCACCCCCAAAATAAGTCCAGCAACTTCCCTCTCTCTGTTCTCTCCGCACAGGTTCACCCCTTGGAACTTGTGCACTCTTATAAATACGTTGGCTTAATCTTCGACTCTGCTCTCTCATTTCATAACCATATCTTTGCATTGACCCCAGCCTCCAATGCTCGGCTTGGTATCCTCTACCGGCACAAAAAATGCCTCCCCACTAACTCTATTCGCCTGGCAGTCACCTCCTCTGTGCTTTCACTAGTTGACTACGGCCTCCCTGTTTATGGCGCAGCCGACCCGACAGCCCTTCAAAAGGTTTGTCTTACGCTTAACAAAGCTTGTAGACTTATTACCAGTGCCCCTAGACTCACCCATACTTGTCATTTGTACTCCTTGGCCTCCCTACTCAACCTCGATGAGCGCCTCCTGTTCTTAACTTGCCAAGTTACCTACAAAGCCCTCCATGGTCTATCCCCCTAGCCTTGCCAACTCTGTTAAGTGGTTTCCAACCCCACAGTCCACACCCGTGCCTCCAGCAAACTGCACTAGTCATTCCTAGGGCTGACGGACCACCCAGGCCAAAGGGTGTTCTCCTGTAGAGCCCCCTTCCTGTACAACTCCCTACCTGCTGGTATCACAATCGCCCCTCACTCGCCAGCTTCAAAAACTATCTAAAAACCACTTGCTGCGTCTCACTCCTCACTGCCCACCCCCCTTGCTGTCTGCCCCTCCCTTTTGATATGCGTATAAAAAAAAAAAATAAAAAAAAAAAAAGTTTAAACTGACAATGGTGTTTGGTACTCATTAGCCTGCAATTGTGACATTTTGCCTATTGTTAATTTCTGTTGCTGACTGTCTCGCCTTTGCCTGCTACTTGCCTTGTCTTTTTTACTGTACATTATTTTGGATTACCTCATGTATGTATGTTGTGTCTGCCTTCGACGAGGTACCTTTGTAAATGAGCCTCTGGCTCAAAGGTTTTTAAACTGATGTTATAATAAATAAATAAATAAATAAATTTACCGAAAGGCGGAGTGCATTTGCGATTAAACAGTCAGTCTGAAAAACAGTCCTGTCCTGGTATTAACTGCCCTTGCGACAAGATCAGCATGGCTACGACAGGATAGAGAACTATCAAGTGTGATCCCAAGATATTTGAAGTTTTGGACGTGTTCAATGGGGAAGCCAAAGTTGTTCAGTATGGCTAAACGGTGGGATTTGTATGTATTTCCCAGGCTTGAGAAGGTCATGGCGTTAGTCTTTCTGTAATTCATTATAAGCGTATGCTTAGTAAACCAGGCCTAGACAGCTGAGAAACTGTCCTGAAGTTGTGATTTTAAGTGGGAAGAGGTCAGGTTGACCAGTGAAAATGACGGCATCATCCGCATATAGGAGTATATTGGTACGTGCTGGGGGGAGGGTATTGAGGAAGAGACTAAAGAGTAAGAGGCCCAGGATAGAGCCTTGCGGGACACTGGCTCACATTTGCTGGCTGTTGGATAGGATGCTACTTATTTTGACTTGTTGAGACCTGCAACCGAGGTAGCTTCTAAACCACCCTACCACATCATGAGATAGGCCGGATGCAAGGAGGGGGTTAACCAGGATGGTGTGGTTGACTGTCAGATGCTTTAGTGAGGTACATATATATTGCCCCACTAGCTGACCCCAGTCAAGTGCATTATGTACATAATTCGTGTATTCGAGCAAAGCTATGGTGGTGCTGTGTGCTTTGCGGAATCCTGGGAACTAGCCTCAGAACTCCCTATACTGCTGCAGACAAATCACGTAACCGAAAGAAGACCCAGCCACCCACACTTCTCCTAGGACTCTGCAGGAAACTCTTGTTCCTGCTTTTACTATGCTCAGGAAATGTTGAACTTAATCCAGGCCCTCTGACACCCTTGGAATCCCCAGCAGAGCTACAAAGCCTCAAGGGGCTGACATTCTCGCATGTTAATGTATGTAGCCTATTAAAAAAAATCACTTCTGTTCAGGCCTGGGTATGTCATACTGCTCCCGATAGTTCTGGTGATTACGGAGTCCTGGCTTCGACCGGCGCCCAGTAACAATGAAGTTAACATCCCCTCCTACTCTTTGTTCAGAGCTGACAGGCAAACCAGAGGTGGTGGGGTAGCTATTTATTTATTTTTTATTTAAGGTCTAGGAATTACAGCCCTTTGAGTCAGGGACTCATTTGCAAAGGCTCCACATCATACAAAAAATGGATTAGAACAAAGTACAATATGTGATTTACAATTGAGACATCAGCTTTGTGAACAAAGAAAGACAGTAAAATACAGAGATGAGCGAAAAAATGTAATGGACAGTCATGGAACAACAGCAGTTTGTGAAGTACTAGTGCAATGGAGATTTATTAGGACTCATGTGCAGTCACAGTGGGAGTTGGACATAATGTGGTTTCGTAACTCAGGCTTGAAGGGACCAAGCTTGGGGATTGATAAAATGCAGTCAGGATTGTATTCATCGGCGTGGGGCCTGGAAACAAAGACCTTTAATAGCAGTGAATAACTGCGAAAGGTTCTGGAATGTGGCAGTGTCAAAGTGTATAGTGGAGCGAGCAGGAAGGTTTTATGGAGGAGTTGTAGACAGCCAGGAGGGGCTAGGCCCAACTGGATTTTTTTTTTGCCAGCAGACAGGTCTGATAAACTAGCCGCCCCTGAACATTGAGCCAGGATGAGCGCAGATAGAGGTCACAGGTGTGCGTCAGACTATCACCACCAATGGCCAGTCTGCAGGTTTTGTTTAGGGCACGTTTAATACTGGACAGTGCTGTCAGAGGTGGCCCCATAGATGATTATGCCGTAATCTACCAGTGAAAGGATGGAGCTGGAGATAGCTAAGCGTAGAGCCTCTGGAGGTAGACAAGCCCTAAGTCTGTAGAGGAGACCGATTCTTTTGTTAATTTCTGTGCTAGTTGACGTGATGTGCTCACGATAGGTAAGGGCAGAGTCAAGGGTAACCCCAAGATATTTGAAGTTGGAAACCGGTTCCAGCGTGGTGCCTGTCACATTAAGTATGGATAATTTTGTAGTGCTGTGCTTGTGCTGTGGATGGGCGAATAACATGACTTTCGTCTTTTTTGTGTTGAGTATGAGCTTGTGAGAGGAAAACCAGGCTTCAATTTGAGAGAAAGAGCCCTGCAAGGATTTTTGAAGCATCATGGGGTCAGGGTGACGACTGAATATCACAGCATCATCTGCATAGAGGAGAAGATGCCCAGAGGAGGCCAGAGGTAACGAGTTCAGGAAAAGTGAGAAGAGGAGCAGACAGAGGATAGATCCTTGTGGGACACCCAATCGGATTGGAAGGTTTGCAGAGAGGGTGTTTCTTATCACCTGTTGCGTGCGGCCAGAGAGATAACTAGAGAACCAGCTAGTAGTTTCATTGGAGATGCCGACAGAGAGGAGGGAGTTAAATGAGCATGATGTGATTGACGGTATCGAATGCCTTGGAGAGATCTATAAAGACTGAGCCAACCAGGCCACCATGGTCAAGAGCATCATGTACAAAGGAGGTGAGTTCCAGTAGGGCAGTGGTGGTACTGTGACCTTTCCTAAAACCTAAAAAGCTAATTTACATCAAGGATAAATTTCCTGCCTCCATAATTGACTCAACTTCTGTCCCAAAAGAATTTGAAAGCTTGTCATTAAAGATTGAAATTGCCACCGGTGTCTCATTATGTATAATAGGATGCTGCAGGCCCCCATCAGCTGGACTGCAGTTGTTAAAACATCTCAAACATCCTGGGTTCGGCATCTTCAGAGTGCATCATACTAGGGGACTTCAAGTTAGACTGGCTCTCCAGTGCATCCACCCCACTTAAAATGTTCTATGATTCGCTTGAGTTGTCACAGCTAATTAACTACTCATCCTAAAAAGCTCAACCCTAATAACAGTGCTCTCTTGGATATCATTTTAGTTAACAAACCCCATTTATTCTCCCATGTTGGTGTCTTTTTCTCTGATATTAGCGACCATTGCTTTATCGCGTGTATGAGATCCACTCTTAAAACCACAGCTGTACCAAAATTCTCCTTTAAAAGGTGCATATGCAACTTTGATCTCCATGGGTATATATCAGACCTAAGAGACTCCATGCGATGGCAGGACTTCTATCTAGTCAAGTCCCTGACTACGGCTTATATTTTCTCAGAAATTGTGCTGGGGCTCTCAACAAGTATGCTCCCATAGTAAAAGTTTGTGCCAGAAACAAATCCTGTCTGTGGTTTACAGAATACCTGAAAGATGCTTTGCGGAGTAGAGATGTACTCTGGAGAACTGCTAGGAAAACTAATTAAATAAATGACTGGAATTCTTTCCGGAGGGTGAGGAACCTCTGCACCAAAATATTTGGTCAGAGAAGCCAAAGCTAATTTCTGCTGCCCTCAACTGGAGAGCTCCTCAAGAAATGCCTCCAAATTCTGGAGGACTATCAAAGACATTGAAGGTCACACCACTGTAAATTCCCTACCTACTAAATTATTGATCGACAATACTGTCGTCTCCAACAGACCGTCTATCCTCGATGCTCTCACTAATCATTTTGGCACTGCAGGGCTAGCCTTTGACTCCTCTCCCGCAAATATCCTCTGCCAACAACTTAGATTGAATACACATGAAAAACCCATCCCCAGTCCATCCTTCTCTCTGCAGCCTACCTCCCTGAAATAAGTCGAAGATCTTCTCCTTCAGCTGGACACTAGGAAAAGTGCTGGGGCTGACCTCATTGACCCGTACTTCTTAAAGGTCAGCTACCATGTCCTCGCAGTCCCAATGACTCACCTCCAACTTACCCTTGTCTCAGGGTGACCTACCGCCCATTTGGAAAAATGCGCTTGTGGTCCCTTTGTTTGTCAGGAGATCCTACTGACCTCAATTAACTACAGGCCAATCTTCCTACTTCCAGTCCTGTCAAAGATGCTGGAGAAAATGAACTACCAGCTTCGGAAAAATTGCTCAACCCGTTACAATCCGGTTGTAGAGCGCAGCACAGTACAATCTCTGCTCTAGCCAAGGTAACAAACGACTGGCAGCTTGAATTAGACAAAAACTTTGCACAGTTTTCTTGGACCTAAGCAAGGCGTTCGATACCGATGATCAGACTGCTTCTGTCGTCCCTCCAGAACATTGGTTTGGATTCACTATCCCTGAAATGGTTCTCCAACTACCTCTCAGGATGACTTTAGCAAGTAAAGGCGGTAGGGGAAGTTTCTCCACCAAAACCCCTATTGAGGGATATACCGCAAGGTTCCATTCTTGGTCTCTTGCTCTTCACCATTTATATTAACAACGTAGATGCCCCCATCAAGGAAGCATAAATACACCTAGTCGCGGATGATACGGTACTCTATGCTAGTAGTCCCACACTGGAAGCCCTTCAAAATGAATTTAATCTGCTGCAACATCAGATTATAAACCAGAAACTGCTCTTAAATGCAAAAAAAAAACAAAAAAAAACCAAGCAATGTTCCTCTCGCACCTTCAAAATGCAATAAATCCTGCAATTGCTGGGACACTCCTGCAGATCACTACCATTCTAGGTGAGCAGTTGGACTACGTACCAAAGTTCCAAGTACCTGGGGGTCTGGTTAGACCATAGACTTACTTTCACAGACCGCTTAGAAGAACTGGCAAAGAAACTTAGACAAAGACTTGGTCTGTTCTTTAGGATTAATAATTTCACAAGCGACGCTAAACTGAAACTGGTTCAAACTACCTTTCTTTCCCTATTGGATTACGCAGACTTTCTATATAGTCGGGGACCTGCAGGTACCCTAGCCAAACTCGATACGCTTTATCACAGAGCCATAAGATTTATCACGGGTCTTCCATACTCTGCCCACCACTGTGCATTGTGCACGGCAGTGGGATGGTCATTCCTTGCTTACAGACGGCAAAAAAATGCTGCGGTTTGGACATACAAAGCTATCTCAAATAAACTGCCCCAGTATATTCTCTGTCTGTTTACCTTTGTGCACTCTGGGGAAGTATGCCCTGAGAAGCACCTCATATCTACCTTTATGTTTACAAAGCAAAATCTCGCATTGGCAGAGCAGCCATCAGCTTTGTGCTACCTCAACTGTGGAACAAGCTGCAAAAAACTTTGAAATGAACTCACCCCATCGGCCTAGCAGCTTTTAAATCTCCCTATATCTACATCATAATGATTCCTGTGCCTGTCTACCCTAAATAGTGACTCCTATAAGTCCAAGCACACTCCAATTACTACTGTTCAAAGACTGATCACATCTATAATCGACTTTCCTCTCCCCTTTTTCTACCCCCATATCTGTCCCTATCGCATTCCTTTGACCCTGGTTCCAGCTCTAAATTATCCATACCATATCATTATATATATTTTTGTATTAGGTTTTATTTGTTTGGTGCACATGATTTGTATGTCTTTACTTTTATGAAAAATTGTCCTACCCAAAACTAGCTGCATCTTCTGTTCCAAATATATTGCTGTCAATGCTACCTGCTGATACTTTGTATATATTGTATTATTGTATCTCACTTTATTTGTATTACTATTTTCTTGTGTGTTGCATCCCATGTATATTGTCCCTTGTTAACAAACCCAGGTTCACCTCGAAAATGAGCTTGCTCAACGGTGATCGCCTGGTTAAATAAAGGCTTTGATTGATTGATTGAATCCTTGTTGTGTACATTGAATTTGGTATTTCTCAAGGTACTCTGTTACTTGATCTGCCACTGTGTTCTAGTGCCGGGGATATTGACTGTAGTTTGTGTGCTGGACTCGGTCGCCACTTTTGTGGATGGGCGTGACCACAACTGCTTTCCACCACTGGGGGAACTGGCCGAGGCATAGTGACGGATTTAGCAGTTTTGTGAAGGCTGATAGGACCTCATCGAGAATTAGACTAATAAGTTTGTCAAGTGAGTCGCCACTGAATCTTGAGTTCCTGAGCACCCTTAGCAGGTACTTTTTGGCCTCCAACAGGGTGACTCTTAAAGTAGAAGGGGAAGGGGTGGACACTGAAAGGTGTCACATGTACTGGGCTCAGCAGTGCTGGCAGGTACATCGAAGTCGGGGAGAGGAAGTATGCCACTAAGGTCAGAGAAGGCCGTGTTGAAGGTGTCAGCAATATGCTTAGGGTCCTGGGTGATTACACCATTGACTCCAACATAGAGTGTGAGGACTTGCAGGTTTTACCTGTAAGGCCTTTGATGTTCCAGAATTGTCTTCCATCCCCCCCAGAAGTTGGAGAGCTCCTGTTTGAAATGTCGGAATTTAGCAAGGCGGACCTCACACGTACAGGCATTCCTAGCAGCTCTGTATCACTGAATGTCAGCTTGCCTTCCGGTGGCCTGAGCACGATGCCAAAGATTGTCTAGTAGCCATGTGATTTAAGGAGGGACGAGGTAATCCCTGGGTTGATAGCACCCTTTATCTTGCGTTTTTTAATGGGGGCATAAATGTCACAAGGCGCATTGAATTTAGAGATGAAGTATTCCAGGGCTTGGTCTGCGTTTTGAGCCATGTCAGCAGGTGTGCACTCAGTTTGTTAAAGGGAAGCCTTAAGGTGCTTGAACTGTCCTTTCTTTAGGATGCAGTGTATTGTCGTTTTGGTGGGTAGGTTAGGGGCTTTGTTTGACTAGAGGCAGAGAATGACCATGTCCTTCCTATTCCCCCTGTAGGCCTGCAACTCATTAGGGTAACTATCCCTCCCCAAGCTCCTTCCCTCCTTTCTTCCCTGTGGCAACCCCCCTAGGGGACTCTAACATAGGAACGTAGCAAAGTGATGGCAGAAGGGGACCACTAGGCCCATCTAGTCTGCCAGTTAGTCCAGCAACCTCTAGGTTGGCTGTGGACTCCCCAATCCCATCACAACCCTCGATGCCTATCCCATGCCCTCTTGAATCCTCACACTGTGTTCTCCCCCAACGCCTCTCTTGGTAGCGCATTCCAGGCATCCAACACACAGAAACATAAAAACAGACTTTGACGGCAGATAAGGACTGCTTGGCCCACCTAGTCTGCCCATTTCCCTACCTACAGGATAAGCTACAGATCCTAGTTAACCCAACAGCCTATTTCTTCCTACCCCCCACAAGAATTCCATTATGTCTGTCCCATGCATCCTTGAATTCTCCCACGTTATTAGACCCCACAACCTCCTCAGGAAGGCTGTTCCATGTGTCCACCACTCTCTCTGTGAAAAAATACTTCCTCACATTGCCCCTAAGCTGTCCCCCCCTCTCTATCTTCAGATTTTGTCTCCTTGTTCTTGCACATCTTTTTCTGAAAGATGCTACCCTCTTGGACTTTGATTCCACTGAGGTACTTAAACATTTCTATCATGTACTCCCTCTCCCTCCTTTCCTTAAGTGCATACATATTAAGCTAATTGAGTCTCTCCTCATATGGCTTCTCTTGCAAACCCTGCACCATTTTAGTTGCCCTCCTCTGGACCGCCTCCATGCTGTCTGTCCTTGTGGAGATGGGGTCTCCAGAACTGGATGTGGTACATAGAAACATAGAAGTTGATGGCAGATAACGACCGAAAGGCCCATCCAGTCTGACCATTTATTTTTCTATCTTATGAATATGCTATCAATCTTTGCTCTGTCAATGGCTTATCTATTCGTACTCATTTGTATTGCTCCCTTATGCCTCTCCCATGCCTGTTTGAAGCCCTGCACTGTATTCTAATCCATCACTTCCTGAGGTAGGCCATTCCATGCATCCACCACGCTTTCTGTGAAAAATATCTTCCTCACATTACCCCTTAATCGGCCTCCCTCTAATCTATTTTTCTTATATTGAAACATGTTAGACTCTTTCACCTTGTTGATGCCCTTAAGGTGTCTGAATGTTTCAGTCATATCGCCTCTCTCCCTCCGTTGCTCCAGGGTATAAATATTGAACTCCATTAATCTGTCCTCATATGTTTTCTGATGCAGTCCCTGCACCATTTTGGTTGCCTTTCTCTGGACTGCCTCAATTTGGTTAATGGCCTGTCGGCCCTACCGTCAGTATTGACGCAAGCTATGGAGGCTTCATCAAAGGGATGCTCAGAGGCAACTGACAGGGCTGGGACGCATGGATGAAAAGCAGTGGTTTCGTCCCAGGGAGATCATGCCAGACCAACCTCATAGATTTCTATGACTGGGTGACAGGGACCCTGGACAGGCAGAGTCCAGTGGACATCTTATATCTGGACTTTAGTAAGGCGTTTGACTCTGTTCCCCACTGCAGGGTGTTGGCCAAGTTGGGGGAGATGGGAGTGGGAAGACAGTTGCTTAGATGGGTGGGAAACTGGCTTACAGATGGAACACAGAGGGTGGTGGTGAGAGGGACCGTCTCCTCCCCTAGGAAGGTCATCAGTGGGGTGCCATAGGGGTCGGTACTGGGACTACTACTGTTCAACGCCTGTGTCTCCAATACAGGGACAGGAGTTAGGAGTAGGATGAGTCTTTTCGCGGACGACTCTAAGCTGGGAGCATTGGCCAACGGAGAGGATGCAAGGGTGGCAGTTCAGAGGGATCTGGACACCCTGGAGGGCTGGGCAAGGAGGTGGAGGCTTAGGTTTAACCCAAAGTGTAGGGTGTTGCATCTGGGGGGTCAGGAACCCAGGGCATGTTTATACCTTGGGAGGGGTTCCACTGCAAGTCACTATAGGAGAAAGGGACCTCGGGGTGGTGGTAGACACCAAAATGAAGAGCAATGAGAACTGCAGAAGAACGGTGGCAAGGCAAGCAAGTTGCTGGGCTGCATAGCCCGGGGAATAACATCCTGGAGGAGTGAAGTGATCCTCTCTCTGTTCAATGCCCTGGTTAGGCCGCACCTTGAATATTGCATGCAATTCTGGAGGCCGTGCCTTAAGAGTGACATAGTACTGTTGGAGAGGTTCCAGAGGAAGGCAACTAGAATGATCAGGGGTATGGGGGATAGGACCTATGAGGACAAGCTGCAAGCCCTCTGGCTGTACTCACTGGAGGAGAGATGGAGGGACATGATTGAGGTTTTCAAATATGTAAAAGGGATTAACAAGGGTGGAGCAAATGAAATGTACAGGCTCAAGCAAAAGGGCAAAACCAGGGGGCATAAATGGAAACTGGAGGGAGGAACCTATAGGGGAGAACGTAGAAGGCATTACTTCACAGAGAGGGTGGTGGAGCCATGGAATGCATCGCCTGGGAGTCTGGTCGAGCAAGACACTGTGGAGGGCTTCAAGAAGGGGTGGGATAGATGCATGAAGGTACTGAAGCCAAGATTGACCCTCGGGGGGGGGGGGTGCCCGCCGAGGGCTGGATACCGAGCAGACATAAAAGACTGACAGGCCTATTCTGCTGGCTTTTAGTATGTTAATATCCCTGTGAAGGTGTGGCCTCCAGTACTGCATGTAGTACTCCAGATAGGGCCTAACCAGTGTCTTGTAAAGAGGGATTTCTGATGTTTCCTTTGAACTTCCCACTCTCAAGCTGGAGATCATAGCAGGGTTGCCCCTCCTTCCCCTTGTTTTTTTTTTTCTACCCCCCCCGCTGTATCCTATGTACTGTTGCCATCCTCTCCTGCCTCTCCTTTACTGTCCCAAAATATGCTACGATTAATTTGTGTATGTATACAGCCTTTGCTTTAAAAATCCAGGGTTAGTACCATGGCAGCGCATCTGCTGCACAGAGCCAGGGTTTGGGTGAATGTTGCCTGGTAAAAGAGAGGTAGCAAGGTAATCCTCATCAGAAAGCGTTCAGTGTCAACCAAAACGTTCAGCAGAGTGGGCATACCTAAAAATCATTACTGATCAGGGTAGTAATTTTGGTGCTTCATTACTAAAGGAGCTGTACAGACTAATGGGTATCATTGCCATATGAACATTCCCTTATCACCCTCATACTGACTGTCTTGTGGAACATTTTAATCGAACCCTAAAACGCATGTTAAAAAGGCCTGTAAAAGGGGAAGGGAAAGACTGGGACCAATATTTGCCTTACCTGCTTTTTTCTTACAGAGAAGTGCCACAGGCATCAACAGGTTTTTCACCATTTGAAATGCTGTATGGTAGACAACCTAGAGGGCCACTAGATGTAACCAAAGAAACATGGAACGATAACCCCCATCAAAAACAATCTATTACATCTTATATGTGTGCCCTGAGAAAGAAGCTTGTAAAATATGTTGAAATCGCCCATAGTAATCGGGAAGAGGCCCAAAACCAGCAGAAGGTGTATTATGATCATGGGGTAAAATAAAGGTTTTTTTTTTTTTTTTTTGAGCCAGGTGAAAAGGTCTTGGTACTGTTACCCATTACAGAAAAACTGTTAATGAAGTGGCAAGGGCCTTATAAGGTTCTTAGACGTACTGGCACAGTTGACTGAGATTGAGACCCCTGACAGGAACAGTCCTATTAAGATATACAATCCTAATCTCCTCAAGAAATGGGTTGAAAAAAACACCAAAGGCTACTTTGCTCATTTTACCAGAAACTGATAAAGAAGATATTGATGTAGCTTATGATAGACTGGAACAAATTGTAACTACTGATGCTGTAAAGGGGAATGTTTCCTGAACCTCTGAACAAACCGCAGAAGTCTGTAACTTGCTAAAGACATTTAACAGTACTTTTACCACAGTGCCAGGCCAAGCTAAACGTGTTGAGCACATAATAGCGACTAAGAATGCTCGCTGTATTAGGCAAAAGGCATACAGATTACCAGAGTGGTTAAAAGCAGATGTGGTTAAGGAAATACCCAATTCTTTCATTTTTTGTATCCTAGAGGAGTCTAAGTGCTTGGTCATCACCAATGGCGACTGTAAACAAAAAAGGGTGTAAGAATCTGCCTTGATTTTAAGAAACTTAATTCAGTATACTTCATTGAATTTTAAGTTACGCAAACAAGCACATAAACCACAGAACCAACATAAATACTACGACAGAATAATGTAAGAATTAATAACAATTAACGAAATCTCCCTCCCCACCCCACCCCACCTCCCCTGTCATCGACCTACTTAGGAAAAGAAAAGTCCGAAAGAAAAGAGGGGAAAGCCTCCAGGAATAGTAAGATAGGCTTAGGCACCCCAGAGGGAGAGTAAAGTAAATAGAGATTCCCATGTATCTCGAAAGGACTGTGTTCTCTTTCTCATAGCTGCAGTAGGTTTTTCTAGCTGGAGAGCCAACAGGATCTCTTGGTGCCACTCGAAGACTGTTGGAAGTGAATCTTTCTTCCAGTGCCGCAGGAGGACCAGTTTTGCAGTAGCAGCCATCAAGGTCAAATGAGCTTTACTGATATGGGGGTACCAGAGGGGAAAGGTAATCACTAAACGGCTCTCTGGAGTGACGAGTTTCCAGACCCAGTAGCGGGTCCAGAGTTTGCTGAATAGAATTCCAGAATGACTGGACTTTGGGGCATGCCCATAGGAGGTGATGGAGAGAGCCAGTGGCCTCATGGCATATATTACAAAGTGGGGATGGGAGTTTGCCCATTTTGATCAATTTAGTAGGTGTATAATATAAATTGTGCATTATACTGAATTGTACAAGGCGGAGCCAGTCTTGTTTAATATGTTTATACAAATTATGCCATGAGACTTTCAAGAGCTCGCCATCAGCTGGTATATGAAGCTCTTGAACCCAGTAGTAACAAATGCCTGAGGGGAGGTGAGAGTCCAAAGACTGGAGGTGCTTATATAAAACAGATACTGTGTGCAGTTGCTCTGCCAAGGGCAAAAGGGAAGCTGCTTCCCCCGGAGGTGTCTTATTCCAGGGTTTAGGACCCAAAAAGGAAAGTACTGCATTTTTGAGTTGCAGGTATTTGAAACTAGATATGTGGGCTATGTTTTGGGAAATGGAGATGTCAAGCCAGAGGTTACCAAGATAGAAGCTGTAGCCAACAGCCCTGTCCCCAAAACCAAGAAACATATGAGGTCATTTTTAGGGCTGGCTGGTTATTATCTGAGATTTGTTCCAACTTTGCAGGGTTAGCTACTCTTCCCCCAACCAACAGAACTCACAAAAAACAGTACCCAAATAATGTGAAATGGAGCTTTTTGAGTTAAGGCTACATTATGTTCAGCCCCTGTTTTAAGAAGCCCAGACTTTGAGAAACTATTTTTGTTACATATGCATCAGAGGTAGGCCTAGGTGCAGTCTTGAGTCGGCATATAGATGGGAAAGAACATAGTAACAGAGTAGACACACCAGAGGGTGTAGACAGAATGAGAAGCGACCTGCAGAAACTTGAAGAATGGTCAGGGATTTGGCAGTTGAAATTCAATGCAAAGAAGTGCAAGATAATGCATATGGGGCACAAAAACCCTGGCACAATATATCAGTTGGGGTGAGGATATAGCATGCACCAAGCAGGAAAGGGATCTTGGGGTTATCATCTCTGATGACCCCAAGGTAGGGAAACAGTGTGACAAGGCAGCAGGTAAAGCAAATAGGATGCTGGGATGTATAGGCAGGGGCATCACCAGCAGGAAAAGGGAAGGCCATAATTCCGCTATACAAGACACTAGTGAGGCCCCACCTGGAGTACAGTGTACAGTTCCTGAGACCATACCTACGTAAGGACATAGACAGGGTAGAGAAGGTTCAGAGGAGGGCAACAAAGATGGTGCATGGATTGCATCACAAGTCCTATGAAGACAGGTTGAAGGAACTGAACATGTACTTACTGGAGGAGAGGAGGAGAGAGGGATATGATAGAGACATACAAGTATCTTACAGGAGGAACAGGGTGCAGGAAAACACTATTTTAAGCAAAAGATGTTCCAGGACTAGAGGCATGAGATGAAGTTGGAGGAGGACTATCAGAGGAAACATGAGAAAGAATTTCTTCACAGAACGGGTGGTGGAAAGTGGAACACCTGCCAGAGGAAGTGGTGGGGCTGAAACAATCACGGGATTTAAGAAAGCATGGGATAGACATAAAGGAATTCTGGAGGTCAGGGGTAAGGGGCAACAGACTTCTAGGAAAACAAACTGAACTTACAAGCTCAAATGGGCAGACTGGGTGGGCCATAGGCCCTTATCTGCCGACACTGTCTATGTATCTATGTAAGAACATCCTATTCTCTATATTAGTAGGAAGTTGCGTGACAGAGAAAAAAGGTACTCCACAATTGAAAAAGAATGCCTTGCAACAAAGTGGGCCATGGAGTCTCTTAAGTTTTACTTACTAGGAGCAGACTTAGTACTTGTAACAGATCACAGTCCTCTCTGTTGGCTTAACCAAATAAAGGATAACAATTCTAGAGTCACATGGTGGTACCTGGCACAACAGCCATGTAAATTTAAAGTGTTGCACAAATCTGGGAAAGAGAATGTCAATGCTGATTTTCTGTTTAAATATGGATCTGGAATTGAGAATTCTGAAGGCTGAAAAAAAAAATGTGAGTTTAAACTTCACTCTTTGTTGTACTGTTATGGAAAAACAGGATACTGCATGTGCACAGAACTGTACGGATTATATGTTTATATTAGATGAAACTTATTAGATAGTTTTCGAAACCTGTTTTTTGTAAAACAGATTCCCTGTTGAGGGGGGTATGTGACAGTGTAAATTAACCAACTACTGCTCACTTTAAGTAGTGAGTGTATACCCAAAGGTTCTTGGTTGGAGCCTTCCAGTAACCCAAATAAAAACAGACACCTTAGACTTAGTGCTAAATTAGTTATTTGTATCAAAAAGGCAAACCAGAAAAGTCCAGTTTTAATAAGAGATTCATCCAGACATGATTAACAATTCTAAGGTGCTAAGACAGATGAATTCTAACATCATCTTTAAGCATCAGATAGCCCACTACTATCCAGGTGTTCTTAGCACAGCTCAAATCTAAGCAACTAATGGGGCAGTCCCATTGGGGTGTTTCTAACATGCAGTCTAAACAGCTAGTAATATTGTATTACAGGACTACATGTTTTCAGAGAAAATTAAGCAGTATTGCTCCCCTTTCTCTGGGTGTCTCAATCATCCATGGCAGCCATCTGGCTATTTCTCTTGGACACACTAGACATACGGTCTGTCTAATACTTATACAGTGTTTGACAAGAAATGCAAAACAAAGGACATTCACTTTTCAGATACTCTGATCGTAAAAGGCAAAAAAGTAGGATCATGAGACAAGGGTTCAAAATGCATACATCACTGCTGTCTTGACATTAATCGAAAGGATAACATCATTTGTCACAAGACGTAAATAAAATCTCCTAGCACTAAAAATATGTTGCTTAGAAAAACATAAAACTAATGTCACAAGACAAGGGCATAATAGATATTTACTAATAATGACCAATAATGTAAGTTTGAAAATAGACAAACATAAGATAGGGAGTTGGACCAGACATTAATGCTTGCCAACTTGCACATAATTTCTCTTTCTGCTTATACCGTTGCCTATATTAGCTATATTCAAGTTTAGTCACGACCTTCCATCTTGCCCAAAAGAACAAAACATGTTTTGTACAAGATTAGTTTTTGCTATGCACAGCAAGTTTGGTATTGATTGAGACATTTTGCTCTAAAACAAAACATGTGCCCTTTCACCCATTTCTTGGCGATACCCTCTGCAATAACCATTTTGCTTCTGGTCACCTTTTTACATTACTTCACAATTATTCTGCATTACTTTAATACTTTTATTAATCCTCTTATTTTCCCAGCATTCTGCCAAAATACCACAACAGGGTTGAATATGGCCCTGTCCCTTTTGTTATGGAGAACTCCTTTTCCATTTCTTCTGTCTGGTTGCGCAACCAGGTTTTCTTGTGACCTAGGACCTTAAAAGCTATTACATCAAAACTACCACACTATACCTCCGACCTCTAAGCGATCTTCGAACCTACGCCTTAAGGAGCTGCTCACTAATTTCCCTAAAGATACCCAAGGCCCACACGCGCATTGGGAGAGCGTCCATGAGCATCTCGCTGCCAACCCTCTGGAACGAAAGACGAAAATTACTGAAACTAAAAACCCCAGCAAGTGTCATTTAAAACTTTATCTGCAAAACTAATCAAAGAGGTCTGTCGGGCGCTATGGAGCCGAGTAGCGTGCAGCAACTTTACAGCTTGTACCTCGAGGGAGGAAATCTACTTAAATCTCGTATTTAAAAGCTTCTCAGAGTTTTTAACCTCACCAGTGTGAAGAGCGACCCTAAATTTCTTAGGATGGGCAATCCCAAGAAAGATAGGATCCCTGGAGGGGCTGGAAAAAGCAAGGGAACGGTTGGACTTGGGAGAGCAGAAGAAGCCACGTTAACTGAAGAATGATCTGACGCAGGAGAAACTATTAACACCCTGGGCCATAAACTTCAGACCTTGATAGCCTCAGTTTCTGTACTTAATCAGAAGGTGGACGACTTTAATGCTCGGGTTTTAATCGTGGAGAAAGCAGTAGACGGGCTTAAAGATGATTTCAAGGAGACCCGTAAGCAGGCTGAAGCCTCGACCGGAGCAACCACACTGCTTATTAAGGAAACCCAGCATCTTAAGGCATGTCTGGAAGTGCTTGAAAATCGAGCTCAAGGGGCTAATGTTCAGATTGTAGGTTTTCCCGAGGGCTTGGAGGGGGATTATCCGATCCTGAACATGCAGGAATGGCTTTCTGAAAAGTTAAATCCGGAAGCCCCAGCAAACACCTGGGAAATACAAAAAATTTACAGAGTTACACCACGTGCTCGCTCACAAAATTCGGAGGATCCCCGTACCCTAATGTTGGTTACCTCGGGTGTTGCAGCCAGAGACAAAATTCTCAGATATGCCCACAGGGCAGCTCCACTGTATCAAGGGGATTCCCTGGTTCACCTCTTCCCCGACATCAGTTAGCAAAGAGGCAGCGGAGAAAGAAATTTAATGGTGTGTGGTGAGTCTTGAGGGAACTGGGAGTACCGCACACAATCATCTTCCCAGCCGGACTTCGGATTGTACATCAGAGCAGGGTTTACTTACTTTCAGATCCCACGGAGGCCGGTAAATGGACAGATAGGAGGGCTGCTGAAGTACGAGGGAGAACTGAAGGGTCAGACGAAGACGACATGGCAGCAACCTGAGGCATTAATGTGGGGACACTGGAAAGTTTAATTCCTGGTAACACCGTTATAATTTCACCCAACAGACTAAAATTTAAATAAACCGGGTAGCCTGTTCAATCATTTAAACTGGTTGTATAAAATTCTTAGTCCTCCTCTTATTGGAGGCTTTCATATTTGTTAGGAACCTGATCAGGCTTGGTATTTTTCGTTCTGTATCTCTTTTTGTTTTGTTTAAAAGGGAAGTGTTGGGTTGGGGGAAAATAAATACATACAACTAAGTCCAGTAGTGTTGAGCTTTTAAGGAGTAAGAAGTAGATGTTAATAGATGTTCACTGTCTCTTAATATAGTATATTGCTTAGCTGCAGATTAGCTTGTTGTAGGTATTGTTTTTTTTTTTTCATTTAGGTTGGACCATGACACCAAATAGCCCTTATTGTAAGGGCATTATTCACTATTTTGGACTGAATTGCTGGCCAATTACTTAACATTTGTTTCAGCCATGTACTCTTGGGTTCTCTGAACAGCATATATTAGGGGTTTTATTTAATCTTGTATAGTAAATATTATAGGACACCCCCGTATGATGTACCACAATGTAGTTGATGCATAATATCCTTTTGATTAAGGAAAAGGGTATTCTCTTTTCCAAGAGGAATTGCTGTTACTATTTTGGACTGTGTGCTACATGCTTTCTTGTCTTATGTGCAAGATAAAATGAAAAAATAAAGTAAAAAAAAAAAAAGAGGTCTGTCGTTGCTTCACCCGTTTAGGATTTACGGCTCCACACCTCACCGGGGCTCCTTACCCAACCGCTGTACTTATGCGCGTTTACAGGCGGCGGTGCCCCTGAAGCCGATGCCAGAATCCATTAAGCCGGATCCAGATTCAGCAGAGTTACAGTAAAGCCGTAAACCGCCGGAGGGTGAGCGCCTTTGCTGAGCACACCCCCAAGTACTCCTGTACTCTAGACTCCACCTGTTCTCCACTCCCCTGTCCACCCTCCTAATCTGCTATGCTTATAACTAGTTATCTATACAGATCCTCCTGGATTATAGGGCTGCATTCACCATTTATTTGCGTCTTTGTCTGGTTTCTCCCTCTTTTTTACCCAAATGTGTTCCTTATTGCATGTAACTGTGGTTTTATTTAGTATGTATGCGCTCCTCGCTCATTTCACTGCTGTTCTTCCTATGTATTACATTGTATTCTTTTTTTTTTTCCTTTTGTATTGATGTATGATGCTTTGTATCATTTATGACTTGAGATGCAGGTCCACCTTGCAAATGAGCTTGCTCAGTGGTGTCCGCCTGGATAAATAAAGATTTTGATTGACTTGATCACCCCGACGGTCCTGCAGTTCTGTGCCTCTCACTATGCCTCTCACTATCCCTCTACCTTCTCCTGCTGTTCTGTCTTTTCTCCCCCTTGCATATCTGCTGGTATAAAAATATATTTGAATCATTATGTGGAAATAGAACGGATACTGGGATCCCTTTTAGAAATGTATGTAGTTTTACTGTTGAAATATATATAGCTATACTATTGAAATGATTGCAAAAAGCTGTTTGGAACTCAAGGGGTTAACCTGTTTGCAAACTCTCTGAGAAGCTGTAAGCAAGAGGTCCATGTTCTTTTTGCTGCACTTGTTGAAACTTACAAGAACACTGAGAAGCATGCTCTTTTCTTAACAAGCGGGGGTTGCAAAGACCTAAAAACAAAGCTGCAGTTTCTGCAAGAGAGAAACAGACCGAGAATGGAAATTGGGAAGAAACCCGATGGACTTTCTCTGTTTATACTACCTTTGTAAATAGTTATACTGTACACATTTTTTTATTTTACTGTTAATAAATCACTTGATCGAATTTTACAACTGCTCCTGGTTTTCCTGTGCTTCCTGGCCTGTGCCTCGATGACACTAACCCAGTTTACCTGGTCTCCCATGCTCAGACTACCCATCTTGTTAATCAGCCTTCTATGTGGGACGATATCGAAGGCTTAGCTGAAATCTAGGTAGGCGACGTCTACTGCCCCTCCCTGATTTATTTCCCTAGTCACCCTGTCAAAAATCTATTGGATTCATTTGACATGACCTTCCTGCCGTGAATCAGTGTTGCCTCAGATCCTGAGCACCGCTTGATTCCATATGTGAAACTATCCTTTGTCAGCAGTGTTTCCATGATCTTTCTCACCATTGAGGTGAGGCTGACTGGCCTGTAGTTCCCTGCCTCTTCCCTACTGCCACTTTTGTGCAGTGGGACTACATGTGCGCTCCTCCAGTCGTCTGGAACACCTGTGTTGAGTGACTCTGAACTGGGCTGCCAGATGCGCTGCTAGTTCCCTTCGCAGCTCATTTAATATCCTCAGGTGGATGCGGTCTGGCCCATGGCCTTATCCATCTTCAGCTTTGTGAGTTCTTCCAGAACACACTCCACTGTGAAAGGACTGGTGTCCACTTCTCTCCCCAACCCCATTGCCTCTGCAGCCCAGCTGTCGTCCTTGACCCTCCCCCTCCTTAGTGAATACTGAGCAGAAGTATTTGTTCAGTATTTCTGCCTTGTCCAGATACGTTTCCTTACACTCTCCCTTCTCCCCTTTGAGCCTCACAACCCCCCCCGGTTTTTCTTCTTTCACTGGACAAAGGACTATAGGAAGTCCTCCCAATTGTTTGCTTCCTTCACCACTGGGAGAGAGGATGCTCCAGTGTCCAAACAGTGTTTATCCAACTTGTTAGCCAATTCTATTTTTTTTATTACAGGAAGTATGGTAAAGAACTTCCTGGTGTGGTTCATGGCCACTTCCGTTGCATGCGTAAGAAACGTTTCAGCTGCAGAGATCTGTGCAGCTGCTACTTGGAGCACTGTCCATACCTTTACATTACAGTCTGGACATCTCCCCTAGGTGTAGGGTCAATTTCGACCTAGCTGTTCTACAAGACTTTCTCTCTTATGTCCTTATGACCTACCACCCAGTCTGTCACTTGTTGCCAGAATTGCTTGGGAGTCGTCCTACCGTTATGGCCTGCTGAGATATGCCCTCTAAGTAAGATAGTACAGTTATGTAAGAACTTACCATAACATAAAAACGTGTCGGCAGATGAAGGCCTTTCAGTCTATCGAGTCTGCTCAATTGTGCAGCTAGCAGTAGATCTTCGAGGGGATCTCTTGCAGCAGGCCATACTTTCCCTCCCTTCTTCCCTTTTTTCCCCCTCCCTCCATTTTTCCTGTTTCGTGGCCTTCTGCTTCGCTCTCCTCTTCCATAGCTGTGGTCCTTCTGGTTCTTATTGTCTAACCTAAGGTTACCTCGGCTTCCTCCTAGGTTCCCCTAGGGCTGTTATTTATGATCTCTGGTGGGAGAACCGAGGAGGGTGTGTGGGCTGCCCACTCTTACAGGGTAGGCTAAAGTCCGAGGGCGGCCCCCTCTGGTAGACTGCTAGCTAGAAAGTTTGTGAGGTCCTAGTGCCTGGTGGCCAAGTCCTACCAGTGTGGCCTACTGCAAGAGATCCTGTTGAAGATCTACTGTTACGATAAGTTCTTATGTAACTGTACAGTCACGAACTCACAGCCCCCTCCTCTCCCCTTTTCAACACAAACTTCTAACTGTTCAGATTTAGTCCTAACCTTGACATGACTTCTATGTAAAGTCTGATTTTTGAAATGGACACTGTTTTTTCCTGTCTAAGAAGGGCCTATCCTTTGTGTTACAGGTGAAAGTATGAAGTCTGCCTCTGGAGAATTTGCTGATGATCCCTGCTCCTCTGTGAAGCGTGGCAACATGGTGCGAGCTGCTCGCGCCTTGCTTTCTGCGGTCACTCGCCTGCTCATTCTGGCCGACATGGCAGATGTATACAGACTACTTGTGCAGCTTAAAGTCGTAAGTATATTCTCGTTGCATTCAATGTGTCAGTCTTGCCTGAATCTTTCTCAAAGTATATATTTTTATTATTGTACCCCTGCCCCAAGTAGCACCTAGAAACTGTGTGCCTTTCAAATCAGTGTGCTTTCCCCAGTTACCAGTTTTCTGTAAATAACTGTCAGATGTAACTAGCCTTTTTTTCTACTTGATTTTTGAGCTTTTTGTCAAGTTCAGTGGTACAGAGTAGCAGTGCAGTAGTTGCATATTTGGACAATCTTCTATAAGAAATCTAATCATGAAGATGAATCTGAAGCGTATCAGGTCACAAGAGTTTTAAGGTGATCTATTCATTGGTTCACTATTCTGTAATATATTCTTAAGACATTTGTGACCAGGGTGCGAAATTCCTATACCTTAGGTGCCCCAGGGCAGGCACTATTGTCTCAGGACCACCTACTGGTGGTTAGTACCTGCCCAGTGGGGCACCTAAGGTATTGCTGCAGAGCTCTGTGGTTTTTCCCCTTCCTTCAGTGCTGCTCGTTTGTTTCATTTTTTCTAAGTGCTGCTCTTTTTTTTTTTTTTTTTTTTTTACTTCTGGAGCTGACACATCATTTTCGGGGGGGCGGGCGGTGAGAAGATCGCAGGCGCACAGAGCTGACACCGGGACATGATCACGGGGTGCACAGAAGTGCTGTTCCCAGTGTCAGCCGACTATCCAACAAGAGGAGTAGGCCGAAGACTCCCGTTTCTGATTGTCACTGCCGAGAGCCAACTGCAAGTTGGAAGGGGTCTGTCCGTCACTGCTGGAGGTTGGTTACATGCTCAGACACCAATTGGTGTCTGTATTACAGATTCGCCTGCCCCATTGATGCGAGGAAGACCCTGCAAAGCGCGGCATTCTATCCTGCGGTCTTAACGCATAGGTCCTGCTGCCGTTTCACAGAGAGAGGGAGAGAAACTCTGTAGCAGATTTACTGGTGCAATCGGGATCTCCGATCACGATACAACTTTAATTCAAAACAAACACCAAGTAAAAAAACCAAAAGCTTTTTTAAGAGCTACTGCTTATTTAGAGGCTGTGTATACAAGGGGAGTGTGTGACTTAGGCGAGAGAGGAGGTTGATGAGTGGCATGTGAGATTGCAAAAGTCTCTCTCAGCAGGGAGAAAATAACTCTTCCAGGAGCAGAATAAAAACAGACTACCCAACCAACTTCAGAGTCAACTAATTCTGTAACAGCCAGACCGAGTTACTGAAAATCGGATACCTTAAGAGGGCGCCCCTCAGGGCCATTCTGAGTCCATTTTCTGGCTGCAGCAGTCTTTTTTTTGTTTTCAGTTGCTTACTGTCGAGAAATTGCTCTGGAAGGGAATGTTCAAGTAGATTTCTAAGGACAATCAAGTCTTTACAAAAAGCTGTGTGTGCAGGGTTACTTTTGGCAGCTGTAGCTAATAGCCAGGCATAAAAAAGCTCTTGCTTTATAAGGACTTGCAGCAGAACTAATGTTCTTTAAAAAGGTTTGGGGGAGGAAGCTACTACAGGCTACTGCTATTGTTTTAAGTTACTGGGGACTGAATTTAAAAAAAGAAATCTGCCTTAAAAAAACATAACTAACTGAAGATAAGCAAAGTAATCAAACGTCCACAAAAAAACTTATCTACTTTGTGCTGAGTGGTTTGGGTCGAGTTTATTTTGAACTACTTTGAATTAATCAAAATAAACACAAGAATGATAAAACAAGGCTCTTAAAGTCTAGCTACTCTGTGCGGACGACTACCTAAAAAAAATAAATACAAGGTGGAGATCCATTAAAAAAAAAAAACAAACAAACTCCTCTTACAGCTCTTTTTTTTTTTTTTTTTTTACAAGCTACTGTGCTGCTGACCATCTAAAACTTAGATACAAAGGGGAGATGTTTAAAAAAAAAAAAATCAAAGCGTTTTTGGAAGCTACTCTATCTAAAACCTAAATAAAAAAGGGGGTGGGGGAGATATGTTTAAAAAAATCTCTTAAAGCGTTTTATTTATTTTTTTTTTTACAAGCTACTCTGTTCAGTGTCACTATCTAAAACCTAAGTCAATAAAAGCTACTTGGACCAACTAAAATCTAATTAAGGCTGTGGGCAATGGTGAGCAAAAAAGCAACTAAGAAATAAATCGGACAAATATACAGTCAGTTTTCATTGTTGCATTTATTATTGACAACAGAATTGCAATAAATTAATGACGAAATTTAATGATGTGAAAAAAGGGGCGGCATGTAAAAGTTTCTTGGGCATGTACCTTTGCTGCTTACATGCCCCAGTGGGCATGTACTTTTTTTCACGAATTTCATGCCCTGTTGGTGACCCTGTGATTGTCTGCGCAGCCCCGTCCAACCACCACCACTTGGCAGACTTGAAACAGTGGTGTGGTGTGGTCTGTGGCACCACATCCGGTCTCAGTCATTATCTAGAAAAGCCAGATTGTCCATCTGTTCTCTAGGGTCGGAAGTTTATTTCAGAGTTTAGCTGTCATCTTTTCTAACCTGCAGATATCTAAAACTATATGTTCCCATTATGACTGTGTAGGGGTCATGATATTTAGCCGTAGTCATGTTATAAATTTTTTTTTTTTGCTGCTGTTGGGAGGATGCCTAAAATGTATAGTATGTGTTTGTGTTGTATATGTGCAGGATAGTGTAATAATAGTGCTGCTTCTGGTCTCGATGGGTATCTCAGTCATCAGGTAACACCATAGGAACCTTCGCTGATGGTGATTTTCAGCAGTACAACTGGGGCCTCCCATGCAGTCGTCCATTGACGTCACCAACCCTATATAGGTGTGAGCAGCCCTGTTCTCTCTCCTCCCCCTAGTTCTTTTGCACAGTCGACTCACTTGCATGGGTCTCCGAGGAAGCTCCGTCGCAGTATTCGTGCCTTTTTTCAGCCTACAGCTTTTTTCCCCTTACCTTAAAAAAAATATTTTTCAAGAGATTTATTCTTTGTCGAGAGTTAATCCTTCACCTTCTCTCTTCCATTGCTGCTGCTGCAGAAAGAAGACTGCCTCCACAGATGAACACTCCACCTGTGTTCGTTGTCTTGGACCTGACCACAAGGTTTCTGACTGAGCTCTGCTAGAAGTTCAAACAACCCTTCAGCGACGCAAAAAGGCTCTTAGAAAAGTTCTTGATGGATCAACAGGTAGCCAGGGCAGGGGTCCTCTGGGGCCCTGGCCCCCCCCCCCAGTCGCCGTCTCCTCGAGCTCACAGGACCTTCAAGGCCCAGGCAAGTCCTTTGGGGGGCAGCATAGACCGAGATCGGACCACCCCCCCAGCATCTGTCTCGCTTCCCATCGGTCTCTTCTTCTGGGGATCTTTTCTGCTGCAGAGCAGATGCTCCAAAGAGAACTGCTGTCCAGGTCTCTGTGCCCACCAGACTCATACCGACAGCTCCTCTGCCTGATTCACAGGGCGCTCGGCCGTCAACCTCCGGGTCGTCAAGCCCTCCGTCATCTGTGACAGGTTTGTCATCAAAGGCTCTCCCATTGAGGCTTCCCCCTTCTCCCACTAGGGCTACATGCTCGTCGGGTTCTTGCGATGCAGCAGGCAGGTCGACACCTGTGGTGTCTAACTCCCCTCCGTCGACGTCCGCAGTCGACCTGAATGAAGTCTTTATCAAGTTCACTAATGTGCTTGTACAGCAGCTGGGCCTCTTAAACAGGCCCCCTTCGCTGCCATAAACAGCAGCCTTGCTGTCAACACTGACTCACTGGCCCTGGGAAGCTCTGTGGGCCATCGATGGCGCACCTGATGCCAGACCCAGAGATAGAAGAGGTCGACATCGAGGAGCATCGTCCAGACCTCATTCTTCCCCCTTTTTTTTTTTTTTTTTTTTTAATTCATTCTTTGTTCGTGGAGACACGACAACATACATCAGGTCATACAGTACAAGTACATCCATTAAAGATGGGCCTTAGCCTGGCTCAACAAGGGCCTAGTACATAAAATATATATAGACAAGTGGAATTCTAAGCAGTGCATCATGGTCATAGACAGAGAAGTGTAGAAAAGATACAAATACAAGAATTACCTGGTGGGTACAAGGTAGAAGGGGTAGATGCAACTTAAGGAAGTTCTAGAGATTATGTTGGGCATCAGGGCACAAACTCAGGATAGTGAGCGAAATGGTGGATAACACACTTCCGCCAGCGGATTTCAAATACTACTTTTTGATCTAAGACTAGCCGATGGGCGTTCTAGGTAATAAAGTTCCTAAACAGTTCTCACCCAGGACATCTTAGTGGGGATGGTTGTGGTCAGCCACAAGTGTGTAATTGCTTTATGAGCAGCAGCCACTAACAGGGTTGTTTGCTTATAAGTAACTCTGTCAACATTTGTTCCCTGAGGGAGGGTGAATGTTAGCAAGAACACAGGATGATCCAGGGCTCCCATTTCATAAATGTCCTATAACTCATCTATCACCTCTCTCCAAAAAACCTGGAGCAGGGGGGCAGGGCCCCACAACACATGGGTCTGTCTCACCAGTCTAGTCCCATACCCTCCAACAAGCCCCCGATGGGTCCCCAGCATATTTAGAGGTCACCAGGGGAGTCCTAAAATGGCGGGCCCAGAGTTTCCAAATATTCTTCCTCCAATATGAGGCCTGGGACCAATCTGGTAGCTGGATGCACTGACCCCTCCCAAGTTGAAGGTAGAATATCCATTTGGATCTTCTTGGTCCAGATTATCCTCTGGCTTTCCGTGGAATCAAGGGGTCTTTCACTTAATGCCTTATAAAAGGCACAGATTTCATGGGAAGGCAGGATTCCCCTAGTGTACTGTATCAGTAGCTGGACCATTGTAGGAACATTTTCAGCTATGTCCGCCAGCAAGTTTTCATATCTCAACAAATATGATCTTAACTGCATACACCCATGGAATTTGATGGACAAAAGATCATATGATTTTTGCAGAACTGTAAACGGGAGTAAGCCAGTGGGTCCCACCATTTGCTGGACATATTTTTAAACCCTTGATCCACCATGCCTGGGCTCTGCCACGGACCAGGTTAGGGGGGGAAGGAACTAGCCAAGGGAATTGCCCTCATAAAAAGCAGTTCTTGTTGAGTGAAATAATGGGTATGCAACCAAATCCATATCTTCATGGGCTCCCTCACATAGGAGGAGTATTTACTCAAGGAATTACAAGCTAGTGGGTTAGCAAATGGCAATCCAGGAAGGTGCCCTAGGTCATTATAAACACACTATTTGTTTCCAATAGGCTGTATACAATGGATTAAGCCATCCTGTGAGTACTTGTATTTGTGCAGCCTTATGGTAGTTCTGGAAACATGATAAATTACACCCCCCTCTGTCCCTTGCAAGCTGCAAAACTGAAAATCTAACCCGAGGGGGTTTTCCAGCCCATGTATATCTGGATATCAAACGATCACAAGCTGTGAAATGCTGGTTGGGGGCCGAGGCAGGTTTTGCAAAAAAAAAACAAATACCCGGGGTAGGACATTTTGCTTTATGGATTTCTATGAGGTTAAAAAAGCTTAAGGGGGAGTGAGACAATCTGGTCATATCAAGAGCCAATTGGGATGTAAGGGGTTCATAATTTATAATGTCAGTAACTTCTAAATTGGTTGCCAGTTTTACCCCCAGGTATCTCATTGTGACTTTGTTCCATTTCAGGGGGTGGAATCATTTTAATTGGGGTATGGGGTGGAAATTCTACAAAAGGACTTATGTTTTCTGCTCGTTAACCTTATAGCCTGCCAGAGCTGCAAATCTATGAAGTTGTTTCCAGACCTCTGGAATTGAATGTTCCGGGTTTGGTAAGAGTAAGCAATATGTCCTCTGCGAATGGAGACAACTTAAATTCTCTACCAGCAATAGGGACTCCCTCCACCCCCCTGAGTCTGGCAGATTGCAGCAGCCAAAGATTCCAAATATAATACAGATAACAAGGGAGAGAGGGGGCAGCCCTGTCTAGTACCCCTAGCAAGGGTGATACGGTCTGAGAGTTTCATCCAGTCACACATAGGCTTTAGGGGAGTGATAGTTTTTGTGGAGCTGGCTCACCAAGGCTTCTGGTAAGCCAGAGTGGGACAGGGTCGCCCATAAAATGGGCCAGGCGACCTGGTCAGACGCCTTTTCCACATCAAGACTCAAGGTGACAAAGGGTATGTCTAGTTGTGGCATATTCAAACAACAGAAAAGTGCGCCTGATGGCATCATGGGCTTTGCGCCCTTTAATAAAACCTACTTGATCTGGGTCTACTAGGTTGAGGACTAAGTCTTCGAATCTATGGGCTAATATAGCCATATAGATCTTGTAATCGAAATTTAGCATGAATATAGGTCTATAAGAATGCAGCCTGCTTTGGATCTTTAAAAGGTTTTGGGACCATAGCAATAGTAGCGCCAGGAAAGGGGGGTCCTCTCCCTGTTGGATTGCTCACGAGGCAGGAAGTAGGATGGGGTTAGTGTCCTTACAAGTCATACAAAATTTGGCTGGGTAGCTATCAGGTCCAGGAGCTTTCAATGTGTTTGCTTCTGAAATAACCCGATCAGGAGGGGTTGCTGCTGAGCACTCTACTGAGTGGATGCATTTCTCTAGAGCTCTGACAAATATAGATTAAGAGCTTGTTTTTGGAAAAAATGTAAAACTTTGGATATAATGTAGCAACAGAACTAGATATATCACATCGACCAGATTGGTTTGATACCAAATGCAAGTATGGGAAAGACACAGAAAAATATATGTGGCAGCTCAAAATCTCAGCCTCCTAGTGTGCAACAGGCCTAGGGTCCCTGCACCTTCTGAATCAAGTGCTGAACCTTCGTGGAAGGCGCTACAAATATCTGTGATGGCTATAGGCCTGAAAGTAGAAACGCTATTACAGTGTTTTGAGGAACAAGATGCAAAAATTTAGAGCCCAGTAAAGACTGCATCTACGGCTGAATCTAACGCCACTCAGGCCCTGAATACCTCTGTGAAATTGGTCCAGGAAAATACCCAGCTTTGCTATCATCTTGAGGCACTCGAGAATGCAAATAGGGCTCCCAATATCAGACTTGTTGACCTCCCAGAGGGCGCTGAAACTCCTGATCTGCTCTCCTTTCTGAGAACCTGCCTACTGACAGTGCTACAATTAGATATGGGGCTGGGAGAAACATTCTTAAGGGCATATAGAATTTCTCCAAGATCGGCAGAGGCGCAAAAGGACTTGCCCTGTACAGTGCTCCTAGTTACTAGCAGTGCGACCACCAAGGAGCTTATGAAGGTGGCAAGATCCACCAATCTACATTTCGAAGGGCAGACTTTACATATTTTTCCAGATCTGGCTTATGCGACAAGGGCTCGCCGTAAGAAGTTTGACAGCATTTGTTCTCATTTGAGATCGCTGGGTGTTGCTCACTCGCTGTTAATGCCAGCCCGACTCCGCAATTTTTTTATGGAGGCCATACACTGCAATTCACAGACCTTCTGGAAGCTGGAAAGAGAGTGGAAAAGATCCAGGCAGAATTCGAGGCCTCTTGGGCTAGGTTGCCGCCAGAAGCGGAAACGGATGATGACTCAGATACTTTTCAGATACTTGTCGGGACATTCTGTTAACCATGGACTACCTCCATTATCCATAAACTATATATCTAGGCTATTAATCCTTATATCATTTGATCTCTCTTTACATTGTTATGAAGTCTGATATATGGATGTTTAACAGTCAGTTTATTTTAAACTGAATAAACAAAGTACAAAAAAAAAAACGATTAACCTCTGCTCTGGAAATAGGCCTGTTGATCACCTGGGCCTGTTGAGTAGTAAGATGTGGGAGGGTGAGGGACTGCAATTGAGCTGAAATCTCCGCCGCAGAGGGGGAACTGCCCTGGGCATGTAAATGCTGATAAAAGCAAAGATTTGTTTAATCTTGGAGGGCCGAGTGTGCAAAACCCTGGTATTGGGGTCATAAAGGAAGGAAACTGCAGTTCTAGCTTTTTGTTCTCCCAAGTTTTCTGGCCCCTCTTGGGGCCCCCCCTCGTAATGATGATGTTTGAGATACAATTGTTGTTGTTTTGTCTTTTGATCGAAGCACTTTTGGATCTGCTGCTTAACTCGCAGGAGGGTAGGTTTAACAGAGAAGTCTCCCTGCTCCAACATCATGTGTAGGGCATCTAACTCTTTTTGTAACTCAGCATACTTCCTATCCCTCTGCCTTTTCTTTTTAGCAGAAATGTTAATCATCAGTCCTCTTAAGGACTGCCTTGAGGGTGTCCCAGAGAATCCCAAGGGAGGTTTCCTGGTTCTGATTACCTCTGGTATCAGGTCTAGTATTTCCTGCCTAAATTCTGGGTCCCGTAGATGCTGGACATTCAGACGCCAGTGATTGAACTTGGGTATGTTACCCAGGCACACCTTCAGATAAACCAGGGAGTGATTCGACGGCGGGGAAGGCCCATGCCAGATGTCTGAGACTAAATCATAGTGTTCAGTAGTCGTGTGTGTGTGTGTGTGTGTGTGTGTGTGTGTGTGTGTGTGTGTGTGTGTATGTGTGTGTGTATGTATATGTATATGTGTGTGTATATATATATATATATATATATATATATATATATATATATATATATATATATATATATATATATATATATATATATATATATATATATATATATATATATATATATATACACACACACACACACACACACACACACACACACATATATAAAAATCTAATCTGGCCACTACCCCCGTGCTGGAGGCTACATGTGTGAAACTCTTAGTGGCAGGAAAGCTATGTCTCCACACATCCACGAAGCCCAGATTTGCCATATTAAGCCTGAAATATTTTTGTAAAGGGTTTACCCTGTGAGCAAGGCACCTGGAAACATCGAGAGTAGGCTCTAAAATGATATTCAGGTCCTCCGCCATTATTAATTGGCCCTTATGTGTAGACAGCAGATCTGATAGGAACCTCTGTGCTACAGATTTTGGGGAGCCAGGAGGAAAGTATGTGGAAGCAAGGGTCACCTCCCTATTATATAAAAGACCCGAAACTATGGCTTTTCGACCCTCTGTGTCCTCAGATCTGTCCATTTACACCTAGTTCGCTGTTTTAGTAATTAATGATGCAACCCTCCCATTTCCTCCCAGAGCTCTGTGAAGCCGAGGCCAGGAGAGCATAACTTTGATTTTGTAATTTCAGATGCTCTGTTTGAGACAAGTGAGTCTCCTGTAGGGCGATTATCTCTGGTTTCTCACGCCTCAAAAACTGATGAAGGCGGTATCTCTTTATTGGTGAATGAATCCCATTAATATTGACGGAGAGTATCAAAGATGTCTTATCCATTCTTAAAATATTTTAAAGGGATCCAAATCTGTGTTTGAGCCCTCATGTTCTTCTATTGCAATTGCCTTATCCCTCCACCTCTTCAGTGTCCCCAAGTGCTATATCCAATACCTTTTTTCTCTCTTAACCATGATTAGTTTCAGGTCGGTCACATCACTTATTTTCCACTTATTTGTCTGCCTGATTACAAAGCTAGTGTTATGTCCATTTTTATAACAAGAACTAAAATAAATAGAAAACAAACACTTCCACCTCAAATTACGAGGAATGTTTGGTGCTAGGGGTGGTGGAGCGATGTGCTCCAACCGATTAACAAATATAGACAGATATCTGATCTCCAACTGGGCTTTCCAGATAGGGGCCTGCATTTCAGCAGGTAAACTATTTACAGAAGGTGTCTTGACTTCCAAGAATAGTGAGATATGTGAGCTCTCTTCTATCCTGAGCGGTATCGTGTATAACTTATAGAGTGGGAGGTAGATCAGCTAGCTTAACCAGACGGACCTCCCAGGAGCTACAGTCGCCCCCAAAATTAGGGCAAATAAAATGAGATTGGTTCAGGTAGGGTCTGTCCGCTAGCAGCCCATATCTCCGCGAGTTAGGTCTGGTGTTCTATCCCGTAATTGTATGCCGTGACGCAAAATCTCAGCTCTGGCTTCCTTTGGTGAATCGAACTCTCTTTTGCCCTCAGGGAATTGTATAACCATCCTGTAAGGGTAAGGAGTGGTGAACTTGATTTTATTTTCTTTGAGGGGGCAAAGAAAGGCTACTGTTCTCTATAGGCCTGAAGGGTGTCTGGGGCATAATCATTGTCTATATAGATTTGGTCTTGGCCATAGAAGATTTTTTGTTTTCTCCAAGCTGTAAGCAGTACACGTTCTTTAATTGTGAATTTAAGGAAACCCGCTATGATGTAACGTAGGCGCACATCTGGTTTATTTGTTTTCAGGCCTAAGGCCCTGTGTAACCTCTCAAATTCCAAGTCCACATCATCAGGGAGTTCGAGAGCCGTATGCAATACCATAGACAAAAACCCTAACGTTCTGTGCCTCTGCCCCTTCTTGTATTCCATACACCCTTATATTTTTCCTACGGGCAAGATTTTCTGAGTCTTTCGCTGGCGTTGTATTTGGAGTTGGGTCTCTTGTATGTTATAGATTGCTTGTTATAGATTGTCTAGTCTGTTCTCAGCCAGTTATTTGTCTCTCTCTGAGTCATCTACCCGTTGTTAAAGTAACTCTACATCTTTTTTAAGTTCTCCATAAAGTTGCTTTATTTCTGCTCAAAAACTAGCAGCTCAGTATAGATGGTGTCTAATTTAACTCACTTTCTTGGAGCTTGGAAATTGCCCAGATTTTGAGATGTAGGATCCTGGTGGTTATTGGCTGAGGCCTGTGAAAGTTGAGTCTGAGGCCTCTGATCGCAATCCATCTCCCTCCGGCTCCATCTCAGAGTTTCTCCATTTGTGAGCGTCCTCTGTCTGTTCCCCTTCGGCATTAGTGTTTTGGTTGGTATTTGCCAGCAGTTAGTTAGTTTTACAGGGGTAATGGTCATCTTGGGCACAGAACTTGCAGTTCAAGCCGCCATGTAGGTTGATGGCGCAACCGGAAGTCCCCAGACCTCATTCTTCCTGATGATGTGGAGGAAGAAGAGGTACCACTCTCTAACAGGTCTACAGCCTCCACTGTCATTGAGGACTCTGTAAAGCATACTCCCAGGTCTCTTCCTGAGGACCCCATGATTTTTAATGTGAAGTAACTGTCCTCAGCCGTTGGATTCCACACTGAGGAAGAGGATGCCAATAGAAAGGATCTAGTTGATTTTCCTGGAGATTTCAGAATATCCTTTTCTCCATTTTCCTAAATGACCTTCCCTCAGTCTGCTCATCCACCTCTATTCAAATGTGTGCCGATGAAATGGTTCTCTTCACTTCGGGCCAGTCCCCTGCTGATGTTAAAACCAGACTTCAGAAGCCGGCCCGGTGGCGCAGAGGGTTGAGGTGCTGGTGCCTTACCTCATGCCACACCGGTGAACTGGGTTCGGGAACAAACTCGGGCCGCCAGGGTGCTGGCTGGGGTGTTGGAACAGGATTTAGCCTTGGCTCTCCCTTCCATGGGTTGGATGCCTGCTTTGCCGTAGTCCCGCTCCCACTGGGTGGAGGCCCAGTGGGTAGAGTAGGTGGTCAGGAGTGGCGAAGAAAGTCTGGGGAGGTGGAGGGGGCCACGGTATCCTGGCGATGTGCCTCACGCATGCATATGCAGTGGCCCGGGAGTGTAAATAAAAAACTATATATGGAGGAAAAAATACTTCAGCACGATTTAAGTAAAGTTCAGCTCTGGTTCAGCTCCCACAAACTCTCCCTCAATGCCAAGAAGGCAGTCTCAATGACCTTTGGCACTAGGCAGAGATTCTCTCTGCTCCCTTCTCTGCCCTCTATCCACATCCTAGATGGGACAGTCCTTGAGGATACCTCCTCATTTAGGTACTTGGGGTTTGGCTTGACCAACACCTCGTCTTCTCTGGACATGCTGACGCCATCCAGAAGAAGCTGTGCCCCAAGCTTGGCACGTTCACAGGAACTGTAGCTGCCTCCTGCTGCTGGCCAGGCCTGAACTAGTCCAGAAGATATTACCTATCTTTGACTACTGTGATATAGTCTGTAGTGCCGCTCCCAAGTCCTCCTTAACCAGATTGGATACCCTTTTTAGCTCCTTTTGTCGCTTCGTTCTAAATGCACCCACTTGAAACCACCACTGCTCTCTCCTACCACTCCTTAGCTTTCATCTCCTTAGAACATTGTCGCCAATTCCGCTGCGCCAAATTCACATTAAAATTTTGTTTTGGTACATTACCCCCTTCTCTTTCCATCTCCCTATCTACTCTTTCTCTCCCCCCCCTATCCCCATCCGGATCATTCACTTGGGTCTTATGACACTCTACTACTGGTGGTTCCTCAACTGTCTACTGTGGTGGGACAGCTGGTCTTCGCATCATTTCCCAAAGCTCTGGGATGCCCTCCATCCACAGATTCACCACTCCCCAAAATCCATCTCCTTAGCCCTTCAAAACTTGTCTAGCGGTAATTGTACCTGTGACTAGTGCTCTTGTTAACTGGCAAGTGGTATCTATCCCACTATTAGCTGCTCCTTTGATGGTTGCACTCTTTGTTCCTTTAAGTTGCATATTACAGCACTTTATTGTACTTTTCTTGTACATTTTCCTATATATTTATAATTGTAATATTTGCTGAACTGCTTATTCTGTCTTCCATCTCTGTAATATTGTACCAAATGTTGAAATGTTGCTCTATGTAAGTATTGTAAGCTTGAATGTTATTCTCCTATGACTTGATGCACGGAGACTAGCAATGTGTTGTTCAGTGTGCCTTTCCTGGTGAAACATTGCAGTAAATAAAATCTCTTCCAAGATAATTTCTCCAGTGCTTCCAGCATTGAAGAATGCAGCCACGGCAGCCTGGCACACATGAGACGTGCCAGCTATGCCATGCAGGGCAGATGAATGTTATCACACACCCCAGGGTCTTCCCTGTTATGCTGCCCAATCAGAGACCGACTCAGTGGTCATTAAGGCAGATCATGACAGATCTGTGATGCCTGAGCACCTTGGTTCCCTTCCCCCAGGTAGAGTCTCAAAGAATTGACTTCTGGGGAAAAAAGGGTTTATGCCTCCTCCACCTTAGGTTTTAGGATTGCAGATTATCTGTCACACATGGTTAAATACCAGAATGCCAATTGGAAGAAGTGCAAGGCTGAGGTTCAGGCCCTTCCAGAGGGCTCTCAAAAGCAGGAGCTGCTGCAGTGCCTCCAGGTAACTGAGGATGTTGGCAAAACACCTCCGAGCATTGTATGACATGGCTGACACCATTGCTAGGGCCGCTGCCACGGGCATATGCCTCCGCAGGCATTTCTAGCTCAGAGTATCGGCGTTTGCAGCTGACACACAGCAGAAAGTGCTTAATGCCCTTTCAGTGGTACCAAGCTGTTTGGCCCTGATATCCAGGACCTCATAAATGATCTGCCAACCAAAGGGCAGAGGACTGCCTCCTTTTTGTAAACAGAACGGTAGGCCTGGAACAGCTCCCTGTCCCCAGGGAAAATGCAGAGCCCAGGCTCCCTTGCCTGCACCCTGTGGTGCTGGAGCGGTGACCAAGCATCCCGTAAGTGAGGGCCCAGCCTCTGCGGCTGGGTCCACCTCTGCTTGACTCCTTGCTGGACCCCCCCACTCTGGTTCCGGACCAGGAGTTGATGGTCGGAAATTGGTACTCCTTCCATCTGAATCAATGGAGAACCATAACTTCAGATGCATGGATTCTGCAGATCATAGAAAAGGGTTACACCGTGGAGCTCATAGAGTAGCCTCCAGACACCTCACCTCCACCCTCCTGTTATCCCCCCAGCTCACTTGTCTGTTCTCCGGGAAGAAGGGTAGTCTCTTCTGCGCAAGTAAGCCATTGAGCCAGTGCCCAGGTGCCAGAGAAACTGGGTTTTAATCCAGGTTTTTCCTGGTCCCCCAAAAAGACCGGAGATCTGAGGCCCATTTTGGATTTAAAGGACCTCAGTCTGTTTGTCCAGTACAAAAAGTTCCAGATGGTAACTTTGCCAGGCCTAATGCCCCTCCTGAAGACAGGGAAGGGACTGGCTCTGTTCACTGGACATGCAGGATGCTTACCTGCACATCTCTTTCCTCCGCACAGGAAGTTTCTCCATTTGGCCTTTCAGGGTGAGCATTATGAGTTCGAAGTGCTGCCCTTTGACTTACCCTCTGCGCTGTAAGTCTTTACCAAGTACTTGACAGTGGTTGCAGCAGCTTTCAGAAGAGGGGACTGTATGTCTTCCCTTATCTGGACGATTGACTGCTAAGGACCCTGTCCAGGGAACAGCTCTTGCTGACGCTCTCTCCAGCTCTTCCACTTCCTGGGCATTAGTCAACCTGCTCAAGTCTGTTTTGGTACCGTCCCAAAGACTGCAGTATATGGGGTGGTCTTGGACTCTGTGCAAGGGAAGGCCTTGCTGCCCCAAAACGGAGGGCAGAGTGCCTCATAGACCAAGCTCAGGAAGTTGCCCAGAGCTGGTACATTCCTGCCAGGGTATATCGCAGATTGATGGGCCTCATCTTTTGAAGGTAAAGGTTGCTTTTGCGAAACTGAACTTGGAGCTGGGAAGGACGCACAGTCTTGAACAAGGAAACTGGAGGATTAAGGCACAATCTTGCTCAAATTCTGAGGGAAGAGGGCCTTACTTATAATTTTACACTGGTTTTTGCTTTATTGTCCCTTGACGAACACCTCTGGTTTGTCAACTGCCCTGAATACCAGGGCGAGTCGGGACACATTGAGCTCTTTAATGCTCTCGTTGACGTCCTTTACCTTGACCCATGGCACATTTTTTGCGCCTTTCGTTAACTGCCAGATTGGTGCTTCAGCCTGCTCTAGTCTCTTCTATCTTACCCATAGAATCCGTTCACAGTAATTCTGTGACTACATCCTTTTTTTTTTTTTTGATAACGTTGCTTATCCCCACCTGACGCAGACACCGGGGCGCATCCCTGGTGGACCCACTTGGCCTTGCCTCCACCACCCGCTTAGACCCCTACCTTGACCGAGGAATCTGGTAAGCTGGATCCCTCTCCTCACAAGAGGAGGCAGGGGACCACAGAGTCAAGTCTGGGTCTGGGCCGGCACTGGGTATGTGGGCTTGGCCACTGGGCGTCCACCTTCGCTTCCCCAGTGCCAGGGATTTTCTGCTTATTCGTCCCCCCAACGTATGATGTGCAGTGCTGTCCAGCGTGTGACTTGCGTGCTCTTGCCCACATCCACAGGTCAGACGCCCATCTCCCTGTATGGTCCCCGACTGCAGTGCACCCAGTCTCCAGTGGGTGCCATTAGCATCGCGGGACATGGACGCTCAATCCTTTCCTCCCGGCTCCCCAGGCTCATTCCCGAACCCAGGTTGCTGTCGTGGCACGAGGTAAGGCGGATGCCTTCGCCCTCCACGCCACCTGTTCTGTGACTGCATCTTCAGCTCATCTTGCTATGGTAGATGTGCAAGCATTGGTCAGTACTATTCTTTGTAATTCTTTCTTTTATTACTTAATGAACAATTGCAATTGTACAATCTGTCGGGTATCAGCCATTATTTCAACAGATGCATCCAATGTACAGAAGGATAAAAAGAGCCAAGACAGTGTGGATTTAGGATGAGGGGGAAAATACATTAAAATATGCATTCGGATAATATAACTAAATAAGCCACAGCTAACTAAGGTTTTTGGGGTCAAGTCCAAAATGTTCAGAGTCCGAAGATTGTAGTTCAACATCCAGTGCTGATATAGGCCCCATTCCTTGTAATAAGTATTCCCAAAATAAGTAGCACTAAACATGCAGTAATCCATACATCAATTTGATATTTCCTAAGCTATAGGGAAAGCCAATGGTTCACTATCCAATATAGTTAGCTACAGAGCTGGCATTATTATAAGCAATTTTAAAGTAAAATAACTTTAAACTAAACAGTCAGGTTTCTCTTTCAGAGTCGGTCACTGATAATTGCCTCCCTCAGACGATTGAAACTCCCGGATAATCAATTCCACCTTTTTACCTGCTTCTAAAGGATCTGTGTATTGGAAAGTCTTACCCCCGTAGTAGATTCGTAGTCGGGCCGGCATTAGGAGAGTGTGCGACACTCCCAACCCACGGAGCCTTGCTCTCACCGCATCGAACTTCTTCCGTCTCGTGCGTGTTGCAAACGAGAGATCCAGAAACAAGTGAATGGTAAATCCATTGAAGGCTAGCCCTACTGAAAATCTCGCTGCCTATAGAAGTTGATCTCTGACCTTGGAGCTCGTAGTCACCAGCAGGATCACTCTAGGAGCCTCGCCACGTGGTCAGACGGCTCAGGGTGTAATCCGAAAGGCTTTTAAAAGCTGACCCTCTAAAGTTCCCTGAGGAAATTTGAGTGCTGCAGGTAGCCACAAATTCAGAAAGATAAGGATATCTTCCTCTTCGCTACCCTCCGGGAGACCTATTAGGCGTATATGTGAAGTCCTGCTCGAGTTTTCCAAAGCCTCTAACCTGCATCTAAGTTGGGCATTTTCCTGTACAAGCTTAGTTGTTGCAGGTAGGGCTTGTACAGCTGTTTTTTCTGCATTCGTTGACGCTTGTGTAGCTGCCTCTAGTTTCACATCTTGTTCGGCAAAACGTTGGATGATAGACTCAATTTTAGCATCTATCGCTTTCATAGAGATCTGCCAAGTTCTCCACGGGGCTCTCCGCCGGCGGTGCTCGTTAAGGAGTTTGCGACCTGCTCAGTCGTTGCTGCCACTTGCTTAGATCCACTACTGGTGGCTTTCTGGTTGCGACCCATGACCATCTGGTATCTCACAAAACCGGGTAACCTGTATTGTTCAGTTCTGTTATTAGTTTTGACTTTCATCCATAGCAAATCATAGTTTTTAAACAGTTTATATCAGTAGATGTACAGAGCTGCATTCGGGTGTCTTGCCAGTTTGCAGCTCCACAGCACCTCCTGGTCAATACTATTCTTGACCTAAGGGCAATCCTCCCCCTCATGCTGGAGTCTCTTCTGCCCTGATTTCAATGCCTTCTAGATGTTCTTCTGCCCCTAGAACTGACAGTACTTCTCCTGCATTCCCACGTCCCTTGCAGAACCTTGAATTGGAGGATTCTTACTTATAGGAATGGGAACAAGAGGATGAAATCGAGGATATGGATTATTGGAATATATCTCCTTTCTCTAGTTAGTCTGCCTCCTCAATGCCTGAGGAGACTCCTCCTATTCTTCCCTGTTCCCCTGCAGATGATCCTAGTTTTTCGGGTATTACGCAACACCTCCAGAACACGTTTAATTTTCAGGAGTCTGAACAAAAGTCCTCCACCCTTCCACTTGTGTGTTTGGCTTCTGCACGACCAGGGTTGTGATCTATTATTGTTATACTTTATACGATTGCTATTTACTGCATGTAACTTTATCCCATAAACCACTGCTATGTTGTGTTCTTTTTGTTATCTGTATTGCACCTGTATGTAAACCACTGTTGTATCTCACACTGTAACCATGTCTACCTTCCCTGCGACGAGGTGCCTTAGTAAATGAGTCCCTGACTCAAAGGTTGTAAATCCAACTTTGAGAAATAAACAAAATGCCTCCAGGCAGAAATTAGCCAAGTATTTGGGTCTTCCAGACAGCCCATCCATGGTCATCTCTCCTTTTCTAGAGGCCTATGAAGATGCGATCCTGGCTGCAGTCTTTGCTATTCCCTCGGTGCCAAGAAAGGCCGACTGAACTTTTTGCGTTTTGTTTTTTTCCTCCCGTTTTTCGCCCACCTCCTTCCTCGGGCACGCATGTGGAGGCACATGCACGCTGCATCCCGAGGCGCCACAACTTGCTGCCCCTCCTGCCTGCACCCAGTGGCGTGGAATCACCGGGGCTGACAACCACCCAGGAGAGGAGAAGCTTTCGGGCTACTCGATCCTGCTGCACCCTGACCAGAGGTTGTTCCTGAACCCGGGTCACCGGTGTGGCCCGAGCTGTGGCATCCAGCACCTCAACCCTCAGCACCACTGAGCCGATCAAGGCCAGCAGAACTAATCGGGACTTGGTGGAGCATCCTTATTTTACTTCTCCACCACAAGCAGTGTCTGTGGTCATGAATGCAGCTCATGATAGGATCTGTTCGACCAAGCACCTTAGTGCCCAACCTCCGGATAAGGAATCCCAGAACCGGGATATTATGGGTAAAAGGATGTTTTCTTCTTCCACAATGACTCTCAAAATCCTGAACTATATAGGTTACCTCCTCAAATATCAAGAAGTTACTTAAGGCAGCTCAGTCTTCCATACAATTTCTCCTTGATGCCGCTGCAAAGGAGGACCTTACCACCAAGTTGAAGATTGCCTCTGCAGTTGGATGTCATCTTTTAAGAGCAGCCTATGAGGCTGTTGACTCTGCAGCTAGAGCTTCCTCTGCTGGAATTGGTCTCTGAAGATATTCCTGGCTCCGTGTCTCTGGGCTTATCCCGGATGTCCAGCATTTTATCTTAAATGCACCTTTTAAGGGCAGCAAACTTTATGGGCCTCAAACTCAGGATATTTTGACATCCTTGCAGACCTTGGGTGGCATATTAGTCTGTGCTCTCCCCCTACCATACCCAATCTAAACCTTACTATAAAGAAAATTTTGGTAGACCTTACCAATAGACCGCGGTCTGCTTCCAGCCAACCCAATAAATGAAAAGCTTAGATCTCCCTGCCAGGACCTCGTTCTTGCTCCAAAGCATTCCGTTATACCTCCTCTGTCCTCCAACAGACAGTCTACTGTCTGAGGTCCCCCCATGCCAGTGGGATCAGAGGCCCATCCCATAGCAGTCGGGCGCAGATTTTCCCTACACTTACAGAGTTGGTGCGGTATAACTACAGATGTATAGGTACTCCAGCTGATTTCATTGGGACATACCCTAGAATTGACCGATGTGCCTCCCAGTATGCCCCCATGGGCCTCTTATTACCCCCCCCCCCCCAAATCACCAATCCGTATTGGCAGCAGAGATGCAAGCTCTGGTACTAAAAAAAAAAATGCAGTAGGACCAGTTCCCCTTCTCCAGAAGGGCAGGGGCTTCTACTCCCATTTTATGTGTGGTCCCAAAATGGACGGGAGATCTACGACCCATTCCAGATCTCTGGGAACTAAATATCTTAATAGAGTACAAGAAATTGGAATGGTCACTCTGCAGATGCTCTTGCCTTTTCTAAACAGGGGAGACTGGCCCTGTTCTCTGGATATGAAGGATGCATACATACATATAATGATCCACCCTGCCCACAGACGGTATCTCTCTTTCTGTTTTCAGGACCATCATTACGAGTTCAGAGCCCTGCCTTTTGGTCTGTCCTCGGCACCTTGGGTTTTCATGAAGTGCCTTGCAGTGGTGGCAGCCACCCTCAGGAGGGCAGGCCACTGTTTTTCCTTACCTAGACAATTGGCTACTCAAAGCCTCGTCCAGACTTCAGTTGGAAACCACATTATCCCAATCTCTCCAGATGTTTTCCTCTTTGGATTTTAGTATGTTGATGGTGATTCCTAAATTGGATTACACCCAATGTCTTCAGTACATAGGGGCTGTTCTAGACACCTCCTTGGGCTTAGTCTTTTTACCAAAAGACTGAGTGAATAAGCTGATCACTCTGGCATCAGAGATCGGTGAGGGCAGGGATATCTCGGCCAGAGTCAACCTGATGTTACTAGGACACAAAGCGGCAGTCATCCCAACTGCCTCTCATGCCAGATTACCCATAAGGGTCTTATAGTGGACACTGAGAGTACAATGCGACCAAAGAACAAATGATTTAGAGGCACAGGTCCTACTCTCTTCCCTGGCTTTCCTCTAATTACAGTGGTGGAGGTCTCTGGACATCCTCTTACGCAGACTCCTTTTTCAAGCTCCCATCCCTCACTGCACCCTAACAGCAGATGCCTCCTCTCATGGTTGGGGAGTCCATCTGTCTGATCTTCAGACCCAGAGGGTATGGAACTCGGTGGAAGCACGTTTACATATCACTGTCCTAGAAATGAGAGCTGTCCTGTATGCCCTGCAGGCGTTCGAGGACCATCTCCCACCGGGTTGTCTCTAGATTTATTTGGACAAATCTTTAGTGGTTAATTACCTGAACAAACTAGGAGGAACACATTCCTGCCCCTTGTGCAGGGAGGCGATAAGAGTGTGGTATTGGGCAATCTAACGCGCGATACACCTAACAGCAGTTCATGTCCTGGGCATCAAAACCACCCTTGCGGATGCACTCTGCTAATTCAGGGTTCAGAAACACGAATAGGAGCTGTAGACTGCATCTCCCTTTGGTGAGGTCAACCAGATTTAGACCCAGTTTGCTTCTCCGCACAATGCCAAACTGCCTCACTATTGCTCGCTAGAGCCAGGTCCTGGAACTTTGTGGCTGAATAAGTTATCTCATTCCTGGACAGGCAAATTTCTTTATGCCTTCCCTCTCATATAAGGGGTTCTACTCAAACTAACCCAGGGCCAGGCCTCCAAGATTCTCATTGCGCCTCTGTGGCCAAGATCAGTCCGGTTCCTATTGTTACAACTACTGCCCATTTGCCCCACCCTGCTCACTCAGGCCAAGGGGACTCTTCTACGTCCCAGTCTTCACGCTTGGCTCCTGAGGATGATGTACTCTCCAGGTTCCATGTCTCTCCTCATGTGGCAGAGGTTTTACATGCAGCTCAAATGTTACCTCTCTGTAAATTTGCACTATTAATGTCCAATTTATTACCACTCTGTTAATTTTGCTCTGATACTGTATGTAATCCATGCCCGGGTCGCCCCTGAAAAAGGGACTGTATTGTCTCAGTGGACTCACCCGGTCACCAAAACTCAAATAATTAACTTTCCACAAGGGCCACATATTACATGAAATGGAAACGTTTTGCAGTTTGCATGGTGGACCATGGCTTAGACCCATACACTTGTCTGCCTCATCGCATCCTGGGACTATCTGCTCTTGCTGTCGGATAGTGGACTGAAATATCCCTTAGTAAAAGTTCACTTATCAGCCATATCAGCTTTTCATATACCAGTAGGGGTCAAACCCTTGACCAAACTTCAGGTTGTGAAAACTTTCTTGAAAGGTATCCTCCGGCCGGCCCGGTGGCGCTGAGGGCTGAGGTGCTGGAAGCCTCACCTCGCGCTACGCCGGCGACCCGGGTTCGGGAACGGATTCGGGTTGCCGGGGGTCGGCAGGGGAGAGGGAAGGATCGAGCGTCCCAGCGGATGCTCTCCTCCCTCAGGGGTGGGAACCATGAGCGCTTTCGCGCTCTGCATCACCCTCGCAGCCGGTGGAAGCACCGACAGTTGAGGGGATGGAGGCGGCCCCGTCAACGGAGTCGGGAGGGGGACGCATGACGATGAGGGTGTTGACGGCGCCTAGCACGCCACCTCTCGGGACGATGTCCCAAGCGACCCACGCCCCTAGGGGGCGGGACGGCGAGAAAACGGAAAACCCTGGCAGCCCTAGATGAAGGCTTTCTCAAGTCCCCAGACCACCTGCAGGACAGACCCCGATGTGCGAGGAGGAGGACAAGCACTCTAGGGGCAGATCCCCAAGGTAGGTTGAGGAGGACATGAGCGGACGGAAGGAGGGGGCTCCAGGGGTAGTAAGGAGGAGATAAAGAAAGAAAGTAAAAAAAAAAAAAAAAAAAAAAAAGAAAGGTATCCTCCACCTCAAGCCCCCTATACAGGACCTCATACCCCCATAATACTTAAATTTTGTTTTAGAAAAAACTTGCGTTGTCACCTTTTGAACTGGCAGCCATGTGAGCTATTGTACCTCTCCTGGGAAACTCTTTAGTTGCGATTACGTCAGCAAAACGTGTATCGGAATTACAAGCACTTGTATAAGAACCCTAACTGAATTTCTACAAGGATAGGGTGTCATTACATACCAATTCTAATTTTCTTCCAAAAGTGTTGCCAGAATTTACTGTAAACCAATCCATACACTTACCAGTGTATTTTGCGGAGCCTACTAATCCAGGAGAACCTTTGCTCCATATGAACATACGAAGAAGCTAGCAGAAGGCCATTTGGGCTATAAAGTCTGCTCGTGTTGCAGGGTCCACAGCTTGAGCTACTGTCCCTGCCCCCTCTCCCCACTCCTCCAATCCTCCCTGCCCATGACCCTTACCCTTCCCCTATACCTGTCCCAGACCTTCTTAAAGCTGCCCACTGTCTTCAATGAGATTACCTCTTCTGGCAGTGCATTCCAAGTGCCCCCCACCCTCTCTGTGAAGAAGTGCTTCCTGACCTCCCTCCTAAACCTCCCACCCTCCAGCTTAAGACTGTGCCCCCTCGTGTTATGGTTGCCCCTCGGCTTAAAGAGACTCTCCTTATCAACCTTATTTATCCCTTTCAAGTACTTGCAGGTCCCAATCATGTCCCCTCTTCCCTCTCCTGTCTTCCAGGGTGTACATGTTCAGTGCCCTCAACCGCTCCTCATATTCCTTACCCTGCTGACCAGCTGTTATCTTTGTAACCCTCCTCTGGACCTTCTCCAGCAGGTTAATGTCCTTTTTGAGGTGTGGGCATCAGTACTGAACTCCATACTCTAGATGGAACCTTACCAGTGACCTACATTAGGTGTACATAGAAGTTTGGGTTATCTTCTACATACCCAGCCACAGCGCAAATCGGCACAACTTTTTGTTTCGGCCCAGGTAAAGAGGGCAATCCTGTTACTAAGCAGTGCCTGTCCACATGGTTGGCCAACTGCATTTTTTTGTTGAATAAAAAAACACCCGGGAGCATTTTTTTTTTTTTTTTTTTTTACTTGTCTTGGATTAAGTACCTTTGAGACAAGCTCATTACATAGGTTCCATGTCAGGGTAGGCACCTAGAGCTGAGGATTTACAAGAACAAAAACATTTACAGTGAACAGTAATACAGTATACAGGGAAATTCCTACAGTGGACAATAAACAGACATGGCAAGTAACAAGTGAACATTCTAATATAAGTACATTGACTCGGGCTATAATAGTGGGATGACAGACGATTGGGTGCGCATGTAAAATTTAGGTTGCAAAGTGAGAGTAGGGGGATACAGGAACAAGCAGGTAAAGTCATTATAAGGGGCAGGGAGGAGGGTGAGGCAGGGTAGTATCTGTTTGGAAAAGGCTTTTTGAGATGGGTGGGAGAAGGAGGGCGAAGTTGCGAAGCAGCCAGGTAGGCTGTGTTGATGAGGCTAGGAGGATCCCAGAGATGGTCTACATGGCTGGTCAAGAAAGCCAACAGGCTGAGACAGGGTAGAAATAAGAAGGGGGTGGGGGGAGGATGTTGAAGGAGGGAGGCGAGAATTAGAAGATGAGAGCGTACCCACAGTTAAGAGCCTAAAGAAGAAAGCTGCTGGACAGCGGGGGGGGGGGGAGCTAGGGGAAACAGTCGCAGCTAGCAGTAGCAACAATATGTTTTCAGTTCATTTAAATGTCCCCTAATGTTGTTGAACTGGAGATAGCAGGTGGGAGATTGTTTAGCCAGGAGGAAACCCGGTGGGCAAAAGACCTTTGGGTTAATGAGGTGCAGTAGCGTGGTACCATGAAGAACATGCTATCTGAACATCTTGCGCAGCGGCTGCATTCATAGGGAGTGAGGAGCTTCATTACACCAGTGGGTACCAGATCCAGGCTCGCCGCCTTTGCCAGGAGGCAGGTTTGGTATCTTAGCCTACCTGTGAACTGTAACCAGTTTACCTGGACGTATAGGTCGCATTTATGGGTCAGACGAGCAGACTCTGTAGAAAGCCGACAAGCTTTGTTCAGTGCGACTATTATCCATTGTAGTGCAGAGTCCATATCAGATCCATAAATTACTGGCCCGTAGCGAGACAACAGAGCTGAGGACTGCAAATGAGGGTCTGGGGTGTAAGATTATGCCAATGCCAGTAGAGCAAACTAATGCAAACATTAATTGCCTTAGCAGTGTTATTGATGTGATGATACACGTAGGACATGGTGCTGTCTAGCATTACCCTCAGGTATTTGAAATGATGGACCTGTTCCAGTGGGAACCCAGCAACATTAGTTATGGCGAGGGGGTGGGTACAGTGTCTATTCTGGGCACTTGTAAACAACATTGTCTTGATTTTCTTGCAGTTCACAACAAGTTATGAGTACTAAACCATTTCTCAACGGCTGTGAAACTCTGCTGGAGCTTATGGTCCAATGCATTGGGTTCATTGTCACTTACGAAGAGAACCGTGTCATCTGTGTAGAGTAGAATTTTGCTGGGACAGGTGGCTGGGAGCTGATTGAGGAATATGCTAAACAGAATGGACCCTTGTGGAACACCAGATGAACTGGTTTGTTGCCTAACAGAACATCATCAGTCTTAACCTGTTGAGAGCAATTGGAAAGGTAGCTTCTGAACCATGCTACAGTATCACAGACTGACAGCAAGCTGTTGCACTAAGAGGACATTAACAGTATCAAAGGCTTTGGATAGGCTGAGAAACATGGCACCGACCATAGTGCCTTGATGCAGAGACTTATGAATATAACCAGTAAACTCTGGTAGGGCTGTGGTGGTACTGTGCCCCTTGCGGAACCCGTACTGCTGTGGGCACTGCAGGTTATGCTTGCCCAGGTAGTCCACAAGTTGGTCCAAGACTGTTCTTTCAAGGGCCTTAGATAATGGCAGGAGTATAGAGATGGGCCGGTAGTTGCCCTGTTCAGTTCGTGTGCCACTTTTGAAAACCGGAATCGCTAGAGCAGCTTTCTACAATTGCAGGAATTGGGAGAATCTCAGTGATGTGTTGAGGATGTGGGTTAGAGGAGTCTGTATGCTGTCCAGATTAAGGTCCACCAATTTTAGGTCAAGGGAGTCCCTACTAAGCCGTGACTTCCCAAGGACCTTACTTGGGTATTTCTCAGCTTCCCACGTAGAACCTTGTCTAAAGTAGAAAAAATGGTGAGAAGGCAGTTGGTCATTGGAAGTAGTACTAAGGGGGTGGTTCAGATGTTAGAAAAAAATCTGGTGATAACACCCCACTGAGATCAGGGAAGGCTTGATTACAGGAGTTAGCAATAGTGAGAGGGTCCATGGAGGGTACCTCGTCAACATGTAGCATTGAGGGGAATGACTAAAACCTAATATTCTTCAGGTGATGCTACCTCTGGCTGGAAGCTGCAACACTGGACTTAGGATTTGCAAGAAAGCGAGTTGTGCTCACAACAGAGGGAGGCGAACCTTACAGTTTACAGTTGTCTTTGGTTTGTAGCAGATTCCTTAGGAAAGTTAATATTCTTCAGGTGGAGGCTACTTCTAACTGAAAGGTGAAATAAGGAACTTAGAATTATCAGAAAAGACAGTCTTTCAATCAACAGAGGGAGATGGACCTTGCTTTACTTTTGTTACAATTAAGATTTTCAGTGCAGGAAGAGTTTAAACCCTTGAATACTTGACTGACCCTTGACTGAATACTGTTTACTGTGTCTGTCCTTGTGCACAGCTGACTTGTTTTGGGGCTGACTGCTTTCAGAGCACAAGTCACCAGGCTGTTTGGGGGCTGGGGAGGTTTACCCGTGTCTGACTGGGATGTTTGGATTTTTCTCTGTTTGATTAGCAGGGTATTTTCTGTCAAATTGTCGTGTAGGGCATCTTGCTGACAAGAAGGCACTCATCACAGCGGTAGGTCAGAGCTTTTAGACGATTGTTTCGTGAGGGCACAGTTTATCCATTAGGTAGGGAAATGGGCAGACTTATCTGCCATCAAATTCTATGTTTCTTTGCCAAGAAGTTCATTGATGTTTGCCCAGAATTCTTTTGCTGTCGCTCCAGGACTGGACGAAGGCATCCCTGAAGTAGTTGCTTTTTGCTAGGCAAATTGCCTTAGTGCAAGTATCGCAAGCTTTTTTGTAGCTCTGGATATCAGCAATTTTTCCAGTGGCCTGACCTTGGTGCCACAGTTGGTCCCTGGATTTCATTTGCTCTAGAAGTTCAGGGGGCAGCATGGATTCACAGCAGGAAGGTCATGCCAGACAAATCTGATAGATTTCTTTGACTGGGTGACCAAAGTAGTTGATCAGGGAGGGGCTGTGGACATGGCCTACCTAGACTTTAGCAAGGCATTTGACACAGTCCCACACACAAGATTAATATACAAGTTAGCCAGCCTGGGAGTGGGTCCCAAGATGACAGCCTGGGTAAAGAATTGGCTGGAGAATAGGACACAGAGAGTAATAGTAAATGGAGTCCACTCTGAAAAAGGGGTTAGTAGTGGGTAACGAGGGTTCAGTATTAGACCGGTCCTCTTCAATGTCTTTATAAGTGACATTGCAGAGGGACTGGAAGAAAAGTATGTCTCTTTGCAGATGACACAAAGATCTGCAACAGAGTTGATGCACAAGGTGGGGTGGAAAGGATGAGAAGGACTTGGCAAGGTTAGAGGAATGGTCAAATGTATGGCAGCTTAGATTCAGTGCTAAGAAGTGCAAGGTAATGCACCTGGGAAACAAAAACCCAGGGGAAGAGTACACAATGGGGGTGAGATACTAACAACAAAAATGGAAAGGGACCTGGGGGTAGTCATATCAGATGACCTAAAGGTGGGCAAGCAATGTGAGAGGGCAGCAAGGAGGGCTGGGGGAATACTGGGATGCATAGGGAGAGGCATCACCAGTAGAAAACAAGAAGTTATCACTCTGTACAGACAGCTGGTGAGACCCCATCTGGAGTACTGTGTGCAGTTCTGGAGACCCAATCTCCACAAAGACATAGACAGGATGGAAGCTGTCTAGAGGAGGGCAGCTAAAATGGTGCAGGGTCTGCACCGGAAGACACATGAAGAGAGACTTAAGGAGCTTAATATGTATAGCCTCGAGGAAAGGAGGGAGAGGGGGGGGACATGATAGAAACTTTCAAGTACCTCAAGGGAATCAACAAAGTCCAAGAGGGTAGCATCTTTCAAAAAAGTGTGCAAGAACAAGGGGCACAATTTGAAGATAGAAGAGGCTGCTCAGAGGTAATTTAAGGAAGTATTTTTTCACAGAGAGGGTTGTGGATGTATGGAACGGCCTTCCAGAGGAGGTTGTGGAGTCAAAATCAGTGATGGAATTCAAGCATGCATGGGACAGTCATAAGGCAATTCTAGGGGGCTGGGGGTAGGAAGAAGTAGGCTGCTGGTTAACTAGGATCTGCAACTTATCCATCAGGTAGGGAAATGGGCAGACTGGGTGGGCCAAGCGGTCCTTATCTGCCATCAAATTCTATGTTTCTATGTTAGCTACGGATTGCAATATCCTTTGACTTTAAGCTTTTTCAGTGGTGCATGCCTATTACAGACACCATTAAAGGCAGTGGTGAAAGATTCTAGCGCTGAGTCAACAGAGTTGGCTGAGTAGACAGCTGACCAGTCGAGCCTTTCTTTGTAGGTCCTTTTTTAGAAGGTCAAGATGCCCCTGCTTGAGGACTCAATAAGTAACTGTTCTGGCAGGGGGGGTTTCTGAAGTAAGTAGACAGTGGAACAAGATGGGCGAGTGGTCACTATATGAATCTGGGAGAACTGTAGTATGAGAGATGTGTTTGGGACCACCCCCTTTTATATTTTCTAGGATACAACACATGGTGTCATGGGGGGGGGTGATCCCAGGTCGATGGCTCATAAAATCCTCCATCTGGAAATGCCTGTGGTTGGAATATTCCTAATGGTGTTACCTGCTGCAAGAGATTGTCTAGATCTGCTGTTGTGGTAAGTTCTTGCGCAACTGTACTTTACTGCTGCTGCTGGCTGCCCTTAGGCTCTTAAGAAGCGAACTTCTGCCCTAGTAACCTCTAGTTATGCTCTCAACAGCTGTATCCTTTGCCAAATAAGTTTAAAATTGTGCCCTTTTTTCCCCCAAACTTTTTAAAACTAATATTTATGCGGTTTCACAAAACATTGCATGGCTGCATAAATAGGAATTTCTTGCTGTTTTGGTGGCATAAATCAAATTGTGCCCAAAACCAAGCCGGCCCAGTGGTGTGGACTGACGCCTCCTGCCACGCCAGCAACTAGTGTTCACGGTGCGGGCCGGCCGGGGAGGGAGGGGATCGAGCATCATTCAGGGCCTGCCCTGAAGCCCTCCCTGACCGCAGAAGCCCCGAACCCGAGACACACCAGGTAATTTCTACCTTGATCCAGGCTGCTGCCACCACCGTTGGCCATCTGGCGCCTTTTCTGAAACGGCCACAAGCTCCTCTGCTCAGCGCATGAATCCCGGCCAGAGTAGCACCTCGAGTTGCTGCCCAGGCTCAAATGGAGCAGAACTGTTACTTTTGTGCCTGATTTTGAAACTTTTAAAATGAACCAGCTAAAACCATTTGCATTTGCCTGTAACTGTATTTAAAAGCTTAGTCACTGCACCCGAGACACACCAGGTAATTTCTACCTTGATCATTTTTCTCCATTAGCTCCTTATATTGTTTTGCCACTAGAGGGAGCCTGATTAAGTTCGAGCAATTTGCTCCCAATACCTCACTTGTCACATTTCACTGCTCTCTAGTAGCTGTTTTCATTAGTGATTTATATTAAAGGAGCCTCTGCTGTCTCTTTCCTCTCTACCTCCTCCTTTCTCTAGTCAAAATGTCCCCTCCTCTCCTCCTAGCGCTCCTCATGGGAATACTTTGCCTTCCTATCCTCTTTGAGCTTTACTGCTTGAACACATCAACAGCTTCTGCCAATACTTATACTCAGTTTGACTTCTACTACTCCAACATGCTTGCTACTGCCACTCCACCACCTCTACCCCCCTCTGCTCTCATCAGCAAGCGTATTAACCCAATAGTCAGATACCTTCACCTTCACCTGAAGCCGCCACCCTGCATCTCTATCAGGGCGTACCTCATCACCTCACTATGGTTTCTAACCCTATCTCTTATACTATCCAGCGACATTGAGATCAACCCTGGTCCATCTCATGCCCCATCATAACCTTGCCCCCGGCCACCACTCTCCCTAAAACTGATGGACTAACTTTCGCCCACCTGAATGCTAGGAGCCTATGGCCAACCTCCCTGACCTCCAGGCTTGGATCTATACTAACGCCCCGGACATCCTCGCCATCACAGAAACCCGGCTAAGCCCACAGTGCTTGATTCTCAGTGCCACTTTCCTGGATACAACATGCTTGTCGACCGTCCTGGCACTAATAGGGAGATGGCCTTGCCTCTACTTCAAAACTCACCCAAACATTACCCTTCTGCAGGACCCCCTCTGCAAACTGTGAATCCTACACCCCTACTGCTTCTTGGGGTGTAAAAACTCCATATTTTTGTACTTATATCCCCAAAAATGCTACACAAGGCATCACTGAACTCCTAGGGTTTCTGCCTTCAGTTACAGGCAAGAGTGACATTATCTGCCTTGGTGATTTTAACCTTGACTGGTCTGAGAAAAACTCAGCTAACCTATCCTCCTTAGCTAGCAAGGCAAATCTATCCCAGCTCATACATGAACCCACAAGGGTCTCGCGTGGGGGCAACTGTGCCACCCTCCTTGACTGGATACTTACTAACAGGACGGAATATGTTGCCTTAGCCGGTGTGCTACCTGACACAGTTAGTGACCACTATCCCATCTACTGTGTCTGGAACACTGTCATTCCTCCCTCCCTGCTAAAACTGTAACCTTTCCTAATCTCTCCGCTAAGTCGATGAGGACTTTAACTGACCTTAACCAGGTTGACTGGTCCCTCTCTACCAAACAGAGGACATTAACATAGCCACAGAATATTTCAACTCCGTCCTCCTCTCTTCAAAACCTTCAATCCTGGTCACCACACGTAGGATGGCAGGAAAGTAACAAGTGGCTAATATGCCCCTGCTTCAACTTCTCAAATCTAGGGACAAACTTTGGTCCAGGTGGAAGATCTCCCACCTCCGTGTAGACTTTGAAGACTATCGTGCATTACGTAACAACTGCAAAAGACATTCGTATTGCCAAAAGCACCTACTGTAGGAACCTACTAATAACATCCTCTACAAATCCGCGCAGGTACTGGTCCAAAATTAAGGACATTCTCGGCAACGACAAGCCACAGAATCCAGCTGACATGAACATTCAAGGTGTTCACTGCACCAACCATGACACCATTGTCAATGCCCTTTTTTCTTCTTCACCAGTCGCTACTCTAACTAGCCCTCAACCTGACACTCTCTTCTCCTCCCTGCCCCTCCCACCCTCCCTTTCGTTCTGGCTCCAACCACATGTACCTTGAAGTTGCAAGCTACTTAACTCCCTTCTGCACGGGGGTCAAGGGCCTGAGGCATCCATCCTGCATACTTAAGCAGTATGCACTTGGCTGACCAGACCTATCACCTGGCTTTTTAACCTCTCGATTCATAATGCTCACTGTCCCATCCACCTGGAAAACTGCCAGAACCATCCCTATACACAAAAGGCGATGTCAAACTCATGTCCAACTACCGCCTCTATATCTCTTCTGCCCACTCAGTAAGCTGCTTGAAAAATAGTCCACCGCCAGCTTGCTGCTCACCCTTGACATGTTTAATCTTCAAACCCCGTGCCAACATGGTTTCTGGCCGGTCACAGTACCACCTCCACTTACACAACTTACAAATGACATCAGAAATAATATGGCCCGTGGCCTACTCACTGGGGCCGTCTTTATCGACTCTGTCTAAAGCCTCTCGACATGGTACACCATCCTCTCGTACTAAAGAAGCTCCATTCCATTGGAGCATCTGACCAAGCCCTCTCCTGGTTCCATAGCTATCTTGACAATCGGACTCAGGCGGTAGCATTTCACAAGGCCCTTCCTCCCCTAAACATCTCCGTGGAGTTCCCCAGGATCCACTCTTGGACCTCTACTCTTCTCCCTCTTCCTAAATGATATTCCCACCATGTCCGGCATAGCTGCACTCTTATATGCAAGATGACCTTGTTCTCTACTCTGGGTCAAAATCGGTTGCTGCCATCAACTCCACTCTCACTAATGACTTCCAATTCCTGCAGACCTGGCTCTCTAGCAACCACCAAGTCCTGAACCTAGAAAAAACCTGTGCTATGCTATTCGGATCCTCTAAGAAACTGTCTGCCCCTGCGAACAGGCTCCGGGTTCAATGCCTTGATGGCTCCCTCATCTCAAACACTGAGTCCTTCAAGTACCTTGGGGTCACTTTGGATCCCACACTTGACCTGTCTCAACATGTCAATATGGTGTGCCGTGCCGTGCCGTCAATGCTAAAATTGGCGGAGCTTATCGTGTGCGCCACTCCCTCACTCCTTCCGCTAGACTTTCTGTTGCGAGAGGTATTCTCTTACCCCAGCTCCAATATGCTCTGCCCCTCCTCTTTGCTGCAAACTCTGCTACACTCCACAGATGGGACACTGTCTACAACATCTGTAGATTCGCCTTAACTGCCCCACGTCTTGCCCATTATTGTCTCCTTTACGCTGGCTTAAATTGGCTGTCACCTAAGGATATTCGAGCCTACTCCCTGGGCTGCTTTATCAACTCCCTGTCTAGACCTCCCTGCCCTGTCTATCTTGCCAACCTCCTGACTCCTGCCTCACACACCCATACCCTCAGGTCTTCCTCTGTCCCCATGCTCTCCACTAGACCTTGCATGACAAAATGGGTGAAAAGGCATTTGCCCATTTTGCTCCCAAATTCTGGAACTCACTCCCCCTTATGGTGAAAACGTCATCCTCCCATCGAGAATTCAAAAACTCACTGTTCACCCACCTCCTAGCCTCTGGCCAATGCAAATGCTCTTAATTTGCTTTGTCCCACTGCAGGCTGTTGGGTCTGACGCTGAGTACTACACTAATGTTCTCCCATGCAATATGCTTGTCTAGGTGGCAATGAACCTTGATGTCTTTACTGTCCTCAGCTGTCTTATGGTTACCCCAATTGCTTTATTTTACATCCTTATTATGATCTATGCCTAAAATGTACCCTTATGTAACTATTACTGTGCTACCCAATGTATATCTTGTTTTGCTCCTGTATACCTATATTATGTCTGTGCATTTCTGCATATTGTAACCAATGTCCTGTGCTCTCCCGGGTTGTGCCTGAAAATAGGCAGGTCTGTTGCCTAGCACACTTACCCGGTTACCAAAAGCTAATAAATAAATAAATCCAGAGGACAGCTCTCCTCTCCTGTGGAGGGATGGGAATGGAGTCTGCTACTTGCCTGGCCTCTAGCAGTGGCTGGGGGCTGGTGCAGTGGTCCCACAGATGAAGGGGGCGGATGTGGGGCAGACGCCGGCGTGCTGCGCACGGAAGCTTGAGGGGCTCAGCCATTGGCGTCATTGCACACCACCGCACGCACGGGGTGAGAAGTGGAAAAAACCCAACCAGTGAGAAGATGCCGACCCCCTGCAGGCACTGCACACAGCCAGCTGGCACCTCACGAAAGAGCCAGAGGTGAGTCAACTGGACATTGGGGTGGCTGAGCTGGGGGGGGGCCGTAGAAGGGGGCTGGTCGGGAGGGTGAGGAAAAACAGGGGGAAAAAAAAAATTGTGTCCAGCACCATTCCTGATCCCGTCTTTATTTTGGGTTATTGCATTTATTTTATTTAAAAGCAGGTTTTGACGCTTCTTATTGACACTGAGCTGCGGTGCCAGTGACTCAGGATTAGGAGCAGACACTGGACGTGCAGGTAGCCTGGTCTGGGTGATAGTGCCATTGATGGCTGTGCTTCCCAGCTCGAGGAGGGGATGGCACCATTCTGCTCCCACAGCAGCCCCTCTGGTGGGCCAGGGAGCTTGCTTCTGCCAAAAACTCAGTGTGGCATTTGAGGCCAATAAATGGCATTGCAGCACCATCTAATGGGTGCCTGGAGTGGGGAAGGGGAGGAAATGCCTAACCTTTCGTTTTGAAAGACAGAAGTGGGTACACTTAGGCCCTTCTACAAGTAGCCTACTGCATACCTCCTGATACTTGCCCCAGAAAACCCTGCCATGGAAGGAAGAATGGGTGATATGGGGGGGGTTACAACCAGGTCAGTGGTGGATTGGGCTGGATGGTCACCAGAGGTCATGAGGAAGGGGTACTTGAGATTGGTTGTGAGCCAGACACCCCAGCTTTTTTCAGGGCCAGACGTTTTACCCTTCCACCTCTCCGATAGAATGTTGGGTAAAAGCACCTGTGAGCGAGAGCTGTAGTTGGCTTTCTGTGAGCAAGACCCATGGTTGATTTTAGCCCAGGCCTCTTGTTCACTAGAGACCCACAGTCTTGCTCTGCCCAGTCCTTCTGTGAGCGAGAGGATGCACAGTGTCACTCCTAGACTGGGCCTCCTGTGAGCCAGAGACCCACAGTTGCTCTTACCATCCTCTTCAAAATGTTTATTAAAATAGGACGGTGACAAAAAACATTAAGCTGAGATGCATTACAACAGAGCAAAGCATCTCAACTTTAGAGTACTATGTTGTTCACTTATTACTTCCTGGTGCCATTAATAAAAAGGGTGGAGACTGATTGCTGTTTTCTATAACTTACCACTGATCATGTGACCTCAGTTTGCAGACAAGTATAATTGTGATTTAATAGGACTAGAGGAAGACTGCATCATCGAACGTGCCCATGTTAATCTGATGTGATGTATTTTTATGCCCTGCTCTCACTGATTGTTTTTCTTTGCACCATTTCTTACAGGTGGAGGAAGGGCTAAAGAAGATGAGAAATGCTGGCACGGAGCAGGAGTTGGGGATACAGTACAAAGCCCTGAAGCCAGAGGTGGACAAACTCAACTTAATGGCAGGCAAAAGACAACAGGTAAAATTGTCTGTTGGGTGACTGCCTGACCCATGTTCTTCGTTTAATTGGGGGTGGGAGTTTGGTACAAGGTCTGCAGGTTAAGGGCCATGCTCGGCCTATAATGGCATTGGATTTGTGGTGACAGGCAGTAGAGCACGGATGCCTCTTGAACATTTGGAGTGAATTTCTGTGGAGTGGTTGTGTGATGGGAAAACTAGCTGAACCTTATGCATATGAATGAGACTTGTGCCCCAGGAGTCTGTCCTTCACCCAGTTCTAGTCTCCATTTTTCTAAGTGACCTCTCCAATGCTTGCTCCTCTGTCTGCTCCTTTGTATCCCTTCGTATGTGTGCAGATGATAATGGTACTGTTTTCCTCTGGCTTCGCTGACCCTGACCTCACGAACCAGCTCCAACTTGACTTAACATCCAGCTCTGGTTCCGAGAAAATCAATTACTCCTCAGTGGTAAGAAAACTATCTCTAACTTTTGGTACCGAGGCAGGAGTTTTAGTCTCTTCCCTCCTTTTATACTCTTAATGTTGCAGTTATTGAAAGTGTCCTTCAGGTACCTTAGGATCTATTTGGATCATCACCTTGATTTTTTTCTGTTCATGCGGATGCTATCCAAAAGAATCTCCACTAGGTATAAGCATTGCAAACTATTAGGCATATATTATTAAATATTACAATTACCTTTGGAAGACAGTAGCCAGTCTGGTTGATGAATTGCCTTTTCTGTGGGTCCAAATCCTCCAAAATGGACTCCTAAGGGAAAGCTAAAAAAAATCCATTCATAGGTCATGAGACTGAGTGCTCTCAGCCTCTGTCTCTCGTGACCCTGTTTTGTCGACCCTCATCGATGAGTTGGCTTTGGTCGACGCCTCTGCCTAGGCCGCCTGCTCCATGGTGTCCTTGTTGGGCAAGAGGCGGGCCAACCAGGCTGTCTAGATATTCCTCGACCTTGCCCACCTGTTATAAGACAAGGGAGGGATACGTCCCTCTCCAGGACTCCAGTCCTGTCTCTACAGTCTAAGGTGGGTCGAATCAGCCCCCTGACCTGGTCCCTAACATACGGAACACCGAGCTCCGGCGGGGGGGGGGGGAGACGGGACCTAAGTGTCCCTCACTGGTTCCCGCCTCTCCCCACCGGTTTTCAAATCTTCAGAATCTGAAGATTCCTCCATGCACTCTAGGCCTGTCAACCTGGAGCCGGGTGAGGATATGTCGACGGACCATGGTCCTAACTCTTTTCATGCCATGCTCCACCTGGTTTCAGAAGCTACGGGGATCCAGTTGGGAGCCCGTACATAAATGGGCAGAGTATCCCCTTGCCAAAATCATTCGACCGGGTGACTCTCCTGGGGTCACCTTACTAGTGGCTGAAGCCATTCTTGAGCCTGCATTGGAGCTCTGGCAGTGTCCGGCATCCTGCCCTGTGCCGTCAGCCCATATTGCCCACAAGTATGTGGTCCCTACGGGTTCCCTTTCCAGGTTTACCAAACACCCCTCGACTGAAGGCTTAATTACCTACTTTGTGTTCCGATGGACAGGCAGTGTTGGGGATGTCGACAAGCCCCCCACAAGGAAACCAAGAAATTGGATCATGCAGGCTAGTTCGGTTTTAATGATGGCCCACTTCACCCATGCCTTGCTGGGCACTCTTGACCAGGTGCTCCCTCGGTTCCCGGCTGACTTTCAGATGACAGTCAAGCAAGTCCTGGACCAAGGCCATGCTGTTGCTAAACAGCTCCAGACAGGCGTGGACATTGGCAACTCCTGTGCCAGGTTTGTGGCTGCAGCCATGGCTAAGTGCCACCGGGCATGGCTGAGGATCTCCACCTTCACAGTGGATACCCCAAATTGGCAGATGACCCCTTACTGGGCACAGACTTGTTTGTACCAGGGTGGATGGTCATCTCATTATGATTGAGAAGTCCAGTACCACCTTGGACTCTGTCGCCTTGTCCCAAAAGGACGTCAGGGGCTCTAAGCCCCAGAAAAAAACTTTTCGGCCTGACTCTACTCCTGCGCCAAGCCGTCCCAGCCAAAGACTGGGCACCAGCAGGCCTAGTGTCCTGACCCAGGTCTGTCATCGTTCCTGCGGGTCTGAAGCCTGGGCGGGCAAGGTTCACTGCTCCTCCGGGCTAGCCGTGCTCTGTCTCCAAGCCTGCCCGGTGACTGGTTGGGGGTGTTCCTTCCCTGCCCTCCCTGGATCCTCCCTTGGGGGGGGGCACACTCTACCACTTTCTTTCCGCCTGGTCCAGTGTTACCACGGACAAATGGATGCTAGAAGTGGTCAGTCAGGGCTTGCCTCTGGAGTTAAAGGCTCTTCCGCCCAGCCGAGCCACGCACCTTGGGAGGGTGCAGTGTCCGAAAACTTGTTGTCCGCCCTTCGGGAGGATCTCTTCTAGCTCCTCCAAAAGGAGGTGGTTTATGTCCCAGACCCCCAGCCAATCCAGGGTTCGTCTCCAGATAGTTTCTGTTCCCAAAACAAATGAGTGGGCTGGTACCCATCTTGGATCTGCACAACCTGAACAAATTTCTGCAGTCGTGCACCTTCTGAATGGTCAGTTTGAACCAGATCATTCCGTCCATGGAGCAGGGTGAGTTTTGCTACCTGGACCTTCAGAATGCCTTCTTTCACGTCCCCATCCATCCCTCCCTCCCACGGGCGGTTCCTTCAGTTTTGCGTGGCAGGGACTCTGTAAGAGTTCCAAGCCATGCCCTTCTGCCTCTCCTTAGCCCCCAGGGTCTTCAAATGCATTGTAGTGGTGGCAGCCTTCCGGAGGCACTGAGGGGTCTGGGTATGCCCGTACCTGGATGATTGACTGATTGCTGGCCCTCCTCACTTGCTTATGCCTTGGCGTCCTGGTCAACGAGGCCAAGTCAAACTCATCCCCTCGCAGGTGATTCATTTCATTGTGGCAGAGCTCAACTCTTGCCAATCCCAGCTCCTGGCTGACAGGATGAAGGATCTTAACCTCTTTTGCCTGATCATTTCAGGTTGGACAGTTGCACCCTGCCAGGGTCTTTGTGCGCCTTCTGGGCTTCATGGCGGTTTGTGCCAGCATGGTCAGTTGGGCCTGCTGGAGTGTGCACCCGCTGTAGTGGGGCCTGGCCCACCAGTGGTCGCAGTGTCTAGGCCACTTCAACCAGCCGGTCAGGGTGACCCATCATATGTGGGAGTGCATCCAGTAGTGGCTGGTCCAGGAACATCTCCAGGAAGTAGTCCCATTTGTCCGCCCAGAGCAGACGGTCACTCTTATGACCAATTCCTCCCTAATGGGCTAGGGTGCTTAACTGGGGGAGCACAGAGTCCACGGCCTCTGATTCCCTGAGGAATCTCAATGTCACATCAACCTCCTGGAGCTCTGGGCAGTGAGCCTTGCACTGAATGCCTTCGCTCCCCATGTACAGGGTCAGGTCGTCCTGGTCCAGAAGGACAACACAACGACCATATACTACCTCAGCAAGTGGGGTGGAACACATTCCCCCTCGTGCCGGGAAACCCTCTACACCTGGACCCTCTTGTGCAGTCTGGATGCCGTCCTGCTTGCGATTCGTGTGGCTGGGGTGTCTAGCCAGCTGGCAGATGCTTTCAGCCGAGTGGGTGAGGTGTCTCATGAGTGGTCTCTTCACCCGTAGGTGGTAGACATAGAAACATAGAATTTGACGGCAGATAAGGACTGCTTGGCCCACCTAGTCTGCCCATTTCCCTACCTAACGGATAAGCTGCAGGTCCTAGTTAACCAACAGCTTACTTCCTCCTACCCCCCACTAGAATTGCCTTATGTCTGTCCCATGCGATCTTGAATTCAACCACTGTTTTTGACTGTACGACCTCCTCAGGAAGTCTGTTCCATGTATCTACAACCCTCTCTGAAGAAATACTTCCTCACATTACTCTGAGCTGTCCCCCCTCTATCTTCAAATTGTGCCCCCTTGTTTTTGCACATCTTATTCTGAAAGATGCTACCCTCTTGGACTTTGATTCCCATGAGGTATTTGAAAGTTTCTATCATGTTCCCCCCCCTCTCTCTCTCTCTCCTTTCCTCGAGGCTATACATCTTTAGTTCCTTTAGTCTTTCGTCATGTGTGTTACTGTGATTGCAGCACTGGTTTTAAATTGTTTTAGCTATGTACTGTGCCTTGATATTTGAAAGGCACATTAAAAATAGTCTATTTATCATTATCATTTTGGTTGCCCTCCTCTGGACAGCCTCCACCCTGTCTGTCTTTGCGAAGATGGGGTCTCCAGAACTGTGCACAGTACTCCAGATGTGGTCTTACCAACTGTTTGTACAGAGGGCCAACAACTTCCTGTTTTCTACTGGTGATGCCTCTCCTTATGCATCCCAGTATCCCCCCAGCCCTCCTTACTGCCTTCTCACATTGCTGACCCACTTTTAAGTCATCTGATATGACTACTCCCAGGTCCCTTTCCATTTTTGTTGTTGTTAGTATCTCACCCCCCCATTGTGTACTCTTCCCTGGGTTTTTGTTTCCCAGGTGCATTACTTTGCACTTTTTTGCATTGAATCTAAGCTGCCATACATTGGACCATTCCTCCAACCTTGCCAAGTCCCTTTTCATCCTTTCCACCCCACCTTGTGTATCAACCTGTTGCAGATCTTTGTGTCATCTGCAAAGAGACATTCCTTCCAGTCCCTCTGCAATGTCCTTACAAAGACATTAAAGGACCGGCCCCAGTACTGAACCCTGCAAGTTACGCTAGTAACCCTCCTTTCTTCACTGTGGACTCCATTTACTATTACCCGCTGTGTCCTGTTGTCCAACCAGTGTTTTACCCAGGCTACCACCCTAGGACCCACTCCCAGGCTGGCTAATTTGTTTGTTAATCTTTTGTGTGGGACTGTGTCAAATGCCTTGCTAAAGTCCAGGTAGGCCATGTCTACAGTCCCTCCCTGGTCTACTGCTTTGGTCACCCAGTCAAAGAAATCAATTAGTTCTCCCTGTGGGGCACCCCTGAGGTGGACCGGTTTGCCTCCCAGGAGAACGCCAAGCTGAGGCTGTTTTGTACCTACCTCCCTCAGCGGGATATGCTGCAGAGGGGAAGGATGCCTTCACGAGGTTCTGGACTCCGGGCCTCCTCTGTGCCTTCCCTTCCTTTCCTCTGACCCACTAGGTCCTGATCAAAGCTCAGAGGGACAAGGCACGGATGATCCTGGTGGCACCCGACTGGCCATGCCAGTTCTGGTGCCCTGACCTCCTTATTTATTTATTGAAATGTTTCACCAGGATGGCACGCTGAGCGACAAGTTGCTCATCTTCTGGTGCGACCGTGGGGTAGGGGAACATGAGGATAGTTTAGAGATTTGGTACACAATATAAATTTACAGTAGATAACATTCAAATAATTTGAGCAGACTGTACAGGAGTAATGAAATAGTGGTATGCTAACAGTTTTGAACTAGACAGATACTACGCTAACGCTTTTGAACTAGATAGATACGACACAAAATAATATTTAGGCATACACTAAATGACACAACTGTAACTAGAGAATAGCTGAATAGAATTGTTTGATCTAGGGAAGTTAGTGAAGAGTAAACACAAGCAGAACAGGTTGGCTAAGGTAAGACAGAAGTGCAAGTTAACTACAAGTGCATTAGAGATTAGGGGTCAACCATAGCTACGGCTACGTAAGGGGGAGAAGGGAAGATGAGACGTAGGTATGTCTGTAGGCAGAGAAGCGAGGGGGGTGTAAAGGGATGGAACAAGGGGGTGAAGGAAGAGGTAGGAGGAGAAAGGTCTGCTGGGGCCCGACTCCTCCAGTATGCTGAGGACCCTGCTTGCACAAGGCAGGGGTCAAGCATGACAGGAAGGGAGCAGGTTGTAGGCAGTGGGGGGGAAGGGTGGAGAATAGACTTTGGAAGAACAGAAGAGGGTGAAGGTGAGAGAGAAGAGGCCAGAATCCCAGCCCTTCAGGATGTGGAGAATTGGAGGGAGGAGTCGGGTTAATGGTGTACGGATAAGGTAGGGACTGGCCCTTGGAACAACTTTGGAGGATAGATAAATCACAGTAAGAGAACAATGGAAGGTCTGAAGGGAAGGAATTAGAGGAAAGGAAGGAATGCTGGTTTTTAGGTGGGTGGGGGTGGAGCTTACAGCAGAGGCATTGCATAGGTACTGAGAGGGGTAGGGTTCGTCAGGGGCTTAGAGGGGGGAGTTAGGGAGGGTTGTAGCAGGAACAGCAAGATACAAGGACGTTTTTAAGGGCAGAGCTGATAGGAGTAGTAGGAGGATGAGTGACGAATTTGAGGGGGAGGGAATTCCACATTTTTGGGAGGCAGTGAGAGTAACCGGATTGGCCGATGAGGGTGGCTTTGCAGGGGACTGCCAGAGTACAGGAGTCGGATGATCTAAGGGAGTGAGAGGTGTTATAAATGAGGGGGAGAGGTAAGAAGGGAGTTCACCCAGCCAGTGCATAGAGGTGAATTTAGCGCAGTGGGAGAGTCATCTGTTTGTAAGAAAGGGGAAGGACGGGGCATGATAGAGATCAGTGGTGGGTGCCAGAGGGAGTATCGAGGGCAAAGCAGCAGAAGGAATTTTAAGAGGGTATCCAATCTGGCCAGGGAGGACTTGGGAGCAGCACTGTAGACCACATCACAGAAGTTGAAGATGGGTAGGATCATATTCTGAACAAGTTCACGCCTAACTGTAGAGGGGGCCACAACTACGGTTCCTGAACAGGGCACCAAGCTTGGGGCACAGTTTTTTGGGGATGGCGTCAGTATGTCTGGAGAAGTTTAGGTGTTGATCCAGCCAAACTCCTAGGTACCTAAAGGAGGATGTGTCCTCAAGTAAAGTCCCATCAAGGGTGTGGAAGGTGGGCAGGGAGGGAAGCCTAGAGAGTCTCTGCCTTGTGCCAAAGGTCGTGGAGACGGTGGTCTTGGCATTGAAAAAATTTGATGGTTAGCAAACCAGAGCTGAACCTTGTCAAAGTCTTGCTGCAAGTTGGATGTAACCTCAGCTGGGCAAGAGCCAGATGCATACAGGACCGTATCATCAGCATACATGTGTATAGCGGTGACAGAGGAGCAGACAGATGGAACGTCGTTTAGGAAGATGGAGAGTAATAGGGGGGCCATAGCACTTAGCCCTGAGGGACTCCAGTATTAATCGGGAAGGGAAATTACATCAGAGAACCTGACTGATTGGGTTCTACCAGTGAGGTAGGCCTTGAACCAGCTAGTGGCTAAAGGAGATAGGCCAGCTGTTGAGAGGGAGTCAAGGAGGAGGGAGTGGGAAATGGTGTCAAAAGCCTTGGCGAGGTTGACAAAGATGGCTGAGGTGATTTGGCCATTGTCCATCCTAGTAAGGATAGAGTCAGTGAACCGAAGTAGGGAGGTAGCAGTTGAGTGATTTTCCTGAAGCTAGATTGGAAAGGGATGAAGTAGGAGGTGTCAGTTTGAAATGAGGTAAGCTGGGAGAGGACAAGGTATTCTTGTAATTTAGCTAGGGTAGGGAGGGGAGAAATATGGCTGTGATTTCCAAGGGAAGATGGGTCACTGCATTTGGGAAGAGGGAGGACCACAGCATGTTTACATGGGGTGGGGACCGAGGCAGTAGAAAATGAGGTTTAGCATTAGAGAAAGGGGGTAGGCAATGGCTGAGACACAGAGAGAGGAGTTTGGGGTCCAGACCGTCGGGAGGAGCCTTTTGAGGGGTTGATAGCAAGGAGGGCTTGTAGTTTGTCATTTGGGGAGACTGTATTGAAGGAGAAGGGGGGGTAGGAGAGGTACCATTGGGGAGAGGAGTTGAGTTGAGGATAGGAAGGGAAGGATTTCAGTAGATGAGTGGCATAGGTGGTATAGTAGGAGTTGAATTCAGCAGCTACATCACCCGGGTCAGCCACAAGGGTGTCATTTATTTTAAGCATGGAGGGGGGCAGGATGTGGGAGAAAAGAGGGCATGAACCACTTTTCAGAACTTGGAATCCTTATCGGTCTTCCGGTGTACTTCACCAACCACACCTTGGAGGCCATGCACAGGCTCCAGATCTTAGACCTGCGGCGAGTGCTTGCCTACTATAAGGAGTGAACAGCTGGAGTTCAAAGAGAGGTTCGCCAGCTGTTTGTCACTTACACTAGAAGCATCTGGCAGACCGGCAGCAGAGTGCACAGTTGGCAGGTGGAAAGTCTCCTGCATCATCCTCTGCTATAGGTTGGCTGGTAGGCAGCCTCCCGTAGGGCTTAAGGTTCTTTCCACCAGATGTAGTGCTGCGTCGGTGGCTGCTTCCAGGGACGTCCCTATCCAGGATATTTGCAGGACTGCTACGTGGAAGTCAGCACACACCATCTTCCATTACTTCATTGACCTTGAGTCACACCGGGATGCTGGTTTTGGGGGCTCGGTTCTCCAGTCTCTGTTATCTAAATAGGTGGTGTGCACCTTGCCCCCTTCTCCTAGAGAACTGCCAGGAGTCTGCCAGAAATGTGGATAAGTGTACCATATCCAGGCCCCTAGAAAAACAAGTTACTTACCTGTAACTGTAGTTCTAGGAGTGGTATGTGGTGTACATCCACACAGCCCACCCAACTTCCCCAGGCAAGTGTCACACTGGTCTGGCTTCCAGCAGGTCAGATCTGGCATCACAAGGTCGTGCTGAGGAGAATACCACCTGGGTGGGTGGGAAGAGCCAGCTTAAAGACCTTCGGGAAAATTTAAAGGGAAAGGAATTCTGCTAGAAGTGTGGATGTACACCATATACCACTCCTAGAAGTACAGTTACAGACGAGTAACTTGTTTATATACACTGTTTTGGATCAGACAGTTAATCGACCAACTGGGTATTTTGGTCAGTGAGCCAAAGTCAGTCCTTACCCCCACCAAAGGCCTCAGTATAGAAGAGTAGTACTTGATACGGTTCTCGGTTGGGCATTTCTGCCCTTAGGCTGTGCCACATCCCTGGTGGCACAGGCATAGCTGGTCATCTCCAGTGACTGTCAGCCTGTTCTCTTAAGACTGATCGGTCTGATGGCTGCATACGCTCTGAGAAGCAGCGACAATTTGCACTGGGCGGTATAACACAACATATGTCTGTCAGTGGTGGTGTTCCTTCCAGGGACCCTGAATGCGGATCACCTTAGTCGATCAGTCTGCTGAGCTACGAATGGGAACTCTTGGACTTTGTTGTGGATTACCTCTTTCAAAAAAAAAAAAAAAAAAAACGATCTTCAGGACATAGACCTGTTTACGTCTTCGTACAACACAAAACTGCTACTCGTTACAGCTCCCTCCTGTGAAATAAATCCATTTACTTTGACTGTTTCGTATCGCTTAACCAAGCATGTACCGATCTTGGCGGTTGCTGATCAATACCCAGGTTTATCATTTTTGATACCAATATATTATGATACTGTGTTGAATGCTGTCCTGAAATCAAGATACAGACATCCATATTATTGCCTATGCCTAAATACATATCGATGTGTTCATAGGATAGTGCCATATCAGTCGTACACTACCTTCCCTTCATGAAACCATGTTGGGTAAAGTCATGTATACCCAGATTTGTCATTGCTTCAGTAATCAGTCTTAATCGGCACTTCCATAACTTTACGAACCACTGAGGTAAAACTGATGGGTCTATGGTTTGTAGCTATCAACTGCCTTTTTTAATAATTTCCTGATTTTTACTGTTAAACCAAGGGGGACAAGCCGGCCCGGTGGCGCAGAAAGCTGAGGCGCTGGATGCCACACCTCGCACCGCGCCAGTGACCTGGGTTCACGAGCGAGCTCAGGATGTCGGGGGTTGGCCAGGGAGGAGAGGATTGAGTGTCCGACAGCTGTCCTCTCCTGGGGGGGTAGGGTGGGGTGTGACTACCCGGTGCTAGTGAGACCCAGCGGAGGCAGGGTGTGCTCCAGCCTGGAACCACATAACTGATGGGGCGAGGTGTCGTCAGACATCCTGTGCGGGAGCATGCCCGGCTGCGTTTGGACGTCATTTCTCGTCCGCGCCTCTGGGTGGGGAGGGTTATGAGCACGAACAAGGAAAAACCCTGCACTGTCTGGTAGATGACGGCACCAGGCCGCCATGCCCACTACTGGATCCTGCCCACCTGGTCTCCCGATTCTATCCGCCCTCAAGCCAGCCTACAGCTGGAGTCTTGACTTCAGGGAGTACCAAGATAGAGAGGTGGCCCCACCTTGGGGGGTACAAGCCAAGGAGTTCTGTGGCTGCGAGGTAGGTGAGGGGTCAGAATACCGTGGGGGAGGCTCGGGAATGGGTGGTCTCAGGCGGGCAGAAAGAGTCTGGATGTCTGAGGGAGTCTCGGCTGAGCAGTGACCGTAGGGGGAAAAAGAAGTTTCTTTGGGGGGGGGGGGTGCCAAGGGGTACATTTGCCTTTGAGTACAAGATCTTTTAACTGGTGCAAACTTCTCAGTGGCATAGTTCAGTATACTCCTAAAAGTAATTCATGATCCATCCCTGTTTAAGTGATCGAGAATATTGCCCAGTCAATTTGGTTCAATAATTTTTTAATGGCTTTAAAATTAGCTGTATTGTAGTTGTTTGTTTTGCTCTCCCCTTCACAAGCTGGTCTACTCCTGCACAACTTAAACGATATAGTGGAGTGATCACTAGTGCCTAACAGGGCCTATTTCTGTATCTTTAATATCATCTTTTTATGTTAGTAAAGATTACAACCTAGATGTCGCTACCCTTAGTGGGTGTTACCACCAGTTGTGACAAGTTTGATGGTAGCATCCAAAAATTTATTAGCCATGTTGGTGGTTGCTCATAATTCTTCCCAGTGTCAGTGGCTCAGTAGGTAGCACACTCTCTTCTGAGGCCGGGAGATCGGAGGGCTGTGGGTTCAGTTCCCACATCTGGTACTCGGGTTAATATCCCAGTACTGACACTGTAGTGCAGCATGAGAGGGGTGCTGCATTTCTGAGGTGCCGTCTTTCGAATAAGACATTAAACCGAGGTCCCATCTGCCTAGATTGGTGGTAGTTCAGGTGGATGCTAAAGATCCCATGGCACTTGTTGAAAAGAGTAGGGGCAATTTTTATTGAGGAAACAAAAACCATAATACAAATAGTGATGAAAATCTCACATAAACAAAAATCATCAAAAGGAAACAAAACATGTGCATATAAGTATCATAAAGCACAATAAAATTAAAACAAATTGAAAAAAAGAAAAGGAAAGAGAACCTAACAAAAGGGGAAAAACCAAAAAATTAACCAACCCAGTCTACAGATCTCCACAATACAGTACCTATTTGATTCCCCAAAGTATTAAATTCATATGAATGTAGTGCATCTAAATCCACCTGTATACTAAAAAAAATTTCTTGTCTAGAAACAAATTTGTTCTGTAAAATCAGTAAACAACGTGCTAACCAAAGATGCCATTTAAGACATGCCATAATGACATACAAAGTACCTTTATGCATTTTGCACCAAGACTTAGGTATTTGTCCCAAGATTAAAAAATCATATCGAATGTGTTCCACAAGTGATTCACCCCACCAAAATGCCAAATCAGACCAAAAGGTTTCTGTGTGTACATTCGAAATATAAATGCTGCATTGTCTCAGGCTGTCCTTTACAAACCAGTTCCGGGCATAGTCTGTCACTTAACATTTTATGTTTGTGGTTTGCTCTAACATTTAATTTTTGATGAGCGCATAACCAAACCACATCCCTCATCTTTTCTGGTATTCTAGGTTCAGTAATACTAGCCAACAAAGAGGACTCATCCAAACTTGTAGAAATAACAAAATGAGTATCTTCATAATAGCATTTTGAGACCGTCTGATTATAAAAAGCCTTTCTGTCATGTGCCACAAACCAGATCAATTCAATTTTCTATAATCTGATATATTTTAATGTGTATTGGACATAAAAGGGGAGTGTTTTCAAACATGAAGTCTTGCTATATTATGACAAGTGCAGTTTGTCCCACCACTAGAACTGCGAGCTCGGTTAAGAAGCTCTGTTAGGGTGATTTCAAACCGAAACCATCAGATTCTTTACTCCGCCTCACTGAACAGTCGCTCTGGAGATTCCTCCTGTTGCTCGGTTCATTTCCTCTGTTTAAAACGCTATTTCTTGGTTGAATTTAACCGCGATTTAATTATTTTAACCGCAAAACCGATCGGTTCAAGCTCTGTCTATGGTATTGTAAGTAATAGGTTTTTTCTGTGTGGAACTTGTAAATTATCAGTTCGGTTTGAACCGATCGAATTGTACTAAAACTTAGTTTTAAAGCCTTTTAAGGCTTGTTAGAGTCTGGTTCGGTTCTTATCGGGTTCTAAAAAACGGATTTCATACGTTTTTCCACGACCTGTGACACGGTTTGGAACCGTATAGGGTGTCTTGAATGGCACGGCCATTAAAAGGGCAAGTTTGTTGGTTAGGCTGGCATCATGTCTGAGAAAACCCAAAAGAAAACCGGCCCACTGTTTCAGCATCGTAGCGTCTGTGGGGAAGTTTCTCACAAGGCTGACCCACACACTACATGTGTCTATTGTCTGGGGTTTGACCACCTCAATTCAGACTGCCAGATTTGTAAAATTTCCCGCAGCCACCCTGGACAAGAGAGTGGGCAGGCTCGGGAACCAGAGGCCAAAAGTCCGCTGACCGAATGGCCAGCCCGGTTCGGTGCCAACTGGAGGGAGTGCCTCTGACCAGGGCAAGACTTCCTCGGGCCAATGAAAAGCTGGCTCTGAGGAGCCAGTTCCAGCAAAGAAAACTAAAAAATGAGCAGGTTTGGAGTCCAAAATTCCTTCTCCAACTGCTGCAGAGATAGCCAGGGCAATACAGATTGTCCAGTCTTTGTCCCCGGTTCCCTTCAAACCACCACTGTCTGGCAGAAGGTCGGTTCGGTCGGTTCCAACAGTTCAGGAATATGATATAGAAGGGTTTTATGAACCAGAGGAGGGGGAGGAGGATTATGATCAGTGTGACTGTGACTTTGAAAGTCTGGATGCGCCCATTGAACCGGACATCTCCCCAGACAGACCTTTAGGTGAATCTCCCCCTAGGCTTTCTGAGTCCCCTTCTCATTTTTTGTTTTATAAATAAGTTGCTGAGACCCTCCAGCTTCCCTTAGAGGAGGCTTTGGATGAGCAAGAGGAGCCTGACTATGTAGAGATGATGGATATCCCAGAGTCCAGGAGATTGTCCATCCCTTTGCATAAATCTTTTAGGAAACAATAAAAATTTTAAAAGCTCCTAATTCTGTGCCTCCTGTAGATAAAAAGATGGACAGGAGGTACACTTTGTCAGGTCCTGATACAGATTTTCTTTCACAGCAGTGCAGTCATGTTGGGGTGGCTCAGGCTGCAGCCTGTGATAAAGCTAATATTCCCCTGTTTTCACATCCTCCTGACAAGGACTCAGGAAGATTGATGCCATGGCCAAAAAACAATACATGGCAGCATCCTTGGGACTCAGACAAGCAAACTATATGGCTTATGTTGCGTAGATACCAGAAATCTAGATGGGATACTGTCATGGCCTTAGCCAAACAGGTCCCTGGCCAGCTTGCAAAGGAGCTGGAGCAGGTGGCCTTTATGGTATCGAGGCATCTAAGGTGCAATTCCATGCTGCAGTGGATTCTAACGATGTATCCTCTAGAGTCATGGCTACATCTGTGGCTTTTCGGATTGGCTTGGCTCAGGTGTACTACTTTGTCACAGGATACCCAGTCTAAGGCTATGGATTTTCCTTGGTGGGGAAATTCTCTGTTTGGGGAGCAGACAGAGAATTATATGAAGAAAATGGATGAATATAGGAACCACTTATAGGAGTGCACAAGCCAAGGAGCGGCAAGCCACTCCTCAGAGGCAGCCCACGGGTGGGGTAGGCCTTTTCACAGGCCTTTACCAGACCCAGGCCTCCTCCTCTTCAGCCTATGCACAGAGGGGTTCTTCAGAAGGAGAGCAGACGGGCAGGCAGGCCTGCTCCCACCCTCAGCCTAAAGCCCCTACAAACAGGCACCCTGATGGGATGCCCAGGGTCGGCCTCCATTACCTGTAGGGTGCAGGCTGGCTACTTCGTCAGGACTGGGAGTCTTTAACTCAGACAGGTGGGTCCTGGAAGTAGTGAGCCAGGGTCGTTCTCGGCTTCAAAAATTTCCAAAGATGAGAACCAGATCTTTTCCACCTGCAAACCCTTTAGAGACTCTTGCTTTGGAAACGGAAGTCTCAACCCTCCTGGCTCTCAGGGCTGTAGAAAGGGTTTCTCCCCTACACCAGGGCAAGGGTCTGTACTCTAGGTACTTCCTTACCCCCAAAAAAAGACAGGAGAGTGGCGGCCTATCCTGGATCTAAGATATCTAAACAAGCACCTTTTAAAACCAAAGTTCAAAATGGTGACACTGGGAATGATTTTACCCTCCCTAAGGCCAGGGGACTGGCTAGCCTCCCTGGACCTCAAGGATGCCTACTTCCATGTTCATATCAGAAGCTCCCATCGAAAGTACCTCAGATTGAACTGCCCTCAGGCCATTATCAGTTCAGAGCAATGCCCTTCGGCCTCACTTCTGCCCCAAGGGTGTTCACAAAATGTCTAAGTAGCAGTTGCTCATCTAAGAAGGCAAAGATTGCCATTTTCCCTACCTGGACAACTGGCTCATTGTGGGTCAGTCTCCAGACCAGGTCAAATCACACCTGCTAGTTACCAGCAGCCTTGCCTCTCCTGGGCTTTCTTCTCAATCTTCCAAAGTCAGTTTTGGAACCTGTCCAGTACTCACCTTTTATAGGCGCAGAACTGGACACAAAGCAAGCCAGAGCCTTCCTTCCCTTGGAAAGGGTAAGGCGTTAGTGGCCCTGGCCTGTCCTTCACTCTGCAGGTCTCTCAACCAGCAAGGCATTTCCTGCAGCTCCTAGACACATGGCTGCCTCCACAGCTGTAGTGCAAGGAGCAAGATTTCAGATGAGGACATTCAGTTCCATTTGAGAGCTTTCTGGTCTCAAAGAAGAGATTCCCTATCCAAGTTAATCCCAGTATTCCGAAACTCCTGATCCAGGCCCCTTCAGTGGTGGCAGGATCAGAGCAATCTGAGACAAGGGTGCCTTTCATCCCTCTGTCCCACTCCCTGGACGCTTACTACAGATGCATCCCTCTTGGGATGGGAGCTCACATGGCGACCTCTCACCCAGGGGTTATGGTCCCTCAGGAGTCTCTGCTCCACATCAATCTGTTGGAGCTCAGAGCTGTTTTTCTAGCACTTCAGGTTTTTTCTGCATCTGTTCAGAACAAGGTGGTACAGGTCAGAACAGACACCACCACTACAATGTGGTACATCAACAAACAAGGGGGCACTGCCCTCGGCCTTGTGCACCGAGGCGAAGGAAGTTGTGGTCTCTGGCTTATTCCTGAACACTTCATAGCAGTTCACCTCCCAGGCAAGGACAGTGTCCTGGCAGATGCTCTCACAGCAGGATTTCCCAGGGCCATCACAATGGTCACTGGATCCCAGTACTGGGGATAGTGTTTGCCAGATGGGGCTCCTCAGATCTTTTGCAGCCCCAGACAATCATCAATTCCACTGTTTTGTTGCAGGCCCCAGTGTTGGGCTCAGTCCCTGGATGCCTTTCTCCTCGATTGAAGGGAAGTTTTTATGCCTTCCCCTTCCTTCTCCTGTTCAAAGTAATTGGTCAAAATCAGGTCTCAGCCCTGCAAAATGATCCTGATTGCTCCAAACTGGGCCAGGCAGCCCTGGTACCCACTCCTTCTGTCCTTAGCAGTCCATCTTCCTGTGTCTCCCAGAACCACAATCTGTTAACCCTGTCTCGGGAGAGTTTGGTATCCGAATCTCAAATCCCTCAACCTCAAGGCTTGGCTCTTGAGCAGTTAGAGTTTGCTGATCTACAACTTTCTTAAGTGTTCCGAAATCCTGAAGGCTGCTAGGAAGCCTTCCACCAGAGCTACCTATAACTCCAAGTGGAAAAAGTTTTTCCATATGGTGTTCTAGGAACATTTTCCGAATCTGCTGATCTACCACTGTATTGGACATATGGTTCATCTTAATTCTTTGGGACTGAGACCAGCTACCCTGAAAGTGCACTTGGCAGCTGTCTCTGCCTTCATTTCAGCAGGGAAGCCCTCTTCTCTTTCTGCTCACCCTGTATTTTCCAAGTTTTTTAAAGGATTGCTTCATACCAATCCTCCACTCAGGGATCCGGCTTGGGATCTTAATGTATGCATTGCTCAGCTGATGCAACCCCCCTTTGAGCCTCTGTCTTCGGCAGAGCTTACGTATTTGACTTGGAAAACTGTATTTCTGGTAGCCATCACTTGCCAGGCGCATAAGTGAGTTACAGGCTTATCAGTAGAGACTGACTTTATTTCCTTTCACAGGGATAAAGTAGTCCTCAGGACTAACAAAGTTTTTTGCCTAAGGTGGTTTCAGATTTCCACCTTAACCAATCTATTTCACTGAGTGTTCTTCACTGACCATTCCTCCTCTGAAGAGAGGAGGCTGCACAGCCTAGATGTTAAGAGGGCCCTAAGTTACTACATAGAGCGTACCAAGGGTCAGGTTTGACTCCCTCCAACTGTTTCTCACTTATGGTGAGGTTGAGAAAGGGAGACCTGCCACTAAGAGATCCATTGCCAGGTGGATTGTTTCTTGTATCCAATTTTGCTATCAAAAGCTGGGTAAGGTTCCCCCCTCAGGCCTGAGGGCTCACTCTACCAGAGGTACAGCTGCATCTCTAGCTGCTGCTAGAGACATCCCTATCTTGGAGATATGCCAAGCAGCTACTTGGAAAACAGTACACACTTTCACAAAGCATTACTCCCCGGATATTCAGGCCAGGAGGGATTCTCGGTTTGGCACAGCCATGCTTCAGAGCCTATTCCCTAAGTAGGTTCTGTCCCTCCTCCATGGAGGTACTGCTGTGTAATTAGACTTGTCATAATATAGCAAGACTTCATGTTGTTTGAAGAAAAAGTACTCACCTTAGTAATGTTGTTTCTTCTAATGAGTCTTGCTATATATGATTCCCCCAGCCTGCCCCTCTCAAACTCTACTTGGGTATGGGTGGGCAGTCCACTGTGGCATTTATTGATGCCCTGTTTCATGTTTGGGTGTTGTGTTTATTTAGCTATTTTATCTTATTTTTGTGGTCCACTGACTTGAGTCTTGGTGTTGGGACCAGGAAAATGTCTGAATATGTTAGTAGCCAGTTGGCTATGTGTAGTTACAGCTTCCACAGAGACCTTATTGAGTTTTTCGTCAGAAGATCTGACGGTTTGGGTTTGAAACCACCCTAACAGAGCTTTAACTGAGCTAAGGCCTACTGGTGGGACAAACTTCACTTGTCATAATATAGCAAGACTCCATTAGAAGAAACAACATTACTAAGGTGAGTAATGTTTTCTTTTCTACTGGGTGCCACTTCCCCCAGCTGCCAAAAACAGACCTCCCCACAAAGACACACACAGATTTCCCATAGTAGTTTGTTCCAAAAAAAGAGGCCGAATGGAAGCATAAAATAAATTCCCCAAAAATTGAACAGGATGCAGCATACCCAAACCTCCCTCTTTCCAGGGCCTGTAGGTGTGTGCTCTCTTCACGGGGTTCAGTCGGCTGCCCCACAATAGCTGAAAAAAAAGACCCAAAATCTTAGCATGCATAGTAAAAGGTAATGGAAAAATTCGAGATAGATATAGAAAAAGGGGAGCAATATATGATTTCAGCATATAAACACGCTTTTTCTTGGTTATCTTCCAAGACTGCCATTTTTTTACCTTCAAAAGAGTATTGTCATAAACCATATCCCAATTACTAATCACAGATTCATGAGAACCAAAAAAAATTCCTAGTATCTTCACTGTATCGCTACAGATCGGAATATTAAACAAAGTTACCCCTTGTTTCTTCCCCAAAGGTGTCAAGGAACATTTAGATATATTAAGTTTAATACCAGTACCCATTTGGAGAGAACTAGAGAGATCCAAAATCCTAGTTCCAGAATCTATATCTGCAAAAGAGCAGATGCAATCATCAGCATACGCCACTATTTTTGGAAAACTGAAATTATCTACAGAGGTAATAGCCTGAATTTGTACATTACTTTCAATTGATCGTAATAAAGGGTCCAAACCAAAAACAAACAAGAGGACTCGATGGACAACCCTGCTGAACTCCAGTCCTGTAAGGGACTGGAATCCCCAGATATCCATTAACTAGCGGGGTTACTCTTGCAGAGCTATAAAGAGTTTTAATAATTTCCAAAAAGGGTAATGGAATACCATAAAGTTCCAGGATAGACCATAAATATTCATGGCGTAATTTATCAAAAGCTTTTTCTAAATCCAATGTCAAAAGAAAACCAGTCCCCTTTTCCTGTAAACTTTATTCCAACAATTCTTAATAAAAATTAAATTCTGTGAAATATTCCTCCCGGGAATAGCACACGCTTGAGTGGAGGATATAAGAGTCTTAGCAATATCTGAGAGCCTATAATTAATAATAGTAGCCAAAATCTTAGTCTGTGGTCAGGAGGCTCAGCGGTCTCCAATTCTGCAAAAGAACAGGATCTCCTTTTTTATAAATAAAGAACATAACCCCATTTTCCATACTAGAGGTAAGTCTGTGTTACTCCCAGATCTCATGAAAAATAACCACCAGCCATGGTGCCAAGATATCAATGTATTTCTTATAAAAAGATTTGGTAATCCATCTAGACCAGGTTTTGTGTGCTTTGATAAGTGTCCAATAGCTTTCTGAACTTCAATTAAAGAAAAAGGGAGAAGTAACTGTGAAATTTCTAAGTCAGAAAGTGGCGGAATCTTCAGATCGTGAAAAGAGGAAGGAAGACAGTCTGAAGTATGTATTGAAAAAGCTTCTTCAACATAATCCTGCACAAAATTTCGAATACTACGTGTATCTGTTAACACAGTATCCGAAGAACCTTTTAACTCAGTCATACATATTGGTGGAAATTTATGGTTAGAAACTTCCAAAGGGTTGACCTGCTGTTGTGTACCAGAAACCAGAAATTGTTGACATCTATATCTTTTTTCCCTTTTGAGGAGAAAATGCACCATCTTGTCCTTAATATCCAAAAACACTTGCTGTTTAACCCCTGCCATAGAAATAGCCTGAGACAATAAAGCCATATATTTCGCCCTATAACCCAAATAAGTGAGATATGAGTTCTGTGCCTTCTTTCGGGATATTTGTAAAAAAAAAAACAACTTTAAATCCTGTTTTGTATCCTCCCACCAGACTAAGGGGCTCTCATATAAAAAAGCAATATCCTCTCTAATAGAAAAAAAAAGGTTTGAGTGTCAAAATCCTTGTCTAAAAGTAATGACGTATTTAATGTCCAAAAACCCCGCCCTAGAATAAGTTTCTGATAATTACCAAAAGTTATTTTTACAATAACGTGGTCAGATGTTTCCAAAGGCAAAGTGTTAACTGAACAACAAGTCATCCTCTTTGGGGGAAAAAAAAAACAAAAATCTATTCTAGTAGAAATAGAACCTTTAAAAAAGGTATGATCTGGCTGTTGTAGAGTCATATGCCTCTATTAAATGATTTAATCCTAGAATACAATAAAGCATTTGTATCATAAAACATTTTTTTTGTTTTTCTTCCCCAGTCCCTGGCATCTAAACCACAATTAAAATCACCTCCCCATATGACTAACTTAGATGTATGTAAATAAGGGGAGATGCAATGAAATAAAGCTGCCCTTGCAGCTTTGGCCTGAGGGGCATAAGCACATTGCTGAAAAACAATATACATCAACCGCACTCTACCAGGGGCTAAATCTAAAAATTGCAACACTTTAATGTTTAGATTAGAAAAAAACAAAATCCCTAGCCCATCACATACTTCTTCCCCAGCCGACCAAAAGGAATCACCCAAACGCCAATCCTGACCAGCTGATTTGATATCTAACAGAGACTCAATCTGGTATTTTGTAGCAAAATAATGGATCCAGAATGAGTACTCAGACTAGCAAGGTAAAGCGTCACGTTTCGAGATTTAATACTGTTAACATTCACAGTAAGAAAAGAAAGAGCAGGCGTCAGGAAAAGGATTAAAGTAGGGAAAAAAAAACCTATAAAACTGGAAAGGAAAAAGGCATTTCACTTCCTTTTTTCCTTTTTTTTTTTTGCCTTGGGTTTGTCCTTAACATCAAAATCCAGAACATGGTCTGGAAGAGAGGATGCAACAGAAGAAAAATCTGATTCAATCTCCTCTTCTTCCTCCTCATGCTCCTGCAAAGGGATTTGAAATTTGAGGGAAATCGACATCAGAAAAAGGAGTAGGAACCCCAAGGTTTAATTTATTGGCCCTAGATCTAGTAACCCGTTGGAAGGGAGTGTCCGAAAAAGCTTCCGGTGGAGGCATGCTAGGCACTTCATTTGCCACTAAAGGGGTAACAGGTTCAGTAGAAAACGAAACCCCCCTAGAGTCTTTATCAGGGACTTCCACCTGAGCCCCGAGGCCTGCCACCGGAGGTGGAAGTTGTTTTAAAACTGTAGCTGAAAAAGATGGTGAAGGAACTTCACCAGTCTGTTTCTCAGTCTGATCTTGCGAAACCTCACACACAGGAGAGCTAATAGGATGCGGAGGCTCCACAACTGTTTCTATAGCAGTGTGTAATAAGTCCTGCAATCTCTGTTGTTCTTTCTGTGCATTAGCTACAAAAACATCTTGTTCTGCTCTGACACAAACATCTGTTTTATTGTGAGAGGCCCAGGAACAAGAACGAAAAGTGTGTCCCCGTTCTTCACATAGGTTACATTTCATGGGGTTCCTGCAATTAGCCCCTATATGGCCTAATTCCCTACATAGACCACACTTTTTTGTTGTTCGCAGACATTGCTCAAATGACCCAAAGCTCCACATTTGTAACATGCCCTAGGCTGTCCTGTGTTAAACACCCCTCTATCCCTACCCAAAAAGAAACAATTAGGTAGATGTTTAACATAACCATTTTCCAAAAATAAGTCAATTGAGTATCGCCATCCCCCTGTCCAGAGATGTTCTTCGTCAAGAATAGGTTCTGGGGGCCCTTTATGGAGCAGTTGTTTCTGTAACCAATAGTTACCCACACATTCACCCCTCATTCCTGAACAAAATCGTAATCTTTTCGAAATGGGCTTTGTCAAAGGTATGGCCAGGAAAGGTCTCCACAAAGGAGTGTGTTTTAGTGTTTGATATTGTTTCCAAAATCTTTCCAAGCCTATGGGTTGTTTAAAACTAATGTCAAAAACAGAGTCCCCAGGCATATGAATCAAAGCGTAAATCTCATAAGTATAGAACCTCATACTTTGTTTCAATAAGTCTCGACCAACAAATAGTCTATTAGGAACCTCATCCTGAGATCTCCGAAACTTCAGACGAACCGCATTTCTTCTGGCTGCAGGTTCGTTTCCCAAACCAAAGGTAGCAGGAAACAATTTTTCCGCAATTCTAGTATGCCATACAGTAGGTATTTGGACTGTGTCCTGTTCTGACACCCCAACAGGTATGTGCACCACACCAGGGTCGACAGGGACTTTAGAAGGGGAAAGGGAAGGGGCAAAAGGTAGTAAAACCCCATCTTCCACAACCCTAATCCTTCCAAAATATCCAAACTTGGATTATTTTGGAGGAATCGCAAGGTATCTGACCTGGAGGTAAGCTTGTATCCAGTGAGCAAGATAGTAGTTGGAGTAACCTCTAATTCTGGCATATTAGCATCCCAGGATTTTCCATCGGCGATTTAACCCATCCTGCAGCTTCTAAAGTTGTAGTAACCCATGCAGTAGACTCTGAATCATATGGAAAGGCAGTATGAACATGGGAGTCATTTTTTTCAAGGGGAGGTTCAAAACCGGTAACCCCCAGATTGTTGGTGCAAGTCCTTATGTGCAGTATTCATAGCACTCTCAAAAGCAGTTTCAGAACCTACAAGGTTTGAAGCAAAAACTGCAGGTCTACAGTCTGATCCTAACGTCAGGACTGAAACTCCTAAATCAATTACTGGGGTCAGCGGCACAGCAGAATGTGAAGAAATGACAGTGTCACAAGATAAGCCTTCTGACTCACCAGACTCCCGAAAGTACCGTGAACCAGCATCCAAGATTTCCGAACCCGAAAAAAGACCTTCAGTGTTCTCTATGCTCTGAGAATCCTTCCTTGTTGATACTATCTGTCCTGTCGTTTCCGTTTCCGTTTCCTGCCCGTGTCCGTCCTCAGAGATCCGTCGACATAGCTCCACAGTAGGTAGTAATGCAGTCCGCATTTTCAAAACCAAAGACTCCTGTTCTTGTGTAATATGTTCCGAACCTGCCAAAGGGCTTTCAAAAACACATTCCATCGAAGTCTCCATACCATCATCCAGAGGCGTAGGAACCGCTGCCATAACAGCACTTCTCGGAAGTAAGTTCCGTAAACAATTTATAGAAGTACCAAGAGAGAGCCGAGGAGGAATGAAGCTCCTCAGCTCTCTACACGTCCTGCTCCTCCAACGTCTGCAAGCACACTGCAAAGAGTAGGGGAATTTCCCCGGTGTCCTGGCCAAATTTCCCTCATTCACTAAAAATACCACCAACAGCTTAATCTGGTTCAAGGTCAGTTGGCGTTCATCTGTATCCCCCTTCCCCAGGTCGTGCCTGAAAATAGGCAGGATTTGTGTAGTGCACTTACCCGGTCAACAAAAAATTAAAAAATTAATTTGAGGCTTTTTTTTTTTTTAACTCTTTATCCACCACTGTGTCAGGCCACCTACTAGTCTGCCAACCTTACTGAACTCTGGGGTCGCTCGGGAACTTGTAGCACTAGGCGCGTCCCGGAGCTGGCCCAGAGGCGTCCTCCTTCAGTGACCCCCAATTTTTCCTCCATTATTCGCCCTCCTTTACCCAAAGCCCCAGAAGCAGTGACGCGTGCGGAGGTGCACATGCGCACCGCAACTGCAGTCAACAGCCCCTTCCACCCTCCCTCGGACTAGTGCTGATGCGGCGCAGCCATCCAGCCTCCACCAAGGGGCTGCCAAACTCCAAGGAGACCCTATCCATCCTTCTGAGGCGGAAGGCTGCCAGCCAGCAGCCAATCAACGTCCTACCCCTCCACCCGCCAACCTGCCACCCGGGCCTATTCCTGAACCTGGATCACCGGCGTGAGGTGTGGCTTCCAGCACCTCAACCCTCAGCGCCACCGGGCCGGCTAAATTTGAGGCATAAGATCACCCGTTATGATCACATTCTCCATGTCAGAGAAATGGGCAAACTGTTTAGATCTTCAGTAGTTTAATTATTCTCATTTGGTGGTCTATAAAACACGCCTAATGTCACTTTTTCTACCCCTTTTTATTTATTTTTTTAATCGGAGTGATAACCATAATGACTCAGTATGAGAATCTGTGTTGGGTAAAGCAGGGGTGTAGCCAGGAATTTTAAACTTGTACTCAAAACCGATGCACTGTTGCCTCCCCATTTTGTAAACATAAACCAAAATATGCGTTACCACGCTACACTAATACTAGGACCGCGCACCCCCCCATTTGCCATGTCTGAGTTAAAGTAATCAATTTCTTCCTACAGTCCTCCTTCCTTTGTATATCTGCCTGCCTGGTGAGTTTTTCTTTGTATTTGTCTGGTGGCATCAATGTCCCACAGTGAACAACAAAACCTGAAGGGCTCAGCGCAGACACAATGTGACTCAGTGTCTTGCTTTCCTCTCTTTGTTGCCCTTGCTTGATTTATTTTTTTACTGTACTCTGCTGAGTACAGTGCCTATGCCTGCCGACACCCCTGTGGTGAAGATTCAAGAAGGTGACAATCAAATGACAACTCCCCCCGCCCTTTTCTGTCCTGTCTTTATGAAAGGAATGGAAACCAGGGATGTTTGTTCCAGCCGCTATCCTCACTCCACCAACTTTTGGTGATTGCAACAATATTCAAGTTCTGCTCAGTTATAGTGTGTTCTAATTCTATTTTTTTTCTCATTATTCAGCCTCTGAGCTTTTAAAAGCATGATTCTGAAGTTACCAGCATGTTTCAGGATCGTGAATCCAGTTCTGTCACCTTAATCAAGGGTGTCCCCTGTCATGCCCCTTGTCCACTGTTCATAATCAGTTTAAAGAGCTAGTGACATTGTTGATTCTAGTACCCAGCAACCTACTACCATTGTAATTGAGGTGTAGCCCATCCCTACCAAAAAGATGGGGTTTTCCGCAGTAGGAGTCCCAGTGCCTTAAAGGTGATAGGAAATGATTTTTACAGAGTTAACTGCCCTTCAGTCTTCCTTTCCATGCCAGTTATGTATTCTGATATGGTTTGATGATATTTTTTTTTATTCTCTTTTCTCCTTGTGGCCCCAGGTCAGCTCCTACCGGGCTGCCATCCATGCTCCGAACTCCTGGGCCACCACCCTTGCTACTCCCACAGCTTACCCCATGGTGGGGAGGCGAGAAGCCCCCACTCCCCACCAGGGAATCCGGATCAGGTGGCGCATGTGGAGACAGCGCATGCTGGCGGACTGCCATCAAGCCGCACGACCTGGCTGCCACTTTTTCAGTTTTCTCCCCTTGCGGGAGCATGGCATGCAATGATGCCTGCAATGGAGGTCGCGCACACTCCCACGTCAAGCAACTGCCATGCTTCACCCCGCATTCTTGCGACTCAGTGCTGTTGAGCACCAGCCTCCACTAGGGGTCAGGTGTGCACCAGCTATAGGTTCCCCCCCCGGAAATGGAGAGCAGTCCGTTGGATGCTTGAACCATCTCCCCCTGCTGACCCACGGCAGCCCATGCTCGAACCCGGACATGGGTCGCTGGCGCAGTGTGAGGTGTGGCATCCAGCGCCTCAACCCTCCACGCCACTGGGCTGGCGCTTTGATGATTTTTTTGATAAATAACCTAGCTTTGGGGTGTCCTCAGATTGATCTAAATTGACTTCCACTCCCCTTACCAGCTGCTGCTCTTGATTTTCGTATTTTAAAGACATTCTATGACATCAATAACTCCCATTCCATGCTATTCATCCGAATGGCCTAGAATGGGAGTTTGTGATGTCACAGAATGTTCAGGCAGTATGAAAAGAGAGAGCAGCAACTGCTGAGGGGAGAGGGATTCAGGGTAGTTAAAGCAACAAAATTAGATTAACAAAAAAGGTCAAACATATTAGAATGCTGGGTAGCCAAAGAAAGAACTGGAGGGCTTCTAGAGGTGTAAAAACTGTTTCCTATCACCTTTAAAAAGTTAAAGCCCATATCCTTAGTCCACAGCTTCAACCATGAATTGAGGTGGTCTCATTCATCTGGTATATGTAGCCCTGGGAATGGGCAGGATCTCTGAAAAAAATCACACCCCCTAAATTTTAACAGGTCCCCTAGTGCAATGAAGTCATTTTTAATGACACTGACAGAGGTGCTGCTCACATCATGTACTCCACAACATTATGGATAAATACCAAAGGATTTTCCCCAGCTTCTCTCAAAATATTTGTGCCCATACGAGTTATGTCCCTGACCTTTGCTTCTGATAAACACAACAGGATGGTAAGCTTCTTATCTGCCGGGCAGATCAGCCCTTCACTAAAGTTGTTGGAGTCCCCCAGTACCACGGTTTGCCTTGGTTCAGTTGGTGTAGGATTCACTAATGGCTCATGCGTGGTGTCATCAGTGTCAAGGTGTCTGCCTGTATCAGCTAGGTCATCTTCGGTATTGACTTGTGAAGTGCTTACTTGTGGGCTTAACATAATGGGTGCCTGTGAGATTGTACCGATGCTGTCATCCTGATGGGTAGTGGCTGTGTCTCTGCAGAAGGGGCTTGAGTCGTCATACAAAAGCAGCATAGAGAGTCTCCTGTAGGGCTTAGAGCTCATTCCACCAGACACTGCTACATCTGTGGCTGCTTCCAGGGACGTACCTGTCCAGCAGATCTGCAGGGCTGCTATCTAGACATCGGTACACACCTTCATTTTATACTACAGCATCAACCCCGACTCACATTGGGATACTAATTTGCGACCTTGGTTCTCCAGTCTCTGTTTGCGAGTAGGTGTGCACACCTTGCCCTCTCCTCCCAAAGAACTGCTAGGAGTTTGCCAGATTGTGGATAGTGAACAATATCCATGACCCTAGAAAATGGGTTACTCACCCTTAACTGTAGTTCAAGGAGTGGTATATGGTTCGCATCCACGCAACCCACCCAGTTCCTCTGGCATATCGCTTGTATCCATGCTTCCAACATGCAAGATATGACGTCACTGGGTGGAGTTGGGGGATATACCACTTGGATGGTGGGAGGAGCTTAGCTTGAAGACCTATGGCAAATTGAAATGTTCCAGTGAAACTGCCAGAGAGTGGGGGGTGAACCATATATACCACTCCTAGAACTACGGTTACAGGTGAGTAATAAAGCATTCTCAAGCATAGACACCAAGGAGTCCTCTCTGGGTTTAAATGAAAGATGTAGCATATCATCTGCATAACAGAGAAACCAAGCTATACTTCCGGATCATGTCTCCAAGTGGAAGCATGGACACTGGAACAAGAGGAGACAAGATGGAACCCTGAGGTGAGCCGGAAGAGGCGCACCTAGCAGCGTGGGTGACACGCACAGCCGTTCGTCCTTCCAGGCATGCCGCGATGTACAGTTATGATGCCGGAGATGGGGCAGAGGAAAGGGAGAAAATGGGAAATGGCCTGCCCTGGTAGCAACAGATGATGACCTCCTGAAAGTCCCACCCACTTCATCAGACCACCCAGCACAAGGGTGGAAGACGTGTTGGGGACAGCTGTCTTTGACAGACTGGTCTGGGCACGAGTCGACCACAGGTGCCTGGGGTAGAGACCTACTCTGCCCTGCCATAGCCCACTGCTGCCAGAGGTGTTCCTCTGAGCATCACTGCATATGACGGTTGAGCCTCTTCATCCAGGGAGGTCAAGGAACACAGATGGTGACTGTGACACCTCCCAGTCGAGCAAGACCACAAGTGTGAGCAGAGCCTCAACCTGGATTTCTATCTCTGCCATCAGCCTGAGGGCTGACACGGAGGAGAAGCCACTAGGGGTGCAGTGCAGATGACGTGCACAGACTTCAGTGGAACAACCACTGGTGGAGGCTGTTTCAGTGGAATCAGGAACACCGGAAACTTGGAGACCGACTCCTCTCCCTCCTTCAACAACTGGTCAACGGGGTTAAGAAAAATTTTGACTGCCTGATCAGCCAGTGTCGAGGTGAATAAGCCTGATGGGGGGGGGCTCTGTGGAGCTTGCAACCTGGCCCACGACCAAGGAAGGCTAAACCGGAATCTAGCAACCAACTTGTGAATGGGTCGAGAGATTGGGAGGAGCGTGGTCTCTCCCGGCCTCATGACTGGCACCTGCAACACTTGTGTTTCTTACCGTGACAGGCAGGGCTCTCCCCTAAGGCCTGGAGGGCCAAACATCTCCTGGAATTCTCCGGTGAAGGACACTCTGACACTGTTCCCAGCCAGAAGCAATACAGAGGCGGCTGAGCTGGCACCCACCTCTTCCATGGTCCTCAGCTGGGCTGCTGACCCCCGTCCCCCACAGCAGAGGCCTTCTACAGCCTTTCGGCCATAGTTTTCAGTCTCGGCTGGCCGAAGAGAAGCCAGGCTGTGCAATCCTCCAGCGAAGATGTGAGCATTGTCTGGCACAGGCCGCAGCCTGAAACACTGTGTGCAGCCCCCAGACTAGGTGAGACATGTGTAGGTCCATCTGCAACATCTGGTAGCACATGACGCGCACAAACTGAAGCCAGGAGTGGGCTTCGCTTCATCATGTCCCATCTTCCATTGCTGAGGCAGAAGCAAAACCGAAGAAAAACAGATTACCGAAGAAACTTCGCAAAAGCAACAAAATCACCAGTAGCACACTTTAGGTTCTAAAACGAGCAGAGCTGCGAAGAAGGAAACCAAACACTTCCAACAGAAAGGAAGCTATGACATCGTGGGCCGGAGCCGGAGGATATACTGCCAGGTGGTGGGAGGAGCATAACTTAAAATGTTCAGAGAAAATCAGCACTTCCAGTGGAACTGCCAAGGTGAGGATAGTGAACTATATCAGTGCCCAAAAAAAATATATTTTGTGGCATCCAGGGCTGAAGTTAGTGTGGCAATCGTGTCCTGTGCCAATTCACCATCTACTCTTTCTGCCAGTGTCAGGACTGTGTTCCAAAGTGCTTTCTGGTACTGTGCTATACGTGCTGAGTAAGCTGCCAGTCTGATAAGCAGGGAAACTGTAGCATAAACTCTTCTGGTCATACTAGTATCAGGGACAGCGCTAACCTGCTCCAAAAGGGCAAAAGTTGCATCCTTTCCAAAACGGACCCCTTTCCTTTGCCAGTGGGTCCAAATTGATGCACCTACTCTATAACAGTATCTAAAGGAAGGGAACGTGAACTCTTCAAAATCTGCCACGGATTATGTTTTGACCCAGTAGGTTCCTCTTTAGACCCACATTTTTTTATACCAGTGTGTCCAATTCGACCCATGTTTTAAACACCCCAGCACTGTCGCTGACTAGTATCCTATTTTTCTGTCCTTTTCAGGGGGTGGTGCACATAGTGACTTTCTGCTCTTTCAACAAGCAGCAGCCTGGACTAATCTGATCAGGATGGGCATACAGGTAGTCCACGCCCTGCTTGTCTACCTGACATTTCCTTTCAATTTTCTTATCTATGGCTGCAACTGAGTTGGGTACAGACATGATTTTTGAAATGGCTTTATGTGGTTTATGTATGGGAAGTAGCATTCTTCTTGGTGGAGCTACTCCCAACACGTCGATAAAAATCAGCATCCTCTTCATCATCTGTGGTCTCTAGTGGGGCGATGTTGAGCGTATTGTCCATTTGACCGACAAATGATGAAAAAGAGTAGTAGTCCTCATTATGCCTTGGAGGAGGTTTGAAATCTTGCTCAGGTGCACCCTCTAATTCCATGGGGTCACCTTCCTTCGTTTGTACATAATAATCTTCCTCCTGCAGGAGGACTGTTATCTATCTTATTAAAATTATCTATGGCCTGGATCGTCTGGAAAAAATTGCCCCCTTTTTGATATATTCTCTGATAAGGGCATTTGCTGTGTACAATCTGCCTGCTCCTTTCTCCATTCAGGAAGAATGACATTCTTTTCTTTAAAATTTATTTTTGGCAGGCACCATTTCCAGTGTCTGCTCTGCTGCCCTCTTATTTATATTTTTGCCATCACTGGAGTCAGGGTTCCTTCTTTCGGGCACCCTGATGTCTAAACCGTCTTTACCAAGCCTATGGCTGTGCAGCGTCAACTTTTCTTGTCAACTTTAGCATTATTTGCTGCTTAATAGGAGGACATGTACAATTCAGATGCATGCATTTTACCATCGTTGGGCACTCCCTCAGAGCCTTTTTTAATTAGGTGACACAGGCAGATTGAGGAGGCATGCTTTTTAAAATGTTTACTCTTAATGAGCTTTTTGATCACAAAATGTGACAGCACTTAAAATTTATAAAGTCGTGTCGTGGACCTAGACACTGTAAACAAAGCTCGTGGCAATCTGCTTTTGCTAGGAGCTGGAAAAAATAGGATGGAGATCAGTGAGTGGATGGCTCATAGCAGCTGAAGCTAAATCCCGGAAAGATAGTCGCTACTGGTGGGATCAGATCATCTCAGGTCTTCCATTTTGGAGAGCCTGGATCTTCCTAGTTTTGGGGGAGACAAATTACAAGCTAGACAGGTTGTTCACAATCTATAGGTCACTCTTGACCAAGAGCTTAATCTTGTGCCTCAGGTATTGGCTGTGATCAGGTGTGGCTTCTGTCATTTAAAGAATATAGCAGGATTGTGAGCCCACCTCGCCCAGTACAATCTGCTAACACTAATGTATGCCTTTGTTATTTTTCCTCTTGACTGTTGCAGTGTGATGTACCGGGCCTTCCTGTAGGTTAGATCTGCTGTCTTCAGCTGCTGCAGCCAGGCTTTTGTTACATCTGTAAAGAGGAGTGAACATACCACTCCAATGCTGCGCTGTCTGCACCTGCTCCCTGTTAGACGGACAATCGATGTTAAGATTTTACTTGCCTAGAAGGCCCTAAGTGGACTGTGACCCCAGTACCTTGGTGAGCTTCTTGCAGCCCGCCCTGATGTCCATGGGTTTGACCATACCAAAATCGAGGTTAAAGTCGGCTGAAGATAGAGCAGATCTTCAAGAATATTTCTTCCATTAGGCCACACCATTGGAGCTGTACTCTCGTCAGCACTAGGACCACACACAGTTTTGACAGCCGAGGGCTGCCCACGACGTCATGCATATAAACATAGACGGCCCTGTCTCTCCTTAGTTCTCCTTGTTGGACTTGCTGCAGAAACATCAACCAACTATGTGTCTAAAATTATTGAGGTCAGGGGTAAGAGGCAACGGAATTGTAGAAAAACGTAATGGGAACTTAAAAGCTCAAATGGGCAGACTGGGTGGGCCATAGGCCCTTGTCTGCCAACAGTGTCTCTGTATTGATGTAACTAGCTATTGTCATTTGCTTTATTTTCCTTAACCTTTACACAAAGAATAGTCAATACTGTATTTGGAACAGGCTGCCATCTGAGGTGGTGGATAGCGTGAACTTTGACATGTTTAAGTCAAAGTTGGATAAATACCTAGCTGGACAAAAATAGATAACTTGCTGCTATTGTTAGAATGGGGCAGTACTGCTGTCTCAGAATTTCAAAGTGAAACAATTGCTAGATTGCTGTCTCTGCATGCTGTCAATCTTCAACCTTGTTTCGGTACTGTGAGTGCGGAGAGAAAAATATTTTTAAGACACACATGAGGTGTGTGTGTGTCTGCTGCATACTGTATGTCTCTCTCAACGTTAGAACCTGTGAGATCTGACAGAGCTTTAACCAAGCTGCTACGGGACACCGAAAGAAGGCGCTGGAAAAATTTCTCGTAGAGAAGGCACAGTGCCAGAAGTCAATTGCTTTCCCTGTCAAACAGATTGCGGCTGACTAAGCCTATGGGCCAGGAGACAAGATCGGTCATTGTCCTTTGTCATCAGGCGGTAAGCATAAACATAGGACTGAGAGATCCTCTTCCTCAGTGAGGTCCTGGTTACTACTGCAGCCATCAGGTACTCAAACTTCGTCATTGACCACTCTGCTCTAAAAAAAAAAAAAGCAGTCATGAGACACCAGGGTCGGGGCTTGACTCGGGCACTATCATAGCTACTATGAACAATGTGTCACCGTTGTCGAAGGTCCTGGGCCATCATCCACTTCAGCTGTCATAGCCCCTGCCCAGGGTGTCGACACTGTAGTACTGACGTTGCTTTCAGAGATGGGATTTATTTTACCAGGCTTACCTATGCAGCCTGTGTTATTGTCAACAGAGGTTACTGGTTCTCAGCCCCTGTCGTCTCCATCTTCTAGTACACCGCAAATACCTTCTCGACCACCACAGACGTTGCCAGTGCAATGCTCCATTCTTGTCATCAACAGGGAGGTTGACGAGCTAGAATATAATCCTGACCTCATTATGGAGGAGGATTATGAGGAAGAAGGTTATGAGGGAGAACAGTATGTTCCATGTTCCAGTTTTGCCCTGTTTTCCTGTTGTGAGGATTCTGTGGTATATGCCTTAGGATCTCCTCCAGAGGATCCTGCATTTCAGTCTTATGCTGTAGCAAAAGTAAACCACCATGAGCTTTACTGTGGATGAGGACGACTCCACAAAGACAAACCTGATGGAGTTTTTGGTGGTATCCTGTATACCATCCATTATTATTTCTCCAGTCTAGCCTGGATTTGAGGATAACTACATTTGCTCCATGGTACAGACTTAACTCATTGACTGCTGTACCAAGGAAGGCTAACTAACAGTACTCTGCTGCTTCTGCCAAGCTTTAGTATGCCAGTCTGTGATCATGGCTGCCTACGATAGATTCAGGGCACCTGAACACATGACTACTCTGCCTCCTGACAAAGAATCCAGGAGGTTGGGTGTGATGGGCAAGTGCATATATGCCTCTGCCTCACTAGGCCTGAGAATTGTGAATTACCAGGCTCGTATGATTATGTATCAGACTAGCCTATGGAAGGCTACTGAAGCTGATGCCCAGACTCTGCCAGAAGGCTGTGCCAAGAATTAATTGGTTAAAACCCTGACTTGTGGTGCTGAGGTGGGCAAACGCTTGCTCCGCTCAGCATATGATGTGTCTGATGCTTCTTCCAGACCAGCTGCATCTAGCATTTGCATGCCGTGTTATTTCTGGCCAAGGATAGCTGTATTTGCTAATGATTACAGCAAGCAGTTCTAAATGCCCCTCTTAGATGGGGCAGACTGCCTGGGAATAATGTTGAAGAGGTGCTGAGAGGCCTTCAGACATCCCAAATGACATTAAGGTCTGTTAAATCCTTTTATCCCACACCTGCTAGGGGTCATTTAAGGGGATCCTTTTAAAGCCTGGTGCAAGAGCTAGCTGCCAAGTGTACTATCAGCAAGGCCGAAGTAAGGGTAGTGGTCCGTTGCCTGGCCACCTATCTCCAGGTGCCCATTCAGAAACATCTAAGGCCATTGGAGCTGGTGGAGCTGCCCCCACCTGTTCAGCTTGGCTCGATTCAGACTGCCCCTTCACCACTTTTGCATCAAGGGGTAGTGGTATGGGGCAAAGTCTCCCTGCATCTCAAACAATGGGGGGCAGTCACAAGACAGATGGGTCCTGGAGTTAAATTTCTCCCCTTTAACATTTGTCCCTTCTGAAAGAATTGCAGGCTTTAATACATAAATGTGCCATAGAAATTATTCCTTCTTTCTGGCCTGGTGGCACTGAGGGCTGAGGCATCCTTGCCTTACCTTGCACTACGCCGGCGACCTGAGTTCAGAAACAACCTCGGGTCGTCGGGGTGCTGGCATGGGGAGGGGAGCAGGATTGAGCATTGATTCACCTCTCCCGGGAGGGAGGGTCACCCGTTTGCATTCCCATCACCGGATGGAGGTCCGTTGTCAGACGCAGACAGTAACTGAGCGACTGGTAGGGGGTGTCCCGTAGTGCGTGACATGCACATGCCTCCACATGAGTGCATCAGGTCGGGGACACGAAGGATCAGGGAGAAAATGAAAAAGTACCTAACATACCTACAGGAGGGAAAAAGGTCCTCAGCAGAAGAATAAAGGGTTCTATTCCAGTCGCTTCCTGGTTCCGAAATGGACAGGAGATCTGGGGCCTGTTTTGGATCTGAGAGGCCTAAACTTCTGCACAAAATCTAAGTTTTGAATGGTCTCCCTGCAATCTCTGATTCCCTTGTTGCAAACAGAGTATTGGCTAAGGTGAGTGTAAGATTGGCATCTTGGGTGTCGGCAGGAGGAAGCAGGTGAGCGAGGGACTCTGGTTGATTAAGCTAAGGCATCTGTTCACTCCTGTTGCAGTCACTGCCGGGAAGGATGGAAGGTAAAAAGAAAGGGCTAAACTGAGAATGAGTAACACCCTATTTAGGGTAGGTGTACAAAGGGGTATAACAAACACAAGGGGAAAAGATTTACAGGTAACACAGGAGAGTAGAAATTGGAAATGCTGGGCATGGTACAGTGCAGTGGCTGTGGGGCAGCAGTTTTCAGAGACCTTCTGGAGACTGCAGTGCTGCCCTATGTGCTGGTACCTCTCTGGGTTGAGGAAGGTGGTCGCTGGTCTCCAGGCTGAGCTGGCTGTGACACAGGGGACTTTCTCCCCAACCCAGGGTCCCCCATGTTTGACAGTTACCTCAGAGGATGCTAGGGAAGAGGATAGGCTGGGCTGTGGTGTGCACTGTGGGATATGGAAGGCTGATGGGTGTGGGTCAGAGGCAGTTTCCTCAGTCGGTACCACTAGAGTTCTTTGGCCACTCTAGCAGAGTGGGACTGCCAGGAGGTGGCACCCATGACAGTGGCGAGGGAGAAAGTGGGGACCTTCTGTGGTGGGAGCCCCAAGGAGGGTAGGAGAGAACCCCAGAGGAGGAAGTAACTTGTGGTGGGGGGACTCTATCATCAGGGGGACTGATTTGGGAATGGGGGGGAGCAGAGAGGGAGGTCAGTTGCCTACATGGAGTCATGGCCCAGAGGGATGTGAAACATATCCTAATGATCGCTAGGGCAGTAGGTGGGAAGGGGAGCTGGATGTCATAGTCTACCTGGGGACAATTGACAAGACGCGAGATGCTGGTTTGGTAGTACAGTGAGAGTTTGTGGAACTGGGGCCGGGGGCTGGTCTTAGGTGGCACGTTCAGTAGCTTTTACTAAGGTGCTGCCCCTCTTTGACAGAGGGAGGAGAGGGTTCAGGGCCTTCAACTGATAGCTGGAGGAATAGTACAGAGAGGAGGGGTTAGACTACATTGGGACTGGGGACCCTCCTGGCAGGATATGGTCTATACAGGGGTGATGGCCTGCACTGATCCAGGAGGGAGCTGCAATTTTCAGTGGACGGTTTAAATGTTACTTTGATGAACATTTAAACTAGCCATGGGTGGTGGTGGAAGGAGTCAGGGAGGCAGAAAGTGCCCCCCCCCCCGGCTGAAACACGGTAGGGAGATCCCGAACGGAGAGTACACCCACCCCCCCGATGAAAAGTAATAAAGGAAGCTAGGTGATAGTAATGGAGGGGGAAGGGAACACAAACATTAAAACAAGAGGAGGGGATAGATGGAGGGCACAAAGGGAAAAGAGGGGTAACAAGCAGAGTCCAGAAACAATCTGGAAAGCTATGTGCACGAATACCAGAAGTCTAGGAAATAGATTACAGACCTAGATGCCATCATGGCAGAGGCCGACCTGGATAGAGTGGCTGATCTTCCCCTTGTCAGTCTTCACTATTCATTACTGCTGGGTGTAAGTTGGAGGCGCGCACCTGCCTGGGAGCTTTTTTTTTTTTGGGGGGGGTGGAAAGTTGGCACCAGTGGCACCACCCATGAGGCCGATGCACTGCATGGTGCTCGAGGGTTGGCTGTTAGGCGCCGCAGACTCCTCCTCCACCCCAGTTCTGTTTTCTCCTGCTGTCAAGGTAGCACCTACTCTGTGAGTCTCCAGAAGTTGCTGCATCACAAGGCCTAGCCTGCTTTGATGCCGTGTGTTGTGCCGTTTTTCCTCCATCCCAGTTCTGAGTATCCATCAGATGCCGTTGATACCCAGTAAGCTTGTTCCTTTTAAAATTCCTTACTGTCGACGCTGGGTCTGTTTCTGTAGTTTTTTTTGGTAAATTGTTTTCGGCGTCATGTCTGGTTCGGGGGCTAGGAAGAAATCCAAAGTGGGCCATGCCCCTGTGGCCGGCATTATTCTGTAATGGACTGGCATGACGTCTGCCTTCGTTGCCGGGGTCCCAACCACGGTATGGATAATTGCAATGCCTGTTTCTCCATGGACCACCGCGTTTTTGAGATCCGTGCGTTTAAATTCATCAGGGCTCTGCCGACTTTCAGGGGACAGTGTTCTAAGTATGCTATGACGAGAAACTGTTGACCCTGCCTCCGGGTACCCTCCCGGGTCTGTACGGCCCGGTGAGGAGGAAACCTCTTCTGATTGTAGCCTTGCCATAGAGGAGATTTCTTCATGGTGTCGGAGGAGCGTCTGTTCCTGCAGAGCTGGCTCGGGAACTCTGCTACAACAGTCACCTCCTCGGAGGTGCAGGCTCCGCCGGTGTTGCGGCCCATGGCTGCTGGGCCGGACACTGATGGATCCACAGTGCTGCCTTGGATCCTGGTGCCGGTGATAGGGGTGGCACCGCGGGTAGTGTTAATGTCCCGTGGCGGCGCAGTTTGTGGTGGTGTTGGTAGGGGGATCTCGTGGTTGCTGTGGTGTGGTGTGTGGTCTCCTTTTCGGAGGGGGACAACTCGCTGGCCGATCTGGATTCATGCCATGACTCCTTCTACAACAGGCATCTGTGGTCAATGCTGGCACAAGTGCTAGCATCATTGCCTGATTCGGAGGAATCTAGGCAAGCCATTGCCCTCTCTGTACAGGGTCTGGAGCTTGCAAGGCACCAAGCAAGGGCATCGTATGATGCCAGTGAGGTGGCTTCCAGACTGGTAGGGACATGATCTACATTAGGTGGACGGCATGACTTCACCTGTCTACATTGTCAGCCATTACCCAGCGTAAGGTGAATTCCTTTGCCTTCCGGGGCACCCGTCTTTTCTCCCGCAGGGCAAGGATGAATTTACAGGGGCATCTTCCGTGCCCCTGGCCATGGGGGACACCTCCTCTGCCTGACCAGCCTTAGGCCATGTATGACCTAGTATGTCAATAGGATCTTCACCTCCTGCATGTCCCCGCAGGAGGCTGAGGGAAACTATTCCCTCAGGGCAGTGCCAGGTCCCCTTCGGAGGGCTTGGTACTCACCCAGCAGTAATGAATGGTGAAGATTGACAAGGGGAAGATATGAAAATTACGTACCTGCTGTAATTCTTTATCTTCTCATGTATCTTCACCATTCATTACTGATTCCTGCCTACCTTCCCCTCTTGGGCCTCCGCTCCTGGCGCCACCTCCACCGTGCTCGCCCTCCTCCTCTCCAAGGCCAGTTGGGGGCAGAGTCACCCTGGTACCTCGGGGCCCTCTGTTTCCTTCCCTAAAATCACAGAGCGCCCAACCTAGAAGGGTGGCGAGTAGGGTCTTCACCCTGGCCTTGGAGGGAACTCCCTGGGGTTCAGTGGGGGTACACTGTGGGGTCCATTCCATGACTTGGCATGGATCTGTTGGTCTGTTATCAACTCGTTAAGGGTGGGGACTTCATCAGTGCATCCTGTGGGAGGACCCATAGGACTCCCACCACCTTTTTTTTTTTTTTTTTTCCTTTCCCCCCCACACACACACACTTTATAGGGGTTGTTTCTAGACAAGAGTCCTCCTGTTTAAGCGGGTTTCCTCCCTTGGCTAAGTCCTCTGGTAGTAAGCTAGAGAGGGCCATGCTCCAGTACTTTCATCCTGAATGTGGGTTTAGGGTAGGGAAGGTCAGACTCTGCCATGCTTATATTGTCCAAGACCATCTCAAGTTCTGTTCTGGACCTATGTCCAATGGTCCCTGAAATTGACGGGATCCTTGCACCTGTGTCTTCATACCTTTCAGGTTTTTGATGCTAAAAATAAGCCAGTGGTCGTCTGGCTGAGCACGGCAGAGGTCTCCTCCTTCCCCTATATCATATATCTTCTCTCTTCTTTCTTTCCTCTCTTTCACTTCCTCTTTTCTGTGCTGCCGCCCAGGAACTGGGGCTGTAAGGCCAGTTACAAAAATTCTATTCACTCTGTCCTCTGGTTGGCTTATTCCTTTTTCAGTGTATATCCTTTCCTTTTCCTATCCCTCTTGCCTCATCTTTAAAATTCTGTATCCCCTTTTTCATTCCTCTCTGGCAGAACAGAACTGCGGTGGAGTCGTCGTCTGCGGCACCTAATGGCCAACCCTGAGCTTGCCACAGCAAGGCCGTCCTCATGGATGTCACCTTCAGTGCCCCCCTAAAAGCTCCCGGGTGGTGCAGACCTCTGGGTTACACCCAGCAGTAATGAACTGTGAAGATACAAGAGAAGATCAAGAATTATGGTAGGTACGTAATTTTCATTTACTGAGTCCTGGTGCACTGAAAACCATGACGGTCATAGCCATACCAGACTACACTGAGTACAGGTAGGAAAGGTGGTCGAGGTTGTGCTTTATGTTAAGGAATGCATAAAAGCGACAGATACAGGGACTTCAGGGTGGGGCAGAGGTACTCTGGGTTACCCTAGAGTCAGGGAACAGAGTCACTGTTCACACCAGTGTGAGCACACAGGGAGGAATTAGACAAGGCACTGTTGAAAGCCACTGACAAAATGGCAGAAAAGGGGGAGGTGCTGCTGGTGGGGGACTTCAGTCTGCCTGATGTAGATTGGAGCCTCAGAGCTGTGCTTTCAGCCCAAAGCAGACACATCCTGGACTCCCTGCAGGCAGCTAATCAGGGAGCCCCCTCGTAATGGGGCAGTACTGGACCTGGTAGCCACTAACTGGGACAGTGTTAGACTTCAAAGTGGGAGACCATCTGGGGATCGGTGATCCTTATATGGTCTGGTTCCATATAAGGGTGGCGGCAGAATCGAGCCCCATGCGGGCGAGGCTCCTGGACTTAAGGGCAGATTTTATAAAGATGGGTAAATGCCTCAGGGATGACCTGGTTTTGGGGGTATGAGCTGGGGTGGGGTCGAGGAACTGTGGTCCAGACCAAAAGGGGGACATAGTAAAAGCAACAAACCTAGGAGTCAGGCAAGTGAGTAAAAGCAAGAGGAAAAAGTGGCCGCTATGGTTCAGGAAAAAAGGTGGAGGCGAAAAAAGTAAAGCCTAAAAGGGTTGCGTTCAGAAGATTCAAGTAGACGCAGAGTGAGGAAGATAAGGAGCTGTATAGGAAGGCAGAGAAGGCAGTAAGGCGTGCAAGGGTGCAAACCGAAGAGAGAGTAGCCCATGTGGTATCAAGAGGACAAAACATTTAGGTATTGTAAGTGAGAAGTGGAAGACCAAGGGAAAGATTTAAGGTTAAAGTGAGTAGGGGGGACCAGAAAATGTCAGACATCTTAAATACTTATGCACAATGTTCACAGAGGAAGAGAAAGGGAAGGGACTACAAAAAAGCAACAGCTTTTTTTTTTTTTTTTGGGGGGAGTGGATACTAGTCCTTTTGCAGAGGAGAGAACCCTGAAGGCATTCACTAATCTGAAAGTGGACAAAGCAATGGTGCCAGATGGGGTGCATCCAAGGGTATTGAAGGGAGCTCAGGAAGGTACTGACTGTACCACTGACAGCCCTGTTTGACGGATCACTGCATGCTGGAGTGGTTTCAGAGGGCTGGAGGAGGGCAGATGTAGTCCCACTTCACAAACATGGTAACAGGGAAGAGGTTAGAAATTATAGGCTAGTCAGCCTGATGTCCGTGATGGTAAAGTTAATGTAAACACTGCTGAAAGAAAGGATTGTAGGATATCTTGGATCTAATGGGTTACAGGACCTGATGCAGCATGGATTCAAAGGAAGGAGGTCATGTCTGTCCAATATTTCTTTGAGTGACCAAAGAATTGTAAAGAGAATGGGAACATTGTTTAACCAGGAGTAGCACACTAAGCCGAAGCTTGTTTCCAGATGTGACCTGGGAGCACAAGGAACTTAAGTGACTTGATCAGGACCACACAGTATGCACCTAGACGGCTGTGGGATTCAAACCCTGGTCTCCAGATCTGCAACTCGGAGCCTTAAGCCACTGTGCTATACAGGGAGGAGCAGTGGACATGGTCTGTCTGGATTTCAGTAAGGCTTTGGACACTAGTGAGCAAGCCGAGAAGCTTAGGGGGCGGGTTAAAAGATTGTAAACTGGGTAAGCGATTGTTTAGACGATAGGTGACAGAGGATGGTTGTAAGCAGAGTTTGCTCTGAAGAAGGTAGTGTCATCAGTGGGGTAGCTCAGGGATTAGCCCTGAGTCTGATCTTCTTTTGTCTTTATAAGTGACATAGCAGAGGAGCTGGAAGGGAAGGTTTGCCTCATGGCAGATGACACCATGATTTGCAACAGGGTGGACACTCCAGGGCAGGGGTGTGTGTGTGGAAAGGATGAGCAGAGACCTGGGAAAACTTGGAAGAGTGGTCAAGGACATGGCGGCTAGGTTTCAGTGCAAAAGAAGTTCAAAATACTACACTTGGGACACAGAACTCTAGGGGCGGAGTACAAAATGGATAGAGTGGTATTGACGACAAACCAGGAAATAGACCTAGGAGTAATCGTATGGGGTGATCTAATGGTGGCCAGGCAGTGCATCAGGACAGTCAGGAGGGCTAGTGTGATGTTGGGGTGCATAGGGAAGGGGTATCAGCAGAAAGAGAGGTGGTGTTACCTCTCTATAGATCGCTGGTAAGACCCCACCTTGAGTACTGTGTCCGGTTCTGTAGACCACATCTCCAGAAGGTAATAGACAGAGTGGAGGTGGTCCAGAGGGCAACTAAAGTGGTGCGTGGTCTGCATCAAGAGCCCTATGAGAAGAGGCCTTAGGACCTCAGCATGTACACCTGGAAGAGAGGAGGAAGGGGGGGGAGAACATAAGAGACCTTTAACTATCTCACTGGGGTAAATAAGGTGCAGGATGGAAGTATGTTTTCAGAAAAAAATGTGCTCAAGAACAAGGGGACATGATATGAAGCTGGAGGGGGTAGTTTCAAGAGAGATTTGGGGGAAATACTTCATAGAAAGAGTGGTGGATTCCTGGAACAGCCTTCTGGCAGAAATGGTGTGGGTGAAAACTGGTGGTTTCAAGAATGCATGGGATAGGCACAAGGCAATCCTAGTGAAAAGGTGGGAGAAAAAGCTGTAGATCAAGTAGGGTCTATGATGAAATATAGGTAGGAAAAAGTGGGCAGACACGGTGGGGCAAGTGGCCCTTATCTGCCATCAGAGTCTAGGTTTCTGTGTTTCTATACTAAGGTCAGAAAGACATAGCGTCTCCGCTTTATGCTGGAAGAGGAGCATCACCAGTTCGGAGTGTTGCCCTTTGGCTTGTCTTGTGCACCATGGGTCTTTACCAAATGCCTGGCAGTTGTGGCAGCAGCCCCCACAGGAGAGAACTGTATGTCTTCCCATATCTGGACAACTGGCTATTTAAAGCCAGCTCCAGGGAACATCTGCTACATGCCCTGTCTCAGACATGGTAGTTGTTCGACTTGGGAGACACCATGAATGTGCCAAAGTCTGTCTTGACTCCTTGCCAAAGACTGCAGTACATAGGAGCAGTCTGAGACACAGAAAATGGCTGCTTTCCTACCCTTGGAAAGGGCAGAAAACCCGATTGCTCAAGCAAGATTGCTGTACAAGTCATGTCCCAGCCAGAACTTCTCTCTGTCTTCTGGGACTCACGGCAGTAGCCATCGACACTGTTCCACATGCCTGCTTACATATGAAGATCCCTCAGTGGACATTAAGGGTCCAATGGAATCAGCTAATGGACGAGCTAGATCAAACGGCACTCATCATGACTCCATTGCTCAGAACACTGACATGGTGGATGTACCCAGACAACCTATTAGAGGATGTTCCATTCTTTATTCCAACTCCAAAGCAGATCCTCATCACAGATGCCTTCAGCTATGGGTCAGGGGTGCACCTGAAGTCCTATCAAGACATAAAGTTCATGGACCAAGGTGGAAGCCAAGTTGCATGTAAATGCCCTGGAGATGAGGGCTGTATTGTATAGCCTCCAGGCATTTCAGGAGCATCTGACTCTGCATACCAATCCTAAGTTTTTACCGAAGGTGGTATCTGAGTTTACACTGAATATGAACAAAACGAACATATGAAAGAGCCAGCAGAAGAAGGCCATTTTGCCTATCTAGTCTGCTCGTATTGCAGGGTCCACAGCTTGAGCTACTGTCCATGCCCCCCCCTCCCATCCTCCCTACCCATGATCCTTACCTTCCCCCCATGCCTGTCCCAACCTGTCTTGAAGCTGCTCACTGTCTTCGAGACCACCTCTTCCAGCAGCACATTCCAAGAATGAAATGATATACCTTCCTGCTCACCACCCTGAGCATATGCCAAGCAAGGTGAAGCATTGCTCCTTATTTTGGATGTTAATAGGATACTGAGATACTGTGTGAACTGCACCAAGGACTTCAGAAAGGCCTCTCTGCTTTTTATTTTGTTCACCCCTGGGGGAGGGAAAAGCGCACCCGATGACTAAACAGTGCCCGTCCACATGGCTGGCACGTTGTATTACGTTCTGTTATAGAAAGAACGGTAAGGAACTTCCTGGTGCAGTAGGGGTATGGCCACTTCTGTTGCAGAAATTTTTCTGCTGCTGACATTTGTGTTGCCGACACATGGAGCACTGTCCACACCTTCATTAAGCTTTACAGTCTGGAAGTAGTCGCTTGCAGACACACAGGTTTTGGCCTTGCTGTACTGCAAGGCCTGCTGTCTTGAATCGGACTTGAATTTTGGTAACCGGGTGAGCCCGCTGAGACATTAGTCCCTTTTTTTCAGGGGCGACCCGGAAAGTGCAGAACATAGACAATGACATGGCAGTAGCAGTGGATGCATTTACATCAGTCACTGATTTTACAAAAAAAATCATTTACAGAAACATTCAATCAAAACTTTATTTAACCAGGCATAACACCATTGAGCAAGCTCATTGGACAGGAGGGACAAATACACGGTAAAACAATACAAACAATAGGTATAAAAAACATTTTACAGTGGCTCAGTAGGTAGCACACTCGCCTCTGAGGCGGGGAGATCAGAGCACTGTGGGTTCAGTTCCCACATCTGGCACTTGGGTTAATATCCCAATACTGACACTGCAGTGCAGCATGAGAGGGGTGCTGAACTTCTGAGTGGGCATCTTTCGGATAAGACATTAAACCGAGGTCCCATCTGCCTGAATTGGTGCTAATTCAGGTGGATGTTAACGATCCCATGGCACTTATCGAAAAGAGTAGGGGAAGTGCCCTGGTGTCCTGGCCAAATTTCCCTCAGTCACTAAAAATACCACCAGCAGCTTAATCTGGTTCAAATTCAATTGCTTACCATCTGTATCCCCCCCGCCCGTCGCCCCTGAAAAAGAGACTTCTAGGCCCAGTTAGCTTACTGGGTCAACAAAATTCAACAAACATCAAATATAGTGTCTTTGGTAGTACATGCTAAATCAAATGTAGAGCAAGTCTAGTACATTTGTATGCCAGAGTAACTGGATCTAAAAATGCCTCTGGTGGGCACCCTAGAGGAGAGACATACAACCCCAAGCCACCACGCTCAGATGAACCCCACAAAAAGGTAATCAAAGGAAAAGGTAACTGGGAGTGGAAAGAGGAGCAAGAGGGGAAGGGGATAGCTATTCTAGCCAGAAACAATTGAAGTTGAAAAGTGCTAGTTTTGCAATGGGCAACGTTAGGGTTGTAAGGAGCCAAAAGAACAACGCGTGGTCTTCAAGAGGTCACCTTTAACAGTTGCAGGATTCCCTCAGGCAACCTGCGATCAGAGATTTGAAGGTGGAGGGACCTGGAATAGTGGTGATCCTTGGGGTTCTTTGCATAGCGTTCCACAGGGAGGGGGGAGAGAAGTTAATAGCAGCCGAACCATGCTGCATCTTTATCCTAGGTATGTTAAAAGAGATTAATGTAAAAACGTCTGAAACCATATAGCCCCTTAATTCACAGATTAAACATTTATAGATTACAAAGACATGGCAGTTACAGTGGTTATATTTACATTGTTTGTAGATTTACAAAATGCCCTATTTATAAATACACTTAAGTCAAACGTATGACCTAATGGAAGCTATTCTTTTGAACATCTACTGTTATGGTAAGTACGTAACTGTTCTTTTTAGTAGGGGCCCCTTAGCTATGAAACGGTCATCATTCATGTTGCCCCTCTGTCCCCATTTTCAAGGGTAAACTTAAAACTTGGTTGTTCAGTCAAGCTTTTGTAGGAGACTGAACTATTTTAATATTGACCTACACTGTAATGTTTTGTGACTGGTTTGTCTGTTAAATTTGATTTGTTATGCTCTGCTTATGTAAAACGGCTTCATTTTTAGGAAGGTGTTTTTAAATAAAATTTATCTAAATATTTCTTAGTTTACTTCATTGGATTTTTTTTTTTTTTTTTAGGAATTGAAAGATCTAACACATCGGGATCAGATGGCTGCTGCCAGAGGGGTTTTGCAGAAGAATATTCCTGTGCTCTACACTGCCTCACAAGCCTGTCTGCAGCACCCGGATGTGGCAGCATACAAAGCCAACAGGGACCTTATCTACAAACAGATCCAGCAGGCCGTGACTGGTATTTCCAGCGCAGCACAGGCCACTACTTCAGAGGATGCCACGGTGCCACATCCAAGTGGAGGGGGAGAACTGGCATATGCACTCAACAACTTTGATGTAAGCATTCTTTTTAAAGATTGTAGCAGCAAGGTTTAAACTGTTGTATGCATATAACAGCTTTTTGAGTGGGATGTACAGTATTGTACCTTTGGAGGTTAGATACATATGCACGTATGTAAGTGTTTTGTACTGAGTTGTAGTGCTGAGGATTGGTACCATTGTATGTGTTCAGTAAGTGTGTTAGATTGTAAAATAGAGGATTAGAATCTGATATACGTGCTCAGTAACTTTGATGCAAGTGTTCTGTACTGAATTTTAGCACTGAAGGTTAGAATCTGATGTACATGCATTTGAGCAGAAGCTAGATGTCTACACAGACAGCTGTTTAAACAAAATGAGGGGGAGTCGGATGCTTGGAATTCCCTTGTACCGGGGAGAACAGATATGGTCTAGCTGGGACTTCCCAGAAACAGGAGGGAGACAAGGTGATGCCAGGGATGGTAAGGGCAGTAAAAGCAGGAGGGTGGGGTCATGGCAAACCAGCAAGCAGTAGGAGCAGTGGGTGGGGTTAGAAAGGTAGAGCAACCTAGGTACAGGTTGGGTAAGGGGGAATGGAAGGCGTTCTGCCTAAACTGTGGAAATAGACTTTTAAGGAAAAGTAGGTAGTACCAAATTTTCTGGAGACTTCTCTAATTGAGAGATGTCTCCTAAGAGTTCTTATTGAGAGGATGTCAAGTAATCTCATATTGTTAAAGACCCTCTGATTCTGGCAGCCACTGTACATTAAATGACTTCCCCAATTTCAATTCTGTTGAGACCTAATCATGTGGATAATGGGATTTGTGGGCAGGGATACTTATTGTTACTTGGGGGAATATTTGATGAAGTAAACCGACAAAGCCGCTCCACCACTGGGTGCCCTGCAGAAAAAAAATCACAAAGCAAGGCACCAATTCCAGCACCGCCCGCCATAAGACACAAGGGGAACAATATTATATAGAGTAAATGGCTTTTATTCACACAAGTGCAGAGACCTTTTACCAGACAAAGGGGGATTGGCGAGGCCCAAAAGAACCTCTGTCCGGATTCGCTCAGGGTGTCATCTAGGAGTAGAATAAAGTAATTTTCTCTAAATAGTATCGTTCTCCTTGTGTCTTTTTGGTGGTGGGTTATTCGTTGAGCCTTGGGCTGGTACAACTAAGAAACGGGAACCATGTAAGGGAACTAGTACACAGCAAAATGTGAGATTTGTTTACTCCCAGACACTGAAATAGCCTCCTGTCCAGGTTGACTTTCACAGGACTAGACTGGATCAGTATAGATTGGTTTAGGTCCTGCTTGAAAGGATGTAGACATACATTTTTTTCTGGGAGAACACAAATCAAATTCTGCCCCAGTAATAACTGGAGTCCCCAAGGTTCAATTGTAGGACAGTTATTTAATATTTTATATAAACAATTTGTGATCTTCCTCAAGGATATCTCTTCCATTAGCCACACCTTTGGAACCGTACCCGTGTTGGCACTAGGACCTCACAGAAAGTTTTGCTACCTATGGGCTGCTCATGATGATGTCATGCATCAGCATCTATATAAACATGCGTGGCCCCATCACGCCTCCGTTCTTTTCCTGCAGTTGATCATACTTGACGGACCTGATGAAGGAAATGTCAACTAGCCATTGCGATTTAGTGTTTTTTATCGACTTGGCATGCTGCTGAACTAGAGATTCTTTACTTCGGTACTGTAAGTGTGGAGATGAAATTTACAAGGATACACAGTTTGTGCTGTTTGGGCCTGTCTCATAACATGAAGATTTCCAAGGGTTTCAACCAAACAACAAGACGATGCTGTAAGAAGGCTCTGGAAAATGTCCTTCTCCAGAAAGCCTTTGCAGCCATGGAGTAGGATCAAGGCCCAAAATTGATGTCACCATCCATGTTAACCGACACATGGCTGCTTAAGAAAGACTGGAACAGAAAAAGGTCGTCGTCATAGCCCTCCTCATCGGGCTATAAGCTAAGCACAGAGACAAATCTGCTTCTGTGGCTAGATCCCAGTCGCAACTGAGACAAGGTAATCTTACAGCAGCGTTGACAACAGCCTCCTCCCTCTCCCCCTGACCATCGCTGAGACACCAAGGTCAGGCTCTGGCTTTTACACTGACCTACCTACAGTGGACAGTACAGTGCCATTGACATTAGGCCAAGGCGCATCAACTGTTAAGCAGTGCTGGTGTCGTTTTTTAAGAGATAAGACTCATTCATGCTGGCTTACTTATGCAGGCAGTTATCCCATCGACTGGACCAGTGGGAACTCCAAACCCATCGACTACTTACAAGTTCCTCCTTCTCAGCTGCCACCATTATCTGTGTTGCCTTCAGCGACCCTCATTGAAAGAGAATGACGTCAAGGTGAAATTATAATACTGACTGCATGTTATCAGAGGAGGATTTAGAGGAGGATTGAGGGATAACAGTAAGTGGCATATAATTTTACTTCTGCCATCTCATCCTGCAGAGAGGACTCTGTGGTATAAACCACAGGATCTCCTCCTGAGGATCCTATTTTTCAAGCCATGATGCAACAACTGCAGGCTACAGTGGGCTTTGCTGTGGAAGAAGATTCCACCAAAAAGAATTTAATGGAATTTTTGGAGGTTCCTTGTGCACCCTTAATTTTAATTTCACCTGTTCATCCTGCATTAGAGGATACTATCTTTGCTGCATGGTGCAGACCTAACTCACTGCCTGTAGTTCCCAGAAAGGCTGCTGAGCAGTATCCTGCCCCATCTGCGAAGCCTTATTATGCTAACCAGCCAGAAACTGACTCAGTAAAGCCGGTCCATCGGCGCAGCGGTTGGATTTCCGCTTGCGACGCCAGTGACCTGGGTTCGGGAACGGACCTGGGACACTGGAGGGCCGGCCGCGGGAGAAGGATAGAGCGTCCTTTGGACAGCTCTCCTTCTCTGGGAAAACAGGGCAGCATTCGGCGTGTGGCGGCACCTGGTGGAGAGCTGGGTAGCAGCGTCCGCGTCAATGTAACAGTACGTTAGAATGGGGTGGACGCAGGTCGTCATTGCACATCCCCATCCTGCTTATGGGGGGTGGGATAAAATCCCGAACCTCGCAGACTCTATGGCGCTTTGCCCCCGTAAGGCCTCAGTTACTCTAGAACCAGTCCCACGACCAGATACCAGTACCGCGGCTCCGATAATGGGGGAAGGTCGGTGCTGCGGCCCCACTCTCTGGGGGGGAAGCCAGGGATAACCGTGGGGACGCAGGCATTTCTGGAGGTGGGGGCTTAAGGGGGTCCGTGACCAGAGCAGAAAATAATGACGGTGGTAGTAGTAGGGGGGCCAAAAGAATAAATTGGAAAAAAAGAAACTGACTCAGTAGTCATGATGGCTGCTCGAGATGGGTCCAGAGCACCTGAGGACATAAGTATTTTGCCTCCTGACAAGGAATCTAGGAGGCTGGATGTGATGGGCAAGTGTACATATGCCACTGCCTCACTGGACCTTAGAATTTCAAATTTATCAGGCCATATGATAAAATACCAGAACAACCTGTGGAAAGCTGCTTTGCCTGAGGGTTCCGCTGAGTTAATAAAAACCTAAACTTCAGGAGCCGAAGTTGGCAAACATTTGCTGCAGTTGGCTTGTGATGTTGCAGATGCTTCAGGTGCATGCATGAGACTATTCTTGGCTCAGAGTTGCTGGTTTTGCTAATGATGCACAGCAAGCAGTTTTAAATGCCCGCTTTAGAGAGACAACATTGTTTTGTTATGGTGTTGAAGAGGCAGCCCCTTCAGACATCCAGAATGACCCTCATGTCTGTCAAGTCCCTTTCTAGGGACTTGGATATAGTGTTCTATCCAGATTTCTGGCAGTGTCCTTTCTCCTTTAAGGTCTGCCGGAACGTCTTCAAGCTGGCTCCTCCTACCTGGGTGGTAACTCCCTCGGCAGCGTCCCAATACATCCCAGCTTCCTTTCCACTCAAAGGTTCCCTCCTTACTGCTATCATGCTGAAGAGGCCAAAACTTTGTCTTAATCCTTTTCTTCTCACCGTCGACATGGACAACGCAAAGTCTGCTCTGGGATTCTGGAAATGTCCCTGTGGGCAGATGATGTCCCGGACAGATCTGCACACCATGTGTATTTGCTGCCTGGGCCATGAGCACAGTCCCCAAGCTTGTGGCATTTGCCACACTTTTCACTCCTCCACTTTGGAGGATCATGTTGCCCGCCTGCCCCTTGGTCATCTGGGTGATTGAGACCCACCGGTCAAATCCAAGGATGCCTGTCAGGTGGTCTCTGTGTCTGCGGGGGTCCGCCGAGCAACTTGCAGCGTTGAGGCCACAGCTCATGCTTATTCAGCATTGGCCTTTTTGCTGCTCTCCTTGGGTGCTTCCTTTACAGGGGCATTCAGGGAATTGTGCTAGGCCCTCCCACTCATGGGCAGAGTCCCTCTTCCAAGCACAGATCGGAGTCTAAAAAGAGACCAAGAAATGTCACCATGGATCGTGGGATTGGGAGTGCACTCAGGCCTCCGATTCCCTTGCTTCTCCACAGGTTCCGACTTCAGTCGATTCCTTGGCCCAGACAGCCATCCCCACAGTCTCCCCATTGGGCCAGTTGCTAAAGATGTAGGTCGATCTTCCGGATGAAATTTTTCTCGAGCCATTCAACCCATTGTCACCTGAAGTCTAATTCCTCCTTATCCAGGACTCTGGTCCTGTCTCAGGGAGGGACAGATCAGTCGACTGATCTGCCGCCTCTCACTCAAGAGATTCCGGACCCAGAGATGCCCCTGCTCTCGCTGTTCCCCTCAGAGGCCTGCCATCAGCCCCCCGGACAGTCGAGGTCACAGTCCCATTCTCGATCTCCTGAGTCGAGCAGCCCGCATCGGCGCTCTAGCTCTCTGCACTCGGAAGTGGTACTACAGCTATTCTTTGTCCTCATCTTCCTCAGGTGAGGAGAGGCTTCAGCGCAGGTTGCGTTGATGCTATGAGGACTTGATGTGGTTGCAGCTCATGTTCACTGGGATGAAGCCTGTTCTGGCTTCCACCCCGGCCATCACATGGCTTTCAAAACAGAGGCTAACATCTTCTGCACCTTGGCAGGAGCTGACCTGTTTGGTCCCAGCTTGGCCTCTCCTGGCTTCTCAGACTATTTTGGGTGGAGCCACCTCCTGAACAGCTGAAGACTGACACTCAGACTGAGTTCTGCCCAGCCTGGGGTCTTCTCCATCGGCTATCAGTCAGTCACCCCCGACCTTCCTCAGATGGTCAGTAGGGATTCTGGCTGTTGACCCCTCTGACGACTCCTCTGAGTCAGAGGGCTGCTCCTTGTGCACTCATCTGGTGGATGTTGAATCGATGGTATCTCTCGATGGAGGAAAGCACTACCTCCTTTATGAGCCTGCCCCACCTTATCTCAGAATCCACGGTTCTCCAGATGGACCTGATCAGAAGCGGGCATGGTACCCGCTCACCGAGATCCTGGACCAGAGTGATTCCCCTGGGGAAGCATTCCCAGTTGCAGAGGCCATTCTTGGTCCTGTTAGAGCTGTGGCAGCATCCAGCATCCTGCCTGCACTGTTGGCCCAGATGGCCTTCAAGTACGTGGTTGCTGCTGTTCCCCCCCTCAGGGTTCATGGAGCACCCCTTGTCTGACTCTTTGTTCAGGCGCTCAGGCAAGTGAGTGAGGTTGACAAGCCGCCTGCTAAGGAGTCCCAAGAAACTGAACTGTCGGTGAGGCACAGATCAGGAAACATAGGAAAAACCAGGAGCAGTTGTAGAATTTGCAAAAACTATTTTAGTACTAGCAGTAACATAAAAAAAAAAATAAACTTGTTCAGTAACAAAAACAAGGATATTGGACTTTAGAAGGGCCGACTTTGGCAAAATGGGTGAATACCTAAGGAATGCACTAGCAAATGGCCAGAAAGGAGGGGTGTAAGAAAAATGGAGAAAAATCAAAACTGCCATCATGGAGGCAACAAACCTTTGTGTGAAACAAATAAATAAAGAAAACAAAGTGGAGTCAAAAACCACTATGGCTCTCAAAAGAGGTGGCAAGGAAGGTTGGGGAGAAAAAGGCTGCATTCAAAAAGTATAAAGAATCACAGAAGGAGCACAACAGGGAACTGTATCAATTAAAGCAGAAAGAAGTGGGGAAGGCAGTCAGAATAGCAAAGGCCCAAACCGAGGAAAAGATAGCCAACTCAGTTAAGAAGGGGGATAAAACCTTTTATAGGTACATTACGGAGCATAGAAAGGTTAAGGGAAGGATAGTGAAGATTAATAAAGGAGAGGGGAGTGGGCAGAGGGAGACAGTGAAAAGGCAGAGATAGTGAGTGAATAGTTCTGCTCAGTATTCACATAAAAAGAGGAGTTGTTACCTAAACCAAACAATAGAAGCATTCTGGGTAGGGGGTTGACACCAGTCCATTTACAGAAGAGTCCTGAAAGAACTCCTAAAACTCAAGGTGGACAGAGCAATGGGGCCTGATGGGATTCACCCCAGAATCCTAAAAGAACTAAGGGCGGGGGACCTAGTGACACCACTGACCACACTTGTGAACAAATCATGGGAGGATGGGGTGGTACCTGAGGACTGGAGGAGGGTAGATGTGATTCCCTTTCACAAAAGTGGGAGCAAGGCAGAAGCAGGTAACTACAGACCTGTTAATTTGACCTCAGTGGTAGGGAAAATAATGGAATCACTTCTGAAAGAAAGAATTGTTGAGTACTTAGAGGCCAGCGGGGCACAGGACCCAAAGCAACATGGATTCACAGCAGGAAAGTCATGTCAGATGAATCTAATTGATTTCTTTGACTGGGTGACCAAAGTAATAGACGAGGGAGGGGCTGTGGATATGGCCTACCTAGACTTTAGCAAGGTACTTGACACAGTCCCGCACAAAAGATTAATAATCAAGTTAGCCAGCCTAGGAGTGGGTCCCAGGGTGGTAGCCTGGGTAGCAAACTGGCTGCACAACAGGACACAGAAGGTAATGGTGAATGGAACTCATTCCAAAGAAAGGGGGGTTACTAGTGGAGTACCTCAGGGCTCAGTACTGGGTCCAGTCCTCTTTAACGTCATTATAGGTGACATTGCAGAGAGTCTGGAAGGAAAGGTATGCCTCTTTGCAGATGACACAAAAATCTGTAACAGAGTTGATACCTAAGGACGGGTAGAAAGGATGAGAAGGGACTTGGCAAAGTTGGAGGAATGGTCAGACGTATGGCAACTTAGATTCAACGCAGAGAAGTGCAAAGTAATGCACCTGGGGAAACAAAAACCCAGAAGAAGAGTACACAATGGCAGGGGAGGTACTAACAACAACAATAATGGAAAGGGACCTGGGGGTAGTCATATCAGATTACCTAAAGGTGGGTAAGCAATGTGAGAAGTCAGTAAGAAGAGCCAGGGGGATACTGGGATGCATAGGGAGGGGCATCACAAGTAGAAAAAGGGAAGTGGTTATCCCTCTGTACAGGCAGTTGGTGAGACCCCATCTGGAATACTGTTTGTAGTTTTGGATACCCCATCTACGCAAGAACATGGACAAGATGGAAGCAGTCCAGAGGAGGGCAACTAGAATGGTGTAGGGTCTGCATCAGAAACCACATGAAGAGAGACTGAGAGCTTAATGTGTATACCCTTGATGAAAGGAGGGACGGGGGGACATGATGGATACTTTCAAGTACCATCATGGGAATCAAAGTCCAGGAGGGTAGCATCTTTCGGAAAGAGATGTACAAGAACAAGGGGGCACAATTTAAAGATAGAGGGGGGTCAACTTGGGGGTAATGTAAGGAAATTCTTTTTCACGGAGAGTGGTGGACGCATGGAACCGCCTTCCTGGGGAGGTTGTGGGGTCTAAAACAGTGGGGGAATTCAGACATGCATGGAACAGACATAAGGCAATGATAGTGGGGGGTTGCAGGAAGTAGGCTGTTTTAACTAGAATCCATAGCTTATCCAATAGGTAGGGAAATGGGCAGACTGGGTGTGCCAAGTGGTCCTTATCTACCATCAGTTTCTATGTATAACTATTTACAAAGGCAGAATAAACAGAGAAGATCCATCAGAGTTTTCCTTCAGTGTCTGTGTGCGTCTCAAAACATTTCAGCTCTAGGTCTTTGCAACCCCCCTCCTTAACAAGCATCCTGTTTTTTTCTAAAATGTTGTTGTAAATTTCCAGTGTGATCAGCAGTTTCATGCAAATGCAGCAAGAACACAATGTCCCAGAACGGAGGCCCCTTCTCCACAGCTTCTGAAAAAGGGCTTAAAAAAACTGCTCTGATTAACTCCTTGAGTTCCCAATAGCTTTTTGCAGTCATCTCAAACTATAAATATATACACTGTAACAGTAACACTATATAATTTCTAAACAAAGAGATCCCAGTATCGGTTGCATTTCCACATAACTTACATATTTTCATATCAGCAGATATGCAAGGGAGGAAAAGACGAACAGCAAGGAAAGACTGAGATAGTGAGAGGCAGAGAATTGCATGTCTGTCGGGGTGATCAAATCCTAGGTCTCAGGAAAATGTGGTTGCGCAACCAGACAGACGAGACAAGAAAGGAAAGAATTGAACAGATCCCTGCATTCAAACTCTCCATAACAACTGGGACAGGGTCCTATTCACCCCTTTTTTATTTCTTTGGTAACTGGGTAAGACCCACTAGGCACTAGTGCCTGTTTTCAGGGGAACCTGGGAGCACTGGGCGGTTAAACGACTTGCTCAGAATCGCACAGTATGCAAATGGAGGTGAGAATTAAACCAAGGTCTGGTCTGCTGAATGTACCAAGCTGATTCACAGCTCATTACTCTAAGCTCTAGGCTATCCTGCCAACACTGTCACATACACCCCCTGCCTTAAGAGGAAACTTGCTTTATCAAACGGGTTTTCAAAACTTTCTGTTTCTCTAACATTAGCTTTTAACTTTCAGAAATTAAGCACATGTGCAGTATCCTTTTTTCTACAACAGTACAGCAAACAGTAATGTTTAAACGCATACATTTGTTTTTCAACCTTCAGAACCCTCAATTCCTGATCCATATCTTGACGGAAAATCAGCATTGCTATTCTCTTTACCAGATTTGTGTATCACCTTGAATTTAAATGGCTGTAGTGCCAGGTACCACCTTGTGATTCTAGAGTTTTTGTCCTTCATTTGGTTAAGCCAAGATAGAGGACTGTGATTTATTACAAGTACAACGTCTGTTCCTAGCAAAAGAAACTTAAGGGACTCCATGGCCCACTTTGCTGCAAAAAAATTCCTTTTCAATGGTGGAGTACCTCTTCTCTCTGTCATGCAACTTCTCACTTACGAACAGAATAGGATATTCCGTTCCATCTGTATTTTGACTCAGGACTGCACCTAGATCTATCATAGATATGTAGACAGTGTCGGCAGATAAGGGCCTATGGCCCACCCAGTCTGCCCATTTGAGCTTGTAAGTTCAGTTTGTTTTCCTAGAAGTCTGTTGCCCCTTACCCCTGACCTCCAGAATTCCTTTGTCTATCCCATGCATTCTTAAATCCCGTGATTTTTTCAGCCCCCACCACTTCCTGTGGCAGGGTGTTCCACTTGTCCACCACCTGTTCTGTGAAGAAATTCTTTCTCATGTTTTCTCTGAATCGTCCTCCCTCCAACTTCATCCCATGCCCTCTAGTCCTGGAACATCTTTTTCACTTAAAAGTAATGTTTTCCTGCACTCTGTTCCTCCCTGTAAGATACTTGTATGTCTATCATATCCCCTCTCTCCCTCCTCTCCTCCAGGGAGTACATGTTCAGTTCCTTCAACCTGTCTTCATAGGACTTGTGATGCAATCCATGCACCATCTTTGTTGCCCTCCTCTGAAACTTTTCTACCCTGTCTATGTCCTTACGTAGGTATGATCTCCAGAACTGTACACTGTACTCCAGGTGGGGCCTCACTAGTGTCTTGTATAGCGGAATTATGACCTCCCTTTTCCTGCTGGTGATGCCCTGCCTATACATCCCAGCATCCTATTTGCTTTACCTGCTGCCTTGTCACACTGCTTCCCTACCTTGAGGTCATCAGAGATGATAACCCCAAGATCCCTTTCCTGCTTGGTGCATGCTATATCCTCACCCAACAACTGATATATTGTGCCAGGGTTTTTGTGCCCCATATGCATTACCTTGCACTTCTTTGCATTGAACTTCAACTGCCAAACCCCTGACCATTCTTCAAGTTTCTGCAGGTCGCTTCTCATTCTGTCTACACCCTCTGGTGTGTCTACTCTGTTACAGAGCTTTGTGTCATCAGCGAACAGTGAAATTCTGCCTTCTAGGTCCTGCGCAATGTCACTGATGAAGATGTTGAATAGGACCGGTCCCAGCACTGATCCCTGTTTTACCCACTGGTCACTCTTCCCTCTGTGGGTGACAGCCATTACCACCACCCTCTGTGTTCTGCCACCCAGCCAGTTACCTACCCACCACACTACTGTCCTGCCCACACCCATATTCCCAGTTTGTGTAATAGTCTTCTATGTGGCACAGTGTTAAAGGCCTTGCTGAAGTCCAGATAGGCCATGTCCACTGCCCTCCCTGATCCACCTCCTAGTCACCAAGTCAAAAATTCAATGAGGTTGGTCTGACATGACCTCCCCTGGTGAAACCATGCTGCCTTGGGTCCTGTAGTCCATTGACAACCAGATGTTCCACCAATCTCTCCTTCAGTAGTGCTTCCACGATCTTCCCCACTACCGAGGTGAGGCTGACTGGTCTGTAGTTCCCTGCTTCCTCTTTGTTCCCGCTTTTGTATAAGGGGACTACATCTGCTGTCCTCCAGTCTTTGGGTACCTCCCCTGGGTCCTATCTCTGATGCAACTGTAACAAAAATGGTTTCTCAAAGTCAGGGCTTAAAACAGGCTGAACATAATGTAGCCTTAATGGCTTGAAAAGCTTCATCACACTCTGGGGTCCATTTCACATTATTTGGGCACCGTTTTTTTGTGAGTTCAGTGAGGGGAGTAGCTAACTCGGCAAATTGGGAACAAATATCCAATAATAACCAGCCAGCCCTAAAAATTACTTGACATGTTTGTTGGTTTTAGTGACAGGGCTGTTAGCTACAGCTTCTATCTTAGAAACCTCTGGTTTGACTTCTCCATTTTCCAACACATAGCCCAAATTTCTGGTTTTCCATTATGCCCAATGCACATTTGGTAGGATTAATAGTCAGACCTGCATTTTTGATAGCTTGGACAACTGCTTATAGGTGTTCCAGGTGGCTTTTCCAGTCTGGACTGTGCACCTCGACATCATCCAGGTATGCAGCATAATAACCAGTGTGAGGGGATAAAATTACATTCATGTACTGCTGGAATGTAGCGGGTATGCCATGTAAACCAAACGGCATGGTGGTGAACTGATAGAATCCAACAGGAGTGGCAAATGCAGTTTTGTCTCTGGATTCTTTAGGTAAAGGGATTTGCCAGTAACCCTTGGTGAGATCAAGGGTACTGATATACTTAGCACTCCCCAGTCTCTCCACCAAATCATCTATCCTGGGCATAGGATAACTGTCAAATTCTGACACTTGATTAAGTTTCCTAAAATCAAGGCAGATTCTAACACCCCCTTCTTTTTTGTTTACAATTACCATTGGAGATGACCAAGCACTTCTCGACTCTTCTGTGATACCCAGTTCTTTCATTTTTCATATCTCCTTAACCATGTCAGCTCTTAACTGCTCTGGTAACCTGTATGTCTTTTGCCTAATAGGGCGAGCATTCCTTGGCACTATTACATGCTTGACCCTTTTGCTCGGCCTGGTACTGTGGTAAAAGTACTGTTAAATGTCTTCAGCACATTACGGAATTTCTGCAGTTTGTTCTGAAGTTAAGGAAACATTCACCATTACAGCATCAGCAGTTTGTTCCGGTTCATCATAAGCTACATAAATATCTCTCTCCATTTATGGTAAAACTAGCAAAGCAGCTTTTGGTATTTTTTCAACCCATTTCTTGAGGAGGTTAGCATGGTATATCTTACTAGGATTTTTCCTGTCGGGGATCTCAATCTCGTAAGTAACGGTGCCAGTATGTCTAAGCACTCTAAGGCCCTTGCCACTTCATTAACAGTTTATCTTCTGTTGTGGATAACAGTAGCAAAACCTTTTCACCTGGCTCAAAAACGTTTTCTTTTATCCCATGGTCATAATACACCTTCCGCTAGTTTTGGGCCTTCTCCTGGTTACGATGGGCAATTTCAACATGTTTTGCCAGCTTCTTTCTTAGGGCACACATATAAGATGTTATAGATTGTTTCTGGGTGGGGTTATCGTCCCACGTTTCTTTTATCACATCCAGTGGCCCTCGTGGCTGCCTACCATAAAGCATTTCAAATGGTGAAAACCCTGTTGATGCCTGTGGTGCTTCTCTATAAGTAAAAAGCAGGTAAGGCAAGCATTGGTTCCAATCTTTCCCTTCCCCTTTTACAAACCTTTTTAACATGCGTTTTATAGGGTTTGGTTAAAATGCCCAACAAGACCATCTGTCTGAGGGTGATGGGGGAGGTTCTTATTGCAGTGATACCTAGTAGTCTGTACAGTTCCTTAAGCAACAAAATTACTACCCTGATCAGTAATAATTTCTTTAGGTATACCCACTCTGCTGAAAAATTTTGCAAGCTCTGCTGCCGCTTTTGAATCTGAGACGGTATGCATTGGAACTACTGGGTATCGAATAGCCTAGTCGCTACTAACAAAATAAATCTTATCCTGTTTACTTTTGTTTAAAGGGCCAACCACATCCATTGCAATTCTCTCAAAAGACACATCTGTCAAGGGTAAGAGCACCTTGTCTTTTCTAGTGACTGGGGCTACTTTCTGACACTCAGCGTAGGAATTACAATAAGTAGCAACATCTTCATGAATAATAGGCCAGTAAAATCTGTACAGTAATCTAGCAAGGGTGTGATCCCTCCCTGAGTGACCAGCCATAGGACTATCGTGCTGTCTGTAACAACTCAGATCTATACTTTTGTGGTATAACCAGTTGTTCTATCTGGTCCTGTGTCTGAGGTTTATCCCATATTCTGTACAGTAACCCATTACATTTTTTAAACATAGGTTCACCCTGTTTTCGTTTCACCGCCAGCTGCTTAAAATAACCCTGGAGAGAAACATTAGTTTGCTCTGAAAGAAAATCACAATCAGTTATCAGCTTAGTTTCAGAATTTTCATAGGTTAACCCCTTATGTCCATCAGTCATTTGTTGCCACGTTTCTTCAGGCATCGTCTTTCTTTCCTGGATTTCCGGATCTTGAAGCTGTGTTCAAACAAGTCTGAATCAAAATCGGCGAAAGGAAGAGTCCCTACCATCTGAAATGTTCTTTGCCTGAGCTCTTTGTCACCACAGCTGCTGAAACATCAGGATTACCCCTCTTTGATTAACTCAGTAAATCCTGGAAAGTCATTTCCAATAATCACAGGTGCAGGTAACTTGGGTACTACCCCCACTTTCATTTGGTGTGACACCCCCTTAATATTAGGTCACTTGGGTGGTGGTATAGTACAGTGTGTCCCTATGGATGCAGATGACACCAGCACCTGGTCCTTTTGCACAGTTTTTCCCAGCACCTTAATATGCACTAGGGTCTGTCTGCTTCTCAAATCAGTGAGTCCCTTTACAATCTTATTCCCCACCTTCACATCTGTTGAGTACTTGCCCCAATTTACTAAGGACAGATCTGCACCAGTGTCTCTTCTTACAGCAATTTCTTGCAATATGACCTAGCTTATTAGTTATAGCAAATAACATCTTTGGGCACAGATTTGTTACCCCCACCAGAGTTCTTATGAGATTTGGAGTTTAAATGGGAAGAAGTCTTACCAGTACTTGGCTGTTACCTCGCTGCTGTGGTGACTGTCTGGCCATTTGGTAGTCTTCGGCCACAGAAACAGCCTTTTCCCCACTTTCTGGTTGGTGTTCCTTTACCCAAAGCTGCACATCTGTAGGCAGTATGTTGATGAATTACTGGATTGCAAATGTGTCAGTCTGTGGAACTGTTTTGCCTGCCTGTTGGAGCCATTTTATTAGGAGTTCTTTGAGTCTGGTGAAGGCTTCTCGAGGATTGTCGACTGAGTTGTACTTCAGAGATCGAAATCTCTGCCTGTAGGTCTCTCCTGAGATGTCATACCTTTTCATGATTTCACATTTCACCAGGTCATAGTTTTCTGACACTGCAGTGTCCATATTGCTATAGGCAAGTTGGGCTTTCCCTGTCAGGTAGGGTACCAGTCTGATTGTCCATTGCTGCTTTGGCCATCGGCAGGCTGTGGCAGCTCTTTCAAAAGTTGTCAGATATGCCTTAGTATCATCCGAGGGTCACAGCTTTGTAAGTTTAATGGCTTCTAAGTTGCTTGTTTTGTTGCTGGTCTGGATCTGTGCCAGATTCTCTGCCTTTGATAGCTTGCAAGGCATCCAACCATCGCTGCTCCTGTCGCTGCATCTCTTCTCTGATCTGCTGCTTCTCTTCTCTCCTCTGCTGCTCCTGTCACTGCATCTGTTCTCTCCTCTGTGCTTCTAAACGTTGAATCTTTCTCTCTACTTCATCGTTTTGTTGTATAGCCCACCATTTGAAAGTATATCAGGCTTTCAGGTTCTGTCACTGCCTGTTCTTTTTCCATAATTTGTGCTGGCTGTACAATCTCAGCTTGGACTTCTGTCTCTGCTAGTTTGGCTGCCATTTTCCTGGTAACCACTCTTGGACTTGCTGCTGCTGAATCCATGACTTTCTTTATGCTTCCCTGGTACTAGGTCCAGTACCCACTCACAAAGCTCCTGGCTTAGAGTAAGCACACTGTAAATCCCACTTCTAAAACAAACTGTTGTCGAGGCACAGGTCAGGAAGCATAGGAAAAACCAGGAGCAGTTGTAGAATTTGCAAAAAATGTTTTGGTACAAGCAGTAATATAAAAAAAAACGTGTTCCGTATAACTGTTTACAAAGGCAGAATAAACAGAGAGAAGATCCATCTGAGTTTTCTTTTGCTCTCTCTCTGTGTCTCAAAACATTTAATTTTTCTCTTACAAGTCTTTGCAATTCCCCTCCTTAACAAGCATCCTGTTTTTTTCTAAAATATTCTTGTAAATTTCATGTTGGTGCAGTAAGAAGTGTCCCAGAACAGAGGCTCCTTCTCCACAGCTTCTGAAAAAGGGCTTTTTGTAATCATCTCAAACTATAATTATATGCAATTCAACTGTAACAGTATATCATTTCTAAACAAAGGGATCCCAATATCAGTTACTTTTCCACATAAAGATTTTGTGTATGTGTTTATATCAGCATATTTGCAAGGGAGAAAAAGAAAGAAGCAGCAAGGGGAGACAGTGAGACACATAGAATTGTGAGACTGTCTGGGTGATCATATCCTAGGTCTCGCAGGAAAATCTGGTTGCGCAACCAGACAAGAGACAGGAAAGGAAAGAACAGAACCTGCATTCAAGCTCTCCATAACAGCTGGAACAGGGTCCTGTTCAACCCTGCCACATGGACCATATGACCTAGAAGGTCTCTGCTGCCTCCCCTTTCGGCATTTGCAAGATGAGTTCGGCCCTTTTGAATGCCCACTTCTCAGGCAGCCATGCGCTGCAGGGCTTGGCTGTGGATCTTTACCTTCATGGTGGATACCCAGCACAAGCTGGCAGATGTCCCTTTTCTTGGTATCGACTTGTTCAGGCCTGAGGTTGAGGGGCACCTCACCCACATAGGGAAGTCCAATGCCACCATGGACTGTGACATCCATCCAGAGGGATCCTAAGGGCTCTAAGCAACCAAAGAAGAAGCCGTTTCGGCACCTCTGTGCTCCTGCGGCCAAATCAACCCAGCCCCAAGCTGGACAGCAGACTCAGGCCTGTTGACTTCTGACGAAGTCTGTGGCCGCAGTCGTACACAAGCCTGGAGAACGAGTCCCTGGTGGCAGTTCAGCTGGGCCCTCCTCCACTTCCAAGCCTGTCCAGTGACGAGATGAGGGGTGCCTCCCTCATGCCAGTCACGCCTCCCCTGGGTCCTCCCATTGGTGGTCAGCTTCACCACTTCCTTTCTGCCTGGTCTGCTGTTGGCATGGACAGGTGGGTCCTCAAGGTGGTCGGTCAGGGTCTGCCTCTGGAGTTTGAGGCATACCCGTCCTGCCGAGCCAATGCCCCATGGGAGGGCATAGTGTCCGTCAACATCCTGTTGGCCCTTTGGGACGACATTGCCCAGCTGTTCTGCAAGAAGGTCGTGGCTCCTGTCTTGGACCCTCCAGAACACCCAGGGTTTGTCTTCAGGAACTTTCTGGTGCCAAAACAGATGTGGGGCAGGGGGCTAGTGCCTCATCTTAGATCTGCACGACCTGAGCAAGTTCATCAGGCTGTGCACCTTCAGGATGGTCACTCTGTCTCAGATCATACCATCTCTTAAGCAGAACATGTGGTTTTGCTCTCTGGATCTTCTGGATGCATTTTTGTCCATCCCACTGCTGGTTCCTTCAGTTCTGGGTGGAGGGGATACTTTACAAGTTCCAGGCCATGGCATTCGGCCTGTACTTGGCCCACATGGTCCTCAGAGTGCATCACAGTGGTGGCGACTTTCCTGAGGTTCTCAGATGCTTATAGACCACTGAGGATAGTAGTAAGCATCTTGTCAGGGCCCTGTATGATATTTCTGACACTGGTGCCAGGGCTGCTGCCACAGGTATCTGCCTTCGTAGGCACTGCTGGCTGAGGGTCTCGGGGGTTTGCAGCAGATGTACAGCACCCACAAGTCCAGAGCAGCCTCCCATCCTCTGGGCAAGAGAAAGGTGTGCTTTGCCCTGCCTACCCCTTCCTCCGGTGCTGCTGCAAAGCATTCCAGAGGTGATAGTTCAGCCCTAGCGGCTGGATCTACCTCTGTTTGACTCCTTGCTAGACCCCACCTCTTCCGGTCCCTGACCAAGGGGTGGTGGTCAGAGGTTGGTTCTCCCTCCATCTCAATCAGTGGAGAACCATTACTTCAGATGCCTGGATTCTTCAGATTAATAGAGAGAGGTCACACTCTGGAACTTGTAGAGATGTCTCCAGAGAATCCTCCAGTATCATCCACCCGGTGGCCCCCCCCCCAGCCCGTGTAACAGTTCTCTAGGAGGAAGTACAGTCACTTCTGTGGAGAAAGCCATCAAGCCAGTGCCCAGGTGCCAAAAGAACAGGGCTTTTTATCCCAGGTTCTTCCTGGTCCCCAAAAGAACTGGAGATTTGAGGCCTATTCTAGATCTCTAGGATGTCAACCTTTATATTTAGTGCAAGAAATTCTGCATGGCCAGTGCTGGGCCTACTGCCCCTACTCAAGCAGGACGACAGGCTGTAGTCTCTGGATATGCAGGATGGTTGCCCAACGCACAGGTGAGTTCTCCGGTTTCTTTTTCAGGACAAACATTACCAATTCAGAGTAATGCCCTTTGGCTTATCTTTTGCGCCGCAGGTCTTTACAAATTGCTTAGCAGTGGTACCTGTGGCTGTCTGAAGGGAAGGACTGTACATTTTCCCCTACCTGGACAACCGTCTCCTTAAGGCTCTGTACACAGAACAGCTCCTCCAAACCCTGGAGAGAACCCTCCAGGTGTTTATCTCCCTGGGCATCAGTAAGTCTGCCCAAGTCCATCCTGATTCTGTCTCAGAGGTTGCAATATATAGGGGCGGTCCTGGACTCTGCTCAGGGCAAAGCCTTCCTGCCTCTCAACATGGCAAAGTGCCTTATTGCCCAGGCTCAGGCTCACCCAGAGCTGTTCTGTTCCTGTGAGGGTGTACCCGAGGCTAGTGGGTCTTATGGCTACGGCCGTTGCCATGGTACCCTTGGACAGACTACATATGCGAGTACTCCAATGGACACTCAAGAGTGCAGTGGGTCCAGTGCATGAATGACAGATCAGTTAGTTCTGGTCTCCTCCGCAGTCTGCAAGGTGCTGCAGTGGTGGATGGACCCTCTGAACCTGTTACAAGGGGTCCCATTCCAGACCCCCCCCAAGCAGATATTCACCATGGATGCCTCCATTTTGGGCTGAGGAGCATGGGTCCCTTTCAGACTCTGGGAACATGGTCTGATCGAAATGTCCCCGGATATCAGTGTCCTGGAGATGCGGGTGGTCGTGTGTGTCATGCAGGCCTTTCAGAACCATCTCCTTCCGGGTCAGTTGTTAATCCAGTCCGACAATCTCAGTGTTGTCTACTGTATCAACAAACTGGGAGGATGCATTCATACTCCCTGTGCAGAGAGGCCAAGAGAGTATGGTACTGGGCACTAGACCAGAGTCTGGTTCTCTTGGCTAGTCCATGTCCCAGGCGTGCTAAACACCCTGGTGGATGGTCTCAGCCGGACTTGGTCCAGCATGCACGAATGGGAACTGCTCTCATTCATTGCAGAAGATCTGTTGGATAGATGGGGACATCCAGAGTTGGACCCTTTTGCGTCCCCATTCAACACAAAACTATCTAGTTTCTGCTTGCCAGATCCAGGGCCTGGAGTTTTCTGGTGAGATGCATTGTCCCTCTCCTGGAGCAGGAGGTTTCTTTATACCTTCCCTCCATTTCCTCTGATTCAGAGGGTGCTAATCAAACTGCAGATGGAGGGGGCCGGCATGGTCCTGGTTGCATCCTTCTGGCCATGGCAGATACAGTTTCAGTTACTGCAGTATTTAGCGGAGGAACCCCCATTCCCTCTGCAGGGATCCACTGACACGGGCTCGGGGACCCTTGTCCATCCCAGTCTCAAGTCCCTTCATCTGCATGCCTGGCTCCTGAGTTCATGGCCATTACCCAGTTTGGGGCATCTCTGAGAGTGGCAGGTATCCTCGTGGTGGCTTGGAAGCCCTCCACTAGAGCCACATATGCCATGAAGTGGGAGAGGTTTGCCATCTGAGCTGCCAGACATCATTTGGACCCTTTTTCATATCTGATGAGCCAGATTCTGGACTACCTAATATCTTTTGGACTCTGGCCTCCAGTACTCCTCCCTCAAGGTGCACCTTTTGGCTATTTCTGCCTTTCATGCACCTATGAGCAGTCATACCATGGCTCAGTTAGATGTGTCCCGTACTTTTCTCAGGGCATCCTGCATCTGAAACCTCCAATCTGTTCCTCTGTCCCAACTTGAGATTTAAATTTTGTTTTGGAGAAGTTGACCATGTCTCCGTTTGAGCCAGCCGTGACTTGGGAGCTACACTTTCTCTCTTGGAAAGCGTTATTTTTGGTGATAACTTCTGCTCAAAGGATTTCTGAGCTTCAGGCTCTCTGGTGTGAGGAGCCTTATTTAATATTTCATGAAGACAGGGTGTCTTTGTGCATGAATCTCAAGTTTCTCCCCCTAAGTGGTCTGAGTTTACCCTGAACCCATCTCTCCACCCTCCAGTTTATTTTCCCAAGCATGCCAATCCAGGGGAAGCACTGCTCCATACATTGGACATGCATAGAATTATGAAATATCTGCTTCGAACTAAGGACAACAGAAGGTCAAAGCAGCTTTTTGTTTCGCCCCAGGAAGAGAGGGTGTGCAGGTTTTGAAGCAATGTTTGTCCAAATGATTGGCACCTTGTATTGTGTTCTGCTACAACAGGCATGGCAAAGAGTGTCCAGGGGCAGTGAAAGCCCACTCCACAGTGGGCTTGGCTACCCTTGTGGCTTGCTTCAAGGGGGGTCTCTTCTGCTGACATTTGTGCTACTGCCACCTGGAGTACTGTCTATACCTTCACTAAGCGCTACAGTCTGCATATTTTCTCTAGTGCCCGACCTGGATTCGGTTGGGTGGTTTTGCAGGCTGTCCTGGGCTTTGTTGGCCCTCCTCGCAGACTGTCTTGCTACACCTGTAACTGCTTGAGACTTGTTCCTGTGATATGACCTGATGACTGAGATAACCCCCGAAGAAGATAGAACAGTTACATAAGAACTTACTGTAACAGTAGATCTTAGAGGGGATCGCTGTCATCAACTCTGCCTTCCTTCCCACCATCCCCATATTATAGGGTTCTCTTCTCAGAACTGGCATACTGGTGTATCCAGACTTTTATTTTGGCCTGGGCACCCCTCTCTCTCTCCTCTGTCTCCCATGGTACAGGTTTGTTCCCTTAGTCTCTGGGGAAAGAACTGAGGAGGGAGTGGGGCCTCGCATACCTTTTATAAGATTGGTGACGTCGGCATGGTTGACCCCAGTGGTACTGCTGGAAAATCTTCTGTGTGAATCCTACTTTACCAATGTTCAAGTTCCTACGGTGTGACCTGATGACTGAGATCCCATCGAAGACATACTGGTACAGTAAGTTCTTGTATAACTCATCTTTCCTTTACACCTTTCCATCCTTTGCTGTGATCCAGAGGGTGTTGATCAAGCTCCACATGGAGGGTACCACTCTGATTCTGGTGGCCCCCTATTGGCCTTGGCAGATTTGGTTTCCACTGTTGCAGCAGTTAGCAGTGGGTCTCCAGTGCCCCTTCCCCTGTGCCCGGGCTTGTTGTCACAGAAATGGGAGACCCTTCTCCATCCTTTTTTTTTTTTTTTTTTAATTCTTTCTCCCTCCAGTCACCACCGACTGGGGCGTCTTCAGTCGACCTGCCTTATTCCCTGCAGCCTGAGATCCTCCCATCTGTGCCTGTGTAACTTGACTCGCCTGCGACACACCGATGGAGCCATTTCCCCACAGAATACACCCCCTGGGGTGGGGCTGCCTTCTGCTCCTCGGTGCTTTCTTTCGGCGCTCCATGGGTGGAGGTGACGTCGAGACCAGGTCGCAGTGGGCAGGATCCGGCAGTGGAGGTGGGGGCTGGCGACGTCTACCCCCCAAACTGATGGGTGGTTTCCCTTCTGGAGCTCCCCCTAGACACCCGGGTATGCAATGCCACTCAGTGCTGCCAGGCACGCTCCTGCTCCCAGCCCACGAAAAGCTGCCAAGGCACCTCCCCTTGCGTCTTGTGTGATCTCCGGACTGCGGGGCCCTCCCAGCCTCCGCTAGGAGCTGATCACGCCGGGGAGTCATCCATCCATCCACCCACCCACCCACCACAGAAGAGGAGAGCTGTCCTCTGGATGCTCAGTCCTCTCCTTCCCCACTGACCCCCGACAACCCAAGCTCGCTCCCAAACCCAGGTCGCTGGTGGGGCGTCCAGCGCCTCAACCCTCAACGCCACCGGGCTGGCCCTCCCTTCTCTATCCTAACCTCTGTCTTCTTCACCTGCATGCCTGGCTCCTGAAGACGTAGCCATTAACAGGTTTGGGTCTTCCCTAAAGTAGCTGATGTCCTGATGGCTGCCCAGAAGTCTTCCACCAGGATTACTTAATGCATGAAGTGGAAGCGCTTTGTTTTGTGGGCAGCTTCCCACCATCTGGATCCTTTTCACCTGCCTGGTGAACCAGATTTTAGAATACTTGGCTGTTCTTGTAAGATGCTGGCCTGTAGTGCTCGTCGCTGTAGGTGCACCTGTCCGCCATTTCATCCTTCCATGTACCCGCTAAGGGTCATTTGGTAGCCCAGTTGGACATGGTCCATACCTTTCTGAGAAGCATCTGCACGTAAAGCCCACTATCCATAACCCAGTCCCTGCCTGAGACTTGAATTTTGTTTTGGAGAAACTTACTTTGGCTCCCTTTGAGCCTGCTGCAACTCACAACTACGCTGTCTGTCGTGGAAAGCATTATTTTATTTGTTGCTATTACCTCTGCTCGTAGGACTTCAAAGCTTCAGGCGTTCGTGCGAGCAGCCCTGTTTGATTTTCTATAAAGACAGGGTGTGTCTGCATAACAATCCTAAGTTCTAGGGACATGGATATGTTGTTCATCCACACTCATTGGCAGTATCCTTGCCGCTTTAAATCTTGCCGGAAGGTCTTCAAGCTTGCTCCTCCCACCCACCCGGGTGGTATAACTCTCGGCTCCGCCCCATGACGCCAGATCTTCCTTACCGCTTGGAAGCTCAGGTTCCCTCCTAGCAGCTCTGCGTTTCGCGACTGGTTCCTATTTCTCCGTTTGCGGATTTAAAATAAAAATTTGCAAAAGACTTCAGTCTTGATCCCTCGTGGCTGCGATGGACAAATCGACTCCCGGTTTGGAGATGCCCATGCGGGCAGAAGATGTCTCGGACGGATCCACACTCACGTGTGTCTACTGCTTAGGCCTTGAGCACGACCGCAGGCTTGCGGCCTGTGCTCATCTTTCTCGGACCTCGTCCTCGAAGACCGTGCTGCCCGATTACACTGGGCCGTCCGAAGCGTTCCCTCCGGTGAAGTCAAGGAGGCCCGGTTGGCGGTGTCGCGGCGGCGGCTCGGCGGATCAGCTCGGCGGATGGTAAGCCCTCGAAGAGGAGCGGCAGCGGGCCGTATCTTCCTCGGCGCGGCATTTATCCGCTCTCTCTGGGTTCTTCCTACGGCTTCTTTTAAGGAGCTTTGTCTGTCCCTCTCCACTAAGGAGGAGGCCTCGTCTGCTGGACCCTATTCTCGGTCCAAAAGAGGACAAGGGTAAAGTCCCTCCGTCGGCGCTCTTGGGGGCGGGAAAGGTCCCTCTCCCGGGCCGTCGTCCGTCGGCTTGTCGACCGCTCGGCTTGACCACTGGCCTCTCGGTGTCCCCGTCAGGTCAGTTGACGGGAACTCCACTGATGAAGTCGAGATTTTCTCGACCCATTAGACGAGCTGTCGCCTTTAGCAGCGAGATTCCCCTCTCCCGGTTCCCCGGGAGGAGTTGAGATCCCGTGGCTCGTCTGTGCCTCGGTTCGGAGCCCTCGGATGGACCTTCCGGGCGAAGGAGTGCGGTTCCGGCCGACACCTCCCGCACCGACCCGGAAATTCCGGGACTTCGGTCTGATCTCGGACCTCTCGCCGTCCAACCGTTCCCACCGTCATAAGCGGTCTCCGGTCTCGGCACAGCGGTAAGCGGCGTCGCCGTGATCCTGCGTCCTCCTCCTCGGATGAGGGCGGCGTAAATTAAGTCGGCGTGCGAGGACCTTATGTTGCAACAGCTCCTCCTGGCGGGAATAAGCCGACTCCGGCGCTTCCCGACCATTAAGTGGACACTGTCACCGGAGCAGCCGACACAACCCTCGACTTGTCCGGGCCTATACCCAGGCGGTTGTTCGGCCAAAACCAGCTGCTCCACGATTCGGTGGAACCTCCGCCTCCACAGCCGCAATTGGGGCTCCGACCAAGGATTCTCGGTCGGCTGAGGGTTTACCCATCGGCTGTCAGTTACTCCTCTCCGACCGACCTCGGCAGGTGAAGGGTGGCTCAGGCCAGAGCAGCTCTTGAGGACTCTTCGAGTCGAAGATGATTCCTCCTTCTTCTCCAAGCGACTGGACTTGGGTCTTCAGAGAGTCAGTCAATGGGCGATAGCCGTCGTCCTTCCTAGGACTGCTTGGCTCATCTGGAGTCTACCGGGATGGAGCTCGAACCCGTTCCAAGCAGGCCAGGTATCCCCTCACGGAGATTCTGGACCGAGGGATTCTCCGGCGGAGGCCTTTCCGGTGGCTGAGGCCATAGTGGGTCCGGCACTGGAACTTTGGCAGCGCCTGCTTCCTGCCCTGCGCTTGGCCAGGATGGCCAGGAAATGTCACGGTCCCTACCGGTTCCTTGTCCGGTTTTCGGAACACCCCTCTGCTGAGGGGTTGGTTACCGACAGCGTTTTCGGTAGCGCCCGGCTGGCGCCAGGGATGTGGACAAACCTCCTGACAAAGGAGTCCAGGAAATTGGACTCGTCCGGGCGAAAAGTCGCTCGTCCTCTCGGCCTTCGTCAGGCCAGTTCGCCGTCCTCATGGCACATTTTTCTCATGCCCTGTTGGGCTCCTGGATGAGGTCATCCCTCATCTTCCCGCCCGATCTGCAGACTACGGTTAAGCAGGTGCGGGACCAGGGCAGGGCAGTGGCCAAACAGCAGCTCAGACTGCTTTGGATATAGGGGACTCATGTGCCAGATCGGTGGCGGCCGCGGTGGCTATCGTCGGCGGGCTTGGCTGAGGATATCCACCTTTACTTGGATACCCAGCACAAGTTGGCCGGATGTTCCTTTTGGGGACTGACCTCTTGGCCCTGGGGTGGAAGGTCACCTGCAGAGGATCGAGAAGTCCAATGCCACCTTGGACTCGGTCTCTTCCGCTCAGAAGGACAAAGGCCGCAAACCACAGCCTAAGCCCTTCCGTCCTTCTGTCCCTGCTGCCCGCCCAGCAACGTCAGGGCCAGCAGGCTCGACAGCATCCCAAACCCAAGCCGCGGCTTCCTCTAACAGGAGGCAGGGAGGAAAGGGCCCAGGAGGTCCCTCGGCCGTCCCTCCTCCAAGCCTGCCCAGTGACGGGCTGAGGGTGTCGCCCCATCCCGTCACCTTACCCCCTGGGTCCCCTGGGAGGACGGCTCGGCACACTTCCGTTCCACCTGGTCCGCTGTTACCACGGACAGGTGGGTCTTGGAGGTGGTGGGAAGAGGCCTGCCTCTGGAAGTCGAGCAGGCACCACCCTTCAGAGCCGTCGCCCCTCGGGGGGCTCCGGGATCCCCAGCCTCACTGGCGGCTCGTCGAGCCGACATCGCTCTCCTCCTCCAGAAGGAGGTGGTAAGAGAGGTGGTGGACCCTCCTTCAGACCCAGGGTTTGTGTCCAGGTACTTCCTGGTTCCGAAACGGACGGGGGGCTGGCGCCCCATTCTCGACCTACACGACCTAAACAAGTTCCTAAGGTCTCGAACCTTCAGGATGGTCACTCTGGCTCAGATAATACCATCCTTGGAGCAGCGTGTGGTTCTGCTCTCTGGACTTGCAGGGCCGCGTTTTCCGTCCCTATCCGTCCGTCTCACCAGAGATTCCTCGCTTCAGCGGAAGGATCTCTCTTGAGTTCCAAGCCATGCCCTTCGGCTTGTCTCCAGCTCCCAGGGTCTTCACCAAATGCATGGCAGTGGTGACAGCATTCCTCTTGGCCGAGGGGTCGGTGTACCCTTACCTGGACGACTGGCTGATAGCAGCTCCCTCCAGGAAGGAGGCGGGTGGTCCAGAGATCTGGCCCTCAGGTCTGCTCTCAACTGGGCCTCCTTATCAGCGAGGCCAAGTCGAACTCGAGCGAAGCAGGTGATTCTATTCATCGAGCACTCGACTCTCTTCGAGCCAGACGGCTCCCGGCGGACAGGGCCGAGTTCTTTCCTCCTTTGCCCGATCATTTCTGGTTGAGCAATGCGCCCTGCCGGGACTTCCTGCACCTCCTGGGTCTCATGGCGGCCTGTACCAGCGTGGTCCGTTGGGCCCGCTGGAACATCGTCCCCTTCAGTGGGGACTGGCCAGCCAGTGGTCTGACAGCTGCGATCCCTTGGACCAGCTTGTAGCCGGTGACACGGGGATGTGGGCAACTCTCCAGTGGTGGACCGTTCCAGATCATTTGCAGGAGGCATCCCGTTCGTCCGCCCGAGCCGGCGGTCTCTCTGTCGACCGATGCCTCTCTGATGGGTTGGGGTGCCCATCTGGGGAACACCGGGCTCATGGCCTCTGGTCCCAGAAGTCTCGATGCCACATCAACCTGCTGGAGCTCCGGCGGTCCCCTAGCTCTCCCGCCTTTGCTCCGTTCCTCCGGGGTCAAGTGGTCCGAGGTCAGGCGGACAATACCACGACCAGTGTACTATCTAAACCGCCAGGGCGGGGCCAGCTCCATGCTTCTATGCAAGGAAGCTCTCCGCATTTGGTCCTCGTGCGCAGCCTGGAGGCGGATCTCCTAGCCATTCACGTGGCAGGAGCCTCCAACACCCTGGCCGATGCCCTGAGCCGGATAGGGGCTGCATCCCACGAGTGGTCTCTCCTGCCGGAGGTAGTACAGCATCTGTTCTCCCTTTGGGGCACACCTCAGGTGGACCTGTTTGCCTCCATGGAGAACCCGAAGCTGAGTCTGTTCCATGCCCGCCCCCCTCAGCAGGGCTCGCTGCAGGGGGATGCCTTCTCGAGGCAATGGACCCCGGGCCTCTTTTACGCCTTTCCCCCATTTCCCTTGATCCACAAGGTGCTTCTCAAGGTGAGGAGGGACAAGGCGCAGGTGATTCTGATAGCCCCAGACTGGCCTCGCCAGTTCTGGTACCCAGATCTCCTCAGTCTCAGCTCCAGGACTCGCGGCAGCTTCCAGCTCGCCGGACCTGCTCTCAGTCAATCAGGGAAGGTGTTCCATCCGGACCTTCAATCCCTGCACCTGACGGCCTGGTTCCTGAGCCTAGAGTTCCAGGCCTTGGGTCTTTCAGCCGAGGTCCTCAATGTAGTTGGGCGTCCCGTAAGAGTCGACCAGAAAATGCTATGCCTTCAAATGGAAAGGTTTTCCATTTGGTGTCAGAAACAAGGGCTTGGACCCTTCCTCCTGTTCCTTGGCAAGCATCTTGGACTATTTATGGTCCCTTTCTAGTCAAGGGCTTAGGTCGGCGACCCTAAGGGTGCACCTGGCAGCCATCTCTGCTTACGGCGGGCGGGAAAGCAGTCAGTGCTGGGGAGAAGGTGGTCTGGCGCTTTTTCAAAGGCCTTGATCACATTTCCCTCAGTCGGGAACCCCACCTCCGTGGGATCTACTGCTGGTACTGGCAAAGCTCATGGGCAAGCCATTCGAACCTATGCACAGGTGTGCTCTCTCACCTGTCGTGGAAGACCGCCTTCTTGGTGGCTATCACGTCAGCCAGAAGGATGGGAGAGCTCCAGGCGCTTCCATCGAGTCTCCTTACCTGGTCTTCCACAGGGACAAGGTTGTCCCTGCGCCCCACCAAATTCCTTCCGAAGGTGGTGTGGAGTTTCACCTTAACCAGGTGTTGACTCTGCCGGTGTTCTACCCCAATCACCTCGGAGGCCGAATATAGGCTCCATACTCTGGACCCTAGAAGGCTGCGCTTATTATAAGGGCGCCTGGCTGAAATTCGGGAGAGGTTAGCCAGCTGTTTGTCACCTACGCTGAAGCCGCATCTGGCAGACCTGCAGCCAAGCGACGATAAGCAGGTGGGTAACCTCCTGCATAGATCTCTGCTATAAGTTGGCGGGCATGGAGCCTCCCAGAGGATAAGAGCTCATTCTACCCGCCATACTGCTGCAGAGTGGCTGCTTCCAGGGACGTCCCTATCCAGGAAATCTGCAGGGCTGCTACCTGGAAGTCAGCAAACACCTTCATTACCCACTACCACATCGACCTTGAGTCACGCCGGGATGCTGGTTTTGGGGCCTCGGTTCTCCAGTCTCTCTTTCCAAGTAAGTATGTAGGTGTCGTCTTGCCTCCCTCCTCCCGGAGAACTGCTAGGAGTCTGCCAATGAGTGTGGATGAACAACATATCCATGTCCCTAGAAATACAGGTTACTCACCTGTAACAGGAGTTCTAGGAATGGTATATGTTGTTCATCCATTCCCGACCTCGGCTTGACGCTGACACCTGAGCTTCCAGCGGGCCAGATCTGGCGTCATGGGGCGGAGCCGAGAGTTATACCACCCGGGTGGGTGGGAGGAGCAAGCTTGAAGACCTTCCGGCAAGATTTAAAGCGGCAAGGATACTGCCAATGAGTGTGGATGAACAACATATACCATTCCTAGAACTCCTGTTACAGGTGAGTAACCTGTATTTTTTGTCAAAGGTGGTGCCTGAGTTTACTCTGAATCCAGCCATCCACCTCCCAATTTATTTTCCAGAGCATGCCCATTCAGGGGAAGCATTGCCCCATACTTTAGATATACATTGAATACTCAGATATTATGTTCATCGTACGAAGGACTGCAGGAAATCCTTACAGCTGTTTGTTTCTCTTGCCCCTGGGAAAGATGTCAAGCCAGTTTCTAAACATTCTGTCCAAATGGTTGGCCAGCTGTATCATTTTCTGTTACAGGAAGTATGACAAGGAACTTCCAGGGGCTGCCAAGGGCCACTCTGCCAGAGGCATAGCCACTGCTGTTGCTTGTTTCAGGTGCGTCTTGCCAGTGGAGGTCTGTGCTGCTGCCACTTGTAGTACTGGCCACACTTTCACTAAGCACTGTAGTCTGGATATCGCCTCTAGAGGGCGGGCAAATTTTGGCCTGGTTGTAGTACAGGGCCTCTACTCCTAGATGTCTACCTTCCAGCCTCCCATTCTGGTCTCCTGTGCAGTGCTGTTTGGGACTCTTTCTTAAGGTGTGATCTGCTGCAAGAGATGCAGAACAGTTGCGTACAGTTACGGGAGATCTTTGAGAGAATCTCTTGCAGCAGGTCATGCCGTCCCTCCTTCCTTCCCCTGTACCTCTGAGTTCTTCCCTCCTGATTCTTCTCTCCAAGATGGTAAACCACCTGATTCCCATACTCCTCCTAACAGGTCTTTATGGCTCTTCCTTGGTTCCCTTGGGAGTACAGCCTCATTGCATGGTTGATGGGGAACTGAGGAGGATGTGGAGCCACCCACAGCTATATAGGGGGACGTCGACGTGGGCGGCCCAAGATAGACTACTTACAAAAATGTGGTCATGTAGTCCTGCTGCCTGGTAGCTATAGTTCCTAAGGTGTGACTGCTGCAAGAAATTCTAACGAAGATCTGTTACAGTAAGTTCTTATGTAACTGTTCTTTCCTGCAAACTACTAATAGTTTTAAGCCTAGCAGCAGTACGCTGCATCATATCACAACTGCCTGCATTGCTCAAGCAGAATACTTGAACCAGTGAATCTGAGCCTCCAGCAGGGGTTTGCAAATCAAATTTTTAAACACTTGCCCAGGGGCAAGTGAAGGTCTAAAAATTACTTGCCCATGAAATCTTGTACTTGCCCTACCACGACCCCACCCCCACTCCACTGATCACAAAAACCAACAAGGGCAAGGTACATAACACTTCTTACATAGCAGACAATGCATATGTGTGTGTGTGTGTGTGTATACACACACACACCACACATACACAGCAAGCAAGTGACAGTGGCTGCCTGGGCAGTGGGCACTGCCAGTGGACAGGACATATGATAGCACAATGCTGGACATCAGTGCAAGTAAACATGGAGAATAGGATGCATTCACAACCAACCAACCAGTCGGTGAGACCAGTACCAATCGAGATGACTCACACAGACACAGTACAACAGTACACTGCTGCCTGAACTTCTGTTTTGTGCGTCTGACCAACTTCATCCCACTGAGTCTTAGAGACTGTCTCTAGAACAAGCCACTTACTTGACTTAAGTCTTAGCCACATAACGTATTCTCAACATGGGGTCTGCTTGTGCACAGGTGCACAGCACGCACTGCTGTATAGATTTTGCAGCAAGTTAAGTAGCAGCACGATAAGCAAGCAGCAGAAACACGTTATCACACACTACACACCCAGCGACCGACACAAGTAATTTATAACTACCACCCGCTCCAGAAGAACCAACAAGGAGTGTTTGGCCGGCCTGGTGAACTAGGGCACTGTCTTCCACCACAAGAGCTCAGGCACGCAGTGCAGTAGACTTAGTGCAGCATCAGTCAATAAATTGTGAATGTCTCTCCTACTCCCGCACGTGTGCCCCCCCGAGCAAAAATTGAATTTTTCAGCTAGACTGTTCCTCATGTTATCTCATTACATAACTCACAGCCAGGCTACAACCTGCCCATGGTGATCAGCCAGTCACTTGATCTGAGGTCTGATCTCATTTAAAAAATTATCAGAAATGAGATGGAGTAGAGATCTGATCATGATCTCCAGTATACAAGGCACCATGTTGGTCAGTGGAGGATAGCTGTGCTGTACTGTGCACATGGAAATGGTGTGGCCCAGGGTGTAGCAGTGATTGTCGTGATGATAAAGAAGCAAACCTGCACCACCTTACTCCAACCACAAAATCCATGCTCCTGCACAGTGATGCATGCCACGATCCTCCCAAGTATAATACAGTTCAGTCAAACCCAGTCCTTCTAAGACACCGATTCAAAGCAGGCTAGCTAGCAAACTTATCACAGCTACAGGTGGAAGGCAGCTGTTGGGACTAGGCCCAGACTTAGAGGTCTACTGGCGTCTGTGGACCCTTGCTGTTAATTTGCCAATGCCTACCATCAATTAGCTACAGCAGCCAGCAAGCTTTACCTTCTATAAAAAATAAGTTGTTATATCTTCCTCTTTGCTCCACTCAGCATGCAGGGTGCAGCAGTATCACTCAATACAGACACCATTCCAATACAAATTAAGAGCTCAACCTCAGGTCAGCAGACAGTCCATCATACATCATTCACAACCCACCCAGGCCCTTACTGAACATACTTACTCCTGGGGGGAGTGGACCTCGGGGAGGTGGTACAGAGACCTCGCCGAATTTGTCATTCAGCATTATCCTTGAGCCCTTTTAGAAGATCACAGTTTTTTAATTCTCAGTCTTGACGTGCTACGTGTCTGTGCCCTGTCCTACTTCCCTGGTCACCCTTCAGAGAAGATCAGGTTGGTTTGGCATGATCAACCTTTAATGAAGCCATACTGAGGGGTGGGGGGGGGTGTAGAACCTTAGCAACAACTGGTGAGTGCTTCATTATCCTGTTCTTGATGATGGCTTCCAGGACCTTGCCCAGTGCTTATGTTAGGTTGATCAGCCTGTAGTTACTCCGGTCCAGCCTTATTGTCTCCTTCAAGATGGAGCACACTGGTCACGTTCAAGTGATAATGGCCTTCCTAGTGCAGCACCTTCCCCACCAAGGGGCCTTTGAACACTGAAACAAACTATTTGTTACTCATCTCAACCATCGACTTTCTCTTAGGGCTTCTCCCCATACCTCCCCCAACAAGCCCCCAGGCAGCCAGGCGCCCCGGCCATCCATCTCCATCCACCGCTCCTTCAGTGCCATGATCCCCAGGTAGCCCAACATAACTTTTCGAACGGGCCCCTCCCCCCGTGGGAACGGCAGCTTGGGGGGAGTAGAAATGCCCGTAGGCATCCAGTACTTATCCGGAGCACAGTAGGGTAGGCACGGACATCTACAGACTGCTGTAGTAACGGGGACCAGTGGCAGTCATCCTGGTTGGTAGAGGGTAGATTTTCTGCTTTCTCCAGCCTGCCCACCCACCTCCCACAAATGGCCGGCATGCCACATCCTGGGGTGGGGGTGTTTGGCAACATGTCAAGGGCTGCGCTGCCAATAATGTCATCCCAGGCCACCTCCAGGGCTGACAACTCTCTTCCCCAGTGAGAAACTCCTTCCACTGGACTGTGCTCCGGACATCTGGCCTCATGGCATGAACCATGCGGACACCATCGCTCGGTGCCACAGTGCCAGCAATAATTTTTTTGTTAATTTACATAATAAACAGAGGAACATCATTATACATATCCTAACCTGGAAACATTCACAATTTAAGACCTCAAGGAAAGTATAGATGCTTTTCATGAATAAGCAGTATATAAGTATCTTCAGATAATTTGATATATATAGGAGGGCTGTACTATAATTCTCTCATTTATTCACCTAAAACAGAGAAATGTATTAGTCTGTGGAACTGTAACCCATGAGCATGTGGTGATTATCTTGAAATATGTGTCCCAAAAAAAATAGCCAAACCCCAAAAAGGGCATTTAGGTACTACATTTATAACTAGAGTAATCTGTCATGAGGGTAACTTCGACCTCACTCATTATAATATGAGCACAGAGTGAATTAAGTCATCAAACACTGAAGCTTTCCTACGGTGAGTGGTGGGATGCATGTTATTTGAAAATATTTCATCAGGAAAGACTACATGAAGTGTATCCCGCTAGCTTCCAGAAGCATCCTGGGGGAGGGGGTTACAAGAGTAGGAGGAGAAGGTATATAACATAAATAGAATAAGAGTAAATACAAAAAAGCTATAACATACATTTCAGTACAAATACAGAGCAAATACAATCCAGAGCATAAGGACGAGGTAACGACCATATGTTTGAAGAAACATTGTTGAAACAAAGGAACAGGTAAAACCAGTAGATAGGCAGGATATGGAGAACATCGTTTAAGTGCTAGGAATTGGAGGCAGAGCTCAAGGTTAAATGCTAACTTGGAAAAGCAGTTAAAAAAAAAAAAAAATGTAAGTCAAAGTTGGGCGGGGGAAGGCTGAGGATGAGGAGGAGGAAGGGGGAGAGAAAGACGAGCTAGGAATGGGCAGTTGGGGAAGCTATACCCCCCTCAGGATGCTGAGAACCCTGCGGGGGACAGGACCTGGCAGAAATAGGTGAAGGGGAGGAAGAGGAGTGTAAAAAAAAAAAAAGGGGGGGGGATGAACAGGAGGGAGGAAGGAAAAGGCTACTGGCTAAGGTAATCTAATAAGGAAGGAAGGGAATTGGAGGGGAGAGATAAGGGGGGAAAAGAGAGAACAGTGGAGTGTAGAATTAAGATGGGGATACGGTTACAGCACCCTTTAATGAAAAGATTGCTAGATATCATGCTTACAGCTTAAGAAGGCCTAAAACATATTAATTAGGATGGGGTTAGAGGCAGGGAGTCAAAACCCACTATCTGCTTATAAATGCTCAAAACTGACATGACAAAAGCTCTACGCCCTCCCCGATTTAACCAGCTCTTCATAGTAACAACATACATAAATGTTCAAACCAACAAGCCCTGAGCAGAGAGGCAGTAAGGCGCCATCTCGCACCATCACTCCCCTCGAGGAAACTTCAGGTGCTGACCTCCAAGTCTTCTTGTTCAGTTTGCTCAGTCTCTCTTACAGAAAGCCTCCAAGTTAGTGGCCCATTTGCTTGCATCAAGTGGGTCACTAAAGACATAGACTTTGTCTTCATACACTAGACGAAGCTTGGCACGGAATAAAATGGCGTGTGAAATGTTCGGCGCTCTCAGCTTCATTTGTTCCCCGTCAGAATTTCTTGTGGCATTGTCGGGTTGCAGATGAGATGTCCAGAAACAAGTGAATCGTGTGTCCTTCAATACTAAGGGGACCATGTCTTTTCACCCAGTTTAAGATGAGATCTATGGAGCCCATGCTATTGTTAACGACTGTTGGAGCTCTTGGGACTTCTTCCGCAGCTGGACCACAAGGTTGTACCCTGTAGGCCTTTACTACCCTCCAGTCTGAAAAACCCTGCCCTTCAAACTGTTCCAGCAACCAGTCCTGAATAAACATTTGGGGGTTATCCCCTTCTGTGCCTTTAGGCAGGCCGATGACTCATATGTTTGCACTACGGATTTGGTTCTCCAGCAGCTGTAACCTGGAATTGGTATGTTGCGCCTCTTTAGCTCTGCTGAGGGTAGTTTTGGTATTTGTCAGCACGGCTTTTAAGGTCTTCCACGTCTCCCTTTAGGTGATCTACCACAGTCTCTGTTATGGTAACTCCTTCCGATGAGCCATCCAGCTCGTCATTAACACTAGACACGGAAGACAGAAGTGCCTGCATTTTATGGCTTATAGACTGCAGGGTTTCCTCTGCGCCACCTCTGGTTGAACCCATTTGAGTGGATCTTGTGGCAGGCCAAGCCTGCGTCAACTTTCCAGGGTGTCTGTCACTCTCCGGCTTGATTTGCTTTTTTTGGATTGCCCATCGTAGTGGGGACCGCTTTAGCCACAGATCGGTACCTTTTGTGCTTTGTTTATTGCTGAAACTCTAGAAAAGGTGCTATTGCTGATGTGGAGCTATAATATTGTGCGACCATGTTGCTCGGGCTTCACAGCGCGCCCCCCCCAAAAGTAATGCTGTTTTAAAAAGCCCAGTCCCATCCTTCACCTTCCTCCTCCCATTTATGGCACTGGAAGAAAGCTTCCGTGTTGTCTGCAGCTCCTACTGCTATCCTGGCTCCCAGCCCTTCATGTGCCATCTTATTTCTAATTTTGCAGGCGCCCCCCCCGCCAAATGCTACACTGTACTCTTCTCTGACTTGGATGAAAGCTGTCACTTACTGGGGTAAGGACTTTCTAGGGGCATGGATATTGTTCACTATCCACACTCTGACGGTTCCACTGGAACAGTCTGATTGGCCATATGTCTTCAAGTTTAGCTCCTCCCAACACCTGGGCAGCATCCCCCAACTCTGTCGTGTGACATCAGATCTTTCCGGCCAGTGGGAGAATAGGTCACCTCCTTTGCACTTCCTGCTTAGGTTTCTAGTGTGCCACTGGAGAACTTTCTTTTAAAGCTTTTTTGAGTTGCTACTTGTTGTCTCTAGGCTCCTTTTATTCCCCTTACTGAACGACGATGGAGCAATGGAAGTCGGGATTTAAATTTTGCATATGGTGCCAGCAGAAGTCAGTCACTGACCTGAACAACAACGTCCGTGTACTGCCTGGGCTGGCAACTTGACGTAGCTGGATTCTGTGTCTGCTTAAGCATGCTTCCTGGGTCCCTAGAGGACAGGCTCCGGCTCTTCCTGGGTTGCCTTCAGAATGGGATGTGGCCCCTTAAGACGGAAGTGGTGGGCACCTCCTTGGTCTCAGTGCTGTTCCCTGGGGCCAGCGCTGGAGGGTAGTTTACCAGAGAGTTCTGGAAAAATGCGTGTGGCCCACCAGACCTTGAGAGAGAGAGCCCTGCCCACTGTGACACTAAACACAAGTGCTACCAACACCAGTCAGGGGACCAAGAGTGATCAAGGTCCTCCCAACCCCCTCGACGTGCCTGACCGCTCGATGGCTGTGTACATCAGAATTACAAACCCGAGTCACTCATTTCCAAAGGCTTCACGTCCGGTTACAGAGACACAAGGAATAACATCAAGGTAGGGTACAGAGAGTGGGGGAGCACAGTTTCAGTAGATAATACACAGAGGAGACCTATAGGGATATGGCCTATACAGAAAGTTGGCTAATTTTGGTTGGGGGGGCGGGGTTGCAAAGTTACAAAGGCACAACACAGTAGCAACTAGGAAAGATGCAGCGTATACATATTGATGGCTGAGCAGGTCTCTGCAAGATGGGGGGCTGGTCATTGTCATAGTTAACAAAGATACAACATGGTAGCAAGAGAGATGTGGCCTATACATCTTGTTAGCTAAGCAGTTCCGTGTAACATAGGGACTAGTCCTTGTCAGAGCAAACAGTGCAGTCTGGGAGATTAAACTTTGTCAAAGCAATAAAAACTGAATAGCACGCTGAGGGCTAGGCACAGGCTAACAGGTAGCAGGCAGTACAGCTATGGGCAGGTGCAGGAGCGTGAAGCGAGGAGGTGGCTCCTGAGTGCCACTTTAAAGGGACCTAGCTTGGTGAGGCTGGTGATTGATGGAGGAAGGGCATCGTAGAAGGTGGGGGCCCTGACCATAAAGGCTGTCTGTGCCAGGATAGTCTTGACCCTGGGGACTAACATAGAGACAGTGTTGGTGCTGCGAGTGTTTGCTGTGTGCTGTTTGGTAGTTAGGTTCCCCCATTAAGCCAGTTGATGTGGATTCTGTTCAGGCAGGTCACCGAGATCTTTCTGGGGCCTGTTGACACATTGTCGGGTGAGAATGCTATCTCACAGACCCCAGTGCTCCCAGTCCTCACCCAAGATGACACGGTTTGGTCAGTGTCCCTGTCTTAGTCCTCAGTGGAAGCAACCTCCACCAGTGGTCAGGTCTCCGAGAACTTTGTTGCTTAACGTGGTCAGACATATGGTTTATTCCCGCTCGCCTGGAGGTTCTCCTTGCCCATCGCCTGTTCTCAATCCAGCTCAACTGGGAGGCATTGCTGTTGACATTCCTAGTTCTTTGCCCTCAGGTGAAGAGAGATGCCGTTACCAGATGCACTGGTGTTAGCAGGTGCTCCTCTGGCAACAGTGGTCTGTTGCAGGGCATGATAGGGCTCTACCCTCTGGATCTTTAGTCACCTGGCCATTGCCAGTGGTACCCCCGCTAGTCCACACCATATAGCTACCCCCCACACTTGCTTCTCCACCTCTTAGTGAGGAGCTAACACCACCACAGCCAGAGGTGAACACACCAACAAAGGAGGCCCTTGTGGCCACCGGCTTGTCAGGCCAGTTGTTGGCGGCTACCGGCTTGTCAGGCCAGTTGTTGGCGGCTACCGGCTTGTCAGGCCAGTTGTTGGCGGCTACCGGCTTGTCAGGCCGGTTGTTGGCGGCTACCAGCTTGTCAGGCCAGTTGTTGCTGAGGATTACCCCAGGTGAGGATGGCCAGGAGGTCTGTGGTGAGAAATATTCAAGGGCTTGGACACTTCTGATCATGACTCCATGGCCCCCTTTGGGACTTAAAAAAAAAAAAAAAAACACCACCTGAATATAAATCCCCAAACTGCTGCACTGACCTTTGAGCACACAGCTCTGAGGAAGGTGTGTAGCCAAAATATCAGCTGATGCACGCATGTTGTCTGTGGGATGCTGGTTTTAATGGCGCTACAGGATGCACCTAGAAGGTGCCAGTGTACCTCTTTTAGGGATGTGAGCATTTAAGTTATGCCGTAGCTTACAGCACTCTGCATAGGTTAGTTTTAAAATCAATATTCAAAATAAAGTTGCTTTTCTTGTTCAGCGTCGTGTGGTGCGGATATTTGTTTTGCTTATAGTTTTAAAATCACAAATGTATTTGCACTGAAATTAAGTTTATGGCATTGGGGTAAGCCATTTTTACATTTTGTATTTATTGCTGCTGAGTCATGTGCTCAAAGGTCAGTGCTGCAGTTTGGGGATTTACTGTATATCCTGGTGGTGTGTTGTGTCGTACTCTGTGACTGTAAGCACCAGACTCTGTCCACATTTGAAGTGAAGTGACCCCCTCCACTCTTCTTATGTTTGTGCTCTTTTGGGACTTCCCTCCACAACCGTGGCTCAATCGAAGAGCTCGCCACCGAGCAAGGCCCTGTATCCATCGGGTGCTTCTTCGACTCATCTCTGAGTCTCTACTGGTCCCACTTGAACCAGTCCAGAAGAGGGTCAGGTACCTTCATATGGTAATTTTGGACCAGGGCGAATACTCAGGGGTTGCCTTTCCTGTGGCTGAAGCCATCATGGGACTGGTACACGAGCTTTGGCAGCATCCAGCATCCTGCCCGGCACCCTCTGCCCTCATGGTCCACAAGTACGTGGTTCCTACAGGTTCCCTTTTGGGATTCTTGGACCATGCCTCCATGGAGGTGATCGTCACAGATTTGGTGTTCTGCAAGTCCAGACACTAGGAGGACATGGCAAGCCTCCGGACAGGGAGTCTCACAAGATTGACCACACCACTATAAAGGTGTATGCTGTGGCATCTTTGGGTCATCTTCAAGCTAGATATGCTGCGATGATGGCCAGCTTTGGTCAGTCCCTGATGGGGGTCTTTGATGGAATCTTCCCTCACCACCTTGTGAATCAGAAATTGGCGGTGACCGTCATCAGACACGGGTCACTCGCTGGCTGAACACTAGCTCCATTTCTCACCATGTTGGTTCGCTATCGCAGCAGACAAGTGGGTGTTGATCGTAGTGGGGAGTGGATTGCCTTTGGACTTTGAAGCTCTCCCACCTTGCTGCCTCCATGTGCTTCGAGAGTCCAGGGTGTCGCACGATACACTGTCCACCTTACGGGAGGACATTGCTCAGCTACTTGCAAGAGGGGCAATAGTTTGTCCCAGCTGCCCTGGTCAGTCAGGGTTACGTTTCCAGGTACTTCCTTGTCCCAAAACGGATGGGGGAGCTGGCACCTCATTCTTGATCTGCACCATCTGAACCAGTTCATGCAGAAATGTATGTTCTGAAAATGGAGGTTCTAACTATGAACCCAACATTGAGATTCAAAACACTTTTCCATTAAGATGGAATACACAGAATTTTAGGTATTTGGGCATACAGATACCAAAGGATCTAGATAAATTATACAAGGTAAATTATCCACCCCCATTAAGAACCTGAGGACTGAATTGTTGAGATGGCAACCCCTCCCTATAACCCTCATACAGAGGGTAGATTCTATTAAAATGACTGTTCTTCTATGGTTTCTGTATCTCTTTCAGAACCTCTTCATACTAATCCCTTTGACAATTTCAAAACCTGGGATAAAATGCTCTTTATTTGCTGGGGAGACCTAAGGAGAGCTTTTGGCCTCCTACAACTGGCTAAACCTAGAGGGGTGGCTTGCCCTTCCCCATCTTAAAATGTATTATTGTGCTGCTCAGCTTGCCCATGCCTTACACTGGTGGGACTCTAATGTCGACACCCACTGGAAAACACTGGAACTAGAGGATGATTTGGGTGGAACTGAACAGATAACCGTATCCCCTCTCCCCTTTAAAGGTCAAATACGGGAACTGGTCCAGTCCAGATTCACTAGATTAATTTTACTTATCTGGTGTATGAGGCGAGGGGCAGAGGACACTGCAGAGCAGGACACTGCAGCACAGGAGTTAGCACAACAAAACTCTCCCAAAACAGGAACCAAAACCAAAAAAAAGCAAGCAAAAAGGAAGTCCAAAAAACTTCTGATCATAGGAGACTCCATGATTCGGGGAGTTCACACATATCTCCAGACAGGGATAATGGTCAGGTATCTCCCAGATACATCAGCGTGGAGAGAGACTGACTGCATTGCTAAAATTGTTCAGGAAGCAGGAGAAAACATTGACATCCTGGTACACATAGGGACTAATGATCTCGCCAGCTAGTCAGTTGTGGAGACCAAGGAACACCTGACCAGGTTGGGTGACAAACTGTCATCCATTTTGTCCCGGCATCATCTTCTGAGATCCTGCCAGTCTGGGAGAGGGGGGGTATATGGACGGAAGGTCAAAAAAGGGGAGATAGGGGAGCTAAACATGTGGCTCAAGGGCTGGTGTCCGGAAAAAGGATACAAATTTGTAGGGAACTGGCAACAGTTTGGGGAGCAAAAGTTCTTAAAATTAGATGGACTGCATCTGACTAAGGAGGGAGTCTGTGCCTTGGGGCAGAAGTTTGACATCTTTGCAGAATATTTAAACTAGCAAATGGGGAGAGGGGTGCAGCACCCACACGTTGAATGGGAAGAACACCCCTCCCCACTCAGCTAGTGGTCAAACAGGAGTTCAGCATGTTTGTAGTTCATTTACATCACCAGAAAAGGAAAAAGGTCCGGCTTCCCATACAACGCACAGGGGAAACGCCAGACTTCGCCCAAGTAACACACCAAAATCTGGCCAGTGGAAAATCATGTACTCAAATGCTCGCAGTCTGGGGAAACAAGATCCCAGACCTGCAGGCAATAATGTCAGGGGCTAAACTGGACATAGTAGACATTAGCGAGACATGGTTTACCAGTAACCACACTTGGGAGACTTCAGTACCTGGCTATGTACTGTTCAGAAGACAGAGGTGCAAAAAGGGGGTGGAGTGGCCCTTTATGTCAATGAAAATATCAGAGCTATAGAAATTCAGAATACACATAAGGAGCCAGAACAACTGTAGGTCACCCTGGAAACAGGTAATGGGACAGCCATACGAAATGGGGTTGTGTACAGGCCTCCAGACCAGGGGGAGGACATAGACACACTACTGCTAGAAGATATAAGAAAACATGACAGCTAAAGGGGGGAGGTTCTGATAATGGGAGACTTCAACATGCCAGATACAGATTGGTTAATACCAGCAGGAACATCTGCCAGAACTAGACACATGGTGGATTCCCTGCAGGGGCAGGGCCTCAAACAACTGTTACAACAACCCACAAGAGACAGGGCTATCCTAGATCTAGTACTGACTTAACGGGGAAAGGATCACAGATCTCCAGATAGAAAGTCACCTGGGGACCAGCGACCATCACATGGTATGGTTCAATTTGACCACTAGAACTAAATCATCCCATTCCAAAGCAAAAATATGGAATTTCAGAGGAGCTGACTTTGATAAGATGGCCAGCAGAGTTAAGCTAGCTCTGGCAAAAAGAAATGCAGGTGAGGGGGTACAGGCAAAGTGGGCAAACATTAAAGATGCAATACTTGAAACAACATCCCATTGTGTTAGAGAGAAAAAGTGCAAAAGAAGGAAACCACTTTGGTTCTCAAAAACAGTAGCAGAAAAGGTCAGAGCCAAAAGGCTGGCCTTCAGGAAATATAAGGGAATGCAGCAGGATGAAGATAGGGAGGCATACCAGACTTCCCTAAGAGAAGCAGGGAAGGTAGGCAAAGGCCCAAACCGAGGAAACACTAGCACAAACAGTAAAAGAAGGTGACGAGACTTTCTATAGATACATTAGTGAAAGAAGAAAGTTCAGAGGGAGTATTGCTAAGATCAAAGGGGATAAGGGGGCATGTGAGGCGGAGGACTATGTAAAACCATCTATCCTAAATAGATACTTCTGCTCAGTATATACTGAAGAGAAGGTAGGGCAGGGTCCACAGCTCAGCACCATGGACATGGTGGGGATTTGTGCACTAGTCCCTTCACAAAAGGGTCCTACAAGAGCTCGATAAGCTCAGGGTGAACAAGGCAATGGGACCTGATGGCATACATCCCACGATACTAAAGGAGCTAAGGGTGGAACTAGCAGAGTCAGTAGCAGAACTGTTTAGTGAGTCTCTTAGCACAGGAGAGGTCCCAGAAGACTGGAGAAGGGCTCATGTGATCCCGCTTCACAAGAGTGGTAGCAGGGAGGAGGCAGGGGAATACAGACCAGTCACTTATCTCAGTAGTGGGCAAGCTTATGGAGGCATTCCTTAAGAAAAGAATAGTGCAACACCTGGAATCCATAGCAGCACAGGATCCAAGACAGCATGGGTTTACAAACGGAAGGTCCTGTCAAACTAATCTCATAGATTTCTTTGACTGGGTAGAAGAATCAGCATTTATATAGCGCTTTTCATACACAGTATCCCAAAGCGCTTTACAAGCAATGCTAGACTGGTAGTGAAGTGACTGAATGTGTGCTGACGGCCATATCCCACATTATCACCCACACACAGCCTGGATAATTGTATGAACCGATTTATGGGAAGAGGGAATGTTGGCCAGGACACCGGGAATGTTCCCTGCTCTTTGAGAAGGGTGCCCTGGGTTCTTTTACTTCCACCTGGACACCAAGATGGGCAGAAGGGACCTCTGTAACGTCTCACCCGAAGGACAGCACACCCCAGCAGTACAGCACCCCTTAGTACTGCACTCAGATGCCAATGATTTTTAGGTGCAAGTCCATTCCCGGTGTTGGACGAGAACCCACGACCTTCTGGTCCAGAGGTGGATGTGCTACCAACTGAGCCACGCCGACACCTGAGTAACCAGAGTGGTGGACCAAGGGGGAGCAGTTGATGTCTCCTACCTTGACTTCAGCAAAATTTTCAATACTGTTCCACATAGAAGATTGATTAATAAGCTGGGTAGGCTCGGGGTGGGTCAGAAGTTGGTCAGCTGGGTGGCAAACTGGGTTGATGGGCAGAAAACAGAGTGGTGGTAAATGGTATACAGTCAGAAGAGATGCAAGTCACAAGTGGGGTACCTCAGGGATCAGTCCTGGGGCCAGTCCTCTTCAATATCTTCATCAGTGACATTGCGGATGGACTGGAGGGTAAGGTTTGTCTATTTGCAGATGAGACAGAGATCTGCAATGGAGTAGATGATCCAGACTGGGCAGAATAAGAGATCTGGATAAACTAGCAAAATGGCCGGAAGAGTGGCAACTGGGGTTTAACGCAAAGAAGTGCAAGATCATGCACATAGGGAAGAAAAACCCTGAAGCTACGTATAGGCTGAGAGGGGAGTTGCTGGCAGTCACAAGGGAAGAGAAACTTTGGTGTCGTCCTCATCGGTGACCTGAAATCATCCAAGCAGACCACTAAAACAATAGGTAAGGCTAGGGGGATGTTAGGGTGTATTAGTAGGGGTATCACAAGTCAGAAGAGGGAGGTAATAATCCCTCTTTACAAGACACTGGTTAGGCCCCATCTGGAGTACTGTGTGCAGTACTGGAGGCCACACCTTCACTAGGACACTAAGTAAATTTAGGCAGTCCAGAGAAGGGCAACCAAAATGGTGCCGGACTGCATCAGAAAACGTATAAGGACAGATTAACAGAGCTCAATATGTATACCCTAGAGCAAAGGGGGAGAGGTGATGTGATCGAAACATTCAAACACCTTAAGGGCATTAACAAGGTGAAAGTCTAACATGTTTCAATATAAGAAAAATAGCAGGACAAAAGGACACAGCATGCGATTAGAGGGAGGCCGATTGAGGGGTAATGAGGAAGTTCTTTTTCACAGAAAGGGTGGTGGATGCATGGAACGGCCTACCTCAGAAAGCGGTGGATATGAATACAGTGCAGGGCTTCAAACAGGCATGGGATAGGAATAAGGGAGCAATACAGATGAGTATGAATAGATAGGCCATTGACGGAGCAAAGGCTGATGGCACATTCATAAGGTAGAAAAAGAAATGGGCATACTGAATGGGCTTTGAGGTCCTTATCTGCCATCAACTTCTATGTTTCTGTGTGTGAGCTGAGATGGGAAATTGAGCAGGCGCATCCAGTGATTAGAATAATAATAGAAACAATCTAGGCAATTACCGAACCATATTATATCCACATTATATACTGCCCTTCTGCTGTCTGAGAACAAAGCTCTTTTAAAAATGCAAGATTCTTGGGAGACTGATTTGGGGGAGGAGATTTCTGCACAAGCCTGGAACCAGATCTTCTTGACACAACATGGGGTAACTAGCTCATACATTGGGAGAGAATATAGCTGGAAATGTATGGTGAAGTATTTTAGGACATGTCAAGTTACGGGGAAATATGATGTCAGGGGGTCTCGCTGCTGGAGGGCCTGTGGAGTAGCAACCCACTTCCATATATTTTGGAGTTACCCAGTCATCACAGACTTTTGGTTTCTGGTAGGAGCAGCCCTGGCAGAGATCTTTTCAGACGTTACACAATTGACCCTTGGATTGGCCCTCTCGCACCGGGTTTACTCCAGAAATTAAAAATGAGCAATCCAGAAAAAATTATTTCTTTCTTTTTTAAATTTACATTTTTATTTTATAAAATAAGTTTACAACCAATGATCATACAACTCAAAAGACAGACATGTGAGTCCAGTAATATTGCAGCATGACAATCTTGATGTCTATATCAAGGTTACAATACATTGTGACAAAGATAAAGCAATGATTTTATACATTGATAACTGAGACAGATTAATCAATAATTGATTTTCCCTAAATTGTCTTGGTCTAATAAAGATCCAAATTACATTTTTTTTTATTCCAGTCTAGAGTCGCACTCCGCTCTGATGATTTATATCTTACTTCTGGCAGCTAAAAGGTCTATCTCCAGAAGGTGACTCCAGCAGTCTGTCTCCCCCCCCCCAGCCCCAAACATCACAGATTGGGAAGATCTGTTCAGCAGATATATACCTTGGAAAAGATGACTGCAGCCATAAACCTCAGGGTAGATAGTACTTTGAATTTCTGAAACAAGTGGATCATGTCATGCAGACAAGATGCTATTCCCTGAACCAGTTGTTAGGAAGCACGGGAGTTGAGTCAGAGATGCCTAATAGATCCAGATGACACTGTATAGATACTTGAACATTTAATACTATGTGATTTCTGATCTTTTGCATGAGATTACCACTGTACTGCTGTAACAATGGTGTACCCCATCCCGTTTAATAAAAACTTTTAATAAAAAAAAAAAAGAAATGTTCTGGTTGGTCACTCTGACTTGGATTATTCCATCACTGAAGCAGAACATGTGGTTCTGCTCCCTAGATCTCCATGATATGTTTTTCTACATTCCCATCTGTCCATCCACCTCCTGTTGCGAGCAGAAGTGGTCCTGTATCACTTCCAGGTTATGCTCTTTGGCCTCTCCTCAGCACCCATTGTCTTCACCAGATGCAAGGTAGTAGTAGTGGCCCACCTGAGGTGCTTCAGAGTTGGAGTGTATCCCTACCTGGACAACTGGCTATTAGCCAGTCCATCCAGAGAGGCTATGGAACGGTCCAGGGATCTGGCTCTCCAGACTTGCCGAGACTTGGACCTCTGTCAACCTGGACAAGTTTGAACTGGTGCCAGAACAGGTGATCAAGTTCAGAGGGTCAGAACTACACTCGCTGTGGACCAGGTACTGACTCTTGCCTCCTTTGCCTGATCATTACAGGAGGCAGTATAGCGCAGTGGTCTAAGGCTCTGAGCTGCAAATTTGGTGACATCCAGCAGGCCAGACCTGGGTTTGAATCCCACAGCTTCCACTTGCATACTATGTGACCCTGAGCAAGTCGCTTAACCTCCTTGTGCTCCCAGGTCGCTCCTGTAAAAAAGCTTTCAGCTTAGTGTGCTATACCTGGTTAAACAGCTAAATAAAAAATAAAAAAATTTCATGTTGCGCTTTTGTGCCCTGCCTGGAATTTCCTGAGGCTAATGGGTGACTTGGCACCCTGCACCAGCATGGTCTATTGGACCTGCTAGCAGATGCGCCACCTCCAGTGGGAGCTGGGCTATCTGTAGTCCAGTGCCTAGGCCACTTGGACCAGCCAGTCAGTGACCCAGCTGATGTGGGATGCCATCCAGTGGTGGCTGATCCAAGAACACCTGGAGGAAGGAATCTCATTTGTTTGCTCAGAACCAGAAGTCACTCTCACGATGAACACTTCTCTGGAGGGTGGGGATGAAGCACACCTTGGTGACCATGGAGCTCATGGGTTCTGGTCACCCTAGAGAGTCCAGTCACCTCATCAACCTGCTTTAGCTCCATGCAGTGCATCTGGCTCTCACTGCATTTGCACTGCTTGTCAGATGTCAACGCATGCAGGTCCAGACTGACAACACTACGACCATGTTCTACCTGAACAGGCCGGGTGGAACCCAGTCCCTTTCCTTGTGTCAGAAGGCCCTCCTTACCAGGACCCTCGTATGCAGCCTGGTTGCAGATCTTCTGGCGATCCATGTCATAGGAGAGGACAGTCAGTTGGTGGATGCTCTGTCGGGTAGGAGAGATGTCACACGAGTGGTCCCTGCATCAGAAGGTTTTGAACCACCTGTTCTCACAAAGGGGCACACTTTGATGAACCTGTTTGCCTCCTGGAAGAATGGCAAACTGAGGCTGTTCTTGTGCACCCCCAAAAAAAAACACACGCACAGTCCGGAATACTGCTGGGGGATGTTTTTGCGAGGTCCTGGACCCCAGGCCTCGTATACTGCTTCTCTCCTTTCCCCTTGATGCACAAGGTGGTTGTCAAGGCTGGAAGGACTAGATACAGATGACCCTGACCGCTTCAGACTGACCATGACAGTTCTGGTACTTAGATTTCCTCAGCCTCAGTAGCTGACTTCCATGGTAACTACCTCTCCAACTAGATCTGCTGTCTAGACAGCAGGGGAAGGTTCTGCACCCAGACCTTCAGTCTCTGCACCTCACTGCTTGGTTCTTGAGTTGCTAGAGCTCAAGGCCTTGAGTGTCTTTGAGAATGTGCTGCTCATTGTGGAGGCTTCCAGCAAAGAGTTGACTAGCAGATGCTATGCCTTTGAATGGAAGATTTTCCGCTTGGTGTCGGGGCCAGGGGCTTGATCCCATTGCCTGCCCATTTGCTAGCATCCTTGACTACCTCTGGTCCCTTTCCCAGCTGGGACTGTGGGTGATGACCCTTAAGGTACACCTGGCTGCCATCTCTGCTTACCGGGCACAGACTGGTATGCAAACCGCGGCCCAGAAGAAGGTGGTTGGGTGCTTTTTCAAGTGCCCAAACCACCTGTCCCCTCCGGTGCATGAACCACCTCAACTGTGGGACTTGCTGCTGATTTTTTTTTTGTAGTGCTCATCCACAAGCCTTTTGAGCCAATGCACAGGTGTGAGATATCAAACCTGTCATTGAAGATCACCTTCATGGTTGCCATTACGACAGCCAGAAGGATTGGGGAGCTCTAGATGCACTTGGTGGAGTCTCCTTACCTAGTCTTCCACAGGGACAGTCGTACATCGCCCCAACCCAAAGTTCCTTCTGAAGGTAGTATTGGAGTTTTTCCTTAACCAGGTGATTAACTTACTGGTGTATTTCAGCAGCCCATCTTCAAAGGGCAACTTCAGGTTCCATGCCCTGAACTTGCGGAGGGCGCTGTTATGTAGAGTGCATGGCTGGAGTTCAGGGACAGGCTCGCCAGCTGTTTCACGTACACTGAAGCTGTGCCCTGCAGACTGGCAGCAAAGCTGATGATTGCCAGGTTGATAATTTTCTGCATTGACCTTTGCTATAGAGTAGCTGGTAGGGAGCCTCCTGTAGGTTTTGGGGCTTATTCCACCAGACATACCACTACCTTGGTGGCCGCCTCCAGGGATGTCCCTATCCAAGAAATCTGGAAGGCTGCTACCTAGAAGTCTGCCCACACCTTCATTTGTACTACCACATCAACCTTAAATCATGCCAGGATGCTGGTTTTGGATTCTCTGTTCTCCAGTCTCTGTTCACCAAGTAGGGGTGCACACCTTGCCCTCTCCTCACAGAGAACTGCTAGGAGTTCGCCAGAGTGTGGATAGTGAACCATATACATGCCCCTAGAAAAATAGGTTACTCACTTGTAAGTGTAGTTCCAGGAGTGGTATATGGCTAACATTCACACAATCCACCTGGCCTCCCTTGGTAAGTGGCACATGGATTCCTGCTTCCAGCATGCAAGATCTGACATCACGAGGCGAGTCTAGATGCACTGCCCAGGTAGTGGGAGGAGCTTAGCTTAAAGAGCAGCTGACATGAATGTTGCATCCTGGCAGGCAACTCGTGCAATGAAGTAGGAGCTATTCTAGGCATGTTGTACATGGTTAAAAGTTATAGGGTTTGTAAAGCCTAGCTCGTAACTTGTGTACGAGCCAAGCAGCTGCCGAGCACTGCAGCCCCGCCCCTAAAACCTGCATAAGTATGACTTGTGGTAAGGAACAGGGTTGCAGGTGCTCTATAGAGCATATAATAGGATCTAGGAGGAGGGCCACCTAAATGTACTTGGATTATCTTTTCTGGCAGGTATACATGTATTTGGCTAATATATAGCATATATGTCCCCCTCCTAGATTCTGTTACGTGCTCCATTGAGCACCTGCAAGCCCGTTCTCTACTGCATGTCATAATTTTGCAGGTTTTAGGGGCAGGGCTGCAGTGCTCAGCTTGTACACGGAAGTTATGAGCTGTGCTTTATGGAGCCTGTAACTTTTTAACCATGAGATAGAACAATTTAAAATATGGCTAGAATAGCTTCTATGGCAGGCAACTCTATTATATGGGTTGCCTGCCTGCATCGTGTCAGTCGCATTTTAATGACTTCAGACTGTTCCAGTGGAACTGCCAGAGTTTGGATGTGAACCACATGCCACTCCTAGAGCTGCGGTTGCAGGTGAGTAACCTATTTTTTTGTTCAGAATCAGTTTCCTTAGATCCAGGGGTGCCTTTTTATCCATTTTTCCCTTACTACTACAGTAATTTAGACCTTTGCAGGTGCATCGAGTGCCTTCTTCTGTGAAAACTACATGTGTTCTGTATAGAAAGCCTCATGCAGCTTGCTCCAGACCATTGGACACAAGGTCTTTCATCTTTGCAAAGTCTGCCCACCCCCTCCCCCCACACACACACACACACACACACACACCTTACTGTGCCTTCAGGCTGTTTCCAGCTATTTCCCAGTCCCTCCTTCACTATTTCTGCCACTGCAGTAGTCCCCCATAGTTCTTATCTTTCTGGGGAAGATTTTTCTCTCCCTCTCCCTGACCCAGATTCAGTTGCTGGCAGCAGAGTTGCGTGGTGTGGCGCCCTGATGTACTGGCAGATGTATGCTGTGAATACTGGGATTTTTCCCCATGTTTGCCCTCCTCCCCTTGGCGTGGGCACAGCAGTTTGTTGGCTTTGTGTAGGCACTCTGTTCCTCTGCCGTAGGCGCAAGCTCCTTGGCCCAACCGTAGGGGTTGCTGTGGTTCCGCTACTTACTGTCAGCCCTCCTAACCAAGGGGCACTGCTGTCCCTGCCCGGCCTGCCTCCTCATGCAGGTACGCCGAACCTGCTTCTGAACTTGAGCCACCAGCGTGGCGTGCTGCCACTGGGCCATCCATGTGTCTAAAGTCGGCCTTTTTTACGTTTCTAGTCTTGGTGGCTGAGGTTCAGCTTGCTTTTCCTGTCACCAGGGAGAAGGTGACCTGGCTGTAGACACTACCTCCCCCTGGTTTTTTGACTTTTACACACTGGAGATGACCTCTTCCCCATTGCTGAGAACAAGGTCAAGGGTGATAGTAATTCTGATACCCTGTTGATGGTTTTACCATGCCGCAGCGACAGCGGACACTGAGACATTCCCGACAGCCGCATTGCTGAGTGTTGGCAGTGCGGTGTCTGGGGTGCCTCCATGTTTCCATTGGGGGGCTGCACCCCCCCCCACACACACACCCCTGGTCTGTAGGATTCCAACTCTGAGTCAGATTTGGACCGGTGGGGACGGGGGACACCCTGTGAGGCAGTCACCTGGCCGTGCAGAGACCTTCACAGCGACATGCAGATTTTGCCCAAATCCTGTCGCTCTGATGGTTTTTGCCATCGGGGAGTCGCAGTGACTGTATAACCCTGTTGACAGTCTGCTGTATGACGTAATCCATGAAGGCAGACTGCAATTTGGTTTTGCATTGAATTGCATGTAAAACGTGCTGCTGCTTGTCCCAATTGGTTAGTGAGCAGCCAAGTAAGATGACTAGTCCTTTCATTGCTTACAAACTGCTGTGAAGAACGGTTGCCTATGCATTTAATCATTTTGAACACATCAGCGCGCAGACAACCCCCGATGCAGAACGAGACCCATTTCTACACTTGTAATAAATGGATTTAAAATGCTAATTCTATACATTTATTTTGATGTCAACCCCACTGCGTAGTTGGATATAGTCAGTTGTTTATATATATTTCTTGTTTTTTCATCATGTATGCAAGTTACATTTACCAGTGAGTGAGATGAATGGCAATAATTAGGACCTTCATTCGCACTGAACTGCAAATTGCATGATTCACACAATAAACGTGATATTTTCATAGCTCACATCATTAACGACTATTAACTGTAAATTATCAAGTGGGTTAGAAATTGCCACTGCATAAAGATGGTCATTCTGTAATCTGTACAAACTTGCAGCAACACTTTGTACATTGCAGCCACCAATTTAAATGTGCTTGGTTACACCTTCCACACAGTGCCTTGCTAACCCCTGTAATTTATTAATTACTAGGATTACAAATACCTTCGAACCAAGGGTTCTTTGACAAAGGTTCTGCATCTGCAATGGGTGCAAACAAAACCGTGCTAACATACAATACAAGGTCGGGAGGTTAACGTAGAAGTAAGCAGAGGTAAGATACAATATAGGTCAGGAAGTTAACTTAGTAGCAAAAGACAGTACATGTGTATAGACTTGCAGAGTAGCAAACAGTCAGTAGTAAATAAGTAAGCAGTAAGACATGATAGGGTGGGTGTGTGAACAGATATTACCACTCGCCCAGGGGCGTAGTAATGAACAAGGCCACCGGCCAAGTGTCTTCAGCCTCGAAGTGTGTTAATCTGTTCAACACACACCCTGGAGTGTCTTATTGCGCTTATAAAATGGGCACCTTTTTATCTTATAAAAGTTTAGACAAAAAAGTATGTTTGTATGTAGAAAAAAATATGATTTAATTAATATAACATAGTCCTTCCGCCTATTTAAGTGACATAATTATGTAGTTGCGAGTGGCACTACTGATTTAATTTTGTTGCACTACCCCAGTGCTCTTGTGTACTCAGTTTTTTTTTTTTTTTTCTGGTTGTATTTTTTATTTTATTTTATTTTTTTTAATAGAAATGAGCTCAAACTGGGGAACTACATCTGAGGGATGCTGAGTGCAGGAAAATCCGACTGGTGCCATGCCCTACTGTTTGAATCCGGTCCGGTGACTGTTTCTTTGGGAATTTGAAACTCCTAGCCCGTACAAAGATCAGGCTGCGGTCTGCTCTGTGCGGGTGGGAGTATTCGTGACAGACAGCCGGTGTGGTGTGGGAGGCACTGATTGAAGTGCCCCCATTCTTTTATTACTTGCAGGTTTTGCTACAGTCTGCTTTTCTTTTTCTACTAAAAAAATGAAGAGCGAGTGGCTCTAAAGCTTGGGTGATCTGCTATGCTGCTAAAACAATGAATGTTTTTAAACAACGAATGTTCCATGCTTGGCTCTGAACATTCCATTTAGTGGCATTGATTTCTTTGCCTGTACTTTTTTCCCCTATGTGTAATACATATATGGCATTGCTTTTCTAGCCAATCAAAATGCTTTATTTGCTATGCCCATTTTATAACGATGCACAGTTAACAATACGGGTATGTGTATATATAGCAAGACACCGATACAAATGAAAACCATCCTAGGGGTGACATAAGTGGAGCAAGGGGTGGGGAATAAGAGGGGGAGGGATGGGGATAAAGGAGGGTAGGCAGTCAAGGATTTGACATTGTCATTGTCATAAGTGCAAGAACAGAAAGATGAGTGCTACGTGGGCTGGAGGTGGAGCAACAAGAGACAGGGTGATAGAGAGCGGGAGACAGGAGAGGAGCGGGAGAGGGGGTGGAATGGGAGGTAAGGAGGTAGAATGGGGGGCCGGGGAGAGAGACGGGGAGCAGGAGAGGATAAAGGGGCCGAGAGAGGTGAGGAGGGTAACAAGGGAGGAGAGACTGGGAGGGAGTGGTGAAACAAAGCCTCAAGCCTAGGCAGAGCAGTCACAACTGCTAAGGTCAAATGAGGTGCTGGCGGAGTTTACGTTTGAATGGCCCAAGCTTGTTTTCATCTACAGTTTTGGGGGAAGGTTGTTTAGCAGCAGGGGGCCCTGGTGTGGAAAGCACCTTGAGCCTGGTTGGTATGGCAGAATGGAATGATAAACGTTGGTTGGAGGGAACAGGACATAAAATGTGCAGTGACTGCGGGCAACATTAAGGCATAAGTTACAGGGAGATGTGAGAGTGACAGATTTTCTTAGCCAGTAGGCAGGTCTGGTAGGCAAGTCTGCTATTTAGATTGAGCCAGTTGGATGGCTTGTAGAGATCACAGACATGCGTATGCATCCCTGCGCCAGTGAGAAGTCTACAGCATTTAAGGACCATCCTGAGCCATTTTAGGGTGGTATCAACGGCAGCCCCATAGAAGACAAGCCCATAATCAGTGATGGGTAGGACTGAGGCAGTTATGGCTGCGCGCATAGCTTCGTTGGTAAGACAGCGACAGCGACGGTGGTGGTAGAGGACCCCAGTTCTTGAGTTGACTGATTTTAAGACGTGTTGAACATGCGAGCTGAAAGACATTGTGCAATCAAGGGTAATACCAAGGTATTTAAACTCCTGCACTTGCTCAAGTGGCTGTTGAATCTCGTTATATATAGTGAAGTTTATGGATCTGTATTTGCTGTGAGAGTTATGGAACAGCATGGACTTTTTTTCTGTAATTCAACGGCTTATGTTGGAGAAGCCAGGTTTCAGCTAGGCTGAAGTTCGTCTGTAGTACCTTGGAGAGCGAGACAGGTCAGTATGGGAGGAAAAGAGGACCGCATCATCTGCATAGAGTATTGTTATTGCAAGCTGCAGGAAGACTGTTCATGAAAATGCTGAAAAGTAGAGGGCCAAAGATTGAACCCTGGGGTACACCACAGCAGACAGGAAGGGTGCTTTAGAGAGACTGAAATGGGGGGAGGGAGACGGGGAGGAGGGAGAGGGGAGGAGGAGACTGGGGAGAGAGAGACGGGGGGACAGAGGAGACTTTTTGGCTCCTTGTCGAGAGGTAGCTTTCAAACCATTTGGCTACATCATTAGATAGTCCATGGGAGGAGAGTGAGTGAAGCAGGAGCTGGTGATTTACGGTGTCAAAGGCCTTGGTCAAATCAATGAACATCGCACCCAGTAGATGGGCAGTGTCAATCGCCTTATGAATATGGCTTGTGAAGTCAAGCAGGATGGTGGTAGTACTATGGGCGTTTCTAAAGCCGTGTTGTCACAGGCAGAGTAAGTTATATTTGCTGAGGTGTTTAGACAACTGGTCAGCTACAATTCGTTCCAACGCCTTGAAGAGTGGTGGAAGGATAGAGATGGGGCGGTAGTTAGAAGAGACCTGTCGCCACTTTTATGAATGAGTGTGACCATTGCTGATTTTCCAGAGCTGGGGGAATTGTTTGAGAGAGTGAGCGGTTGTAGGACAGCGTCAAGAGAGAGAGAGAGGAGTTTGAGGTCAAGGCTATCACTGCTGAAACTGGCTTTTCTTAGCACTTTAAGGTATCTTTTAGCTTCAGACATGGATGCCTTCCTAAAGTAGAATGGGGAGGGGTATTATTGTGGAGGTTGGTTTTATTATTGAGGCAGTGCTGGGCTGAGTTGTCAAAGTTTAAGTTTGGGGGGGGGGGTGGAGGACGCTGCTAAGATCAGTGAAAGCGACATTAAAGGAGTCCGCTATTTCTTTGGGGTACTGTAATGTGGAGCCATTAACTTCAATCACAGTGGGGGAGGATTTGCTCGGTTTACCTGTGAGGCTCTTGATGTTTTCCCAGAAGGGTTTGCTATTTCTCCAGGAGTTAGTAAGTTCCTGGTTGTAGAAGGCTTGCTTGGCTCTGCTTATAGCTATTGTGCACTGGTTCCTAGCCGACGTATAGAGCCACATATCGTGCAGTTTCCCTGAGTCCATTGCTCGGTGCCAGAGGTTATCTCGGTTTCGCATAATGGAGATGAGTTCAGAGTTAATCCAGTGATAAGTGGTGGATTGAGTTTTGCATTTACGCAGGGGGGGCAAAACTGTTAGAAAACTTTGTTAAACTGGGCAATGAAGAAGTTGGGTGCTTGGTCGACACTGCTCAAGGAGTCCAGGGGTGTCCAGTCAACTGTTGACAGGGCAGCAAGGAATTGTGGAAGCTTTTCTTTTGGTAAGATTCTTTTATAGGAGAACGAGGACTTAGGTTTAGGTGCCTTGTTTGACCAGTGGCAAATAACTGGGGAGTGATCACTGAGGGCATGTGGGAGAACTTCTGTATTAATGATTCTGCTGGGATGAGAGGTGAGGATCCAGTCAAGCAAGGAGCTAATGCCAGACTTATAATTAAACCTTGTGGGAGAGGCAACCATTTGAGTTATGTCTAGGGCAGCAGTGGCATCCTTATATGGGTCGGCTTCTGGAGCTAGCCAGTTAACATTTAGGTCGCCCATTACAATTGTCTTGCCATGGGAAGTGCTGTCGTCCATGAAGTCTGATCATTTGGAAGCCTTTGGAGTAGCAGAATCACCTAACTATTGTGGAAGATTGATGTACAGGTATAACCAAAACAGTTAACAGTGCTATGTGTTGGTTTCACCATCTGGCTGCCATGTGCCAGTAGCTGCTAGATTGATTGACTGCTGTATACATCTTGCCTGTCTTTGGTGGTCTCTGGATGTCCTTTATCCTTCAAAAGAAATTCCACCATGTCTGATTGACTAATTGTTTGGACTTTAAGGCTAGTAAGTGCAGTAATACAGTTCTCCTTTGGCATACATATTTTACACTAAGCCACTTATTATAATGGCTTCATGAGCTGATAATACCATATCTTCATGGAGGATATCTTCTTCATCAAGTTAAACCTTTGGAACTGTAAGTTGTTGTTGTAAGGACCACTCAGACGTTTGCTAGCTTGTCAGGGCCGCTTGGAAACTTTTGATAGCCGGGGCCACCTAGAGTGACATACCATGTCATATATTCATGGGCGGCCCCATTGTTCCTCAGTTCTTCTGCCGTCAGCTGCTCATTGAACCTGCAGAGAAACCACACTGCTGCTTCTATGATTTTTTTCAATTTTAACTTGCATTATTGACATTATCCCTGTATGGCATCATCGACCGAACCTTTCCGTTAGTTTTTGTACCTGAAGTTTTAAGATCTACAAGGACAGTGCTCACACTGTGTGCGTTTCCTGTTTGGGCCTGTCCCTTGAAAGATCTGTAAGGGATTAACCATGCCACAAGGAGATGTTGAAAGAAAGCTCTGGAAAACGTCATTTCATCAAAGCCACAGAATTTGAGTCCAAGGCTGTGGGCTCCAGGCCGGCTCCTCTCTCATGTCTGGCCATCGCCAGGAAGGATACTCCCAGGTGGTCATCGACACTGTCGCAACCGTGACCAGTGAAGCCATATGAGAACAGTAACAAGGCAGGTAAGTCCAGCAGCACCTATACCCCCTGACTGTCAGTGAGATGCCAAGCTTAGCTGTGGCATTGTCATACCTACAGTGGACGGTATACCACCTCCGTCAGGTTCTGTCCCAGTGATGATGGTAGTCACGAACTCTCAACAGGTGTCGTCGACTCTCAGGCTGTGCTGGTGTCATTTTCTGAAATGTTTCTTCACCTGTTCCCGTCGCTGCCAGTGATGATGCCTACAGTCTTGTCTAAGGGGGGGGGGGCCCTGCCCGTACCATTGTTGTTAACAGGACATAGAAGCACACCTACTCTTCCTCTGTTGTCAGCTCTGTTGATTACCTCCATTGTCAGTCAAGACGATGACAAGGTGCAATGTCATCCTGATCTCCAAGATATGGAGGAGGCTTTATTTTTTTGTTGTATTTTCTGTTCGTCATTTAAAAAACAACCACTGCAGTAATACATTTTTCATGCAGACAGTCCATAAACAATGAGGGCTATTAGCCCTTGCAGGATAAAGGGAGAAAGAAATTTAACATAGTATTCTGCACTCTGGTACAGTAGGAATTGGGGGATTCCAAAAAGAAGGGTTAAATATCTATAAAGTAGTCCATATATTGCCAGCCGTTTCAATGGCCAGAGCTTTGTCCATAAAGGGAGAAGCACAGGTAGTGTTGAACACACTCATAAGAGTGCTGCAAACTCTAATGAGCAAGTAGGAAAATTATGATTTTATTAGATTTCCATGTATATACAGCTACTAAACTTCTATATAAGAACTATAGACAGTTAATTGATTGACAAGTAACTACCCACCAGAAACTATAACATGTTGCACATAGGCAGACAGACACAGAAGGGGCAAATAACTAACAACTTATGCCCCAAGCTTTATACTGAGAGTCCTGAGTGTCCCAGCTGTTTAGGTACAAAACCAAATTATGCTCTTCATAAGAACGATCCCCCAGATTGTGCACTACCAGTTAAGCCTCTTAAGGAAATCAAAGGTGGGTTAATTGGCCAATGATTCAAGCAAAGAGATTAGAGAAGCCAACAAAGAAAGTCAGCATTTTAAATTCAGACTTTGTTTGTAGAATATCAGCTGCTCAGTTCTCCTCGTCTTCTGATTCCTCTTCCGCCTGATGGAGTCATGGACGAGTGTTGAATTCAGATTCCATTTGTTCCAACCATCTGCCTGCATCCTTGGGGTCGGCGAACTGCCAGGATTTCCCTCCGTAGGTAATTCTTAGCCTCGCCAGGAGAAGGAAGGAGCAGACAAGGCCCAGAGTTCTAAGTCACTGCTGCACTGTGTCCAGCTGCTTTTGGCGTGATCTTGTCTGATAGAGGTCAGGAAATATTTTCACATCTCTGTCCTGGGCAGTAATAAGGTAGGCAGCCCAGGCTGAAGAGAGGAGCAAATCTCTAACCTCCTGGCCTGACATGCGTAGGATGATGGTCCTTGGGCTATCGGTAGTGGATTGTCTTACACGTGGGTTCACCTGGTAGGTCTGGCGGAGTTGTCCCCAGTCGAAATCCTCAGGAACATCCAAAGAGGAAGCCATCCAGTCCTTCAAAAATTGGAGCAGGTTTGTGCCTTCGATCCCCTCTGGGACTCCAACCAGTCCCAAGTAGCCTACACTTAACTTGTTCTCCAAACTCTCCTGACGGTTTCTCATAGCCGTGGTTTCTTTTGTAATGGCTGCCACAGTCGCCTGTGTGGTAAGACTGCGCTTGTCTGACTCCATCACCGTAGAACAAAGCTCCACAAGTGCCACATCATGCATCTCAAGTTTTTTAAGTGTCTTTTTTCAGTTTTTGCATCTATAGCTTTGACGGATTCCAGCAGAGTTTGCCATGGTGGAGTTGAGGCAGGTGGAGGTGTAGAATTCACAGCGAGGCCTCCATGCGCTCCCTCAGAGAGTGGCTGAAGTGCATTGGATCTTTAGGGACCCAGTAATTGGTTCTTCTGTCGACCCATTGCATAGATTTTGGTATGCATGGATTCCTTAAGTTTTGAGGAGATGAAAGGTGGTACTCTAATTGTTGTAGCTTGAAATTAAATTTAATTTTAATAAGTTTTACTAGCGTTGTTGTGGAGGAGCTCTGAAAAAGTGTCCTCTCCAGAAGCTGGCTCTCTAGCGCCCCCATGTAGGAGGCTTTAAAGGATGAGGGAGGTCCTTCTGAGTAAGGGCTCCTTTACAGTTATGCCTGCTCTTCTTGCAGTGAAGTCTGCGTTTTATAACCTCAGATTTCCTAAAGATCACTCGTTTCAGGTTTTGCTCCGACAAATCCAAGATGTCATAGGCTTTGAGGGTTAAGAGGAAGACTTCAGTACAAGACATTTAATGGAGTTTTTGGAGGTTGCAGCTGTACCTCCTATTGTGGCACCTCCTGTATACCCTGTATTGGAGGATACCTTCTCTGCACGGTCTAAGCATCACACTTCGCCAGTAGTCCACAGAAAAACTGATATAATATACCCTGCTCCATCTGTTCAGCCTTCCTATGCTTCTCAGCCAGAAGTGAATCCTGTAGTAATCATGGCTTCTCATGAGCACCCTGAAGCCCCTGGAGTCCTGGGTACTTTGCCTCCTCACAAGGAATCCATGAGGGTGGGCTATTCTGGACAACAGGACTTGCACTTCTGCATCCTTTGGCCTAAGACTTGTATAATCAGGCATGTATGATAAGATATAAGAATAGTCTGTGAAGATCTGCCATGCCTAATATTCAAGCTTTACCTAATTTTTCTGCCATGGCTGAACTGCTTAAAGCTGCTTGAACTGATATTAATAGCATCCGCAGTCCTGTGGTCTGGGAAGTGACCTCATTCCAGGTCCCCCAACCCTTGATGTCCATTCCGAGGCAGCTAAACATATCTGTCCAGGCAGACCTGCCACCCCTGGTACTTTTGGACTCCCCACTACTTCTCTGTCCGCTGTTGCCTCCGATAGTGCAAGTGAGGAGTATCTCCCTTCATCTCTCACTGGGGGGAGAGAGATCACCACAGATGCATGGGTCCTAGATATTACAGAAGGGCATGCTCTTGATTTGCTGTCCACCCCTCCAGTTCACCCTCCGCCACCTCCTTATCCTCTGGGCCATTTGTCCCTTCTGAGAGAAATGCAGTCACTTCTACAAAAGAAAGCTATGAAACCTGTCCCTCCCAAGGAAAGGAACAGAAGGTTCTATACATGATATTTCCTGGTTCCCAAGTGGACAGGAGACCTTTGTCCTGTCCTGGACCTATGAGACCTGAGCAGATACAAAGGTGGTAAACTGGGTAAGAAATTGGCTAGGGGATAGGCATCAGGGGGGTGGTGGTAAACAGAGTTCATGGAGATGAGCTGAGTGCCTCAGGGATCAGTGTTATGACTGGTTCTCTTTAATGTCTTTAAGTGACATTGCAGAACAGCTGAATGGTACAGTCAGCCTCTTTGCAAATGACACCATACTCTGCTATAAGGTAGACACGGGGGTGGGGTGGAAAGATTGAACTGTGATCTGGGGACTTGAGTGGTCAAGGGTATGGCAGCTGGGTTTCGGTGACAAAAGTGCAGAATAGTGCACCTGGAGACTCAGAAATCCAGGGGCACAATACAAAATGGATTTGGGGGGGGGTTCTGATGATCATAGAGCAGGAAGGAGACTTGGGGGTGATCATATGCACTTTTTGCACTTACCTGTCCAATGCAACTTCCAATGCACTTGCCCTATGTCTGTCCTAACAAGGCCCCTCGGCTGCCTCACCTTGACCCTCTACGCCTATGCCTTCCTGTACCCCCAGCCCCCCCTCCCCTTCTTGCGCTCTTCCTCCTTTTGTTTCTTGAGTTACTCATTGCTCAGTCTGATTTTTTTGTCAAGCAAAGTTACTACCGAAAACCACGTACCTGTAACTGTTTTATGTTTTAGTGTCTGTTACCCTGTAACCAGCATGACGTGGAACCTTTGTTAAAGAGCCTTGGCTCAAAGGTACTTTATAATCCTAGACACAAATAAATGTGTGATAACCTAAAGGTGGCCAGGCAGTGGGACGAGGCATTTGGGAGGGTGAGTGAGATGCTGGGGTGCATAGTGAGGGGCATCACCAGTAGAAAGAGAGGTGGTGTTGCCTTAGTATAGATTGTTGGTAAAGATCCCACCTTGAGTACTGTGTCCAGTTCAGGAGACCACATCTCAGAAAAGACAGAGTGGAAGTGGTCCAGAGGAGGGCAACTAAAATGGTGCTGGGTCTGCATCAGAAACCCTATGAGGAGAGATTAAAGGAACTAAATATGTACACCCTGGAAGAGAGGAGGTGGATATAGTAGAGAAGTTAGATACCTCATGGGGGTAAATAAGGTACAAGAGGGAAGTATTTTTCAGAATAAAAGATGCTTAAGGACTAGTGGATATAAGCTGGAAGTGGGGGGAATGCTTCAGGAGGGATGTTAGGAAGTACTTCTTTATAGAAAGATTAGTGGATTCCTTGAACAGGCTTGCAGCAGAGGTAGTGATGGCAAAATCAGTGGAAGGATTCATGAATGCATGGGATAGGCATGAGGGAATCTTGGGAAAAGGGGAGGGGGTGTGAATGGGGGTGGAGGTCAAGGAGGATCTGCGGTGGTAACTATAGGTAGGGAAAAATGGGCAGACTCTGTGGGCCAAACGGTCCTTAGCTGCCGGTAAATTCTAATCTTACTTCAAGAGGGCTCTTGCAGTAGGTAATTACATATAGGACTGACGCCGGCAGGCAGCAGGACCCCACTGAAAAATTTCTAGCTAGCAGTTTCTGGCGAGGGACCACCCCCACATCAGGTGACCGGCGTCAGGAGACGTCGGTATAAAGGGGTGGTCCCTCATGCCCGCCTCCCAGTTCTTTCCCGCTGTTAGCTCATGCCAGTGCCTCGCGGAAAAGTTCCTTGGTCGTCAGGCTCCTTCATCGGTTCTTTTACCGAGTATTTTCACTTTTTTCTTAGAAAACCTCAGTCATTCGTCGGTGTATGTCGTCCCCTACACCCTCCGAGCACAAAAACAAGTGAGACTTGTGCGGCGCCCAACTCCCGCACAAGGATGGCCACTAGCCTCTCCTTTAAGATGGTCTCCATTAGCTTCCCCACTATGGACGTCAGGCTTACTGGCCTGTAGTTCCTGGGTTCGTCCTTGGATCCCCCCTTGTGGAGGGGAACCACATGAGCCAGTCTCCAATCCTGAGATACACACCCTGAATCTTGAGATGTATTAAATAAGTCTGCCAAGGGTCCAGCCACGACCTCTGCAAGCTCCTTAAGTACCCTTGGATGCACCCCATCTGGTCCAGGTGACTTGTCTACCTTCAATGCCCTTAACCCCTCCCGCACCCTCTCCACTGTGATTTCTCCATCTGTCACGCACCCCCCCCCTTCTGTGTCAGTCCCTCCTCCTGTGGGTACCATCACCCCTTCTCCTTCATAAATACTGAACAGAAGTAGTCGTTGAGCACGTCTACCTTTTCACCCCTCTTCCACCCATCCCCTTTCTTCTTAATTCTCACAATTCGGTCCTTGCAACTTCTTTTCTCCCAGATGTACCTAAAGAAGTCCTCTTCCCGTTTTTTAATGCCCTGCCGCCAGCCTGAGTTCCCTTGATGCCTTGGCTGCTCTTGCCTCCTTGGTCACTTCCTTTGCTTCTTTCAGATATTCCCCTCTCTCCCCCCCTGATTTTCTCAATCGCTTATATGCTCCCCTTTTCCTCCTCACCTAGTCTAACACACCTTTGTTTATCCAGCTGGGTTTCTTCCCCTTAGCCCTTTTAGTCTGCTCTGCAGCAGGTATCCGTTGCATCCATTAACCCCGGTTTTATTGGGTTCCACCTTTGGTGTGTCCATATTTGGCTGAATTATGTCCAGAAACCCCTGCACCACCTCCCCCCATCCTCCTAAAGTTGGTGTTCTTGAAATCCAGCACCCTTCTGTCAGAGGCATTTTTCTCTTTAGGCAGCTGTAACTGGAACCAGATTGCCTTGTGGTCACTCCCGGAATGGTTTCTTCACTGTAATGTCCTCACCCATTCCCCGTTCATCAGCATGAGGTCCAGGGTGTTCCCTTCCCTAGTTGGTTAGCTGACCAGCTGTACCAGAAAGTTGTCTTGGAATGCTTCAAGCATTACTCGCTGTCTTCTGCATATTGTGGTAGACGTTTCCCACTCTACCCCTGGCAGGTTGAAATCCCCCACCATCACCACTCCCCTTCCCACAGTTCCTCCTGATCTGCTCCACCAGTACCCTGTCCTTCCCTAGATTGGGATGGTGGCCTGTACATCACCCCCAACCTCATTGACCTTTTTGGGAGGTCCAGGAGTTGTACCCACAGAGCCTCAGCATTCCCCCACCTCACCCTCTTCCCGTACGCACTTTAATCCATCCTTTACATACAGCGCTACCTCCCCTTCCCTTCTTCCTATCCTTTCGGTATAGCCTGTACCCTGGAACGGTCATGTCCCAGTCATGGATTTGGGTCGGTTATAGCCACCAAGTCCACACCCCCCCTCCACCATGAGGGCCTGTAGTTCTGCCCCTTATTCCCCAGACTCCTTGCATTTAGTGTTACCACCCTCCAACCCTTGTCCCCGACTCCCCCCGCCCCACTCCCATAATGTCTGCTTCCTTAGTATTTCCTTCTCATGTTTCCTTACTATTATGGGGGAGTAATCCCATTTGGTTTCACAACTCTAGGCCTCTCTGCTCCTCTATCCATCTTGCTACCCTCCTAGTTTAAATGCCCCTCTGTGCTCCTCTATCCTTTCCTTCAGTACATTTTTACCTTTCTAATTTAAGTGCAACCTGTCCTTTGCATAAAGACTGCTATTCTCCCAGGCCCCCCTCCTCCCACCAGCCCATACCCCTTTTCCTGACCCCAGGTTCCCAGCCATTCATTGAACTCGTGTATTCTTTTTCTTGGTATACTAGCCCTTGGAACAGGAAGTACCTCAGAGAAGGTGACTGATCTTTCTGCTTCTTCGCAAAGAGGTCCCAGGTCCTCAAAACTCTCCTTCACTTCCTCTGCTGTCCCATCAGCCAGGTCATTTGTCCCCAGGTGTATTAGGTGAGGTGTGTCCCTTCCCTGATTGCATACCTTAGCACTGATTGCCCTGGCATTTCCACCCAGATTCTGCTGTGTCTCCTCTCTGCTGCCCCACTTGACCCCCCTTAGTATCGAGTCCCCCAATATCAAGACACGCCCTTCTTCCCTTCCCCTTCATCCTCCTGCACATTGTTCCCACCTTTTGTCTGTTTCTCCTCCCCTCAGTGCTGTCCCATGTACTCAGCCCTATGTGCCCCTCCTTACTTGCTGCTTCTTTTACTCCTCCCCCCCCAGCCGAACCATTCGTGTTCCAGTGGACATAGTCTCCCCATCCCCCTTCCCTTCTTTTAAACACCTTGCTGGTGGTCCTTCCCTGTTTGAGCCTGCTGTGTTATCTACTACCTGTGTTTACATAGAAACATAAAATTTGACGGCAGATAAGGACCACTTGGCCCACCCAGTCTGCCCATTTCCCTACCTACTGGATAAGCTGCAGATCCTAGTTAACCAGCAGCCTCCTACTTCCTACCCCCCAGAATTCCCTTATGACTATCCCATGCATGCTTGAATTCCGCCACTGATTTTGACTCCACAACCTCCTCCGGAAGGCCGTTTCATGCATCCACAACCCTCTCTGTGAAAAAAACTTCCTTAAATTACCTCTGAGCCGCCCCCCAATCTTCAAATTGTGCCCTCTTGTTCTTACACACCTCTTTTTTTGAAAGATGCTACCCTCTTGGACTATGGGAGAAAAGGGTGGAAGAAGTTTCTGTTCCTAATCTTCTTCCGCCCTTTTCTCCCATACTTCTGCCATCTCCCGTGCTAGTCTCCCTATCCTTTATCTTCTCCTGGTATTCACTGTGCCTCCCCCCTTCCCTTCTCTTTCTGATTTGACCTGCCTTCTCATCAACTGTTACGCATCCTCTCTTAGCCTTAAGATTTCGTTCTTCAGCCATCCCAGCCTTAGACAGACTATGCATCCCCCCATTCTCCACAGGATGTCCATAAATACAGCCACCCCACAGTTATTGCAACCCATGATCCTTCCTGCTTTGTCTTCGGCTCCCCTTCCCTGGTCCCTTACCCCTCATTGTGCCCTGATCCTCTTCAGGCCCCCACCCCCACCCCTACCCTGTCTGTCCCAGTCTGCTGCCTTGGGTCCTTTACCCGACCTCCCATTCCATTCTCTCTCCCGCAGAACTTTTTTTTTTCTTCTTCCTTTGACCTAGTTATTAAGCTACTATATTTCACAGTACCCTCACAATTCTTGTACCCCTTGCTAATACTTACCTCCCTCTGACCCTTAGTTCAATTGCATGTCCTTTACAAGCGGCACCTAGAGAGCCCCCAGCAACACGCGAGGAATTTGTTTACAAACACTACTAGCTCCACCTTCCCTTATTCAGTTAGCCCCCTCCTCCGCACCTGGTTGGCCAATCACTCCTGGATGTGGTTTGCCCTGAGCATTTAATAAGGTGGTGGTGCGGGGTGGAAGCATGGGCGAAAAATTAAGCAACAATGCTGGCTGAGCACAAGTCCAGCGCCAAGCAACAGTCTTGACAGCAGCTCCTCCCTCAATTTACCAGGCCGACTGCTCAGAGGTAAGTCCTCTCCTGCTTTCCTTTTCCTGCTTTCCCCTGCCGGCTAATACCACAGTCCTTCCTTGCCCCTCCTGGTCCTTCGCCCGATCCCTGGCACCAGCTTGCAGCTGCAATCTTGCCCCTTTGCTCCCTCCTGCTTCCTGATCAGAGCAGTGGCCTGGTCCCACCCCACTCAAAAGCAACGCTCCTCTACTTGATTGGCTCCCCTAGGAGCCACATCAGCACAGAGCTGTTTCCTTATTGGTGCTGGGTCCCCCTTCACAATTGGTTCCCCAGGGACCCAGCACTAATAAGGAAATGGATTAGCGCCGTTTTTGGCAACCCCTCATGTATATGTAGTGTGTGTATAGACTATTAGCCAGTCTCCTTAATGTTTGACTTGTACCCATGATCTTTTAGCCTTGAGGTGTGCGTGTGTGTGCTGAACTAGATATCTGTACTGTGTATATGTATGTAAGTGTGTGTGTGTGTGTGTGTGTGTGTGTGTGTGTGTGTGTATATATATATATATATATATATAGAGAGAGAGAGAGAGATATATGTGTATATGTATATATGTATATATATATAGAGAGAGAGATAGCGGGATATAGATTAGATGTATGTGTATATCAGAGGACTACAAATTTGTCATAAAATGGTCAGTGTAGTCCGGTTTTAAAAATTCTGTTTTACAAGCAGTTCGTCGTTTACAACAAAATGCAGCTTCACATGGAGATTACACAGTCACTAGAAGCAACATTAAAAATGTAAGTGCACTGAAAGGCTTTGTCCCTTCTGTCTGGGTTATTAAATGTCTAGTTCCTTAGCTACGCTCTTGCTCTGTCATGTAACAGCTTCCAAATAACAGGGAGCTACTGACAAACAGCGATGAGATCATTTTGTGGGCCTATAGCTCTGAGATGGGATTAAAGGTAGAGACCATGCAGGTTATGTTACAGGCAACTAAATACATAAGGACATTTGCCTCTGGTACATATAGCCGTTTTGGAACAAAAGGGTCACAGAGATCCAAACCCCTCTAACACTGGGATTCAATGCTTTGAGAGAGAGGCAGTGTCTGGCAGCTTTGCCTTTTGAATATGTGTAAAAAAAAAAAAAAAAAAAAAATGGGAGGGGCTCTGCTTTACATTTTGGGAGATTGTGCTCGACACAAACCAAATGTAAAGCTCTTGAACCAAATGGAACTACTCGGAATGGGAGGTCTTGTACCCATCAGTTAGGAACTTGCTACCCACTCCACCCCTAAATCTTATAGCCCCCTAAGTCATATGCATTAGCGGTGACAGAGAACAAATGAAGTTGAATCCATAAAGCAGCTAAAGACTTTTAAGGCAGCAAAATGTTTTTGGGGAAAAGAAAGGCAAATCGGTAAAGATGACATTTTATTTATTATTTTATTAGAAGCCATATCAGAATTACAATCCTTTGAGTCAGACTCCTTTACAAAGGCTCCACGTCAGAGATGGACAACAACGAACAAACAAAAACTAGAGTAAACATCACATTAGTTAAATAATAGAAGGTAAAATACAAGATTGGCGTGCTAGATATAGGCAGTAATAGAGCAATTAATCAAATCAAACTTATTTAACCAGGCATCAACACTGTTGAGCAAGCTCATTTTCAAAGTGGTCCTGGACAAAAAACGATACAAAACAAAGACAAGGCAATACAGAAATGTTGACATTGGTAAATTGAGGTACAAGGAAGGATGCAAGATACTTAGATCCGTAGGGGAACTTCGACTTGGGTATTATCCGAAGAAACAATAAAAGTAAGAAAGGGGAAGGTAGAGTAGAAAGCTTGAAAATTGGCTGGGGCGTGCAGATGGAGAAGACAGACAGGCAGGGGCCTGGAAATGGATAAGTAAAGACAGGTAGGAGGAGTGAAGGTCGAAAAGAGGAAGGGGAGTGCGTGTAATGGCATCCCTATGGGTGATGGGAGATGACGTAACAGAGTAGGGACACCAATAAACTGAAAGGACAAATTACCTATAGCAGCTACAAGGTTCCCGCAGATACTAGACTAGCAGAGATTTGAAGGAGACGGGGCTAGATAGTTAGGTAAGTTTGAGTGTGCTTTGCATAGTGTTCTAAAGTGAAGGGAGTGCGGCGGTAATTGCGGTGAGTCTAAGGTTAGTTTTCACTCTGGGCACTTGGAAACAGAGTTGCGTAACGTCTGAGACCATAGGAGCCATGGGCATGTTTGAACAGACTAGAAATATATGCAGGGAGCTTGTCAGTGAGAGCTCTATAGAACCAAGTAGTGCATTTATTTTTCTCCTTGATGACAGTGAAGGCCAGCCCGCCATTTGGTACAGAAGACAATGATGGGTGTGAAAAGGCAGGTTCTAGGGACATGGATATGTTGTTCATCCACACTTATTGGCAGGTTCCTTGCCGCTTTAAATCTTGCCGGAAGGTCTTCAAGCTGGCTCCTCCCACCCACCCGGTGGTAAACCTCGCCCCATGACGCCAGATCTTCCTTACCGCTTGGAAGGTCAGGTTCCCTCCTTAACGCGTTGCGCTTAAGACTGGTTCCTAATTCTTCGAAAAGTTCGAAATTGAAAAGTTTTTGCAAAAAGACTTCGGTCTTCTTCTCCTCGCGGCTGCGATGGACAAATCGACTCCCAGATTTCGGAGGTGCCCTTGCGGGCAGAAGATGTCTAGGACGGATCCGCACTCCACGTGCGTCTACTGCCTGGGCCTTGAGCACGACCCGCAGGCCTGCGACTTGTGCTCTTCCTTTTCGGCCTACGTCCTTGAAGACCGTGCTGCCCGATTACAACTGGGGCGCCCCGAGAAAAGAATTCCACCGGTGAAATCTAAAGAGGCCCGATTGGCGGTGTCCGGCGGCGGGCTCGGCGGATCAGCTTGAGCAGATGATCGCCCTCGAAGAGGGCGGGCGTGGACGCTTCTACCTTGGCTGCGGCATTTGTCCCACTCTCTCGGTGCCTCTTACTCGGCTTCTTTATGAGCTTTGTCTGACCCTCTGACCACAGGTGAGGTCCAACTATGGGACCTTCTTCCAGGTCCAAGAAGCAAAAGTAAGTCTCTCCGTCGACGCTCTTGGGAGCGGGAAAGATCCCCCTTCCCTTGTCGACAGTCGACTTCGGTCGACCCCTCAGCTTCGGCCACTGGCTTCACGGTGTCCCCGTCAGGCCTGTTGGCCGAGACTCCCGTTGACGCAGTCGAGATTTTTCTCAACCCGTTGGACGGGTTGTCGGCTGGAGAAGCTAAGAATCCCCGGTTCCCCCGGTGGGAGTTACGGATCCCTTCGGCTCGTCTGTGCCTCTGGTTCGGGCCTTGATGGGATCATCCGAGCCGAGGGAGTGCCGATTTCGACACTTCTCCTCGCCTTCTCGCCTAGTCGAGACTCTTGGTCTCGGTCTTGGACATCCTCGTGGTCAACCGATCCGCCGTCATAGGCGGGTCTCGTCTCGGCACATCGACAGCGCGCCGCGCTTCCTCTTCCTCGGACGAGGAGGCTTCGCGCAAGTTGCGCCGAAGTACGAGGAACTTATGTGGCAACAGCTCCTTTTGACTGGGAATAAGCCGACCCAGTCGCCTTCCCTGCCATTAAGTGGTTGTCATCGAGCAGCCGAAACAACCCTCGTTATAGTCGAGGAGCCTGTTCCCAGGCGGTTGTTTGGCCAATTCCAGCTGACCCACTTTATCTGGTGGAGCCTCCGCCCACAGCCATTAGTTGGGGCTCCGACCAAAAATTCTCGGTCGGCTTTGGGTTTGGCCCCATAGGCTGTTGGTCACCCTCACTCCCGATAAACCTCGGCAGGTGGAGGGTGGCTCAGGGCCGAGGCAGCTCTTTGAGGACTCTTCTGAGTCCGATGATGGTTCCTCCCTCTTTCCAAGCGCATAGACTTGGAGTCCTCGGGAGGACAGTCAATGGACGATAAGCCCTTTCGTCCTTCTTAGGGTTGCTTCGACTCATCTCGGAGTCCACTGGGATGAAGCTCGAACCCGTTTCTAAACGGGCCAGGTATTACCTCACGGAGATTCTGGACCGAGAGGATTCTCCTACGGAGGCCTTTCCGGTGGCCAAAGCCATAGTGGGTCCGGCCTTGGAACTTTGGCAGCGTCCTGCTTCCTGCCCTGCGCCTTCGGCCAGGTTGGCTAGGAAGTATGCGGTCCCCACGGTTCCCTGTCGGTTTTTGAACACCCTCGGCCGAGGGTTGGTTACCGCAGCTGTTGTGCAGAACGCCAGGATGTGGACAAACCTCCCGACAAGGAATCCAAGAAATTGGATTATGCCGGGCGAAAAGTCTATGCTGCGTCCTCTCTCGGCCTTAGTCAGGCCAGTTCGGCCGTCCTCATGGCACATTTTTCTCACGCCCTGTTGGGCTCCCTGGATGAGGTTGTCCCTCATCTTCCCGCAGATCTGCAGACTACCGTCAGGCAGGTGCAGGACCAGGGCAGTGGCTAAACAGCAGCTCCAGACTACATTAGACATTGGGGACTCATGTGCCAGGTCTATGGCGGCTGCAGTGGCCATGCGTCGTCGGGCTTGGCTGAGGATATCCACCTTTACTTCGGATACCCAGCACAAGTTGGCAGATGTTCCCTTTTTGGGGACTGACCTCTTCGGCCCTGGGGTGGAAGGTCACCTGCAGAGGAATGAGAAGTCCAATGCTACCTTGGACTCGGTCTCTTCCGCTCAGAAGGACAAAGGCCGCAAGCCACAGCCTAAGCCCTTTCGTCCTTCTGCGCTCGCGGCGCGCCCGGCCCAGCAACGTCAGGGCCAGCAGGCTCGACCTGGTATCCCAAGCCTGGGGCTGCCGGCTTCCTCCAACAGGAAGCAGGGAGGTAAAGGCCCAGGAGGTTCCTCGGCCGGTCCCTCCTCCAAGCCTGCCCAGTGACGGGCTGAGGGGTGTCGCCCCCATCCCTGTCACCTCACCCCTGGTTCCCCCCGTGGGGGGACGGCTCAGACACTTCCTTTCCGCTTGGTCCACTGTTACCACGGACAGGTGGGTACTGGAGGTGGTGGGAAAAGGCCTACCTCGGGAATTCGAGCAGGCCCCGCCCTTCAGAGCCGTCGCACCTCGGGGGGCCTCGGGGTTCGCAGCCTCACTGGCGGCTCGCCGAGCCGACATCGCTCTCCTCCTCCAAAAGGAGGTGATCACGGAGGTGGAGGACCCCCCTTCAGACCCGGGGTTCGTGTCCAGGTATTTCCTGGTTCTGAAACGGACGGGGGGCTGGCGCCCCATTCTCGACCTACACGACCTGAACAAGTTCCTAAGGTCTCGAACCTTCAGAATGGTCACTCCGGCGCAGATAATACCATCTCTGGAACACGGTGTGTGGTTCTGCTCACTGGACCTACAGGACACGTTCTTTCATGTCCCTATCCGTCCGTCACATCGGAGATTCCTCCGCTTTCGGGCGGAGGGATCCCTCTTCGAGTTCCGAGCCATGCCCTTCGGCTTATTTCCAGCTCCCAGGGTCTTCACCAAATGCATGGCAGTGGTGACAGCATTCCTGCGGTGCCGAGGGGTCCGGGTGTACCCTTACCTGGATGATTGGCTGATAGCAGCCTCCTCCAGACGGGAGGTGGAGCGGTCCAGAGATCTGGCCCTCCAGGTTTGCTCTCGAGTAGGCCTTCTCATCAACGAGGCCAAGTCGGAACTCGAGCCAAAGCAGGTGATCCTGTTCATCGGGGCAGAGCTCGACTCTCTTCGAGCCAGAGCATGACTCCCTGCGGACAGGGCCGAGGTTCTTACCTCCTTTGCCCAATCATTTCTGGTTGGGCAATCGCGTCCTGCCCGGGACTTCCTGCGCCTTCTGGGTCTCATGGCGGCCTGTACCAGCGTGGTCCGTTGGGCCCGCTGGCACATGCGCCCCCTTCAGTGGGGACTGGCCAGCCAGTGGTCCTGGCAGCTGCGATCTTTGGACCAGCTAGTGATAGTGACCCAGGAGATGTGGGACTCTCCAGTGGTGGATCGTTCCATTCCATTTGCAGGAGGGCATCCCGTTTGTCCGCCCCGAGCCGACGGTCTCCTATTGACCGATGCCTCTCTGATGGGTTGGGGTGCCCATCTGGGGGAACACCGAGTGCACGGCCTCTGGTCCCCGCGGGAGTCCCGATGCCACATCAACCTGCTGGAACTCCGAGTGATCCGCCTAGCTCTCACCGCCTTTGCTCCGTTTCTCCGGGGTCAAGTGGTCCGAGTCCAGACGGACAATACCACGACCATGTACTACCTGAACCGCCAGGGCGGGACGCGCTCCATGCTTCTATGCAAGGAAGCTCTCCGCATTTGGTCACTCGTGCGCAGCCTGGAGGCGGATCTCCTAGCCATTCATGTGGCAGGAGCCTCCAACACCCTGGCCGATGCCCTGAGCCGGATAGGGGCTGCATCTCACGAATGGTCTCTCCTGCTGGAGGTAGTACAAGATCTGTTCTCCCACTGGGGCACACCTCAGGTGGACCTGTTTGCCTCCAGGGAGAACGCGAAGCTGAGGCTGTTTCATGCCCGCCCCCCTCAGCAGGGCTCGCTGCAGGGGGATGCCTTCTCGAGGCTGTGGACCCCGGGCCTCTTCTACGCCTTTTCCCCCATTTCCTTGATTCACAAGGTGCTTCTCAAAGCAAGGAGGGACAAGGCGCAGGTGATCCTGATAGCCCCAGACTGGCCCCGCCAGTTCTGGTACCCAGATCTCCTCAGCCTCAGCTCCAGGCTCCTGAGGCAGCTTCCAGCTCGCCCGGAACTGCTTTCAGTCAGTCAGGGGAAGGTGTTCCATCCGGACCTTCAATCCCTGCACCTGACGGCCTGGTTCCTGAGCGGCTTGAGTTCCAGGCCTTGGGTCTTTCCGACGAGGTCCTCAATGCTGTTGAGGCGTCCCGTAAGGAGTCGACCAGAAAATGCTATGCCTTCAAATGGAAGAGATTCTCCATTTGGTGTCAGGGCAAGGGCTTGGACCCTTCCTCCTGTTCTGTGGCAAGCATTTTGGACTATTTATGGTCCCTTTCTTGTCAAGGGCTTAGGTCGACGACCCTGAAGGTGCACCTGGCAGCCATCTCTGCTTACTGGGCGCGGGCCGGGAAGCAGTCGGTGGCGCGCAGGAAAGGTGGTCGGGCGCTTTTTCAAAGGCCTTGATCACATTTCCTCGGTGCGAGAACCTCCACCTCCGTGGGATTTACTGCTGGTACTGGCAAAGCTCATGGGCAAGCCATTGAACCAATGCACAGGTGTGATCTCTCACCTGTCGTGGAAGACCGCCTTCTTGGTGGCTATCACGTCAGCCAGAAGGATGGGAGAGCTCCAGGCACTTTGCATCGAGTCTCCTTACCTGGTTTTCCACAGGGACAAGGTTGTCCTGCGCCCCCACCCGAAATTCCTTCCGAAGGTGGTGTCGGAGTTTCACCTTAACCAGGTGCTGACTCTGCCGGTGTTCTACCCCAGTCACACCTCGGAGGCCGAATATAGGCTCCATACTCTGACCTTTGGGGAAGGGCGCCGCTTATTACAAGGAGCGCACGGCTGAAATTCGGGAGAGGTTCGCCAGCTGTTTATCACCTACGCTGAAGCCGCACCTGGCAGACCTGCAGCCAAGCGGACGACAGGCAGGTGGGTCACCTCCTGCATAGATCGTTGCTATAAGTTGGCGGGCATGGAGCCTCCCAGAGGGATAAGAGCTCATTCTACCTGTCATACTGCTGCATCGGTGGCTGCTTCCAGGGACGTCCCTGTCCAGGAAATCTGCAGGGCTGCTACCTGGAAGTCAGCACACACCTTTATTACCCATTACCACATCGACCTTGAGTCACGCCGGGATGCTGGTTTTGGGGCCTCAGTTCTCCAGTCCTTATTTCCCAAGTAAGTATTGGGGTGTGCGCTTTGCCTCCTCCTCCCGGAGAACTGCTAGAGTTCGTTAATAAGTGTGATGAACAACATATCCATGTCCCTAGAAATACAGGTTACTCACCTGTAACAGGAGTTCTAGGAATGGTATATGTTGTTCATCCACACGACCCACCCGACCTCCCCGGCTTCGACGCACAACCTGAGCTTCCAGCGGGCCAGATCTGGCGTCATGGGGCGGAGCCGAGAGTTTTGCCACCCGGGTGGGTGGGAGGAGCCAGCTTGAAGACCTTCCGGCAAGATTTAAAGCGGCAAGGAACCTGCCAATAAGTGTGGATGAACAACATATACCATTCCTAGAACTCCTGTTACAGGTGAGTAACCTGTATTTAAAGATGAATCTTAGAGCTCGGTGGTATAGGGTGTCAAGTTAATTAAGCGCTGTGAGAGGGCAGTGATTGTAAAGGAAATCGGCATAATCAAGTACAGGTAGAAAAGTGGTTTGTACTAGTCTCTTTCTAGCATCTGTGGTAAGCAAATATTTGATACGATAAAAAGGCCGAGTCGCTGTCTTAACTTTTTCAAGACTTCATTTAGGTGGCATAGGAAGTTAAGTTTGTTGTCCAGCCAGAACCCTAGGTATTTAAAGGTATCTACTGAATCCAGGGGTTCACCCATAAGCGTTAATAATGGTGGGATGGGTGCAGTGCCAAGGGCTGCTATGGGAGACTATGTTGTAAGGAGGTAAAGTCTCATTGTAGGTCTTCATAGGTCGTGAGAAGTGAGGAGTTTGAGGCATAGAATACCGTGTCATCGATGAATAGATGCACGTTTGCTACTTGTAGGTGAGAGTCCAGGTTGTTGATATAAATAGCGAATAGAATAGGTCCCAGAATGGAGCCTTGGGTGACCCCTCCAAAAGGGATTTCTGAGGAGACAGGTCGCCTGCTGATTTAACTTGTTGCAATCTGTTAGAAAGGTGGCTAGAGAACCAGTTGATGGCAGGGATGTCTACGCCAATATTTCTCAGTGATGTAAGCATGATGTTGTGATCCACAGTGTCGAAGGCTTTGCTGAAGTCGAGAAATGGAGCAACTACATGTTTTTTTTTTTTTTTTTGAGTCCAAGGCATTTTGCCAGTCTGTAGTTACTTTTGCAAGAGCAGAAATGGTACTGTGTTTTGCCCAAAACCCAGAACTGTGCAGAGTTTAGGAGATTGTGCTGGTCCAAGTGATCTCTGATTTGAGTATTGTCAACCTTTTACTAGATTTTTGAGAGTGTGGAGAGTATAGAACTAGGCCGGTAGTTATTCAGGTCTCAAGGGTCTCCTGACTTAGAGAGGTAGAATATGGGCAGTCGTCCACATCGCAGGTAATTCACCTTGACTCGAGGAGATGTTAAATAGTTGAGTGATAGGGGCGTTCAGGTGGAAGTAGCCAAGCTTTAAGAAGAATGGTGCAATGTTGTCCGCACCGGCGCTTTTTTTTGTATCCAGTGCCAAAAGGAGGTCCTCCACTTGCTCAAATGAAATTGTAGAAAAGCTGAATACAGGAGGGTTTGGTTGGTATGGATGAGGAATAGCATTTGTGTTAATTGAGCTATCAACCAGCTCCTACCTAGGCAGTAGTTGCGTAGCAAGGAGGCGACTACTTAGAACTAGAGGTGGTCCTGTCCAGGGAAGTAGTTTGGCTGGACAGGAGTCCATTGTCAGAGATGCTGGAGTAGGGGATTTGGAGGGGGGGGGGGACTAGTTGGGGGCAGTTACAGGTGCGGGAGGAGAGGAGATGGTCATGAAGGAATGATTTGAAGCATCCCGACTTTGGGTTCTTGATGGAGCTGGGTAGAGAGTTTAGCCATGTGGGGGCTCTGTAGGGGAAAGAGCGTTGACCAAGGGAGGTTCTGAAATGCGGAACTAGTTGGTTTGGACGAGCTACAGGTGGCTACTGTAGTAGGAGCTGGTTGAATGAGCGGGATAAGGCTAGGGCGGCCAGGCCACTGGATATCTTCCTTGCGAGGAGGCAGGTTTGGTACTTCAGTCTGTCCTTGAAATTGAGCCAGTTGGCCAGATTGTACGGCGTGCAGGTGTGGGTAAGTCTGGGGTACCCTGTGGCTAATCTACAGGCCTTGTTTATGGAGACCTTAATCCTCTGGAGTGCAATGTTGTCTGCAGCTCCATAGACCAGAATCTCATAGTCAATGAGGGACAAGACTGAGAATACCACCAACTTTTTTGGTTTTATGCTGACTGAATTGTGTGTGCGCAGTCTGTGTTTGCTTGTTCATCTGTGTGCGCATGGTTGGTGTTTGGGAGGGCCGGGCACTAATGGCGGCTTGAACACTTGATGTCTATAGGCTGGGTATATTCATAGATGCATAGAAAGGTGCTTGCATAAAAATAGTTCATCGTGTCTGCCTATTTTCCTGCCCGAACCATCCCAACCTGTTGTTGAAGTGCCTTGGCCAATGCTCTAGTGGAAGTTCAGGCCCTAACCCTTCCACTTCCCCTGCCTTTGCTTTCACCAACCCCTTGTAGCTTATCTTACACACTCTGGATACCCAACATTGTCTTGGCGTTTACCACCTCTCCAGATAGGCTGTTCATCTATTCACTGCTCTTTCTGTGAAGAAGTAATCCTTCACATCCTTACTGAGCCTCTCCCCCACCAGCTTATCTTATTACCTAACTTATCCCTCATGACGTTAGAACAGGTTGTAACACTCTGATCTTTTGTATTCCCTTCAGAACTGGTTCAGCTCTTACCTAACAGGTAGGTCAGTCTGTGAGAGTTGGAGAATCCCTATCTTCTCCACTCCCCATACTCACCGTTGTCCCCCAAGGCTCTGTCCTTGGCGCTCGTATATTTTTCCATATTTCTTAATGACCTTCCATCTGTCTGCCCATCTGCGGCTATCCAGATGTATGTGGATAACACAGTCCTGTATGCATCTGGCTTTTATCCAGCAGAGTTAGTTTGCAAACTTTAGCCTGATTTTGACACTATACAGAAATGGTTCCGGTCAAGTCAGCTTTTTCTTAACGCACACAAAAAACAAAAAAAAAGGTCTCCCATATGCTTTGGCACCAAGCTGAGACTTTCAAAGCTCCTATCCCTCCCCTCCTTCCACACTCTAGATGGAGAGACTATTGATGACACACCCTCATTCAAGAACCTCTGCTTCTGGCTGCACTGACACCTTGACTTCTCACAGCACATAGACGCCATTCACAAAAAAACTCCACCCCAAGCTTGATGCCCTGTATAGGAACAAAAGCTGCATCCCACTACCTGCCCACCAAGACATCATAGCTAAGATGCTCCTCCCCTTCTTTGATTATGGTGACATAGTCTATGGTGCTGCCCCAAAGTCCACCCCTGGCCAGACTGGACCCCCTCTTCCATTCATTCTGCTTCTTTGCCTTGAACTGTCCTCCTCACATTCACCACTGCTCTTCATACTCTGTACTCCCTTCCCTCCCTGAAAAATTGCTGTCTGACCCACTGCCTCTCTTCTCAAAGTTCTGGCTCGCTTCCCTCACCCCTCATCTGAGCTCCCTTATCTCACCTGTGCGCCCCCCCCCCCCCACACACACACACTTACTCTCTCCACACTCCAGGTTACCGCTCCGTCATGCTACCCTCTCGCAAATCCCTTGCTGGCCAGGCTGTTTTCTCCTTCCCCTTCCTAAACTGTATAACTCTCTCCCACTAACTGTTCACTGTGCTTCCTCCAAACACTATCCTCTCTGCTCTAAATCCACACTGCCCCCTCCTGCACCTGCCCTATTTAATAGACCCTCCCCAGCCCCACACTCATCCCTTCTTCTCTGCCTCTTCCTGTCCCTTCTTCTCTGCCTCTTCCTGTCCCTTCCTTCTTCTCCCCCTCTACCCTTCCTCCCACTCCCCTTCAGTTTCCTCCATCCCCTCCCCTTACACCTAAGCCCCATCTTGTCTATAATTCCCTGTAGAAGCGTGGAACTGGAGCACCCCTATTCACTCGTCACGATCATTTTTTGTTCCCTTGTTTCTTCTGCATCTTATGCTGTAAATGTGTATTAATCAGTTGTACTATTGCAATGCCGAGTAACTATAGCATTGTATTGTGTATTTACTGAATTTTATTCCTCTGTGCTACCATATCTACCCCCCGGATGCATCTGGAGACGAGCTATTCAAGCTTAGCATCTCTTTCCTGGTGAAACTCTGTTACATAAATAACAAAATAAATAACTTTAAATGTTTCTGTCTTGTCACCTCATAGCCTCTAGTGAGCACATGTTCGTTTTTTTTTTAACTTTGTTAATTTCTTGGTAAATAGATAATTAATATCCACTTTCTCATACAGGGAATAGGATAGTTACATAACAATGAGACGTTGCTACAGTTACAATAAATTGATATACAGCTGTAGGTATCCCATGCATTCTTGTACAACAGTAGTGGGGGAATCCCATGAGACATTCTGAAGATAAGGTCTCTAATAACTTGCTAGCCTCTTCAATGGCTTTAGGTGTGTCCATTAGGAAGAATAGTTTGATAGGGAGAAAACAAGTAATTAAAACTGCTATTTAACCTATACATTGAATAGGGAGAAGAAATGTCGATATCTACCCCATAGAGACTTACTCCCAGCGAGTATACAGTGGCATGATGGCCAAAGTTCAATGAAGCAATATGTAAACTGATAGGCAAACTGCAAAAAGTTTTATTCTGCCGGCCTGGGGGTGCTGGAGGTTGAGGCACTGAATGCCACACTGGTGACCTGGGTTCAGGAATGAGCCTTGGGGTGGGGGCGGCGGCAGAAGTGAGAGAGGATCGAGCGTCCAGAGAACTGTGCTCCTCTCTAGGGGAGGGATGATCATCTCGCCTGTCTGTCGCTAGCTGGGTTGATGGCACAGGCTGGGAAGGCGAGTAGCCAGTGGTCGTGGCATGTGCATGCCCCGGGAGGGAGTGGGGGTCACCAGAAAATAGAAAATGGCATCTGGGGGCCTCATGAACCCTCACTCCCGTCCCGTGGATCTGCTGCCTCCCCATATTTGGATTATGCTCCAGGGAAGGGGGAAGCTCCCTTCCCGGCCCCACCACTTGGGGGGAGGGCAAGCTGTTGGGGTGGTCGGATTTCTGTGCAGGTGGTTTTGGGGGGTGCGTGGGAGGAAAAATATAAACTAAAAATGAAAAAAAAGTTTGATTCACAGTTAGTTTAACATGAAAACAAATTCGGCATGAGTCCATTATGACAGTCCCAGAACTGCTGCACCCTATGTCTGGGGTAATAAATGGGAGCCACAAAATGGCGGATTTCCCACCACGGCTATCTAGCTGTTACTTGAATTAGTATTTAAAGAAAAGAAAAAAATACTGTCCCTAGCTCTTCATTATCCATTCTCAGTGCTTGCAAAAGAAAACAAAACAAAACAAAATGGCTTCAGTGAGGTGAAAAAGTTGTTTAAGGCACAGTTGCTGAGCTGTCCATATCTTAAGGTGTAGCTAATAAGAACAAAAGAGCAAATTAGTTCATGGCTCTGTCCTTTTCTGTAGCAGGCTGGGTGGTTTCAGGAGTTTGCTATCTAACTACAGATTCCTTCTCGGCCTTCTCTGTCCAACTGAACCGCCAGGTCTTTCCTCTATACAAAATCTGTAGGTGAGCCCATAGCAGAAATGAATGGATGATTTCCCCAAGGCTCTCAGCCTCTGTCTCACGGCATTGAAACCCTTTCGCTGTGCTCTCATTTGGAAGGAAAGGTCAGAGTACAGTTTTACGTCCACGCCATTAATAGTTGAGTCATTGTACTCTAGCTGCTGATCGAGAATCCCAAATTTTGATCTCGAAGTTCATAGGAGAATGGCGCCCGGTTGGGTTGGGATCTGCAGGGCAAACTCTTTCTGTAATGAAGACGACTGGAATCTTCAGGAATGGTAAGATTGTCTTTAAGCCAGTCTACAAGGTAGAGCAATAAGTCCAGCCCCTCGGCCCCTTCTGGGACTTCCATGATCTGAAGATTCGTGGCTCTAATTTCATTTTCTAATGCCTCCATCCTGCCATGCAGCTGTCCATTTTCTTTAGTAAGTGAGGCCACAGTGGCCATCGTTGTGGTCACCCTTGTTTTTCTGAGTCTGCAGCTAAGGCCCTTAATATTTTGATGGCAGCATCCTGTGTCTTGAACTGTGGTAACATTCTCTCCATTTTTGAATCCATAGCCCTCATGGACTCGAGCATAGCTTGCCACGGTGGGTTGGTTGTAGAGTATTGGCTGCTGGCTTCGCTGCCTGGGGCTCCTGCAGCTTACTGGTTCCAGATGACTTATCTTTTGGCGGCCCCTGTTACTGTGTTTTTGGATGACCCATGCTGAATCTAGTATCGATCTGTTCAGCAGGAGATGTAGAATCTATATTTTGCAGATATGGAGCAATTCCAAAACTTTATCCCTAGTTATTGGCACTAATGCCTCCTCGTGTAAGAGAGCTCTTGTAGAGTACATCCAGCCTGGAAGATAGCTCTCTAGCATCTCCATGAGTACATGTTCTGACTAGGCACTCCTCATATGTTTTCTCAGTGACTCTGTATCATCTTTGTAACTCGCCTTTGTACAGACTATATGGGTAATTATACTTTTTTCGGTGTGGGCTCCAGAACTGGCCACAGTGTTCCAGGTACAGTCTCATCAGTGACCTATAAAGCAGTAACAGTGCCCCCTTTCTCCTACTGGAGGACACTCTTCCCATACATCCAAGCATCCTGTTTGCCTTCCCAGTTGTCCTGGTGCACTGAGCAGATAGCTTGAGACAATTACTGAGACCCATTAAGTCCTTTTCCTTTGTGGTCGCACTGATTTTTTTCTCCTCACCCCATCCAGTGACAAGTCCCCTGATTACCTCTACCTGTGTTACATAAGATTGTACTTCTTAGCATTGAATTTAGTAGCCACTCTTCCCAGGTTCTTAGTACGTCTTCATTGCAAGTCACCACAGGAATGGAGGAGAACGGAGCATGGGTGGGAGGGAGGTGAATCTTGATTCTTTTATCTTAAGCTGTTGGGAAATTAGATTTTGTAAGAAGTGCTGTGCTGCACTAATGTTTTGAAACAGTTTGTGACTGAAATGGGTTTGGGAGGATGGGGCTGGCTGGAAAGGGAGGGACTCTGAGGGAGGAAGCAGTGACCACGTGACCCGGGCTGAGCCAGTAGGGAAGTCTGTGTTCAGGTCTTAAAAGGGGTCATTTTAATAGTCCCAGGGCCATTGCAAGCCACCGCAGGAATGGAAGACTGAGCATGGGAGGGAGTTGAATCTTAATTGTTTTATCTTAAGCTGCTGGGGAATTTGACTTTAGTGCAGCAAAACACTTCTTATAATGTTCTGAAACAGTTTGTGGCTGAAATGGGGGGGGGGTTGGGAGAATGGGTCTGGCTGGAGAGAAAGACTCCGAGGGCAAAAGCGGTGACCACGTGACTTGGCTGAGCCAAAAGGGAGGCCAGTGTCTATTTTTATGTCCCAGTGAGCCAAGCAACCCCGAAGCACGAGTGCCAGAAAGCAGGAGTGTGGTGGCTGACTAGGTGGCATCTGCAGGGAGGACCGCAGGCCTCGCATGCCTGGATATACAAGGTCCCAAGAGTCAGGTGGTGGCATAGGATACTGAAGGGAAGTAACTGGAGCTGATAGTGGGGGTCACAGAGGTGGGAATAAACCAGTTGAGAGAATAAGGAAAATGGAGAGACATGGGGATGAGGTGAGCAGCAGGCATGGAGAGGGGTAAGGGGGTGGGGAATGGATGGTAGAGGCAGGTCGGAAGGGGAGTCAGGATGGGTGGTAAGCTGCAATGGGTGTGGGGTGGCCATCTGGGGGATTGCTTGGAGGGTAGGGGGTTGTAGGGTATGACGACAGATGATGCAGTTTAGGGAGGAGGTTGACAGACTGGGAAGGGAACTGAGTAGGTGGGGAGAGTGGAGCAGGGGGGAACAGCAGGGGTCAAGGAACAAAATGAGGACCAACACAGTAGGTGCAAAAGGTGAACAAGGGGGACTGCAATGGGAGAGGAGTTGAAGGGCAAACCATACGACCACTAAGGAGCAGTTGAGCCCTGGGGCCGAAGGATGGAGTGAGGTCAAGAAAGGAGGCAGGGAACTGGAACAGAGCATGCTGTGAGGTTGCAGGGAGGGTGGAATGGGGAAGAGCAGAGTAAAGGGGGGGGAGGGTAAGAACAGGTTCTCAGTGCTAGCAAGCCTGGGTCAGTTGCAAAGAACAAAGGGGAACCTGATAGTCTGTGTTGGTGGGCGAGCTAGTAGAGAGACTAGAAGTAGGGTCAACTCAGGAGAGGGGAACAAGGCAGTGGAGGAAGGGTGGCTGAAGGGGGGGCAGGAGACTCTGGGGAAAGTGTGGGGGGGACACAGGAAGGGTATGGAAAGACGGGGGTCAGTCAGGGAAGGAGTACTAAGAAAGAGAGGAGAGGATTGATTGTAGAGGAATGGAAAAGATCATCATCATCAAATCTTTATTTATTCAGGCGAACATCATTGAGCAAGGCTCATTTACAAGATGGACCTGATAAGGTCAAGGTTCAATAGTTGATACACAACAGATGCATCATACACTTATATGACAGTTATACATACAGGGGAAAATAACGTTTATAAACACAGTGATGTACAGTAAATTCACATGATAAAAAACGGTTACAGGAAAGTTAAGCTAATATTTACAGTATGTACAGTATTTACATATCCCAGTGGGGGGGCATGGCAGACACTCAACATAATGTAATACTAGGATGGTGAAGGTATTACTGGGTGCCATAAGATGGGGTGTCTGTCTGGAAGGAATATGCCATATGGTTTGGAAGGAGATTTGTGAGATGACAATGCTAGCTCTAGTGGTAGCAATTGCATTTCTCTTGAAGAAGACTGTACAATGATGTTTAAAGGATGCAGATGGAATGATATTGGACAGTTTTAGGGATTTTGTAGGGTGTTCCATGCTATAGCTAGAGAATAGCTGATTGCTGCCCTCCTAGCCTGGTGTTGAATTTGGGCAATTTGAGCAGGATGATGTTGTTGCTTCTTAGGGCATAGGAGCTAGGAGAGGTCTGGGTGAAGCAGTCCAGGATATAGTTTGGAAGTTGTTTTGACAACGCTCTGTAAATCCATAGTGCTGCATTTCTGTTCCTTCTGAGGTGAAAGGAAACCCACCCAACTGCAGCATAAAGAGAGAAATGAGTATTAGATGGCAGATCTGTAATGAACCTTATTGCTGTATGATATAAGATATCCAACTTGTGATGGTAGGAGATGGGGCAGTGACTATAAAGGAAGTCTGCATAGTCAACAACTGATAGAAAAATGGCCTGGACTAACCTCATCTTTGAGTCTCTGTTTAGGAAGGGTTTTAATGTATAGAGAAGGCCAAGCCTTTGGCGAAGCTTTTTTAACAGTTCTTCTAAATGAAGATCAGGGGAGGCACTAGTGGATAGAGGGATGGAGGGGGCTAATGCAGAGCAAAGGGGTACTGAATCGAGAAGGGACTGAATGAAGAGGGAACTACAGGTAGGGAATGGTAGGGGCAAAGGTACATTTTACACGGGTGGCAGCATGGAGGAGTGAGGGGGTCTAGGGCAAGGGTTAAACAGGTGTCTTGTGGGGCAAAGAAGCCTTTGGGGATAGAATCTGGTAGGAGATTAAGAATGTGTGCAGATGAACAGTTTGCACCAGGGAGGCAAGCAGGACCGGGGTGGGGGGTGTCGTCATCCTGGGAGATCTGATATTAAAAGGTGTTGGATGGAGAGGCTGAGGAGCCAGGAAGAGCCACATATGGGTGGAGTGTATGCCGGGCATGACAGTGGGGGAAAGTGGGGCAGTAATATTAAAGGGTGTGTGGGGAGGCTAACTGGGAAACCTCATATCATGGTGCACCTGGGGACTAATGATCTGGAAGGAGATGGGTTGGAAGAGGTGCAGGAAGCATTCAAGGTTATAGAAAGGTTGTGCAGCAGAGAGGAGGACAGTATTCTCGGAGATTCTCCTGGTAGTGACAGCTGGCACGGCCAGGAAAATAAGAAACTCAGAATTCAGCAGATAGCTGGGAATATGGTGAGGCCATGAGATATGGACTGGTGGGGGGAGGGGTGGAGAAGCACATAGGATAAGGACCTGTATGCACCAGGTAGGCTGCACTTGAGCAGGGAAGGCTCAGGGGTCCTAAAGACAAAGCTGGGGGAGTTCATTGCAGAAAAGTATAGTTTAAACTTTGGGGAGGGGGGTGGGCAGCAAACAGTGCCACCAGGAAAGGGAGACCACCAGGCGCCCCCCTTCCCATAGAATGGCAAGAGGAAAGGAATCAAAAGGCAAAAAGGGGAGGGGTTAGGGAAGAAGATGTAGGCAAACAGCAAAAGAAGTCACAGTGGAGCATGGTCTAATTGAATGCAAGAAACCTAGGTAATAAGACACTGTAGGCTTTGATGACGGTAGGGGAGGTGGACATAGTTGCCATAACTGAAACATAGGCCACCCAGTACCAGTACTGGAACTAGCGATCCCTTGGTACAAACTGTACCGTAGGGACGGGGAAAGGGGGAGTGGTAGCTCTCTTTGTCAAGGAGGGGATATTGTGCACCAGGGAGGAGGGCAAGGCCGAAGCCTTATGGATTCAACTACAGAACTTAAAGGGTAGGAAGGTGAGATTGGGGGTTGGTGTATAGGGCTCCCTCCCAAAGTGTGGTAATGGACAGGGAACTGGGGGAGCAGATTGAGGTTCAGCGGTAAGGACAACACAGTGGTGGTCGGGGACTTCAATCTGCTGGGGGTGGATTGGAACACACCAGCCACTTCAAGTGCCAGAGAGCACGCCTTCCAGGACAGTTTCCTCATACAGAAAGTGATAGAGCCAACCGTGGAGGGGAATATTCTGGACCTGGTACTTACGGACAGTGAGCTAGTCCAAGACATACAGGTGGAGGACCCCTGGTGGGAAGTGACCACCGCATAGTGTGATTCTCCCTCAGTCTGGGGAAGGAGAGAGCCAATACAAAAACAAGAGTGGTGAATTTTAGGAGAGCAGACTTTGGCAGAATGGAAATCATTTTCAAAGGGCACCTAGACAACAGCCTGGACATGGATGCAAAGCAGAAATGGAACATTATAGAGTGGTCTGGCATAGGCCACTAGCTCTTGCAGCAAGTACCAAAGCAAAAAGGCCAGAACTAAGAAACAAAGCTGGCTGAATAGAGAGGTAGTGAGTAAGGGAAAAGAGAACGGCCTTTAGAAAGTATAAAGGATCCCTCCAGGATGAGGACAGGGAGATGAACAGAGTAGTGAGGGCAGCCAAGGCTTCAAAAGAACTAAGGCTGGTGCAGGGAATCATAGAGTGAGATATGGATTTTTTCAGGTATATAGGAGAGTAGAAAGTGCCAAGGAACAGATTGTAAGGATTAGGAAGGAGGGAGGGTGGGCAGAGAAGGGGGCAAAGCAGGCAGAAGTTCTAAACAAGTACGTCTGCTCAGTGTTTACCAGGGAGAGGGATGGGCTTTTACCTCAGGGGAAGGGGGAACTGGGAGAGGAGGTGACAGGCATGGAGATCCCAGTTGAAGGGGTGTTGGAGGGCCTTAGGACCCTAAGGGTGGATAAGGCACCTGGTCCGGACGGAGTGCATCCTGGCGTGCTTAGGGAGTTGGTAGGAGTCCTGGTGGATCGCTGGCGGATTTATTCAACACTTCCTGAGTACTGGATGCATGCCCAGTGATTGGAGGATGGCACATGTGGTGCCAATCCTTAAGAGTGGGCCCAGGGATGAACCTGGGAACTACAGACCGTCACCAGTGAGCCTTACAGCCATTGTGGAAAAGCTAATGGAGACTATCCTTAAAGAGCTAGTGTACTGTCTAAAATTAATATTAGATTTTAAAAGCAGTCAACCATTACTTTTTACATCTGAGGTACTTTTTCTTTTTCCTTTAATTAGAAGATTGTTTACCTGGTCTTAGGTGTGCAGTGTGGAACAGCTCTTGGCCTGGCAGTTGACATAGCTTCCTCTAGTGGCCCCCGCAATACATCATTAGCATTGTGACTGCACTGACTTTGACCTCACTGCTACTCAGGAACAGCAGGTGAGTAACTGCCAGGTAATTCACCTGTGATATCAGTCGGTGAGATCATAATACTGATGTAGTGTTGGGCAGTAGAGTTAAATATGTCCACTGCCAGGCTAAGAGCTGTTTCACACATCCAGCACAGTATTATCACATAGAATAACTTATGATTAAAAGGAAAGAACAAATTAATACTTAAGAAATAGTTACAACTGACTACTACTTAAAATTTGTATTTTCCTGTCTGCCTGTTTTGGTTCCACTAGCTCTTTAAGGAAAGGCTGGTGAGTTTCCTGGAGGAGAATGGCCTACAGGATGACAGGCAGCACGAGGTTCTATTTGGCAGATCATGCTAGCTAGAGCAACCTTGTCGACTTTTTTTTTACTGAGTTTTGAGGTCACTGGATAGGGGCCATGCAGTGGGTGTCCTTTACCTGGACTTCAGCAAGGTGTTTCTCTGTGCCCCATGGAAGGCTGACCAGCAAGTTAAATAGCATGGGAGCAGGGAGGAAACTGATTAGATTAGGAGCTGGTTGCAGGGCAGGCAGCAAAGGGTAGCAGTTGGAGGAGAGCTCTCAGCACCCAGGGTTGTAACCAGCAGGGTCCCACAGGGGTCTGTGCTATTACCAGTACTATTTAACATATTCATAGCTGACATATCCGGAGGAGAGATTGAGGACGCTCAACATGTATAAGGAGCAAGATCAACCTCTTTGCAAACAATACTAAGATCTGTGCTGAAGTAGATGGTGAGGAAGGGGGTAAGGTACTGCAGGAGGATTTGGGGGCACTGGAGCACTGGTCAGCCACATGGCAGCTGAGGTTCAGTGCTAAGAAAAATGCAAGGTTTTGCACTTGGGAGCAAAAAACCCAGAAATCGGCTACTGGTTGGGGAGAGTGCAGTTAACCACTTCGGCTGAGGAAGAAGATCATGGTTTGACACCAGACTTCAGAATAAGAAGCCTGCGTGATCATCCTATTAATTTATTTGCTTTTGGTAACCGGGTAAGTGCACAAGACAGAACTACCTATTTTCAGGCACGACCTGGGAGAGTACAAATCAAGGAATAGATAAAAACAAATGCATATACAGTGTTGTACAATAGGAGATTCCAAACAGTTGCACAGTGGTGTAAGTTACATAGTAGAGGTACATATCACACAGTAAAATAGGAACAAAACAGACAAAAAGGCACAATTTACTGTTAATGTGCAAAACATGACAGTGCTGTTGGTAAGTCCGCAAGGAGACAATTCCCAGGCAGAGACATATTGCTCTATGTGGAGTGTTGATGATTCCATTGGTGTGTGTCCATGTCATTATTTCTTCTCTGTGCCCCCCAAAAAAAATTACATTTTCCTGGGAATTTTCTGCAAGTCTTACCTCCAGGTTCTCTTTGGCCACTGTATTCCCAGGTTATCTCCTGTCTGGACCACTTGCTTCCGACCCTGGACACTTTCCAGGCCATTGCCTTATCCTGACATTCCATTGGTAGGAAACCCATCCCCACCCCTTGCAGCAAGACTGGAAGTGGTGAGGGCTCTGCCATTGCCACCTCATGGTATCTCATTTGTTGGGAAGGGGCAAGGGGAGTTGGATGGACCAGTATTGATGGAGGAGGCGCCTGTAGCAGGTGCTCTGAGTGGCCAGTGTGGGCTGAGACCAAGCTCATCCAGTTCATAATGGCCCATACTTTATTGACATGGTGATGGATGTCCTGATGGCTTTGCACTCTTGAGCTGGCCTCCTGTGTGACCATGGCAGCAGCCAGCCCTGCGCACTCTTGTGGATTCTGTAATCCTTCTGTCCCTGATCACTAGTGAGCAGTTTTTGTAGTGTGCTGGAGGCCCTTGAGCCCAAGGCAGGATGAATTTGAGGCAGATGGTTGCACTAACCTCGCAACTAGATATGCAACAGCCTGAGCGGGCAATACTATTTGGGCATCGGGCAGCTCCCATCAGCTGTTGTTTTTAACTCCAGTATTGAATCCAGCCTAGCTAGGATGCTCTTGTGAACACATAAGCAAACTTGGCACTTAAATGCCTGCTCACGGAGCGAGTGATACAGATTTGGGGGTGTGTGGTGTGCACTGCAGTGTGCATGGCATTCTCGAAATATGTCACCAAATGAATGTAATCCTGATTTTTTTTTTTTTTTTTTTTTTATTTGTTTTACAATTGTTGAATTCCTACTACAGTCAGGTCATAGTTAATCTGCATACTCTTTCTTCTAAAAAGGGCATGTTCTCTGGGATTAATAGTATTTGAAAAGCAGCTGCCCTTAATGTAAATTTATTGGCCATAGAGCATGGAGCTATCCTTTTAAGTTAAAGTGCCAACAGTCCCACAGGGGAGCCTCTGAAAATGTGATATTTAAGCAATTCAGCTGACTTTTTTCGGTATTTCTCTTCCCTTTATTGTGAAGGCGTTAAGGCTGCATCTTTGTCACTTTAGTTTTAACTACTCTGTAGCATGTGTACAAGTAGAATCAAGAGTGATATTATCCTTTTCATTGGTGACACCACAATCCTCCAACTTCACGCAAACTTGTGCCGACCAACTAGAGATGTAAATCTGCCTGTGGATCCGAGGGACAAACATTCTACTTTCATTCTGATATCCAGAGTAATAAAGAATGATAGTGTGTGGGACGGGGTTGGATTACAAGATGTATATTGAAATAGAAGCCGAATTTTGTGTAAATATTAAATTTTTCAGTATTTTTCCCTGTGGAGTTCATGGGGTTTGTTTTCCACTGGAAGCTGTTCAGAGCAGTGATGTATTTAGAGAACAGTAATATTGTGTTGCTCACAGCAGGGCTTTTTGTATGAATGCGTGAGTGGTTGTCGGTCCATGGCCTGGGTTTATGTGCAGCACTTTCTCTCTCCTTGGCTGTCTCCCCGCCCACACACACACACTTGCACCCACTCGAAGGCTGGCATTCTTGCTCGCTTTCTCTTTCTAGAATATGTATTCATATTATCCACACTTCAGAGTTCTAAAAAGTGTTACTAACCCTCCTTTGCATTTCCTAATTTTAATCTTGTTAATTATATATATACCTTACGAACTCCATTTTCTTTTCTGGAATAATTAACTATCAAACCTTAATTCAGGCTTTTTTTTGATGCCGGCTAGACCTTCAGATTTGGATATTTTTACCCAAATATTTTCACAAAGCATAGCAGTTGGCTGTTCTATACAATGCCATGCTGCTTTTCATATTCAGATATTCCTAAACTGTCAGTACTGAAACATTTTATTTTAGTGTTTGTTGACCAGGTAAGTGCACTAGACAAACACTGTCCCATTTTCAGGTGCAGCCTGTGAGATTACAGTGAAAGAAGCAAGTTAGCAAAAGGAAAGATCCAAGTTATGAAAATGAGGAGAGCAAAGTCTGCAATTAAAGCAAAGAGAAATAGGCATATTATAAACAAATAGGAAAGATATCAATTCAGTAACAATAAAACAATCACCAGTAAGAAAAAATGGATATCCGACGGACTTTTGCATACAGTGAGAGAGTGGAAACTCAGTCCAGTTATAAGAAACTCAACTGTACTTGAGCTGTAACAGCTTTGAGGCAGAGTAACTGTGGCAAGAATTTGCCAGGTGAGAGTAACATTTGTCACACAGATGACTCATCATAGTAAGCATAAAATTAGTGACAGTGCCAGGGGTCTATTAAAGGGGAATTCAACAAACTTGTAGAGAAAACAAAGTAGTAATGCCACTGTACAAGGCACAAGTACAGATGATCATGGTATAGTCAAATGCTTGATAGATGATTAGGGGCTAGAAAGCATGATGGGTAAGGAAAGGCTGGCGTGCCAGGAGTTATCCCTGGGTAAAAAGTAGGATAGCATAGAAGTATTCAAAAATAATGACATGGCGTACAGATGTAGACCAGAACAGACTGGTCAGAATTCAAGATGGCAGAACCAGGGTGGGACCTGTGTATAAGCTGGGGGTCCCTCAAAAGAGTGAAAAGGATGTGGAACAGATTGCTACAGGAGGTGCTGAGAAGACTGTTCAGAGTCTTATGGCTATACTTGATAGATACAAGGAAGGGAAACCAATTATTTCAGGGGATTGCTCTTGGGTAACATGGATACATCATAGGGGCTGCTTGGGCTGAATTAATCTGCAAACCATAAAATACCTGGACCTCCCTTTGAGTCTTTTCTGTTTCTCTCCTTGTTTCCACTACCCCCCCCCCCCGGGACTGGTCTTAGCCCTGTCATCCGACATGCCTGGGTCTTGTCTTCACTCCTATGTCCTGGTCACAGGGCCTAGACAGAGGTGCAAGTCACAAGTGCAGGGCTTGCAGTGGATCGAACCTTCATCCAGCTGTGGTCTGTTTTCTTCCATTTTAATCTGCGGGCACATACATGTGCAGTGCCGCAATGTGCGTGCTTCACCTTTGCGAAGACTCCCCCGGTGTCCAGGTGTAGGGGTCTCTCTCTCTCTTTGCAGTCCCAGTGCACTGCATTCCAAATTACTCTGGGTGGCAGCTGACCAGTAAGCGGGCCATGCTTAACTCCCTACCCGACGGAGAGCTGTCAGAGGGATGCTTAATCATGATGGACCCCAGTCGGCAGTAGCTCTACTGCAGTGCTACTGGCCAGCTACTTTTCCAAGATTTCTGAAGCATTAAGTTGCATTACACACCTTGGGGACATTATAAAACCAGTTTAACTTGCCTGAAATGAAAGCACTGGAATAAGTTAATTTTTCCTTTTCTTTTTTTCCCTCATTTTGTTTTCCTCTTTCGAACCACATATCTTTGCTTCATTCTATAGCCTTATCCTCTCTTATGTCTCTGAAAGGTCTGGACTCTGACCACAACAGTGCTGCATCCCTTATAACCCCCAGAGGTTACCCCTTCTCCAAAGGAGGTCATCTGGATAAGGAGATGGTTGAGGATAAGGACCTTGTCCTCTGGGTGGCCTGCTATGTCCTCCCCAATCTTGGGAAGAATCTTGATCATTGCCATTTCAGTACTTCTGCGCTTACTGCCATACCCAACAGTACTTTAGTCACTTGTGATGCCAAGGGGCAGTGCGGTAGTGTATAAATGCTTTCCACCCTTCCCACCTGGAGTGTACTATTTGGAGAAGTAGCATTCTAGATGCAGTATGCGGACTTGGGTCGCTGGCATGAGAAGTGGCAACCCCCAAGTCACCATAGTGTTGGTCCAACCCTCCCTAAAGAGAGAATGCAGGAATGTGACCAATTGCTTTCTTTGTAACCATTCTCATAACTGAATTAACTGAACTAGCAAGGACTAAGCAGGCCTCCCCCTTCCAAAGAGCACCACTGCCACAACCACTGCCTCAGAGGTTACCAAGTATGAAGAGCAGTTGGACCACACTGGGTTCTGGGAGGGTGCGGGTGGTGGACCAGAGGCGAAGCCCCCTAGTTGTACCTCTACACAAATCATATGCCATTCTGGCAGAGCAAGGTTCCTCTATGATGGCACCCTCAGGGGAGACCCAGAAGAATGCTGAGGACATCCACAAGGGAGACCCACAAAAGGGTGGCAAGGGACACCACAGGGGAAGGAAACAGCTTCTAATAGGGGACTCAGTTGTTAGGGGGGTAAAACTGGGAAAGGGAGAGAAGGAAGTAAGGTGCCTGCCTGGTGCCATGGCTTGGAGGGACAGGAAGCGAATCCTCAGGATTGCAGAAGCAGCATCACAGGAGAGGGAACTAGATATAATAGTCCACCTTGGGACAAATGACCTAGCTAGGCATGGGATCAGTGCAGTGCAGAATGAATTTGTGGAGTTGGGTAGGGGCCTCAGACGGGTAGCAAGTACGGTAACCTTCTCAGAGGTGCTACCAGTCCATGGCAGGAGTGAGGCTAGGGTACTGCACACTATGCAATTTAATGAATGGTTGCAAAACTGGTGCAGAGCACAGGGCTTTGGCTTCATTGGGGACTGGGGGCCACCTGGAGAGATGAAGTTCTATACTGGCATGATGGTCTGCATCTGTCCACGAAGGGAACCAAGCTCCTAGGTGATAGGTTTAAATGCTTCCTTGGCAAGCTTTTAAACTAGCCAAGGGGGGAGGCGCTGATAAAAGTCAGGAAATTTCAAGCCCCCCCACAAAACATGGCAGCAGTAAGGTAAACATTGAAGTACAGAACTCAACACAGGGCAGGACAGGGGTAAATGGAAAAATAGACAAGGACAGTAAGAGCAGGGATGGGGGGAAAAAAGGATAAAGCCAACATTAGAGGACAGTGAGTATCAATGCCTGTAGTCTGGGAAACAAGCTTCCTGAGCTAGTAGCCCTGATGGAAGATGAACAATTGGATATTGTGGCAGTCACAGAAACATGGTACACCAAGAACCATGACTGGGATGTCAACATACCAGGGTACACACTCTACAGAAGGGACAGGGAAGGTAAAAGAGGAGGTGGAGTAGCTCTATATATAAGGGAAGGGATCAAAGCTACAGAACTAAAAAGTAAAGGGGGAGGACAAGAGGCACTCTGGGTCACCTTGGAGACAGGGAATGGCATCACAGTCCGCACAGGGGTTGTATACAGACCCCTGTCTCAAGGGGAGGAAATGGACAACAAAATGATAGAAGACATTCTCAAAATGGCTGAAAAAGGGGAGATACTGTTGCTGGGGGACCTGAATATGCCAGATGTTAACTGGATAACATATACTGCAGCCACATCCAAGAGCAGGGTCATTCTCAATGCCCTGCAGGGGGCAGGCCTTAGACAGCTAGTGTTGGAACCCACTCTGGAGGGAGCAATACTAGACCTGGTACACTCAAATGGAGAGAAGATCACAAATTTAGATGTCAATAGACATCTGGGAGCAAGCGACCACTGCACAGTGTGCTTCACAATGAGCACAACCATGGAGATAAGCCATACAAAAACAAGGATACTGGACTTTAGAAGGGCTGACTTTGGCAAAATGGGTGAATACCTGAAAAAGGCACTAGCAAATGACCAAAAAGGAGGGGTGGAAGAACAATGGAGAAAAATCAAAACTGCCATCATGGAGGCAACACGCCTTTGTGTGAAACAAATAAAGAAAACAAAGCAGAGTAAAAAAAACACTGTGGTTCTCAAAAGAGGTGGCAGGGAAGGTTAAGGAGAAAAAGGCTGCATTCAAAGAATAAGGAATCATAGAAGGAGCACGACAGGGAACTGCATCAATTAAAGTAGAAAGAAGTGGGGAAGGCAGTCAGACTAGCAAAGGCCCAAACAGAGGAAAAAATAGCTAACTCAGTTAAGAAGGGGGATAAAACCTTTTATAGGTACATTAAGGAGCATAGAAAGGTTAAGGGAGGGATAGTGAAGATTAATAAAGGAGAGGGGAGGTGGGCAGAGGGAGACAGTGAAAAGGCAGAGATACTGAATGAATACTTTGCTCAGTATTCACAAAAGAAGATGAGTTACCTAAACCAGACAATAGAAGCACTCTGGGTAAAGGGGGGTTGACACTAGTCCATTCACAGAAGAAGGAGTCCTGAAAGAACTCCTAAAACTCAAGGTGGACAAAGCAGTGGACCCTGACAGAGTTCACCCCAGAATCCTAAAAGAACTGAGGGAGGACCTAGTGACACCACTGACCACGCTTTTTAACAAATCATGGCAGGATTGGGGGTACCTGAGGACTGGAGGAGGGCAGATGTGATTCCCCTTCACAAAAGTGGGAGCAGGGCAGAAGCAGGAAACTACAGACCTGTAAGTTTGACCTCAGTGGTAGGGAAAATGATGGAATCGCTTCTGAAAGAAAGAATTGTTGAGTACCTAGAGGCCAGTGGGGCACAGGACCCAAAGCAGCATGGATTTACAGCAGGAAGGTCATGTCAGACAAATCTAATTGATTTCTTTGACTGGGTGACCAAAGTAATAGACCAGGAGGGCGTGTGGATATGGCCTACCTAGACAGCAAGGCATTTGCCACAGTCCCGCACAAAGATTAATAATCAAGTTAGCCAGCCTGGGAGTGGTCCCAGGGTGGTAGCCTAGTACCAAACTGGCTGCACAACAGGACACAGAAGGTAATAGTGAATGGAACACATTCCGAAGAAAGGGGTTACTAGTGAGTACCTCAGGTCTCAGTACTGGGTCCAGTCCTCTCTAACATCTTTATAGATGACATTGCAGAGGGTCTGGAGGGAAAGGTATGCCTCTTTGCAGATGACACAAAGATCTGTAACAGAGTTGATACACAAGAGGGGTAGAAAGGATGAGAAGGGACTTGGCAAGGTTGGAGGAATGGTCAGACATATGGCAACTTAGATTCAGTGCAAAAAAGTGCAAAGTAATGCACCTAGGAAACAAAAACCCCGGAGAAGAGTACGCAATAGCAGGGGAGGTACTAACAACAACAAAAATGGAAAGGGACCTGGGGGTAGTTGTATCAAATGACCTAAAGGTGGGTAAGCAATGTGAAAAGTCGGTAAGGAGAGCCAGGGGGATACTGGGATGTATAGGAAGGGGCATCACAAGTAGAAAAAGGGCAGTGGTTATCCCTCTATACAGACAGTTGGTGAGACCTCAGCCGGAGTACTGCATGCAGTTTTGGAGACCTCATCTACGCAAGGACATACAGGATGGAAGCAGTCCAGAGGAGGGCAACTAAAATGGTGCAGGATCTGCAGCAGAAACCATATGAAGAGAAACTGAGAGCTTAATATGTATACTCTTAATGAAAGGAGGGACGGGGGGACATGATAGAAACGTTCAAGTACCTCAAGGAAATCAACAGAGTCCAGGAGGGTAGCATCTTTCAGAAAAAGAGATGTGTAAGAACAAGGGGCACAATTTAAAGATAATGAGGGGACGGCTCAGGGGTAATGTGAGGAAATTTTTTTTCACAGAGAATGATGGATACATGGAACAGCCTTCCTGAGGAGGTCATTGGGTCTAAAACAGTGTGGTAATTCAAACATGCATGGGACAGACACAAGGCAATTATAGTGAGGGTTTGCAGGAAGTAGGCTGTTGGTTAACTAGAATCTGCAGCTTATCCAGTAGGTAGGGAAATGGGCAGACTGGGTGGGCCAAGTGGTCCTCATCTGCCGTCAGTCTGTTTCTGTGTTTCTAAGAATGGGTGTTTAGTTTCAACCCAGCTTTCAGTTTCTTTTCTTTAAGGTTGTAGCATTCGGTAACATTTTAAATGTGCTTTTAAGCAAAGAATTGTCTACTTTTCTTTTTACGTTTAATTTTCAAATATGCACAATGCATACTGTCTTTCACTTGCCTCCAAGTACAGAAAGAGAACAGAACATTTTATAATGAGGATTATTCCCTTGTCTTCCTTTGTTACATCAATAGGAGGTCTAGTTGTCACATTAGCTATCAATATACAGTATAATTGCCTGCTTTTAATAGTGTTGCTTTAACTAGCTTGCCTGTCGGAGAAATCTTGTTAAAGCGATGGAAGTGACCCAGATAAATTGGGAACTGAATGGAGGATGATGAACTGTGGTCAGTCTGTGGTTATTGGAGAGGCACATTCTTGGATAGGTTACACAAGCAATAAGCCATGACAGGGTGTGGGTTGCTATTTCTGAACCGCACGGCCTGGTGTGTTGTGAGGCACAGGGTGCTTGCGCCGGGCGCCTTCAACCACCTGGAAGTGTGAGTCAAGAATAAGACACTCTGGAGTGTTTCATTGCGCTTATAAAATGGGACCATGTTAAAGAAAAAAAAGTTAGCTTTTTTTTAACTAAATTTTCAGGGAGGCAGAGATTTGTACATGTGCTGCTTCCTGGTTGCCAAAAAAAGTGCAAAGCAGTATGGTCATTATTCCTGAACCTCACAGCTTTAGTACCTTCTCCGCCAGTTAGTAAGTAAATGTTTCCATATTTAACAAAATTAAAGAACAGCCAGCACCTCCAGGAGAATATTGAAAAACCCAAGACTTGGAGACAGTTCAGTTTATATTTTATTAGTTTTCTATTTCTCTTCTATGTTACATTTATTGTGGTCCTTAGCATTGAAACGGGATATTTGATCCCATTGATAATTCCCAACCTGAAGTCATAATACTCTGCTTGTGACATTGCAGTCATTCTAATGAAAACAGATCATGATGTCACAAGGATTATGACTTCAAGTGGGCAATAACATTATGACTTCGGGAACAGCTGTTGGGGAAGATTCCCTTGAAGGGAAAATTATAGTGTTTTCAGACAGATGTCCTCAATGTGGCAGAGGAGAAATCTATAGAAAATATATGAAATACAAGCTGAAGTGCATCGAAATATAATAGTTCTCAAAACTTTTCCAAAGGCTTCAGCTGCTGTAACTTCCCTCCTCTGGTCTTCCACTCCCACCTCCCCTTTTAACCCTGAAAGCTCTGCTCTGTAGACCTGCTACTCTAGGTGCTTTTACATGGCACCTACATGAAACGCTATGGTCATTAAGCATTTCACTTCACTCCCCGTGCTGCGCTCTGTGCTCTGCTTTACATGCTGATCCCTGCATCGCTCTCTTGGCCCTTGCTGTGTTTTAGCCATGTTTCCAGCTAACCAAGAGAGCCCGAGATTTTGTCAATTTCCATGTCCTATCTGAGTTCAGCTAAATATATCCGCTACTAGAAAGCTGAACTTAGAAAAGTAATTCATTTTCAGAAGGGAGGGTTAAAAAAATACTTTAAAAGAGCTCCGAAAGTAGAGCTGTGATACGGGGCATGTGCTTATGATATTCATATATGAATATGCATGTGCACATGCCCAGTATAACTGGGCCACTTTCGGAGCACTTTTAATGTACATTTTTAGCCCCCATTTCTGAAAATTAGTCCCCCCCCCCCCAGAGTTCAGCTTTCTAGTAGCTGATGTATTTAGCTGAACTCTGGTAGGATACTCCACGCACATGCGGTAGACAACCAGGGATCCAGGAGGGTCTCGCGAGACACTCTCCAGGATCTGTGTGAACTCTCGTATTTACACAGGCGACTGATGCGGTGCAGAACGATATGTAAAAACAGCAAACCCAGAAAAACAGGGGGCTCCAGCAGTGCGCGAACACTCAGCTGTGATGGGGTGCGGCTCCCCTGTACATGCCAAATAAAGTAACGTTCCAGTTGCTCTGCACCTCTCATAACGGTGCAGAGCCTATAATGTAAAAGGGTCTTTTGTTTGCTCCTGAACATAACTCCTTTACCTTTCTCACTTCCTACTCCTGTACTATTTCCCTTTCCCTTGGGGGTTGCCCCTTATCCCAAGTCTGTTGCACTTGTACTTGTTTACTGGAGCTGAATTGAGCATAGTTACTGCAGTTTTGGAAACTGTAGATTGAACATAAAACTTTATTCTTGACTGTTGCCTGGAACAGTACTAGATAGGGCAAACAAGAAAAAAGTTGCAGACTGCCTCGGAAAAAGGCCCTCTCTACACGTGACTGAGGGTCCATGGTTGTGCACCTGGTCTGTCACAATAGCTGAAAGATGGAAAAGTGATAAGTAGGGAGGTATTTTTTCCTGCCAAGTTCCAGCTTCTGTACTGGTGAAAATGTGTACTGATTAGGTTTTGACCCAGTAGTTTCTCATTTTGACCCTAATTTTTTAATTTTTTTACACCAGTGGGTCAAATTTGATCCACGCTTTAAAACACCGTGGCACTGTCACTGCCTGTTGCCCACTTCATCCTTGCCGGTTGCACCCTCTATTCTTATTGTACTGGTTGATGTATTGTTCCGATGACTTTTAAATCCATGTTGATCCCTTCACTGTTCTAGTCCACCAGGATACATCTGGAAACTATCTGTAATTAATTTGCTCTTCCTGGAGGAAAAAAAATGTTTAAAAGACAAACGTAGTGGTAGAGCGGTCAGTGGTGAAAAAACTTGTGATCCAGAGGAGGGTAGATTTTGCTGCGAAGTGTTTCAGCATTTTTGTTTAGTAGAATTAACAGTAACCCTTAACAGCTGTATACTGTTATCACAATAAAAACCTTCAGTAATCTCTTGCCAAAGTCTGTGCCTGTTTGTTACATGGGGGCTGAGTATCTGACGATAACCCCCTCACCGCAGAATCATAAAGTACATAAAGATTGTGCTCATTCCTGTTGTGAATCCAGACCAGATGCTTTTGATTATCAGATGAGTGGGATTACAGATTGTGTGCTTCAGTAACCAAAATAGAAAATTGCAAGATGACTGCTTCTACTAGAAAGGGTTAAACATTTTGAAAGTTGAGTTTAAGGATACATTTTCTAGCACTATGTGTTGTGTTTATAAAATATACCCGCCTAAGCCTGCACTTCTGCAGTAGGTCAAAGGACAAAGCCAGTGACTGCACCGTTCTTATTTAAATACACTGAACCCAATTTTATTGTGCTGCTGGCAAGAAAGATCAAACTAATCATAGTGTGCTTGGTGACAGCAGTGAGTGAGTGAGCGAGCTAAAGGGGGAACGCGTGCATATCACAGTTTGTTCCCTTGCATAAAGATTGGTAGCAAATGTAGAAAATGTTCCTGCTGTTTGAGCATTCTTCAATATCAAAGCTAATGTAACGTACCTGCTGGTATCTTTGATTGGGGCCTTTCATACGCCTCGTGTACACGGCATCGAAGATGAGCCCTGTGAACCGAAACCATTTAAAGACTGCTCATTTGATGAATTAAAACTTTAACAAATTTATTAAAATTAGTATTTCTTTTTTAGCATCATAGAAGTCTGGTGCCTCCACAGTAAGTTGCATTCCACCACCTTGTCTATTAAGCGTGATTTCACTGCTGTAATGGGCAGCTACTCAATATGTTTTTTTTAACTTGTATGTTACAACCACGACATTGCACGGAGGGATGCAGTAGCTGCTACTGGCACTCGGATAAATGTACAGATCATTCCCTTATTCTGGCTACAGAGGGTTGACATAGTTCTTTTTTTGCCTTTGTTCGCTGTTGGGTATTGTTCATAATTAACCTATATTAAGAATAATTAGTCTCAATGGAATGGACACGTGTGATGGTAATTCTCCCTGTGGCAGTGGGCTGATCACGCTCAAGGCTGTCTGCGGTCATTCATGAAAGAAGTTGTTGAAATATTTGCTCTCTTATGTGCCTGTGGGACTGGGCTTCATTCCCTCATCTGAATGTAGCATTTTGATTTGTTATGGGCAAGTGAAGTCTGCCGGGCTGATGGATTCTTCCAGTCACTAGCCTTGCCAGCTAGTGGCTGAAAAAGTTAAAGCCCCATAATCTATATTAAAGGGGCAATGTCAGCTTTTGCCCTCCCGGTTTTGCTAACTTCCAAGCATTGTGCTTTTTGGCACACACCTACATCATCTGCAGTGTACAATACCCCCATCGAACTAAAAAAGAAGCAAATGCACCACATTTGTGTATTTTTACTATCATTAGGGTTTACCTCGACCCACGTGCCACCAGAAGCAGATCCCCTGGTCCAGGACGCACAACAGGCACGGTCTCGAAGTGGCATTTTATAACATGCTCCCCGTGTAACTCATACAATTGCAAACCAAGCCTGGTATTATAGAACTCAAAACGAACACCGCAAATGTTGCAATTTACTTTTCCCAAGCGTAATAAAAATCCCGTGCATGCGCGATGGTGGCATGTTCTTGTGCATGCGTGGAATCTTTGCACACATTTCTTCTGTGCATACATGGGATTTTGGCTCCGGTTGGTAAAAGTAGATTGCTCGTTTTGAGTTCTACAACACTAGCTCAGTTTGTATGTTGTAAGTTACAGGGCTATATTTGTAAATGAGCATGTTGTAAAATGCCACTTTGGGACCGTGCTCGTGCCTGTTGCATGTCCTGGAAAAGGAATGGACAGAGGGTCTGGAAGGAAAGGTATGCCTCTTTGCAGATGACTCAAAGATCTATAACAAAGTTGATACACAAGGGAGGGTAGAAAGGATAAGAAGGGACTTGGCAAGGTTGGAGAAATGGTCAGACGTATGGCAACTTAGACTCAGTGCAAAGAAGTTTAAAGTAATGCACTTGGGAAATAAAAATCCAGGAGAAGAGTACACAATAGCAGGGGAGGTACTAACAACAATAATAATGGAAAGGGACCTTGGGGTAGTCATATCAGATGACCTAAAGGTGGGTAAGCAATGTGAGAAGTCAGTAAGGAGAACCAGGGTGATACTGGGATGCATAGAGAGGGGCATCACAAGTAGAAAAAGGGAAGTGGTTATCCCTCTGTACAGACAGTTGGTGAGACCCCATCTGGAGTACTGCATGCAGTTTTGGAGACCTCATCTACACTAGGACATAGACAGGATGGAAGCAGTCCAGAGGAGGGCAACTAAAATGGTGCAGGGTCAGCATCAGAAACCATATGAAGAGAGACTGAGAGCTTAATATGTATACCCTTGACAAAAGGAAGGACGCAGGGACAAGATAGAAACTTTTAAGTACCTCAAGGGACTCAACAAAGTCCAGGAGGTAGCATCTTTCAGAAAGAGAGATGTGTAAGAACAAGGGGGCACAATTTAAAGATTGGGGGCGGCTCAGAGGTAATGTGTGAAAAAAAATTTTTCACGGAGAGTGGTGGATGCATGGAACAGCCTTCCTGGAGAGGTTGTGGGGTCTAAAACAGCGGGGGAGTTCAAACATGCATGGAACAGACATAAGGCAATTATAGTGGGGGGTTGCAGGAAGTAGGCTGTTGGTTAACTAGAATCTGCAGCTTATCCAATAGGTAGGGAAATGGGCTGACTGGGTGGGCCAAGTGGTCCTTATCTGCCGTCAAAGTCTGTTCCTATGTTTCTAGGATCTGCTTCCGGTGCATGTGATTTAACCTCAGGTCGAGGTAAACCTTAATGATAGTAAAAATACACAAATGTGGTGTATTTGCTGCTTTTTTAGTCCGATGGGGGTATTGTACACTGCAGATGATGTAGATGTGTGCCAAAAGGCACACTGCTTGGAGGTTAGCAAAAACGGAGGGCAAAAGCTGACATTTCCTCTTTTAACTGTGTTGTATTGCTTTATGCATGTGCCCTATATACACTGTGAGGCGCCTTGCTTTTGTGTCCTGAGTTCCAATTATTAGTTGTGTTGGCATGAAGGCAAAAGCATAGTTTGAGTCGGCTGCCTTTGGGGTGGATTTCTAACGGCAAACTGCTGTATGGCTGTCCCCAGTGTCCAGAGGGAGTCATGCCTGAGGGACCCACCTTGAAGGCGACTACTCTGGGGCATTTTGAGGAAGTGCCTGCTAACACAGCTATGACTGCATGTGTGTACTACTCCCTGTATGCTGTTCTCTATTGCATATGAGAAAAGGCAGTCTGTACAAAGGGATGCCACCTAGCCGTGAAAGCTGTGAGTAAGTCGGAAGCAGTACAGCCATCTAGTGGCAAAAGCTGTGAATAAGCGTCAAAATGAATACAGCCATCTACTAGTGAAAGCAATACACAAGTCAGAAGCAATACAGATATTTAGTACTGGTCCATGTGATGGCTAGCATAAGACAAAGGCATGCAAAGGGGACAGATTGATGCATTTATGCACCCTTACCCTAATTTGTTTTGCTTCTCTAGTCACCACTGGGGTGCTGAGGCCCCGTATGCAGTTTTATTTAGTTGCCCACAGTTTGGGGGGGGGGGGGTTGCCAGATTAGCCCCTGGGAGGCCCGGGTTATGCTTCAAGCGGTGGATAAACCATCCACTTGTGGGAAAGGAGATGGTTATCCTCCCTACCTTGGAAGTTAAACCACAGAAGTCTGAGTTTAGCAGTTCTGTACAAATATTTTCCTGGTTTGCCCAGTTGGTACCCCATTGAAGGTTTATCTTTTCATGTAAAGTTGTAACAGCTAATTTTATTAAGTTTTTTTTGTGGTAACATTTGCGTTATCACTTGGTATATAACAATGTATGAGAAACAGTACGATGCAACAGTAAGTCCATGGCTTTGAGTCATTGAGAATCTTGGTGCTGGACAGAGGGTTAAGTCACTATGGTTCAATTGGGAGAGGGGGAAATGGGGAGTGGGGCTTGATAGGGGGGCCGGAAAACTGAAAGGCTAAACGCAACAATGAGTATGAGGTATACACAAAGATTCATATATACTTGCATCCAAAAATGTCATCATTAGTGCGCTCACAAAATATCAGTGGGATACATTCCCTGATCAAGAGGGCTAGGCTTCACCAGTTCATTAACAGGGAGAAGACAGAACTAGTAGCGCTCCAAGAGACTCATTTGTCTCGGAGTGAGCATAATAAACTGCAGAGTAATAGGTATCTGATGCTGGCTGCCTCATCACATAAATCTGGGAGAAGACGGGGGGGGAGTAGCACTCTTCCTGGCGAGGGCAGCTATGTGGGAAGAAATAGAAGGGAAGACCCTGAGGGGCGCTATGTCATAGTCACTGGCTGCTTATTTAATCGAGAGGTTACCCTGTCCTCAATCAGTCTTTCCCCAGGCTCAACAAAATCATTTGCGCAGAAATTCCTTTCAGATCTCCTTTCAGTCTTCTGGTGCCAGTTAGTAATGGGAGGAGATCTGAATATTATAATGGATCCCTTGCTGGATGTCTCCAGGAATCTGCCTCATAGGGTTAACCCGTTGCAAAAGTATATTAAAAGTAATATGGCCAGCCTGGGATTTGTCTGTCTGGCGACGCACCTTCCCACTACTAAACGTTTTACTCGTGTATCGGCCAGAACAGGGGTAGCAGCTCGATTAGATTATTTATGTACAACAAGAAAGCATTATGAGTTTGATGACTGATGTTTGGCACAGAGTCCCTTTATCAAACCATGCCCCAGTCTATATGAAGATGCAGTTTTGGGGGGGGGGGGGCTATGCAAGCCAAGACTACCCATTGGCAGCTTAACCTTGCCCACCTCAGGGATCCAGAATTTAGACAAGAAATACAAGAATTAATCCCGGGAATTATAGAGGACTCCAGAGATGACCCCGGGGATATTATGGGATACATTGAAGGTGGTCTTCCGAGGCCTGATAATAAAAGGTTCGGCGAGAAGGAGAAAGACCAGAGAGAAAAACTTGCAGGTAGAACTACAGATCCTACAGATGATGTGGGACCAGGGAGATCATACAGTCAAGCCACAAATTTTGTGGGTCAGGCAGCTGTTGCAGAAATGCCTCAACCAACAAGTCGAGCAACAAAATTGTTTTACTTAAAACATTATGAAGGAGGCCCTAGAGGGGCTAGAAGACTAAGTAAACAAAAAGCCAGGGCATCCATTAGCTCCCTCTATGATCTGGAAACAAGGGCCTTGCACACCCACCCACCCCCAAAGGATTAGGCAGGCCTTCGCCAAATACTATCAAGCTGTCTATGCCCAGGATCCCCTCCACCGGAAGAGGTGATGCATAACTTTCTTAATGCACTATCTCTTCCTAAACTTAATGAGGCTCAAGCCCAAAGCCTACTGTTCCCAATTAGCGGACCAGAAATAGAACATGTTCTTACTGGAGCCAAAACGTTGATGTACAACAGGGAGAAACCCCTCTTCCCTACTGGCAGTATGCCACAATTGGAGTGGTCCGGAAACCCCACAAAGATTTATAACTTGCCTCCTCTGATAGGCCCATCTCCATGTTGTACTATGACTATAAAATCTATATGTCCATCATAGCGTTTAGGATAGAAGATCTTATCCCGCCCCTAGTAGACCCAGATCCAGTGGGATTTAAGGGGAGGCAAGCCCACAATGCAATTTGGCAGGCCTTCTTACTAGAATATGCAGTGACTCGTGGGATTCCCTTGGTAACACTCTGGCTGGATGCCGGAAAGGCCTTTGACAGGGTCGCCTGGCCTTTTCTTTGGGCGACCCTGTCAGATTTAGAGTTCCCTGAGGAGCTGATTAAACGATTACAAAATATTTACAAATCCTCAAAAGCTTATGTCCGATTGGATGGGAGCTCTCTCTGACCCCATTGATCTTACTAGGGGTACACGCCAGGGGTGCCCCCCCACTGTTTGTTCTGTACCTGGAACCACTGGCATGCCATTAGAAAACACCCTGACATTGAGAGAGTACCTGTGGTGGGGCAGGATGTTTAAATTGTCCATGTTTGCGGATGATCTGTTACTTGCCCTCACCAGCCCTGAGAGTTCCATTCCTAAGTTATGGGAACAGCTCAAGCTGTTTGGTTCACTAGCAGGTTACAAAGTCAGTGATCAGAAAACAGAGGCACTACTGTGTAACTTTAGTCCCACACACCATTTAAAATTGACTTACCCATTTAGATGGAACAAAATAACAATGAGATACTTGAGCATAAAATTGTCTATTAACTTGGAGGCAATAGATGTCCTGAACTTTGAGCCGCTAACGGCACAGCTTTCCGCTAATCTTGCTAGATGGGTGCAAATTCACTCAAATCCATTCCATAGGGTCGAGGCCATAAAACAAAATGTACTTCCCAGAATTTTAGTTTTTCTCCAGAATCTCCCACATCCCCCGACCAACACATTTTGGGGAATGGGATAGAATAATATCCATATTCATCTGGAATGGAAAACCGCCCTGGATCAGGTATTCTGTCCTACAGTTATCACGTGAAAGGGGAGGCCTCTGTTTACCTGACTTTAAAGACTACTCCAGGGCAGCTCAGCTTCGTACCCTGTTGGGTTGGCTTAACCCACAATGTATGGCATACTGGAAGCAAGTGGAAACCACTCTAAATGATATACAGGATATTGCTGGCTACATCTTTGCTAACTCCCCGAATGTAGACCAATAAGCAAGTTTTTCACACATGCCAGGGAACCTTTCCGTGTTTGGCTCTGGCTGCTGGAACATTATTTCCAACAACCTGAAAGTCTATATATGAGAGCCATAGCTGGGGATGAGTCCCCACCCTCTCCCCAATAGGATTGGTGAGAGCAGTGGCCTGGAGGTCAAAGGGATTGAGATTTGTATACCAGGTGGTGGGACCTATGGGCATCTTGCCATTTGTTTCACTCCAGGCAGCATATACTCTCCAGCATCATGAATTCCATGGCTACATGCGGCTCAGGTCCTGCTTGGCGGCTTATGAAAATCAATTGGCAGATTTGGCAGAAAAAATACCACGTGTGTGTGTGTGTGTGTGTGTGTGTGTGTGTGTGTGTGTGTGGTTGGTAGTAGCCTATACTAAATGTGCTTCTATGAATCATTGTATTAGTATGTTATACATGGTCCTACGGGAGCGGTTGGGAGATTCTACTGAAACTGTGAGAAACTGATGGTCGAGTGAATTAAAAAAAGTCCCCTGTCAGGCATGGGAGAGGGTTGCTAGACAGATTGCTGGAGTTGTTGAAGCTGCTTATTGGAGAGAATACTTAGGGAAACTGAGATCTCGATACTTTCGTTCCCCTGTGGTGACCTCTAAGTACAGTGCCTTCAGAAAGTATTCACCCCCCCTTGGATTTGTCACATTTTGTGATGTTGCAAACTCAAATTAAAATACATTTATATGGGATTTTTTGTCACGTATCTACACACATTACTCATTCAAAGTGGAATGAAACTTCTGGAATTTTTTGTACGTGTAATTGTTTTTTTTTTGCATTATATGTTTATACCGCCTCCCATGCTTCTTTGGCCCCCACTCCTTCAGGCTCCACAAGTTCTCCCTGACCCCACTGACCTTAGCCAGCCCTCCTCAGGTCCTCAAATCGCAGCCGATCCCGGGATATCCCAGGCGTATCACTCGCCCGGGCGGGTCCCCTCCGAGGGAAGGGCACCGGGGCGACAGGGGAAGACCCCGGCACACACTTCATTAGGGCCCGGGGATGATGCTGAGGAACAGGAGGCCCTGGGCAGGTACTGGAGGTGCTCAGGGAATGGAGAGCAGTCACCTTGGCAGCCAGCGAGCAGTTTTCCCGTTTTTTCTGTGGGGGCAGTGTGGTGACATCACGGCATACGCCGACGTCTGCTCCTCTTCCAGTTAACTTTGGGCCGTGCTTCCTGCAATACTCCCAGCCTCCGCTGGGCTCAGCGGAGTGCTGGACCTATCCTACCCTCCCGGAGGGAGAGCTGTCATGGGGCGCTCGATCCTTCTCCCCGGCTGGCCCTCCAGTGACCCGGGCTCGTTCCTGAACCCGGGTTGCTGGTGTCGCAAGCGGAAATTCAACCGCTGAGCTGGCGGTCCAGCTGTACATGTAATTTAAAATAAAAACCTGAAATGTCTTGATTTGATAAGTATTCACCCCCTTTGCTATGACACTCCAAATTGAGCTCAGGTGCATCCAATTTCCTTGTGAGATCACTCTAAAACTTGAATGGAGTCCACCTGTGGTCAGTTCAAATGATTATGATTTCAGAGGAAATACACCTGTCTATATAAGGTCCCACTGTTGACAGTGCATGTCAGAGCAGAAACTCTACCATGAAGACCAAGGAGCTGTCTGTAGAACTCTGTGATGGAATTGTGAGAAGGCATAGATCTGGGGAGGGGTATAAAAACATTTCCAGGGTGTTGAAAGTTCCCAGGAGCACAGGCAAATCCATCATTAGGAAATGGAAAGATTACAGAACCACCCAGACTCTTCCTAGAGCAGGCCGTCCTTCCAAACTGAGCAACCGGGCAAGAAGGACCTTGGTCAGGGAAGTGACCAAGAACCCAATGACCACCCTGACAGAACTACAGAGTTCCATGGCTGAGATGGGAGAACCTGTCCAGAGGACAACAATCTCTGCAGTATTTCACAAGTGTAGCCTCTATGGGAGAGTGGCTAGACGGAAGCCACTCCTGAGAAAAGGCCACATAATAGCATGCCTGGAGTTTGCAAGAAGGCATGTGGCAGACTCTGAGACCATGTGGCAAAAGATTCTCTGGTCTGATGAAACAAAAATAGAACTCTATGGCCTGAATGCAAAGCGCTATGCCTGGCGCAAACTGAACACAGCTCATCACCCGTGTAACACCATCCCTACCATGAAGCATGGTGGTGGCAGCATCATGTTATGGGGATGCTTTTCAGCGGCAGGGACTGGGGCACTTCTCAGGATAGAGGGAACAATGAAGCCAAATACAGGCACATCCTTGAGGAGAACCTGCATCAGTCTGCAATAGACCTTGGACTGGGGCAAAGATTTACGTTCCAACAGGAAAACTACCCCAAGCATACAGCCAAAGCAACACTGGCATGGCTTCAGAACAAGAAGGTGAATGTCCTTGAGTGGCCCAGCCAAAGCCCAGACTTGAATCACATTGAAAATCTGTGGAAAGCCTTAAAGATGGTGGTTTACCAACGCTCCCCATCCAACTTGACAGAGCTTGAGCAAATCTGCAAGGAAGAATGGGCGAAAATCCCCAAATCCAGATGTGCAAAGCTGATACAGACATACCCAAGAAGACTCAAAGCTATAATTGCTGCCAAAGGCGCTTCTACAACGTATTGACTGGGGTGAATACTTAAGTAAACAAGATATTTCAGTTTTTAATGTTTCATAAATTTTTGTTACACAATGAAAATATTTTTGCCACTTTAAATTGTTGAGTATGCTGTGTGAATCAAGGGGGGAAAAAATCATTTAAATGCATTAAAAATTCTGGTAGTAAAACAACAAAATGTGACAAAATCCAAGGGGGCTGAATACTTTCTGAAGGCACTGTATTTGGGAGATCCTTGGGGAGGCTGCTAGAGAGGCTGTGGAGCCACTCGTGCAGGCCAGTCCCATATTTGATGGGTGTGCCCACTGCTACAGAGATACTGGCAGGAGGTCCTGGGTGAAATAAATGAGATTTCGGAGTTGAAAGATCTGAATATCACTGTATTTCTTTTGACTTTCACGCCTCCCTCAGGGAATAAAATAGACCCTACAACCCGTAAACAGGTCACACTCTTAAATGCAGCAGCACATAAGACTATAACCAGGTTGTGATTAACACAGAGCACCCCATCCAAGGCCACCTGGGTGAAAATAACCAGAGGAATCTATTCCCCTGAATGGTTGTTGACCAATCTTTTAGACAAGATACCTTTAAGCTAAGATCAGGGGTCAATCTTAACATTAATTTACTAGCCCAGGTACTCGTGCAGATTGCCGAGGGCTAGTGCAGTTCCTGTGGAGGAAAGCTGCAGTTCCATTCTCTGCCTGTTGTGCTTTGTGGCGCTCTTGCGGTCGTAAAGGAAAAAAACACCAGCATGAAGTGCGGTCAGAGCAGTGAGACCGCAAAGAAGTAAAGCAAAATACAGGGATCGGACAACTGACTGAGACCACAAAGGAGCGCCCCCCAAGTCAAACTGAACAACACCCCAGCAGCAGCATTCAGGACACAGCGTGGTCAGAAAAGTGAGACCACAAACTGTATATAATTAAACAGCTCAGTATTTAAGTCAAGACTAGTGGTAGGGCAGCATTTGCGCCATAACGTTGCGTCGGAAGTAAATCAAGCCAGACTGCCAAAGCTGAAATAAAGTTAGCTTAGCTAGTAATGCACTCTGACCTCATTTCCACTGTTCCATTTGTTTTAGCTTTGTCCCTGTCACCCTGTGCTGTGGTCACCATATGAGAAGCTGCTAAGCAGCAGTGGCAGCAGATAATAATGCACAAGTGAGAAAGTGGGCTCCTCCAAAATAAAAACGTGACCAGAGCACCCCACCCCCAAAAACTGAACAGTCAACACCCCGCAGCATTCAGGAGTCTGACATGCTGGGTTCGGAACAGTAAAACACCTTGTTCCAACCCTGTCACCCTGTGGTCACCATCATTCTGAGAAGCTGCTTCCAAAACTCTGAAGCAGCAGCAAATATGCACCAGTGAGAAAACGGGCTCCTCCGTCCTAACTGTAACAGCCGAACTCTGTCTCCACAGGCAGTAATGGTACAAAGACAGACCCCCAAGTTGGCCCCCCCCCCAGAGTAAAACAACATCGCTAGATTCGCCAGCATCCCCACTAGGGTGCAGTCAGAACAGTGAGAGACCGCAGCGCTAATCAAACAAGAGACTAACAGGCTACAAGCCCAGGAACACAGGGAGGTTAAACCAGCATTCTGACCTCCACTGTTCTTTTCAGCCATGTGACTGTGATAGTGATACCAGTGTGCTTGAGTGAGCCACACTCCCCTGACACCACAAAATCCAGCAGCATTTAAGTATTATTTGACTCTTATATTAAGAACTTCAAGACAATGACATTAAGACACTGACTTCACTGAGTGTCACATATATGAAGTATTTTATTTCAAAGTTCATTTGTAATTTGTCAAATAAATTCAGACAAGTGTTTGATGCATTTCAGTTTTATTTGCCTTTTGTTTAATCACTGTGGGCTAGTGCAGACTTATGTGGGCTAGTGCAATCTCTGGTTCACTAGCCCGGCTGGCTAGTGCAAAATAAAAGTCAAGGTAGACCCCTGCTAAGATGGAGGAAATGGATTATGCATCAATTGGGAAAGCACCAAGACTTTGTCCCCTAGCAGGGGTGTAAACCTAGTCAAAGCATAACCAAAGGAGGGCTTTGAAGAGTCTGGGAGAAATGTACAGTCTTGTTGGCAGGACCCACTTTTGTTGGGGGAAGGGCTTGGATGGGGAAAAAACATTTTGAATTTTTGTCTACCTTCTGTTTCTTTTATGCAATTAATACTTTCCCTACTTTGTATCTCCGTGTGTGAGGCCGTGAATGAAGTACTACCTCTGTATACTGTATTAAGCACGAAAGATGGGGGGGAAAAAAAAAAAGTAGATAAACATGTGGGGAGCAGTGCAATGTAATGGCTGTGGGGCAGCAGTCTTCCGGGACTCTTTCTGGAGGCTGAGATGCTGTCCTATTTGCAGACAACTCTCTGTCCTGAGGGAGGAAGTTGGCAGTTTTCAGGCCACACTGGACAGTAGTAAGAGAACCTTCCCCCAGGCCACACTGGACAGTAGAAAGGGAAACTTCCCCCATCCAGGGAGCACCAGAGCCACCACCACAACCTCAGAGGTTGCGAAGAAAGCACAGCAGTTGGACCACAGTGGGCTCAGGGAGGGTAAGGATGGTGGAACAGAGGCACACCCAGTCAGTTGTTCCACTCCACAATCCATACACCATTCTGGGGGAGCATAGCTCCCCTATGGATGCACCCGCAGAGGAGGCTGAGGACAACTGTCACAAGGGAGGCCCACAGGAAGGAGGCAGAGGACACCACAGGAAAGAAAGCAGCTCCTGGTGGGGACTCGATTATTAGGGGATAGAACTTGGGGAGCAGGGAAAACTGAAGTAAGGTGCCTGCCTGGTGCCATGGCTTGGAGGGACAGGAGCGCATTCTCAGGATCAAGACAACAGCTGCACGGGAGTCTGAGCTGGACATCATTGTCCACCTAGGGACAAATGACTTGGCTCATCATGAGATTACAGCAGTGCAGGAGGACTTTGTAGAGTTGGGGAGGGGCCTGGTTCCACCTGGAGGGACACCAGCCTATACTGGCAGGATGGTCTGCATCTGTCCAGGAAGGGAACACGTCTTTTGAGCAGTCGGTTTAAATGCTTCATTGGCAAGCTTTTAAACTAGTCAAGGGGGGAGGCACTGATAAGCAGCAGGAAAATCCCAGCCTCTCCCTACAAAACGGTACTAAATGAGAAAAAGGCTGAGGTAGAAAGGTCAGTGGGGGATGCTGCAACAGAAGGTAAAGCCATCAAAAAATGGAGAGCAATGAGTACCAATGCCCGTAGTCTGAGTAACAAGCTTGCTGAATTAGTGGCCTTGATGGAGGAGGAACATCTGGATATCGTGGCAGTCACAGAAACATGGTACACACAAAACCATGACTGGGACGTAAACATACCAGGATAAACTATCTACAGGAGGGACAGGGAGGGTAAAAGAGGAGGAGGAGGAGGAGGAGTAGCTCTTTACATAAGGGAAAGAATCAAAGCAACAGAAAAAAGGGTAAACAGGGAGGAGAAGAAGCACTGTGGGTAAATTTGGAGACAGGCAATGGCACCACAATCCGCACAGGGGTTGTATACAGACCCCTTTCTCAGGGGGAGGAAATGGACAAGGAAATGATAGAAAGTATACTTAGAATGGCAGAAAAAGGGGGGATATTGCTGATGGGTGATCTGAATATGCCAGATGTTAACTGGAGTGCAGTTGCAGCAGCTACTTCGAAGAGTGGAGTTATTCTAGATGCCTTAGACAACTAGTATTGGAGCCCACTTGAGAGGGAGCTATCTTGGACCTGGTTCTCTCAAATGGAGATGGATAGAGGATCACAGATGTAGAAGTGGGTAGCTATCTGGGAACTAGCGACCATCGAACAGTATGATTCACAATAAACACGGCAATAGAGTCAAGCCATACAAAGGCAAAAGTACTGGACTTTAGGAGGGCTGACATTGCCAAAATGGGTGAGTGCCTAAGGAATGCACTAGCAAATGGGCAGGAAGGAGGGGTGGAAGAACAATGGGAAATAATAAAAACTGCCATCACAGAGGTAACAAGCCTTTGTGTGAAGCAAATAAACAAAAGCAAACAATGTAAGAACCCTCTGGTTCTCAAAGGAAGTGGCAGTGAAGGTTCAAGAGAAAAGAAAGCATTCAGGAAGTACAAGGAATCACAGAAGGAGCAGGACAGAGAACTGTATCAGTTAAAGCAAAGGAAGCTGGGAAGGCAGTCAGAACAGCAAAGGCCCAAACCGAGGAAAAGATGGCCAACTCAGTTAAGAGGGATAAAACCTTTATAGGTACATCAGGAGCAAAGGAAGAACAAGGAGGGATAGTGAGGCTTAATAAAGGGGAGGGAGGGTGGGCAGAGGGTGACTGTGAAAAGGCAGAGATGCTAAACAAATATTTTGCTCAGTTTTTACAAATGAAGAGGAGGTACCTAAAACAAACAGTAGAAACACTCTGGATACAGAAGTTGATACCAGCCCATTTACATAAGAAAGGGTTCTGAAGAACTCTTAAAACTGAAGGTGGACAAAGCAATGGGGCCTGATGGGATTCATCCCAGAATTCTAAAGAACTAAGGGTGAGAACTAGTGACACCACTGACTACCCTCTTTAACAAATCATGGGAGGATGGGTGGTACCCAAGGATTGGAGGAGGGCAGATGTGATTCCCTTTACAAAGTGGGAGCAAGGCAGAAGCAGGAAACTACAGACCTGTTAGTTTAACCTCAGTGATAGGAAAATGATGGAATTACTTCTGAAGGAAAGAATTGTCAGTATCTAGAGGCCAGAGGTACAGGACCCAAGGCAGCATGGATTCACAGTGGGAAGGTCATGCCAGACAATTTGATAGATTTCTTTGACTGGGTGACCAAAGTAGTAGATCAGGGAGGGCTGTGGACATGGCCTACCTAGACTTTAGCAAGGCATTTGACACAGTCCCACACAAAAGATTAATATACAGGTTAGCCAGCCTGGGTAAAGAATTGGCTGGAGAATGGGACACAGAGAGTAATAGTAAATGGAGTCCACTTTGAAGAAAGGGGGGTTACTAGTGGGGTACCGCAGGGTTCAGTATTAGGACCAGTCCTCTTCAATGTCTTTAAGCGACATTGCAGAGGGACTGGAAGGAAAAGTATGTCTCTTTGCAGATGACACAAAGATCTGCAACAGAGTTGATGCACAAGGTGGGGTGGAAAGGATGAGAAGGGACTTGGCAAGGTTAGAGGAATCGGTCAAATGTATGGCAGCTTAGATTCAGTGCTAAGAAGTGCAAGGTAATGCACCTGGAAACAAAAACCCAGGGGAAGAGTACACAATGGGGGTGAGATACTAACAACAACAAAATGGAAAGGGACCTGGGGTAGTCATATCAGATGACCTAAAGGTGGGCAAGCAATGTGAGAGGGCAGCAAGGAGGGCTGGGGGGATACTGGGATGCATAGGGAGAGGCATCACAAGTAGAAAACAGGAAGTTATCCCTCTGTACAGACAGCTGGTCAGACCCCATCTGGAGTACTGCGTGCAGTTCTGGAGACCCAATCTCCGCAAGGACATAGATAAGATGGAAGCTGTTCAGAGGAGGGCAACTAAAATGGTGCAGGGTCTGCACCAGAAGACACATGAAGAGAGACTTGAGCTTAATATGTATAGCCTCGAGGAAAGGAGAGAGAGAGGGGGGACATGGTAGAAGCGTTCAAGTACCTCAAGGGAATCAACAAAGTCCAAGAGGGTAGCATCTTTCAAAAAGAGGTGTGCAAGAACAAGGGCACGATTTGAAGATAGAGGGTGCAGCTCAGAGGTAATTTAAGGAAGTATTTTTCACAGAGGGTTGTGGATGCATGGAATGGCCTTCCGGAGGGTTGTGGAGTCAAAACAGTGGTGGAATTCAAGCATGCATGGGACAGTCATAAGGCAATTCTAGGGGGTGGGGGTAGGAAGAAGTAGGCTGCTGGTTAACTAGGATCTGCAGCTTATCCATTAGGTAGGGAAATGGGCAGACTGGGTGGGCCAAGCGGTCCTCATCTGCCGTTAAATTCTATGTTTCTATCTGTGTACACCAAGTGATCAGAATGTAATCTAATTGTACCCTTTTATTTTTTTTTTGCACTTAAAAAACATAATAAAAAAAGACAAAAAAACAAAGGCAAGCAAAAACCATTGGGGGGATTTCCTGTTAGCAGAATGGCTGCTGCCTTTGGGGTTCAAGGTCACTTGTTTTACAGCGAGGGATGCAATTTGGTTTGCCCAGGTAGTGGACAGACAACAGTTTCATGCTCTATCCATTGTGCTGTTCCCTTCTGATCCTTTGTGAGCACACAAGACAAGTCTTTATCTAGGATTACACCATCCTTTCAGGATGCAGGTGTGGCAGTATAGAAGAGCCCACCAAAAGAAATGGCTAGGGATGGTTGATGGCATCAAGGTGAAAAAAAAAGGGCCAGGATAAAGAGAAGAATGCAATCACATGGGGTTTGAAAGAGCTTTGTCCGGAAATGCTTTTCCGTGGAAGGGTGGGTGGATAAGTGCAACAAGCTACCAAAAAGTCAAATGGTTAAGAAGTTTCAAGGGGAGGATGGGAATGGGACATGCATACAGGCTTAGGCAGAAGGGAGACAGAGACTAAGGCAAGGCAAATTTTATTTAAAGGGCGCCCATCCCGGAGGCTCTGGGCGCCGTACATTAATCAAATAAAAACACAGTACAATCCATAAAATATACAACTCCGAACTATTAAAACCTTGTTTTACTACACAATTTGTTTCATTACTAAAAATTAAACAGTATAAACTATAAAACATAGTCAGGGAATACCTGATCAAATAAAAATGTCTTTAGTAGGGCCTTGAAAACATCAATGGATGGGGCCTCCCTAACAACTATAGGATGCGAATTCCACAGGACGGGAGCGGCAACACTAAATGCTCTGTCGCCTGCAGTTCTTAACCTCGTCCTGGGAATCGCAAGGAGGCCCCGAGAAGTGTAACGCAGGGAATGGACCAAGACAGCAGGTGTAAGAAGGTCATTCAGGTAGCCAGGGCCCAGGCCGTGTAGGGCCTTAAAGGTGAGCAAACCCACCTTAAAGAGGACCCTCCACCTAACCGGCAGCTAGTGCAGATGACGAGCACCAGGGTATTTATTGTGTATTTAGATTGTCCTGTCAACCACCGCCGCCGGATTCTGCACTAACTGCAGTCGGCGCAGGGTACCGCCAGAGACCCCGAGATAGAGTGCATTACAGTAGTCAAGCCTGGACGTCACAAAGGCATGTACCAAAGTGGGGAGGTCCAGAGGCGGAACTAAGGGCTTGATCCTGGCGATATTCCTCAGATGATAAAAACTAGTACGTACAACAGAAGACACCTGAAATTCAAGTGTCAAACCGCTGTCAAGAATAACACCCAGATCACGCACCCTAGAGGACGCCTTCAATGGTACAGAGCCAAGGCAAAATCCTGTCTCTGCACCAGAAGCCAACCTATCATGACTAAGAGTGAAGACTGCCACCAGGGCCAGAGCAGAGAGTAATTTTTTTTTTTAATTATATTTTTCTGCCTCCTTTCCCCATCCTGCCACCCCCGACCCATCTGGGAGACCACTGATATCCCACTGCTTTCCACCCTACCCAGACGGACCCCAGATTCCCACAGAGACGCATTTGTACCCCCCGGGTGAGCAGATGGGGCTGATGCCCTGTAACTTAGTGCTTTGTGGTTCTATCGGGCGGGCAGAAGCACATCGCAATGCCAGTTCCAAGATCTTCCTGGTGGCAGGCTCATTTTCCCATTTTCGCCTCCACTTACAGCGCCCAACTCCCTGCCTTCATGGTGCTGTGTGCCAATGTCCATGCTGTACCACAGACAGCCATCCCTCGAAGGGCTTGCAGTACTCTGAGCCTCCGCTCGGAATCAGGCATGTGTGAGGGCGTTGGCCTGTTCCCTCCCTGGAGAAGGCAAGCTGTCATAGGATGCTCAAGCCTGTCTTCCCCCCCGCCGACCCACCAGAGTCCGCTTCCGAACCTGGGTCGCCAGCGAGGTGTGGCGTCCAGCGCATCAACCCTCAGCGCCACCGGCCTGGCCAGAGAGTAATTTAAATAGGGTGGGTAGACAGGATGGGCTGCGAGGCTTTTCTCTGCTTTCAGTATTTATATGTACAGTATATGAAAAGTGAGAGGTCATCGTTTACCTTTACCTTCAGAAAATTTGAAGAAAACCCTTTGACATAGCTAAGGTGGCTCAGTACTATTGTTCATTAACTGATATAGTGCCACCAATGGCATGGTGAGGGTGGATGGTGCTGGAAATGGCAACAGTGTCCAGTGCAAATTAATGCCCCAGTCACAGTGGCTAATTATTTCAGCATCTGCAGCCTTTGTATCCTGCGGCTAAGTCCCTTCCATGTTGGACACAGGGATATTGTTTACTTTGAGACAAAGGTGGGGATGTGTCAGTGGATCATCCAGAGACTTGTTGTGGGTGTGGTGGGTGGGGGCAGGTAAATAAAACAGAATTTCAGGGCAGTTTTGCTATTGAGATCACATGTTCTTTCTACATGAATCTGTCAATGTTCCTCTATTTATAGTTTTTGCTTACCAATTATGTGCACTAGACAGCCAGTACCTTTTTTTCAGGCAAGGTGTGAGAGGATATGGCAGTGAACAGTAGCAGAGTACATTATAGAATAATACAATACAAAATAAGACTTACGAGATGGGGTAGGAGCAGAGATGAGCTCAGTCGATGAAACATGATCAGCTGACCATGCATTAACTGCTGATACACTTGTTAGGAGGCAGCAGGCCGGATCAGTGGGTAGACCGACACTGGTTATGTTCAGAAATGAGCAGGGAAAGGCAGCCATTACTGAAGGGACAGCAGTGACAGGTAGTGCATTCAGTGGTTCGTTGACAAACCGATTTAGTTTAGTTGCCGTATTGATCCTTGTAAGAACAAATCCAGAAGCAAATGGTTTGATGCCTTTTATTAGACCAACATAGATGTTACAAGTTGGAGGCAGTATAGCACAGTGGTTTAAGGCTCTGAGCTGCAAATCTGGAGACCTGGGTTTGAATACAACAGCCCCCACTTGCATACTGTGTGACCTTGAGCAAGTCACTTAACTTCCCTGTGCTCCCAGGTTGCACCTCTAAACAAGCTTTCACCTTAGTGCGTCTCACCTGGTTAAACAATTGCAAAAAAAAAAAAAGCTTTCGGACCAAGTCCTGCTTTGGAAGCTTATAACAGTTATTTATAAAATTACATACTCACCCAGATCATATGTTTTAAAAAAAAAAAAAAAAAAAAAAAATTCTCATTGGTTTAAAATACTCATTTAAACCATAACTACAGTTTACATTGGAGGAATATTTTAACAGTTTGTTCTTGGCTTAAGAGCCATTCAAGGTCAGATGTTCCAGAACAAGATAACGCTTAAGCAGAAAGCTTCACTAACATAAATTCCGAATGTCAGTCTGTTTTGTAAATTCAGTCTAATGAAAAACAAGAACTTCAGATTCAATACTCAAGTACATGTTAAAATATGATATTGTATGTATGTAAAAACAAGCAAAAAATATATAACAGAAATTTTCTCTGTATAGCATTAGGAGAGTGTAAAGTAAAGTTTACCTAGTGTGAGCAACTGTTTCACATATCTATACATTATACGAACATCCAAAGAAGCCAGCAGAAGGCCACTTAGTCTATCAAGTCTGCCCATATTGCAGGATCCACAGCTTGAGCTACTGTCCCTGCTCCCCTCCCCCACTCCTCCCATCCTCCCTACTCATTATCCTTACCTTCCACTATGCCTATCCCAGCCTCTCTTAAAGCTGTCCGCAGTCTTCAATGAGATGACCTCTTCTGGCAGCACATTCCAAGTGTCCTCCACCCTCTCTGTGAAGAAGTGCTTCCTGACCTCCCTCCTAAACCTCCCACCCTCCAGCTTAAGACTGTCCCCTTGTGTTATGGTTGCCACTCAGCTTAAAGAGAGACTCCTTATCAACCTTATTTATTCCTTCCCAGTACTTGAAGGTCCCAATCATGTCTCTCTCCCCCCCCCCCTCCTGTCTTCCAGGGAGTACATGTTCACTGCCCTCAACCTCTCCTCGTATGCCTTACCCTGCTGACCCTCTATCATCTTTGTAGCCCTCTGGACTTTCTCCAGCAGGTTAATGTCCTTTTTGTGGTGTGGGCACCAGTACTGAACTCCATACTGTAGATGTGGCCTTACCAGTGACCTGTACATGGGCAGTATAACCTCCTCTCTCCTACTGCTGATCCCCCTAGATACGCATCCCAGCATCTTGTTTGCCTTTGCTGCTGCTTTCTTGCACTGCATGGAGCGCTTCAGCTCACTAGTGAGCATAACTCCCCAGGTCCTTCTCCTCCTTACAACGCACCCGGGGTGTGGATTAACTGCCAATAACCCCATACCCTGTTGTGGGTTTTTGCTTACATATCCAGTATTTAACAGTGGTACAACAGATGACACAAATACTGTGCATTGCAGTTAATCTACAGCGGTGACAGAAGTGCAGTGTATGGACCTCAGTCCAACAACATAGAAACATAGACTTTGATGGCAGATAAGGACCGCTTGGCCCACCTAGTCTGCCCATTTCCCTACCTACAGGATAGGCTGCAGATCCTAGTTAACCAACAGCCTATTTCTTCCTACCCCCCACAAGAACTGCCTTATGTATGTCCCATGCATTCTTGAATTCTCCCACAGTTTTAGACCCCACAACCTCCTCAGGAAGGCAGTTCCATGCATCCACTGCCCTTTCTGTGAAAAAATACTTCCTCACATTGCCCCGGAATCACCCCCCCAATCTTTAAATTGTGTCCACTTGTTCTTGCACGTCTTTCTGAAAGATGCTACCCTCTTGGACTTTGTTGATTCCGCTGAGGTACTTAAAAGTTTCTATCCTGTCCCCCCTCTCCCTTCTTTCCTCAAGGGTATACATATTAAGCTCCTTTAGTCTCTCCTCGTATGGCTTCTCTTGCAAACCCTGCACCATTTTAGTTGCCCTCCTCTGGACTGCCTCTATCCTGTCTATGTCCTTGCAGAGATGGGGTCTCCAGAACTGAATGCAGTACTCCAGATGGGGTCTCACCACCTGTCTGTACAGAGGAATAACTTCCTGTTTTCTGCTGGTGATGCCTCTTCATATGCATCCCAGTATACCCCCAGCCCTCCCTACTGCCTTCTCACATTGCTTGCTAACCTTAAGGTCTTCTGATATGATTACCCCCGGGTCCCTTTCCTTTTTTGTTGTTGTTACTACCTCCCCCCCATTGTGTAATCTTCACCTGGGTTCTTGTTTTCCAGGTGCATTATTTTGCCCTTCTTTGCATTGAATCCTAGCTGCCATACTTCTGACCATTCCTCCAATCTTGCTAAGTCCCTTCCCATCCTTTCCACGCCTCCTTGTGTATAAACCCTGTTGCAGATCTTTGTCATCTGCAAAGAGGCATACTTTTCCTTCCAGTCCCTCTGCAATGTCACTTATAAAGACAATAAAAAGGACTGGACCCAGTACTGAACCCTGTAGTACCCCACTAGTAACCCCTCTTTCTTCAGAGTGGACTCCATTTACAATTACCTTCTGTGTCCTGTTGTCCAGCCAATGTTTTACCCAGGCTACCACCCTGGGACCCACTCCCAGGCTGGTTAATTTGACTATTAATCTTTTGTGTGGGACTGTCAAATGCCTTGCTAAAGTCTAGGTAGGCCATGTCCATAGCCCTTCCCTGGTCTTCTGCTTTGGTCACTCAGTCAAAGAAATCTATTAGATTTGTCTGACATGACCTTCTCGCTAAACAACCAGACATTACAGTGCAAACTAGGAGACCATATAGCTGGTTGTACCATTCTAAATATTAACTAGACCATAACTGGTAAAGCAAATGTTACACAAAATGCATTGTCAAGGAAGAAAAGTTTAAAGAAATACTAAATTGCACTCCCCTAATGCAGAGCATCACTGACGGCATGTGGAGTATTTAAACTACACAACCCGTGAGCAGGGCTATAAATTGCCAAAAGGCTGTACAGATCTTCAAAGGCTGAAAACAGCAAACTACTGGCACGTGTTTAATGATGAATCTTACAAAGGGTGCAACACGTGTCTGTGGGTTGTAGCCTTTGCAGTTTGTGAGGCATTTTGGCACCTTACCGTCCTACTTAAGTGTAGCAAGTGTAAATTCTTTCATATTGTTTTGTATATGTAATACCAGAGGCGGAGTGGACATGTAGTTTTTGCCATTCTCTATGGCGGTACAGGGTGGGTCGGGTGCAGTTGCAGGGAGCTCCTGCCACTCTTGAGGACCGACCTTTTCTTAAATCTGTTGCAACAATTCTTCTGTTTCTTAGCCTAATCTATCCTTTTCAATTTCTAGTCCATAAGGTTAGCCACCTATGGGCGCCCCCTCCCCTTTCTTGACCATGCCATAGTGTCCTCTTTAATTTTCCTTTTCCCCCTCAGGACCTCATACAGGGAGGTTATTGTGCCCTCCAAACATATGTAAAACAGGTTGTGTTTATCATTGTTTGATTTAATATGTAATAGCACTATGTTATAAAATACTGTGATCTATATGCCTTATGTTTATGAAACCTGTAAATGCTGAAAATGGCACTAGGTGTTTTTGATAATGGTAAAAAGTACTAGGTGACTATTATAGAAATTAAGTTAATTGGGCTATTTAAAATGCATGTAAATTGCTGTAAACTGAACAAGCCTGAAATTTCATGGTGATTTGCATATATTTATTTTTTGAAATGTTTCACCAGGAAAGGTGCACTGAGCAACAAGATGCTCGTCTCGTGGTGCATCCTGGGGAGGGGGGGGGGAGTACAGAGGAGAGCAGAGAGTACATGATACATAGCATTGAGTTACACATTGGAGTCATGAATTGAGAGTAACATTGCTTACATACATCCATTACTTACATTAGTGACATTGAATCGAATTAGAGTTAAACAATGCTTACATGCTTACAGGGCTTTGAACTGCCTTGTATTTTTTTTTGGGGGGGGTTACATGAAGTAGGGAAACAGTATAGGGAAGGTTTAGAAGTGAAGGGAGAACAAGGAGTAAGGTTTAGACCTGGATTGTGTTACACTATACATGGGTGACAGTCACTGACTAAGAGAATGTGTTTGACAAGGAGACAAGGCAGAAGTGCAGTATGGGGCAAGTGCGGAGGTTGGTAGAAATATATGCCAGCATTTACAGCCGGTAGCTGGTCAGGCCGTGTAGGATATAGGGGGAGCGATTGGCGGGGTAGTAGTAGGAAGAGGGGGGAGGGGGTTGGCTAAAGGGTTGGGGGGAGAGGAGGTCAGGTGCATGAACAGTTTACCGCATAGTTTGAGGGCAGAGGATAGAGAATGCCTGGAGGAGGAATGGCAGATTTGGACCGGCAGGTCATTCCAAAGCTTCGGGAGATGGTAGGAGAAGGCTGATTGGCCTGCAGAGGTCCGACTGTGAGGGGATACCAACATATCCCATGATGCTTTGCATTATGGAAGTATGTATGATGTTGTATTTCTTTGAAACTTGATTTGTTGCCAGTGCCCTTTGGGGTAACCCTTTTTTCAGTGTTTCTGCACTGAGGCTGGTTTGTGTTTTTTTTTTTTTTTTTTAGCCCCCACTACCCAAGCAAATGGGGCCCATATAGGGATGAAGGATTTTCACTGAAAAGTGGTTAGATAAGAGATCAGTATAAGTAGGTGCTGGCTAAGTGCAGAGAAAGGACATATAGTCTGTTGCTGCAAACTGATGTACTGAAGAAGGAATATGGCATTGGAGAAGCTTATTTCCTGTATTTTGAATAAACATCACATGGAGATTGTGTGTTGAACCTGAAGTTTGGTGTCTGGTTCATCTGTTATCCCACAACCCCTCCACACATCTCATATCGACCTACGGGCGCACAAGTGAGTTCCTGCAGGAACTTGGACTTCATGGCCGACCTAGTGTTGGACACCTTAACTTCTGGTGTTGAAAGATTTTTAGCACCTGGATTAGCGTGAAGCCTTGCAATATGGTCAACTGTTTCTCCATTTTGATGACATCACTGGGCCTTACACAGGTAAAGTTACCTTTGGAGCCCACCAGCAAGACCACACCTTGAACCTGGTTGGGTCTCATTGGATCTTGACGTTTAAGGTTGGTGTGGTTGCTTGGTCAGATAATCGTGTTGTGCCATGTCTCTCCAGGGCCTCTGTATAATTCCACCCCCTCTGGAGATGGCTTATACTGGCCCAAATTGACAGTCTAGTAAACTCTTGGTGGTACTAGACATCTCTAGCATGGTGACTGCTTGTGTCAGCCTGGAAGGCCATAGAAGGTTCTAACATGGCAATTAGGGATACTTTGGACTCCCTGCCACCTTATGTCTGCCCTTTAACGTCCCACTGCAACACACATGGGTATTGTGATGACCTGAGGCAGTTGAAGGCTAAGGGGCAGAGTTTAGATTTGGTGCAAGTATCAGTAGGCAATCACCCTGAAAAAGTAAGATTTCCTATCAGGGATAATTACTTCAGGAAATAACTAATCTGCTCGTCTCTTCTACTCAGTGGACAGGTTAATAAATCCACCTGTTCTCCTATTTGGAAGTGTCTGCAGAAAAGTGAGAGTTTTAACTGGCTCTTTCTTGATGAGGTGTCCTATGTTAGGACTGAGATCTCCACAAGGTGCCTGTCATGGGCCTGTAGTAACTAGTCAAGGGCGAGCATTGACAGCCTGCCATCCTGGGAGGAGTTTAGGCCAGTCCTGGTGGATTAAATGCTGTAGGTGGTTTCTGAGCTGCACCCTACTTGCTGTATGCTGAACTCTGGTCCTACTTGACTGCTTGTGAGTTGCCAGGAGACCGTGGGTCTGGTTACCACAGGACTTGTTGGGTGTTCCCTAGAAGAGGGTGTTTTCACAACTGTGCTGTTGGTCAGTAGTGAGACCCTTTTGAAAGAAGCCATCGCTGAACACCTGAATTATGTATGGCACTTCCAGCGTAGTCCTGTTAATGCTTTCCTCATTGTATTGTAAGTAATAGCCAGTCCAATACTATATTATTGTGTCCTGTAGCGTTAATCCGAAATGCCTCCTATAGGGTATTAAATAAGCCAAAAAAATTATTTGTAGTTTTATGCATGGAAGTGCTAATTAACTGTGAAAATGCATAGCACTTGGCACAAATTGATTAGCAAAATATATATATATATATATATATATATATATATATATATAATGTGTGGTTTACGTTGTCTACTGTGCCATAGACTTGGTCAAAAAATGATTAGCAGTCTACTGCTGTGCATTTTTCGGAAATGGTTAGCATTGCCCCCTGTTTTGCATAGCATTTTGCTATGCGATACCAGCTATTTAATACCGTGCTTCTGTGTATTTAATAAAAGTCTAATATGCTTATGAGCAAGCTATCCTCTGTAGTGAATTGTAGTTGTCTGTGCTTTGCTATCTATAACTAAACCTGGGTTGCCCCTGAAAAAGGGACCTTTAGTCTCAGCGGGCCTACCTAGTCAATGAAATCCAATAAGTCAATAAATAAATGAACTGTTACAATCTCAAGAAGCACTACATGACTGTCAGCTGTCCCTTTTCGGGGAAGGTGGTTGAGAAGGTGGTGGCAGTGCAGCTGGAGGTACATCTGGTACATTATGGAGACTATACCGAAAAGGAAGGTGGCTCCAGTTGAGGTGCGCTTATGTAACATATATAGAAAACAAGGAATACAAAGCACCATCCAGCAGTTTTGCAAAAAAAAGCTTTTACTCACAGATAAATGCAAAAGCTATAGTGCCACACTCTGTGCAAAACGACACACTCCCTCTCAGTGATGCTTTTTGTATTCTTTGCTGTTTTTTTTTACATTACGGAGACTGCCCTTGTCAAGGTGTTTTAATCACCACCTCATGGCAGTAGATGCCAACTTTCCATCCTGGTTCTTCAGTCTCTCATCAGTATTTGATATGGTAGTCCATGGTTTGCTGTTAGAAACATAGAAAAAAAGATGGCAGAAGGAGACCAAGGGTCCACCTAGTCTGCCCATGTGTTCCTTGAACCTTCTCATATCCCAGAACCTAACCCCCCCATGCCTACTGCCTTCTACCGTTTCTGTTGCTTTTGATCGCGCTTTAGCCTTGTCCTACCCCAGCTTGAATGATGTCGCAGACTTTGCTTCCACTACCTCAGTTGGCAGTTTACTCGGTGGCTCCATGATTCCTTCTGTAAAATAGTATTTTCTAAGCTCCTTCTTGAAGCTCCCCCCTCAACTTCTACCTGTGCCCTCTACTGTTGGTGTTGGAGACTCTGTTGAACAGGTCCGAGGATGGCACCTTCTTTATTCCTCTCAGGAACTTTTGTTTCTATCATCTTATCTATCTGCAAAATTGCCTGACTGTCCAAAGTTTTAAATTGGCCTTAAAAACACATTTAGTTTGCCTATCCTGATTTTTAAATATATTTTAATTAATTTTAGGCTGTTGTTTAACTTATGTATTTGATTTATTTATTGTTAAAGCGCCATGGTTTTGGAAAGGCGCTTTTTAAAAATAAAGCTGATTGATTATATCCCCTTCTCCCTCCTTGTCTCCAGTGAGAATATATTTAATGCTTCCAGATGCTCCTCATACGAGTGCCCTGGATCATTTTGGTCGTTCTTCTCTAAACAGCCTCCAGCCTGTTTATATCTTTTTTCAGATGTGGACTCTAAAACTGGACACAGTACTCCCGATGGGGCCTTACCACGGACCTGTAGAGTGGCAGTATTACCTCCTTCCTCCTACCATCAAATTCCCTCCCTATACACCCCAACATTTTGTTGGCTTTGCTGTAAGCTGTGTTGCATTGGCTTGTCTAAGGGTGCTGCCTGTGATGACACCTAGGTCCCATTCTTCCTGCGTGGCACTGAGCTGGACTCCGTTGAGGTGGTACTCTGTGCTTGGTTTCTGTAATAGGGGCTGTGTGTATCCTGGAATGAGCACGCTTTCTCTTTAAATCAAATCTGTTGCAACAGTAATTCTTTGTCTTGTACTATTCTAATTCTTCTCCCTGTGTTCCCCAACTATCAGGAAGGCCACCTGTAGTTCTGTGTATCCCTATTTTCTTTTCTCCTTTCATTTCTTCTTGCTCTTCCACATTTGCACTGTGCCCCTGATTACACCTTTAAATCATTTAGCTAGGACAAACCCAGTGAAAACAGGACATGATAGAAACTTTCAAGTACCTCAAGGGAATCAACAAAGTCCAAGAGGGTAGTATCTTTCAAAAAAAAAAGAGGTGTGCAAGAACAGAGGCACAATTTGAAGATTTGAGGGCTCAGAGGTAATTTAAGAGTATTTTTTCACAGAGAGGTTGTGGATGCATGGAGCGGCCTTCCGGAGGAGGTTGTGGAGTCAGTCAGTGGTGGAATTCAAGCATGCATGGGATAGTCATAAGGCAATTCTGGGGGGTGGGGGTAGGAAGAAGTAGGCTGCTGGTTACTTAGGATCTGCAGCTTATCCAGTAGGTAGGTAGGGAAATGGGCAGACTGGGTGGGCCAAGCGGTCCTTATCTGCCGTCAAATTCTATGTTTCTATGTTTGGGGTTTGAAACTACAGGGTGAAATGAAAGACAAGTTGAGTGTCTTTCTGGCTGCTTCTGTCACCCTTCTAGCAAAATAAACTGCAGAGATGTTTTTTTTTTTTTTTTAAACAAAATAGAATGTGTGCACAAAGTAACCTGAAGTTTGGTTCTGCAGTTTAAAGTTCAGTGTTAAAATGAGGCTGCTTGGTGCTTGCTATTTTCTGTGTGATAGACTGAAAATAAGCATGTTTGTGTCCTCAGGCTTTTGCAGCCCATTTTGTTTTGTTTCTTTTTAAAACACATTTCTTTCTGAAAAGAGACTCTTGTATGTTAACAGACTTATGCTTTGTATGCTATGTTTTAAGTAAAGAAAACTTGTACTGCTGTGCTAGAAAATATAGTCTTACCTATTTAGTGTTTCTTACAGCCTGGGCTCTCCTCCATCCTCTGACTCTGTTATAGGGCCAGGCAGCCATTTTCTCAGTTTGTTTATAGTCAGAAGTGATGGGAGGAGCCTGACTGTTTGGAAGTGCACACATAGAAAGGATTTCCCTTATTTATTACTACTAGCTTATGTCATTGTGTTTCTAATAAACTATTGTAGGTTTTCTTTAACTCTAATCTAAAAAGTAAATGTTCTGGAAGATTTTAGTCTTTAGTTATAAAAAGGGGCGGAGCCTAGTTGGTCACCTGATCCTACTCCTGTATAAAAGGACCAGGTCTGGGAGCATTTTTTTAGTTGGTGATAGGGTGCTGACCCTATCAGACCCCTAGCTCTTTTCTAGGTGGGATTTTGTTTCCATTTGAAGCTATACTGAACTGTTATGCCTTTATTTGATGTCTTCTTGTTTATGATTATTTTCTTTTGACAAAATCGGTCCGCTTTTGTTTATTTCCATTGTATGAATAAATACTTATTTTATTTGGCATCCTGACAGTGTTGGACCTCCTTACTATCCACGTTTACAGTTTTCCTCTACCCAAATGCATCACCTTATATTCTTTTGCATTGAACTTCAGCTGCCAAACATTGGACCATCTTTCCAGCCTCTGTAGGTCCTTAACCGCCTCATCTGTCAACCCTTCCTCCTAGTTTGGTATCGTCCACGAATAGGGCAATTTTGCCTTGAATATCTATGCCAATGATAAAGGCATTAAACAGGACTAGCCCGAACACTGAGCCTTGTGGCACACCACTAGTGACCACACCATCATCGGACCTCACTCTGTTGATGACTACTTTGTTTTCTGTCCCTAAGCCAATTACCTACGCAACTGACTATGCACTTCGCTGCACTGAGGTCCTCCAAACCTTTTCAGCAGGCAATTGTGCAGCACCAAATTGCCTTACTGAAATGGAAGTAGAGGAGGTCCACTGGGTGGCCTCTGTCTAGTTCCCTAGTGACCCAGACAAAACATGTGATTATGTTAGTTTGGCACGACCTTCCCGCCACAAGCCCATGTTGCGTGTCATCCTGCAGACCGTTCTTATCTAGGTACTCTACCAAGTCTTGTTTTGCTACTATTGCTTCTGCTCTTGGGTCTGCGGATGCATGGCCCTGTGTTTGGTTACTGATAGTTTCCAACAATTTTCTACATGTTTTCTTGGGTCGTGCGGGAGAAAATCCTGCTTGTGGGGGAGTGACAACCAAGTTCCTATTGGAAGTGTATTTTCTGATAGGTTCCCTAGTGTTAGACTCCCCCTCACCTAGTTTAAATGGTTAAGACTGACATCGAATTTCTGCCCAGGCGCACTCGCTCCTTCCTTTGTTAGGTGAAGTCCATCAAACCTGAACAGCTTCCTCTTCCAGAAGCTCCCCCATGAGCCTATGATGCGATATCCTTTTTCACGACACCATCCATTTAGCCAAGCATTGAATTCCTCAGTGTTATTTCTGATTTTGTCTTTGCAGTCCTCTTTGCACCACACTGGAAGGATCTCCAAGAATGTCAGGGCGGTTGTTCTAGCCTCCAGCTGTTCCCCCAGCTTTATTTTGCTTGGTTTCTTCCACTGTTTGAGCAGCAGACAGGTAGTCCATACCAAGATGAATAAGAATGTTGGTTCCTTTCTCCAATTTGTCTGCCAACCTCCTGATGTGTTCAGTGTCACACTGGACTGAAGTTCCAGGGGGGTATTTAAGTCACCTTTGGTTGCGTACCTTTACTCACATGGAACTCAACTCCCCTGGTCATAGAGTCCCCCAGAACAAGAAATTGTTTACTCCTGGATCCTTGCCGCCTTTGCTTGCTCCACTACACCTGGTCCCCTCTGTGCTCAGGGTCACCTCTTGCTGAGTCAGGATCCTTCATCTTCTCCAGTGGTGAAAAATGGTTCTTCGTTGGAATGGTAGTGGTCAGAACAGATGATGCATGGTTCATCTTTGAAATCTTCCACCTCCCCTGACCCACTACCCCTCCAGCCCACAGGGCTAGTGGGTCTCGGGGGTGAGGACGTGGTTGGCTTGAACTTCAGATTAGCTGGTGATGCAGGCTGGCAGTCTTCTGCCATGCTGCTTCTAGCTGAGCTGGAAAATCGTTCATACTTCTGTAAGTAGGACGCCAACCCATCCTTCAGAGCAGACTTTTAAAGAAGAGTGCCCTGCAGCCCCTGTAACTTACCACCTCCATCCTGAAAACCAGAACAGTATGTGTGAGTGAGACCGTGATAGGGGAAGGTTCCTGCTGTGGACCTTTACTCCCTTACTTCCTGTTCCTTCCCAGGAACTACCTGCTGTCAATCACTTCAGTTGCCTATAAAAATAGGACTTCCTTCAGGTGCGTGGGTAGGAAGAGTGAGAAATGAGTGTGTTTGCAGCTGTGCTGTGTTGTAACTGGCTGTGACTGTTATGGAGTCAAAAGTGTTCTAGTAGTAAAGTTCTAACTCCTTAGCTGTCTCCTTGCTGCGATAGCAAGATTGCTCTCTCTCTCTCTCTCTCTCTTTTGGATCACCTCTGGCATTATGCAGCAGTCGCTGGAACAGTACTGTGTTGGAGTCCTATTTCATGGGCAGGGCGCAGCAAGTTGTTTTGGATTATTTAATCTCCAGGACAGTTGCGCTCAGCTGTGGAGTGCTATAGGGTTCATTCCTCACCTCATTTTTGCTTTATACATGCTACTTTTGAATGAGATCATAAGACTGTTTGCTTGGAGTGTCTCTACTGTGTAGATGACCTCTGGTTGCATCAGTTTCTGATAACTGGATGGCCCCCACTGGCCAAGACTCATCCTGGTAAGATAGAAGTGCTGCTGGTTGAATCTGGAGCCTGTGAGTTAGCAGTGAAACATAGACTTTGACTGCAGATAAGGACCGCTTGGCCCATCTAGTCTGCCCATTTCCCTACCTACAGGATAGGCCGCAGATCCTAGTTAACAAACAGCCTATATCTTCCTAACACCCCCCCCACAAGAATTGCCTTGTCTGTCCCATGCATTCTTGAATTCTCCCACAGTTTTAGACCCCACAACCTCCTCAGGAAGGCTGTTCTATGCATCCACTACCCTCTCTGTGAAATACTTCCTCCACATTGCCCTGAACCGCCCCCTTTAAATTGTGTCCCTTGTTCTTGCACGCCTCTTTTTCCTGAAAGATGCTATCCTCTTTGGACTTTGATTCTACTGAGGTACTTAAAAGTTTCTATCATGTCCCCCTCTCCCTTCTTTCCTCAAGGGTATACATATTAAGCTCCTTTAGTCTCTCCTCATCGGCTTCTCTTGCAGACCCTGCACCATTTTAGTTGCCCTCCTCTGGACTGCCTCTATCCTGTCTATGTCCTTGCGGAGATGGGGTCTCAGAACCGGATGCAGTACTCCAGATGGGGTCTCACCAACTGTCTGTACAGAGGATAACAACTTCCTGTTTTCTGCTGCTGATGCCTCTCCCTATGCAACCCAGTATACCCCCAGCCCTCCCTACTGCCTTCTCACATTGCTTGCTAACCTTAAGGTCATCTGATATGATTACCCCAGGTCCTTTTCCTTTTTTGTTGTTGTTACTACCTCTTCCCCCATTGTGTATTCTTCCCCTGGGTTCTTGTTTCCCAGGTGCATTATTTTGCACTTCTTTGCATTGAATCCTAGCTGCAATATGATGTGTGTTGGTTCCTCCTTGCCAGTTTGAAATATCACACCAGTCAGCTGTGGATAGGGTACAATATCTTTGTTGTTAGGTCATATATCCTTATTCTTTTGCCTAATTTGGGGAATAGGGTGGGGAATGAATGAGGGAAGGTCGGGGGTTTGCTACTATGTCTGACACTAGTGGGGGGAAACGTGCACAGGGAGGGGGGTGATAGTTTTATTGCCATGGTGCAGATGAGGAGTGGGAGTTATTTTTCAACAATAACAAGTTTGCTAGGACTGGAGAGGGAGGAGGAAAAAGTGGGTGCTAGAGGATGGGTGGACTTTTTCTAAAGGGTCTGGGTGGTGGGAATGGTTTGTCACAATGGGTTACACATTTATATATAAAAAAAAAAAAAACTAAAAAAACTGTTGTGGTGAAGTTGGGGTGAAGTCTGGAAACTGTACCATGCTGTGTGTAGTACAAGGTTCTCAGCTTGCACCTGTGAAAAGCAGCAGTACTGTGCATCTGCATCTCTATACAGCGGTAGTCTGTAGTGGCTTTTTTCCATTTGTGCAGTATTTCAAAGATTAAACCCTATCTAGTGCCATTGGACCTAATTATGCTACTGCATGCCTTTGTTAGTCTGGCTTGGTTACTGCTGAGCTCTGTATCTAAAGTTATTTTGAGAATTTTTGCATGGCTTGCAGCTGGTTCCGAATGCCACAGCATGGCTGATTGTTGGGATTTCTCATTTGGAGCATGTCATGTTGTGTCTGCCAGTGCGGTGGTGCATCACCCTTCAGACGTGCTGTGTTGACATACCAGGCCCTGCACGGTTTGGCTACTGGCTACCTGAAAGGTCTGCTGTCCTATTCACCCCTGCCCACCCACCGTGGTTCCACTGCTTTTGAACTCTTTCAGTTCCTGTGTAAGTTAGCTAAATATAGTTAAAACACACATTGTGTATGTGGAAGATCATGCCAGATAAACCTTGTTGAGTTCTATGACTGGGTGACGAGGGTCCTGGACCACGGTAGGCCAGTGGACGTCCTCTTTCTAGACTTTAGCAAGGCATTTGATTCAGTACCCCACAGTGGCCTGCTGGCTAAGCTGAAGGAAATGGGGGTAGAGACAGTTAAGATGGATAGGAAATTGGCTCTCTGAGCATACTCAGAAGGTATTGGTTGGAGGGTTGGTCTCATCCCCAAGGTGGGTTACTAGTGGGGTGCCCCAGGGGTCAGTGCTAGGGCCACTCCTGTTCAACACCTATGTCTCAGACATAACGAAGGGGATCAGGAGTGAAATGAGTCTGTCTGCAGATGACTGGGTGTAGTGGTGGATGAAGAGGAGGAGGAGGAGGGTGGCCTTGCAGGAGGACCTGGAGGCTCTGTAGAGGTGGTCGGGAAAATGGAAACTAAAATTCAGTGCAGGGAAGTGCAAGGTTCTGCACCTGGGAGTCAGAAATCCAGGACAGGGGTATACCCTGGGAGGAGACACGATTCAAGTCACAGAGGGTGAGAGGGACCTGGGGGTAGTGGTAGATGTCAAAATGAATAACTCTGAGACCTGTAGGAGGGCAGTGGCAAGGGCAGATAGGATGCTGGGATTCCACTGTACAACTGCTTGGTTAGGCCACACCTCGAGTATTGTTTGCAGTTTTGGAGACCTCATTTAAAAAGGGAGGGCAGCCGAAAATGATCTGGGGCCTGGGGGAGAGGACCTATGAGGAGAGGCTCAAGGAGCCCGACATGTACACACTGGAGGAAAGGAGGGACGGGGGGACATGATAGAGGTCTTTAAGTACATGAAAGGGATCAATAAGGGAGGCCCAGTCAGGATGCTCCAAAGGAAGGAGGGTGGGGCAGTGAGAGGTCACGGGTATAAGCTGGAAGGGGGCAGGCTCAGAGAGGAGGAGGAGGTGTTATTTCACTGAAAGGGTGGTGGAGCCATAGAATGCGCTGCCCAGGGAGCTGGTAGAGGTGGAGACTGGACAGGTTTAAGAGGGGATGGGACAGGTATGGGGGGATAAATCTGACCAGGCCCAATACAGGTGGGACATCTGGGACTGGGAACAATATAACCCGGGGGGGGGGGCACCAAAATCAGCCCTCGGTGTGGGTGCTGAAAATCGAGCAGACTTGAAAGACTGTTAGGCCTATTCTGCTGGCATTTTAGTATGTTGGTATGGTCCTGCTTGGTGGAGGCCTTTAAAAAGGCACTGAAGTCCCATGTATTTAAAGCTTTAATGGTGTTAATAACAGAAACGTAGACAATGACAGCAGACAGAAGCCTTACGACTTATCTAGTCTGACTCTAGGCGCAGTATGGTATTTTGCGAGTACCCAAGCAGTCACTCACTCCCTCTTCTCATGTGCCCTCCTTAATACCCACCTTTACCAGCTTCACATGCCTATCCCACTGTTTTGGCACAGCCTACCTCTCTCTGCAACTTATTACACTTTTTGCACATCTTTTTTGAAATATCCCTGCCATCAATTCTACGGAACTCCCCCTTGTACCAATTTTCACACTTATTATGAAACAATTCCCAGCTGTCCACCCTGTTTACCCTATGTAGAAACTTGTAAGCCTCTGTCACCCTACTCCCTACTATCCTCCAGCGGATACGTGCAGAGGTCATCAAGCTTTCTGTCATAGAGCTTTGCTTTGCTGCCTCTGAACCATCTTGGTGACTGTCCTCTGCTTTCTCTACCCTACCCCTGTTCTTTCTCAAGTGCTGACTTGAGAATTGTGCACAGTATTCTAAGTGTGGCCTCACCAGGGATCTGTACTGGGGCAGCATCACCTCCCCTTCTACTGCTGATGCCCCTGCCTGTGCCTTCCTCACTGCTGAAATTACACTGTGTTGATAGTTTTAGTCCCTCTTCTCAACTGCCACCTCCAGTCCTACACCCCCTGTCCTGTACTCCGTTCTTTGGATTCCAGGCCCCTGTGTGTATGACTTTGCAGTTTTTTGTATCCAATTTCAGCTGCTAGACCTTGGACCATTTTTCCGGCTTTCCCAGCTCTGTCCTCATTGTTTTACACCTTCCTTGTCTACTGTGCTGTAGATTTGTCTTCTGCAAAGAGGCAGATCTTTCCCTAACCACCACCCCCTCCCCCGGGTTGCATATGAAGATATTAAAAACGACTGGACCAAGCCGGCCCGTTGGCACAATGGTTGGATTTCCACTTGCGATGCCGGCGACCCGGGTTCGGGAACAGAACCGGGTTGCTGGAGGGCCAGCCGCAGGAGAAGGATGGAGCATCCCATGGACTACTCTCCAGGGGGAAGGTGGAGAGTGTGTCTGGCGCTCGATAGACCCATGGCGGAGGCCGGGGGTACTGCAGTGACCAGACTCCAGCAAGTGCCAGCTGGTGGGGCGGATGCAGGACGTCATTGCACATCCCCGCCCCTGCCAAGGGGGAGAAAAACTCCACCGGTGCCTAGATGACGTCCGTCCCTGTTTCTATGGCTTCAGGCAGACTCTTCAACCTATCCCAGTGTTTGTGGCACTTAATAGGGTAGCAGAGTGCCGCAGCCCCGCCCTGTGGGGAAAGCCAGGGGGTATTGAGGAGGGCGACCAATCTGAAGTGGAGCGAGGGACCTGTGACTGGACTGAGGTACCGGCGTCGTGGGGGATAAAAAAAAAAAGTAAACTTTATTTAAAAAAAAAAAAGGACGGACCAAAGATCAGTCCCTGGCGAACCCCACTTGTGACTTTTCTAACCTTTGAAAATTCTCCATCTAATACCACCACCTCCTGCGTCCTTTCTTCCAGTCATTTTTTTGACTTGCTCAATTTTTTTTTTTTAACCAGCTGTTCGTATGGAACAGAGTCAAGTCCAGGCACAGCACACCTACAGTCTGGCCTTAATCAGCCATCTTTGTGACCCAGTAGATAGTAAGTCGTCTTTGATTTGTCTGACAAGACCTTCTCTTGTTGAACCCATGCAGCCTTTTGTCCTGGAATCCATTTGCCTCCAGCAAATCTACCAGACTTTCTTTTTATAATGGCATTCAGCATGTTAAAAAGAAGGGACATCAAGCTTACTGGCCTGTAGTTCCTTGGCTCACCCCGTTTCCCACTTTTATAGCTCCCCTTTTTGGAATCCAAAAAAAAAAAAGATATAGCCATTCTTGAACAAGTTCAAGGGAGAGTAACCAGAATGATTCCCAGATTAACACATTTGGATCATCAGAATAGATTAAAAGCTACTGGTCTCTTCTCTCTTCAAACTAGAAGACTAAGAGGTGATATGCTTATGGTTTTTAATTTAATAAATTCACCAGATCTAATGGAAAAATGTGGTCCAACATTCTCCAAAAGGAGACATGTTCCGAGATTGCGCAACAAACAGCTTGAGGTAAAAAAAAAAAAAAAAAAATTATAGAACCAGCAAAAGGGGAATTTTTCTTCCAGTAAGGGCTTCTATTGTATGGAACACCTTGCCATAGGAATTAGTAGAGGCTCCTAGTGTCACTATCTTTAAAAACAAACTAGATGTCTGGATTAGGGATAACAAATAATGTCCCACTTAGTGTGGGGAGCAGTCTCGGGCCTTGGCCTTCTGTTCTGTAATACCAAGTAAGTAATTATGCAGGGGTACTGCATTTGCTTAACTCCAGTTTCCTGGCACCACCCCCGATTCCAGCAAACTGGTAAACGGGTCTGCCAGTGGTGTGGCCAGCTTCAGTTCCTTTTCATTTATCACTCTAGGGTGGAGCCAAACATGAAATATTGGGGCAGTCACAACTGTGACTTATATAAAAATAGGTTTCTCACAGGATACCACCACTTGGTTCTCGAACTACCTGTCTGACAGAACCCAGAGAGTCAGACTAGCACAAACCTTGTCGTCCCCCCTCCGAATTACATCTGGGGTCCCCCAAGGGTCAATCCTTGGCCCTCTACTTTTCACTATTCCTTAACTCCCTGCCCAAGGCCTGTTCTGGGAATCTCCTACTATATGCAGATGATGCAGTTTTATTCAGCACCCACACCAACCCTGCTGCCCTTCAGGTAGCCCTCCAAAGGTCATTTAATGAGGCCGAATCTGTTTGCTGACCATAGGCTTGTTCTAAACTATAAGAAAACAAAGTCCATGCCCAAAACAAGTTCAGTAGCCTCCCCTGCTCATCCATAACTACCAAAACGAAACCCTGGAACAAGTATCTACCTTTAAATACTTAGGGGGTTACCCTAGACTCTGGGCTAACCTACCACGAACACATCCGCCGGCATAGTACAGCTGTAAATGTGTGCTTTGGCCTGCTGCACCACTACAAGCACAGTCTCCCCCTGAAGCCCTTCAGCTAGCCACCTCCTCCTCTGTCCTGTCATTCATTGATTACGGGATTATGTTCTATGGTGCTGCCGACAACACCTCCCTAAACAAAGTTAGGGTTTCCCTGAATAAAGCCTGTGGATTGGCCATAGGATGCTTCCGGCTTACTCACACCTGTACGCTTTATACCAGTGCAAACTGGCTTAACTTCGATGATCGCCTAAAGTACTAGACCTGTCTTCTTGCCAAGAAGATCATGGCTGGCCTCACACCCTCTGCTCTTGTGGCACTGCCCCCCCAACCCTCCAATCAGCACCAGCCGCATGCATCACACTGAGAAAACACCCTACCAGGTCCCCTGCTGTAAAACCTCCATGGGGCAAAGCACTTTCAGGTACCACACCCCCAGTTGGCTGAATTCACTGCCCAAACTCTTGGCTGCTACCCTGAGACTGTTCATATCCCTTCTTTGTAGCAACATCTCTCTTGACTCCACCTGTGACTTTACCTGACCTACCCACGACCAAAAACTCTGCCATGACAATGGATCCTCTTGGTCCTGCCTCTAGAGTGCCTGTCCCTGGCTTGAGTCTTACCCTAGCCTCAGACTGCTGATGCTCACTGGACTGCACTGCTTCCACAATCCTGTCATAAATACTTATCTACAACTACAGTACTGTATGATCACCCCTGTAGATACTGTATAATGCATTTTGCCCCTGTACTGCACTGTCTAACTGTTGTAATTATCCTGTACCACAGCTACCTGTTGTACTATACTCTCAATTGTAAGGTGTGATATTCCCACCACTGTTTGTACTGTAATGTCTGACACTGTATGCTTTGTATTGTTTTCTGTGACGTGGAGCCTTTGTAAAGGAGTCTCTGACTCAAAGGTATTCCGATTTGTTTTCAATAAATAAAATACATATTTTTCCATTTTCTGGGATCAACATGAATTTGGCACCCCTACTAAATTGTTTTAAAAATGTGCGCCAAATCCTGCTTCCTGTGTAACAAGGAGTTTTGTTAATATAAGTTGCATTCTAAAGCCACCTACTGTAAACTGCAACTGGGCAGGTGTTCATTTTCATGGGCAGCACCATTTCTGTTAAATAGTAGGACACCTGCCATCGATCTCACCTGCTTTCCAAACTGTTTCAAAAACGTTGCACTACATCTAGGAATCTGCAGATGACTGTTCAGTTGTGACGTGCCCTCAAGTCTTTTTACGTACGCCACACCTTGTATGATGCATCTTGTAATGTCTTTAAATTTGTTTACATGTCAGTAGTGGCTGTTAAAGGGCTTTTTACCTGACCCCTTCCTTGTTAAAAAAATAAATGAAATGAAATATTAGCTTCTTTAAAAGTGAACGGAGTGGTTTTTTTTCTGTATAAAATTTAGCATATTTCATCTGTTCCGCCTCCCCTCAGATTAGTGACCCATCCTGGTGATTTGGGGGTATTCACTGTGCCATTTGTGGTGCACAGAGCTCAACCCATACATGAGACCTGCTGTGGTCTTGATGAAGCTGTCAGAAGCCTGCATGATATGAAACCTGCCCCTTTCAATCTGCTTTAGTCCACTACAGGCTACTTTTACAAATTACATCCAGGCAGTTCTGCATTGGAAAGTTAGTGGAACGTGGCACAGAAAGAAAATATATTGAAATGTGCTATGTTTAATTTTGTTATGATTGAAAGAGGCTATTCTCATGGCTAAAGAAAAGACGAGCTGAAGAATTTTTTAATAAGGGAGAGCAGTTTTGAAGGATTTTTTTCCCTATTCTCTCTGGAAATGAAACTTCGAGGCTTTAGCCCAGCCTGTTCTTGAATGCAGTGAACAGAGGCAATAGTGTTGAGTGAGGCTGTGATGTAAAGTTCATTGTGACCCCACAGGCTGCACATGGCCTCCAATGAGCTGCACGGTGACTTGCCGTGTCTGTGCTGACGGATGACCAGTGAAAGCTCATTGCTCGCTTTTAACTTTGGAGATTTTTGTCTTATTAAAACTGACAGTGGAATAAAATAATAGGGCATTGCTGTTTTGATTAATGTTCTCATGGAGTTATGTATGAGCTTCCAGTGGAGAGACAACAAAGTGCGTTGATTGTGTAGTTTCTTCAGTCTTGCAGTGAGTCCCATCCAGGTTGGAGATGAATTTTAATATGAAATGGGACGTTTCTTTAAAAAAAAATAAACAAAATACAGTTCTTAAATAGCTGACCAGGTTTTCAGTGGAGCTGCCATCACTGCCAAGGAGCAGGGTTGTGTCCTTGTACATTTTTCCCATAACATGGGTCGACCATAATTGCCATGCGTCAGTGGGTTACTTATAATTGAACTGACGGCCCAGTGGCGTGGAGGGCTGAGGCTTCTTGCCTTACTTCCTGCCACGCTGGCGACCTGTGTTCTGGCGAGCAGGTCACGGGGTGGGGAGAATCGTGTCCAGAAGACGGCCTTCTTCTCTCCCAGGGAGGAGGGACAGGACTGGTGTTGGATACTGCACATAGCCCCCTCAAACATGTAGGGGAGGTGGAGCAGTCTGCTGGCATTTGTTTAGTTGCTCCCTGCTGTCTTTATCCTTCTCTATCCTGTTGCCCTTCCAGCGTATGAAACCCATTTTGAGGTAGTCCCCACAGTGACACTGATTAAGATCAGCGCTGTCCATATGGCTTTGTGCCACTAAGGCCTTGTTCACACTGTGCTATGTAAAACATTTTATCAGTAGTAAAACGTTTTAAGTGGCCTCAAGCATGGTTTGCGTTCACACTTTGTACGACTTGGGAACCGTTTTAGTGAACTGTGCTCAAACCCTGCTTCAAGGTAGGCTTGAGCACGGTTTTCAAAATGGTTCTGATTCTGATTTGGACTAGCCTTCAGTGAGAGCAAGACGACACTGTTTCCAGAGCACAATTCTGCAGCTTTCAGTGTCACCACAAAGCATGATGGTAAGCAGCTATCTGGTGCTTAGAGTGCCAGAAAACTGATAGTACCATGTAGTGAGAACATGCTGACACTGATTTGTTAAGACGCCAACACGTTTTCAGACTCACTTTACACAGTGCGGACGCTTTAAAATGGTAAGCTTTAATCCGTTTCTAATAACGTGTTAAAGAACCGTTTTCCAGCATCCCACAGTGTGAACAGGGCCTTAAACAAGATCAGAGATGGGTAATCTGCTTGAATCTGCAGTGAATTGGAGTTTCTCCCCCCAGGAATTCTTTAGCATCTATTGACAGATGCAGTATGCCAGCTGGGTTCAGCTGCCCCGGTGAGGAGGAGGTGCAAATGAGGAAGGCTATGGCCAATCAGGATAGAGATAGAGTGCTGCCTGCAATCGGCCTGAGGGACCTCAGAACTTTTTCTCCGCTGAACTGGCAACACTGCCCCAGAGCTCTCCTCTTCAGAGAACTTCTGTGCCATTTTCTTCCTTTTTGAGTGCTGCTTTCAAAGTATTTTGTATATTTTTTTCATTTTACCTATTTTTACCGCAACTGCACTAGGTTCTGCGTAGTCACAGGGTTTTTTCGTAGTTGTTCCACTTCGGCTGTTTTTCTGAGGTAAAAAAATCACCCACGTGCACAATAAATTGGTGTTGCTTTTATTAAATTGTTAGCTTTCTGTATTTTTTCGGTGGTTTTTTACCGTTTTTTCGTTAAAATCATTTAATTGGTTTTTCGCGCTCATTCGCTAATTTCCGTTGCGCACCTGTTTGAATTTCTGGAACCCTTTTTTTTCTTTCTTATATAAGTTTTTAATATATTTGAAGGGTAATCCCCTCTTTTCTGGGGAGACACCTTTTGTTTGACTATGCAGTGGGCTTCTGTTGACAAGAGTTGTGGAGGTGGTTTCTGTTTTCCACTGTCATGAAGAAAAATAAAAAAAATCTTTTTACCTCTAAGGTTCATTTTGATTTGGTTAGCTTTGGCCTATCCCTTTACGATGGCCTCTCAGTCTACCTCCTCCTCTAAAAGCGCTGAGGAGGGTGCCTCAAGTCGACACAGAATTAATGACAAGTCCTCTAGGGACTCCAGTGAAACCAAGTCTGGTAGAAGTAAACATTCTAGCCAAGCCTCTAAAAGAACTTCAGAGCAGGTTTCTGATCCTGCCCCTACAAAAAAGTCTAAGAAAGATAATAACACTACTGTCCCTCCTCCCAAAAGGCATTCAGAGACGACGGTAGCTGATAAAAAATGTGCCCTTTGCAGATGACGTAGCAAAAGCTTGGCATTTATATCAGACTTTACAATCTATGGCCGATATTTTCTCGGCTCCTGCAGGGCCGAGTGATTCTCTCCTCGAGGACCCTACACCCGGGTTTTTTTATTTTTTTATTTTAGTCTTTGGTTACCGGGTAAGGCCCACTAGGCACAAGTGCCTGTTTTCAGGGGCGACCTGGGAGCGCTCTGGGCAGTTAAGTGACTTGCTCAGAGTCTCACAGTATGCAAGTGGAGGTTGAGAATCAAACTCTGGTCTGCCGGATGTACTAAGCTCATTCACACCTCGTTCCTCTAATCTCTAGGCTATACTGCCAGCCCAAAATTTTGATGAGGGAGAGGATCATGTTGGTGAATTGCCTCCTGGGGACCCTCTTATTCCTGATGGCCACCCTGGGGTTGGTGTTAATGATGATACTGATACAAGTGAAGAAGCCTCTTCCTTTTTCTACATTTTTAAAACTAATGGTGGACACCCTGGACCTGCCTCTCCAGGATGACACCGATCAGGAGATGGAAGACTACATGGAGCTGATGGGCATTTCTCTTCCTAAGAGGCTCATTCTCCCTATCCACAAAACTTTGAAGAGAAGTACTTTTAAGGTTCTGGAAACCCCTGGCCATTGTGCAACATGGGGGGTACTATGCTCAGAGATGTTTCCGAAACTGTTAAACGAGCCGTGAAAGCCACAAAGTACCAGTTTCACATGGCCATAGATGATAATGACACAGCCTCGAGGGTCATGGCTCAGGCAGTTTTTCTCAGACGTTTTGCGTGGTTGAGAACTACTAGTCTCACCCAGGATGTCCAAGCCCAGGCGTTAAGACTCCCTCTTTGAGAATAACTCTGTTTTCGGGATCATGCTGAGGTCTGTATGAAAAGAATGGACGAGTTCAAGCACACATGCAAGATGAATTCAGCGAAAGAAAAGCCCCCTCCCTCTGAGAGAACACCATTGAGGGGGTAGGGGCAGGGGTTGTTTCCCTTGGGCATTCTTCCCCATGCCATATAACATGGATTTCTCTCAGATGAGAATTTTTTTCAGAGGTAGGGGCAGGAGGGGTCAAAGAAGAGCTAACCCCACTCCTGTTACTTCTGCTCAATCTAGACAGCAGTCTTCCTGACTCCTTACTGGTCGCCTCCCCTCTCCCCGTGGGGGGCAGGCTCTCGCACTACCTCCATTGTTGGCGTCAGGTCACTTCAGACAAGTGGGTTTTGGAGGCAGTGCACATAGAAACATAGACTTTGATGGCAGATGAAGACCGCTTGGCCCACCTAGTCTGCCCATTTCCCTAAAAGAATGGTCTTCACTCATTTGATGGTGGGTCTTCATTTAGTTATCAAACACAAAGATTGGTCAGTGGCCGCTCGCACTTTCCCCGACTGGATGGTCCTTGTGGTTGGTTGCCTTCAAAGTGTGAGCTGAGTTAGCTATGGAGCAGCCTGTCAATCCCGTTGAGGACGAGTCCACTGCAGGAGAGGACTTGACTTTGACTCTGGCACTGATGTGGATAATCTCCCAACCCAGTCAGGGTGGATCCAGTCTGTGTCCAGTTGGGCCCACAATGGTCCAGCCTAAGACTGTTGTCCCAGTTTTGGTGCCAGTCCTGGTACAGTCAGTACCCACTCCTTTGGGGTACCTGGAGTAGGATGCTTGAGGTCAGTTATGTTTTCAGTCTTGTTCTCTGCATCACTGTCCACATCAGTGGTTAATCCTAATGATAGTTCCCACCTTCGGTATCAAGCCCGTCACTGATGGGAGAGTACAGCCTGGCAACAGTAAGCTTATGCAGTCTTTGCGTAGGGTCTGGGTCGACAGCGATGATGTTGGACCCCTTCCAGTCATTACTACCATCTGCCCTTTTCTGATTTGGATGCATAGTATGTTTTGTTGACTCTGGATGGGCAGGACAGCAGTCAACTGATTGACCGTTTTTTTTTTTTTTTTTTTTTAAATATAGTAACTCTTTCTCCATCTGTGGAGCGGCTGGCGAGTCGTCCGGCCACCGGCACCTGCACCCCCAGACCTGGTCAGGCCAGCGACATGGCTCTCCTCCACGCAGACTGGCATGCAGAGTCCCTCCCCCCAGGGGACCAGCAGACGGCCATCAGCTGCCATGACAGCCCCGCAGTTTTCCGCCATTTTTCTCCCTTGTAGCTGGACGTGCAATGGCGTCAGGACGTTATGTGCCACTGTTCGTCATGCTCCAGCCCTCAACTGCAGACGCTACCAGCAGTGCCCCGGCCTCTGCCGGTTGCTGCTGCAGAGCGTTGTGATCCCCTTCCCCAACCCGGAGGAAGGAGAGCTGTCGCAGGATGCTCAGTCTTTCTGCTCTCGAACCTGGGTCGCCGGTGTGCCTCGAGGTGTGGCGTCCAGCATCTCAACCCTCAGTGCCACTGGGCCAGCTGATGGATCAGTTCTTGTCGGGGGGACCAGGCCCTGTTCTCTGTCCTTCTAGATCAGATTCCATGGCTCTGGACAGTCCGTTGAGTCCAAAAGGAGGAGACCTTTGCAGCGAGAGAAATTCCTCCAAAGTGCACAGTTAGGCAGTGGAAACCCCTCAGACCAGCATGGGTAATCCGATAGGTCGTTGCCTGGGGGCACAAAGAGCAGTTCTGCTACAGGAACTCCCGCCATGAGGTCAATTTGGAGGAAAGTAATTAAACGTCCGGAGGAGGCCTTGGAAGAGACGCTGCAGACTTTGGACATTAAAATCAACCGTCTTATACAGACTGTCTCAGGTTTGGCTAACAAGTTTGATTCTCTCACCAACCGGGTTGTTGTCCTGAAAACTATGCTGGATTCTGTACAGTCTTCCACAACAGGCCACTAAACAAGCTGATGCAGCATTGAGGACAATGGCCACTTTAACAAAACAAAACTCTCATCTCTCTGCATGTCTTAAAATCAAGCCCACTCTGCCAGTATACATCTGATCGGCATGTCTGAGGGGAGTGAAGGGATCATCTTTCCCTGTTTCGAAAAGACTGGCTGCATCAACAGCTCGGGGAATCTGTCACTAATCGTGCAATGCACATTCAAAAGGTGTTACTAGGATCGAGGATATGTTCATCCACACTTATTGGCATGTTCAGATTGTTTTCTTGATCTGGTGTGGCCCGCCACCATACTTAAAATGGGAATTTCGTTCATCTGCTGGGGGTTAACAACTTTCTAGATATATGTATGTTCATATAATTATGGTTTAAGAGCTCTTTCCAATACTCAGGCCATTTTTACTTGTGTACTAAATGTAGTACATGTTGACAGTGAGATAGCATGGTGTTGGCTGGCCCAGTGGTAGGGTTATCACTCGTATCGCCAGCGACCCAGGTTCGGGAATGGACTCTGGGTTGGAGGGCTGCCCAGGGGGAGGAGGATTGAGCGAGTGCCCAGTGGCAGCTCTTCCCGGGGAGGGGGAGGTGCTTATCCTGTTGCAGTACCACCAACTGGGTGACCACAGATTGAGGTGCAGTGAAGACAGCATATGGGGAGGGAGGACGTCGGCTGGAGTGCTAGCGTGTTGCAATGTGCCCAGCCCCTAGGCTTCCCTAGCATGCCGACGTGCAGAGGGATGGCAACGAAAAGCGGAAAACACCCCACAACGGACACTGGAGACGGGACCCAGCTGCCCGAGAAAATCTGTAACTGGGCTTCAGATCGGGCCTGTGCGGCACTCATGACGAGGGGCTTATGGACTGGAGTGGACTGTGGAGGTCCCTCTCCTCCCCGCCTGGGGGCAGACCGTGGCTGGATGGGGGATTAGCATGGTGTAATTCTCCTCCCCTCTGGGAGGGGGAGAGACCTTGGGATTCTTAAATATTTTTATGAAACAAAGCACATCTAGAGTTATGCTCTTAAAAACGTACTACATTTGTCAGAAGATACAAGCAGCGCAGCAGAAGGTCAGATACCAGTTCTATAAGTATAAGATAACTCCAGTCTTAAAGTTACTGACAGGCTTTGGATATTTCCACAAAACCCAGCACCTTCTAACAAGATCGCCCACAGGGTAGCTTGAGGCCAGCCCCCTTCAACCCACTCCTCAATGGGAGCAGCACCCCTCAGCCCCGTGGGAGTTGTGTGTCAGGCGACAAAATCAGTCTACCTGGGCCACATGGTATCCCGTGAGGATAGCAACTGAATATGGGCGACCGTCAAAATGGTGACTCATATTCAGCGCTGTCCCCATGGGCTACCCTGCAAGGGTAGAAACACTACGGGAAAGCGAGCTTAGGGAAGGGCGACCAGAAAGGGGTAATAGCAAGAGGGAGGGACAGGGAAGGGATTTTAGGGGACTGGTGTGCCTGTTGCCACCCAGCTAGCCATGTGGTGTGGTTGTGTAGGTGACTGGCTCTGGCTTGGCAGATACTGGGTTTCAAGGCTGGGGACGGGGACCATGGAAATTTTGCCACTGGCTGCTGCTGTTGGACTTTATTTTCTTTGCAGATCTGGACTGTGCCCCTCCCTCCCTGACATGCACCCCAGAGTTGAGAATCTAAATTAGGGGTATGCGCTCCCCCATGAAACACTTTTCGTACCAGATGTCTGGTCATCAGCAGGTGTCTATCGCCGATTTGCTTTTCGGTGATATATACTCGCCATAGTAGTGATCGCTGTTTTGCAATCGCTATTATGACAAGGAACCAGGCCACATACCACACCCACTTTAGCCATTTTGTACTGAAAATGGAAAGCTTTCATGAAGCTCAGCAGTCAGTTTTTCTAGCTTATCTATATTCATTAGTCTTCCTCCAGTCAAGTATCGTAGGGATAACAGGGGTCATCCTCCTACGAGTGATGGCTTTTTTGGCCATCGGGAGATATAAAGGTAGTAATGTTATGCCAAGAAGGATGGTGTTGTGATATTACCATTAATAACACCATTTCAGCCATTAATTTTAACAGTTCCCCCAGACAATCTGATCTGTAAATTCATGATGCAGTGTACACCAGAAAGGGGTCAAAAGTGGGCACAAACGTATATGGCCCAGATCTACCTGACACCTGCATCCCCTCCAGCAGACCTCGTATGAAGGTGGCAAGTATTTTAGGAGCACTGCCAGGGATCAAAAATATCTATATCTGATCCTGGTCCTATGCGCCTCCTTGTGGGGTGCATGGATATGATCGGACCAGTCCTTACTGAGATAGTCTGGTGCCCTTTGGACCAAAGGGTGTTTTCGGAGCCCTTAAAAGAGGCTGTCGTGACACCACTTTTGAAGAAATCTTCCCTTGACCCAGGCTGTCTCACTAATTACAGACCAATCTCCAACCTGCCCTTTTTGGGCAAGGTTATTGAGAAAGTAGTCATGTTGCAGCTCGATGACTGACTCACCATCCATGAGGTCTATGATCCTCTCCAGTCCAGTTTCAGGAAGAGGCATAGTACAGAGATGGCGTTGGTCCGGGTACTTAATGATGATCTAATAGAGAGAGATCGGAAGAGCTGTTCGGTCTTGGTGGTCCTTGATCTCTCTGCAGTGTTTGATACCGTGGACCATGGGATGTTGCTAGATCGCCTGCGGCTATTCTTTGGACTGTCGGGGACAGTACTCAGATGGTTCCACTCTTTCCTCACAGGCAGAAATCAGAGGGTAGTTTCAGGATTTTTTTTCCTCTGCTCCCTTTGCTCTGTCCTGTGGGGTGCCGAAGGGCTCTGCTTTCCCCTATGTTGTTGACGGTGTATATGCTGCCATTGGGAGACATTATAAGGCGTAATGGGCTGAGTTTTCACTGCTATGCAGATGATGCTCAGCTCTACATGTCCTTTGTACCCGAACGGAATGGTGCATTATTGGTCTTTAATAACTGCCTCGCTGAGCTCCAGGACTGGATGAGTGCTAACTGGTTGAAACTGAATCCAAATAAGACTTGAGGTGTTGGTTGTGGACCTGGGTCATCGTGCAGAGAAGTTGACTCCGGGGTCTCCCTCTGGCCTTTTACTAGGGGGTAACCAGTTGAGACCTTCTGAACAGGTGTGGAATCTGGGCATAATTCTTGACAGCAAGCTGACACTGAAGGCACAGGTGTCAGCCGCTGTCAAGTCGTCTTTCACCATCTGAGGAATATCGCTCAGATAAAATACCTTGTTCCATATGATGACCTCCCTGTGTTGGTCTACGCCTTTGTTTCCTTGCGTCTTGATTACTGTAATGCTCTATATCTAGGGTTGCCAGGAGTGGATCCCCGTTGCCTGCAGCTGGTGCAGAATGCTGCAGCCAGGTTGTTGACTGGGTTACCAAGAACTTGCCATATCTCACCTGTGCTGCACGAACTGCACAGGCTGCCGGTGCAGTGGAGAATCACTTTCAAGGTTGCGTTGCTGACCTATAAGACCCACCACGGTCAGGGACCAGGCTACTTGCAAGATCTCCTTTGACCTTACCGCCCTCTTCGCCCACTCCACTCTGCAGACGTGGGATTGCTAGAGATTCCCAGGGTTCGTCTTCAGTCATCTGGGGCCAGAGCTTTTTCTTTTATGGCCCCAACCCTGTGGAATTCTCTACCTCGTCAGATTAGAGAGGGTCTGTCCATGGAGTCATTTAAGGCGTTTCTGAAAAGTTATATGTTTGAATTAGTGTTTGAATAGGTCTACTGCTGCCTTTATTGTTTTTATGCTGTTTATTATGTTGGATGTTATTTTGATATGTAATTGTGCTTTGATATGTAGAAAAGCGCATTCTAAATAAATTTTGATTTGATTTGATCTCTCACTTCCATGCATATTCTCTCCAGATAGAAGAAATTGTAATTTTAACTGCAGGAAGTGCAGATTTCATCCAAGAGGCAAATGACGCCATCAATCCCAGATCTTTATTCCAGTTGTGTAAAACTGGCTGCATGGAGTCCCCCAGAGCCTCCCCTTAGAATTTTATATGGTTCTCCAATTAAATGCCCCCCAGAATTGCCGTTATTATAATCCATTAGCATATTTAGTAGAGAGGGTTTTGGATTGGGCAGTCTGAAAAATTCCAGGCGCTGGCTCTTAGTTGCAGGTACCTAAATCTCTCTCTGTTAATGAGCCCAAACTTCCTTTGTAATGCTTCAAATGGTGGTATCCCTGTTGAGGACAAAAACTGATAAATGAAATTTAGTCCCAACCGCCCGCAAGATCAGTTTGGGATGGGCGAAACTTTTAGTTGGCTGATGCTATTTATTTAGCTTTTGTTGACCAGGTAGATACACTAGACAAATTACATGCCTGTTTTCAGGAAGGACTTGGGAGATTACAATGAAGATACAGGTACAAGCCTGCAATAATAAAATATTTGTTAATTTCGCGTGGAATTTCAATTGCTAGCACACCCTGATGGTGTTGGATGTGAATTGTGTAAAGTGGCGCACTAGTGGAGATTTTCTTATAGTGGCAGACAGAATAGGATCGAGGTCACCCTGGGACTCTTTAAATAAGAATGAACATTTGGAACCGTCCCATGCGGCTCATGGACTCTCATGCAGCAATGGCTGTTGTTGAATTTTCAAGGGTTATCAGTATCTGTTTTTCTCCCCAAAGTCGTATCCATATTGCACCACTCCGTGTTTTTTATTTTTTTTATTTTTAACGTATTCAGAGGAGTGTCGCCATCATTGGTTTTATTATATTGAATGTCTGGTGTTCGAAGTATTGCTTACATGTGCAGTGGTTGGAAAACAATAAACAAAGTATTAGAAGGACACCTACCCACAGGTGGATATCCTGAAGCACAGTTCTAGGGACATGGATATGTTGTTCATCCACACTTATTGGCAGGTATCCTTGACGCTTTAAATCTTGCCGGAAGGTCTTCCAGCTGGCTCCTCCCACCCACCCGGGTGGTATAACTCTTGGCTCCGCCCCATGACCCCAGATCTTCCTTACCGCTTGGAAGCTCAGGTTCCCTCCTTAACGCTCTGCGTTTGAGACTAGTTCCTATTTCTTCCTTTGCGAATTTGAAAGTTTTGTTAAAAGACTTCAGTCTTCGATCCTCGCGACTGCGATGGACAATCGACTCCGGTTTCTGAGATGCCCCTGCGATCAAGATGTCTCGGACGGATCCACACTCCCACGTGTATCTACTGTTTAGGCCTTGAGCATGACCATGGGACTACGACTTGTGCTCTTCCTTTTCGGCCTATGTCCTCGAAGACGTGCTGCCCAATTGCATCTGGGCCGTCGAGAAGCGTTCCCTCGGTGAAGTCTAAGGAGGCCCAGTCGGCCGGTGTCCTTGGTAGCTCGGCGGATCAACTCGAAACAGATGATCGCCCTCGAAGAGGACGGCGCAGGCAGTATCTTCCTCGGCCGCGCATTTATCCCGCTCTCTCTGGTTCTTCCTACACAGCTTCCTTTAAGGAGCTTTGTCTGTCCCTCTCCACTAAGGAGAAGGGCCAGCGTCTGCTGGACCTTTCTCGGTCCAAAAGAGGGACAAAGTAAATCCCTCCGTCGGCGCTCTTGGGAGCGGGAAAGGTCCCTCTCCCGAGTCGTCGACTTGGTCGACAGCTCGGCTCCGACACTGGTCTCACGGTGTCCCTGTCAGGTCAGTTGACTGAGACTCCGTCGATGAAGTCGAGATTTTCTCGATCCGTTGGGCGGTTGTCGCCTATAAACCGAGACTCCCCTCCCCGGTGTTCCCGGAAGTTGAATCCCGTCAAAGGCTTGCCTGTGCCTCCGGTTCCGGAGCCTCTCTGATGAACCCTCCGAGCCGAAGGGTGCCAGTTCCTGCCGACACTTCCCGCGCGACCTCGGAAAAGCGAGGCTCTCGGTCTCGGACCTCTTGCGGTCAGCCGATCCCGCCGTCGCAGCGGTCTCGATCTCAACACCCGCGGTAAAGCGTCGGCGCTTCGTCCTCGTCCTCCTCCTCGAGGCGAGGAGGCTTCGGCGTAAATTCGTCGGCCGATGCGAGGACCTCATGTGGCAACAGTTCCTCCTGACCAGGAATAAGCCGGCCGCGGTGCCTTCCAACCATTAAGTGGCTGTCACCGGAGCGGCCGACACAACCCCTCGACTTACCCGAGGAGCCTGTACCCAGGCCGGTTGTTCGGCCAAAACCAGCTGCTCCACCGATTCCGGTGGAACCTCCGCCTCCACAGCCACTATTTGGGGCTCCAACCAGGGATTCTCGGTCGGCTAAGGGTCTACCCCATAGGCTGTCTGTTACCCTCACTCCCGACCGACCTCGGCAGGTAGAGGGTGGCTCAGGCCAGAGGCAGCTCTTCGAGGACTCGTCCGAGTCGAGATAATTCCTCCTTTTCTCCAGCGACTAGACTTGGAGACCTCAGGAAGGACAGTCAATGGACGATAGCCGTCGTCCTTCCTAGGACTGCTTGGCTCATCTCGAGTCCACTGGGATGAGCTTCGAACCCGTTCCAAAGCGGGCCAGGTATCCCCTCACGGGAGATTCTGGACCGAGGGATTCTCCAACGGAGGCCTTTCGGTGGCCGAGGCCATAGTGGGTCCGGCCTTGGAGCTTTGGCGCGCCCTGCTTCCTGTCTCGCCTTCGGCCAGGATGGCCAGAAGTATCTCGGTCCCTACCGGTTCCCTGTCCGGTTTTGAGCACCCCTCTGCTGAGGGTCGGTTACCGACAGCGTTTTCCGGTAGCGCCCGTGCACGCAGGATGTGGACAAACCTCCCGACAAGGAATCAAGAAATTGGATTATGTCGAGGCGAAGAAGTCTATGCTCGTCCTCTCTCGCCTTCGTCAGGCCAGTTAGACCGTCCTCATGGCACATTTTTCTCATGCCCTGTTGGGCTCCTGGATGAGGGTCATCCCTCATCTTCCAGCGGATCTGCAGACTACGGTCAAGCAGGTGCGGGACCAGAAGCAGGGCAGTGGCCAAACAGCAGCTCCAGACTGCTTTAGATATTGGGGACTAATGTGCCAGGTCGGTGGCGGCGCAGTGGCTATCGTCGTGGCAGACTTGGCTGAGGATATCCACCTTTACTTCGGATACCCAGCACAAGTTGGCGGATGTTCCCTTTTGAGGGACTGACCTCTTGGCCCTGGGGTGGAAGGTCACCTGCAGAGGATCGAGAAGTCAATGCTACACTGGACTCAGTCTCTTCCGCTCAGAAGGACAAGGCCGCAAACCACAGCCTAAGCCCTTCGTCCTTCTGCACCCCAGCCTTGACCCAGCATTATCAGGGCCAGCAGGCTCGACCTTGGCATCCCAAACCAAACCGCCGGCTTCCTCTAACAGGAGGCAGGGAGGAAAAGGCCAGGAGGTCCCTCCTCCAAGCCTGCCCAGTGTGAGCTGAGGGGTGTCGCCCCCATCCCGTCACCTTACCCTAGTTCCCCGTGGAGGACGGCTCCGACACTTCCTTTCCGCCTGGTCGCTGTTACCACGGACAGGTGGGTACTGGAGGTGATGGGAAAAGGCCTGCCTCTGGAATCGAGCAGGCCCCACCCTTCAAACCGTCGCCTCGGGGGCCCGAGTCCGTGGCCTCACTGTCGGCTCGTGGGCCGACATCACTCTCCTCCTCCGAAGGGTGATCAAGTGTGTAGCAGACCCCTCAGACCCAGGTTTGTGTCCAGGTACTTCCTGGTTCCGAAGCAGACGGGGGCTGGCGCCCCATTCTCGACCTACGACCTAAACAAGTTCCTAAGGTCTCGAACCTTCAGGATGGTCACTCTGGCTCAGATACCATCATCCTTGGAGCAGCGTGTGGTTCTGCTCTCTGACTTGCAGGTCGCGTTTTTCCGTCCTATCCGTCCGTCTCACCAGAGATTCCTTCGCTTCCGGCGGAAGGATCCCTTTTCGAGTGCAGCCATGCCCTTGGCTTGTCTCCAGCTCCAGGGTCTTCACCAAATGCATGGCAGTGGTGACAGCATTCCCTCTGGCCGAGGGGTCCAGGTGTGCCCTTACCTGGGCGACTGGCTGATGCAGCTCCCTCAGGCAGGAGGTGGAGTGGTCAGAGATCTGGCCTCCAGGTCTGCTCTCAACTGGGCCTCCTTATCAGCAGGCCAAGTCAGAACTTGAGCGAAGCAGGTGATTCTGTTCATCGGCGCAGCTCAACTCTCTTGAGAGCCATGGCGCGGCTCCCGGCGGACAGGGCGGGGTTCTTTCCTCCTTTGCCCAATCATTTCTGGTTGGCAATTCCATCCCTGCCGGGACTTCCTGCGCCTCCTGGGTCTCATGGCGGCCTGCACCAGCGTGGTCTGTTGGGCCCGCTGGAACATCAGTCCCCTTCAATGGGGACTGGCGATCCAGTGGTCCACGCTGCGATCCTTTGGACCAGCTTGTGTCGGTGACACAGAGGATGTGGAACGCTCTCCAGTGGTGGATCGTTCCAGGTCATTTGCAGGAGGGCATCCCGTTCGTCCGCCCTGAGCCGATGGTCTCTCTATCGACCGATGCCTCTCTGATGGGTTGGGGTGCCCATCTGGGGGAACACCGGGCTCACGGCCTCTGGTCCCCACGGGAGTCCCGATGCCACATCAGCCTGCTGGAGCTCAGGCGGTCTGCCTGGCTCTCACCGCCTTTGCTCCGTTCCTCCGAGGTCAAGTGGTCCGGTCAGGCGGACAACACCACGACCATGTACTATCTAAACCGCCAGGCGGGGCGCGCTCCATGCTTCTATGCAAAGGAAGCTCTCCGCATTTGGTCACTCGTCGCAGCCTGGGCGGATCTCTATGCCATTCATGTGGCAGGGCCTCCAACACCCTGGCGATGCCCTGGGCCGGATAGGGGCTGCATCCCACAGTGGTCTCTCCTGGGAGTAGTACAGCATCTGTTCTCCCATTGGGGCACACCTCAGGTGGACCTGTTTGCCTCCAGGGAGAGCAGGCTGAGGCTGTTCCATGCCCGCCCCCTCAGCAGGGCTTGCTGCAGGGGATGCCTTCTCGAGGCAGTGGACCCCGAGCCTCTTCTCGCCTTTCCCCATTTCCCTTGATCCACAAGGTGCTTCTCAAGGCGAAGAGGACAGGCGCAGGTGATTCTGATAGCCCCAGACTGGCCTCGCCAGTTCTGGTACCAGATCTCCTCAGTCTCAGCTCCAGGACTCCGCCAGCAGCTTCCAGCTCGCCCGGACCTGCTCTCAGTCAATCAGGGAAGCGTTCCATCCGGACCTTCAATCCCTGCACCTGGCGCCTGGTTCCTGGCGGCTAGAGTTCCAGGCCTTGGGTCTTCCGGCGAGGTCCTCAATGTAGTTAGGCGTCCCGTAAGTCGACCAGAAAATGCTATGCCTTCAAATGGAGAAGGTTTTCCATTTGGTGTCAGGGCAAGGCTTGGACCCTTCCTCCTGTTCCTTGGCAAGCATCTTGGACTATTTATGATCCTTTCTAATCAAGGGCTCAGGTCGGCGACCTAAGGGTGCACCTGGCAGCCATATCTGCTACCGGGCGCGGGCTGGGAAGCAGTCAGTAGCGCAGGAGAGGTGGTCTGGCCTTTTCAAGGCCTTGATCCATTTCCCTCGTGCGAGAACCTCCACCTCTGTGGGATCTACTGCTGGTACTGGCAAAGCTCATGGGCAAGCCATTCGAACCTATGCACAGGTGTGCTCTCTCACCTGTCGTGGAGAGCCGCCTTCTTGGTGGCTATCATGTCAGCCAGAAGGATGGGAAGCTCAGGCGCTTTCCATCAAGTCTCCTTACCTGGTCTTCCACAGGGACAAGGTTGTCCTCTTTTCACCAAATTCCTTCGAAGGTGGTGTCGGAGTTTCACCTAACCAGGTGTTGACTCTGCTGAGTGTTCTACCCCAATCACACCTCGGAGGCGATGGAGGCTCCATACTCTGGACCCTAGAAGAGCTGCGCCTATTACAAAAAGCGCCGCGGCTGAAATCGAGGAGAGGTTCGCCAGCTGTTTGTCACCTACGCTGAAACCGCATCTGGCAGACCTGCAGCCAAGCGGACGATAAGCAGGTGGGTCACCTCCTGCATAGATCTCTGCTATAAGTTGGCGGGCATGGAGCCTCCCAGAGGATAAGAGCTCATTCTACCAGCCATACTGCTAGCAGTGAGCTGCTTCAGGGGCGTCCCTATCCAGGAAATCTGGGGCTGCTACCTGGAAGTCAGCACACCTTCGTACCCATTACCACATGGTGACAGCAAAAAGGTCCGGGATGCTGGTTTTGGGGCCTCGGTTCTCAGTCTCTCTTTCCCAAGTAAGTATTGGGGTGTCAGTCTTGGCTCCTCCTCCCGGAGAACTGCTAGGAGTCTGCCAATAAGTGTGGATGAACAACATATCCATGTCCTAGAAATACAGGTTCTGGGACATGGATATATTCATCCACTCATTAACAGTATCCTTGCCGCTTTAAATCTTGCGCGGAAGGTCTTCAAGCTTGCTCCTCCCACCCACCCGGGTGGTATAACTCTCGTCTCCGCCCTCATGACGCAGATCTTCCTTACCGGCTTGAGCTCAGGTTCCCTCCTTAGCTCGTTCTGCGACTGGTTCCTATTTCTCCGTTTGCGGGTTAAAATAAAAATTTGCAAAAGACTTCAGTCTTGATCCTCGCGGCTGCGATGGACAAATCGACTCCAGTTTAAGATGCCCATGCGGGTCGAAGATGTCTCGAATGATCCACTCCATGTGTCTACTGTAGGCCTTGAGCCGACCGCAGGCGCGACCTGTGCTCATCTTTCTGCCCTCGTCCTCGAAGCCCGTGCTGCCCGGTGCAACTGGGCCGTCCGAGCGTTTCCCTCGGTGAAGTCCAAGGAGGCCGGTTGGCGGTGTCAGCGGCGGGCTCGCGGATCAGCTTCGGCGGATGGTCGTCCTCGAAGAGAGGAAGGGCGTATCTTCCCTCGACGCGGCATTTATCCCATCTCTGGGTTCTTCCTGCGGCTTCTTTTAAGGAGCTTTGTCTGTCCCTCTCCACTGAGGAGAGGGCCTGCGTCTACTGGACCTTATTCTCGGTCCAAAGAGGACAAGGGTAAATCCCTCGTGGCAGCTCTTGGGGCGGGAAAGTCCCTCTCCCGGGCCGTCGTCCGTCAAACCCGGTCGACCGCTCGGCCGTACGCAACCTCGGTTGTCCCCGTCCAGGTCAGTTGACCGGGAACTCCCTGATGAAGTCGAGATTTTCTCGACCCATTGGACGAGCTGTCCCCTTTAACGCCGAGTCTTCCCGGTTCCCGGGAGAGTTGAGGATCCGTGGGCTCGTCTGTGCCTCGGTTCCGGGCCCTCGGATGGACCTTCGAGCGAAGGAGTGCGGTTCCGGCCGACACCTCCCGCACCCGCCGGAAATTCAGGACTCTCGATCTCCCGGTCTCGGACCTCTTCGGCGGTCCAACCGTTCCCACCGTCATAAGCGGTCGCGTCACCGACACATGATAAGCGTCGCGCTTCAAATCTCGTCCTCCTCCGCCGGATTGAGAGGCTTCGGTAAGTCGTCGTGATGCGAGGACCTTATGTTAACAACTCCTCCTGGCCGGGGAATAAAGCCGACTCCAGGCGCGCTTCCCGGCCATTAAGTAACTGTCACCCGGGCAACCCGACGTCCCCTCGGCTTGTCGAGCCTATACCCAGGCGGTTATTTGGCCAAAACCAGCTTCTCCACGATTCCGGTGGAACCTCGCCTCCACAGCCACCAATTGGGGCTCCGACCAAAGTTCTCGATCCGGCTGAGGTTTCTACCCCATCGGCTGTCAGTTACCCTCACTCCCGACCGACCTCGGCAGGTGAAGGGTGGCTCAGGCCAGAGGCAGCTCTTGAGGACTCTTCGAGTCGAAGATAATTCCTCCTTCTTCTCAGCGACTGGACTTGGAGTCTTCAGGAGGTCAGTCAATGAACGATAGCCCGTGCGTCCTTCCTAGGACTGCCCGGCTCATCTCGCAGTCTACGGGATGGAGCTTCGAACCCGTTCCAAGCAGGCCAGGTATCCCCTCACGGAGATTCTGGACCGAGGGATTCTCGACGGAGGCCTTTCCGGTGGCGAGGCCATAGTGGGTCGGCACTGGAACTTTGGCAGCGCCCTGCTTCCTGCCCTGCGCCTTGGCCAGGATGGCCAGGAAGTATCACGGTCCACGGTTCCTTGTCCGGTTTTGAACACCCTCTGCTGAGGGTTGGTTACCGACAGCGTTTTCAGTAGCGCCAGCTTAGCGCCAGGATGGGACAAACCTCCTGACAAGGAGTCAAGAATTGGACTCGTCGGGCGAAAGTCGCATGCGTCCTCTCTCGGCCTTCGTCAGGCCAGTTCGACGCTCCTCATGGCACATTTTCTCATGCCCTGTTGGGCTCCTGGATGAGGTCATCCTCATCTTCCCGCGATCTGCAGACTACGGTTAAGCAGGTGCGGGACCAGGGCAGGGCAGTGGCCAAACAACAGCTCCAGACTGCTTTGGATATAGGGACTCATGTGCCAGATCGGTGGCGGCCGCGAGGTGGCTATCGTCGTCGAGCTTGGCTGAGATATCCACCTTTACTCCGGATACTGGCTTTGGTGGCGGATGTTCCCTTTTTGAGGACTGACCTCTTGACCCTGGGGTGGAAGGTCACCTGCAGAGGATCGAGAAGTCAATGCCACCTTGGACTCGGTCTCTTCAGCTCCAGAAGGACAAGGCCGCAAACCACAGCCTAAACCCTTTGGTCCTTCTGTGCCCCCGGCCGCGCCCGGCCAACAGCGTCAGGGCCAGCAGGCCCGGCCTTGGCATCCCAAACCCAAGACGCCCGGCTTCCTCTAACAGGAGGCAGGAGGAAAAGCCCAGGAGGTCCCTCGGCCGAGGTCCCTCCTCAAGCCTGCCCAGTGACGGGCTGAGGGTGTCTCCCCCCATCCCCGTCCTGCCACCCCTGGGTCCCCACGTGGAAGACGGCTCCGGCACACTTCCGTTCCACCTGGTCGCTGTTACCACCACGGACGGGTGGGTCTTGAAGGTGGTGGGAAGAGGCCTGCCTCTGGAATTGACAGAGCACCACCACCCTTCAGGGCATTAAGCCCCTCGGGGAACTGGATCCCAGCCTCACTGGCGGTCGAGCGACATCACTCTCCTCCTCCAGAAGGAGGTGGTAAGAAAGGTGGTGGACCCTCCTTCAGACCAGGGTTTGTGTCCAGGTACTTCCTGGTTCCGAAAGCAGACGAGGCTGGCGCCCCATTCTCGACCTACGACCTAAACAAGTTCCCTAAGGTCTCGAACCTTCAGGATGGTCACTCTGGCTCAGATAATACCATCCTTGGGCAGCGTGAGTTCTGCTCTCTGGACTTGCAGGGCCAGCGTTTTCCGTCCCTATCGCGTCCGTCTCACCAGAGATTCCTTAAGCTTCCGGGGATCTCTCTTGATTCAAGCCATGCCCTTGACTTGTCTCCAGCTCCCAGGGTCTTCACCAAATGCATGGCAGTGGTGACAGCATTCCCTCGTGGGCCCGAGGTCGGGTGTACCCTTACCTGGGCGACTGGCGGATAGCAGCTCCCTCCAGGAAGGAGGCGAGTGGTCAGAGATCGGCCTCCAGGTCTGCTCTCAACTGGGCCTCCTTATCATGAGGCCAAGTGAACTCGAGGCGAAGCAGGTGATTCTATTCATCGGTAGCAGCTCGACTCTCTTGAGCAGAGCGCGGCTCCCGGCGGACAGGGCCGAGGTTCTTTCCTCCTTTGCCCGATCATTTCTGGTTGGGCAATTCAGCCTGCCGGGACTTCCCTCGCCTCCTGGGTCTCATGGCGGCCTGTACCAGCGTGGTCGTTGGGCCGCTGGAACATCGTCCCCTTCAGTGGGGACTGGCCAGCCAGTGGTCCTGACAGCTGCGATCCCTTGGACCAGCTTGTGCCGGTGACACAGGGGATGTGGAGCAACTCTCAGTGGTGGACCGTTCCAGATCATTTGCAGGAGGGCATCCGTTCGTCCGCCCGAGCAGCGGTCTCTCTGTCGGCGACGCTCTCTGATGGGTTGGGGTGCCCATCTGGGGAACACGGCTCATGGCCTCTGGTCCCGGGGAGTCCCGATGCACATCAACCTGCTGGAGCTCCGGCGGTCCGCCGAGCTCTCACCGCCTTTGCTCCGTTCCTCCGGGGTCAAGTGGTCCGGGTCCAGACGGACAATACACGACCATGTACTATCTAAACCGCCAGGCGGGCCCCGCTCCATGCTTCTATGCAGGAAGCTCTCCGCATTTGGTCACTCGTGCGCAGCCTGGAGGCGGATCTCCTGGCCATTCCACGTGGCAGGAGCCTCCAACACCCTGCCCGATGCCCTGAGCGGATAGGGGCTGCATCCCACGAGTGGTCTCTCCCCGGAGGTAGTACAGCATCTGTTCTCCCTTTGGGGCACACCTCAGGTGGACCTGTTTGCCTCCATGGAGCAGAAGCTGAGTCTGTTCCATGCCGCCCCCTCACGAGGGCTCGCTGCAGGGGATGCCTTCTGAGGCAGTGGACCCGGGCCTCTTTATGCCTTTCCCCATTTCCCTTGATCCACAAAGGTGCTTCTCAAGGCGAGGAGGGACAAGCGCAGGTGATTCCTGATAGCCCCAGACTGGCCTCGCCAGTTCTGGTACCCAGATCTCCTCAGTCTCAGCTCCAGGACTCGCGGCGGCTTCCAGCTCGCCGGACCTGCTCTCAGTCAATCAGGGAAGGTGTTCCATCGGACCTTCAATCCCTGCACCTGACGGCCTGGTTCCTGAGCGGCTAGAGTTCCAGGCCTTGGGTCTTTCCGACGAGGTCCTCAATGTAGTTGAGGCGTCCGTAAAGTCGACCAGAAAATCTATGCCTTCAAATGGAAAAGGTTTTCCATTTGGTGTCAGAGCAAGGGCTTGGACCCTTCCTCCTGTTCCTTGGCAAGCATCTTGGACTATTTATGGTCCCTTTCTAGTCAAGGGCTTAGGTCGACGACCCTAAGGGTGCACCTGGCAGCCATCTCTGCTTACCGGGCGCGGGCCGGGAAGCAGTCGGTGGCGCAGGAGAAGGTAGTCTAGCGCTTTTTCAAAGGCCTTGATCACATTTCCCCTCCGGAGTGAGAACCCCCACCTCCGTGGGATCTACTGCTAGTACTGGCAAAGCTCATGGGCAAGCCATTCGAACCTATGCACAGGTGTGCTTTCTCTCACCTGTCGTGGAAGACCGCCTTCTTGGTGGCTATCCGTCAGCCAGAAGGATGGGAGGCTCCAGGCGCTTTCCATCGAGGTCTCCTACCTGGTCTTCCACAGGGACAAGGTTGTCCCGCCCCACCGAGAATTCCTTCCAAGGTGGTGTGGAGTTTCACCTTAACCAGGTGTTGACTCTGCCGGTGTTCTACCCCAATCACACCTCGGAGGCCGAATATAGGCTCCATACTCTGGACCCTAGAAGGGCGCTCGCTTATTATAAGGAGCGCACGGCTGAAATTCGGGGAGAGGTTCGCCAGCTGTTTGTCACTACGCTGAAGCCGCATCTGGCAGACCTGCAGCCAAGCGGACGATAAGCAGGTGGGTAACCTCCTGCATAGATCTCTGCTATAAGTTGGCAGGCATGGAGCCTCCCAGAGGATAAGAGCTCATTCTACCTCATACTGCTGCAATGGTGGCTGCTTCCAGGGACGTCCCTATCCAGGAAATCTGCAGGGCTGCTACCTGGAAGTCAGCAAACACCTTCATTACCCACTACCACATCGACCTTGAGTCACGCCCGGGATGCTGGTTTGGGGCCTCGGTTCTCCAGTCTCTCTTTCCCAAGTAAGTATATGGGGTGTCGTCTTGCCTCCCTCCTCCGGAGAACCTGCTAGGAGTCTGCCAATGGTGTGGATGAACAACATATCCATGTCCTAGAAATACAGGTTACTCACCTGTAACAGGAGTTCTAGGAATGGTATGTATTGTTCATCCCTGACCCTGTCTCCCGCGCTTTAACGCACAACTGAGCTTCCAGCGGGCCAGATCTGGCGTCATAGGCGAGCCGAGAGTTATACCACCGGGTGGGTGGGAGGAGCAAGCTTGAAGACCTTCCGGCCAAGATTTAAGCGGCAAGGATACTGCCAATGAGTGTGGATGAACAACATATACCATTCCTAGAACTCCTGTTACAGGTGAGTAACCTGTATTTACTCACCTGTAACAGGAGTTCTGGAGATAATCCCTCATCCATTACCATCCACCTCCCCTGCCTCGACGCACAACCTGAGCTTCCAGCGGCCAGATCTGGCGCCATGGGGCGGAGCCGAGAGTTATACCACCGGGTGGGTGGGAGGAGCCAGCTTGAAGACCTTCCGGCAAGATTTAAAGCGGCAAGGATACCTGCCAATAAGTGTGGATGAACAACATATACCATTCCTAGAACTCCTGTTACAGGTGAGTAACCTGTATTTCCTCACCGGGGTTGCCTCTCCAATCGCCCCAGCCATGATGGGCATAGTGCTTATTGTATAGCAGCATCCAGCCTCCTGCCAGCCCCCCATTCCCATCCATATTCTTTTGAATTTAGCAGAAACCTGCTTTCCCTATTTAATAAAAAAAATTGTGCTTCACCGGTTTAACTTCATTCCACGCTGGCTTGTTTTCTTTCAAAACTGTTCATTGGTTTTATCCATGAGTACAAAACAGCTATTTTCAAGAAAAAGCATGCGGATCCAGACTTTACCCTTTGCATTAAGAAAAGATAAGTGACATTTCTTTTGTAAGTACAACAGGGAAAGTATTTAGCACACCAAGTACTGAAGAATAATTCAAAAATGGATAGCACTGCAGTCAGTTGTGGCCATTGCTTAGTGTCGAATTACTGTATAAATCACAAAATGAAAGTCTCTGCCATTTCAGGTCATGTAGGCTAGCTGTGCAGTCTTCACAAAATGGGTTATGATGCACTGTAGATCTCTCCTTCACACTTTGTAGTAAGCAAGCAACAAGACATGAGTGGGTGTGCATTAGACATTTCCAAGACATGGCCAGGGGCGTAGTGAGGCAAGAGGAAGCAGACAGCGTGCCTTCAGCCCCAGACCGTGCATTAGAAATGTCTAATGCACATCCCCCAGAGTGTCTTATTATGCTTATAAAATTAGGCAGTGTATTTTACGTTTATTTAGAAATTAAAATTGATTTACATTAAAAGTCAAATCTTTAACGTCTTTTGTTGTGAAATAGTATCTCCACCTGCCCAAAATTGCTGTATTTTTATTTTTGCCACTAGTGCCTTTATCCTGTTGTGGACACCATTCTTGTAGTTGGTTGTCATGGTTACCATGTGCCACCCACACACACTGAATAGTTTGATTTTGTGAATATATATTTGCGTGTATAGATATTTTAGCATTTATTTTTTTGATTTTTGTATTGGTTTCCTGTTTTTTTTGGTCTGGTAACTGGTGATATTACAGGAGTTGGCTAACGAGTGGAGCGGGCAGTCGGGAGGAAGGGCAGGCAGGCGGTGACGAGGAGCGAGCATGCTGTGACGAACATAAAGGAGATGCTGGTATTTCATTTTCCATTTACCCTTTGTGAATTCCTGCAAGCAGGAGGTGAGCGTATATTTTTTTTTTTTTTTTTTTTAATCTGCTCTATTTTTCCTCTAGTTGCGGAGTGGATCCCTCATGATCCCCAGCCGCCCACACAGCGCCTCCCAGGCCCGGTCTGGCACCCCCACAGGGCCGGCCTTTAATCGCTCATGCTACCCTGTTGCAGGATTCTCTCGGGTACCTGGGGGCACTGGGTGTGGCCATGAGCTGCCGAGATCACACTCCGCCATTTTCCGCTGTATTCTCCTCAAGAGACGGACGTGCAATGGCGTCCGGCACTACGTGCCGATGTCTGCCACGCTCTCCCCCATTCTGCTGCTCGCTGCTGTGCCGCTGACCTCCACTAGCTATCACTGCAGTGGCTGCAGTACCACAACCCTCCCAGGGAAGGAGGCAGTTGTAGTGCGGCAGTCCTTCTCTCCTGCCAACCCTGGCAGCCAGAGTCGTTACCAAACCTGGGTCGCCGATGTGGTGCGAGGCGTGGTGTCCAGCGCCTCAACCCTCCGCACCACCAGGCCAACTCAGAGCTCAGTTTTTGAGTGGTAGCCAGGGAGTGAGTGATCGAGGGAAGATGCAACCGGCAGGGAAGCTGCTATGGTGAAAGTTAATGAGGGAGTGAAGAAGGCCTAGTGGGTGGGAAAAGCAAGTTTAAAAACAATGTAGTCTGTAGTGAGTGTTCTAATAATTACGAGGTTTCCGGTGTTGGAGCAACTCCATTGTTAATCGGGGAAAAATAAAAATGGCAGGCGATTTCAAAAATGAACATTCGATTTGACTGATTCTGCAGCTGTGGTTACCTGAACTTATTGCTAGCCGTGCATTAGACATTTCTAATGCATGGCTAGCAACCGGTCAAAACACAATTTGCCCTTACCATTTTATAACATTTAATAAAACATTTTATAAGTGATCTAGTGAAACTTTACAATAAGCAAACATGTAATCAGTAAAGTTGATGCCCAACATGTAAGAATAGAGCCACCAGGGGTCATTCACTCGAGCTGGAGGGGGGCACATTTCAGGGGGACATAATGGGGAGTTACTTCTCACGAAGGGTGGTGGGTCCTTGGAACAGGTTGCCAGAAAGAGTTGTGGACATGGATATGGTGGAAAAAGTCAAGAGAGTCACTTACAGCAACACTTACAGCAACAAGTGTTGCTGAAGTGACATTATGTAGAAATTACCCATTATAGAAGCCATATATTAAGCGCAATAAAGTACATACGGCTACTATAATAAGAGTAGTGGTGGTAGCGATCGCCATTAAATAGGGAGTAATCCCCATGACTCTCTGCGCCCGCTTGTAGGGGAACCCGCGGCGCTTCCGTGTTCGGCCGAAAGTTTCAGCATTTTATTACAAAAAACACACTGGATTAAAAATTAAGCTCACTGCAGCCCCCGGCTCCCGCAGCAGCATTTTAAGGAATGTGGGAATGGGAGCGGGCTGCAGTATTTCTTTACAGGTCACCTTTTAAAGGAATGTGTTTTGGAACAGGGGGATTAGAACAACATGAGCACCGTGACCACACAGGGGTGGGAGGCAGCAAAAAGAGGGCATAAAGCAGTTTTAAACACCATGTAGTACATATCCTAGGAGTAAATTTTCAAAAAAAAAAAAAGTCAAATTGCAGGTTTTATTGTCTGTTTTCAAAACAAATGTGGTACGTTGTGATAAGTGCTTTGAGTTGCTTTGTTAGGCAAGTCACGGAAAGAATTGTAAATGACTCTGGACTGTGCGTTAATTAAAGGTCAGGTCTCTATGAAGCGCCCGACTTCCATTTCATGAAATTTCAAAGTTTAGCTGTTCCGGATGAATGATCAACTTTAATGTAAAGGCTGAGACAGTTTCTTGGTCTGTCATTAAAAATCTGCATGGAAGAATGTAATTAAGATGAATCTCTTGAGTGGCCCTGCTGTGCCCAAGGAAGAAATTATATACAATTCTGGTGTTGGGAATTTGTAATGGAGCTGCTGCCCTTGGGGCATGAAAAGCACTGCAATATTTAGCCTCTTTGGAGCTGTGGAGAGCTGTGCTGCTCATTCGATGGGCTTGTGATTTTGTGAACTTGCTTTCTCTCTCTGCCGTTTGTGGATATAATTGCAGCTGAAAAGTAAACTTGTTTCCCCACTGTGCATAATGGCTTATTTTTATGATCATTCTTGCAAAAGTCTTAATTTAGTTGTACTAAGGTGTACATGGTATTCGAACCAGACCTTCATTTTCCCAGTCTTACTGGCACCCACATTCTACGTCTACCAGGGAGCTCGTAGTGATGAATTACAACAGACAATCTTTACTTTCAAGGTCTAGTTTCCTCGTTATAGTCTCTGTTCTGTTTTTTTTAACTTTGTTTTAATAAAATAAACCTATTGTTGGTATACAAGCACTGAACTACATTAGAGTTTGAAACAAAAAAATATGAGGGTGCAACTCCTTAATAACCTCGTAGATTTAGTCGGAAGCTTTAAGATAAGTCAGTTGAAGAGAGGAAAAAAAAGATGATTTTTATAATAAAATACTCGCTATGGTGATATGAGTCCATGAGCTGCGTGGAATTATTCAGTAAAGTCGCACTGTATATTTCAGCAAACTCCCCCTCCTTTACCAGTGAAATTGGACTACTCGGGGAGAAAGGTGTATACTGCCACCTGTTTGGGCCTTCGCCAGGCCAGCTTGGCTGTTATGATGGCACATTTCTCACACCCTCTTGGGCTCCCTGGATGAGGTGCTCCCTCATTTTCCAGCCGACCTCCAGACCACGGTCAAGCAGGTCCGGGATCAGGGAAGGGCGGTGGCAAAGCAGCAGCTCCAGACACTCTGGACATTGGAGACTCTTGTTCCCGTTTGGTAGTGGCCACAGTGGTCATGCGCCTCAGGGCTTGATTGCGGATCTCGACCTTCATGGCAGACACCCTACACAAGCTCGCAGATGTTCTTTCTGGGCATCAACCTGTTCGGGCCCGGTGTGGAGAGCCACCTCCAGCGCATTGAAAAATCCAGTGCCACCCTAGATTCGGTCACATCTGCACAGGACAAAGGCCGCCATCAGCAGCGTAAGCCCTTTCGTCCCTCCACTCCTGCGGCAAGACCTGCCCAGCAGCAGGGCCAGCAGACTCAAACTTGGCGCCCTAGAGCCAAGTCCATCGCTTCCTCGGTCAGGAAGCCTGGGGAGAAGGGCCCCGGCGGCTCCTCGGCTGGTCCCTCCTCCTCCAAGCCTGCCCAGTGACGGGTTGCCACCCCCAACCTTGTCTTACCTCCCCCTGGGTCCCCCCAATGGGGGGCCGGCTCAGCTACTACTTTTCTGCCTGGTCTGCTACCACCAAGGACCTCTGGGTGCTGGAAGTGGTCGACAGGGGCCTGCCTCTGGAGTTCAAGCAGGTCCTTCCCTTTCGAGCCTGCGCCCCGCAAGGGGCTAGCGGGTCTTCAGCCTCCCAGTCGGCTCTCCGAGATGGCATCGACCAGCTCCTCCGCAAGTGGTAGTCAGGAAGGTGGCGGATCCTCCTTCGTGCCCAGGGTTTGTTTCCAGGTACTTTGTGGTTCCAAAACGGATGTGGGGGCTGGCGCCCTATTCTCGATCTGCACGACCTGAACAAGTTCCTAAGGCCGCACACCTTTCAGATGGTAACGCTGGCTCAGATAATACCATCTCTGGAGCAGGGCATGTGGTTCTGCTCCCTAGACCTCTAGGAAGTGTTATTTCACGTCCCAATCCGTCTGTCTCATCAGCGGTTCCTCCACTTTCGGGCAGAGGGAATCCTGTACGAGTTCCAGGCCATGCCCTTTGGCCTCTCATCAGCTCCCAGGGTCTTAACCAAATGCATCGCAGTGGTGGCAGCATTCCTGCGGCATTGAGGGGTCTGGATCTACCCTTACTTGGATGACTGGCTGATAGCGGGTCCCTCCAGGTTGGAGGTGGAGCAGTCCAGAGATCTGGCCTTCCAGGCTTGCTCTCAACTCTGCTTCCTCATCAACAAGGCCAGGTTGGAACTCCTGCCCTCGCAGGTGATTCAGTTCATCAGGGCGGAGCTTGACTCTCTTTGAGCCAGAGCCTGGCTCCTGGCGGACAGTGCAGAGGTCTTTTCCTCCTTTGCCCAATCATTTCTGGTTGGGCAATTGCGCCCTGACCGGGACTTCCTGAACCTTCTGGGTGTCATGGCAGCCTGCATCAGCATGGTCCGTTGGGCCCGCTGGCATATGCGCCCCCTGCAGTGGGGGCTGGCCCACCAGTGGTCTATGCGCTCGGGTCATCTAGACCAGCCAGTCTCCGTGACCCAGGAGATGTGGGACAGCCTGCAGTGGTGGCTCGTCCCAGCTCATCTGCGGAAGGGAATCCAATCTGTCTGCCCTGAGCTGATGGTCATACTGATGACCGCCTCTCTCATGGGTTGGGGTGCCCATCTGGGGGAGCACAGAGCCCACAGACTCTGGTCCCCCCAGGAGTCCCAATGCCACATCAACCTGCTGGAGCTCAGAGCGGTCTGGCTAGCCCTGGCTGCCTTCGCTTCATTTGTTCGGGGTCGAGTGGTCCAGGTCCAGACGGACAACACCACGACTATGTACTATCTCAACAGACAGGGCAAGACGCACTCCTTGCCTCTGTGCAAGGCTCTTTGCATTTGGTCTCTCGTACTCAGCCTGGAGGCGGATCTCCTAGCCATTCATGTGGCAATAGCCTTGAATAGTCAGGCCGATGCCCTCAGCCGGATAGGCGATGCATCTCTCCTGCCAGAGGTAGTTCAAGACCTGTTCTCCCACTGGGGCACACCTCAGGTGGACCTGTTTGCCTCCAGGGAGAACGCGAAGCTGAGGCTGTTTCATGCCCGCCCCCCTCAGCAGGGCTCACTGCAGGGGGATACCTTCTCGAGGCTGTGGACCCCGGGCCTCTTCTACGCCTTTCCCCCATTTCTCTTGATTCACAAGGTGCTTCTCAAAGCAAGGAGGGACAAGGCACAGGTGATCCTGATAGCCCCAGACTGGCCCTGCATTCTGGTACCCAGATCTCCTCCGCCTCAGCTCCAGGCTCCCGAGGCAGCTTCCAGCTCTCCCGGACCTGCTCTCAGTCAGTCAGGAAGGTGTTCCATCCGGACCTTCAATCCCTGCACCCTGACGGCCTGGTTCCTGGCGGCTAGAGTTCCAGGCCTTGGGTCTTTCGGCAGAGGTCCTCAATGTTGTCAGGCGTCCCATAAGGAGTCGACCAGAAAATGCTACGCCTTCAAATGGAAGAGATTCTCCATTTGGTGTCAGGACAGGGGCTTGGACCCTTCCTCCTGTTCTGTGGCAAGCATTCTGGACTATTTATGGTCCCTTTCTAGTCAAGGGCTTAGGTCGACGACCCTAAAGGTGCACCTGGCAGCCATCTCTGCTTACCTGGCGCGGGCCGGGGAGCAGTCGGTGGCGCAGGAAAAGGTGGTCGGGCGCTTTTTCAAAGGCCTTGATCACATTTCCCCTCCGGTGCGAGAACCTCCATCTCCGTGGGATTTACTGCTGGTACTGGCAAAGCTTATGGGCAAGCCATTCGAACCAATGCACAGGTGTGATCTCTGTCACCTGTCGTGGAAGACTGCCTTCTTGGTGGCTATCCGTCAGCCAGAAGGATGGGAAGCTCCAGGTGCTCTGCATGAAGTCTCCTTACCTGGTCTTCCACAGGGACAAGGTTGTCCTCTTCCACCGAAATTCCTTCCGAAGGTGGTGTCGGAGTTTCACCTTAACCAGGTGCTGACTCTGCGGTGTTCTACCCCAATCACACCTCGGAGGCCGAATAGGCTCATACACTGGACCCTAGAAGGGTGCTCAGCTTATATAAGGAGGCCGCGGCTGAAATTCGGGAGAGGTTGCCAGCTGTTTGTCACCTACGCTGAAGCCGCACCTGGCAGATCTGCAGCCAAGCGGACGATAAGCAGGTGGGTCACCTCCTGCATAGATCGTGACTATAAGTTGGCGGGCATGGAGCCTCCCAGAGGATAAGAGCTCATTCTACCGTCATACTGCTGCATCGGTGGCTGCTTCCAGGGGCGTCTCTATCCAGGAAATCTGCAGGGCTGCTACCTGGAAGTCAGCACACACCTTTGTACCCATTACCACATCGAGCCTTGAGTCACGCCGGGATGCTGGTTTTGGGCCTCTGTTCTCCAGTCCTTTTTCCCAAGTAAGTATTGGGGGTGTGCGTCCTCCCTCCTCCCGGAGAACTGCTAGGAGTCTGCCAGACAGTGTGGATGAACAACATATCCATGTCCCTAGAAATACAGGTTACTCACCTGTAACAGGAGTTCTAGGAATGGTATATGTTGTTCATCCACACGACCCACCCGACCTCCCCGGCTTCGACGCACAACCTGAGCTTCCAGCGGGCCAGATCTGGCGTCATGGGGCGGAGCCGAGAGTTTTACCACCCGGGTGGGTGGGAGGAGCCAGCTTGAAGACCTTCCGGCAAGATTTAAAGCGGCAAGGAACCTGCCAATAAGTGTGGATGAACAACATATACCATTCCTAGAACTCCTGTTACAGATGACTAACCTGTATTTACTGTCCACATGATGGTTGCTTTCACTCTGGCCCTGTGCCACATTGACCCCCTGCTGGGTGTAGGGGTTGCAGTATCATTAATTACTAGATGAGTCAAGTCAGACAACAGATGCATACCTTAAGACAGCTTAGCTGATGCAGGGTAAAACAGAAGTCTATTTGGTACAAGTAGCACACACGGCTTCCACAACACAACACATTTTGCTTAGTAGCCCTGGGCTTTAGCCAGCAACAGCGAAGGTGTTCTGTGATGTATGCGTTGCCCATATTTGGATTCTTGTTGTTCAGTCTGGGAGCCTGCTGGCCACATAAGCCTGAGTGGGAGGACCAGCAGTTGAGGAAAAGAGTTTGGATAAAAACAGAAGAGTGGGTATCCGTGAAATCCTGTTGTTGGTAGTCCATAACAGTGGAATGATGACATGTAGACACTGTGACTAAAATGGGTACTATTGACAAAGTGCTTGCATAGAATGCATCATACATTGAGAAGCATGGGTAATGTACATTAATTGCATGCATGCAGTAAAGCCGGACCTCTGAGGTCAGATTATGAAAGGACGAACACTGGTGAGAATTGTAAGAAATTACTTTGGTGCTGGCCCATCAGTGCAGTGGCAGTGTTGAGGCTTGCGATGCTGGCGCATCGGTGCAGTGGCAGTGTTGAGGCTTGCGATGCTGGCCCATCGGTGCAGTGGCAGTGTTGAGGCTTGCGATGCTGGTGACCTGGGTATGAATGGAGCCAGAGTTGTAGGAGGGCCAACCAGAGAAGTAGGAGGATCAAACATTATGGAGGATGCTCGCCTCTTTGGGAGGGCTTCTCGGGTTCTGCCGTGCAACCATCACCTCGATGAGTCTTGGCGATGCGGACCACACTGGTATACACACATGCCATTTGCTCTGGCCAATTGGCGTCCCAGAGGGTGGGACAACAGGAAGAGAAAGCAGTCCCCTCCCTACCTGGGGTATGATAAAGCGGAACCCTGCTCTGGAGGTCCTGCACAGCCAAGTAGGCACCCACCTCTGGTGCTAGGCTCACCCTGTTTATCTGCCATAGAGTTAAGCTAGGGGAGGAACAATGAGGAATGGGATAGATCTGGGATAAGGCAGATGACACTGCTGTGGGCAGGGGTGACCTATGGGGGCAGGATGAGGAGGGGGAACAAGAATTATTTTTTTTTTTTTTTTTGCTGCTTTTTCCCTCCTCCCACCCCAGCATCTACCAGACTCATCTCTCGTCCACGAAGTGCCAGCTGGCCAGATACGGTGCCTGCGAGGGGCTGGCAGCATCTCGCCAGTTGGGATTTTTCCATTCTTTTTCTTCCTGTCCCCAAGTGTGGTGGCGTGCAGTGACACCAATGGTTGAGCCGCACATGCTACTTCAGGTGTCTGCCCCACATCCGCCCCTACATCTGTGGGTCTGTTGCACCATCCTCCAGCCACCGCTAGGGGCCAGGCAAGCAGCGGACTCCATCCCCCACCCCTCTCTGGGAGAGGAGAGCTGTCCTCCAGACGCTCGATACACTCCCTCCCCGGCTGACCTCTGGCAGCCTGCTCACACCTCGAATATGGGTTGCCGGCATGGCAGGAAGTAAGGCACGGATGCTTCTGCCCTGCACGCCACTGAGCTATGAGAAATGAATTTGGTTTCATGCAGTACCTTTCTGTGCACAGTGCATCATACGTGCCATCAACGGCTGCAGTAGCAATTAGGTTAGCTCAGGAAGGTAGGTGGGGTTCAAAAACACTGAGCAAGGTTATTCGGAGTGAGAGACTACAAGCATGTTTACTTGGCCTCATCTGCATCGTTGTGAGCAGTGTGGATGAGTTGCACCAGTGCAGATCAGATCACGTAAACTGCCTGAGGAGCGTTGTAGGCCACTCCGCTGTGGCTCAACACTATTGGTGCTTTTATGGAGATGCGTACTGGTGCAGGCGTTTTATGCTAGTGTGTAAACATACTGCTCTGCCTGCACTAGTACAGCCCCATAGCACCCCACACCAAGCAGTTGACAGCTCTTGCTTTGCAGCGCTGCCCAGATCTGCACAGATGCAGACTGACAGCAGGTAAACATGCGGCAAGAGCGTTGCGGGAGGATTGGTGCTAGAGTGGAGCAGACTACAATGCTAACTTCCAGGTAATGTAAACTAGTCTTAACAGAGACCAAGAGAGCATAAGCCAGGTTATTGGGAGGGAGTGGGAGAGGACTAGAGCGTGGCAGAGCTCTGCTCCCCCCGCTTGCTCTCCCGTTACACTGATACTGGCGACAAATGAGTGTGCTTGCATGTTGTGGCAACATGGTCAATAGAGACTTGCCCTGGCTGCCTGCCGGGCTGCCAGCTATAGAAACATGCATTTCATTAAATAAAAAAAAGGCACATTAAAGTGTTTAACCGGCAAGTCCCTGGAAAAACTGGCCATGCCGGTTAAAAAACGGCCAGGTGACAACCCTACTTCATAACCACATTCTTGATTCTTGGTATCATTGACCAGGAGTGTACAGAAGTCTGAGCATGTACCCTGCTGTGCGTTTTTTTTTGTGCCAGAATTTCCTAATTGTTCAACAGGAAAAACACAGCACAATTGTTGGGACAAGTCCAACAGTTAGAAATGTTTTGAAAACCCATTGCACTACCCTAGTGACCTGGGTTTGAGGATGGATTCTGGTTGCTCAGGCTGGCTGTGGAAGAAGGACTGAGTGTCCCAAGCTTCCTTGAAGTGGGGGTACTGCTTTCCGCTGTTTGCCTGACACCTTGTAGAAATGTATTTATTTAAAAAGAGATTTACCAGTGTAACCCCCAGGGGGTGCTATCCTAAGGGCTACTACCCCTGCCTGCCCTAACTGTAACAGGGTGAGGGGCCTAGATCCGTTGGCGGGTGCCTCCACCCTGAGGTCGGGGTTAGAACGGTCGAGGATGACTTGTTCACAGCCCTCTGGGTTGCGGCAACACCCCTTTCTTCCCACTAGTGGCCCACACAATTCAATTACAGTGTCCTTACCATATACACTTTACCCCCCCCCCCCGGCTCGAACCAATCAGCTTGCTCCAGGGACCCCCTGAAAAGTAAGGTGCAGTTACACAATATTCCCTGTGCAGTAATTCACCATTAACACACAAACTAGCCAGTGTACCTTTGCAAAACAAGCAGCCTGATTTTATTTAAGGGGAGATAACAAGGATCGGGGGAATCAGGTTGATTAGCTTACCACTACAATATGAGTATCTACCTAGGGCTCTGTGCACAGGCCTAACCTATAAGTTACTGTGTATGGGTGCCCAAGCCCTAAAGGCTAGTTCCTCGATGCAGCTGGTTGGGGCCCTGACACAAATGAGCATTTAATTCCTACGAAGATTAAATGGAGCCAGCAGGCCCAGATAGTGTCACCAGTACAGAACCAAAACCGTCCTGTCCTCACTAGGACCATTGGCCAAGGAGCTACCCTGATTTAGTACTCACGACTCCAGCAGACAGAGTACTCTTTCACCTCTCTCAGGACCGGGCCTGTACTTGAAGTACTTCTCCACACATTTATATGCAAGGCAGAGGGGTACCATACCTGGCTGCTGCTGTCCTTTTCGATCACCTGCCCGCTATACACTGGGCCCAACCGACGCAGCTTCACTATTCCTGACAGACCGGCGTGATTCAAGCAGATTCTCCAGTCTTCTACAGGGTGAGCCTGGTAGGTAGCCGCGCTCCTGCGGCCTCCTCAGCTGCTTCCCAGCCAGTTTAGTCGAAAATTACTGGCGTTTAAAACCCTGACGCCTTTGCTGCACGCGCTTCCCGCGCCGACTCTCCAAACTGCACTGGAGCCCCAAGCTCCTTACTTGCTCACAGCCGCCTCTGCCCCTTGGACAGTATGGGGCCAGACTCTGTTCGGGTGCCACCCGATCCCATTGGTGGGCTGCTGGAACCAGCCACTAAGTTCGCCCCTCATTGGTGCAAAAAAGGTGCCATGGTCCAGAACTTCACTTCCCAGAACCTCTAGCTGTATCCCCATTGGTCAGCAGGCTCCATTGAGAGTCCCGATCCTGGTTGGTCGCCAATTACTCCATTTTAGATACCCCCAGCCCCTGTTGGACCCTTCAGACAGTCCTGGTCCAAAATGGAGGGGCACAGCACACAAAGTCCAGCTGCAAGAAAGGCAGGTCAAACACCTTACATTCCCACGACCACATCTGAAGGTATGGGACAAACAATTACACTTTCTGGAAAGTGCTCACTCTGCCCCTTCGGCCGAAACCAGAGCAGTTAGTCAACGGCTCGAGTGGGACTCAAGCAGGAGAACACACAACCCCCCCTCCAATAAGCAGTGAATATGTCTGCAAGCAGATGGCTCTTAAAGAAACAGTACAGGGAGGCTCTACAAGCACTCTGAGCCATTTAAACTGCTTTAAGCGCCGAACGCTGACTACCACGGGGACGCTTAGACAGCTCCTAGACAACTGTTAGAAACCCCCATTTGTAGGGGGGTTACACCAGGAAAGACATACTGAGCAGCGAAGCTCGTTTCCAGATGCGTCCGGGGGAGATGTGAGGGATAAGTACAAACAAGTAGAAGCGCAGATAATGCAAAAATACACAGTATGTACAGTAATATACATTACCAGTAATAACACTACAACAGTACAGTATGTAAAATAATATACATTACCAGCAATAACAATACAACAATTCACAGTATGTACAATAATATACATTACCAGAGCAAATAATAATGCAGGTTAAATAAACGTCAGAAGTGTGAAATACCGGGCACACACAAGAAGGTAATGTCACAAAACAAGAAAGGGTAGGAGGGTCAGAGGCTAGAGGAGAGGTAAAAAGGTAAAGTAGTGGTGGAAGTAAGAGAGCAGAAGAGAACAGATTATGGTTGGTAGGTTGGGGGAATAGAGTGTACTGTAGAGGATTAGAAAGGGTGGTTACTGGGGGGTGTGAGTGAGTGAGAAAGTAAAGGAGTGAGAGGAAGCAATGGAGGGGAAAACAGGGTGAAGTTATAGAGGTTGGAGTAGATCAGAGGAAGTGTAGCGCAGTGGGGCTAAGTGCATTTACAGGAGTGGGCAGTGTGGTTTTGTAGAAGAGGGGAAAGAGTGTTTGGAGGTGGCAGAACGAATTGTTAGTAGAAGGGAGTTCCAAAGATTGGGCTGGATTGTCAGCACAGTGAGAATGCACACTTTGGAGAGGGCCTGCCTTCACATACTGATACAGTATGTGCCTCTGTGCGCGCACATACAAGGTGCATCGTTTGCAGGATTGGTGGCTTTTGGGGAGCAAAATGGGAGGAAAAATTCTTGACCATGACAGAATGAGGACTTGGCCTCTACAGGTCCCGCACCACCAAGTAGGCACCCCCTTAAGAATCTGGATTGTGCTCCTGGGGGGTTATGGCAGCTTTGGATGCTCGGCATTTAGCGGGGGGTTGTTGTGGGGACTTGCATAGAGGGTAGGCCCGAGAGAAGGTGGGGGATGGGACTGGCAGGTTGTAAGGGGGTGGTTGATGGAAAGGAGGATAAATGATGGGGAAGAAAGGTTATGAAAAGTTGAATAATCTTATTTTATTCCTGATATCTTTGTGCTGTTCCAAGCTATAAATAACAAATTTCATTAACTTCGTGTTAGCTTTGTATATAGCTCACCTGGCTTTTTGATCCAGAGCTGCTGCTCTGTGTTCAAAGCTTACCTTGCTATTTGTCTTTCATTTTTCCATTGTTTAGTAGTTCTTTATCTTCAGCTCTCATTCCACATATCACAGCACAGTTGAACTCTAGCTTGGTTATAATTCAGTAAGGGTTTTGTCACCTTTTAATTTGACTAGTGAAAGATCTAATGATTGAGTCTGTATCTGGTTGGTAGAGCAGACCATATCTGAAGCCATGTTCCTCACAAGTCTTGCAGAAACCCAGTGAAATAAAGCGTGCAGCATCTGTTTGGCCAGTCTTTTCCCGCAAAAATGGAAGGAACACCACATAGTTAATTTTTCACCACATTTACAACCATACTTGGTGCCAGAATTCTCAACTTCCTATTTTGTATCACATTTTTAGTGTCAAATGTGCTGATTTGCATGCAGTTTGGGAAAAAAAATGAATTAAGATTTTGTAAAATGGAATTGCCCATTTTTAAAAGTGGACAATGAGTGGCCCTACATCCATAGTTGCGTAGGAATCTGCCAGGGTGTGGAATGGCTGGTGACGTGCTGTTGGCTGAACTCGTGCCTCCAGGGCCCAGCGGTTGTGGCTTTCGTTAGTGGGTCTGGTCCCAATGCAGTAATGTCCATGCAGAACTGGAGGCACTGTTGACACTTTGAGGTGTTTAAACTGACAGTCTCCTTTGTGTGTATCTCCCTCCAGTGAGCCACACGGACCTATCTGGAATCTTTTGCCTAGCGGGCAGCCCATGATGATACACATTGTCGCCACCTATATATCGTGGGTGTCCCCAAACCTCCTCAAATCTTTTAGGAATCGGTCTTCACTTGATCACCAGTGGTATGCCTGTTTGTAGACACAAAAATCTGTAACGGAGTGGACATGCCTGGGTGGGGGAGACAGAATGAGGAATGACCTGAGAACTGGAAGAATGATCAACGCTGTGGCAACTAGGCTTCAGTGCAAAATTATGCACATAGGGCACAGAAACCCAAGGGCAACGTGCCAGTTTTTTTTTTGGGGGGGGGTGTAGTGACAACAAAACAGAAAAGGGACCTGGGGGTCATCATATCTGATGACCTGATGGTTGGCAAGGCAGTGTGATAAGGTAGTAGGAAAAGCTAGTAAAATGCTGGGGTGCATAGGGAGGGGTATCACAAGCAGAAATGGAGAGGTGGTGTCGGGTCCAGATAATTTTTAGGACTGGGAAGTATTTACTGCTGGCTGCTTTCACCTGGAAGTACTTTCATCTACATGGTAGTAAAACCATGCATTGACCTGTCTCTGACCCCATCTCTAAAACAGGTCATAGTTCCACTGGGTGTCTGCAACCACTGATCCTCCTTCTCTGGTACCAGTTAGGAGTCTGGAGATACTTTCCCACTGCTGTGTAGTGCAGTGACCCCTTTTAACATTTTATGTTGTAATTGCCCTTCTTGCCATCCAGTGCGCAACTACTCGGTCTCCTGCATGTACGCATATGTTACCTATGCTTTTTTCTGACCCCACCTCTACTGTTGACAGTCTTAGTATGTGGATTGATGCCTAGTAACACTGAATGCTGCTGCCAATTTTGTGCACATGTGCCACCGTACTATAAATATACAGGGTGGGAAACAAATTCCTAAAACCAGAAAGTGGGAGTAAATCATGCAAAACTAGTAGTAAAATGCTCCTTTGTTCTCCTTATCTGTTCCTCTGGGTGGTGTTGCTCCTGTATAGATTGATGTTTAGTCCCCACCTGGAATATTGTCCAGTTCTGGAGGCTTCGTCTCAGGAAGGACATAGATTGGGTGGAGGCAGTACAGAATGGTACATGGCATGCATCAGAAGCCCTATGAGGAAAGACTCAAGGAATTAAATATGTACTCTGGCCCGGTGGCACGGAGGGTTGAGGCGCTGGACGCCTTGCCTCGCACCATGCCGGCGACCCGTGTTCGGGAATGAGCACAGACTGCAGGGGGTCAGCCGGGGAAGAGAAGGATTGAGCGCCTGATGGCTGCTCTCCTTCCCTGGGGTAGTTATCCTGCAAGCTCCTGCCGCAGTACTGCCTCCTGGGGGAGCTCGGGAGGTAGGTGTGGTAGAGGGAGGTGGCAGCGTGGGTTCCGGGACAGACATTGGCAGAGGGACAGAGCAGGAGGTGCATCTCATCGCGCTTTCTTGCTCGTTGGTTCTTACCGCATGCCGGCGCTGGGGGGGGGGGGAGAGAAAACAGAGGAAAATCACCCTCTCCTCGCCTAGGTGACTACTTCTTACTGCGTGCCCTCAGATCATTGGGGCAGACTCTGCTGCACAGTGTCCACAATCAGTGGTCGGAGGGGAGTAGGGGGCTCCCTCCATCCCACCGGGGGTGATCCGGCAATCAAGGACATACATGGACCAGGTGCTCTAGGAACAGACTTCAGTGTGAAGAAGGATAGCGCAACAGAGGAAGTCCGATTGAGTGGTGAGAGGGGGCAGTAGGAGGGATAAATAGTATGTGTTAAAAAAAAAAATATATATATATACACACACACTGTAGAGGATGGACATGAAGGGGAGACATGACAAACATTCAAATACCTCAAAGGTACAGGAGGGTGGCATATTTAATAGAAAGAGATGCTTAAAGGAAAGCTCTGCTTTGCAGGGGCTCCCAGCCCTGCAAACCTTACTCTCCAGTTTAGCTTTACTGAAAAATGCTGCTTTTCCTCTCGCCGCAAAGTTGTTTTAGTTCTGAAAAGTCCGCTACCCGGAAATATGGCGGATGCTTGGGTGGCTTCATAACTGTAAAGGTGTGGTGCCACGCCATCCGCTTCAATGCAAATGCATTGAAGCGCACAGTGCTGCGCCTCACCTTTTATAGTTAATGGAGCTAACCAAGCATCCGCCATACTTCTGGGTAGCGGACTTTTCAGAATTAAAATAAACAACTTTGCGGTGCGAGGAAAAAGCAGCATTTTTCAGTAAAGCTAAACTGGAGAGTAAGGTTTGCAGGGCAGGGAGCCCCTGTGAAGCAGAGCTTTCCTTTAAGGATAAGGAGGCATGATATGAAGTTGGAAGGGTGGGGCTAAGAGGGGATGTGAAGAAATACTACTTCACGGAAGGGGTGGTGGACACCTGGCACAGGCTACCAGCAAATGTGGTTGGTACCAAAATGGTAGGATTCAAGCATGCATGAGATACACAGGGGGACCTTAGTAACGGGAGGGGATGTAAGGCCACAGATCGTCGGTTCTGCAGTGACAGTAGGTGGGGTATTTTTAGGGCAGACTAGATGGGCCAAGGGTTCCTTTTCTGCCAAAAACTTCTGTTTCTATGTTCCATTGAGTCACATTAATGGATACTCCAGATATTTATACCTTGTTCATATCCAAAGCATATGTTTGAAAAAGAACTGGGCCTAGTACAGATCCCTTGGGGACACCACTTGTAACCTTCAGATCTTCCAGGACTCGATCTTCATCACTGAGTCACAATAATGGATGTGAGCCGGAGGCACTACAGTACCCTGTGGGAGCCAGAACTTTTCAGGAGGGCTGGTGCTGAGGTGAGGTAAGCTGTACACATGCGTGGCACATTGAGACTGGCTCGCGCTAAATGGCTTAGCTTGGCACCAGCCCTCAGCCACCTAATTTTCTTTTCCCCCACTGTCTAGTATGCTTCAGTGATGACTCTCGTCCGCCAGTAGTCAGAACTTCATGGCTATATAACAGCATTCAATTCTTCTCACTTTAGTGTTTAAACTTAGTCTTTGTTATTTTTGTGCCAGCTTAGTGATTTTTACAAACATTTTCTCAGTCTTTCACAGCCCTGTCAAGTCAGTGGTTGACAGCCGTTGACTGTGATGGTAGGAAGCATCAACGGGCAAGCTGCTGTGGCAGCAGGGCCATGTCCCGTACACTTCCCCCATTGGAGGACAGTTCTGACTACTGGCGGTCCTGTGCCAGGGAGGAAGGACAGTCATCCTGGAGGCACAGAAAGAAGCGGGCCCATTCCTGATCCCAGTTGAGGTTGTGGCACTGCTTGGCCTTGAGTTTTTCCCCTTCCTGTAGGAAAGGGAAGAAGCGGCACTGCTTGAGGTTGCCCTCTGCAAGGTCTGCTGTGTGATCCTCAGTCTCCTGGAGTAGAAGGCCCTCATTGGTGCAGTCTGCATCACCATAGGTCTTGATTCATGGGAGGTTGCGTTCTCGGGCCTGGAGTTCCTCTGTCTCTTGGTGGGATTCTGCTGAGCAGTTCCACCAGTGGGCAGCTCCTATGGAGCAGTGGATGCAGCATCTGACTTGTTTGCCTCTGCCTGCGGAACTGGTCCCTTGCCCTTCAGGACCAGTAGCACTGGAGCCGCAGGTGGGGCCTTTAAGTCATGTAAAGCATTTGGCTCCAGCAACAGCCCTAGGTTCCTTGCTGGTGACTGTGCTGCTGACTCCTGGCCCACTGAGGTTCTGGCTGGGAGGTGGGAAAGCGCTGGAAGAGACTGTCCTCCTCTGTCCAATGTATAGTAAGTGACTGGCTTCGTCACCTGAATGGGCTAAGTCTCTCGATGTAATGTTTGTGACTACTGTGCACTAGAAATACCGAATCACACATACCCCCATAATGCAAAGCATCATGGGCTTTATATGCAAATCACCATGAAATTCTAGGCTGGTTCAGCTTTGAGCTAGACTGCATGGTGCCAAAGGGCCTCTTACACGATCTGCAAGGGGTTCAAACAGAAGACACAGACATGTGTTGTGATAGGACGCTTACTGACAGGGTCTCCAGACACAAGGTATCTGGAACCCCCACCCCGAGACCCACCTCCACATCAATATGTTGGAAGTGACAGCTGTGTTGTAGGACATGCTAACTCTAGTACTAGAGCTTGTCAACCATAAGAGTCCTCCTACAAACAAGTCCATCATGTATTACATTAACAAGCAAGGAAGAGCACACTCTTCCCCCTCTCTGCAGGGAAGTGAAGAGAGCGTGGGAAATGGTGCTTGGTGCAGGGGACCTGCTCCAAACAGTTTACCTCCCAAGGGTACAAAATGCTCTACCAACAAGCTCAGCTGAACAGAAGCCAATCCTCATAAGTGGTTACAATAACTCCAGACATCGTGAGATCGTTGTTCAAGTGAGGAACATGTGGACCTTTTTTCATCCCTACTAGATGTCAGATTGCGCGATTCTGCTCCAGAAATTCAGGACATGGTATTTTCTATCACGATGCATTAAGACTGCAATGGCAAATCCTTTGTGGTTTTTTTTTTTTTAAACTTTATTTTTTCAATGAACATACAGTTCAAATCCTGATGTAGTACATATCAAAATTAGTACATGGCCATTGAGGGCATCACCCCTCTTAATACAAGCAGTTGTAACATCGTATTACATCTATAAGATACATCATAGAGGGTTTACCACATATAACTAAAATCTTTTACTTACAGTAAGTTGCTGTTTAAATTGTCCCATGAGCGGCATGGTAATATCCCAAGTATATAACATTTAACTATCTCTATTTCTGTCTCCTAAAAAGGAAAATTAGTAAGACCATGCACTTTACTTGCTGAAATAACCACCTGTGAGGTTTTATCTCCTCTTTATAACTGAAGCCCTTGAATCCCAACAATATTTCTATACCTGCAGTTGTTTTCCCATCATTTGAATTTAAACGAATTCTTAATTTTTTTAATTATAGAGAAACGGATTGGCAACATACTATAGCGGAGCAGGAACAGGTTGGCAATACATCTAATTGTGCAAAACAGCTTTACATATCTGAAGATTTCAGGCAACTTTGCATTATTGGAATCCTTTGAGAACGTCTCTCCTAAACTCTGAAAAATCCCTTCTCCCATCTTCCCACGACACCAAAAAATCACTTTACAAAACTTTTTAATTGGACATTAATATTCCTAACCATTCAAACTGGTTCAGTTCTAGGTAAAGTCTCGACAAGAGGGAGAAAGAGAGCGATATTTACAGTACTGGCCTAATCAGGGGCCCTCAGTAGTCTCAATATCTGAATCTTGATCAGACAATGGCTCCCTACGACTAGAGGTAGCTGCATGGCACTGGATCCATTTCTGGGCTTCAGCGGGATCGGTAAATAAAAATATTCAGCCTTGGTGTAGAATCCTCAGTCTTGCAGGGAAGACCATTCCACATGTGATGTCCGCTTCCCATAGGAGTATCTGCACTCCGTCGAACCGTTTCCTCCTCTGGCGGGTCACATAACTCGGGTCGAGGAAAACAGAAATTTGTTGGCTTTCATGGAGCAAAAGACATAGTCTTCTTGCCAGTGCTAAAATACGATCTCTTGTTCCTGGACCATCTAAAACCGCCACAATAGCTTTGGGAGCCTCAGGGTTATCTTGACGACCTCTATAGGCAACTCTGTAGGCCTTTTGGATACTAATGCTCCCATTCTGCTGCGATTGCTCCAGTTGTGACTCCATCCATTCTTTTATAAACGGGACAAATGATCTCCCTCGCATCACTCAGGCATACCAATAATTTGTATATTTGAGGAGCGTGCTTGATTTTTCCAGAGACTCTATCCTGGATCTTAAGTGAGTATTTTCTTTGATCAGGCCGCTCGTAGTTCCCAGAGCAGCCGCAGCTTGTCGTTTGACCTCCACAGTTTCCGTTTGTAATCGGGGCAGCTCCATCTCTAGAGTAGTAACTCTATTCCTCAGGGAATCAAACTTTTCTGATAAGGTTGTTATCGAGAATATCAGTCTAAGTTTTATACCGATGCTTTGAAGTGTCTCTGTATTTGAGTTGTCGGATGCAGATTCCATGTGGCCCTGTCCAGAACGGGTGACTGGAGGAGTAGAAACAGTTTTACTTTTTGTTTCTTCCTGTTGTACCTTATCTCTTTTGGGATTGCCCATCGTTGAACCTTGTCTTTTTCTGCACCTGATGTTGCTTTTAAGAATGTATTTATTTTCCAATAGAGCAGTTTTATTTCTATAAGTTCTTATTAGAAATTCAGAGCCTCAGCCTAAAACCACCACCTTGATAAGGCTCCACAGCGCGCCCCCGCCCCCCATGGCAAATTTTTTTCTGTATATATTTCCTCCAGTCCCTCTGGTTTGGAAGGTGCAGCTCAAGCTGGAGGCACACGGGGATAGAATGATTCTAATCGCCCCTTGCTGCCTTCAGCAGATGTAATTTCCTCTGAACAGACTGCCAGTCAGTGGGGCTCTTTTTGTGGATGTTTCACTTTGTAACAGGCTGCACTGGTAGAGGCCTGTTTCTTCTGATTTAAAACCTGTTTGGTGGGATTTGCTTGGAGATGGTTATTTAAATTGGATACCTATATCTGTTAATTTCAAGCCTAGTTTGATTTGGTGTTAGTGAAGCTGATTAAATTGGAGAACTGTTTCCTTTGGCAACAAACATATTTTGGGGGCTTTGACTTGAATTTTGATTCCTTGTGCTGACTCCATTAGCTGTAAAGGTTAGTTCATAGTGGGGGAGGGGTGTTAATGGTCTGGCCAGGTCTCACTCAGCCAATTGAGTGGAGGCAGGGCTGAATCAGGTTGAGGTGCTAGTTGCTTTGTCTTCTCAGAAAGAACTGGAAGGGGGCAGGATCAGTTGTGTTCCAGGACAGTAGCTGCTGCTGTTTTCACAGGGTTCTTGTGGATTTTAATTGGTAGGTTAGTTCTTTTCTTTCTTGCTTCTAAGGGCTAGCAGGGTATTGTTCGGGGATCCTGGATGTTTGTAAACTGATTTAGTGGCTGTAAGTGGGGCTCTTTTGTGGATGTTTCACTTTGTAACAGGCTCGCTGGTGAAAGCCTATTTCTTCTGATTTAAAACCTGTTTGGTGGGATTTGCTTGGGCCTGGTTCTTTAGCTGCAAGGCTTGGAGGGAGACACAGGGCTGATACCTCTCTTGTCAGGTGTCTGCCCAAGACCCACCCTCCTCCCAGAAGTCTGCAAATTTATAGGGAAGACCTGCCCTGCAATTGGAGGAAAAAGGCTGCTGGTGCAGCTCATGTAGTTCTAGCCACTGGGGTTGAATTTAAAGGCGGGAGAGAGGAGCTTAGGGAGTTGTTCATTTTCCTTACATGTTTAATGTGTTGTACTGCACCTAGTAACAGAGTTACTGGTGTACAGTGGGACTGTCTCTAGGATTAGTGGGTGACCTGATTAGGCAGTAGGGGTATCTTGGAATAGAGACACCTGGTGGCTCACCAAGGAAACCTATTTGAAGGGATGGAACACACATCATTAGGGCCGGCATCTTTGGGAGGGTGGTGGGGTGCACAGGGTGTGGAGCAGCCATGATACTGGACTGGGCTTGGAAGTTTGGTGGTTGCCCAGTGTGCTACCAGCTAGCACAGCTTAGGGAGGAGGTCTGGGATGAGGAGAAAGCTGGGGGAAGGGGTGGTATGGTTGGGGAAGGGGCTGAAATCTCCCACAGGGTTGCACCAAGCACTGGGGGGCGGGGTATAGGAAAGGAGTGCAGAGAATACTCAGGGTCACATAGGGACCCTGGCAGAGGGCCCAAAGGACACTACCAAGGAAGCAGGCAGGTAACTGGGGACCCTCACAAAGGGGACGGAGGACAACATTCTCAGGGAAGTAGGCGGATAGCCAGTGCTGGACAGAAGGAAGGAAGCAAGGCAGGAGGTGGATCAGACCTTATACTTAATACCAGCAATTCTCCTTCTGCTCCAAGGATGGGGGGGATGTACTACGACAGGAGGTGGTTAGAGGCAGAGGGTGTGTGGGAGTGGGGGCAGGAGGCAGAGGCAGATAGCAGGAAGAACAGGGGGACCTGGAATGCAGGAGAATGGGGAGCAGTGAATCGGACAGGAGGGGCAGGGGGAAGAGAGGAAAGCGCAAGGGAGAAGGACCAGTTGGGAGAAAGGTAAGAAGGACCAGAAGTACAAGGAGGATTCAGTAAAGAGAGCTGAGGGGCAGGCCAGGGAGCACGGCGAGCAAGGAGGAACTAAATGGAGACAGGAAGGAAGGGAGGATGAGCCAGGCTAGTTTAGCAGATGGGGAGAAGGACCAGTTGTGAGCAGTGAGGGGGAATTACAAGGTACAGAAGGATACTCAGGAGGAGAGGCATAGGATTGGAGGGAGGGAGTGGCCATGGTAAAATAGGAGTGGGTGGCATGTGGCACACAGATGGGGGGAGGAATAAGGAGCCAGCTGGGTGGAAGGGCCGGTAGAAAGGATGAGGGACATGGAAGGGAATGGAGGAAAGGGTGGTCAGAGTGCTCCTGCTGAGGATTCTATGATCAGGGTATCAAATGGGATAGGGAGGAGAAGCCTGGCCAGTTAGAACAAGATGCTTCCCTGGACTAACGGTGCACAGGGCTAAGCACGAGGTATATCAGCTGGCAAGGATTGTGGGGTTCCCAGACATACTGGTCCACCTGGGCACAAATGACATTGAGGGAAATAGCTAGCTTGGAGATACAGGCAAGATTCAGGGAGCTCGCCAGGGTCTGTCATGACATAGGATGCACAGTTCTTCTCAGAAATCCTGCCAGTGCCAAGGGCTAGTGGGGAACACACAAGAAAAATTAGGGAGATAAACCAGTGGCTCAGGGAGTGGTGTGAGGCCAGAGGGTATGGGTTGATGGGGGATTGGGGGGAGACCTGGGAGGATAAGGAGCTGTATTCTAGAGATAGACTACATCTCAATTTGGAGGGGAAGGGAATCCTTAAGTTGAAAATAGAGTTCATTGGTGAAAAGTGGGGTTTAAACTTGTGAAGGGGTGGGATGGGAGAAAAGGCAGTCAAGGGGATGCCGATAAGGAGGACTCTGTCTCCACCCTCTGAGGGACCAGGAGGATTGCAGGAAAAGACCAACTGGCAAGTGCAGACCAGGAAAAATAGAATCCCCAAGGGAACGAGGCAGGGAAATGGAACTATGGGAAAGGGTGGAAGAGTGGTCCTGCTAAATGCCAGGAGCTTGGACAATGAAATGCCTGAGCTCAGAGTATTCAACTGAGGGCAGTGGATGTGGCAGCGGTCACTGAGACTTGAGCCACTGCAAGACATGACTGGGACCTGAACCTGGAGGTTACACTATCTCAGGAAGGACAGGGGAGGAAGGGAGGAGGGTAGCAATGGTAAAAACTGCATTGGCATGGGGGAGTAGAGGAGGCGGAGGGAACCGTGCTGGAGGCAATTTGGGTCACCTTGATATGAGGGGGCAGAGAGTAAAAATAGGGTGGTGTACAGACCCCTGCCCTGGCAGAGGAGCTGGAGGACAGTCTGGTGGCAGATGTTAGGAGACACTGCAGACTGGGCAGTGGAAAGGTGGTGGTGTTGAGGGGACTTAAACATGCCAGGAACAGACTGGGAGACTATGACATCCTCTGTGACCAGGGAACAGAGGTTGTTGGATGTCTTTCAAGGCGTTCCTAACTCAGCAGGTGAGGGAACCGACCAGGAAACACGGGTACTGGATGTGGTCCTGGCAGACAGTGACCAGATTGGGGGCCTGGAGGTAAAGGGACCCATTGGCAGGAGTGACCATGCCCGGTCTGGTTCTGCCTGGACCTAGGAGGTGAAGGCTGCACAAAGACAGAAGTAACCGACTTCAGGGGTGGATTTTAAGGAAATGGGAAGGATCCTAAGGAGCATTTGGATGGGATTGGGTCAGACATGGGCTGATAGTAGGTGGGAAATCATCAGGAGAGGGGTGCAGGATGCACCAGCACCTGTGCAAAGTAAGACAAAAATGCGGTGGGACCCAAAAACCCGTTGGTGGACCAGGGAGGTCCAGGAGGTGGTGCGGGGGAAAGAAAGCAGCCTATAAAAATTCAGGTGCTCAAGGAGTGAAAGGATGGGGGGTATGAGCTGATGGCTAGAAGGCCACTAGAGTGGTGAGGTGGCTAAGGCAAGGAAGGAGCAGAACCTGGCCAGGGAAATTAGGAGAGGGGAAAAGGGGTTCTTTAGATACATTGGGGAAAAGGCGAGAAGGGTGAAGGGGCAGATTAGCAGGATTAAATCAGGGAAGAGATGGGCACAAGACCCAGAGGAGCAGGCTGAGGTACTAAATGGGTACTTCACCTCAGTTTTCACCAGGGAAAATGGGGATGCTGCATCATACATGGGAGGAGACAGAGATAATGAGGAGGAGGGCCCTCCAATCGGCAGGTCTGGGAGAGGGGCATCACTGGCAGGTGGGGAGGGCTAAGCAGGGAGAAGAGGTACTGGAGGTGGAAATCACAGCAGAGAGAGTGAGGAAGCCCTCAGCTCCCTTAAGACGGAGAAAAGCACGGGGCCGGATAAATTACATCCTAGAGTGCTGAAGGAACTTGCAGATGTCCTGGCGAAACCCTGGCAGAGCTTTTCACCATCTCTCTGAGGACAGGGTGGGTGCCCAAGACTGGAAGGTGGCGCATGTAGTGCCTATCCACAAGGGGATCAAGGGAGGTGGCAGGAACTACAGGCCTGTCAGCCTGACATCAGTGGTGGCAAGGTGATGGAGGGCATTGTCAAGGAGAGGCTGGGGCGGGACCTGGATAAGTCAGGGTGCCTGGACGATGACAGCATGGATTCATCCCGGGAAATCGTGTCAGACAAACCTGGTGGAGTTCTATGACTGGGTGACAAGTGCCTTGGACCTGGGTAGACCAGTGGATGTCCTCTTTCTAGACTTCAGCAAGGCATTTGACTCTGTTCCTCACGTGGGCCTGTTGGATAAACTAGGAGAAATGGGTGGGAAACAGATGATCCGATGGATAGGAAATTGGCTCAGGACCGGACCCAGAGTGCGTGGTTAGTGGGATAGTCTCTCCCAAGGAGGGTCATTAGTGGGGTCCCACAGGGATCAGTCCTGGGCCCTTCTGTTCAGCGCCTCACGTATCTGACATAGGACAGGAATCAGGAGTGAGATGAGTCTCTTTGCAGATGACTCGAAACTGGGGCGGTGGTGGATGGGGAGGAGGGAGGGTGGCCTGCAGGAGACCTGGAGGCTCTGGAAAGATGGTCTAGAAAGTGAAGCTGAGGTTTAATGCAGGGAAATGCAAGGTACTCACCTGGGGCCAGAAACCCAGGCCAAGTGTACACCCTGGGAAATACTACAAGTCTCAATGGCTGAGAGGGACCTGGGGTGGTGGTGGATGTCAAGATGAACAACTCTGAGACTTGTGGGAGGCAGCAGCCAAGGCCAACAGGATGCTGGGATGTATCGCTAGGGGATCACCTCCAGAAGGAGGAAGTGATACTCCCTCTGTATAACTGCTTGGTGAGGCCGCACCTGGAGTACTGCGTGCAGTTTGGAGGCCGCACTTAAAGAGGGACATTAACCTCCTGGAGAGGGTCCAGAGGAGGCAACCAAAATGATTTGGGGCTTGGGGACAGGACCTATGAGGAGAGGCTCGAAGAGCTAAATATTACACCTTGGAAGAGAGAAGGGACGGGGGACATGATGAGGTCTTCAGGTGCATGAAGAGGGTAAATAGGGAGGAACAGTGAGGGTGCTTGAAGGAAGGAGGAGGGGCCACTAGAGGGCATGGGTGGAAGCTGGAGGGAAGATTCAGGGAGAAAGGAGGAGGTGCTACTTCACTGAGGAGGGTGGTAGAGCCATGGAATGCACTACCTAGGGGCTGGTGGAGGCAGAGACAGTGGAGGGGTTCAAGAGGGGGTGGGACAGGTACAGGGGAAGGATTCAGGAAGCAAAATCCAATGCAGCAAGAATATCCGGAACTGGGAAGGGAGAAGCCAGAGAAGGCGAGGGGGACAGCAAGGTCAGCACCCAGGGTGGGGGCTGACCAAACGAGTAGACACGAAAGACCATTAGGCCTATTCTGCTGGCATTTTAGTATGTTAGTAATACTGAAGATCCTGCCACTCAGGACAGACTCACTGACTTAGTTACCTGATCCATCCCAGCCTGTGCTTCCTTCACCTTTAGGCCTGGTTCCTGAAGAGATGAAGTGAACAGGTGCAAGGTATCTGAGGGTCTCTTAAATACTGTTGCTGCCCATAAACCTTCCACCAGAAAGACTTGCACAGTCCAGAGGAGGGGTTTCCATCTGGTGCTCCAAACCCTGCATCGACCCCTTTCGGTGCCTGACTGACAAGGTTCTGGAATACTTGCTCGACCTTTCCGATGCTGGCTTGTAGTATTCCACAGTTAAGGTCCACTTTTGTGCTATTTCTGCATACCTTGTGCACATCGGTACCCTTTACGTGGTTCCGATGCCTTTTTTAAGAGGTTCCTTAGACATTCCAGAAGCCATTAGCTGCGTGGGATATAATCCTTGTGCTATAGACGTAGTCACCTGCAAGCTGTTTGAGCCTCTTGCAACTTGTGAGCTAATGTTTTTTAGCCTGGAAAACAGCTTTTCTAGTGGCTATCACTTCTGTTGCATAGTGTCTGAAATCCATGCCTTGGTCTCAGATCCCCTGTTTAATATTTTCCACAAGGACAGGTTAGTTCTCTGCATGCATCCTAAGTTGCTACAAAAAGTGGTGTCAGTTCCATCTGAATTGACTTGCTGCCTGCGTACTTTGCCCATTTCCATAATGAAAAATGCACTCTCCATTCTCTGGATGTTAGGTGAGTCCTCAAGTTTCACCTGGACAGAACTAAGGACAATCCAAACAGCTCTTTGCCTCTTTCATAGCTAATCGGAAGGGGCAGCCTGTTACAATTAAATGCATTTCTGCCTAGATTGTCAGCTGTATGTGCCACTGCTATGCCATGACACAGGTCAAGTTGGAAGGGGTATGTGCCCACTGTACCAGAGCAGTTGCCACATCCCAGACAGAGATGCACTCTGTTCCTATCTGATATTTGCAGAGCTGCAGCTTGGAACACGGTGCACACTTTTAAGCACTATGCCTTGGACATCTATGCCAGGCAGCATACTTCCATTCTGAGTGAGCCTGTACTCCTACAATCATAGTCTGGGGAATTGTTGTCTAAGCTTGGTACTCTGACCCTTTAGTTTGACTCAGTGGTGAAGAATGATTCCTGGAAGATATGAAAATTACATACTCACTGTAATTCTTGATCTCTAGGAATATCTTCACCTGCCATCCCCCAGGCTCATTCCAGTCTGTCTGCTGGTCTTTACCCCTTGTTCTTAGTTTGAGCTGTGAAGACAGTTGGTTTCTGGTTTGTTGACCCTTTTTATATGGGTCACCAGGGCGATGTTATGCCCTTAGGTTAAGTACATAATAGCTAATTAGGTTATGGTGGTTGAAGGCTGGTGCCAAGGTAAGCCATGTTGCTCGAGCCAGTCTCATAGTGCCACGAGTGCATACAGCTCACCTCTGCCCCTGAAAAGTTCTGGCTCCCACAGGGTCCTAGCATGTCTGACTCAGACCCATTAGTATGACTCAGTTGTGAAAATATTCCTAGAAGATCAAGAATTATGCTGAGTACATAATTTTCTTTTTTTTTTTTTTTCACGTTTTGTGCCATTGACTTCATGTTGGACCAAATTACTTTCTCCTTGAACTTCATGCTGTGTGCTTTGCCATACTTCATCTTCTGTTTTTGGTGATGTGGGACTGCTCTTCTGCTTCCCACATGGTTCTTATTTCTTGTGTTGCCGACGTTGCCTGCTACCTTGTTGCTGGACGTCAGCTGTTGATGGTCTCCCCTTTCTCGAATCTCTACTGGTCTTCCGCTGCTGGCTTTGTCCCACCCTCTCTGGTATGGTTCTCTTGAGGTGGCTGCATTGCTTGGTTTAGTTGATTTGGTGAGTGCTGGTCATATGTGTGGCCTTTTACAGCCATTAAAACAGTGTTTGGATGCCAGGGTCAGTTTCTGACTTTATAACCCAGCCCTCCCACCCCTACTGTGGGGCTCATGGCTTCCTTCAGCTCTTTTTTGTCTGGCTTTGGCTTCATGCCAGTTTTGCTCTTTGGGCAAGGGTCTCCAGAGTTCGGTGTTCCCCTTCATGCTGGTCATCACTTGGCTCTGCCTCATTGATCCCGCTTTGTGTCCGGTCCCCTGCATTGTGCATGACTGTGTTCACATTTTCATCAACAGTATTGCCTTTGACTTGGCCTTACACTCAGTTTGGCCGTCCTCTGGGGCTCCTCATTTGGTTCCTGGCTTCCTGCCCAGCAGTCTGGACCTGTGTGGCCTGTGGCTCCCTTTGGCCCTGTTGTCTTGTCTCCTTGCTCTGTCATCGGTCTTACTTTTGGGTTGGGGTCCCGACTTTTTTCTGCTCTCTCCCTTTCTGCTGGTTATTGCTTTTCCTTGTGCCCACTACATATGCAGTCCCCTGCTTTGTGCATGACAGCTTTCACTTTTTTCTGTCATCTGCATTTAGGAATGTCACAGTATGGAATTCTGATGGTATAACTCACATGTAATATCACGGTTACCATTACAGAAGTAATTTTTGTACAAGAAAGAAGTTGTCTCAAGCACTTGCATCATGGAGAGATGACGTGGAAGGAACAGTCATCCCTGAAAATGCAAAACAAAATAGTTGAAAGGTCCGAATACCATGACATAGTGAACCACAGTTATTACTGTATCAAATTGTCCACAGTATCAATACTGTGACTTCCGATACCACAATATTCCACAAAACTGTGATACTATGAGATCCCTGTCTTCTTTGCCTTCAATCTGGGTGGCAGTATAGCCAAGAGGTTAGAGTAACGAGCTTTGAATGAGCTTGGTACATTCAGCAGACGTAGGTTTGATTCCCACAACCTCAACTTGCATACTGTGACTCTGGGCAAGTCACTTAACCACCCCAGCGCTCCCAGGTGGCCCCTGAAAAACAGGCAGTTGTGCTTAGTGGGCCTTCAAAGACTAAACAAAAACATTAAACAATCTGGCTTTGTGGCCAGTTGGCCATCCTTTGGGACACTTCAGTTGGTTCCTAACCTTGTTCTCTGGCCCACGTTTCTGTGGGGTCAGTGGCTACCTCTTGCTTTGTCATCTGAACTTGTGCTATTGACATGTTCACTGACTGGGTCATGTCATTTACGGTGTCTCCATTTTCGATTGGCCATCGCCAGGCTTTGCTTCATTGGCCTGCCAACTGCGTGTCTGGTCCCCTGCTTTGTGCAGAGCTGTTTGCATGTTGTAATCATTGGCTTTGCTCTCGCCTTGGCCTTCTGCCACCAGTCTGGCTGTTCCTTTGGGGTGCCTTGTTCAGTTCCTCGCTTAATTGCCTGGCTCTGCAGGACTCTTGGCTAACATGTGACTTTGCCCCATCCACTGTTTTGTTTGGGATGGTGTCACCATTTTTCAGTACAAATTGGATAAGGGCCTCATTTTGGATTTACTCTACTTTGATTTCAGCAAGGCTTTCAATTTGGTACCACACAGAATTGCTAAAGAAGCTGGAGGACCTGGGCGTGGCTAAGGACATAGATGGTTGCGAAACCGGTTGAAGGACAGACAGCAGAGGGGGGTGGTAAACTGGGTCAAATCGGAAGAGCGGATGGTCATGAGAGGGGTGCCACATGAATCTGTCCTGGGTCCTGTCCTCATGAATATGTTAATTGGCAGCATTGGAGAGAGCATCTGGGGCAAGTTGGGTCTCTTCGCAGATTACTCGAAGTGCTGTATCTTGGTAGATGGCGACAAAGGGATCCAGGAGATGCAGAAGGATCTGCAAAGGTCGTCTAAGGTAAAAATGCAAGTTTTAATTACCTGGGGGAAAATGGGACAGAGTACTGGATGGGGAGGGGTTAAACTGAGGACTACGGCAGAGGAAAGGGGACCTGGGAGTTGTCATTAGTGAGTCACTCAAAAAATAAAGTATGTGTAACAAGGCCTATAGTAAGGGTAATAGGATGCTGGGATGTATTGGAAGGGGTATGGACAGTAGGAAAAAGGAGTTACTACTTCCTCTGTATAGGTCACTAGTGAGGCAGCACCTGGAATACTGTGCTCAGTTCAGGCGTTCTCACCTAAGGAAAGACGAGGTCAGGCTGGAGACAGTGCAGTGCAGGGTGACAAAGATGATTCAGGATCAACAGTACAGATACTACGAAGATCATCTCTAGTCACTGAACATGTACTCACTGGAGACCAGATGTGTGAGGGCATATACGATAGAATCTCTCAAGTTCCTAAAGGGAATAAACAAGGTGAACTGAATCAAGAACCCAAGGTCATGAGTGGAAACTGGTGGGGGGGGAGAGGAGGTTTAAGAGGGATGTGAGGAAGTTCTGTTTTACAGAAAGGGTGGTTGAGCTGTGAAATAGTTTGCCGGTGGAGATGGTGGGTGCCAAGACTGTAAATGGTTTCAAGCACGTCTGGGAAATAGTGAACGGTGTGATGGTTCCTCAGGTCGGTAACTATAGGGAGGGGAGCAGGGGTTGGGTCGGGAGGATAAAACCTTGTATAGACAGCAAGTCTGGGCAGGCTGAATGGACCTTTGCTCTTTTCTGCCATCAAGGGGCAGACTCGATGGGCCAGAGGTCCTTTTGTACAGTCAGATTTCTATGATTCTGATTGTCTGTGTCCCTCTTCTTGCTGACTATCTGTCAATGTCCCCCCTGTTTCTTACATAGCTGTTCTTTTTTTTTTTTTTTAACATCCATTGTTTATTCTCATCCAGGACAGGCTGGGTTCCCTTCAGCTGTACCCTACTATCCTGCACCTCCCCGGGACTCATCCTGGTACCCCCACAGATTGCCCCCTGTGGCATGGTCAGAAGGGGGAAGGCTGTCCTTCCCTCCCTGAAGTCATACATCGAGTCATGGGGGTGGGAGGGAGAATCTGTTGGCAGGTGTCATTTATGCCTGTTCTGCCATTACTTTTCTGCCAGAACAGAATCCCCGTTCCCCACACCGGGGCACGCTTGTAAGCATGGATGGAGGCACATGCATGGCACAGAGTCCCACAGCCAACTCCTCGACCTGCGGTACCAGGTGGCAGTCATTTGGCAGTGTGTGCAGGCCCCCCTTTTCCCAGAAGAGTAGCCATTGGGCACTCAATCCTCTTCCCTCCCAGGCTGACCCCCAGCAACCGATGGTCATAGCTGAATATGGTTCTCCAGCCCTCTGGGCCAGCTGTTACATTGTTGTTTCCCCGGGCATCATTGTTTGTTTTTTTTCCAGTCAGCTGTGATTTTTAGCCATTCTGCATGTCCTTGGGGACGTTGCTCTCAGACTGTGGCCCCTTGTGAGGCCCTCATTATCATGGGGCGTGTGGCTTTGCCTTGCCAACTGTTTCATGTTTGGGCACCACCCAGCTTCACCTCAGTGGCGTTCTTTGTCATTTGGTTTCCTGTCGACATTGTGGTTTCTTCCCTTTTTTATGCCACGTCTGTTCGTGATTCTGAAACACAAAAAAAAGCGATACACACGGACTGAGGCTAAGTAACTATTTCAAACAACATGAAGTCTTGCTATATTATGACATATGCAGTTTGTCTCTGCCTTAGAACTGCTCCGGAGGTGAAAGAGTTAACTTCCATGCCAGGCATGGAATCTGGAGCGCGAGCTCGGTTGAAAAAAAACTCTGTTGATCTTCAAACTGAAACTGTCAGATTCTTTACTCTGCCTCACTGAACAGTCGCTCCGGAGATTCCTCCTACTGCTCGGTTCATTTCTCGGTTAAAAAAGTGTTTTTTCTCGGTTTGTTTAAACCGCAATTATATTTATGTTAACCGAAAACCGGTTGGTTCAAGCTCTGTCTGTGGTATGGTAAGTAATATAGGTTTTACATTCTCTGTGTGGAACTTGTAAACGTTATCGGTTCGGTTTGAACCGATCAGGTTGTTGTTAAAACTTATTAAAATTACATTTAAGTGCGGTTCCGGTTCTTATCGGTTCAGCAGATTTCATTACGTTTTCCCGACCTATGACACGGTTGGGAACCGATAAGGGTGTCTTGTTGGCGATTTGCCAGAAAAGGGCAAGTTTTTGGTTAGGCTGGCATTATGTCTGAGAAACCCAAAAGGAAAACCGGGTCCACTGGGTTTCAGCACTGTAGTGTCTGTGGGGAAGCCTTTGCCAAGGCTGACCCACACACCACATGTTTATTGTCTGGGGTTTGACCACCTCAATGCAGACTGCCAGATTTGCAAGAATTTCCCTGCAGCTACCCTGGATAAGAGTTGGTAGGCTCAGGGAGCGAGAGGCCAAAAAGTCCGCTGACCCGGATGGCCAGCCTGGTTCGGTGCCAACCGAACCAGAGGGAGTGCCCTCTGACCAGGGCGAGACTTCCTCGGGCAAATGAAGAGCTGACTCTGAGGAGCCAGTTCCAGCAAAGAGGACTAGAAAATCAGCAGGTGTGGAGCCAAAATTTCCTTCTCCAACTGCTGCAGAGATAGCCAAAGCGATCCAAATTGTCCAGTTGCTTTCCCCGGTTCCTCCAAACCGCCACTATCAGGTAAACGGTCAATTCCACCGGTTCAAGAATATGATATAGAGGAATTTTATGAACCGGAGGAGGATTATGAAGTGTGTGAATGTGATTTTGAAAGTCTGGATGTGCCCATTGAACCGGACATCTCCCCAGACAGACCTTCAGGAGTGTCTCCTCCTAGGCTTTCTGAGTCCCCTTCTCATTTTCTGTTTTATAAAAAAGTTGCTGAAACCCTCCAGCTCCCTTTGGAAGGAGCTGTGGATGAACAGGAGGAGCCTGACTATGTGGAAATGATGGATATCCCAGAGTCCAGGAGATTGTCTATTTCTTTACATAAATCCTTTAGGAAACAAACAAAAATTTTAAAAGTTCCTAATTCTTTACCTCCTGTGGATAAAAAGATGGACAGGAGGTACACTTTGTCAGGCCCTGATACGGAGTTCATTTCACAACAATGCAGCCATGTTGGGGGTAGTGCAGGCTGCAGCCTGTGATAAGGCAAATATTCCCTTGGCTTCACACCCCCCTGATAAGGACTCCAGGAGGATTGATGCCATGGCTAAGAAACAATACATGGCAGCATTCTTGGGACTCAGACAGGCAAATTATATGGCCTATGTTGCAAGATACCAGAAATCCAGATGGGATACTGTTATGGCTTTAGCGAAACGGGTCCCTGGCCAGCTTGCCAAGGAGCTGGAACAGGTGGCTGCTGATGGTATTGAGGCATCCAAGGTGCAGTTCCATGCTGCAGTGGACTCTAATGATGTATCTTCAAGAGTCATGGCTACATCTGTGGCTTTTCGTAGAATGGCTTGGCTCTGGTGTACTAGCCTGTTACATGATACCCAGGCTAAGGCCATGGATTTTCCTGTTGTGGGTAATTCTCTGTTTGGGGAGCAGACAGAGAATTACATGAAGAAAATGGATGAGTATAGGACCACTTATAGGAGTGCACAGGCCAAGGAAAGGCAAGCCACTCCTCAGAGGCAGCCTTCCAGGGGCAGGGACAGGCCTTTTTACCAAGCCCAGGCCTCCTCTTCAGCTTATGCCCAGAGGGGGTTCTTCAGAGGGGAGAGGCAGATGGGGGCGAGCAGGCCTGCTCCCAACCCTCACCCTAAAGCCCCTGCCAAACAGGCACCTGATGGGATGCCCAGGGCCGATTCTCCATTACCTGTAGGGCAGGCTGGCTTGCTCGTCCAGGACTGGGAGTCTTTAACATCAGACAAGTGGGTCCTGGAAGTAGTAAGCCAGGGACTGATTCTCCGCAAAAATTTCCAAAGATGAGAACCAGATCTTTTCCACCTGCAAATCCATTAGAGGCTCTTGCTTTGAAACAGAAGTCTCAACCCTCCTGGCTCTCAGAGCTGTGGAAAGGGTTCCTCCCCTACACCAGGGCAAAGGACTGTACTACAGGTACTTCCTTACACCAAAAAAGACAGGAGAATGGCGGCCCATCCTGGATCTAAGATACCTAAACAAGCACCTTTTAAAACCAGAATTCAAAATGGTGACTCTGGGAATGATTTTACCCTCCCTAAGGCCAGGGGACTGGCTAGCGTCCCTGGACCTCAAGGATGCCTGCTTCCATGTTCTCATCAGAAGCTCCCACCGAAAGTACCTCAGATTCGAACTGCCCTCAGGCCATTACCAGTTCAGAGCAATGCCCTTCGGCCTTACCTCTGCCCCAAGGGTATTCACAAAATGCCTGGCAGTAGCAATTGCTCACTTAAGAAGGCAAAAGATTGCCATCTTTCCTTACCTGGACGACTGGCTCATAGTGGGTCAGTCTCCAGACCAAGTCAAATCACACCTTCAGGTTACCCAGCAGCTGCTTACATCTCTAGGTTTTCTTCTCAATCTCCCAAAGTCAGTTTTAGAGCCCGTTCAGCTACTCACCTTCATAGGCGCAGAACTGGACACAAAGCAGGCCAGAGCTTTCCTTCCTCTAGAAAAGTAAAGACCCTGGTGGCCCTGGCCTCCTCCTTCACTCTGCAGGTCTCTCGACCAGCAAGGCACTATCTACAGCTCCTAGGACACATGGCTGCTTCCACAGCTGTAGTGCAAGAGCGCAGATTTCAGATAATGAGCATTCAGTTCCATTTGAGAGCCTTCTGGTCTCCAAGGAGAGATCCTAACCAAATTGATCCCAGTAACTCGAACCCTGTCCAGACCCTGCAGTGGTGGCAGGATCAGAGCAATCTGAGACAGGGGGTTCCTTTCATCCCTCAATCTCACTCCTTGACCCTTACTACAGATGCGTCCCTCTTGGGATGGGGAGCTCACATGGACGACCTCTCCACCCAGGGATTGTGGTCCCCTCAGGAATCTCTGCTCCACATCAATTTGTTGGAACTCAGAGCTGTTTTCTAGCACTTCAGGTTTTTCTGCATCTGTTCAGAACAAAGTGGTACAGGTCAGAACAGACAACACCACTACAATGTGGTACATCAACAAGCAAGGGGGCACTCGGTCTTCGGCCTTGTGCACTGAGGCAATGAAGTTGTGGTCTCTGGCTTATTCCCTGAACGCCTCCCTCATAGCAGTTCACCTCCCAGGCAAGGTCAATGTCCTGGCAGATGCTCTCAGCAGGATTTCCCAGGGTCATCACGAATGGTCACTGGATACCCTAGTACTGGGGTTAGTTTTTGCCAGGTGGGGCACCCCTCAGATCTTTTTGCAGCCCCAGACAATCACCAACTTCCGCTTTTTTGTTGCAGGCCCCAGTGTTGGGCTCAGTCCCTCTGGATGCCTTCCTTCTCGATTGGGAAGGGAAGTTCCTCTGTGCCTTCCCCCCTTCCCTCTCTTGTTCAAGGTGCTAGTCAAAATCAGATCTCAACCTTGCAAGATGATTCTGATTGCTCCAGATTGGGCCAGACAGCCCTGGTATCCACTCCTTCTGTCCTTAGCAGTCCATCTTCCCCTGTGTCTCCCCAGGAACCACAATTTGTTAACCTGTGCCCAGGGGAGAGTTTGGTATCCGAATCTCAAATCCCTCAACCTCAAGGCCTGGCTCTTGAGGAGTTAGAGATTGTTGACCTACACCTTTCTCAAGGTGTCTCGAAATCTTAAGCTTCTAGGAAGCCTTCCACCAGGAGCTACTTATAATTCTAAATGGAAAAGGTTTTCCATATGGTGCTCTGGGAAGCATATTCCCCAGAATCTGCTGATTTGCCCACAGTCTTGGACTATATGGTCCATCTAAATACTTTGGGGCTGAGGCCAGCTACCCTGAAAGTGCATTTGGCAGCTGTCTCTGCTTTTATTTCAGCAGGAAAGCCCTCTTCTCTTTCTGCTCACCCTGTATTCTCCAAGTTTTTCAAGGGATTGCTTCACACCAACCCTCCATTCAGGGACCCTGCTCCTGCCTGGGATCTTAATGTTTGCATTGCTCAGCTGATGCAACCCCTTTGAACCTTTGTCTTCAGCAGAGCTTAAGTACTTGACTTGGAAAACTGTGTTTCTAGTAGCCATCACTTCTGCCAGGCGCATAAGTGAATTACAAGCTTGTCAGTGGAGCCTGATTTTATCTCCTTTCACAGAGATAAGGTAGTCCTCAGGACTAACAGGAAGTTCTTGCTTAAGGTGGTTTCAGATTTCCACCTTAATCAATCTGTATCTCTTCAGTGTGCTTCACTGACCATTTCCTCCTCTGGCGAGGAGGCTGCACAGTTCAGATGTGAAGAGAGGCCCTTAGTTACTACATAGAGCATACCGAGGGTCACAGGTTTGACTCCTCAACTATTCCTCACTTATGGTGAGGCTGGGAAAGGAAACCTGCCACCAAAGATCCATTGCCAGGTGGATTGTCTCTTGTATCCAATTTTGCTATCAAAACTGGGTAAGGTTCCCAGGCCTGAGGGCTCACTCTACAGAGGTACAGCTGCGTCCCTAGCTGCGGCCGTGGACATCCCTATCTTGGAGATATGTCAAGCAGCTACCTGGAAAACAGTACACACTTTCACAAGCATTACTCCTGGACATCCAGGCTAGGAGGGATGCTCGGTTTGCACAACTGTGCTTCAGAGCCTATTTCTAAGTAGGTTCTGTCCTTCTCCATGGAGGTACTGCTGTGTAGTCTGCATATGTCATAATATAGCAAGACTTCATGTTTGAAGAAAAATTACTCACCTTAGTAATGTTGTTTCTTCTAATGAGTCTTGCTATATTATAACCTCCCCACCTGCCCCTCTCAGAACCTCTACTCTTGGGATGTGGGTGGGCAGTCCAGTGTTGGCACTTAATGATGCCCACCTTGTGTTCTTCACCCCTCCTTTTTGGGGTGTTTGGGTGTTGTATTTTATTTTCTTATTTTCTGGGTCCCCTGACTTGAGTCTTGGTTTTGGGACCAGAAAAATGTGTTAATATTTTAGTAGCCAGTTGGCTGGTGTAGGTTTACAGCTTCCACACAGAACCTTAGTGAGTTTTTGCTCGTAAAGATCTGACAGTTTCAGTTTGAAGATCAACAGACAGAGTTTTTTTCAACCGAGCTCGCGCTCCAGTTTCCATGCCTGGCATGGAAGTTAACTTTCACCTCCGGAGCAGTTCTAAGGCTGAGACAAACTGCATATTTCATAATATAGCAAGACTCCATTAGAAGAAACAACATTACTAAGGTGAGTAATTTTTTCTTATTAAATATTAACATGAACTAATGGACAGTTCCCTGGTGCTTAGAGGGTAACAACCCTCTAAGTTTGACAATCATGTAAAGGAAACCCATTTTACATTTATTTTATTCTGTTTCTTTTCTTCATTCATTTTACTTCCCATCGTCATGTGATTCTGCTTTTTGTGTGCATCTTTGGTGGGGCTTCTGAGTGTTTTGCTCCCGTGCCCCCTATGCTCTGTTATGGTTGCCGTAGTGTGGCTCGCTTCTTACTGGCCTAAAGGACATTAGCCCGTGTGTTGCTTGACTTGTTGTATTTCTTCCTGCTGGCCTTCCCCGTTAGCCTGAGGTACTACTTGGAAATTGTTCCATAGGTGTGCCTCACTGGAGGGTGATATCTCTGAAGATAGGACCATTACATACCAGTAACAGTAGATCTTTGAGGGACTTTTCTCCAGTGAGCCACAATGCACCCTCCTTCCCTCTTGGTTTGGTGGCACTGGTTTGGGTTTTGGATGTCACCCATTTGCCGTGTACTGGGTTTTCTTTGCTGGTCATCATCCTTCCCTTCTGGGGCTACGATGTGCTTGTTTTTGCTGTTCAGTTTGGCACAACATTGTTTCTCTGTCTCTCGCAGATGGGCAGAATTGAGGAGGTTTGGGGCCACCCCTGTTTATATGGTCACTGATGGTATGTCATTGTGTGTGACCCGCTAGGTAAAAGTTTCCAGATAGGTCTGACGCTGATGGCATCTGTTGCTTTGGTATGGCTCACTGGAGGAGATTCCCTCTTAAGATCTAGTGACACTGGAAAGTAACTCTCCTTTCTCTCTGCCAGTTTTTTCTGACTGTCAAAGTGGTGTTCCAGTCTCAGCCTGGTCTAGTGTAATTGGTGGTAGCACAGTGCGCTGCGCTGCCCTGCGGGAGATGCAGGTTTGTGATCAGAGCCAGACTTCTGTCCCTTGGGCTAGAGGAATAGAATGAACGGTGCAGAGGTGCCACTTTTCAGCTTTTGGTGGGGGCAGGGGGGGTCCTCTCGTTTGTCGATTCAGGAGCTGGTCTGGATGCCACGGGTGACTGGGGTGTCTTATCCTTCCCTCTGTAACCTAATACTGGCAAGAGTGGGATTCACATCAGGTAGCAGGTAGGACCTTGAAAGGGGTCAGACGCACTAGGACTGTGAGCAGGGGGAATGCAAGCAAAACTCCCTTGTGCTGTCCTCTTTACTCTTCCTGCCCCAACTCAGGCTAACTGGATTTTGGTGTGAGGTGTAAGCCCCACTGCCGGGGTGGTGGTTGTGGTGACAGTGGCCACAGGGGTGGTATGGGGACCAGGACAGTGCTAGGAAGGAATGCAGGACAATGACTAATTAAGATGAGAATCGGCAGCATTGCCAAAGGGGAAAAAAACAGGATGATTACCAAAAAAAAAGAAATTGGATCATGTTGTCTAATCACCATTTCCCTCTGTTAGTAGTGGTAATGCAGATAATTTGAGTTTTTTGGGAAGTGCGATGGCGCATGGAGAGGTTTTGCAGATGTGTAATGCTTTAAAGGACTATATAAATCAAATGTCAGAGGTATCATTAAAGCACTAAATGGTTCTTTGATACAAAATAAGTTACATATCCTAATGTAATTGACAAGCATCTCCAAGTTTATCTGTATTAAAAAAAAAAAAAAAAAAAAACACTGTCTCTTCCCTAATTTTCTCTCACTAGAAACAAATCATCGTGGATCCTTTGAACTTCAGTGAGGAGCGATTCCGGCCTTCCCTGGAAGAACGCTTGGAGAGTATCATTAGCGGAGCAGCCCTGATGGCCGATTCTTCCTGCACACGTGATGACCGGCGGGAGCGCATTGTCGCCGAGTGTAATTCAGTGCGACAGGCCTTGCAGGATCTGCTTTCAGAGTACATGGGCAATGTGAGTAGATTTTTTTTTTCTTTCAACCTTTAATATTTGAAAACCCCCTTTACAGAAGATGAAATTTGTCTCTCTCAAATGAACACATTACATAGCTGCATTTAATGAAAATTGCATGTGATTGTATAAGCTTGCAAGATGTCCCGCTTTAGTTTTTAAGGGGACAGGAAATTAGTGCTAATTGGTGGCTGGTTGTAATGTTCCTCATTAAAGAAATGTTCATGCCCCAGATGATCCTTCTTGAAAATGTACCGGGATGAAAGTTGTGAAAACCTCTATTGTCTTGTTTATATGTACAGTTGATGTTTTTTATGGTAGTAGGAGAGGATGTTTGAAGTCTTTGGGTGAGACAGTAGCAGCACATGTAAACATAATACAAATTAAATGGTGTCTCTGTTTTGAAAAGAAAGACTTTTAAATTTAAAATTCAGGGGTTGCACTTTGTAGGAAATTAGTGTTGGCAGTGCACTGTACCAGTAAAACTTTGAACTTCAGAATGTTAGCACTATTAGCATGCAACACCCTCTGGTTATAAGAGTACCTGAAATTTTGGCTGTCCTGTCGGTGCAGTAAGCAGCACTGCCACAAGCAACACCAGTGACCCAGGTTCGAGAATGAGTCTGTTATCAGAGGGCCTGCCCTCTGTGGGAGGGAATGTTCACAGGTGGTGCAAGCTGGGGTGCAGGGATGGAAGATGCTGACGGGGCTCTGACATGCATTGACCCCCAGAAAGCCCACAAGCTGCACCACCCCCCCAAACACACACTTTTAGGAAATTTCTTCCGCACCTTGCAGTATGTTGGTACACCTGCACATATTGGCCTGTGCCATGCACTGCACAATAAAAGTGAAAGCAGTAGGGGTGGGAACAAGACTATCGGTATTACTTTTATACTTTTCAGGAGACTGTTTCTGTAGTTGCTCTCTGACTGGACAGAAGGGCTGTTGTGACCTGGCGAAATGTTTATATATTACAAAAAAAAAGTCTGAACAAATGGGCAGTTTCTTAAAGGAAAGTCCCCTCAGCCTATTTTCTGTATACCTGTGTAGTCTTTAGGCATGAACAATGACTCCCTCTCTCTGCATCCCCCTAATTACATCCTAAGTTTAAATATAAATGTGTTTGCTTCACTCTGTTTGCCCTGGTGTGAAAACCTGTGGCTAGGGAGGCAGTATAACGCAGTGGTTTAAGGCTCTGAGCTGCAAATCTGGAGCCCTGGGTTTGAATCCCACAGCCCCCACTTGCATATACTGTGTGACCCTGAGCAAGTCACTTAACATTCCTGTGCTCCCAAGGTCGCACCTGTGTGTGTGTGTGTGTGTGTGTGTGTAAAAAAAAAAAAAAAAAAAAAAATTTCAGCATTAGTGTCTCACCTGGTTAAACAATCTTGGGGAGAGATTCACAAAACTCCGGAAAGTCCAGCAGCTGTGGGAAAAACTCTGCTGTAGTGAAGTGCCACTTGCGGGTCTGCAGTTCCCACAGTTGTAGTCCTGAGGTGGAGTCTGATTGGGCAATCCACGATTTATGGCAGCTTAGGTGGATGGTGTTGCCAGGAAATCTTTTGCAGTTGTGGAAAACTGTTGGGGCCAGTGAGATGAGCTGTAACATCTTCCGCAGCTGCTGCAGCTGTGAATACGAATCTCTGCAGCTGTGGTGATTTTGGTCCACAACTAGAGATCTTACTTCGAGAGGGCTCTTACAGTAGGTAATTACTTCTAGGACTGTGCCCTCTGGCATCAGGACTGCACGGAAACTTTTGCTAGCAGTGTCTGACGGGGGACTGCTTACCCGATGTCACGTAACTGACATCGAAATGCCACTATATAATGGGCAGTCCCCACTTCCGCCCTCCAGTTCCTTCCAGCTGTCGACCTGTGCATGTCAGACCGACTGAAGCTCATGGCAGCAGTTCGAATGCCTTTTTTCGGATGAGTATCCGCTATTTCTTATTTTCTTAAATTAGTAAGTTGTTGGTATGTCTTCCACTTCTCCATCAGAATTGTATAAAAACAACTGTGGTTCGTGTGGCATCCAGCTACCGCACAGGGATCAGCATACCCGTTACCTTTTCTGCCTGGGCCCTCATCACAGAGTCAAGGGGTGCGAGGCCTGTGCCAGATTCAACCGGGTCACATGGAAATGGTGCCAACAGTCTTTCGAGGCCCATCTCCTGAAAGAAAAAAATGGCTTTAATGGAGAGAAAGCTCAAAAAGCTTAAGAGCGCTCCTTCCTCACCCTCAGACTCTCATAAGAAAAGGGATAAAGTAAAACATTGGGACACCAAGCAGTCTCTTCCTCCTTCTAAGCTGCCCTTAGGTGGTTCAGCCCTCTTCCTCCAGGATGGCAAGTGCCGTGGCCAATAAGCCGCTCGTCTGACCCTGTGAGGAGCACCCGGCCAGGGTTGGTAAGGCGCGAGTCAGAGCCCCCGATTACTGCAAGACCCAGGTTGATCAGTTGATTCATTGGTCCTCCCAACAACCGCACAACTTCTTTGCATCAGTCAGGCTCTGACATGATGCTGCCGGACGTTAGCACCATCCTAGCTGGGGACTAGGGTCACCCTGGGGCTCCCTTCATGGGCAACCCCCATCTCCTGCTCTGTCGGGCATTCCTCTGCTGTCACCGGGTCTGACGGACGAACTTCTTTTGTCAGGTTTGCCCGATGAAAGGGTACCACTAGGCCTTATGGTGGCTCTGCCGCCCATAGTGGTACCGGACCCTGCGACTCAATAATCACAGGTTCCTATGCCAGGACCACCATCGGGTCTTCCCCCGTCATGGCTCCCACCGGTTCTTCCGCCCTTGGGACATCCCTTGGGGCTTTTCCCTTCTGGACCTCTGCCAGATCTTCCTCCTGTAAGTCCTTCGGGCTGTCCTACAGGACCATCTGGCGCCCCTCCATCTGGGCTGCCGTCTGGCTACTCTCCGGCAGGGTCACCATCAAGCTACCCTCTGGGTCCACCATCATATCCTCCATTGGACTCCGCCGTCAGGGTATCCCCTGTCTGGGCCGTCGTCAGGTTTCCCCATTCCGGTCCGATGTCAGGCTTTGCGTCAGAATATCCTCAGTCGGGCTAGCCTCCTTCAGCTCTGACGCTGGATCCATTTTCGTCACCCTATTACTATTCAGACTACCTTGACTATTTTCATACACCGGCTACCCACGTTACTCGTCTTCTAGCTTTGGGGGACATGGTCATGGCTTTCAGTTCTCGCAGCCTGCACCACCTCCTACTCCACCACCTCCTCAACCTCAGGTGGATTTTCAGGAAATTCTAAAATCTTGGTGGTCTGAGACCAAAACGCAATTGATCTCAGAATTAGACAGCAGGCATCTGGTTCCTCTGTATGCAGGCCGCCCAGCTTCTCCTTCTAGGGCGCCCTTTCCGGTACCATCCCGTTCTGTGACATCAGGCCATCCGTCATCTCTGGCACGTCCCCTGTTGTCAGACAGGATCACCAGGGAGCCAGATCCTCCCACTTCCTGAAAGGATTCCAGAGGATTTGGATGATTCTGATGCGGACTCTGGTTCCTCATCCGCTGGTTTAGATTTTGAAACTCCTCCCCCTGAGGAACCAGTCCCTCTGCAATCTCCAGAATCACCACCCGAAGATCCCTCCTTTGTGGACCTCAAGTACATGGCAGAGGCCCAAGGCTGGAATTTGGAGGCTGGACCCCAAAATACAAAGGTTGGCAGAGCATCTTGATTTCCCGGATACAAGTCCGGTACTCACTCCTCCATGGATGAAACCCCACAAGGATTTATCCTTAACCATATGGCAGAGACCTTCCTCCTTCCCAGCCATGGTAGAGAAAGCAGACCAGGTTTATAGGACCACCGAGGACAAAGACCACCTTATGTGCATCCTAAGGCAGACTCTGAGGTCATCACGGCAGCTCATGATAGATCTGCTGAGCGTAAGCACCTCAGTACTTCTTCTCCTCCCTATAAGGAGTTGAGACAAATGTACCAGTTCAGGAGAAAATTCTGTGCCTCTTCCACTCTGGCAATATGTGCTCTGAACTATGTTTCGCACATGCTAGAGTACCAGAAGACCTTGTTCCGCCAGCTCGAGCCAGTTGTTGAGGCCCACCAGACTCTGATACCAAATCCTCCTTGGTATCCACATTGAAAATGGACAAGGTGGCTGGACATCATTCTTTGCGGGCCACCTACGATGCGGTGGATTCCTCCGCTAGAGGTATGTCCATAGCTGTTAGCCTTCGCCAGTACCCTTGGCTATGACTGTTGGGGTTAGCCCCCAATGTTTAGTCTGCTATCCAAGATGCTCCTTTCAGAGGCTCTGCCCTGTTCAGTGGGGATGCCCAGAACATCATAACAAGCTTGCAAGATGGTCACAGCTCTTTAGTTGGCCCATACTATGTACCGACTGAAACAACAACAAAAGCGTCCTTTTTCATCAACAAAATGGATGTCTGGTGAAAAAGCAGCAAGGACCCAACTGCCAGTTCAAGCGTGGGGCTCTCAATACTGCTGTGCCCTTCCAGCCAAAACTCCAAGAACTTCCGGAGTGCGACCCTCCCTAACACCCCAAATATGCCTGACTGGCTGACCACCCTCCCTCCTCATTTGTCTGAGGAACAGGTGGGCGGAAGATTCGCGAGGCATCTGGGAGACTGGGAGTCCATAACGTTGGACGCCTGGTTGCTTCAACTCATAAAGCTTGGTCACATTCTTGAATTCCGAGAAAAACCTCCAGACAATCCCTTTTAGGTCTTCTCATTGCACAAGGATGCATATCCCCCATCTAAGGGAGGAGATCATGGCTCTTCACAAAGAAGCAATATAGCCAGTGCCTGCAGACCATATTGGGAAGGGATTCTACTCCCATTTCTTTCTAGTTCTGAAAAAGACGGGGGATTTACGTCCGATTCTGGATCACTGTTCCTTCAACCTCTTAGAGTACAAGAGGTTCAGGATGCTGACACTGCAAAGCCTTCAGCCTCTCTTCTCCATGTGTATCTCCACATCCCAATATTCCGTCCACATCGCAAATTCCTCAGGTTTCTTTCCAAGGGGAGTATTCAGTTCAGAGCTCTCCCTTCTGTACTGTCCTGTGCCCTGTGGGTTTTTACCAGATGCCTAGTGGTTGTGACGGGGGCCTTGAGGAATCAGGGACACTCTTTCCCTACCTCAGCGATTGGCTTCTCGCAGCACCATCGAGTGCCTGGGTATCACGGTCAGTTACCCCGAGTCCCAGCTCGCTCCATCCCAGTGTCTACAGTTTATTGGAGCGATTTTGGACACAGTGCAGGGTATAGCTTTTTCTCCCCCTGGACAGGGCAGACACCCTGGAAAGATGAGCCAAGCTGGTATCTTGCAGCCGACCCATCTCGGCCAGGGTGGTTTTCTGTCTTGCCCTCATGGCAGCGGCTATCCCCACTGTCCCGTTGACCAGGCCCCACATGCGTGTATCGCAGTGGCCTTTAAGGAGGACAACTTACAGTCCAGTCCTCGTTTCCAGCCCAATGCAATGGGATCTGGTATGGTTGCAGGACTCCAGCACTTTGAGCCTAGGAGTTCCTTTCCAGTCCTCTCCTTACTTCCAAATCCTGACTACCGATGCGTCAGGACAGGGATGGAGTGCACACCTGGGACGTAACAAGACCCGGAGCGTGTGGTCATCTGTAGAAGTGCACCTGCACATAAATGTGCTAGAGATGAGAGCATTGCTTTATGCTCGTCAGGCTTTTCAGCACATCCTTCTACAAGCAAACTTGTTGATACAAACGGACAATATGTGCAAGGTGTGGTACATCAACAAACAGGGAGGCACCCACTCGTACCCTCTTTGCAGAGAAACGATGCAGGTTTGGAACTAAGTAGGTCTGTTGCTATCCTTGCTTGTAGAGCAGAAAACGGCTAACTAAAAAGCTACATTTTCTTATTAATTTAAAACTTATATCTTGGCAGGAGTCAGTGTCTGTTGAGATTAAGTAAATAGATACTTTATTAGAAGTAGAAGAGGTCTTATTTAGGGTTAAAAAAAAGAAAAGAAAGTCTGTGTGTGTTCTGTGCTGGGAAGGGTATTGTATCAGCTGTCTTTGCTAAACCAGTAGGAGGAGAGAGAGCTTAATTGGGGGTGTGGCTTAGACACTATAAAAACAGGTGACTCAAATTACAACTTCCTGTTGCTAGCCTTTTTTCTTGCTAATTGCCCTCCATCCCACCCTAAGCCAGTTCTACTTGTATAGCCACTGGATCTGACTGTCAACAGGAACTTCCTGTTTGGCAGTAGGAAGGGAATGATCATAGAGGAACATTGGTTTTGTCAACCCAAAAGTAAAAAAGTAGCTCACTCCCCCCCCCCCCAAAGCTGCTGGTGGTCTGACACTGAGCAAGGAAGAAGGCTACTAAAGAAGATAGAAAGTTGCTGTCCCAGAACAGGAAGGGAGAGAGTTGTGAGGAGAGAATAAGCATACAGAGAAACAGGAGAGGGGACACAAAATAAGGCATGATAGGAGTGGTGCAGTGCAATGGCTGTGGGGAGGCAGTGTTCCTGGAGACATTCTGGAGGCTGCGATGCTGCCCTATTTGCAGGCACCTCTCTGGTCTGAGAGTAGGTTGCCCGTCTCCAGGCTGAGCTGGCTAGGATTCGTGAAACCTTCTCCCCCACCCATGGACCACCTGGGACAGTGCCACTACCTAAGAGATTGCCAAGAAAGAGAAGAGGCTGGACCAGGGTGGGCTCAGGGAGGAGAGGGTGGTGGAACAGAGTTGCATCCCTCAGCTGTACCTCTCCACAATTCATTACGCTCTTCTGAGGATAGTGGTTCCTCTATGGAGCACCTGCAGTGGAGACCAGGAGGATGCTGGAACCTTCACAATGGAGACCCATGGGAGGGTGGCATGGGTCCCCACAGGGGAAGAAACAACTCCTGGTGGGGACTCGATCATTGGGGGTAGAAATGGGGAGGAAGGGAGAGGAGGTAAGGTGCCTTCCTGCCGCGCATGACTTGGAGGGACAGGAAGCAAATCCCTCAGGATCGTGGGAGGAGCTGCATGAGGGAGGAGCTGGATGTCATTGTCCACTTGAGGGACAAATGACATAGCTAGGAATGGGATCAGAGCAGTGCAAGAGAGTTTGTAGAGTTGGGGAGGGCCTTAGACAAAGTAAGCGCATACTGGTACCCTTCTGGAGGTGCTGCCGTCTATGGCAAGGGTGATGCTAGGGCACTCCTCACCAGGGAATTCAATGAGTGGTTGAAAAACTGATGTGGAGCTCAGGGTTTGGCTTCACTGGGGACTGGGGAGCCACCTGGAGGATGCAGACCTGTACTGGTAGCGATGGTCTGCATCTGTCCGGGGGAACCAGGATCCTAGGTGAGAAGTTTAAATGCTTCACTGGCAAGCATTTAAACTAGCCAAGGGGAGAGGCACTGAAAGGGGCAGTGTAATCCCAGCCTCCCCCCACAAAACATGGTAATTAGTGAGGTAAACACCAAGGTAGAGAAGTTATTAGGGAGCAGGACAGAGGTAAATGTAAAAAAGGCAAAGGCAGTAAGGACAGAAATGGGGCTAAAAGGGGTAAGGCTGTCAAAAAGTGGAGGGTGATGAGTACCAATGCCCGTAGTCTGTGTAACAAGCTCCCTGAACTAGTGGCCTTGATGAAAGAGGGTTGCCTGGATATTGTGGCCGTCACGGAAACATGGTACACAGAGAACCATGACTGGGATGTCAGCATACCAGGATACACAATCTACAGGAGGAACAGGGAGGGTAAAAGAGGAGGAGTAGCTCTCCATGTAAAGGAAGGGATCAAAGCAACATAACTAAAGAGTAAACAGGGAGCAGATGAGGCACCCTGGAGACAGGAAATGGCACCACAATCCGCATGGGGGTTGTATACAGACCACCATCTCAGGAGGAGGGAATGGACAAGGAAATGATAGGCTTCCTTAGAAAAGAAAAGGGGAGATATTGTTGATGGGGGACCTGAATATGCCAGATGTTAACTGGAGCACCTTTGCTGCAGGCACATCCAAGAGCAGGCTCATTCTTAATGCCCTACAGGGGGCATGCCTCAGACAGCTAGTATTAGAACCCACTCGGGAGGGAGCAATCTTAGACCTGGTACTCTCAAATGGGGACGGAGAAAGAATCTCAGATTTAGAGGTGGGTAGCCATCTGGGAACAAGTGACCACCAAACAGTGTGGTCCATGATAAACACAGCCATACAATCAAGCCATAAAAAAGCAAGAGTATTGGACTTTAGGAGGGCTGACTTTGGGAAAATGAGAGGGTGCCTTAGAAAAGCATTAGCAAACAGGCAGGAAGGAGGGGTGGAGGAACAGTGGGGAGTAATCAAAACAGTCATCACAGAGGCAACAAGCCTTTGTGTAAAGCAAATCATTAAAACACAATGAAGGAAAAAAACGCTATGGTTCTCAAGAGGTGGCAGGTAAAGTTAAGGAGAAACGGATAGCATTCAGGAAATATGAGGAAACACAGAAGGAGCAGGACAGAGAACTTTATCAGTTAAAGCAGAAAGAGGATGGGAAGGCAGTCAGAATAGCAAAGGCCCAAACCGAAGCAAGGATAGCCAGTTCTGTTAAGGGGGATAAGACCTTTTATAGGTACATTAGGGAGCGAAGAAAGACCAAAGGAGGGATACTGAGGCTTAAAAAAGGGGAGGCAATGTGGGTGGAGGGGGACAGTGAAAAAGCAGGGATACTGAACGAATATTTCTACTCGGTATCCACAAAGGAAGAGGAGGGGGAGGTAACTAAACCAAACAAGAGAAACACTCTGAAGACAGGGGTCGATACCAGTTCATTTACAGAAGAAAGGGTTCTGAAAGAACTAATAAACTTGAAGGTGGACAAAGCAATGGGGCCTGATGGGATTCACCCAAGAATTCTAAAAGAACTAAGGGTAGAACTAGTGACACCGCTGACTACTTTCTTTAACAAATCATGGGAGGGATGGGGTGGTACCTGAGGACTGGAGGAGGGCAGATGTGATTCCTCTTCACAAAAGTGGGAGCAGGACAGAGGCAGGAAACTACAGACCAGTTAGTTTGACCTCAGTGGTAGGGAAAATGATGGAATCACTTCTGAAGGAAATAATTGTTGTGTACCTAGAGGCTAGTGGGGCACAGGACCCAAGGTAGCATGGATTCACGATGGGAAGGTCATGTCAGACGAATCTAATAGATTTCTTTGACTGGGTGTCCAAAGTAGTAGACCAGAGAGGGACTGTGGACATGGCCTACCTAGATTTTAGAAAGGCATTTGATACAGTCCCACACAAAAGATTAATACACAAGTTAGCCAACCTTGGCGTGGGCCCCAAGGTGGTAGCCTGGATAAAAAATTGGCTAGACAACAGGACGCTAAGGGTAGTAGTAAATGGAGTACACAGTGAAGAAAGGAGGGTTACTAGCGGGGTACCGCAGGGTTCAGTACTGGGACAGGTCCTTTTTAATGTCTTTATAAGTGACATTGCAGAGGAACTGGAAGGAAAAGGATGCCTCTTTGCAGACGACACAGAGATCTGCAACAGGGTTGATGCATATGATGGAGTGGAAAGGTTGAAAAGGGACTTGGCAAGGTTGGAGGAATGGTCAAATGTATGGCAGCTCAGATTCAATGCAAAGAAGTGCAAGGTAATGCACATGGGAAACAAAAACCCAAGGGAAGAGTACACAATGGGGGGTGAGATACTGACAACAGTAAAAATGGAAAGGGACCTGGGGGTAATTATATCAGATGACCTAAAGGTGGGCAAGCAATGTGAAAAGGCAGTAAGGAAGGCTGGGGATACTGGGATGCATAGGAAGAAGCATCAATAGTAGAAAACAGGAAGTTGTTATCCCTCTGTACAGACAGTTGGTGAGACCCCATCTCATAAAGACAGAGTGGAGGCTGTCCAGAAGAGGGCAACCAAAATGGTGCAGGGTCTGCACCAGAAGACATATGAAGAAAGACTAAATGAGCTTAATATGTATACCCTTGAGGAAAGAAGGGAGAGAGGGGACATGATAGAAACTTTCAAGTACCTCAAGGGAATCAACAAAGTCCAAGAGGGTAGCATCTTTCAGAAAAAGAGATGTGCAAGAACAAGGGGGCACAATTTGAAGATAGAAGGTTACCAGATGTTAACTGGAGCACATTTGCTGCAGCCACATCCAAGAGCAGGGCCATTCTTGATGCCCTACAGGTGGCAGGCATTAGACAGCTAGTTTCGGAACCCACTCGTGAGGGAGCAATCTTAGACCTCGTACTCTCAAACGGCAGTGAGAGGATCTCGGATCTAGAGTGGGTTGCCATCTGGGGACAAGTGACCATCAAACAGTGTGGTTCACGTTAAACTCAGCTACAGAGTCAAGCCATACAAAAGTGAGGGTACTGGACTTTGGGAGGGCTGACTTTGGCAAGATGGAGGTGCCTCAGAAAAGCACTAGCAAACAGGCTAGAAGGAGGTGTGGAGCAACAATGGGAATTATCAAAACTGCCATCACAGAGGCAACAAGCCTTTGTGTGAAGCAAATAAACAAATCAAAGCGAAAGAAAAAGCCACTATGGTTCTCAAGAGGTGGCTGTGAAAGCCAGGAAGAAAAGATAGCATTCGGAGGTATAGAAACACAGAAGGAGCAGGACAGAGCTGTACCAGTTAAGGCAGAAAGAAAGCAGGGATGGAAGTCAGAATAGCAAAGGCCCAAACTGAGGAAAGATAGCCCACTCAGTTAAGAAGGGGTAAAACCTTTTATAGGTACATCAGCGAGCGTAGAAAGACAAAGGGAGGGATAGTGAGGCTGAATAGAATGAGCGGTGGGTGGGCAGAGGGGACAGTGAAAAGCAGGAATACTGAGCGAATATTTCTGCTCAGTATTCACAAAGAGGAGGAAGTGCCTAATCCAATTAACAGAAGCACTCTTGATAGAAGTGATCCCAGTCCTTTCACAGAAGAAAGGGTCCTGCAAGAACTCCTAAAACTGAAGGTGGACAAAGCAATGGGTCCTGATGGAATTCACCCCAGAATTCTAAAAGAATTAAGGAGGAACTAGTGAAACCACTGGCTACTCTTTTTAATAAATCATGGGAGGATGGTGTGGTACCCGAGGACTGGAGGAAGAGCGGATGTGATTCCCTTCACAAAAGTGGGACCAAGACAGAGGCAGGAAACTACAGACCTGTCGGTCTGACCTCTGTGGTAGGAAAGTGATGGAGTCACTTCTGAAGGAAAGAATAGTTGAGTACCTAGAGGTCAGTGGAGCACAGGATCCAAGGCAGCATGGGTTCCGCGGAGAAGGTCATGTCAGGCAGATCTAATCGATTTCTTTGACTGGGTGACCAAAGTAATAGACCAGGGAGGGGCTGTGGACATGGCCTACCTAGACTTTAGCAAGGCATTTGACACAGTCCACACAAAGATTATTAGTCAAATTAACCAGCCTGGGAGTGGGTCCCAGGGTGGTAGCCTAAATAAAACATTGGCTGGACAACAGGACACAGAAGGTAATTGTAAATGGAGTCCACTCTGAAGAAAGAGGCGGTTACTAGTGGGGTACACTGAGGGTTCAGTATTGGGTCCAGTCCTTTTAATGTCTTCATCAGTGACATTGCAGAGGGACTGGAAGGAAAGTATGCCTTTTTGCAGATGACACAAAGATCTGCAACAGGTTGATACACAAGGAGGCGTGGAAAGGATGAAAAGGACTTGTTGGAGTTGGAGGAATGGTCAGGCGTATGGCAGCTAGGATTCAATGCAAAAGTGCAAAATAATGCACCTGGAAACAAGAACCCAGGGAAGAATACACAATGGGTGGGGAGGTAGTAACAACAACAAAACAGAGAAAGGGACCTGGGGGTAATCATATCAGACGACCTTAAAGTTGAAAGCAATGTGAGAAGGCAGTAGGGAGGGCCGGGGGTATACTGGGATGTATAGGGAGAGGCATCAGCAGCAGAAAACAGGAAGTTGTTATCCCTCTGTACAGACAGTTGGTGAGACCCCATCTGGAATACTGTGTCCAGTTCTGGAGACCCCATCTCTGCAAGGACATAGACAGGATAGAGGCAGTCCAGAGGAGGGCAACTAAAATGGTGCAGGGTCTGCAAGAGAAGCCGTATGAGGAGAGACTAAAGGAGCTTAATATGTATACCCTTGAGGAAAGAAGGGAGAGGGAGGACATGATAGAAACTTTCAAGTACCTCAAGGGAATCAACAAAGTCCAAGAGGGTAGCATCTTTCAGAAAAAGAGACTTGCAAGAACAAGGGGACACAATTTAAAGATAGGAGGGCGGTTCAGGGGCAATGTGAGGAAGTATTATTTCACAGAGAGGGTAGTGGATGCATGGAACAGCTCTGAGGAAATTGTGGGGTCTAAAACTGGGGAGAATTCAAGAATGCATGGGACAGACATAAGGCAATTCTTGTGGGGGCAGGAAGATATAGGCTATTGGTTAACTAGGATCTGTGGCCTATCCTGTAGGTAGGGAAATGGGCAGACTAGATGGGCCTAGCAGTCTTATCTGCCGTCAAAGTCTGTTTCTATGTTTCTAAAGAGTGCGACTCAGAGGTAATGTGAGAGTATTTTTCACAGAGGGTTGTGGATGCATGGAACAGCCTCCCTGAGGAGGTGCGTGGAGTCAAGAACAGTGGGGGAATTCAAGAATGCATGGGACAGACATAAGGCAGTCCTAGTGGGGGGGTAGAAGGAAGTAAGCTGTTGGTTAACTAGGATCTGCAGCTTATCTGTTAGGTAGGAAAATGGGCAGAAAAGGGGGGCAAGTGGTCCTTATCTGCTGTCAAATTCTATGTTTCTGTGTCTGCACAGAGTCTGCCTTCTGGCGGTTCAAGTCCCCCACATGCAGAACATACTCGCAGAGAGTCTGTCGCACCAGAGTAAGGGCTTATGAATGGGAGCTAAAGCAAAAAGTCCTAGATCACATCTTCGACCTTTGAGGTCATCCAGAAGTGGATCTGTTCGCAGCCCCATCAAGCGCAAAGCTTCCCAAGTTTTGCTCACTCGATCCCGGGCATGGTGCTTTCTGGCAAAGTGCACTGTCACTTTCTTGGACCGGGAGATTTCTGTGACTTTCCCTCCTTTTCCTATATTAGAGTGTGTTGCTCAAGCTTCAGTCAGGAGTGCAAATGATTTTGATAGCTCCATTTTGGCCTTGACAAATCCGGTTTCCGTTGCTGCAGCAGTTAGCAGTGGAACCTCGGATCCTTCCTCTGTCTTACGATCTGACTCAGGAAGGGGGCGCGCTGGTACATCCGGGGCTGAAGTCCCTCCTTCATTTGACAAACCTCAAGACCTGGCTGCTTCTAGGTATGGGGTTTCCCATGTAGCTCAGAATTTGATAGCAGAAAGCCATCTACCCATTACTACCTATGCCATGAAGTGGGCGGCTTTTCCGTTGCGACACCTCGAAAGATTTGGATAGTTTCTCGTGCCCCACTCCCCAGGTCATGGAATATCTTCTGCATTTGCCTGATCTAGGCTTGCGCTATTAGTCACTGAAGGTGCATCTAGCAGCCCTCTCTGCCTACCATGATCCAGTAGGGGGCAAGACACTGGTTCAGAGGTCTCTGAAACCTTCTTAAAAGGTATTTTGCATCTGAAACCCCCGGTGCTTAACCCTGCTCCACTGTGGGAACTTAATTTTCATTCAGAGAAATTGACCTTGCCTCCCTTCGAACTGGCAAGTACGTGACACATGTGCTTTTTGTCCTGGAAAGCACTTTTTTTAGTTGGTTACCTCTGCTCGTAGAATTTCCAAGTTTCAGGTCCTGATGTGTAAGGTGCCTTATTTGATTTTTCACAGCGACCGGATGGCTCTGAGCACTAATCCTAAGTTTCTTCCAAAGGTTGTCTCAGAGACTACTCTCTATCAGTCTCCAGAATTGCCGGTGTCTTACCCTGAGCATTCTAATCGTCTGATCAGGGAAGTGGAAGTGCGCATCCTGCATAGTTAGATTCACAGGATTTCGTTATTACATAGACAGGACAAAAGATGTCCGAAAGACGGATTGGCTTTTTGTTTCTTTCACACCAAGAAGAGAGGGTGCGGCAGTTTGCAAACAGTGCTTTTCCAAATGGCTGACAAACTGCATTACTTTTTAGTACCAGAAGTATGGTAAAGTCCTTCTGGGGCAGGTAAAAGGACATTCTACCGGGGAATGGCTGCTTCCACAGCCTGTTTCTGAAATGCATCTGCCACAGATATCTGTATGGCGGCTACTTGGAGTTCATTCCACACTTTCACAAAACACTGCAGTTTGGACATCGCTTTGAGGCGTAGGGCCAGTTTTAGGACTTACAGTCTTCCAGGGACTCCTGTCCTGATTTCCTGGTTTTCCTACTAGGATTATGTTCCAGCCTCCCATGTTTTCTTGTCCCTTGGACTCTTTACTGCTTGGTATTCAGTCCTACAAGTAATTGCCTACTGTAAGAGCCCTCTTGAAGTAAGACAGTACAGTTACGTAGGAACTTACGATAACAGTAGATCTTTGAGAGGGGCTCTTGCAATAGGTAACCTTTTTCCCCACCCACCTTCCCCCCCATCCTTTCTTATTCACAGCTCTCTTTCCAGAAAGCGCCCCCTGTCAGACACTACTAGCAACAATTTCTGTGTGGTTCTGATGCTAGGGGGCGCAGTCTTACAAGTAATTACCTACTACAAGAGCGCCTCTCGAAGATTTACTGTTATGGTAAGTTCTTACATAACTGTACTTTGTGGTGTGGGACCTAGTCTCAAGGGGGTCGAAATTGGCACCGGACCACTAGCCAAATGCTGCCCGATTTTGTATCGGGCTAGTAAGATTTTCCTTTAACTAGCCCTGCGGGCTTGTACTGGAGAAGGTAACATTTCAGTAAGTACACTAGCTGAGCCAATGGAAAAGTCTGTGGGGCTAATGGATTTACCATTCACTAGTCCTGCTGGCTAGTGGCCACAAAACCAAATTTTAACCCCTTAATAATGACCCTACTCATGCAAGGCATCATGGGAGTTTATATACCTGTACAAGCTAGCAGACGTTAAACTCTCACTCAGTTCTTACATGTCTTGTGAAGTCCCTGTATTCTCCAAAAACATTTTTTCTAGGGACATGGATATGTTGTTCATCCACACTGTCTGGCAGGTTCCTTGCCGCTTTAAATCTTGCCAGGAGGTCTTCAAGCTGGCTCCTCCCACCCACCCAGGTGGTAAAACTCTCGGCTCCGCCCCATGACGCCAGATCTTCCTTACCGCTTGGAAGCTCAGGTTCCCTCCTTAGCGCTCTGCGTTTTAGACTGGATCCTAACTCTTCGGTTCGTCCAAAACGAATTTTGAAGTTTTCTAAACTTCGGTCTTCTTTATTCCTCACAGCTGCGATGGACAAATCGATCCCCGGCTTTCGGAGGTGCCCTTGCGGGCAGAAGATGTCAGGGCGGATCCATTCACGATACGTCTACTGCCTCGGCCTAGACCACGACCCGCAGGCCTGCGAGTTGTGTCGCTCCTTTTCGGCCAATGTCCTGGAGGATCGCTCTGCCAGATTGAAGCTCGGGCGCCCTGAGAAGTGTTACCCGCCGGTAAAATTTAAAGAGGCTTGTTGGGCGGTGTCCGTGGCGGCTGGCTTAGCTGAGCAGCTTGAGCACATGATCGCCCTCGGAGGCGGCGGCCCAGGCCGCATCTTCCTCCTCCTCAGTTGCGGCATTTAACCTGCTCTCTGAGTTCCTCTTATTCGGCTTCGTTCAAGGAGCTTTGCCAGTCCCTTTCCACGAAAGGAGAGGGGCCATCGGGACATTCCTCTCGGTCCAAGAAGAGGGAGTCGAAGGGTAAGTCCCACCGTCGGCGTTCGTGGAAGCGGGAGTGGTCTCCTTCCCTGGACAGCCGACCATCTACTTCGGTTGAGGTTGCAGCTCAGGCCGCTGGCTTCATGGCGTCCCCGTCAGGCCAGCCTGCCGAGACACCCGTCGACGCAGTCGAGATATTCCTTGACCCGTCGGATGGGTTGTCGATTGGTGAAGCAGACAACCCCTCTTCGCTGGTTCCCCCTGTGGAGACCGAGGATCTGCCCGTGCCTTCGGGGCGGCAGTTCCCGGTTAAAGTGTCCGAGCCGAGGGAAGAGCGGGTGTCCTACGCTCCCTTCCCAGGCCTGCCCTTGGTTGCATCGAGGGTCTTGGTCTCGGACTTCATCTTGGTCAAGCCGTTCCCACCGACATCGGCGGTCTTGGCACTGAAGTAAGCGGCGACACCGCTCCTCCTCGGAAGAGGAGAGGCTTTGACGCAAACTGCATCGGTGTTACGAGGAGCTGATGTGGCAGCAGTTACTGTTGTCCGGGAGTAAGTCGACACAGATTCATCCCCCGGCCATAAAGTGGCCGTCGCCCGAACGGCCGAAGCAGCCGTTTGCCACAGTCGAGGTGCCCATTTCTGGGCCGGTTGTTTGGCCAAAACTTGCTGCCCCACCGATTTGTGGTGGAACCTCTGCCTCCACAACCGAAGTCTGGGGCACTGACCAAAGATTCTCGGTCGGGTCACGGCCTGCCCCACAGGCTGTCTGTCACCCTCACTCCCAATCGTCCTCAGCAGGTGGAGGGTGACTCGGGCCCGAGGCAGCTCTTCGCAGACTTTTCGGAGTCCGATGACGACTCCTCCCTGTTCTCCAGGCAGGTCGACCTGGAGTCCTCCGGGGGCCAGTCACTGGACGATAGCCCGCCATCATCCTTCATGGGTCTGCGTCTGCTCATCTCGGAGTCCACTGGGATGCAGCTCGAGCCCGTGTCCAAACGGGCCAAGTATCCCCTGACGGAGATACTGGACTGAGGGGATTCACCCACGGAGGCCTTCCCTGTGGCTGAGGCCATTGTCGGCCCAGCCTTGGAGCTTTGGCAGCGGCCTGCTTCCTGCCCTGCGCCCTCGGCCTGGATGGTCAGGAAGTACGCGGTCCCTACCGGCTCTTTCCCCGGTTTCTTGGAGCACCCCTCCGCCGGGGGGTTAGTCACAGACAGCGTTTTCCGGCGTTCCGGAAACGCTCGGGACGTGGATAAGCCCTCCGACAGAGTCCAAAAAGCTGGACTATGCTGGGCGCAAGGTGTACGCTGCGTCCTCCCTCGGCCTCCAACAGGCCAGCTCGGCGGTGCTGATGGCACACTATTTTTTCCACGCCCTCATGGGCTCCCTGGATAAGGTGATCTCTCATCTCCTGGCCGACCTGCAGACCATGGTCCGTCAGGTGTGGGACCAGGGTAGGGCGGTGACGAAGCAGCAGCTTTAAACTGCTCTGGACATAGGTGATTCCTGTGCCAGGTCAGTTGCGGCTGCGGTGGCCATGTGCCGCAGGGTGTGGTTGAGGATATCCACCTTCACGGCGGATACCCAGCATAAGTTGGCGGACGTCCCCTTCTTGGGGACTGACCTCTTTGGCCCTGGAGTAGAGGGACACCTCTAGCAGATCGAAAAGTCCGCCACTCTGGACTCGGTCACCTCCGCCCAGAGGGACAAAGGCTGCCATCAACAACAGCATAAGCCCTTTCGTCCTTCTGCCCCTGTGGCAAGACCGGCCCAACAGCACCAGCACCAGGGCCAGCAGGCTTGCACTTGGCATCCCAAACCCAAGCCCGCGGCTTTCTCCAATAGGAAGCAAGGAGGTAAAGGCCAAGGAGGTCCCGTGGCCGGTCCCTCCTCCAAGCCTGCCCAGTGACGGGTTGAGGGGTGTCTCCCCCAACCTAGTCACCCTTCCCTGGGTTCCCCCCGTGGGGGGATGGCTCCGCCACTTCCTTTCCGCCTGGTCCGCTATCACCACGGACCGTTTGTGGTGTTGGAGGTGGTAGGAAGCGGCCTGCCTCTGGAATTGAGGCAGAGCCCTCCCTTCGAACCGTCCTCCCCCGCCCGGATGGCCAGGGGTCCAAAGCCTCGCTGTCGGCCGCCGAGCGATATTGCCCTGCTCCTCGAGAAAGAGGTGATCAGGAAGGTGGCGGATCCTCCTCCAGACCCGGGGTTTGTGTCCAGGTATTTCCTGGTCCCAAAACGGACAGGGGGCTGGTGCCCCATTCTCAACCTGCACGACCTGAACAGGTTCCTAAGGCCTCGGACCTTCAGGATGGTCACTTTGGCTCAGATAATCCCATCCTTGGAACGAGGAGAGTGGTTCTGTTCTCTGGATTTCCAGGACGCGTTTTCATGTCCCGATCCGTCCGTCTCATCAGAGGTTCCTCCGCTTCAGAGCGGAGGGATCCCTTTACGAGTTCCAGGCCATACCCTTCAGCCCCTTTAGCTCCCAGGGTCTTCACCAAATGCATGGCAGTGGTGACAGCATTCCTGCAGCGCCGAAGGGTCCGGGTGTACCCCTACCTGGACGACTGGCTGATTGCAGCCCCCTCCAGAGTGGAGGTGGAGCAGTCTAGAGATCTGGCCTTCCAGGTTTGCTCTCAGATTGGCCTCCTTATCAGCGAGGCCAAGTCTGAACTCGTGCCAAAGCAGGTGATGCACTTCATCGGGGCAGAGCTCGACTCTCTTCGAGCCAGAGCTCGGCTCCCGGCGGACGGGGCCGAGGTTCTTTCCTCCTTTGCCCAGTCATTTCTGGTTGGGGAATTGCGCCCTTCCCAGGACTTCCTGCACCTCCTGGGCCTCATGGCGGCCTGCACCAGCATGGTCCGTCGGACCCATTGGTACATGCGTCCCCTTCAGTGGGAACTGGCCAGCCAGTGGTCACAATGCTACGATCCATTGGATCAGTTGGTGACAGTGACCCAGGAGATGTGGAACGAGCTCCAGTGGTGGACCGTTCCGGCACATCTGCAGGAGGGCATCCCGTTCGTCCGCCCCGAGCCGACGGTCTCTCTATCGACCGTTGCATCTCTGATGGGTTGAGGTGCCCATCTGAGCACAGAGCGCATGGCCTCTGGTCCCCTTGGGAGTCCTGATGCCATATCAACCTGCTGGAGCTCCGAGCGGTCCGTCTAGCTCTCACTGCCTTCGCTCCGTTCCTACGGGGTGAAGTGGTTCAGATCCAGGTGGACAATACCACGACCATGTACAACCTAAACCGCCAGGGCGGGACATGCTCCATGCTGTTATGCAAGGAAGCTCTCCGCATATGGTCTCTCGTGCACAGCCTGGAGCCGGATCTCCTAGCCACTCACGTGGCAGGAGCCTCCAACACCCTGGCCGATGCCCTAAGCCGGATAGGGGCTGCGTCTCACGAGTGGCTTCTCCTGCCGGAGGTAGTACAAGATCTCTTCTCCCACTGGGGCACACCTCAGGTGGACCTGTTTGCCTGCAGGGGAATGCGAAGCTGAGACTGTTTCATGCCCGCCCCCCTCAGCAGGGCTCGCTGCAGGGGGATGCCTTCTCGAGGCCGTGGACCCCGGGCCTCTTCTACGCCTTTCCCCCATTTCCCTTGATCCACAGGGTGCTTCTCAAGGCGAGGATGGACAACGCACAGGTGATTCTGGTAGCCCTGACTGGCCCCGCCAGTTCTGGTATCCAGATCTCCTCAGTCTCAGCTCCAGGCTCCCGAGGCGGCTTCCAGCCCACCCGGACCTGATCTGTCATTCAGGGGAAGGTATTCCATCCGGACCTTCAATCCCTGCACCTGACAGCCTGGTTCCTGAGCGGCTAGAGTTCCAGGCCTTGGGTCTTTCCGAAGAGGTCCTCAACGTCATTGAGGCATCCCATAAGGAGTCGACCAGAAAATGCTACACCTTCAGATGGAAGAGATTCTCCATTTGGTGTCAGGGAAAGGTCCTGGACCCTTCCTCCTGTCCCTTGGCAAGCAGTCTGGACTACCTGTGGTCCCTTTCTCAGCAAAGGCTTCGGTCGACGACCCTTAAGGTGCACCTGGCAGCCATCTCTGCTTACCGGGCGCGGGCCGGGAAGCAGTCGGTGGCACAGGAGAAGGTGGTCTGGCACTTTTTCAAAGGCCTTGATCACATTTCCCCTCCGGTGCGAGAACCTCCACCTCCATGGGATCTACTGCTGGTATTGGCCAAGCTCATGGGCAAGCCATTCGAACCAATGCACAGGTGCAATATCTCCCACCTGTCTTGGAAGACCACCTTCTTGGTGGCTATGTCAGCCAGAAGGATGGGAGAACTCCAGGCGCTTTCCATAGTCTCCTTATTTGGTCTTCCACAGGGACAAGGTTTTCCTGCACCCCCAACCGAAATTCCTTCCAAAGGTGGTGTCGGAGTTTCACCGTAAACAGGTGTTTACTCTGCCGGTGTTCTACCCCAATCACACCTCGGAGGCCGAATATAGGCTCCATACTTTGGACCCTAGAAGGGCGCTCGCTTATTATAAGGAGCGGACAGCTGAAGTTCGGGGAGAGGTTCTCCAGCTGTTTGTCACCTACGCTGAAGCCGCACCTGGCAGACCTGCAGCCAAGCGGACGATAGGCAGGTGGGTCACCTCCTGCATAGATCTCTGCTATAGGTTGGCGGGCATGGAGCCTCCCAGAGGGTTAAGAGCTCATTTTACCCACCATACCGCTGCATCGGTAGCTGCTTCCAGGGATGGCCCTGTCCAGGATATCTGCAGGGCTGCTACCTGGAAGTCGGTACATACCTTTATTACCCACTACCACATCGACCTTGAGTCACGCTGGGATGCTGGTTTTGGGGCCTCTGCTCTCCAGTCTCTGTTCCCTAAGTAGGGGGTGTGCGCCTTGCCTCCCTCCTCCTGGAGAACTGCTAGGAGTCTGCCAGACAGTGTGGATGAACAACATATCCATGTCCCTAGAAATACAGGTTACTCACCTGTAACAGGAGTTCTAGGAATGGTATGTGTTCATCCACACGACCCACTCAACCTCACCGGCTTCGACGCACAACCTGGCTTCAGCGGGCTAGATCTGGCGTCATGGGGCGGAGCTGAGAGTTTTACCACCCGGGTGGGTGGGAGGAGCCAGCTTGAAGACTTTCCGGCAAGATTTAAAGCGGCAAGGAACCTGCCAGACAGTGTGGATGAACATATACCATTCCTAGAACTCCTGTTACAGGTGAGTAACCTGTATTTTCTAACTTGGATACACTTTAAAACTGCAGAAAACAGTGAGGCACTTAATGTACCTTAAAAAGTTGCCATGACCAGCATAAGACAAGAACATCGGGACTGCACAGGACAGCAACATATAGAAACATAGAATTTGACGGCAGATAAGGACCGCTTGGCCCACCCAGTCTGCCCATTTCCCTACCTAATGGATAAGCTGCAGATCCTAGTTAACCAGCAGCCTACTTCTTTCTACCCTCACCCCCTAGAATTGCCTTATGGCTGTCCCATGCATGCTTGAATTCAACCACTGTTTTTGACTCCAACACTACTGATGCAGTATATTTACTGCAGGCTTTAGCGCCAAAAAGATAAACATCCAGGATGCCTCACATGAATTGGGTCATGGGTCAGTGAAGTCGAGCAGGCTTTCACAGCAGGGCCGAACAGAGTGAAACAGCATCATTTAATTTAGGATGAAATTGCACTGCATGGCCTACTTTCCCCAAGCTTGTGGCCTCTGTTCACTTTCACCGACAATAAGTATGCTACTAGAGGTATGATGAGCCACATGTTGCTGCTTCCTAGGAGGAGAACTACGTTGGGTCTGAACTCCTTTTCATACCGATTTGCCAAGCACTGGAATGACCTTGCTAGCGCTATTGGAGATTGACTGTTTCGTAGTTCAGAACTAGGCTGCATACCTCTCGAACTTGTCTGTAAATGCTTCAAATGACTTGCCTTGTAACCTGACAAAGTAAACTTTGTTTACTGCACTCTGCATTATGGATTGTCCCGTTATAATGCAACTGTGTAATTTTGTTTGCTGTTGCTTGAATTGTGTCCACCTGCAGTAGTGTATTTCGATGATTATGTAATATATATTTGTGATTTTATTGTTTCTGACGCTGAACCATTTGAAAGTAGGCATCTGCCTAAAGCATTATGAGCGAAATAAAGATTGGGGAACGCAAGAGAGGGAATCCTTGTTCGTGCCTACAGACTACACAGGTATGCAGAAAGTAGATTGAGGGGACTTTCCCTTTGCAGGGGGTCGAAATTGGCACTGGCCCGCTAGCCAAACGTTGGTAGATTTTGTATCTGGCTAGTAAAATTTTCATTTAACTAGCCCCGCGGGCTTGTACTAAGGCAACACTTCAGTATGCATACCAACTGGGCCAGTGGAAATGTCTGTGGGGCTAGTGGATTTTCCCTGTCCACTTGCCCTGCTGGCTTGTGTCTTCAGAACTTAATTTCGACCCCTGCTTTGACAGAGTTAGGAAATGAGGGTCAGGTGAATGGTGGGTTTGAGACTTGGTTTAGTGGTGGTAAGAGTTGGGGTCAGGGGGTGGTGTTTGTGATGGGTCTGTGGATGGCATTACTACAGTTTAGATAAAAATACTACCATTTTGAAGTAGAAAGAAGTAAATACTTCTAAGTCATAAAAAATTAAATGGACTCCTGACTACAAAACGAAAATACAGATGGGTCAAGGGAGTGCTGCCAGCCAATCGGAATGCTCCATTTCCTTCCAGGTGAGACAGTCTCATGCGGAACTGCCCTAAAAACAGGCAGGTTTTTGCAGCCTTTAACATTTTTTTTAAATCCAAAATTCAACCACATTCCTTCTACTTAAAACACATTTATATGTTCTGGAGACCCAGTCGTTACCCTGTAACAGTGATTTTCATTTGCGCCCATTGGGTGATGGAACAGCTTGGCTGTGCTAACCTCTCGTGCCTGACAAACGTACATGAAACCACTAATTTTGTATGTCAAGTTGATCTCTGCTGCAAGTATATAAATGGATATTTACGAAACTACGGACATTACAACAAGCTATTGAAAATTCAAAATGGTTTCCTCTTTAAATAAAATAATTAAATATCACTGCCATTAAACTGAAGACTGGAGCTTCAAGCTGGCATTTACGTAGCCTTAACTCATTTTCAAGGTGACAGCCTCAGCAGTCCTCGTATGAAGAGAAGCATGCGACAGTGTGTTTATGTATTAAAAAAAAAAAAAAAAAATGTCTCTGGGGATCGTCACCAAAGCTTGGGACAGATCTGTGCCATTTGAACTTGCAGGCCGTTTGATTTAAGTGGGAGTGGAATGCAGATATCGAAGATAAAACTTTAATGGCTGGGCCCTTAAAGTTGGCTTTGTACAGTACTTTCCAGCCTCTCCGTATGAAGCAGCTCATGGGAGCTCAACGTTGTGTGTTGCAGTGAGATTTGTGTTCTAAAGAGGCAGGTTATATAATGGGGAGTAATCTAGCTGGGAGTGAGGGTACTGTAGTCTTACAGTGGTGTTTGTGTTATAAAGGGGCAGATTACATAATGGAATGCAAGGTACCTGGGAGCCAGGGTACTGTAATTTTATGGTAAGTGTGTGTTCTAAAGGGATGTAATGGAGTAAGTGTGTTTGGAGTGAGGATATTGTAAATTGTACAGTGAAGTGTGCAATGATAGTGTTGTCTTACATTGAAGTGCGTGTTACAAAAGTGGCACATTATATAACGGGGGGGGGGGGATGTAACTGTAACCTTTCAGTGAAGTGTATTAGAAACATAAGACTGTATCTACAGAGAGAGATCATTGTGTCCATCCAGTGTTCTGGAGAGGCAGACTATATAGTGGGGAGAAATGCAACTGGAAGACAGGGTATTATTTACTTTTTATTAGAGATTTTGAGATTTGCACGGTACAGATTGCAGGATGGCCTGCCTCCACGAGCTGGCAGTATCTCATTTTAATGAAGTCTTTTGGTACACACAGTGCAGCACAGTGAGGTACAAGAATGCAGATCATGGGGGGTGGGGAGGTGGAACATTTATGTCTACAGAGGTTACACAGGAGTTTTCATGACCATTTTGATTTCAGATACAGGCGTTCCATTAGTCACAGTATCTGGGGTTGGGGCAGGAAACCATTCACTTATGCAAGTACCCTGGAGTTTAGTTGGTCTGACGTGTGAGGGGAGTAAGAGTGGTAAACTTCCTTTTTTGGGGGGGAGATAGGATAGGGGGTGCCTGGGGAAGAAATCTAGAGTAGGTTATTGTGAAGCCTTGTAGTGAGGTATTTCTAGTTAGCAGTCAGGGTGTACCGTAATGTTCTATAATGAAACTGCTTTCTAGTGAGGCCTGTAGACTAGGCTATTGTTGTCAGGGATAGCATTATAATGAGGTGTTATTTAAAATAAATAAATAAATCAAATGTTGTGATGTGGCATATGTGTGTGTGTATGTATATGTATATGTGTATATATATAATATAAATTTAAAAAAAAAGTGAGAAATATAACACCTTTGATCAGATGTGGTGGACCTTGAGTTGCTTGCATTATCCTTTGAAAAATTGCATTTAAAACATTTCAGCAGAAATGTGAAACACTGAAAAAAGGAAAATAAATCTTCAGAGCTGTTCTTAAAGTAGACTGCTTTTGCAACTGAATGAGGTAAATGCTTCTGAAACTCAGTGAGCTGAGAAAGTAGCACCAAAATTAGAAAACAGCCAATTAAATTGGACAGTTGTGAATGTTTAAGGTTTATATGAGCACAGAAGTCGGCAGTGCTTCGAGACTAAAGCCGCTGAGATGATTTAAGGTTCAGAGCCTGCCGCCCTTCTCGTATATGATCTTTGTTTGCTGCGTTTGGTTGAATCAGTCTGCTGACCCCCAGTGAGGCATTTTGACCTCTGTCAGCTGCATTTGGTTATGTTAGCATGGCATCTGATCCCCTCTGGCATTTTATATGGTCGTGGTTAAATATAATGATAGATGGGGTGTCTAAGTAGGGATTTGCAGTGAAGGGAACAGTTCAGATAGCCCCAAAGCACCTGCTAGTCTGAGAACTTTGCCAGGGAGAGGCTAACCCTGAAGTTTACATCCCAAGTGCAAGCAAGAGCTTAGTGGTCCTGCTAAACAATCTAACAGATGTGATGGTAAGTGGTATTTCATGTGCAGTACGCCTGAGTGAATTGGGTACAGAATGACTCTGAAGTTGCTCTCTGATCACACTCCTGTATGTTGCCGGGATGCTCTCTGCATCATGTGTTAACAGGGAAGGCAAATTTAACACAGGGCAGGGTACATTATCTCTGTACACACTGTGTGTGTAACCACCACCAGTCAGAATGCCAGGGTACTGAATTTTCTGTGGCGACAGAAGGACATGTCCTTGTACTGTCTGCTGTGATTAAAGGATGCTTGTGCTATCAATCAAGTCTTGCATTCCGATTGGTTGCATTAGTTCTCCTTCACGGTGTGAAGCACAGCTGCTCCACTTCCCAGCAGGACTCATTTCCCATCTAAGGCTGCTTATAAAGAACAAAACAATTAAAAAAAAAAAAAAAAAAACACACAACTAGTACAATAGCAATAATAAATGTAATTAAAAATGATCGGGTATAGTGACAGCAGGTCGTACTGTTGCCTGAGGCCCAGGTTCACTTGAGACTATAAATGCACGCTTGAGAGGGGCTGAGGACGAGCACATAATGGAGGTCAGGCATGCTCTGCTCCAAGGGAGGGTGGGCTTAGGAAGGAACTTTGCCTAGGGATGTCGTATCAGTAGGATTTCTGGAGGGGAGGGACATAGCTGAAAAGGAATCTAGGGTCACCACTAAATTATACTTTTACAGTATTTCCCAGCCCAAAAAGCAACACTTGGATAGGAATTCGGAGGGGGGAGGGAGCCATGGAATATATGGGCATAATGGCCCTGCTGTCTACCATTTATGCATTATGCAGATAACAAAAAAGCAAGTACTCCGGCGGTATCGAGAAGAATCTATTTATGCAGCATGTTGCTATAGTTGCAGATTTCTCAGAGATTGGCAGGTAGGCCCCGACGCTTTGTGGTGCAGAACCTCTTCACCATAGAGGTGCCCACACCACAAAGTGCCAGGGCATAATTGCATGTCTCTGGGACCTTTGCACCTGTAGTAACATGTTTTTTTTTTTTTTTTTTTATTTTGGTTAACCAGGAGAGAGACACTGAGCTGAAGCTTGTTTACAGGTGCGACCTGGAAGCACAAGGAAGTTTGTGACTTGCTTAGGGTCACACAGTATGCAAGTGGGGGCTGTGGGATTCAAACCCAGGTCTCCAGATTTGCAGCTCAGAGCCTTAGTCCACTGCGCTAAACTGCTTCCTATTGCCTTTTTGTAATCTGTCTCCATGTTGCATGAATAAGTGGATTCTTCTTGATACCACGAAAGTGCCTCATTGTTTTCATTTTCTGCACAGTTTGTTTTTTTTTTTTTTTTGCTAGCACCCAGTCTCCTCCTGGAGTGTGCAGCACTTTGCTGTTCCAGCCATTTGCGCACGCACTGCCAGCAAAAGACAGGTTATAAAGTCAGCTGCTCTCCCACCCTCCCTCTCTGTTGGTGTCACCACAACCTCACTTTGAAAGTTCATGACAGGGAGGCATAAGAGTAACTGTGTGTGTGTGTGTGTGTGTGTGTGTGTGTGTGTGTGTGTGTGTGTGTGTTAAAAACAAACAAAAAAAACTCCATGGCACTGAGCAGTTGGGCATCGCCCTGGCACACTGGTGATCCATGTCTCCACCACAAGCCCAGGACAGGAAGCCATCTGGGAGGGATTCAGAGAATCAGTCAGATGCTTCTTTCCCGCAGGGTGGGCAGTTGTGCTCCGCTTTGATAGCAGCTCCTGGTGATGCTTTGCGGTAGTGCTCCTAGTGGTGTGGGGGCGGCACACTACCAAAGTGTCCCTGCCCCCCAGGATGCTGCTGTGGTAGCATGCAGGTGGTGGGCAAGGCTCTGAACATGGAAAAGGGTTGCACTTGGCACCCTAGGTGAAACCTTCTCTGGCAGCCCCTCTGCAGCAGGAGCCCCCCCCCAAAAAAAAAAACACCTACAGATTAAGTTTGTGTCTAGGATATTAGGAGCCCAATTAAAAAAAAACAAAAAAAAAAAAACAGACAACTAGCAGATCACATCTTTGAACAAGGAGATCATCCACATCCTTGTCATATTGCTTTTATCTACTAAGGAAGCAGATGGGATTCCAAGCTTTCTCCCAGTGACTACCGTAGAGCTCTGTTAGGACCCACACAAAGGTCTTTAAAAGAATTAGGATTATTGCACTTTTGAAAACCATCTTCTCCCAGTTTAGGAAGGTGGAGGGGTGTTTTTGAAAACCATCTTCTCCTAATTTAGGAAGGTGTATGTGGTGGTGGTGGTGGGGGGGTTGCATTAAATGAGCAGTTTCAGGCACCAGCATTGCCCACTCTTGCTGTGTGTGGTCCATTTGACCGATACATATTCCAGAGGCTATGAATGTCAGGGTTTTAGAACTGTAGCTAGCCCACTCACTGAATTCTGTTTTTACTTTAAGGGGAGGGAGGGGGTGTTGAAGAAAAAGATTGCAAAAATGGTGCAAGTCCATCTACCTGTAACTCTTGTTTGTGTTTAAAACTGTCCTTTATCTAGCCTGCGTTTCTGAACTATGAGCAAGTAAAGCTTAATTTCCGAGCTGCTGTCTAGCACCAGACTCTGTAGATGAGAAGTGAAGGGTACACACAGTTGGCACCCCATTATATGAAAGTGTTCTGTCTAAAGATAAATTTGCTGTAACCTGACCCTTTGCAGAGCCCACTAGCTGATTGCATGGTACCACTTCGTAAGGGGGTTGCCAGGGCCGAACACTGACGTTGCCTCAGCTGGGCACTGGGCACAGTCCCGGCAGCTACCCCATAGGTCAACAAAGTCGGACCCTGTAAGTGATGGGCAGTTTGCCACATTGTGGGAGAATGGGTACTAGGGAACTGTGGCGGTGCCCGGAGAACAGTGCCCACCACTGACAGCCTTCAACATGCAGCTCCAGCTTCCTGCCTACAGGGTTCTGCCTTTGTGGACCTATGGGACAGCTGTCAGGGCTGTGCCCACCTGGGGCCATGTCAGTGTTCAGCTCTGGCAACCTCCCACGAGACGGTACCGTGCGATCAACTGTCTTGTCTCTGCAAAGGGCACACCTGCTGGGTGCCATGTCACTCCGTCATGCTCGCTGTCTCCACAATGCCCTCTACGGCACCCCTATGCCCTGTCTGCCCCGAATCCCTCCCGACGTGTGGATTCTCCTCCCCAACCCTCACGGCTCCTTTAGTGTGCTGGGCAGGGGTGCAGATCCCTATGGCAGTTATTGCAGGTGCACCAAACGTTTGGAGCAAGTCTGCGGCTGTGACAACTATTGTTTTTTTTTATAAAATTGGGCGCAGGGTCCGTGATGCACCCGGAGTTCGCCACAGCCTGAGAGTGATGCAACTTGCATCACAGTAAGGACTCACTGAAAATCGAACCCCTGGACTGGGGAACGATGCAGATGTCACAACAGGAAATGAGACCTCAGTGAATTTAAACTAAACATCTAGTCATTGGTTGGGGGAACTGTAGGTATGAAATAAAATTGAAAATTGAAAGAAACAATTTGGAGCTGTGACTCTCTGGTCTAAATGCTAGGAGGATTGGAATGAAATGCCAGAGTCTGACGCTCTTTGGTTAGTCATTAATTACAGTGCAGTAAGCATTACTGTACCTTGCTTTCTGCTGAAGAATGGGATGAGTGCCATGTACAGGTTGTTCAGGAAGGTTGCAAGGTACCGTTGGAGAGGAGGGTAGCACTGTACATTGAAGATGGTTTTGGCAGTGATATGGAGTTGTCTCGGAGGGCAGAATTTAAGCACCATTTCATTTATTTTTTTACATGCTACTTAAAGCACTCCTTTTCACCTCCTGATCCATTTTTATGGCATCATACTTCATTTTCTTTTTATAATCCTATTTTGTTAGTTTTGCACAATAAACAAAAGGACAAACTGCATGTAACAGTAACAACTGTTGATGTGCATTGCACTACGTTAAATCATGCAATAGCTTCCTGGTGATGTCATAGGTTCCAGCACCTACCACCTATTTGTACACTATTAGTTTATATATAGTGTCCAAAAGAAAGGTACCAGGCAGGTAATACAACCTACTTCTCTCCCTGGGAACTCCGCCTTTCTTCACCAGTATCACTTTTCATAGTTCATGGCACAAAAGAGGGGTCTCTAGCCATGATGTACAAAACCTGGCGGTTCCACCTATTCCAGCCGTAATCCACTTGGTTCTGGATAGTATAGGTCAAGATTTCTGAAGTATAGAGTTAACCAGTGCCATCCAGTCTGACAATGTATGTATATAGACCTTCAGCCAATGTTTCGTTATACATTTCTTTGCTGCTCCCAACGATGTGCCTAAGTATTTGTTTGTAGGATCCCTCATACCCATTGTATATAGTGTTTAAAATGAACAGTTGTTTAGAAAGGATTATTTGGGGTGTGAAAATTTCATGCAGCACCCCTTTTGTCTCTCGAAAGATGTATTTAATTTTCTATCGGCCTGGATTCATCCATAGCTGTAAGCTGAAAAGCCTAGCTCAAGAAACTGGCACCCAGAACAGTTAAGTGGTATTCTCTGCCTCCCTTAGGTTTGGTGTTCCAGTGCGCTGGCACCCCCCAAATTACATTCATTATGCTAGGAGTCGTGAGGATTTGCAGACTCACATTGGCCATGATATCGTCAACCCCCACAATCAGTTATTTATGCTGTCCATGCTAGAGAATAAGTTTTGTGGTCTCAAATTAGCACCCCCCAAGTCAGTTATGTTCCTAGCCTAGGTTTTGTGATCTCACATTGGCCATGATATCCCCCAGTCAGTTATTTATGTTCAGTATGCTAGAGCCCAGGTTTGGCGCTCTCTAGTTAACCTTGATATCCCCCCATCCCATAAGTTATGTTCAGTATTCTAGAACCTAGGTTTTTGTGGTGGTGTTGGCTTTGATATCCCCTGTCAGTTATGTTCACTATGCTATAGCCAAGGTTTTGTGGTCTCTAGTTAACCCTGATCACCCCCACCCTGTAAGTTATGATCAGTATGCTAGAGCCTAGGTTATTTTTCTTTTTTTAAATAGAACTTTCAATGAGTTTTTCATAACAATGGCATAGCACACAATCCTCGTAAGTAAGCAATAACCCACGACAGTTTGTGCGGTTACTGGGAATTAATCAACACCCCAGGTACTTTGTGAGGCACGCGGCCACAGGCTGATTGTCCTCACAGCGCCCGGGGTGTTGATTAATCCCCAATAACTACATACCCTGTCATGGGTTATTGCATTTATAACCTGGGGTATGCTCAAAACAAGGAGAAAACAACATAGTCGTTTTCTCCCTGTTTAAAAGGCAAAATTACTGTATCCTGTCACCCAGAAAAATAGTCCCCAACAACTTATGGCAGTCTGACTGCTGGAATGCACATACAAATGTCCGAAATACTGTACTGATTATTTGACATTTTTTGTGCATTATATATTGTATGCTTTCTGAGAGAGTTGCTCTGTTTTGAAAGTGGGGGACATTCAGGCCGTCTCTCTTTCTCTCACTTTGTCATTAATGAACGTCAAGAAGGAATCACACTGACAGTTCAGTGAGCACACATCTAGGAACTTCAGCAGGGCACCGAATTACAAGTGCTGCACAACATCTGCTGAGAGAGAGCGAGATAGATAGAGGCATTTGGTAATGTGATTATAGTTTAGGGTAGAAATGCACGTACCAGAGCTCTGTGCTGTGTGTGTGTCTCTCTCTCTCTCTCTCTCTCTCTCTCCTCGCGCTTGCCCCCTTATGGCTCCCCATTGCTTCAGCAAGCTCTGCTTCCTGATGTGGCTCTGTTTGCGGCAGAAGGAAATGTGGAGGGGGAGAGAGAGAGACAGACGCAACAATTTGAGACCCTTGGTGTGGAGAAACAGCAGTTTCCCACAGCAGTGGATTTTTACTGTCTCTGCCAGACTGCTGCTACTTGTTGAAAGTGCTGCACTGACTCCCTCTCTCCCATCAAGGTACTGCAAAACCCTGAGCTCGAGGGACAGCCAGAGAGAGATTGAAAAAGAGAGACAGACGAGACTGTAGGAACTTCCAGTTAACTACTGTCTTGGTCTCTCTCACTGTTTGATTGTTGCAGTCGGCAGGCAGGCACCAGAAATCCGGGGGCTCTGGGAGCAAGGCTGTGGGAAGTTGTAGGGTGCATTTCAGAAATGAGGCGGGTGCGCGTGTGGCCTACTTGTCACACACACTCTTTCTCAGGCTTAACTGCTGTGTCCTGGAGCTGTACAGTTCCCTGGAGATCAGGCAGGCGGAGGGTGGGAAAAGAACATACTGGGTTGTTGGGTGGGGGACTTCTATCTTTTCCGTTTTGCTGACACACGCATGTGTTGCCTGCCTTGTGACACTATCACACAGCACTTTCGGTCAAGTGCACTCTTGCTTCAGGGCACAGAGGTTCGCGGGGCAGGTAGGTAGGTAGAGCTCTGGTGCTGCTGGAGAACAGCAGCTGATGGGGATCTCTCGCTTCTCCACAATTACAAATGGCTGCCATTCACTTTTCGGAACTGAGGAACATAACTAGATCTGCTCTGCCTACTGATACTGCTGGCTGCCCCTTCACAGCAAGTGTGGGTATATTGGGGATTAATCAATGGCCACGCAGAGACAGTAGACCAATGGGAGCTAACATTTTTAGCAACTTCCAGCAACCCATGTTATAATGTTCAACATACATCAGCCTAATCTGCTTCCATGTGGACTAGTATTGTATACCTCATAAAACCTTTACTTAGATAATAAACATAGTTAGAGGTGTCCTAGAAATGAACAAACCATTTAATACTCATCTGAGTCCCGTACAATAGTCCCTTGATTTTGAAGGCCAGCAAAAGTCTCAGATAGCGCCAGGTGCAGCTCAGTTCCATCCGTAAGTTAGAACTCCTCTAGCAGTTCAAGTTATATTGTATTGGGCACACTCAATTTTAATAGAGATTGCTGGCCTGGTGGTGCGGAGGATTGAGGCGCTGGACACCACACCGGCGACCCAGGTTCGGGAGAGGATTCGAGCCATCTGGGTTGGCAGGAGGAGAGAGGATTGCCGCTCAGAGGACAGTCTCCTTTCCTGGGAGGGAGGGCGGATGTTGGTCTCTGCTGCTCTGCACCCCTAGTGGCGACTAGTATACAGTAGTAGAGTCCTGGCAAAATGCAGGGGATGACCGCGGCGGTGCTTCTGCGGGCGTGAATGGGACCGTTCACGCGCTGCGCTGGAGTGCATTGCACTGCTGGGCCAATGGGGGGGTCAGTAACAAAATCCCCCTTCTAATTGGTAGGTGAAGGTGGGGTGTAGCGGCACCAGCACCATGTCCAACGCCAGGCTGAGGTGTTCTCCTGGTCTCCCCTTGTGCATCCACCAGACACTTAGAGCACCGGTTGGAGTGGGTGGTCCTTGCTCCCAGGGGGTTCGGGACGTGGTGTGCAGAGTGGCTGAACTGGCAGAGCACCGGAGCTTCAGGTGGACGGGATAAGCCAGTAAGCTCCATGACCTAGCTGGAGAGAGTCCAGTGTGGATAGGGTACATAAACAAAGTGTACCAAAAAAAGAAAAAAATGTTAAGACTTCTAAAAAGAAAACAATATTTTTACTTTCTTAAAACATACTGTGCTTACAAGGAGGATAAAATGAAGTAGACTCTTATTGACCTAGTTTACATTTATTTTCGGAAGTGGAATAGGGGCTTTAGAGAGGACTATTTTGATGAGAATACATGAAAGATGGGAAGAGAGACCATTTCAATTATCTAAAGTTAAAAGAATATGGTTGTTCTTACGTAATGGTGTGTGTAAAACAGAGATAGAGTTCTTTCATATGGTGCATAGAATGGGGCTAGGGTACAAAATCAGGGTAGTGAGCTAATTGTAGAGCCTAGGTTTTTGTGGTGGTGTTAGCTCTGGCCCCTGTCCATTATGTTCATGATGCTAGAGCCTCTGCTGTGGAGTTATGTTCACTATGCAGGGATAGAAATTTAAGGGACACTGTCAACCCCCTTAGGCCTCAAAGCATCCCCGGTATAAAAAAACACATTCTATGATTGTTCACATTCTGTACAGATTGCTGATGTAGCTGGTAGTTTGAGCCTTTTTTTTTTTCCAAAATGTAAATGGGGGCGGTGGTGGATGGGGAGGAGGGGAGGGTGGCCCTACAGGGGGACCTAGAGGCTCTGCAAAGATGGTCTAGAAAGTGGAAGCTGAGGTTCAATGCAGGGAAATGCAAGGTACTCCACCTGGGGGCAGAAACCTGGGCCAAGTGTACACCCGGAGGATACTACAAGTCTCGATGGCTGAGAGGGACCTGGGGTGGTGGTGGATGTCAAGATGAACAACTCAGAGACTTGTAGGAGGCAGCAGCCAAGGCCAACAGGATGTTGGGCTGCATCACTGAGGATCACCTCCAGAAGGAGGAAGTGATGCTCCCTCTGTATAACTACTTGGTGAGCCACTTTCTCAGTACTGTGTGCAGTTTTGAGGCCACACTAAAGAGGGACATTAAACTCTGGAGAGGGTCCAGAGGAGGGCAGCCAAAATGATTTGGGGCTTGGGGACAGGACCTATGAGGAGAGGCTCGAAGAGCTAAATATGTACACAATGGAAGAGAGAAGGGACCGGGGACATGACGAAGTCTTCAGGTACATGAAGGGGTAAATAGGGGGAGGAACAGTCAGGGTGCTTGAAGGAAGGAGGAGGGGCCACTAGAGGCATGGGTGGAAACTGGAGGGAAGATTCAGGGAGAAAGGAGGAGGTGCCACTTCACTGAGGTGGGTGGAGCCATGGAATGTGCTGCCTAGGGGCTGGTAGAGGCAGAGACGGTGGAGGGGTTCAAGAGGGGGTGGGACAGGTACAGGGGAAGGTTTCTGGAAGCAAAATCCAATGCAGCGAGAATATCCGGAACTAGGAAGGGAGAAGCCAGAGAAGGTGAGGGGGGCAGCAAGGTGAGCTCCCAGGGTGGGGGCTGACCAAATGAGCAGACACGAAAGACCGTTAGGCCTATTCTTCTGGCATTTTAGTATGTTAGTATGTTTATTGATTGTATGGCGCCCACAGCCTCCAGGATGGGCGTCTCTTTTAAATAAAATGTGCCTTGCCATAGGTAACTGGGAAGCACATATGGCTGTTCTATTATACTGTGCATGGTCCTCACTCTTGACAGTGCATCCTTACTGGCTGTGAAGTCCAAAACTCATTTCTGAAGATTAGTTAAGTCCTGCTGTAAAATAGCTGACAGATGAGCTGTGTTGGGTCCACAGTTAAAAATCACAGCACCATAAGCATATAACAATATGTTAGTATGATAACAAACTGAAGGTAGTGAGTGTAAAAGTAAACTAAAGTACTGGGCCCAAAATAGTGCCCTGGGGCACACCTATAACCAGTGGGGCAGGAAAAAGCAAAACATTAGAGATCTTGGTACACTGGGGCTCTCCGATAAGTAACTTAAAAATAAGAGCGTCCCCTCTGTGGATAAAACAAAGGATGTCAGTGAGGCCAGTAGTAACTGGTTGATCAACCTAGTCGAAGGCCACTGAGAGCCACAGAGATGGCAGCAGAAAATATACTGTACCCATGTATTTACTGTCATGGGGAGCAAGGCTTTCTCTCTCTGCCCCCTACCTCTGGAACAGAATACCACCTGCTATCCGTATGTTACCCTCTCATCAGTCCTTCAAATCAAAGCTAAGATTGGCTCATGTCTCAGGCCACCTGTGCCTGCTCCCTTGGAAACACCCTCGCCAGAAATCCGCCTTAGGGACCCAGTGCACCGGTTGCCTTACTTCCCAAGTACTGGCTACTACATAAACAATTGACACGTTTCTGACTCCATTGTGAAAAAGTTGATTGCTATAGTGTAATCCCTTGTGCACTGTATTGTAAACCTTGAACTAGCTGAATAATGTCTTGATTTGCTGTAAGTGCATGTCCTAATTCTCTGCAAGCAGAGAAACGTTGCTTTATTTGTCATGAACTTGTTTTTTTATGTCCTTAATTCCTATTTTAAGATGTGATTATGTATCACTGTTTCCGATACCACTGTACTCACTGTATTATATGTAACTACTGTAGTCTGTGCCACTGTACGGCCTGGGTTGCAACTGAAAATGGATCAGTTTGCTCACCCGGTTACCAAAAACATAAAAAAAAAAATTAATTTCAAGCCCTGTGCACTGTCTGTGTGACCCCCCACTAAGGCCGTCGTGCTGTGGCCAGAATGGAATGCATGCTGTACCTATAGCAAACTTTTGTAATTGGTGAGACAGTCTTATAGCTGATCAAAAACTATGCTTTAGAACCTTGGATAAAGGGGGGCCAACAGGGATATGGGTCTTTAGTAATTAACTTTTACAGGGTCACCAGCTTTAAAAACGGGGACTAAAACTGTTAGGGCTTTCAAAAAATCAAACTTTGCCATTGATTCCCACTTCTGGTTCTGGGCCGGAGGCAGTAGGACCCCACAGGAGCAAAGCTGTGGCCAAGGGGCTGACCACAGCTCCCACAGGGTTCTTATTCCTCTGGCCCAGACCCATAAAGTGGTAATCAATGGTGAACGTATATAGGAAGATCACAACTTTCAAATCTTCTTCAGGGGTATCTGTCATCAGGTTACACCGTAGGAAGTTTACTGTTGGTGAAGCAGGATAAATGTGGAAGATTTTCAGCAGTACAACTGCGGCCGCTCACACAGACATCATGTGACATCACCAACCCTATAAAGGCATGAGCAGCCCCACTCCTTCCTCAGTTTTCTCCCGCCGTCTACTTGTTCACATGTGTCTCCACAGAAGCTCAGATGCAGTTTCATGACATTTTTCACCTACCTTTTTTTTTGCCTATTATATTAGAATCTTCTTTTTTTATAAGAGATTGCTCTATTTTGTTGAGAGTTAATCCTTTGACTTCTGTCTTCCGTTGCTGCCAGTACAAAAAGAAGATTGCCTCCACAGACTAACGCTCTCTGTGTCTGTTGTCTTGGGCCTGACTACAAAATACTGTGAGCTCTGCCAGAAGTTTAATCAAACAACCCTCAGGCGACACAGAGACACATTTCCTCATGGATCAGCAGATAGCCAGTTCTGGGCAGGGGTCCTCTGGAGTCCTTGCTACTCAGTCGCCGGCAGGGACGTCGAGCTCCCAGGCAGCTAAGGCCCTTGATAAGTTCTCTGAAAAAAGTTATAAAAAAGACAGATCGGGACTGTTTCTCCCCAGCCATGTTCGCTCCCCGATGGCTCTTCTTCGTCCAGGGGTACTCTGACTGCAGCTGTGTTGACACACATCTGCTGTCCAGGTCTCTGCCCCTACCAGACCCATAATGACAGTGTCTCTGCCCGATCTTCAGGGCGGCTAGTCATCAACTTCTGGGTTGTCGGCCCCTTCTCTGGGGTTTTCATTGACGGCCCTCCTGTCGAGGCCTAATGCTTTCACAGGCTACGGGCTCTCAGTCCCTCTGGCACTTCATCGCTCTCTGCACCGCCAACCCCTCCTCTGTTGATACAGCCTTTGGTTGTTGACCTCAACAAAATTTTGACTAAATTCACTTATGTGATAGGCGCATACAGGCTTACTTCACCTGCTCCATCAACAGCACTGTCGTCATTGACTCCACCTTGGCAGTTTAGGACCACCCCCTGAGGGCTGTCATTGGTTCCACAGATGTCTGACCTTGATCTGAAAGAGGTTGACGTTGAGAAGTACCATCCTGACCTTATCTTTCCTGATGAGGAGGAGGAAAAACTCCTCTCCTCAAACAGATCCACTACTTCCTCACTGAGTGAGGATTCTGTCAAGCACACTCATAGGTCTCTTCCAGAGGACTCTTCCTTCTTCAGTATCATGAAGCAGTTGTCCTCCACCATGGGCTTCCATGCTGAGGAAGAGGATGGCACCAGGAGAGACCCAACATCATTTCTCCTATTCTGCCAGCATTGATGAATGCTACTACAGCAGCCTGGCACAGACCCAGTATGGTGCCAGCTATGCCCCACAGTGCAGACAGACTATCATGCCCTGCAAGGGTTACCACATTATGCTGCCTTGCCTGAAATAGATTCTGTGGTTATAAAGGAAGCTCATGACCGGTCTAGGGTGCCCAAGCACCTCAGTTCCCTCTTCCCAGACAGTCACACAAAATTGATCTTTGGGGCAAGAGCGTTTGTCTCCTCCACCCTTGGGTTGAGGATCACTTAACTACCTGTCTCACATGGTAAAATACCAGAATACCAACTGGAAGGGCAAGGCCGCAGCCCAGGCCCTTCCAGAGTGTACCCAGAAGCAAGAGGTTCTCACTTGCTTGCAGGTTGCTGAGAATGTTATCAAGCACCTCATATGGGCCCTTTATGATCATATACCACTGCCAGGGCTGCTGCCATCAGCATTTGCCTCCATAGGCACTCCTGGTTGAGGATCTCAGGCTTTGCTGCGGTCGTCCAGCAAAAGGTGCCGAATGTCCCTTTCAATGGCTCAAAGCTGTTTAGGCCAGATGTCCAGGACATTAATGATTTGTAGGCATCTGGCAGCACATTGAATCTGTCCACTGGCTCTATCATACACAACCGAAGAGCAGATGGCGCCCCTCCCTTTTGCAAGAGACCCAGTAGGCAGAAGGCAAACGCAGAGCCTCCACCACCTTACATGCTCTCTTCACTGCAGGGGACTCTCCCAAGTGCTGTAAAAGTGATGGACCAGTGGATCTGCGCCTTTGCTTAACTCTTTGCTGGAGCCCCTCTTCCGGTCCCTGACCAAGAGGCGGTGGTTAGAGGTCAGTTCTCCCTCCATCTCAGTCAGTGGAGATCCATCACACCAGATGCCTGGATTCTTCAAATCACAAAGAAATCAAACTCTGGAACACATCGAGCAACCCCCAGAGACTCCTCCTCTGCTCTCCAACTGCTCCTGGCCCACCTGGCTCTTCTCCGGGAGAAGGTGCAGTCCCTTCTGTGCAAACAGACCATCGAGCCAGTGCCCAGCCACCAGAGAAACAAGGGATTATATTCCATGTTCTTCCTGGTCCCCAAACATACCGGAGATTTGAGGCCCATCTTGGACCTAAAGGACCTTAGTCTGTACGTTCAGTACAAAAAGTTCAGAATGATTACTTTGCCAGGTCTACTGCCCCTTCTCAAGGTTAGTGACTGGCTGTGTTCTCTGGACATGCAGGATGCTTACCTTCACATCTGTGTTCCCTCCCGACGGGAAATTCCTCCCGTTTCTCTTCTCTACCAGAGCAAGCATTACCAATTCAGAGTGCTTCCCTTTGGCTTGTCCTCTATGCTGCAGGTCTTTACTAAGTGCTTAGCAGCAGTAGCTGTGGCTCTCAGAAGGGAGGAGCTGTACATTTTCCCTTATCTGGACAATTGGCTCTTAAAGTTCCCATCCAGGGAACGGCTCCTGCAGATTCTGGAGAGAACTCTCCAGTTGTCTGTCCCTGGGCATCACGGTCAATTTACCCAAGTCTGTTCTGGTCCCATCCCAAAGGCTGTAGTACATAGGGGCGGTTCTAGACTTGAGCAGGGAAAGTCCTTCCTTCCTCAAAACAGGGTGGAGTGCCTCATTGCCCTGGCTCAGGAGGTCGTCCAGAGCCATTATGACACTGCAAGGCTATACCTGAGGCTGTTGAGAATGATGGCGGTGGCCATCCCCACTGTTCCACTGGTAAGGCTCCACATTCATGTCCTCCAGTGGACTCTTAAGAGAACAATGGGACCAGCACATGGACAATTTAGATCAGTTAGTGCTGGTCTCCTCCCCAGTCCACAAGGTGCTCCAATGGTGGATGGACCCCATGAACCTTCTTTTGGGGGGGGGGTTCCCTTCCAGATCTCCTGCCCCAGCAGATTCTCACCATGGATGCTTCTGGTTTGGGCGGAGGGGGCTCATCTGGGCCCTTCTCAAACTCGGGGCTCTTGGTCCCAGATCGAAACCTCCCTGCACATCAATGTCCTGGAGATGCAGGCGGTTCTGTATGTCATGCAGGCCTTTCAGAATCATCTCCTCCCAGGCCAGCTTTTGATTCAGACTACCTCAGTGTCGTGTACTACATCAACAAGGGGGGGGGCACATTTGAATCCCCTGTGCAGGGAAGCCATGAATGTGGTACTGGGTGCGCTAGACCACTATCTGATTCTCTCTCAGTGGTTCATATCACAGGAGTGCTAAACGCCGTAGCGGACAGCCTCAGCCGGACACAGTCCAGCATGCACTAGTTGGGAGCTTCTCTCATCCGTAGCAGAAGATCTGTTCGACAGATGGGTCATACAGAGTTGGACCTTTTTGCGTCCCCGCTCAATTCAAAACTGCCCAGTTTCTGCTTGCTCAATCCAGGGCCTGGAGTTTTCTGGAGAGACGTGGTGTCCCTCTCCTGGAGCAGGAGGTTCCTTTACACCTTCCCTCCATTTCCTCTGATTCAGAGGGTGCTAATCAACTGCAGATGGGGTGCCAGCATGATTCTGGTAGCTCCATTCTGACTTCGCCAGATATAGTTCCCATTACTACAGCAGCTGGTGGAGCAGCTACTTCTCTTTGCAGGAATCTGACACAGGCTCATGGGACCCTAATCCATCCCAACCTTAAGTCTCTCCGTCTGCATGCTTGGCACCTGATAATGTAACTATCACCAGTGTTGGGGTTTCCAACAGGGCAGAGGATGTTCTTGTGGCTGCTCGAAAGCCCTCCACTCAGGCCACATATGCTGTGAAGTGGAAGAGGTTTGCCATCTGGGCTGCCAAACTTAATCTGTACCCTTTCACTTGTCCAGTGAACCAGATTCTGGACTGTCCATTATCGCTGTCAGATTCAGGTGTCTAGTGCTCCTCCCTCAAGGTGCACTGTATGGCTATTTTGGCCTTTCATGAGCTAGTGGGTGACTGCACCATAGCTCAACTGGATGTTTCCCGTATTTTCCTGAGGGGCATCCTGCATCTGAAACCTCCAATCCATTCTCCTGTCCAGGCTTGGGATTTGAATTTTGTTTCAGAAAAGCTGACTGTCTCCTTTTGAGCCAGCTGCGACTTGTGAGCCACACTTCCTTTCTTGGAAAGCATTATTTTTGGTTGCGGTAACTTCTGCTCTAGTGCGAGGAGCCTTCTTTGATTTTTCACAAAGACAGAGTATCTTTGCGTATGAATCCCAAGTTTCTCCCTACGGTGGTGTCTTGAGTTTACCCTCAATCAATCCATCCACCTTTCTGTTTGTTTTCCTGAGTGTGCCAATCCAGGGGAAGCACTACACCATATGTTGGATGTGTGCAGAACCTTGAAGTGCTACCTGCTTCGAAAGCTTTTTGTTTTGCCCCAGGTAGAGAGGGCATTCGGGTTTCCAAACAGTGTTTATCTAAATGGTGGCTAATTGCATTATGTTCTGCTGCAGTAAGTATGGCAAAGAGTTGCCTGGGGCTGTAAAAGCTCATTCCACCACAGGCATAGCTACCTCAGTGGCTTGTTTTCGAGGGGTGTCAGCCACTGACATTTGCCTGGCTGCCACCTGGAGTACTGTCCATACTTGCACCAAGCGCTACAGTCTGGACATTGCCTCAAGAGCCTGTACTGGATTTGAAAGGGCTGTGCTGCAGGGCCTCCTGTCTTAAGCTTAAGGTTGGCCTTCCTCCCAGACTGTTCTGTTGCACCTGTAACTGCTGGGACTTTTATTTTTTCCTACAGTGTGACCTGCTGATTGAGATACCTCTGAAGAAGATCGAACATTTATGTAACTGTAACAGTAGATCTTCGAGGGGCTCTGTCATGAGGTCTGCCTTCCCTTCCCTTCCACCATTCCTCTTCTCTTTTGGGGGAACGCGTTCCTGGAACTAGCTATCTGGTGTATCCAGCCTTTTGTACAGGTCTGGGCACCTCTCTCACTCCTCAGTCCTCCATGGCTAGAGCTATGCTCCCTTTGTCTCTGGGAGGAAAGAACTGAGGAGGGAGCGGGGCCGCGCTCACCTTTATAGGGTTGGTGACATCGTCACATGACATCTGCCTGGGTGGCCCTAGTTGTGCTACTGAAAATCTTCCGTGTGAATCCTGCTTCGCCAGCGGTGAAGTTTGAATGGTGTGACCCGATGACTGAGATCCCCTTGAAAATCTACTGTTGCGGTAAGTTCTTATGTAACTGTTCTTTCACTCTCCTTATGCTGGTCACATGGCTTCATTATCACTGGGGTTTTCCCTCTTAGGCTTCTGTAGAGGCAGGAAGTAGACTTTTGACACAGCAGCACAGACTAGCACTCCTGTGGATTGTGCCTGTCTTCTTCTTGCCTCCATGAAGTTAGGTGACTTGGTACACAGCTCTGCTGTCCCAAACTGACAACAGCACAGGACATCATTTGGACATGGATCTTTTTCTACATTTTTCTTTTAGCCGACTGTGAACATCTACCATTACTGGGTAAAGCGACCTATACAGAAGTGCAAGGGATTTTACACTTGGCTATAGCAGGCTCAGCAGAAGAATTGGGGGTGGGGCGGGTGGGTCTCTTATGTGAATCACCCTTCACTTAGCCCCATTAAGCATGGTCCTACATTGTTCTGTTTTTGAACTTGATTGCTTATCTGCTGTGATCCGAACAGGTACCGGCAGGCAGTGGCCGAGACATGGATTGAAGGTGCACTCCGTTGTAATAGCCTCAGACTGTAAGTAATGCTGCAGTTCAGGTTGGACCTACACATGGATTGATGGTGCACTCCAGTATAATGGCGTCAAACTGTCATTAATGTTTTCTTTTAGCTGGGTAGCCACTGCATTGATTCAGAGTGGAGATGCGATCCCAGCAGGTTACATCCATGTGGGGTTGGCCATCCTTTTTATTTGTACTGCGCAGCAAGTGCGAGACGGGAGTCTTTTTTTTTTTTTCCTCTCTTTCTCTCTGCAGCAAGTGTGCCACAGAGCAGGCCCCACTCGGAGGTGAATGCAGTTTTTCAGACCCAGCCAGTAAAATAGGCAGCATTGGGCATTCAGATGGGGGCACTATATCAGCAGGGGGACCAGAGTCGGATAGACCTCCGTGCTGCTGTAGACATGATCGTTCATGTGAACTGGGTATGTAACAGCTGGCTCTTCTGAACACGAACTGTGGGAAGGCCAGGGTCAGATGTACCTCTGCACTAATTTCAGTGCCATCTTTCGTGTGCATTGAAGGTGAAACAGTCGCCTCATCTGAACCTGAATTGCGGGGAGGCCAGGGTCAGATAGACCTACCTGCTGCTTGTAGGCACCATCCTCTGAATGAATAGGGTGCGATACAGCCAGCTCCACTGAACGTGAATTGCATGCACGGCAACAAGTACTTAACTCCCTATCCTTGCCACAGGACAGCGTTCATGGGGTTAGGGCTCTGGACATGATTCCTTAACCCCTCCTCTTTTTGTCTTGCCCAGAGGCAGCCAACCTACACAGTTGATTGAGGCCTGGTGCGTGATTCTGGCTGGTGCACATATCAGTATCACCAGTCAGTGGCACAGACGAGGGCATAACGAGGTAGTCTGTGTGCAGATGGGGGGGCTCAAACAAGACCCCAACTAGAACTGATGGCTGTCAACAACATGCATCCCTGTGGCAGCAGTAGTGCTCTTGAATCTGGGCCTTTTGAGTGTGAAACAGCATACATCATAGATTCGGACAGGCTCTGCCGACCATGTTCCTCAGGGTCTTGAGCCTGAAGTAGCACAGCTCACACTACTCTGGTTGAACTACTACTGCTGTAATAAGGGGGCCGGGGGTGGGGTGCTACTGAGCAGTCAGCAAGGAAGCCGCACTAATCTTGCGCTCCTGGGACAAAGTCGAATAAAACTGCCTAAAGGGACTCTGTTAGCCTTTCTTTATCTTTTGACAGTTTCTAAGATGTCCCTTGTTATGGTGCCTGTAGCTTTTATAATGTTCAACAATGTAATACTGGGCCCCCAGTTTTCATACATTTACCCTTTAATGAAAAAATAGTAACCTGAGCAGTCCGCCTTTTCACACAGCTCTCAGTTCAGTCACATGTTCCTGTCATGAACATGGGACCAGAGGCACCAGTAAACTGGTACATGCTCGAGAACTTAAGTCTTGGGGGATATTTAGATAACAGCACACATTGAAAGGTTCCCAGCTCCTGAATGTGTGAAAGTCTGATAAGTGTAAACTGAGCAGTCTGACAGTGGTTATGGAGTCCCGTAAGGAGTCAACTCGCAGATGTTACATATTCAGGTGGAAGAAGTTCTCGATCCAGTGCCAGGATAAGGAGCTTGATCCCCTTAACTGCCCCATGGCAAGCATTCTTGACTACCTTTGGTCCTTCTCTATTAGCCCTGTGAGCGACCCATAAGGTGCACCTGGTAGCCATATTTGTATCCCAGGTGTGGGCTGATTTGCCAACGATATCCCAGGAGAAGGTTGGGTACTTTTTCAAAGGTCTAGACCAGTTGGCCCCTTTGGTGTGCGAAGCTTTTGCTTTCATGGGGCTTAATGCTGATGTTTGCAGTACTAATGGGCAAGCCGTTTTAGCCAGTGCACAGGTGTGAAATGTCTCACCTGTCATGGAAGACTGCCTTCTTGATGGCGATTTACAACAGCCAGAAGGATTAGTGAGCTCCAGGTGCTCTGTGTCTACTTATCTGATCTTAAGTTCCTCCTGAAGGTCATATTAGAGTTTGACCTTAAACAGGCGATCAACTTGCTGGTATGCTTTACTAACCCGACCTTGGAGACCAACCCCAGGCTACACACTCTGGACCTGTGAAGGGTACCCTTCTGTTATACGGAGTGCATGGCTGGAGCTCTGAGGCTCACCAGGTGTTTGGCATATGCTGAAGCCGTGCCTGGCAGACAAGCAGCAAAGCAGAGGATTACCAGATGGATAACATTCTGTATCAACCACTGCTATCAGTTAACTTTGTAGCATGTCTCCCAAGGGCCTTAAAACTCTTTCCACCAGGCATACCGCTGCCTTGGTTGCTGCTTCAAGGGAAATCTGTATATCTCAATATTCAATGCTCTATATCTAGGGTTGCCGGGGGTGGATCTCAGTCACCTGCAGCTGGTGCAGATTGCTGTGGCCAAGTTGTTGATGGGGCTGCCAAGAACTTGCCATATCACACCTGTGCTGCGTGAACTGCACTGGCTGCCAGTGCGATGGAGAATCACCTTCAAGGTCGCATTGCTGACCTATAAGACCCTACACGGTCAGGGACCGGACTACTTGCAAGATCTACGGCCTTACCACCCTCTTCGCTCGCTCCGCTCTGCCGACGAGGGATTGCTAGAGGTTCCCAGGGTTAGTCTTCAATCATCTGGGGCCAGAGCCTTTTCTTTTATGGCCCCAACCCTGTGGAATTCTCTACCTAGTCGGATTCGAGAGTGCCAGTCCACAGAGCAATTCAAGGCTTCTTTAAAAATCTATTTATTTGAGAAAGCCTTTGATTAGGCCAACCTATTGTCTTTTAATTGTTTTTAAACGTATATTTATTTGGTTGTTTATTTGTACTGTATTCATGCTTTGACAGTTTTGAAAAGCGCTTTATAAATAAAATTTGATTTGAAATCCCTTATCAGGAGATCTGCAGGAGGACTGCAACCTGGAGCAAAACGCACACCTTTATATCTCTTTAAAGCATCATCAAATAGGGACTGCTTGGAATCTGCCAGTGTGAATAGTGAACTGAATCTATGCCCTTGGAAACATAAGTTACTCAGCTGTAACCATAGATATTCTATGGACTGGTCTCTTGCAGTAAGTCATTACATATGGGAGTATCCACCAGGTGGCACTCTGACATGGAGACTTCTTCCAGCAGCCTTCCGTGGGGGCCGCCCACACAGCAACACTTCCTGTGGATGTGTGAGTGGGCGGCCCCAGTACCCTCTGTTCATTTTCCTGCTGGCTTCAGCTCACACACTCCTCTCCTGACCTCCTGGGTTGCAGTCTTCGACTCGAACTTGAACCGATTTTCTACCTTTGGGTCTGGGACCTGGTAAGTTGCTCTCGGCACCCCCGGACTTCCATAGCAGGCCTGTGACCCACTCAGTACCCCTTCTGCTCCCAGACTCTGGCTCTCCTCTCTTGCTGGGTTTGGGGCTTCTTTAGGGCCTAGCCTGCTTTTTTTTTTTCCTTCTCCTTTCTACTACAGCAGGCCTGGTGTTCCATTAGAGCTCCCGGATGCCTCAGATCTGCAACTCAGGACGTTGGGTGGGATCGCTGTTTTCTGTTTTTCTGGCCCTCGTTTATCTTGGTCCAGGCCGTGCTCGCCAAAGCCAATGGTGAACAGAGGGTACTGGGGGCTGCCCATTCTTATACACATCCACAGGAAGTGATGTGTGGTCGGCCCCCACGGAAGACTGCTGGAAGAAGCTGCCGTGTGACAGCGCCACCTGGTGGATACTCCCATATGTAATCTCTTACTGCAAGACAGTCCTCGGAAGATCTACTGTTACGGTAAGTTCTTATGTAACTACTTTTTAGGAGTGGTATAGAATTCATATTCACACAACCCACACAACCTCCCATTGCAAGTGGCACACAGATCCCTGCTTCCGGTGTGCAAGGATCTAACATCATGGGGTGGAGATGGAGGATATACCACATAGGTGGCATAAGGGGCTTAGCTTGAAGACTCAAGATTTCTCACCTGTCTCCAGGACAACTGCTAGTATGTGGATGTGAACTGTGTACCATTTCTAGAACTACGGTTACAGGTGAGTAACCTATATTTCTAAGGGCATTGATACAGTTCATTATACACACTGGCAGTCTTCTGGATGGAGGGTGCAAGGCGCGCACCCCATTTAATGAACAGAGCCTGTAGGACCAAGGATCCAAAAGTATCATCCCAATGGCTTATGATGCCAGTGCCTCAGTGAGATATAAAGGTGTGTTCTTTACTCCAGGTTGCAGCCCTCCAGATCTCCTGACCGAGGTTGTCCTTGGAAACAGCCACCGAGGCAGCAGTATGTCTGGTGGAATGAGTCCTGAACCCTTTAGAAGGCTCCCTACCAGCCAGTCTATAGCAGAAGTCAATGCAAGATGTAATCCATGTGGCAGTCATCCACTGTGCTGCCGATCTGTCAGTTGCAGCTTCAGTATATGTATTAAACAGTTGCTGAGCCTCACCCCGAACTCTAGTCTTGCGCTCCTTATAGTAAGACAGCATTCTCGGTAGGTCCAAGGTGTGGAACTTACAGTCTGCCTCTGAAGATGAGTTTAATTAAATTATACTGGAAGGATTATCAGCTGGATAAGGTGAAACACGGATGCAACATTCAGAAGGAACGCCTAGTGGGGGCAGAGGACGACCTTGTCCTTGTGGAAGGCCTGTGCTGCTGTCAAAAGTCTGTTTCCTGCCTCTACAGAAGCTTAAACAGGAAGATTTCAGTAGTAATGAAACCCTGCGACTACCAGTCAGAGAAAGAAAATTTATAGGAGTTCATTTTTCTTGTCAACAGGGAAAGAACCATGACACAGAGAAATGTAAGTCTGAAATCAACCTTATCCAAGCTTGTGAGTGGCTTGAAATTCATTTTGGTCAGATAATCATGCACTTCTTATGCACTAAACACTTTGAAATGTGGGAATATTAATGGAGACTTTATTAAGGGGCTGACCACGGCTTGGCTGGTCAAATTATCCTTGGTAGTATTTTGCAAAGTTGGTAAACAAATGCTGTTATAGCTACTTGCAATATCCTTTGGCATCGTAACAAGAAAAAAAACAACCTGTGTCAGTAGAAATGACACTTTTGGCATACTTTTTTCACCCTTACCTAGCTTTAAAAAGTACCCATGTGGCTGCTGTAGTACATCCTTAACTACAAATTGGTGTTTGTTTTTTTGGGGAGAGTCTATTTTGCTGTTCCAATGAAGGACTTGCATTTTTTTCTTTGTTTTTCCTATATGTTTGCTTCTCTATTCTAGAGCCTAGGTTTTGTGGTTTCGAGTTGGCCCTTGCTGAAAAACTTGCAGTAGCCATATTTGTAAGCATTCAACTTAAATGCAAAAAAAAAGTGGGGTGGCGAGGGTGATGTAATATTAAGTAAAAAGGCATCAGTGCAACATTTTTGCCATAACACGATCTGTTACTTTAAATGAGCATTTAATATGGGCAAAGTTGGTAGGACGAAAGATGGGACGAAAACAAATGACAAGGACATAGCTTGTGTAAAAGCCACAGTGTTGTTTTTATGGGACGAAGCTTCTATTAGAGCAGGAATACATGGAAGGATGTGGCATGGTGGGAGCAGAGCTACTGCAGGTGAAAAAGCAGTAATTACTTCCTTTCAGTATACCAGGAATATTCCTGCAGGACGTACATGCTGGGATTTAGTTTAAATGAAAAACTAGTGTTGGATACAGAAGGCATAGCAGAGCCTCTTGGGACCAGTGATCACCCCATGAAGTAGCTGGGGTAATTTGAGGTTATCCTAGAATCCAGGCGAGGGAACATTAAACTGAAGTCTTATCAGGAAAGAGACAAGGCAGGAGGAGCGCAGTGACTTGTACTGTAGAAGGGAAGTTCGTAAATGGGAGTTGGTTTAAATACTCAAACTGCAGATGTTTGCGGGTGGGGAACCCACAAGCAGATTCCAAGATGATTAAACAAATCTGGGTTCAAAGGACTATGAAGAAAGTGGTTAGCCTGGCCCTAGAGAAGGGGGAGGAGATGCAAACGAATGGGAAGGAATACCATAAAGCCAGTGAAAAGAGAGGTTAAAAATAAAAATGTAAATGTGTTTGCTGTGGATGACAAGCACACACATGGAGATTGTTTTCAGTTTAATTTTGTATTGCTTTAAAAAAGTCATACAAGATTACGTCCGCAAAGGCTATCGGAAAATGTTAAAATGCAATACATTTTGGCATAGAGAGCGGTTAGGCTAGGCATCTATACACCTAGGATTTGGGGGAAATTGTAATGACTCCTAGCAGTAGATTATAAAAGAAGATGGAGTCAGAATTAAGGACTGCCCGGACGGCCTGATGTGCTGCCGTTAGGGAGCGAGCTCAGGACGCATGTTGGGAAAGCAGGCCAGACCTCAGCAGTTGACACAACATTGCACTGCGGTTGGGAGGGGTGGTGGAAGGCAGCCAGTGCCACGGTGAACCCTGTGGTGGCCCAGGACACATTGCTGTATGTAGCTGATGCACTGCAGAGCTCCACCCACACGAGGTGGAGGAGGAACGAATGAAGAGGAGCAACCAAAGGGGGGGGGGGGGAATCCATGTATTGGAAACCGGCACAGTGGGCTGAGGTGCCTAGCATCTTACCACTCCCACACTTGACCCAAGTTTGGGAAAGAGCTTGAGCTGCTGGGGTCATCTGGGGGGGTGCTGGGAGGAGGAGGATCGAGCAGCCATCAGGCAGCTCTGCTCTCCTGAATTGGGGAGGTTGGTCTTCCCAGTACTTGGCTGCCACCGAGTAGTGGCTTAGTGGTAGTTTCGAGCAGATGGGGTGGGGGCTAGACCAGGGTGGGTGGAGTGGGGCCACTAGTATGGGCATGCACACACACTTCCACACGTATAACGTGAATTTGCTGAGGCCCTGGGAAGAGTTAAGGGAGAAAAAAGCACCAGGAAAATAATGGGCATGGCACGGAGTATGATGCCCACTGGCCACACCTCTACCGCCACATTACCAGGCGACCTGGGGTGAGAAACCGAATAATGTGCTTTTTGGGGCGGACGGAGGATGGACCTCCCTCTCCTGACCCTGCCACGGGGAATCCGGGGTGCCCTCACCGCCAGGATCTTGGCAAAGACTATAGATGGTGGGGGGTAGTGGTAGCCGGCAGAAGGGAACTTCCTATGCTGTGGCCCAAGGGAGCAAAAACAGAATATAGAAACAAAAAAAAAAATCCATGTATTTGTTTATATGACGGCCTGGATTCCTGGACTCCACAGGATCGTAATGCCCACTGATACTGGATCCTAGTCAACATATTGGACTGCCGGGTGGGGGGGGCCTTTCCGGAGCCCCAGCCAAGGAGGAGAAGCCATGGGGATGTTAGGAGTAGCACTGGATCCAGGGAAATATGGGGGGTCAATTGGCCAAAATGGAATATATCCCTGGGGCTGGGGTATATCCTTGGGGGATGAGCATGTCTGGGGAGAAAATGCTCAATAGAAAAGAAGAAAAATATATATATATAATATTCATAAATTTGACTGCCCAGCAGTGTGGTTGCACTGCATTGCTGGTGACCCGTGTTCAGGCTTAGACTCTTCCCTCTTTTCTCCTCCACCTCCACAGATCGTGCCTCAGAGGGTCATGAGGGCAGAAGGAAAAAGCCCTCCCCCACAGCAGTCCCACAAGTAGGCAGTAGAGCGGATTCGGCTTTTCTCCGAGCTCTGCTAAGGAGGTCCCCACCACCGCCCTTGGTTGACATTGAGGTGTGTGTGTGTGTGTGTGTATGTATGTATGTATGTGTGTGTGTGTGTATGTATGTGTGTGTGTGTATGTATGTATGTATGTATGTGTGTGTGTGTGTGTGTGTGTGTATATATGTATGTGTGTGTGTGTGTGTGTGTATGTATATATATATATATATATATATATATATATATGTGTATATATATATATATATGTGTATATATATATCTATAATTTTATATATATATATATATATATATAATTTGTATATATCTATTTATAAAATGGGTATATAATTTCCTGCATCTTGATTGGTTAAGAGGTACCATATGCGTGTCCTTATCAGGACATATACTAACAACTGCACTACTTATGCCAAGCAAACGCTGCACTCTGAAATCAGTCGTGCTACCCAGGTCTCTTAACTGCGGCTCCACAACTGGCATCAGATCGAGTGCAAAAGCTGCACCGGAGAGCTCTGCCATCAGCCATCGAAAATCTACCACACTAACCACTGTCGCACTACACAGACAACTAAGCTCTTCAAAGGGGTTGTCTCCGATGTTGGAAACAGAACCCTCCCCCCTTAGAGTCACAGACAAACTCTCTACAAAGCGCACAGTCTCATTTCACAACTAAATAAAACATTTTAAAAATAAAACTGTAACCTGTGTGCTGCAGTCGAAAAACCAAGCTGTAAGAAATGGAATGCCGCCGGTACTGCTTCACCAGAAAAACGCAACTCTCAATTAAATCTTAACCTGTGCCGCGATCAAATATTTAAATACAAAGTACCTCTCCTCCTTTCAAAACATCAGGCAAGCAGGCGCTTCTCCACCATTATCGTCTTTTTTTCAACAGCCATTAGCGGCAAAATGCAAGCCGCACACTATGGTGGCTCCTGTGGGACACGCTCACTCCTAAAGCATAACTGACGTAAGCACCGCCAATGTAACAAAACAGTCACTCTTTGTTAAATCAACAGCAATTAAAAATGAAAAAAAAATGAATTCTACAAAGTATAGCCGTATTGGTGCTCGGACCGGAATGAAACACCTATACAAGAGGAGAATGCTTTAATATGAGTGAAGCTAACAATCATTTATGAGGCTGCCACTGTTTCTTAAAGCACAAAATACTATAAATTATAAAAGAACGAATAGCACATAAACTTCCCTGTTGGTGTTGATGGAGAGGTCTGGAACACTCATAAAACAAAGAAATTATATTATAGAGGACTATATTTTTTTTCACTATTTCACCTATTGAAAGCTTTTGTTTGTTACTCTTGAAACTCTGTTTCTACTTTATTTACAAAGTGCAGTGCCCATTTATAAGTGGAATAAGACACTCCGAGGTGTGGTTTATGGCTTGATAAAAACACGCCCAGGTGCTAAAGTCACTTCGCCAGTGCCTCGTGCCTCATCACGCACCTGGGCGTGCTCTTACTGCATCATAAACCACACCTCGCTCGTCTTATTCTCACATACACTACCGGTCAAAAGTTTTAGAACACCCCATTTTTCCAGTTTTTATTGAAATTTACGAGGTCAATGTCTCAATGTACTCTGAAATTAAAGCATAGAACAAATAAACAATTGGAGATAAAAGAAATCATAGAATCATTTTGTTTAACAAAATTTAATCTAAATTTTGACTCATCAAAGTAGCCACCTTTTGCAGATATACTGTAACTTGAACACACTTGTGGCATTCTTCCTACAATGGACATCAAATATTGTTGGAAGTTCTTCCAACGCTGTTGCAGAAGTTCCACAAATGCGTTGCACTTGTAGGTTGCTTTGCTTTCACCCTTCTGTCCAGTTCATCCCAAACCAGCTCGATGGGGTTTAAGTCTGGAGACTGTGCTGGCCATTCCATGATTTGAAGCCTACCGTCTTGTTGTTTTCCTCGAAGGTAGTTCTGACATAGCCTGGAGGTATGTTTTGGGTCATTATCTTGCTGTAGGATGAACCCCTGACCAACTAGGATTAGACCAGAGGGTATTGCATGGCGCTGCAAAATGCTGTGGTAGCCCTTTTGGTTCAGGGTGCCAGTCACTCTGTGCTGTTGTCCTGTGAGCTGCCTATCACGCAAGCTGTTGACTCTCAGAAACTTGTCTTCTGATTCTGTTGTGGCTTTGGGTCTGCCAGACCTCTTCCTGTCAGTTTCCTCCAGTTTCCAAGTGCCTTTTGATGGTGTAGGAAACTGTACTCACTGACACCTTGGCTTTCTTTGCAATTTCTCTACAGCAGTTTTTGCTAACCTAAACTTTTTTAACCTCTAGCAGTTTACCGCTTACCTTTGTACCATTTCAGGTTATTCACTGGACTTGAATTGCTTAAATTTCAATAAAAACTGGAAAAATGGGGGTGTTCTAAAACTTTTGACGGTTGTGTGTGTGTGTGTGTGTGTATGTGTGTGTGTATGTATATATATGTGTATATATATGTGTATATATATATATATATATATATATATATATATATATATATATATATATATATATATATATATATATATATATATATATATATATATATATATATATATATATAATATATAGACACGTGTCGCTCAGAACCAATCACCTGTGTTTCCCATTAGCAAGCTATCCTGCTCTACCACTAGTGGCAGTGACTGCATTTAACACAGTTACCACTGCTTGCCTCTTTAAGCCACCATGTTCCAGTCCCTTCCACTGCGCCGCCTCCTTTTAATTTTATTCTCCTCTCCCCCACCTATCCCACATTCTGCTCGCCACACACCCTCTCATCCTCCACTTTTTCTCTACCCCTGCCTGGCCCACCCCTACACTCCCACTTCCACTCCATACACCCTTCACTGCTCCACTTGAACGTACTAAATGTTGAGGCCCTTCTCCGGTACTTAAACCTCCGTGACCCATCCTCCAGGAGTAAATCTGGTAAAGGCAAGCAATCACCCTTCCATACCATTTCTGCTTCTACTCCTGACTGGTGACATACATCCAAACCCTGGGCCTTTAGTACCCAGACCAACCTCGCAGAGTCCCACACCCCCTTCCACCCTGTCCCCTGACTCCCTCTCCAAGGGCCTCCGTATATTTCACCTCAACGCCAGGAGCCTCCTCCCCAAACTTGATGCCCTCACCGTCTGGACCACCCAATACCAACCAGACATACTTTACATCACGGAATCATGGCTATCTGCTCGAATCTCCAACCCCACTCTCAACATCCCTAACTATATCCTGTTTCACCAGGACTGCGGGAAGCATGGCGGGGGGGGGGGGCGGCAGCACTGTACGGCAAGCACTCCATCACATGCTGCATAATATTCAAAGAATCCTGTCCCTCCTCCCATGAATCCATGGTTGCTCACCTATCCTTTCCATCGTCCACCCCCTCTACATTGGGGTTCTGTACGCCCCGCCAGAATCCTCACCGGACTCCCTTGTCAAGGCCATCTTGGATATCTCCTTGAGTACCTCTAATGACGAACTCATTTTGCTAGGCGACTTCAATCTCTACTGGCTCTCCTCCTCCACCAAGCCCACTGCCCTAAGGATTGAGGCCCTAAATCTCTCCCAGTTAATTCTGGAACCCACCCATCTAAACCACCGGTCCCAAAGCCATACCCTCCTGGACTGGATTCTGTCTACCCATCCACACAGGATCACCTCCTCAGGCATCTTCTCTGATGCCCTTAGTGACCACTGCATAACTTATTGCGCCCGCAAAATCTACTCCCTGCACTCCATTCCCAAATTCATCTGGTCTCGCCCCCTACACCACCTAAACGAGGTGGCCCTACAGCATGACCTAAGAACAGTAGACTGGTCCCCAGTCTGTTCCACAACAGACGTGGACCTCGCCCTATCCCACTTCTGTAACATTCTTCACAGTACCTGGGACTCCCACGCTCCCCTCAGGAAAGCTAGAGTTAAACGGCACCATCACTCCTGGATCACATCTGAATGCTTTGCCCTGGGCCGAAACAGGGACAAGGCATGGAGGCTATATAAAACCTCCCTTGCCACCCATGACCTCCAAGCTTACAAACACCTTAGAATTGAATGTACAAAAGCCATTCGGCAATCCAAGTTGTCCTACTTCAAAGCACAACTTACACGGAACCAAAATTCCCCTACGTCCTTCTGGAAGGTGATCAACTCCCTCACCAACCCACCCTCAAAGCAGACCTGTCCTGTCCTAAGCATCAACGGCAAACCTGTCTCAGATCCTGCCTCAGTAGCAGAACTGTTCATCTCATTTTTTGTTTCATGTGCCCTGCCAGACTCCACCCCTCCACTACCCGACTTTTCCAAATCCTCCCCCACCTCCTCTGGATCCCACTTTTCTCCTTTCACTTCCCTGGAAGTCTACAATGCTCTCACCTCCCTAAACTAGTCCATACCCAGCCGTGACGGCATGCACCCCAGATTGCTCCGCATCTCAGCCCCAGCCATAGCTGCACCCTTAACACACTTACTCAGTCTCTCGCTCACCACGGCCACAGTTCCTTCTGCCTGGAAAAGGGCCAGGATCCTCCCTCTGCACAAAGGTGGCAACCTCTCCCTGCCAGGTAACTACAGGCCCATCTCACTTCTCCCCTCCCTCGCAAAAATCCAAGAATCCCTTATGCTCGCAAAACTGTCTACTTTTCTCTCCTCCAACAGCTCCTTCTCACCATTTCAGTCAGGATTTAGAAAACACCACTCCTCTATCACTACCCTTCTACGAGTAACTGACTCTGTCCTAACTGTCATGGACACCAGTCAAACCACCACCGCGGTTTTCATTTACTTGGCAAAAGCCTTCAACTCTGTCTCCCACTCCCTGCTGCTCCACAGACTTAGCTCTTTCGGCCTTGCCCAACCTGCCATCAGCTGCTTCCACTCATCTCCAGAACAGACAGCAGTCCGTACAAATTGGAGACACCCTCTCCCGCCCTCTACCCATCCTCTCAGGAGTCCCCCAAGGCTCCATCCTTGGCCCCATCCTCTTCTCCCTTTTCATAAATGGCCTCCCCCTCGCCTGTCTCTCCTCAAATGTGCATCTGTACGCCGACGACACTATCATCTGTGCCTCGGGCCCCTCCCACGACAGTGTTCTCTCAGTTCTTCAAAATGACTTCAACAGAGTCCAGTCCTGGTTCCTGAAAAACCAGCTTAAACTCAATGCCAAAAAAACTGTAACTGTGGTCTTCGGCTCTAGAAAAAAGCTTGCCTCCCTACCTGCCCCCCTGCAGTCACCACTCTGGACAACTCCCCCCCTCGAGTTGGTCCCTGCCTTCAAGTACCTGGGAGTCTGGCTGGACAGTCCCCTCAACTTCTCCACCCATGTTGAGGCAATCTGCGCCAAACTCCGGCTGAAGCTCGCCATTCTTTATCGCCACAAAGCCAGCTTGCCCCTTTCCACCCATAGTGAACTTGTGCGGGAAACGATTCTGCCTGTGCTGGACTATGCGGACGTCATCTACGAAACGGCCCCTACTTCATCCCTTTCCAAACTTGACATACTACTCAACTCTTTGTTGTTTTGCTACTGCCTCTCCCCCACTTACTCATCACTGTCTCCTCTGCACCACCCTTTCCCTGGCCCCACTCTCACACAGGAGAACCATCCACAGCGCCTCCCTCATAGCTAAATATTGGCTAGGCTCCCTACCCCCTACCACACTGCCTGCCTTTCGCCAGCCAATTCTCTTGACTACTCCCTCCGCCACAGGGACGCACGCACTTTACACCTCTCGTGCCCCCACAGCGTTGCTGGCAAAGCTTCCTTTTCGTACACTTCTCCTGTGGAACAGTCTTCCACCTTGCCTTCTCCAGGCCTCCTCCCTCTCAGCTGTTAGGCTACTTCCACCACCTCCCTGCCTCAGATGCTCCATTGAGGCCCCCCCCCAATTTGTGTCCAACTCTCAGAGGTGGCCATGGCCATTACTGTACCACAGGTCTCAAAGTAAATTCATGCGCCTCTCTCATATATTTCAAGGACTTGCCTTACCATACTGCAATCATTTAAAGCCTGCACTGTTTTTCTGATGAAGTACTCACTGCCTGTATTCTGTAATTACTATTTTTTACTTTTTTCTGATGTTGCTCATACTGCCTGTATTCCTAAATACTTTTGTACCTCTTGTATAACTCAGTGTACTCTTGTACCCTGGTCGCACATGGAAACGAGCCTCGGCTCAGTGTGCCTTTCCCGGTAACCAAATTTTAAATAAAAAATAAAATAAAAAGTGGGTATGCTAGGGCTGGGACAGCATGCAAGCTAGGGAATGATGGCACAGAGTTCTGTCACCACAGTGACTCCTACAGTTGGCCGAGGAGCTTGTTTTGTTCATGTGCAACCATGGCCTATAGTGTTAGCTTATGGCCATGCAGGAAGTGATGGGGACATCTGTAGGTCATAAAAGAGCAGGAGCAAAAATGTCTGCTAGCAGGATGACACTGCCACTCTTAGGCTGTGCTGTTTCACTGGATCTGCACAGTGCTGGTTTTGGGGAGGATCACTGGACTCTGAGGTAGCCTGAGGAAGGATGGGGGTGTACTGACTGCAGAATAAAAATAAAAAGTCAAAATAAAAATACATTTTAAGGAAAAATGAGCATAAATACTAAAGTGTATTCAAAAAGAGAGGGGTTTTATATTCTAAACAAAAGGAACCTTGATCCGACTGATAAATAGAGGACATGCAATGCATCTCCACATGTGAGGGGACAGGATCGTAAGTCTTGGAGCCAAAAGTTATAAAAAAATATTTGAGGATATTTTCTCCAGTAGGCCACACCTTTGGAACTATAAGCCATCAACATCAGGACCACTCTGACTTTCTTAGTCGTGGGCCACCCACAGTGACACGCAGTGTCAACATGTATATAGTGTGGGTGGGCCCCATCACTCCTTAGTTCTTTATCCTGCCATTGATCGTCCTCATTGGACCTGCTGAAGGAAATATCATTAACCAAGCTGTTGCAGTTTTATTTTACTTTTATTTAGGTTACTATCGTCGTCTCTTTATGCTGCTGAAGTTGAAAGAGTCTTTGTTTCTATATTGTTTTATTTTTTTGTATATTTTCTTTACTCCTCTATCACTGGTCCCTTGGGTCTCTCTCCAGCTCTGTCTGAACCCAACCCACTGTCTCACTCGGTCTGAGACTTCCTCATTCATACCTCAGACAGGCATCCTTCCAGTTCCTCGGTAGCGACCGACTACTCAGCTCTGAGCCCCCCGGGTAAGGGCCGTCATAACTCCTCAGACTCTGTATCTCAAGGGCCAAGTTGCCACCAGAAGGAATGGAGGACTCGGAAACTGGATGGTGCAAGTCCAGCGGTGAGCATCAGTGAGTCGGGTGGGCAGGCCCTCGCCTACACGGGTGGCAGTCTTGTTTTTTTTTTTTTTGCCATTTTCTTGGCTCCCCGGAGCTCGGATGTGCAGTGATGTCCGGCGTGTGATGGGCGCGCTCCCACACCTGCCCACAGGACGTCCGCTGAAGCTCCCATACCTCTTTGTTGTGGTCTCCACAGCATGCGACCCCGCTCCACCACCAGAGGTCGCCCAAGCTATGGCAGACTGTACTTACCACCACCCGAGGAGAGGAGAGCAGTCCAAGCGAAACGGCGAAATCCTCTCCTGCCTGCCAGCCCGGCAGCCTAATGTTTCCGAGCCCAGGTCGCTGGTGTGGCGTCCAGCGCTCAACCCTCAGTGCCACTGGGCCGGCTATTGTTTCTACAAGTGTGGATATAAAAGTTATAAGCAAGACATGCATGTGGTTTTTGTGTGCTGTCTGGCCTGTCTCACAACGTGAGAACTTGTAAGATTTGCCACTGCTTCAGCCAGACTACAAGGTGATGCCATAAGAAGGCTCTAGAAAATGTCCTTGCATTAAAGGCATTACAAGCCACGGAGAAGTAAAAAGGCTCAAACTCTGCTGCTCCCTCACTGCCTGCTGAGAAGCAGTCATCCACGTCCAAGGACAAGGAACAGCTGTCATCCTGGGCCACTTCATCGTCCAGCCACAAGCGCAGACACAGAGATGACAGGTGTGCTTCGCTGGTGAGGTGCTGGTCGCCCTTGAGAAAAGGTACATCCTCTTCTGCATATGCTCTGGCGTAGACTACAGGTCCCTCGACCATTGTTGAAACACCAAGGTCAGGGCTTGGTTTAGGCACTGCCACACTTACTATGGATGGTGTGATACCATAGTCGTTGGCAGTGGTCCAGATAACTTTTAGGAAACAGAAGCATTTACTACTAGCTTCTTCCACCTGGTAGTATTTTCATCCAAATGGTAGTAATATCCGTTGACCCATCTCGTACCCCACCTGTAAACCAAGTTTCAATCTTGACCTTGACTCAAAGGGTTGTAATGCCTAAACATTAATAAATTAAAAAAAAAAACACTGGGTGCTTGCAGCCACTGATTGTGTAATACTGCTGTGGAGTCTTACTGAGACCTTATTCCAAGTAGTTGTTAACTCTTCATAGATTAATCCTGTAAGCTTTAATTGTGGGAATCGTGAAACCAAGATCGAGGGCTTCAGGGAGCAACCTCTTCAACTAGATCAGCAGGTCTCCTTCTTCAGTCCCTCCAGGAATGTCCTAAGAGCCTCACATTTGCAGATCGAGCCAGATTTTCAAGTTGTTCGATGCAGCTCTGGACCACAGTTTGCTCTTTGATCATTGCACTAGTAGTCAGTGCGTTCCATGTATTGTTCCGTTACCACAAGTTTATCATTCTGCTGGTCTAACTTCTTGTCAAGTTTTTGAATAGTTTGGTTAAGCATGGAAGTAGCCCTCTGTTAAGACTTAATATTTGATCCTTTAGCAATATTTTCTGATGGTGGGTTCATGGCTGGAGATTTTGCAGGCCCTGTAGCCCCTCTCGAAGTCTCTTTCCTGCTCCCCTCAGTTGTCCCATCACCAGAAAAGTCCACCATTATACTCTAGGAACTTCTTAGTAGGAGTATGTCTGCTTGAACAGCAGAAATTAAATTTCCGCTGTGTTAAAATAATTACAATCTTGGATATGAAGCTTGAGCTGGATGCGTCTTTCCACTCTCCCCCCTTCCCCTTTTAACGTGCTATGTATCCCCTCCCCCCGTACTCTGCAGCTTCCTCGTCCTGTCCTCAGGACCACATGGCACCTCCTGATCCCCTTCCCCCTCCCAGCTGCAGCCACTTACCTCCAACGATCTTTGGTGTTGCCCCCAGGCAGGGCCAGGGTGAGGAACTGCCCCTGGATATTCGTCTCGTCAGGCAGTGCATGCACTGGCAAGACATGAAACCGTGGATATACTGGGACTGCCACTGTCATAGAGGTGCTGGGGTTGCAGTCTTTTTTTCCCCTGTAAGTACCCCCCTGAGACGTCACATGCAAGATTGTCCAGGTGTGTGTGGGCACACTGTGTGCATCCCCACACCGTTGGCCATGGCATTCCCCTTCCAAGTCAGTCTCCAGCTGCAGTGCCATCTGTGGTCACCCAGGTGGCAGTCTCGCAGTGGGGCTCGGAGCCCCCCGTCCCCCCACTAGACTTTAATAACCCAGACTCAATCCCAAACTCAAGTTGCCGGTGTCATGATCAGTAGCACTACCGCTGCACCGATGGTTACGGTACATTTTTTCTTTTATTTGTGTTAAATACTTGGTATGCTTTATCCCCTGTTGCTCAGTCCTCCTTGCCTTGTATTCCGACTAATGTTTTGGTATTCACTGGCTGCAGTGCCCCACGACTGGCGCCCCATGGAGACACCCCTGGCCATGCTCCATTAGCTCTAGAAGAACTTCAGTAGGGATATTACATAGTGAGTCCAGCAGGCTGTGTGGGGCTGGTGAGAACGGCGTCATCCTGCAGCTGAGGGTTTTCAATATAGTTGCACCCCTCACCCTGTGACACCAATGGAGCACAGAGTGCGTTTGTTCCCACATGCGCCTAACCTGCTGTCATCCGTCCCTCGGCTCCGGTGTTTGTCTGCCACCTGTGGTTACTCTGGCGACTGCACAGCACCAGATGCTTGTGTCTGTCCTCAGCGACTGAGTGTACATAGGGCGCTCGATCCACCTCTCCCTGGCTGGCCCGTGCTCCGGGATTGTTCTCCAACCTGGCTTGTGTGCATCTCAAGTGGTAGCTGTACTGTACTATGACCCAGCAGTAAGTCCTTGCGCAACTATTCTTTTCTCCACCTTCACAGGTGGTTATAAGTCAGCCTATTCGATTTTAAAAAATGGGCAAGAAAAATCTGCTAAAATCCAGTAGTCTTCTGGTTGTTCCCATGACCGTACATTATTCTACAGTGACTGCACGCCTGCAGTTCTTTTCATCCTTCAGAACCTTCTGGACATTTTCTAAGACGGTCCACTACAGGGTGTGTAGTCATGCTCTGATGTATGCACTCTGCCTGTGGCCACGTATGTCGCAACACACACCAAGGCGTGTGTATATCTGAGCATGCCTGTACACTCGGTAGTGGATTATTTATTACTTCTGCAGTGTCTGATTACTTGGTATAGCTTTTAAATCTTTCTGTGAGGATTTAACTGTTTCCCTTATTTCAATTGCTGGCTTCAGTGTTGCAGATGTGTATTGTGAGGTCATCAGTATCGTGAAAGCAGCACTCTGATTTGTTCAGTATTCCGTTGTGTTTTACTCAGCTGTGCTAGATATCAGTTGTGACATTCTCCAGAATGCAAGATATTGTGTTATCTTTCAAAGTGAGTACAAAAGTATCAGTTTTATTGGATCACCAAAAATGCCTTTGATAAATCCTGCAGGAAAGTCTGTTTTAAGTAGGGCTGTCTGACGCAGGGCCCCACAGGCCCGGTGTTCATAAGGAAATGTCCAGCAATACGTTTAGTCTCTGGGATGCATGGATCTAGACTGGACTGTAAATGGGAGCACAAAGGTTTTGTGCGTGGTGGTATAATCCCCACTCTGAGAATTATTGCACACCATTGTGCTTGTGTGGGAAAACATTTTTATTGCCAGAATTAGTTCTTGTCCAAAAGTTGTCAGGTCTTCCTCCTAAAAGTAGAAAGCTCTGTGTGTAGGTGTCATTTGAACAATTTATTTTTCTTCATTATTTTTAGCACATTTTGGCAGTTTTCCCTGTGGAATGAGTTAGTTAGGCTTGTTGCTGTTGTGTAATCACTTCACAGCCCCTTTTCTGCCCTGCGCTGCATGAATCATCAGCATCTTTACTGTGAGGGCGCAAGGTTCCAAGATGCCTCAGGCACAGGCGCACTGACGGGGAATGGGCATCTGACAGGAACGGTCATCCTGGTTCATGTGAGGGGTTTAAGTCGGAGGGAATACAGAAATCATTCATCTTTAAACATTAAGTTTAACCATTTTTTTTTCCAGGATAAACTTTTGTAATTGGATTAGGCCTTCAGCTTGTTTTTAAAGGGAAATGATGCCCCACATCTTGGTGAGGGTCAGTCCCTGATTAGGCATTTTGCTCATAAAGTACAATAATACCTGGTGATGCTGTATTTTTGTTTTGTTTTCTTTTTAATTTGGTTGATCCTGCCAGCCCTCTTGCACAGCATTTTGTAACAAGCACCTCTAAGGGTGCATCCCATAACCTCCTACATCTGACGTCCGAGCCGGAGATTAGCAGTAGGATGGAAGAGAAGTGCTGTATTTATAACAGATGAAGCCATTAATGTGTCTAGTTTATTCTTTACTGATCCTGGTGCCATACAGAGCCAGAGTTTAGAGTGCCCAATGGTTGTTCTGCAATCAAGTCTTGAATCCTAGAGATGGAAGCCTTACTGTACCCAGGAATGTTGGGGATGGCGAGGCACTAAAGGTTTGTGTGGTGCCTTTCCACGGTAAAAGGGAAATTGAATGGTTACCGAAGCGCCTTTCTGCAGTTACTTAAAATCTGACCTGTTGGTGTGACTTCTCTTCTGCTGTAACTGGAAATGTGACCTACTGTTGTGGCATCTTTCCTGCTGTAACTGGAAATATGACCTGTGTTGGAGTGTTTTTTTTTTTTTTCCCTGCTGTATCTGGGAATGTGACCTGTTGGTGCAATTTCTTTCCTGCTGTAACTGGAAATGTGAACTGAGTGCCTAAAAATCTGCAGCGGGTTTAGCAATTGTGCTGCGGCCAAAACAGTTTGAAGCGTAAAAAGCCGGCAGCGGCCTTCAGACACTGGAGTTGCAGACAAGAGAAAGGAAAGCACAAAAGCTGGTTATTACCGTTATGGTGCAGAATCCTTTACTAAAAGTGCAACGTGCATGACCACGGTTAGACTTTCCGTTTGAGTTCACAGAGGCAGTCTTCTCGTATTTAAAGTCCATATGGGTACTGTAGTACTGGTGCCCTACTAGCATCTCCGTATGCTGGGACCGATGGGTGTCATGCATGTGCACTTTTTCAGAGGCAGCTTGGAAACTAGCCTGAAGTGCCCTTTAAGTCATATATGTAGTTAGCATCACAATAAAAAGTGAAAAGTGACCTTGTGAAGTGCAGTGGTGAACAGCATAATGATTATGCATAATAACATATAAAGATAAATACATTTTTAAAAACAGTATTGAATTAAAGAAAGGTGCATGAAATTGTTATACTCCCTCCAGCGTTCCTGACCATTTTGTCAGCAAGCTAAGGCCTCTGGAAGTTTTACAGAGATATTTGTAATACTGCACTGCTGTACTAGGAGCAGTAACATACGCACATCTTCATATTGGTTCAACTAGAATACTTCACTGGGGTGTTCATATAACACCTTTATTGTACCTACACTAACTGTACCACATGTCAACTTTGGATATGGGATGAAAAAAGATATATACAGCACTAAAAATCAATAAAACTAAATCACTTCCTGGTGAAACGTTTCAATAAATAACTTCCTAGCGTAAAGACAACATGAAAGTCGAACATGACTTCTCACTAGAACTAAAATTATTCTGAAATTCAAACCTCCAGGAGAACGAATCCAAGTCGCTAAAGGTGTTTGATATAGAAAGGTAATTTCAAAGACCTGGGGAAAAAATACATAATGTTAAACAATTGCGTATCACTGGGACACTCTCACAGTTTTCTGAAAAAGGCAAGTTAAAACATTAAAGCGACAATATTCTTGTAACTAATCAGTAGCCTGCAATCATGAGGGCTAATTTATTCCAAAAGGGAAACGTATTTCACAGGAAAGAGGGCCACTTCAAACTTGCCAATGAAACCAGGTGTACATGTAGCTTCTATTGTAAAAATCCAGTAATGCTGTATTTTTAGCTGTACATTGTCTTCCATGAATTAATCTTCACCATTGATTCATATGTGTGGGTCAGGACCAGAGGTACTGGGACACTGTGGGAGCATTTTCTTAAGGGAATGGAGCAGACGTCGGCAACTGATGCTGCTCATGTGCAGCACATACTCTTGTGGTGCCACACCATGGCCAGTAAGTTGTCGACTCCCTCACACATCTCAGTTCTGTTCCCTCTTCCCCCATCGAATGCACACTGCGAGGTTGATAGTGCCACAGTTCGACCATCTAATTTTGTTCTGCGCCACCACCAAGTTTCTTCTTTTTCGTGGTGTTGACTTAGTTTTTTTTGTTTTGTACGTGAAGTGGAGTCTGAGAAAAAGGGGCCAAAAAAAAAAAAAAGCCTCTATCATGCACTGGTGCTGCTGTGAAGTCATTTGTGATAAAGGATCGAAATCGGGTTTGTTAGCTCTGAACATGAAATGGATTCCTGCTATACCTGCTTTTCAGTGGACCGCTGCACTCTTGAAGTGTGTGCGCTGACATTGGATCATCCGATTCCCACCTTCAGAGGCAGGCAGCAAAACTATATTGCCAAGCACAGGTCTCTGCTTTTTTGGCCTGGGCCCCCTTCCAATTCCTCTGGTACTGTGGAAGGGCAGGGTTTTCCTTGACCTCACCTCACCCAGACATCTGAGGCCCTTGGGGATGGGTCTGATGGACAGCCATCTCCTGGGCGGCCATCTGAGCGCCCTCTCCAGTCTGTCTGCCCTGGCAGTAGACATCCCTGGTGGTGATGCTAAAGCTATATGTCTGTGAATTGGGTGGTGCAAGCCATGACATTGGGCCCTCTTCTGGTACCAGTCGTGGTACTGGGAGAGGGACTGGGGCCAGATAACATCCAGTTGTGGAGGTGTTGATCTCACTCCAGCAACCTTCACAGCTCTGAGGAGGAGGCCGATGCCGAGCCTTGCAACAGACAGTGCCAGTTTGTGTCTCTGTTCTGGGCCTGACACCGGGCGTGGTGCCAGTGCTGCCTCCAGGTTCGTCGGACCGGCCTCTGACAGTCTGCAGCATCCTGAACCAGTCTCTGGTGAGGACCTCAGCTGCCCCAATGGGATTAAACATCTCCGCTATCCTCGCCAGGCTGTTCTTCCCTATGGGCACCATCAAGGTCATTCCTATCCTGTAGAACGACTCTCCTTGTGTGGGTTTGCCATGGCCTTGCCTCGTGAGAGGTCTGCTGTGCATTCTGGCAGCCCAGCCATACATCCTAGAGCCTCAGGCTCTCCACCTTTCCCCTATCCTGAGTGGGTCTCTACTGCTCCTTCTTGAACTTTAGGGGTCATGGGTTCTCTTGAGCCCCTCACCTGGAGTCCATATAGAAGCACGGATGGTATGCTGATCTAGTCCTGTATCAGTGCTGACCATGTCATGTTCCAGCATGGGCCCCAGCTGCCACCTGCTTCCAGGTCCAGCACCTCCTCTCCATCTATGTACTACGCAGATGGCACTCAATCCTTTCAACACCTGTCCTCTGCCTTGGAGTGCTCTCTACCAAAGATTTCTGATGGATATTCCATGGGCACTGGACATTGACATCATAGCCATGTGCAGTTCCCTGCCCACACAGCTGGGACTCCTAGGAGCTTTCAGCAATTTATTTACTTTGATCTGTTAACCAGGTAACAACCCAAGAGCATCAAATGCCCATTTTCATGGGGAGCCCAGGTGCAAAGTACAGTAAAAGGTAGTATAAAGTAAACAAGTCACTGTACAGTCGCATATATACAGTCAAGCATGGCACAAGCATTTGGACATAATCATGGAATGCACTTTCAATGCAGATTTAAACCTAGGGTAAGTGGCACACTCGTGCAGTAACTGTGCATGTGAACCATTGGTGTGGCAGACTCCTGCAGTAACTGGTAAGGTGCCTTGTTGGTGTGGCACACTCCTGCAGTAACTGGGAATTTGACCCGTTGGTGTGGCACACTCCTGCAGTAACTGGGCATGCGACCCGTTGGTATGGCACACTCCTGCAGTAACTGGAATGTGATCCGTTGGTGTGGCACACTCCTACAGTAGCTGGGCATGCGACCAGTTGGTGTGGCACACTCCTGCAGTAGCTGGGAGTGTGCCCAGTTGGTGTGGCACACTCCTGCAGTAGCTGGGAGTGTGCCTTGTTGGTATGGCACACGCCTGCAGTAACCCGGGGTGTGCCTTGTTAGTAATAACTGCGCCTGCAGTAACCGGAGTGTGCCTTGTTGGTGTCATCTGCACGCCTGCAGTAGCAGGCGTGTGCCTTGTTGGTATAGCTGCGCCTGCGGTAAGCGTGTGACCCGTTGGTATAACTGCGCCTGCAGTAGCAGGCGTGTGACCCGTTAATTAACTACGCCTGCAGTAGCAGGCGTGTGACCCGTTGGTATTAACTGCGCCTGCAGTAACGAGCGTGTGACCCGTTCGAGTAATAACTGCGCCTGCAGTAGCAGGCGTGTGACCCGTTGAGTCGACACCGCGCCTGCAGTAGCCAGGCGTGTGACCCGTTGGTACGACACCTGCAACCAACTGGGAATGTGACCCGTTGGTATTGGCACACTCCTGCAATTGAATGTGACCCGTTGATGTGGCACTTTCCAGCAGTAACTGGAGATGTGACCTGTCAAAGTGAGGCCCCCCTTCCTCTTGCAGTTCCTAGGGACATGATCTGTTGGTCTAACCCCTCCTTTTTGTAGTACCTGGACATGTGGCCAGTTTGTGTGGCCAAGTCCTCTTGTGCCTAGGAACATGTCATACTGGGGTGGCCTGCTCCCTCTTGCAGTAACTGGAAATATGACCTCATTATGTGGCCGTCCGGCAGTAACTTGAAATGTGACCCATTGTTATGGTTCTGTCCTGCAGTCACAGTGGAGGGTAGGATTTAAGTCTGAAACTAACTTGATTATTATTTTTTGTAACTAGTGCCACAGATTTGGAATCGTTTAAGAAGTATTGCAGAATAAAGATTTTACAGTTGAAAATGCATCCCAGACACATTTTTCCAAGGCTTTCCTCATTGAATTGTACTGCTTCACAGAGCTACTGGCACTCTCCAGGTGGGCATCCCATAACATGGACGGAGTTGCCTGACCTAGGAGCTATTTTAGCCATATATTGAACGTTTTGGTTAGTTAGAAAAATAGTCATTTATTCTGTAAAGCCTGGCTCGTACCTTCCTTGTACAAGCTGAGCAGCTGCTGAGCACTGCAGACCCACCCCTAAAAACAACATAATGATGACGTGAAATAGGGAACAGTATTGCAGGTGCTCTTTGGAGATTGTAATGGAATGGCGGGGGTGGACTCCTAAATGTACTTTGATTCTTTGCTCGCAAGTACACATGTATGGGGCTATAATATATGCTATATATTAGCCCTATACATACTGTATATACTTGCCAGCAGAGATAATATAAGTAGATTTAGGCAGCCCCCCTTCCCCCGATTCAGTTACTAGCTGCATAGAGCACTTAAAACCCTGTTCCCTACCTTGCGTCATCATTTTTCTTCTATTTTTATTTTAGTCGTTGGTAACCAGTAAGGCCCACTAGGCACAAGTGCCTGTTTCCAGAGGTGACCTGGGAGCACTGGGCGGTTAAGTGACTTGCTCAGTCTCGCACAGTATGCAAGTGGAGGTTGTGAGAATCCAACCCAGGTCTGGTGGTCTGGATGTACCAAGCTCGTTACTCTAACCTCTAGGCTATACTGCCAGCCCATTCTGTTTTTAGGGGTGGGGCTGCAGCGCTTAGCTTGTACAAGGAAGTTATGGGCTGGCTTTTTGGAGTAAACTATTTTCCCTAACTAACCAAGCAAGCATTTGTCAATGCCGAATGTTTGCTTGCTGGCATTGGCATTGGTAGTGTAGAAGTTACAGAGCTGCATAATAGAAATGGCAGTGAAGTATTGAACTGAAGCCAACCCCACCACCACCCTGCAGAGAGTGACAGGCATTGGGGGTGTGCCTTTGGGTCGTCAGGCATAACGGCCACGCCATTTCACCACACCCTACCCTGCAGACACTGACAAGTGTCACGGTGTGCCTTGGGGTCTTTGGCCCTTATGCACACCCCATTCCATCAGGAAATACGGTGAGAATGGGGTGAACTTTGGGGCCAAAGAGTCCAAGGCATACCTCGATGCCTCTCACTGGCTGCAGGATGTGGAATGGTATGAGCATTACAGGCAAGAATCCCAAGTCATACCCCTGATGCCTGTCATTCTCTACAGGGTGGGGCGTTATGGTTGGAAACCCTGACACCTCAGGCATTCATTGGTATTTTCACTCCAAATTTTCAACATGTTTTTTTTGTGACCCCCACCTCATGAACAGTGACAATATCAGTTTGTTAGCCGAAAGCTGCTTATGCACAGCGACTGCGGCATTTAGCACCACAGGTGCAAAAAACACATTCCGAACAGGATGTGAAAAATGACAGCTGTATTGTTCATGGGGAGGTGTAAAAAATGGCAGTGTTGCAAATCTGCGGTCAAAATATTAAAAAAAAAAAAAACGGTAAGTCAGGAGCGTGCATAGAAACTGTGCAACGCACACCCGTAATGTAATTAGGTTGGAGATTTTTTACAGCAGATTGTCAGCACAGGCATTTTGGGACCTCCGATCACGAACAGTGTTACTGTGATTTTCTTTATCTGTCCCGAACAATGATTTCCACAGCGACCACGCATCTCTGCGCTGAAAGTGTGAAAACACATTTCGGCCATGTTGTGAAAAATGACAGCTGTACTGTTCATAAGGAAGTGTGGGAAAATGCCACTGGTGAAAATCTGGACTGAAAATGTTACAAAATCATGAACTTACGAGGGTGTGTGGAAACTGCACAATGCTCACTCGTAACAGTCATTTTATGGACTTTTGTCACCAAATTTTCAACATAGCCATTTTAAGATCTCTGCCTATGAACAGTGTAACTGTGATTTCCTTAATCTGTCCCAAACATTGCTTTCGCACACCGACTGCACCATTGTGCGTTACATGTGCAGAAACACATTTGGGGCAACATATGAAAAATGGCAGCTGTACTGTTCAAAAGGAAGTGTAATAAAATGGCAGTGTGGAAAATCTGGAGTGACAATATAGAAAATTTGCAAACTTGTGAGCGTGCGTAGGAACTGCACAACACACGCTTGTAAGTCATTTTTAGGAATTTTTCACCAAATTTTCAACATAGCCATTTTAAGACCTCTGCTTATAAACAGTGTTACTGTGATTTTCTTAATGTGTCCCATACATTGATTTCGCACACCGACTGCGCCATTGTGCGCTACATGGGCGGAAACACATTTTGGGCAAGATGTGAAAAATGACAGCTGTACTGCTCATAAGGAGGTGTGGTAAAATGGCAATGTTGAACATCTGGAGTGAAAATATTGAAAATTCACGAACTTATGAGCGTGCATAGGAATTGCACAACGCACGCTCGTAAAACAGTCATTTTTAGGAATTTTTCCACCAAATTTTCAACATAGGCTTTTTGAATGCCCACCTTATGAACAGTGGCAGTGTCGTTTCGTTACTCAGTCCCGAAAGGTGATTTTGCGCAGTGACTGCGAAATCACCCTTTGGGCCCCATGAACGCCATGACAGTGAGATCATTCATGAGAAGGGGTCCCAAAAAGCCCATGTTGGAAAATTTGGTGCAAAAATTCCAAAAAATGGCTGAGAGATGCAGCAAAGTTGAAAAAAACCCTATTCATTACATTATACAGCTTACCGGCATTTCCTCAGTTCGCGGTCGGCTTTGAAGAGTGCAGACGTGTTCCCGGTCCACTGAGATCGTTGCGCGAGTGCGGAGAAAAGTATGGGGTGAGGGGTGTGGGAGGCAGGGTGCGCAGTGGGTGGGTGCAGGTTGTGGGAGGGCAGGGAGACGCCGAGGACAGTTTTTGATTTGCAGGTTTTTCTTTAGGTGATGACACGGGGCGTTTGCCATGGGGTGGGCTTCCAGCGTGGCACAAGGATAACTGGTGGGGCGGGGGTGTGGAGCTGATGGGGGATTGGGCACCCCGTCGGCAATAGCATCTGTGCCACGCTGGGTGGGCTCCCAGCGTGGCACCCTGTGCTGCCGGGAGGGGACAGTGGAGCGCCGAGTTGGGCACCCCGTCGGCTATGCAATGTCTTGACCCCACGCTGGGTGGGCACCCAGCATGGCATATATAACTCTGCTGGGGGGCATGGCACAGCCAGCGAAGTTAGGCACCCCGTCGGCTACACAGTGTCTGTGGGGGGGCAGAGCACGCAGCATGCCTGTGTGTGTGTGTGTGTAGGGGAGCGCGCGCATGAGCAGGTGATATCTGATCGCTGCTCACTGAAGCGTAGCTCCCCCTTTCAACTGTACTCCACTGCATTTTGGAGCTGTCATAGACAGCTCCAGCAGGCATTGGAGAACTGTGGCCGCGCCTGCAAACACACTGACTGAATTGGAAGAGGGCTGCCACACTTCTGAAACCTCGGATGATGGCACTATGTTTCTTGCACATGCGTGCAAGCAAACATAAAAATGTAATATGGCAAAAATAGCTCTTAGGGCAGGCAGTGCCATATTAGGAGTTGCCTGCCTGGAGACAATTATGTCAGCTGCTCTTTAAGGAATTGTAAGATCAGACTGTGCTTTTACATTTGTCAGCAGAATATATCCCTACTGCCCTTGCCTCATAACTCATGGACTAGGCTTAAAGAAATTGGGGACACCATCTTCAAACATGATCATATAAAACTAAGGAAGCTGCTTGAAGAAGGGCCTTCATCTAATAAGCACTTTCTGAATGAGAACTTAGGTGTTAAAATCAACACCATAAAACAGGATACGGGATAAACACAGTTGTGCATGAACCGCAGAAATTAAAGGCACCTTTTTAAGCGCAGTTACGATGACGATAGACATTGCACCAACAGCAGGAAACGAACATAATTATGTCAGTTTAGGCTAATTAGGGAAAGGGGAACATGTTGGTTAAGATGCTTAATTAAATAAATTGATGTATTCTTTAACCCTTTATCCTACTTGAAATATTTCCTAGGTGGCTAAGGTTTCTGCATACTGTATCTAAAATAGGGCCAATGATTTTCCATTTTCAAAAATGGGCAGTTCCGTTGAACAAAATCATGCCTTCCCCAAAATTGAGGCTAGTCTGCATGTTTTGTACAAAAATTTGACTCAAAATGGGGGTGTTTGCAAATGATTTAGTGCAAATAGTCTCCCAAGTGCTGGTTTAAAAATACATTCCGTTTATCTGTGTTTTCTGTTGAAAACAGATCCAGAAGCAAAAGGATTTGATACCTTTTACTGGACCAACATATATGTTACAACAAAAGAAAGTGCTCTAGCTTTCGGACCAACCAAGTCCTTCTTCAGAAGCTCTGACAGTTATTTTGAATTTCCCATACTTGGCACACTCCTGCAGTAACTGGGAATGTGACCCGTTGGTGTGGCACACTCCTGCAGTAACTGGGCATGTGACCAAGTGTTTTAAAGAACAGTCAGTGAAAGGCAAAATGCTGAAATGAGGCCTAATTGCAAGTTGAAAACAAGCCCTGAATTAAAATAAATATATAGCATACAGAGGGTTTAAAGTGAAGTTTACTCAGTGAGCAAATGCTTCATACAAAATGCAATATAGAACTTGGCTTGAGACATTTTCCCAACTGTACTGTCAACCAGTTAACATTACATAAACTTTAAAGCCTTCAGTGTAACAGGATTTAATACATATCAATTGTAAGTGTAACTGCCAAATAAAAAAAAAAAACTTGTCAAGGACCCCCAAGAAATTGAGACCATGTGCCTGATATGTACAGATTTCAATACAGTGTCAGTGTATGACAAACACGTACAGAATCAGTCTAAGGAATCTAAATAAAAACTCATAGGAATAAAATCCCCCAGCACTCCCCTTCCCTGGGAAAGATAACTAGTAGGAATTAGATATATGTACAAGAGTCCTAATACATAATCATTCACACCAATCTTTCCAATATTTACCCAAAGGAATTAAACCTTTCATGAACCCCCCAAGTAAGAGATATGCATCTTGATATGAACAGATTTTAAATATGCGATGGTATGTAATCCAGCTAGTAGAAGGAAGTAAATGTTCACTATATATGAGAACTGAGCTGTAGCCACTGTAACACCATTGTCATCTGCCTGTATAAAAGCCTACCTAAATATCACCACAATAACCACACCCACTATACCCACAAAAACCACCCCAACACCCATATAAAAATTGCCCCATGTCACACAACCCACACACATACATGTGTGCACACCCCACACTAACACAACCCACCGCGCACACACGCCACCCCCACACCCCATGCGCGCAGCAAGACACACTGCTAAAGTGAGAAGCCAACCTGTACATAACCAGAAACAAAATCAAAGGCTCGCTGAAGAACTATTTATGTCCATCCTTTGAAGTAAAGGTCTGTGTATGTTTAAGTGGAATAATGTGTCATATAACCCACATCAATGTTCATTCCATCTTCCACCATATTGAGAAGTAAAATAAGTCTAATTTCAGAAGCCCATTTCGGTTGTGTACTGTTGAAATGTCCTTTTAAGATCATCACAGACATATCTGAGATTGAATGGCCATCCTGGGAGAAGTGTTGCGCCATTGGTTTGTCCGTCATCTTCATATTAATAGAATACCTGTGTGAATTCATTCTAGTGTGGAGTTGTTGCTTCGTCTCCCCCACGTAACCTGTGCGAGGACATTTCTATAATTATTGGTCCTACTTAAGGTATTTGGCACATGCAGTTCCTTTTTTGTGGATGGAGTGCTGTTCTTATTCTGTCTGGGCTTCATGAGTCTCTTCAAGTTCATTTTTAAATCATGGCCTTGTACATGGCATGCTTTTGTAAGTTAGATGTATTTGTAAAGGTGAATTCTGGTTGGCGTTTTATTCTATTACTGTAAGTTTAAACATACTAACATACTAAAATGCCAGCAGAATAGGCCTAACGGTCTTTCGTGTCTGCTCGTTTGGTCAGTCCCCAACCTGGGTGCTGACCTTGCTGTCCCCCTCGCCTTCTCTGGCTTCTCCCTTCCCAGTTCCGGATATTCTTGCTGCATTGGATTTTGCTTCCAGAACCCTTCCCCTGTACCTGTCCCACCCCCTCTTGAATCCACTGTCTCTGCCTCCACCAGCCCCCTAGGCAGTGCATTCCATGGCTGCACCACCCTCTCAGTGAAGTAGCACCTCCTCCTTTCTCCCCTGAATCTTCCCCCCTCCAGCTTCCAGCCATGCCCTCTAGTGGCCCTTCCTCCTTCCTTGAAGCCTTTCGACTGTTCCTCCCTATTTACCCTCTTCATGTACCTAAAGACCTCTATCATGTCCCTGGTCCCTTCTCTCTTCCAATGTGTACATATTTAGCTCTTGAGCCTCTCCTCATAGGTCCTGTCCCCAAGCCCCAAATCATTTTGGTTGCCCTCCTCTGGACCCTCTCCAGGAGGGTTAATGTCCGCTTTGTGTGGCCTCCAAAACTGCGCAGTACTCAAGGTGCGGCCTCACCAAGCAGTTATACAGAGGGAGTATCACTTCCCTCCTTCTGGAGTGATCCCCTAGCGATGCATCCCAGCATCCTGTTGGCCTTGGCTGCTGCCCTTCTACAAGTTTCAGAGTTGTTAATCTTGACATCCACACCACCCCAGGTCCCTCTCAGCCATGTCGAGACTTGTAGCATTCCCAGGGTGTACACTTGACCTGGGTTTCTGGCCCCCAGGTGGAGTACCTTGCATTTCCCTGCATTGAACCTCAGCTTCCACTTTCTAGACCATCTTTCCAGAGCCTCCAGGTCCCCCCTGTAGGGCCACCCTCCCCTCCTCCCCATCCACCACCGCCCCCAGTTTCGAGTCATCTGCAAAGAGACTCATCTCACTCCTGATTCCTGTCCTTATGTCCGATATGTAGGCGTTGAACAGAAGGGGCCCAAGGACTGATCCCTGTGGGACCCCACTAATGACCCTCCTTGGGGATGAGACTATCCCCCCAACTACGACCCTCTGGGTCCGGTCCTGGAGCCAATTGCCTATCCATCTGATCATCTGGTTCCCCACCCCCCATTTCTCCCAGCTTATCCAACAGGCCCACGTGAGGAACAGAGTCAAATGCCTTGCTGAAGTCTAGAAAGAGGACATCCACTGGTCTACCCAGATTAAAGATCTGATATTTAGCTGTTGGGTAATTTGTGTTCGTCTAGTACCTGCTAATTATACTTGCAGATGAAGAGGCATTACTAGCTTACTTTATTCCTCCAGTGAAAGTGCTATTGTAAGCTACCAGTAGAGGCATGCTCATGAAAAAGAGAGCTGGTTTAAATAATGTTTGTCAAATGCAGCTGCCTGCAAGACTACATTTGGCCAGAGAGATATTTTAGGCGTGAATGTTAGCAATTTGGTATTCTGAGCACACTGCAAATTGTTGACTGAATACCAATTTCTGGCAGTTGGGATTCCATTTAGACTACTAGCTTTTTCCAAGGAAATTTCTTTGCAATGTAGGTTGACAGTGTTGTAGACTTGGATTTGACCTGAGCAGAGTTACCAGATTGTTGATCTGAATACTTGCAGTTAGAGGTTTGATGGTTCTATCTGGAATGCTAAATACTGAAGTTTTAATCGTGTCCTTAGTGGTATAAAATGAATGTGTAAAGGCATTGCCAGCTGTATTCATTAAACATTTGTTCACCAGGAAAACAGAAACTTGACTTTCAGCTGAAGGTGAGAAGGCAGTAAGGAGGGCTGGGGGGATACTGGGATGCAACCGGAGAGGCATCACCAGTAGAAAACAGGAAGTTGTCATCCCTCCTGTGAGACCCCATCTGGAGTACTGCGTGCAGTTTTGGAGACCCCATCTCCGCAAGGACACAGACAGGATGGAGGCTGTCCAGAGGGGGGCAGCTAAAATGGTGTAGGGTCTGCACCACAAGACCTTCGAAGAGAGATTAAAGGAGCTTAATATGTAGACCCTCGAGGAAAGGAGGGAGAGGGGGGTCATGATAGAAACTTTCAAGTAGCTCAAGGAATCAACAAAGTCCAAGAGGGTAGCATCTTTCAGAAAAGAGATGTACAAGAACAAGGGGCACAATTTGAAGATGGGGATGGCTCAGAGGTAATGTGGAAGTATTATTTCACGGGCTGGTTGTGGATACATGGAACAGCCTTCCTGAGTAGGTCATGGAGTCAAAAACAGTGGGGCAATTCAAGAATGCATAGGACAGACATAAGGCAATTCTAGTGGGGGTTAGAAGGAAGTAGGCTGTTGGTTAACTAGGATCTGCAGCTTATCCATTAGGTAGGGAAATGGGCAGACTAGGTGGGCCAAGCGGTCCTTATCTGCCATCAAATTATGCGTTTCTATGTTAATCCAGGGAGGTACCAAGGTGTATAGTAAAATTTGAAATTTTCACTGCCAAATTTTCACAGTTTCTGTGAAAACACTGATTAGCATAAAAATATATTTGCACCAATTGGTGCTATTAGCACTTTTTCTAGTATAGTAAATGTTGCACTAATAACTTAGTGCTAAATTAAATTTGCACAATTATGGTTGCATTTGGGTTTGCGCTAAAATTAATTTGCATGAAAATAGTTTATAGTATTGGGGAGGCAAAAGGGCAGACTAGATGAGCCAAGTGGTCCTTTTCTGCCGACTGATTTCTAGGTTCCTAAGTTTCTAAGTATTTGAAGGTCTCTATCATATCTCCTCCCCCACCCACACACACTTTTTGTCGTCAAGGGAGTACATGTTGAGCCCTTGAACCTCTCTTCATAGGTGTTGCCCTGCTGGCTGGCCTAGGATCATCTTGGTTGCCCTTCTCTGGACCGTCTCCAGCAAGTTGGCATCCTTCTTAAAGGGAAGGTCCCTGCAGCCTTTTATTCTGTTTACCTATGTAGTTTGTAGGCATGAAGAATTATTGCCTCTGTTGCACTCTCCTAATTTCATTAGGATTTAAATCTAAATGAAGGTACTTGAAGTCTGGTGTGAATACCTGCTTGACTCCATTGCAAAGGCCATAACCTGACTCGTGTAGGGCATCCTAGAATTTGATGATGTTTTAGTGCTAAAGCCTGCAGCAGTTGTACTGTATTAGTCAGTGCTGTTGTCCCCTGCAGTCCCTATCTTATCTCTATGTTCTTATCTTACGCTGGGCATGAAACTTTCCAAGGCATAGTAAGTGCCCTGCTGTTTTTTCTATAGCTTAAAGTGTGTCTGAGTTAGAAAAAAAATCTTTTAGATAATACAGGGACTTCACAAGACATTCATTTATTGAAATACTTCACCAGGAAGGCACACTGAGCAACATGTCGCTCATCTCCCGGTGCGACCTGGGGGGAAGGGTTGCAACTGGTATGAGATTATACATTCAAGTTGCAAGATCAACATTATCATACAGTTGTAAGGCAGGTGTTAGTGTTACAACAGTGTTGCGCATAACATGTAGAGTGGACAGTAAGTGCTGGGTTAATAAGTAAACAAGTGCTTATATGAAAGAAAAGAGGGAAAGGGAAGAGGGGGAGAGTCGTGTCCCTGGAGACTCCTTCAGGATGCGAGGAACCCTGCAAGGGGACTGGGGGGACCAAAGAGAAGGGGATATGGCATTGTCCCAGGGAGACCCCTTTAAGATGGTGGGGGAAGGGAGTAAATGAGAGATGCAAGCCTGGGGGTTGGGGGGCAGGAAAGGGACCCATGGAGAGCATTCAGGGTCCTTTACATTCTGTGAGAGATCATGGAGGCCAGTAAGGGGGAGCAGTTGGGGAAGGGGAGAAGGGCTAGAGGGGTTGGGTGTGCACAGGACTGTAACAGAACTGAATGAGAGTATAACTTCTGCTGGCTTTGTGCAAGTATGTATCAAATCCCATGATGTCTTGCAAGAGGAGTCATGACTTTTGCAGTGGAGACAAGTTTTCACACCAGGGCAAAGCAGAGTGAAGCAGCCTCATTTATAGTTAAATTTGGATGCAGTTAGGGGATGCAAGAAGGAGAGTCATTGTTTATGCCTATGGACTACACAGATGCACAGAAAATAGGTTGAGAGGACTTCCCCTTTAAGATCCAACACTGTACTCTAGATGCAGTCTTACCGGTGACCTGTACAGTGATAGCATGTCCTCCAGCTTCCTGCTGGTATTCACCCTGGCTATGCAGAGCAGCATCTGATTTGCTTTTGCTGCTGCTCTCCTGCAGTGTGCGAACTGCTTCAGGTCACTCTTGATAACCCTCGGGTCCTTTTCTTTCAGACGTGGTGACCTGCACACCACCCAGCATCTCTGGATTGCTTGCCTCGAAGTGCATAGCTTAGCGTTGAACCCCAGTTGCCAAATGCCAGACCACTTCTCTAACCTAGCCAAGTCTTACCTTCATTCCTGTCCCCCCTTCTCAATGTCTACCCTCCCTCAGAGGTTCATGTTGTCTGCGAAAAGGCCAAGTTTACCCTTGATCCCATCGCTGTGTTACTGATAAAGATGTTAATGCCAGACTAAGCACCGAGCCGTATGAAACTCCGCTGGTCACCGGCCTAGCTTCCAAGAATTCCTCCCGACCACCACCTTTTAGCTTCTTTCTGTTAACGAGTTTTTTACCCACCTTGCAAGTTTGGCCCCTCCCCCCAGATCCTCCAGCTTACTGATCAATCTCCTTTGAGGTAGAGAGTCAAAGGCCTTGCTGAAATCCAGATACAGGACATCAGCCGCTTTGCTCCTGTCCTCACTGTCTCTTGGTCACCCATTCAAAAAAGTCTGATTAGGCTAGCAGGACCTCCCTGACACACACCCATGCTGTCTCTCAACTTGCAGCATGTTTTCTTCGAGAAAGCCAACCAGTTTGTCTTTCAGGATAGTCTCCATCAGTTTCCCCATTATTGGGGTCAGACTGACCTGTAATTCCCTGGCTTATCCCTTGGACCACTTTTATGGAGAGGTGTACCATATGTGCAGTGATTTCAGTGAGGTGTTAAACAGATATGCAAGGGGGCCAGCCAGCACCTCTCCATTCCCTTAAGACCCTTGAGTGCACTCAGTCTGGCCCTGGGGATTTGTGCAGCTTCAGGGCCTTGAGGCTCTTTAGCACCTTGTCCACCTCTACATTGCTGTCAGTGATGCCCCTCTTCCTGCCCCACCCCTTGCTCCCTTGTGGCAGTGGTCCATCCTTCTTTCTAGTGAAAATGGAGCAGAAGAACTTGTTGAGCACCTCCACTTTCTTTTCACTTCCTTCTACCCAACCCCACTCCTTTTTTTAACCTGACAATTTCATCTCTAACATCTCTCTTCTCCCTTACATATTTGAAGAAGACCTTCTCGCCCAAGTTTGCTGCCTGTGGCAGCTGTACTTCCCCAGCAGTCTTTGCCTAACTGCTCTGCATGCCACCCTTGATTTATCATTATAGATCTCCCTTTCCTTCTCATTTAGAGTAAGTTTGTACTGCCGGAAGGCTGCCTTCTTTTCCCTTGTTGCATCTGCCTCCTCTTTTCTGAACCAGCTGGGATTTTTGACCTTAGATTTATTGCTTTTGAATTTGGCACACTCGCTAGTGGCCTCATCTATCCCTCTTATGATTAGTTTGTGGTCTGCTTCCATCTCCTTACTGATCCCAGCAGAGTGCCCTATCAGAATTTCTCCCATTTTATCAGCCTCCCTGAAATCCAGAATCCTCATCCTGGTCCTGACCATCCCTCTGCTCATGTCCAGATGGAACCATACCATGTGGTGGTTGCTCCCTGCAGGTGGCGCTTTGACCTTTACATCCTGGACATGTCCACAGTTGGACGGGACCAGGTCCAGTACAGCCTTCTCCCTAGCGGGCTGCGTGACACCCTGTGTCAGGGATCCACTTTGGAATACGTCCAGCAGACCTGCTCCCTAATGCTGGAGGTAGCTGGGATTTTCCAGTCCACCCCAGGTAGAGTGAATCCCTCACAATTATTACTTTCCCGTTGTCTGACATTTCCATGATTTGAGACTCCAGTACCTTGTCTAAGTCCTCATCCTGTGAGGGTGATCTGTAAATCACCCCATCCTTAGTTTTCTCCCCTTATTGGCTTGGACCTGCACCTGTAATGCTTCTGTCTTTCAGTCCACCACTTCTTTTCTGGTACCAGGTTATTCCCTCCTTCAGATACAGAGCCACTCCCCCAACCCATTTTCCTATCCTTCCTATTCATTTTGTACCGGAGGACTGTGAGGTCCCAGTTGTGGTTTGTTGCGACTCATGTCTGTGATGGTTCTATGTCCGCCTCTTCTTCGGCCATTGGCACCTGTATGTTAGCCATTTTATTTCCCAGACTTTTTGCATTCTGGGACACTACCCTTCACCTCAGCATTGCTCCCCCTTACCCTGTCCAGTCTCCCTCCTCCCCGTAGTCCTTCCTTCTCTGTTCTTCATGCCTGCACTAGTTCCTCTGACCCTAATTTACCCTTGGCCCCCCCTTCCCCCAGCCCCCCCCACTAGTTCCTCCCTGTTCTGTCCTGATTTGGGGGGGGGGAAGCTTGTCTCCCTCCACCAGGTGACCGAGGGCATTTTGCACCCTGCTGGTCCCCACTTGCCATATAATTTTGTACTGTACTTTTTCATTCTAGCTGTATTAAGTTGGAATGGATCTGTGAGGGGAGAGTGATTACAGTCTTTGTCCTATAGCTACGGGACCCCCTGGCTAGTTAATAGAGCTTCATAGCTGAAACACCCTTTTCATGTTTTGGAAAGAGCTCTGGTTAATGATTGGAGCAGTCACTCCTGTTGTGCGAGTCAGGAGGGTAGGACAAAGGAGGTGTCCTTTGGAACGCAAACTCCCAAGTCTAGATCAGACTGGATTCCCAAGGATCTTGTCCTTGGAGATGCAAAGACCTGGCCTTGAAGTGATGTCGTAGCACATGTGTGCTGAGGGTGGGTGGAGACTGGTTTTGAGAACCAAGTTAAACCTGAGTTTTGTGAGAGACTGGATAATTAGGGTTGGGTCTCCGAGCAGTTACCAGCTAAGGTTCGACTATGTCCTTATTCACCAAAGATATCTTGTGTGAAGAGTTAAGAAGTTATAATAAGGTTTTTTGCTTCTTTTGCTGTGTGTATATCATTTTCTTTTTAATTTCTGTAGTAAGCCTGTAATTCCCAGTCTTTGTGTATTGTGATATCCAGTAGATTGTGTAAATGTTGTGAAATAGTAAACATTTTTATATACTTCATGCCTGTGTAACTGTTGATATTAACAAATCTACGCTCTGTCTCTGAAGGGGAAGCAGATGGCTACAGCTGCCATATTCTAAGTAATGAAGTGGTGTTTCAGGAGTGAGTGACCGAGCAAGGCTTTTACCAGTTGCCAAAGGAACACTGTACTGTGTGAGCAGTGGCTCTGGTGGGATTTTGATTGAGAAAATCCCCAGTTAAGAGAATTGCTTCTGAGTGGTGGCAGCAACCGAGGGATCCATTCAGGTGTGGAGGGCTAAGAAAATTGGCAGCATGTTGCATCCTGAGTGTGAACAGGTTGTGACACCAGGTGATTAACTTTCCAGTATTAATACTTTAACAATCTATCTTTGGAGGCTGACCGCAGGCTCCATACACTGGACCTATGGAGAGCACTCACTTGTAAGGAGTGCACGGCTGGAGTTCGGAGTGAGACTCTCCAGCTGTTTGTGATGTACGCTTAAGCTGCACTTGGCAGATCAGTGGCAAAGCGGCCATTTGGCAGGTGGATATCGTCCTCCATCTGTCTCTGCTATAGATAGACTGGTGGGGAGCCTCCCAAAGGGGTTTGGGCTCATTCCACCAGATATAGTGCTACTTCCAGGGGCATCCCCATACAAGATATAGGGGTGCCATCTGGTGTAAAGCACACAGCTTTATCTGTCATTACAGCATTGACATCATGTCATGTTGCTTTTGGGGCCTCTGTTCTCCAGTTGCTGTTTGCCAGATAGGGGAACGCCTTGCTCTCTCCTCCTGGAGAACTGCTAGGAGTCTAAGTGTGACTATTGAACTGTATCCATGCACTTAGAAGTATAGGTTACTTAACACAACCCAGCCTCCCTTGACAGTGTGGCACCCAGATCCCTGCTTCCAGTATGCAAGTTCTGACATCACAGGCTGGGGCCCCAGGATATACCACACGGGTGGTGGGGGGAGCTCTTAAGCTTGAAGAATGACAAATCTGCCTGTTCCAGTGGAACGGCCAAAGTGTGGATGTGAACTGTATACCTCTAGCAGAACTTTGGTTACAGGTGAGTAACTTATTTCTAGGGGTAACATAGAATTTGACGGCAAATAAGGACCTCTAGGCCCATCCAGACTGTCCTGTCCCTGAGTACTGCATATACTCTAGATCTTGACTGATCTGCAACTCACCCTCTCATTCCTATCACTAGGGTTGCTATCTGTCTGTCCTAAGCATTTTTTAGTTTACTTACAGTTTTTGGCCCCACAACCTCCGCAGGGAAGGCTGTTCCATACGTCCACCACCCTTTCTGTGAAAAAGTACTTGCGTTGCCCCTGTCTCCCCCTAGCCTCATATTATGACCCCTTCTTGTTACACATCTTTTCTGAAAGATGTTGCCCTCTTGTACTTTAACCCATTGAGGCATTAGAAAGTCTCTGTCATATCACGCCCTCTTTTTCCTTTCCTCCAGGGAATACATATATAGGTCTTTCAGTCTCTCCTCATATGGTTTCTGGTGCAGTCCTTGCATCATTTTTGTTGCCCTTCTCTGAACTGCTTCTACTCTGTCCTTACGGAGATATGGCCTTCAGAACTGTACACGGTACTCCAGATGGGGTCTTGCCAATTGTCTGTACAGTGGCATCACCACCTCCTGTTTTCTACTGGTGATACCTCTCCTTATGCACCTCAGCATCCCACTGGCTTTCCCCACGGCCTCTTGCATTGCTTGGTTACCCAGTTTGGTGGTCATCCCCCAACCCCCAAAATATTGTATATTCCTTTCCTGGATTTCCGTGCCGCCACTTTGCATTGACTCTAAGCTGCCACACTCTTGACCACTCCTCCAGCTTGCCTAGGTCACTTCTCATTTTTTCCACCCCCCCCCGGGACTGTCCGCTGTATTGCAGATCTTAGTGTCATCTGCAGAGAGGCACACATTCCCTTCCACACCCTCTGTAATGTCACTTATGAAGATGGTGGTGTACTGGCCCCAATACTGATCCCTGTGGCGCCCCGTGGTTACTTCCCTCTCTTCAGATTGAACTGTTTACCACCACCCTCTGTGTCCTGTTGCTCAACTAGTTTCTGACCCAGTTTATCACCTTGGTACCCACTCCCAGACTGCCAAACTTGTTTACTAGCTGCCGTATGGGACGGTGTCAAACACCTTCCTAAAATCTAATTGGGCCATGTCTACCACCCCTCCCTGATCAACCACCGTGGTCACCCACTTAAATCTATCAGATTTGTTCGAGACCGACCTTCTGTGAATCCATGTTGCAATGGGTCTTGTGCGCTGCTGGTTTCAACATCTATGATGGTCCTTTCCTTTAACAGTGCTTTCATTATTTTCCCTGCCACTGAGGTCATTTTGATCAGCCTGTAATTTTTAGCCGCCTCCCTGCTCCCATTTTTGTGGCGGGGAATAACATTCGCCCTCCTCCAGTCCTCTGGAACCACACCCGCCCCCAGCACATTGTTGAATAAGGCTGTCAGAGGTGCTACCAGCACCTCTCAGAATTCTTTTAATATTCTGGGATGTATTCTGTCCGGCCCCATTGCCTTGTCCACTTTCAGTTTCGTGAGTTCCTTTAGGTGTCTCTCCTCTGTGAATGGACTGGTGTCCACCTCCCTCCGATGTGTGCTTTTTCTGCCCAACTCTGGTCCCTCCCCTTCCCCTTGTTTTGCGAATACTGAGCAGAAGTATTTGTTCAGGATTTCTGCTTTTTTCTAGGTCCCTCTCTGCACACTTCCCTCCTTCTCTTTTTAAATTTTTGGATATAGTTCACTGTCCACAGGTTGGCAGTTCCACTGGAAGTGCTGATTCATCGGAATGTCTTCAAGTAAGGCTCCTCCCACCACCTGGGGGGTATATTCTTAGGTTCTGCCCCATGATGTCAGATTTTCCTTTCTGCTGGATAAGTCCAGTCTCTTCTTTCACAGCTCTGCAGCATTGTAGGCTACCAAGTGCATCTTTGGCAAAATTTGTTTCAAAAACAACTTTTTTGAGTGTTCCTTGCTGCTCTCATCACCTTCATTTCGGCTCTGCCTTGTCGACGGAACATGGACTCTGAGGTGAAGCCAATTCCACATCACGTGTTGGCAGAAGACTATCCCACATGCGTCTTGTCTCTACTGCTTAAGGGCTGTGCATGATGTCTCTGGCTGTGGTCTGTCAGGTACTGCTTCCTTAACTTTTGGAGGATCACATGGTTAGGCTTCTTCTTGGCCGGCCAGCCAACTAAGTGTGCAAAGCTCCAGCTGAAAGGTAGCAAGTTGGCCTCCACTGCAGTAGGGTTGGCTGCTCAGTTTGTAGCCATGGAAGAAGCTGTGGCATCTGTCATAGTGGGCACCTCTTCGGTCTGGGTGCTGCTGCCAGGTGGGACTAGCATCGGAGGGTCTTTCCCGGAGGCCTACGAGGACATTCCTGTCTGCCACTGTAAGATGGACAAGTGGTGCTGGTCATGGGATCTGGGAGATCAGTCCTCTCATTCCCTCAACTCCCAGACGACTCGACCCATGTCAAGTAGTTAACTCTAGTCGAGATCGGCTTGTTGAAGGTTCGGTTGCCAGCTTCATTGTGACGTTGTCTGGCTTGTCAGCCTCTACACCGGCCAACCAGGCTGTCAAGATATTTCTTGACCCTGTTAATGAATTGTCTGTGGAGCTTGATGAGGAGTTATCTCCAAGACCCCAGTTTTCACAGTCCTTTCCTTGGAGGATGTGGTCCAGTTGGTGTCCCTGAGTGTATACACTCTGAACCAACCTCCCACCAGTGGTCATGCCACCAAAGCAGCTGTTTATCAGTGCATCTTGGCATGTGGTCTGTACGACCTGCTGGTGTTTCTCCTTGGCATCAGCCCCCCAGTCAGTCGAGGTGCCATTTGCACTTTTGATCCCACTGAACTAGAAGATACAACCATCGACATTCCTCAGTCTCCTTGTCCTCGGGCGAGGAGAGGTACCAACACTAGATAGGCTGGTGCTATGAGGAACTCTTGGCAGCAGTGGACCATTGTGGGGTAGAGTGGGGCTCTATCCCCCATACTGATGGCCAGCTGACAGGTGGCAGTATGCCAACACTGGTCCACCCTCAGCAGATGTCCTTGGCATCTCACTCTCCACATTTTTGTGGATGGAGTCTCTTCCACCATGTCCTTTGGTGGGAGTTCTGATCAAGGACTTCCATGCTGCAGACAGCTTGCCAGGCTAGTTCATAGGTGGAAATCACCAATTCAGAAGACACTAGGGTGATCAGAGGCAGCATATGACCACTGGCCATCTTTGAAGAGTCCTCTGACGACGCAGATAGCACATGGTGTTGTTGACTACCCATATCTTTGACCTTGTCTCGGTTGAGGACCTGTCCTCCATGTAATATTGGAGTCTGTGCATGTGTCCTTGGAGCCAGTTCAGAAGCGGGCTGAATACCCCTTTATTGACAACCTGGACAAAGATGATGCCCTGGAGATTGCCTTTCCCATGGCTGAGGCCATTTAGGGGCTAGCTCTGGAGCTTTGGCAGCATCCTTCACCCATATGGTGTGCAAATATGCAATCCCTGCCTGATTCCTCTTAGGGTTCTCGCACCATCTCTCGGCCAAGGGACTGGTCTTAGACTTTGCCTTGTGGAAATCTGGAGGCGAAAGGGCACCTGGACAGGTCCCCCAATAAGGAGTTTAAGAAACTTGATCACATGACCATAAAGGTCTATGCTGCTGCTTCCCTCTTTCAGGTGAGGTATGCTAGGATGATGGCCATTTTGGTTGCTCCCTGAAGGGAGTACTGGATGAAGTCCTCCTTAACCTTCAAGCATATCTGCCGTCAAAGTCTGTTTCTATGTTTCTGCTGACAAGCATCTGTCAGTGAAGTTGGTCAGAGGCCAGGGTCAAGTTCTAGCTAAACACCAGTTTTAGATGGCCTTGGACATGGGGTGATTCCAGTACCATGGCAGTGGCTGCCATGATGCATCGTAGGGCCTGGTTGAGGTTGTCTGCCTTCACTGCAGACACTCTGCAAAAGTTGGCCAATGTCCCATTCTTGGGCACTAACCTCTTTGTCTTGGAATAGAAGGACATCTCATGAGGATAGAGAAGTGCAGTGCCACCCTGGACTTGGTGACTTCATCCCAGAAGGACCCTAAGGGCCGGAAACTGAAAACGCCGTTTCAGTTCTGGTCATTTCATCCACAACAGCCTTGGCGCAGCAGCCCCAGTAGGGGCAGTAACAAGCTTAGCATCCCAAGGAGAAGTTCACTGGCCAGGGGCTGAAGGGGTTGGGGAGAATAGGGGAAGTGGTGTCTGTCGGCGCCCCCAGCAGCCAGTGCCCTCTTCAAAGCTGGCTAGTAACAGGTAGGGTGGTGTCAGCCTCCCATCTGTCCAGACCCTAACCCAGCTCCCTGTAGCGGGTTGACTCTGCAACTTTTGGCCACATTAGCCCACTATTACCATAGAGAAGTCTGTCCTAGAGGTAGTAGGCAGAGTTGCCTCTCAATTTCGAGGCTCTCCTGCCTTACAGACACCATGTTCCACGGGAATACTCGGTGTCACAGGACATGCTGCCCTCCCCCTGGGGAGGACATTGCTCAGCTCCTTGCAAAAGGGACTATAGCCCATGTCCCAGACTCCCTGACAAGTCAGGGGTACATGCCCAGGTACTTCCTGGTCCTAAAACGGACTGGGAGACTGTCCCATACTGGACTGTATAATCTCAACCAACTTATGCAGAAGTTTTGGGTGATAACTCTGAATCCAATTATACCATCCCTGGAGCAGGGCATATTATTCTGCTCCTTCAATCTCCAGGATGCCTTCTTCCACATCCTAGTCCGTCCATCCCACTGGTGGTTTTGTCCTGGTGGGGTGCTCCATCAGTTCCAGGTCATGCCCTTTGGCCTTTTATCCGTGCCCTCAATCTTCACCAAATGCATTGCAGTGGTGGCAGCCTTCCGGCAGCATGAAGGCATTGGGGTATATCCCTTCATAGATAACGGACTACTAGCTGGGCCATCCGAAAAGGCCATCAGTGGGTCCAGAGAGCTGGCTGTCCAGACCTGTGAAGACTGGGCCTGCTTGTCAACCTGAGCTGGTACCCTTGCAGATGATAGTTCTTTGGGACAGAACTAGACTCCCTATGGATCAAGACCTACCTCCCTGCAGATTGGACACTGGATCTCTCCTGCTTTGCCTGACCATTTCAAGTTGGGCTCTCGTGCCCTGCCTGGGATTTCCTGCGGATGCTGGTGTACATGGTGTCCTGTAGCGGAATGGTCCATTGGGCCAGCTAGTTGATGCGTCACTTGCAGTGGGAGTTGGGCTGTCGCTGTTCACAGTTCCTAGGCCCCTTGGACCAGCAGGTCACAGTGACAAGAGCTGATGTGGGACGCCATCCAGTGGGGACTGATCTCAGAACATCTGGGGAAAGAAATTCCATTTGTCTGCCCAGAACTGACCATCACACTCATGATGGATGCATCCATTGTGGGTTGGGGAACACACCTGAGACCAAAGAGCCCATGGGTTCTCTTAACCCAGGGAGTACCATCACATAAACCTGCTGGAGCTCTGTGCATTACGACTGGCTCTGACGGAATTTGCTTCTCTAATCAGGGGTCAGGCCGTGCAGGTCTAGATGGACAGCACCACGACCGTGTTCTACCTTGACATGCAGGGTGGAACACACTTCCTTCCCTTGTGTTGGGAGGCCCTCTGTACCTGGACCCTCGTGTGCAGATCCCTGGTGATCCATGTTGCAGGAGTGAACAGTTTGCTGGCAGATGCTCTCAGCTGGGTAGGAGAGACATGGCACTAGTAGTCCCTGAATCAGGAGGTGATGAACCTCCTGTTCTCCCGCTGATGGATCTGTTTGCCTTCTGGTAGAATGCTTAACTGAGGCTGTTTTGAGCCAGCCCTCTACAGTCCAAGTCACTGTTGAGGGATGCCTTTGCAAGGCCCTGGACCTCTGGCTTCACACATGCCTTCCCTCTCTTCCCCTTGGTCCACAGGGTGTGGTGGTTAAGGTCCAGAAGGACAAGGTGCAGATTATCCTTACAGCTTCAGACTAGTCAAGGCTGTATTGGTACCAGGTCTCCTCTGCCTCAGCAGCAGACCTCCGTGGTGGTTGCTTCTTCATCCGAATCTGTTGACCAGAGAACAGCGGAAGGTGCTGCACTTGGACCTTCAGTCTCTGCACCTTACAGCCTGGTACCTGAACGGCTAAAGTTCAGGCCTTGGATCTGTCTGAAGAAGTGTTCAACATTGTGGAGCCTCCCAAAAAGAGTTGACTCGCAGGTGCTATGTATTTAAGTGGAAGTTGTTCTTCATTTGTTGACAGTGTAAGGAGTTTGATACTCTTGTGTACCCTGTGGCAAGCATATTGGACTACCTCTGATCCCTATCTCTATTGGAACTGCGAGCGATGACCCTTAAGGTGCACGTGGCAGTCATCTCTGCTTGCCAGGCATGGGCTGGTAAGCCTATGGTGGCCCAGGAGGGGGTGGTTGGATGCTTTTTCAAAGGCCTGAATCACCTGTGCACTCTAGTGCATGAACCACCACCACCACCGTGGGACTTATTGCTGGTGCATGCTATGCTCATGAGCAAGCCATTTGAGCCTACGCATGGGTGAGATGTCTCATCTATCATAGAAGATGACCTTCTTGGTGGCCATCATGGCAGCTATAAGGATCAGTAAGCTCCAGGTGCTCTTGGTGGAGTCTCTTTACCTGGTCTTCCAAAAGGATAAGGTCTTCCTTTGCCCCCAACCGGAGTGCCTCCTGAATGTAGTATTGGAGTTCCACCTTAACAATATATATATTTTTTTATCACGATATTTATCACCACCTCCACAGACCTGGAAGGGGCTATGACCCCCCCCCTTGGAGGAGTATGTCCTCCAGCCCATCGGGGCCATCATGGGTCCTGCCGGGTCCCGGTATTTTCCTGGAAGCAGCCAAGCACCCTGGGCGCGGGCCGAACCCCTCTTGTGCTGACATGCGCATCATGAACCCCCGAGGAAGAAGAGCAGTTCTCCGGATGCTCAATCCTTGCCTCCCGCAGCCAACCCCCGAACAACCAGTCCGTTCCCAAACCCGTGGTGCGAGGTGTGGCGTCCAGTGCCTTAACCCTCCGTGCCACCAGGCTAACGATGTGATTTACTTATTCGATTAACTTTACCAGCCCATCATTGAAAGCAGACTGCAGGCTTCATACTCTGGGCCTATTATAAGGTGCTCTCTTACTATAAGGAGCACATGGCTGGAGTTCAGGGTGAGGCTTGCCACCTGTTTGTAACGTATGCTGAAGCCACACCTTGCAGATTGGTAGCAAAGTGGATGATTGGCAGGTGGATAACATCTTATGTCAGCCTCTGTCATAGGTTGGCTGGCAAGGCGCCTCCTGTAGAGGTTGGGGCTCGTTCCACCAGACATACTGCTGCCTGGGTGGCTTCCTGCAGAGATCTCCATACAAGAGAGCTATAGGGCTGCTACCTAGACGTTGGCAAGTTTCATTTCCCACTACTTCAACCTTGAGTCCCATTGGGATGCTGCTTTTGGGACTTCAGTTCTACGGTCTCTGTCAAATAGCTGTGCACGCCTTGTTCATTCCTCCTGGATAATTGCTAGGAGTCTGCCAGAGTGTGGATCGTGAACTGTACTTGCTCACCTAGAAATATAGGTTATTTACCTGTAACCGTAGTTTTAGGAGTGGTATGCAGCTCACAGCCACACATTCTCTCTCTCCCCCACCGTCGTCCTCAGGCAAGTGGCACACGGATCCCTGCTTGCAGCATGCAAAGATCTTGCATCATGGGGCTGAATTGGGGGATATACCACCCTTGTAATGGGAGGAGCTTAGTTTCAAGATGCAAGACTAATCAGCACTTCCAGTGCAACTTCCAGAGTGTTGTTGCAAACTTTATACCACTTCTAGAACTAAGGTTACAGGCCAGTAACCTATTTTCCCTTGTGATGTACTGTTGAAATTCCAGGGCTCTGATGCTGCTAGCAATTTCATGTAGTGTTTATGGGCACACAGCAGTAACATTTAAAGTGGCATGCAAGGAATTTTTAGTTTGGTATCACTAATGTTTAGAATTCTCTGATCTCTGACTTGTTAATATTACCTTAACTAATCTTGTCATAAGATTCACAAATGGATTTCACACATTGTAAGGCACTCTGTACAGGTGCGGTGGAATCACATTCCCAGAAGTCAAGCTGACATACAGGAGTCTGTTTCCTAGTTTTCTTTCCTCTTGTCAGTTAATCTCACGGGAGAGAGCACTGGGCATGGAGATTATTGAAGATCTGTGTAGTGAGGCCAGAGTAACTTTTGTAAGACAACTGGGGCTGAAGCTTCCTTCATCATGCTGTGATAGCAAGCTGTCCCAATAGTCTTTGCAAGAAGGTATTGATTTCCGGGCCTTTTGAACACACTGACCAAATCAGCCCATTAACACTCTGTATCCTGAAACCTCGGCCTGGGGGATGGGGACAAAACTGTGATAACATTTCACGTGAGAAGGCAGTATGTTAAGTTAGTTGTTTGGGAGGGGGATTTGTTTCTGCTGCAGGCACATCACCACTGTTACATTCTTGTGACATGCATTTGGAGCCACCAAACCTGTGCCCTTGAAAAATCCATACTGTGTCATTTGAAGACATCCTTTTTATTAAGGACTTGTACTTGTGGCCTGCTGACACAGTGGTAGGGCTACCACTTGTGATGCTGGTGATCTGCGCTCAAGAACGAGGCTTGGTCATTTGGGGCAGCCGTGGGGAGGAGTACTGAGCATCCCGAATGATACTGTCTCCTGCTCCGCTGCAATAATGTATCCTGGGTGACTACAGGTGGCATTGCAGTTTGGGGCAAATGCTGGCTGGTGCTGCCCTACACATGCGCAACCTTGCCAACGGCATCCTGTGGGTGTGGGACAGAACACATGAAACACCCTGATTGGGTGGGGTGGGGTGTAATCTAGCTTCCTGCAACTCTGCACCAGCCCTTCCCTGCTATTGGGGGTAAGTAGTCTCAGGGAAAGTCCAGGAGAAGCTGGGAGATGGGGCTGGGGAGGCCAGCAAAAATGAGACCTGGTCTGTAATGGTGGAGAAAGAGTTAAAAAGGAAAAAAAGTACATTAAAATTGTGCTTTTGTCCCTTACAGTTGATCACCACTGAGGGAGGCTGTGTGTAGAGCTGAAGTCCACATCTGCTGAGGACATCAGTCGGTCACTGATGTCATAAGCAGTGTGTGTTTAATCCTTTGTATAATTCTGCTCCACACCTAACCTCAGCTATAGATGACTTTTAAGGGGCCAGAACACCCACTTTTATTCACTAGTCAGGGATTGAAGGACTGGAAATTCCAGTTATTTTTTTGGAATGTAGTACACTGGAGTTCTGTGGATGTGAATGGTTTATTGCTGGTGGTCGATCCCCCTGTGTGAAGTAGAGCTTCAGTCACAAATCAGACCTAGCATCCGTAAATCCCAATTACTCAACAATCCAAAAAAACTGAATTTCACACTATTTTAGTATTTCCCCTAGAAAAGTTTGAGGACAAGGCATTTGTCAAGCAACTGGTGTGATGTGTGGTCTTCTCAGATTTTAACTTTTTCTCTCCATTTCTCTGTTTGAGTTCATTCAGTTTTCATTTTCTTTCTGCAGGTTTTTTGGTAACTTTAGATCATCTTTCTGCTCCATTTTTTTTCTTTGAGTGCCCCCAAATGCTGGAATTGTATTATTACTGAGGACCAGGGCTCTGCCTTAAACATGGGGGAAGTAGGGGTGTTGCAGAAGAATGAGGTCTCGAAAGGCATTTGGGTTGACTACCCCAAGGAAGACCCCACCACTGATTTGCCAAGACTCTGGAGACCCCAAACCCTAATGTTTTTTTCCTTTTTGCTGCTTGGGGGTGGGGAGTTAGGGTTGGAAACCCTAATGCCGTATTTCCTTACTTTTGTGGCATGAACTTGAACTCTAACTGGTGCATTAAGTTTTTTGCAAAGAATTTCCTTTCTTTTTGAGATAGTGGAATCGTATCCTCCTTCACGCAGATCCTGAATGCAGATGAAAACTTTGTCCGCCTATAGAAGTGCAGGGCCCGCCCTTCCATGCAGTGGATGTCAAGAATTCATGGGACTGTCTGGTGGGCTGCAGAAGCGCAGTGCCCTCTGTTCCCTGCACTTCCATGTGTCACGTTTGAGGTGATGTTTTTAAAAATGGCTATGTTGTAAGTTTGGAGTCAAAATATTGAAAATTAACTTAGTTGAAATATTGCAACATTTACTCATAACCTGGTCATTTTACTATATTTGTACACCATATTTTCTGCATAGCCTTCTTATTGCTCTACCTCAATCCAGCCCAATCAGGCGTTCGCTCTAATCATAGCACCGTTACTGCACTAGCTGAAGTCACCGATGACTGGATCTCAGCCAAGGATGCTAAAAAAATTATGGGTGCAGTATTCTTAGATTTGAGTAAAGCATTCGACACCGTTGCCCATACTCTAATTGTGAACAGCCTTGCCAATATTGGCGCTACCCTAGCTACTACCAAATGGTTCTCCAGTTACCTATCTGGTAGGATGCAGAAAGTCAAAGCTGGTGGGCTGTTCTCTGCCTCCTTACCAGTTACTAGGGGAGTCCTACAAGGTTCCATCTTAGGTCCTATACTCTTCTCCCTGTATATCAACAACCTCGATTCTCAAATAACCAGGTCAACCTTGCATTTCTTTGCAGAAGATACAGTTTTGTATACATCCGGCTATACAATATCGGAAGTCAGGAATATACTTCAAGTCGATTTTGCACAGCTAGAAACAAATCTTATCAATACCAAACTCCTCCTAAACGCTAAAAAAACTAAGGCCATGATTTTCCCCCTAATACTTCCTCAGTCACCCTCACTGTCCCACCTAACGTCTTCATCGTTACATCCCTAGGTGAACCACTCGAAGCGGTCTCTAAATTTAAATACCTCTGTTTTTGGTTAAACAAGCTTTCCTTCAACGAGCACATTGACGACCTGTCCAGAAGACTAAAAGCTAGACTAGGCTTCTTCCAAAATAGGTCCCTCTTTCCCCTGGAAACCAGACTCAGGCTTGTTCAGACCACCTTCCTCCCTTTACTTGACTATGGGGACATATTATACACTTCTGCAACAATTACTAACCTAAACAAATTGAACATTCTCTATCACCGCGCCCTGCACTTCATTACAAACTATCCATATCGAGCCCACCATTGCGAACTATACGCAGCTGTTGGTTGGACTTCACTTACCATCAGACGCACACTCCATGCTGGCATTTGGATCCTAAAACTTCTTCTGAATAAATTACCAAGCTATTTAGTAGCACTTATCCGTACTGCCCACAGCTCTTATTTCCTTAGAAAATCAGATTTTATCCTACTATATGCAGCTAGGACTCTTATCTCCTTTGGCAGACTAGCCTTCTCAAGTGCCCTACCAACTATTTGGAACCAGCTGCAATCCACTCTGAAACTATCCAGTGTAGTCTCAGTAAATTTCTTCAAAAAACTGGTGGCTTCAAAAATAAAGGACACCTGTAACTGTTTCTAAACTCCCTGCCGAGCTTTCTCCTTACTTCCTTAGTTTGTTCTCACAATACCGCCTTCCTTAAACAACTTGTACTAAATATTTTTTTGGGTTTTTATTTTTCACCCAGGACTGTTTACCCATGTACCTTGTAGGACCTGGTCCGCCATTTATGTATAATGTTATTGCCTGCATTGTATATTTGTTGTAACTATGCACCCAGGACCTCCTTGTGAATGAGCTTGCTTAATGGAGCTTTCCAGCAATAAACTTGAACTTGAACTGCCTCATGAACCTGGTTGGTGAAAATTTTCAAATTTATGCTGGAACATCATTCCCGGGCCACAGGTTTGAAAACACATCTTGGCCAGCATTTGAAAAATGACAGCTATCATGTTCCATGAGTTGGTGTGGAAAAAAATGGTTACGTTGAAAATTCGGGGTCAAAATATTTGAAATGACCAAGGTTATGAGCGAGCATAGGAAAGTTTCAACGTATGCTCATAACTTTGCCATTTTTTACATATTTTGACCCCGGATTTTCAACATAGCCTTCTTTTGTTCCCACCTCTTGAAGGAAGGGTAGTGAAATATTTCAAATCCTGCCCAAATGGTGATTTTGCAAAACAGTCAAGAGGTAGAGTCCCAAAAAAGGCCATGTTGAAAATTTGGGATCAAAATAATGCAAAAATAACAGAGTTATGAATCATAGTTCAAAACCACATTGAAATACATTAAACTGCGCATACCTGATTTTCTGAAAACTCAGTTGCCGGTTCCAGCAGAAAGTCATGTCTTAGGCGAGTGGATCTATGCCGTGGGACATGTTCAGGTGAGTGGTGTGTGTGTGGGGGTAGTGTGTGCTGAGTGCAAGGTCAGGGGCGGATGGGGGTCAGATCGACGAGACACTGTTTACTTTTTTACAGGGTTTAAAAAAAGATCGAGGACAGTTCTCCTTATTTCAGGTGATAGTGATATTCCAACACTAGGGATTTGGCACCACAGTGTTGGGCTACTGATTTGCACCGGTGGTGGGCACTCTGGTGCCACCATGTACTTAGTGGGAACGGGGTGGGGGGATGACCTGGTGAGGAGGGGGGTGGTCCACTCATTTAATATATTTAAACATTAGGAAGGGCAGGCGGGTGACCTGAATGGGTGGTGGGGAGAAAGAAGCGGTACTGAGGGTGGGCACCCTAGTCCACTGAAGAAATAAATAGAGAGACGAACAGAGATAGAGAAGAAAGAACTAATGCCTCACTGTTCTCATTGCAGCCTGCAGCAGGAATCCAGCTATGGCTGCAGAACTCAAACTTCCATTGTTCTTATACAGCGAACGTAGGTGACTGGTTCTTCTCACTGAACTGGGCACCCTGGATTTTGGGGTGCCCAGAAAAGGTATTTGTGGCAATTTTTTTTAAACAAACAGCAGATCTTGCTAAATGGGTCCCATTTAGATACTACATACTAAAATACCAGCAGAATAGGCCTAACGGTCTTTTGTGTCTGCTCATTTGGTCAGCCCCCAACCTGGGAGCTGACCTTGCTCCCTCTCCCTCTCTCTGGCTTCTCCCTTCCCAGTCCCGGATATTCTTGCTGCACTGGTTTTTGCTTCCAGAACCTTTCCCCTGTACCTGTCCCAACCCCTCCACCGTTTCTGCCTCCACCAGCCCCCTGGGCAGCACATTCCATGGCTCCACCACCCTCTCATTGAAGTAGCACCTCCTCCTTTCTCCCCTGACTCTCCCCCCCACTCCAGTTTCCACCCATGCCCTCTAGTTGCCCCCCCTTTCCTTCGGAGCACCCTGACTGCTCCTCCCCTATTTATCCTATGGTGAGCCACCAGGTTCCCCACTAGTCCAGGACGTTTAAACTTGCAACGCTTGAGTGGCTGAACTTTTCCCCACCTGACTATTAGCCATAAGAGTTTGCTCACAGGGGAAGTTTGCAACTCCCTAAACTCCTCCCTCCCAGCCTTTAAGCTCAACCCCCAGTGGCTCTTCTGTATTTAAGAAAGACTAATGCACACGGTGGGTGGGAGTGCTCTCAAAATTCTTAAGGAGCTTAGGCCAATTTTAAAACACAACTTACAAAATAGGTTCTAGTTTTTTTTAGATATTTTTATGTATTTTTAATGTTTGAGTTTTGAAAAAAGCTTCAGTCACAATCCGTATTTCTTTTGCGCTAAATCATGAAAATAAGCAAATTTTTTGGGGGGGGAGGGGGTTACCATTCACATTTCTCAGTTAACTAAAAATCACAACTCTGGAGTTACTTTCCAAAGGCACACCCTTGGAATAGGCCACTTCAAGCCTGAGAACTTCATAAAAAAAAAAAAAAAATTCCACACTGTGTAGGCTGTAGTTGAGAGCAAAAAATACTCAGGAAACCAAATGTATGGCCCCCCCCCACACATTTTTTGGGTGATGTGCATCTCAAACCAGTGTGCTATCACAAAACTTGCATCTCGAGACTGACAGCCTGACCGTGCTTGCCAAATTTCGTGATACTTCATCAAATGATGCCAAAGTTAAGGTGCAAAAATTGGGGTTTAACATTAAACAGCCTACTCAACCCTAGCTGCAGGGATGCTACCGCACCCCTATAATACACACACACACACACACACACACACACACACTTTTGACCATTTTAGAATGTTAAAATACACTCTGTCAGTGCTGTAATAGCCCCACTTTCTGGGTAGTTGAAGGCCCTCCGCTGTACCTCAGGCCCACCCAGGTCACAACCCACCCAGCTGGTTCGGTTATTAAAATATTGTCATACACCTGACCGTGGATTATTCCTTACATATTTATTTATAGCTGTAGCTCTCTCAGATATACATATCTTTATTGAATGTTGCTGATAAATTGGGAACAGTACAGCAGATGTTTACATTCTTGTTTATTCAGGTACACTGAAATCTGGAACATATTGAAGTAGGAATTTCATTTCTGTAAACAGAAACCTTACAGTTACCAGTGACCCACCCGTGTCTTGTCCCTTTTAGTTTTGCCCCGATTCTGTGCAGGAGCGGAGGTCCAATTCCTTTGCTTGTGACATCAGTGGCTCAGCAGGTAGCGTACTCGCCTCTGAGGCCAGGAGATCAGAAGGCTGTGGGTTCTATCCCCACACTAGGTACTTGGGTTAATATCCCAATACTGACACTGAGAGGGGAACTGCACTCCTAAGATGCTGTCTTTCGGATGAGACGTTAAACAGAGTTCCCATCTGCCTGTTATGGTGGTAGTTTAGGTAGATGTTAAAGATCCAGTGCACTTCTCGAAAAGAGTACTGGAATTTCCCCAGTGTCCTAGCCAAATTTCCCCCATTCACTAAAATACCACCAACAGCTTAATCTGGTTCAAGGTCAGTTGGCATTCATCTGTATCTCTCTCCCCGGTCATGCCTGAAAATAGGCAAGTTCTAGGGACATGGATATGTTGTTCATCCACACTTATTGGCAGGCTCCTTGCCGCTTTAAATCTTGCGGAAGGTCTTAAAGCTGGCTTCTCCCACCCACCGGGTGGTAAAACTCTCGGCTCCGCCCCATGACGCCAGATCTTCCTTACTGCTTGGAAGCTCAGGTTCCCTCCTTAACGCTCTGCGTACAAGACTAGTTCCTAATTCTTGAAGTTCGAAATCAAAAAGTTTTTGCTAAAAGACTTCGGTCTTCTTTCCTGTGACTCACGATGGACAAGTTGACTCCGGTTTCCGGAGGTGCCCTTGCCGGGCAGAAGATGTCTAGGGCGGATCCGCGCACTCATGTGCGTCTACTGCTTGGAGCCTTGAGCACGACCCGCGAGGCCTGCGACTTGTGCTGCTCGTCGCTTTTCGACCCTCGTCCTTGAAGACCGTGCTGCCCGATTACAATTAGGCGCCCGAGAAAAATTCCACGGTGAAATCTGAAGAGCCCGGTTGGTGGTGTCCAGCGGCGGGCTCGGCGGATCAGCTCGAGCAGATGATCACCCTCGAAGAGGAGGCGGCGCGGGCCGCTTCTACCTCGGCTGCGGCATTTGTCCTGCTCTCTCTCGGTGCCTCGTACTCTGCTTCTTTCAAGGAGCTTTGTCTGACCCTCTCGACAAAAGGTGAGGGTCCAACTTCTTCTGGACCCTTTTTCAGGTCCAAAAGAGCAAGTAAGTCTCACCGTCGGCGCTCTTGGGGCGGGGAAGATCCCCTCCTTCTTGTCGACAGTCGGACCGGTGGACCCCTCAGCTCGCCACTGGTCTTACGGTGTCCCCGTCAAGCCAGTTGACCGAGACTCCTGTCGACGCGGTCGAGATTTTTCTCAATCCGTTAGACGGGTTGTCGGCTGGAGAAGCTGAGAATCCTCTCTCCCTGGTTCCCCTGGTGGGAGTTGAGGATCCCGTCGACTCGACTGTGCCTCCGGTTCTGGAGCCTTCGGTGGGATCGTCCGAGCCGAGGGGAGTGCCGATTTCCGACACTTCTCCTCGCCTTCCTTGGCCTAGTCGAGACTCTCGGTCTCTGTCTCGGACAACCTCGCTGATCCAACCCGATCCTGCCGTCATAAGGCGGTCTCAGTCTCGGCACCCGCGGCAAGCGCGCCGCCGCTCTTCCTCCCTCCTCGGGCGAGGGAGGCAGCGCAAGTGCGTCGGGTATGAAACTCATGTGGCAACAGCTCCTTTTGACTGGGAATAAACCGACCCAGTCGCTTCCCGGCCATTAAGTGGCTGTCACCGGAGCGGCCGAAACAACCCCTCGTAGCCGAGGAGCCTGTTCCCAGGCCGGTTGTTCGGCCAATTCCAGCTGCCCCACCGATTCTGGTGGAACCTCCGCCTCCACAGCCGTTAGTTGGGGCTCCGACCAAAAATTCTCGGTCGGCTATGGGTTTGCCCCATAGGCTGTCTGTCACCCTCAATCCCGATAAACCTCGGCAGGTGGAGGGTGGCTCAGGCTCGAGGCAGCTGTTTGAGGACTCTTCTGGGTCCAAGGATGATTCCTCCCTTTTCTCCAAGCGCATGGACTTGGAGTCCTCGGGAGGACAGTCAGTGGACGATAGCCCTTCATCCTTCTTAGGATTGCTTCGGCTCATCTCGGAGTCCACCGGGATGAAGCTCGAACCCGTTTCTAAACGGGCCAGGTATCCCCTCATGGAGATTCTGGACCGAGGGGATTCTCCTACGGAGGCCTTTCCGGTGGCCGAGGCCATAGTGGGTCCGACCTTGGAGCTTTGGCAGCGCCCTGCTTCCTGCCCTGCGCCTTCGGCCAGAATGGCCAGGAAGTATGCGGTCCCTACCGGTTCCCTGTCCGGTTTTTCGGAACACCCCTCTGCTGAGGGGTTGGTTACCGACAGCGTTTTCCAGCGTGCCGGGAACACCAGGGATGTGGACAAACCTCCCGACAAGGAATCCAAGAAATTGGATTATGCCGGGCGAAAAGTCTATGCTGCATCCTCTCTCGGCCTTCATCAGGCCAGTTCGGCCGTCCTCATGGCACATTTTTTCTCATGCCCTGTTGGGCTCCCTGGATGAGGTCATCCCTCATCTTCCCGCGGATCTGCAGACTACGGTCAGGCAGGTGTGGGACCAGAGCAGGGCAGTGGCCAAAGAGCAGCTCCAGACTGCTTTAGACATCGGGGACTCATGTGCCAGGTCGGTGGCGGCCGCAGTGGCCATGCGTCGTCGGGCTTGGCTGAGGATATCCACCTTTACCTCGGATACCCAGCACAAGTTGGCGGATGTTCCCTTTTTGGGGACTGACCTCTTCGGCCGTGGGGTGGAAGGTCACCTGCAGAGGATCGAGAAGTCCAATGCTACCTTGGACTCGATCTCTTCCGCTCAGAAGGACAAAGGCCGCAAGCCACAGCCTAAGCCCTTTCGTCCTTCTGCGCCCGCGGCGCGCCCGGCCCAGCAACGTCAGGGCCAGCAGGCTCGACCTTGGCATCCTAAAACCAAGCCGTCGGCTTCCTCCAACAGGAAGCAGGGAGGAAAAGGCCCAGGAGGTTCCTCGGCCGGTCCCTCCTCCAAGCCTGCCCAGTGACGAGCTGAGGGAGGTCGCCCCCATCCCCGTCACCTTACCCCTGGTTCCCCACGGCTCCGAAACTTCCTTTCTGCCTGGTCCGCTGTTACCATGGACAGGTGGGTATTGGAGGTGGTGGGAAAAGGCCTGCCTCTAGAATTCGAGCAGACCCCGCCCTTCAGAGCCATCGCACCTCGGGGTCCGCAGCCTCACTGGCGGCTCATCGAGCCGACATCGCTCTCCTCCTCCAAAAGGAGGTGATAAGGGAGGTGGAGGACCCCCCCTCAGACCTGGGGTTCGTGTCCAGGTATTTCCTGGTTCCGAAACGGACGGGGGGCTGGCGCCCCATTCTCGACCTGCACGACCTGAACAAGTTCCTAAGGTCTCGAACCTTCAGAATGGTCACTCTGGCACAGATACCATCTCTGGAACACGGCATGTGGTTCTGCTGTCTGGACCTACAGGACGCGTTCTTTCACGTCCCTATCCGTCCGTCACATCAGAGATTCCTTCGCTTTCGAGCGGAGGGATCCCTATTCGAGTTCCAAGCCATGCCCTTCGGCTTATCTCCAGCTCCCAGGGTCTTCACCAAATGCATGGCAGTGGTGACAGCATTCCTGCGGCGCCGAGGGGTCCGGGTGTACCCTTACCTGGACGATTGGCTGATAGCAGCCCCCTCCAGACAGGAGGTGGAGCGGTCCAGAGATCTGGCCCTCCAGGTTTGCTCTCTAGTCGGCCTTCTCATCAACGAGGCCAAGTTGGAACTCGAGCCGAAGCAGGTGATCCTGTTCATCGGGGCAGAGCTCGACTCTCTTCGAGCCAGAGCACGGCTCCCAGCGGACAGGGCCGAGGTTCTTACCTCCTTTGCCCAGTCATTTCTGGTGGGCAATCGCGCCCTGCCCGGGACTTCCTGCGCCTCCTGGGTCTCATGGCGGCCTGTACCAGCGTGGCCCGTTGGGCACGCTGGCACATGCGCCCCCTTCAGTGGGGACTGGCCAGCCAGTGGTCACAATGCTGCGATCCATTGGACCAGCTAGTGATAGTGACCCAGGAGATGTGGAACGCTCTCCAGTGGTGGACCGTTCCATCTCATCTGCAGGAGGGCATCCCGTTTGTCCGCCCCGAGCCGACAGTCTCTCTATCGACCGATGCCTCTCTGATGGGTTGGGGTGCCCATCTGGGGGAACACCGAGTGCACGGCCTCTGGTCCCCGCGGGAGTCCCAATGCCACATCAGCCTGCTGGAGCTCCGAGTTGTCCGCCTAGCTCTCACCGCCTTTGCTCCGTTTCTCCGGGGTCAAGTGGTCAGAGTCCAGACGGATAATACCACGACCATGTACTACCTGAACCGCCAGGACGGGACACGCTCCATGCTTCTGTGCAAGGAAGCTCTCCGCATTTGGTCACTCGTGCGCAGCCTGGAGGCGGATCTCCTAGCCATTCATGTGGCAGGAGCCTCCAACACCCTGGCCGATGCCCTGAGCCGGATAGGGGCTGCATCTCACGAGTGGTCTCTCCTGCCGGAGGTAGTACAAGATCTGTTCTCCCACTGGGGCACACCTCAGGTGGACCTGTTTGCCTCCAGGGAGAGCGAGGCTGAGGCTGTTTCATGCCGCCCCCTCAGCAGGGCTTGCTGCAGGGGATGCCTTCTCGAGGCTGTGGACCCCGGGCCTCTTCTACGCCTTTCCCCCATTTCCCGTGATTCACAAGGTGCTTCTCAAAGCAAGGAGGGATAAGGCGCAGGTGATTCTGATAGCCCCAGACTGGCCCGCCAGTTCTGGTACCAGATCTCCTCAGCCTCAGCTCCAGGCTCCCGAGGCAGCTTCCAGCTCGCCCGGACCTGCTCTCAGTCAATCAGGGAAGGTGTTCCATCGGACCTTCAATCCCACACCTGGGCCTGGTTCCTGAGCAGCTAGAGTTCCAGGCCTTAGGTCTTTCCGACGAGGTCCTCAATGTAGTTGAGGTGTCCCGTAAGGAGTCGACCAGAAAATGCTACGCCTTCAAATGGAAGAGATTCTCCATTTGGTGTCAGGGCAAGAGCTTGGACCCTTCCTCCTGTTCTGTGGCAAGCATTTTGGACTATTTATGGTCCCTTTCTAGTCAAGGACTTAGGTCGACCACCCTAAAGGTGCACCTGGCAGCCATCTCTGCTTACCGGGCGCGGGCCGGGGAGCAGTCGGTGGCGCAGGAAAAGGTGGTCGGGCGCTTTTTCAAAGGCCTTGATCACATTTCCCCTCCGGTGCGAGAACCTCCACCTCCGTGGGATCTACCGCTGGTACTGGCAAAGCTTATGGGCAAGCCATTCGAACCAATGCACAGGTGTGAACTCTCTCACCTGTCGTGAAGACCGCCTTCTTGGTGGCTATCACGCCAGCCAGAAGGATGGGAGAGCTCCAGCGCTTCCATCGAGTCTCCTTACCTGGTCTTCCACAGGGACAAGGTTGTCCCTGCGCCCCACCGAAATTCCTTCCGAAGGTGGTGTTGGAGTTTCACCTTAACCAGGTGCTGACTCTGCGGTGTTCTACCCCAATCACACCTCTGAGGCCGAATATGAGCTCCATACTCTGGACCCTAAGGGCGCGCTTATTATAAGGAGCGCACGCTGAAATAGGGAGAGGTTCGCCAGCTGTTTGTCACTTACGCTGAAGCCGCATCTGGCAGACCTGCAGCCAAGCGGACGATAGGCAGGTGGTCACCTCCCTGCATAGATCGCTGCTATGAGTTGGCGGGCATGGAGCCTCCCAGAGGATAAGAGCTCATTCTACCCGTCATACTGCTGCATCGGTGGCTGCTTCAGGGACGTCCCTATCCAGGAAATCTGCAGGGATGCTACCTAGAAGTCAGCACACACCTTTATTACCCATTACCACATCGACCTTGAGTCACGCCGGGATGCTGGTTTTGGGGCCTCGGTTCTCCAGTCCTTATTTCCCAAGTAAGTATTAAGGGGGTGTGTGCCTTGCCTCCCTCCTCCGGGAGAACTGCTAGGAGTCTGCCAGTAAGTGTGGATGAACAACATATCCATGTCCCTAGAAATACAGGTTACTCACCTGTAACAGGAGTTCTAGGAATGGTATATGTTGTTCATCCACACGACCCACCCGACCTCCCTGGCTTCGACGCACAACCTGAGCTTCCAGCGGGCCAGATCTGGCGTCATGGGGCGGAGCTGAGAGTTTTACCACCCGGGTGGGTGGGAGGAGCCAGCTTGAAGACCTTCCGGCAAGATTTAAAGCGGCAAGGAGCCTGCCAATAAGTGTGGATGAACAACATATACCATTCCTAGAACTCCTGTTACAGGTGAGTAACCTGTATATATTGTCTAGTGCACTTACCCAGTCAACAAAAACAAAATATATCATCAGTTTCACAGAACCCGATAGCGGTGTTACAAGCTGAGGATTATGACTTTACTACTGAATAGCATGAGGGCAAACTGAATAGTGGTGTGCAAAGGCTGTTCCCATACATTCTTCCTTAAGAAGAAGAAGATAATAGCTTGGAATGTCCGGTAACAACAATCTGTTGATGCTAATAGTGAGTTATTTAACTGCTGTGCCTTAAGGATGACAAGGAGAGCAGCAGCTGAAAAGGGTGCCACTTTTATTGAGCAGCTGAGATGGGACAGCTGCATGGAAGTCCAGCTATGCTCCGACAGCTGAGATTGACACTGGATCTGCGTATGTCACAATTAGTATTGCGGATGGTGTATGTGGAGCATTTTCAAGTTCATTCCAGTTGGTCCCTGGCACAGTTTCCTTCACATCTCGATGTCGCCCCATAGCCTCACAGCATGCAGCAGAAATGATTTTCTGCTTTCACAGAGCTTCTGTAGCGCTCCTCACACAGCACAGTCCCCCTTCTTTCCTAACTCGCAACCTTTGTCCACAGTTTTATCTCTTTAAATGCTTGTGGACTTTCGTGCTGTTCATTTTTTTGTTTGCATTATTTGTATGATACCCATTGTTTAATTCGCCCAAAATGCTTACTCTCGCCAGATCTGTTCCTTCAGATTAAACACACACACACACACACACACCCCGAATGCATAATCTGGCCAGATCTGTTCTTTAGATTTTTTAAATTTTTTTTGGTTTTGTCCTCTCCTCTTTGCCGGGGGCGAGATAAAATATTAATACATTACTGCATACGTAAGCACATTACTCCGTTACTGCAAATCCCATGTCTGGTACACCAGCTGAAAAGGCAGTGAATGAATAGAATAGACCCTTTGGTCTTTCATAAATAATTGCTTTGATTATGTTGTAACAGTGCCTTTTCACTGTATAGCTGAACTGTTGCTCCTGACTCGTTAAAAAAGCAACAAAACTCTGAATCCTTTTCTGACCTCGGACTGGTGGTTAGCAGTATTGCAAACTGTTGGAAAACTTTTGGTCTTTTTCTTTTTTAATCTTCACTTTTTTGTTTCGTCCTCCTGCCCTCGCTAGCAGACACCTGCATTAGTCTCCAGTTTACTCTTCAAGACCCTGTGCCCCTGCCAGCGGCTTTATCTTCCCCTGGAGGGAAGGGGGCAGGGTGGGGGTATGTAAATGTTGTACCGTAAGCTAAATCCCATCCCAATCTTGTAATTCACATCAATTTGTCTACCTAGCTTGTAATGTATTGTTTTGTACCAGTGCAATTTTGTACTTGCTTGTAATGTAATGCTATGTACCTGTTCAGTTTTTTCTTGTAACTGATGTGGAACCTACAAATGAGCATCCGCTCACAGGTGTTCTCCAAGATATCATAAAAAAAAAAAAAAATGTACCTCCAACAGCAGGTTTTTGTCAAGTGGTGGGTGGATGGGCCCGGGTGTACCATGACCCATCATCCACAGCTGCTACTGCTGGCATTTTCCACTTTCTCCTCCCTTCAAGACGCCGGGTTCATGATGCAGTGCTCACGCCAGAATGTGCTGCCGTGTGTCATCCACCAGTGTCTCCCCTTCTCAAAGGCTTACCTGACTGCAGCTTCACCTCTGGTCACCCAGAGCTGTAGATCAAGTAAGGTCTGTGGTGAGAATTTAGGTAGGGAAAAATGGGCAGACAGGGTGGGCCAAACGGCCCTTATCTGCCATCAGACTCTTATGTTTCGGGTGCAACTGCTGCAGTGGCTGTGCTAACACTCCCCCTCTCCCCAGAGTTAAAGTGCAAAAACAAAACAAAAGAAAGCAGTTTAGGAGAGTTGTGAGGTTATCAAAAAATAATCTGTTGCGATGTATTTTGATTGAATTTACAGTATTTTCATGGCCTGTTTTATAATTAGTAATATACGATGGGATGTGGTACACATTGTGCATTGTGTGGTATGAGATGCTGAGTGCTTTCAACCACCCAAGAAGTGAGGCTATGCCATGATAAACCACACCCTGGAAATCTTCTATTGTGATTGTAAAATAGCCCCAAAGTGTTTGGAAATTGCTGATCATGGTGATCTGGATGATGTACTGCATCATCATGGGTAAAAGACTGCTTCTTCAATAAGCATACAGGATTTCTCCTATCTGTTTTATAATGCAGAAAGAAATGATTAGCACATGCTGTAATTTTTCCTGGAATTTTAGCGCATGAATCCTGAAGTTTGAGCGCCTTCCCATTTTGGTATAGTTGAACTTGTTATATTTGGATGTATTGTAGAAGATTTTCATTTAGCTTTTGAAAGACTGACATACTGAATACAGATACTGGATACTAAAGCACTCAGTTTATCTATAAAGTTATGGGATAGCTAGCTGCAGTGTAATTCCCCCCACCCCCAGATCACTTCCCTGCTGTGGTGCCTCATTACTGCTATAAAGAGACCACCTGTAGTCCATGAGAAGATAGCTTGGACTCCATATGAACATACCAGCAGATACAGTTCATACAGTCTGAGTTTGCTCAAGTACGCAGCTCCCAGTCTAATCTACTGCACCTGCCCCCCACCCTTGCCTGTCCATCTGATTTATCGCCCCCTTCTACTGACTCACCTCGGCTTCCCCCAGTTTTGACCTTACATTTGACCCTGTCCCACCCCCTCTAAAAACTGCCCACAGATTTTAATATCACCTCCTCACTACCACATTTTTCATGAAGTAGTGCTTCATTTCCCTCCTGAATCTTCCACCCTCCAGTTTCAGACTGTCCCCTTGTGTCGTCCCCCCTCCTCCAATCTAAACATGCCCTCAGTACTAACCCTATTCATGCCCTTTAAGTATCTGAAGATATCAATCATATCCCCTCTCTCCCTTCTGTTCTCCAGGGAATACCTGTTGAGCTCCCCCAGCCTTTCCTCATATGGCTTGTCCCCCAGCCCAAGAATTATTTTTGTTGCACTACGCTGCACCCCCTCCAGTAGTTTGATGTCCTTCTTTATATAGGGGAACCAGAACTGCACACAGTACTCCCAAGTGAGGTCTGACTAGCGACCTGTACAGTGGCGTAATGACTTCCTCTCTCCTAGAGGTGATTCCCCTGACAGTGCACCTCAGCATCTTATTAGCCTTGCCCATCTGGTGACTATCAATGGATACTAATTACTAGCCCTTCATCCTTTCCTGAACTGGTGTGAGGAGATGGATCCTGCCCTGGTCCGGGTGATTTGTTAGACCACGGGTCGTAAAGAGCACTTTTACAGATCGTATTAAAAAATTCAGAGAGGAGTCTTCCCTCTTTGTCACATCCTCCAGGTAAAATAATTTAATTCCTGGATTTTGGGATAGAAGGGATCATATTTAGCTCAGTGGAGCTGAGAGCCTGACCCCATACACTTCCAGTTCTTGGCCTTTTTCCCCCCAGGCTTGGGCTTTCGGTGATGCAATAGTTAATAGATTGCTGGGGCACACTCAATAGACTTCAATGGGGATATGATTTCTTAAACTTTAAAATATATATATATATTTATATATATTTTTTAAATGTATGATTTGAAAACAATCAAAGCTACTACTACTCGACTAGCAAGGGACCTGACTAGGAGGCAGCAGTAACATAAAACCGGGTGTGATATATCATGAAATCATGCCTCCTTTGGTGGGTTCAGGGTCATTTTTTTTTTTTTTAAATACAGTGAGCACAACTGGTACTCTTTAACCCTGGTTCTAGTAGAAATATTCTGTTACTGACTTCTATAATGGCACAGACTCCTAATGCATTATTATTAAAGGTGGGAATATTTTTTCAATTGTATTTTTATTAGTTTTTGAATATAAAAGAAATTAATGGGGTACAGTACATCATGTAGATCACAAAATGTCAAGCATAGCTCCAGCTGTATACAATGTTTTTCAGTTATGAGTGCATATCTAAAATTATACAGTGGCAAGAACATTTCCAGGGCTCTGGTCAGTGTGTGCCTGAGACGGTGCTGTTGTTACACAATCACATCACTGTATTGATTTGTTGGATTGTTGTTTGGATGCCTCTTTCAGAAACAGATATATTGCTACACTAAAAATCTACTAAAACCTTTTTTAAATATTTTTTTTATTTTGCATACCATCGCTCTTATTAGAGTATTGAAGGCAGTCCGAGGTGTGTTATTATAGTAACGTCACTCCTGGGGTGGTGGAAGCACTTGGCTTCACCTGGTGCTTCATCCCACCCCAGGAGTGACGTTATTACACGATAACACACACCTTGTCATGCCTTATTGCTTAAGTAATATACATCCAAAAATCAATCCACCTGAGAGGAGATACATTTCTACCAATACAAAAATAATAGAAAGGGGGGACTATTTTTCCATGGTTTTATGGAAAACTATGATTTGGCTACCAGACTCTCCCTTTCTTGTAGAAGCTAATAATTTTTTTAGTTTATCCAAGGGTCAAGAGGAAATGAAACTCGCTGTGAGTACATTTAAAAAAAAAAAAAAAAGTCCCAGGCTGTTTGCAAATGTGTCATTAAAAATGCCCGCTCTGGTTCTCTGTTGGACATTTCAGGCTTGATTAGCAGTTCTGACATTTATATATGTGCAGCTCTGTGGTGTACAGTACCAATAGCTCGAATGGCTGAGCAAATGTGGTATTGCTACTGTTTATAGCCAACATCTCTGAAGTAGTATTTTAGTTTTTCTGCTTAATCTTTTCCCTCGGTGCATCTATCAATATGCACAGTCCATTTCTGTTCACTGCTGTGTGGAGGCCTGTCATTTACCAGCTTGGGACCACACTTAATCTAGTTTGTCAATGAAAAACAGCTTAATACAAATGTATGTTGTGCCTGCCTGACCTTAAAAGGCTGTGGACTGGGCTTGCAGCAAACCCATGCTGCATCTTGCAGATGGCGTGTTTTAACCAAAAGAAGTCAAGTGGCAGTAGGAATGTGCTTAACCCCAATTATGCTGGCTGCAATGTGTATTTGCATTTCTGCATGACCGGTGACTATTGACGTGGGGTGGTGGTGGTGAGCAGTTACTTGTCCATATTGTAGAACAGGTGGTACTGCTAACAAAAAGGATACTGCACTTTTTTGTTTTGTGCAGAAAGCCATCTGTTCTGTGCTTAACTGTATAGCAAAATGTACCACCTTCTCACCTGTATGGCAGAATTCTGCTTGCTTAGAAAAGTGCTGCACTGGCTGGCCTATTGACGTAGCGGTATGGCTGCAGCTCGTAAAGCTGGTGACCTGTGTTCAATAATGAGTCAGGATTGTTTGGTAGGCCAAGGAAGGGGGGAGAGTATCCCAGAGGATGCTCTTCTACTCCAGGGAGTGAGGTATCGTCCTCCACCGTGATACTTAATACCTTGGTGACCACAGGTGGCATTGTGTTAGAAGGGAGGGAAGGAAATTGGTGCATGGCTGCACATTGCATGCAGCATCTTGTTTAGTGGGGAGAAATAGAGAAAATGGGCCCCAGTGCCCACAGCAATGGACCCTGGTATATCCGGGCCCAGCCTCACCACTACAGCACCTCCTGATGAGGCTAAAGACTCTGGGGTCAATCCTGCCTGGGGATGACTGTAGGGAGGTGGGTCAAAGGGCTGGGATGCCTTAGGAGCTCCTGAGGAAAACTGGCGCTGGATAGGCAGAAAGGGGGTATAAGCAGCAAGAAAAGGGGGGGAAAGTGCTGCAACATCCCCCTGACCTTGTTTTAGTGGAAGAAAATGCAAGCTGATTGTACAGAGGAAATGACCATGTGCTCCAGCTGCCTAAATGAACCTGAAAAGACTCCCACGCTGCTGTTCTGAAAGCAAACAAGCCCAAAAATCAATACATCCATATCTGCGGTGTGCAGGTGACATCTGTGCAGGCTGCCCTGAATGACTGATCTGCTCTGGTCTTGAAAAAGTCAATTATACAACAAACAAATATGAAGTAGCTTTCACAAATACGATCGATGGAAGACTTGAGTACGTACCGTGTCATATAGTTTTTCATTTTTCCAACCTCACTTTTTTTTTTTTTTTTTTAATTACCCATGTGTCTATAACATCAAGTGAAAACTGGCTGGCCAGTTACTGAAATTAAAAGGCTCTTCAAAAATGTAATCAGCAGCATCCAACTCACATTTGTCAAAAACCTGCATGCTGAATTGAGATGCTTGTTTCAAGGTCTTGGGTTTTTTTCTTTCATTTCAGGAAGCGCATGTATTCAAAGAGGGGCTGCTGCTTTGTCCTGTTCAAGCAGGCATCTGAAATGCTATAAAGACACAGGGCTGTGGGTTAGTACCTGATCACTAGGAACATTTTTCTTTTCAACCTGCCCGCCCCCCTGCATTGTTAGTCCCACTGTCAACCCCCAAACTCTCTTATTTTGTCTTCTGGCTCATAAAGGAGCTTTGAAGACCCACCTTTTTAGCATAGCTTTTAATGATTTATAGTAGTTTTAATTTTACTGTATTTACTGTTTGAAATGTACAGGCGCTTTGGTTTTAAGAAAAGTGCCTTTTAAAAATAAAGCTGAATTGAATTGAATACTCCAAATCTTGGTAGTACAGTGGTGGTGGGGGATATTTACTCTGTTCTAAGGAAGTGGATATGTTATTCTATCCACACTATCTGACGTGGTTCTTTCCCCTTTAAGAAGTGCCAGAAACTCTTCAAGCTGGCTCCTCCCACCCACTCGGGTGGTATATCCCTCGGCTCCACCCCATGATGCCAGATCTTCCTTTCAGCTGGAAGAAGCAGGTTCCCTGCTTCATATTACCGTGTTGTAGGCCCTAATGATTTCAGAGCCTTTTGGATTGTACAGTCTTCTTCAAAGAGAAATGCAATTGCTACCACTAGAGCTAGCATTGTCATCTCACAAATCTCCCTTCCAAACCATATATGGCATATTCCTTCCAGACAGACACCCCATCTTATGGCACCCAGTAATACCTTCACCATCCTAGTATTACATTATGTTGAGTGTCTGCCATGCCCCCCCACTGGGATATGTATATACTGTACATACCGTAAATATTAGCTTAACTTTCCTGTAACCGTTTTTATCATGTGAATTTACTGTACATCACTGTATTTATTAACGTTATTTTCTCCTGTATGTATAACTGTCTTATATAAGTGTATGATGTATCTGTTGTGTATCAACTATTGAACCTTGACCGTATCGGGTCCATCTTGTAAATGAGCCTTGCTCAATGATGTTCACCTGAATAAATAAAGATTTGATGATGATGATGATGGATTGCTTTAAAAACGTCACTACCATTCCGGTATTTGTCTTCGAGCTTCCTGACCATGATGGACGACAAGTCCATGCCTGGATTTCGCTGGTGTACGTGCAGGCAGAAGATGTCGCGTACCGACCCCCATGCCACCTGCGTTTACTTCCTGGGCCACAAACATGATACCCAGGCCTGCAATATATGTCTGTCTTTTCACGCGACGGTCCTAGAGGACAGCCTCACCCGCCTTGAGTTGGACCGCCTGAAAAACATCATCTGCCAGTCAAATCTAAAGATGCCCTTTGGGTGGTCTCCATGGCTGCGGGGTCCGCCGAGCAGCTGGAACAGCTTGCGGCCTTGGAGGAGGTGGCTCGGGCCACTGCTTAATCTTTGGCTTCTGCCTTCGTGCCGCTCCAGTTGGGCTCCACTTTTCAAGCTCCTTCGAGGAACTGTGCCAGTCCCTCCCAACGAAGAGTCTGGGTCCTTCTGGATCTCACAGCTGTCTATCTCGAAAGGAGAAGGAGTCGAAGAAAGGGAAGACTTGTGGGACTGGGACTGTTCTCAGTCTCACGACTCTCAGGTTTTGACCACGGTCGACACCGCGGCCTTGGCCACTGGCTTCAAGGAGACCACATTGGGCCAGTCTGTAGAGACGCTGGCCAGTGATGCGGCAAAGATCTTTCTTGACCCAATTGACCAGTTGTCTGAAGAGGCCAATAATTCTCTATTCAGGACTCTAGTCCTGCCTGTGACCATAGAAGGGGCTGCTCAGTCCACTAATCAGAACCCTCCAGTTACCAACCCAGACCAGGAGGAGCCGTGGCATTCCCCAGCTCCCTCAGAGACCCCCCCTTCTGCATCCCTGGTGGCCTGAGGTTGAGGTCTTTCTCCTCCAGTGACTCGAGCAGCTGCTGCCATCATCTGCATTCCTGCTCTTGGCACCATGGGAAGCAGCGCTGCTGCTGTTTCTCATCTTTGTCCTCCTCAGGTGAGAGGCTTCGACGCAAGTTGAGTCAGCGCCATGAAGACCTTATGTGGCAACACTTGGTGCTTGCTGGTACGAAGCCAACCCAGTTTCCACACTGGCCATCGCTTGACGGTTGCCCGAGAGGCTGACAGACTCTAAGACCGTCCCTCCCCTAGCAAAGCCAATCAAGACCATCTTTGTTAGCCAGTCCGGTGGTGCGGAGGGTTGAGGTGCTGGATGCCACACCTTGCGTCACACCGGCGACCCGGGTTCGGGAGTGAGCTTGGTTCGGTGGGGAAGGAGAGGATTGAGCATACAGAGGACTGCTCTCCTCCCCTGGGGAGGGTGGGTGGATGACTCCCCAGCGCAAGCGGCTCCCATCAGAGGTTGGGAGTGCTGCAGTCTAGAGAATCATGCTGACACCGGGGAGGAGCCTCGGCGGACGTCTACGGGCAAAGTGCGGGAGCGTGCTCAGCTGCACTGGATGTCATTGCACATCCAGGCTCCTAGGGGGAGCTCTCACAGAACAAGGGAAAACACCTGTTGGCTGAGGGGGGTAGACGTTGCCTGCCCCCCACCTCCAGCACCAGATCCTGCCCACTGTGGACCTGGTCTTGGCATCACCTCTGCCTGTGGAAGCGCCAGAAGAATGCACTGAGGAGCAGAAGGTGGCCCCACTCTGGGGTGGTGGATTCCGGAAGGATGGCTCCATGAGTGTGTCGCAGGTGTGCTAAGGACCAAGGGCACAGCTGGGAGGATTTCAGATAGGAGGGGAAACAGTAGGTCGACTGAAAGGGCCCCAGCCAGCAGTGGTGGAAGGGAAAAAGTTCTGTTTTTTTTTTTTTTTTGGGGATTTTGGTTTGGCCGAAGCTGGCCTCTCCGCCAATTGTGGTGGAGCCACCACCCCAGCAGCCGTTGACCGGTGCTCCGACCAAGGAGTCTCTGCCTGCCAAGGGGCTTCCCTATTGGCTGCCAGTCAGTGTTACATCTGACCTTCCGCGGAGGGTTGAAAGTGACACGGGCAGTCAACCTCTTTATACGGACTAGAGTCCAAGGATTCCTTACTAAACTCCCGTCCAGTGGATGAGGAGTCCATGAGGATCTCTCAACGGAGGAAGGGCCCACTTCCTTCCTGGGCATCCTCTGCCTCATCTCGAGAGTCCACAGTGATGAAAATGGAGCCCGTCCATAAGCAGGTTCGCTATCCCCTTAGAGATTCTGTACAAAGAGGACTCTCCAGTGGAGGCTTTTCCAGTGGCTGAGGCCATTGTCGGCCCAGCCCTGGAGATGTGGCAGCGCCCCGCACCCTGCTTTGCACCCTCTGCTCAGATGGCTTGCAAGTATGCGGTGCCCATTGGTACCCTCTCTGGTGTCAAGGAGCACTCCTCAGCTGAAGGGCTGGTGGCCGACTCAGTGTTTTGATGCTTGGGGAAATGTCTGGGACGTCAAGCTACCAGACAAGGAGTCCAAGAAATTGGACCATGCGTCTAAAAATGTCTATGCTGCCTCCTCACTCGGCCTTCGTTAGACAGGCTTGGCTGTCTTGATGGCACACTTCTCCCACGCCCTCTTGGGCTCTTTGGATGAGGTGATTCCTTACCTGCCTGCAGACCTCCAGACCACAGACAAGCAGGTCCGAGATCAGGGCCAGGCTGTGGCCAAGCAGCAGCTGCAAATGGCTCTGCATCTGGGAGATTCCTTTGCTTGCTCTTGGTGGCCACAGTAGCCATGCGCCATAGGGCTTGGCTGCGGGTCTCTATCTTCATGGCAGACACTCGGCACAAGCTGGCTGATGTTTCTTTCTCAAGCACCAACCTGTTTGGGCCCATGTGGAGGCTCACCTCCAGCGCATCGAGAAATCCAATACCACCTTGGACTCTGTAACATCCGCACAGAAGGATCCCAAGGGCTCCAGGCAACAGAAGTGAAAGCCCTTTCAGTCCTCTACTCCTGCAGCAAAACCAGTCCAGCATCAGGCTGGCCAGCAGGTTCAGTCCTGGTGACCCAGGTCCAAGTCCAAGTCCATGGCCTGAGTGGTCCATAAGCCTGGAGGGAAGGGACCCAGTAGCACCTCAGTCAGGTCCTCCTCCTCCTTCTTCAAGCCTGCTCAGTGATGGGATGGGGGCTGCCACCCTCATACTAGTCACACCTCCCCTGGGTCCTCCTATGGGGGGCCAGCTCTGCCACTTCCTTTCCACCTGGTTTGCTGTCACCACGGACATGTGGGTTCTAGAAGTGGTTATTCAGGGTCTTTCTCTGAAATTCGAGCAGTACCCTCCAACCAAGCCCGCCCCATGGGCGGACTTGGTATCCACAGACACTCTGTCAGCTCTTTGAGATGATATAGCCCAGCTCTTCTGCAGGGTGGTCATGATCAGAGTAGCGTATCCTCTGGAACACCCAGGGTTTGTCTCCAGGTACTTCCTGGTGCCAGAGTGGATGGGGGACTGGTGCCCCATTCTAGATCTGCATGACCTGAACAAGTTCCATAGATTGCGCACCTTGAGGATGGTAAATCTGTCTCAGATCATACCACCTCTGGAGCAAAACATGTGGTTTTTGCTGCCTGTATCTTCAGAACACGTTCTTTCACATCCCGCTCATCCTTCCCACCAAAGGTTCCTCTGCTTTCGAGCCAAGGGAACCCTCTGCAAGTTCTGGTCCATGCCATTTGGCCTCTCTTTGGCCCCCGGGGTATTCAGCCGAACCCCTCAGCTTACCTGAGGCACTGAGGGGTCAGAGTGTACCCCTACCTGGACAACTGGCTGATTGCAGGTCCCTCCAGGCAGGAGGTGGAGCGGTCCAAGGACCTGGCTCTCCAGACCTTGGCCTCCTGGTCAACGAGGCCAAGTCAGAACTTTTGCCCTTGCAGGTGATCAGCTTTATCAGGCAGTTGGGAATTCTATCATTTCATGGAGTTCGGTCATTTTTTGTTTTATTAGTCTTTTCAGCAGATTTGGTGACTTCCTCCTCATTGTGAACTTCTATGTTGCTGGTTAGGAATGCCCCTGGGCCACAAGTCACATAGAGCAAGTCCAAAAAACAGGAAATTGCCTTAACTGATGGACATGACCCTACTTGAGAAGGCCTTGGCCATCTGGAAAAACACTCAGAATGTGAATACACAGCCAGGTTATGTGCCCAAGTCAATAGATTATCAAGTAGCTTGGATAATGGCAACCAAGCACCATTCTCAGAATCCCATGTGCTGAGTGTGGTGGTGTTTGTGTATGAGGTGGCATGACAGTTGCACCCCCAGATTTAGGACAGTATGGCACATCTTCCCTCTGCAGGCTGACCTTCTTTAGACCCCAATTTGTGGAGTTCCACACACAGATTAACACCATTCTCTACTGGTGGACATTTTGGGTCGGATTCAGTAATGAATGATTCCAGTGCCATAATGCGGCTACTGGAACAAATGGGTTAGGACTTCAGTACCATCTAATAGCCTGTTGACTACACAAGTACAGAACCTGGGGTTCGAAAGGGAAGGGCCCATGTAAGTCATGTTTTTTTGCATCCACTTAATAAGAAGGTATTGGCTTCCATGCAGAAAGATGAGTTTTCAGTGCAAGATTTTTCTTTGCTATCCGTGCAGGTCTCTGAATCAAGTTGGCTTCCAGAACAAGTGGTGTCAGTTGACACTTTCTGCCTTCAAGCTTGAACAAGAGAAGTCCCTTGAAGTAAAGGGGGGTGCCCAGGTGCTCCCACTGATTTGATTGGGAAAGAGCTGAATGAACAGATGGTCTTTTTTTCCCCAAGTTCATATGTTCGTATGGCAGTTTACGCTCACAGATGTAAAATGGTTTTGATTTCTGAAGCAGAGTTGAAATGTTTCCTGTACATGGAAAGAAGCCACTTTCTTTGAATCTGTAAATATTGTTTTCTATAGAGATCACGTAACTTGCTGTAAAACAAGCAAACCAAAAAAATACACACCACACAATACTGATGATCTGAAAGTGCACGTGTCCACAGGTGCTGCAAAAATGATGTAACAAGACTTATCAGTTCTGTAGTGTGCCATTTATGGTTCCTGTGATTGTGGAAGCATGTGTATATTTTAATAGTACAAGAGATCTATTTTAAAATGAGAATATTCAGTTTTTGCACAATTTAGTCTGGGCACAATTTATATGCCCTTTGTCAGGGTTGGGAGATGTAGTGAATGGGATTAATGTAGAACACCTACCAGAATACCATGCAGGAGGTGGGGACCTACGGACAGGCTCAAATTTCCAGTTATATTAAGCACTGAAAAGGCCAGGTTTATATTCTCTCTAAATCACTTGTGATCCCCCAGTGATATGTGAAAAACAACATTGGGTGTCTTTTTATTTCCTCTGCCTGCCTGCCAGTATGTGTAAATTTAGTATCCACCTGACATGCTGTGTGTACATTCATCACAGTCGCACATTCTCGCACAAGATGATTTCTGTTCTCAGCTGGTTACTGTGGAGTTTCTCAGAAAGCCACAGTTTGTAGGTAATCCACCAGAGACATGGGTGACTGGTGCAATTTTAAATGCATCTGCCGGGGGAGTTGGGGAGTTGATCATTAAGCAGGAAGGATAGCATTTCAGGTTTTGGATAATGAGGCTAACTATGGAGTGCAAACTCAGTGTCATTAACACTTAAAGTGCTAGGAGACTTATTTTCCCCACTCTCGGGGTGCTTTTATAACAGTGTCCCCTGCACCCACCCAAACAGTTGATGGTCCTGCTACACTGATGGCCTATCCCATGGGCCACTGATTAGGTAGTTGCAGTATATATTATATATAACCGCCATAGCTCTCCTCTCCTGAGCTGTGGATGTGCCTGTTTACTGCCACAGCCCCCTCCACATGCATCCTGTGAGAGCTGACTGTAGGAAAAACACACAAGCATGCTCTGTGAAACTTTGCCCACACTGTTGTTTTTAGCCACAGTTCCCTTCTCATGAGATGGGTCATAGATTTCCTTCTTTGTGTTTGAGGGTCTCTAGAATGAAGCAAAAATCATTGCTGTTTACATTATCCTCAGAGTAGCTGAGAGCCTCCTGTTTTGTGCACCACATATTGGGCGTCCCATCTGGGAAGGAGAAACTGTTTGATGCCAAGCACTTTAAAACGATGTGCTGCGCTCTCTCTCTGAAGTATCCATTAAGTGCGACTGTGTCCTTCCATCATTTCTCAAGCATGGCTTGCAACTACTGGATTGATGGAGGTTCAAGGCCTGCTTGAACAAGAGTCAATTAAAAGTCTGCTTTTTTTCTGTCTGCTCCTGAAGGTCTAGGCTGTCTTCACTCTCTAAATTGACGAACAGGAAAGTCTGAGAGTATGAAGATGCACTCCTTATCCTACAACCCTCTCTGTCTTTCTGTCCGTCCTATATGGTGACCGCTCCCTGCCTAGCAGCAGGGAAACTTGTTTAAAAATGTTTGTGGTGGGTAGTAGGAGTGTTGGGTTGGTGGTATGGTGCGATGACCTGGCTGTCATGGACTTGTACTACCACCCCACCACCAGTGTTGCCCTCAGCAGGTGTGATGGTGAGGGGACACTCGGTTCTAAGTGGGTGGATGGAATCACCTGAGAAGCAGAGGCAGGAGTTGTATACAGAGAGCAAATGCTGAACAGAATTTATCACCACCAAGAAGAGGAAAAAAACTTCTGTCCCAGGGAGCAAAATGAATTGGTCACAACACTTAGGATACTCTGTTTACTATAGGATTACTATTTTGGATACTCTAAGCAGCTACGTATGCAGTTAATTTCTCTAAGGTACTAAACACATGAATAAACTCTGTAGTTACCTAAGAGGTGCACCTCAGCCTAGCATTGTGTAGTACTACTCCAACTTATAGAGAACTAGAAATTACTAATTCAGCATATGAATTTAACTCTACATTAGTACTACTCTACTAAGCATACAAAGTTAAGCAATTTAGAGTCCCTTTGTTAGCTGAAGGTCTGTTCAGTATACTTCTGAAGGAAGATTTTAGGGAATGACCGAAAACTGGCTTACAGAATGGACTGGTGTGACAAGAGGGGGGACTTCATGGGGGTAACTGGGGATTAGGAGATGCTTGTTAAACAGGCCATGGGTTCATTGGCTGCACCCTCTCTTGGGTTGCCAGACACACTGTCAGTAAAGAAAGCACTAAGGAAGTCTTCAGCACCAACCCTCCAGTAGGCTGCTGGAATGATACGGCTGAAGCTGAAGACAGAAGATCTGGCCTGAGCCCTGTAATGGACTGCCGGAACGAGACAACTGATGCTGAAGACAGAAGATCCAGCCTGAGTCCTCCAATGGACTGCCGGGATGAGACAAGAGATGAGACCCACATACAGTAGGCGACCAAGATGATGGGAATCTTTGGACAAGATTCACTCTGGAAACCCTCTGAAGCCAGTCTGGACTGCTGACGTCTGGGCGCCAACACCTGATGGAACCTGAAAAGGAAAGCAAAATAACAAACCGGGCGTTGAATCGTGGACGGGGTTGGAAGAACCTGTGGAGGGAAAAGAAAATGACAAGCTGAGCATCAAGACTTGAATGGGGCCTTGAAGAGACCTGTGAACAAGTGGAAAACAGGACACTGGAGAAGTGACACGTAGGAGAAATTCTTACAGAAAGAGTACACTCTGAGAGAAGACCTTTAAATCTGAGGCACGTGAATGCAGAGACTGGATGGTGGAAATGCTGATTACAATTTTTTTTATTTATTTTAGTCTTGGAATTACAACACCTTTGGGTCAGAGACTCATTTAAAAAGGCTCCACATCAGAGGGTGCTCATACAGAAAATACAGTGCGCAAAGGTTTCAGGCAAGGAATACAAAATGGGAGAAAGGATATACATAATACGAAGTGAATATAATGGCAGTAAAATACAGACTTTGGCAGGAATCACAGCAGCATACTGATTGCTACAGAAGGAGAAAGTTTGAGGAAAACTGATTGAATGGCACTAGGATATTGTGAAAGCAATCCAAAACAGATTAAGGAATACAGATGGACAAAATGCAGTTGCTGGACACTTCTCTCTGTTGGCTGGAGACTGATTCTGGGTGATGTGCATTTATGAAGCCACAGGAACACAATTTGACAGTTTATATTTGGCATGCAACACCTTCAGTTCAGTGCAACTGTAGATTCAGGATGCAAACTACACAGTTGTAGGGCACCAAATGCCAGTCAGGGCAGTTGCAGATAGTGAGATGCAAAGTACACAGTCCGGGGTAGGGCAACAAATGCCAGTTTGGGGCAATGGAGGTAGCAGGATGCAAAGTGCACAGTTCTAGGGCGGTTGCGGGGCTACAAATGCCAGTTCAGGGCAATTGCTCATACCAGGATGTAAAATACGCAGTTCGGGGCGATGACAATTCACAGATCAGTCAGTGTTCGTATTATTGCCACTCTAAATTGCCCTTTTGATGACTCAAATCAACTCTCTTCCTTTCTGCTAGCCATTTTGGGGGGTTTTGCTAGTCCATCCTAGGAGGAATACCTAATATCTCCCTCCCACCAAGGCAGCCTTGTCGCTGACATAGTGCCCTGGGTTCAAGTTATCTAGCCCACTAGGTGCCTTCTAGTAGGGGAGAGGAGCAAAACACACCTGGACTTGCTAGCCCTTTATTCCCTTAGCCCAGCTGGGCTTTTTAGTGTAACTGGGTCTTGCCTCGTCCCTTTGCTCTGCCTCCATGAGCTTACTTATAAATATTTAACTACTTAAAAATATTTAATTAAAACAGGGCCTGATGCCCTTAACTCGGCCCTTGCTCTGCCAATGGAGCTCCCTCTTAAATATTTATTTATTTAGATTAGGGCTTCCTTGCCCTGTCTCCTCCCCTTGGCATTGCTATGTCTAATAAATATAAATTTATTTAAATTTGGATCCCTTAGAGCCCCCCCCCCCAGCTCTCAGCCATTCTGTGCTCTTGGGTGCTTTTAAACAATAAAAACATTTTTTTCTTTTAACTTCAAGCGGTCAACACCTAGCCACTGGTGCTGCCGCCAACTCAATGCCTGGGTTGAAGGAGGCTGGATCGGGAAATGGGAGGTCTCTGCAGTGGGAGGGACTGAAGGCGGAGCTTCAGCTGGCTTGGCTTCTTCGGGGCAGTCAGCCCGATGCTCCGCTGACCCGATGCCCTGCTTGATGCGGCTCCTGGGCAACGCTGCCGTGGGACCAAACTTTACGTATAATTTAAACAAAATAAAAAGCGGGGCAGTACAAAGTCCACATCGCACACCGGAATGCAGTTTCTTCTACGGGGGACCATTCAGGATACGGGGGACCATACGGCACTCCCGACCACTTGATGGATGACCACTGGCTGCTGCAAGGAGGTGGACAACCGAGGAGGCAGCTGAGGCACACAGACATGGCCTCGGGATAGCTTCAGCCACCAGGTAAACCAACATGTCCCCAGTCACTGTGTCCCAGTCTCTGCTCCAACTGACTCCAGCAGTGAAAAATTGGGAGGGTTTTCAAAAACATGCTTGGGGTTCTCATTCTTGAACCCTGAGCCTACGTTCTACCAACATGTTTCTTTTTTTGAAAACAAACCCCACGCGCTGGACAGGGACAGCAGCTCCAGCACGTGGACAGCATAGGCTTTTGCTGCCTGCCTGAGGACGCCTGTACATGAGCAGGCAGTTAAGAAACAGAGGAAAGACTTTTAAAATGCAGCTGTGTCCTACTGCCTTGCGATTGGGGAGGGGAAACAGCACTAGGGTCTCTATACAATACCCTTGTGCCACCCCTGATGTCCACACTGCCCAGGGTAAAGGGGCACCTTATTTATATATTTCTGTTGGACCCCATACTTTGGGGTACTACATGTTTGTGTAGCAGTTGCATTGTTACGAAACTTAATTTGAGTAGCAACAGGAAAAAATGTGTAGCTTTTGCAGGGCTACATGACCATTCGCTTCGGTCAATGTGCTTCATGAAAACTCGTGATGTACTATTAGCTCTGGTATCAATCAGCCCCTTGTACAGATCATTCCCAGACAATTTGGGGGGCTCCCCATGTATATGTAATAAAATAAACTTGGGAGGGGGGAGTTCAGGAACAGATTATACAGGGCGCCAGTTGATGCTAGAGCCAGTACCGGTGTGGGTTATCATGGAGCACATTGACAAGGACGAATTGACGTGTCACCCTTCTGCAAATAACCTAGCACAAAACAGCTGTACAGCCACTTTTGGTGAACTCTAATATAAAGCCAATGACTGCTATACGTAAACATTTTTATGAAGCAGTTTATTAAAATTGTCATTTTTTGCAATATAGAAACATACAATTTGATGGCCGATGAGGACCGCTTGGCCCATCCAGTCTGCCCATTCCTCCCTACCTTCACTGTTACTGCAGACTGTACCCGATCTACAGCTCCTTCCCCCCCCTTCTTTTCCACTATGATTCCCTTGTACTTATCCCATGCATTCTTGAACCTCACCAAAAGTAAAGTTTAAAGGGGAAGATGGGGAGTGTGTGGAAGGGGACTTGGAAAAAGCATCAGTCCTGAACAAATATTTTTGTTCTGTATTAGCAGAAGAGGGGGAAAATGAGGGACCACAATTAAGTGGCAGGAGCTATAAGGGCAGGGAGGCGGACACCGGTCCATTTATGGAGGAGAGAGTTCTAAAGGAACTCTCAAAACTGAAATTAGACAAAGGAATGGGACTATACGGGATACATCCTAGAATATTGGAGCTTAGGGAGGTGCTGGCAGCCCCCGTTCAGTGAATCATTGGAAAAAAGAGTGGTTCCAGAGGATTGGAGGAAAGCTGATGCAGCCCCTTGACACAAAAATGGGAGCAGAGAGGAGTGTGGAAACTGTAGATCGGTCAGTCTGACCACTGTGGTGGGGGAAAATAATAGAATCACTGCTGAAAGAAAGGATTGTGGAACATCTTGAACCCAGCAGAGCACTGGATCTGAGGCAGGAAGGTCACGTCAAACAAATCTGATAGATTTTTTTCACTGGGTGACCAGGGAAGTGGATCAGGGGGAGCAGTGGATGTGGCCTGCCTGGATTTCAGCAAGGCCTTGGACAACTTTCCACATAAAAGGATTGTAAGCAAGTTAGGCAGCCTGGGAATGGTCCCCAAGGCGGCAAACTGGCTTAGAAACTGGTCTTGGGATAGAACACAGAGGGTGGTGGTAAATGAAGCTCATTCCAAGGAAAAGAGGGTAACCAGCAAGGTGTCACAGGGAGGGCTCAGTCCTATTCATTGACTTCATAAGTGACCTTGCAGAGGGTCTGGAAGGAAAGGTATGCTTCTTTGCAGATACAAAGATTTGCAATAGGGTAGACACTTCAGGAGGGGTGGAAAAAATGAGGAGGGACCTAGGAACTTGGACTAGGACTTGAGGAATGATCAAGAGTTTGGCAGCTAAGGTTCAGTGCAAAAATGTGCAAAAGCATGCATTTGGGGCATAGGAACCCAGGGGAGGCTACATTATTTTGGGGGGAAGGGGGGAGATACTGACAGCTACCAAATAGGAAAGGGATCTGGGGGCAGTCATATCAGATGATCTAAAGGTGGCCAGACAATACGCCAAGGCTGCGGGGAAAGCAAGTGGGGGTACTAGGGGGCATAGGGAGATGGATCGACAGCTGAAGAAAGGAGGTGATGATGCCTCTGTGTATAAATCATTAGTGAGACCTCATCTGGAGTCTGTTGTCCAGTTCAGGAGGCCACAATTCCATAAAGGCATAGACAAGGTAGAGGCAGTTCAAAGAAGGGCAATTAAAATGGTGCAGGAACAAAGTGGCAGCCACGATGCGTTGGACCAGCCCGAAACAATGCAGATTCAGTCAGTGTTGGAGGCACTCTTGCACAATAGACCAAATGCTGTATGAATTAACTTGGATTTATTCAAAAACGATTCAAGTCAATAACAAGGATACAGCGTTCCCCTAGTACTGTAGAACATACCCCTAGCACCTCAACTCCACTGAGTCTTCAAAAGGGATCCTTTTGAAGATGTCGTCTTTTTTAAATGTGATTTTTATTAGAGAAAATATGAGGCAACACATACAGCATTTCTCAATACTGAATTTAAATGCAGTAAAATCAAACATTCGGGGTGTGTACCTCAGGACTGGAGGATGGCTCATGTGGTGCCCCTCCACAAGAGTGGCCCCAAGGATGAACCGAAACTACAGACCAGTGAGCCTCACATCCATCGTGGGTAAGCTAATGGAGACTATCCTGAAGGAGAGGCTGGTGGCCCTTAGAGGCCAAAGGACTACAGGACAGCAGACAGCATGGCTTCACACGTACCGATCCTGCCAAACCAACCTGGTCGGGTTCTATGACTGGGTAACTAGGCAACTGGACGGGGACATGCAGTGATGTCCTGTATCTGACTTCAGTAAGGTATCTGACTCAGTGCCATGGAAGGCTGGGAAGGAAAGTAGGTACAGGGGCAGGTGCAATGCTGGTGAGATGTAGAAACTGGCTGCAGGGAAGGCAACAGAGGGTGGTGGTGGGTGGGGAGCTCACACCCAAGGGCAGTGACGAGTGGTGTCTCCAGGGCTCGTGTTGGGACCAGTGTTGTTTGGGATATTCATTGCAGACATATCATGGGACATCAAGAGCAAGATCAGTCTGTTTGCTGATGATACCAAGGCTGGCGCGGTGGTGGATGACCCAGGGGATGGCAGGGGTTGCAGGATGATCTGGCGAAGCTTGAAACCTGGTCAGACACCTGGCAACTGGGCTTTAATGCCAAAAGTGCAAGGTGATGCATTTTGGGATGAAGAACCCAGAGGACTTACTAGCTAGGGGAGTGCAGCTAGCCCAGACAGAGGAGGAGAAGGATCTGGGTGTTCTCATACAGGGTCAATGAACAACTCGGCACAGTGTAGGAAGGCAGCTGCAAAGGCCAACAAATGCTGGGTTGTATTGCAAGTATTCCTCAAGGAGGGGGGAGGTGATTCTGCCACTGTATAGGTCATTAGTTAGACCACACCTGGAGTATCATGGCAGTTCTGGCGTCCAGATTCGAAAAGGGACATTAAGTTACTGAGGGAGTGCAGCTAGGGCTTGGCTAAAGATGATCAAGGGTCTGGGGACTTATCATATGAGGAGGTTGAAGGAGTTGAACATGTACTCACTGGAGGAGAGGAGAGACAGGGGGACATGATTGAAACCTTTAAATACATGAAAGGAATAAACAAGACAGGTACAGAGGGGCTGTTCAAAGTAAGGGAGGGGAGGGCCACCAGGGGCCATGATATGAGACTGGAGCGAGGAAGGTTCAGGAGGGAGATGAGGAGACACTTTTTTGCAGAGAGGGTGGTGGCTGGGTGGAATGCGTATCTGCAGAAGTGGTATGCAGTAGAACAGTGGACTGCTTCAAACGAGGATGGACAGGACAAGGGGAGGGTTAATGAAGGGAAGGGTGAAGGAGGGCAGCTGCAGAACAGGCGTTAGCTGCATTCGAAAGCAGACTTGATAGACCTCTAGGCCTTTATCTGCTGGCAACCTTTCAGATGTTCTGTATGTTCGAAAATTGTAAGTCTGTAAAGTGTAGTCAGCTGTAATATGGCTTATCTGCTAAGAACAGGACAGTCATGCATTTAATCCATAGACGATATCACATACAATGAGTAAACATCTCCGCAGAGTACAATATCCATCCCAGCTAAAACCCACTTGAAATATATTTTTCCCCTGAAGGGACCACGATCCCCTCAGTGTACAAATTCTGGATCAACCTCTATGAAATATTGGATACAGCTCTGACATTTGGTACGGCAAGCCGTCAGTTTATCATGGAGAGTCGCTGTTAGGCTTTCCATTTGATATATCCCTAAAACTATTAATCTCCAGTCTGCCACTGTTGGTGTTACTTTAGTCATCCATTTACGAGTGATAGCTTTTTTGCTGCTAACAGGTATATAGGCAAGAGGGTCTTATGCCAGGAGGGGGAGTGGTCCAGGTAGATAGTATAAGGGTTATTTCTGTAGGGGAAGGCAGTCAGAATAGCAAAGGCCCAAACCGAGGAAAAGATTGCCAGCTCTGTTAAAGAGCTAGTGTACTGCCTGGAAACTGCCTGCAATTTTCAGATGTAGTCAGCTTATTTCTTATCTCAAGTATTTTTTTTCTTTTCTGTTTACTAATTAGAAGATTTTCTACCTGGCAGTACTGGGGTGATGTGTGGAGCAGCACTCTTGTCTATTGGGGAAAAAAGTCCGTTCTGTTCCTCCCACTACGTCAACGCTGCGATCACACTGACTATGACATCACTAGTAACCAATGAGAACCATTTCTCACTGCCAGGTTTCACGTTCACATTAAGCAGTAGGGACTGGCTCTCCCTGGTTACTAGTGATGTCATAATTTCCTGCATTTTGATTGGTAGCTTGTGAGTCACTGCTTAGATTGCAAGGATTGTGGTGTTTCAAGGTGTTTGGTCTCATTTCTGATTATGTGGTGGGAGGAACAGAACTGATTTTTTTTTTCCTCCAGAGTGCTGCTCCAAGCATCACCCCAGTACTGCCAGGTGGAAAATCTTCTAATTAGCAAACAGAAAAGAAAAAATACTTAATATATAGATATAAGCAGTGATGGCTGACTGCATCTGAAAATTACTGTCAATTCCAAGCAGTACACTACCTCTTTAAGAAGGGGGATAAAACCTTTTATAGGTATATTAGGGAGCAAAGAAATACTATGCAGCGATACTGAGGCTGAATAAAGAGGAAGGTAGTTGGGCAGAGAGAGACAGTGAAAAAGCAGGGATACTGAAGGAGTACTTCTGCTCAGTATTCACAGTGGAAGAGAAGGGGGAGATACCTAATCCAGTCAGTAAAAGCACTCTGGATAGGGGGGTTGATATTAGTCCTTTCACAGAAGAAAGGATTCTGAAAGAACTCTTAAAACTGAGGGTGGATAAAGCAATGGGGCCTGATGGGATTCACCCTAGAATTCTAAAAGAATTAAGGGAAGAACTAGTAACACCACTGACTACCCTTTTTAATAAATCATGGGAGGATGGTGTGGTACCTGAGGACTGGAGGAGGGCAGATGTGATTCCCCTTCACAAAACTGGGAGCAAGACAGAGGCAGGAAACTACAGACCTGTCAGTTTGACCTCAGTGGTAGGGAAAATGATGGAATCACTTCTGAAGGAAAGAACTGTTGAGTACCTAGAGGCCAGTAGAGCACAGGACCCAAGGCAGCATGGATTCACAGCAGGAAGGTCATGTCGAGACAAATCTAATTGATTGATTTGACTGGGTGACCAAAGTAGTAGACCAGGGAGGGGCTGTGGACATGGCCTACCTAGACTTTAGCAAGGCATTTGACAGAGTCCCACACAAAAAATTAATAAATTGGCCAGCCTGGGAGTGGGTCCCAGGGTGGTAGCCTGGGTAAAACACTGGCTGGACAACAGGACACAGAGGGTAATAGTAAATGGAGTCCACAGTAAAGACAGGGGGGCTTACTAGTGGGGTACCGCAGGGTTCAGTACTGGGGCTTGTCCTTTTTAAATGTCTTTACAAGTGACATTGCAGAGGTACTGGAAGGAAAAGTATGTCTCTTTGCAGATGACACAAAGATCTGCAACAGGGTTTATAGCAAGGTGGGGTGGAAAGGATGAGAAGGGACTTGGCAAGGTTGGAGGAATGGTCAGATGTATGGCAGCTTAGATTCAATGCAAAGAACTGCAAAGTAATGCACTTCGGAAACAAAAACCCAGGGGAGGAGTACACGGGGGTTGGGGGAGAGCGGGTGAGATACTGACAACAAAAAATGGAGACACCTGGGGGTAGTTATATCAGATGACCTAAAGGTGGGCCAGCAATGTGAGAGGGCAGTAAGGAGAGCTGGGAGATACTGGGATGCATAGGGAGAGGCATCACCAGTAGAAAACAGGAAGTTGTTGGCCCTCTGTACAGACAGTTGGTAAGACCACATCTGGAGTACTGTGCATAGTTCTGGAGACCCCATCTCTGCAAAGACATGGACAGGGTGGAGGCTGTCCAGAGCAGGGCAACCAAAATGGTACGTGGTCTGCACTAGAAGACATATGAAGAAAGACTAAAGGAGCTTAACTCACTTGTTCCCGGTGGCTATTTTGGGTCAGTTCTAACAGCGGATGGTTCTGACTCCATATCGCGTCTGTGGGAACAAATGTGGTGTATAGCCTCGAGGAAAGGAGAGAGAGAGGGGGTACATGATTAGAAACTTTCAGATGCCTCAAGGGAATCGACAAAGTCCAAGAGGGTAGCATCTTTCAGAAAAAGAGATGTGCAAGAACAAGGGGGCACAATTTGAAGATGGAGTGGGGACGGCTCAGAGGTTATGTGAGGAAGTATTTTGTCACAGAGAGGGTTGTAGATGCATGGAACAGCCTTCCTGAGGAGGTCGTAGAGTCAAAAACACTGGGGGGAATTCAGGAATGCATGGGACAGACATAAGGCAGTTCTAGTGGGTGGCAGGAGGAAGTAGGCTGTTGGTTTAACTAGTATATGCAGCTTATCCATTGGGTAGGGAAATGGGCAGACTAGGTGGGCCAAGCGATCCTTATTTGCCATCAGATTCTATGTTTGTTTGTTCTCCCAGGCAATCCTTCAGTTCTGACTGAAATGAGCACCAGAATGATATTAGTAATGGGTGTCACCAACTCGCTCAGCCAGTCAACCCTCTACTCCCAGAGTGCCAACCTCTGAGCATATGATTTGTGCACAGTGAACAGAACAAGGTAACCCTCTTGTCTGTTTTGTGGGTTCAAGTCACCTTAGTCTCAAGCTCTGAAGGGATTCAAACTGATGACCTCTTGTTAGCGTACCCAATTATCAGGCTCAGATAATTCTGTCTTCAGGGGGCCAAATATCTTTGTCTACGGGCACCCAACCAGGTCTTTCAAATGAACCCTTAGAACTCTATGCAAGACTATAGAGAACACTCTCCATTTCCCAGTTTGGTATACAATAAGCTCATATACAGTGTACTTATAACCTTTAAAAGCTCCACTTAAAATGAAAAGAATTGTCAAGGCACTCCAGCAGTTTCGTTTGCAAAAAAATATCTTTACTTTAAAAATATCAAAACAGAACAATAATTACATAACAGATATATATCCCAACATATACAGCCTTAAAACAAACAGGTAAAGTACAGTTCCTACAATTTATAACTTCAGACTGGTATAATCTAATTCTTATTTTCTTTCAGTGCTTTTAGGATCTCTCTTCTCTGTCAGAAATATTTTCGTGTCTCTGTCAGGTTCTTTCAGAAATTAAGCACACTTCTGAGCCGGCCTTCTCATGAGGTCACTAACTCCGCCTTGGTGTATCAAACCCTATATTTTACAATACAGGGTCTCCAAATAAAATATTTAAAAAAACATATGAGATGACCTCACTGAATTTCCTCTCCACAGGTTAAGTGGTCAGAACTGGTTTTTACTTTGCTACACATACATCTCAAAAGTTTCTTTGATCCAAGTCACTCTATTCAAAACAAAAGTGTATTGGCCTCTTTAATCCCATCTGGACCTTGGAATCTACACCTTGGGTCTATTTGATGTAATTCAAGGGTTCCCCGGGAAATGTATTTTGGACCTTCCAAATCCATCTGGGTCCTCCCTGGCTCAGACATCAGACCTCTTCAATGTCCATTCTGGCCTCTCTCCACCCCTCCCCACAAGTCCTTCCTGGTAATCATGCAAGTCAAAGGATCTCCCTGAGGGCATTATGAATGGCTAATCTTTTTTTCCCTGGGATGAAAGCAAATTGATAAGATAATTGCACCCCAGATCTCTGTAGTTTAAAATACTGTCCTTTGAACTTATCCCTGGGGGGTCTTGATGTGTCAGTTCCAGTAAGACGGCCTTTTCCTTGATCTGACCTTCCCTTCACATATTTTGTATGTAATAACAAAAATTAATACAACACTCGAGCACTCAGAGCTGGCTGTCTGCATCACAATGGGCAGTTCCCAAAAATGACCCTGATCTGCCAGATTGCATTTGTAGTCTCTCCAACAGTAACCAAAACTACCTTGGAGGTGTTTCACCAAAACTGCAGGGGAACAGAAAAACATGTTTCTACACTTCCAAGCAAATTCCCGACAAAGTTTGGGAGGATGCGAGTTTAACTGCCGGTAGGGTGGCCTTTGTCTAGGAGACGCTAGAAACTTTCAATTCCAAATCTTTGTTCCACTTCTCCAGTATGGAGAACGTGGTATCCCCCAGGACATCCCTTAAAATTTTATGTATAGACCCAGTTAGATGTCCCCACGTGTTGCCTGAGAGGAAGTCCAAAAGTGTTTTCAAGAATAGGGATGGCAAAGAGAGGGTAGTGTAGGGGTAATAGTGTTGTTGAAGAATATAGTTCCGAATCCTGACCTGAAAGTACCTAAGTCCCCTGTCTAAGCCTGTATTCCTTCTGTAGTGCCCCAAGAACTGATATACATATCAGTCCCAGCCTCTGCCATCTAGCATATGCCAAATCCGTTTGAGCTGGCATAAAGTGTTCATCCTCTGAAAAATTCTACAATTGAAAAAGGCCTGCATGAACTGTGGGTGCTTCCTCAATGAACACCACACCCTCAAGATATTAGCTGAGATTTAGGTAAAGTTCCTCAGTGTAAGAGACCTACCTTCGGAGGCAATCAAGATTTTTTTTCTATATCATATAAATAGTTAATAGTAAATTCTAGAATTTTCAATGGAGCTTTGAAGGTTTTGGATAACCAAAAGAAAAAGCACCCTCGGGGGGAGGGGGGGGGCACTTTTCGCATAAAATTCCAGATTCGGTAAATTCACCACTTTGGGCCAAGGATAATTTTAAGATAGAGATGAATTCTGGGGCACAACCCCCTTCCCAATGAAATGTGATATCTTTCTATCCCAGGACTTAAAGCAGAACCGTGCTGGGAAGTGAGAGATATTTTGAAAGGGATATAACCGGCGTGGAAGAACATTCACGCGTATCATTTCTGTGTGCTGGAAGGAGAGGTGAAGCTTACTCCATCTATTAAAGTCCTATTGTATTGCTAACGTTATGGGCTTGAAATTTATTACATCCAACACCTTTAGACCCTGAGGAATATTTATACCCAGAGACTAAATCGTTAAAAGGACATCGTCTGCAAACATCTGCAAACAACGATGCCCTATATTCTTGTTGTCCCAAAGGGATGCCCACCTCTCCTGGATGTAAACAAAAGCCCCAAGGTGCAGCCGAAAATCCCTCACAGCTAATGTCATAGTTGGTTTGCAGCCCTGGGTCCATTTACATTATAAAAGTTGAGCTTTAAAATGTTCCAGATTGGGGGGGCGCTGTGGAGCCCAAGCTGAATGGAAGCAGCATTGCAACAGCTGTAATACCCAACTAACAAAATCCATAAAAATCAACGTTTTAAAGTGTTTTTTCAGCAAAATTAAGGGCTCCATGAAAAAGAGGACATCTGATTTACCTAAGATGGGCAATCCTAAAAAGGATAAAACTTCCGGCGGCTCCGATAGAATCAAAGGTGCCAGCGGCCCACAGACCACACAAATGGTGCAGAGGCTTTACAAGTGGCAGATCATGGGTCTGAAGAAACTGGCATCCCTAGCCTCAAAGCTACAAAAGTTGATATTTGTCACCAACCTGTCCCAGAAAGTTGACGGATTCAACAGTCTGGTGCTGGTTTTGGAGACTACGGTAGAAGTCTTGAAAGGAGACATGAAGGATGTCTGTAAGCAGGCTGACTCCTCCACAGGAACAATGGCGCTAATGGCCTCAGATAATCAACACTTGCTGCGGATGCGTCTTGAAATTCTGGAAAGCCAGGCCTGCTCTGTCAGTGTACGTATGTTGGGTCTCCCTGAGGGGTGTGAGGGAGTCACCCCCTCCTCTTACCTGGTTCACGAGGCGGGGTCAGAAAAAGACCATGTTGAAAATTTGGGGTCAGAATGTCGAGGGGGAAAAAAAAAACTGAGAAAATGTTGAATTTTTTTCAGTGTTTACTCCTAGGTTTTTCTTTGCGGATATTAAGCACACATTTTAAACATAGTCCCCTTGTTACCCCACCTCAGGGACTTGCCAGTTGTAATTTTTCAAATCCCCTTTAAAACATTGTTTTTGCAGTCACACTGCAAAATTACCTTTCTGACCCGATTTGAAAAATTCCACCCGTCTTGATCATAAGGTGGGATCACAAAAAAGACTGATGAAAATTCAGGGTCTAAATGTTTAAATAAAAAGTTATGAGGAAACGTAACATTTATTTCAGTGTTTACTCAACTCGTACATTTTGCGATTTTTGCAGATTTTAGGCTCAAATGTGCAACATAGCCCATTTCTTATCACACCTGATAAGCATGTCAAATCACCCTCCGAAACATGTTTTCGTAGTCACTGCACAAAGTCACCTTTCAGGCAGGAGTTGAAAAATTCCACCTGTCTTGGTCATAGAGTGGGGTCATTAAAAAACTATGCCCCCCCCCATGGGGAGGCAGTATAGTGTTGTGGTTAAGAGCACTGAGCTGCAAACCTGGAGAACTGTTTGAATCTAGAGCCACCACTTGCATATGGTGTGACCATAAGTAAGTCCATTAACTTCCCTCTGCTCCCAGGCCTCACCTGGAAACACGTTTTAGCTTCGTGTCTTTCCTGGCCAAAAATTGTAAAATTAATAAATAAAATATTCAGAGCCAGCTGGCTCGGCTGGCTCATAAATATTTAACAATGCGCTCCGACCAGCGTGCACGCTAGCTGTCTGCATATGGATACCAAGGCCAAAATGAAGCTGCCCCCGACGAAGCCTTGACAGGCGAAGTGCTGGGGTACGACCTCTTTGAACTCTTCATTGTGGAAGGGGTGCAGCTTAATTTTGGATGTGGTATCACAGATTGTGGGGGTTAGCCACCCCGGGGCTGTGCCCCATGTAAGAAGTAAAATCTGCATTTATGTAGCGCTTTTCTTACACATTGTATCCCAAAGCACTTTACAAGCAATGAGAGACTGGTAGTGAGGTGGCTGAATGTGCAGTGGCAGCCATTTTACACATCAACACCCACACACAGCCTTGGACAATTCCATGAACCAGTTTTATGGGAAGTGGTTGTTGGCCAGGACACCAGGGAAAGTACCCTACTCTTGCAAAAGGTGCTCTGGGTTCTTTTACTTCCGTCTGGACACCCACCAGGACAGCACCAGAGATGGGCAGAAGGGACCTTGGTTTAACATCTCGTCCAAAAGATGACACACCCTGACAGTACAGCATCCCCCTAGTACTGCAGTCTGGTGCCAACATTTAGGTATGAGCCAATCCGGGTGTGGGACTAGAACTCATGGCCCAGAGGCGGATGTGCTACCAGACTGAGCTGCGTTACCCACTCAAGTGTGGGTGCATACTTGTGACTGTCTGAATATAGGGCTATAGCAGTGCATAGTGACTATACGCTGCGCTGTCACTGCCTCAGACTGAACATGTGGCCCTAACCCGATTAATGTCACGCTAAACGTTTGAATATGGAGTTCATGTTGAAACTTTGGGGTCAAAATGTCAACAAAGCTAGGAAGAAATGTTGAATTTTTCTAACATTTACTCATAGCTTTCTTATTTTTTCACACATATATAAAAAACCTGCTACATACTCACCACCCCACCCTTTATTAGCGCCCACTCCCCAACTATCCTGGGCAAGTAAATTATAAAAATGTGTAAAAGCCAGATCCCAACTGAAAGATGTTCCATTTCTACTGTGTTATTCTAGGTAAAGATAGTATAAACCGTATGTAAAAGTAAGACCCCAGTGAAATGAGGTATTGCATCTCAGCTGGACTATCCTGGATAAATACATTGTAAAAATGGGTAAAAGCAGGATCTTACTGAAAATGAGGTATTGCATCTCCATTGTGTCGTCCTGGCTGCATGCATTGTACAAATGGGTTAGAGCAGTATCCTACTGAAAACAAGATCTTGCATCTTAGGTGGCCTGTCCTGGGGTAAATACCTTGTAAAAATCAGGAATGCACTAAATCAGGAATGCACTAAAAACAATATTTCATGTCAGGTGGACTGTTCTGGGCAGGGTTTAAAAATTCGTAGGGGAGGGATTGTGCAGTTCCTGCTGTTTTGACGACCCCCCGCAAATTCTGTATGTCCCATGCTGGACAATCCAGTGCACGCTAAGCACCCTTACTTTACGTCAGTTTGCTATAGAGCACATTATTGCTGCAGTTCTGAGTATTGCTGCTAAACGTGACCACTGGAAATTGCCAAAGGGAGCGCCGGATGCTCCTGAAGACTGGACATGAGAGGAGGAGTTGACGACAACGACGACAGCAAGCCGGGGAGAGAGCACACTCACTGAGCACAGGTTTGCCTTCCCAGCTTGTCATCACAAGGATGTGCCATTAGGAGCCTACAGTTTGGGGGTTGCAATGGGAAGCCTTAAATTCAAGACAAAACCTGCCTGCCAGAAGACTGCTCTGCAGTATTAAAAGGAGTTTATAGTCAGAAAAAGGGGCAACTTTAGATTAGCTTCAGGTCCCATACAAATTATTATGGGTGAAGAGAATTTACTGCATCCCCTCCACAGAGCTCTAATGTTTACCATAGAGAAAAGAACATTGGGAAATCCCTGATGTTCTTGTCTCTACGTTAAGCATTTACTGCTAGGTGGGGACACTAATTCTCTGAACTCCTAATAATTTGTAGGGGGACTGAAAGTCTGCATATCTTGATTAACAGAGTTGTTGCTATTTTAGTAAGGTGCTTTTAGTATTGTGCAAAAAAGTTCACTCCTTTAGAATGCTGGTAATAGTGTCGGGAGCATTGTGCATCGTGGGCATCTGTAATACCAGCATTCTGAAGGAATTAGTACTTTTTTATTAAATTAGTACCTTTTGTTGTTTGTGTTTTTTCTCCTGGTCCCGATCCCGAATGTCCCATGATTGTGACGCATGTGTGTGGAGGCACATACACGTGTCACCCTATGGGATGCCCCACCTTACAGCTGTCCCTCTACCCGCTTGCGCCACCACTGGAGCTCCATCTGGTGGTGACGGGACTACGGGTGGGATGGCAGGACAGCATCTACCCCAGGCGTGAAGCCATCAGTAGGCAGCTCAATCCTGCTCCTACGCTGGCACCCCGAGGTCAACAAACATAGTTTTTATATTCACTAGCTCTTGGTATAACAGTAGCACATTATAAAACTGAGAGGGCCCCACTCCTCTTAATACTTTCTATTAGACCACCAAACACTAAAAGATACGTCATGCGGGGGTAACGCTTAAAATAAATCGAAGAGTTAATATCCAAGATCTCAAACTGTGTAAATGAACCCATGAGCTGCATGGCATTTTTCTCCGCTATCTCGGTAATTAGTACAGTCCTTAAGCCTTCTCCCGCCATAAGAGGGCATCCACCATGCTATCTCAAAAGTGCGAGCACATGAGTGTGCAAAATACTAGTAGATAGAAAACTATGCATTTTCTCTAAGGTACAGCCTATACCTGATACAGGAACCCATCTCATTGCATGTCCTTCAACTTTTGCATTCAATAATTTAGCAATGCTTTAAATAAGTAATGTCTCCCATTTTAACAGTGAACTAGGTGCTTTAAACTAAAGGCTAAAACCAACTTAACTTGCTGGAAAAACTAAATATTTATACTGTAAACAGGACTCAAGTTCTTAGTAGGGGTTCTCATTGCTGAGGCAATACATAAGGTATTTGGGGGAAAACGCTAGGCCCAGGCCTCAGAACTACCCCGTTAGAAAGTCCAAATTAAGCACAATTCAGGTTTCTTCCTCTCCCCGTTTGTTCTCTCGGGGCTGAACATCGTTCTTCTGACACCACTTTAAGGCGTCTGTAGGGTCAGTGAACAGGAAAACCTTTCCCTGGTGAACGATCTTATGCCTCGCTGGAAACACCATTCCGTGTAAGACACCTGCTTCATGGAGCATTGCTCTGGCCTAGTCAAACTTTTTGCACTTCTGTCAGGTGGCATATCCAGTGTCTGGGAACGTGAGAATCGGTTGGCCATTAAATAAGTGTGCGCATTTGCCTGGCCATTGCAAGAAGATAAACCCAGGATACTATATCATCGGTGATGATGACGGCAGTCCGAGGAGCTTCTGGATTGCCTGTACAGCCTCTTGAGGTATCCCGGTTTGCATTCTGAAATTTGAGTTGTGGTGGCCTCCTAGTTGTTGCAGTAACCAATCTTGCAGGAATAATGAGAAGTGGTATCCTTCACAGTGTTCTGGTAGACCTAGTAATATTAAATTGACAGCACGAACCTGGTTTTCCAAGGTTTCCAATCTGGATTTTAGGTGGCAGTTTTCTTTAATTACAGAGGTTACCTCCCCCAGCGCAGCATCTGCTCTTTTTGTAGCTTCTGATGTAGCTAGGGTGACTGACTCCATTGTGGACTCAGTACTGGCCACCCTATTAGTTAAGTTGTCAAATTTGTCAAAGTCCTGCTGCTGTGGAAATTAATCGGTTAATCTTCCCCTCCCAGCGTTTGTAAAGTTTCTTCTCCCGTACCATCTGCTGCTTCATGATCGTGGCCTGGAGTCGACCTCGTGGTCGGAGCTCCCGGAGGAATGTTTGATTTTGCACCGTCACCTGATGCTTCATCCTTCTTAGGATTTCCCATGATTAGCAAGCAAGTTATGAGGAACACCTCAGTACAAAGTTAGCTAATTTGGTTCCCAGAAAAATAACTTCTTAATCGATATTGGCTCCAAAGAAATGCAGAGCTCTATCTTTATGCCGCCATCTTGCTCGGGCTCCACAGCCCCCCCCCTCCCCCCTGGAGTGAGTAATTTTTGCACAATACTGGAAGCACGTTAATAAAATAGCAGTAGCACTTTAACTGACATTAAAAGTTTGAGTGGCAGGAGCATGACAGAGGTCTGCAGAGCCGATTCAGGCCCCCGCCATTTGGTAGACCGGGGGGAGGGGGGGGGTGTATCCCTCCTTGACCCGAAAGTTAATTTTAAGCCCTGCTGGGTAAATACACTATAAAAATGGGTAACATCAAGACCCCAGTCAAAATGAGATACAGCATCTCCACTGTGCTATCCTGGGTAACTACAGTGTAAAAATACGGAAACGCGGGACCCCACTGAAAACGGTACAATACATCTCAGCTGAGCTATCCTGGCTAAATATATGGTAAACTGGTAAAATCTGAACCCCACTGAAAATGAGATATTGCATCTCAGCTGGCCTACCCTAGGTAAATACGCTGTAAAAATGTGTAAAAGGGGCCCACTGAAAATCAGATGTACTGTAGCATCTCCGCTGTCCTGGATAAATACAGTGTAAAAGTGTGTGATAGCAGGGCTTCCATGAGATCTGGTTGGTCAGCTGACCTCTCCTGGGTAAGTACATGATAAAAATGGGTAAAAGCAGGACCCTACTGAAAATGAGATGCAGCATCTCAACTATTATAAATAAACACATTGCAAAAATGAATAAAATCAGGACCCCACTGAAAATTAAATATTACATCTCAGTTGATCTGTGCTAAGAAAAGAAAAAAAAAAAAGATTAAACACAGGACCCAGCTGAAAACTAGGTACTGCATTTCCACCAGGTTATTGTAGAATAAATACATTATAATAACAGGGAAGTGTTTTATTTTTCTTTCCCCTCATAGGGAAACCCAGTTATAATTTGCCATTATAACGTTGAACATGTGCTGGGTTTCTCTCACTGCATGCATGTGCCTGCCACCGTCTTCCCTTCGTGGTGCTAGACACTTAACCACAACGAGGAACCCGCCATAAGTACAATTTTTTTATATGAACTTGGCTTCAGGTACACTCTTGGGATGAACCACTTTACAAAAACATAAAAGTAAATGTTTAAACAGCTGCTTGAACCAGACTGCGAACTGCGCTTGAACCTGACTGCGGCAACAATGTGTTTCTATTTTATATAATTTCTGTGGTGATAAAACTCTCCCCAACAATTATATAAATTAAAACATGGGTTGGTGTGTAAAACTCTTAATTTTATACACACATCCTCAGTGTTGGATGCTTGTATAAACACCTTGAGCTTTGCTCTTGGGGTTTATGTAGCATCCAGCCCCTCAGGTGTGTAAAATTCTTATTAAACACACCACACCATGTTTCTATCTGCAACAACTACTGTTTTGTTTAAAAAAAAAAAAAAAAAAAAGGCAAGACCTGAGAATGAAACTGCATCTAAGCTAGCCTACCCTGGGTAAATAAATTGTAAAATGGCTAAAAACAGGAAGAACCACACTTAAAATGAGATACAGTATTGCATCTCATGCTGTCGCCTAGAAAAAAGACAATATAAAAACGTGTAACAGAGCCCCACTAAAAAGGAAATATTGCATCTCAGCATGCCTGTGCTGGGAAAATACACTGTAAAACTGGGTGAAAACAGGGCTGACAGTGAGATCTTGCATCTTAGCCGTGAGATCCTGGGTAAATGCAGTGCCAAAATGTGTAAAACCTGAACCCTCACTGAAATGAAATGCTTCATCTTAGTTCACTTATACTGGGTAAATACATGGAAAAGATGGGTAAAGACAAGACCCCACAGAAAACCAGGTACTGGAACTCAGCTGGGCAGTTTTACATGCATTGTACAAACTGGTAAATAAGCAAGACTTCACTGAGAACAAGATATTGTATCTCAGTTGGGTAATCCTGGAATCAGCTGCTCTATCCTGATTAATCTCCAAGTGATTGCCCTGCCTCTAGTACTATCCCTGCCTTCTGGATCTTCCAGTAATATCCCTGGTGTCTACTGGAACACCACTCCCTATCTTTCCTGCTGCCATTATCCTTGGTTTCCTGTGGTACCCCCATACCAGTCCCAGAATACCACTGGCTCATTTTCTCTACTGACCTACACAGCCAGGTGCCATCTGCCGCATGGAAGTCCAGTATCCCTGTACGGGCTACAATAATGCACTACTTGCTAGAGCTCTAATTGAACCAATACCCTTTATGTATGCACAACTCTTGTTAATGGCTACGTGTGTGTGTGTGTGTGTGTGTGTGTGTGTGGTACATGCATGTGTGGCTTTGTGTGCACACGTGGCTGTATCTCTAGAGCCAACAGCACCAGTTTCTACATTATCTTGACATTTAAGGTTTTCTTTTAATATTATTGTGATGTAAGTTTGGAATTTTAATGTCACAGTACTGTGACAAACAAAAACGCTGCTTGCACATTAATTATATATCTTGTATCAGGTGAAGGCATTATCAGCCATTTTGGCTCTGACTAGAGTTTAACATAAGAACAGGATCTCTGACCCCCAACAGACGTCATCTGCTGTGGCTGCTTGTCGACATCCAGCATCCCACTTCTTTGCTTTTAACATCACAGCCGGCTGCTGTGGAAATATGTCTCAAACAAGGGACTGTGATGTCAGATGTAGACAAGCAGCAAGAGTAGGAAACAATCTGGGGGGGGGGGGCAGGGATTCTGTTTTCATGTTTATAGTGAATATTGTTTTGGAGGGGGAGGGCTCAATAAAATAAATTATGTGAAGTTGAAATGCATTTGTGCAATGTTTCCTAAAGTTTCTGTTGTGATGTTGGTGGCTCTTTAAGTACCAGAGTACAGTAATTCCCTTATTTGACTCTTTTGTTGTAACTTAAAACTGCTCTAGATTTTGTTTAATCCTATTTTTGATCCACATGCTCTGCAGAGATTTACCCCATATCTGTCCATCTTGATCCCCTCCTGGCATCCCCCTCAGCTCACCAACTCTGGGTACCAGCCTGTGGTTTAACAACCACTGCGGAGCTCCCCCAGGGGGGCTCAGAGGGAGAGACTGAGGTGAACCTTCTGGCTAGCAGGTCTGGATGTCATTCCTGCTAGATTTGGAAGAGCCTCCTGGCTTCGTGTCGCTTGAGCTGTGGAATTTTACACTTTCTCCCATGGACATGTACTTGTAGCCTTCGGTAGGAGTCAGCATTGCATGAGGCTCTGCAGCCCACCCTCCCCAGAGGAGAGCAGTCCAGCGAATGCTCATCCAAACCCTCCCCCCGCACCTCTGACGCTCCAGTCTCATTCCCAAACCTAGGTTGTCAGTGACACAAGCGGTACTGCTATGCTGGTGTGCTGGCACTAATCTAGATTTTTAGCATGCAGGGAATGTTCTATACCGCTGCTGCCCCTTTTCAACTCATGCCACGCTGCTAAGGTATGCTTACTTACATATGGGTCCTGCACTGACCGGGTCCAGGCTACCTGAGAGACCTCCTGTTGCTTATGCTTCTGGTCATCCCCTCGGGTCACGGAGGCAGGCCTATTGCCAGTACTGAGGTCTCACCTGAGGTCCTCTGGTGATGAGGCATTCGGGGTCCCAGCTCTGATTTTATGGAATGCCCTTCCCCTGGAGATGAGACACTGTCGCTAACCATCTTTAAAAAGTTCTTAAAAACACCTCTGTTTACTTTCTTTTGGATCTGGCTCTAACTTAATGTCATAACGTATATTTTTATCATTTTATGTAACCCGCGCTCCAGATTGTGTCTAGGGTTCCTGATAGTAAAGAATACTGGAGGGGGGCACAAGCCAGGTATCAAGAAGAAATAGTAACAGAAAATAATTTGGCCTACCTTGACCACTGAGATCAGGAAGTCAGGAGCTGTTCATACTCGGTATGCACACAGATGGAGGAATCCGCTTGATGGGGAAAACTGGGATGGCTCTGTGGGCATAACTAGTTGGAAAAATGGCAGCACAAACCGAACAGGAGCACCAAGGAGGTAAAATAATAAAGTTTAATTAAAATTTTAAAACTAATAAATATAGCTTCATGGGGCTGGAGGCAAAGCAGAGACAGGTACAAGGTTACAAAAGTTAGACTTTCAGCAGCACAAGGCTGCGGCATAATACTTCAGCCGAGGCAGGCCAGTAAGTGGTCTCCAATTAGAACGTTGAACTGAGGAGCTCAGATTTTACAAGCAGCACAACCAAGACCTACACAATCAGGGCCCACTAAAACTCACCCCTGGACACAACCCGGCCTGGACAAAACTGCTGCTCCAACCTCTAACGCTTGGAATTCCAACAGGGGGCTCTTGCACTAGCCATCTCTCTTTCGACTCACATGCTTCCTGCTGCATCTGGCTTATGCTGGGGCCCCACCTTGATCCCAGAGACGGCCAAAACACGGGAAAGGTGGGCCTGGCTACTCTCGCTTCTGGTAGGCCACCCAAAGCTTAAGAGAACAGTGTGCCACATTTGTGCAACCTCCCATTGCTGCCACTTGGGCGCCTGCGATGCCACGGTACATCCACCACCGTGACGTTACCACCATCTCACATCCTCACACAGGGCCCCGACCCACCCCGGTGCTGCAGAACACAAAGCTGGTCAGACGGATTCTTCCAGGCTTCCAACTTCCACCACAGGGGTCCCATCCCACCGTCCACGTCCCTGATGTACATCCCACTGAAACTCCCAAGCATTGTACACAGCGCTGCAGAGCTTAGGCTGCACTCCCACGCTGGGGGTGGAACACCAGCCCCTACTTGGGATCTGCACTCCCATCGGCCTCCCCCAGCACCGCTAGACCTCACAATTTATACCCGCAGGGGGCTGGGAAAACCGCACCCAAAGGATGGGCAGCACCCTGGTCCTATCTCCCAACTAGTGCACATAAAAGGTGAGAGCAGGGTAACTTTTAGTAAGCCCTTGAACTGGGGAGGGGGGGCTTACACTATTATGCATTTTACTTATCTGTACTTGTTGTGAGGTGCCCAGATCCTCCGGGATTGGGTGCATATAAATAAAATTGCCTTGCTGTGTCTCATTGAGTAGGCCTTTTAATTCTGTGCCTGTAAGAAATAAGTGTGAGTTTAAAAAGCGGTGTATTTGTAGTTTGCTTTAACTGCACAGACTTCTGCCTTTGGTGGGGAAATGACACGTTTCTTAAAATGGGGAGGAGCTTTAAGTAAAACTAAATCAAGACTGGAGCTTTTTTTAAACTTTGTTTTGCATTCTCAGACATGCGAACATTTCCTTGGTTCTAAGGCATAGAAATGGAATTGCAAAGCAATTTGCGTATTAATATTGTTTCTACGTTACAACATATGGAGGGATTTAATTTGATAAATGTATAAACATATACATTTGTCCCTAAACAGTTTAACTAATGGCTGCTTGTGACAGGACCATGGACTTGCATATGAAAATGTCTATCTCAGTGATGGTCCAAAATGCGACTGGTACATCTTCTGTTGCGGACCTGCAAACCTCAAAAGCTGTTCAGCAACAAGGGTGTGGGGTTCTAACATTCCCTTTGAATTGGGTGGGGGATTGTGATCTTACAACACCTGTTTTTCAGGTGAAGCAACACAAATATGTAATAGTACTGAAGAGTTAAAGTGAGCAATATCCTTTTGCATTTAATTTAAGTGCCCCCCCCTTTGCTTATATTGCCCATTCTATAAACGCCATTGGAGCCAAGAACATCCTTGTTAACATATGGTGGGAACAGATTTTCAGCTTTCTGTTAGGTAAGTGACTACAGCTACAAGCAGGCAGAGCTTGAGAATCCATCATTTATTGCTAGTCAATCTTTCCTAAGGTTTAATTGGCGTAGAACAGAATGACCCCGTCCAGAGGACATTGGGCATCTCTGCAGTGTTTGTTTTATAATTAGTATCTGACACTCTAGGTAGTCAGATCAGTCTGCTTCAGATGACAGCTTACCAACGACTGTATCATGGCTGTAGTGTTTCTGACCTTCCCAGAAGGGAAAGTATCTGTATTGCTTGTGGCAAAGCTTTATAGAGTGCCACATTTCAGAGGGACAGAGTATGTCCAGGATTTGAAACCTGACAATGTCTTTGGTCAAGGACCAGCTGATGACCAGCTGATGGCCACAAGAAGGGACACAGACGCCAGATCTGTAGGCCAGAGGTAGTACTAAATTAGGTTTTTTGTGCTCACTGAGAATGGTTGAGCTGTGAAACAGCCTACCAGCAGAGTGTGTGTGCAAGAACAATTAATGGTTACAGACAGGGCTCCAGGTAAGATTTTTGGGATGAGTATCGTACTCCTCATATTGAAAGTGAGGTGAGTAAAACCAAATTCAGATGCATACAAAAGTCTGGACGGAGAAGACTGAGGAGTACATCTTTTTGCAACAATGTAGTATTTTTCTAGATAAGGACTGATCAGATGCCAGCAATGCTCCAGATAATGTTGGCAAGTAGGAGTAATTTACTCACCAGTTTTAAAATATAGTGAGTAAAACCGAATTGGGGTGCATAGGAGTGCTGTAAATCTGGAAAAGAACTGCTTCTTTAGAATAATCAGTTATGTTATGAAGCACTGTTCTTTGGAGTGTGGAGTATTTACAAATGTTAGGCGAGTACTGGTACTCACAAAAAAATTTCTGAAGAGTATTTCCTAAAATGAGGCTAGTGAAATAGGTTTGTACTCCCCTTATCTGGAGCCCTGGTTACAAAACACAGCTGGGCTCTAGAATAAAAGGCTTAAAAAGCTGCTGACGCCTTTAAAAAAAAAAAAAAAAAAAACTTTGAAAAACGCAATAATTAGGTACAATTCAGTTTCCATTCCATGTGTATTGTAAAGATTCATCCTTCCCAGTATTTATTACTAAGGACATTTGCATGACTTTATGGTCTTTTTTTTATATATATATTTTATTGCTTTTAATTATAAAAACAATGGCATACAATCATCTCATGCAAGAGATCACAGGTTAATACAGGCGAGACAGTCAGTGTAATAGGAGTAACCAGTCTATGCAGTCTTGGAAAGGATTTGGAGGTATTTCCAGATTAACAAATCCAGATTGAATTGTCCACGATGTGGCACACCCTGCAAGACTATGGCTAGTCAAGTCCAAATAGAAAATGAGCTTTCCAAACATCATCTGACTCTGCAACCAGTGCTGATATGGGCGCCCCAAAAAAAAGATGTTTCCTTCAAATCATGAGTAGCACCAAAGAAAAAGCTCTGTTTCTAAGACCTAGCAAATTTTGATCTTGGAAAGTATCAAAGGAAAAAAATATATACTTTAATTGTTGCCTCGTAAGGCTTTAAATATATCAATTTCTTACTATACCCTGCTATTCGAACCCTGCTGCGAAACCGAATCGTTTTTCAAAAACCCTGTGCAACACATCAGTTTATCTGCAAGCAGAAACTTAACTTTTGAGTGCGTTTTAGGTCACAAGAAAAATTAGAACTAATGCAACATAGAAACATCTAAATGCAGTCACAGTGATTTTAGAGAACATAGACAGGAAAAAACCTGAAGCTTGAAACTTTCAAGTCATTCTTTACAGCAGAACTTTCTCAGGGGGCCTCATCAGAGTCAGAGGAGTCAGTAGCTTGCAGGTGTTCAAATTCCTGTGCCAAGGCCTCCACTTTCCTTCCCGCCATGTCCGGATCCGTGAATTGGAAGGTATGTCCTCCATATCGTATGCACAGTCTTGCCAGCATCAGTAAAGTAATGCCCAAGCTGCGAAGTTTGGCTCTCACACCATCGGACGTCTTCCTCCTGGCTCTAGTGGCAAATGAAAGATCAGGAAACAGGTGCACTGTTCTCCCCTTGCATCTTAATTGACCCTATCCTCTTGCTGCTTGCAAGATTATATCTCTGGAGGCCCCAGTGGTTACCAGCAAGACCGTGTGAGGTGCATCATTTTGACCAGCTGCAGGTGGAGAAATACGATAAATTTTAAGAAAATGTTCTGCTGTCAGTACACCCTCTAATTGAAGATTCTGAGGTAGCCATTCAGTAAGAAGACAGCAAATTGTTTCTGGCACAACTTTCTGGTAGGCCCTCAACTCGCACATTGGCTGCCCTTTGCACATTTTCCAGGGTTTCCAGACAGTATCGGAGTTAGGTGTTCTCTTGTAGAATTTTACCAGTGCTTGCTATAGCCTTAGTAGCCAAAGATTCAGCTGCAGAGGCAGTTTTAGAGGCGGCTTCAATCTTGCAGTCCTGTTCTCTAAACCTGGTTAGAACAGACTCTACCTTCGAGTCCATTGCCTGCATCGATTTTTGTAGTGCCATCCAAGGAGGTTCCATTCCTGGTGTAGCTTGTGATTCAACTGCGTGTTGTACCACCGGCTGGGGATTTTTTTGACAGCCTCCTCCTGCTTTATTTGTGCGACCAATCTTTGGAAGACTGGTATGTAAGTGATCAGCACACCATGCAGAATTTGCCAGTATCATTCAAATTGTAACAGCAGAGAAAGAAATAAAAATTTTACTTGTTGAAGTATAAACTTTTTACAGAGCCCTTCTTTAGTGCATCTGGTCGGTAGGTGTGCTCAGTAGTGTCCCCCCGAATGCATGATCTTTAACCCTCAGGGTTCATCTACCTCTACAGCTAGACTCCCTACTTCAAGTCATAATCCTGTGCTGTGACATCAGTTTGTTGCCACGAGAGTAACAGTGATGTCACAAGCAGTGCTCTGTGACCTCGGGTAGGGAGACAGCGACAGGAATAGATGAACTCTTTAAGGAGCAAGGATCCAATTTTCATGCAGATGACCTCAGTAATAAATAATATGGAGGAGAGATACAGAACTAATGGGAAATACAAGCTGGAGTACATCTAAATATTATGCTTTGGTAAAGTTCTCCTGAAGGCGTCAGCTGCTCTTTAATAGTTACATGAGCTAAAAAGTAAAGGCGGGGGGGGGGGTGCCACTGCACCTTCCCACTTCACTGTCTCAGAAAACTGATCTGGTGCCTTTATAATCTCCCTCTCCAGTTTCTCAGGACACTGCTCTGCTGTCACTGCCCCTTCCCTCTTCAGTCTCCCAGGACACTGCTCCTTCCCTCTCTAGTCTCTCAGGACACTGCTCAGCTGCCACTGCACCTTCCGTCTCCAGTCTGCCAAGACACTGCTTCTTCCCTTTGTAGTCTCCCAGGACACTGGCCTGGTGTCGGTGCAACCTCTCACCCAAGCTCCCAGAACACTGCTCAGGTGTTGCAGATTCCTTCCTCTCCAGTCTCTCGGGGCACTGATCTGTTGCCACTGCAGTGTTTCATTCAAGTTCCCAGGACACTGCTCTGGTTCCACTGCACCCTCCCTACCCTGTCTCTCAGGACTTTGCTCTGGTCCCTCTGCACTTTACTTCCGCAATCGCTTCAGGACACTACTCTGGTCCCAGTACACCCTCCCATGTCTCGGGACACAGCTCTGGTCCCAATGCACCCTCCTCTGCCTTAAAACACTGCTCTGGTGCCACTACACCCATCCTTACTAGTATTTCAGGACACTGCTGTTGGTGCACTGCGGCCTCCCTTCCCTGTCTTAGCACTGCTTTAGTGCCCCTGTACCCTTCCTCCCCAGTCTTTCAGGACAATGCTCTGATGCCACTGTGCCTTCCCTCCACAGTCTGACAGGTCACTGCTCTGGATCACTGCGCCCTCCATCCCCAGTCTCTAAGGACACTGCTCTTGGCACACTGCAGCCTCCCACTTCAGTCTCAGTCTCTCAGGACACTGCTGTGGTGCCACTACAGCCTTCCTTTCCAGTCTCTCAGGACACTGCTTGGTGCCACTGCAGCCTCCCTCAGCAGTCTCTCTTGACATTGATTTGGTGCCCCGTACCTTCTCTCCCCAGTCTTTCTTTTTTTTTTTTAAGATTATTTATACTTCCACAGCTGAGGGAGTTTGTGCCTTTGGTTCCTCCCTCAGATTTAGCCAGCTAGGCTGGCAGCCACCCTGGTCTCAGGCAGAGATCTGACCTCCCGGCCACTACCCTTCTCTGGTTACTTCGTGGCACTTACGTACCTCACCACCGCGGATACCAGTAGGGTGGACTCAGGAGGGAGTTGACTTAAGTGGGACTATGTCAGCGCCGGCGAGCAGTCTTCATGCTGCTAGGTATTCCCCTGCTGGAGGAGGCATGCAGTGACGCCAGTGGATGGAGAGTGCATGCCTCCGTACGCGCTCATCCCCACGTCTGCCTCCTCCCTCCTCTTACTTCTGCAGCGTCGATGGTGTTGCCCCCCAGCTTCCACCAGGAGGCAGCTGTGCACAGACTGCTGTTGTCCACCCCCCCACTCCCGAGAAGGAGAGCAGTCCTCCGGATGCTTGATCCTTCCCCAACCCCTGGTGAACCATGCTCGCTCTTAACACGGGTCGCCAGCGTGCGGCTGGCAGGGCCAAGCGCTAACTCGGCGCCACTGCACTGGCTCTCCCCAGTTTGTCATGACACTGCTATGGTGCCAGTGCAGCCTCCCTTCCCAGGATACTGCTTTTAAGTTTTCAGCACAGTAGATGTTGTTTGCTGGTCACAAACCTGACATTGTGCTGATTTTTTTTTTAAACTTATTTTTTATTGAATTATGCAATATCAATTACATACATTAATTCTGATGCCAGACATCAACATACATTTATGGAATACCTCAAAAGTACAAAGGTAGGATTAGTTAAGCATTCCAGTAGCGGATACAGGGGTCGTCCGTTGATGGGTGTAAATCAACAAAAAGACCAGGACAGTGGCACCCCAGCAAGTCTGCGGTGGTCATGGCCATTACAGAAAGAAAATCCAACCATGGGGAAACCTCAACATCCAGTGTAGATGTGACCCCAAACCTATCATGTTTTTTACATTCAAAATGGGTAGCATCCTATGACCTCTCCCCAGAACAAAGAACAGTGTTCCATTTTATGTTTAAACAATTAGTGAACTGGACGGCTGCAGCAGTATTACTAATTAACAGCCTGAAATGGTAAACTCGCCATAAGCAGTTACAGAATTTGTAAACAAGAATTTCTAGAGAAAAAAAATTTTTCAAACTTGCCATACATTCCAAATTCTAGTAACTTTAACAACATTGTCTCTCAGAACTGGCCTATACTACTGTTCATGTCTCCTCATCCTTAGAGGTTACCAGTGCAGCTGTAAATTTCCTTGCAATTTTCTCGGCCCTTTTCCCTGCTTCCATAGGGTCTATATATTGAAAGTATGTCCCCGTAGAAGATGCGCAGGTGGGCAGGCATAAGGAGGGAATGCGCTACATCCAAACTGTGTAGCTTGGCCCAAACCCCGTCGAATTTCTTCCTCAGAGTTCGAGTTGCATAGGACAAATCGGGGGAGATGTGCAGCGTGGCTCCATTGAAAGAGTCAATTTGTAGCTCTGGATGCTATCAGAATAGCGTCTCTGGTCCCCATTGCAGCAGTAACCAACAGAATAGTCTTAGCAAGGTCATTGCAAATGGGAGTCGAGAGAGGGGAGATGCGGTAAGCTCTACAAAACTGAGTAGCACAATTTGGGCTGAAATTCAGAGCCTCCGGTAGCCATTGCTGCAAGAAATTCAATGGATTATCCCCCTCAGCTTCCTCTGGCAGCCCAACAGTTCTCACATGTGAGGCCTGGTTAGTATTTTCCAACGCCTCCAGTCTATATTTTAGCTGTGTATTCTCTAAGGTCATTTTGTTGGAGGCTACGAGAGGATGGAGGGCTTGGGACTCTGCAGACTCTGCTGTTTTTGCTGCCGCCTTTATTTTAACATCTTGCTCTCCCAGGTGACTTAGTACAGTCTCCACTTTTGAGTTGCTTCCTTGCATGGCGAGTTGCAGTGCTTTCCAAGGAGGACTTCCTCCCGTAGGTTCAACTTCCACTCCCATGGTCTGGGACTGCGTCGATGATGAAGCTTTGGGGCCGCTCGGGCCTCCCTTCTGCGTTCGTCCCATACTTCATGTTCACGATCCAACTGTGCCGCTTGACTTATTGGAACCGATTCTTACACTTTTATTGTCTTCCAGCCACTAAACCCCGCAATTTTAGCATAATTACTGCTGCTTGTTAGACAAGCTGCCTAAGGATGCATCTTAACAGCAGGCGTGCTCAACAGCGCCCTCATTTTGTGCAGATTTTGCATGACCTCTGCAGCTGGTTTTGTGTTTTAGTTGAAAACCAAGACACAGTTCTCTTGTTTACAGAGCCTTGTTCTATGAGGTGAAGGAGTGGGGTAGATTTTTGTAATTTAGAAATTTACATTTATTCCTTCTGTGTTCTAGATTTAGCTTCCCTCAGTAATTTGACTTGGGCTGTATGTATGAAAAGAGGATCTTTGTTCTGTGGCCATCATCTTTGGTTGTCTGCCTACCGCTGCTTTGGCCATTCAGAGTGTCACAGCAACAGAATCAATGGGGATACTCTAATGAAGGATTACAGCTGCAAGTGTAGACTGAGGAACAGCAGGAGCAGAAACACTGCTGATGTCTTCGAATGTGTAAGCAGGAACTGACAACAGGGCATATGCATTTCTGGAGAATTAAATACATGCCATGGGTAAATTGGAAGACACAAGGCCAGCAGCTGAGTGCGTGCTTTTCAGTGCACCTGGGAAGTGCATTAATTCTCTAGAATCATGTACTCTGGAGTGGGTCATTGCATTAATAAAATGGAAAACAAAAACCTTTTATATAATGAAAAAAGTTCAATTTCTGTTTGTTTTGTTGCTAGGTAGGATGTGACTTTCATAATGTGCCTTTGCATGAACCAGAGAAGTGCTTTTATTTTGAAGAAACAGAAATTTGATAAAATATTGCTTGGATAATAGGAAAACTCCACTGTAATTATAAAAGACTATATAGTAAAACATTTAATAAATGGTCTGTAGCGTTAACTATGAAATATCAATTAATCAGTGGGAAACTGCTCTATCTGCGATAAATGACCATAAATTGTCTTAAGATAAAACCATTCAATATAAAATGCTAAACTGGGAATACTGTACCCCCTATAGGTTAACAAAGATGGGAGTCAGTCCCATCTCTGAATGTTGGCACTGTCAGGAATTAAGTGCCGATATGAAATGTAACGTTTGGGAGTGGTACATATGTCAGAGATGTGGCAGTACTCCTTTATCTTAAGACAACTGGGAGTTAATATGCGACATAAAGACAATTTACAAACTAATATTTTGGAATTCTATAATAAGAGGGATGAATAATATATATTGGACACTAGTTAAAGCTAATGCAATGATGATAAACAGAATTGTTCTAAAATAATTGAAAACATATCAACACTGATGAGTCCTTTCCAAAAGAGATTTAGAATAATTATTAAGTTATCTTTACAATAGGTATGTCCTTGCCTCTGATGGACAGTTCTGGAACATCTACAACATTGCGATTAATCAGTGAAGCAAACAATTCTTTAACATTCCTCAGCAGCTATAAGTACTATACATATGCCTGCTGTGTATAACTGTTGTCTGACAAAGAAAAATTGTTTTCATATATGATTTATGAATTGTTGCAGTACCGTATTCTCATGTTTCCTTATTACTGATGTAATTATGTAATGCTATAAAAAAAAGTTATAAAAAAGTGCATTTATTTTTTTTATTCTTTGGTAACTGGATAAAGGCCCACTAGGCACATGTGTCTGTTTTCAGGAGCACTGGGTAGTTAAGTGATTGCTCAGTCTCACAGTATGCAGGTGGAGGTTGAGATAATCGAACCCAGATCTGCTAGATGTAACAAGCTCATTTGCAGCTCATTACTCTAACCTCTAGGCTATACTGCCAGCCCCATTTTGAAGAAACATATGCCCTGTTGTAGGTTTTTTGTGTTTGAAAAAGTGGAAATGTTTTTATTTTAATTGGGGGGGGTGGTGGTTGTATTTTCATTTACTTAGGTTGTTGATTAGGGCAGGTAAATTACAAACTATGCGTTTACCAGAGATAAATGAATTATTGATTTAACATTTGTTTACCAGGTAAGAATACTGAGCCAAAGGCCCATTTTCAGGAACGACTCGGGGCCGTTATTACAAGCAGCCATAAGATGTTAATACACGTCAATGAATGGTCAGATGATGTGTTTAGAAACATAGAAGTTGGCGACATAAGGACCGCAAGGCCCATCCAGTCTGCCAATTTTTTGTACCTTATGAATGAACCAGTGATGTTGCTAGGATTCTGAAGGACTAATATAGATATATAAAACCACGGCTAGCAACAGCATTTTGATTGGCTGACTCGAATTCGAGGATTGACTGCTGGGAACCCTTGTGTATTATAGAACAGATAGAATTTAAACTAGAAAGCATCACAAACAAATTTGTTTTTAATTATACCTTTAGTCGGGGGGAAGGGTACCTTCAATAATGTAACCTTAGGCATATGTCAGCTATGCTTCTCCTCATGCCCACCCCCTCGGTTTGAGTAACTGGCAGTAAACCCAAACCCTGGTTAGAAATAGACTGTAATATACATCATAGTTTAGAGTTTGTTTCCAGGGTGTCCCTACAGGCGCCAGGAGCTCCTTAACTGGTGGAAAGCTGGCTCCTTGGTGCAGAGCGATGTGGAAATGCTCTGCATGTTGGTGACCTGGGTTTGTGCTCCAGGCCTGTAACATCGAGTGGAGGCTCTGCAGTGCACAGTGGCTTCTGGTGGTTGTGTGTGGAATATTTATCAATATTCTATGCTCTGCCCAGGGTCTGCTCAACAGCAGCCCCCCCACCCCAAATCATCTTTTTCACAGATGTACCGATTATCCACCACTTGCACACAGGACCATGTAGGTTTGTCAGTCAGACATGCGAGATCCTGCAGTGGGTGCTGGCATGTAGCAGCCTAGGCATTTTCCACCTTTTCTCCCCATGCTGGAGAGTAGTGATGTGCGTGCCAGCACATCACGCCCCGCCTCCTCTCTCTGAATGCTGACCTGCTGCGCTGCCATGGCAGTATCTGATCTCTCCCCCCCCAGGGAGAATTGCCATCAGGCACTCAGTCTTTCCTCACCATGCCCAGCCCATGGAGTGACCCAGTTAATTCCCAGACACAGGTCACTGGTGTGGGGGCAGAAGTGCTGCCACTCCTCCCTCACTGAGCCAGCATGTGTTGAGGTGCTTTTGATGGTGTGGGTGACCATAGATTGGTGGGTGGTCTGGATTGGTTTCTAGGACTGGAATTTGAGGGTGAGTCTGGTAGGTAAAGGGGTAGCATCTGAGACTTGAAAAAAATGGGGTACTGGTAGGTACAGGAGGAGTATAAAGAAATGAGGTTTAAAAAAAAATTAACGGTTTTTGAAGTTTATATTTTTCCATCATACCTTCTCAGATTGGGACCTCCTGTTATGGCTACAGGCAGCCTCTTGTTCTGAGCAGTCAGCTGTGTTGTGGTGTTTATCTAACTGACTCAGCCTGCCACAGCTTAACTCTCCCTACAGGTGTCCCCATGCCAGGCTGATCACTTAGGAGACAGCAGCACTGTAGATGACGTTAACTACACTGGGGGGTGAGGCCAACTTCATTGACCCAATCTGGATATATGTAAGCATTAATCCATGACAAAGGAGGGCTGTACTAGGGAATTAATACGTGGTTTTGGGGGGGGGGCAGGGATGCGGCCTTGTGCCTTCAACCACCAACCAGGCATTAATTCCCGAGTAGAGCCCAACTTTGGAGTGGATTAATGCGCCTGTAACATGACAAGTGCTAGTTTAACAATCTTAGCAGTGAAGGCTGTCTGGGGAATAAATGAACAGGACCACACAGTATTGTTTTATACAATACTGTTCAACTGTGTCCTTTTCAATAGATGTCTATCTTCAATGGGCACATACACGTTCACAAGTCAAGATCTGTTTATATTGAGTCCTCTTTTATGTATGTTTTCAAATCATGTTCAAAACATAGTCTGCGACACACAACTTAACAATGTCACGTTTTACAGTTCCTACGTGGCTATTTTCACTGGTTTCGTTGCTTTCTATGTGTGCTGTGCTACTGATTTGTGGGGAGGTAACGATTATTTACGCATATCGCATCTCACTTCATTTCTGATGCCAAGGTATGCAAATATTTGTAGTATCCCCACAATGCACTTTTCATTCCAAAAGACTGTCTGCCAACAGTGATCCACATTAAGGTACAAAATAAGACTCACGGCATCCTTGTTTTGGAACATCTCTATGAACGACACACTCGGGCTACTTGACAAGCATGCTACATTTTCGCAGACTACTATGTGCTGCTTACTGCATGTGTTCAGGTTGGAGAAGGAGCGTGCTCAACAGGTACATTCTGCGCTCTGCGGCTGTGACACGCCACCTATGGGGAGCAATGGTGCACACAGCACAGAATTATTTGTGAGGCGCGATCCCGATGCCTAGCGGGGATTATTGCCGTGTTGGAGCAGGCGGGTATCGGTGATTAATCCCCGCTCCAACTTCTGTCACCTGGTGGGTTTTGACCAATCATTAATAGTTATTGGCTATTGCTGTCATGTTACAATCTTATCTTAAGACCCCTTTTTCCAGCCAGCAGACATGCCAGTGTGCACAACATGTCCCTCTATCCACCTTATCAGATACAGGAACATTCCTGCATGGACACCATTGCCGCTCTTAGCCACTTGTTAACAAAGGTGCTGCGATGCTATACCCCCCCCCCCCGCTTTGAATGAGCACATTCTATGTGATGTTGCCTTTAGCACCTGTCGATCCAGTGTGGTGCTTTTAGGTGTGTAATTAGGTCACCACCGTGGCAGGCCCCCAACCTCTCTTTAAAAGCAAAATCAGAAATCCATTTGACAAAGTGACAGTAATTGTCCTGTTCAGACATCACCCCATTAATGTGGAAATATAACCCTGCTCCTTAATAGCCTTCAATCACTGTATGCATAGTTCAGTACCTCAGTGAGACTTATTTCCAGTAACTACAAATGATTACAGTTTAAAACAACTTTATACATTATTTGATGGTGCAAAACTGCATACTACTGTCTCAATCAGTTAACTGATAATTGCCTTTAATTTTCTATTTATGCCTATTTAGTAATGGATGGGTTTTCCTTCGCAAGTTGCTGTCTAAAAATGCATTTCTTTTAAATTTAAATTACATTAGAATTCTGTCTCCATATATGAATTTAGGATTATACAAAAGGTACACTGCCCATCATAGTCTTAAATGCATATTGTCCTGTATCTGGACTTCAGTAAGGCATTCGACTCGGTGCCACATGGAAGGCTGGGAAGGAAGTTAGTAGGCACAGGGGCCGGTGCAAAGCTGGTGAGATGGGTAGGAAACTGGCTGCAGGGAAGGCAACAGAGGGTGGTGGTGGTGGGTGGGGAGCTCTCACACCCAAGGGCAGTGACGAGCGGTGTCCCACAGGGCTCGGTGTTGGGACCAGTGTTTGGGATATTCATTGCAGACATATCATGGGACATCAAGAGCAAGATCAGTCTGTTTGCTGATGATACCAAGGTTGGTGTGGTGGTGGATGACCTAGGGGGATGGCAGGGGTTGCAGGATGATCTGGCAAAGCTTGAAACCTGGTCAGACACCTGGCAACTGGGCTTTAATGCCAAAAAGTGCAAGGTGCTATATTTTGGGATGAAGAACCCAAGGAGGACTTACCAGCTAGGGGGAGTGCAGCTAGCCCAGACAGAGGAGGAGAAGGATCTGGGTGTGCTCATTACAGGGTCAATAACAACTCACAGTGTAGGGAAGGCAGCTGCAAAGGCCAACAAAATGCTGGGTTGTATTGCAAGGGGTATATCCTCGAGGAGGGAGGAGGTGATTTTGCCACTGTATAGGTCATTAGTTAGACCACACCTGGAGTACTGCAGCAGTACTGGCGCCTGTATCTGAAGAGGACATTAAGTTACTGGAGGTGCAACGCAGAGCGACAAAGATGATCAAGGGTCTGGGGACTTATCATACGAGAGGAGGTTGAAGGAGTTGAACATGTACTCACTGGAGGAGAGGAGAGAGGGTGACATGATTGAAACCTTTAAATACATGAAAGGAATAAACAAGACTGGTACAGAGGGGCTGTTCAAAGTAAGGGAGGGGAGGGCCACCAGGGGCCATGATATGAGACTGGAGCAAGGAAGGTTCAAGAGGGAGATGAGGAGACACTTTTTTACAGAGAGGGTGGTGGCTGGGTGGAATGCGTTACCTGCAGAAGTGGTATGCAGTAGAACAGTGGACTGCTTCAAACGAGGATGGGACAGGACAAGGGGGAGGGTTAATGAAGGGGAAGTGTGGAAGGGAGGGGCAGCTGCAGAATAAGGGGTGCTAGCTGCACATTCGAGCAGACTTGATAGACCTCTAGGCCTTTATCTGCTGGCAAATTTCGTATGTTCGTATATTTGCTGTGAATCACTGCTTTTACAGCTGCTTGATCACCAGCTCTGTTTCATGCCATTTCCCTCATTTTAAAGCTGTAGAGCTTGAGCTCACTGACCCTGCCTTGCACGTACATCCACTCCACCCTCTTCTCTCCCCCCCTGCCCTTGTTTGCCACCCTTATGCACTCAGGGTTCTTGGTTTCGTTACCTGCCCCCTTGCTACACTTGGACTGAAGCCCTTTCTTGTACGTATATTTATACCTGCTGTTTTATTGACTGTTTCTTACCTATTGTATTGTGTGGTTATACAATCCTCCTTTTTGCTGTGTAACCCGCACTTCTGTAAAGTTGTTGAATTTTGTGACTTCAGTATATTTCCACTCCATGTATTTTGACTTGTTCTCTCCCAGGTTGTGCCTGAAAATAGGCAGTTTTATCTAGAGTACTTACCCAGTTACCAAAAGCAAATAAATAAAAAGCTAGTTGCTTATAAATGAAGAAACATGTTATTAAGGTACTACGATTAGGAACAGAAGGAAAATTCCATTATGGCTTGTATTGCTCATACACATTGTATTCCAAAGGGCTTTACAAGCTGTGACTAGCTGGCAGTAGCCAATGGGGAGCCAGAGGGTCACAAGACCAAAAGGTTAAGTGATGTGTTTATGGACACACTGTTCACAGTTAATGGTGGTCGGACTTGAACATGGATCTCCAGGTTCACAGCACAGAAACCCTAGGCTGTATTTCCTCAGTTTGCAAAATAAATCTGTCCTAGTTTTCTTTGTGCATAATCAGGCATCAGTGACTTATTCCTTTAATTACTGTCTGTGTGAGATACTCTCATCCCATTTCCTTAAAGAGCACCTGACGCCATAGGACAGCTTTTACAAAACAATTTTAGACACAGTTCAGCTTATATTTCACATTAGTTCTGTATTTGTCTTCCCCATTATTTATTACTGAGGCCATTTGTATGAAAATGGGATCTTTGCTCCTGAAGAGTTTATCCATTCCTGTTGCTTTCTCTCTACCTGAGGTCGTAATGCTGTACTTGTGACATCAGTTACTCCCATGGCAACAGATTGTGATGTCATAAGAGGACCATGTCACGAAGTAGGGAGTAAGCTAGAGGCATATGAACTCGAAGGGATGTAGAGCATGTTTCCATGCAAACTTCTCAGTAATGAGTAATGGGGAGGAGAAATATATTGAATGCATATGGAATGCAGGGTAAATTGTACCTAAATATGTTTTTCAAAGCTTTCTTTGAGGCATCAGCAGCTCTTTGAGGTAGCCCTCCTAACACACAGACATGCTTAACACATGACACATACAGACTGACGCACTGACACACAGACATGCACAGACTGATTCAGACCACACACAAGCGTACACCTACATGGGAACACGTCCGCATATGCGTGAACACAGGTGTGCAGAGGCATGTAGAAACAGATGCACAGACATGCAGAGACACACATGTACAGGTGCAGACATGCACACATGCATAGATGCAGACGGGCAGACACACAAAACATGCAGATAAATGCACGCTCACACATACTGACAGATGAGAATGTGCAGCTGTCTTCACAATCCCTGCTAGTGCTGCTCTGTGTCTGGGCCGTGGGAGCACTTGCATTTTTCTTTCTTCTCACCCCGCCGCAGACTAGAGTTGGGAAACCTGCTTACTCTGAAGAGCAGAGTTTTCCAGCAAACATCAATCCAACAAACTAAAGAACTGTATCTGACTTTCAAACCACTTTTTCCCTGTGGGATAAAGTTCCTCCAGTGACTGCCCCATCATACCTCTCTTAGCATACGTTCTGTGATGCACTCCTGTGACCACTACACCACAGCGTCTGTTGTGTCTAACATGCTATGCTTTGCATACTGTCACTTGGCTCTCCATATCTGTCACATGACATCTTGTGATCCTGTAGAGCCAGCAAATTTTTCATTATTAGCCCTGCTGGCTTGTAGTGGAGGCGATAAAATTTAAATACGCGCATCAGATGGGCCAATGGATCGTCTGGGAGACCAGTGAATTTTCTCAGTTGGTGAGGGATTGCAACATGTAATTTCACTACCTGCCCTCTCACATGTGACCCTCTCTTTGTGAGCACCTCTGTTTATGAAACTGTCTGCGGTTATGGGGGGGGGGCGCACTAGCAATTGTTCCCTTACCCCTCCTCCCTGCTACTTTAACAGAGCATTGAATTTTCTTCTGTGCTGTGAGTAAAATTGGTTTCTTAGCTGATTGTGCTGCTGACTGGTACCTGGAGTTTTGTGTGTATGTATCTAAGGAATCAATTTGCATAAGAGAAGTGAAACATAAGTGTCTCATTACAGAGGGCAAACATAAGATGGGTCAAGAACTGAGAAGGTTCGTGGAAAGGGCTCTCAGCTGATTAAGTAGTCCTCTGGTACTGAGACTGGTGTCGTTAACGGGGCGGCAAGCCAGAGTCTCCAGCAGTCTCTTGATGGATCAGCTGCATTTAGGTTGAACATTTGCCCATCATATAAGCGTCAAATAATAGATTATCCTTGGACCCATGAATATTCGATGCTCTTGGTGCTTGTCTGCCTGTGGAACAAAGGAATTGCATGCTCTATTTCCCCTGCAGTTTCGTACTTCATCTTGATGAGTGCTTGTTATAGAATTTTACATTGAAAAGGTCGAATGTCATGCATGCCTAGAATATTCTCGTTTCCTGCAGTTTAAAATATAGTACTCGTAAAGAATCGGGGAGCTCACCATTTAAGTTGGAATATTTTGCAACCGTTATTGATTTTAAAAGCTTTGGTACGTGTCAAATACTGTCTTCCGCAGCTTTCCAGCAGGTAAGTGTCACAGCTTGACTGCTGAGCCATGAAAACTGCAATAGAACAGTCCAGCAAAATGGTAAATGATTGAAAGCCAAACATTTGACCAAAGCTGTCTGCATGGACCTTGTCTTTCAATGGATAACTTATCCAGTCATGGGGGCTTGGGTTCTTCACGTTGCACTAATGAGAGATGGCAAATGAAAGGCAGTTGTCGTTGCAGTATTCAGAGACTTTGCCACCCCAGGAGGAAACTTAGATAAAACAAGCCCATGAGCCGGCCTGCCGGCGCAGCGGTTGGAATTCTGCTTGCGACGCCAGCGACCCGAGTTCGGGAACGAGCCTGGGAGCTGGAGGGCCAGCCGGGGAGGGGAGGACTTGAGCATCCCAAGGACTGCTAGTTCTCTCCAGGGGGAGGGGGGAACCAGAGCTTGGCTCTTGTCTGGCCCCGGGTGGAGACCCGAGGTATAGCAAGCCCGACGCTCAACAGAGGGGCGACGTGCCAGAAGTCGGTGCTTCAGCGCCTTGACGTCCAGGGACTTGGCATGCCGAGAGAACATCGGGAAAATAACGCAGCCTCCCAGTAGACTGAGCACCAGGCCCCGACCTTCAATGCTCCTACCTGCCCGGAGACGGCGTTCCGACGAAATACAGATGCATCGGGGTGTAAGGACTCCCACCCCATACCTGCCTGAGGGGTACAACCACGGCTTCATGGGGGACTGACTGCACCGGTCACCAGTAGGTGAGTGAGGGCTGATAAAGCCGTAGATGTCTCCCGAAGAGGGGAGAGCTGCGAGGAGGGGGGGAGAATAAAGAGAAAGTTAAAAAAAAAAAAAAAAAAAAAAAAACATGGGCCTGCATCTTTGACACTCTGGCGTCCCATCCATCACGATGCATGTCCCATCAGTGTGGACGACCTCCAGGATTCACAAGCTGCTGTCTGATGCTCACCTGCACTGCTGTAAGATGCAACAAAGTGACTGCTAAGAATCTCTGGAACTTGGTCTTGGACCCCCAGTTTCTAATTTTGAGTCCCAAGCCCACAAGGAGCAAAAACTAGAGAGAACATTAGGACTAGACAGATTCCAGAGGGAGCATGGCATTGAGGTTTGCACAGCATGAGTAGGGGTAATGCAGTATTAGAGAGATTCCTGAGGGAGAATGGAATTAAGGGGGTACACAGCATGTGTAGGTGCAGCACAGGACTAGACACATTCCTGAGGGGGAAGTTCATAGAGGGTAACACAGGACTAAAGAGATTCCTGGGGGAGAATGGCATTGAAAGTCACATGGCATGAGTACAGGTAACAGTCTGGTTGATGAGCTTGAAAGTGTGGCCATACTGAAGTTGGGTGTAGCCACTGCAGGTATAGCAAGAGAAGCAGACGAGATGAACCCAAGTCCCTACATCGTCTCAATACTGTTGTTGTGGGTAAGCTCTGTGCCATGTCAGGCCAAGCCCAGCAGATGAGACTTCACTCCCTAAGATTCTTCTGCTCAAGTAGCAAAAATAAATTGTTCAAAATCCAAGTCAAAATGGGGTCTCCCTAGGAGCAGCCCATATCTCTACACCACTGTGTGCCTTCCTTAAAAGGAGATTAAGAAATGAGGAAGTAGGCCTAATCCAGTAACCTGTACTCATCAGGCCTGGGCGACATGTCTCAGATTGTCTTAAAGGGAGTTCTGATCAAATACACTAAAGTGACGAAGGTGTGTATCCATTCAACAGCATGACAAAAAATTAAAAATCTTAATGATTTGGACACCGAAATCCCACAGTACAGAGAGTAAGCACTTGGCTTCCAGAGAAGAGGTGTGGCATTTCCATCTCCCCACGCCACTCAGTGGCATTGGTGTGGACTGTGAAGTAATCAGCTGGCCTGTCCTCTGGGACATAAAAGGAAGGCTGCAGTCCTTTGGTCCCCACTGTCGTGGTGGTGGTGGTGGTGGTGGTGGTGGTGAGACAGGGTGATCCAAAGGTGCAGAAAGAAATGTGTACGAAATATTAGCTGAAATGTTGCCCTTAAAAATGAGCACTTTCTGCTTAAATGCCTCTGTGCATAAATAAAGGTTCCCTCAAAATTGTGAGTTTCATAAAGATTCCTCCGAGCTCTCCGGGGCTCTGTAAATGAGATACTAGGATTGGAGAGACCACATATAAAAACAGTACACATTTCAGTCTGTCTTGGCTACAAACGTTAATCAAGGACGCTCCATTGCTTTGATACGGTGTAACAGATGCATTTATGGCAGCAGGTAGCACAAGACTTGGGTTGATTTTTATACAGCAGGAAGCAAGAGGTTATGAGTATTGTTCCAGCTGATCTGTACTATGATAAATGTCATGTGCTCTTTGTAAACAGTCTCCCGGCATCCGTTTAAATTGCCCTCATGAATTAATGCCAGGATGAAGGGCTGTTCCCCATTGCAGAAGAACTGGTTTACTAGAGAGGATGCACAGACACTATCGTGTTTGGAATCCTGCTAATGCTGCAGTCAGGAATAGCTGGACGCAGGTGGTTGCAAATACATTTGGAATGTGTTGTGCCGATGAGACGGCAAATCAATAGGTCTCTCCCAGTAAGTGTTTCTGAGATTTATTATGGAAGCATAATGAATACTTGAGCTGTGCACTGCCAAGTCCTTGCGCCAGGGAGCCTCCTGATGCCTCCATTACCGCATCACTTGCCCCTTCTAGTACTTGGCAAGCACTTGCACTCTACTCTGGTTGAAACCGCTAAGCCTGAGAATTGCATGGGGGTACGAAAATATTTAGGCCCAGTGCTACATTTTATATTCTTGTTTGTAGTGTTCTTGTAACTGTTTTGTACCATCATGTGGTTTAGAGTTACTCATTTTCTGATTTGTTAGTTGAAAAAGCTAGTACCCCAAACATAGCAGACAGAAAATGTGATGAGTTTTTAGCAGTACACGGTTGTTACTTTTTTGTTTCTGAAGTGTAGCAACCCTTTTCCATGAAACTGGAGGGCTGTTACTAGCATGTCCTGTGAAAGTCCTATGTGGCAAGACTTTAGATACAGTATATAAGCAAAAAGAGGAAGACCGGGGGAAGACTTATGAGGATAAGGAGGACATGGGGAGACTGCAGAGGAGGATCAGGAGACGGCCTATTTTTGGGGGTGTAGATACAGTGCACTGTCCACACTCTGGCAGTTCCACTGGAAGTGCTGATTTGTCAAATGTCTTCAAGCTAAGCTCCTCCCACCATCTGGGCTGTATATCCTCTGGCTCTGTCCCATGACGCTAGAGCTTTCTTTTTGCTGGAAGGGACAAGTTTCTTCCTTTGCAGCTATACAGCATTTAGGATTACAATTAGTGTAGTGGCGAAGTTTCTCTTCAAAGGTACTACTTCAAGATCCAGTTTTTGATTCTTCACTATGATTCTTTGTCCCAGCTCTACCTCATCGAGGGCATATGGACATTGAGGAAGCAAAGCCATCTTGAGGCTTCAAATTCTGCATCATGTGTCAACAGAAAATGTTGAACATGGACTTGCACGTGTTTTGCCTCTACTGCATAGAAACATAGAATTTGACGGCACATAAGGACCGCTAGGCCCACCCAGTCTGCCCATTTCCCTACCTAATGGATAAGCTGCAGATCCTAGTTAACCAGTAGCCTACTTCTTTCTACTCCCACCCCCTAGAATTGTCTTATGACTGTCCCATGCATGCTTGAATTCAACCACTGTTTTTGACTCCACAACCTCCTCCGGAAGGCCGTTCCATGCATCCACAACCCTCTCTATGAAAAAATACTTCCTTACTTTACCTCTGAGCCGCCCCCCCCCCCCATCTTCTAATTGTGCCCCCTTGTTCTTGCACACCTCTTTTTGAAAGATGCTACCCTCTTGGACTTTGTTGATTCCCTTGAGGTACTTGAAAGTTTCTATGGCTCAACATGACTTTACTGGCTGTGGCTTATGCCAGGTGATGCTTCCATTGTTGTTTGGATAATTGCACAGCCCAGCTTCTTCTCAGTCGGCTGGCCAGTAGGGCTCTGAAGATCCAACCTAAGGGCCACAAGCAAACCTCTGCTGCGGTAGGGTTAGCAGCACAGCTTGCAACCCTAGAAGAAGCGATGGTGGCGATTACCACAGTGGGCACCTCATTGACCTTGGTGCTGCTCGCAACTGGGGCCAGCATCAGAAGTTCCTTCTTAGATAGGTTTTGAGATATCTTTTGGGCCCTCCAGGCAGGACAGCCGGCACTGGTCATGGGATCAAAATAGACTGTGGTTCTCCTGCTCCCTTGACTCCCCCAACTACTTGATTCCAGTTGAGCTGCCCTCGGTCAAGGGGGTGGGTGACAGCTCCATAGTGTCCCCACCAGTGTCATTGACCATGACACTGGTCTAACAGACTGTCAAGATTTTTCTTGACCCTGTTAACTAGTTGTCAGAGGGGACTGAGGAGAATTGGATCTTCCAGTCCTCTCACAGGGGAACTTGGGCCGGTTGCCATTCCCGACCAGTTCCACTCAGGACCAGCCTCCTACTGGTGGTCTTGCTGCCAAAGTCGATGCTGATAAATATGGCTCAGTAGGCGGTCTATAATGATCTTTTGGTGGCTTTTCCTAGAAGTTGGCTCCTCAGGTCGACAATCGTGGTCGAAGTGCCATTTGCGCTGTTGAACCCACTTGATTGGGGGGTGCTGCCATTGACATTCCTAAACTTCCTCATCCTGTGGTGAGGGGAGAGACCGTTACAGGATGCAGTGGCATTACGAGGCACTTCTGTGGCTGCAGTGGATCATTACGCGGGGGTATTGCTCTACCCCCTTGACCTATGGTCAACTGGCAGATGCCAGGGATGCCCATGCTAGTCCATTCTCAACAGATGTCTCCAGCATCTGTCTCTCTACCCCTGCAGGTGGAGCCTCCTCTACTGCAGCCTTTGGGAGTCCCAACCAAGGACCCCCGTGCTGCAGCCGGCTTGCCAGGTTGGCTTTCGGTAGAACTCTTCCAGTTGAAAGACACTAGGCATGGCTGTAAAACAACCGTGGCCATTTTTGAAGAGCCCTTGGATGGGCCACAGACAAGGAGCCACAAAAGCTTGACGATGCTGCCAAGAAGCTCTATATCACCCCCTCCTTGGTTCTGCATCAGGTCAGCTTTGGTCACTTCATGTTGGGAGTGTTGGATGAAATCCTCCCTCACCTCCCTGTTGACAAGCAGTTGCCTATCAAGTTGGTCAAGGACCAAGGTCAGGAGCTGGCTAACACCAGCTCCAGGAAGCCTTGGACATGAGTGACCTGCGCCTGTGCCACAGCAGCAGCCATTGCGATGCATCGCAGGGCCTGGCTGAAAGACTCCACCTTTACGAGGGACACTCTGCACAAGTTGACAGATGTTCCGGCTGATGTCCGCTTCTTGGGCATCGACCTCTTTAGCCCAGGGATGGAAGGACATCTCTTCAAGATTGAGAAGTCCAGCACCATCCTGGATTCTGTGGCTTTGTCCCAAGAGGACCCTAAGGCTCCAAAACCTAAGACCTTTCAATATTGGTCCTTTCTGCTGCAGCAGCCCCAGCAGGGACAATACCAAGCCTAGTTTCCCAAAGCCAGGTTCTCTGACCAGGGGCCAAAAAGAGGTGGGGGCAGGGGAAGTGGTGCCCCTCTGAATCTGCCAGGTGACACGACCAGGTGCGTCATCCCCCCCTGGTTGTTCAGTCCTTCGCCCAGCTCCCGCTGTGGGGTCGACTTCGCCACTTCTGGCCACCTTAGTCCATCATTACTGTGGACAAGTGGGTACTGGAGTTGATAAGCAGAGGGTTGCCTCTTGATTTTAAGACTCTTCTACCTTACCGACCCCATGCTTCTCAAGAGTCTGTGCCACAGGACCCATTGTCCACCCTAAGGGAGGACATACCTCAGCTTCTTGCAAAAAGGGCCATAGCTCATGTCTCAGATGCTGTAGCAAGCCAGAGGTACACGTCTGGGTACTTCCTGGTCCTGAAATGGGTGGGAGCTGGTATATCCTACTGGATCTGTTCCATTTGAACCAGTTCATGCAGAACTGCAAGTTCTGCTTGGTCAGTCTGACCCATATTGTACCATCCCTGGAGCAGGGCATGTGGTTTTGCTCCCTGGATCTCTGGGATGCATTCTTCCACATCCCAGTCTGTCCATCGCACTGGTGGTACCTTTGGTTCCACACAGAAGGGGTTCTGTATCAGTTCTAGGTCATGCCTCTTGTCTGTACCAGGGTGCTAATCAAGTGCATGGCAATGGTGGCAGCCTTCCTGCCATGTCCTATTGTTAAGGTGTATCTGTTCTTGATAACTTGCTGAGAGCTGGGCTATCCAAGGAGGCCATGGAGTGGTCCAGGGATCTGTCCCTTCAGAGCTGCAGGGACATGGGCTTGCTGATCAACCTTGACAAGTCTGAACTGATCCCCTTGCAGATTATCCAGTTAATCGGGGCAGAGATAGACTCCCTGTGGGCCAAGGCCCATCTCCCTACAGTCCAGGCTCAGGACCTTGTCTCCTTTACCCAATCATTTCGGGTTCAGCACTTGCGCCTGCCCGGGATTTCCTGGGGGTGCATGGCATCTACAACCAGCATGGTCCATTGGACATGCAGGTGGATGTGCCACCTGCAGTGGGAGCTGGGCCGTCAGTGGTCCCAGCGCGTAGGCCACCTGGACCAGCCAGTCCTTGTAACTCTGCAGATGTGGGATTCTGGTCCTTCCACATCTAGAGAAAAAAATCCTGTTTGTCCGCCCAGAGCCAGCCATCACTGGGATGGATGCATCTCTGGTGTGCTGGAAAGTGCATCTGGGGAACCACAGAGCCCATGGATTCTGGTCGCACAGGAAGTCCTGTCAGCACATCAGCACTGGAGCTCTGTGCAGTGTGATTGGCCCTCACTGAATTTGCTCAGCTGGTCAGGGGTCAGTTTGTGCAGGTCCAGATGGACTGCACCACAACCATGTTTTACCTGAACAGGCAAGGTGGAACTCTCTCCTTTCCCTTGTGTTGGGAAGCCCTCTGCATCTGGTTCCTTGTGCATAGTCTGGGTGTACCTCTCCTGGGGGTGCATGTCACAGGAATGAACAGTCAGCTGGTAGGTACTCTCAGCCGGGTTGGAAAGGTGTCACATGAGTGGTCCCTGCATCAGGAAGTGGTAAGCCACCTCTTCCCACAGTGGGGCACCCTTCTTGTGGATCTGTTTGCCTCCTGAGAGAACAGAAAGCTCAGGCTGTTTTAATGCCACTCTTCTCCCCGGTCTGGGACATTGCTGGGGAATGCCTTTGCGAAGCCCTGGACCCCAGGTCCCATATGTGCCTTCCCTCCCTTCCCCCCTGATCTACAGCATGGTGGTCAATGCCCAGAAGGACAAGGCACAGATGATTCTGATGGCTTCAGTCTGGCCCAGACAGTTCTGGTATACAGATCTTGTCCGCCTCAGCAGCAAGCCGCTGTGGTGGTTACCCACCCATCTGGACCTGCCGACCAGAGAACAGGGGAAGGTCCTGCACTAGGACCTCAAGTCCCTTCACCTCACAGCCTGGTTCCTGAGTAGCTAGAGTTCCAGACTTCAGGCCTTTCAGAAGCTGTTGCTCTATGTTGAAGTAGTCTCCTGAAAGGAGTCAACTCACCAATGCTATTCCTTTAAATGGAAGAGATTTTCCATTTGGTGTCTGGGCAAGGAGATTGATCCACTTGCCTGCCCTGTGGCAAGCATCCTGGAGCACCTCTAGTTCCTCTCTCTGTTCTGGCTGCGAGCGATGACTCTGAAAGGGCACCCGGCAGCCATCTCTGTATATACGAGGCCTGGGCTGGTATGCAGACAGTGGCCCAGAAGAAGCTCCTGGGTGCTTTCTCAAGAGCTTGGACCATCTGTCCCCTAAGTGCGTGAACTTCCACCACTATGGGACCTACTGCTGGTGCTGGCTATGCTTATGGCCAAGTCATTTGAACCTATGCACAGGTGTGATCATTTGTGTTGGCCATTGCATCAGCCAGAAGGATTTGTTAGCTCCAGGTGCTGTTGGTGGAGTCTCCATATCTGGTCTTCCACAACTGCAAGGTCATCCTTCGCGCCCCACCCAAACTTCTTCCTGAAGGTGGTATCAGAGTTTCATCTTAACCAGGGGATTAACCTTCTGGTATTTTTTTTTTTTTTCAAATCCATCTTTGGAGGCCGACTGTAGGCTCCACACTCTAATAAGAGAGCACCCTCTGTATGTCTAAAGAACCATATGACTAGAGTTCAGGGTGCAGCTAATCAGTTGTTTGTAACGTATGCTGAAGCTGCACCTGGCAGACCAACAGCAAAGTGGACAGCTGGCAGGTGGATAACTTCCTGCATCAACCTCTGCTATAGGTTGGCTGGTAAAGAGCCTCTCATAGGGCTTAGAGCTCATTCCACCAGCCATACCACTGCCTTGACTGCTTCCAGAGACATACCCATAAAGGAGATCTATAGGGGTGCTAGCTGGAAGTCTGCACACACCTTCATTTCCCACTGCAGCATTGACCTTTGAGACATGTCACGATGCTGCTTTTGGAATCTCTGGTCTAGTCTGTGTTCGCCAAATAGAGCTGCATGCCTTCCCAGAGAACTGCTAGGAGTCTGCCAGAGTAGACAGTGAATTATATATCCATGCCCCTAGAACGATGGGTTACTCACCTGTTACCATTGTTCTAGGAGTGGCATGCAGTTCACATTCACACAACACACACAGCCTCCCCCAGCAATGTAGCACTCGGATCCCTGCTTCCAAGGTGCAAAGATCTGATGCCATGGAATGGAGCTGGAGCATATGTCACCCAGCTGGTGGGAGGAGTATAGCTTGAAGATGTCTGAATAAGCACTTCCAATGGAACTGCCAAAGTGTGGTTGTAAACTGTAAGCCACTCCTAGAACAGCGGTTGCAGGTGAGTAAACCTGTATATCCTGAACAGGTCCTCTGTTCAGTCTTCACAGTGGAGTGGGAGAGGGACGGACCACCAAGAAGCAGCAGGAACATTAGGGGGAAGGAGAGGGACACAAGTCGAAATCAAACCTACCACAGCTGTAGCACATCCAGGGAGGTGAGGTGGTGGTAAGCTGTGAAAACTAATCCCAATTAACTTGAACAAAACAAAAAAAACTAGCTCTCAAGGAGCCCAGTGGTGCTTAGAATTCTACTGATCTTTATCAGGGGGTATAACCAACAAAGAGGCAGTTCTTAAATAGCCTGCCCTTAGAGGCATAGTTACAAACAACTAACCACATTTCCCAACGTTTTCATATTGCTTTATAATACTAAAAATTTGCATATATTTAATGTGTTGAAAGAAGGATGGCATTTTAAAGCAAGGACAGCATACTCGTATTTAAGGCATGATTGTATGGGCTATTATTCATAAGTGCCACGAACATGTGCAGAAATAGACGGTACCAATTAAAAATTTCCCTTATCCTGTAAAAGTTGGAGACACACACAACACCTCCAAGTTGTGAAGCGTACCATGAGGGAGGGGTTGTGGATAAGAAAGGGGAGGACGACGGAGAGGAGGAAAAGTTGTTGGGGAGGGGAGAGTAAAGGAAAACATTTTGTTAGTAGAGGTACCCCAGTTAATATGTAAGGGAGACGGGAGGGGCCAGGAAGAAAAGAACAAAATGTTTTATTAAAAATATCCAAAAATATGACTATCAATGAATGTTTGTTGGTATTGATTATTTTAAGATCTTGCTTCGAGGAAGTCTCTTGCAGCAGGCCACACTGGTAGGACTAAACCATCAGGCACCAGGACCACACAGAAAATGTTCAGCTAGCAGTCTACCATGGGGGACCGCCCACCGCTGACTTCAGCTTATCCTTTAAAGGCGGGATGGTCTCCCACATCTACCTCAATTCTTTTCCCGCCATTGACCCGTGTACGTCAGACCTTAGCAGACACCGCAGCTACAATCCACCACCATTATCTGCACTTGCTTCGCTTTTTTATTTTCCTTTTTTCTTCAGTGTTAAGGATCGAAATTTTGGTATTTTTGTCGACGAGTTTGTCTTCTCCACCAGCCTCATCTTCCGACCACTCCACTAAGTGTGCCTACAGCAAACAGATTCCTGAAAAAGATGGCCATTCTGCATGTCTCATCTGCCTAGGCCCCAGCCATGACACCGATGCCTGCCAGATTTGCCAGAAATTTAATCCGGCCACTTGGAGACATCGCCTAAAAAGTCTGGAGAGCCAATTGGAAGTTGGTCGCAATGGAAAAAGAACTGCATGCCAGGACCTCTTGAGCCTCGCTGCCACAGTCTTCTGGGGCCTCAACGACTTCTCAGAAATCTGGTGGGAAGCACAAGCAACAGACTAAACACTGGGACTGGGACCATTCTGTTTCCCGCTCGTGGTCTTCTAACAAAACATCAACCGTGATGGGATCGTCCTCCCGCAGGGGTCAGCCCCTCTGGCCCTGCCAGCTCTCTTCTACTGGGCTCCCGGTGCTCAGCCGCCTACCCTCATCACTATTTCGGGTGGCAGCTCTTCGGGACAGGGGACTTCGTCTCCTGCCCCCAGCCTCTGACGCTCAGGCCCATACCTTCCATGGGCTCTCAGCCAGGTGGCTTGCCCAATGTTGGTTCTTCAGGTATTGACTCCTCCACCACCTCACCCCCAGCCATGGCACTGCTGTCTGTCCCTACCTGTGGGGCTGACGTTAGTCATTTTAGGCAACACCCGCAGTAGTCCTTTTAGGCAGCACCTGCAGCAGGTCGCCACTGCCTCTACTTCTCCAGTGTCGCTCAAGGCCCCCCCCCCACCTACTTCTCCAGCTAGGCCTGCGCCGGCAGACCCTTCCACCAGATACCCCAGCCAATGCCTTCTGGGCCACCGCCAGTACTGCCGCTGCCCCAGCCTGCTGGCCCATGCTGGCATTGCCCCTGCTGCAACCCACACTGCAGCTGATGCACACTGGCCTAATGTCGAAGCTTCAGCCGCAGCAGGGCGGCTCTATCCCTGGGTGCTCAACGCCAGCACTGACGCTGTCGTACCCTTCTCCGGTGCCTAATGCTTTGCTTTTAGCATGGTCTTTTGTCCAGAGGCAGACCCCTGCTCCTCAAGGGACAACCCTGGTGCCCCAGCATCCACCCCGGGACCCGGCGCCTAGTGATCAGGATCAGGCTGGCCCTAGTGAACCCTTGGAATTGGGGACTTCTGGGTTCCAACCCAACATTGGTTCTGCTCATCACTGGGATGAGCATATGCCACCAGCACTGGACCCAGACAGACCAGTGAGGATGATCTGGACTGTTCTGAGTGGTCCTCCTCACCAGAGGAGTCTTCTGATGAAGAGGACCCTCCTAGGGAGGTATCTAAATCCCAAACGATCTGATGTTTATGGACGTTATGCATCACATCAAGTCCATTATGGGCTGGAAAACTGGAGCAGGACCCAGAGCGGCATCGCCTGGCCGTATATTTAAAGCAGTGGGACGCCCTCTGTGTGGTGATACCACCCATGATTGACTCCTATGAGGATGTCATGAGGGTGGCATGGAATCACCCCTCTTCCGCCCCTTTGTTGCCCAAGAAGGCGGACCACTTTTACCATGCCCCTACCGGTAAACCCTTCTTAAGGAGGCACCCTAAGTCTGATTCAGTGGTCATAAATGCTGCAAATTAAAACACTTTAGTGCCCTTCCTCCAGACAGGGAGTCATGACAGCTGGGACCACCTGGGTAAGCGCGTGTTCTTATACTACCCTGGTTACACGGGCCATTAATTACCTGGCTCATATGGTCCAATATCAGAATGTCCTCTTGGACCAGGCCAGGAACCTGTTGCAGGCATTGCCAGAACTCTAAGTATGACTCAGACATTTACAGCCACATTCTCCGGACTGCTTATAATGCCGTGGACACCTCTGGGCACGGGGCAGATGTGGGGGTCTGCCTCTGGTGCCATTCTTGGTTCGGGTCTCAGGCTTTGCCTTGGATGTGCAAACCAGCATCTTGGGTGCCCCCTTCTGAGGCTCTGTCCTTTTTGGGGATCCGGACATCATCTCCACCCTGCAGGAGTCGGGGCAAGCCCTTGAATCGATTTGCTCTACCACACTCAACCTAGAGTGGGTCAGCGTCTGTCCTTTTTGTCAGTCCTCCCTTAAACAGTCCCGAAACCAGTCTGCCAAGGGTCAGAACAAGCGAAATGCCACAGCGGCCCCTGCAACTTTGTTCCCCCCAAGCCCTCTGGCTCCTGCAGACATTCCTGCCAGCACATGCCACCTGATGACTCCTTAGTCCACCCCCCCCCAAATCTGAGACTCTGGAAGAGGCAGTTGGGTCAGTTTTCTCCTTTCACCTGGACGGGTGGCAGGGGGTGACCAGACAACTGGGTGCTTCAGAACACGGACAGACATTGGAGTTTCTAGAATGGCCTCCAGAAAATCCTCCAGTACACTCCTCCTACCCCTGGTCCTTCTGTCCCTCATCTGAGAGGAGACCTGGATCAGTCCATGCAGACATCAAACAGTGACCGCTGCACAGATCAGGGCATCAGTATCGTAAACATTGTAAGAGACTCCATTGCAGGTGGTATTTTCTAATCTGCCCGAACTTTCACTAACATTGGGGGGGGGGGCAAGGCCTTCTCTTATGCGGCATCCAAACTGTGGAACAACCTCTCTGCTTCCCTCCACTCCCCTTGACTCGCACAGCACATTCAGGTCTCATTACAGAGTTATCCTACCGGATGCAGCACTACGTACCTGCCCCTTGGGATTGGTCTGCTGTCCTATACGTTGGAGCCCATCATGTGTTGTGTACTGAACTGTAGTATCACCTTGTTATGGTTGCTCCCTATGTACCACCATGTTATGCAGTTTGTATATAGAATATGTACTTTATATGTAGAACCTGCACTTTAAGTATTTTCTATTCTGTGTCCCTATCTCCTTGGAAACAGATTTATATCTCTACTTGGATTATAAGCTTTGTGTGTGAATCGTTGTTCCCATTGTTCTCTTCTTTGTTTCCCTATGCAGAGTTTTAAATAATTGATTAGCAGTTCTTTTCTTGGGACAATGCTAACTGTACAGAATGTATTTCTATAGGTTTTCTAGAAGTGGTATGTTTAAACACAGTGAGGCAAGTGCTATACATTTTCACAATGTTTTAGCACTTTTATGAACAAAACGCTAATCAGTTTTTGGAGTTAAATAAATCCCTGCTGTGTGCTCATGATGCTGTACTCTTCACAGTCTAATCCTGTGTGCCATCTGTGTGGCCCGGGTCGTGCCTGAAAACGGTCCATGGGATCAGTGTGCTTACCTGTTAAACAAATGCATAAGCAAACTGAAGTGCTCCTTCCCAAGTTCACCAGTCCCACTCCCCCCACAGTGAATGATGTGGGTCTGCCCCTGTCGGGATCCACCTCTGCCTTGCAGTTGCCCCAGATAGAGCGACTGTGGCTGGAATCTCCCTATAATGAACCTCTGGCCGGGGGGGGGGGGCAGATTTCTTGATTGCTGCCCAGCAGGCTATTCTACCTGTCCCTTTCTGCAGATACCAGTTCTTTGGGGGCTGATGAGTGGGAGATCCTCAAGGACCCATGGACCTCTGGTACCCTCAATATGACTCTTGCATCTTGGTCTGGCTCTAGTCTCCACCATGGGTGCCCCCTTCAACAGCCACAGAGGTGGAGGGGTGGCCCTGGCCGCCGGATCTGCTACTACATGACTCCTTCCCTGGCCTCCCCCTCCGGTGCTTTACCTGGAGGTGGTGGTTGGGGTTGTTCTCCCCCTCCCCCCCCCCACACACTCCTAGAATAGTGGTAGGAACTGACTACAAATGTTTGGGTCAGGGCCATGGTTTTGGCCTTTGGGCACAGCCTCCAGCCTTTCCATCTGTTCCCTTGACCACCACTCCTGGCCACAAAGCAGTGCCTCTAGAGGAACTGCATCCATTGCTGCGGAAGAGGGCCATGGAACCAGGGCCTCAGCAGTGCAGGAACAAAGTTTTTTTTTTTTAATTTATGAAACTTTATTAGAATTTTCTTAATACAAATACAACAGAGAAGAAAAGAGAGGGGGGAAAAAAGGGAAAACTGCATTGACAAAACATGCCAAACAATACCAGATCCACCCCCCCCCCCCGAGCACATCCAATACACCCAGTAAAAACTGAGGAAGGTTGTTCAATTTATAAACCACAGGATGGATTCCCCATGGAAGGGGTTTCCCCAGGAATCATGGGGAAATGCAATAATTTAGGTAAACCTGGGGAGAAGAGATATAGCTGTTCCCATCGAGATTGAATCTAAGTAATAGCCCGCAGAACAATCTGCTTCTCCATCTCCAGCACCATCAAGATTTCCTATTGCCACTCCCGGAATGTCGGGGCAGCATCATCTAACCAGTGTCTGCAAATAATCAACTTTGCTGTACTCGATATCGGGGCCATATAGGCCCGGTGTGGCCCAGACAAATCCATCAGATAAATACCAACAAGGCAAACCCCAGGGGTAAAAAAGGAGTCTAAACCCAGGAGGGGATCAGGGGAGTGCCGGATTGCAGACCAGAAGGGAATGACCTTCGGACAGTTTCAGAGAACATGTTTGAGATGTCCCTCACCCATCCCACAGCGAGAGCAGATGGGGGAAGACACCAGCTTACCCATCTTATAAAGCCTGGAGGGCGTAAAGTAAAGATTATGGAGAATTTGGAACTGGAGTAGGCAATAATGGTCGTGTTTGACAGATCTGTACAAGTGTTTCCAAATGCTTTGCCATGAAAAAAAGGTTTTTATCCCCAACATTTTTGTCATCCCCCAGACCACAGGGGACTTTAGGCCCAGCCTACACCTGAGGCACATTTCTGCTTCTAGTACAAGATGTTCAGAGTGGTCATTCTGCCAAGCCTGCTGTCACTGCTGAAGCAGGGAGAAAGGATATGCTTCCCGGCTCTGCAGGCTGCTTTCCTGCATATCATGGTCCATCCCCCTCTCTCGGGAGGTACCTCAGGTTTCCATTCCATTGGGTGCTCTTCTACTTCAGGGTCTTACCCTTTGGCTTCTTATCGGTGCCAAGGGTGTTTGCTACATCCTTCGCGGTGGTGGCATCAGCCAGCAAGAGAGGAATGTACGTCTTCCCCTATCTGGCTGTCTGATTGCTCAAAGCTCAACCCACAGAGCAACTCTCTCACCCTAGCGTGTACCAGGTGGTGGTTCACAGTGCCCTAGGGATCCCTGTCCACCACCTAATTTCTGTACTGACCCATTGTCTGTGGGCAGTTCAGGACTCTGCTCAGGGCTTAGCTTTCTTGCCCCATGACAGGGTGGAACTCCTTATGGCTCCAGCCCCTTGGGTTTCTCAGTGCAGATATGTCTCGCCCTGGATCTTTCTGAGTCTGGGCCTGCTGGCAGCTGCCATTGTCGCAGTCCCTTGGCACTGCCCATGCGGACCCCCCACCCCGGGGGTGCAGTGGGATCAGCACCCAGATGATCTAGAATAGGTTCTAGTCTCCAGTTTGCAATGTCCTCCCATGGTGGATGGATCCAACATCTTGCTGAAGGGGGGTCCTATTCCTCTTTCTTTCCCCTCATCTGATCCTCACCACAGTCCTTTTGGGGCTGGGCTGGGGAGCCCATCTGGGTCCCCATTAGACCCAAGGAGCATGGTCCCTCATGGAGCCTTCCCTCTACATAAACGTTCTAGAGATGAGGACATTTCTGTATGTTTTGCAGGCTTTCCAGAGCCATCTGTCCCCAGGGCCTCTGCTGGTGCGGATGGGCAACCTTGGCATAGTATTCTACATAAACAAGCAAAGGAGACTTATTCTTAACCCCTTTGCAGGGAGACAATGAGATCTTGATTCTGGGCTGTAGAACACAGTCTAGAACTGTCGTCCGTCATTGTGCCAGGTAGCTAAAAATGCCCTGGCTGGCAGGCTATGCTGGTCCCAGTCCGGAATACACAAATGGGAACTGCTGGCCTTGTTAGTAGAAGACCTGTTCAACAGGTAGGGTCATTAAGAGTGAGATCTTTTTTTGCACCCCAACTGTCTGCAAAACTGCTGCTTTTCTCTTCGCTTGATCTAGGGCCTGGAGTTTTCTGGCGAGACGCATGATCTGTCTCTTGGAAAGGGAGGTTTCTCTACACCTTCCCTCCTTTTCCCCTGCTTCAGAGGGTGTTACTCAAGCTTTGAATAAAGGGGGCCACTCTAATACTTGTGGCGCCCTTATGACCTCACCAGACATGGTTTCCATTACCACAACAGGCAGCGAAACCTTCAGTTCTCTGGCCCCGAAGGGTCTGCTGTCACAGTGACGGGGAATCCTGATCTATCCAGACCTCCAGTCACTCCTCCTCTATACATAGCTCCTGAGAACGTAGCCTTGGTGAGATTCGGGGTGTCGCCAAAAGTGGCTGATGTCCTGGTGGCTGCCAGAAAACCCTTCCCCAAGGCTCTTCTTCCATGAGGTGGAAGACTTTTGCTCTGTGGGTCTCTTCCCATCACCTGGATCCACTTCCCAGGCCCAATGAATGAGATTCTGGTGTATCTGCTGCCTTTGTCCGACACAGGGCGGCTATACTGTCTCATTACAGTGCCCTTGTCTACTATATCAGCCTTCCTTGTGCTCATTGAGGGGGTACTGTCGCCCAGCTGGATGTGGCCCATATGTGTTTCGAGGCTTTGTGCATTTGAAGTCTCCCATCCACAAACCTGTCTCGCCTTGGGAATAGATTTTTTACTTTGGCTCCTTTTGTGCCAGTCATGACTTGTGACCTACACTTTGTTGTGGAAGGCATTATTTTTAGTTGGTATTCTGCTCAAAGGATTTCAGAGCTGCAGGCTCTCGTATGTGGGCCTCCTCATCTGTTTTTCCCCCAAAGACCTATAAACATAAAATTTGAAGGCAGATGAGGACCGCTTGGCCCACCTAGTCTGCCCATTTCCTTACCTATTGGGTAAGCTGTAGATCCTAGTTAACCAACGGCCTACTTCCTCCTACCCCCCGACTAGAATTGCCTTATGTTTGTCCCATGCATTCTTGAATTTCCCCCACTGTTTTTGACTCCACAACCTCCTCAGGAAGGCTATTCCATGCATCCACAAGCCTCTCTGTGAAAAAATACTTCCTCACATTACCTCTGAGCCGTCTTCCCTCTGTCTTCAAATTGTGCCCCCTTGTTCTTGCACTTCTCTTTTTCTGAAAGATGCTACCCTCTTGAACTTTGTTGATTCCCTTGAGGTACTTGAAAGGTTCTATCATGTCCCCCCTTTCCTCGAGGGTATGCATATTAAGCTCCTTTAGACTCTCTTCATATGTCTTCCGGTGCAGACTCTGCACCATTTTGGTTACCCTCCTCTGGACAGCCTCCACCCTGTCTCACTCTCTGCTGAGATGGGGTCTCCAGAACTGCACCCAATACTCCAGATGGAGTCTCACCAAGTGTCTGTACAGAGGGATAACAACTTCCTGTTTTCTACTGGTGATGCCTGTCCCTATGCATCCTAGTATCCCTCCCGCCCCAAAGCCCTCCTTACTGCCTTCTCAGATTGCTTTCCCACCTTTAGGTCATCTGATATAACTACCCCAGGTCCCTTTCCATTTTTGTCAGTATCTCATCCCCCATTGTGTACTTTCCCCTGGATTTTTATTTCCCAGGTGCAGTGTCAGTGGCTCAGTAGGTAGCACACTCGTCTCTGAGGCCAAGAGATCAGAGGACTGTGGGTTCAGTTCACACATCTGGCACTTGGGTTAATATCCCAGTACTGACACTGTAGTGTAGCATGAGAGGGGTGCTGCACTTCTGAGGTGCCGTCTTTCGGATGAGACGTTAAAACGAGGTCCCATCTGCCTGGATTGGTGGTAGTTCAGGTGGATGTTAAGGATACCATGGCACGACGAAAAAGAGTAGGGGAATTTCCCCGGTGTCCTGGCCAAATTTCCCTCATTCACTAGAAATACCACCAACAGCTTAATCTGGTTCAAGGTCAGTTGGCATTCATCTGTATCCCCCTTCCCCAGGTTGTGCCTGAAAATAGGCAGGATTTGTCTAGTGCACTTACCCAGTCAACAAAAATGAAATGAATAAAAATAAATTACTTTGCGCTTCTTTGCATTGAATCTAAGCTGCCATACATTTGCCCATTACTCCAACCTTGCCAAGTCTGTTATTGTCCTTTCCACCCCCACCTCGTGTATCAGCCGTGTTGCAGATCTTTGTGTCTGCAAAGAGGCATACTTTTCCTTTCAGTCCCTCTGCAATTTCACTTATAAAGACATTAAAAAGGACTGGACCCAGTACTGAACCCTGCGGTACCCCACTAGTAACCTCCCTTTCTAGGGACATGGATATGTTGTTCATCCACACTGTCTGGCAGGTATCCTTGCCGCTTTAAATCTTGCCGGAAGGTCTTCAAGCTGGCTCCTCCCACCCACCCGGGTGGTAAAACTCTGGCTCCGCCCCATGACGCCAGATCTTCCTTACCGCTTGGAAGCTCAGGTTCCCTCCTTAACGCTCTGCGTATAAGACTGGTTCCTAATTCTTCAGTTTTCCAAATTTAAAAGTTTTTTGCATTATAGACTTCGGTCTTCTATCCCTCGTGGCTGCGACGGACAAATCGACTCCCGGTTTTCGGAGATGCCCTTGCAGGCAGAAGATGTCTCGGATGGATCCGGACTCCACATGTGTCTACTGTTTAGGCCTTGAGCACGACCCGCAGGCTTGCGACCTGTGCTCTTCCTTCTCAGCCTTCGCTCGCTGACCGTGCTGCTTACAACTGGGGCTTGTGAGAAACGCTTTTTCCTCTGGTGAGCCAAAGAGGCCCGGTCGGCCGGTTTCAAGCGGCGGCTCGGGCGGATCAGCTAGAGCAGATGATCGCCCTCGAAGAGGAGGCAGCGGTCGCATCTTCCTCGATCGTGGCATTTATCCCGCTTCTCCCTGGGTTCCTCTTATACAGCTTCCTTTATGAGCTTATTGTCCCTCTCCACTAGAGGAGAGGGACCAACGCCTGCTGGACCTTCTTCTCGGTCCAAGAAGAAAGACGAGGGTAAGTCCTCCGCCGACGCCTGGGAGCGGAAAGGTCCCTCTCCAGTTGTCGGGTTACTCACTCGGTCGCATCGCTCAAGCCGCCACTGGTCTCACGGTGTCCCCGGCCAGGTCAGTTGACCGAGACTCCTGCCGACACAGTCGAGATCTTTTCTCACCCGCTGGACAGGTTGTCGACCGCTGGCTGAAATCCTCTTCACCGCTCCCCCGGTGGGAGTTGAGGATCCGTGGCTTGCCAGTGCCTCGGTTCGAAGCCTCAGGTGAACCCTCCGAGCCGAGGGGAGCCGGTTCCACCCGCCTCCCCCGCACCGCCCTTGGAAAGTCCGAGGTTCTCGGTCTGACTATTTCGACGGTCCAGCCGATCCCGCCATCATAGGCGGTCCCTGCACCGGGTAAGTGGCCGCTTGCTCGCCCTGGGCCCTCGGACGAGGGGAACTCGACGCAGTTACGCAACGACATGAGGACCTCATGTGGCAACAGCTCCTTCTGACCGGGAAACAAGCTGCCGCTTTCCCCGCCATTAAGTGGTTGTCACCGGAGCGGCCGAAACAACCCCATATCTTACCCGAGGAGCCTGTTCCCAGGCCGGTTGTTCGGCCAAAACCAGCTGCTCCACCGATTTCCGGTGGAACCTCCGCCTCCACAGCTGCTGTTTGGGGCTCCGACCAAGAACTCTCGGTCGGCTCAGGGTCTGCCCCATAGACTGTCTGTCACCCTCACTCCCGATCGCCCTCGGCAGGTGGAGGGTGGCTTAGGCCCGAGGCAGCTCTTTGCAGACTCTTCTGAGTCCGACAATTCCTCCCTTTTCTCCAGGCGAGTGGACTTGGAGTCCTCTGGAGGTCAGTCGCTGGACGACAGACCTTCGTCCTTCCTGGGTTTGCTTAGGCTCATCTCGGAGTCCACCGGGATGCAGCTCGAGCACGTATCCAAGCAGGCCAAGTATCCCCTCACGGAGATATTGGACCGAGGGGATTCCCCTACGGAGGCCTTTCCTGTGGCCGAGGCCATTGTGGGCCCGGCCTTGGAGCTCTGGCAGCGCCCTGCTTCCTTCCCTGCGCGCCAGGATGGCCAGGAAGTATGCGGTCCCTACCGGTTCTCTGTCCGGCTTCTCGGAACATCCCTCAGCCGAGGGGTTAGTTACCGACAGCGTTTTTCCGGCGTGCCGGAAATGCTAGGAACGTGGACAAACCTCCCGACAAGGAGTCCAAGAAATTGGACTATGCTGGGCAAAAAGTCTACGCTGCGTCCTCTCTTGGCCTTTGCCAGGCCAGCTCGGCCGTGCTTATGGCACATTTCTCCCATGCCCTGTTGGGCTCCCTGGATGAGGTAGTTCCTCATCTCCTGGCTGACCTGCAGACCATGGTTAGGCAGGTGCGGGACCAGGGCAGGCAGTGGCCAAGCAGCAACTTCAGACTGCTCTGGACATTGGAGACTCATGCGCCAGGTCAGTCGCGGCCGCAGTGGCTATGCGCGCTGGCCGGGCATGGCTGAGGATATCCACCTTCACAGCGGATACCCAGCACAACGGTGGATGTCCCCTTCCTGGGACCCCACTCCTTCGCCCTGGAGTGGAAGGCCACCTCCAGAGGATCTAAAAGTCCAATGCCACTTTGGACTCTGTCTCATCCGCTCAGAGGGACAAGGGCCACAGACCGCAACCCAAGCCCTTCCGTCCGCTCAGCCTGCTGGCACGCCCGCCCAGCAGCATCAGGGCTGTGCAGGCTCGCCTACGCCCCAAACCCAAGCCCCCGGCTTCCTCCTCCAGGAAGCAGGGAGGTAAGGCCTGGAGGTCCCTCGGCCGGTCCTTCCTCCAAGCCTGCCCAGTGACGGGTTGAGGGTGTCGCGCCCAACCCCGGCTGCTCACCCCAGGTGCCCCTGTGGGGCGGCTCACGACTCTTCTTCCGCCTGGTCCGTATCACCACAGACCGGTGGTGTTGTGGTGGTGGGAAAGGGCCTGCCTCTTGGAGTTCGAGAGCAGGCCCCACCCTTCAGAGCCATCGCACTCGGGTCCGAGCCCGCTGTCAGCTCGCCGAGCAGACATCACTCTCCTCCCGGAAGGAGGTGATGAGAGTGCGGACCTCCTCAAACCTGGGGTTCTGGTCCAGGTACTCCTGGTTCGGAACGGACGGTGGGCTGGCACCCCATTCTCGACTCCACACGACTCCAAACAAGTTCCTAAGGTCTCGAACCTTCAGGATGGTCACCTGGCTCGATAATATCCTTGAACACGGCGGTGGTTCTGCTCTGACCTACAGGACGCGTTCTTTCATGTCCCTATCCGTCTGTCACATCAGAGGTTCCTTCACTTTCGAGCTGAGGGATCCCTTTTCGAGTTCCAAGCCATGCCCTTCGGCTTATCTCCAGCTCCCAGGGTCTTCACCAAATGCATGGCAGTGGTGACAGCATTCCTGCGGCACCGAGGGGTCCGGGTTTACCCTTACCTGGACGATTGGCTGATAGCAGCCCCCTCCAGACAGGAGGTGGAGCGGTCCAGAGATCTGGCCTCCTCATCAACGAGGCCAAGTCGGAACTCGAGCTGAAGCAGGTGATTCTTTTCATCGGGGCAGAGCTCGACTCTCTTCAAGCCAGAGCATGGCTCCCGGCAGACAGGGCCGAGGTTCTTTCCTCCTTTGCCCAATCATTTCTGGTTGGGCAGTTGCGCCCTACCCGGGACTTCCTGCGCCTCCTGGCTGCCTGCACCAACGTGGTCCGTTGGGCCCGCTGGAACATGCGCCCCCTTGAGTGGGGGCTGGCCAGCCAGTGGTCCCAACGCTGCGATCCATTGGACCAGCTAATGACGGTGACCCAGGGATGTGGGCACGCTGTCCAGTGGTGGACCGCTCCAGTTCATTCGTGAGGGCATCCGCTTTTGTCTGCTCCCGAGCCAACGGTCTTCTATCGGACCGATGCTCTCTCTGATGGGTTGGGGTGCCCATCTGGGGAACACCGAGCGCCTGCCTCCTGGTCCCCACGGGAGTCCCGATGCCACGCCAACCTGCTTGAGCCCGAGCAGTCCGGCTTAGCTCACCGCCTTTTGCCCGCTTCTTCGGGTCAAGTGGTCTGGTCCAGACTGACAATACCACGACCATGTACTATCTAAACCGCCAGGGCGGACGCGCCCATGCTTCTGCGCAAGGAAGCTCTCTCGCAGTCTGGTCACTGCGGCGCAGCCTGGAGGCGGATCTCCCAGCTATCTCATGTGGCAGGAGCCTCCAACACCCTGGGCGATGCCCTAAGTCGATAGGGCTGCGTCCCACGAGTGGTCTCTCCTGCCGGAGGTAGTACAAGATTTATTCTCCCATTGGGGCACACCTCAGGTGGACCTGTTTGCCTCCAGGGAGAATGTGAAGCTGAGGCTGTTCCATGCCCGCCCCCCTCAGCAGGGATCGCTGCAGGGGAATGCCTTCTCGAGGCCGTGGACCCCGGGCCTCTTCTATGCCTTTCCCCTATTCCCCTTGATGCACAGAGTGCTTCTCAAAGCAAGGAGGGACAAGGCGCACGTGATTCTGATAGCCCCAGACTGGCCCTGCCAGTACTGGTACCCAGATCTCCTCAGCCTCCGCTCCAGGCTCCCAAGGCAGCTTCCAGCTCGCCCGGACCTGCTCTCAGTCAATCAGGGGAAGGTATTCCATCTGGACCTTCAATCCCTGCACCTGACGGCCTGGTTCCTGAGCGGCTAGAGTTCCAGGCCTTAGGTCTTTCCGACGAGGTCCTCAACGAGTTGAGGCATTCCTGCAAGGAGTCGACCAGAAAATGGTACGCCTTCAAATGGAAGAGATTTTCCATTTGGTGCCAGGCAAGGGCCTGGACCCTTCCTCCTGTTCCTTGCGAGCATATTGGACTACCTTTGGTCCCTTTCAGCAAGGGCTTAGGTCAACGACTTCTTAAGGTGCACCTGGCAGCCATCTCTGCTTACCGGCACGGGCCGGAAAGTGCTCTGTGGCGCAGGAGAAGGTGGTCTGGCGCTTTTTCAAAGGCCTGATCACATTTCCTCCGTACGAGAACCTCCACCTCCGTGGGATCTCATTGCTGAGACTGGCAAAGCTCATGGGCAAGCTTATTCAACCAATGCACAGTGTGAACTCTCACCTGTCGTGAAGACCACCTTCTTGGTGGCTGTCACGCCAGCCAGAAGGATGGGAGAGCTCCAGGTGCTCTGCATCGAGTCTCCTTACCTGGTCTTCCACAGGGACAAGGTTGTCCTGCGCCCCCACCCAAAATTCCTTCCGAAGGTGGTGTCGGAGTTTCACCTTAACCAGGTGTTTACTCTGCCGGTGTTCTACCCCAATCACACCTCGGAGGCCAAATATAGGCTCCATACTCTGGATCCTAGAAGGGCGCTCGCTTACTATAAGGAGCGCACGCTGAAATTGGGAGAGGGTTCGCCAGCTGTTTGTCACCACGCTGAAGCCGCACCTGGCAGACCTGCAGCCAGCGGATTTACAAGCAGGTGGGTCACCTCCTGCATAGATCTCTGCTATAAGTTGGCGGGCATGGAGCCTCCCAGAGGGATAAGAGCTCATTCTACCTGCCATACTGCTGCATCGGTGGCTGCTTCCAGGGACGCCCCTATCCAGGAAATCTGCAGGGCTGCTACCTGGAAGTCAGCACACACCTCATCACCCATTACCACATCGACCTTGAGTCACGCCTGGGATGCTGGTTTTGGGGCCTCGTCTCCAGTCTCATTCCCTAAGTAGGGGTGTGTGCCTTGCCTCCTCCTCCCGGAGAACTGCTAGAGTCTGTTAGATAGTGTGGATGAACAACATATCCATGTCCCTAGAAATACAGGTTACTCACCTGTAACAGGAGTTCTAGGAATGGTATGTTGTTCATCCACACGACTCCACCCGACCCTCCCGGCTTGACGCACAACCTGAGCTTCCAGCGGCCAGATCTGGCATGCAGTGGGGGCGAGTTTTACCACCTGGGTGGGTGGGAGGAGCCAGCTTGAAGACCTTCCGCAAGATTTAAAGCGGCTAGGATACCTGCCAGACAGTGTGGATGAACAACATATACCATTCCTAGAACTCCTGTTACAGGTGAGTAACCTGTATTTCTTCACTGGGGACTCTGTTTACTATTACCCTCTACGTCCTGTTGTCCAGTCATTGTTTTACCCAGGCTACCACTCTGGGACCCACTCCCAGGCTGGCTAATTTGTTGACTAATCTTTTGTGCAGGACTGTCAAATGCCTTGCTAAAGTCTAGATGGCAGTGTCAGTGGCTCAGTAGGTAGCGCACTCTCCTCTGAGGCTGGGAGATGAGGGCAGTGGGTTCAGTTCCCACATCTGGCACTTGAGTTAATATCCCAGTACTGACACTGTAATGCAGCATGAGAGGGGTGCTGCACTTCTGAGGTGCTGTCTTTTGGATGAGACATTAAACCGAGATCTCATCTGCCTGGATTGGTGCTAGTTCAGGTGGATGTTAAAAATCCCATGGCACTTATCGAAAAGAGTAGGGGAACATTTATTGTAATCGCAACAAAATATACACAAATCAGTAATACGTCATACCAAATCATAGAAAAAAAGGAAAATCATGACCATAAAAAGTGTTATTTCGTACCATAACCCGAAACATAAAGAGAACCTTATAACCACCACCCCCCAACTAAAAGAGCAGGGGAAATTTCTTTCAATAATAAATAACAAACTGTGTTAAATTCATACAAAGCAATCCAGAAATCATGAATGAAAAGAAATTCAGAAATTATTACATTCATACAATATCTGTTACTTTCAACAATAACTTAATCCCAAACTTAAAACCATCCACCTCCCCGTCCTCAATTAAAGAGGGAAGTACGTTATTCAAACTATAAGAACCATAGACATACAATTCAGTATTACATCATACAGACTTGCAAAAAAGAAAAAATCGAAGAAACATTTCATCATCCAGTGTTCCAAACCTAAACCCCTAAACACTCCCCCCACACTATAATGCACCCCAATTAATATGTAACTTATACAGGAATAGACGTCAAAGAAGCATTATAGTGTAGATAATAAAATAATCACATGTCTTCAGACTAGCCAATCTACCGAACCCCATCTGGCATGGAAAAGGGAGGCCGAAATACTATCAGAATCTTGGCTTTTGACATTAGTAATTGCCGTTCTAATCATGTAAAACAGTTCTTCAGGTGTAAAATAAAGTTGTTGGATTGCCAATCTACAGCGGACATACCAAATATAGAATTTAAAACGGACCAGAAATAACCAAATAGTCATTTTATCATGCTTAGTCCACAAAAAGGGCAAAATACCTAAACACAAAATTTCTAATGTCATAGGAAAAAATGGAGATGTAGGCCATCTATTTCTTAAAATTCGCCAGAAACTCTGTATAAAAGGACACTCAAAAAAAAACAAATGTTCCATTGTTTCAGTTGTGGTAGGGCATGACTCTCTAGGACCAAATCGGTCTATCGGTTTATGTTTAAGATTTCCTCTCACATTGAATTTACCATGTACCGATAACCATAGAACATCCCACATATAATGCGGAATGCGTGATGAGGTCAACATGGTACCTATGGAAAGCTTATGCTGGGGAGAATAGGTATCATAATATGCCGAATCAGTAAAGTATTTCTGAATTAAAAAAAAGTACAATTCTTTTCGACTACAGTTTAAAATGTTCTTTAGCTATACCACATAATTTAATCTTCCCAAAGCAAATTCTGAGTATCAGGCAACTGTACAATATGCATCTGTCTGAGAATAGCCATCTGTGTAGGCCAGGCCATAAAGACAGTACCCAAGGAATCCAAGACCCGAGGCATCCATTGTTAACTAGTCTGGGTAATGATGGGGTGTAAATTGGAATAAAGAAACCTTGTAAAAAAGAAAACAATAGGTTGGACCATCTTCAAGCCTCCCTGTTTCTTATCCCTTAATAATAAACCTCTTTTTTTGTTCGATTTAACCTACTGCCCCGTATACAAGAAACTAAACAACTACACATCTTCGTTTCCAGATGTGGTGGGAGGCTAAACACCATACTTAGATATAAAAAAAAACCAAAAACTGGTAACAACGTTTTTACCATGTATACCCTCTTTAATTTGGACAGTCGCCAGGTATTCCATACCTTAACTTTGTTCTGAGCTTCCTGAAGTTTCACTGAGCAATTTAATGAAGCTAGATCCCAGTCTCCAAAAAGCAACCCCAAAATAGAGCATGTATCCTGTACTGCAGGTATACCGATTATATGTGTAGCTTGCACATCCATAAGTCTTAGCGGGTCACATTTACATTTCCCATAATTCGTGCTCCTGTATTCTCCATAAATACCCGTAAAACATGTTCTAAGAGCTTTGCAGAGGGCAGGTCGGCTATAATGAAACAAATATCTGCATAGGCTATACATTTTATTTCTGGATCACAACTCGAGAATGATATTCCTCATCTGTCTGGTATTGGACCCGTCTTATTAAGGGGTCTATAATAAATAAGTACAGGAGTGCACTCAACGGACAGCCTTGCCTAACCCCCTGCTGGATCTTACACTTCTGTCCTATCCATCCATTACAGTATGCCTGAGCAGTTGCCTTATCATAACACGTTTTAATCCATTGAATAAAGAGACGTGGTATCCCATAGTGCTCTAAACAATTCCAGAGGTATGCATGGCTCACATTATCAAAAGCCTTGGCCTGATCCAGGCTAAATAGTAGTCCTGTAATCTCCCCGGTAGACCCCCTTTGCATTATTTCTCACAGAAGAATAAGACTATCTGTTATTTTTCTGCCTGGAATAGAACATGTATGTGCTGTATGCAGTAAAAGTCTGTTAATCAGTAATTTAGTTAACATTTTAAAATCCGTATTAAGTAATGTGATTGGGCGCCAATTTACTAAGTCTTCTCGATTCCCTTTTTTGTACATAGACTACTAATCCCTCATTTATACTGTCGGGCAATATCCCAGTGTTAAGAATCTCATTCAAGACCCCCATGTATTCACTTAAAAGAACCTTAAAAATAGATTTATATAATTCACATGGGAACCGTCCTTCCCTGGAGCAGTACCCTTTTTAGTTTGTAAAAGTACAGTTGAAATTTCAAAGGACGTGATTGGGGCCACTAGCATTTTTTTTATATTGCGTAGTAAGCTGTGGAAATGTACCTTTTGGTCTAACCAAGAGCATTGAGCATCAACTGGGACATCTGATGGACCAAATAGTTGATTTATGTGCTCATCTATAGCTTTCATAATATTTTCTTTAGTTGTACACCATGTTCCTGTGTGGTCACGGACACCTGCCGTATTTCTGTTGCTTTTGGAAAGCACAAAATTGATAGGAGTTCATAAAGGCCTTACTTCCTTGTGAACCAAACCTACGTTCAGTATCCAAATGATTTTAAACGAGTATACTGAGCCTTATTCATCAATTTCCTCATTTTATCTCATTCTGGGAGAATATCCGTATTCCCCTTGAGCCACTAGGAAATGTAATTCTAAGAATTTCACCCTATACTCTTGGTATATGTTTGATTTGTGTTTCCCATTAATCTTAACTATAATTTGAAAGTACCTCTTTATATCATTTTTGTGTATCCCCCCCCCCCCCCACCAGTCTCTGTGGGTATCATATAGGCATAAAACTGATTTCCTAGCTTCTAAAAGAGTCATAAATCCCTCGTCTACTGGTGGAAGGGAAAGAAGCTCTAGATTCAATCTCCAATACCCTGGACCTCTGTGCATAATATCAAGACTGGAAACCGTAACTTCTATAATAGCATGATCAGAGGGGGCTACCAGAGTGGTGTTTGAGGAAACGACCTGTAAGGAATTGGACAAAAACCAAAAATCAATCCTTGTAGCTTTAGTGCCCTGAAAGGTTTTTTGGGGAGTACCTGATAAGGCTTAGACATCACTCAGCCCTGTCTGTAAGAGTAAATCATTAAGACAATTGGCATCACAAAACATTTTTTGAGTCCTAAGCCCCCTATCATTTCTATACCTGCTACAATTAAAATCACCCCCCAAGAACACAAATTTAGATGTAAATAAAAAGGGTTGGATTGCTTGAAAGACATCTATTCTAGCAGATTTCGTTTGAGGAGCATAAACATTAATGAAACGACAGTGCAAACTGTATGAAACTCGTGAAAAAAAAGTACATGCCCACTTGGGCAAAGTACATGCCCAATATACTGTTTACATGCTGACCCTTAGTTTACATAATTTTAAATGTCTCAGTAGCTGTAGCTCTCTTTACAATCTTTTTTTCAAATAGCTACTACCTTCCTCAACTCAGAGGTTATACAGTGCTCTTTATATTAGATAAGGTAGCTAATAGCAGGTAAGGGTAACAAAACAGAGTAGACAGTTTAGATTTTAATGACAGAAAATAAAGATTTCCCCTGCAAGTTCAGTTCAGCAACTAGTCAGTGACTCACTAGAAAGAGAAAAAACAGCTGCAGACTGCAATCTGACTGGGAATGGCCATCTCCGGGTCCCACTACTCTGCTGTAGTTTAGTTGCCTAAAGTACTGCCTAAGTTGAGACTGAAGCTGCTGCTAGGGTCCCAGAAATGTGGTACACTTAATAATCAATATTTTATGCAGCAGGCCAACACTTCTGCTCAAAGTAGTTATCTCAGAGCTGAAAGCTTAAAGTTTCAGCGTCTGAAAATTGAAAGTCTCACCCCACCCCCTTCCTCTCTGTCAAACTTTTTTTTTTTCTGTTTTACTCGATAAAAGCCAAGTGGCAAAGATTTTGGTCCCCCCCTTTTTTTCACAGGGTCTAATACTGATCCTCCTGCTTGAGTGAGACCAAACACTTAATTTTATTTCTTTTGTGGTTGCCGAATCCAATCTCCTCCCTCCTGATGCAGACCTTCGCAGTCTCACACACCTCCTCTCCTGCCTAACAAGTCATCTCCCCGTTCCCCTTTTTACACCCCCAAAGCGGTAAAGAGCTTTTAAAAGAAATTTTAGTTCTTCATTATTTTTGTGCACAGAAACAAGTTTTACCGCAATCGGCGATCCGAATGAATGCTCAAAGTCTAATGGCACTCTGTCATAGGCTCAGAGCTGTAAAGCACGAAGTATCTAACTGTAGAGCACTAGAATGGTGCGCTTTGCGGTAGACCTCGAGACACATGGATTAAAGGGGGTGGACAAACTACCAGTCTGCAGTTTCCAATTGGTTTCAGACTGCTGCAGCCCGCCTCCAGTCTGACGGATGGTCCCCTCAACAGTTTTGACTGGCTGTAGCTGCTGCCAGTCTAAGGAGGGGGACTTCAGCCTGCTCGTCTTCTCTACCCCGGAGGAGCCTATCAGCTGACACCACTTCTGTGACAGTCAGCAGTGTGCATGTGATTGTTATCTCAGGTGCCCCATCCCCGAAAGACATCAGCAAAAAAAAAAGACAGCTAGAATGCAGGGCAGGGATGTAAAAAAAACGGAGCTCTGCACTACACCTATACCTTAGGTGCCCAATTGGGCAGGCACTAAAAAGAACTAGGTGTCCTGACACAATAGTGCCTGCCCTGGGGCACCTAAGGTATAGGAATTTCGCACCCTGAGTGCAAACTACTGATAATCATATCCAACAACAACACTCGTCCTGGAATAACATCTATAAGTTGTACCAACTGAGCCGTTGGATTATTCACAGCAATTCCTATACCACTGCATAATTCCTCACCTAAAGACGAATAAGTAACCCCCCCATTTCCATCCCATCGTAGCCTGTTCCATGTCTACCCTAGTGTGTAACAGAGTATCTTGAAAAAATACAATATCCTGATCTCCAGATTCAAATAGAGTATATTAACACTCTCTTCCTATCTGACTATATACTATTAACATTCAGGGAAGCCACCGAAATTTTGTAAATCCCCAACATACATAAAAAAGTAATTATGAACCAAGTACTTCTATTCATCAGCAAACTTTAGATATTTCACTAGGCCCCAAAACCTTATTTCTTCGTCCATTTCCTACTCCCTAAATGGGATTTTTTTCTTCTTAAGTGTCGGGGTTCTCTAGAGGTTGCTCCAAGTCAGAAGCCCCCTCTGGTTGCGATGAATGTACTGAGGCAGGATCGGACTCCGTACCGCCATCTTCTTGAAATACCTGATAGGTATGTTGCAGTGGGATTTGCCCCTTATTAGCTACACTTTTCCCTGTATTTCTAGATCTCAGACTACTCCTTCGAGTAGAGACTACCGTAAAGGCCTCTTCTGGGGGTAGTGGTGGGGGCATAGTGTTAATAGGTGCTTTCAAGGTCACAGCAGCAGTTTCTCCAACTGTGATATCTGAAACTGTGTCCGATGCGATCTCACTAGACACCTGCTGCAGGATTTCTTTATCAGGCACCATAGTCACCAACTGTCCTACATGTGTAGGCATCGTGGGATTTCCAAAGTGGGGAGGTGGAGGCTTCTGTCTCTGTGCTGAATGTACTGCAGTATTAATGTAGAAATCTTGCACACAAAAATCTCCATTTGTTTTATTTTGTGCTGCCCATGGGCACTCCATATAAGAATGTTCCTCTTCACATAAAGAACATTTGGCAGGGTGGTGACAGTCAGCCATCACATGTCCTAATTCACCACACTGTACACATTTCACCACTTCACACATCCTACTAAGGTGCCTCGGTGAACCACACTTATAGCATTGGCGGGGTTGTCCTGGATAAAAAATTAAAACCCTTAGCGCGCCCTAGGTGAAAACAATTGGGTAGATGTTGCAGCCCTTAGTCTGTGTTAAATTAACCTTGTACCTCCACCCCCATTCCAGAAACCTTCAACATTCAGAATAGGCTTGGGATTTCCTCGTATTTTACATTTACGTTCGAGCCAGTAAGTAATGTCCTCAACATTGACCCCCCTCGTTTCTAAACGGAACCGTGATGACCTTAAATGATTGTTTCATAAGGGGGATGGCCTGAAAATGTGTCCAAGCAGGATTCATTTTTAACACTGCATATTTCATCCAGAATCTGTTCAACATATCGGGGGTTCTAAAACTGATGATATATGTATTATCTCCTGGTGTGTGGATAAGTGCGTAGACTTCATTCGGGGAAAAGCCCAGCATTTGTTTGATCATCACCTTGCCTACATAAAATCTATCTGGCATAGTATCTAGTCCCCAAATATCGCAGCCGTACTGCATTCCTCCGTTTTGCTAGTGTCACAGGCTTGTGGAATAAACTAGCAAATGTGGCCACAGGGGGTGTGGGAACTCCAGAACCCTCCAGGAGTGGAACAGGATCTGGCCTGGTATCCTGATGGTCAACCCTCTCCAAGCTAGCAGAAGTCTGAACCTCAATTGATAAATCATCCATAGGGGAATATGTAGGGCTTTGGAAGGCTATATTGTTTACTTCAACCTCCTGGGCAGGGAAAGCAAGTTTCTGATTAGGCTAACCAGTATCAGCAAGAACCTCCTGGCTATGAGGCTGTTTGTCATTTTGAGCTATTAGAAAGTCTGAGTTCGGTAGCGTTATGTCTATTTCGGAACTATGCACAGGCGTAGGCATAATCTGCTCATCTACCCCAGATACCCCAGGAATTGGGATAGCCGGATCTGCTATCTATTCGCCTGATTCACTCTGAATCCATCCTGCCCCTGTAAGAGCTTTTTGTGGGGACCACTCTGCACTTGATACTTCGAGGAGTGATTTGGGTCTGGGGCAGGGATAACTGATCTCCGATCACAACAGGTGTGGTATATTTAAAAACTTTCACTTCCAGTACTTGAATACCTGAGGGGACTCTTATCTCAGGTGTTTCCTCTTTTGTATCCCTCCTCCCAGCAAGCTGTGCTAGCATCTAAAATCTCCATGCCGCTTCCAGACGCCTTCGTTTTTCTGCCAAACGTGTCGCAGTATCCTTATATTCCTGGTCTGAAATAGCCATAATTACTTCTGCACTGGTTTCTACTCTGGTAGCGGCCTCATGTGATTTAGAATCTGCCCGTAAAGTTGGGCCTTCCATTGCCATATCCTTCTCGGTGACTACAGCACCGGAAAACTAATGCTCCTGCTGCAGGGGGTTTGGTACGCTCTGCTGGCCACCTCCTTGGTGCTTTCCAGCCGTACAGTTTCCCCCGCTCACTACGTGCAGTAGCGGCCATGCAGGCATCTGTCCTCTTCCATCATCCTCGTCCATCTGAGCGCCGACACTTTTCCGGGCCAACAGCGCCACCTGCCTCAAAGAGTAGGGGAATTTCCCCAGTGTCCTGGCCAAATTTCCCTCATTCACTAAAAATACCACCAACAGCTTAATCTGGTTCTAGGTCAGTTGGCATTCATCTGTATCCCCGTCCCCTGGGTCGTGCCTGAAAATAGGCAGGATTTGTCTGGTGCACTTACCCGGTCAACAAAAAACTAAATAAAAAAAAAAAAAAAAAGGCCATGTCCTCAGCCCCTCCCAGGTCTACTACTTTGGTCACTCGGTCAAATAAATCTTAGATTCGTCAGACATGACCTTCCCGCTGTGAATCCATGCTGCCTTTGGTCCTGTGTTCCACTGGCCTCTAGGTACTGAACAGTTCTTTCCTTCAGAAGGGATTCTAACATTTTCCATATCACTGAGGTCAGACTGACAGATCTGTAGTTTCCTGCCTTTTTCTTGCTCCCACTTTTGTGAAGGAGAATCGCATCCGCCCTCCTCCAGTCCTCGGGTACCACAATGTCCTCCCATGATTTATTAAAAAGGGTAGTCAGTGGTGTTACTGGTTCTCCCCTTAGTTTTTTTAGAATTCTGGGGTGAATCCCATCAGGCCCCATTGCTTTGTCCACCTTCAGTTTTAGGAGTTCTTTCAGAACCCTTTCTTCTGTGAAAGGACTAATATCAACCCCCTATCCAGAGTGCTTCTATTGACTGGATTAGGAACCTCCCCCTCCTCTTCCTTTGTGAATACTGAGCAGAAGTGTTTGTTCAGTATCCATGCTTTTTGTCTGTCCCTCTCTGCCCACCCACTCTCCTCTTTATTCAGCCTCAGTATCCCTCCCTTTGTCTTTCTTCACTCCCTAATGTACCTATAAAAGGTTTTATCCCTCTTCTTAACAGAGTTAGCTATCTTTTCCTCGGTTTGGGCCTTTGCTATTCTGACTGCCTTCCCCGCTTCCTTCTGCTTTAAAGGAAAACTACACCCAAAAGTTAAAAAAATATAGGTTGTGCAGAGTGTTTTAATTTGTATGTGAAGGTCTAGTGTTTCCTTCTCTCTGACTGGTATTAGGAGTTCTTCCTAAGTTAGCCTGCTAGCGTTAGGGTAGTTTTATGACCCCTGGAGATCGCCTTATCAAATAGTTTTATTGCATTTCTTTGTCCTACAGTGCACCTTGTTTCATGTAATGGTGATGTAGCAGAGCCCATAAATCCAGCAGAAAGCATTGCATTACAATCAGTTCACAACAATAGAGATGGCTATATTTTAAAATCTGTAGAATTCGGCTTGGTGACCACCCTCATCTAAAGGTTTTACTGTCCTGAAAAACTTTGCTGCTGGTAATTTTTGTGCAGCTTGTAAAGCTTCCAAGATATTTAGTTTGTTTGGCATCCGTGTGCTGAATGTTAGGTCTCTCTTACATCACAGTCACATGAGACAAAATGCACTGTGGGAACCAGAAATACAATTACACTATCAAGTATGGAGATCCCCAGGGGTCGTAAAACTAGCATATAGCTAGCAGGCTAATTTGGGAAAAACTCCTAATACCAGTCAGAGGGAAGGAAACACTAGAACTTCACATACCAATTAAAACACTCTGCACAACATATATTTTTTCAGGTTTTGGGTGTAGTTTTCCTTTAACTGGTACAGTTCTGTCCTGCTTCTTCTGTGTTTCCTTATACTTCCTGAATGCTATCTTTTTTTTCCCTAACCTTCCCTGTCACCTCTTTTGAGAACCATAGTGTTTTTTTTCTTTAGTTTTGATGTGGTTTATTTGCTTCACACAAAGGCTTGTTGCCTCTGTGATGGCAGTTTTGATGTTTCCCCATTGTTGCTCCACCCCTCGTTCTTGCCTGTTTGCTAGTGCTTTTCTGAGGCACTCTCCCATTTTGACAAAATCATCCCTCCTGAAGTTCAGTATGGCTCGACTCTACAGCTGAGTTTATCATGAACCACACTGTTTGGTGGTCACTTGTTCCCAGATGGCTACCAACTTCTAGATGTGAGATCCTCTCTTCAACCCCATTTGAGAGTACGAGGTCTAAGAATGCTCCCTCCCGAGTGGGTTCCAATACTAGCTGTCTGAGGCATGCCCCCTGTAGGGCATTGAGAATGGCCCTGCTCTTGGATGTGGCTGCAGCAAAGGTGCTCCAGTTAACATCTGGTACATTAATTTCCCCCATCAGCAATATCTCCCCTTTCTCTGCCATCCTAAAGATGCCGTCTGTCATTTTCTTGTCCATTTCCTCCCCCTGAGACGAGGGTCTGTATACAACCCATGTGCGGATTGTGGTGCCATTTTCAGTCTCCAGAGTGACCCACAAGTGCCTCCTCTCCTCCATTGAGTTCCATTGATTTGATCCCTTCCCTTAGACAGAGAGTTGCTACTCCTCTTCTACCCTCCCTGTCCCTCCTATAGATTATGTACTCTGGTATGTTGACATCTTAGTCATGGTTCTCTGTGTACCATGTTTCTGTGACTGCCATGATATCGAGGCATCTCTCTTCCATCAAGGCCATCAGTTCAGGGAACTTGTTACCTAGACTATGGGCATTGGTACTCATTACCCTCCATTTTTTTGGTGGCCTTACCCCTTTTTGCCCCATCCCTGTCCTTAATGCCTATGTCTTTTTCTCAATTTACCCCTGCCCTTCTCCCTATCAACTTTTCTCTGTCTTGGTGTTTACCTCACTAACTACCCTGATTTGATATTTTTTTTGGGCGGGGGGCCCTAGGATTTCCCTTCTCCTTTTCAGTGCCTAGTTTAAATGCTTGCCAATGAAGCATTTAAACCTATCACCTAGGATCCTGGTTCCCCTCCTGGACAGATGCACACCATTGTTCCAGTATAGGCCTGCATGCCTCCAAGTAGAACCCCAGTCCCCAATGAAGCCAAAACCCTGAGCTCTGCACCAGTTTTTCAACCACTGATTGAATCCCATGATGCAGAGCACCCTAGCCTCACCCATAGCATAGACAGGCAGCAGCTCCGAGAAGGTTACCGTGCGTGTTATTTGTCTAAGGCCCCTCCCCAACTCCACAAACTCCTCCTGCACTGCTCTGATCCCTTTACCAGCCAGGTCATTTGTCCCTAGGTGGACAGTGACATCCAGCTCCCTCCCCCGTGCAGATGCTCCCACGATCCTGAGGATTCGCTCTCTGTCCTTCCAAGCCATGGTGCCAGGCAGGCACCTTACCTCCCTCTCTGCTCCCTCCCCCAGTTCTACCCTCCCAACAATGGAGTCCCCCACCAGGAGTTGTTTCCTTCCCCGTGGAGTCCCATGCCACCCTCCCGTGTATCTCATTTGTGGAGGTTCCCAGCATCCTCCTTGGTCTCTACTGCAGGTGCCTCCAGAGAGGAACCACACTGCCAGAATGGCGTATGAATTATGGAGAGGACAACTGGAAGGATGCGCCTCTGTTCCACCACCCTCAGCCTCCCTGAGCCCACTGTGGTCCAACCACTCCTCTTTCTTGGCAACCTGTGAGGCAGCAGCGCTGGCGCTTCTGGTCACTGGGTGGGAAAGGAGGTTCCCCGAATCCTGGCCAACTCATCCTGGAGATGAGCAATCTTCTCCCTCATCCAGAGAGGTGTGTGCAGATAGGACAACACCGCATCCTCCAGAACGTCTCCCGGAAGACTGCTGCTCCACAGCCACTGCACTGCACCACTCCAATCATGTTTTATTTGTAGCCCCGTCACATGTTGTTTTGTATAATTACTCTTTCCTCTCTCTGTTTTTTTTATATATATATATATATTTTTTTTTCTTCTTACTTTCCTACTGCCTCCGTGCCATTAAAGATCCTGATCTTCCTGTTCTGGGGCAATACGTTCCTATATTCCTCAGTAGTCTCCTTCTTACTTGCTCAGACCTCTAGTAGCTGGGGGGGGGGGATGGAGCGCTACTCTTTTCCTTCTAGGATGGTGAGTCTTTTGTGCCTCTGCGATCACTTCCTCCCTTCCTGCTCCCAAACAGGATGTTCCTGTTGTCAGTTGACAGGGCGTCTTTCCGCACAAACCTATAATTTCTACCTAAGGTGATGTCTGAGTTTACCTTTCATCAGACTATCCACCCACTTGTCTATTGTCCAGAGCATGCCAATCAGAAGATGCCTTGTTCCATACGTTGGCTGTACATAGAATACTCCAGTATTATGCACACCGTACGAAAGACTTCAGGAAGTCCATGCAGTTGTCTATACCTTTCTCCTCTGGGAAAGGGTATGCCCGTTTTTCCACGGTGTTTGTCCAAATGGTTGGCTAGCTGTGTTAATTTTTGTTACAGGAAAAATGGTAGGGAATTTCCTGGGGTTGTTCATGGCCACTTCACTGAAGGTATGAGAACTTCTGTTGCCTGTTTCAGGGATATGTCAGCTGCTTCTATCTGTGCGGCTGTCATTTAAATTGCTGTCCCCACTTTCTCGCTGCCCTGCTGTCTGGACGTTTGCCTCGAGGAGCAGGGCAGGTTTTGGTGTAGCTGTTCTTTAAGGCTTTCTTTCTTAGACCTCTGGTCTCCTGCCACCCAGACAGCAGTCTATACTGCTTGGGACTCGTCCTAGAAGTGTGACCTGATGAGAGATAATCACTGATTAAGATAGCACAGTTACGCAAGAACTTATCATAACAGTAGATCTTTGAGGGAATCTCTCATCAGATCTTGCTGACTGACTTTCTGTTCCCCATGGACATAGTGCCTTCTTAGCTCTATTAGCTTCCACCTGGATTTTTCTCTGGGAAGATCTTTCTGGCTACTTTCAGCCAATCCTAATAGTGGAAGTCTTTCGCCCTCTCCTGGGTTCCTCAGGAGGGCCCTCGATGCATGCCCCATCTCAAGGCCTTACCGCTATTGTCAGGGGGCTTCTCTTCTGCTCTCTGCCTCCTGCAGGGCTCTTTCTCTGGGATGCATAGAGCCTTTCTTAGCTGTATCAGCCTTTGCCTGGCTCTTTATCTAGGACGGTGTTCTGGCTGTCCTCAATCACTCCATGCATTTGACATTGCTTCACCTTTCCTGACTCCTTAGAGGAAAGTCCTCTACGTCCTCTTCCTCTGAGGAGTTGAGGGCTATGCCAGATATTCTTGCCTGCTGTAAGAGTTTTTATACTCGTTCCTGCCTTGCCAGATGGGCAGAACCATTCTCTTTCCCCTGGTTCCCTATACGGAGATCCTACGAGCAAGGAACAGGAGGAGGAGGAATGGGGCCATCCGCGCTTATATGGGGATGGCAACATCAGACGTCACTGTGGACAGCCCCTATTGAACTGCTAGCAGAAGTTTCCATGTGGTCCTAGAGCCTGATGGCTCATTGTCCTAGAGGTGTGACCCGATGAGATTCCCTTGAAGATCTACTGTTATGGCAAGTTCTTGCGTAACTGTACTTCTTACATAAGTAAACATTACAACTGCATCAGACTGTGTACACTACAAAAGATGCGGTGCATGTAACAAACTCCCTAATTTTATTCTAATACTCAGATTTTTGCCTTTATTGCAAAATTTACGTTTTGCACGTACATCTATAAAAGCTGAAGCGCTTTTTTGGGGAGCCTTGTTAGTTTGTAATGGTACTGATTTTTCAGAGTGACTTGAAGTCACATAATCCATACTTCTAGGATCGTGGATATGTTATCCACACTTATTGGCAGAGTTCCTTTTCCTTTAAATCAGCCGGAAAGTCTTCAAGCAGGCTTCCCTCCCACCCACCCGGTGGTATAACCGGGCTCCGCCCCATGACGCCAGATCTTCCTTTCCACTGGAAGTTTCAGGTTGCCTCATTCGTGCGCTCACATTTTTGTAGGCCCTGGCTTTTGAAACTTAAGTTTTTCCGAAAATTCACCTTGTTCGCATTAGCGATTGCGATTTACTTTTCTTCAATCATGGAAGCAATAAGCAAGACAAGTCTTCCCCCAGATTTTGCTGTTGTTCGTGCGGCCAAAAGATGTTGCGCACCGACCTGCATGCTGGGTCCGTTTATTGTTTGGGAGTCAGCCATGACACCACAACGTGCAAGTTTTGCCTTGCTTTCTAACCCAACGTCCTCGACAACCGTCTCGCACGCCTTAAGCTGGGGAGGCCTGAAAAACAGAACCCGCTGGTGAAATCCAAGGAGGCCCAGTTGGTGGTTTCCACAGCCGCGGGATCCGCTAAGCAGTTGGAGCACATGCAAGCCTTCAAGGAGGAAGCTACTCGTGCCGCGGAATCTTCCTCTTGGAGCTTCTTCGTTCAGCTCAACCTGTGCTCCATCTTCCTGGGTTCCTTCCGAGAGCTGTGCCACACTCTCCTGACTAAGGGTGAGAGTTCTGCGGGCATGCACTCCTCTCTGTCCCGTAAGCGGGAGAAGGACCTGGGACACTCTTCGTCTCAACAGAGACGCTGTTGGGATCGGGAGAGATCTCGGTCCCAGGAACCAGCCATTTCGACCTTGGTCAAAATTGCCTCTTCGTCCGCTGGTTTCTCAGCCTTGCCTTCTGGCCAGTCGACCAAAGTGGTGATCGATGTTGAGATAATTGTCGACCCGATCGACTCTTCGTCGCAGACTCCGGTCGATGACTCTCTCTCTCTCTCTCTCTCTCTCTCTCTTACACCGGTCCTTGCTTTCCCTGATGAGGAGACCCAGCCTGCTGAGAATCCCGTCGAGGAAGTGGTCCCTGACCCAGAAGTCACCGGTCCTACTGGTGAGCTCATTTGCCATCTCCACCGAAAGGGACGATAAATATAAGCACGCTTAAAAGAGGCTGACGCCATCGGTCGGCCCTCATCCTCCTCGGATGAGGAGAGGCTCCAGCGAAAACTCTGGCGCTGCAAGAACCTCATGTGGCAATGGCTGATTTTGACGGGGCACAAGCTTTCCCCGGCTTCTACCCCAGCCATTACTTGGCTTTCGCCTCCCAGGCCGAAGCAGACTCCTCTGGAGCAGAGTAAGTCAGTTCCTCCGCCCATAGAGCCAGCGAAACCTCCAGTTCTGCCTAAACCGGTCTATCCACCAATTTTGGTGGAAACGCTGCCCAAGCAGCCTGTGGGAGGGGCTCCCTCTAAGGAAGCTAGACTGGACACCGGACTTTCCCGGCATCTTTTGGTCACTGTCATCCCTGACCGCCCTCAGTGGGTCAAGGGTGATGTGGGCGGTCGACCGCTATATCATAATTCCTCGGATTCGAATGAAACCAGCCTCCATTCTCATCCAGGGGATGATGAATCGGCTGGTGGGATAGAGAATGGAGGAAGGTCCTTCGTCCTTTCTGGGCATTCTTCACCTCATCTCTGAGTCTATAGGGATGCCCCTTGAGCCTATCCAGAAAAGGCAGAGTACTCTCCCACTGCCATCCTCAAGAGAGGGGATACCCTGATGGAAACCTTTCCTGTGGCTGAGGCCATTGTTGGCCCAGCCTTAGAACTTTCTGCAGCATGCTGCCTCCTGTCCAGCTCAGTCTGCCCATATGGCCCGCAAGAATGCGATGCCCATGGAGTCCCTTGTGGGGTTCACAGAGCACCCTTCGGCTGAGAGCCTTGTGACCACCTCTGCGTTCAGGCCTACTGGTAGTTCTACCGATACAGACAGACCTCCTGAGAAGGAATCCAAATATTTTGATCACTCTGCCCGGAAGATCTATGCGGCCTCATCTTTAAGCCTCCAACAGGCAAGTTTGGCCGTCATCATGGCACACTTCTCCCATGCCCTTTTGAGGTCCTTGGACGAAGTCCTCTCACATCCCCCCACGGACGTGCAGACCACGGTCAAGCAGGTTCAGGACCAAGGCTGCGCTGTTGCTAAACAGCTCCAGACTGCCCTGGACATCAGGGACTCCTGTCCATTCGTTGGCAGCCGCAGTTGCCTCTCACCGTAGGACTTGGCTGAGGCTCTCCTCCTTCCTGGTGGATACTCGGTACAAACTAGCTGATGTTCCTTTCCTGGGCACCGATCTCTTCGGCAGAGGTGTGGCTGGTCACCTTCAGTGCATTGAGCATCCAGTGCCAGTTTGGACACCACTTCTGCTAAGGGTTCTTGAGGGCCTAAGAAGCAGCAGCAGAAGAAGCCTTTTCGGCACTCTTTTCCTGCAGCCCAGCAGTCCCCCTTTCAAGAGGGGGTGGCAGCAGCAGCTCAAGCTTAGCACCCCTGGCCCAAGCCTGGACCCTTACAGGCCCATAAGGAAGGCCGAAGTTCAGGCCCTGGATCCTCTGCCTCCATGCCTGCCCAGTGACGGGGTTGGGGCTGCCACTCCTACTGCTGTCATGCCAGCTCTGGGTCCTCCTGTGGGGTGCCGGCTCCACCACTTTCTTTCCGCCTGGTCCGCTGTTACCACGGACAGGTGGGTCTTAGAAGTGGTCGGCCAGGGACTGCTTCTGGAATTCAAGCAGTACTCTCCAAGCCGAGCTCGTGCCCCATGGGAGGAGAGGGTATCCGCCCACTCTGTCCTGTCTTCAAGACGACATTGCTCAACTCCTCCTCATGGAGGCAGTAGCGTGAGTGGCAGATCTTCCACCAGACCCAGGGTTCATATAAAGGTACTTCCTGGTTCCAAAGCGTACAGGGGGCTGGCACCCCATTTTAGATCTGCATGACCTGAATCAGTATCTCGGGTCACGCACCTTCCGGATGGTAACTCTCTCCCGGATCATACCATCCCTGGAGCAAAATATGTGGTTCTGCTCACTGGATCTCCATGACGTGTTTTTTCACATCCCAATCCATCCATCCCACCAGCCTTTCCTCCGCTTCCGAGTCGAGGTGTCCTCACAGTGGTGGAGGCATCCAGAAAGGAATTGACCAGGAAATGTTACGTCTTCAAATGGAAGTTTTCCATTTGGTATCAGATCAAGGGCCTGGACCCTCTGTCCTGTCCAGTGGCTAACATTCTGTACTACCTTTGGTCTCTGTTCAAAGGGGGTCTTCGGTCATCGACCCTTAGGGTGCACCTGGCAGCCATCTCTGCTTACTGAGCGCAGGCCGGTCAGCTGACTTTGGTGCAGGAGACAGTGGTCGGACACTTTTTCAAAGGCCTGGATCACATATCCCCTCCAGTGTGTGAACCTCCACCTCCGTCGTATCTACTGCTGGTACTGGCAAAGCTCATAGTCAAGCCATTCGAACCGATGTCCAAGTGAGAGCTGTCACACTTGTCGTGGAAGACTGCCTTCCTGGTGGCTATCATGTCTGCCAGGACAGGGGAGTTCCAGGCGCTCTCGGTGGACTCCCCTTATCTGGTCTTCCACAGGGACAAGGTTGTCCTGCGCCCCCAACCGAAATTCCTTCTGAAGGTGGTGTCAGAGTTTCACCTTAATCAGGTGTTGACACTGCCGGTGTACTACCCCAATCAAACCTCGGAGGCTGTGTACAGGCTCCATACTTTGGACCTGAGACTAGCTCTCTCCTATTGTAAGGAGAGGATGGTGGAGATTCGGGCAGAGGTTCGCCAGCTGGTTGTCACCTACACTGAAGCCGCTTCTGGCAGACCTGCAGCAAAGCAGATGATTGCTCGATGGATAACATCTTGCATTAGTCTGTGCTACGAGTTGGCAGGCAAGGAGCCTCCCAAGGGGAGAAGAGCTCATTCCACCCGCCATACTGCTGCATCGGTGGCTGCTTCCAGGAACATCCCTATCCAGGAAATCTGTTGGGCTGCTACCTGGAAGACAGCAAACACCTTCATTACCCACTACCACCTCGACCTTGAGTCACACCAGGATGCTTGTTTTGGGGTCTCAGTTCTCCAGTCTCTGTTTCCCAAGTAGGGGGTGTGCACCTTGCCTCCCTTCTCCCAGAGAACTGCTAGGAGTCTGCCAATAAGTGTGGATGAACATGTCCACGATCCTAGAAAAACAGGTTACTCACGTACAACAGTAGTTCTAGGAGTTGTATTTCAAACAACATGAAGTCTTGCTGTATTCTGACAATTGCAGTTAGCCCCAACACTTGAACTGCCCTGGAGAGTGAAGGGTTAAAATTCTGTGCCAGGCATAGAACGTTGGACTCGAGCTCAGTTGAAAACTCTGACACTTTGAAACCAAACTGTCAGATTCTTTACTCCGCCTCACTGAACAGTCTCTCCGAAGATTTTCTCCTTCTGCTCTGTTCAGTCTGTTAAAGTTGTTGGTTTTAGTCCGCATGAAGTTCCATTTATCGGTTCAAGACTGTCTGTGGTACTGTAAGTACGTAGGATAGTATTTATGTGGAAATTGTAAAGCTTTTTCGATCGGTTCGGCTGAACCAATCCTGTAGACAAAAATCTTGTGAAAAAGTTTAGTGTGTGGTACTGGTCTGTATCAGTTTAAAAAAAAAAAGTGAATTGAACGTTTTTTTCCAACACCTGTAACACGGTGAGAAACCAATAGGGGAATCTTGCTTGGTGGTTGCCTTATAAAGGGTAAGTTTTGTTAGGTTGGCCATGTCTGAGAAACCCAAGAAAAAAATAGGCCCACTGGGTTTCAGCACTGCAGTGTGTGTGGGTAGGTCTTTACTAAGGCCGATCCCCACACCACTTGTGTTTACTGTCTGGGGTTTGACCACCTCTATTTAGACTGCCAAATTTGCAAGAATTTCCCCAAGTCTACGTTGGATAAAAGGTTAGGTAGACTTTGGGATAAGGAGGCCGAGAAATCCGCTGACCTGGAAGGCCAGTCCGGTTCGGTTCCTACCGAACCAGGAGTGCCCTCTGACCAGGGCGATACTTCTTCGGGCAAGAGGAGAGCCGATCCTGAGGAATCTGTTCCTACAAAGAGAAAACGCAAGGATAAATCGGCCAGTACGGATCCGGAACTTCATGTTCCGACCGCCAAGGAGATAGCCAGAGCGATTCAGATTGTTGAATCGCTTCGTCCGGTTCCGACCAGTCCGGTGCCTTCTGGCAGGGGTTTGGTTCGGTCGGTTCCCTCGGTTCAGGATTATTCCCCTGAAGATTTTTACGAACCGGAATTTGATGAGGAGGGGGATTTTGAAGAGGATGATTACAATAGTGAAAGTCTGGATGTGCCTGTGGAACCGGACATTTCCCCAGACAGACCTTCTGGTGTTTCCCCTCCTAGGCTTTCTGAGTCCCCTCCCCACTTTCTGTTTTACAGAAAAGTTGTTCAAACCCTCCAACTTCCTATTGAGGAGGCTGTGGAGGATCAGGAGGAGCCTGATTTTGTTGAGATGATGGACATCCCAGAGTCTAAGAGACTGTCTATTCCCCTCCATAAGTCCTTTGGGAAACGGACACAAAAAATTCTTAGGTCTCCTAACTCTGTACCTCCTGTTGACAAGAGAATGGACAAGAGGTACACCTTGTCAGGCTCAGATATGGAGTTTCTTTATCAGCAATGCAGCCATGTTGGGGTAGTGCAGGCTGCAACTTGTGACAAGGCAACATCCCCTTGGCTTCACACCCCCCAGACAAAGTCTCCAGGAAGATAGATGCCATGGCAAAGAAGCAGTACATGGCATCATGTTTGGGACTCAGGCAGGCTAAAAATATGGCCTATACAGCCAGGTACCAGAAGTCCAGGTGAGACACTGTACTGGCACTGGCTAAACAGGCTCTCCCCCCCCCCCAAGCTAGCCAAGGAGCTGGAGGGGGTGGATGCTGATGGGATCGAGGCATCAAAGGTGCAATTTCATGCTGCTGTGGACTCCAATGATGTTATCAAGAGTCATGGCTACATTTGTGGCTCTTCGGAGAATGGCTTAGCTCAGATGTACTAGCCTTTCGCAGGATACCCAAGGCCATGGATTTCTCATTTCCCTGTGGTGGGTAATTCTCTGTTTTGGGGAGCAGACAGAGAATAACATGAAGAAAATGGATGAGTACAGGACCACTTGCAGGAGTGCCAAGGAGAGGCAGGCAACTCCTCAAAGGCAGCAAGCTAGGGGCAGGCCTTTTCACAGGCCTTTCTACCAAGCACAGGCCTCCTCTTTCTTTTCTCAGAGGGGGAGGCAGAAGGGAGATGAGCAGGGCTACATCCACCCCTCAGGCTAAGGCTCCTGCTAAGCAGACACCCTGATGTCAGCCCGGGTCGACTCCCCTATTCCGGTAGGAGGCAGGCTGGCTTACTTTGTCCAGGACTTGGACGTCTGTTACCTTAGACAAGTGGGTTCTGGAGATTGTAAGCCAGGGGCTGATTCTCGGGTTCAGAAATTTTCCAAAACTGAGACCCAGATCCTTTCCACCTTCAAATACATCAGAAACCCTTGCTCTAGAGGCAGAGGTTGTCTCTCTACTGGTCTTAAGAGCCATAGAGAGTGAGTTCCTACCCTATACAGGGGCAAAGGTCTGTACTCCAGGTACTTCCTTACCGGAAAAAAGACTGGGGAGTGGCGACCTATCCTAGATCTAAGACACCTAAACAAGCACCTGTTAAAGCCAAAATTCAAAATGGTGACTATGGGAACAGTTCTTCCCTCTCTGAGGCCAGGAGACTGGCTAGCCTTCCTGGACCTCAGGGATGCCTATTTTCACATTCCCATCAGGTGCTCCCACAGAAAGTACCTCAGGTTCGAATTGCTCTCAGGCCATTACCGGTTCAGACCAATGCCCTTTGGCCTAACTTCAGCTCCAAGGGTGTTTACAAAGTGCCTAGCAGTAGTGGTGGCCTTTTTAAGAAGGGAAAGGATTTCTATCTTTCCATACCTGGATGATTGGCTCCTTGTGGGCCAGTCGCCAGACCAGGTCAAGTCAGATCTGTAGGTTACCCAGCAAGTTCTCACTTCCCTAGGGTTCCTTCTCAATCTTCCCAAGTCCGTTCTCGAACCAGTACAGCTCCTCACTTTTATAGGAGCAGAGCTGGACACGCTCAAGGCAAGAGCTTTCCTTCCTTTGGAAAGGGCAAAAGCCATCTCTCAGCTGGCCTCTTCCTTCCTCCTCTGGTTTCTCGATCAGCAAGGCATTTTCTTCAGCTTTTGGGCCACATGGCAGCTTTCACAGCAGTGGTCCAAGGGACCAGGTTTCAGATGAGGGACATTCAGTTCCATCTGAGGACCTTTTGGTCCCAAAGGTAAGATCTTCTTACCAAGCTAGTTCCTGTTACTCAGACCTTAATTCAGGCCCTTCAGTGGTGGCAGGACCTGGACAGTCTGAGGCAAGGTGTTCCATTTGTCACTCAGACTCACTCTGTAGTTCTTACCCCAGATGCTTCCCTTTTGGGGTGGGGAGCCCATCTGGGGGCTCTCACGGCCCAGGGACTGTGGTCCTCTCAGGAATCTCTTCTTCATATCAATCTCCTGGAGCTCAGGGCAGTACTTCTTGCCCTGCAAGCGTTCTCTCAGTACAGAATGGACAGCACTACCACCATGTGGTACATCAGCAAGCAGGGAGGCACTCTGTCCGTGGCCTTGTGCACGAAGGCCATGAAAATATGGTCCCTGGCTTATTCCCCGCAGACCTCTCTGGTAGCCATCCACCTCCCAGGAAAGGACAATGTAATAGCAGATGCATTGAGCAGGATTTCCCAGGGCCATCACAAATGGTCTCTGGTTCCTTTGGTGTTGAAAATGATTTTTCTTAAGGTGGGGCACTCCAGAGATCTCTTTGCAGCCCCAGACAATCACCAACTTCCTCTGTTTTGTTGCAGACCTCCAGTCTTGGGCTCAGTCCCTCTGGATGCTCTGATTTTGAACTGGGAAGGGAAATTTCTTTATGCTTTCCCCTCTACTGTTCAAAGTTCTAGTCAAGGTAAGGTCACAACTGTGCATAGTGATTCTGATTGCTCCAGATTGGGCCAGGCAACCTTGGTACCCCCTGTTGCTGTCCCTAGCAGTCAGTCTTCCCCCTGTCTCTTCCCAGGAATCACAACCTATTAACCACCTCTCTGGGGAGGATTTGGTACCCCAGTCTCCGGTCACTCAATCTCAAGGCATGGCTCTTGAAGACTTAGAGTATGCAGACTTACATCTGTCCCAAGGGGTTCTGGATATTCTCAAAGCTTCTCGAAAGCCTGCCACCAGAAAAACTTACTACTACAGGAGGAAGGAACTACTGGTATAACTAAAACTTCTCTACTGGGACTAAGAACTAGATCTCTTGTACTGGGACCTTCAATTAAGGGTAAAAAACAAACAAAAAAAAGGAGTTGGTGTGTTTGTCAGAGGTAGTGGAAGTAAATCATCTGTTATCTGTGTACTTATCTAGGTGCTTGTCACAGGTGTCGGAAGGGAATTGTTATCTGTGAAATTAACTAAGTGTAGAAAGATTTGCAAAGTAGGGGGAGTGGCTTAGCTAGAAGGAGCCAGGTTAAGACCATATATAAATACTGCCCTAGTTAGCTTCTGCCAGAGGACAGACAGAACTCCAGGAGGAAGGAGCTACTGGTATAACTAAACATAGACTTTGACGGCAGATAAGGACCACTTGGCCCACCCAGTCTGCCCATTTCCCTACCTACTGGATAAGCTGCAGATTCTAGTTAACCAACAGCCTGCTTCCTGCAACCCCCCACAATAATTATGTGTCTGTCCCATGCATGTTTGAATTTCCCCACTGTTTTAGACCCAACGACCTCCTCAGGAAGGCTGTTCCATGTATCCACCACTCTCTCTGTGAAAAAGAATTTCCTCACATTGCCCCTGAGCCGTCCCCCCTCTATCTTTAAACTGTGCCCCCTTGTTCTTACACATCTCTTTTTCTGAAAGATGCTACCCTCCTGGACTTCGTTGATTCCCTTGAGGTACTTGAACGTTTCTATCATGTCCCCCCCGTCCCTTCTTTCATCAAGGGTATACATATTAAGCTCTCTGTCTCTTCATATGGTTTCTGATGTAGACTCTGCACCATTTTAGTTGCCCTCCTCTGACTGCTTCCATCCTGTCTATGTCCTTGCGTAGATGAGGTCTCCAAACTGCACACAGTACTCCAGATGGGGTCTCACCAACTGTCTGTATAGAGGATAACCACTTCCTTTTCTACTTGTGATGCCCCTTCCTATGCATCCCAGTATCCCCCTGGCTCTCCTTACTGACTTTTCATATTGCTTACCCACCTTTAGGTCATCTGATATGACTACTCCCAGGTCCCTTTCCATTTTTGTTGTTGTTAGTACCTCCCCTGCTATTGTGTACTCTTCTCCTGGGTTTTTGTTTCCCAGGTGCATTACTTTGCACTTCTCTGCATTGAATGTAAGTTGCCATATGTCTGACCATTCCTCCAACCTTGCCAAGTCCCTTCTCATCTTTTCTACCCCCTCTTGTGTATCAGCTCTGTTACAGATCTTTGAGTCATCTGCAAAGAGGCATACTTTTCCTCCAGACCCTCTGCAATGTCACTTATAAAGATGTTAAAGAGGATTGGACCCAGTACTGAGCCCTGAGGTACTCCACTAGTAACCCCCCTTTCTTCGGAATGTGTTCCATTCACTATTACCTTCTGTGTCCTTTTGTGCAGCCAGTTCGCTACCCAGGCTACCACCCTGGGACCCATTCTCAGGCTGGTTAACCTGATTATTAATCTTTTGTGTGGGACTGTGTCAAATGCCTTGCTAAAGTCTAGGTAGGCCATATCCACAGCCCCTCCCTGGTCTATTACTTTGGTCACCCAGTCAAAGAAATCAATTAGATTAGTCTGACATGACCTTCCTGCTGTAAATCCATGTTGCTTTGGGTCCTGTGCCCCGCTGGCCTCTAGGTACTCAGCAATTCTTTCTTTCAGAAGTGATTCCATCATTTTCCCTACCACTGCGGTCAAACTTACAGGTCTGTAGTTTCCTGCTTCTGCCTTGCTCCCACTTTTGTAAAGGGGAATCACATCTGCCCTCCTCCAGTCCTCGGGTACCACCCTATCCTGCCATGATTTGTTAAAAAGTGTGGTCAGTGGTGTCACTAGGTCCCCCCTTAGTTCTTTTAGGATTCTGGGACTATATTGCCCTCCTTCCCTCCACCCTAAACCAGTTCTGCTTTTATAGGCACAGGATTTAACTGACAACAGGAACTTCCTGTTTGGGAGAAGGAAGTGTGATCACAGAGCCACCAAAGACTCAGCATCCTAGAAGGGCAAGAGTAGCTCTCCATCCCCCCCTAGCTGCCGGAGGTCTGACTTTGAGCAAGTAAGGAGACTACTGAGAAATATAGGAACTTCTTGTCTCAGAACAGGAAGATCAGGAGATAAAAGGGTGCAGAGACAGTAATTAAGTAGGGAGAGAAGAAAAAAAAAGAAAGAAACAAACGAGGAAAGAGTATGTATTCCAAGTAACAGGGGACCAGAAAAAAGACATGATGGGAGTGGTGCAGTGCAGTGGCTGTGGAGCAGCAGTCTTCCGGGAGATGTTTTGGAGGATGCAGTGTTGTCCCATCTGCAGACACCTCTCTGGGCTGAGGGAGGAGGTTGCTTATCTCCAGGCTGAGTTGGCCAGGATTTGTGGGACCTCCTCTCCCACCCAGGGACCACCAGGGTCACTGCCGTTGCCTCAGAGGTTGCCAAGAAAGAGGAGTGGTTGGACCACAGTGGGCTCAGGGAGGGTGAGGGTGGTGGAACAGAGGCTCATCCCTCCAGTTGTACCTCTCTACAATTTCTATGCAATTCTGGAAAAGTGTGGCTCCTCTATGGAGACACCCACAGTGGAGACCAAGGAGGATGCTGGGAACCTCCACAAAGGAGACCCAAAGGAGGGTGGAATGGGACCCCACAGGGGAAGGAAATAACTCCTGGTGGGGGACTCCATTGTTAGGAAGGTAGAACTGGAGGAGGAAGGGGAGAGGGAGGTAAGGTGCCTGCCTGGCGCCATTGCTTGGAGAGACATGGAGCGAATTCTCAGGATCGCAGGAGCAGCTGCACGGGGAGGGAGCTGGATGTCATTGACCACCTAGGAACAAATGACCTGACTATGAAAGGGATCAGAGCAGTGCAAGAAGCATTTGTGGAGATGGGGAGGGGCCTTAGACAAATAGCACACACAGTAACCTTCTCGGAGGTGCTTCCTGTCTATGGCACGGGTGAGGCTAGGGTACTCCACACCATGGGATTCAATCAGTGATTGAAAAACTGGTGCAGAGCTCAGGGATGTGGCTTCATTGGAGACTGGGGTTCCACCTGGAGAGATGCAGGCCTATACTGGCATGGTCTGCATCTGTCCAGGAGGGGAACCAGGATCCTAGTTGATGGGTTTAAATACTTCCTTGACAAGTATTTAAACTAGCCAAGGGGGAAGGCACTGGAAAGCAGCAGGGAAATCCTAGCCCCCTCACCAAAATATCAGGGTACTAAGTGAGGCAGACACCAACATAGAGATGTCAATAGAGAGAAGCGCAGGTGTAAATGGAGAAAGTGACAAATGCAGTAAGGACAGGGATGGGGCAAAAAGGGGTAAGGCCATCAAGAAATGGAGGGTAATGAGTACCAACACCTGTAGTCTGGGCAACAAGCTCCCTGAACTGGTGGCCTTGATGGAAGAGGGATGCCTGGATATTGTAGCAGTCACAGAAACATGGTACACAGAGAACCATGACTGGGATGTTAACATACCAGGGTACACAACCTACAGGAGAGACAGGGAGGGCAGAAGGGGGAGTAGCTCTCTATACAAGGGAAGGGATAAAAGCAACTGAACAAAAGAGTAAACAGGGAGGAGAGGAGGCACTGTGGGTCACCTTAGAGACAGAAAATGGCACCACAATCCACACAGGAGTTGTATATAGACCCCCATGTCAGGGGGAAGGATGGACAAGGATATGATAGAAGGTATACTTAGGATGGCAGAGAAAGGGGAGATACTGTTGATGGGGGACTGTAACATGCCAGATGTTAACTGGAGCACCTTTGCGGCAGCCACATCCAAAGCAGGGCCATTTTTGATGCCCTTCAGGTGGCATGCCTCAAACAGCTAGTTTTGGAACCCACTTGTGAGGGAGCAGTCTTAGACCTCATACTCTCAAATGGGGACAGTGAGAGGATCTCAGATCTAGAAGTGGGTAGCCATTTGGGAACGAGTGTCCACCAAACAGTGTGGCTCATAATAAACTCAGCTACAGAGTCAAGCCATACAAAAGTGAGGGTTCTGGACTTCAGAAGGGCTGACTTTGGCAAGATGGGAGAGTGCCTTAGAAAAGCACTAGCAAACAGGCTAGAAGGAGGGGTGGAGCAACAATGGGCAAATATCAAAACTGCCATCACAGAGGCAAAAGCCTTTTGTGAAGCAACTAAACAAATCAAAATGAAAGAAAAAGCCACTATGGTTCTCAAAAGAGGTATGTGAAGGTTAGGGAGAAAAAGATAGCATTTAGGAAGTATAAGGAACACAGAAGGAGCAGGACAGAGAACTGTACCAGTTAAGGCAGAAGGAAGCAGGGAGGGTAGTCAGAATAGCAAAGGCACAAACTGAGGAAAAGATAGCTAACTCGGTTAAGAAGGGGGATAAAACCTTTTATAGGTATATCGGGGAGCGTAGAAAGACAAAGGGAGGGATAGTGAGGCTGAATAGAATGGGTGGTGGGTGGGCAGAGTGACGGTAATAAAGCAGGTATACTGAATAAATACTTCTGTTCAGTAGTCACAAAAGAGGAAGTGGGGGAGGTGCCTAATACAATTAACAGAAGCACTCTGGAGAGGGGGCTTGATCCCAGTCCTTTCACAGAAGAAAGGGTTCTGAAAGAACTCCTAAAACTGAAGGTGGACAAAGCAATGGGGCCAGATAGAATTCACCCCAGAATTCTAAAAGAATTAAGCAGAGAACTAGTGACACCACTGACTACGCTTTTTAACAAATCATGGAAGGATGGTGTGGTACCCAAGGACTGGAAGAAGGCGGATGTGATTCCCCTTCACAAAAGTGGGACCAACACGGAGGCAGGAAACTACAGACCTGTCAGTTTGACATCTGTGGTAGGGAAAGTGATGGAATCACTTCTGAAGGAAAGAATTGTTGAGTACCTAGAGGCCAGTGGGGCACAGAACCCAAGGCAGAATGGGTTCACAGCGGGAAGGTCATGTCAGACGAATCTAATTGATTTCTTTGACTGGGTGACCAAAGTAGTAGACCAGGGAGGGGCTGTGGACATGGCCTACCTAGACTTTTAGCAAGGTATTTGATACAGTCCCACACAAAGATTAGTAGTCAAATTAACCAGCCTGGGAGTGGGTCCCAAGGTGGTAGCCTGAAAACATTGGCTGAACAACAGGACAGAAGGTAATTGTAAATGGAGTCCACTGAAGAAAGAGGATTACTAGTGGGTACGCAGGGTTCAGTACTGGGTCCAGTCCTTTTTAATGTCTTTATAAGTGACATTGCAGAGGGACTGGAAGGAAAAGTATGCCTCTTTGCAGATGACACAAAGATCTGCAACAGGGTTATTACACAAGGAGGCATGGAAAGGATGAGAAGGGACTTGGCAAGGTTGGAGGAATGGTCAGAAATATGGCAGCTTGGGTTCATTGCAAAGGAGTGCAAAGTAATGCACCTGGGAAACAAAAACCCAGGGGAAGATTACACAATTGGGGGGTAGGTAGTAACAACAAAAATGGAAAGAGACCTAGGGGTAATCATATCAGATGACCTTAAGGTTGGCAAGCAATGCGAGAAGGCGGTAGGGAGGGCTGGGGGTATACTGGGATGTATAGGGAGAGGTATCACCAGCAGAAAACAGGAAGTTGTTATCCCGCTGTACAGACCGTTGGTGAGACCCCATCTGGAGTACTGCGTCCAGTTCTGGAGACCCCATCTCTGCAAGGATACAGACAGGATGGAGGCAGTTCAGAGGAGGGCAACTAAAATGGTGCAGGGCCTGCAAGAGAAGCCATACGAGGAGAGACTAAAGGAGCTTAATATATATACCCTTGAGGAAAGGAGGGAGAGGGGGGACATGCTAGAAACGTTTAAGTACCTCAGTGGAATCAACAAAGTCCAAGAGGGTAGCATCTTTCAGAAAAAGATGTGCAAGAACAAGGGGACACAATTTGAAGATAGAGGGGGGACGGCTCAGGGGCAATGTGAGGAAGTATTTTTGAGGGTGGTGGACGCATGGAACAGCCTTCCTGAGGAGGTTGTTGGGTCTAAAACTGTGGGAGAATTCAAGAATGCATGGGACAGACATAAAGCAATTTTTGTGGGGGGTAGGAAGAAATAGGCCGTTGGTTAAATAGGATCTGCAGCTTATCCTGTAGGTAGGGAAATGGGCAGACTAGGTGGGCCAAGCGGTCCTTATCTGCCGTCAGTCTGTTTCTATGGTGTTCCAAGAAGCATATATCCCCAGACACTGCTGAGTTGTCTACAGTTCTGGATTATATGGTTCACCTTAATGGCCTAGGCCTCAAACCAGCTACTCTCAAAGTTCATTTGTCAGCTGTTTCTGCTTTCCTGTCAGTGGGGAAGTCTTCCTCTCTGGCATCTCACCCTGTATTCTGTAAATTTTTCAAAGGATTGCTTCATACCAGTCCCCCTTTTAGGGATCCTGCTCCTGCCTGGGATTTGAATATTTGCATTGCTCAGCTTATGCAAGCCCCCTTTGAGCCTATGTCCTCAGCAGAGCTTAAGTACTTGACTTGGAAAACTGTATTTTTGGTTACTGTTACTTCTGCCAGATGTATAAGTGAATTACAAGCCCTGTCAGTGGAGCCTGACTTCATTTCATTCCATAGAGATAAGGTGGTCTTTAGAACCAATAGAAGGGTCTTACCCAAAGTAGTTTCTGATTTCCACTTAAACCAATCTCTCTCTTCCTGTGTTCTTCACTGATCACACCTCCTCAGAAGAGCGGAAGCTACACAGTTTAGATGTTAAAAGGGCCCTTAATTACTACATAGAATGTACAAAGGGTCACAGGTTTGACTCCCTCCAGTTGTTCCTCACTTATAGGGAAGTAGATAAGGGCAAACCTGCCACCAAGAGCACCATTGCCAGGTGGATTGTGTCCTGTATCCAATTCTGCTATGTGAAACTAGGAAAAACTTCACCCTCAGGCCTGAGGACTCATTCCACTAGAGGTACAGCTGCATCTCTGGCTGTGGCTAGGGATATTCCTTTGTTAGAAATTTGCCAAGCAGCCACCTGGAAAACAGTTCATATCTTCACCAATCATTACTCTCTGGGTTTCCAGGCTAGTAGTGATGCTAGGTTTGGCACAGCAGTACTTCAGAGCCTATTCCCAAAGTAGGTTCTGTCCCTCCTCCTTGGAGGTACTGCTTGGTAGTCTGCAATTGTCAGAATACTGCAAGACTTCATGTTGTTTGAAGGAAAAATTATTCACCTCAGTAACTGTGTTTCTTCTAATGGAGTCTTGCTGTATTCTGACCTCCCTCCGTGCCTCCCTTCTCAGAACCTGTTTTGGGAAGTGGGTGGGCAGTTGCAGTGTCGCACCCCATGGGTGTCTTTAGCCCACTTTCTGTTGTGTTGGGTGCCTTGTGTTTGATTAGTTGAGTTCTTTTATTTCTTATTGCTTGGATTTTTGGTCTTTGGGTTTCCTGACTTGAGTCTTTTAGGAATCTAAAGTCTTTGTTGCCAGTTGGCTAATAGGAATTTTGCAATTTCCACATTATATAGTAAATGAGTTTTAGCTCGTAAGAATCTGACGGTTTGGTTTCAGAGTGTCGCAGACAGAGTTTTCAACCGAGCTCGAGCCCAACGTTCTATGCCTGGCATAGAATTTTAACCCTTCACTCTCCGGGGCAGTTCAAGTGCTGGAGCTAACTGCAATTGTCAGAATACAGCAAGACTCCATTAGAAGAAACACAATTACTAAGGTGAGTAATTTTTTCATGTTGTTCATCCACATGGACCCACCCGACCTTCCTGGCTGCAGACACACAAACCTGGCTTCCAGCTGGCCAAGATCTGGCGTCATGGGGCGGAGCCAAGGGTTATATCACCTGGGTGGGAGGAGCCAGGTTGAAGACTTTCCAGCTGATTTAAAGGGAAAGGGACTCTGCCAGTAAGTGTGGATGAACAACATATACCACTGTTAGAACTACTGTTACAGGTGAGTAACCTGTTTTTTTGGTTTTATGAAAGGTTACTCAGTTTACCTTCCATTGTCTCTTAGTATAGGGCCAGATACTAGATTTGGCCAAAGCCTATGTATTAGTCCACCCAACTTCCCAGATAGTGAAGTCTGTAGCAAAGTTATAACTCTTCTATCACTTAACTCATTCACTCTACAGGAGCTCTTTTGAGAGTTCCACCACTTGTGTCCTGTATACTCTTAACATTGCATGCTGGATTTTCCTAAGCAAAATTAAGCCATAATCAGCATACCACAAACAAATGTGAATACCTCATGAACCTGAAGTGTTACAAAGTATGAGCGGCAAAGTTAAGTACAACATTCTTTCCAACAGTGCTATGCAATTATAAGCAATTTCTTTTTTTTCCTATGCTAGTCGAAATAGCAAAAAAAGTGTGTTTGCAATAAAAAAGGCAATGTAAACCACTGTTGGTGGAAAATATGTAATATAGCAACACCAAATTAAATATCTGTACACTGGATCTAGGTACAAAAGTTATTTTGTACTAAAAAGTAGTTTTTCTAATATAAAACATGTATTTTTCCCATTTTATTCAATGTGCTTAGGTGAAGCTTGAGGGACAAATGTCATCCATAACACACCATACCATAAACGAATGTGAATAACTGCTAAAGTGCACGTGATACATACAGAGTATCAGCGGCAAAGTTGTTCAGCACAAAATTACCTTTCTAACGGTGCTATGCAGTCAGCTCTAATCAATTTGGTTCACAAGTAATGCAGAGAAATAGTGCTGATGACCTGAGAAGTGTCCAGGGCAAACAGGAAGTCTTTAGCTGCCGACTGAAGTCATTGTGGGAGACAAAGGGGATGATTTGGCTGCCAACTACAGGTGTTTCCTGGAGGTAACAAGTTAACACATACATTCCTGCCTCCAATTTTTGGAGCCAACAGGTTCTTTCTATTTTGATTGGAACTTTTCAAGGGCTTCATCCAAACATTTCTGATCATAGCCCTTTTGCTGGAACCTGGCCATTAAATCTTTCGATTGTTCAAAAAAGGTGTCATCTAAAGATCAGTTTCTGTGAATATGCAAAATTGACTGAAAGGGATAGAATCCTTTAATTTTATGTTTTTTTGGTGAATATTTACAGCGTGGCACAAGGTGTTCCCTGCTGTGGGCTTCCTATAGCCCTCAGTGGCAGTCATTAGTTCTGGTGTTCCCTTTATGTCCAGAAAAGTAATCCCTGTTAAGATTTGTAATAGGTAAAATGTAGATTCATGGTGTTTGTATTTAAATATTCCATAATATCTGTAATTTTTTCAAGGGGACCACACCAGATACAAATGTCAGTAAAATGAAGAAAGCCAGATTTTCTGTAGAGTACTTGTTCTCCTTATTCCAAATGTACTTCCTCTTCCAGTACCCCATATGTACGTTGGCAGAAGAGGGTGCTTCTGCTGACCCCAGTACCACACAATTGCCTGTAAAATGAGTTATTGAAAAAGATGTAATTTCTGCCAAGTATATATTTTTTTTTTTTATTTTAGTTGTTTAACCAGGTATAGCACACTAAGCTGAAAACTTTTTTACAGGAGCGACCTGGGAGCACAAGGAGGTTAAGTGACTTGCTCAGGGTCACACAGTATGCAAGTGGAAGCTGTGGGATTCAAAACCCAGGTCAGGTCTGCTGGATGTCACCAAATTTGCAGCTCAGAGCCTTAGACCACTGCGCTATACTGCCTCCGATACATAATCAGTGCTTGTATTTCTTGCATCAGAAACTCAGTAGGGACAGTACTGTGTGGATGTTGTTTCAAGCAATACTCGGCAGAAGCTATACCGTCTAGGTTAGATGTGCAGGTATATAACTGCAGACATCTATTAGCCAATAATAGTTTTCATGCCAATTTGCAACTCTTAATTTGTCCATCAAGTCCATGCTGTCACAAATGTAAGATGTAACGTTTTCAACCAGCGGTTGTAGGAAGGCATGCATCAGTGTAGATGGATACATTTTGTGACAGTGAGCCAGTGCCTGATATTATTGGCCTGCCAGGTGGATTTCTGAAAATTTGACAGGAGTACAGCGTGGGCATAACTGGAAAATGTAGCTTTGAAAAGTCTGCCTCACTGTTACAGATCCACCCACGCTTCATAGCCACCATATTGAACATTTCCAACTTGTATGTGTACTCTTTGGATCTCCTCCTAGCTCTTCATTATCACTTGTCATTTCCATTACCTTCATTACATGAAAATCTTCCCTCTTGATAACATTTCCCTGTTACCCAAGGGTTTGATAACAATTCCCTCAAAAGTTGTAGTTTTTTTTCTTGTAAAGCCTATTTTTCAACAGGGGAAAGGTTACAATACCTGTGTTTCTGTTTCACAGTACAATTTCTCAACCTCCATAATTTAGATTTTTCTGGAATGTCATTTCAGCATTAACACCTATATTTGGACAAAAAAAATTAAAAAATTTTGGTTTAGAGTTCCATTGAAGTTTTTTAAAGGCATTTGCTCACAGTCCTGTTCCAGATCATCGTGTATCCTTAAGCCCTGTCCACACTACACCGCTCCGGCCCGGTAATGGATGCAATCTGTTGCAGCTGGGGAGCGGTGCAGTGTGTCCACACTGCGGCGGTGTCCGTTATGGGAACGGCACCGCCGGTCCACACTTCGGGAGACAGGCAACCCGTTGGCGCCCGATCCCTAATGCAGCTTGGCTGCGCCGGGTCCTACGGAGGACCGTTACCGCCTGTCCACACTACCGCCAGTAACGTTACCAAGGCGGGACCAGTTTCATAACCGTTGTTGAAACCACCTCTTATGTGGTTTCAACAACGATTTCGACAACGCCTTCTGTAGCGTTACAGGTGTAAACGCAAACTGTTGCGGTAACGGTTTGGGCACTCTAACGTTACAGAGGCGTAGTGTGGACAGGGCCTTAGTTCCTCCAGGTTTATGTAGGTCAGTCAATATAACTGATTTGGTCTCGTATTCCTTTTGTAAATTTCCCAGCAAATATATTTAGTTTCTGAATCACCCAAGTCCCAACATAGTAGCGCTTCTCTGTTCCAGTCGGGTCCCATTAGTGCAGCATTGTATTCAAGTCAACTGCATTTTTGTCGGTTCTGTGGAAACTGGAGTGATGTTATGGTCAGGGTCTCAAAGTCTGTGACCTCCTTTCAGTGTTTCTGTATCATTAAGCCCATTGTTGGTTAGTTTTTGTTGACTGGGAAAGGAGGACTAGGCAGTTCTGCCTATTTTCAGTCTCGGGGGGTTTACAGATGGCAACCGTTTGAAAATGAATCAGATTAAGCTGTTAGTGGTATTTTAGTGACTGGGGGAATTGGTGCAGACACCTGGGAACTTCCCACTCTTTTCGAGAAGTACCATGGGATCTTTTAACAGCCACCTGAACAACTACCAGAACAGACAGGTGGCACCTCAGTTTAACATCTGATCAGAAAGACTGCACCTCGGAAGTGCACCATTCTCCTCATGGTGGCACTACAGTGTCAGTATTGGGATTTTACCCCAGGTGCCTGGTGTGGGAATTGAACCCACAACCTTCTGATCCTCCAGCCTCAGAAGCGAGTGTGCAACCTGCTGAGCTACTGACAGTTTCGAGTGATCTCTCTTGGTAGTTAACCAAACAGTGAGCTTCAAGTTGCAAATTAACGATATCCACATATACCTGGAATAAATCCCTTTCTGGAGTCTACACAAAACTTAAACCTCTACTTAACACATTTGTGTTTCTGTTCAATTTATTCCAGTTAAGTTAACTGATAAGTTGCCCCTTGTAAGCTCATTTCACTTGCTGTGCTCGGACCCTCGTCCCCTCCTACCCCTGCAAGTTTTCTTTTTGGGACTTTTTTATCCTGGCTTTCTGATTGTTTGTTGCTTTCTTTTGGTTTCACACCTCTAAAAAGAGCTGCTGAATGGCTATATTGTTTGAAGCTTCTGTGGAATCTGATTTGTCCAAGGCATTTACTTGCGCTTTGTTTTTAAACTTCACTGGTTTCGATCTCTGTCTTTGTTAAATGTCTGCCTCTTTCGACTTAGACCTTCCCCTGCTGTGTATGACCACTGTTCTTGTTCCCACGGAAACCTCTCCTTTTTGAGAATCTTCAGCGTCCCTTTGTAGTTTCTTTCTTGTAAAAAAAAATCTCCTTTTCCTACTTTTTATTCTCGAAGATACAGGTTTGTTAAACTTGTCAAATCCCTGTTTTTGTGTGTTTGTAATTCTCCTGTACTACTTTGATTTCTTAAGTGATGCTAGATAGGTGTTTACTACCTCTTTTAATAAAGGCTTACATCAGTTTGTTAGCGCAATCAACCTGGAAGCCACAAGAGGGTAGTTTGGCTATCCTTAGTCCTCATGGTACCCAGGACTGTTCAGTGTACCTTTCAGGTGCCATTTTGTTAGAAAAATTACACAGCTCGGCTGATCTCAGTATCTGAAGTTTTTTTGTTAGTATGCTTTATGTTGCATACCGCCGAGTGCTCAGCCCTCTCCTCCTGGCCCCCACAGGCTTACCTGAGTGATACCCCCTGGATTGCCCCCAGGGCGGGGCCACCGCACCTGACCCGAACCTTCACAGTGACGGGAGAAGGTTGCCAGTAGGGGCACCTACCGACATTGGCCCCTCCCCCTCGGGCAGGGCGTGAGGTCAGGCCAGAGCCAGTGGGGACGGGATAGGTCAGCTGTTGGGAGTGCCATAGCTGCTGGTCGGGGTCAGGGAGCGGGCATCATTAAGGCTGCCACAAGTTTTCCTGTGCTGCTATCTGAAGGAGGTGTGGCATGCAATGACGCCAGTGTCCGACACACCTCCCAAGGAGTCTAGGCACTGGACACAGCGAAACCCCCAGCCTCCACTCGGGGTCTGACTTTTGCCGGACACACAGCCCCCCAGGAGAAGGAGAGCCATCTCTGGATGCTTAGTCCTTCTCTCCTCTCCCGGCCAGCCCTCCAAATTCCGAACCTGGGACGTCTGTGTTGCAGACAGACACCATGCTGCTGTGCCGGCTGCATTTTTCAGGTTTTAACAAACTGCTCCTTTAGCAAAACTCATTCGGGTCATTGTTGGATACAAAATCGCTCTTATCTGGGAATTGTTTTCACTATATTAAATAAATTAATATGCTGTTGCTGCAAAAGTAAGTTTGTGTCTATTGGACATTGTCCTTAAGCCATTGGGCTCCCTGAATGCTAGCTTTTTGTTTTGTAGGTGAACAAAAGTCCATTAACAAAGGAAAGTCCTGAGAGGACTTGCAAATCTGAAAATGGACAGGGCTGTGGGACCAGATGGGATACAGCCAAGGGTGCTGAAGGGATCTCAGGGAAGTGCTAGCTGTACCTTTGACAACCATGTTCAGCAACTCGCTGGAAACAGGAGTGGTTAAGGACTGGATGAGGCGGATGTAGTTCCGCTCTATAAGAACGGCAGCAGAGAAGAGGCTGGCGTCTGTAGGCTGGTCAGTCTAACGTCAGTGGTGGGGAAGGTAATGGAAACACTATTGGGGAAAAAAAGGCTACTAGCATTCATACTAGGAATGTCTGGCGCTTGAATGCAGTTGCCCATTGTAGTTCAATAACCAATGTGTTGAGAAGTACTTTAGTTTCCCACCTAAAAGGATGCAATTGTCCAGTTTTTTTCTTAAATTTAGACTTGGGTTTTACTAATAATGAGATCAAGAGGTAAAACGGTTCCAGGCGTTTACCACTCTTGATGTAAAGAAGTACTTTATTTTATCACACTTTAATTGCTTACCCCTGATTTGTAGTGGGTGCCCACGGGTGTGTCTGTTTCCTGGTTTATAGTCAGTATTCAGTTCAACCATTAATAATGGGTCCTGCATGATGTCATACATAAGGATATCTCCCTTGATTCGTCTGGCTACCAGTGACATCAAGTCAAGAGATACCAGTCGGTCTTCATATTTCATATTTTGATAACCTCTTATTATTAAGGCTAGTGGAGTATCTTGAATCCAGTGGCTGATGAGATCCAAGGCAGTATGCATCCATGGAAGGGAGGTTGTGCCAGACTAACATGACTGATTTTGAGCCAGCCCAGTGGCACTGAGGGTTGAGGCGCTGGACGCCACATCTCGCACTACACCGGTGACCACAGTTCGGAGCCAGCTTGTGCCGGGGGTTGGGGGTGGCAGATGAGGATTGAGCACACTTGGCTGCTCTCCTCCCTGGAGGTAGGAGAGGATGGGACATCGCTCGGCTTGTCAGCGACTCCCGGTGGAGACCAAGGTTGATGCAGCACACATGGCAGCAGGTACATAGCATGACTGATGCTTGGCAGGGTTGCCATGCGCCATAGCGTCAGGAACGTGCACCACGCATGGGAGGGGGGAGCGCACACCAGAACAGGGAAAACACTGTTCTGCGGGGTTGGCAAGGGCACCTGCCCCCATGCCCACTGCCGGGTCTAAGCTGCCTGACCTTCCAGTGTCCTCCACCCAGGCTCTGACCCACAAGCCGGAGACTGACTGTACAGAGCGCCCAAGAGGAGGGGTGACCCCACCCCGGAGGGGTTAAGCTGGGGGTGCCAGCTGTGTGGGTTGAGAGGGAGGAGAGAGGAGGAGGGAGGAGACTTGGGTAGGAAGACTTCGGGCAGGAACAGGCAGGATGCCTGAGAGAGGCTCTGCAGACCGCAACCGGAGGGGAAAAAATAGGTTAAAAAAAAAAAAAAAAAAAAAAAAAAAGATTGATTTCTTCAACTGGGTAATGAGGGAAATAGATCAAGGTGGGATAGGGGATGTTGCCTACCTAGACTTCAGCAAGGCCTTTGACACTGTACCACATAAGAGACTTACAAGGAAACTGGGCTGTTTTAGGGGTTGAAGGGTGGTGATCAGTGGCACTCATTCATGAGGAGAGAGTGACCAGTGGGATACCTCAAGGCTCTGTGCTGGGACCAGTCCTCTTCAGTGTATTTGTAAGCAAAATTGTGGAAGAGAAGATCTTACTTCATGGGTATCTCTTACAGCAGGCCATTACTGGTAGGACTAAGCCGTCAGGTACCAGAACCACACGGAAACTTTTCTAGCTATCAGAGGGGGCAATCCACCTCAGACGTCGGCTATATAGGGTGGGCAGCCCCCATGCCCTCCTCTGTTCTTTCCCTCTGTCGACCAACGCACGTCAGACCACGGACTCCACCACAGTTAGTCACCATTGTCTCGCATTTACCATGCTTTATTTTCTCGTTTATTTAAACATCAGATTTTTTCAGTGTTTCTTTCTCACGTTTGTCTTCTCCACCATCTGCTTCCAACCGTTCCATTAAGTGTGCCTGTTACAAACGGATCCCAGATGAGGACGGCCACTCTGCTTGCCTCTTTTTATTTTTATTTTAGTTTTTGGTAACCGGGTTAGGCCCACTAGGCACAAGTGCCTGTTTTCAGGGGTGACCTGGGAGCACTGGATGGTTAAGTAACTTGCTTAGAGTCACACAGTATGCAAGTGGAGGTTTTGAGAATCAAACTCTGGTCTGGTTTGCTGGATGTACCAAGCTTGTTCTCACCTCTTTCCTCTAACCCCAGACCACAACATACAAGTCTGTGAGGTCTGCCAGACGTTTAACCCAGCCACCAGGAGACGTTGCCAGAAGATCCTAGAAAGTCATCTCCTCCAGCAGAAGGTCGCCCAGATGGAATGGGAGCTGCAGGCCCAGAGCTTCTCAGCCCAGTCCTTGGGCTCATCTTCATCCAAATCCAAGGACAAGACTTTGGGAAGGCACAAGCATTGGGATAAGGACTGAGACCGTCCCCGGTCTGCTGCTTGCTCACAGTTTTTGCACAAGGCTCCTAAACTGACCACGTTAGCATCTTTCTCCCTTGGGAGGGTGGCCTCCTTGGCCCTGCATGCCCTTACTCCTTCAAGGCTACTGGTGGCCCTGTTGGCTGCCCAGATCTCTGACTGGCAGTGGCTCCTCGGGGCAAGGTCTTCCCTATTCTGCCCCTCCAGCCCCTGCTTTTTCAGCACTTGTTTTCCACGGGTTCCTCATTAGGTGGCTCGGCCGAAGCGGGTGCTTCTTGTGCCAGTTCTCTGCAGCCCCATGACCCGCAGCCCTAATGCCAGTCTCGACTATCGGGACTGCCATCTGCCTGTCTTTAACCAGCGACTCCCAGAGCCCTATTTCCCCTCAGCCTTCACCAGTAGGGCTCCCCCCTTCGGCGCCAGCCTCTCCTTCTCTAGTGCCTGTCGATTCCACCCCTGTTCCTATTCGCCTGTGGGCCTTTTGCTAACTCTGCCACCTCCGGTGCCAGCAAGGCCTTCCCCGGCCCCGCTACCAACTCCTGGAGGGGCCTGCTTCAGTCTTCCTGCTGCTTCTACAAGGGGGACTGGCACCTGTACTGCCTCCAACCCCCATGGGACCTCAGCCTGGGTGTCAGACTGACACCTGGGGGGGGACCGGTGCTGGCTTACCCTTACCCTACACTGGTAGGATCCCAGCCTGTCTAACTATCCAGTACCTTGGGGACTGTCATCGGCGCCAGTGGACTACCACGGCTTGATCTCTGCTCTATGGACCTTCATGCAGTCGCAGGTCCCTTCTCCCAGCTGGTTGTCCCAGATGCACCTCTCACGCCCTTCTCGGGACCCCTTTCCTCTGGCCCCGACCCAGCTGGGTCCAGGTGCTCCTCATACTCTCGTAAGCCCTACCAACACTGGCACCCCTGCTTGCCCAGTCGACCACCAGCCTGGTAACAGTGGAGATGACTCTGCCACTGATGATGTGAGTTCTGAGTCTTCCTCCTTTGTGGGAGACTCCTTGGGGGGGATGAAGGGGAACCCAGTAATGTCCCCAAATTGCCTCCTGAGGACCCTACTTTCATGGATATTATGAGACGTATCCAAGCCATGATGGGGTGGGAGACTGAGGAACAGAGCCTGGAGTGCTGCCACCTGGCAGTCTACCTTCATCAGCGCGATGCCCCCACCCCCTGTAGTACCCCCATTCAATGAATCTTACAAGGACGTCGCTAAGGCCACATGACTCCACCCCATACTGTTCCAGCAGCCTCTAAGAAGGCTCATCGACTTTACCATGCTCTGGCTGGTAAATTCTACTTCGGTGAGTGCCCAAAAGCGGACTCTGTCATTATTAACATGGCCCACGACCAAACCAAGAGGCCGAAGCACCTCAGTGCCCTCCTTTCAGACAGAGAATCATGATAGCTGGACCAGGTAGGCAAGAGTACCTTTACATCTGCCCCCATAGCCATCCAGGCCCTTAACTACTTGGCCCATATGGTACAATATCAAAACTTGTTGTGGGACCAGGCTAGAGAGGTGGTCATGACCATGCCAGATGACCCTTTGAAGCAGCAAAACCTTCAGGCCCTGAAGACTGGACCAGACGTCGGCACCCAGTGTCCTCAGGGTGGCTTATGATACCATGGATGCTTCAGTCCGGGAGGCTGCCGCAAGCATTAGCATGATGCACCATGCCTGACTTAAGTCTCAGACTTTGTCCCAGGTGTCCAGTCCAGCATTATGGATGCTCTCTTTTGAGGTCCCAAACTGTTTGGGGGAAGACTGTCAAGACATTATCTCAGAGTTCCAAACTGGCCGGGATTTGAAGTCTGTCCACTCCATCTACCACACCCAGCTGAAGTCTGGACACAGGACTCCTTTTTGATGCTCTTCCCATAGACTGGTCCGACCCCCTCCCAAGGCCCAGGGCAAATGCAAAGCAGGTGCTGCCTTTCCTGCGCCCAGCCCCCTCCGGGGCCGCTAGAAGTTAGACCACATTTGTGACCGAAGCTCAGCCAGGGCTGTCCCTACCTCCTGACTCCTGCCACATCGACTTCCAACCCCGGCAGGGCTTCAGGAGGAGATAGTCGGGAGTAGTTTCTCCCTCCACCTGGACAGGTAGCGGGAAGTCACTACCAACAACTGGGTTCTACAGCTCAACGAGCACATCCATACTCTAGAGTTTCTGGAGTGGCTTCCAGAAAACCCCTTAATGTCTGTCTGCATATCTTTCAGGCCACGTTCACCTCATATCGGCAGAAATACAAGCCTTACTGCAAAAGACTGCTATAGGACCTGTTGGCCAGCCCCAACGGGATAGGGGGTTCTACTCCAACTTCTTCCTGGTTCCCAAGAGGGCACGGGATCTCCGACCCATCCTGGACCTGAGCGACCTCAATATGCACATAGAGTACAAATGTTTTTGGATGCTCATCTTTCAGGGATTTCTGCCCCTGCTTCACAAAGCGGACTGGCTCTGCTCTTGGGATTTGCAGGATGCTTATCTGCACATCAGATCTCACTTCGAGGGTAGCTCTTGCAGCAGGCAGGTGCCAGGACCCCATGGAAAATTTCTTGTTAGCAGTCTAGCGGGGGACCGCCCCCTGATGTCGGCCTACCCCTGACATTGGCCTGTGGTATAAAAGGGTTGGTCCCCAAGCCCAACTCTGTTCTTGTCCTACTGTCGACCAACACACATCAGCTCCACAGATGCCTTCTGCTTTAGTCTACCAACATTTTGTCACACTTACTTGCGCTTTATTATTTTACCAGAAAATACTTATTTCTTCAGTATCTTCTCTACATGTCTTCTTCGACCTCATCTGTAGAGCGGCAGACGTCCAAGTGTGCTTGTGGCAAGCAGCTCCCTTCTAAGAACGGCCATGCTTCTTACCTCTTCTGCCTAGGCCCTGGCCACGATACAGAGGCCAGACAGCACTGCTTTAACTTCAACCAAAGAACCAGAATCTGCTGCCAGAAAACCCTCAAAAGCTTTTTGCTTGAAAAGAAATGAGCTGCGATGGAGAAAGAGATCTAGGGAAAAGTACATCCTCTTCCCCGATCTAAGGGGCCTCGACCTCTTTGGCTTCTCACAAGGAGAAGTCCAATGGAAAGCACAAACACCGGGAAAAACACACGGATAAACCTCAGTTAGCTTCTCGTTCCCGGTCCCCGCACCAGACTGCTACTGGCTCCGTGACTTCCTCCCATGGGAGGTCAGACTCTGCTTCCATGGCAGCCCTTACTCCTTCCAGGCTTCTGGTGCTCAAACCACCCGCCCTCATCCAGACTTCGGGTGGTGGCTCTTCAGGGCTGGGGATTTCATCCTCAGCCTCTCAGTCCCTGATGCTTAGGCCCTTTCATCAGGCAGTGGGTTCTCAGCCAGGTGGCTCGGCCTTGTCTTCTTTAGGAGGTGGGTCTTTGCCCATCATCCACCTGGCCTCGACATCCGATAAGTCTGATCCAGGCTCCAGGACCGACACCACCCAGCAAGGCACATGAACCTGCCTGCCCGGGAGAGTGATGCCTCTGCCCCATTCGGGAGCTAGCTCCCCTCTGCAGGCTCCTCCTAAGATGCCAGCTGCTTCCCCAGACTGACGTCAGTCTACGCCTGTCTGATCAACGCCGGCTACCCCGATGACGCTCCTTCTGTTGCTTGAACTCCTGATGTCGCTGGCTGACCCTAACATTACTCAGCTGACTGCAGGTGTCCGTTTGGTCTGGCGACACCTACTGGGCCGCCGCTGGCCAATCCAAATCCTCAAGACCTGACGCCTGGGTTGCTGCCACCAAAGGGACTGATGCCGGAGCCATCTGACGTCTCCCCTCTGGTTAATCCCTCTGTGCCCCACAACCCATTGCTGGATCTCACGGCTTTCTTCACGTCCTGGTGGAACGTGGTCAAGGGCGGTCTGATACTGAAGAGGCCTCCTACGCCCTAAGCACCCTCTTCCCTCGGGGGCTAAGCCTCAGGCTCCTCCTCGGCAGCCTGCTCCAACTCCTAAAGAGCCCGGCAGCCAGATGACACTGGAAGGAGCCAGTCTAAACATCACGGTCAAAAGCACCGTCACTCATCCTCCAGGTCCTTGGATGGGCACTGCTGTAAGTTGCACAGCTGCAGGCACTGTCATTCGACCTCAGTCTTCCTCTTCAGGGGAGTCAGACCAGCGTTCCTCTTCCTCATCCTCAGTGTCGTCTGACTTGGAGAGGGGTTGTCTCCTCCTCCCATCAGACCCCAAGGACACCCCCAGATCTCCTCCTGATGACACGACCTTCATGGAAGTCATGCGTCCCATCCAGTAGTACATGGGCTGGGACACCAAAGACTTGGACCATAAGAGATGCGTTGGCCATTTTCCTCCATCAAAAGGATCCAAAACCTGTAATGGTTCCTCCCCTGGTGGATCCATTTAAGGATGTCACCAGATCTGCTTGGAAACATCCATCTACTACCCCTGCTGTGTCCAAGAGGGCTGATCGCCTCTATAATGCTCCCCGAGATGAGCCTTTCTTTGGGGAGTAATCGACTGCAGACTCAATGGTTATTACAGTTACCCATGCTCGATCCGAGAGGCCCAAGCATCTCAGCAGTCAGCCTCCGGACAAAGATTCTAAGAAGGTGGACCATCTTGGCAGAAAAGTCTACACCAAGGCCACCTGTGCCATTCGCTCCATGAATTTCTTAGCCAACATGGTCCAGTATCCAAATGCCCTGTGGGAGGCGGCCATGGAGCTGGTTCAAGCTCAACAGGATAGTCCTCAGAAAGCTGAGCTGTTGGCCAGCCTGGTGGCGCTGAGGGTTGAGGCGCTGGATGCCACACCTCGCGCCACGCTGGCAACCCAGGATCAGCAGGGGAGGGACAGGCTCAAGCATCCGATGGACTGCTCTCCTCTCCCAGGGAGTGGAAGGTTGTCTTCCTGCTCATTGGCTGCCCCTAGTGGAGGCCAGAGGGCAGTGCTGGATGCTGGGAAACACAGAAGTGTGGAGATGTGATGTGCACATGCCTCCACACACACATTCATGCTGCGAGGTGGAGGGGGGTGTACAGGGAGAAAAACGGAAAATAATGGGAAAAAGCAATATGGAAAAAAGAAAGAAGGAAAAAAAAAAAAGGAAAGATGAGCTGTTGCATATTTTGAAATCTGGTTCGGACGTAGATACTTATGTCCTCCGTTCCTCCTATGACACTGTAGATTTGGTCACAAGGGCAGCAGCCACTGGCGTCTGCCTTTACTCCTGGCTCCTTGTCTCGGTTTTACCCTGGATGTCCAGGCCTTGATTATGGATGCCCCTTTTTAGGGTTCAGTCCTCTTTGGCGAGGAATCGTAAAAGATTATAACTCTCCTTCAAGAATCTGTCAAGGCTGTCAGATCTGTCCATACCATGAACAGATCTAACCAGAAGCAGAACTACTGCCAGCCATTTCGTCGGTCCTCCAGGCAACAGCCCCAAGGCCAACAGACCAGAACTGCCTGCAAACCCAAGGCTAATTCTCAGGCCTCAGGAGATTTTGGTCCCAGAGCCCCCACAATTTCCCAGGGCCCTTTGCGTGTCCCTGGTTCTTCGACCCGACTCCTTACCCGACCCCCGCTCCCCCGGCAGAATCTCTGAGGTAGGCGGTGGGGGGGGGGTCACTTTTCTTTATATCTAACATACTAAAACGCCAGCAGAGTAGGCCCTATGGTCTATAGTCTGCTCAAGGATCAGTACCCCTTAGGGGCACCGTTGCTGCCTCTGTGAACCCCCCCCAACCCCCCGACTGAAGTTCTCCTCCAGTTTTGGCACTACGCGGCTTCGCCTTACACCTGTACCTGTCCCTGTCCCAGCCTCACTCAACCCCCCCGCAACAGTATCTACATCCACCAGTTCTGCAGTCAGTGCATTCCAGGGTTCCACCACACTCAGTGAAGTAGCATCTCCTTGTCTTTCCCCTAAGTCTCCCTCCATCCAGCCTCAATTGGTGCCCCCTGCCTCCTTCAGCTAGAACACCCTTGTCACACTTGGACCACTGATTCTGATCCATGTATCATATTTTTTTGTGTTGCATGTAATTTATGTAAGGGAAGGGCAGTCAGAAGACCCACAGTCTTGTTGAACTGACGCATCCAAAAAACCCAGGGATACGTTCAAAGAACAGGACATAGCTAAATCTGCAGCTATTTAAAATGCAATTCCTTTGTTAAATTTTCTTTGAAGGCAGGAGCCAAAGTATCCACTTTATAATGCCCTCAGGGAGATCCTTTGACTTGCAGTAGTTGCCAGGAAGAACCTGTGTTGGTAGGGGTGCCTCAGGGAGCCCTTGAATTACATCAGAAAGACCTTTGATGTGTAGATAACAAGGATCCAGACGAATTTGGAAGGTCCAAAACACATTCCCAGGATGCTTTGGAAGGACATCACAGAGACTGTGTGTGTGTGTGTGTGTGTGTGTGTGTCAGAACAAAAACCAGTTCTGACCAGTTAACCTGAGGAGAGGAAATTTAGTATGTCACTTATTTTTTTAAATCTTGTTGGGACATCCTGTGCTGTAAAATATAACTTAATACTTCAAGGCGGAGTTTAATGACCTCAGAGAGGAGGCCAGCTCAGGACTGCTTTAATCCAACTGAGCAAGCCTTAGAGAGACGCATTTTGATTTTATTTCTGACTGAGAGAAGGACAACATCAGCACTGTAGGAGATAAGTATGTGGATGAGAGCTTAGTATGTACTTTAAAAGCCTGTTTTGTTTTTAAGATTGCATGTGTTTGGGATATTTGTTCTGTATTGTTCTGTTTTGATATTTTAAAATAAATATATATTTTACAATGGAAACTGCCTGGAGTGCCGTGACATTTCTTTTTATTAAAGTGGAGCTTTTAAAGGTTACAGTTAACACTGTGTATGGGCTTACTGATATACCAAACTGGGAAACGGATAGAGTTCTCTAAAGTCTTGCATAGAGTTCTAAGGGTTCATTTGAAAGACCTGGTTGGGTGTCCCTAGGCAAAGATATCTGGCCCCCCGAACACAGAATTATCTGAGCCTGATAATTGGGTACGCTAACAAGAGGTTATCAGTTTGAATCCCTCCAGAACTCGAGACTGAGGTGACTTGAACCCACAAAACAGACAAGAGGGTTACCTTGTTCTGTTCACTGTCCACAAATCATACACTCAGGGGTTGGCACTTTGGGAGTAAAGGGCTGACCGGCTGAGCGAGTTTGTGACAACCCTATCTGGGCTTATCCTGTTTAACCCCTTAAGGTATTTGAGGGTATCTAGAGGGATGGCACAGAATAACCACAGATCCATGCGTTCCTCACCTGATGGAGAAAGGGCATACTCTAGAGTTTGTGGAGATGCCCCCGGACAACCCACCTGTATCCTCCCATTACGCTCCATCCCACATCGCCCTCATTCAGGAAGAGATCTAAGCGCTTTTGCTGAAGCAAGCCATAGAGCCAGTTCCACCAGTGCAACAAGGGGAAGGGCGTCTATTCCCACTTTTTTCTGGTTCCAAAGAAAACAGGAGATCTGTGGCGTATGCTGGATCTCAGCCACCTGAACAAGTATATAGAATACAAATGTTTCAGGATGGTCACCCTTCCAGGCCTGCTCTTCCTCCTTCACCAGGGGGATTGACTGTACTCCCTAGATATGGAGAACGCTTACCTCCACATTCTGGTTTTTCAACCCCACAGAAGGTTCCTTCACTTCCACTTCCAAGGCAACCACTACCAGTTCTGCACCCTGTCATTTGATCTGTCCTTGGTTCCTCGAGTCTTTACAAAGTGCCTAGCAGTAGAGGCTGCGGCCCTCAGGAGGAAAGGCCACTATGTCTTACCTTACCTGGATGATTGCTTCTTAGCAGCTCCCTCCAGGAATCAGCTGATCAGCACCATAGATGACACCTTTACATTGCTTCGAGACCTGGGGATCACTCAACCTTCCAAAGTCCTCCCCGTGGCCCAGGCAAAGGCTTCAGTACATTGGGGCAGTTCTGGACACCACCGAAGGAAAAGCCTTCCTGCCTCCAGACAGGATGGAATGCCTTCAGGACCGGTCTGGCTTGGTCTCCTCATCGCACCAAATCCCACCCAGATTATTCCTGAGGCTGCTAGGGCACATGGCAGCGGCCAGTCCCGACTGCCCCTCTGGCACGCCTGCATGTGAGGGTTCCCCAGTGGATCCTTCGAGTCCAGTGGGACCAACGCACCGATGAATTAGAGCAACTTTTTTTTTTTTAACCTGTACCTCCTCGCTGCACCAGGATCCTTTCTTCTGGGATCCCTAGGTCATGTATGCTCCCATAGTCCTGCCCCAGGTACCTCCCTCCGGGTACCGGCAAGCCTGTCCCCATCCTGCCTCGATTTGTCCCCCAGGCGGGGCAGAGAGGGGCTCCCCCAGCCCCCTCTTGGTCCTTAAGTCTGTGTCGGAAGGCCTTGCCAGCCCCTTCTATGGAGCCTGGTTATGGGTGTTCTCGGGTCGACCGGGTCCCGTCTACGGGAGCCTGGTGCAGGGTTTTTCTGTTTTTCTTGTCTCCCTGCCCTCGGGACGTCCGTGTGCTGGGGAAGCTTAGGGGTGGAGCATGTCACGGCGTGCTGGCGCTCCGGCTCCCGGCAGACGTCCTCCCACCCTGCTGTGTGTAGTCTCGCTGCACCTCCACCTGTGGTCACCCAGGTGGCGGTTTAGCAGCGGGACTTGCATCCCACTCCACCCGGAGGAGGAGAGCAGCCACTGGGTGCTCAATCCTCCTCCCCCCAGCCGGCCCTCCAGCTGCCAGAGTCTGTTCCTGAACCTGGGTTGCTGGCGCCACGGGCGGTAGCCCTACTGCTGCGCCGGCGGGCCAGCTAGAGCAACTTGTGACAATCTCCACTCTGGTGTGCCAGACTGACATGGTGATTGAACCCCTCCAATCTTTCCACAGGGGTCCACTTTTGGCAGGAATCTCCTTGTCAGATTTTGACTACGGATGCATCTGGCCAGGGCTGGGGTGCCCATTTGGCAGACTGTCAAACCCAAGGAACTTGGTCTCCCTAAGTGCAACATCTCCGTATTAACATATTGGAGATGCAGGCGATACTCTGCCCTGTAGGCATTCCAGATGAATCTGCTACCGGGCCCTCTCAATTCAGATTGACATGTCAGTGCTGTTCTGCATAAACAGGCAAGTGGGGGGACTCTCTCTTACCCCCTCTGCAGGGAGGCCATGAGGGTCTGGTATTGGGCCATCGAACATCATCTGGGAACTCGCTGCCATGCATGTCGCAGGCATACAAAACACCTTGACTGACAGTTTAAGCCTGTCTCCGTCCAAGGCACATGAGTAAAACTTTAAAATCTGTGGCCGAAGAGCTGTTCGACAGGTAGGGCTGGCCAGAGTTGGACTTCTTCCCGTCCTCACTCGACACAAAACTGCCCAGTTTTTGTTTGCTAGCTCCAGGGCCTGATGTTTTCTGCTGAGACGCATTGTGCCTCTCTTGGATAGGGAGGTTTCTGTATGCCTTCCCTCCCTTTCCATTACTGCAGAGTGTCCTTCTGAAATTACAGCGTTGTTTTATGCTACTGGGGCACAGTACCTCCAATAAAACAAGACAGAGCAATCCTGTCATCTGTTTAATGCAAATTTCAGCAAAGAAATGAAAGCCTGCAAACACCAGGGGTGATGGCTGCAAGTAGTAGCAATCCCAGGGTATAGAACACCGATGCCTTACTTTGGGAAAATACAGTGCCCCACCACAAAAAAAAGTTAATGGTAATTACTGCATTTTTATGGCAACTTTCAGCAGGATATTTTATTTACTTTCATGTGTTTTTCATCCCTTTACCTTACTTAGTGTAAGTTTTATATTCTTTGGGGGTATCTGTAATCGGGTCACGCCGTAGGAGCGTCGCCATCAGTGAAGCAGGATCCACACGGAAGATTTTCCAGCAGTATAACCACCCACGCTGTCATCAGCGTTGTATATAAAGGCGTAAGTGGCCCCACTCCCTCCTCAGTTCTTTCCTGCTGTCTGCTCCACTCGCATGGGTCTCAGCAGAAGCTCCGTCACAGTTCGTGCCATTTTTGCCTACGCTTTTCTTTCTAAAGCCTAACTTTGGGGGGATGACTATGCTAATTATTTTTAAGCAGACTGTAGTCTGTTTTTTTTTTTTTTTTTGTTTTGTTTGTTAGCTGGCTGAAGTGGCACTCTCTCCTACACAAATCTAGACGCTCTGCCTTAGTTATTTTCCTAGACAATAGTTTATTCAGTTTTCTAATTTTTTTTGTTATAGTTCTGCTGTGCTGTCCTCCATTCTCCAGCTGTCTTTTTCCTTTGATATTCTTGGGCCTGTCTGCAGACATCAAGACTATAGATTAGGCAGTGTGTTTAGGGATGAATGCCTGCTGTGATACATGATGGCTGAACAGGAGGATGCCTGGAGGAAGGAGTCCGAAGAACTGGTGTGGTAAAACAATTAACAGAGATTTAAGCATAAGAAAAACCGAAACCTAGACAGCGACTCCAGGAACTTTCATCTTTGTGGGTTATACCAATTCCTACTTTCACTGCTAAACATGGGGAAACTGAACCATTTATGCCCACAACCTCACTGAGCCTGTATTAGAGGTTTCCTTTCGTCACTAAAACGTTGCAGTGCATTTCGGCCTCTGATTAATGACTGCTGCCTTTTTTTTTTTGCTTTGTTTCCTTGCAGGCAAATCGGGGAAAAATATCCTGTGTGGGAGAGGGGTCGAGGGTTAAACACATTGCTCAGTTGCCATCCCACAAACAAGCAAACAGCTCATATGTGTACTTCTTCCCCTCTCTCTGTTCATTGTTCGCAGGAGGTCCCTGCATGAGTGAGCCAACATCAAGTGAGTTAGAGCAGGCATGGGGGGGTTGGATTACAGGTCCTCTGCTGTTAGACTCAAATAAGTTTCCTCTTACTCACACTCCATGCAGATTTAGCCACCATCAGGCAATTCAGAAAATCCAATTACAGAAATGAAAGGAAAAGTGTGCTCCTACTGGGATTTTAACCCATGACCTTGGCAGATCGTGCCTTGCTCTCAACCATCTGAGCTACAGACAGTTAAGTCTCCTGAGTTTCCCTTGAAACACACACATTCCTTTTGGGGGTGTTGCTACATCAGCAGCTGTAGGCAGTCTCTTAAAGGTTGTGAACTGTGCAGAGCCAGGGCTGGGGTCTAATGTTGTTCAGAGTTGCTGACCATAAATTGCTCTGCCTGCCTGGTTACACAGCAGAAGTAAAATTTTATGGCACTGGCTGAAGTGACGTTTATGCTATAAAACCAGAACTTCTGCTGTGTAGCCAGGCAGGCAGAGAGATTTATGGTGGGCAACTCCCGAACAACATTAGTTCCTGGCCCCTTCCTCTGCAGGGTTCATATCAGCAGACCTGTAATCCAGCCCCACGCCTGCTTTAACTCATTCACTAAAAATACCACAACAGCTTAATCTGGTTCAAGGTCAGTTGGCATTCACATGTATCCCCATCCCCTGGGTCGTGCCTGAAAATAGACAGGATTTGTCTAGTGCACTTACCCGGTCAACAAAAACTAAAATAAAAAACTCACCTGACATTGGCTCACTGTAATGCACAGTCCTGACATCATGTAATTATAATCTTGCCCTCACTTACCCAGTGTTGGCCACACTCATGTTGCAGAAATCCCGCCTGTCCTTGTTTCATCCATCATGCTCTCACTCTGTATGTAAGGGACTAAGTTAAACAGTGATATAGATGACCAGGTAACAATAAAGTGTTAAGGTTGTACATCAAACAATAGGCTCCAAGAACAGCCCGGTGGCGCTGAGGGTTGAGGCGCTGGACGCCACATCTCGTGCTGTGCCGACGACCCGGGGTATGGGAGTGGACTCAGGCCGACGGGGGTCAGTGGGGAGAGGGAGGATTGAGCATCCCAGCGGGTGCTCTTCTTCCTCGGGGAGGGATACCAGGGGTACCTGGAGGTACCCGACGTCCCGAAGAGAGCCGGTGGAAGCACGGGCTGTCAAAGGGCTCTGGCGGCTCCATACAGCAGAGTCCGGGAGGGGAAGACGCTGTTGGGCACTTGGGAGGCAGATGTGCGTCAGCACGTCACTCTCTGGACGCAAGTCCTTGTGCCGGCGCCTCTAGGGTTGGGTGGGGAAACAAGAAAATCTGGAAAAAAGCCCCCTCGGTCCTAGATGAAGACCGATCAGTGCCTCCCAGGATCCACCAGACTACGGGCCGACCTCGCTGTGCCAAGTTCTCCTCCAGTAAGGTTGAAGAAGGTTCATCCTCACCCCACCCAGGGGGAATTTCTGGGAATCAAGGTAATACAGGGGAGAACAAGAGAGCATTCTAGGGGCAGACTCAGTCGGTGTTCCGGGGGGGGTTGATCAGTGGCCCGAAGGAGTGGACCAAGGAGGTAGTGTAGGCGGATAAAGTGGTGCGCAAGCACCACAAGTGGGGAAAAAAAAAAGGCTCCACAGGGCTCCATTACAGTGCACTGCAGGACTCTCTTGAATTGCATCATCCCGTTGAACGTACAGTGCGGTAACGGGGTCGGATTGGTACAGTCAGCTTGAAACATTTCTTGATTGCTGATATTTTAAACCTGTTGAAAACATACATAACAACAATTTTAAGGTATCTGCTTATTTATTTAAAAGTACTCCCAGTGGGTTTCACTTCCACGGGAGGGTTTTTGGAATGGTACATGCCAGAAAGTGTGTTTAGGTAGCCTTTAAAGGGAAAAGCCTTGCATTACAACTCTGATGGTTTGCAAAGTTAACTGAAGGTAAATGTGGTATTTCACACCGTTCCGTAACTTGTTTTGTTGAACTCTAAATAAGCAGACAGGCATACTATGGAGTCTAAAGGGTGCTGACACATCATGATCTCATGTGCTAATGCAGCTGTCGGGGACCGTGACATTTCAACGACCAGAAAATGGAGACCCATGGAAATAGTCGCAGGGACTAGTATGTAAAGTGAAAATAAACTAAAGCAATTGCATGCATCTCTAACAGCTACAGGAAAAGAGTTGTCTGACATGGAAGCAAAATTTACAAGATATGAAGGTGTAGTTTTCCTTTAATGGAGGGATCTGCATGAACAGAAGTAGATGCACAGTGCCGTTGGAAGAGCTTGCTCACATTTAACTGCAACCCAAGAGCTCCATTTCTAGGGATGTGGGATATTTTCTTATCCATTCGTCTTGGCAGTTGCCTTTCAGTTTAATTATTGCCGGAAGTCTTAAAGCTGGCTCCTCCCGCCCCCGGTGGTATATCCCTCGCTCCACCCCTGACGCCAGATCTTCCTTTCTGCTTGGAAGAACTGTCCCTCCTTACTGCTCCTGCGCTGAGTAGGCCCTGGTGCTTAAATCTTCAGATTACTTACTAAAACTTACTTGTAGGAGGTTTCACCGCTATGATCTTCGATTGCGACTGTAATAGAGGACAAGGCGCCCCCGGGTTCCACCGTTCCCTTGACCCAAGATGCCACGGTAGTTTGTTGCCTGGGTCACCATCACGATACCCAGGCTTGCAATTGTCACTCGTTCCAGACGAGCGTGTTAGGCGATCGTCTCACCTGACTGCAGCTTGACCGTCTGGAGAAACTGAACCCGCTGGTCAAATCTAAAGTCTGTTGGGTGGCCTCCACGGCTGCAGGGTCCTCCGAACAACTTAAGCAGATGATGGCCTTCGAGGAGGAGGCAGCTCGGGTCACTAATGAGCCCTGTTTGGCTTCGGTCTTTGTCCCGCAAAAACTGGGCTCCACCTTTACAGGCTCCTTCAAGGTGTTGTGCCAGACTGTCCCAACCAAGGGGGGGGGACCCGTTGACTTCGCACAGCTCTTGTTCCCCTTCAAAAGGATTCTAAGGAGTTGAGAGAGAAGACGACTTGTCGTTGTTCTTGGGATTGAGAACGGTCTCATTCCTAGGAATCTCCAGTTTTGACTTTAGTCAAAACTGCGGCCTTGGCCGATGGCTTCACTGTGCCCCGTCAGGCTAGACGTGGGACGACGACCCAATTGAATTTATTGACTCCATTGACCTGTTGTTGCCAAATGAGGCCGACAACTCCCAGGACTCCGGTCCTGACTGGACCCACTAAGGAGGAGACCTAGCCTGATGGGAACCTCTTCATGGTCCCTGGCCGTGACCTGGAGGAGCCGGGGGTCTCCCTGGCTCCTTTTTAGTGCCCCCGTCTGTCCCCCTGGTGGTTGAGTGCTAGCTCTCGGTCATCTTTGTCTGACAGAAGAGAACACACAAACTGCACTCAGGGCATTCCAAAAAGTGGCGCCGACGCTATTCATCCTCTTTCTCCTTGGAAGAGGACAGTCTTCAGCGTAAGCTGTGTCGATGCTACGAGTATCTCCTGTGGCAACAGTTGGTGCTGGCTGGTCCGAAGTCTACCCCAGCTTCCTCACCAGCCATCACATGGCTGTCGCTCTCTAGGCCGATGGAAACTCCTCCAGAGCCAGTCAACACCATCCCGAAACTGGCTTCTCCCCTGATTACGGTGGAGCCACCACCTAAACAGCCTCCCTCAGCGGCTCCTGTCAAGGGTCTCTGCCCGTTAAGGGCCTTCCACACATGCTGTCAGTCACTCTTACTCCAGACTCTGCGGCGGGTTGAAGGTGATCGGCCAATCTATCCAGACTCCTCCTCTCTCTAATCCCGAGGAGGGTCCTACGTCCTTCATAGGCATCGTCTGTCTCCTCTTCGAATCCACAGGGATGCCTTTGGAGCCTATTGAAAAACAGGCTCAATATCCCCTGACATTCTTGAGAAAGGGGATTCTCTGACAGAGGCCTTCCCAGTGGCTGATGACATTGTTGGCCCGGCCCTGGAGCTTTGGCAGCACCCTGCTTTCTGCTCTGTGCCATCAGCCTGGATAGCCTGCAAGTGTGCAGTCCCCACTGGCTCCCTTTCAGGGTTCACATAGCACCCGTGGCCGAGCTGTTGGTGACCAACTCTGTTTCAGTGCTCAGACAATTCAGGAGACACTGAGACCTCCAGACAGAGTCCAAAAAACTGAACCACTCTGCCAGGAAAGTCTATGCTGCCTCTTCGCTTGGTCTGTCAGGCGAGCTCGGCTGTCATCATGGCACACTTCTCCCATGTCCTTCTGGGCTCTCTAGATGAGGTGCTTCCTCATCTCCCCGTGGACCTCCAGACTACAGTCAAGCAGGTCCGGGATCAGGCTAGGGCTGTGGCAAAACAGCAGCTCCAGACGGCTCCGGACATTGGGGACTCCTGTGCCCGTTCGGTGGCAGCGGCAGTAGCCATGCGCTGCAGGGCCTGGCTGAGGGTCTCAGCCTTTACGGCGGACACCCAGCACAATCTGGTGGATGTACTCTTCCTGGGCATCTACTTGTTCGGTCCAGGTGTTGATGTTCACCTTCAATGCATCGAGAAGTCCAGTACCACCTTGGACTCTTTTGCTTCTGCCCAGAAGGAATTTTAGGGTTCTAAGAAGCAGAAGTGCAAGCCCTTTCAGCCTTCTGCCCCTGCGGCCAAGCAGGCCAAGTACCAATCTGGGCAACAGTAGCAGGCTCAGTCTTGGTACCCTCAGCCCAAGTTAGTGGCTTCAGGGTCCTGGCGGCCCCCTGGCTGGATCCTCCTCCAAGCCTGCACAGTGATGGGATGGGGGTGACCACCCCGTGCCAGACATGCCCACTCTGGGTCCTCCCATGGGGGGCTGGCTCCGCCTCTTCCTTTCCGCCTGGTGCACTGTAACAATGGACAGGTGGGTTCTGGAAGTGATCTGCCAGGGTCTGCCTCTGGAATTCAAGCAGCACTCACCAAGCTGAGCCTGCACCCCACGGGAGGAGAAAGGTATCCGTAGACACACTGTCAGCTCTTCAAGACGACATTGCCCAGCTCCTCTGAAAGGAGGTAGTGGTCAAAGTTTCTCAGGTCTCGCACCTTCAGGATGCTAACTCTGTCTCGGATCATACCATCTCTCGAGCAGAACATGTGGTTTTGCTCTCTGGATCTGCAGGACATGTTCTTTCACGTCCCAATCTGTCCATCACACCGAAGGTTCTTCCGCTTCTGAGCAGAGAGGAACCCTCTACGAGTTCCAAGCCATGCCGTTCAGCCTGTCATCAGCCCCCAGGATCTTCACCAGATGCATTGCGGTGGTGACAGCCCATGTTCAGCGTTGAGGGGTCAGGGTGTACCCCTACCAGGATGATTGACTTATAGCGGGTCCCTTCAGGCAGGAGATGGAGAGGTCCAGGGACCTGGCCCTCCAGACCTATATCGGCCTTGGCCTCCTGGTCAACGAGACCAAGTCTGAACTTGTGCCTTTGCAGGTGATATGCTTCATCGGGGCAGAGCGCTACTCTTGCTGAGCCAGACACAGGCTGAGGTCATTTTGTGCCCACCCCACTCAGCCAGGCTCCCGGCGGACAGGGCAGAGGTTCTCTCCTCCTTTGCCCTATCATTTCTGGTTGGGCATTTGCGCCCTGCCTGGGACTTCCTGCGACTGCTGAGCTATGTGGTGGCCTGCACCTCTGAGGTTCGAAGGGCCCGGTGGCATATGCACCCCCTTCAGTGGAAGCTGGACAGTCAGTGGACTCAGCAACTAGGTCATTTTGACCAGCTGGTCACTGTGACCTAGAAGATGTGGGATGCTCGCCCGTGGTGGACTGTCCTGGAACATCTGCAGAAAGGGATCCCATTTGTCTGCCCTGAGCAGACAGTCATCCTGATGACTTAGCAGTACAAAAGGTTTACAAGCTCAACCCCTGTATTTACAATACAGTTTAGTAAAATTAGTGGGGTTGCTCCTGGTGTGTGCCCAAACAAACATATAGTAAAGGTGCTAGGGCACTACCCCACCCCCATTTTGCTGCATCAGAGCCTGCACTTTTTTCAGATTAACTCCAGTGTTCTTACTTTTCATACTTTTATGGAGGGGCCCTTGGTTCTCATCATCCAGCTGAATCATAATTAAGCCTGACCACTTCGGCAAAGTGACCACCTCCATCGGTCAGGTAACAAGCATCACATTTTAACTTGCCTTAACAGAGCTGAGGTCTCCTTGCTTCCTCTATATTTTTGAAGAGACCACTCTCCTGGCTTCATTACTTATATGCTGTATAACTGCTTGGGAATCTCCCAGAAGTAATTACTTACTGCAAGAGACCATTCCATGGAAGATAGTGCAGTTACACAAAGACTTTTGCTGTAACAGTAGATCTTCTAGGAATGTCTCTTGCAGTAAGTAGTTTCCCTTCCTCCATCCCCCTGCCTTATGTAATTGGAAAAACAATGTAAGGGTGGGAAGCTTTGGTACCTCTGTTTACCCTCGCGTCCAAGCTGAAACTGGCGGGGAACGGAGCTTACCAGGGACCACCCACTTTTATAGGTACACCCCAGGAAGTGAGATAGTGTGGGTGGTCCCTGGTATAGACTGCTGGAAGAGACTTCCATGCTGGAGTGCCACCTATTGAGGAACTCCCAGAAGTAATGACTTACTGCAAGAGACATTCCTAGAAGATCTACTGTTACAGCAAAAGTCTTTGTGTAACTGCACTTTCTAGGAGTGGTATATGTTGTTCATCCACACTGACCCACCTAACCTCCCCGGCTTCGATGTACAACCAGTTTACAGCGGGCAGGATCTGGCGTCAAGGGGCGGAGCCGAGGGATATACCACCTGGTTGGGTGGGAGGAGTCAGCTTTAAGACTTCCGGCAAGAATTGAAGGGAAAGGCAACTGCCAAGACGTGTGGATGAACATATACCACTCCTAGAACTACTGTTACAGGTGAGTAACCTGTGTGTTTGGTACACACGGAAAAGTTTAATGTTGTAAATTGTAGTTTAGTATTTTAATACTGTACTTAAATATGAGACGAAAATTATTTTGACCCTATGTCATGAACATGGTTGTTAAAATTTAAGTCCCATTCAGAAGTGGATTTGCAGAACTGTGACATCACCTTTTGATCTTTACTTGAACATTCCCATCATCCTTGTTCATGAGGTATGGTCACGTCAACAGTATATTCAGACTTTGGGCCTAAAATATTGTAAAACAGTTATGAATAAAAGTATGAGATAGAAACATGCGGTTTTATTGTTGCACATTTTAGTGTCTCACTTAAATTCCCAGTTCACAACACATACATTAGCAGTTTTGGTAAAATGACAGCCTATGTCCCAAAAATGTATTTTTGGGCTTGTTTGGGGGAAAAACAGAATCTTGCTTAACAGGTCACTTTTAGCAGGATTTGTTTGCTTTTTTCAAATTCTTCACTTTTATGTATTTTCAATTTTTTTTTACGAAGGTGGAAAAAAACAAGATGGTGACTGTCACAACCCCAAATTGTTTTTCTCACAAAAGTGAAAGTTAACACTAATTTTGTTAAAGGTAAATTTATCTTTCATATCGGAGGACTATCCTAAAACCCTACTAAGCATGCTCAGAAAAAACTTAAAATCCAGAACCGATCAATATTTTTCCACGAAACCTTCAAAAGGTACTGCCGTGGCACAGGCCTCTTGTGTTCTGAAAGTGTCACAAAAATTCTATACCGTTCGGGCTGTAGGTGACCACAAAAAAGTAATAACCTGAAAAATGTGGACATTACTGTAATAATGACACATCTGGATCTCAAACTGGATAAATGACTGCCGCAAAAATCTCCCATGTCTCGAGAACTTGCCTCACAGATAGTGCATGCCAAATTTGGGGCATTTACGTTGAACACTGCCAAAGTTAGTGATGTATGCACGTTTCCCAAATGCTGTTTTCACATAGCATGCCTTTTCCAGCTATGCTTCAGATGTTGAAGCTGCAATTTGTTTTGTAAAAACTTCTCTGGCATTGGCACACTCATTGAAAACATTTCAGGACTCATTGAATCCATTTTAAAACCACTAGTAAGAGCTACTTGCAGTTTTATTTAGGACATCACCGATTTCCTCAGGAAACTGAAACAAATTGGATAACTGCCAATGAATACTATCCTAGCCACAATGGATGTCACTGTCTTGTACACCAATGTCCCACATGAAGATGGCATAGCAGCATGTCAGAAATTTTTAAAGGAAAACACATCCACAGGAGACATTCCAGAAACCACCATTAGCACCCTAATAAAATTCATTTTGACACACAACTTCACCTTTAACGGCAAGCACTTTTTACAGACCATGTGGACAGCCATGGGCACTAAAATGGCACCACAATATGCCAGTCTGTTCATGGCCTGCTTAGAGGAGGATTTTTTAATCGCCACCCTTATAATCCATCTGACTACCTCCAATTTATTGATGACATATTCCTGATTTGGACAGAAGGTGAAGACTGTCTCAAAAAATTCCATTGATTTTAACAACTTTAATAATTCCATAAATCTCACTATTGAATACTCCACCACCAGCATACATTTTCTTGACACCACAGCCAGCATCACTATAAATGGACACATACAAACTGCTCTTTACATAAAACCCACTGACAGACACCACTACCTGCATAATTCCAGCTTCCACCCAAATCCTACAAAAAAAAATCTGTAACCTAGTCAGGCGATTCGATATCATCGAATCTGCTCTGATGAGAGGACAAGAGACAGTCAGCTCTCCACACTTCGGAATTCCCTAATTCAGCAGGGCTACTCTCCAAGACAAATTGACAGAGAATTTGAACGGGCCATTCAAATACCACAAGATAATCTGCTGGAATACAGGCAAAGACATCAAACTGACCACACACCCCTAGTGGTCACTTACAGCCCCATGCTAAAACCCCTTCAGGAAATTGTCAAAGATCTACAACCCATGTTGAGAGAAGATGAAACACTGAAAGTCATCTTCCCTGAACCACCAGCCATTGCCTATAAGCAGCCCTGCAGCCTCTCGAACATAATAATTCATAAACTCCCAGCAGATCAAAATAACCACAAAACAAGAGGGACAATACCATGCAAAATGTAAGACCTGCACTCACATATACACACAGGCCACCATTAACACATGCCTGAACAACATAATACAAATTAATGGATCCTACACATGTCAGTCGAGCAATGTGGTTTACCTAATTCAATGGAAGAAGTGCACAGATGGTTGCTATATTGGGGAAACTAGCCACACACTGAAAATCAGGATGAATCACCACCGTCACACAATAATAAACCAGATTATCAGCACTCCAGTAGGAAACAATTTTTCACGAACAGATCACTCTCTCTTGGATATATTGGTCTTGATACTAAGAGGCAACTTCAGAAACACACAGGACAGAAGGACATGGGAATTGAAATATATTAAACAATTTAAATCTAACATTTCTGGACTGAATCGGTACATCGGTTTCATGACACACTACGGTAAACTGTTATTCTTTTTTATTGTGTACTAGATCATGTCATTATTTATCATACTTTGGTTCTGTATTTCTCATTTTTGTTCTTCTCAGAGTTCTGCCTGATCTGCTTTTCTTTTTTTTTTTTTTTTTTACCTGTACCTCCCATCCTCCCTGCCTCTCCTAACTCTTTAGCTCATTCCCACCCACTCCCTCTTGTTTTCACACCTGTTTATACAACCTCACACTCTGTTTATCTAGTCCCTTGTTTTTTGTTTCTCCTAATTTCTTGATTTCCTTGCATCTCTTAGGCATCTCCTGTCTATTCTACCCTTACAGCCAGCCTCTGATCTCGGATCCCATCTGCGTGCTTTCGTCTTCCCTTTAGCTTCCTTTAATCTCCTACTGACCTGTTCCTACTTAGCCCCCCTCCCCATTTCTTCTCATGTTTTTCTTTTGCATCTTAGATTTTCTTCTCTAGTCCCCTTTATCACCTTCCTACTTCACTTACTGATTTTTAATTGCTCCACAGTGAATATAAATACTGCTTATGTTGCTCAGTTTTGCTGTTCACCTGAAGAAGGGACCTGTGTGGCCCTGAAAGCTTGTGTATAATTCCATCTTTGTACAAGACACTTGTTGGTCCAATAAAAGGTATCAGTCCTTCCATCTTCTCCTGTTTTGTAATAAAAAAATTGTTTTGATGATGTATCAGCCCTCCAGTTTTCTCTGAGCGGCCACACCCCCAGAATGATGTCATGCAAGGGAGCTGTCAGTGTTTTACATGCAGCAATAAGGAATTCTGGGTTAAATATTTTTCTTTTTCTCTCTCTCTCTCTCTCTCCCCATTAACCAGCCGAGACACCCTAAGCTAAAAGCTTGTTTACAGGTGTAACCTGGGAGCACCAGGAAGTTAAGTGACTTGCTCAGGGTCACACAGTATGCAAGTGGGAGCTGTGGGATTCAAACCCAGCATACCTCTCAAGTGTCCCTCATTACGAGGGACATCCCTCATTTTGTCCCTTAAAATTGCTCTGTCCCTCATCCGTCCCTCATAGAAAAGGTGCTGCCCACACAGCAAATGTGCTGTAAATTCAGACTTTAAAGCAGAAACTCTTATTATTCTAAAATACTAAATCCAAAATAAACATTATATAAGTAAATACTATGGTTTTCACAGTATTTTGAGCGTGTATCTCCATGTTTGAGGATGTGTCCCTCATTTTGAGTGTCCAAACAATGCCCATGTCCCTCATTTCAGTGACAAAAAGTTGAGGTATGAAACCCAGGTCTCCAGATGTGCAGCTCTGAGCCTTAAACCACTGCGCTAAGTTGACTTAAATATTTCATTCAGAGAGGTATGCAGTTTTTTTTTATTTAGGTAGTGGTGACTGCACAATAGCACCTAATGTGTAGATATACATAGAAAGGCATTGTGGGTACAATAAGAAGCTGTTGTCCAGTTACCATACTGTGAGGTGCAGCCTCGTATTTCTGTAGTGGATTCAACAATAAAAACTCTCATATGTTTATTTTCAAAACAAGGCATTGAGCATACAGTATCTAGCTGACATAATTTCTTTACCGATTGATGTAGTCTCCTATTTCTGCAGTGAGCACAGAAATATAATAGCCTGTATACTAATTTACATAGTGAGGCATTGTGGGTACAGTAAATAGCTGATTTTTCTATCTAAAACTAAAAACTGACAGTGTCCTTTTAATAACTTTGTTGCCCTTGCATGATGCCACAGTTCAGGGTTGCAGCACTGAGAAAAGAAGGGGCAGGGTCATGCAAATGAAGCAGAGCACAGAAATTATTTTCTTCATGGAAAACCCTTTTTTGGCAAGACTGATTCACAACTCTTACAGGTTACTACTCCCATTTGATATGACAAACTTGCATAAATCACTTTAAGGTGCAAAGCTGAGGGTTTAACACTGAACACTCCACTCAACCCTAACTATACTGGCTGTACTACACCAGTATAAAATAAATATGTGTGTTTGCATGGCTCCATGAGAAATAATAGTTATTTTTCATGAGTGCTATTTGACCTTTGACATCACGAGTGGCGGAGCCATGAATGATGCCAAAGTCAGACAGCATGAGTGAGAAATATCAGCATTATTTCTCCTGGGGCCATAGCATATTCAGTTTATCCAATGCAGGTTGTTTTTTCATTACTGTTCTGCACTGCTGCCTTCGGATGGCTGAGTAGCTAGCAGGCAGGTGATACATGACACAGGTGATACTTCTGCATGCATCAGTGTCTTAGGAAGGCCGAGAGTGCTTATTGCGAGGAGCTGAAGTGGTGTTGTGGATGCTGGATGTCTGGAAGAGGATGAGGAAAGTGGCAGTCTGAGTGAGACTCTGGGATGCAAGCAGGAGGTCAGAGAAGCCATTTTCAGTGCAGCACAGAAAAGAGGTAAATTTTTGCTGGGTATCTGAGAGAGGCTTCGGTGTTTGTTTACATTGAAATAGACAGTTTGGCTGTTATTTTAGGGTGAGGAAGATATAAAAAGTACTAATCTTCATCAAGGGTATCTCTTGCAGCAGGTCACACTCTTGGAAGTATACTGCCAGAGGGCACTCCATGCATGGCAGCTTTCACGAGCAGTGTCTGGGGGCTGCCCACAGTGGCGTCACGCATGGCTATGTGTATAAATATCGTGGCCCAGAGGACTCTCAGTTCTTTTCCGCCATCTATCGGTTTGCTCCTACTGCGCACAACTTGTCACAGCAGTGCTTCGCGCAGCCATGCTTCGAGTTGCCACTTTCCGGGCTCACAGGAGATTCTTCCCTTTCTCCTTCAAATGTTCCCTTTATGTTGACCTGCGGATCCTTTTTCTGTAACTGTTGTGGACAAAAATTTCCCACTGCGACCAACACTTCCTTTGCATTTTGTGCCTGGGGGCCGCTCATGACATCTCTTCTTGTGGCCACTGTCAGTAATTTGATAAGGCCACTCGACGAAGTCTGATAGAGCTAGAAAACTACATTATGGAGCAAAAAGTGGTTCTATTAGAAAAGGAGCTCAAAGCCAGGATGTCGTCAACGAGCTCCCAGCCATCAAAGTTGAAGGATAAACATTCAGGTAAACAGGCATACAGAAAGGGAGAAGGCTGCTAGGGACAGAAGCAGGTCTCCATGTCAGACGATGGTTTCGGCTGCCAGCCAACTGTCGACGAAGGTGGCCTCTCCCACTCAGTTGGAGAAAACGTACAGGAGTTCTGACTGCTCTGGCACAAGGATGGCAGCCAGCAAAGAACCAGCCTCAAGGACAGCTGTCAAGCAGTCTACCTGTCCTTTCCACCCCTGCTCTGTCAACGTCTTTATCAGCCCTTGAGATTCTTTTGCACCTCCCATCGATGTCTTCACCTCTTCTGTTTGCCCCTGGAGCCACCACCTGTCCAAATATTAAAAAATGGACACAGTGTTTGCTACATCCGCGACTTCCAAGCATGGGAATGGGTCTTCCATCACTGGCACTTCTGTCAATTCCGCTTCTGATGAGGCCACCAACCTATCACACCCCATCGATGCAGGCTCCTTTGACGCTCTTTCCATCGATGACTTTGGACATCTTTGGGCTCTGCAAACCCTTTCCCACTGTACCCTTAGCTGAAGCTAATCTCATCAGTCCTGCCGCCTTCCTTATTGGCGAGAACCACGACGACGACTCCTCCTTGTCCACCTATGTCGACAGCACCATCTGTCGGTGTACCCTCCATTGTGAAAACAGTTGGAGGTGGTGCAGTTACTTCAGCAGCCAGCACTTGCTTCTTGGCCTGCTTCGTCAACAGCACCTGCTAAGCACCCACATTGTGCGTCCCTTTCTCCTGTTCATGCTCCCCCTCTTGAGGATGAGGATGACAAACAAGAGGATGATGGAGTCTGTACTCACTCCAGTACCTCCACCATCTCATCAGCTGGCGAAGATCCACAGCCTACTCTCCCCCTATCCCTGCCAGACAATCCCACTTTCATGGAAGTCATGGCACAGCTCCAGCAAGTTGTGGGCTTCACTACTACAGACCAGGATCAACAGAGGAGAAACTTGGCTGACTGTCTAAACCTCCTAGAGGCACCAGCCACCATGGTACCTCCTATTATACAGGCCTATAATCAGAGCCCTGAGTTTTCTGCGATTCTGCGGTTGCAACAGTGGCCACAGAAATCGGGGCTGACCGCAGAAATCGGCACTGGCCACAGGAATCGGGGAAAACCAGCCATATTGCCGCAGAAATGTTAACTATGCTATATGATGACACAAGGCAAGGGCATAGCTACTGATATGTTAAGGATGCTATGGCATACATACTCGTTAGAAGGGGCAGCAAACTGATGCCGCCTGCTACAGAGCTGAAAAGCTACTGGCCGCATGGCATCTTGACTCGTGCCGGCTCTTGTCACATAACTCCATTCAGCCAGTATTGTGTGTGTGTGTGTGGGGGGGGGGGCGTGACTGACGCAGTAGTAGCAGAGCTTGATTAGGTCCACAGCAGTTATGATTTGCTGCTGTGTAGGTATGGCTAGCTCAGCCATGTTAATTTTTCATTGTGAGGCTGCTCATGGTGCACGCTGAATCCCTGGAAGATGAATTTGGAAGGAAGAACTGGTAGGCGAGGAGTAGTCAAGAAGTGAGAAGATTCAGTTGTGCCTGTGGAATCGATCTCGTTGTGGTGGCAGTTATCAGAGGAGGAGCTGATTGCAGAAACGTGGCTGGCAGCAGACTGAGCAGAGGACTCTGTCCCCACTGATGGACGTCGATCACGGTTTTGATTTGTGATCTGCAGATCTGTACCTGCAAGTGTGAGTAATTTCTTGGCATATTTGAACCTGCAGCCTATGTGGTGGCATCAAGCTCAGTTCTTGAGGGTCAAGTTTCCCAGCTGCAGTAGAGTTGGGGACCAGGGTGTACTAGAACTGGAGCGAGCAGATAAGGAAACAAAATCACAATGGAAAGTTGTATTGATTGCTGCTATACATAAGTGAAGTGAGGGTCACTGACTGAAGAACACCACCACCCCCTGAGTTGCTGGGAGAAAACATGCTAACCAGGGTTACTCCAGCTTAATAAGAATGACTTGCTTGCATTTTTTTAGTGTTCCCCAAAAGAAAAATCAGGAGTCAACAAATCCTGCAGACACTGCAAGTTACACCCTCCATCACTATTATGGGAAGACAATCTCTCTCCCCCCCCCCAAACACACAGATTTGTATATTGCACTAAACATGTTTGTTGCAAAACAGTTGAGGTATTCCTAGTTTAAAAAAATTACAATCTAAAAGAACGTCTATCAAAATCAGAAAAAAAATAAAATGGCTTTCAAGTTAGTGTCTCTTTATTTCTGCTAACTGTAAATATAAACCAGAAGAAATCCAAGCAGATTTTGCCTTCTGTGTAGTTTTAGCTGAGTATTCATGTCCTCCTCTAATTACAACCTAGGGGAAAAGCAAAAGTTACCAATTTCCAGAACAAATGAGCCTTCAAATTGGGGTGGGGGAGGGGAGTCATTAAAAGAGAACACCAGGTTTCAGTTATTGAAGTTTAATATTTGTGAGAAGAAGACTACATACTATTAAATGGCTTGTTGTTCCACTTTTAGTGTTGCGGAGTGGTTGCACAAAGGCAGTCGAAGGGTAAACTGAGACTTAATCCCCTTGAAGGTATGCTGTTTAACCACAATGTATCTGCCACAGAATCAGCAATCCTGCCACAGAATATAGGTCCACTTTGCCGCAGTAAACACGGGACCCTGCCTATAATGATGCCATCAGTCGATTTGCACAGGCCTCACACCATTCCTCCGGTCTCTAAGAAAGCTCATAGGCCATAGCAACCTCCTCCGGACCAGCCCTACACTGCCTCTGCTCCTTAAGCAGATTCCGTAGTAATCAGTGTAGCCCATTACAGAACTAAATGACCAGAGCATCTCTGTTCTCTTTCTTCAGATAGTTAAGGATGATCGACCATATGGGCAAAAGGGTCTGTGCATCTTCCACTTTAGTCTTACATATTCTGAACTATATGGGGCGTATGTTAAAAAAACTGAAAACCCTCTGGACCGCTGCCTTAGAAACAGTGGGCAAAAATGCCACAGTGCCTGGATAAGGACCAGCTCATGACTACCTTCAAAGCCGGGGCCAGTATGAGTAGGCACCTCCTTAGAGTGGGATATAATGCTGTAGATGCCTCTGCCTGCTCCTTTGCCTCTGGAGTCTCTCTTAGGAGACACGCATGGCTCGTAGTGTTGGGTTGTACAGCAGATGTGCAACAGTCTCTGAGTGCCCCTTTCTGAGAGCAAAAGCAGTTCAGAAATGTTCAGGATATATTGAGTGAATTGCAAGCCTCTGGCTGGACCCTGCATTCGGTCCACACCATGTACCACTCTCAGCCTCATGGTCCTCGACGCCGTCCTTTTCGACAGGCATCACACACACCAAAGACTGATCCCAGACAACCTACCAAAGGAAAATGCACCCCGCCTATGCCAGCTTCCTCCGCCACAAAGTCCAGTAGAGTTGCTGCCTCTGGCACTCCCTCAGCTCCCCTTTCCATCTGACTACTTCAAGGGTCTCCTGCTGCCCCCTCCTATCACCGGGGCAGTGGGAGGACATCTGGCACTATAGAAGACCAGGGTTTTATTTAACTCTACAAATTGATTAGCGTTTTGCTCATAAAAGTGCTAAAACATTGTAAAAATGCATAGCACTTGCCTCATTGTGTTTAACAAACATAATACTTCTAGAAAACCTATATAAATACTTTCTGTACAGTTAGTATTGTCCCAGGAAAAAAACTGCTAATCAATTATTTAAAACCCTGGAAGACTATCAAGATGGGTGACTGGGTGCTCCAGCTCATAAATACAGGGCACACTTTAGAACTCATAGCTTACTCTCCGCAGAATCCTCCAAAGGCCAAACCACTATCTACTAGAACACCTACCTGTCCTTCAGAACGAACTCTCCTCGCTTCAGAAAAAGGCAGTGCAACCTATTCCCTTGGGCTCCGAAGGTACAGGTTTCCACTCTCCCTTCTTTCTCATACTGAAGCATACTGGAGGCCGTCGCCTGATTCAGGACTTCAGAGGTTTCAGTCTCTACATACAATACAAAAAGTTCCACATAGTAACTCTACAGAGCCTTCTCCCTTTACTACAGCAAGGGGATTGGCTCTGCTCCCCTGGACATGACACAAACCTTAATATAAATGTACATAAAGCTCACCACAAGTACCTATTCCCTTGGCCTGTCAACACCATTCCACAAACTCCCTGACCCATATTACTCAAGCCTTACCCTCCCTACCCCCTCTGTTTGCCCAGCCATGCCCTGTAGGACTCGTTACTACAACTTCCTGCTAGGTCTACTCATCCTAATCCCCTTCTTCCCTCCCCTCCATTCCCCCCCCCCCGGTTCCTTTCACCAATGACAATGCCATCCTTTGGCCACTTCACCGTTCTTCTAACTGTGCTGTTTTAGCACAGTGCAATCTTTCTGTCTTCAGGTTGTGCATGATTTGAAAATTCGTTCCTCTGGTGTATGGACTTGCTGTAATTGTAAACATTTAAAGCGTTTAGATTTGTAATACCTTTACTCCTCGTGTCAGTGTAAAATGGAACATTTTATGTAATGTTTTTTATGTGTAATTTCCCTGTTTTGACGTGGGACCTTTGAAAAAAGAGCACTTTGCTTAAAGGTTATTTCTGAATGATGAAATAAATAAAACAAAAGTACCTGCGCTTTCAGCTACTGGGCTAACACTACTAGTTCTGGGCTCTGCCTTTCGGTCTGTCCACACCACGAGTATTCACCAAATGCCTGACCATTGTAGCAGTGGCATTCCGATACCATGGTCACTGTCTTCCCCTACCAGAACGATTGGCTTCTCAAGGCCTCGTCCAGAGATCGTTTACTGCAGTCGCTGTACGTAAAGGAGAGTTTAAAATGTGTAAGGGAGGAGGGGATGGATTAAAATGTGTAAGAGAAGAGGGAGACGAGAGAGATAAAGAAGCATCGTGGGTGCAACTACAGGATCCCAAAAACAGATCACTAAGACTGGGGGGTGGTGTACAGGCCACTCTCTTAAACTGAAGGAATGGACAGGGTACTGGCAGAACAGATCAGGAGGAACTGTGGAAAAGGGGGGGTAGTGATAGTAGAGGACTTCAACCTGCCGGGGATGGAGTGGGACACACCTACCACAAAGAGCAGAAGGGAGCAGGTAATGCTCGACGCCTTCCAGGAAAGCTTTCTAGTACAGTTGGTTAAGGAACCAACTATTGAAAGGAACACCTTTGACCTCGTACTGATGAACGGGGAGTGGGTAAGGGATGTGAGGGAGGAGGAACCACAGGGGGGAGTGACCACTGGACAGTATGGCTCCAATTACAAATGGCTAAAGAGAGGATGGCATCTGGCACAAGGGTGCTGGATTTCAGAAATATCAACTTTAAGATGATGAGGGAAGTGGTACAGGGGTTCCTATGCAAAATTCAGCCAGGTATGGACACAGCAGAGGTGGGAACTAAAGACAGGGGATAGTGGAGGCAACAGAAACTTGCAGCAGGGCCCAAACTGAGAAGGCCAGGGGGAAGAAACCCAGCTGGATAAGTAAAGAGGTGCTAGACAGGGTGAGGAAGAGAGGGGCAGCTTACAGGAAATACAGAAAATCGGGGAGGACAGATGATGGGGAGGAATACCCGAAAGAAGTGAAGGAAGTGACCAGGGGGATAAGGGCAGCCAAGGCAGTAAGGGAACTCAGGCTGGCACAGGGCGTGTTTTTTAAAAAAAAAAAAAAGTCTTCTTTAGGTACATTTGGGAGAAAGGAAGCTGTAAGGACCAAACTGTAAGAATTAAGGAGTGGGTGGGATGGGTGTCGGGAGGGGATGAAAAGGCAGAAATACTCAATGACTACTTCTGTTCAGTCTTTACGAAAGAAAAGGAAGGGACGCTACCCATAGTAGGAGGGAGGATAGAAACAGATTGGGGGGGTGACAGATGGAGAAATCACAGTGGAGAGGGTGCTGGAGGGGTTAAGGGCGTTGAGGGTAGACAAGGCTCTGGGACCAGATGGAGTGCATCAGAGAGTGCTGAAGGAGCTGGCCGAGGTCCTGGCAGGACCTTGACAGACTTACTTAATTCATCTCTAGACACAGGATGCATACCGCAGGACTGGAGACTGGCTCACATGGTTCCCCTCCACAAGAGTGAACCCAAGGACGAACCGGGGAATTATGGGCCAGTAAGTCTAAAGTCCATAGTGGGGAAGCTAATGGAGACCATCCTGAAGGATAGGCTAGTGGCACTACTGGAAGTGAACAGGGTGCGGGACAGGAGGCAGCATGGCTTTGTCAAGGGCAGGTCATGCCAGACCAGCCTGGTGGAATATTATGACTGGGTGACTAGGCAGATTGACAGGGGGCCATGCAGTGGATGTCCTGTACCTAGACTTCAGTAAGGCCTTTGATTCAGTACCACATGGGAGACTTGGAATCAAGCTACAGGGCACAGGGGCGGGAGCAAAACTGGTGGGGTGGGTGGAGAACTGGCTAAAAGATAGGCAGCAGAGGGTGGTGGTGGTAGGTGGGGAATACTCATCCCCTAAGCCTGTGGCAAGTGGTGTTACCCAGGGTTCGGTTTTGGGCCCAGTGCTGTTTGGCATATTTATTGCAGACATCTTGGAGGGCATCAGCAGCAGAATTGGCCCATTTGCTGATGACACCAAGATGGGAGCAGTGGTGGATGACCAGGGGGGATGGCAGGGTCTACAGGATGGTCTGACAGATGGCAGCTAGGGTTCAACACAAAAAAATGCATTGTGCTGCACTTCAGAACAAAACATCAGAGGAGAAACTATCTGGAGGGACTGCAGCTGGAGGTAACCGAAATGTTCTGGGGGTGCTCATCACGGGAGCAATGAACAAAAACGCACAATGGAGAAAGGCAGCGGCAATGGGCAACAAAATGCTGGGGTGCATTACAAGGGGAATTACCTCAAGAAGAAGGGCAGTTATTCTACCGTTGTACAGATCGTTGGTTAGACCCCGCCTGGAATACTGCCTGCAGTACTGGCGCCCGTACCTACAAAGGGACATTAGGCTGCTGGAGGCGGTGCAGCATAGGGCAACGAAGATTATTCTGGGCCTGGGGAATTGCCATTTGAGGTCAGACTAAGAGTTAAACATGTACACACAGGAGGAGAGGAGGGACGGGGGATATGATTGAGACCTTCAAATACATGAAAGGGATAATCAAAAGGGATACAGAGGGTCTGTTCAGGAGGAGGGTGGGGAGAGAGACTAGGGTCCATGACATGAGATTGGAGGAGGGTAGATTCAGGAGGGAGATGAGGAGGCATTTCTTTACGGAGAGGGGGGATGGCAAAGTGGAACGTACTACTGACTGAAGTGGTGGCATGTACCACAGTGGAATGCTTCAAGAAGGGAGTGAGACAGGGCAAAGGGGAGGGTAAAGGGAAGCAAGGGGAGGGGACAGCTGGTGAATAGGGAGATCTTACATCGAGAGGGCTCTTGCAGTAGGTAATTACAAATAGGACTGACACCGGCCAGCGGCAGGACCCCACGGAAAAATTTCTAGCCAGCAGTCCCTGGCGAGGGACCGCACCACGTCAGGTGACCGCGCCATACTTATCGCCGGTTAAAGGGCGTCCTGGACCGCCTTCCAGTTCTTTCCGCTGTTGGCTCGTGCAGCAGCCGTGGTAAAGTTTGTGCTTCGTCAGCCCTACCTTTCGCGGTTTTACCGAAAAATAGTTATTCTTCGATCAATCATCAGGTACATCGTCGGTGTATATCGTCCCGTACACCCTCTCGAGCACAAAAAAACAGGCGACTGTGTAGCAGCCTCAACTGCCACACAAGGACGGCCATTCCCTGTGCCTTTTCTGCTCAGGCCCCAATCACCCGGTCGAGAAGTGCCAGCATTGCCTCAACTTCAACGCGCCACCCGTGAACGGCGCCAATAGTCTCTGGAAGCCCATCTCCTCAAGAAAAAGATGTCTTCTATGGAAAAGGAGTTGAAAAAGTTGAGGCAGGCGCTTCATTTCCGAAGGACATTGAAAAGTACAAGGAGAGGCACCGGGAGAAGTCGCTCACGTGCCTCCCGCTGGAGACGAGGGACCAGGTACGCCCCGAGGGATCTGTCGATGGCCGCCTCAAGGTTTTGAGGAGGCATCGCCCGCCTGCCTGGCTGGGTTCGCTGGCGCCTCCGCGAATGGAGAGCCTCTCGCTCCGGTTCGCCACAGGCTTGCGCCTACTGGTGGGGCGACTCCTCTAAGCCGGACATCTCCTCCGACATCTGCATGGAGAGGGTCGATAAGATGCCCGACCTTCAGGGTGGCACATGGCCACTACCCCCAGACCGGCCGATCCTTCCTTCGGCTCGCTCCGGTGAGGGTTCCGTGTCGACGCCAGCTCCTCTGGCGCCCGCCGGGAACTCTCCCTGCCGCACGCCGCTCCTCCGACGGCGCTGGGCGATGGAACCGACGACGGACCCTTCCAAGTCCGGCTGCATCTGGCCCCCGCAGCCTTTGCTGCCGCCTGGGGAGCTGGAGTCACCCCAGCCTGACCCTGGGGATTTCTCTCCTCCATCCCCGGACGATGCGGGGGATCTTCCTCCTCTGTCGGAACCAGATCTGACGTAGGCCCCCTGGACACCGGCCCCGACGCTGGTACCTCTGCAGGTACCTCCGACGCCGGACCCGGCACTGGTTCCTCAGACGCTGGCACTGACGCCAGTTCTACCGGCCCCAGGAGACATCCCGCTTCCGTATGTTCCCTCTCCATCGGGCCCTCCGCCTTCCGGGCCCCTAATGTGGACCGCCGTGAGGCCGCCCGACCGTCCGCTTGCCCGCAGCCCTTCGGTACCCGCCGCCTTATCCGACGCTCGCCTTACTCTGACCACAGTATCCAGCGCTGCAGTACCTGACGCTGGTCTTTCCGCGCCAGACAGATGCTGGTTTCCGCAGCCGGTGTCGATACTCGCTTTTGGGTACAACCTGTACACTTTTCCCCTCCACTGCCCCCCACGGCCGCCGGTGGATCTGCAGGAGACTTGCCTCCTGGTGGCCGAGGCCAAGGCTCAACTCACCAGGGAGGTAGAGAGCCACGACGATGGTGCCGCCACCAGCTCCCGTGACGTCCGAGACGGCACACCTCCTCCACCTCCTTCGACTCCAGAGCTCTTCCTCTGGGTCCAGAGAGGGCAGGACACACGCCATTGGGTACCACCCTATGAACTGTTCCTCCCCGAGTCGCGTAAGGAGTCTTATTCTTCTTCCTCTTCTTCTTCCCTCTCAGATTCCTCGGACTCCGAGGGATGCTCCGAGAGAGAGACGACGAGCCCCGCTCTCCATCTAAACCCCGGCAGAGGACCCCTCTGAAGTCTCCTCCGGAGGATCCATCTTTCACGGAGTTGCTTAGAAAAATTAAGGAAGTACACCAGTGGCACTCTTTGTAACCAGATCCTCAGCGACTTAAACTTGCTGAACATCTGGATCTGCCCGTGACAGCTCCAACATTAGTACCACCCTGGATTGAGCCTCACGCCGACCTTGTTACCACGATTTGGAAACGACCGTCGGCATTAGCCCCACTTCCCAGGAAGTCAAACAGGCTATACCAGGCTCCTGAGGGTGTGGACTACCTAGACTCTCACCCTTGAGCCGACTCTGTCATGATTAGCGCCGCTCATGGCCGGTCAGCACATCCAAAACATCTGAGCTCGTCTCCTCCTGATAAGGAATCTCGCCTTCTGGACCAGTATGGAAGAAAGATTTATGCCTCCTCCACACTGGGAATTCGGGCCCTGAATTACGTCGCCCACATGGGGAATTACCAGAAGGCTGTCCTTACCCAGGTGGAATCCAAGCTGGACTCCTTGCCTGACTCCCAGGTCAAACAGGAGTTAGCCGACCTCGTCCGTTCTGCTTGATCGGCCAGTCGCCACATTTTGCGGGTGACATACGATGCAGTGGACATTCGCCGTGGGTCTACGGCGTCATGCCTGGCTCCGCGTGTCAGGTTTGGTCCCGGAGGTGCAATCCGCTATTCAGGAAGCACCTTTTGGGGTCAGTGCTGGGTGATGTCAAGGACATTATCACCAATTTCAGAAGGGGACGCTCTGAACCATGGATTCCATGTACCGGCCCCCAACAACAGGCAGCGCCGTCCTTTCGTGAGACTGATTCAGCCAAAGGCGAAACCACAGGAAGGCGGCCACCAAACGCCGGCCCCCGCCGCTGTTAAGCCCTCACCAAAAAGCAGCAGGTGCTTCAGCTGCGCGCTGTCCACACCGCCTGATCCTTTCCTCCTCCCACCGCCTGGACTTCCCAGAGGGAACTGTAGGAGGGAGGTTTTCCCTCCAACTTCCAGGATGGGAGAGGATAACCACGGATTATTGGGTGCTTCAGCTTATAGCGGAAGGGCATTCCGTAGAGTTTCTTCAGAAACCACCCCGCCACCCATCCCTGAAGTCGTCCTATTCAAGGGAACATCTTCCTTTGGTCCGGGAAGAAATCTCGACCCTACTCACAAAGCAGGCGATAGAACCCGTGCCCCTTCATCTTCAAGGGACGGGTTACTATTCTCATTTCTTCCTGGTCCCAAAGAAGACAGGAGATCTCAGACCCATTCTAGATCTCAGTTCCTTGAATCTTTATGTGGAATACAAAAGGTTCAGGATGCTTTCTCTGCAGAGCCTTCTGCCCCTCCTTCGGCCGGGTCAATGGCTTTGTGCACTGGATATGCAGGATGTCTATCTGCACATTCCCATTCGCCTTTCTCACCGCAAGTATCTTCGTTTTGCTTTCAGGTGACCACCACTATCATGCCCCTTTGGTCTATCCTCGGCCCCCGAGTATTTACCAAATGCCTGGCTGTGGTAGCGCCCACCTCAAGTGACAGTGAGTACAGGTGTCTCCTTACCTGACGATTGGCTCCTGGCGGCCTTGTCCAGGGAGGAACTCCAGCGTTTTTTCTCCCTCACCCAGCAAGTTTTTACTTGCCTGGGTATTACCATCAACCATTCCAAGTCTCATCTGGATCCTTCCCAGAGGCTACAGTTCATCGGGACTATCCTCCATATGACCGCGAGCAACGCCTTCCTCCCTCCGGACAGGGCGGCCTCTCTTCAAACCCAGATTTCCCTGCTATCAGAATGCAGGAAGATCTCGGCCAGGTCAGTCCTCCGTCTTCTGGGGCTCATGGCGGCTGCTATTCCAATGGTCCCCCAAGCTCGACTCCACATGGGATCTCTCAGTGGACTCCTCGCTCCCAGTGAGATCATCTTGTGGATGACCTAGATCAATTAGTTCTGATCTCATCGCCAATGGCGCGAGACTTGCAATGGTGGATGGTTCAAGAGAACCTGTTTCGGGGGGTTCCCTTCTTTCATCCTCCCCCCTCCCAGACCCTGACTACAGACACGTCAGGCGAAGGGTGGGGAGCCCATTTAGGTCTTCATCGGACCCAGGGCTCCTGGTCCAAGCTGGAACAAGCTCTCCACATCAATGTGCTCGAGCTTCAGACTGTGTTGTACGCTCTCCAGGCCCTTCACCAGTACATCCTCCCGGGCCACCTAGCCGTCCAGATGGACAACATGTGTGTGTAGTGTGGTACATCAACAAACAGGGAGGAACTCTGTCCTACCCTCTGTGTAGGGAGGCAGTGAGGGTTTGGGATTGGGCAACACAACACGACCTTCACCTAACAGCGATTCATGTTCCAGGAGTCGACAACACTCTGGCAGACAAGCTAAGCCGCTCCTCTGCTCTGGCACACGAGTGGGAACTGGACCAAGGGGTACTAGACGATATCTTTCAGCTTTGGGGGACTCCACAGGTAGACCTGTTCACCTCTCCCCAAAACGCAAAACTTCCCACCTTTCGCCGCTGCTCCAGAGCGGTATGCTTGGAATGACGCCTGTCTCTAGACTGGAAGGACAGATTCGTTTCATGCTTTTCCCCAATTCCTCTCATCCCACGTAGTGTTACAGAAACTAACCACAGAAGGAGCGAGAATGATTCTGGTCGCCCTTTCTGCCCAGGCAAATCTGGTTCTCTCTTCTACAACAATATTCAGAGGATCCTCCTTCCTCTTCCTCTATCTCGAGGTTTGCTGACCCAGGATCAGGGGACCCTGGTCCATCCAGGCCTCAAGTCCCTTCAACTACATGCATGGCTCCTGCAGACCTAGCCCAATCCCGTTTTGGTGCGTCTCCAAAAGTGGCTGAGATTTTAGTGGAGGCTAGAAAGCCCTCCACCAGGTCCACTTACTCCATGAAGTGGAAGAGATTCTCTATTTGGGCAGCCTCTAAGAACGTGGAACCTTTCTCCTGTTCAGTGGCTTTTCTGCTGGAGTACCTTCGTCACCTATTCGACCTGGGTCTCAGTCATTCCTCCCTGAAGGTTCACATGGCAGCTATCTCAGCCTACCATGTCCCCTTCACAGATAAAGCTTTCGCTCAACTGGAGGTCTCTAAGACCTTTCTCATAGGGGACCTCCACCTGAGGCCCCCCATCCGTACTCCTGCGCCCCCTTGGGAGTTGAATTTTGTTCTCGAGAAACTTACTCTTCCCCCCTTCGAACCTACAGCTTCTGCAGATTTGAAATTTCTTTCGTGGAAGATGCTCTTCTTGGTGGCCATTACTTCGGCTCGAAGAATCTCCGAGCTTCAGGCCCTGATGTGCAAAATCCCCTACTTGATTTTTCACAAAGAACGAGTTGCTCTTCGCACAAATCCTAAGTTTCTACCTAAAGTAGTTGCAGAGTCTACCTTAAATCAGTCCATAGAGCTACCTGCCTTTTTTACGCAGTACTCTAATCAAGGGGAATATTTACTTCACACTATGGATGTTCACCGGATTCTGAGATACTACACCAACAGGACGAAGGATCTCAGAAAGACTGATCAGTTGTTCGTCTCTTTTGCTTACAAAAGGGAAGGCAGTGCTATTTCCAAGCAATGCCTGTCAAAGTGGTTGGCTCATTGCATCACTTTCTGTTATAAGTACAAGAAGACCCTTCCGGGTCAAGTTAGAGGTCACCCACAAGAGGAGTAGCGGCCTCATGCTTGTTTCATGAAGTGTCTCGCGGCAGACACATGCGCTGTTGCCACCTGACTTCCGTCCATACCTTTGCTAAAACACTACAGTTTGATATTGCCTCTCGCCATAGAGCAGGCTTCGGATTGGCTGTTTTGCAAGGCCTCCTGTCTTGAGGCTTGCACGGCTAGGGCTACTTTTTAGAGTAGTTCCCTCCTCCCGGTGCCTTTCCTTTGTTCCAGACTGCTTGGGATTCAGTCCTATTTGTAATTACCTTCTGCAAGAGCCCTCTCAGTAAGATAGTACAGTTATGCAAGAACTTACCGTAACAGTAGATCTTCTAGAGGCTCTTGCAGTAGTGTACTTCTTCCACCCTCCATCCCCTAGGCTTTTCAGCTCCTTTTCCAGGAATGGAAACATCCGCTTCTCTCTCGTCGGCCTTCCTGGCCAGAGCGAAAGAACTGGAAGGCAGGCGTCTGGGACTGCCCTTTATACCGACCGTCAGAGGGATGCCGGTCACTGACGGGGGCAGTCCTCGCCAGGACTGCTAGCTAGAAATTTTTCAGGTCTCTGCCGCCGGCTGGCGTCAGTCCTATTTGTAATTACCTACTGCAAGAGCCTCTCTCAGATCTACTGTTACGGTAAGTTCTTACATAACTGTACTTTAGCTGCATTCATGAGCAACCTAGATAGACCATAATGGCATTTTGCTGCGGCAATTTTCATATGTTCATATCCTTGCACCTCTTCTCTCAACTTGGTATAACTGTCAGTGAAGCCAAGTCACTTATGATGCCCTCTCAGCATCTGCAGTACATAGGGACTGTCCTGGATACCTCCCTGGGCAAAGCATTTCTATCGGAGAACAGGGCACAGAAGCTGAGGGTTCGGGTGCATCAGTGTCTAAACACCAATGTCACTGCCAGACAGTCCCTACAGTATTGGGTTATATGGCAGTGACCATCACCACAGTTCTGTATGCCTGGCTACATATGAGACCAGTTCAGTGGACATTGAGAGCTCAGTGGAACCAAAAGATGGACAATCTAGAGGCCACTGTTCGCATCACCCCATCCTTGCAGAAAGCTCTAACTTGGTGGCTCGACCCACTCAACTTAATTGGAGGTCTTCCTTTCCAAACTGGGCTGGAGAGACCATCTTGGTGATCACCAGTCCCAGGGTCGCTGGACACCCAACAAAACTACAGTTCACATCAACATATTGGAGATGCAAGCGGTATGCAATGCTCTGGAGGCATTCCAGCCTTTTCTCTCACAGGAGCCCATGCTCATTCAGTCTGACAATCTCAGTGGCTTACTTTATAAACAAGCAGGGAGGCACCAAATCACATGCCCTATGCTGGTAGACTCTGAGGGTGTGGAGGAGAGCACTGTCATTCCACCTACACCTGGTGGCAGTCCATGTTCCAGGAGCGCACAGCACAGTAGTGGATCATCTCAACCGCCATTCACAATCCAACGAATGGGAGCTAGCCTCAGACATTGTCCACCACATATTCCACCTCTGGGGCATGCCAGAGATCGATCTCTCAGTGCCAGGCTCCCAGACTTTTGCTTAATTCACCCGGACCAGGAAGGCTACTGCCGAGATGCTTTGTCCATGCTTTTTCTCCCTTCCTCTCATACAGACAGCTCTAATAAAGTTGCAGTTGGAAGGAGCAATCATAATTGTGATTGCCCCTTATTGGCCCCGCTAAATCTGATTTCCTCTCCTACAGCAGCTATTGGTTGTAGAGCTGATTCCCCTACCCATTCACCCGGACCTTCCGATACAGTGGAATGGGACCCTCCTGCACTCAAACCTCAAGTCCCTTCGTCTTCATGCCTGGCTCCTGAAAATGTAGTTATTGACAGACATAAAGTTACGCCATCTGTCGCAGGAGTTTTACTTTCCTCCCAAAAACCATCTACAAGGGGAACCTACACCTCAAAATGGAAAAGGTTTGCTCACTGGGCAGGGGGAAAGAGCATAAACCCCTACTTCTGCAAGGTGGCAGAGGTCCTTGATTACCTTTGCATCCTATCAGAAAGGGTCTATGATATTCCTCTTTCAGTTTGGTGGCCATATTGGCCTTCCACGTACGAGTCGGCAACCCTAGGGTTACCCAGCTTGATATCTTGAAAATGTTTCTTCAAGGCTTATTGCACATAAAGCCTCCAGTACGTAACCTGGTCCCTCCTTGAGATTTGAACTTTGTTTAAACAAAAAAAAAAAAAAAGTTGACCCAATCCCCTTTTGAACCAGCTGTGATTTGCAATCTACGCTTTATGTTGTGGAAAGTTATTGTTAGTAGCAGTTACTTCTACTCGAAGAATTTCTGAGCTACAGGCTCTTATGTGCAACACGCCTTATTTAGCTTTCCATAAGGATAGGGTCTCATTAAGAACAAATTCTAAATTTCTATTGAAGGTAGTATCAGAATTTACCCATAACCCATCTATTAACCTTCCCATGTTATATGCAGAGCATGCCAATCCAGGGAAGCATTTCTCCACACTTTAGATGTACATAGAATATTAAGGTAGTACGCTGCTCAAACCAAAGACTACCACAAAACGAAGCAGCTCTTTGTTTCTTTTGCCACAGGAAAAGAGGGTCTACCGGTCTCTAAACAGACATTGTTGAAATGGCTGGCCAACTGTATCACTTACTGCTATAATAATTACGAAACACCACCGCCAGTGAATGTGAAAACACATTCCACTAGAGCCATGGCAACTTCCTCCGCTTGCTTTAGAGGCGTCTCCATTTCAGAGATCTTCACCGCTGCTTCATAGTGGACAGTACACACATTCACTAAACTTTGCAGCCTTAACATAGCCTCCAAAAGGAGCACTGACTTTGGTAGAGCTGTTCTACAAGGTCTCCTCTTATAACCTCCCAGCCGTCCCATCCACATCAGCCAAAACTGCTTGGGAATCCATCCCAAGAGTGTGACCTGCTGCAAGAGATACCCTTGAAGCTAGTACGATTACGTACTTACCGTAACAGTAGATCTTCGATAGGATCTCTTGCAGCAGGTAATAATGTCCCTCCCGCCATCCCCCTCCTTCTCTTAGAGCCAACTTTCTGTTCCACTCTTATGGGGTGGGTCCTCTACAAGCTCTCCTCAGTCCCCCTCGGAGTGCAGTGTCGCGACCTGGTCTCTGGCAGGGAACTGAGGAGTCCTCACGGCTGCCCACGTATTTATACACGTAGCTACGCTGACGTTGCCGTGGGCAGACCCCAGACACACTGCAAGCAGAAGCTGCCGTGCATGGAGTGCCCTCCGGCAGTATACTCCCCAGAGTGTGGCCTGCTGCAAGAGATCCTTGAAGATGTACTGTTACAGTAAGTGCGTAACTACTTTAGTGAACTTGGGCTCAAATGAAAGTAGTTGGTGGGAGCCAGCATGCAGATGAAGATTTAAGTTATGAAGCTAGAATTCTGCTGCTCATGCTGCTGGCTCCCACCACTCAAAAGCTACAGTGAGAATACTTCAGTATTCTTACTGTAGATCGAGGTCACAAAAATCAGTGATATGTGCCACAAAATATCCTCACAAGCATTGGTTAAATGTGCATTTATATTGTATATGCTGCCCCATACTAGAAATATTATTTTTCGTTAGTGCCTATTTGACCTGACCCAGTTGCATCATGAGTGACAAAGCCACGAGTGATGTCATCAGGTCAGTTGGCACGTGAACAGAAAATATCAATATTTCCAGTGGGGGGTAGTGTATTCCATTTATGCCATACCTCCAAAAATGTGAAAACTTTGAATTTCCTGCCACTTTTTGCTGATTTTATAAAAAAAAAAAAAAAAAAATCTAAATGGTATGTATAAGTGAAACACCATTCATTTTGTAGATATTTTTGTGCTGAACAAATTTTGTGCTTGACACTACCATGTTATCATTTTTCGTTTTAAAGTTATTTGCATCTGAATATGGTTAGTACTGCTACTGAGGCTGAACGTTCTAAATTGAGAATTGTGCTGATATATTTTGCCACAAATGGACCTACATTGAGAATTGAGAGCCGGCGAATTTCTGGCGTAGTTGCCAAATCTGCCTCTGAGGCTCATTTTGCGAAGTTGTCCAGTTTAATTAAAAATTTGTCATTTGTAACCTCGGCGTGCATGAAGTTGTACAGCGGGCTATTGGCAATATCCTGGTGAGAATTGTCTTGGAAAACATTTTTTTATTTATTTGTGTCTAGGATTACAAAAGTACCTTTGAGCCAAGGCTCTTTTACAAAGGTTCCACGTCATGCTGGTTACAGGGTAACAGACACTAAAACATAAAACAGTTACAGGTACATGGTTTTAGACAGTAACCGTGCTTGACAAACCAAATCGGACTGAGTGATGAGTAACTCAAGAAACAATAGGAGGAAGAGGGCAAGAAGGGGAGAGGGCTGAGGGTAGGGGAAGGCATAGGTGTAGAGGTTCAGAGTGAGGCAGCTGAGGGGCCTTGTCAGGACAGACACAGGGCAAGTGCATTAGAAGTTGCATTGGACAGGTAAGTGCAAGAAGAGAGGGAAGAAGCTGACACCTATAAGGTCAGAAGCAGCGTAGGGAATGAAGATATTATGGGGTGCAAGCACAGGTGGAGGTGCCAGTTATGGAGTGGCGGAGTTTATTTATTTATTTTTTTTTTTGGAACGTTCCAAGCGTTGCTGTGGATGAGGTGTCACTAGAGAGCTCATTCAGCCAACTCGGAGCACTGTATGCAAAAACCATCCGCCTTGGGACGGCAGCTGGGGATGTGAAGGATTTGGGGCTTAGAGCTCCTGGTGTTGCGGTTGGTGATTTTGGGTTTGAGGAGGGTGCTGACTCCTGTTGGTGCCTTTCCCATCATGATTTTCTTAGCAGTGATGCAGGTGTGGTATTTGATTTGGTTGTTCAGTTGCAGCCAGCATGTTTTGGAGTAGAGGTCGCAGGTGTGGGTGAGACGGTGCGAAGCAGTAACGAGTTGGCAGGCTTGATTGAGGGAAGTCTAAATACGCCTGAGACATGAGGTTGTGGCAGATCCATAGATAATGAGACTGTAGTCAGTGATGCTGATGATGGAGCTCTGGATGGTTATGGACAGAGCTTCTGGGGTTAGATGTTTCCTATGTCGGAATAGTAGGCCCATCCTGGTGTTGGCTACTTTTGCCACGTTATTGATGTGTGGGACATGGAAGAGATTACAGTCGAGGGTGAAGCCAAGGTATTTGAAGGTATGAACTTGTTTGAGGGTGATTCCTTGCTTGGTTTTAATGGAGAGCTGATATTGTTTGTGTTTGTTTTGGGAGCTGCAGAAGATCATGGTCTTTGTTTTTTTTCTGGTTAAATATGTCTGTGTTTTGTGAACCAGTTTTGGACTGCAGAGAAGGCCTGTTGGAGGTTACCTTGTAGATGGACTGGAACATGGTGGGATGTCAGGATGACAGCATCATCCGTGTAGAGTAGGATCTGTTCAGGGCAGAATTGTGGCAGTGAGTTCAGAAAAAGGCTGAAAAGGAGGGGGCCCAAGATTGAGCCCTGTGGGACACCGGACCGGACTGGTTTTTGGTCTGTGAGCGCCAGCAATTCTCACTCTTTGGGAGCGGTTGTCTAAGTAGCTTTTGAACCAGTTCAGAGTTAGGTGAGAGCCCTGCTAGTCGAAGCTGGGCAAGTAGGAGATTGTAGTTGACAGTATCAAAGGCTTTAGTTAAGTCGGTGAAGGTGGACCCAGTAAGATGACTGTTATCGAGTGAGTGAGTGGATTGCACCAGTGAATTCAAGTAGCGCCGTGGAGGTGCTATGACCTTTTCTAAAGCCATGTTGTTCCTTGCACAGAATGTTGTGATTGTCTAGGAAGTCTGTGAGCTGGTCTGACACAATCCGTTCTAGGGCCTTGGAGAGTGGAGGTAGGATGGAAATTGGACAGTAATTCTCAGTAGCTGTTTTGTCACCACTTTTATGAATTGGGGTTACCGTGGCAGATTTCCATAAGTTGATTCGCTTCTTTAGGTCCCCGGCGATACAAGCCAAATATGAAGTCAGACCGTACTGCACAGTGTTGGAAGGATTGTGGTTGCTCTCCAGCTGCACTGGGTCACATACTGGGGGACTACCCGGTCCTGGACAGATTTCGGGGGGAACTGCAACAAGCATTACTTACTATATTTAATCCTGACTTGGTACTGACCCCGTCCATGTATTTCTTTATGGATGTGCACCAAAGGGGGTATAGAGACACAAATAGAGAAACTCATGAAGGTGGCTTTTCTGGCAGCCCAAAAGGCAACCACCAAAAATGGCTCACTAAGCAAGCACCTGACCTCTTTCAATGGCATGAGATCATGATCTCAACTCATAGAATGGAAGCTCTAACAGCCATGATAAATGAGACAATCACAGTTTTAGATTGTCTGGAGAAGATGGGTATTGTACATATCAATAATTACGAACGTTGTACCCTAGAGAATTTTAGTAATCTAGATTTTTGTCAAAGGTAATAGGATCAACAGTTACATTTGTTAACACTTTGGTTTTAATCAGGTCTGCCCAGCCGTGTCCCTCTCCTGGCCTTTCCCTCACCCTCCTGCCATCCCTCAGTCTCCCTTTAGCATGCCCCACCCCCACCCCTGGTCCTTCATTTTTTCTTCCCAGCTTTTGTGTCCCGAGACTATAACTTAAACTGATAAACTATCGTTGTAGTGTCCTATGTTTGTTTTATGTGTACTGTGATTTAATTGTGGTATGTCACATAGTTGTATGTATTATGTTTCTGAAAAAGAAATGAAAAATAAAGTTTAAAAATAAAAAAGTAACTTTGCCATGCTTTTTTTTTTTTTTTTTTTTTAAACGTAGATTTTTTTGCCCTGGTTTTTCTCCTGGTCCCTTGTCCTGGCCACGTGCGTGCAGAGGCATGCGCACGCTGTGGTACTACCCTCCCACTGATTTTGCAGCCTGTTCACCTGCACTGCTTGTGGATCTCCATCTGGGGGCAGTGGAACTACGATGGGCAACAGGGTCCTTCCCGGGAGAGGAGAGCTACCTTGCAGTTGCTCAATCCTGCTCCCCCCTAATGCTCGGCTCTCCAACAAGCTGCCAAGCTTGTTCCTAACCTGATCGCCGGCATGACATGAAGTAAGGCATTCAAAAGTCATTAATTTTATTTTTTGGGTACAACTTGCACTTAAAAAAAAAAATACACAAATGGCAAATTCACAATTAATTTGCCTGGTGTCTAGTGCCCCTCCCCCAATAGCCGATCGTCAGCCCGATATATAATTAAATGCCCTGGTGCCTAGTGGTCTCTCCCCCCATGTAGCTGATCACCGAATGTTGAATAATTTAAATTTATGGTGTCCCTCCCCTTGCTGATGGTGGCAAGATGTACAATTATATCTTATATTCCTGGTGTTAGTGGTCCCCCCACACCATTGCTGGCCCGCTGTTCAATTAATTCTCTGGTGTCTAGTGGTCTCCCCCGCAATTAGTGCTTCTTTCCCCACCATTCCGGCTGTCTCGACTGAGCTGTCTATGAATGAATGCTTACTTGTACAAGTCTACCACTAGACACCAGGGAATTTAATGATATATCGGGCCAACGATTGGTTGGGGGGATACTAGAGACCAGGGAATTTAATTCATGCAGTGGTCGCGATCGCTATTTGGGGAACTACTAGACACCAGGGAAATTTAATGATACATCAGGTTGACTATTGACTATGGGGAAGGTGCCACTACAGACACCAGGGAATTTAAGTTCCTGTGAATGCCGTCAATCCGGGGGCACTAAAAAAAATTCTCAAAATGCCGTGTTTTCGAACTCCGCTAGTGGAGTTCAAACTCTGCATTTTGCAGAGTTTTTTCTAAGGGGGGGTGCACCCAAAGTTGGGACTTTACAGAGCAAATTAACTTTGCAAAATAAGGGAAATCTGCAAATTAGTTCTTGAAGCGGAGTTTCCCAACTTCGCACATCTCTAATTCAGAATATCACTGATGTTCTCACTGTAGGTCCATGCGTGGCAAAAATAACACTGTTTGCCACTTTGTATTCTCACAGGTATGGCATAAATATATTTATGCAATAGGTGTGGACTCAGAAGCCATTGTATAAATTAATGCATTTCCCAGCCCTTGTATACATTTTATATATGGGATACACTAACCCCTTACTGGAAATATTGCCAGTATTTATTTTGTTCGAGTGCCAATCGACCGATAACATCACGAGTGGCGAAGCCACGAGTGATATCATCGGGTCAGTCAGTACAAGAACAAAATATATAACCAATATGTCCGGGGGGGGGGGTAGCATATTCTATTTATGCCATACCTTTAAAAAAGTGAATAAAAATAATTTCTTGCCATTTTTTGCTGATAAAATAAAAAACCAAAAGGTATCTATAAATCAAACTATGCTCATTTTGTACATATGTCCTGATCAACTTTTGTGCTCAGTTTGCATTTTTGTTGCAAAAAGTAAAAAAAATTAATTTCAGTTTTGCCAATTATAAAAAAAAAAAAAACTAAATGGTGCCTATAAATGAAACACCACTCATTTTGTAGATATTTGTGCTCTGAACAAATTTCGTGCTCACAGTACCATGCTGTCATTTTTTCATTTTAAAGTTATTCACCTTAAAATATTGTTAGTACTGCTATGGAGACTGAACATTTTAAATGAGTTCCGAATGAGCCAGTCAGGACCTACTATAGGTATATTTGGGACCTAGAGTAAGGGTACTTGGATATTCTCAGTCTAATTCCCAAGGAAGGAAAATATCAGCAATATTGCCTTTAATATACTCACAGATATGGCATAAATAGATCTATAGCAGACGCAGCATCCTGTGGCCAAGCCCCCACCCTCCTGCTGGTCTGTTGGCACTACTTAATCTCATTAAACAGCCTCAAGCACACATAGCAGTGAAGTTAGATGTGCCACAAAAACAAATGTACACAGCATCACACTGCACTGTTTTTAGACAGGATCCACGTGCCTGACCACCCTACTTCCCTTTTTATTCAAACTGCAATTTTTCCTTGTTTATAATCACCCTTCAGATTAGGTCCCATGGCCACCCACCCCCCCTGCCCCCAGGGCTTCAGCACGAACTGCTGTGCCACTTAAATTCTGTTTTGATCGTCTTTTAATCATTGGTACACAGACATTCATTACATCTCTAAATTCACATGACTCCCTCCTTCTCGGTACAGCTGCCTTCACTGCACATGTTGACTGCTGCCGCTCTCTGGAACTTGCCCTGCTCCTTCACAGACATCCAAGCAAAGGACTGCAAACTTAAAATAAAATTGGAAAGGGGACGGTTTAGGAGGGAGATGAGGCACTACTTCACAGAGAGAGTGGTGGTGTTGGAATGCACTGCCGGAGGAGTTAAGCCTGAAAGGGCAGTGGATAGCTTTAAGTGGGGTTGGGATTGCATCAAGGGCAGGGTTAGTACAGACAAGAACACACGGGGGGGTGGAGACCAGGAAAGAGGAGGAAGGGAGGGGTTTGGGTGGGTGGGCGTGTAGTGATATGAAACTAAGAGCTGCACAATCGGGCAGTCTTGATAGACCTGTGGGCCTTTTTCTGCCTACAGTTTCATATGTATATTCGTATATAAAAGTAAAAAAAGATGAAAAATCAACTTTAGTGTTTTTAAGCTTTTTATTATAATAGATTTTTACCAATTATGGTTTAACGTCATTGTCTTCTACTTATTTGTTTTATTTACTTTCCCCGGCTGTTGGTTTACTAAATATTGTAGATAATGCAGCAGTTATTTCACGGAGTCTTTCAAAAATGTATCCGACTCTTCCCCTGCTCACTGCACAATTGCTGTTTGTGACATCACAATCTGTTGTCATGGGGAGCACTATGATGTCATAAAACCAAGACACTGTGAGGTTAACAGGGGAGAGGCAGATGTTTTCTATACAGATTTTTTTTAGCTGGACTACCAAGAGATACTGTAATCTTGGAAAGGAACACTGAAAATGGAAAAAAAAAATTATTCTCTAGCAAATTATAGCAGCTGAAACATTCTATTTATGAAAACTATGGTGAAATGCAGAGTTGCTTTTTAATTCCCAATTGTTGGAGCCACCTCCTTCACACACAGAGGTGATGCCAAACAACCAACTGCTTGCTAAACTAAGACACCATCTTTTTGGAAAAAGTTCTCAAAATGGCTTGCTTAGCCAATCAATGAGACATAGCAACGCCAGTGTCATGACTTGGCATCCGTGGCAACAGTGCTTCTCAAAAGTGGAGAAGCAGTGCTTCACCAAAGACCCGAAGAAACTTGTAAATTAAAAAAGAAAACTAGAAGTTTTAAAAAAACAAAACAAAAAAAAACACAAGGTCTCTGCCTATTGCAGAAATGAAATGCACAGCTGGGCCCTCGTTGAATAAATGATTTATTTTCACTCGAGCTGTTTGTCCTTAGGCACATCAATCATGGCTTATGCTACTCGTGAGGTTACCCAAGGTCAAACAGCTATGTGAAAATAAATCATCCATCCACCCACCCACTATTCTGTGTTTCACTCTTTCCTCTGCTTTGAATGCCCAGAGTGCCAACGTTATGTGGAACAGCATTGTCATTTTTGTCTCTGTATAGTTTCCTCCTGCATTAAACTGGCAAAATGAATTGTGCAGATGGATCAGAATATTGCTCCCTGGCTCAAGTGGTGTCTTGATTTAAAAATAGTTCCCTGAAAACAAAGGAAAAAGCAGCACTCGCCTCTTCCTCTGATTTGAATACACCTTTTCAGTAGCTGGATGCAAACAGTCTTTCTGTTCTACACAAAAGCGGCAAAATAGGCAGGCATGGATGGACAGTATAGTGCTCGCACACGAATGCGTATAGTGTGTAAAAGAACTTTTAACTTTTCATGCCAAGTACTTCATCAGAGGTAAAATGAACACTTCAGTACCACACTCGAGGGCCCTGCCGTGAGTGCCAAGTCAGTAAGAGCTAAGTTGGGGGGGGAGGTGACATTAGAGGCACTGAACCGGCAAATCAAAAGAAAATAAATTTTTTTTTTTATCTCCTCCTTTACTGCCCTCTGGCGCTTGCCTCAGTTGCTCCCCCTACACTGTCTGCCTTATGCAGTTCATCCCCATGATCTGAACAGACTGCCCCAGAGTGCACACCACCTTATGGTTAAAGCTCCTCCAAACTGTGCTTTTGGGTCATGGCAAGGCCCACTGCAGTTCCATGAGGCTGGGGAGGAGCCAGGTGAGATTTACTGGGGAGGTGGTCTGGGGTTAGGAGCGACGTCTGCCAGCCAGAGGCGCCCCCCCCCCGAGCTGATTTGTCACCTTTCTACTGTGTTGCCAGCAACTCCTGCAGCGACAGCCAGGGTGTCTGTTGCACGGTCACTCCGTGACCGTGCCTCCCTTTAGGCAGCACAGGACAACGAACATTTAGAACTCCTTTTATTGAACATACTGAAGAGACCATTTCCAGGAAGATTAGTACATGGGATCTGTATTAGGATGCTAGGAGAGAAGAAATATCCACATTTTTTCTTTGTACATCTCTCCAAACGATTCACACACATTCTAAAGCCTCTGTCTCTGTAAGAGTATCATGGGTATGCAAATTCCAGCTGTCCAGGCTTCATCAGAACAAACATCACTGTACAGCTGATACAGTATAGGCTGAGAGTTGACAAGAAACAGACATGCATGTTGTCCTCTTGGGACTCCTCGGTGTACTACTGTCCTTGTCTCTGCCAGTTTCCCAGTCGGAGCTACAAGGAAATGGTTGTTTAGAACACACTGAGTCTGCCAAAGAAGCAGTTTGCATGAAGAGTATTGTACGGAATCTGTACGAGGATGCTAGGAGAGAAGAAATATCCAAATTGGTTTTTGGCATCTCCCCATGATACCCACAGTGCCTTTCACTGGGATTGTTTCTTTAAAGTGTGTTTGTGGTTTGTAGAGATCCACAATAACCAAATAAATTAGATATTTCTTCTTTCCTTTTTCACTCTGGCACAGTATTTCTGCTAGATTGTGCCTGATTTTGCTACAGGGTTTACTCCTGTACCCCCACCATAGCACCAGCACAGTAGTGGCAACACCACACTTAACACCCTCTGACCGTCCTCCAGTGGAGGGACCATTACCAAACATCGTCATAGTTTGATAATTTCGCTGTGTGTGTGTGTGTGTGTGTGTGTGTGTGTGTGTGTATCCTCATAGCGTTCCTCAGGATGCAATAAACTTGCTGTAAGGTGTTACACGAGGTCCCTGCACCCTTATTGGTAACCCTAAAGGTACACCATAGACAGCTAGCATTTAGGTATATGTTATACTAACATATAGGGCTAAGGGCATCTACCGTATAAGAGTAGATGTCGGGGTATGTATGCATATTATTGTTATACACTTTACTTTCTAATATATACATGTGTTTCTTGCTTACAAGATGTTAGGACATCTGTGTCCTTGTAATGGTTACGATATGAGTCGGCATTGCCATCTTCTAATAATTTGTATTACACGGCTATGTACAAATAACTGTACCTCTGTTTGTACAAAGTGATGACTATTACAAAATTGTATAATATCTTGGACTGAGGAGCCACCTCTAATTTAGCTAATAGGGCTCATCTCTGTAACTAGAAATGTTTCCATCTTACAGTAACCATGGTAATTATCATAGGTATATAATGCAAGACATTACGTCTTCTACCTAAGAGACCCCAGGAGACACGGAGATTTCTCAAGGTATAGGGAATGTTTAGCATTGTCTCCCAGTTAGTATTGGTAAGAACTGCTTAGGGCAACTGTGATTATCCTTTTGGTAGTAATAAACAAGCTTTATTACTCTTATGCAATGTGTCTGTGATTCCTTGCATGCCCATTATTGACAAGAACCTAAGAGTAAGGTTTAAACCTCCTAACAAGGGCAACCAATGCCCTGTCGTGTCTTGTTGCAGTAAAACATCTGTAGTGTAACCAACACACGTGTGTCTTGTTGCAGTAAAAACTACAGTAGTGGGCCGGCCCGGTGGGGCTGAGGGTTGGCTAAACACCACACCTCATGCATGACCCGGATTGAGAACAAGCTGGGAGTGGCGGGGGGCGGGGAGATTGAGCGTCCGGAGGACTGCTGTCTCTTCCTGGGGAGGGGGTGCTGCTCGCTCACCGAGCGACCTCTGGTGGTAGCCAGGGGTGCACCGATGAGCAGCACGGTGAAACGCCAGGAGTGGGCGGAGTCACGGCATTACGTTGCCTCGCTAGCTATGCTCTGGAGGGATGGGAAGGGAAAGAAAGAATCAAAAACCCTCCACCTGGGGATAGATGAAGGCACTACGGCCTTCTCCGTCCACACTCCCAAATCCGGGCCATCTCCATTCTGGGGGCGTCAGGCTCCTTGTCCTTCAAGATAGAGCATCCGGGGCTGATGGGGCAGCCCTACCTCCGGAGGGTTCAGACCCGGAGGTGGTGCTTGACGTAATGGAGAGAGGGGAATGGTTACGACGGGAGGTAGAGGCTGGTAGCCCACAGACGCTGGACGGAATTCTTCAGAGTTGGAGACCCCAAAAAAGTAACTACTGTAGTATAGCCAATGCCCTGTCATGTCTTGTAGTAAAAACTACTATAGTATAGCCAGTGCCCTGTCGTGTCTCGTTGCAGTAAAGCTTCTGTAGTATAGCCAATGCCATCGTGTCCTGTTGCAGTAACACTACTGTAGTATAGCCAGTGCCCTGTCATGTCCTGTTGCAGTAAGGCTACTGTAATATAGCCAGTGCCCTGTCATGTCCCGTTGCAGTAAGGCTGCTGTAGTATAGCCAGTGCCCTGTCAAGTCCTGTTGCAGTAAGGCTACTGTAGTATAGCCAGTGCCCTGTCAAGTCCCGTTGCAGTAAGGCTTCTGTAGTATAGCCAGTGTCCTGTCATGTCCCGTTGCAGTAAGGCTACTGTAGTATAGCCAGTGCCCTGTCATGTCCCATTGCAGTAAGGCTACTGTAGTATTACCAGCACTCTGTTGTGCCCTGTTAAATAGCCTTAAAAATAAAGAGGGAATGGACAAACGAAAGCATTTGTAAGTAGTTCAGAAGGAATTGTCTGAATATTATATTTTCATTACATTTTCAGCATTTGCCCTGAGGTGGTGTTTGCCCTTTAAATGATGCCGAGTATCAGAAGTCCAGAGTAACACAATTCTTCTGTTTTCCTATAGTATGCAACACCATTAATACAGATTTTCTGTTTTTTTTTACCAAGAAATGTCCCATTTAAAACAGAAAAAACAGCTGTTAGACCAGAAAAAATGTAGCTGTTATTCAAGTCTTTCAGTATTGTCCTGGTGAGACAGTAGCGTAGAAATACGTAGTCCTGTAGTTCCCTCTGAAGTAGTTGTAATAAAAGAATGGTGTAAGATTTCATACAGTGCTTATAAAGCATACTTACTTCTCTGCTAGAAGGTCATGTTTGTCTCACAGCAGGTCATGGGCTCATACCCCAAATACTGTCTCTGCACTGCATTATTAGGATTCTGCTTATAGTGTCAGGGCTTCTGTCCTTTGGATGGCCCGTTAAAACATGATCCCTTCTGCCCATCTCTGGTGTGCTGACTTAGTGGGTGTCTGGAGGAAGTCTGAGAATCCCATGGCATTTTTAACAAGAGATGGGGCTCATGTTCAGTATCTTAGACAACACTCCCTCCTCCAAATGAAGCAGTTTTATTTTATTTGTTCATTATTTACTTACTTGAAACTAATGCAACCAGGATGACCCCGTGAGATATAGCATCTTGTTTTTATGGATGTCCCGAGGAGGATAGCAGCAGCAATTATGTTAATAGAGTGCAGCAGAATAGTTACATGCAGGCTAAAATATACACCAGAAAACAAATTGTAAATGTGACTGACACCAAGATGTGCTAGGTGTTATGACTCTTTCTTGTTTGAATGTTGGTCTTGTTGAGAGTGAGACTGGGAGTAGCATATAATGGGGGGGAGAAAACAACGCAGCAGTAGTGTGTTGAAATTCAGCCGTGGGAGAGTGAGAGTGGGGAGCCAGAGACTGGTATTTTTAACGCTGCATTATTGTGACGTTTGGGTTGACATTCGAAAGAACATAGCTGCCTTTTCAGTTCTTGTGAGCAAGCTAATATTTTGCTGTAAGTTGGCTAGGGTTGGAGTGGTTCTTAGCCAGTGAAAACGGAAGGTTTCTTGGATACTGTAGATGGACCACCACCGCCACTTGCTGTGTGGCCTGTGCTTAACCTCCTCGTTTTTCTTTGTGTATTTCATCCCCTCACCCTGAGCGTTCTTTTAAAGTCTTGAGTGTGTGCCTCATTGAGGTTGCCACTGCTCATGGCTTGTAAAACGCTTTAGGTATCGTATGTATAGGAGGCTCTGTGTCCTCTCAAATATACCTCCTAAGTGTCAATGGTCTTGGCAGCAAAGTACAGATACTGTTGGGAAGTCGAGAATTTCCACTTTATCCCTCTAACTAAATTACAAATCCATGTAGAGGGAGAAAATTCCAGCAGCACATCGGAGTCATCACTGTGCGAAAGTTGCAAGATACAGCAAATAAAACCAGGTGGGGGGGAAAAAAGCAATGTGATTCTCTGTAACTTAATATGACAAGTGTCTTCTGATGCAGCATTCATCTTTTGCAATCTCCTTTTATTTATTTACTTATCCCCATCCCCCCTTCTATGCTGACTGGCCCCCATCCTCCGGTCTCCCCAGCCCAGTCACCCTGGCATCCTCCAGGATTTAACCTCGTCCAGCTGTTTCCCTAGGGCTTATCCTCCCCCCTCTGGTTCACCTACACTCTTGCCTGGATAGCTTGGTGCAGGGCCTGCAGGAGACCAGTGTCATCCTGCTGGTCGGTGCCATTTTCTTTGCCTCTTGGGTGCAAACCACATGCTCCCATGTGACGTGCATCAGCGGCTGCTGCACCTCCCATGCGCCTCAACAGCTTGGCATGACCAACCCCTGGTCTCCACCAGGTGTCAAGCAAGTGCTAGGATCTGTTCCCCAACCCCTGGGAAGAGAAGAGCAGTCCTCAGAAGCTTGGTCCCCCCGGGCTGGCCCTCTGACTCCGGTGCTCACTACTGAACTCAGGTTGTCTGTATCACAGGCAGTAGCGTTACTACTGGGCCAACTCTTGCCATCTCCATTTAACGTTTGACACCTGATTTGATGTGCATCATTGCATGAAAGCTGTATCGACATGTCATGGCTATGCCAACTTTACTCCAAGCTTTCATTCAAAAATTAATTGTATTTCTTAGCCCAAACAGTTCTAAAGTTAGCACTGTTCAAGTAAATTATCATTAGAATGTGCTAACATTGGAATTGTTAGAGCTAGGAACTTTATTTCTTTCTAAAAGAAAGTTTGGTGTCCTGTTGTCATGGACGTGGTACGTGTCGATACTATGTTTATGTATTGATACACAGATTAGTTGGTATAAAAGCCATGGGATACAGGGGGTGCGGGGTGTGTGTGTACTGTGGGTCACTCTGGAAAGAAGAAAAGGGGCAGCCATTGGATAAGGAAATGACCGAAGCAATCCTAAGGATGGCTCGCAAGGTGGACGTGTTGCTGGTAGATTACTTCAGTCTACTGCAGGGTTTTATTTAACTCTAAAAATTGATTAGCGTTTTACTCATGAAAGTGCTAAAACATTGTGAAAATGCATAGCACTTGCCTCACTTCTAGAAAACCTATATAAATACTTTATGTACAGTTAGTATTGTCCCAAGGAAAAAACTGCTAATTATTTAAAACCCTGTACTAGATGTGGATTGGAGCTTCCCCGCTACAGCCAAGAGTAGGAACATCCTAGATACACTGCAGGGCGTGTTCCTCGGGCAACTAGTATTGTAACCCACTCGAGAGGGGGCATTACTGGACCTAGTACTGACAAACTGGGACAGTGTGATCACCATTGTAGTGGGGGACCACCTGAGGACCAGTGACCACCATACAGTGTGGTTTGATGCAAGTTCTGGGTCAGAATCGAATCACTGAAGGACGAGGGTGCTTGACTTCAGGAGGGCTGGTTTTAAGAAAATGGAAGAATGCCTCAGGGACGCCCTGTCAGGGGTAGGAAAACTGGAGGGAGTTGAGGAGCAGTTGGCAAAAATAAAATAAGGCATTGAAAACGCGACGAACCTCTGCGTCAAGTAGGTCAGCAAGGGCAAGAGAAAAGAGACCACTATGGTTCTCTAAGAAGGTAGCATGAAAAGTGAGAGCTGAAAGGGTGGCATTTAGAATGTACAAGGAAATTCAGGAGGAGAGTGACAGGGAGACTTACCAGGAGAAACAAAGGGAGGCAGGGAAGGCAGTTCTCGGTGCTAAAGCACAAATGGAGGACATGATTGCCAGATCAGTGTCAAAGGGGGATAAAATATTTTTTAGATACATAAGTGAAAAGAGGGAGGGATAGTAAGGCGGAAGGAGGGGATACGTGGAAGAGGACCACCAAAAAAAGCAGATATTTTGAACAAATGTATCTGCTCTGTATTCAAGAAGGAGACAGGCAATGAGCCAAAGATCGAGAACAAGGGTACAATGGGGCGGGAGGTGGATAAAAGACCTTTTACAGAAGGAAGAGTGCTCAAGGACCTATCCACGTTAAAGGTAAACAAGGCAGTGGGGCTGAACAGGGTACACCCGAGGATACTGAAGGAGGTGCTACCTTCAACTCTGACACTTTTCAGCCCGTCATTGGAAACAGGAAGTGCTGGGGGACTGGAGGAGGGTGGACATAGTCCCACTGCACAAAAGTGGGAATCAGGAGGAGGCAGGAAATTATAGGCCAATCAGCCTGACGTCAGTAGTAGGCAAGGTAATGGAATCTCTATTGAAGGGAAGGATTGGGGAATACCTGGTTGCCAGTGGTGTGCAGGATCCGAGGCAACATGGTTTCACAAGGGGGAGGTCTTGCCAGACAAACCTGATAGAGTTCTTTGATTGGGTGACCAAGAAGGTGGATCAGAGAGGGGCGGCAGACGTGGCCTACCTGGATTTCAGCAAGGCTTTCAACGCTGTTCCAAATAGGAGGCTGAAAAGCAAGGTGAAGAGCCTAGGAGTAGGGCCTGAAATGGGTGGAAAGCTGACTGAGCAATAATAGTCAAAAAGGGTGGTATTAAATGGCACCCACTCTGGAGTAGGCAGAGTGACTAGTGCGCTGCCGCAGGGGTCAGTACTTGGGCTGGACCTCTTCAATGTCTTTATAAGTGACATTACAGAGGGACTGGAAGGGAAGGTGTGCCTGTTCGTGGATGGCACAAAACCCTGAAACAGGGTGGAAACAGCGGGGGGGGTGGGGGTAGATACAGTCAGGGACGATTTAAAACAAAAAACTGGAAGAATGGTCATGGGTTTGGAAGCAGGGTTTTAATGCAAGAAAATGCAGAGTCATGCATATGGGGTACAGGAACCCTGGGGCAACATATCAAATGGGAGGAAAGGTACTAACAGTTGAAAGCAGGAAAGGGGCCTGGGGGGTGATCATTTCTGATTACCTAAAGGTAGCTAAACAGTGTGACAAGGCTGTGGGAAAAGCTAGTGGAATGCACGGATGCATAGGGAGAGGTACCGTATCACCAGCAGGAGAGGAGTGGTAATATTGCCCCTGTATAGGTCACTGGTGAGACCTCACCTCGAGTACTGTGTTCAGTTCTGGAGGCCCCATCTCTAAAAGGACATCTGGGTGGAGGCGGTACAAAGGAGGGCAACCAAAATGGAGCAGGGTCTACATTAGAAGCCCTACAAAGAGAGGCTCAAGGATTTAAATATGTACTCACTGGAAGACTGGACGGGAACAGGGGGTATGATAGACATTCAAGACCTAGCAGGGATAAACAAGGTAGAAGAAGGGAGAAGGCAAAGGGGCACAATATGAAGCTGAAGGCGGGGGCTTAGAGGAAACGTAAGGAAGAACTTCTTCATGGAGAGGTATGTGGGTGCTTGGAACAGTCTTCCAGAGGAAGTGGTGGGGGCTAAAACAGTCACAGAATTTAAGAATGCATGGGAGATGGACACAAGGGAAGCTTGGGGGTGGTGTCATAAGCCAAAGTCCAAGTAGGGTCTCTGGAGGCACTATAGATAGGGAATTTGGGGCAGACTAGATGGGCCAAGTGGTCCTTATCTGCCAGCAGCTTCAATGTTTCTGTTGATGTGTAGCCTTTATATGTTGTCTTTACATTGATAATGACACTATAAAGACACAAGCCATTGTACCTTGCACGCTAACACCTTGTGCTGTCCACTGTTGGAAGGGCCTGACCTCTTCTTTCCAACAGTATATAGTGTGATCTTCTAGCATGTACTGTTCCAGAGAGATTGGCCTCTGCATAACATAGATCTAAAATTACTTTTGTGCTTACATTGTATTGGTGTTCTCGGTACTGGCATAAATGTAGGCATGATAAAAATATTTCCAAAGTTGTCTAATCTGGTTTTGTACAATCATTTTCCTTGAATAACCCGGACAGATCTTACAATATTGTATTTATTTCCACCAGAAAAGACATACTGAGTTGAAATAGCTCATTTCCAGATGCTTGGGAGGAGTGGAGGGTAAGGAATTACAGTCAAATCAGGCAGCAAACAAATTAAGCAACATATACAAGTTACTAACAATCAAATTTACAGTTGTGCAATTTAGTGAGGATAAAGATGGCAGTACAGATTGTATTAACGAGGTACAGAAAAGTGCATAGTGCAGTATATGCATGGATGTGGTTTTGGGTAGACTGAGGGGGGTACATTTCAAGGAGCAGACAGTGGGGAGCATATCAGTAGGAGATATGGCCTGTTGCTATAGGGGAGGGAGAAAAAGAGGGTAGTCAAGTGAAAACAGGAGAGAAGGGGGGGGGAACAGGTAGTGAGTAGTGGAGCAGGGACAGGTATCGGGTTCAACTGCATGGATGCAAAGTGAAGTCTTGAAAAAGAGAAGCGTGAACATTGGGAGGAGGCAGAGCGATGTTTAGGGGAGAGTGTTCAGTAGTTTGGTAAAGCAGTAGGAGAAAGCAGCCTGGCCAACTAGGGATTTCTTTGGGGGAGTGCAAGGGAGTGGTACCCAGAGCTGCAAGGTGGGAGGGGGGGAGAGAAGAGGTAAAGTAGGAGGAGGAGCCTGAGCCAGTATTTAGAAATAAAGGAGGTAGGGAGACAAGGCGCCTGGCCTAAGGGAGGAGTAAAGTGAGCTGTGGTTGCAAGGTGGACAGTCCAGAGCAAAGCGACAGGAGTGAAAAGGTGGCCCCTTTGCTCGACATCGAACACGGAAAAAGACCACTATAGCGACAGTTGCTGTAATGGTCCGTTTCCGTGTTTTGCTTTCCCCCAGTGTTCTGCCCCCTCCACGGACCAACTCCGACCTGGAGTTGAGAGTCCTGAAGTCCAGGGGGCACAACCCCCTGCATGGGGGTGTAGGGGGGGCACAGCCCCCCACAGAAAACACTGGGGGATTGGGCGTCACAATACCTGTGTTAGTATTATGCAGTCACTGTGTGGGAGGTCGGCAGTTTTACTGTCTACCTGACTTGGTACTTCCTGGGAAAGGGGATCCAGTTTGGCTAGGGTGGACTTTGAAGCGGCACTGTTGACAATATCTCCAGAGTCTAGAATAGGGAGAATCATTTTCAGGACAATAGCCGGCAGTGAGAAAGTACAAAGCAGACATGCTCAAGTTCATGCTTTAGGCTGGCAGAGTTTGTTGAATTGAGTTACATTGCAGTATAGCTTAATAATGTTAAAACAATTCGTTTTTCACCGATTTATTTCCCCTGTCCTGCTGTTCCCCATCTTGTCGGCCCTCCCCAGCAAAGTTACTCACCATCCCTAGATCTTACCACTAGTGCCCCACGACTTGCCCCTCATGGCAGAGATGGGAGGGGATTTGCCCTTGCCCCCCCCCCGAAGCAGTGTGGGTGCCTAGGTGGTGGTGCCAGGCCTGTGTGAGGGCTGTCTTCATCCCACATGGCAGGACACATTTTTTTAACCAATTTCTCCCTCCCTGTCTGCGTGTAATGGATATACAGTGTTGTGCCGATATCCTGCTGACACCCTGCCTGGCTGAGGCATGCTGGGTGACATGCGACTCCCCCTCCCTGGGAGAGGAAAGTGTCCTTTGTAGGCTCAGTCCTCGCCCCCGACCTCCGGCAACTCGACTTCACTCCTGAATCCATGTCGCCGCGTGGCAAGCGGTAGGTAGTGTTACTGCCGCGTGCCACTGGGTCAGCTTTCAAGTTAAAACAATTTGGACACAGTTACTGCCAAACAAGTGCAGTCACTCAAGTGAACATCTGCCACCAGTTACATAGAGGTGGTTCCTGTTTGGTTTATTGTTTTTCTGGTTGTTGCTGCTTCAGTTTTTAGAGTTTTTACTCAATGGTGCTTGCAGCTGGTGCAGAATACAGTAGCCAGGCTATTGACTGGCCTTTCGAGGACATGTCACTATCCCCGGTGCTGTGTAAACTGCACTGGCTGCCGGTTATGTGGCCCATCTCCTTTCAAGTTGGGATGCCAACTTACAAGACCCCACCTGGGTTTTGTCCTGGCTGTCTGTTAGATCTCCTGCATCGCTAAGTGCCCTCACACATTCTCCATTGCACTGAGGTGGGCCTCTTAGCTGTGCCGAAGGCCAGGAATAAAACATGGGATGCCAGGCCTTTGAGCCAAGTACTCTGAATTTACTTCCGAGGGCTCTTAGAGGCCCCTTGGTGGAGGGAGGCATGCAAGAGTTGTGTAAAGAAATTTTTCTTTAAGCAAGTTTTTAGGGACTGATTTTTCTCTCATTTTCCTGCATCCCTGCTGTTTTTATGTAACTCCTTGAGTTTTGTTTCTTTAATGTGTTGATCTGTCTACTATTGCCCTTCAGGGAAGGGCGCCATTAGAAATAATTTACTTTGTTTAGTTAGTTTAGTGTTCAGGTGATTTGTTAGAACGTTGCCCACCAACAATATGTGAAGCACATGTTTCTTGTCCTCCTCGGGTCACACTTCACCAGCAAGTATTGAAGCCCATAAGGCATACGCCACGTGCTGCAACAGGGTACGTTCATCTCACTATAGGCCTCCCTGGCCATTTTCGACTGGTATTGTTGCTTTGAGTCCAACCCAAGACCAAGTACTGTGCCAACTTACTGCAAATGAAAAATGACCAAAGGAATACCCAACTTGTACATTTTCAGTTTTTATTTAAAAAATATATGTTTCTTATGGAAAAGATCATTTTTAAATTAATCCACATTTCATCTACTATTCACATGTGAAACCTAAAAAATATACATTTAAAACAGCAAAAGGGAATAGCTTCTTGGCATACATTAGTGAGAGTTGCAGGAAATGTTTTGGATAATCACAGGGTAGAATTGTTGAAGTGGATTTAAAGAAGCTGTCTGAGGCCTCAAAACAACTTTAAGAACCTCTGAATTAGATCTGCTTCAACTTTTGCTGCAAGGGCGCTGTGTGGGTGTAAAGAACACAAATTCTGTTTTTGTACAAATGAGCAAAGGAGAGCTTTTTTCAACAAGATAGCCCACTATGGTAGGTTGATGACAGTCGTTTGAACCATAAAATGATTTTTTTTCTGGCAGTCCACTTTTGGAGGAAAGGGATCGTAAAATGGGCTGATCAGATGACCAGCTAATCCATTTTTTTTATTTACATATTTTACAGGTTTTTCCCCCCTTAACCCGTCCCTTCCCACACACGTCTGGGGTGCTGATGTACGTGTGTGGAGGCAAGCACATGCCAGGCACTGCGGAGCGCACCACCCTACTAGCTGCCCTCTCCACCAGCACCGGACCTCCTCCCGGTGGTGACAGGAATACAGGAGGGACAGCGTCCACCCCAGGAGAGGAGAGCTGCTGTAGACTGCTCAGTCCTGCCCCTACCCTCCCCCCGGGCTGGCTCCCTGACGACCCAGGTCACCGGCGTGACGCAAGGTAAGGCTATATGCCTCAACCTTCTGTGCTATCTGGCTGGCTAGCCAATTCCTTTCACTTCCTGGTCTGCCGGCCCTGCCCCCATGCTCGGATGTTTTTATGATGGCCAACCTAGTGAGACCATGGGGGTGTGTGCCATAGATGTCTATGGGTGACATTTACTTTACTGTTTTATACATGCTTAAAGCAAGCTTTGATACAAATGAGACCCACCACTAAACTAATACGGGCCCTGTTGCACGTCATAAAACTATTCCGAGTGCAGGGTGAGGCCAGCAGACTGGGAAGTGTAAGGGATCAGCTGGCCATCTGTTTGATCCAGTTTATGATCTTTTCCCTCACAAAGTGGAATACCAGAACAAATGTATGTAATGGCTCATAGGCCTACCACTGACCTAAGGTAATGGGCTATAGATAGTATTAAAAATATACCACAGTAGTCTTTAAATTACCAGTAATTGTTAGTCAGTAAAATATGTAGTTTGTTAGCAAAAAATGTATTTCTGATATTCTTGGATTCATCATCAGTGAATGTAGTTTTGATTGTCTAAAATATTTTTTAACACAAGTTTTTGTATCTAATGTGGTAATTAATGACTCAAGTCATAAAAGATGGCCACCACAGCAGTTGTACAAAACCTCTTCCACTGAGGTAACCTTTAAAATTAATCTCGAGATTCATACAGTTAGGCTAGCCCAGTGGCGTGGAGGGCTGAGGCATCACTGCCTTACCTCCTGCCACGCCGGTGACCCGTGTTGGTCATCCGAAGAGGGAGAGGATAGAGCGTCTGGAGGACAGCTCTCCCTTCGCGGGAATGAGGGGAACCAGAGATGGATGCATTCCTGGCCCCTAGTGGTGGGTGGAGGCTGGCAAACCGGCTCCACAGATAGGGGGCCGAGGCAGAGCAGACGCCTGGCGTGCTGAATGCAAAAGCGTGCGCGGCTTTACCATTGGCGTCATTGCACACTATGGACCTGCACTTGGGGACAAAATGGAAGCCGAAAAATCCACCGACTGGCAGGATGACGCCGGTCCCCAGCAGGCGCTGCACTCTGCCAGCTGGCACCTCCATGCCAAGAGGTAAGCAGAGGTGCACACTGGGGAGAGGGGGTGGGGACAGTGGCAGTGAGCAAAAGAAATTAACGAAAAAAAAATTCATACGCCCAGATGGTGCCACACATGTTTTCGTGTTTTGTATGGTAAGCACCACACCCAAGATATTACTTTCCTTTTGGGGCAAATGTTTCATGGAGTCCATGTTTTTCAAAACTTTTAAATCCCATATCTCAGTTCTGGAATGAAAGAAAAATGGGTGTGTTAATGTTTTTGCTAGGAATACAAAATTGCTGAGAAACCTAAACTGTGACTAGCAAATACTGTATACTGTGGCTATAATGTAGCTAAATTGTGTCAAAATATTACACTTCCCCCACCCTTGAGGTGCGTGAGAAGCTCTACAGGGGAACACAAATGTTGCTTGTGGAAAATAATTGTTGTAACAAGTGCACATCAGTAGTACAAAACTGTTCCAGCCTGGTGGAGCTGAACTACCTCCTGTTTTACAGACAGTTCGGGGGGGGAAGAGACGACACTTTGTGTTCCCAAATTGCTATAATGTAACATATGTATTTTAATTCGAATTTGTTGTGTGCGTCATTTGTTCATTTTTCTTTTTTTTTCAACTGAACGTAACAAGGGATTGGTGGATTAAGATGTTTTTTGCCATGTTACAGAGGAAGAGTAGGAAAAGTCACAACTGGGTCAGATGAAGGGGTGCTGCCTGACAAGCATTTAGTGCTCTCTTCCATTAATATTATTTTTTATTAAATGTGTATATATATATAACTTCTGTACCAGCGAAAAAGACATTTATCATTATCTTTAAAGAGTGAGAGCACGCACAGACTTCTTATTGTGCCTCCCTAACTGTGAATATGTACAAATAAAATGACCAACTCACTACTCAGAATACTTGCCCCCAGAGAGTATATGGGTCTGTTCCCCCATGTAGATTTTTCTGTTCTGGGCAACATGCAGGCAGGCTCATCAACCCTGTCCCCACACTCCGTGACTGACTTCGACCTCCCCTGGGAACTTGCCAATATGAATGTTCCCCACAGCTTGTCCCCCATGTTGGGGCCAGGAGGGGTGGGCCTTCTCCTCTCCCCCACTGTACTCAAACCCCGATGCCGGTGAACAGGCAGTGTGCCAAACCCATTCCTTATGTTCTGGTCCGGCCTGCACTTTTTTAATGTTTACTTTCCCAGAGCTTGTGTGACCTGACCAGCCTTTGCAGTACAAATTATTCTCCAGTGTACAGCGTTCCTGCTACATAGTTGGATTTTTGAAACCCTGCACTTTTTTTTTCCTAACAGGCAGTCTTTTGTTTTTGTATTCTTGTTGAAAATGAAGCCATTTGCTCGGAACTCACCATGGCTGTGGTGCCTTGATGATCCAGAACTACTTTCTGCGATGAGTGCATTCTGCACCTCGCTTATTAAACTCTGGTATTCTTCTGTTCTGCCCTAATGGACCTGCTGTTAGTGTCAGTCGTTCTGTTTCTTTGCTTGCATATTCTGAAACAGTCGCCACATCTCCCTCACCTTCTCCTTATCTTTTTCGACTTCGCCTCAGAGTGCAACTCTTCTACCTTGTTTTAGGCTTCAACCCTAACCCACCTTTTTTTCTCTCTGCCCCGGCTCCATTAATCCCTTTTTCTTCTTGCCCTCGTGATCCAGACAGTGATTTGAGCTGCCGCCTCCTTGTGTTTTAGTATTGCTACTGTGCCCGTATGGACATGATGATGTCACTGTAATTCTGGTCTTTAATCACTTGTCTGTAGTCTTTAGCTCCGGTCTCCTCCCGCCCCCTCCCCCCGGTAGTTTTCCCAGTTTAGTATCAACCTCACGTTTATAGCTGCAGCCCTTTAGTGTATCTTTTGTCCCAGTTTTAAACATAAAACTCATTTGCATTTTATGACCTCTGTAAAGCCTTTTTAAATTCTCTTGAAAGAAAAACTATAATCTGATCTCCCTCATGCCACCTTTGAGTCACTGTGGCTCTTTATAATCCGAATTATGTATGTTTGTCATGGTGTTTCCTGCCTTGGTGCCATCTGCCAGCAGCGCCCCCTTCTGTGAGACTCTTGCCAGCCACAGCTGTGGCTCCTTGGCCCTCAGTCTGCGCTGTCACCTTGCTGTGTCTTGCTTGGCGCCCTTTGCAGGCAAGCCCCAGTTAATACATTTACTGAGACTACCTATCCACAGCTAGTCCCTGCCATCCTTTAGTAGGCTGCAAGGTCACTTAGGCTGTTTGCAAATTTGCACTGACCTCCGGAGGCTGAGGGTGCTTTCTACCTGAACCCCTACTTACTGCCTTTTGTCTTTCACAAACTGCCTGTTGAGCCCACTGTCTCATGACATTAGGCCGATTGTAAGCACCCTAGCTTCCCAAGTCGCACCATCATCTCATTGTTTTACTTTGTGATGGTGAGCCGTTCGACATCTGGCTGTGCAAAAATTCCTTTTCTAAGGACTGCACGTTCTTATGATTACAAGTGTCTACTAAAGCGTGGCTGCTCGGTAGTGCCGCTTCTGTGAGGTAGCTCTATAAAAATTTATCTTTGTTCTACAGCTGCTAGGCCTTGCCCAGAATCATCCTCTGAATTGTCATATAGTATTGCTTAGGGTTATGAAGCCTGTTTCTGATTACATAAGTCTCAGGCCTGAGGATCACAAACCTACCTTAAGTTGTCCCATTTCTGCAGCGTGGATAAGCCTCAGTGTCCTGACCCATTAGCATACCCTGTCACATAATGCACATCAGGTGTGGAATGATTTCAAAACCAGCTTTATACAAAAGTTACTTTCCACTTATCAAAGGTTGCATCAACAAGTGTTAGCTCTTTAAACACAGCACACTTTGCAGACTTGTTCCACAGTGGTCAGTTCTGCAGGTGGTGGTGCTTGGCTGGCGGGGAGGAATGCACAAAAACAGAGGGGTCACATGCACATGAGAAGGAGTGGATGCTGGACTGGGAACCAGGGCTCCAAACACAAAGAACCTAAAAGGCAGCACAGTCTGCCAGAAAGTAAAAGTAGCCTACATATTTACTGTTGGAATGTATGCCGGAACCTATGGGTGAGGGATGGCGGCAGCTCCAGCCCCCACACACACGCACACTTTTGCCCAAGAGCATTCAAAGTGCCCCTTCAATGCATGCAAGATCGGAAGGGAAGCAGTCATGGTCTTTTGTCTTTACTGCAGCCCCCTCCACTTTTCTCCATGTTCCGGCACCACTGATTGATGGGTCAAAAAAAAGTTACAACACAAATCCCAACATTTTGCATCTAGAAATGACTGTCGGGGGGCCATTTTTTTTTATTTCCAGATGCAAAGTGCTAGGGTTTTAGGTTGCAATGTTATTTTCCTGACTCTGTAATAAATACTTGTAAATTGCATTTGATCAGCCCACTTGTATTTTTGGGCTGCGAGGGGCTGCCTGTTGTGTTTGGAGCTGCAGATACCGGTCCAGCACTGACTCATTCTCGTTTGCAGGGTCAATCTGTGGTTTCATACTGTCTTATGTGTTTGTACGTAAGTAGAGGAACACTTTGCTATCCATTGTCCGTGCCCACCCTTAGTGAGTGTCATCCTTATTTAGCATGGCAAATTGAAAGTGGGAGGACACTGCAGGGATCCCACTACTAGACAGGAGTTCATAGTGGCAGCAGTGGATCTATAATTATATCTTTAAAAGGTGAAATCCACCCCATATCGGTGGCCTAGACTGACTGAATCCCACCCTCATCAGTGGCTGAAGCTAGCCTTGCATTGAGGTTGAATCCCTCCCTGTATCAGTAGCTGAGTGAGGCTTGCCTTGCGTAAAGAGGTGGAATCTTGCCCCATATCGGTGCTGAGGTTAGCCTTACAATTTGAATAGGTGGAATCTGCACCCAGTATCAGTGGCTGAGCCTAGCTTTACATTATGATGAGGTGGAATTCCTCCGCCCCTCTGTGACGGAAGTAGCCTTTTATTAAGAAGAGTTAGAGCTCCAGTCAGTGGCTGAGGCTAGCCATACAGTATCAAGAGGTAGAATCCCTCCTCCTAACAGTTGAAATTCTTCCCCTCAGACACTCTGGTTAGTGTTATATTATGAAGAGCCAGACTGCCAGTCAGTGGCTGAGGCTAGCCTTACCTCCTGAAGAATTGCCGTCCCCCATATCCGTGACTGAGGCAAGCCTTACATTATGAAGAGGTGGCATTTCCTCTTCCCCAGTATCAGTGGCTGAGGCAGGCTTTACTTGACAAGAGGCGGAATTCCCCCCCCCCATAAGTAGCTAGCCTTACATTACGAAGAGGTGGAATCGCCCTTCCCCAATATCAGTGGTTGAAGCTAGTCTTGTATTATGAAAAAGTGGAAATCCCCACCCCACCCCCCATATCTGGGCCTAAGGCTAGCCTTGTATTATGAAAGGTGAAATGGAATTTATCCCCCCACCCCCATATCAGTAGCTAGGGCAAGCGTTACATTATGAAGAGGTGGAGTTCTCTCTTCTCCATATCAGTAACCAGGGCTAGCTTATAATTTTTGAGATGGAATCCCCCTGCAAAAAAAAACTGCCCACTTTTTTTTTAAATGCTTTGATTGCTTTTTCTGGATTTTGCCTCTGTTTGGCTACCTTTCCTGCATCCCACAACGCTACAGTAGAATGTTACTAGAGCAATGGTGTAACCTTTCAGCAGCATACAGTGCCAGAAGGTTAGTGTTATCCCATTGCAGCGTGTGCTGCGCCACTGCCAGTCGAGAGTGCTGCTTTGCAAATGCATTAAGTAACCACCAATCCCAAAAGGCATTTCTCGTACTGTGCTAACACCCCCTTGAGTAGTCAGCTTTAAAGACTCTTTTGTCCTGCTGTATAAATACATCCGCTCAGTATAAATCAGTTCAGTTATACTACCCCACCACCCCCAATAGTTGTATTAAAACCTCAGTTTTAGACAAACTTTCATAATGAAACCTCCTTCAGGAGTCAGGCCAGCAGCGTTCTGGTCTTTGCCTTGCAGTTTTCATGATATTCATAGCTGCCCCGTTCCAAACGAGGCCAGTTTGTGTGACAAAATCCTGACATTGATTTGTTTTTTCTGTTTTTTTCCCAAAACTGTGGTACATCAGCAGCATATTTTGTACAAAAATTTGGCTCAGAGTTGGGGTAAAGTTTCTAATATTTGGGGGTTTCATTTGATCAACTGGTTGGGTTACTTCTGTTATAGGAGAAAATACTGTGAAACTTTCCACCAAAAGGTGGTATTTTTTTACTTAATTGTATAATCTGTGTTGATGCTGGCTACAATGCACTACTCCTGTTTTTCACACCTTCTCAGATGTATATTTGATTTATTACATTGACAGTATTGTATGACTTGTTTTCTCTGCTGAATTAAACAGTGTATGTAAAAAAAAAAAAAACGGTAAAGTGGGGTTGTTTGCCCCAAAAAGTGGAGAAAATAGAGATTCATCATGAACAATTGATCTCAGTATGCTGGTTTAGAACTGCCCAAATCCGTTTTTTTACCAGTGTTTTCACTGAAAACAGAAACTCATTGACCTACCATACTGTGCCACCCATTCCTTCATAATCCTGTGAGTCATGTCTGGGTTCCACTTAATATTTTGTTGGGGCCACCAGATCAACCCAGTTTGGGGGGAATCAGAGCTACCATGCATGCATTCCCGATTGTCTAAGAATGAGGTCTTGAATGTCTCAAATCAGCAACACAATAATTAATAAATACAAAAAAAAAAGCAGGCTACCAGTGGAAATTAATGAGATTGACAAACAAGTTAGATGCTGTTTTCTCAACCATTTTCTTAGTGCTGTGAATAGCCATTTGCTGATGGGGGGTGTGTGTGTGTGTGTGCGTGCGTGCGCACGCGGACATGCATGTGTGAGGCTGCTGGGACAACTGCATAGCCCTGCCTGGATATGGGGAGGAGGCTACTGGTACATCTGAATAGCCACACTGTTTCTGTGAGTGGGAGAGTGCCCAGCTACTGAGACATCGGAACTGCTCTGCTCTGATATAGACAGTGGTGGTAGTAGTGGGGGGGAAGCTAACGGGATATCCAAATAGCCTGTTTGTGTGTCGGCTTGTGTGTATAGATAGCTGCTGATGCACCTGAATAGCCCGTGTGTGTACGTTTGTGTTTGTGTGTGTGTACACGTTTGTGTACGGCAGCTGATGCACCTGGATAACCCTGCCGTGATGTGGGCACTGTGTAAGTCAGGGTGCATTTGCTATCTTACTGGATTGTGCCTGTGACAGGCCCATGGCAACATTCTGTGCTGCAACTAGGTTGCCCCCAATGTAGGCTAGTGGTCCTGCCTCCCAATACTGCATGGTCAAGTACCCTGGTTGCCCACTGGACCCACTACCAAGGATATGGTCATTGGTGGTGGTCTATAAGTACACCCCTACACACACACACACACACACACACACACACACACACACACACACACATTCTTATACCTGGTGGTCCTGTATTCCTGAGTCCCATCTGGGTCTCCGGCTTGGTGATTCAGTAGGCAGTATGATTTGAGCTTGTGAGGGCCGGCTTGCTTTGGAGATTGCCCCTTGCATGGAAACCCTGACCCTTTTCTGACATGGTGCAAAGATGTTTGGAATCACTAAGGAAGGGTTTATGACCCCCCGTTGTACATAGCTGGATGGGTTTGTAATGAGAGAGGCAGTGCTGCATTGTTGCAGGGACCACTGTCAGCAGTACCCTTTGCTACTGGGAGTGGTTTCCCAGGGTGATTTTTTTTTCCCCTCCTCTTAGACGCACTACTGCTGTCATGTTATATTGGAGGAGTAAAACCTCCTCTCTTGAACATGAGAACATTTTATTTGACTTTTTCTCATGTAGTACAGGCATAGTTGGCTGTTGTGTGGGTTTTCAGTTTTAATTGGGGGCTCTGCTGATTTAAACTTCAAGCCTTGACCTGTGAAGGTTCATAAGAATATTAATACAGCATTTTACATTTTTTGTCTGATTCTGAAAATGCAACCTTGTCAGAAATAAGCAGCCTAATTAACTTGGTTTGGAGCAGACTTGAGATTTGAATTGACTCTTGTGTGGAAAAGCTAAGACCTAAATTGGCACTGCAGATGATGAACTGTATTTGAAGAACACACTTTCTGCGTTTCAATTGTATACCTTCAAAAAATAATTGCAATTTGTTTGTCCCCTTTATAATTGACACAGAGACCCACATCTGATCACATTTGTGTCAGAATACATCCTTTTCTGGAGTTCAGACTTCGCATTCTTTGTAAGGCAACTGCTGACACTTGCACTGTCCATACCCGTTGATGATCACCAGAGCTCCCCCTTCATGGGCAGGTTCGTATTCGCTGTAGGGTCCTTGGGACGACAGGTCCGAGAGTGGCGGTCTGGTATGGTTGCGGAGCTGCCTTTGGTTCTGAATCGCCGAGCATTGCCTGATCCTCCTCAGGGTGGGGGGGCAGCACTTGCGAGAGATGTAGACAACAAAAATAATGAGAGAGAACGAGAAAAGAAGAGCCATTGTCCCCATCACCATCCTTTGAGTGAGGAGGGCATTATCTACCTCTGTGAGATCACCACCTGCCGTAACTGCCAGGATGACAGTTGTTTGGCTATCTGTTTCAAACATTTGAGGGGTTGTTGACGTTGGGCCCATCATATATTCAGTGTCATTCTCCATGGGATGTGTGGCATCCGTGTAGCGTACTGCCATAGACGTAACAGTGGTGGTTAAATTCTTACAGAGCTGGAACCCGTAAACTGCATCTAAGATGTCCTCCCCCTGTGTGTTTGCTGGGCTGTGACACACTATCGGGTGCTCCCACCGACCGCGGAACTTGCTTAACCATGCCGCTAGTCCGCAGATGTGATGGGTGCATTCCCAAAGGTTGCCGGAAAGTCCCACCATGGTTAGAGATTTCCAGGAGTTTAAAATCTGTAAATCCAGGTTGGTTAGCTTGTTGGTATCCAGTAAAAGGGTTCGAAGGTTAGGTGTAGTTTCAAAAACTGTAGAACCAATTGTTTTGATCTCATTACCTGTTAAGTCAAGCTTTTGTAAGCTGTCCCATTTCCACATTATCCCACACGTCAAGTTGCTAATTTTGTTCCACTGCAAATAGAGTGTGTGCAGACTGATTAGCCGCGGGAAGTGAGCAAAATTAATCTTTGTCAGCTGATTGTGCTCCAGGTGAAGCTCGGTTAGTTTGATTAATCCTGCGAACCCGTTGCGAGCCAGACTGCGTAAACGGTTGCTGCTGAGATCTAGGAATTCCAAGCTACGGCAATCCCAGAAAATTCTGATGGGGATATTCCGCAAGGAATTGGAGCGCAGGTGCATCGTCTGCAGTTTGTGTAGCCCGTTGAACAGCTCCGGCTCTAGTGACGTCATCTGGTTAAAAGACAGGTCCAGATTTTGCAGGATGATCAGCTGACTGAAAGTGGCCTTAGGCAAGTGAACCAGTTTGTTGGAGCTGAGGATTAATTCCTTGAGTTTGTGCAGTCCTTGGAAGGAGTCCTCATGCACTGTTGTAATTTGATTGTGATCCAGGTGCAGCCATGTAAGCTGGGTTAAAGTGGCAAACTGATCACTTTGCAGCTTAGCAATGCTATTGTGCCGCACTGACAAGCCTAGAGAGCTCTTGTCAATGTTATCTGGCACTGCCTGAAAGCCCTGAGAGTCACAGTAAAAGAGCAGCTCCTCGCAGCGACATTTGGGTGGACAAGCTGTGCCGAACACAGGCAGCATTTTGGAAAGCAGAATTATTGCATAAAGTGTTTGCAGCGTCAGAGCAGACGTAGAACCTCTCAGTGGACACTGTGAATGGAGCCAACCTGCAGAATATAATCATAGGGGGAAAATGTTGAGATACAGCCTATAATGTTTCTCTAACAATCCTTAAACATCCTAGTTAATGCTGACTGACTTTTAAGATATCCAAGTCAAACCACCAAGAGGTAGCAAATCAGAGTATCACCCAGAGATTGTGCCAACACTATGGATGGAAACAATTGATAGGGCAACATCAGCCACTTCTGAGCATTAACCACACATTGTAATGAGAGAGAAGAATATGACCTAACTGAGAATTCAACCCAAGCTCCTGGAATATTGCCTTGGTGCTGTTGTCAGCGAAGCTATCAGGCGGGACTCATCAGCCTGAGGTTCCCGTAGATGCTTCCTTCTCAGACTGCAAATCTTGCAGCTGGGAACAGTTTTACAAGAAATAGTTAACCCCATAGTAAGAGTTCCTGGACCCCTGTGGTGTGTAAATGACTCGTAATAATAAGCTGAGCACAGGGGCCAATAATGCACCATTTTATGTCCACTTGTAAGTATTTATTACAATAAGCCATACCCTTGAAAATCTACGGGGACAAAGCATACATACCCTTGAAAATCTCTGGGGGTGAGACAAAAGCATACCCTTGAAAATCAGTGGGGTGGGGAATAAGGCATACCCTTGAAAATATGTTGGGGGTTGGGGCAGTAAAATGCACACAGTGGTGGGGGGGGGGAGTGTGTAACAGAAGCTGTCAACTACTTAGCTAACAGGCCTCTAGGATATAACACAGTGACTAGCTAAACTTCACTAAAATCTCAGGTTGTTGTTCTGTGTTGGAAAACATGAGAGCCTTTAAAAAAAGGGGTAAATGTTAGTCATTAATACGTATGTGATTCTTATGGCTGTTTTAATGCAGAGAAGCTCAGGATAATTACCTAAAGAAAGCTACTTGCATTAAGGAAACAAATGTTGACATTTTAAGGTTGCTGCAGCTATCTCAGGTCCTTCAAAATGTGAATGCTAAGAGGCAGCGCTGTTCCGAAAGCAAGGCAGCTCTCCTTCTGTGGCTTAGTGATTAGCTATCTTAACCTCACTTGTGTGCATCTAATCTAACCTGCATTTAAAAAAAAAAAAATACAATTCTGAACAGAAGGCGTTGACTTACCCATTCTTTAGAGAACACGGGGGTCTGCATTCAACTGCTGTCCTACACAGACTCGTTGAGCTGGAAGTCCAAAAAAGATTCCCGTGGAGAACAGAGCCTTTCAGCACATGCCCTGTGATTGACTTGATCTTCAAAAACTATGTGGGGTCTCCCGGTGAGCAACGGAATCAAACTGGCCATGATGATTTTATTTAAGTTGAAAACTAAAGGTTGTATTTTTGTTTGCCAGCTAGGACTATAAATTCCTCGGATTGTGATATGCAGAAGAAGCAATACCTGTGGGGGGAGAGAGAGAGAGAACAGATACAAATGGGTCCCTGGCTCCTCCTCTTGACATCTCAGTTGTTCCGTGCAGGCTTGGATGTTTGTACTCGGCTGGTGGTCCCTTCAACCCTTAACTTGTTGATGCTAACTGAAGAGCTTGTTGCAGAGACAAGTTCTTGCAGCGATGCTGGTGCGGTTACCAACCAGCAATATGAGGGGGAACGGCACAGGGGCTTCTTTGTCTCACTGCTGCTGCTGCAGCTTCACTCAGCTGTAGAGCGGTGGCAGGCTGGCGTCAGATTGTGACGTTCGCTCTGTTTGGAGAAAAATGGGACACAAAACCCCACAAGTGTTGTGGTACATGCAGTAATTGAATTAGAAATGAGCTGCATTTCAGACAACTGGGAGGCAAGGTTATTGTTCTGAAACTTGAATAGTAGGTCAGCATCTTTTGTCATATTTTGTCTTTGTATGCATTTTAGCAGCTTAATGGTCTCAGATTTCATAACTACATTTTAGCCTGCAGCTTCAACATTTAACAGGAAAGTGCAGGTGGAAGCTAGGTTTAAAACAAGCTGTATCTTTGGATAATTCCCTTTTGATATTGATTTTTTTTTCCTACCCAGCAGGGGTTGTCGAGTGTAGCCTGGAGGCTGGGGCACTGAGCTTGTGGACCCTCAAAACCCAGCAGACTGGCTGGCCCGGTGGCACTGAGGGCTGAGGTGCTGACCGCCTTGCCTCACCTCGCACTATGCGGTGCCGGTTCGGAAATGACCTTGGGTCGTTGGGGTGCTGGGGGCGGGTTGGGAGCAGGATTGAGCACTGGCTCTCCTCTCCCGGGTGGGAGGGGTTGCCTGCCCGTAGTCACCGGATGAAGGTCTGATGACAGGCGCAGGCAGTAGCGGCGCGACAGGTAGGGGCGGGTGTTCCGTAATGGGTGGTGTGCGTGTGCCTCCACGGTGAACGGGTTGGGGAACAAAAGCCGAAAAACGTACAAACTACTTATGGGGAAAAAAAAAAGGCAGACCCGGGTTTGAAACCCACAGCTTCCACTTACATGAATTTTAATATTGCATACTTTGTTCCTCCTCGCGGCTCGGTCTGCACATCATCCGGCCGCATCCCCGCGCTCCATCGACCCGCCGCTCAAGCTCGTACTGGGCGGCACCTACTGGTGCCCGTGGGCGGGGTCTCTATCCCCCAGCCACTGGGCCTGGATCTAATACTCCCAGACGTGACTTGGCGCAGGTCTGGCGGAACGCAGAGGCACAGCCATCAAGCTGCCATGACTGACCGCCATTTTCCGACAGTATTTTTTCCCCCAGGGCTACGGATGTGCAGTGACATTTGTGCATGGCGTGCCGTCTGCCGCAGCCCTCCAGCTCTCTAATGCACTGCGAGCTGCATTGCACCCGATCACCATCGGGTGTTACTACAACGCAGCACAGACCCCAATCCCTCCCCAGGAAGCAGAGAGCAGCCCACAGATGTTCGATCTGCTTCCTCCCCGGCCGACCTGTTCTCGTTCCTGAACCCAGGTCACTGGCATGGAGTGAGGTGTGGCATCCAGCGCCTGAACCCTCAGCGCCACCAGGCCGACACCACTTAAGTACTTTGACCCTGAGCAAGTCACTTAACCTCCCTATGCTCCCAGTGACACATTTGGAAATAAGTTTCGGATCATTGTGCTTTTCCGGCCAAAAGTTCTAAATAAAAAAGGATCGCCTAGTTGCAAGTTTTTGTTTTCTGCAGTCTGGTGGACTGGAGTGCTTGCTCAAAGTGGCATGGTAAGTAGCTCTACTGGGATTTCAAACTGTGTCCAGGTTTCTTAAAATAGCCTTCTGGAATTTGAGACTTCTACCTTGTTGCACATGTCATATGAGGCTTGGTTGCTTTAGTTTGAGTGCTGTTTCTTTTTGCAGTAATGGTCTTTGAGGAGAGAGTTGAGTTGGTGGGTGGAGGAGACATGCCGAATGGCCGAAGGAAGAATTCCATAGCTTAGTCATGCGATAGGAGAATGCTGCTTGTCCTGCAGAGGTGGAAATGCAAGGAACAGTCAAGGAGCGGGTGTCAGAGTTTCTGAGGGAGTGCGAGGGTGGTGTAAGCTTAGATGGGACTCAGTGTAGATACGGGGTCCAGAACTTTGCTGTGAGCCTGGCGCAGTGGGAGTGCTGTCTGTCGTGCAGTGAGGGAAGGTGCAAAGTCTGGTAAAGGTTGCAGTGGTGGGTGCTGGGAGGACTGTCAAAGGCGAAATGGCAGAAGGAGTGGAAGAGGGTATCCAGTCTGGTTAGGGTATTTTTGGGAGCGGCACTATATACTACGTCTCCGTAGTCAATGATTGGGAGGATCATTTTCTGTACAATTTTGCGGTGGGCTGGCAGAGGGATACAATTGCAGTTGCAGTACAGGGCTCCCAGCTTGGGAGGCAACTTCCTGTGGATTGCCTCAGTGTGTACAGGAAAGTCTAGATGTTGGTTGATCTGGACTCCGAGGTATCTGAAGGAGGTGCAGTCCTCCAGTATTGTCCCATTCAGGGTGTGGAAAGAGGGGTGGGAGGGGAGCTGAGATGGTCTCTGCCTTGTGCCAGAGGTCATGGAGACAGTTATCTTGGCATTCAGAAAGAGCTGATTTGAGCGAAACCAGAGCTGGACATCATTGAAGTCGCGCTGCAGTCTGGTTGCCATATCGGAGGTAGGGGGGCCGGAAGTAAACAGGACTGTCGTCCGCATACGTATGAATGGATGTATGTGGGCAGGCAGAGGGCAGGTCGTTAAGGAAGGTGGAGAACAGTAACGGGCCAAGGACAGAGCCTTGCGGAATCCCAGTCGAGGTTGGGAGGGGGAGAAAGAGATGGAGTTCCCAATCATGACCGCTTGAGTCCTGCCCACCAGGTAGGCATGAAACCAGGTGGTGGCATTGCTGGAGAGCCCAGCTAGGGAAAGCTTGGAGAGTAGGAGAGGGTGTGAAACAGTGTCGAAAGCCTTAGCGAGGTCGACAGAGATGGCGAAGGTGATGTGACCATTATCCTTGCCTGTGAGGATGGCATCGGTGAGCCTTAAGAAAGAGGTGGTGGCGGAGTGGGACTTCCTAAACCCAGACTGGAAGGGGGGTGAAGAAAGGAAGTGGTTTCAAGGAAGGAGGAGAGCTGGGAGAGGACTAGGTGTTCCTGGAGTTTAGCCAGAATAGGGAGGAGGGAGATAGGATGAGGATCCACTGCAGACGAGCCACCAGTGGTAATGACTGGGATAGGTGGCTGTGATGGAGGGGTGAAGAGCGATTGAACCACCTTCCAAAATTTAGAGGGGTGATTTATGTTGGAATGGAAGGTAGATCGGAAATAGTTTGATTTTGCCAAGCGGATTTGTCTAGTACATGCATTGTGAAGAGTGCGGTACTTCTGGTAATCTAAAAAGGAGCCAGAGGCTTTATGGGCCTTCCAAGCCTGATCCCTTCCTCTGAGGCAGTCCATGACATCAGCTGTTATCCAGGGCAGATGAGCCCCCCGCACCCGGGTGCATCTGAAAGGGGCGTAGGAGTCCCAAATGGTGAGGAATTTGGTCCTGAAAAAGTCCAATGCAGGGTCGACTGAGGGGGCATGTGGGATGTAAGACCAGTGTATGTTTGACAGTCTGTTTAAGAGGGTCATTGAGTCCAGAGATTTGTAAGAGCAGACCAACAGTGACCTTGGGGGTAGGGGCCTTAGGCCTGTAGATTTTCCTTACTGTGTAGATTAGGTGATGGTCGCCTAGTGAGTCAGGTAAGAGACCTGTGGAAATTATGCGATGTGGGTGGGAGGTCAGATACCAGTCTAGTAGTGAGTGGTTCAGGGTTTTGGTGTTTAAGTGGGTGGGTTCCATAATCAGTTGAGATAGGTTTAGCGTGACTACATCATTTCAAATTTTGGAGCTGGAGGAGGTGAGCCAGTTTACATTGAAATCGCCTAAGATGCCGGCCTGGTGGCTCAGAGAATTGAGGCACTGGATGAGACACCTCGCACCACGCCAGCGATCTGAGTTCAGGAACGGACTTGGGCCGCTGGGGGTTGGCAGTGGAGAGGGAGGATTGAGCATCCCATGACTGCTCTCCTCCCTCTGGGGTGGGAGGGTAAGCAGTATCACTCTGCAGCGGCAGCTGGTGGAGGGCAGATGCACTGCAGGTTGTGTGCATAATCTAGGGGGTGGAGTGCGGCGGGCGTCTGCACGACTGTGCGCTGGCGCCGTGCATCTGGCTCAGGAAAAGTAATGGCAGAAAATTGCGGAGGCAGTTGTGGCGCTGATGGCCATGCTCTGTGCCCCAGACACAAGGAGCATATCCTCTGGGTGTCTTTGCTGCGGGTCCCGGGGATCCTGCCTACAGCTGGCCTTTGGGATTGGGCGATAAATTACGCACCAGATCTGGTCTGGGGTGTGGGAGCTGGCGGCCGGACAATCGCTGGGACATCACAGGAGCGCAGGTAGGAGTAGAAAATAGTGATTTAAAAAAAAAAAAAAAGAGATCACCTAAGACATGGAGCTCACCACCCGCTGCGAGGGATTTGAGGGTGGTTAGATGGTCCTTTATGAAGGATAGAGGGGAATCGGGAGGGCCGTAGGATCCTGCTACAAAAATGGGGATAGAGTGAGGAAGGGAAATTTTCACTAAAAAGGATTTTATAGACCGAGGTGTGGGAGGGATAGAGATACAGTGGTGAATTGAAGGGCGGAGCTGATGTACATGACCATGCCACCTTCTCTTTCAGCACTGAGACGATCGAGCCTCATGACGGTGTTCCCAGGGATGGAGATGCTAGTATCCTATTGAGCATTAACTTCTGAATTAAATTGTTTTTATTGAAGTTCTTCCCTTTCCCTTCCAGCCCCCTTCTGACAGCCCTCCCAAGCCTGGTTTCCCATCTTATCTGGTACATACCTTGTCGTGCTGTTTCTCCCCGCCCCCACAGCTACACCTTATGGCAGGATCATGAGGGACTACTCCCTGCCCCCCAAGCAGGATTCAGTGTGGTGTTCACTTGGTGGTGCCAGGCCTGCAGGAGGGCCGTCTTCATCCTTCATGACTGGTTTCCTCCCCTGGAAGATATTCACTTGAACCGATGCAGTGTCTTGCTGATGTCCCCTCACCCTTTCTAGGCTTTGGGTATCAGTTGCACTCCCCTTTTACCCAGCCAACTCCTGGCAACTCACGCTCTTTTCCAAACCTTTGCGTTAGAGTGGCAGGCAGCAGTACTGCCGTGCCACTTTCCAGCTTTCAAATTTTAACAAGCATTACTTGTATTGTTACAAAGTTTACGTACGAAGAGACACTTTGTCCCTCTTCCCCCTAAAATATGTTCTGCATTTAATGACGTGCTTCCTTATAGAGAGGCTTTGGTCCATAGTACAGAATTCCAGCAGGCATCAGCAGAACTCTGTTATAAAACATTAAATTTCATACCATTCACATTTTTTTATTATATATTACTGTATGCTTCATGTGACTCCAGCGTTGGGTTCCTCCATAGAACCCTCTGGCACCTTCCCCCAGCCTGTACTTTAACTCGCCCTTCTCCGTGGAGCCTTGGCTTGCCCCCCTCAGGTGGGATCTGATGTTAAGGGAGTATACCAGTGGGGTGCATAGCATTAGGAGGAGCAGTAAGGAGACGGGGAATCAGGGTGGGGACAACTCAGTTTGTAAGCTGGTGGTCAGTTTGGCCACTAACTTTCAAAATCTGGTTGCCAAACTAATATTTATAGTGGCTATCCTTTTTTAAGGGATCAAAAATCACTTTGTGGGCAGGTAGCCAAGTTGGCAAATAACTTTTAAAATCTGGTAGCTAAACCACATTTTTAAGTAGCCATTGGCCACCTGGTTATCTGATTTTTGTCCCACCCTGGGGGTGGGCGGGCAGTCCAGATATACTGTGGTGCCCGAGAAGCCAGCACCAGGGGTGCTTTCAGTTATCGCACTGATCCCCCCTGGAAGAAGCAGCATGTGAAGGGAAAAGTGGACATTTGCATGCAGTACATGCACAGTGTAGGTGCCTAATCAGCAGCTTCCCTTCCCTCCTGGTGCCCTGCTACATGCTGTTACCCAGGTGCCAGTATTGCAATGACCGCACCTCTCCCTCCACAGAGGAGTAGCGTCCTCTGGGATGCTTGCCCCCCCCCGGCTGACCCCTGATGATCCACGCTCTTTCCTGAACCGTGGTAGTCCTGCTGTGCTGATGGGCTGGCATTTTAGGCCTTCTTTGTATTTATTATAACTCCTATTGATGTGGTGTAAGCCAGTCATCGCTCAGGCGCGCAGCGCCTCCTGTCCTTCATAACTTTTTTTTTGCAGTTCTCATACACTATGAATTTGCGAGAGACCATTCTTACAATGAAATAGTGCTTTCCACATCAGTATTGACATATAGTACAGGCAGTGTCATCAGTTCTGGCTCCACTCACACAGTGTTCCATGTGTGAAAAGTTCCAACTAAAGAAATACAAACCAGGGCACCACAAAGTGCAAATATCTTTATTCCAGTGCAGAAATAGCAAGCTACAACTGCCCACAGCATGGGATCACTCTCGACCGGTTCCGCACAGTCTGTGCGTCCTCAGGAAGATGTCCTTAGTTTTCACCCATATTTATAAGGCTGCAGTCTTAAAGTGAAAATGCATACTTAAAATTACAATTAGATATAAGAAACAACAAAAAAACTATTTAATATACACTTTAAAACCACACACCAATGCCTTAGGTAGGTTGCGGTGCCCCTTTTTCTTTACTTTTACATAAGCACTTGTTTACTTCTTAACCTGGCATTTATTATTGACCACGCTTTCCATCTATTGCGCACAGTACTGTTGTACCACTGCTTGTAACACATGCCTTAGAACTGTATGTTAAGGTTGATCTTGTAACCTGAATGTTTAATGTTTCAGTCCTGTTTGTACCCCTTCCCCCGGGTCACACCGGGAGACAAGCAACTTGTGGCTCAGTGTGCCTTCCTGGTAAAACATTTCAATAAATAAATAAAATTATAAAGAAATACAAAATTACACACACCCCATAATGCAAAGCATCATGGGCTGTATATGCAAATCACCAAAGAACAGGAGGAGTGGCCAAATGCATTTTGTGGTGATTTGCATATACAGTCCATGATGCTTTGCGTTATGGAGGTATGTGTAATTTTGTATTTCTTTGAAACTTGGCTTCCCGGACAGTGCCCTTTGGGGTGACCCTTGCCTCGGTGCTTACGCACTAAGGTTCTTTGTCTTTAAGATTACTTATAATATGCACATAAATAGTCTATCCATATATTTTAAATACTTGGATTGCACTCTAAAGTGGACTACCACATACCAAAATTGGCTACTAAAAGGTTTTTAAGTTAATTCAGTTCGCCAATGGTATAAGAGGCAACCTCATATGTATTTCATTCTTTCATGCACAAAGATGTGAAGAGAATAGGAGAGCAGCTAGCAAGGCAAACAGGATGTTGGGATGCATTGTAAGGGGGATCACCTCTAGGAGCAAGGAAGTGATTCTGCCTCTGTACAATGGACTGGTTAGACCACACCTTGAGTACTGTGTACAGTACTGGAGACCACATTTGAAGAGGGACATACAGCTCCTGGAGAGGGTACAGAGGAGGGCAACAAAGATGATACGAGGGCTTGGGGATTTGACTTATGAGGACAGACTTGAGGAGCTCTGCCTGTTTTCATTGGAGGAGACGAGAGACAGGGGGGACATGATTGAGGTCTTCAAGTACCTCAAGGGAATAAATAGGGTAAACATGGAGGGGATCTTTAGGCTAAAGCAGGGAGGTATCACCAGAGGGCATGGTTTGAAGTTGGAAGGTGGAAGGGTGAGGGGGGAAAAGAGGAGGAGGTTTTTCACCGAGAGGGTGGTGGACCCTTGGAATGCACTGCCTGGTGAGCTGGTTCAGAGATCCACAGTGGAGGGCTTCAAGAGAGGGTGGGACAGACACAGAAAGTGGATGTATCAGATGATGGCCTGTCCCGAGGGGGTTGGGATGGATGATAGGGGTTTCTAGAGAACAAGGGATGGGAGGGTCTCGGCACCCAATTAACGATCTAGGTTCGAGCAGACTCGATAGACCGTAAGGCCTAATCTGCTGGCAGATAGTATGTTAGAACTAGTGACACCACTGACTACCCTCTTTAACAAATCATGGGAGGATGGGGTGGTACCCGAGGACTGGAGGAGGGCAGATGTGATTCCTCTTCACAAAAGTGGGAGCAAGGCAGAAGCAGGAAACTACAGACCTGTTAGTTTAACCTCAGTGGTAGGGAAAATGATGGAATCACTTCTGAAGGAAAGAATTGTTGAGTATCTAGAGGCCAGAGGGGCACAGGAACCAAGGCAGCATGGATTCACACCGGAAGGTCATGCCAGACAAATCTGATTTCTTTGACTGGGTGACCAAAGTAGTTGATCAGGAGGGGCTGTGGACATGGCCTACCTAGACTTTAGCAAGGCATTTGACACAGTCCCACACAAAGATTAATATACAGGTTAGCCAGCCTGGGAGTGGGTCCCAAGATGACAGCCTGGGTAAAGAATTGGCTGGAGAATAGGACACGAGAGGTAATAGTAAATGGAGTCCCTCTGAAAAAAGGGGGGTTAGTAGTGGGGTACCGCAGGGTTCAGTATTAGGACCGGTCCTCTTCAATATCTTTATAAGCGACATTGCAGAGGGACTGGAAGGAAAAGTATGTCTCTTTGCAGATGACACAAAGATCTGCAACAGAGTTGATGCACAAGGTGGAGTGGAAAGGATGAGAAGGGACTTGGCAAGGTTAGAGGAATGGTCAAATGTATGGCAGCTTAGATTCAATGCTAAGAAGTGCAAGGTAATGCACCTGGGAAACAAAAACCCAGGGGAAGAGTACACAATGGGGGGTGAGATACTAACAACAACAAAAATGGAAAGGGACCTGGGGGTAGTCATATCAGATGACCTAAAGGTGGGCAAGCAATGTGAGAGGGCAGCAAGGAGGGCTGGGGGGGATAGGGAGAGGCATCACCAGTAGAAAACAGGAAGTTATTATCCCTCTGTACAGACAGCTGGTGAGACCCCATCTGGAGTACTGCGTGCAGTTCTGGAGACCCAGTCTCCGCAAAGACATAGACAGGATGGAAGCTGTCCAGAGGAGGGCAACTAAAATGGTGCAGGGTCTGCACCGGAAGACATATGAAGAGAGACTTAAGGAGCTTAATATGTATAGTCTTGAGGAAAGGAGGGAGAGGGGAGACATGATAGAAACTTTCAAGTACCTCAAGGGAATCAACAAAGTCGAAGGGTAGCATCTTTCAAAAAGAGGTGTGCAAGAACAAAGGGGCACAATTTGAAGATAGAAGAGGCGGCTCAGAGGTAATTTAAGGAAGTATTTTTCACAGAGAGGGTTGTGGATGTATGGAGCGGCCTTCCAGAGGAGGTTGTGGAGTCAAAACAGTGGTGGAATTCAAGCATGCATGGGACAGTCATAAGGCAATTCTAGGGGGTTGGGGTAGGAAGAAGTAGGCTGCTGGTTAACTAGGATCTGCAGCTTATCCATCAGGTAGGGAAATGGGCAGACTGGGTGGGCCAAGCGGTCCTTATCTGCCGTCAAATCTATGTTTCTATATAAAAAACAGGAGTAGCCAAATTTGGCCTAATTGGTAGTTATTTGAGCCACTCTTAATTGATGGCCACTCCTGTTTTTTATATATTGTATTTCTTTACATGTAGTACAGGCAGCAGAATCTCTTCTGGCGGGGTGTGGATGTATGTTTGCATGTGAGTGCGTTTCTTTTTTTTTTTTGTTCCCACACCTGGATCTGGCACCCATCGGCCCTACCTCGCACCCAGCCCCAACAATTACTCATCTGCCCTAGACTTACCTCTCCTAGTGTTCCTTCCTGGCTTATCCCACAGGGCAGAGCTTTTGGGGAGCCCGTCCCCAAGCAGACCTTCAGCTCAGTATCCGGGAAGTGCCATGGTCGAAGGTTCAGGGCATGCAGGTTGAGGCCGGCAACATTGTTTGGTCCAGCATATTCCCTGTTTTCCTCCCTAGTAGACGTTGCATGCAGTGACATTGTGGCGTGCATGCTGACGTCCGTCATGCCTGCCCAATCTGTGAGCTCCGGCTAACTCTCCCCCGGCTTTCACCAGGGGCCAGTTGAGTGCCAGATGCTTCCTCAACCCTCCCCCAGGAGGGGGAGCGCTGTCCCTTGGACACTTAATCCTCTGCCCCTGGCTGACCCTCCAAGACCTTGGGTCCACTTCCGAACCTGGGTTGCGTTACAAGCGGTAGCGCTACAGCTGTGCCGATGGACCAGTGTGTGTGTATATGCACGCTTGCATGTGTGCGTGTGTATGTGTGATGTTAGCAGTTGAGAAGTGGCAACAGGAATCAGAGTTCCATATTCAGATGAACAAAAAACATATATTTGAATTAGTTTACTGAAGGCATGTTTTGCTTTATCTGACGTGACTGTTTCAAGTTTATTTGCAGGAAAACTCCATTGAGCACGCTCATTTACAAAGGAGGTCCAGGTAGGACATCTTGGTACAGTATACAAAAAGTGTTACAATAATACAGTAGCATCTAGTACAGTACTGAGACTGATGAGAGGCAACTCCCAGAAGCATTTTAATATCAAACTAAAAGTTGTGCTATGGGACAAAGTAACAAAGGAATGTCTAGAGGAGAAGGATATCATCTCCGGAATGGACAAGGGGCACACCCCATGTTACTAGCCAAACTTAATGGCGTTGGCCTCTTCAGCCTTGCCACTAGCTGGGTTCAGGCCTACCTGTCTGATAGATACCAGTCGGAGAAAATTGGCCCCCAGATATCTCCTGCCCTCCCAGTCTCCACGGGGGTCCCCCAAGGCTTAGTCCTGGGCCCATTACTTTTTTCTATATTTCTAAACGACCTCCCGCTGGCCTGTACACACTCAGCTGTACAAATGTACGCGGACGACACCGTACTGTACGCCTCCGGTCCCTCCAAAGGAGCTGTGACCAATGCGTTATAGCATGACTTCAGTGCCGTTCAACAGTGGTTCAGGTCCAATCAACTAATCCTCAATGCAAAGAAAACAGTCTCCCTAACTTTCGGTACGCAACCTCGGCTTTCCCACCTAGCTGCTCTCCCCCACCTTCCATACCCTAGACGGTTCCCCCCTGGAGTCTTGTACCTCATTCAGGTACCTGGGTGTCTGGCTTGACCAACACCTAGACTTCTCCACACACATCAAATCATAACACAAAAAGCTACACCCGAAACTGGGTGCACTATACAGAAACAAAGGGTGCATGCCCACCCCGGTCCGGAGGGAAATCGTGCGAAAAAAAAAAAAAAAATGATTCTCCCAATACTTGACTATGGCGATTGTGGTCTATGGCTGTGTACCCTCATCCAACCTGGCCAGCCTAGACACACTTTTTCACTCCTACTGGTGCTTCATCCTGGACTGCCCCTCAATGACCCATCACTGATTTATACAGCTCCCTAGCAGTACTCACTCACATCCCGCAGGCTGATCCACTGCTCCAGACTCTTAGCAAAATTCTGGTCCCAGACTCTCCCCCCAACCATCTCAGCTCCGCTTTGTCTGTCCTGCCTTCCCTGGCCTACTCACTCAGAAGCACTAACTCCAGGCTTCTCCAAGTCCCATTCACGCATACCTCCAAGGGCCAGTCAGCGTTCAGATATCGCCTGCCCAAACTATAGCGTGATCTACCTGCAGACATCAGGCTTTCTACAAACCCAAGACTCCTAAACCCACTCCTTCACGCACAATTCTCTGACACATGTACCTGCTTCCAGCCAGTCATGAATTTCTAAGCCTCATGCTCCTCCGTCGCGTGGCACATGTAATTGCTCACAATGGGCTCTGCTACACCTAAGTTCGAATAGGGCCACCCATTACTTGTCTAGATTTTTCTGTTTCTATCGTATGCCTTCTCTTGTTGCTGTGAGCTCCTCAATGTAAACCATTGTGTGTAATTGCTATCTGTACCAATGTATTATCTTGTAAACCTGTATTGTATGTCCACCTATGTATCTCACCCAAGTCGCATCTGGAAACGAGTGGTTCTCTGCTCAGTATGCCTGCCTGGTTAATCTCTTAAATAAATAAGCAAATAAATAAAGCATGGCCCAGCACAGCAGCAGTTGTTTCTGCTGGCAACTCGGACTCCGGTCAAACAAATGGGATTCTGGTTTGAGCCATTTAGGCTCTTGATTTAAAAAAAAAAAAAGACTTTTTGACTCCAGTTATCACTTCAAAATCTAAAATGGACATACTGCAGAAATAATTTAATGCAGCTCAGTCCAAAGCAGCTTCCACGACAGCTGGCTTGGTAAAAGAAAACTGCTTACTGTGGATGTAGCTAGAAAACTTGGACAATGCGATGTGGGCTCCCAACATTAGACTGATGTAGGGCTCCCAGAGGGTGTTGAGGAACCAGAACCCCAAGAGATTTTCTCGTCAGTTGCTGCAGAAGACTGTACAGATGGAGGAGCCCCCGAGGATTTCAAACGTTTACAGATTCACCCTGAGGCACTTGCAGGGGACAAAGGGCTAGGTGCACACGATGTTTGTGGTTCTGAGCAGCTCGACAGAAATAGATGAGCTTACAGGTGGTGAAACAGAAAAGTCTGCTGATGTGGGAATTAATCACTGGTGCATTTTTTACCTTGACCCGAGCTACTTAATGTGAATGAGGAAGAAAAGGTGGATGGCTTCAGAGGCAAATCCTGTGTGAGATGGGTATTCCTCACATTTCAATGCTCCCGACTAGACAGACCCTAGTCTATTTGGGAGGATAAATTCACTTGGATCGCACGCAGGGTGGTCAGTTCATGAATACACTTTGCTCTGAGTTATATGCCTGTCGCAAGTCTTAACCAGAGCAAGTACTTTTTGAGTTCGTTAATATGAACTTATGGACTACTTGGACCTTTGGTCTTTTTCTGACGTCATTGTCTAGGTTTCTCTGTTTCTGTTGGTTACTAGACTGTCTGGACACTGTATGTGGGACTGGGCTTGGAAGCTACTGTGGTGCACAGAACTGCAGACCACTAGTTTCTGAAATTAGGCACTCCAGGTAAACTCCTTTCCCTCTGCGGAAGTCGAGCAGTGTATTCTTTAGAATTTTATTTCCAGTAGTCGATGGGAGGGAAGGGGTTGTATTCTAGCCCTAAGGTGCTGGCTAGCCAATAATTTCTGCTTGCCTGTTTGCCACCCCCACCTCCGTAGTGAAATGTATCATGAGATCTGACCAGGGAGAGCAGAGGGTGCACCCCGTAGAAGTCGGTGGGGACACACTTCTTTATTACTTGTCTTGTAATGTTTAAATGTCTTTTGGTTTGTCAAAGCCATCCTTTGACTAAACAGGAAAGTGAAAGAGATCAGTTGGCTGATCCCTTGGGGACCGAATAACAGTCCCTTGCATTCCATTTGGCACGGGCCATAAATCTGATACCTTGCTGTACTACAGCAGAGGTGAGGGAGTTTACTTTTGAGTACCTGTGCTGGATTTATAAAAAAAAAAAAGCTTAGAGCATGTGTTCATCTCCAGTAAACAGAATTGGGTATTTTATTTATTGTGTTTTAGCGTATTGGCAGTAATTAAGTTCTACTTTTATAATTTTTTGCGCTGTGAATTAAGTGGATTTTTACTTTTACTTTTAAAATTGCTAGTAAGAATTCCATAGAATCCGGGTATTGTCATGTAAGAAAATCCCAACTACTTAGGAGCCTGTGTCTCAATGAGAAACTACAGATTTAGTTCTATAATTTTCAGAAGAAATAAGACACTTATGTCAGCAGCAAATTGTACCTTTTATATATCTGTAATAATGTGGTCCACCTGTATGATTCCATGACTTTTTTATGTAAATAGCTTCTATTTCTTCTTCCCAAGTAAAATCTGGTTAGAAAAAAAATAAAACCTGGCAAAAAACAGAATCTCGCAGATTATCATAAATCACATTTATATTAAACCTGCAACATTTTACTATTACACAGTGGGTAGTAGTAAATGGAGTCCATAGTGAAGAAGGGGGGGGTACTAGTGGGGTACCGCAGGGTTCAGTACTGGGGCTGGTCCTTTTTTATGTCTTTATAAGTGACATTGCAGAGGAACCTGAAGAGAAAGTATGTCTCTTTGCAGATGACACAAAGATCTGCAACAGGGTTGATACGCAAGGTGGGGGTGGAAAAGGATGAAAAGGGACTTGGCAAGGTTGGAGGAATGGTCAAATGTATGGCAGCTCAGATTCAACGCAAAAGTAATGCACCTGGGAAACAAAAACCCAGGGGAAGAGTACACAATGGGGGATAAGATACAGACAAAAATGGAAAGGGTCTTGGGGGTAGTCATATCAGATGACCTAAAGGTGGGCCAGCGATGTGAGAAGACGGTAAGGAGGGCTGGGGGGTTACTGGGATGCATAGGGAGAGGCATCACCAGTAGAAAACAGGAAGTTGTTGGCCCTCTGTGCAGACTGTTGGTAAGGCCACATCTGGAGTACTGTGTACAGTTCTGGAGACCCCATCTCCGCAAAGACATAGACAGGGTGGAGGCTGTCCAGAGGAGGGCAGCCAAAATGGTGCAGGGTCTGCGCCAGAAGAACAACTATGAAGAAAGACTAAAGGAGCTTAAGATGTGTAGCCTCAAGGAAAGGAGGGAGAGGGGGGACATGATAGAAACTTTCACATACCTCAAGGGAATCTACAACGTCCAAGAGCGCAGCCTCTTTCAGAAAAAGAGATGTGCAAGAACAGGGGGGCACAATTTGAAGATAGAGGGGGGATGGCTCAGAGGTAATGTAAGGAAGTATTTCTTCACAGAGAGGGTTGTAGATGCATGGAACAGCCTTCCTGAGGAGGTCGTAGAGTCAAAAACGGGGTATTTAAGAATGCATGGGACAGACATACATAAGACAATTCTACTGGGGAGTGGGAGGAAGTAGGCTGTTGGTTAACTAGGATTTGCAGATTATCTGTTGGGTAAGGAAATGGGCAGACTAGGTGGGCCAAGCGGTCCTTATCTGCCATCAAATTCTAGGTTTCTGTATAGGAAGAACATTTTGTTTCTCTAACAAAATCTGCAAACAGACTGGGAGTTTCCTGTTGAAAGACACTGCCTGCTTTGCCAGTAAAGTTTCTTACTTCGAGAAACTGCTCTTGCAGCAGGATACACCATAAGGGCTGAAGCCGGCAGGTGCCAGGACCCCACGGAAATTTTCTAGCTAGCAGTATCCAGCGGGGACCACCCCCAGCATCGAGCATCATACAAAAGGGGGCGGTCCCCCAGAATCCCCATTTCTTTTCCCACCGTTGACTCTCCAGAATCGGCCTCACGGTCCCGCTCCAGCGAACGACGTCTAGAACCTCCAGCATTTCTAATAAATGTCGGCATCTCCAACTCCTTCCTCAGGACGACACCCCTCTAAGTGTGCCTACGGCAAACGGATACCTTTTAAGGATCTACATTCGTCCTGCCTGCGGTGCTTAGGCCTGGAACATGACACCAAGGCCTGTTCCTTTTGTCAGTGGTTCAATAGTCGCACCTGGATCTGCCGTCAAAAGGCACTTCAGGGGTTCCTCTTGGAAGAAAGATTAAAGATTATGGATAAAGACTCTGCCTCCAGAGGTGAGTCTTTCTCCAAGTCCCATAAACACTAGGACAAGCACCAGGAGAAGGCCAGGTTGAGATCCCTGAACCGGGCCTCGGACTCTCGCACCAGTTCTGGCTCGACGCGCTTGGACTGCTCTGCCTTCAGGGTTCGCTCTTAGCCCCCTCCCATTAAGATTAGGACTTCAGGCAGCTGTTCGGCTTCTCTGCATCCCATCAAGACTTCCAGGACCTCGGACCCTTCTTCAGCGCCCTCCTGGGTTTCTGCGAAGTCTTCTGAGCGTCACCGGTCCAAGTCCTCTTCAAAAATCTCTCAGGCTTCCTCGGACAGACGCCGGGACCCCGACACCAGATCGGCCTCCCAACCTCCTATGGGACCGGACCCCCCCTCCCAGGAGGACCAAGGATCTGATGTCCCTTAAGCGGATGACTGACACTAAATGGGCTGCTGACCCTTCACTGGTTAAGCGCCCGTCTGACCAGACGTTGGCCAAACGTTCTCAGGAGCCGACTGCCTCTGTCACTGGTGGATACCGATCGCTGGGGCTCTACGGAGGAGGATCTGACGTTGCCTGATGACCAGGCAGGTGACAACGAGGATGTCGGGCTTCCATAGGAACCTTTGCCTGGTCCGGCGACACCCTTGGAACTGACGCCTGATACTGGTGACAGACTAACCCCAACACCAGGTCCGTTGTCCGGTATGAACATTCAGGAAGTTAGACCTCTTTACCTTTTGGTGGGACACAATCAAGAAAGACGTGGTCCCAGTGAAGCCTACTCTTCCTCCCCCACCACTCCACCACAGGGGCCAGTAGGAAGACCTCAACCCCCCCAAGGAGCCTACTCCACCTCCTAGGGGCAGATCCTAAGAAGGGAGAAGGCCCCTTCAAGATCGCCCTCAGAGTCTCCCAGTCCCAAGCGACCCAGACGTAGATGGTCCACTTTAGCACTATTTTTATTATCCAGGGTTAATTTTAATAACACGCTAAAACTTTGGCCAAACACGGAAATGAGGAGGGGACCTAAGTGGGCCCAAGTTCTCATGGGTATTACACCCATTTAGTGACATCGCTCCCACCACTACTCTTATAGCAGCAGTGGCAGTAGTTTATTATACCGATTTTATTGCTTCCCTGGGGGTCTTGGTACCCCAAATATTACTACAGCAACACCTTGATGAGGCTGTTTATGCTGTATGTAACCTAATGAGGTATCAAGACCTCTGAGAAAGCTCAATAAAATCAACAAGCTACCGCCACTGCTGCTATATCGCGTACTGGTGGGGTGGGCATCACTAAGGGTACGTACCCATGGCTGGGCCACATAAAATCCTCCTGTTCCCGTGTTAAACAAAGATTTTACCTGACGCGTTATTTCAGATAACTAAAAATATGATATGATCCCAGGAGCTCACAACAGTACTGCAGGAGTATGTGAGGATGGGAGGGGGCTGCACCGCTGCTTTACAGGTCATCTTTAAGGGACACGTTCATGCCCAGTGGCCATATACATTTGGAAGATCATGAAAAGTACTTTCAAAGTAGGTATTGGGCTATTTTGTGGCTGGACGCATTCTAGAGCTGTAGACTAGCGGGTCTGTTCAACATAAATGCCAAATTGTAGCCATGGTCAGAGTATTCTGATGTCATCAGGAACAAAATGTGCCTAACTACACTAGCATAACTTCTTCCTCAGTCACATCCCTAGTTTCTAAAGATGGCTGCAATGTAGTATTAATATTGAACAGGCTGTCATCTATCTCTTGATTTGCTTCCAGCTACAATGAACCTAGTATACCACACTAGGCAATGGCCTGATGTTGAGCAAACTGAGGTGTATGAGTTTGGTCAGATCACCAAGTAACTGGATGATGAGTTACCTTACAAATAGGCATAAGTTAGTTTTTTATGTGTCTTGTGAATTCATAAGGGTGAACAGAGGAGTCCCACAGGGCTCTGTACTGGAGCTGTTCCTGTTGGTAATTTTGAATCTCTGTGTGGATGACACTGTCATCACATGTTTTTTATAACATTTTTATTAGACATTCCAGTATGCAATCATTATCACAATAATATATACTGCATTCAACAACAGCTAAAGATCTCACTTCGAGGGGAGTTCTTGTAGAAGGTTACATCATAAGGACTGGACCCCATGGAAAACTTCTAGCTAACAGTCCATAGCGGGGGACCACCCTTGATGTCAACTATGGTATAAAAGGGGTGGTCCCTCGACACCACCTCGGTTCTTTTCCCGCCGTCGAACTGCGCATATCGGCTCCACGGACGCCTTCTGCTCAAGTAGACTGTCATTTCTACCACGTGTTCAGTGCTTTTTTATTTTCTATTAAGTATGTAGCCTCTACTTTCTGTATGTCTACTTCCCTGTCATCTATTGAGTGGCGCCAGTCTTAAGTGTGCCTGCAGCAGGAAAATCCTGTTGGGCGGTCAGTTGTCCTGCCACTTCTGTCTGGGCCAAGACCACATCGAGGCATGCCAGCATTGCCAGAAGTTCCAACAGCAAGAACAGGATTCACCGCCAGAAAGTCCTTAAATACTACTTGCTAGAGAAAGAAATGGAGGAGACCGAGGGGAAGGGTTCATCTTCTTCACCCTCAGGGGGCTTCAACTTTCTCGGATCACCATAAGAAGCTGTTGGGGAAGCAGTACCACGAGGAGAAGCACAAGCGCAAGGACAAGGATTCCCACTCCCGGTCCCTGCACAGGTCGGGTTCCGTGTCCTCCTCCCTTGGGAGGACGGACCCATCTACCCAGGCCACCCTCCCCTCCTCCGGGCTACCTGTGGTCAAATTTCCCGCTCTGGTACTGACATCTGGTGGAGGCTTGTCTGGGTCTGAGACCAAGTCCTCAGCCCTTCAGCACCTGAAGCTTAGGCCCTTCTCTCAGACCTCGGGTCTACAGCCAGGTGGCATGGCCAATTCCTCCTCGGGCGTTGGGTTCTTACACATCATCCAACCGGCCAAGACATCCAAGTAAGCCATTGGCTCCAGTGCTGACTTCCTGGACTGACGCCGGAGGCACGACTTCACCTTCCCTGGGAGAGTGACGGATTGATAGAAATATAGAAGTTGGTGGCAGAAGACGACCACCAGGTCCATCTAGTTTGCCCATTCTTTTAGCCTAGCCTTCTAACTGCCCTTGGGTTTGAGGGCTCCCTTGAATCTGTCCCAAGCATTCATGATACCTGCCACTGTGCTTGCCCCCACCACCTCCGAAGGTAGGCTGTTTCAGGCATCCACCACTCTTTCTGTGAAGAAAAACTAACTGGTGTTGAGCTACCCTCCTTGCAGTCTTAGATCATGTCCCCTGGTTCTGCTGCATTCTTGGTTTATGCTTTTTATGTACTTGAATGTTTCGATCATGTCACCCCTCTCTCTTCTCTGTTCCAGGGAATACATGTTCAGTTCTTTGTCTGTTTCCGTAGGACATCTCGTGCAGTCCCAGAATCATTTTGCTGATTTCTGCACCGTCTCCACTCGGTCAATGTCTTCTATTTTTTTTGGTCCTTTTTTCCCCTGGAGTCCTCTGCCATCCTTCTGATGTGCACCCCCCCCCCCGCATGCACCAGGTATTAGACCCCCTCCCCTAAACACCCACAACTTACCTTTCGTGGCAGGGGGTGGGGAGGTCTCTCAATCCACCAGACTGGATCCAGTATTCAGGGAAATGCCTTCCCAGGCCGTTGCGGTGGGGGTAGTCATCTACAGAGGACTCCTGTTTTCTCTTTCTCTTTTTCTCCCCTTGGAGGACACAGTGTGCAATGACACCAGCGGCAGCAGCGCATACTTCTCCAAACATCTGCCGCATACCCTGCCCACGTCTCCCAGCGTCTGTGTGCCACCACCCAGCCTCCGTTGGTGGGTAAGCGATCGCAGAGCGCTGCCATCCCCCCAATCCAGCTCCTCTGGACAGCAGCCCCGAGGAGCCTTTAAACGCAAGGTAGAATCCCAGAGGTCTTGCTCCCAGAGCCGTCAGGTTCTCAAAGGCTGCTCTGCCTACCCCAAACACTACTGCCCGACTTCTTGCCTGCCCCCCCTTCCCCAGCTGAAACCCTGGGAGAGGTGGGGGGGGGTGCTTCTCCCTGTACATAGAGGGTTGGAGCAAGATAACATCCGATAAATGGGTCCTGCAACTAATGAGAAAAGGTCGCACAATAGAGTTCCTGAAGATACCAGCAGACAGTCCTCCGCTTCACTCCCTCTATTCCCCATCCCATGCAACCCTCATTCAAGAGGAAATTCAGGCTCTGCTGGACAAGTGAGCTATAGAGCTGGTTCCAGCTTCCCAGAGAGGAAAGGGATATTCCCACTTTTCAAGAAAACCAGGGATTTGTGCACCATCTTGGACTTCAGCAACCTCAACAAATTCGTGGAATACAAGCGGTTCAGGATGGTGACCCTTCCTGGCCAGATTCCTCTTCTCCATCAAGGAAACTGGCTTTCTTCACTGGTCATGCAGGATACGTACCTTCACATCCTGATCACCCAGCCCCGCCGAAGGTTCCTGCGAGTCCTCTAACGGGGCACCACTACCAGTTCCAGGCTCCGCCATTCGGCCTGTTCTTGGCATCTCGAGTCTTTACAAAGTGCCCCGTGGTAGTGGCAGCGGCCTTGAAAGGTCACTGCGTCTTCCCGTACCTGGACTGGCTCCTCACAGCCCCCTCAGGGAAAGGCTGCTTTAGACCATGGAAGACACCTTTTCTCTATTCTGAGATGTAGGAATCGCACTTAACCTTCCAAAGTCCTCCCCCTGGCCATGCCAGAGGCTTCAGTTCATAGGGGCTCTGCTGGACACTGTCCAGGGCAGAGCCTTTCTTCCTGTGGACAGAGCAGTTCGCCTTCAAGCTCACGTTTGAGAAGTCTTCTCCGTCTAGGCCAGAATGATCCTCAGGCTCCTGGGTCACATGGCAGCTGCCATCGCTACCGTGCTGTTGGCACAACTTCGCATGAGTGATGCAGTGGAACTTGAGTCCAGTGGGACCAGTGCACGGACAACTTAGGTCAACTTGTCTCCATCTTGGAACCAGTCCGCCAGACTCTTCAGTGGTGGCTAATTCTATCCAACCTCTGAGGGCATGCTCTTCCGGAGGTTACCCCCACTTCAGTCGCTGACCACAGATGCCTCAGGCATGGGCTAGGGAGCCCACCTCACAGACCTCTGGACTCCAGGAGCGTGGTCTGCATTGGAGAAATCTCTCCACATCAGTATGTTAAAGATGAGAGCGATCTTCTACACAATGCAAGCTCTGCAGACAGACCTAGTCCCGGGCCACACAGTGTCGGTGGTGTTTTACATAAGCATGGGGGAACCCATTCATATCTTCACTGCTGGGAAGCCATGAATATGGTACTGGGCCATTGAACATCAGCTAGAACTCGCTGCAGTACGTGTTCCAGGTGTTCAAAACATCTTGGCTAATGACCTCTGTTGCTCTCAGTCCAAAGCCCACAAGGGAGAACTTTTACAGTCAGTTGCAAAAGATCTCTTTGACAGATGGGGTCACCTCAAGTTAGACCTCTTTGGTCCCCACTCAACGCAAAACTGCCCAGTTTCTGCTTGCTAGATCTGGTGCTTTCTGGCGAGACACGTTGTCCCTTTGCTGGACAGGAAGATTCCTATATGCTTTCCTTCCTTCCTTCCTGCTAATTCAGAGAGTACTCCTCAAGCTGCAGTCGGAGGGAGCAGACATCCTAATTGCCCCCTTCAGGCCTCGACAAATCTGGTTCCCTCTACTTCAGCAGCTGGCAGTGGAGCCCCCACTCCCACTGCCCCTGAGAGCTCACTTGCTCTCCCAGGAGTGAGGGACTCTAGTCCATCCAGATCTGAGGTCTCAGCACCTGCATGCATTGCTCCCTGCACACTTAGCCGTACCTTGATTTGGAGTCTCCGCTAGAGTGGCAGAAGTCAGTTTCCACCCGGAAGCCTTCAACTAGGGCCACCTACGTGATGAAGTGGAAGCAGTTTTGCATCTAGGCCTCCGCTCACCACCTTGCCCCCTTTACCTGTCTGGTAAACTCTGTTCTCGCGTACTTCTTTTCGCTGTAAGGTTTGGGTTTGTGCTACTTGTCCATTAAGGTGCACTGGAGGCAGTATAGCATAGTGGGTTAAGGCTCTGAGCTGCAGATATGGAGACCTAGCTTTGAATCCCACAGCTGCCTAGGTTCCTATGGTGTGATCCTGAGCCAGTCATTTAACTTCCTTGTGCTCCCAGGTCACATCTGGAAACGAGCTTCGGCTAGTGCATCACTAAGTGCAAGGTGTTGCATCTTGGTCGGGGAAACCCTGAACACAGGTACACCCTGGGAGGGGAGGCGCTGGAGGCCTCAATAGGGGGAAAAAGACCTAGGGGTCATGATGGATGCATGTATGAATAACTCTGAGCAGTGCAAGAGTGTGGCTAGCAAGGCAAGCGGGATGTTGGGATGCACCGTGGGGGGCTCACCTCTAGGAGCAAGGAAGTGATTCTGCCGCTGTACAATGGACTGGTTAGACCACACCTCGGTACTGTGTACAGTACTGGAGACCACATTTGAAGAGGGACATACAGCTCCTGGAGAGGGTACAGAGGAGGGCAACTAAGATGATACGAGGGCTAGGGGATTTGATGTATGAGGACAGACTTGAGGAGCTCTGCCTATTTTTATTGGAGGAGATGAGAGACAGGGGGGACATGATTGAGGTCTTCAGGTACCTCAAGGGAATAAATAGGGTAAACATGGAGGGGATCTTTAAACTAAAGCAGGGAGGTATCACCAGAGGGCATGGTTTGAAGTTGGAGGGTGGAAGGGTGAGGGGGGAAGAGAGGAGGAGGTTTTTCACTGAGAGGGTGGTGGACCCTTGGAATGCACTGCCTGGCGAGCTGGTTCAGAGATCCACAGTGGAGGGCTTCAAGAGAGGGTGGGACAGACACAGAAAGTGGATGTATCAGACGATGGCCTGTCCCAGGAGGGTGGGGATGGATGATAGGGGTTTCTGGAGCACAAGGGATGGGAGGGCCTCGGCACCCAACTAGGGATCTAAGGTTCGCGCAGACTCGATAGACCGTAAGGCCTAATCTGCTGGCAAATAGTATGTATGTTAGTGTGCTACTCCTGGTTAAATAATATTTCCTTTCCCTTAAGGGGCATCTTTCTGCTGTGTCTGCTTATCATGCACTGGTACAGTGCAAGACCCTTGCTCAACTTGATTTGCCCCGCACCTTCTTGCATGACATCTTGCATCTGAAGTCCCCCATTAGGGGTCCTGTCCCTCCATGGGACCTTTTATTTTGGAGAACCTCGCTTTGCTTCCCTTTGAGCCAGCTGCAGATTGAGAGCTATGCAGTGTCATGGAAAGTGTTATTTCTAGGAGCATGGATATGTTGTTCATCCACACACTCTGGCATGTCCTTTTCCATCTTGCTGGAAGTCTTCAAGCTGGCTCCTCCCACCCACCCGGGTGGTAAATACCTCTGCTCCGCCCCATGACGCTAGATCTTCCTTTCTGCTGGAAGATTCAGGTCCCTCATGCTACTTTTGCAGTTCGTAGGCCCTGGCTTCGTAAAATCTGTTTGTACCACAAACAGTTACTGTCAAATGCATCAGAGTTAACGATTCCGATTACAGCGCATCAGACATGGAGGACAAATCGTCCCCCGGATTTCGCCGGTGTACCTGTGGCCAGAAGATGTCATGCACCGATCCCCACCTCTCGTGTGTCTGTTGCCTAGGTGTTGGACATGACACCACGTCTTGTACCTTTTGTCTAGCCTTCCATCCCAACGTCCTGGAAGACCGCAAGGTGTGCCTAAAATTGGGGAGACTAGAGAAAAGGAACCCGCCGGAAAAATCTAATGAGGTGGGCGGTTTCTGCGACCCCGGGATCGACTGAGCAGTTGGAGCAGATGAAAGCATTCGAGGAAGAAGCGGCTCGAGCTTCGGCTAGTCGAAGCTTTCTTGTTCCACTCAACCTTGGCTCTACCTTCACAGGCTCTTTCAGGGAGTTGGGCCAGTCTCTCCCCACCAGGGGTGAGGTGCCCTCGGGCTCGCACTCCGCCTACCCTTGGAAGAGGGACAAGGATCCTATGTCTTCGTCTAAACGGAGACGCTCCTGGGACTGAAAGAGGTCAGAGTCCCAGGAACATGCGGTCTCGACTTCGGTCAAGATCGCTTCCTCGGCCGCCAGCTTTACAGACCTTCCGTCTGGCCAAGGCACCGAGAAAACTGCTGAACTGGCCGAGATTACGCTCAACCCTATCGAGCCTTTATTGCAGACTCTGGTTGACAATTCCTTAGAAAGGACTCCGGTCCTTTCCTTTTCCGATGAGGAGACACTGCCTTCGGGTATCCCGATCGAGGAAACTGTGCTGGAACCTCAGTTTTCACCGACTCCGGTGACTCCTGATCGACCAAACCGACCCTGTCGGTCTCGATCAAGGAGTAGGACCCCTTCGGTCGATTGGACGAAAAAGGGTCACAAACAATCCAAGAAGAGGCTCCGCCACCGATCCTCATCCTCCTCTGATGAGGAGAGGCTTCGACTGAAACTCCGACAATAGGATCTTATGTGGCAGCAGCTGATTTTGACTGGGCAGAAGCTGGCCTTGCCGGCCACACCGGCCATCACCTGGCTCCCACCTCCCAGGCAGATGCCGAACCCTCCGGAACTGAAGGCTTCGGTTCCACCGCCGGTCTGTATTCCGGCTTGGCCTGTTATGGTGTCTTCACCGATTTTGGTGGAACCACCGCCTACCCAGCCGCAGGGAGGGGCTCCCTTGAAAGAGGACCGACAAGACACCGGGCTTACCCGACGTCTATCAATCACGGTCATCTCTGATCGTCCTTGGCATATCGAGGGAGACCTAGGCGTGAGACCATTGTACCCCGATTCTTCGGACTCTGACGACACTGGTTTACACTCTCATCCTGGGGATGACGAGTCCTCAGTAGTGGGGTTGGAGGAAGGTCTTTCCTCCTTTCAGGGCATCCTCCACCTGATCTCTGAATCCGCGCCGGAATGCCCCTGGAGCCCGTCCAGAAAAAGGCAGAGTACCCCCTTACGGATATCCTCAAAAGGGGGATACCCCAACGGAGGCCTTTCCAGTGGCCGAAGCCATCGTTGGCCTGGCCCTTGAGCTTTGGCAGTGTCCTGCTTCCTGCCCAGCTTCGTCTGCCTGCATGGCCCGCAAGTATACGGTGCCCATGGGGTCCCTGGCGGGGTTCACAGAACATCCTTTGGCCGAAAGCCTTGTGACTGCTTCTGTGTTCAGAAGTACTATTAGCTCAGCCGACACTGACCGACCCCTGGACAAGGAGTCCAAGAATGTGGACCACTCTGCCCATAAGGTCTATGCGGCCTCCTCCTTAGGCCTTCGTCAGGCCAGCTCAGCTGTTACCATGGCACACTTCTCTCATGCCCTCCTCGGGTCATTAGATGAAGTCCTCCCTCATCTCTTAGTGGACATGCAGGCTACTGCCAAGCAGGTCCATGATCAGGGCCGTACTGTTGCAAAACAGCAGCTCCAGATGGTCTTGGACATAGGAGATTCCTGTGCCTGCTCCTTAGCAGCCGCAGTGGCCACTCACCGCAGGGCTTGGCTGAGGCTATCCTCCTTCCCGGTGGATACCCAGCACAAGTTAGCTGACGTGCCCTTCCTAGGCACAGACCTCTTCAGTCCAGGAGTGGCTGGTCACCTCCAGCGCATAGAGCAGTCCAGTGCCACCTTGGATGTTACCTCTGCGAAGGGTTCTTGGGGCAAGAATCGGCAGAAGCGCAAGAAGAAGCCTTTTCGGCACTCTTCCCTGCGGTTAGGCAGCCCTCCTTTCAAGGAGGTCAACAGTAACAGCAGGCTCAGGCTTGGTGTCCCAGGCCAAAGCACTGTCTTCAACAGCCCCGCAAAGGAGGCTGAGGTGCTGGTCCAGGCGCCTCCTCTTTCTCTAAGCCTGCCCAGTTACGGGTTGGGGTTTGCCACCCCTACACCCATCATGCCAACTCTGGGTCCTTCCGTGGGGGTCCGGCTCCACCACTTTCTTTCTGCCAGGTCCGATATCACCTCAGACAGGTGGGTTCTTGAAGTGGTTGTCAAGGGACTGCCTCTGGAATTCGAGCAGTACCCTCCCAGCCGGGCCCGTGCCCCTCGGGAGGAAAGGATCTCAGCTTGCACTCAGTTGGCTCTTCGAGATGACATTGCTCAGCTCCTCTGCAAGGAGGCGGTACCTCCAGTGCCAGATCCTCCTACAGACCCGGGCTTCGTGTCCAGGTACTTCCTGGTGCCCAAGCGGATGGGGGGTTGGCGTCCCAGCCTAGATCTCTATGACCTGAATCAATATCTCAGGTCTTGCACCTTCCGGATGGTAACTCTGAACCAGTTCATACCATCCCTGGAGCGAAACATGTGGTTCTGTTCTCTGGATCTGCAGGACGCATTCTTTCACGTCCCAATCCATCCATCCCAACAGCAGTTCCTCCGCTTCAGGGTCGAGGGGACCCTGTATGAGTTTCCGAGCCATGCCATTTGGCCTGTCACCGGCCCCAAGGGTCTACACCAAGTGCATCGCAGTGGTGGCAGCCCATCTCCGGCGTTGGAGTTCGAATGTACCCTTATCTCAGCGACTGGCTCTTGCCAGGTTCCTCCCTTCAGGAGGTGGAGAGGTCCACGGATCTGGCTCTTCGAACCTGCTCCCAACTAGACCTCCTGATCAACGAGGCCAAGTCGGAACTCGTGTCCTCTCAGGTGAAGGGCTTCATCGGGGCAGAACTCGACTCTTGTCAAGCCAGAGCTCGGCTCCTGGCAAACTGGGTGGAGGTTCTTTCCTCCTTTGCCCAATCATTTCTGGTTATGCACTTGTGCCCTGCCCGGGACTTCCTGAGCCTTCTGGGTTACATGGCAGTGTGCACCTCAGTGTTCCATTGGGCCAGATGGCACATGCGCCCCCTCCAGTGGGAGCTGGCCGCTCAGTGGACTCAGCGCCATGGTCATTTCGACCAGCTGATCACTGTGACCCAGAAGATGTGGGACGCTCTCCAATGGTGGACCACCCCAGAATGGTTGCAGGAAGGGATCACGTTTGTCCGCCCCGAGCCGACAGTGATTTACGACTGATGCCTCTCTTATGGGCTGGGGAGCCCACATGGGGGACAGCAGAGTCCACAGGTTCTGGACCCCCGAGGAGTCACGATGCCACATCAGCCTGTTGGAGCTCAGAGCAGTCAGACTAGCATTGTCAACTTTCGCTCCTCAGCTCCGGGGTCAAGTGGTTCAAGTCCAGATGGACAATACCACGACCATGTACTACCTCAACAAACAGGGCGGCACGCACTCCTGTCTGCTATGCAAGGAGGTGCTCCGAATCTGGACCCTCGTGAGCCAGTTGGAGGTGGATCTCTTAGCCATTCACGTGGCAGGAGCCTCGAACCAGCTTGTGCATGCTCTCAGGCGTATAGGCCAGACATCCCACGAGTGGTCACTCCATCCAGAGGTAGCTTACAGTCTATTCTCCTGCTGGGGCAGAACATTGGTGGACCTGTTTGCCTCCAGGGAAAACAACAAGCTGAGGCTGTAGCATGCCCGCCCCCCTCAGCAGGGCTCGCTACAGGGGGATACCTTCTTGAGGCCATGGGCCCCAGGTCTCCTCTACGCCTTCCCTCCATTTCCCTTGATCCACCGGGTGTTACCCAAGGTGAGGAGGGATAAGGCAAAGGTGATCCTGGTAGCCCCAGATTGGCCGCGCCAGTTCTGGTATCCAGATCTCCTCAGCCTCTGCTGCAGGCCCCCGGAGCGGTTTTGTACATGCCCGGACCTGATATCTCAGAACCAGGGGAAGGTATTACATCTGGACCTTCAATCCCTGCACCTCGCAGCCTGGTACCTGAGCGGCTAGAATTCCAGACTTTGGGTCTTTCCGAGGATGTCTACACCGTGGTGGAGGCATCTCTTAAGAAATCGACCAGGAAATGTTATGCCTTCAAATGGAAAAGATTTTCCATTTAGTGTCAGGATAAGGGTCTGGACACCTTATCCTACCCTGAGGCTAACATTCTCAACTGCCTTTGGTCTCTCTCCAAAGGGGGTCTGTGGTCATTGACCCTTAGGGTGCATCTGGCAGCCATTTCTGCTTACCGGGTGAGGGCCAGTCAGCCGACATTGGTGCAGGAGACAGTGGTCGGGCGCTTTTTCAAAGGCTTGGATCACATATTCCCTCTGGTGAGTGAACCTCCACCTCTGTGGGATCTCTTGCTGGTTTTGGCAAAGCTCATGGGCAAGCCATTCAAACCCATGCACAAGTGTAAGCTTGCACACTTGTGGAAGATGGCCTTCCTGGTGGCTATCACATCAGCCAGAAGGATAGGAGAGCTCCAGATGCTCTCAGTGGACTCCCCTTATCTGGTCTTCCACAGGGACAAAGTTGTCCTGCGCCCCCACCCAAAATTCCTTCCGAAGGTGGTATCAGAGTTTCACCTTAACCAGGTATTGACTCTGCCAGTATACTACCCTAACTACACATCGGACACCGAGTACAGGCTCCATACTTTGGACCCGAGACAAGCACTCTCCTGTTATAAGGAGAGAATGGCGGAAATTCATGGAGAGGTTCGCCAGCTGTTTGTCACCTACACTGAAGCCGCTGCTGGCAGACCTGCAGCCAAACGGACCATTGCAAGGTGGATTACATCATGCATAGGTCTGTGCTATGAGTTGGCAGGCAAAGAGCCTCCCAGAGGGATAAGAGCTCATTCTACCCGCCATACTGCTGCATCAGTGGCTGCTTCCAGGGACATCCCTATCCAGGAAATCTGTCGGGTTGTTACCTTGAAGTCGGCAAACACCTTCATTACCCACTACCTTGAGTCACGCAGGGATGCTGGTTTTGGGGCCTCGGTTCTCCAGTCTCTCTTTCCTAAGTAGGGGTGTGCGCCTTGCCTCCCTCTTCCCGGAGAACTACTTGAGTGTGGATGAACATATCCACACTCCTAGAACAGGTTACTCACCTGTAATAGTAGTTCTAGGAGTGGTATATGTTGTTCATCCACACGCACCCACTTGACCTCCCTGGCTTTAGGCGCACAGTCTTGCTTCCAGTGGGCTAAGATCTGGCATCATGGGGCAGAGCCGAGGTTTTTACCACCTGGGTGGGTGGGAGGAGCCAGCTTTGAAGACTTCCAGCAAGATTTAAATGGGAAAGGGACATGCCAGAGTGTGGATGAACAACATATACCTCTCCTAGAACTACTGTTACAGGTGAGTATCCTGTTCTTTTAGTTGCAGTTATTTCTGCTCAGCACATTTCTGATCTTCAGGCTCTAATGTGTAAAGTCATATTTAGTTTTCCCACAAGATCGGTTGTCCTTGTGGACCAATCCTAAGTTCCTGCCTAAGGTGGTGTCCGAATTTACTCTCAACTAGGAGGACTTCCATCTTCCAGTGTACTATCCAGAGCATTCAAATCGAAGGGAGGCTCTCCTTCACACTCTGCACATTCACTGGGCCCTTCGCTATTATCTGACTTGTACCCAGGATTCCAGGAAATCTGACCAGTTGATTTTCATTTGCCCTGAGAACTTTAGGGGCACCTGTTTCTAAGCAAACTTTATCCAAATGGTTGGCTCATTGCATAGTGTACTGTTACAGAAGTATGACCATCCTTTACTGGGCTCAGTAAAAGGCCATTATACCAGGGGAGTTGCTGCTTCCTTTGCATCTCTGAAAAACGTGTCAGCAGCAGCAATGTGTGCAGCTGCCACCTGGAATTCCGTCCACACCTTCATTAAGCACTATAGTCAGGGCCCCTAGTGTTCTGCGGCAGAATTTTCTGATTTCTGCGGCATGATTTATTCATTTCTCTGGCAGAATGCAGTCCTGTCATTGGCTAAATATGATGTGATGTCATCATATGCTGAGCATAGAGGAGGGGCTTCAAGATAAATGAGCTGGGAAAGAAAGCCTGACACTATGAAAAAACAGTACATTTATATGAAAATTCACCAAAAACTATGAACTCTGCGGTACTATGTATATTCTGCGGCATGATGCAAATTCTGCAGCAAATTCCACAACCGCAGAATCCCAGGGGCCTTGACTATAGTTTGGACATTGCCTCTAGGCGCAGGACAGTCTTTGGCCTTGCAGCCAGGGCCGCCTTTCATGAGGAATTCAGTTTTTCTAACCTCTTTTCCTCCGCCCTTCTGTCAGGGTTTGTCCTTGTACTGCTTGGGACTCTGTCCTTATGGTGTAACCTTCTGGAAGAGCTCCCACTCTAAGTGAGGTGGTACAGTTATGCAAGAACTTACTGTAACAATAGATCTTCGAGAGGAGCTCTTGCAGCAGGTGCTGCTTTTCCCTCCCTCCTTCCCCCTGGTATCTACTTCTGAATCTTCAGCCTTTTCATCATATCTCCTCAACCAGAGGAGCCTCCTGGGTTCTCTGATTTCTAACTGTGCCGTGGTCTCTGGCAGGAGAACTGAGGTGGTGCTGGGGGACCACCCCTTTTATACCATAGGCACCGGGGGCGGTCCCCCGCTATGGACTGCTAGCTAGAAGATTTCCCTGAGATCCTTTTTTATTCTGTTTCTTCACTGCCCTCAGGGAACTCTCTCCGGCATCCTCTCTACTCTGGACTGTACCTCCCACCTGAGAGTCACTTCCTACTTCCTCACTTCAGCCTGACATACCCCGGCTCTGAATCCCCCAAGGTGGGTCCGCTCTATCTGCCCAGGGCGCGCTATCTATAATCTAGAGGGCCGGGTGAGTGGGGCATGGAGAGGAGAGGAGAGTGCCCGGTATTGGGAGTGTGGCCTGGGGCATCAGTGTCATCGCTTATTCCCAGTGACCCAGTGACAGGGTTTTTTTTTCTCTTGTTTCCTTCCAAGGAGTGTGGCGTGCAGTGACGCCTGTGCACAGCTGCCCTGCTGGCGTCTGCCACACTCCGCCTCCTTACGTTAGCCAGTGATGCTGTAATGCCCGCGATCTCCATCAGTGGGCCGTCAGGGCACCGGGCATCCCTGGATCCCACCCCAGGGAGAGGAGAGCAGTCCTCCAGATGCCTCATCCTCTCCCTTCCCTGCCGACCCCCAGCTACCCGAGTCAGTCACCAAACCCGGGTCACCGGTATGGCGCAAGGTGTGGCGTCCAGCGACTCAACCCTCTGAGCCACCGGGCCGGCTTTTCCATGGGATCCTGGCACCTGCCAGCTTCCGTCCTTAAGGAGTAACCTGCTGCAAGAGCTCCTCTCGAATATCTATTGTTACAGTAAGGTCTTATGTAATTATACTACTTAATATTATTTAAGTAAATCTATAAAAAGAATGAACGCAGTACTTTTTAAAATCAATGAAAAGGAAATTGAACTGTAACACCTGTGTATATCTCAGCAGTAACTGGACTTAAATTATCACACTATAGTCGAACAATGCTATCCTGTAAAACCCATTTCTAACCCCAGGAATCACTCATTATGATTAAACTTGATGCAGTCAGCCTCCTGTGTTGAACTGCCCAGAGAAATGGAATTTTATGCGAATTATGGAATTCTCAATTGGCTCATGCCACTTTTAAACTGCTGTCTTAGCAACTGCTGCACTCTGAGTGCTTCAGATTTTTTACTCCGCCTGCCTGGTAAGGACGTCCTGGAGAGCTCTCCTTGAACTGTCTTCAGAATAAAGTATCTGTGGATATGTACTCATTCTTAGTTTAATTTCAAACTGCTGCTTTAGAAACAGTATTTAGTATAGTTTATCTGTATTACAGTAGTTTTTGGCTTTATTCGCAGTTCCCTCTCGGTTCTTTTGAACCTAGGGTCCTGTGTCTATTGAGCGGTTTTTACCTCAATTTTTCTTTATTTTGTATTTTTAGCGATCGGTTCCTTGAACCACTTTATTTTTGTTTAAATTATTGTATTTATCGGTTCCCCTTTTTATTCAGGAACCGAATAGCGATCAGTTCCAGGAACCGCTGGTGGTTATTTTAATGATCCTCCGGTTCCGAGGTGCTTTAAATAGAGGTTTATTGTAAAGTAATATTTTTGTCTATCAATGTCAGAGGTCCATTTAGATGAACCTAAAAAACGTGCAGGACCCACAGGTTTTAAAGGTTGTGATTCTTGTGGGCTACTTATAGCAAAAGCAGATAGATACTCTGTGTAGTTCTTGTTTGGGTACAAGTCATATATATGCCAATTGTGATATTTGTAAGACCTTTTGCCCTAAAACATTAAAGAAAAGGTCTAAAAGTTTAGAAGATGTGGCTTCTGCTTCTGGTATCGATAATTCTGCTTCTTCCTCTTCCCATAAAAAGGATGGAGGTAAAGCCAAGGATCCTGACAAGAATTCAGATAAATCTGAACAAGGTAAAACAAAAAGGGCTTTGGAAGCAGGCTCTGAACCTGTTCCATTAAAGAAAGTGTAAGGAAAAACATGTTGCTGTACTTCTGGACGAGAAGGCTAAGGAGCTCCCAGCAGACAAGCACATTAAGCCCTCGGCTGAGGACATTGCTAAGGCACTTCAAGTGCTACAAGCCCTACAGGGTGCAATCCTGGTTCCTACACAGACTGCCCTGGTTCCTCCTACAGCCCCTGCAAGGCAAGAAATGCTGGAAGTGTTTGGGGAGGAGGAGGAGGATGACTTTGAAGGGGAACTTATAGATCCAGAGATTTCCCCCAGAGCAAGAATTTGGGTCCCTTCCTAGGGGCCCTGGGGAATACTCCTCCCACTATGCTTTTGTTGGGAGCATGGTGGAAACCCTGAAACTCCCTCTTCAGGAAACAGAAGAGGATATGGAGGAGGCAGATTTTCTGGACATGATGGGGTTAACCCCCATGAAACATCTGCTTCTGCCCGTGCATAACTCTTTAAAAAAGGCTGCAGTACAGATTTTAAAACTCCAACTTTTATCCCTGGTATGGATAAGAAAGCGGACAAGAAATATCAGCTGGACAGAACTACAGTTGATTTTCTGTTTACTCATCCTGATCCTGAGGGAGTAGTACATGCTGCTGCCTGTGACAAGGCCAGGATCCTCTTGGCTACCCATCCACCAGACAAAGATTCAAGAAAAATGAATGTTATGAGAAAGAAAGGTCACATGGCTGCCTCTTTATTAGCTAGGCAGGCCAGTTACATGGCATATTCAGTGTAGTACCAAAAAGCTCTATGGAACTCTGTTCTAGCTTTGACTGATAAGGTTCCAGGTGAAGTGGCTGTAGACTTACAGGATACAGCAAGGGCTGCACGTGATGCTACCAAGTACCAATTTCATATGGCAGTGGATGCCAGTGTTGCTGCATCCAGGTTAATGGCTTTGTCTGTTTCACTCGGGAGGTTTGCTTGGCTTACGGCCACCAATCTGACTTTAGACACGCAGGCCAAAGTAATGGATTTTCCCCTTGAAAACAACTCTTTGGGGATAAAACCGAGGCATACTTGAAGAAGGTGGAGGAATATAAATCCACCTATCGAAGCAATTCCAAAGATAGGCCCTCCACCTCTTATAGATCCCAGAGTAGGGGAGGTAGGGGTAGGGGTTCTACCCCAGACCTTTCTTTCAGGCGCAGGCCTCTCGGCCTCAGCAGCAGGCCAGAAGTTATTTTAGAGGAAGGGTCAGGAGAGCCATGAGAAGAGCTGCTCCTGCACCACAGGTTCAGGCACAGCCTGCACAGAATCCCTGATGGGCTAGTGCAGGTCGCATCCCCTATTTCAGGACCACCAGTAGGTGGCAAACTGGCTCATTACCTTCATGCTTGGCATTCCATCACCACAGACAAGTGGGTGTTGGAGGTAGTGAGCCAGGGTCTGGCACTCAGTTTCAAATCACTTCCAAAGCTGAGAACAAGAACCTTTGCTCCAACAACAGCTGCACACAGGATTCTGTTGGAGGCAGAGGTAAAGCATCTACTAGCAGTTGAAACAGTAGAGGTAGTGCCTTTGATAAGCAGGGGCAAAGGTTTTTATTCCAGGTACTTCCTCATAAGGTCGCCAATCCTCGTTTTTCTTCCTATTTTGGATCTAAGACTTCTGAACAAGCACATTTTGAAACCAAGGCTCAAAATGGTCACTCTTGCAATAATCATTCCCTCATTGCAAAAGGGAGACTGGCTAGCCTCCCTAGATCTAAGGGATGCTTATTTCCACATTCCCATCAGACCATCTCACAGAAAATTCTTGAGATTCAGGCTGGCTTCGGGCTATTATCAGTTTGCAGCTCTCCCTTTTGGGCTAACTTCAGTACCAAAGGTTTTTACAAAGTGTCTGTCAGTGGTGGTAGAGTTTTTGAGAAAACAAGGGGTAACAGTCTTCCCCTACCTGGACGATTAGCTAGTAGGACAGTCTCTGCAGCATGCAGTGCAGTCATTGGCACTAACAAAATCTACACTAGAGTCCCTGGGATTTCTGATAAACGAAGAAAAATCTCAGCAGGTACCACTCCAGGTGCTGGAGTTTATTGGCGCAGAACTAAACACCACACAGGGCAGAGCCTTCCTGCCACAGGACAGGGTGACGAGCATTCTGCAAATTGCAAAATAATTTGTGTCCGGTAGACCCATATCAGCCAGAGAATTTCTCAGGCTACTGGGCCACATGGCATCTGCCACTGCAGTGGTAATGGGATCCAGGTTTCAAATGAGATTCAGTTCCATCTCAGACAGTACTGGTTTCAAAGGACGGACCCTATGTCCAAACTGGTTCCAGTCACAAAAAGTTTAGTCCAGGCCTTATAATGGTGGCTGGATGAGCACAACCTCAGGGTGGGTGTACCTTTTATAAGGGAACAACCTTCACTAATCCTTACAACACATGCCTCTCTCCTAGGGTGGGAGGCACACATGTTGGAGCACACAGCAAGTGGCACATGGTCCCCCCCAAGAGTCTCTGTTGCACATAAATCTCTTGGAGCTCAGGGCTGTTTACCTGGCTCTAAAAGCATTCGCTCCTTACCTGCAAAACAAGGTGGTGCAAGTCAGAACAGACAACACCACAACCATGTATTACATCGACAAGCAAGGGGGTACCAGGTCACATCTGTGCACAGAAGCAATGAGACTGTGGTCCCTAGTATACTCCATGGGAGTATCCCTGTCATCCATACACCTTCCAGGGAAGGACAATGTGCTGGCAGACTCTCTGAGCAGGATAAGTCAAGACCACCACGAGTGGTGCCTGAATACTCAAGTACTTAGCACAATTTTCAGGAAATGGGGCATTCCAGAGGTGGATCTCTTTGCCTCCACAGAAAGCGACCAGCTTCCAATGTACTGTTGCAGGCCTCCTCTAAGGGACACAGTTCCCCTGGATGCCATGGCCCTGGATTGGACAGAGAAGTTTCTGTATGCATTGCCTCCCTTTCTTATGATATTCAGGACCCTACTGAAATTGAGGTCCCAACCAGCAAAAATGATACTGGTGGCTCTGGATTGGGTGAGACAGCACTAGTACTCTTCTACTGTGTCTGGTTCCCTCAATCCATCTGCCCAGGAGGTACAACCTGTTAACCTCCTCTCAGGGCAGGATCCTGTACCCCAGTCTCAGATCACTGAGGCTCAAGGCAGGGCTCTTGAGGATTTAGAATTTGCTCACCTTAATCTATCGGAATAGGTGCTGACGGTGCTTATGGGTTCCAGGAAACCTCCTACTAAGAAAACATATTCCTCTAAGTGGAAAAGATTTACTATACGGCATACAGGTAAGGGTGTGAACCCTTTCAGGGCTGATTTGGCTATTTTCCTAGATTACCTTACATATTTATATTACTTGGGTCTGAAGCCTTCTACCCTCAAGGTCCACTTAGCTTCGGTCTCTGCTTATCTGTCAGTTGGTAAGGAGAGGTCTATGGCCTCTCATCCAGTATTTAGAAAATATTTTAAAGGCCTTAATCTTCTGCACCCCTCCCCTAAGGGAACTGGTTCCGGCCTAGAATCTAAGTATTTGCATTGCTAAACTCATGGATACACCATTCGAACCTATGGTAACCGCAGATTTGAAGTATGTCACTTGGAAAACTGTTTTCCTGGTTGCCATTACTTCAGCCAGAAGGATCAGTGAATTACAAGCCCTGTCACAGATATGGACTACATCTCATTCCATAGGGATAAGGTGGTACTTAGGACTAATAGAAAAGTCCTTCCCAAGGTGGTATTTGATTTTCACTTGAATCGGTCCATCACTCTACCTGTCTTTTTTACAGACAACTCCAGTTCTCCAGAAAGGAGATTTCATTCCCTTGATGTCAAAAGGGCACTCTTAGCCACTACATTGACAGAACCAAGCCTTACAGGACAAGTCAATCACAGCTTTTTCTCACATATGGTGAAGTTGGTAAGGGCAGAGCTGCAACAAAATGTACAATTGCTTGCTGGATAGTGGCATATATACAGTTTTGTTATAGTAAGGTGGATAAACGGGTACCTCTGGGCCTGAGAGCACACTCTACCAGGGGTACAGCTGCTTTAGTGGCAGCTTCAAGAGAAATTCCACTACTGGAAATCTGTAAAGCTGCTACGTGGGAAACCGTACACACCTTCACAAAGTATTACAGCCTGGACTTGCAATCCAGAGGTGATGCTAGGTTTGGTACAGCAGTACTACAGAGCCTGTTTCCGAAATAGGTTCTCTGCCCAACCTCCAAAGGTACTGCTTGGTAGTCTGCATTAAGTTTAATATAACGAACGATTCCTGGGGTTAGAAGAAAAAATTACTCACCATAGTAATCTTGTTTCTTCAAGGGGATCACTCATTATGATTAAAGACCCTCCCTGCCAGAACCTATAGAAGTTGCTCTGCATCCTTGCTTTAGGGTTTTTTTCTTTTCAATATAGGTTAAGGTAGAGACTCACTTGGTTTAACCAGTTGGTGTCCAGGTAGTCTCAAAGTTTCTTAGGTTTGTTGGTTAAGGATGTTTTGACCTGAATGGGCAAAAATGTTATTTTATGTTGTTAATTTTAGCAAGTGGGTCTTTTACCCTTTTAGGCTCCATAAGAATCTGAAGCACTCAGAGGGCAGCAGTTGCTAGGGCAGCAGTTTGAAAGTGGTATGAGCCAATTGAGAAGTCCATAATTTGCATAAAATTCCATTTCTCCGAGCAGTTCAACACAGGAGGCTGACTGCATCAAGTTTAATCATAATGAGTGATCCCTTTGAAGAAACAAGATTACTATGGTGAGTATTTTTTTCTTCCAGTATACTCTGCATTTAGCTATATTTTAATTCCTGTGGTAGAACACCTATGCCTCCTAGAAAAGAGGAAACGAGTATACATATAAAGAGAGATATATAAAAAAAAAAAAAACGGAAGAAGGCCAGATAGACCTACCACAGGAAAAAGAACGAGACATGATCTACAGAAAATGTCTAACGAATAATTTGTGTTGTCAGTTGTGGAGACACTCATCTGTAGTTGGAGCCCAAACTTTTCAATACTTCAAACTAGGTTACAGGTGGCATTTGATGAAGTTCAGAATTTTTTTTTGGTACTGATAAACTTTTCAACAAAAGACACAGGTGATGTGTTTTAATTCATTGCACAAGAACAAACAATGTAGATATCCATGTTTTTTACTGGAAATCGTAAACTGGAAGATGTTCTTTAGTACAGATATTTGGGTCTATGGTCAGATGAAAATCTGAAATAATGGGACTAACAGAATAAGGTGAACTCTAGGATTGGATTTATGTATAGAAACAAATCTTGCCTTTCACAAGCTGTGAGATTGAAAACTGTGCAGACAGTGATACTGCCTTTGTTTGATTGTGCCAAGATCATCTGTGCTGGACTTCAAAAATCCAATCATCCAGGCTAGAGACGCTTTATTATAGATTATACCATGGACCTTGGACACTGACCAATGAAAACGGCAGGCTGGCACCTTACCACTGTTGTAAATCCTCTGATAATCACCACAAAAGGTGCCAGCCAGCCGCATCTGCACACAATTCTGTACCGCTGCACCCACCTCACTTCACTCAACTCCTGCTTCCTCTCCGGCTCCACTCGGTCCCAATCTGACTCATGGCTCCTAGCCCAATCACTGTGTCTCTCTTCCTCAGAAATTGTTAAATAATGAATAAAAAAACGGCACTTCTAAACAAATTGCCCCGAACACCACCGTAATTACATTTGTCCCTCCACAGTTCTACCCGGAAGATGACAAACTTGAACTCGGAAACAAACTGACACGCGGTCTTCTGTTCGCGCTTCGTACACATACTCTGTTGGCTAACAGTTAATACCAGCTCTCAGAAAAACGGTGTCTGAGTTAGAAAAAAAAAACAGTAACTACCTCTGTGTCTCATATTTCGCTCACTGTCCCTCATAACTTATTCAAAGCTGTCACTAAGCACTCGCTGCTCACTGAAACCCACACACTGTGATCGTCCAGCTTCTCGTACGAACACGCAGCTTTGTCTTCTCTCCCTTTCTGCGACGCTACCGCAACCACATCAGTCATAAGTAGTTCTAGAATCCCCATATAATTTTTTTTAATACCCTTAGCCTGCTTATAACATGTTTCACAATAAACGATGTATCAGTGGGTGGGGGGGGGGGCAAGCATCTACTTAATATTCAACCTACCAACAGGGAACTATTTTTTGGGGCGCAACAATAATTTCCATAAAATATCATTTAAACTAGCATAAGACACTATTTTTCTTTACATTTTTTACTCAGTTACTAAAAATACACATTGTATAATCGCAATAAGCCACTCGGGGGATGTGGGTTATCGAGAGTTACCACAGCTGGTGAGTTTACCCACTCGCTGCGCCTCATGGGCAAACCACTCAGCTGTGGTAAATCCCCCGATAACCCACACACCCTCATGGCTTATTGCTTAAATAGCATGTTTTGTTCCGAATGTACCCAAATGCACACATCGCTGTGTGTTCCTCTTGATTGATTACCTCTGGATCAAGTTGGGCAATTACATATCCTGAACTTCATATGGAAGTGCATTAAACAGAGCCCTGAAGTATGTTGCAGAATTATTTCCCATCACCCATTAAAAGTAGGGATAGGTTCAGTTGCCGGTTTTGAGCTTTATGTCCACAGGGTCAAAAGTAATATTGGAGAGCTGTCTCTAGCATTTAAAGGCCCCCAGGTCATGGAGTGCTTTCCCCTGTGCACTACACTAGAGTGTTGATGGTCTGCTGTCAGCTGTGTGCTTTAAAACTGTGGTTCAAAAATAGTTGTCCATTGTGCATCTAGTAGTCACTAGGTCTTTTTTGATCAGAGGTAAACTGAAGGTGTAACATTCTATTAGCACTTGGTTTCTCTATAAACAAAAAAAATATAGTCTGGAGTGATTTTTCTAATAAATTGTGAAACCCAATAACATTTTTTATAATTATACCACCTCATTATTCTGTTGACAACAGATGCATTTTCTGAATGTTTTTGGTACTGTGATGTATGTACGCATGAGTATTATTGCAAGTGTGTAAAGGAAGACTACTTCATTAGTCTGGCCTTGGGGTGATGAAATGGAGTATGCAGAACATACTGTCATTTTATGTGCAACTTGTGTAACATTATTCAGGAGCCCATTGTAAATTAGCTTTTGCTCATTTGGCCGTATGTCGACTTTTTCTGTTTTAATAAAACTGAAACTTGAATATTTCATTTGAAAGATCTTTTCATAGGCTTTCAAGCAGCCAGCCACTAGACATGAATGTTTCTCATGACAAAAAAAAAATCATAAACTGCAAAGCATAAGTTTTTTCCACTAAAAATTGTGTTCCAGATTAGTTATAACTGTTTAGAGAGCAATCTGCACTTCAGTGTGTACTTGCATAAACATATTTTTAGCTGCTGCAGTTCAGTAGTGAATACATAAGCATTAATTCACGACACAGCATGATTCTACTGTAGAATTAATGCTGGGGGTAGGGATTGGGGCACGAGGCCGCAGGCTGAGTGCCTCCAACCACTCAGACATGGATTTAATTCTACAGTAGACCCATGCTGTGGAGTGGATTAATGTGCTGGTAACATGGCAAGTGCAGAAACAGGGAGTTGTGCTTGATAAGAGATAGTAACATAACATCCTATATTAGCAAGTACAATAAAACACTGACAGAGACAGACACAGGTAGTTGGAACGTAGAATTCTTCTATTGAGCTGGAACAGGCTGGTTTTTCTTTTAATTTGGTGAGCAGAACAGTGAACAGTGATTCAGTTACTTATTACTTGCAGATGCGATCAACATTTCAGAATGTGTGTTGATTTTGGCTGAGTTTTGTGAACTGTGGAATTTTGTTTTTTTCCGAACTCTTACCTGCTTCACTGGCCCATAGACCTCTCGCCAGTGGGGGGTTGGGGCATCTGTTTCCCGCCCTATCTGAGATCCTTCTGAACCAACTCGCTGCTCCTGGGAGCTCTCCTCCAGTTCCACCGCCCCCCCACTCCTGGGACAGGACCGCCATACTTCTCCAGCGTTCTAGCTACAATCTAGAAGGGTGGCCGGGGAGAGGAGGTGAGGCATGACCAGATCGTGGACATGGTAGGCATCCTTAGCCCCACCTTCGTCTGTCCGGGTATCAGAGTGTTTCCTGTGTTTGGTTTCCCCCTTGGTTGTGGACATCCAAGGATGCCCTGCACTTGACGGGCGCGCTCCTGCACCCATATGTAAGGAGTCTGCCATCACCCTCATCCTCTGCAAAGGTGCCATAAGTCGTGCTGCCCCCGACCACCACCAGGAGACGCTGATACTGCGGCAGACTCTCCCACCCCCAGGAGAGGAGAGCAGTCCTCCTGATGCTCAATCCTCTCCCGCTGACCCCCGGCAGCCTGAGCTTGCTCCCGAACCCGGGTTGCCGGCGTGGCGCGAGGTGTGGCGTCCAGTGCCTCAACCCTCAGCGCTACCTGGGGGCCGGCTTGAACTGTGGAATTGTCTCCGTTTTTGTGCTGTTTGGGATTTGGCTGCTGTGCATGATGGGAAATGCATATATTTAAGTGCATTCTGTATTGTGCTGGAACAGGCTGTTTTTCCTTTTAATATGGTGAGTACAACGATGAGCATTGATTTAATTACTGATTACATGCAGGTGTGATCAACATTTCAGAATGTGTTGATTTTGGCAGGCTTACTTTTATGAACTGTGGAATTGTCTCTGTTTTATTGCTGTGTTTGCTGTTTGGCTGCTGTGCATGTTGGGAAATGCATATATTTAAGTGCACAGGAGATTTGAGTTCTGGTGGTGAATGACAGAATTACAAGAACAAGCATGGTTTATTGAGGAGCAACCATGGTTCTACTTTGGAATTAATCCATGGTTGCTTAATGGTCACCTGTTGCTGTTTATCCAATCCAAGTTAGTTATTTTAGTCTCTTGTTCAGAGTCATATTACAGTTTTTGAATGTTAGTTTTCCTTTCCAGGGTTTTTAATGTATCTTTGTAGATTTGATAAGTAGCATGAGTAAAAAGCATTTGACTGCCCACAACTGACCTCGCAGGACCTTTGTTTGTGACATCATAGGGGCTACTGTTACAACAGACTGTCACAAACTGCAGTTGTGAAGTCAGTTGGGGACAGTTGGATTTTTTGAAAGGCACAGTGAAATAAGCAAAGCATCATCTGAAATATTAAGAACATCAAAACAGGTAAAAAAAACATCTCGGTAAAGGGGAAAAATTGGTAAACACAAAAGTTAAACATAATTGAGGTAAATCAGTTTTGAACGTTTTTAATAGCTACTTGCTTCTTAGAAGAAAAGCCAGGACATGGTACATGAAGGAGTGGCTAAGCTGTTCAGATGTGGGGATCCCAACATAATCAGTCATTTTAGGTAAACCATAAAACTGAGGCGAATGGAAAAACTGAAGTAGAATCTGTCACTGCCAGAATCTGTTGCATCTGTATTCTATTTCTATCCCTTGAGGAAGACTTACTTTGAAAAGATAAGGCAGAAGCTAAGACTTGCACACCAGATACGAGATGGATGGGCACTCCAGTAACTCTGAAATGAAACAGGTTTAAATTAATAATTGAAAATATGCATACAAGTGAATACCTAAATGAACTAAAATGACGTTAAAACGAGCAGTTTTCTAGGTGGTTGAGCAAATCCTGCTTGACAGGTCTAAAAGGGGGTTAAAAGTGATTATTCTAGTATCAAAGGGGGATGCAAAGAAGTGGAAAGAATAAAGTAAGAGAAAAGGGTGATTAAAAATGAAAATTTGAATTGCCTTGGATGACAAACAGACTCGTAGAAGATTGTTTCATCTAAGTACAAAATATCATTAGTGAACTTTAAAGAGCTGTACTGTCACGGAGGAGACTCTAGACACATTTTATTCTTAGATTTCGTAGTTGTTTTGAATTTGCATACCCTCTTTCCATAAGGGGCTGTGTGCATTGACTTCAAAACCAGGATCATAGTGCATTAGACCTCCTTCTGCTCTGCCTGATTCATCTGCGTGTGACCTCACAGTCAGCTGTGACAATGATGTCACAAACCGTGGATTGCAATATCAGGTGTAGACCTGCTACCAGAATGGATGAGAACTAGGTAAAGGTTTAATACTTTTCTGATGAATGAAAAGGTGGAGGCTAAACGCGCAGTTTTTTAAATATAAGCAGTCTCTATATATATAAAAAAAGTGTTTCCAGGTTTCTTCTGTGGCATTGGGAGCTCTGTAAGGAAGTTGATGGGACAGCAAAGTAACGCAAGTAGAATACCAAGGCACATAAAATTACACGTGTCCTAGTGCGAAGCTTCATGGGTAATGCAAACTGGAGCCTGCCAGGGTGAAGCGCAGTGTTTCTTCCATGACAAGAGATGACTCGCACTGAAATTGCCATGCTTCCTGCATTAACTTCTGCACAATTCTGCAAAATTGGGATTCATCATAGTGGCACTGTACACTAATGCCTTGCAGTAGATTTGCAGAGGCTGAAATGGTGCACCATAGTCATTTACTTCGTCCTTAGTAGGACTTCACAGTGTGACATAGCAGTTACCTCAGTTTAGGACAAGGGGTCAAAACTGTTTTGGTGGGGGCTGGCCTGGTGGCAATGAAGGTTGAGGTGCTGGACACCACACCTTGTGCCACGCCGGCGACCCGGGTTCGGATGCAGACTCGGGTTGCCAGGGGAGGGAGAGGATGAAGTGTCTGGAAGAACGCTCTCCCGGGGGAGGGTTAAGGGCAGCTCAGCATCCTAGTGGCCCCTGATGGAGATCGGGGTACTACATGACAGCTGACACAGTGTAGTGGGTGAGCGCGACGGACGTCAGCAGGGTTGCCGTGTGCTATTACGTCTTTGCACATCGCGCTGGGAGGGTGGAGGGGAGTTCTCTTGAGATGCAAGCCAAAACACCCCTGGTGGACAGCAGTGATGATGAGGGCTTCAGTGGCATGGCCCACATCCCAACGCTGGCCCAGCGCACCAGGATTCTCCCCAGGCGCCGACCCAACAACCAGGTAGGCCCCTTGAGTCTGCAGAGTCGCCAAGGGCGGGCGAGCCTTCCCCTTGGGTAGCCGGGGGACTGGGTCTGACTGGGCTGTTTGGGTGGTGAGAGATACTGGCAGTGAGGGTTCAGGCAGGGAGTGAGAGGCCCTAGCCGAGTAAGCACCTCGGAAGGATGCCCTGCCTGCTGGGAGAAGAAACATAATTGGAAACTGTGTGTTGGTGAGCCAGCCCAGTGGTGCAGAGGGTTGAGGTGCTGGGCACCTTGCTTCTTGCTACGCCGGCGACTTGAGTTCGGGCACAACCTTGGGTTGTGGGGGTGCCAGTGTTGGGGGGCAGAGCAGGATTGAGTATGCCGGGCGGGAAGCTCTCCCTTCTCTTGAAGGTGGTGAGAGGGGTTGGCTCCCCCCCATAGTTCCGCTCCCACCGGGTGGAGGGTGGAGGTCCAGTGGATAGCGTAGGCGGAGAGAGGGCGGCAAAGTATCGAGAGGTGGAAGGGGCTGAACTGGCACCATGGGGTGCAAAGCTTGCCTCCACATGCTCGCACAGCTGTGTGCCGGGGCCTCGGGGGGCAGGGGAGAAAATCTGTAAAAGTGCATGTATCCCCATCGCCAGTTGGCGAGAGGAGGCAACGTGGACCAAAAAAATGTATCTATCCACAGTGTGTGTGTGTGTGTGTGTGTGTATATATACACATACAGACACACACACACACACACACGTCTTGTGTAAAACTGTGCTCCACTAGTATCGGGTAATACCAGGTGTCGAACCCCCACAGACCAAACTCAAAAACAGTGCTGTTCTCCATTGCAGTGAGTAACAGACTAGTTTAGATTCCAAGTTAACAATTGCTGCAAATTTTATTTGTCTATGTAAGACGTGCACACTTGCTAAACTCAGCCCAGTCGCCTGGGAGGTGTTGTCCCAGCGCTTCACCAGTTGAGGCTTCGTCAGTGGGTACTTGTACCATCCTTAAATAGGACTCCTTAGTGTGTCAGTCATTATTTCAGTCTATGACAAGGGATCATCCTAGCCAGTGGTGACTGTTGTTCGGATCATGGTGAGCCTCCATAGGCCTCGCCTAAATTATCCCTGCTTTTGGAATTATTGATGGAGGAAGCACTCCCAACCAGTCAGACTGCTCTTTCCCCTAGGCGTGAGACACTTATTAATTTTTTTGCTATTTTATTCAGTTTTGCCCTTTTTTGCCCATCCCTACCTGCTCATCCTTGGTGTGGACGTGTGGAGGCAGCACATGCACTGCCAGACGCCCCACCTTACTAGATGCCTCTTCCACCTACCTACACCACCACCGGAGCTCCACCTGGTGGTGACAGTGCTACGGAAGGGACAGTGTCCTTCCTGTGAGAGGAGAGCTGCCTGTAGGTGGCTCAGTCCTGCTCCCTTCCCCGGCTTGCTCCCTGATGACCCAAGGTCGTTCCTGAACCCGGGTCACCGGAGTTACGCAAGGTAAGGCTAGATGCCTCAACCCTCAGCACCACCAGACTGGCTGAGATGCTTATTCTATAAAGTGTCTCGCATACAGCTGCCCTGAAACCTGGCACAATCAGGGAAGGTTTTTTTTTTTTAATTATTATAATGTTGATTGCTCTCAAGCAGTAATATATTAATACTACTATTGAAACTTCTCTTACAGTAGTCAGAGTGGTCTTAATTTCATTCTTAGAGCATCAGAACTCCTTGCCTTTGGTTCACGATTCTCGTATCCTACGGATGCATGTGACCACTCTTTCAACTCTGAGTGGTCTCATTGGCTGTATTGATGAATTTTATGCTTGCTCACCTTCTGTAGAATTTGCTGATGCAGTTGGTTGATTTGTATCCACCCTCTTGTTCTTACTAAAATTGGTTAAAAACTACTCTCCATATTGGTGTTGCCTGTCCGTAGAAACATAGACCTTCCTGGACTTAGTCACCATTTAGTCGCACTGCTGGGTTCAAGCCGGAGGCGCCGGGAGCCAAAAATCTTCAGGAGGACCGGTGCCGACATAGGACCGTGCATGGAACTGCGAGGCTGGCTCACACCTCATAGGCTGTCTTGGCATCTACCTTCCAACTGCCTGTTACTTTTCTTCTCGCTGTCGAGTGCGCTTCATTGACTGTCACTCGCCCGCTGGGAGTCAGATCTTCATGTATACATGACAACAGCGTTTAGTTTAGTTTAACTAGTGGCGTTCTTATTTTCCTCAGAAAAAAAAAAAAAATTGGTGGTGGATTGTCCGCTGCCACAGACAAGGGATGGGAGATGGGGATAGTCCTACTTTCTTTTCTTCCATTGTTAAAGTAGGTTTACCAGAGCTTTCTGTGGAAATATCCTGTCCTTCATAATAGGATGTTGCTGATTCTACATATTCTACTACTGGGCCTGCTGCTATGTTCATGTCATTAACTGAAGATATGATTTTGTGTACCTGACAACACCTGTGTCTTGTGAAATGTACCTTGATTTTAAAGCGTGTACTGTGTGCTTCATTAAATAAATTATAATTAAAAATATATACACATATACTCAAACTTCAGTTTCATCAGATCTTCAGCCCTATCGAACAGTGGAATCGATCATGGATGATGACAGTGGTGGTAGGGAGTCTCCTCTGGAGGGCTGCTCTGGCATCTGGTCGGAGTCTGGTCCGCCACCCCCTCTGCAGGGGGGGAGGGTCTGACCATGGGCAGTCCCGTGTTCAGGAGGGAGGACAGTCTTCCTGTAAACACAAAAAGTGATCCCATTCCCGATTCAGTTTGGGAACTCTGCACTGTTCAACCTCGGATTCTTCCTCTTCGCGTTGGAAGAGGAAGAAATGGGAGTGCTCGAGGTCACCCTCTGGTACATCTAAGAGGTTTCTGTGTCCGTGAGCAGGAGGCCTTTCCTGGCACCGTCTGTTTCCCAGACAGCTTCTGCTTTTGGTCATTTGAGATCTCAGGCCTGGAGCCCTTCTCTGTCCACTTGTGAGGCCTCCAGTGGGCAGTTTCACTACTGGGCAGCTCTTATGGAGCAGTGGGTGCAGCGACTGGCCCATCTACTGCTCTGCAGATCCAGTACCAGGGCCTTTGGGCCTAGGTGTCTCCAGGCCACGGTTGGGTTCTTCGAACCAGGTAGAGCGATTGACTCCGCCAATGGATCCTGAGCCCATGGCGGTGACCACGCCGCTGTTGGTTCCATATGCTGACCTGCCCCTCTGTTTTTTCACAGGGACTGGCATAGGTACCTTCTCAGGTCATTTTGGTGCCAGTTGCACCTTATAGGTCTGGTCTGGGTTTTGGGGCAGTGCTGTCGCCAGTACCTGATCTGGTGCCAACGCCACAGGGCTTGGTGCTGCTTCTGGGCCTGGCTCCTTTGGAGTTGGTGTCACCTCTGGTACAGATTTCTGCTTCTGTCCTGGTGTCACCTGTCTACCCACTCCCTAGGCCCGGACTCTGGCTTGCTGGGTCCACACCCCTTCTGGCTTCCCCTTCTGAGGGGTATCTGGAGGGGAACAAGTCTGATCCAGACCTCCTCATTGCTGAGGACAGTGATAACACTTTTTATAGCCTAGAGAATCAACTTACAGGTCTTACATAGAGATTTGCTCTTGCAGCAGGTAACACCTTTAGGACTGAAGCTGGCAAGCATCAGGACCCCACAGAAAACTTCTAGCAGTATACAGTGGGGGACTGCCCCCAACGTCAACCCACCCCTGATGTCATGCATAGTATAAAAGGGGCAATCCCCCCAGCCCATTCCCAGTTCTTTCCCCGCCGTCGACCGTGCAAGTTGGACCTCCGCGGACACATTCAGCTAGTCAACCACCATCTTTACCGCATTTTCAATGCCCTTTTTTAAATTTTAAATCACTGGTCACCATGATACTTAGATCTCCCTCTTGGGTTACTTCCTTCAGAAGATTGCCCCCCAGCTGATAAAATGCCAACGTATTGTTTCTTCCCAAATGCATGACTGAGCATTTATCAATAGTGAACTCCAGCCTGTGTTCTCGCCCACTGTTCTAGTTCTCCCAGGGCACTCTTTAAGGAGTTAATATTTGTGGTGTTTTGCAGTGGCATACCAATTCTAGAATTGTCCGCAAATTTTGCAGCCCAGATCTCCTCGCCACATCTCATGGAGGATATGTATAAATTAAAAAGACCAGGTCACAATACCGAGCCCTGGGGGACACTACTGGTCACTGATTTTTTCAGTCTGAAACCATACCCGTAAGGGCAACCTGCTGTTTCCTGTTTGTTAGCCAGGAATCTTTCCATGCCACTATATTCCCATTAATCCCCATTCCGCTCAAAGATTTGGTTAATTTACAATGTGGCACCTTGTCAAATGCCTTGGTAAAATCCAAAAAGACAGCGTCCACTGGAGTATTCTGATGTAGGGATTTACTCACTGTCATAAAATTCTTAAAGGTTGGCCTGACCTAGGGTTACCAACAAATAAGCGACAGCGCCCCCCCCCCAAAACCACCACCACCACCACTTCCAAGGCCATCACGCTGAAAGGTATTGATTATGTTCGGGTTTGATGACTAATTGAGACTTTGAGACCGGTACGCACAACAGCCTCCCTCAACCAAAGTCTTAACAGGCAGCATACTGAATCTGCTACTTAACTGCTAAGTTCTCCAGACACCTTCTTCCAACTCCTCCAGTCTGGTGCAGGTATTTCGAAGGGTGCAGTATTTTTAGAAAATCTCCAGGGGAGCCCAAGACCTTATTTGCCTTCCAAATGCTCCCCTTGAAGCAGGAATAGAAACTGTGTGGGGGGGGCTGTACAACTCTTATCTGTAGCCCTAGTGTGGGTGTCAGACATTCATAACAGGAGCAGGTAGAGTGAAGGAATGTGGAAAGGGACCATTTTAGGGACCCCAGTGGGGTGGACTCGGTGCAGTAGAGTAATGACCGTGACTCCAGTCCCCAGTCTCCCCCCTTCCCCTAGCTGCCATCCTGCCTAATGAAGTGTGCAGAGAAGCAGGAGACTTTAGTTTAAACTGCAGCAGGACCAAGAAGGATGGACTTCTGCAGAGCCAGACGTCCAGACCCGGAGACTGGAGAGGGGGGAGAGAGAGAGAGAGGATTCAGGAACCCAACCACCCCACCAGCCCTGCCAAATAAGGTGCCTGCTGAATCGATCTCTTTTTTTTATTCTTTTCTTGACTTACCCCACCACTTTTCTCCAGGCTGTGCAGTCCCTTTGTCTTGCTCACTTCCAACAGGACAGCCACCGGCCAGGCCTGGGTAGCAGCTTTTTCCTTGCCCTCCTCTCCGATTCAGACAATCGGTCGGACGACCAACACCACCAGGCAGCAGTCCTGTCTCCAGCCAGCTGACACACACACTGCACAGCGAGCCACCCACAGCCCTGCGTTGCTCTGATTCGTGGGCAACTAAATTCAGATGCAGATGGTGGCGCTGGGTGTGCATGCTCGTCGCAGTCACAGCTCTGCCTCCTAGTCCCGGGACCTGGCTGGGTCAGTTCTCTTCTTCTTTCTCTGGACCATGGGATTATGATTTTCTTCTGTCCGCGACTGCAGAGCACTGCTAGTGCAAAAGTGCACTCTCTCTCCACTGGCTTAATTAACCAGTACGATGACACTCTCTTGGCACTCTCTCCTTGTTGGATGATGACACAGCAGCATGCTTGCGCTCTTCATCGGGAAACTCCCACTGTCTTTGATCATGAGACATGGTGTCCCCCGTCTCCCTAGCCGGATCCCACATGCGCACTGTTGTGGCTAGCTTCAGCTGCTAGGGACACTAGGACTTTGAGTTTTTTTAGCAGCCAACCCGAAAATACGGAATAACAGGCGTCCCATATGGATTTTATATGGGACAGATATTTTCACCCCAAAATACGGGACGTCCCGTAAAATATGGGACTGTTAGTAACCATAGTCTGACATGAGCGAGTCTTGGGGAAATCATGTTGTGTGTTGTCAATCATATCGTTGGCTTTTATGAAATTATCTATATGATCCTTGATAATTGCTTCTAGGATCTTACCCACGATTGGTATCAAGGTAACAGGCCTATAATTTTTACATTCTTTCTTAAAAATAGACACTACCTTCAGTTCTCTTACTTTCCTAGGATGAATACCATCCTAAACTTGGGGCTTTATAAGGGTTGACCTTAAGCAATCTTTCCTTACCATCCTTCTTTTTCCACTTTAAATGGAATGTCAGTTTTTACAAACTTTTCCAGGCTGGCTCTTTCATTACTACAGTTAAAAACTAAAATATTAATTGAGCACATGTGCCTTTTTAACTGCCCTGAATCCCTTGCTCCTCAGCAGTTGCTGCTTTCTCTTTATACTGCCTGAATATTCTGACGTCTAGTAACACCATTCCAGGTCATTCAGATGATTAGCATGGAACGGTGTTCTTTATGTCCTAGAATGTCCTAGAAATATGGTAAGAAAGAGCAGTAGCTGGTGAGGGGACTGGAAATCTACAGTATGTAGATTTGAGGGCACCTCAAAACTAGATTATTTATCAAAGCATATTAGAATATGGGGCCGGCCTGTCAGCACAGCAGTTGGATTTCTGTTTGCGATGCCGGCGACCTAGGTTCGGGAATGGACCTGGGTCGTCGGAGGGTTGACCGGGGTAGAAGGATCGCGTGTCCCATGGACTGCTGTCCCTCTCCGGGGTGAGGATGCAGTGTGTGACCGGTGCTTGATGGACCCGTGGCGGAGGCCGGGGGCACCACAGTGACCAGCACCAACAAGACTCTGAGGGGCGGGATGGACGCTGGCGTCATTGCACATTCCCGCCCCCGCTTGCAGGGGAGAGAACCTAGCTGCTGCCGGTCGACCTAGATGAAGCCAGCTCTCTGCTTTAGTCAGCCTCCAGGATGGCCTCTTTGACCAATCCCGTCGTCTGCGGTGCTGTATAGGGGGTTGGTGCTATGGCCCCGCCCTAAGGAGTAAGCCAGTGGGTATCAAGGGGGGCACATCCAGTATGGAGGTGGAAGTGAGGGTCCGTGACCTGGCTGAGGTACCGGGCGGCTGGCAGCTGCAAAAAGTATAATAAATTTTAAAAAATTAAAAACCTATCAGAATATATAACTGGCATAGAAGGTAAGGTGGAAGTGCAGTTAACTGTGTAAAAGTAATTTTCTGTCTCCTTTAAATAAAAATAAAACTGGAAATTGAACTCAGGCCCCCAGATTAGTGACCCTGCTCTACCAGCTGTTAGCTATAAGGGCAAATAACTAGCCTAGACTTTCCTTTAGTCTTTTTTCCTTAGACTACAGAGCCTGCAACTGGGAATATTTTAGGTGGAAGGGCAATACTGAGTTACCTGGAAGTAGGCATTTGAAACCTGTAGACAAAGAGTTGAAGCTGTGGAATGGGCTCTGATGGAATAATAGCAGGATTGTAGTGGAAGGTCAGGAAGGATGAAATATTAACACACTGCAACCCATTATTAATATCCTACTTATGAACATATAAAAATGCCAGCAGAAGCAGGCCTTACGGTCTATCGAGTCTGCTCGATTGTGCAGCTAGTCCTTCAACTTGCAGCTGCCCCCCTTCCCTCTTCATCACAACCCCCCACCCTGTCCCAACCCCTCTTTTGTTGGTGGTGTTTCTGGAGCCCTCGCCTAACCATCTGATGTCTCCCCGGCGCGAACCAGGTTTCAGACCCCTCCCTTCAGCCCCCACGATTTACCCCTCATGGCGGGGGGGTGGGGAGGTAATCACCCACCAGTCCGGATCCAGTTTCGGGGGAGGTGCCCTCCCAGCAGTGCTGTAAGGGGCGGTCCATCATCATCCATGGCAAGGACTCAATTTTTTTTCTACTTTTTCTCCCCTGCAGAGAGAGGCGTGCAGTACGTCAGCGGAGAGAGCGTGCACGCATCCGCACACGCTCCCTCCAGATGTCGGCTCCATCTCTGCTCCCTAATTTTTTCAGCATCAGCACACTGCCCCCCAGCCGCCGCTAGGAGCCGGTCAACACCAACCACTGGTGAACCCCCTTCTCCATAGAGGGAGAGCAGTCCCTCTCCAACGACCTGTGCTCATTCCTGAACACGGGTCACCAGCGTAGTCCGAGGTAAGGCGACCAGTGCCTCAGCCCTCAGCGCCACCGGGCCGGCCTATCCCAACCCCTCTTAAAGTGATTTTCCGACCTATCTGAGAGCAGCTACCACTCACACATAGTGGTAGCGGCCCTCATCAGCAGTTATTCTAGCCTGGTTGTGTTGAATTACAGCAGCCCGTACCTTAATATCGTTTGTAACTTTACTGTAGATACTGGAAGCCCTCTCTATTCAGAGTGTCCATGTTCGGCTGCCATGCCCCCGCGCTCAAGCACGTAATGACATGTGGCCAGGGAGCGCTTGCAGTGGCATGCCTCATTGAAAAGAATGGGGCTTGATTTGTAATTAGTTTTTATTTTTTTATCTGTTTATGTCCCTACGTGCTCAAGGCACAACCACTCCTTCAGGCTGCCAAGGACTCCCACACCCCTCCAATTCCACCCAGAGTCTCCTTGCCTCATATAGCAGCCATCAGGGTAAACCAGCATATGCCTTTGCTGGACGGGTCCCTCTCTTCCGAGGGGGAAGGCACCGGGAGGGGGTCCGGCACACTCTTAATTGGCCCCGTGCTGCTGAGGCGGACATGACTTGCAGGAGGTCTGGAGGAGGTGAGGGCAGTCCGACTACTGTCAACCGGCCGAGCCCCGAGCAATTTTCCGGTTTTCTTGGTCCCACAGCTATTGCCGTCCTCTTGCAGTGCTCCCGGTCTCCACCGGAAGCCGCTGTACAGCGACGCTCGCCCAGTACCCACCCCAGGAGAGGACAGCAGTCCAGCGGACACTCAATCTTCCTCCTCCCCTGCCAGCCCACAGCAACCAAGGTCTGTTCCCGAACTTGGGTCGCCGGCATGATGCGAGGTGTGGCATCCAGATCCTCAGCTCTCTATGCCACCAGGCTGGCTGTAATTCGTTTTTAAGCTACAAAATGGTCACTTGGCGATTAAAGAAGGGAACCGCTCGACTAACAATGGCTGTATTAGTGGTCATATACAAGCAAGTAGAAGACTCAGTACCCTTAATCCTTCCAGAACCCTGTCCTTTGTAATCCCTATCAGTCACACCCCCCCACTACCCACTCCACCCCTCCCTTAGGGTATCTGCCACCCTTTCTCCTTATGAACACAGAGCAGAAGTATTCATTTAATGCTTCTGCCTGATCCACCCCCTTTTCCACCCACCCTCCGTCCTTCCTAATCCCCCACAATCCGGTCCTTGTTCTTCCTCTACTGTATCTGAAGAAGTCCTTTTCCCCTTCCTTAATACCCTGTGCCAGTCTCTGCTCTCTTGAAGCCTTGGTCGCTCTGACTAGCCTGGTAACCTCCCTGGACTTATTCGTATACTCATCCTTGTCGGCCCCTTTTCCCAATGTCTTCAGTTTCTGAAATGCCTTCCTCTTGGCTCTCGCCTCCTTTATTACCTCTCTAGTCAACCAACTGGGCTTCTTTGCCCTTCCGTTCTTACTCTGTGTCTTTGTATAAGTCTCAGTGGCCTCTGTCAGACTTTTTTTTAATAATATCCCTTTTTTGACTAGCATCCATGTCTGGTTGAATTTCCACCAGATACCTTCCCAAAAGTCCGCTCCTTTAAAGTCAATCACCCTGGTCCCCGTACCTCCTGTTTCCTCACCCATATTAAGCGTGAATCACACTGATTGGTTATCCCTCCCAGCCAGAGGGTCCTCCACCCCCAGTTATCTTACAGCCTCTCCATTTGAAAATACCAGGTCCAGCATCCTCTCCAGTCTAGTCGGCTCATGTACCAACTGCAACAGGAAGTTGTCCTGAAATGCATCTATTACCTGCTCCCTTGCACTCGTGGTGGTTGGAGTGCACCAGTCCGCCACCGGTAGGTTGAAGTCCCCCACCACCACTGTATTCCCCTTCCTACAGACCCCTCTGATTTTGCTCAGCTAGCTCTCTATCCAGGTCATCCCCTTGCGCTGGTGGTCTGTATACTACCCCCATCCTCAGTGTCCTACCTTTCGAGTCCTGAAACTACATACATAGGGCTTCTGTTCTGCCTTCGACCCTTGTACACCTTATCCCTTCCCGTACATAGAATGCCACACCCTCCTTTTCCCTGTAGTCCTGTCCTTCCTGAATATTCTATACACTGGGATAATCCTATCCTAGTCCTGGTACTGGGTGGCCCACGTTTCCTTGATGGCCATAATGTCCGCCTTCCCCACTGCCAGGAGAGCCTGCAACTCAGCTGACTTTTTACCTAGGCTCCTCGCATTCAGCGTGACCACCTTCCACCCTATTTCCTTTCTTACCTTTCCCTGGTTTCCCCCTTCCATGCCTCTACCCCAGTTCCTACTCTGTTAACATGGGGGTTAAGCTTGTCTGGCTGCCCTCTCTGGGATCTCTGCCCATCAGCTGTCCACTTGCCACTACCTCACCTAGTTTAAACCCACTTTTGCTGCTATGTACCCCTCTGTACCCTGCTTTAATACTCCCTTCCCCCCTACTTTTTTTAAATGTTTTGTCTTGTTCAGATTTTTTTTACTTTACAGAGTAGAACTGACAGCAGTCTTATGTGTTCAGAGTGAAAATCACCTGCTCCAGCTAAGAAATGTGATTTATGTAAGTTAGAAATATTTTGGAGCTGTCAAGTTAAGATTTAAAATTGAACAGAAAGAACCAGTAGAGCTTGTAATTGTGGTAACTGGATTATCAAATATTGATGTGTATAAAAAAAAAAGAGAAGGAACTGCAAATTGGTGTGGCCTTGGTCTCCCAAGTTATCTCTGCAAGGGGTTAGGTACTCGGCCGAGCTTAGATGAAGTGGATTCTAAGATTTTCTAGCCCTGCAGTTGGTGGAATCCATGTATTACAATATACTGTATGTGGCGCACGGACCACTTGCTGACCAGGCCAAGAAATTAGTAACATTTCACCCTGTTTTCCATACCAGTTCTCAAGGTGGAATGCCATTTTTGTGTCACTGGTGTTCCAGCTACCATATCACTCTGCAGTGCCACCACTCTATCCTAGCTGATTCATGAAGCAGTAGTATGCATGGAAAGTTGGGAGCAAGAGGTCTTTTTATGGCGCTGGGGGCGGAGCTCCGCAGATGTAATGCCATCATCAGAGTTTTAGTAGAGCACTGTGGAAGCACATGACTGGACCACTTTCCAGTGTGCTTCCACAGTGCTCAGACGAATGTCCAGTGGTGCTGTTTATACGGCCTTCCCCTCCGTGGACTGCATACACACACCCTCTTCGCTGGGGCACTACTTTTTCTTCCACAAATGCCGAAGTGATGGTCGCTATGCCCAAGATGGCATTATCAACTCAAACTGTGCATGCAAGAGCATCGCGCATGGGAGTTCTGTCACTGCTACCATCTTCAGTATGGCACATTCCGGAACGCCGAAAGCTCCCCCCAACCTGCAGAGTAAATATATTATGCATGCATAATCAAAAATTCCTCATAATGCAATTATGGTGCTGTTCCCCACTGTGTGGCTACGTATCTCTGGCCATCTACGTGCCCGGCTCCTTTCTCTGAGGTCTTCCTCATGTTAACAGTAAGTTTTCCTTTTACTTTCTGGTGGTTTCAGAGCACTTCTTTTCAAATGTGGAACAGGAGCAAGGTACACTCCGGCGCCGCAAATTCTCATCAAAGCTGTGAGCAGCCATATCGGCTCTGACCAGTGTTTGTTTTTTTACACACAGACTGGATTCAGGAGTGGCAAAAGGGAGTTGATTATCTTTTGTATTGATCTCTCCCCAGATGCACCCTTATAGTGGGGTTTATTTAGTTACATCATATGAGTGTGCCCAGTGATGTTTTATTTTCATCATGGTCCTAGCATTTAGGAGGGGATAAACTTTTTTTTTTTTTTAGTTGTATGCCTTCTATTTGTTACTTCGACTCATACCTTGTGTTGTGCAAGGGTGTGTTATATATTATAAGGGTGTGGTAGCGGCAGCGTCCCTATAGTTAGGGTTGAATAGCCTGTTTAATGTTAAACCCCTAAATTTGCACATTAATATTTTTGGTTCCATTTGACGAAATGAGCTGAAATTTTATATGTATTGTCTAGGAGGCAAGGTCTTGATCTGTGGAAATTTTTGTGATGGCAGCTTGTGTGGATTCTGAAATCTGTAGCTGTCATTTTTTGGGAAAAATCTTTTTTCCTATACTCAAGATGAGTGTTTTTGCTCTCTCCTACAGCCTACATGGAAAATAATTTTTTCCCCAGAATTGCAGGGGACATATGTCCTGTCCTAAAGTAGTGCCTTTGACGGGTCTAGTGAAAAATACTAAGGGGTTCCAGAGTTATAAGGCTTTAAAATGTAGTGGTTTCCGACCTGCGTATGCGTAGTAGTTTTTTTAATTTGTCAATCTACATTTTCTCCCCGGTTTTGCAGCGGTCTTGTGTGGAGACACGCACATGCCATGGTTCTGTGGTGCCTTCCCTCTCTGTGCTGCCCTCCTGCATGTGCTACCCTCAGGCCTCCACCTGGGGGCAGTGAAACTATGGGGGGGGGTGACAGGGTCCCTCCCGGGACAGGAGAGCTTGCCTTGTGGCTGCTCAGTCACGCTCACTCTCTCACTCACACATCCCCCGCCGGCTCCTGACAACCTTGGCTCATTTCCAAACTCGAGTTGCCGGTGTGGCGTGAGGTAAGGCATTCAGCATCTCAGCCCATGGTACCACTGGGTCAACGTGTAGTAGGGTTCTTGAGTTAACGTTCTGCTGCAGAAGTAGAAATTTGATGCTGCAAAAGCACGTTTTTACTTTCGTACCACTTGTTTGGCAGGGCACCAAACATTTTTGTATCATACCAACCTCCATCTTTTGTTTTTTCCCCCATGAACTGATAAATGTAGAAAATACATAAAAATGCCAGGATTTTAAATAACAAACATCAGTACCTTGCTAAACTGGGCCTGTTTAGCCTGATTCTGATGTCTGTTTCTTAATACAGTGGCCACAAATACTTTTTCTGTGCACCCAAAATTCCAAGTGCCCAGCTTAGTGAGAGGAGCGCTTCTCCTGCGTTCTCTGTATGAGAACAGTGGGAATTTCTTGACTTATGCAGTCACAGCCAAATTTGTGCTGTGAGTTGCCGTTTCCCTGGTGTTTGGTGGCATCCCTCCACTGTGTTGCCATCCTTGGCAATGTGTGATGTTACTCTGGTGTCTAGTGGCACCCCCCACCCTTCCAGTTACTGTCCCCATAAAGAAATAAATGTGTGTTCTGGTGTGTAATGGCACCCTCCACCCGCCGATCGCGTTCCTGATTTCCCTGGTGTCTCAGTGGCACCTCACCCCCACCCACTGACAACTGCTTCACAGATGCTGGTTCTCTGTACGGTGTCACACTCACAGCTGCCACTGCAGCATTGCCTCTTGCAAGAGTGAGTTGTGCATGCTTGATCCCAAACCTTGCTGGTCTTCACCCTGTATGACACTTTTCTTTGCCCCTTTGTAGGGACTTTCTCATCCTCTTCTGAATTGTGTGGGACTTCTGCCTGTCTATCATCCCCGTAAATAGATTAATATGTATTCCCTGGTGTCTATTGGCACCCGCCATTCACTGTTCCCAATTTCCCTGATGTGGTACCCCCGACTCGACTATCACCATTCCCTCTTTCTCAGGTGTCCAGTGGGCACCCCCCCCACACACACAGACACACAGACACCCACCCACCCTCCCATTTCAGGCACAACTTGAAATGAAGAAAATGCTTTGTGTTGTTTTTTGTCAAACCAGTAAAAAAAAAAAAAAAAAAATGGTCCCTCGCTGATCAGCCCTCTCACCCCCACCTTCCACTCGGCACCCACCACCCCACACCCCCTAGTACATCCCTCACACAGCCTCTCACCTGAACAGGTCCCAGGTTCAAGACCCACTCTATCAAAGACGTGTCTTGCTGCTGGAGCTGGCAACTGCAATATGAGAAAGTAAGGTAAATGCGGTTCAGTGCATTTCAGTAGATGTTTTAACTTTTATGTATAGCTTAGCCATTTTTTGACATAACCCCATAGTTTCAACATGGCTTTTTGGGGAACCCACCTTATGAACAAATGTGACTCATTATGCAACTCTCACCCAAAAGGTGATTCGCAGTCACTTTGCGAATTCACCTTTTGGGTAAGATTTGAAAATTATTCCTGCCCTTGTTCGTGAGACGGGGTCATAAGAAGGCTATATTGAAAATTTGGGGTCAAAATATGTAAAACTGGCAAAGTTATGACCATTCATTGCAATTTTGCTACATACACTGGTAACTTTGGAAATTGTAAATATTTTGACCCAAGATTTAGTATGTTAGTATATTTTCAACACAGCCTTCTTATTGCACCACTTCATGGATGTCACAGCTATCATTTTTCAATTCCTGGCCAAAACGTGTTTTTGCACCTGTGGTGTGGAATAGCATTGCAGTTGCGCAGAATTACGTTTTGGTGTGGATTTGAAAATTTTCTGCACCAGGTACATGAGGTGGGGTAATAAGATGGCTATGCTGACAATTTGGTCATATTCATATACATATCTATGGAGGGATGGGAGCACAGGGCCTGGAGGGCCATGAGCTCCCACAGGCAAATAAGGATACGATTATACTGCCTCAAAAAGTAAGGAAATACATTTCAAAAAACTTTAATGCTCTAGTTAGGGTTAAAGTGACAAAAGTAAGAAAATGTGGCGGTAGGGTTTCCAACCATAACACCCTGCCCTGCACACACCAACAGGTGTTGGAGGTGTGCCTTGGGGTTGTCAGCCCTAACGCTTACCCCGTTCTCCTATTCTGTATCCATCTCAGCTTGTTTACTTATGGAATGGAGTGAGCGTTGGGGCTAATGACTCAAGGCACACCCCTTACGCCTGTTTGTGTGTACAGGGTGGGGGTAGGGGTGAGGCCATTTCCGTATGTTTGTGGCTTTAACCCTAACTAGAGCATTAACAACATTTTTTGCATTATATACATATATGTATTTCTTATTCACATTATTTATTACTGCATTATGTATATGCATGAAAAAAAGAATAGTTCTTTGAAGGTTCATCAGCTCCTATTCTTCCTTACCTGATGTCATAATACCATGCTTGTGGCATTGTTTATTCCCATGGAGACAGACTGAGATGTCTTAGCAGGGCATTATAATTTCAAGTAGGGAATAAGCTATATGAGTGAGATTAACTCTGTGGGGTAAATATTTAGTTTTTGTGGAAATTTTCTTTAGTAAAATATAACGGAGTGAAGAAAGCTATAGAAGATGCATGAAATGCAAACTAGTTTTCCCAAAGGCAGACGCTGCTCTGTTTTAACTTTGAACACATTCTGCTGTTTTTGATGTGCATAGGTTTCTCTTGTATTTCACACTTATGACTGCTAAGGCTCATGAAAGCGCAAGTCGTATCTCAGAAAAATAGGTTTCTAATCATGAAAATGATGATCTAGGATCGTGGCCATGTTGTTCATACACACTTATTGGCATGTCCCTTTCCCCTTTAAATCTTGCAGGAAGACTTCAAGCTGGCTCCTTCCACCCACCTGGGTGGTATATCCCTCGGCTCCACCCCATGATGCCAGATCTTCCTTTCCGCTGGAAGATGCAGGTTGCTACGGACAGGTGGGTTCTCGAAGTGGTCGGTCAGGGACTGCCTCTAGAATTAGAGCAGTACCTTCCCAGCCGAGCCCGTGCCCATGCCCCTCAGGAAGAACGGATTTCTGCATGCACTCAGTCTGCTCTTCAAGACGACATGCTCAGCTCCTCCTCAAGGAGGCAGTAGCTCTCATGGCAGATCCATCTGTAGACCCAGGCTTTTTCTCCAGGTACTTCCTGGTGCCCAAGCAGACGTTGGGGGGCTGTTGACCCATTCTAGATCTCCATGACCTGAATCAATACCTCAGGTCACGCACCTTTCGGATGGTCACGCTGTTCCAGATCATACCATCCTTGGAGCGAAACGTGGTTCTGTTCACTGGATCTGCAGGACGCGGTCTTTCATGTCCCAATCTGTCCATCCCATCAGCGGTTCCTCTGCTTCAGCGTCTAACGGACCCTGTACAAGTTCTGAGCCATGCCATTTGGCCTGTCATCGGCCCCACGGGTCTTCACTAAATGCATTGCAGTGGTGGCGGCCCATTCCGGGGGGGGGGGTCAGAATTTACCCTCTACCTCGACGATTGACTCCTTGCAGGTTTCAGCCAACAAGAGGTGGAGAGGTCCAGGGATCTGGCCCTCCAAACCTGCTCCCAGCTCAGCCTCCTGATCAACGAGGCCAAGTCGGAACTCGTGCCTTCTCAGGTGATGGGCTTCATCAGGGCAGAGCTCAACTCTTGTCAAGCCAGAGCTCGGCTCCCGGCGGACAGGGCGGAAGTTCTCTCCTCCTTTGCCCAATCATTTCTGGTTGATCACTTGTGCCCTGCCAGGGACTTTCTGCGCCTTCTGGGTTACATGGCGGTGTGCACCTCGGTGGTCCGTTGGGCCTGTTTGCACATGCGCCCCCTCCAGTGGGAGCTAGCCACCCAGTGGACTCAGCGCCACGGTCATTTCAACCAGCTGAACACTGTAACCCAGAAGATGTTGGACGCTCTCCAGTGGTGGACCACCCCAGACCAGTTGCAGAAAGGGATCCCGTTCGTCCACCCCGAGCCGATGGTCGTTCTCATGACTGATGCGCCTCTCATGGGCTGGGGAGCCCACATGGGGGACGAAAGGGCCTACGGGATCTGGACCCCCGATGCCACATCAACCTGTTGGAGCTCAGAGCAGTCAGACTGGCACTGTCAGCTTTCACTCCTCAGCTCCGAGGGTCAAGTGGTTCAAGTCCAGACAGACAATACCACGACCAAGTACTACCACAACAAACAGGGTGGCACGCACTCCCGTCTGCTGTGCAAGGAGGTGCTCCACATCTGGACCCTTGTGACCTGGTTGGAGGCGGATCTCCTAGCCATCCATGTGGCAGGAGTCTCGAAGCAGCTGGCGGATGCTCTCAGCTGCTTAGGCCAGACATCCCATGAGTGGTCTCTCCATCCAGAGGTAGCTTACAGCCTGTTCTCCCATTGTGGCAAACTGATGGTGGACCTGTTTGCCTCCAGGGAAAACACCAAGCTGAGGCTGTTTCATGCTCGTCCCCCCTCAGCAGGGCTCGCTGCAGGAGGATGTCTTCTTGAGGCCGTGGACCCCTGGCTGCCTCTACGCCTTCCCTCCATTTCCCTTGATCCACAAGGGTGTTACCTCAAGGTGAGGAGGGACAAGGCGAAGGTGATTCTGGTAGCCTCAGACTGTCTGCGCCAGTTCTGGTATCCAGATCTCCTCAGCCTCAGCTGCAGGCCCCTGGAGCGGCTTTGTACATGCCTGGACCTGATATCTCTGAATCAGGAGAAGGTATTTCATCTGGACCTTCAATCCCTGCACCTCACAGCCTGGTACCTGAGCGACTAGAGTTCCAGGCTTTGGGTCTTTCCAAAGATGTCTACACCGTGGTGGAGGCATCCAGAAAGGAACGACCAGTAAATGTTATGCCTCAAATGGAAAAGGTTTTCCATTTGGTGTCAGTGTAAGGGTCTGGACCCCTTATCCTGTTCTGTGGCTAACATTCTCGACTACCTTTGGTCTCTCTCCAAAGGGGGTCTACAGTCATCAACCCTAAGGGTGCACCTAGCAGCCATTTCTGCTTACCGGGCACAGGCCGGTCAGCCGACATTGGCGCAGACACAGTGGTTGGGTGCTTTTTTTTTTCAAAGGCCTGGATCACATATCCCCTCCGGCGCGTGAACCTCCACCTCCGTGGGATCTACTACTGGTACTGGCAAAGCTCATGGGCAAGCCATTCGAACCCATGCACAAGTGTGAGTTCACATTTGTGGGAGATGGCCTTCCTGGTGGCTATCGCATCAGCCAGAAGGACAGGGGAGCTCCAGGCACTTTCGGTAGACTCCCCTTATCTGGTCTTCCACAGGGACAAAGTTGTCCTGCGCCTCTACCCGAAATTCCTTCCGAAGGTGGTGTCAGAGTTTCACCTTAACCAGGTGTTGACTCCGCTGGTATATTACCCCAATTACACCTTGGACCTGAGACGTGCCCTCTCCTATTATAAGGAGAGGATGGCGGAAATTCGTGGAGCGGTTCGCCAGCTGTTTGTCACCTACGCTGAAGCCGCTTGGGGCAGTTTTTGAAAGTTAATTTTTTTTGTAGTTTAGAGGGCCATCTCTAACAAATCAAGGGCACTGCTACAGACTTCATAAAAACATGCTAGCGTGGGGGCGAATCTCTGTTTCAGGAGGTACCAGGAAATGGAAGGGATCGGCGCAGAGTGGCTCCACAGAGCCAAAATAATGATCCCTTCCCTTCCAAAATAGGTGCACTGAAAAATGCAAATATTAGCAGCATATGAATAGGGGCTAAGTAAGGGTTAGTTCTTTGGGGGGGGGGCTGTAACGTTGCTCTTTAAATTTGTTTATAGCATGGGTAGGCTGAGGGGGTTTCCTGATTGGTAGAGGGCCATCACCTGACTGTGCAATAATGCAGATTGTTGGCACAGTTGGAATGAAGAGGTCCCCCAGTTCTGAGATCCTTGGGCAGACCTGCACTTGTTCTGTAGGGGAAAACACTTTTGCAAAGGCAGCCATTTGCAATCCTCACTAAGGCACTGGCAGTATGAGTGCGGAACACAGAGTTGCCTTTGCAAAAGTACTGTACCCTTCAGAACAACTGCAAGTGTTTCCTACCCAAGAACTGCCGATGTGCTGTAATTGCAGAGTGGGGCATATTTGTACCGCACAGTCAGTGGGGAGAGGGAGAGCGACTGACAGTGAAAGAAATGCAGGAATCCTGTGTGTGCGCTTTTGTGTGAATTTCTCTTTCTCCCAGTTGGAAGTTGGTCCTTTGGCAGCAGAGTTGTGGGGAGGGAGAGAGAGAGAGCGCACAAGGCACCATGGCACGGAGTCCGGAGACAGTGAGACCGCACCTGAAACAGCTGCTAGGGAAGGCATCCATCGGTATCTGTCCTGTGCCCGCTCCCTGTGTGCCTGCTGTGTCCGTTCGGCTGCTCCAGGAGTTACAAGTTGTCTCCGCCCCCCCCCAAAAAAAAAAACTCTCGCCAACAGTGTCTGCTCCCCCTGCAAAGGTGAACAGCAGCAGCAAGGTATGAGGGAAGAAGCAAGGGAGATGCTCCGTGATGTCGGGCAGCAGTTGAGAGGGAGAGCAGTAAACAGTATTGCCAACTGACACAGAGAGATGGGGTGCATTGAAAAAGAGACTCGTACAGTAACGGTAGATAACGAAGTGCAGGACACAAATCTGTGTGTGTGTGTGTGTGTGTGTGTGTGTGTGTGGAGAAGCCGCCTCTGTCGCTTCTTCTGTGTCGATAGACATCAGCTGTCATTGTGCATGTGGAGGCACGGAGCCCTGCTGTTGGTGGCTGAGAGAGAGCGCACAGCTTATGGAAGTTTTTGTCTGGCTTTTGCGTCCCTGTGGTACCTTGTTGCCACATTCACTTGCTTTGTCTCCAGTGCATGGGGAGAGGATGAACTGCAGTGTCCATCTGTATTGCAAGTGGTGTCAGTGTGTCCTGATGGCAAGCGCTGAATGGTTTCCATGTCCCACTGACGACTGCCAAATTGTTTCTCCATACAGACAGAGAAGTGTTCTGCTTGCCACAGAATAGAAGTAATGCTGCTCCTCGGTGGCCACGGAATCATGTCTGCACTGTATTCGGGGAGAGAGACCGAGAGAGAGGAGACGCAGCGGTGGTCCATAAATGCAGCTCCTTTCTCTCTCATGTCAGCTGCACAGGTTGCGTTGTCCTGCGTCTGACCCTGTCCCTTCTGTGCATGACTCGCCTTGCGCGTGCGTATATACACGCACGCACACACACGCACCGCAGACCTCCGGTGAACGATTGCACACTGCAGCCCCCACTGTTCCCTGTTAGTTCATGTTTGGGTACTGCAAGCTACTGTGTGTCTCTCTCTCTCTCTCTCTCTGTCCAGCAGTGTCTGTGGGGGAGAGAGAGAAGCAGCTGTCAGTGGGCAGTAGTGCTACAAATCTTCTCGCACTGCAATAAACGATGACTGCTCCCCCAGCTATATGTGGCCCCCTGTGCCTCCGCTTGCACCTCTGAACTCGGCAGTGTTCTGTCGGGGGGGGGGGGGCGCACAATAAGGGTGCTAGGCAAGATAGGACATGCTATTATTCACAATAAATGTCACAGATCATATCAGTAGTGTGTCTGACATTTATATGTGCATAGCAACAATGTAGAATGCATTATTTGTTGGGGATTATTTTGCCAGGTGGCAAGATACAGCACCTTTTCTGCTGTTTAAACAGCCAAACAATATGTTTGTTGAAATTGTTTTTTTGTTTAAACATATAACCCATGTTATAAGTACATTAACACACTCCAGGATGTGCTGATAATGTGGATTGTGCCTCAACATCCCCGAGGTGTGCATTAATCCACATTATCAGCACACCCTGTCATACGTTAGTGCTGAGGAGCACTGGACCCAAGGTCCTTTTTCAGACCCAGCGTGGGTCATAGGATCATAAATACAATATTTTATTATTTGTCAATAACATTTTATTGAGATGCAGTGCATTAACAGATCATCAGATTGCATCAAATACATCAATAAACAATCATTTAAAGCTAGACTAAGAATAAGTAAATAGATGCATCCTTATGTAAATGGCATCTAACACCATAAACAATTACAAAAAAGAAAACTCTTCAGTACTTGAGGGATTTTACTCCACCATCCTTTGAAACACTGGTCCCCTGTAGAAAAGAAAAATAATGTTAAATAAGGGGTTGTTGACCATAGCTTAAATTGGGAACCTGAGAAACTGGACTACTTGGGAATAAAGGTTTTTAAGTCAGTAACTAAGACTTTCAGCAGAAATCTATCATTGCTAAAAAAAACAAAAAAAATCCATACAGGATAGTCTAGCTAGATGGAATAGTTTACCACTAGGGTTATGGGGTCGAATGGACTTTGTGAAAATGATGGTTCTACCAAGATGTCTCTACATCTTCTCAATGTTACCTTTCAACATCAGTAGACCATAGTTCTTGACCATACAGAGTTTAATCTTTAATTTTCTTTGGTCAAATAAAAAGATGCAGGATGGCATTTCATAACTATCTAAATCTAAGGACAGGGTGGGCTTAAAGCACCAGACCTCAACATAAATACAGTATAGAAAAAAAAAAGTAAGATGGATCTGCACTCAGAAGTATGTTTGTGCTGTTAACAAACTGCAGTTTCCAAAGAGCCACTTTTTGTCTTATACAGAGGGCACTATTTCAGATTTTCTTTTGCCACACAGAAGTGTAAGTGTGTGTGTGTGTGTGTGTATGAATGCCTTTTAAGGTTAGGCTACTTTCCGTTGGTTACACATTTTTTCAAAATGCTTGCTTTTGTGAACGGTTCAAGGGTATGTTCTAGCTATATTCTGAATACTACATTGAAATCAAATTGTAGGTATTGTTTCTAAAGCAGAGGAACACTGTTTTGCGCCTTGTAGGGTCTACAGTTGGCCATGGTCACTGGCTAACTGGTACATTTTGTAGTGGGCCAGTTATATTTTTCATTTATGTAGCCCTGCTGACATAATGGGCAGGTAGCAATTTTAGAAACATGGGGTTAGGAGATTGGTAAGTCTGTAGGGCAAGTGGATTTTAAAAACCACTAGCTGTGCTGGTTATTGACAATATGACTGCCCCTTCTCTCCATCATGGTGGTTTCCTTTCGGGCACCCCCAGGTTGTTGGTCCCCTAGTCCCTCCCTGGGTAACTCCCATACAGAGCCACTTGACCTGCTCTCCATTGTGCCTCGGCTCACACCCCAGGCGAGGAGGAAGGGCCCTGATCTCCCCCAAGAACATGACTGAATTTTGACTCCTGTCTTTGTTACGCTTTGGCCCTGAATTTACATGAACAAATGATATAGTTCTGTAACTATTTGTGTTTGCATTTAGTATTGACAACCCTAGTAACTCTTTTCTTTGTTTACAGGCTGGCCGTAAGGAGCGGAGCGACGCACTGAATGCTGCCATTGACAAGATGACAAAAAAGACAAGGGACCTGCGCAGACAGGTATGAGCAGCAGCAGAAAAATGAAGTTATTTGGGGTTTAGTGCAAATTGCTTGAGCATTCAAGGACACTTGTACAGAGCCAACCTTTTGTCCCTGATGTTCATATTGATTGCACTAATTGATCAACTTCTTTAATAACATGTAGGCAAGTGTGTATTTAAAACAACAAAAAAACTTGTACTGTATTATAGTGTGTGTGTGTGTGTGTGTGTGTGTGTGTGTGTGTGTGTGTGTGAGAGATACAAACACTTGTGAGCATGAGTGCTTGCCTGTTGATGATTAGTGTACTGTTGCTTGGATAGGATCAGAAAAAGTCAGATTTTTCCAAATCTGAATATCTTCTAAGTATTGGAATCGGCTGGATTTTGTACTTTATGATCCAGGGTCTAATCAGAGGTTGGCCTTGAATCAGATTGCTTAGAACCTGACTGATCTGACCAGAGATTTGTGTCCAGTAGCACCTTCTCTCTAGCCCATCGCCTTATTTTACACACACAAAAATAAAACTGCTTCCTGCTCCTTAGTCTCTCCTGACTTTTTGGTGTTTGCCTCATCCCTGGCAATCACTCATTCGGGATTCCCTATGTAGCATCCTGCCCCCAGCCGCCCCCCAAACGATCCACACAGTCTTCCACTTATTTCCCCAGCCTGTCACTGTCTAATTCATATCACAAACAGTGCTGCTAATTAAGAATGATCAGTCACATCGCATGGAGCACTAAGGCATGAGAATTGCCCACTGGTTTTGAGACACGATAAGGTTGATGGCAACAGGCTGGGAAGATGAAACTGAGACTATGAATCATGCACACACATGCACAGTTGAGACTGAAATTTGTACATGCATGCACTGATCTTATTTCAAGGAAGACTCTTGCAGCAGGCCAATATCGGTAGGATTAAGCTGCCAGGACCACATGGAAAACTTTCTAGTTAGCAGTCTACCTCGGGAGGACCACCCACTGCTGACATCAGCCTGTCCTGTAAAGGTGGGCAGTCCCCCACACCCTCCTTAGTTCTATTCCCCCTGTCGACCTGTGCACGTTGGACCTTGGCGGATGCCACAGCTACAGTCTACCGCCATTACGTGTGCTTGCCACGCTTTATTTCTCTTTTAAGTAGCTAATATTGAATTTTTGGTGTTTCTTCCTTTGAGTTTGTCTTCTCCACCAGCCTAGTCTTCCGACCACTCCATGAAGTGTGCCTGCGGCAAACAGATTCCTGAAAAAGATGCCCACTCTGCTTGCATCCTTAGCCTAGGCCCCAACCACGACACCAAAGCCTGCCAGATTTGCCAGAAATTCAACCAGGCCACTCTGAGACGTTGCGTTAAGATTCTGGAGAGGCACCTGAAGCAGAAGGTGATCACGATGGAAAGGGAGCTGCAGGTCAGGTGCTCTTTGGCCTCACCAGCACAGTCCTTGGGGGGACTACTTTCTCTTCACAAAAATCCAATGGGAAGCATAAGCACCGGGACAAACACTGGGACCATGACTAGTCTGCTTCTCACTTGCGGTCGCCTCATAAACTGCATCACGGTGGTTCACTGGTGGGAGGCTGGCTCCCTCAGCCCTTCCCTCTACTAGGCTGCCGGCGGCACAGCCACTCCCCTCATTTCCATTATGGACAGCGTCTCCTGCCTCCCAGCCCCTGATGCTCAGGGTCATTTCTTCCACGGGCTCTCAGCCAAGAGGCTTGGCTGGTGTTGGTGTCTCGGGCGGCAGTTCCTCCACTGTTGCCCCCCCCCCCAGCAAGGCACTGCCTATGTCGGTTCTCTCTGTAGGGCCCGACGCCAGTCCTTCAAGGCAGTGCCTGCAGCAGGCTACTGCCGCTTCTTCCAGCCCGGCGTTGCCTCCGTTTTCACCTGGGAGGTCTCCTTTCTCCCAGGGGCCTGCCTCTCCGGTTTGCCTAGCTCCGGCAGATCCCTGTCCTGGGTGCACCTTGCCGACGCCCACAGGGCTACCGCCGGTACTGCCACTGCCCCTGTCTTTAGGCCTGGTGCCGGCATCACCTCTTCCGCAGCCTGCACTGCTGCCGACTCCCAATACGGCTCCTGATCCCCAACTGGCGCCGGGTGATCCTTTGCCAGAGTATCCTACTTTGGCCCTGCTGCCATTATACTTTTACCTGGCACCGTCTTATCTGTACCCACCAGTCTATAATTTCCCACCGCCGGTGGAGTACAATGCCCTGTTTAATGCATGGTAGTGCCTCATTCAGAGATAGATCCCGACCCCGGCATCCCTGAAGTGTTCCAGCTGGGACCCTCCACCCCAGGATCCAGGCAAGTCTGATGCCAGTGAACCCCAGACATTGGGGTTTTCTGTGTCTCAACCTGATGTCGGCTCTGGCTGTTGCCAGGATGAGTGCCCGCCACCAGAAAAGTGACCTGGACAAGTCGAATGGGGATGACTCCCACTCCTTACAGTCTTCCTCTTTGCCAGGGGAGTCTTCAGAGTGTGGTAACCGTCCAGGGCGATTCCCAAGTCCCCTTCTGGAGATCCATCTTTTATGGATGTCATGCTCCTCATCCAGTCCATGATGGGCTGGGAAACGGAGCTGCAGGACCCAGTGAGGCATTGGCTGGCCATGTGTTTAAGACAGCGGGATGCCCTCTTGGTGGTGGTGCCACCCTTGATTGACTCATATGGTGGTGTCACCAGTGCAGCTTGGAATCGCCCCTCGACTACCCCCTGTTGCCTAAGAAGGCTCACCGTCCTTACCATGCCCCTGCAGGTAAACGCTTCTTAGGGGGCCATCCCTGGGCCAATGGGGAATAATCAAAACTATCACTAAGGCAACAAGCCTTTGTGTGAAGCAAATAAAACAAAACTATGTAAAACACCACTACGGCTCTCAAAGGAGGTAACTGGGAAGGTTAGGGAGAAAAAGATGGCATTCAGAACGTACAAGGAATCACAGAAGGAGCAGGACAGAAAACTATCAGTTAAAGCAGAAGGAAGCAGGGAAGACAGTCAGCACAGCAAAGGCCCAAACTGAGGAAAACCTAGCCAGCTCAGTTAAGGGGGATACACCCTTTTATAGGTACATCAGGGAACGAAGCAAGACCAAGGGAGGGATAGTGAGACTTGATAAAGGGGAGGGGGGTGGGTAGAGGGTGACTGTGAAAAGGCAGAGTTACTAAACAAATATTTTTCTTCAGTATTCACAAATGAAGAAGGAGGGAGGTACCTAAACTAAACAGAAACACTCTGGATAGAGGCGTTGATACCAGTCCATTCACAGAAGAAAGAGTTCTGAAAGAACTTTTAAAACTGAAGGTGGCCAAAGCAATGGAGCCTGATGGGATTCATCCCAGAATTCTAGAACTAAGGGTAGAACTAGTGACACCACTGACTACCCTCTTTAACAAATCATGGGAGGATGGGGTGGTACCTGAGGACTGGGGGAGGGCAGATGTTATTCCATGTCACAAAAGTGGGAGTAGGGCAGAGGCAGGAAACTACAGACCTGTTAGTTTAACCTCAGTGGTAGGGAAAATTATGGAATCACTTCTGAAGGAAAGAATTGTAGAGTACCTCGAGGCTAGAGGGGCACAGGATCCAAGGCAGCATGGATTCACAGCGGGAAGGTCATGTCAGACTAATCTAATAGATTTTTTTGACTGGGTGACCAAAGTAGTAGATCAGGGAGGGGCTATGGACATGGTCTACCTAGACTTTAGCAAGGCATTTGACACAGTCCCACACAAAAGATTAATGTACAAGTTAGCCAGCCTTGGAGTGGGTCCCAAGATGGTAACCTGGGTAAAAAATTAGCTGGAGAACAGGACACAGAGCGTAATAGTAAACTGAGTCCACTCTGAAGAAAGGGGGGGGTTACTAGTGGGGTACCACAGGGTTCGGTTCTAGGACTGGTCCTCTTCAATGTCTTTATAACTGATATTGCAGAGGGACTAGAAGGAAAGGTATGTCTCTTTGCAGACGACACAAAGATCTGCAACAGAGTTGATACACAAGGTGGGGTGGAAATGATGAGAAGGGACTTGGCAAGTTTGGAAGAATGGTCAAATGTATAGCAGCTTAGATTCAGTGTTAAGAAGTGAAAAGTAATGCACCTTGGAAACAAAAACGCAGGGGAAGAGTACACAATGGGGGTGGGGTGGGTGAGATACTAACAACAAAAAAAATGGAAACCTGGGGGTAGTCATATTAGATGATCTAATGGTGGACAAGCAGTGTGAGAGGGCAGAAACATAGAATTTGACTGCAGATAAGGACAGCTTGGCCCACCCAGTCTGCCCATTTCCCTACCTACTGGATAAGCTGCAGATCCTAGTTAACCAGCAGCCTACTTCTTCCTCTCCCCACCCCCTAGAATTGCCTTATGACTGTCCCATGCATGCTTGAATTCCACCACTGTTTTTGACTCCACAACCTCCTCCGGAAGGCCGTTCCATGCATCCACAACCCTCTCTGTGAAAAAATACTTCCTTAAATTACCTCTGAGCCGCACCCCCCATCTTCAAATTGTGCCCCCTTGTTCTTGCACACCTCTTTTTTTGAAAGATGCTACCCTCTTGGACTTTGTTGATTCCTTTGAGGTACTTAAAAGTTTCTGTGATGTCCCCCCTCTCCCTCCTTTCCTCGAGGCTATACATATTAAGCTCCTTAAGTCTCTCTTCATATGTCTGCGGCTGTTCTGGGCCTTTCTCAAGCTAGCCGTGCTGTTAAGAAGGTGAACCGTATGCATTTCATGATGGGCATGTTTGAGGGTATCCTCCCTACCTCCACCCTGAGCAGCAGGTAACAGTGGGGCTCATCCGGGACCACGGTCAATCACTGGCTAAACACCAGCTCCAGACAGCCTTTGATATGGGTGACTCTTATGCCCATGCAGTGGCAGCAGCTGTCTCCGTGCATCGCAGGGCTTGGATGTGCTTTTCCACCTTCATGGCAGGTACCAAACAGAGGTTGACGATTGTCCCCTTTCTGGTCACTGACCTGTTTGGCCTTGGGGTTAAAGGGCATTTCATGAGGATTGAAGTCCATTGCCTCCCTTGATTCTGTGACTTTGTCCCAGAAGGACCAAAAGAAAAATTCTTAGAAGGCGGCCTTTCAGTACAGGTCCTTCCAGTGACTGCCTCCATGGCAGCAGCCCCAGTAGGGGCAGTTTCAGACCTGGCACCCCAAGAAGTCCAGAGGTCAGGGTCCAAGAAAAAAAGCTGTAGCCCATGTCCCGCTTATCCTGGCCAGTCGGCTACATGTCCAGGTACTTCCTGGTCCTAAGGATAGTAGACTAGCACCCCATATTGGATCTACATGATTTCAACCAGTACGTGAGGAAGCGCAAGTTCTGGATGGATACCCCAAGCCAGATTATACCATCCCTGGAGCAGAAAATGTGGTTCTGCTCCCTGGACCTCCAAGATGCTGTCTCCCACATTCCCGTCTGCATGTCCCACTGCCAATACCTCTGATTCTGAGCAGAAGGGGTCCTGTACCAGTTCCAGGTCATGCTGTTCGGCCCTCCTCGGCTCCCAGGGTCTTCACCAAGTGCATGGCAGTGGTGGCGGTGCACTTGTGGCACCTAGGAGTCGGAATGTACCCCTGCCTAGACGACTGGCTGATAGCCGGTCCATCCAGAGAGGTCGAGGTGAGACCCAGAGACCTGGCCCTCCAGACCTGCCAAGACTTGGGCCTGTTGGTCAACCTCTACAAGTCCTAACTGGTGTCAAAGCAAGTGATCAAGTTCATTGGGGCAGAACTGGACTCTCAGCAGACTGGGCACAAGATCTGACCACCATTGCCCGGTCATTTCAGGTTGGGCTCTTGCCCTGCACGTGATTTCCTGCAGTTGCTAGGTTACATGGCATTCTGCCCCGGCATGATCCACTGGTGGATGTGCCATCTTGAGTGCAAGTTGGGCTGTCAGTGGTCCCAACACCTAGAACACTTGGACCACCAGGTGGTCACGGTGACCCAGCTAATGTGGGACACCATCCAGTGAAGGCTGGTTCTGGAAGATGTGGAGGAAGGATTCCCATTTGTCTACCCAGAGCTGACAGTCACACTGACAATGGACATGTCTCTAGTGGGGAACATACCTGTAAGACCACATGGCCCGCGGGTTCTGTTCACTCAAGGAGTCCTGTTGCCACATCAGTCTGCTGGAGCTCATTGCAGTGCCCTTGGCTGTGATGGAATTTGCTCTGATAATCAGTGGTCAGGTCATTAAAGTCCAGACAGACCACCATGACAATGTTCTGTCTGAACACACAAGGCAGTCCTTGTGTTGGGAGGAACTCTGCACCTGGACTCTTGTGAGCACCTTGGACGCTAATGTTCAGGCAGTTTCATGTTGTGGGGAAGAACAATCCGCTGGCAGACGCTCTCAACAGAGTAGGAGGGATGTCATACAAGTGGTCTCTGAATCAGGATGTGGTGAATCACCTGATATTCTTCAAGGATATTTCTTGCATTAGGCTACATCTATCAAATTATAGCCACCGGGCACTAGGGCAACACGGAAACATTTTTGCTAGCAGTCTTCTAGGGGGCCACCCATGACTGTCAACATTCTCACCATGTAAACTTGGGCAGCTCTGCACCCTCCTTAATTCTTTTACTGACATCGACCATTACACGTCTGACTCCACAGAGTCACCACTTCAGTTGACCGCCAGATCTTTGAATTTCTTTGAATTTCTCACTTTATTATATTTCTCAGCCTAGTTAGTTATCACTTTATTTTTCAAAGTGATTCACATCATCGTGTATGTCGTCAGACTCTGCGAAACTGTTCTTATATTGTGAGTGCGATGGAAAAATCTACAACGATGACTATCATGATGCCTGTGTCTGCCGTCTCGGTGAAGCCCACGATGTTGAGACCTGCAAGATCTGCTGCGGCTTCAACCAGGCTACCTGGTGCTGCCGTCAGAAAGCCCTACTATCCTTCTTTCTCAAACAGAAGGTAGCCAGAATGGAGAAGGAGCTTCAGGCAAGAGGCTCCTCCACGTCACCGGCACCATCCACAAGCACCCATTCCTCCAAAGCCTGGGATGAATCTCCTGGAACACACAAACACCGGAGAGGTAGAGGAGATGGGATAAGTTCTCCCCCGTACGCTCTTGGTCGCCGCTGTGGGTGCTGGCCACTGCAACATTTTCGTCCACTTCAGCAGCAACACCTCCTGCCACCCAAACCGTCACTTCCACAAGGTTGGCCTTGGCAGCAAGTTCCACTCGATCTTCCATATCTGGTGATGGCTTGTCGACATTAGGCTTTCTGTTGCCCCGTCAGTGCTGCAACCCCTGCCGCTTACACTCCAGTATCCTCAGGGACAGCGGGCTACATTGGATCTACTTTGGCCTGCACTGGCCCACTGAAGTTGGGAGTTTCTGCCTCCTCGCCCCCCCCCCAGGTCGTTCCATCGATACTGGACATCCAGCTTCCCCCATCGAAGCTGCAAGGCACCCCAGCGACATCGACCGCTGTTGACATCCAAACCATGATCTCCTCCTTTATGGTGATCATTCAGTGCCTTGCTCCTCCACTGGGCCTGACAATGCTAGGACCTACCAGACCAGTCCCTGCAGCGACACCCACCACACAAATGGGCCCTGCTCACTTCGGGGCATCTACATCCTCATTGCTTTCTCTACACTGTTTGGAGCCTGTCGACGAGGATCAGGAGTACAATCCTAACCTCATCCCAGAAGAGGAAGATGGTGACAGGAGTCCATCTAGATCTTCCTCAGCGGTTTCCCTCAGGGGGTGAGGACTCCACCAGGTATAGCCCAAGGTCCTCCCCCGATGACCTGTACTTCATCTCAGTAATGGGCAGCTCCAGACGGCTGTGGCATTTGATGCTGAGGAACAAGACATTACAAGGAGAAATATGGTTGAATTTCTGGAACTACTAGATTCACACCCTGTGCTGACTGCATTAAAAGATGCCACCATGGTTGCTTGGCACAGATCAAGCATGATTCCTGCCATGCCTAGAAAGGCAGACAAACTGTACTGGTCTCCCTAGGGGAAGCCTTTTTTCACAGGGCAACCACAGGCTGATTCAGTAGTGATAAATACAGCCCATGATAGATCTAAGAGACCTCAACACCTCAGCTCTCCTTTCCCCCAGACAAGGAGTCAAGGAAACTGGACCTCATGGACAAAAGGGCCTTTGCCTCTGCCACTTTGGGACTCCAAATTGGCAGTTACCAGGCCCATATTTGTCAAGTTCCAGAACTCTCTTTGGAAAAAGACCAAAGCAGCAGCTCAGGCCCTTCCAGAAAGTCCCTGGAAGCAGGAGATGCTTAAGGCCTATCAGACTGAGGCAAATGTCTGTAAGCATCTCTTGAGGTATGACTATCATCTCAGATGCCTCAGCCAGAACAGCTGTGGCTGGCATCTGTCTCAGAAGGCATCCTTGGCTCAGGGTGTCTGGATTTAATAGTTATGTCAATCAGTCCATCTTGAATGCCCCCTTCAGAGGTTACAAGGTCTTTGGGTGGATATGCAGGATATCCTTTCTAACCTGCAGGCCTCAGGAAGGACTCTTTTTCAGTCCACTCATTGTACCACACCCAGCCAAAAAGTGACCAGAGGGTGCCCTTTTGTTGTGCCACCCACAGACCAAGAGTTTGGCAGCAGGGCAAGCACAGAGCAGGGGCAGCCCTGCTTACCCCTACCTCCACCACAGGGAAAGCCCCTAGAGGCAGATGTGCAGCTGCGGCTGCCAGTTCTGCTTCAGCAAGACTCCTTGCCAGACCCCCAACCTCCAGTACGCCAGGAGGGGGTGGTAGGGGTTTGCTTCTCCCTCCACCTGGACCGGTTCGCAATAGATGCTTGGGTCCTGCAGCTCATAGAGCAAGGCCAAGCCACGCTTTAGAAAGTCTGGAGTTGCCTCCGAACCTCCCTCCAGTTCATTCAAGCTATTTTCCAGACCACATACCAGTGCTACTAGAGGAAGTTTGTACTCTGCTGCAGAAGATGGCTGAACAGAGGGTTCTAGTCCCCAAATCCAAAGGGGGATTTGAGGCCCATCCTGGATCTGAGAAATCTGAACTTCTTCATTCAGTACAAGAAGTTCAGGATTGTTATCTTACACTGTAGGGCCTGCTGCCCCTACTGCAAAAGGGAGACTGGATATGCTCCCTAGACATGCAGAACGTATACTGGCACATCGAGGTTTGCACCCCCCACAGGAAGTACCTCAAGTTCCTGTTTCAGGGGGAGCACTATCCATTCAGGGTATAGCCCTTTGGCTTGTCATTTGCATCACGGGTCTTTACCAAATGCTTAATGGTGGTAACAGCAGCCCTCAGGAGGGAGGGGGACTGCACATGTACCCCTGTCTGGATGACTGGTTGCTCTCAAAGCTCAATCCAAGGAGCAACTGTCTCGTACTTTAGTGCATACCAGACAGCTGTTCAACACTCTAGCGATCACGGTCAGTCTACCCAAGTCAGTCTTGTCCCTTTGCCAGTGTCTCTAGTACATTGGAGCTATACTGAGCGCTGCCCAGGGAGCGGCCTTTGTGCCCTGGGGCAGGGCAGAATGCCTGATCACACAGGCCCAGCTACTTTACAGCAGCCAGCATACCACAACCAGTACATTTCTGCAACTACTGGGCCTGATGGCAGTAGCCCTTATCACCGTTCCCCAAGCAAGACTGCTCGTGTGGATTCCCCAGTGGACATAATGGGTCCAATGGGATCGACGTACCAGCGATCTAGAATTAACAGGTTCTAGTGTCCTCACCAGTAAAGAAGGTGCTTCAGTTGTGGATGGAACCCAACAATTTACTCAAAGGGGTCCCTTTCCTGTTCCCCTCACCATGGATGCTTCAGGAATGGGCTGGGGGGGGGGGGCACATCTGGGCCCTCACCAGACCCGAGGTACATGGACCGCAGTGAAGAGTTCCCTCCACATAAACGTCCTAGAGATGAGGGCTGTCCTCTATGGCCTGCAAGCCTTCCAGAATTACCTGTCCCTGGTGCTGCTGCTGCTGGTGTAGGTGGACAATATCAGTGTGGTACACTATATAAACAAGCAAGGGGGGACTCATTCATACCCCCTGTGCAGAGAAGAGATTAGGGTTTGGTACTGGGCTGTAAAACACAGTCTAGAACTGTCAGCGGTATATGTCCCAGGCGCCCAAAATGTCCTGGCAGACAGACTAAGGTGGTCGCAGTCCAGAATTTACGAGTGAGAGCTGCTGACCTCTGTAGTGGAAGGCCTGTTTGATAGGTGGAGTCATCCAGAGTTCGACCTTTTCCATCCTCACTCAACATAAAACTGCCGCTTTTCTGCTTGCTTGCTTGCTCCAGGGCCTTGGGTTTTCTGGCGTGATGCATTGTCCCCCTTTTGGAAAGGCAGGTTCCTCTACACCTTCCCTCTAATTCAGAGGGTGCTCATCAAGCTTTAGATGGAAGGAGTGGCTCTGAAATGCATTGCTTCCTTCTGGCCTCATCAGACCTGGCTCTCCTTACTGTAGCAGTTGGTGCTGGAACCTCTAATACCCCTGCCCCGTTCAAAGGCTTACTATCACAGGAGCAGGGCACTCTGGTCCATTTTGTCCTCAAGGCACTGTCTTCATGCCTGGTTTTGAAGACTTAGCCATGACTAGATTTGGGGTTTCCTAAAAGGTGGCTGACGTTCTGGTGGCTGTTAGGAAGCCCTCCACCAGGGCCACTTATTCCATGAAGTGGACGCGCTTTGCTCTGTGGATTGCTTCCCATCACTTGGATCCTTTCACTTATCCAGTAAATCAGATTCTGGAGTACTTGCTGTCCCTCTCTGACACTAGACTGCAGTACTCTTCCATTAAGGTACATCTGGCTGCCATTTCGGCTTTTCATGTGCCTTTTGATGGCAGTACAGTGGTCCAACTGGAAGTGTGTCATACATTCTTGAGGCATTCTTCACTTGAAGCCTCCCATCCACAATCCAGCCCAGGATTGGGACTGGCTTACCTTGACTTCTTTTGACCTGACTGCAGCTTGTGAGCTACACTTTCTGTTGTGGAAAGCATTCATTCTAGGGACATGGATATGTTTAATCCACACTTACTGGCAGGTTCCTTGCCACTTTAAATCTTGCTGGAAGGTCTTCAAGCTGGCTCCCCCCCACCCACCGGGGCAGTAAAACTCTCTGTTCCGCCCCATGACGCCAGATCTTCCTTACCACTTGGAAGCTCAGGTTCCCTCCTTTGCGCTCTGCGTTTTAGACCTGGATCCACACTCTTCGGTTAACCCGAAACTAATCTTAAAATTTACAAGACTTCGGTCTTTGTCTTCCCTCGCAGCTGCGATGAACAAATAGACTCCCGGATATCGTCGGTGCCCCTGTGGGCAGAAGATGTCCCAGACTGATCCGCTCTCCACATGCATGTACAACCTTGGGCTTGAGCATGATTCGCAGGCCTGCTACTTGTGCAAGTCCTTTTCTGCCACGGTCTTAGAGGATCGCGCTGCCAGATTGCAACGTGGGCGCCCCGAGAAACGTTAGCCTCCGGTCAAGTCGAAGGAGGCCCATTGGGAGGTGTCCAGCGGCAGGCTCGGCTGAACAGCTCGAACAGATGATCGCCATCAAGGAGCAAGCGGCCCAGGCTGCATCATCATCTTCTTCTTCGGTCGTGGCATTTATCCCGCTCTTTGGGCTCCTCCTACATGGCTTCATTCAAGGAGCTTTGTCAGTCCCTCTCCACTAAGGGAGAGGGGCCTTCGGGACATTCCTCTCGGTCCAAGAAGGACTCCAAGGGTAAGTCCCACCGTCGATGTTCATGGGAGCGGGAGAGGTCCCCTTCCCCGGATAGTCGACTCTCGACTTTGGTCGAGGTTGCGGCTAAGGCTGCTGGTTTCACGGTGTCTGTCAGGTCAGCCGGCCAAGACACCCGTTGGCGCAGTCGAGATTTTTCTCGACCCGTCAGATGGGCTGTCGGCTGGAGAAGCAGACAGCCCTTCTTTACCAGTTCCTCCGGTGGAAACAGAGGACTTGCCTGTGCCTCCTGTGCCAGAGTCCCTGGTTAAGGTCCCTGAACCGAGGGAGGAGCGGGTTTCCCCCACACCCTCTCAGACTCACCCTCAGAAACACCGAAGGTCTCGGTCTCAGACCTCTTCCCGGTCCAGCCGATCCCACCGACATTGGCAGTCTCTGCACCATGGAACGCAGTGGCACTGCTCATCCTCGTCGTCTTCCTCTTTGGAGGATAGGCTCTGGCACAAATTGCGTCGGCGCTATGAGAATCTGATATGGCAGCAGCTCCTTTTGACAGGGAATAAGCCGACTCCGTCGCCTTCCCTGGCCATTAAGTGGCTGTCGCCAGAGCGGCCAAAACAACCTGTCATTGTAATCGAGGAGCCGAAGCCGGCACGGTTATTAAATCGAAACCGGCTGTGCCACCCATTGTAGTGGAACCCCCGCCTCCACAATCTAAAATTGGGGCCCCGACCAAGGAGTCTCAGTCGAGGCTTGCCCCATCGGTTGTCGGTCACCCTCACTCCTGATCGGCCTCGGCAGATGGAGGGTGGCTTAGGCCCTCTGCAGCAGTTTGCAGACTCCTCTGAGTCTGACGATAACTCTTCCCTGTTCTCCAGGCCCCTCGACCTGGAGTCCACTGGGGGTCAGTCGGTGGACGAGAGCCCATCCTTGTTTCTTGGAATGCTTTGGTTCTTCTCAGAGTCCACTGGGATGAAGCGCGAACCCATTTCAAAGTGGGCCAAGTGTCCCCTCACAGAGATACTGGACCAAGGGGATTCCCCCACGGAGGCCTTCCCGGTGGCTGAACCCATTGTTGGCCTGGCCCTGGAGCTATGGCAGCGGCCAGCTTCTTGTCCAGCACCTTCGGCCAGGATGGCTCGAAAGTATGCCGTTCACACTGGTTCACTCTCCGGTTTCTCTGAGCACCCCTCTGCGGTGGGGCTAGTGACCGACAGTGTTTTCCAGCACTCCGGAAATGCTCAGGGTGTGGACTAGCTACCCAGTAGAGTCCAAGAAACTGGACTACTCCAGGTGGAAAGTCTATGCCGCTTCCTCCTTAGGCCTTCGTCAGGCCAGCTCAGCCGTTCTGATGGCACACTTTTCGCATGCCCTTTTGGGCTCCCTGGATGAGGTGATTCCTCATCTCCCAGCTGACCTCCAGACAACAGTAAAGCAGGTGCGGGATCAGGGAAGGGCGGTGGCCAAACAGCAATTCCAGACTCCCTTGGACATAGCTGACTCGTGTGCCCAGTCAGTAGCAGCCACAGTGGCCATGCGCTGCAGAGCTTGGCTGCGGATTTCCACTTCTACAGCGGATACCCATCACAAGCCTGCAGACGTTCACTTCTTGGGTACCGACTTGTTCGGTCCCGGGGTGGAGGGTTATCTGCAAAGGACTGAGAAGTCCAGTGCCACCTTGGACTCTGTCACATCTGCCCAGAAGGACAGAGGCCACCAGCAGCAGCGTAAGCCCTTTCAGCCTTCAGCCGCTGCGGCACATCTGGCCCAGCAACACCAGCATCAGGGCCAGCAGGCTGCACTGGCACCCCAAAGCCAAGCCTGCCGCTTCCCCAGCAGGGCCGCAGGAGGCCCTCGGCCGTGCTTCCTCAACTCTGCCCAGTGGCGGGTTGAAGGATGTCACCCCAACCTCGTCCACTCCTCCCGGGTTCCCACCGTGGGGATGGCTCCGCCACTTCCTTTCCGCCTGGTCGATATCACCACGGACCGCTGGGTGCTGGAAGTGGTAGGAAATGGTCTGCCTCTGGAATTCAAGCAGTCCCCACCCTATCGAGCCATTGCCTCACGGGGGGCTATGGGGTCCGTAGCCTCTCTGTCAGCTCGTTGAGCCGACATTGCCCTGCTCCTCCAGAAGGAGGTGATCAGGGAGGTGGCAAATCCTCCACCAGACCCAGGGTTTGTGTCCAGGTACTTCCTGGTCCCAAAACAGATGGGGGTCTGGTGCCCCATTCTAGACCTACACGATCTGAACAAGTTCCTAAGGTCTCATACCTGCAGGATGGTCACTCTGGCTCAGATCATTCCATCCTTGGAACGAGGCATGTGGTTCTGCTGTCTGGACCTCCAGGACACGTTCTTTCACGTCCCAATCCGTCCATCTCACCAACGATTCCTCCGCTTCAGGGCAGAGGGATCCCTTTGCGAGTTCCGTGCCATGCCCTTTGGCCTCTCTCCAGCTCCCAGGGTCTTCACCAAATGCATGGCAGTGGTGACAGCATTCCTGCAGTGCCGAAGGGTCCAGGTGTACCCTTACCTGGACGACTGGCTGATTGCAGCCCCCTCCAGGCTGGAGGTGGAGCGGTCCAGGGATCTGGCGCTCCAGGTCTGCTCGTATTGGCCTCCTCATCAACGAGGCCAAATCGGAACTCGTGCCAACGCAGGTGATTCAGTTCATCAGGGCAGAGCTCGACTCTCTTCGAGGCAGAGCATGGCTCCCGACGGGCAGGACCGAGGTTCTTTCCTCCTTTGCCCAGTCATTTCTGGTTGGGCAGTTGCGCCCTGCCTGGGATTTCCTGCACCTCCTGGGCCTCATGGCGGCCTGCACCAGCGTGGTCCATTGGGCCCACTGGCATATGCGTCCCCTGCAATGGGGGCTGGCCTGCCAGTGGTCACAGTGCTCCAGTCCTCTGGACCAGCCAGTGATGGTGACCCAGGAGATGGGGAACGCTCTCCAGTGGTGGATCGTTCTGGCTCATCTGCAGGAGGGTATCCCGTTTGTCTGCCTAGAGCAGATGGTCACTCTTAACAACCGATGCCTCTCTGATGGTTTGGGGTGCCCATCTAGGGGAGTTCAGAGCGCATGGCCTCTGGTCCCCTCAGGAGTCTCGATGCCACATCAACCTGCTGGAGCTTCGAGCGGTCCGACTAGCCCTCACCGCCTTCGCTCCATTTGTATGGGGTCAAGTGGTCCAGGTCTAGACAGACAATACCACGACCATGTACTACCTAAACCACCGGGGCGGGACGCACTCATTGCCTCTGTGCAAGGAGGCTCTCCGCACTTGGTCTCTTGTGAGCAGACTGGAGGTGGATCTCCTAGCCATCCATGTGGCAGGAGCCTCCAACACACTGGCCGATGCTCTAAGCCGGGTAGGTGCTGCATCTCACGAGTGGTCTCTCCTGCCGGAGGTAGTACAAGGTCTGTTCTCTCACTGGGGCACATCTCAGGTGGACCTGTTTGCCTCCAGGGAGAATGCGAAGCTGAGGCTGTTTCATGCCTACCCCCCTCAGCAGGGCTCGCTGCAGGGGGATGCCTTCTCGAGGCCATGGACCCCGGGCCTCTGCTACGTCTTTCCCCCATTTCCCTTGATCCACAAGATGCTTCTCAAGGCGAGGAGGGACAAGGCGCAGGTGATTCTGGTAGCCCCAGCCTGGCCCTGCCAGTTCTGGTATCCAGATCTCCTCAGCCTCAGCTCCAGGCTCCCGAGGCAGCTTCCAGCCCACCCGGACCTGATCTGTGTCAACCAGGGAAAGGTACTCCAACCGGACCTTCAATCTTTGCACCTGACAGCCTGGTTCCTGAGCGACTAGAGTTCCAGGCCTTGGGTCTTTCCGACGAGGTCCTCAACGTCATTGAGGCATCCCGTTAGGAGTCAACCAGAAGATGCTATGCCTTCAAATGGAAGAGATTCTCCATTTGGTGTCAGGATAAAGGGTCGAACCCTTCCTCCTGTTCCTCAGCCAGCATTCTGGACTACCTGTGGTCCCTTTCTCAGCTAGGACTTCAGTCGACGACCCTTAAGGTGCACCTGGCAGCCATCTCTGCATACCGGGAGCGGGCCAGAAAGCAGTCGGTGGCGCAGGAAAAGGTGGTCAGATGCTTTTTCAAAGGCCTTGATCACATATCCCCTCCGTTGAGAGAACCTCCACCTCTGGGATCTACTACTGGTATTGGCTAAGCTCATGGGCAAGCCATTCGAACCGATGCACAGGTGCGATATCTCCCACCTGACGTGGAAGACCGCCTTCTTGGTGGCTATCATGTCAGCCAGAAGGATGGGACAGCTCCAGGCACTTTCCATCGAGTCTCCTTATCTGGTCTTTCACAGGGACAAGGTTGTCCTGTGTCCCCACCCGAAATTCCTTCCGAAGGTGGTGTCGGAGTTTCACCTTAACCTGGTGTTGACTTTGCCGGTGTTCTACACCACCTCGGAGACCGGATATAGGCTCCATACTTTGGACCCTAGAAGAGCACACTCTTATTACAAGGAGCAGACGGCTGAAGTTCGGGGAGAGGTTCGCCAGCTGTTTGTCACCTACGCTGAAGCTGCACCTGGCAGACGTGCAGCCAAGTGGACGATAGGTAGGTGGGTCACCGCCTGCGTAGATCTCTACTACAGGTTGGCGGGCATGGAGCCATACCGCTACACTGGTGGCTGCTTCCAGGGACGTCCCTATCCAGGAAATCTGCAGGGCTGCTGCCTGGAAGTCAACACGCTTTCGTACCCACTACCACATCGACCTTGAGTTACGCCGGGATGCTGGTTTTGGGACCTCGGTTCTCAGTCCTTATTTCCAAGTAAGTATAGGGGATGCGCCTGCCTCCTCCTCCTGGAGAACTGCTAGGAGTCTGCCACAAGGTGTGGATTGAACAACATATCCACGTCCCTAGAAATACAGGTTATTCACCTGTAACAGGAGTTCTAGGAGTGGTATGTGTTCATCCACACAACCCACACGACCTCCCCGGCTTCGACGCGCAACCTGGTTTCCAGTGGGCTAGATCTGGCGTCATGGGGTGGAGCCGAGAGTTTTATCACCTAGGTGAGTGGAAGGAGCCAGCTTGAAGACCTTTTGGCAAGATTTAAAGTGGCAAGGAACCTGCCAATAAGTGTGGATGAACAACATATACCACTCCTAGAACTCCTATTACAGGTGAGTAACCTATATTTCTTTCTCACCCCAGGAATTCTTTAGCATCTATTGACAGGTGCAGTATGCCAGCTGGGTTCAGCTGCCCTGGAAAGGAGGAGTCTGTGCAAATGAGGAAGGCATTGGCCAGTCAGGATATAGCTAGAGTGCTGCCTGCAGTCAGCCCAAGGGACCTCGGAACTTTTTCTCCACTGAACTGGCAACACTGCCCCAAACTCTCCTCTTCAGAGATCTTCCTGTGCCATTTTTTTTTCCTTTTGAGTGCTTCTTTCAAAAAATATTGTATATTTTCTTAATTTTATCTCTTTTTACTGCATATGCGCTGGGTTCTGTGCAGTCGCAGTTTTTTTTTCATGTTTTTCCTGCTTCGGTGTGTTTCTGAAGTAAGTCACCCGCATGCGTGATAAATTGCATAGTTTTTAATTTATTCGTTTTCAGTATTTATCTGTTTGTTTTTTTTTTTTTTTACTGCTTTTTGCATTAAAATTATTTTTTTTTCGCATGTGTGCGTCAGTTTTCTGTTGCGCCCCCACATGAATTTCTGGAACCCTCTTTTTCTCTAATCTGTTTGTTTAATTATATTTGAAAGGTAATCCCCTCCTTTTCTGGGGAGAGACACTTTGTTTTTATTGTGCAGTGGGCTTTTGTTAGCAAGAGGTGTGGAGGTGGTTTCTGTTCTTTTCCACTGTTTGGGGGGGGGGATATAATCTCTAGTAATGTTAATTTTGATTTGGTTAGCTTTTGGCCTGTCCCTTTATCATGGCCTCTCAGTCTACCTCCACCTTCTCTAAAAGCGTTGAGGAGGGTACGTCAAGTGAACACAAAACTAATGACAAGTTCTTTAGGGACTCCAGTGAAACTAAGCCTGGTAGAAGTGAAAATTCTAGCCAAGCCTCTAAAAGATCTAGGGAGCAGGTTTCTGATCCTGCCCCTGCAAAAAAAAAAGACTAAGAAACCTAATGACACTACTGCCCCTCCTCCCGAAAGGCCTTTGGAGACAACAGTAGCTGATAAAAATGTGCCCTCTGCAAACAATTTGGCTATATTTTGTAAGAAATCTTATGTTACCACCTCTCTCCTGCTGCACATGTCTTCTTTCATGGCATACGCAGCTAGATATCAGAGGGCTCTATTGAAAACTGTACAGCAGTAGTGCAACATGGGGGGCGCACTATGCTTAGGGATGTTTCCAAACTGTTAAGCGGGCCGTGGAAGCCACAAAGTACCAGCTTCACATAGCTGTACATAATGACACCGCCTCGAAGGTCATGGCGCAGGCTAGTTCCCGTAGATGCTTTGCTTGGTTGAGAACTACTAGTCTTATCCAGGATGTCCAAACCCAGGCGCTAGATTGTCCCTTTGAGATTAACGCTCTCTTTGGGGACCATACTGAAGCCTATATGGAAAGAATGGATGAGTAGAGAGTAATTTAGGTAAAGAAAATCGCCCTCCCTTTCAGAGAGCTCACCACAGAGGAGGTAGGAGCAGGGGTTATTTCCCTATGACTTTCTTCCCTGTGCCTTATCACATGGACTTCTCTCAGATGAGGGTTTTTGTTTTTTTTGTTTTTTCAGGGGTAGAGGCAGGAGGGGCCAAAGAAGGGCTAATCCCTCTCCTGTCACTTCTGCTCAGTCTAGACATCAATCTTTCTGACTCTTTGCTGGTTGCCTCCCCTCTTCCGGGGGGGGGGGGGGCAGGCTCTCACAAGTGGGTTTGGAGGCAGTGCAGTAGGGCCTATCCCTTCAGTTCAAAAGATTTCCTGTTCTCCATGGGTCCTTATGTCTGATCCCTTCCTCTCCAGCAGAATGATTGCTGCTGGAGGTGGAGGTCAAGAATCTCGTGAGGGCCAAGGCTGTGGAATGAGTACCACGTTCCCAGTGGGGTAAGGGTTTTTATTCCAGATATTTTCTGACCTTAAAGAAAATGGGGGGAATGGTGACTTATTCTGGACCTAAGGTACCTGAACAAGCATCTGAAGAAACCAAAGTTCAGGATGGTAACCTTGACTCGGGTCATTCATCCTTTAAAACAAGGGGACTGGCTAGTCTCCCTGGATCTGAAGGATGTGTATCTTCATGTACCAATAAGGCAATCCCACAGAAAATTCCTCAGATTCCGGCTGCTCTCAGGCCATTATCAGTTTGCAGCCATGCCTTTCTAACCCCAGGAATCCACTAATAATGTTACTGTTTGCAGTGCCCCTTTAAATCAGCACTGCGCCGCGGAGCCAACTAGAATGCTATGCTAATTATGGAATGTTTAGCTCGTGCATTCATTTTCAAACTGCCTGGATTCTACTTCAGATTTTCTGTCTCCGCTGCAAAGTTCAGATGCCCTGGAGATATCTCTAGCAAGATCGTCTAAATTGTGCTTGAGAACAAAAGAAACTTAAGTATTTTGTCTTTTTTTTTTTTTATTACACTCTTATTCTTATTGAGTTTTAGCAATTTTACCTCATTTTTAAGTTAGTTGTTTTTTTCTTATCGGCACTTTGAGGTTCCTTTGAACCGTGGGGCAACCGATTGCTTAGTAAATTTCAGAAGGAAACTCTAGGTAAGTTTCCAAGTGTTTTTTCGTTTTAAAACATTTAAATCTTCTATTTTTAACAGAGGTTTTCCGGTTCTAATAGCAGTTCTCGGTTTGTGAACCGAACGCTTTATCACTGAAACCGACCACTAAATCTTTAATATTTTCATATTTTGGCAGTTTGAGTCCTGTTTTCTTATGATGGATAAACCTAAAAAGAACACAGGACCTACAAGTTTTAAGAATTGTTAAATGTGCAAAGGTTTTTGCTAGAGCTGACAAACATGATCTGTGCCTGCTCTGTCTTGGTGTAAAGCATTTCAGTGAAGATTGTGAGATTTGCAAGTCTTTCCCTGAAAAAAAACTGGAGAAGCACAGGGAGAGACTGAAAAGAAGGCTTGAAGTGGGGTCCCTGGGCTCTGACCAGTCCACCCCCTCAAAAAATGTAGCAGTTCCTTCTAGAGCCTCAAAATCTACCCCTGGTACGGGTGAGGGCTCTAGTAAGAGAGGCAATCAGCCGGCTGACTCTCTGGTGCCTGCCAAGCGACTTAAAAAAAGTAAGCACACTGACACCCCGGCTGAAACGCCTCAAGGGGTCCCTCAGGTGCCATTACATACTCCCTCTCCTGCTGACATTTCATAAGCCCTGGCTTTGTAACAGGTGCTGCAGGGCCTGCTCCCTTCCCAGCAACCTGTAACTGCTTCACCTGATAAAGCTACTGACACCCCTCTGGTGTCTGTTTCCACTGTTGATGAGGAGGAGGAAGGAATAGAGCCTGAGGTGTCACCAGAGCAAGACTTTGGTTCCCCCGTCAGGCCTTCAGAGGATTTTTCCTCCCATTTTTCTTTCATTAAGAAAATGGTGGAAACACTGGACCTCCAGATAATTTAGGAGGTACAGGATGAAGAAGAGGTTCAATATATGGAACTAATGGGGCTAACACCCTCAAAATGACTTCTCCTTCCTCTCTATACATTTTTCAGAAAAGTTATTCTGGAAATATTAAAAGCTTCTCAGACTGTCACACCTATTGATAAAAAATTTAACAAAAAGTACCAACTGGAAAGATCTGGTGCTGACTTTTTATTCAGCCATCCTGATCATCAGGGCATTGTGCAGCAGGCAGCCAGTGAGAAGACCAGAACCGCCTTGTCTTCTCATCCACCTGAAAAAGATTCCAGAAAGGTGGACAGTTTGGCTAAGAGGGGGTACCTATCAGCATCCCTTGCTATCAAGCAAGCCTATCAGGCCTATGCTGCTCTTTACCAAAAGGCTTTATGGCAGTCTGTGGTGGATAATGCAGACGCATATCCTTCTCTGACGGTTTCTGAATTGCTAGAGACAGCCAAATTGGGTTTGGAGGCTTCCAAATACCAATTCCAGATGGCAGCAGATACAAATGACACTGCTGCCAGATGGTTGGCTAGTACTATAGTCATGAGAAGATTTGCCTGGCTGAGGGCTACTAATCTCACCCAAGACACTCAAACCAAGGCAATGGATTTCCCAGTTGAGGGCCATTCACTTTTTGGTGCACAAACTGAAGCCTACATGAAGAAAGTAGTAGAATACAAAACTGCTTTCAGAAGTAATTTCACCAGGGACAAACCTTCTCCCTCTACATCTTATTCTAGGGGAGGCAGTGGCAGGTCTACATTTAGAATATCTTTCTTTCAGGTGCAGGCTGCTCCACAGATACAGTACCAACCCCAGCAGATGGGTTTCTACAGAGCCAGGGGCAGAAGGGGCTGCCGCAGAGGGTCCCATGCTACCCAACCTCAGCAACAGCAAAAACGGAATCCCTTCAGGCTGCCTCTCCACATCCAGTAGGGGGCAGACTTTCCCACTATCTCCAGGACTGGTCAAAAATAACAGACAAGGTTGGTCCTGGAAATAGTGGGTCAGGGTCTCTCCCTTTGTTTCAAGTCCCTTCCCCCTCTAAGGGTAAAACGTTTTGCATCAGTTCCTCCCTCACAAAGAGGGCTGCTGGAGCAGGAAGTAAAACACTCAATACTGTTAAAAGCAGTCCAGCCTGTTGCACCTGACCAAAGAGGGCAAGGGTTCTACTCCATGTATTTCCTAACAAAAAAGACTGGAGAGTGGCAGCCTGTACTAGACTTTAGAAGTCTAAGCAAGTATTTGATCAAACCCAAATACAAAATGGTCACAGTGGCAATAGTTCTGCCAGCACTACAAAAAAAGGGACTGGTTGGCCTCTCTGGATTTAAAAGATGCATATTTTCACATCCTTGTCAGAGAAACACACGGAAGATATCTCAGGTTCTCTCTCCCCTCAGGCCACTACCAGTTCTCAACACTTCCTTTCGGCCTTACCTCTGCACCAAGGGTATTCACAGAGTGCATAGCAGTAGTAGTGGCACATCTCAGAAAATTGGGTGTCACAGTTTTTCCATATTTGGATGACTGGCTGATTGTGGGAAAATCCCAACAACCGTTAGAACACTTACCATTAGCTCAAAGTGTTCTCTCCTCCCTGGGGTTTCTTCTAAATGTCAAGAAATCCATTCTCACCCCAGTCCAAGTATTGCAGTTCATAGGGGCAGAACTCAATACAGTTCTGGGGAAGGCCTTCCTACCTTTGGAAAGGATACAGGGTATCCAGCTTCTGGCAAGCTCATTCGTCCTGGGCAGGCCAAAAACAGTTTCTCAGTTTTTGCAGCTACTAGGCCACATGGCTGCAGCAACAGCCACAGTCATGGGTGCCAGATTCCAGATGAGGGACATTCAGTTTCACCTCAGGGCCCACTGGTACCAGAGACGAGATCCACTTTCAAAACTAATTCCTGTGACAAAAACTCTTCTACAGGCCCTCCAGTGGTGGAAGGATCCAGACAATCTAAGGGATGGGGTGCCTTTCCTACAAGAGCCCCCCTCCTTGGTGCTCACAACAGATGCCTCCCTCCTAGGATGGGGTGCCCACCTAGGGGACCACACAGTTCACGGCTCCAGGATCAGTGCAGTCACTTCTGCACATAAATCTTTGAGTTAAGAGCAGTGTACTTAGCCATTCAGGCTTTCAGTCATCTCATAAAGGGATAAGTGGTTCAGGTCAGAACAGACAATACCGCTACAATGTTCGACATCAACAAACAAGGAGGGACAAGAGCCATTCCACTATGCACAGAGGCAATGAAAATATGGAGCCTGATTTACTCCATAAATGCCTCCCTACAAGCAATTCATCTTCCAGGGAAGGACAGTACACTGGCAGATGCCTTGAGCAGGATAAACCAGGCCCATCACGAATGGGCACTGAACAGTCAAGTAGTGCAAGTCCTATTCAGGCGGTGGGGAACCCCAGAGCTGGATCTTTTTGCTTCCCACCAGGATCACTATTTACCCCTTTATTGCTGTAGGGCCCCAGTGAAGGGAACTGTCCCAATGGATGCCCTAATTCTCGATTGGACAGGGAAGTACCTTTATGCTTTCCCCCCCCTTTCCTCTTGATTTTCAGAGTACTCATCAAGCTCAGGTCACAGCCAGCCTCGATGATTCTGATAGCACCAGATTGGGCAAGACAGCTTTGGTAGTCCCTGTTACTCTCAATGTCGGTGAGCGAACCAGTCTACCTCCCTCAGAGGTACAATCTGCCGACTTCCTTCCAAGGCAGGGTGGTATATCCCAATCTCAGGTCTCTCAGACTCATCTTGACTCTTAGAGTATCCAGACTCCCAATACTCTCAGATAGTTTTAGAAGTCCTTAAAAGTTATAGAAAGCCTTCTACTATGAAAACTTCTGCTTCAGAATGGAAAAGATTTTCTGTTTGGTTTACAGAAAAGGGTTTAATCCCAACACAGGCTGGCATTCCAACCCTCCTAGATTATTTGTCCCATCTGCATTCCCTGGGGTTGCAACTTTCAACCCTAAAGGTTCATCTTGCTTCACTTTCAGCTTATCTCTCTATAGGAAAAGCGGTATCACTAGCCTCGAACCCCATATTTAGAAGGTTCTTTAAGGACCTTCTACGCCTGTTTTCCCCTCATAGGGAACCAGTGCCAGCTTGGTACCTCAACATTTGTATTGCCCAGCTTGTGCTTCCACCATTTGAACCCCTGGCTAATGCAGAGGTAAAGTTCCTCACCTGGAAGGTAGTTTGCCTTGTGGCACTTACCTCTGCTAGGAAGATAAGTGAATTACAAGCCCTATGTGTGGAAAAGGACTACATTTCTTTCCACAATGACAAGGTAGTGTTGAGAACTAATAGAAAATTCCTTCCCAAAGTAATTTCTGACTTTCATTTAAATGTCTATTGCCCTTCCAGTATTCTTTACAGCACACACCAGTTCTGATGAGTGTAGGCTGCATAGTTTGGATGTGAAGAGCATTGAGCTATTATATAGCCAATACCAAGGATCATAGGCAGGACAGGCAACAATTGTTTCTTATCTATGGGGAAGTAGGTAAGGGATTTCCTGCTTCAAAGAGGACTATATCTCGATGGACAGTCCAGTGTATTCAGTTTTGCTATACAAAGGTGGGCAAGGTCCCTTCTTCAGGGTTTAAGGCCCATTCCACAAGGGGCACAGCTGCCAGAGATGTTCCTCTTCTGGAGATCTGTAAAGCAGCTACCTGGAGATCAGTCCACACCTTTACTAAGCATTATAGCCTGGACACCCAGGCCAGAAGTGATGCCAATTTAGGAAGGGCCGTTTTGCAGAGTATTTTTCCTAGATAGATTTTGCCCACCTCCTGTGGTACTGCTACATAGTCTGCAAAGAGTAATAATATTAGTGGATTCCTGGGGTTAGAAGGAAAAATTACTCACCTGTAGTAATCTTATTTTTTCCCAGGGATCCACTAATATTATTACTCCCCGCCCCTGATCCTCCCCTTAGAATCTCAGAAAAATACTCTGTACAGCTGAGATGTCTCTCACATGATGGGTATGTCATCTGTTGGCATATTCTCTATACCTAGATAGTAGGTTCTTTTCTAAGGGTGCATCTGACTCAGAAAACAGGACTCATTCTTTATGGTTTTGTTGGCCCTTTCTTGGCCTGTTACTATTTTTCTTTTATGGCCCTGTTGGCCATTAACTTATAATTATTCACTGTTATATGGCCTCTTTGCAGGCTTCACAGAAATCTGAGGTAGAATCCAGGCAGTTAGAATAGGGCAGTTTGAAAATCAATGCACAAGCTAAACATTCAATAATTAGCATAGCATTCTATTTGGCTCCGGGGCAGTGCTGATTTAAAGGGGCACTGCAAGAGTAGTAATAGTGGATCCCTGGGAAGAAATAAGATTACTAGAGGTGAGTAATTTTTTCTTCGGGCTCACTTCTGCCCCCAGGGTTTTCACCAAGTGCCTAGCAGTGGTAGCAGCTCATCTCAGAAGATGGGGAATTTTAGTATATCCTTACCTGGACGATTGGTTGATTGTGGCCAGCTCGTTCCAGTCAGTTTCAGAGGCCCTGATCCGGACAAGACATACCCCAGAGTCCCTGGGCTTTCTCATCAATGAACAAAAGTTGCATCAACAACCTGCCCAAATTCTTCGGTTCATAGGAGCAGAGCTCAGCACCCTGCAGGGAAAAGCCTTCCTTCCTTCAGACAGGGTCAGCCTTTTTCTTGCTCTACTAAATTCATTCAGCCCAGGTCAACCAAGGCCAGCCAAGCATTTCCTCGGATTTCTCGGCCGTAAGGGGTTCAGTGACCGTGTTAGTGCCAGGGACCAGATTCCAGATGAGGGACATTCAGTATTACCTCAGGTCTCATTGGTCCCAGAGAAGGAGACCTCTTTACAAAGCTTGTTCTGGTCACGGAAATGTTTCTGCGAACCCTGTGCTGGTGGAAAGACACAGACAATCTCGGGGTTGGGGTATCCTTTTTAACTCCCCAACCTTCTCAAATCTTGACTGCCAATGCTTCCCTCCTAGGATGGGGGTGTCCATCTAGGGGACTTGTCCATAAGCGGGACTTGGACACCAAAAGAGTCCTCCCTCCTCATCAATCTTCTGAAACTTGGAGCTGTGCTTCTCACATCAAGGCCTTCGCTTCTCAGCTCAGGGCTCAATCTGTGCAAGTAAGGACGGACAACACGACTGCCATGTTCTGTATCAAACAGGGAGGCACACAATCAACCAAAGTCTGCATGGAAGCCATGAGGATTTGGTCCCTTATCTATTTCCTGGACATGTTGCTGTCAGCCATCCATCTCCCAGGCAAAGACAACACTTTGGCAGATGCCCTAAGCCGCATCAGTCAAGGCCACCACGAGTGGGTCCTCAACAAGCAAGTCCCTCAAATGGTGTTCAGGAGATGGGGCATACCGGACTTGGATCTGTTCGCATCCAGTCTGAACCATCCGTTACCTCTGTACTGTTGCAGGCCCCTAGTTTGGGGACCATCCATGCAGACGTGTTGATCCTAGATTGGACAGGGAGGTTCCTTTATGCTTTCCCTCCCTTTCCACTGCTGTATAGAGTACTTCTCAAGTTAAGGGAGAAACCGGCCACCATTATTCTGGTGGCTTCAGATTGGGCAAGACGATGGTATTCTCTGCTCCTCTCCCTGTCAGTCATGAAACCCATCAGACTGCCCTCGTGCCTCAGCCTTCTGACTCTTCCCCAGACCGGAGTGGTGTTTCCCAACATCCGGTCTCTTCACCTCAAAGCTTGGTACTTGAGGAGTTAGAATTTCCAGAGTCTTTGTATTCTGAGCAAGTCCTGAAAATCTTACGAATGGCCAAGAAACCCAGCACAGGGAAACCTATGCCTCCAAGTGGAGACGTTTTTCTTTCTGGTGCAAGGACAAAGGCGTAAATACTGTACAGGCCTCTTTCCCTTCCCTGTTCGATTATTTGGTTCACCTTCAGGCAGAAGGCCTAAAGGCATCTTCCCTAAGAGTTCACTTAGCAGCCATTTCGGCGTACCTTTCTACAGAGAGAAATCTGTTATTTCTCAACCCATGTTCAAGAAGTTTTTCAAGGGACTTCCTCACCTTCTTCCCCCTTTAAGGGAACCTGTTCCCCTCTGGGACCTATGTCTCTGCATAGCCAAGCTCATGGATCCACCTTTTGAACCAGTGGATGCGGCTAACTTGAAATGCGTAACTTGCAAGACTATATTCCTAGTGGCCATTACCTCTGCCAGACAGATTTCAGAGTTGCAGGCCCTTTGTACAGATCCTAACTACATCATTCCCCATAAGGACAAACAGGAAGGTCCTTCCCAAGGTGGTTTCTGATTTCCACCTTAATCAGTCTCACTTGCTCTGCTGGTTCTGTTCTCAGATAAATCCTCCCCAGGTGAGTGCAAGCTGCAGAGCCTGGAAGTGAAGAGAGCCTTTTCTTTCTACTTAGACCGAACCAAGCAATTCAGAGATGTACAATCCCAGCTTTTTCTCACCTTCGGTGAGGTGGGCAGAGGAAAACCGGCGACCAAGAGAACCATTTCCCACTGGATTGTTCTTGTATTCCATTCTGTTACAACAAGGCAGGCAGTCAGCCCCATCTTTGGCTCAGAGCTCACTCTACCAGGGGAACAGCTGCTTCAGTGGCAGCTTCCAGGGATATCCCATTGCTGGAAGTGTGTAGAGCAGCTACTTGAAAATCGGTCCACACTTTCACGAAGCACTGTTGCTTGGATGTGGAGTCGCAATCAGATGTGAAGTTTGGCAGGGTCGGTGCAGCAGAGCCTGTTTTCTAAATAGGTTTCTGTGCCATCCTCCCAACTACACTGCTTTGAAGTCTGCACCTGTCAATAGACTTTTTTTTATGTATTTTATTTATTTATTCTTTCGGAGAGACCTTTGAGCGTGAGCTCTTTTACAAAGGTTCCACGTCAAGGTGGACAAATAGGACAATACACATATACGGTGGTTACAGAAAGCCTGCTCAGTTGGCATACAAGAGCATTTACATCAGTGTTGGACAAATTATGAACAAGAATTACAGCAGAACTAGAAGATTTTTAGTAACAGGATTATATGCACCAATTTAACCCCCTACCATAGAGCGACCACCAGGATCAATTGTTAGACTAAAGTTGATTAGACTGAAAAGTGGTTAGGCGATTACTCCGATGGTAGTGGGCTAGTTGTAAATAAACCAGAAGAAGGGTTTGAAATTATTCCCGGAGGGTGGGAAGGGGGGCAGTGGGAGGGTGCAATGGGGTGGGGTGGTGGTGGGAACAGCACAAAAAAGCCTTGTCTAGTTGGGGGTGGAGAGGGGGAATGTGGAGAGGCATAACTGCATACAGATAAGAGCTGAATCGAGTAGCTTACTTATGCACTAGGCCTGGCTGGGAAAGGGGGCAGGTTCTTTAGGTAGCCCCACTTGAGTGGAACCTAGGTTGGAAGCCTAGATAATCAAGTGACTCCTGAGCTGCAGGTGCACTTTGCACATGACGTGAGATGCTGCTTGAGGCCCGCCTTGAATTGAGATACTGTTTTTAAAGTCTTAGGGAGTTCATTTAACCAGTAGGGGGCCTGGTAGGCGAAGGTGCGCTGCCCTAGAGGTGTGTGGCAGAATGGGATAGACAGTGCTCCATTCTTCTTTCCTCTGGTGAGGTGAGGTATTGGAGAAGCCCAAAGCAGGTTACCTATGCAGGGTGGGGTTTTACTGAGGAGTGCCTTCTTTGCCAGGAGACAGGGTTGGTATTTGATCCTGTCTTTTAGGTTTAGCCAGTTTGTATACTCATACAAGGCACAAGTGCTAGTGTATTTATCCGCAGACAGGGTGAGATGACATGCCTTATTCAGTGCCATTTGGACCTTTTGAGTGCAGTATCAGAGGCTGCACTATAAACCACCAGCCTGTAGTCAATCGTAGAGAGAATGCTGCTAGATGCTAAAGAATTCCCAGGGTGAGAAGAAACAATTACTTGTTCCAGGGTATTCTTTAGCATTATTGACCCTTCCTCCCCTTGAAACCTTGTCAAAAGGCTCTGTTATTGCCCAACCCGGTGGCGCGGAGGGTTGAGCCGCTGAACACCACACCTCGCTCCACGCCGGTGACCCGGGTTCAGGAATGAGCCTAGGCCATCGGGGGTCGACAGGGGAGGGAAAGGATTAAGCATCTGAGGGACAGCTCTCCTTTCCTGGGAGGGAGGGGGACACAACACTCGGTGCCTGTCTGGCCTCTGGTGGAAGCCAGAGGCATAGCAAGTGCACAAGTGTATAGAGGGGATTGGGAGTGGGTGATGGCGGCAATGCCTTGATGTTCGGGCATGCACCACGCCTACAGAAAAACAGGAAAATACCCCCAGCGCTCCCAGTAGACTGAGCACCAGGCCCCAATCTCCAGTGCCCCCCTGCCTGACCCAGTTCCAGCATCCCGATGAAAATAAGGACGACTTTGGGGGTGGCCCGGCCCGATGCCCGCCTGGGGATATAGCCACGGCTACATGGGGGATGGACTGCACCAGGGCTCCAGGTAAGAGGGCGGAGACTAGAAAGTGTCTCCCAACAAAATGTTGGGTTGTATTGCAAGGGGTATATCCTCGAGGAGGGAGGAGGTGATTCTGCCACTGTATAGGTCATTAGTTAGACCACACTTGGAGTACTGCGTGCAGTACTGGCGTCCGTTTCTGAACAGAGACATTAAGTTACTGGAGGGGGTGCAGCGCAGGGCGACAAAGATGATCAAGGGGCTGGGGACTTACTCATACGAGAGGAGGTTGAAGGAGTTGAACATACTCACTGGAGGAGAGGAGACGGGGTGACATGATTGAAACCTTTAAATACATGAAAGGAATAAACAAGACTGGTACAGAGCGCTGTTCAAAGTAAGGGAGGGAGGGCCACCAGGGCCATGATATGAGACTGGGCGAGGAGGTTCAGGAGGGAGATGAGGAGACACTTTTTACAGAGAGGTGGTGGCTGGGTGGAATCGTTACCTGCAGAAGTGGTATGCAGTAGAACAGTGGACTGCTTCAAGCGAGGATGGGACAGGACAAGGGGAGGGTTAATGAAGGGAAGGGTGGGAGGGAGGGCAGCTGCAGAATAAGGGTGCTAGCTGCACATTCAAGCAGACTTGATAGACCTCTAGGTCTTTATCTGCTGGCAAAGTTCATATGTTCCCGAAGAGTGGGAGCGCTGCGGGTAGGGGGAGAATAAAACAAGTGTAATAAAAAAAGGAAAAAAAAAGGGGCTCTGTTATGGGATTTAGCCAAATTTGCTGACTGTCATTCATTCGTGTGATAAATTTATTTTTTTCACAATAGTGGCTTAGATAAGGTCGGCCCACCAGTGCAGTGGTAGGTGTACCGCTTGCGGCGTCAGCGATCCGGGTTCAGGAACAGACTCTAGCAGCTGGAGGGCCTGCTGGGGGGAAAAGGATCGAGCGCCCGTCGGCTGCTCTCCTTCTCCGGGAGGGGAAGGGAGGGTTGCCTGTCGCTACTCTACCGCCACCTGGGTGACCATGGTGGCGATGCAGCTGGGACAGCCAGTGGGAGGAGGGACATAGGGCCGGAGCTGGAGTGTCTGCACGTCTGCGCGTGCTCCGCCTCCTGGCGCCCTTGCCTGCCTATGTTCTCGGAGGGGATGGCACCAGAAACACGGAAAAAGGACCTCGCGAATGCCGGCGTTGACTGGGATCCAAGCTCCCAGACACCATACCCGGCTCTCTGGGACCGTCCAGACTGCCTGACACACACTAATGGACTGGAGGGGGACATCCTGGGATCGCCCTCCTCCCCACCCCGGGGGTAACCCGAGGCAGCATGGGGGCAGATGTGATCGTATCCCGAGAGGTACTGGGGGCAGGTAGAGTGAGCAGAGAATACCCCAGAAGAGAGTGGCATCCTTGAAGATGGGGCAAAAAAAAAAAATGGTTTAGATTAGATGGTTTATTATTGAAAACAGTTTTTTGGCCCTGTTAGGCACAGTTTTTGTTGTTTTCAGCTCCGAAATTCGTTCTGAGGTCCCTCAGGCTGACTGCAGGCAGCACTCTATCTGTATCCTGATTGGCCAATGCTTTCCTCATTTGCATTGACTCCTCCTCTCTGGGGCAGCTGAACCCAGCTAGCATACTGCATCTGTCAGTGATGCCAAAGAATACCCTGGAAGAAGTAATATTACTTCGACGAGTCATTGTTTCTTTTGGTTGCTGTTCTGCTTGAAGGATCTCCAAGCTTCGGGCTCTTGTGTGTCAGCCTCCTCATTTGATTTTCCACAAAGACAGGGTGTTTTTGCATAGAAACCCTAAGTTCTTATCACCGGTGGTGTCATGAGTTTACCCTAAATCGAACCATCCAGCTGCCTGTTTATTTTCCGGAGCATGCCAATCCAGGGGAAGCATAGAATACTACGATATTATATTCGCCGTAGGTACTGCAGGAAGTCCTTGCAGATTTTTGTTTCCTTCACCCCTGGGAAAGATGGCATATCGATATCTGAACAATGCCTGTCCAAATGGTTGACCAACTGTGTTACTGTTTGTTACAGGAAGTATGGTGAGGAACTTCCTGGGGCTGTACGTGGCCCTTCCATTTAAGACATGGCCACTTCTGTCGCCTGTGTCCGAGTTTACCCTGAATCAAACCATCCACCTGCCTGTTTATTTTCCGGAGCATGCCAATCCAGGGAAGCATTGCTCCACACCTTGAATGTCCATAGAATACTCAGACACTATGTTCATTGTATGAAGGACTGCAGGAAGTCCTCGCAGCTTTGTTTCCTTTGCCCCTGGGAAAGAGGGTGTACCAGTTTATAAACGGTGCCTGTCCAGATGGTTGGTCAACTGTATTACTTTTTGTTATAGGAACTTCCTGAAGTTGTTCGTGGTCATTCATCAAGAGGCATGACCACTTCAAGTTGCCTGTTTCAGCTGCAGATCTGTGCTGCTGCAACCTGGAGTACTGTCCACACTTGTACTAAACACTACAGTCTGGACATTGTTCTAGAAGGAGGACAGGCTTCACCCTGGCTGTGTTTCAGGGCCTCATTTCCCAGGCCTGTAGCCTCCACCCACCCAGACTGTCTCTCCGCCAGTACTGCTTGGGACTCGTTCCATAGGTGTGGCCTGATGAGAGATATATCCTCGAAGAAAGTACAGTTATGTAAGAACTTACTGTAACAGTAGATCTTTCTTCGAGAGGGCTCTTGCAGTAGGTATTCACATATAGGACTAAGCCGCCAGGCGTCAGGGACCCCATGGAAAAACTTCTAGCTAGCAGTCTCTGGCGGGGGATCGCCCCCACGTCAGGTGACTGGCGTCGTATGACGTCTGTATAAAGGGCCGGTCCCCCACGCCCACCTTTCAGTTCTTTCCTGCTGTCTGCTTGTGAAAGTTCCTCGCGGTAGAATAGAGCTAGTCAGTCTTCTAAGTTTTTGAACTTTTTGACCTGTTGTCTCTAAATTTCGATTTTTTTTTCAGCAGTTTGCTGTGTATGTCGTCCCAGACACCCTCCGAATCACATAAGAACAAGAGCGACTCGTGTGGTTCCCAGCTTCCACACAAGGACTGCCACTCCTTGTCCCTCTTCTGTCTGTGCTCAGACCACCCCGTGAAGAAGTGCCAGCACTGCCAGATGTTAAACTCCACTACCCACAAGAGAAGGCAGCAGTCCCTAGAAGCCCATATCCTAAAGAAGAAAATTGCCTCCACGGAAAGAGTTGAAGAAACTTAGGCAGGTGTCTACTTCCCCTGAAGGTCATAAGAAAAAGCGCGACCAGGAGAAGCACTGGTAGTGGGAACTGGCTTCCACAGCAGCTGCAACTCTGGCCAGAGTCACGGCACTTAAGGTAACGTCCCCTCCGGTTGATTGCTCCACGATGGCCATCGTGGTGGTTACCAAGAAGGTAACGCCCCTCCCGACTGGCTCCCGCTCAGGCCCTACGGAAGCCTCCGCGGCACAGGAAGACTCTGCTCCTGTGAAGGCTGCTTCTTCTCATGGTCCTCCAGTCAGAGCGGGTCCGGTAAGTCGGACGTCGGTTTTGCTGACGCCGGGACAAGGCTGCTAAGTTGCTTACCCCTTTGGGGAGCGCCCAGCCAAAACACCTCATGACAAGACCGCATCTCCTTTGCGGCCTTCCTCGGGCAGGGAGTCCGAGAAGTCGGACGCCGGCTCCTCTGATGTCTGCTCTTCCAAGAAGCCAGCGCCAGACCCCATCGAACAGTCTGATGCCCCAGGCTCTCCGCAACATCTTAGCACATTGCCCTCTGAGGTCCCCACGTCTCCTCGACTGACCCCTGGGGATTATAATCCTCCTTCCCCGGACATCACTGAGGACACTGCCATCAGGGAACCCGCCTCCTGGGCCAGACCCCCTGACGCCAGACACCGGTACCGACCCCAGCCCGACCAGACACCATCTGGCGTCCCTTTACCTGGCGATAGGCCTATCGCCCGCCGGGTCGCCGGACCTCTCAAAGTATACCCGCTGGGCCAGATAATCTGTAACAGCTGCCACACCGCCTGCTTGCCATCAGAGCCTGCCACACCCCTCTGCTCTGTCAGAGACCCTGACCTCCAGGTACCCAACACCACAATACCCAGCTCCTCAGTATCTGGCGCCCCAGTACCTGACGCCGCAATATCCGGCGTGGGGCTAGCCGCCGTCTGGTTACGGATACCCTCAATATCCGTATCCCCTCCCCTCCACCTCCGCCACCCACTCCTCAGCCGCTGGTGGATTTGAAGGAGACCTTGACCTCGTGGTGGGCTGAAGCCAAGGCTCAGCTCACCAGAGAGGTAGTGTCATCTACTGACGTCGGACCCTATACAGGATCTCCTATGTCGGAGATGGGAGACTCCCTCCCCCCTTCCCGACACCAGAGGAGGAGAGGGGAGGATACGCGCCCCAGGGAACTCCCCAGAGGGGCTGTCCCTCCCCCTCGTAGGGAGGAGTCTTCCTCCTCTTCGTCAGAAACTTCTGACTCTGACTCAGAGTCTGGCCACTCTGACCCTGAAGACGAGCCCCGTACTCCAGAACGCCCCAGGCCGAGGACTCCTCCGGAGTCCCCTCCCTTTCTGGAGTTATTGAGGAAAATCCAGGAAGTACATCCGTGGCAATCAGTGGAGCCAGGCCCACAGTGTAAAAAAACTCGTTGCCCATCTGGATCTGCCAGACACCACTCCTATGCTGATTCCACCCTGGATAGAGCTTCACGCAGATCTTGTTTCCACCATTTGGAAACAACCTTCTGCGTTAGCCCTCCTTCCGAGGAAGGCAGACAGGCTATACCAGGCTCCGGAGGGTGTAGACTTTCTTAGCCTTCACCCCAAAGTGGATTCGGTTGTCATCAGCTCCGCTCATGGCAGCTCCACCAATCCCAAACACCTCAGCTCATTTCCGCTTGATGAGGAATCCCAGCTTCTGGACCAATACGGGATGATCTGTTCCTCTTCTACCTTTGGTATTAGGGCCCTTAACTATGTGGCACATATGGGGGATTTCCAGAAGACTATTCTTAGCCAGGTGGAATCCATATTGAGCTCTCTTCCTGAATCACAGACTAAGTAGGAAGTGGCTGATCTTGTCCGTTCTGCTTGTTCAGCCAGTCGGCACATGCTTCATGCCACTTACGATGCAGTGGACACAGCTGGAAGGAGCTCAGCCTCCGGCGTCATGCCTGGCTCTGCATGTCAGGTTTGGTCCCTGAAGTGCAATCCGCCCTTCAGGATGCTCCCTTCAGAGGTTCTGTGCTGTTCAGGGGTGATGTCAAGGACATCATTAGCGAACTGCAGGAGAAAGGCACTGCACTCAAGTCTGTCAACTCTATGTACAGGCCCCCTCAAGGGCAGCGGCGTCCTTTTCATCACCAAAACTGACAGACAAAAACCACAGGGCAAACGTGCCAACAAACGTCTGGCCCTTCCAGCAACCAAGACTCCCCCAGCAAAAAAGCCATGGGAGTCTCGGCTGCTGCACTGCTCCACACCTCCTGACTCCCTGCGCCTCCCATTGCCTCTGGAGGTTCCAGAGGAACCGGTAGGGGGGGAGATTCTCTTCCCATCTACTGGGCTGGGAGAGGATAACCTCAGACACTTGGGTGCTCCAGTTGATATAAGCAGGATACTCAGTAGAGTTTCTGCAGAAACCACCCCGAAGAACACCCCCCCCCCCAGTCATCTTACTCCCTGCAACATCATCTTCTGCCCCTAGAGGAAATCATCTTCCTTGTCTCGAAGGTGGCAATAGAGCCAGTTCCCAACCATCTTTGGGGAACTGGCTACTATTCCCATTTTCTCCTAGTTCCAAAAAAGACTGGAGATCTGAGCCCTTTACTAGACCTCAGCTGCCAGAACATGTTTGTGGTGTACCAACGCTTCAGAATGCTCTCTCTGCAAAGCCTTCTACCTCTTCTTTGGCAGAGACAGTGGCTATGCACTCTGGACATGCAGGGTGCCTACTGCATATCCTCATATGTCCTTCCCACCGCAAATTCCTTCAGTTTTGCTTTCAGGGGGACCACTACCAATTCAAGGCCCTCCTAGTTGGTCTTTTCTTGGTCCCCCCAAGTGTTTACCAAATGTCTGTGGTAGTGGCCCACCTGCGTACCCAGGGAGTACAGGTATTCCCGTACCTGGACGATTGTCTCCTGGCGGCCCCATCCAGGGAGGAACTCCTGTACTCCCTTTCCTTTACCCTGCAGGTTTTCACCAGCCTGGGTATCACCATCAATCAGGCCAAGTCCCATTTGGTCCCATGCCAACACCTCCAATTTATGGGGGTGATTCTGGACATGGCCACTGACAAAGCCTTATTGCCTCCAGACAAGGTAGACACCCTTCAGACTCAGGCCTGTCTTCTGTCCGGTTGCAGGAGGGTCGGTACCAGGTCAGCCTTCCGCCTTCTTGAGCTAATGGCGGCTGCCATTCAGACAGTCCCACTTGCTCGGCTCCATATGAGGATTTCTCAGTGTACTCTTTGGTCTCAATGGGACCAAACCAGGGACAACCTAGACCAGGAAGTTCTAGCATCTGATCCCATGATTAGGGACTTGCAATGGTGGATGGTTCAGGAGAACCTATGCCTGGGAATTCATTTCTACATCGATCTGCCCTCCCAGACGTTGACTGACAGCGTCAGGAGAAGGTTGGGGTACCCATCTGGGGTCTCTCAGAACTCTGGGCAGCTGGTCCAGGTTCGAACAAAACCTGTACATAAATGTGCTCGAACTGAGAGCAGTCCTTTATGCCCTCCAGGCTCTACTCTCATTCGTCCTCCCCAGTCATCTCCTCATACAATCAGATAACATGTGCGTTGTCTGGTACCTCAACAAGCAGGGAGGGACACGGTCCTACCCTCTGTGCCGGGAAGCAATGAGAGTCTGGCAATGGACAACCCAACATCATCTTCACTTGTCCGTGGTCCACATTCAGGGAGTGGAAAATACACTGGCAGATCAACTGAGTCAGTCCTCAGCTAGGTCCCACGAATGGGAGTTGAATCAAGAAGTCATAAACGACATCTTTCAGCTATGGGGAACACCTCAGATAGACCTCTTTGGCTCTCCCCAAAATGCAAAGCTTCCCGCCTTCTGCTCGCTCTCTCCAGGCCGGAACGCGCTCTCTCGCGCTTGAAGGGACAGATTTGTTTATGCCTTCCCTCCCATTCCTTTAATTCCAAGGGTCCTGAACAAACTCAGATCGGAGGGAGCTTGAATGATTCTCATCGCTCCCTTCTGGCCCAGGCAAGTTTGGTTCTCTCATCTGCAGACTTTTTCAGAAGAACCTCCACTTCCTTTTCCTCTGTCACAACAATTGCTGACCCAGGGTCAAGGGACCCTTGTTCATCCAGGTCTCAAATCCCTTCATTTACATGCGTGGCTCCTGCAGATGTAGCTAAAGCCCGCTTTGGAGTTTCTCTTCTCGTAGCGGACATTTTGGTAGAGGCTAAGAAGCCGTCCGCCTATGCCATGAAGTGTAAACTGTTTTCTGTTTGGGCAAATTCGAAGGACTTCGATCCTTTCTCATGCCCAGCCAATAAAGTCCTGGACTACGTGCGTCACCTCTTCGATCTGGGTCTCAGCCATTCCTTGTTAAAAGTCCACATAGCCGCTATCTCAGCCTACCATATTTCCTTTGGAGACAGGACTTTTGCATAGTTGGAAGTCTCCAAGACCTTCCTCAGGGGGATCTCCATTTGAGACCCCCCATCCGCATTTTTGGCCCTCCTTGGGACTTTAATTGTATTCTGGAGAAGCTTACTCTGCCTCCCTTCGAGCCAGCAGCTACAGCTGATTTGAAAGTCCTTTCTTGGAAGACACACTTCCTAGTGGCCATTACGTCTGCTTGGTGCATTTCCGAGCTTCAGGCCCTGATGTGCAAAATCCTGTACTTGATTTTTCACAAGGAACATGTGGCTCTACACACCAACCCTAAGTTTTTCTCCCTCAGGTGGTAGCTGAATCAATCCATTGAGCTACCAGCTTTCTTTACACAACACTCCAATCAAGGGGAGTATCTCTTGCATACTTTGGGTGTTCACAGAATCCTGAGATACTACACCAACTGGACTAAGGATCTCAGGAAACTGATCAGCTTTTTGTCTCTTGCTCACAAAAGAGAAGGTAATGCTGTTTCAAAGCAATGCCTATCAAAATGTTTGGCTCATTATATCACTTTGTTACGATAAGTACAAGAAGACCCTTCCGGGTCAAGTCAGAGGTCACTCCACCAGAGGTTTAGCTGCCAGTGGCTTGTTTCATGAATGTGTCAGTGGCAGATATCTGTGCAGCCGCAACTTGGACTTCTGTCCATACCTTTACGCAACGCTACAGTTTGGACATTGCCTCTTGCCGTAGAGCAGGCTTCGAGTTGGCTGTCCTACATGGTCTCCTCTCATGAGACCCATTCAGCCTGAGGTATCATGCTGTGAATGACGGTCCTCCTCCCGAGTACTTTTGCTTGTTCCAGACTGCTTGGGACTCAGTCCTATATGTGAATACCTACTGCAAGAGCCCTCTCGAAGTAAGATAGTACAGTTACGTAGAACTTACCATAACAGTAGATCCTGAGGCTCTGCAATAAATATGCCTCCCTCCATCCCCAAGCTTATTTGCTCCATTTCCATGGGGGGAAATATCCTCTTCTCCCTCATCTTGCCTCTTTTGGCCTTTGGCGGGAAAGAACTGGAAGGCGGGCGTGGGGGACCACCCCTTTATACCGACATCGTATGACGCCAGTCACCTGACTTGGGCAAGTCCCCCACTAGAGATTGCTAGCTGGAAGTTTTTCCGTGGGGTCCTGACACCTAGTGGCTTAGTCCTATATGTGAATACCTACTGCAAGAGCCTCTCTCGAAGATCTACTGTTACGGTAAGTTCTTACATAACTGTACTATTTTCAAGAGAATCTCTTACATCAGGCCATGCCATCCCATCCTCCGACCCCCTTGTCTCAGGGCTCCTACATTCCTGTCTCTCTCCAGTAAGGTCTGCCTTCTGTCTAACATAGTTTAGTGGTGGGAACCTCTAGTTCTCCCTCAGTTCCCCAGGAGCAGGTCCTCTGTATATGGTCCGAGGGGTTGGGGGGACTGAGAAGAGTGCGGGATCACCCACATTTATATGGTGAGGATGTCTACATGTAACAGGTGTTGTGGGCAGTCCTTAGACTGCTAGCAAAAACATTTGTGTGGTCCTAGTGCCTGGCGGCTATAGTTCCATAGGTGTGGCCTGATGCAAGAGATTCTCCTGAAGATCTATTATTATGGTAAGTTCTTGCGAAACTGTACGTTCTCCCTGTGGGGCTCTCCCTTGGTGGACCTGTTTGCCTCCTCAGAAGGCATCAAACTGAGGCCGTTTTGTGTCTGCTCCCCACAGTCCAGGACACTGATGGGGGATACCTTCGCGAGGCCCTGGATCCCTTGCCTCGAGTGTGCCTTTCTTCCATTCCTTTTGATCCACAGAGTACTGGTCAAGGTCGGGAAGGCCAAGGTGCAGATGATCCTGAGAGCTCAAGACTGGTCAAGGCAGTTCTGGTATCAAGATCTCCTCAGTCTCAGAAGTGACTGCCTCTGCCCAGATGTGCTAACCAGACTGGGGGGTTCTTAACCAGAACCTTCAGTCCCTGCACCTCATGGCCTGGTTCCTGAGCGACTAGAATTCCAGGTCTTGAGTCTTTCCGAGGATGTCCTCCATGTCGCGGAGGCAGCCAGGAAGGAGTCACCTCTTAAATGGAGGAGATTTTCCATTTGGTGCCAGGGCAAGGAGTTTGATCCCTTTGCCTTCTCTGTGACTGGCATCTTGGACTACCTCTGGTCCCTTTCCACTACGAGTGACGACCCTTAAGGTGCACCTGGCAGCCACCTCTGCTTACCAGGCATTGGCTGGTATGCCGACAGTGTGCCAGGAGAAAGGTAGTCAGGTGCTTTTTCTAGGGCCTTGACCATTTCTTCCTAGCTGTGCATGATCTATCTTCACCTTGGGACTTACTGCTGATCCTCGTTTAGCTCATGGGCAAGCTGTTCGAGCCGATGCACATGCACGGCATAGAAGACAGCTTTCCTGGTAACTATTATGTGTACCAGAAGTATTGGGGAGCTCCAGGTGCTCCCGGTGGACTCTGCCCATTTAGACTTCCACAGGGACAAAGTCATCCTTAGCCCCAACCTGAAGTTCCTCCCAAAGGTGGTATCGGAGAGTCACCTTAACCAGGTGATCAACTTACCGATATACTTCAACAACCCTTATTTGGAGGCTGACCGCAGGCCCCCATTCCCTGGACCTGTGGGGAATGCACTCTTATGTTGAATGTACAGCTGGAATTAGGAGACATTCTTGCCAGCTGTTTGTCTCCTGTGCTGAAGCTGCGTGTGGCAGACCTGCTTTGCTGCTGGTCTGCCGCGTGTGGCAGACCAGCAGCAAAGCAGGCGACTGCAAGGTGGATTACATCTTGCATCGACCTCTGCTATAGGTTGACTGGTCAGGAGCCTCCCATAGGGATTAGGGCTCATTCCACCAGACATACTGCTGCCTCTGTGGCTACCTCCAGGGATATACCCATACAGGAGATCTGTAGGGCTGCTACATGGAAATCGGCACACACCTTTTCCCACAACCACATCAACCTGAAGTCACACCAGGATGCATGTTTTGGGACCTCGATTCTCCAGTCTTTATTCAAGTAGGGGTGCGTGCCTTGCCCTGTTCTCCTGGAGAACTGCTATGAGTCTGTTTTGAGTGTGGATAAGTGAATCATATCCACGCCACTAGAAGAATAGGTTACTCACCTATAATCATGGTTATAGGAGTGGTATATGGTTCACATCCACACAGCCCACTCAACCTCCCCTGGTAACTGGCACCTTCTGCTTCCACTGTTCAAGATTTGATATCATGGGGCGGAGTTGGGGGGTGTTATCCACCCGAGCTGTAGGAGGAGTTCAGCTTAGACATATAGCCAATCATCGCATTTCAGTGGAACTACCAGAGTGTGGATGTGAACCATATACTACTACTAGAACTACAATTAATGGTGAGTAACCTATTCTCTTTTGTCCCCCAGACTTTTGAGTTTATTTTCTAGTTTGCTTTTCCTTCACTCCGGAGATCACTGTGGAGCTGACAAAACGCTTTGGATCCACTGGTATTGGGAAGGGGTGAGGGCAGTAATTTGTTGGCAGGTTGACTTTTTTCCCTGTTTCATGTTGGTGCTCTCCCATCATGTTAGTTTTATTTAGGCTTTGTAACTTTTTGGGTGTACTGGACTTAGGAAGACTGGTTAGATACCCATATGCAGACATTTACTGAATATTGCTATGTCTGTCCTTAAAAAAAAAAAAAAAAAAAAAAGATAACCAGGTGTTCTCACAGAATTCCTTTCACACTATATTTATCATTCTACTCTTAAAATGCCAATATTAAAATTGCATGTTTATTTTTTAAATTGCCTTACCAGTTGCGCAAAGCTGTCATGGATCATGTTTCCGACTCCTTCCTGGAGACCAACGTTCCTCTTCTCGTTCTGATTGAAGCAGCCAAAAATGGAAATGAGAAGGAGGTTAAGGAATACGCCCAGGTGTTTCGAGAACATGCTAACAAACTAATTGAGGTAGGAAAACTCTAGAAATGAGAAATCGTCTTGTCAGAACTGCTAAAGATTTTCCCCATTTTGTTTGTTCCACTGTGCATTACCTCCTGTCACTGTCCGCAGTCTCCTTCATTTTTCTGTCCTGTTATGAATTTTGAACTTGCCAGGTGTAATGCATAGAATTCACTGCATAACATGAGATTGAAGGGTTTTAACCACAGCAGTTACATTTGGGCTGCAGAATGTCTGGGAATGACGTTGTGGATTATAAGGCATTGCATTACACGGTGACCAGTTAAATGGTCCCAGTAAAGACCTAGACAATATTTTTGTCAGTGGAGATACTGACTTCTGTGTTTTGTTGTTCTTTTCCAAGGTCCCCTAATTTTAGAACTCTTTCCCATAATTTCAGTACTTAAGCTATTGCACCAAACAGACCCTGATATTTTACTTGAGATGTTACCCGTTTTGGCTGATAGTTACCGCTTAACAAAACCCTAATGTAGAACCATGCATTCAGTTTATTTTGTGATAATTTAAATAGGCTGGTGAGACCTGGGAAGTGATTCTTCTAGCACCCTGACAAATGTGATGTCAGGGTTTAATTTGCTATACATAATAGGAAGGAATTGGAGCATATGTTAAGCAGTTGTGAAGAAATGACTCATGACAGTCGCTGTCACAGTCTTCCCATCATATTTCCAACTTACTGTAGAAATCTAGTAATGCAAGTCTCGAGTCCTTCAGAGAGATTACAGCTTTTTTAATTTAAATGTTTCTTCAGTAAGCAGTTGAACACTGTGAAAAATGTTATGTATACAATGTGTATGGCAAATCAGAATGCTGTGATTTTGTTTCCCCTTGTGCTGCCTTGTTCATTAGAACTTTGTCCTTTTGTCACCATGTCATATGTTCCCAGTGATTTTTTGCTTGGACTTTATCGATCGGTTAAGAACATTGAAGACATGTTGGGCTGAACACCAGGCGTCATGCGATGTAATTGCTGTAGTCAGAGGAGGTTGAAGATGGACCCTCATTATCTGCCTGTTCTGTCTCTGTTCCTGTCACAACAAAAAGAACTGGCTGCTGTCATACAGTGCAGCCTAAGTCTTTGGTGCATCATGAGTGGCAGCTGTCTGACCCTTCAGATGAACTCTGCGGAACAGTTTAGTGTAGGGATCCATTCCCCATCCCCCAGAGCTCCTCTTCAGTGGCTTCCTTTGTACGCATACAGCAGATCTGACCAGAGTTCGGAGATACTGACCAGTCAGTCATGATCAAGCTTAATCCTTACTTGAGTGTTTAAGGCAGTGCGCCATTAAACCTTCTGGGTGCAAACTCTTTATATAAAAAAAAAAAAAAGCCCCAGTTAGTTCCCTGGGGGACACCTCCATAGATTTTTCCTGTCTCAGATTTTAAGTCAGCCAGTTCTATTCACTGTGATCTTCCCTGCAAGAAATTATGCACCCACCTAATTAAATGTGGGGGTATGTTGTATGTTCTCATTTTCTCAGGTTACGATGCCACGATCAGTGACATTGAAACAATTTTGGAAGTACTAGCACAGCCCTCACATAGAATCATAGAAATCTAACAGAAGAAAAGGACCCATTTTGCCCTTAGTCGTCCATCCCCACAGATAGCCCTGGACCTACCTCTTTACTCCTCCCCCCTGTGCGCCCCCCCCCCCAGGAGATTCAAGTCTCCTCCTTATTTCCAGGTTTTTATCCCTTTTCCCTCTCCTGTTTATTCCCATGTAGTCATCCCATGCCCTCTTAAACTCCCTTACTGTTTTGGCCCTCACCACCTCTTTCAGTAGTCTGTTCCAGGGGCACACCACCCTCTCTGCGAAATATTTCCCTCTCCTGTTATCTCTGAACTTTCCTCCCACCAGCTTCAAATTGTGCCTCCTAGTTTTTGGTTTTATTTCCTCTGAAAGATGCTCCCTTCCCTCACCTTGTTCATCAACTTCAAATATTTAAAAGTTTGTCATATCCCTCCTCTCCCGCCTAATTTCCAGGGGATATAGATCAAACTCTTCCATCTTCTCCTCATAGGTCTTCTGATGCATACCATGCACCATTTTAGTCGCCCTCCTCTGGACTCTCTCTGCCCTATCTATATCCTTTCTTAGGTGAGGTCTTCAGAACTGGACCCCATACTCTAGGTGGGGTCTCACCATGGACCTGTATAGGGGCATTAACACCTCCCTCCTTCTGCTGGTTATACTCCTCCCTGTGCATGCCAGCATTCTAGTTCCTTTTCCTACTGCTTTGTTGCACTGGTTTGCCTCCTTTAGGCTGTCTGAAATGATGATCCCTAGATCCCTCTCCTGCTCGGTTACCAAAACTTCCTCACCCCACCTTGTGTATGTGACATTTGTTTTTTTGTGCCCTATGTGCATTATTTTGCACTTCTTTGCATTGAATCTTAATTGCCAACTGTCCGACCACCTCTGCAGTTTATCAGGTCCTCCCTCATTGCTTCCAACCCCCCTGGAGTGTCCACCCTATTGCAGATCTTTTCATCATCTACAAATAGGCAGGACTTCCCCTTTGGTCCCTCCACAATATCCCTGATGTAGATGTTGGAGGATGGGCTTCAGTACTGACCCCTGGGGCACCCCACTTGTCACCCTTTCCTCCACGCAGTGCACCCCATTTACTACCACCTTCTGGCATCTGTCTCTAAGCCAGCTCTCCACCCATTTAATTGTTTTTAGAGAAGGGAGAACTCTGAAGTTCTGACCCTTATTAAATAAGAAGTGGAACACAGTGAAGTCCTAATTTATCCTGATTAGTTCTGAATTATTGACTAATATTTGAAAAAAATTGAAAAAATGCATAAAAGTAACCAAAGTTGCTCACATTTGATGCTGGCCCAAAGGAAATAATTTAATGGATCGTTTGTACTAAAAAAAAAAAAAAAAAAAAAAAAGTAAAAGTGCTAAATAAAAAAGCAGTCTGTCACTACTAGCCCCTTCATGACTGGCCTATAATGGTGGCATATCATGCTTGGGCCCGTGACATGTGTGCCGGGAGAGACAGACAGACAGATGCAAATACCTACAGTGTACCATAGCACCACCAAGCACTGCAGGAATGTCCAGGCAGCTAAGATTTCTTTTTTATTAATGGTGCTGTGTGAGTATTATTTTGATGGATGTTCCAGTCCGAGACGAACAAGCCAAAGAAATGGATATGAATGATCAAATGAGCAGCACTAAGAGAGCCTACCCATGTGAATGATGCAACTACTTTGCATGCCCCAGTGTACTGTGGTATATGGTACACTACCTGGTCCAAGAAGTGGTAATGTTTTCTAGTACTGCAACTACTTCTACTGAATCTGATTCAACATGCTTGAAGAATGGATACTGAATCCTTAAAGAAGAAAAATGAGACACAGTGATCACCACACAGGCAGGCAGCCAGTCACACATCGCATTGTTCAAGTACAGAGCGTTCATAAAAACATTTGTCACTGCCACCTGAGGACCTGATGACACACAACACAGCACAGTGACATCCTTCCTAGTTCCACAATTGCTGGCTGCCAGCCACTGCCAAGTAATTTAAGTATCGCAAATAAAATATAGTAATATAATCTCAGCCCAGTTACTGTGAGATGTAACCAGGCTAGCATACCACATGCACACACAAAGAAATTATATGAATTTTCAATTTAGCAGTATTTTTTTCTGTAAAGTATTTGCAGCCCAATACTCGGGACATGAGAACTGTACAAAAAATATTCAGTTCTAGGGTCATGGATATGTTGTTCATCCACACTTATTGGCAGGTTCCTTGCCGCTTTAAATCTTGCCGGAAGGTCTTCAAGCTGGCTCCTTCCACCCACCTGGGTGGTAAAACTCTCGGTTCCACCCCATGACGCCAGATCTTCCTTACCGCTTGGAAGCTCAGGTTCTCTCCTTAGCGCTCTGCGTTTTTGACTGGTTCCTGGAAATTTTGGTCTTCGAAATCAATTGGAAGTTTTTCTGAAACTTCGATCCTTTCTTCTTTGCTGCAGCGATGGCTCATTTCTTTTCCGGTCCCGGGAGGTGCCCGGTTAATTCCTCCAAGAGAGACTCGCACTCCACGTGCGTTTACTGCCTTGAACTGGATCATGATCCTTAGCTTTGCGAGTTTTGTTGTGCTCTTTCGGCCAGCTCTCTGGAGGGCCGCACAGCCCGTTCGGGGCTCGGGCACCCGGTAAATTTTCCCGCTCCGGAAAATTCCTTGGATTGTCGGGCAGCGTCCGCATCGGCTGTTTCTGAGCAGCTCGATCTTCTTCCCTCCGGGGAGGGGGTGGCTGCCCCTCCCTCTTCCTCGGTCGGGCGCTTATCCCGCTCTCCTTGGGTTCTCCTCATGCAGCTTCGTTCAAGGAGCTTCGCCAGTCCCTTTCCTTGAAGGGAGAGGGACCTTTGGGACCTGCCTCTCGGCCCAAGTCCAAGGAGCCGCAGGCTAAGTCCCTTCATCGGCTCCAGAGGGAGCGGGAGAGTTCCCCTCCCCCGCCGGCCGATGCTCGACTTAGGTCGAGGATGCGGCTTCGGCCGCTGGCCTCACGGTGTCCCCGTCAGGTCAGCCGGCCAGGACCCCATCGACGTGGCCGAGCCTCTCAACCCGTCATCTGGGCTGTCTTCTGCTAGTGCCGCCACCCCTTCGCCGGTTCCCCCAGCGGAGGCTGAGGTTCTGCTGGTACCTTTGGGTCGGCAGTCCTCGGCCATTTCTTCCGAGCCGAAGGAGGAGTGGGCGTGCTCCGTTCCTTCCCAGGCCCGCCCTCGGTTTCCCAGAGGATTCGGGTCTCGGTCTCAGTCCTCCTCTCGGTCTAGCCACTCACGCCATCCTCTGCGTTCTTGGTCAGGGCACCGGGTCAAGTGGCATTGCCGTTCTTCCTCGGATGAGGAGTGGCTTCGATGCCGTTGGCGTAGATGTTACGAGGAGTTTATGTGGCAGCAGCTGTTGTTGTCTGGGAATCAATCTACCCTGATTCATTCTCCGGCTAGTAAGCAGCCGCTGCCCGGTCGGCCGATGCAGCCGCTCGAGGCAGTCGAGGTGCCCTCTCCGGGGCCGGTTGCCCGTCTGATCCCTGCTGCCCCACCGTCCTCAGTGGAACCCAGGCCGGACCATGACCTGTCCTGCAGGTTACTAGTTCCCCTCACTCCTGCCCACCCTCGGCAGACAAAGAGTGGCTCAGGCCTGCGGCAGCTTTTTGCAGACCCCTCGGAGCGCGAAATCGACTCCGCTATGTTTCCTAGCAGGGAGGACCCATGGTCTTCCCCGGAACATTCTGTTGACGACAGCCCATCGTCCTTTATGGGTCTGCTCCAGCTCATCTTGGAATTCACCGGGATGCAGCTCGAGCCCGTTTCCAAACGGGCCCCTTACGGAGATTCTAGACCAAGGGGGCTCACCCTCGGAGGCCTTCCCGGTGGCTGAGGCAATCGTGGGCCCAGCCTTGGAGCTCTGGCGGCGGTCTACTTCCTGCCCTGTGCCTTCGGCCAGGAAGTACTCTGTCCCTGTCGGTTCTCTGCCCGGTTTCTCGGAACACCCCTCGGCTGAAGGGGTAGTCACCGACAGTGTTTTCCAATGTTTTGGAAACGCTAGGGATGTGGATAGGCCCCCTGACAAGGAGTCCAAAAGGATGGACTATGTCGAGGCGCAAGGTTTCGCTTCTCGTCCTCCTTGGTCTCCGTCAGGCCAGCCCGGCGGCACTGATGGCACACTTCTCCCACGCCCTTTTGGGCTTCCTGGACGAGGTCCTCCCTCATCTCCCGGCCGACCTGCAGACCACGGTCCGGCGGGTGCGGGACCAGGGTAGGGCGGTGGCGAAACAACAGCTCCAGATGGCTCTGGATCTGGGCGGCTCCTGTGCCAGATCGGTGGCGGCCGCAGTGTCCATGTGCCGCAGGGCGTGGCTGAGGTTATCCTCATTCTCTTTGGAAACCCAGCACGAGTTGGCAGACATTCCCTTCTTGGGGACTGACCTTTTCGGCCCTGGAGTGGAGGGACACCTCCAGGGGCCCGAGAAGTCCGATGCCACTCCGGACTCTGTCACTCCCGTCCGGAGGGACAAGGGCAGCCAACAGCCTTTGCGTAAGCCCCTTTGCCCCCCAGCCCCTGCGGCTCGACCGGCCCAGCATGAGGACCAGCAGGCTGGGCGGCCTTTCGCCAGACCAGCGTCTTCCTCCAAAAGGAAGCAGGGAGGTAGGGATCCAAGAGCCCCCTCGGCCTCTTCCTCCGCCAAGCCTGCTCAGTGACGGGCTAAGGGGCACTGTCCCTGGCCCCGTTGTCCCCGCCTGGGTTTCCCCGTGGGGGACTGCTCCGCACCCCTTCCTCTTGGGGGGTGCTAAGGGTAGGTCCTGTCACGGGTTGCGAGCAGGTTACCCCCCTATGAGCCGTTGCCGCATGGGGATCTTGGGTCCACAGCCTCTTCCGCGGCCCACTGAGCCAACTTGCCTGGCCCTCTAATTAGAGGTGATCAGGAAGGTGGTGGACCCTTTCTTTGACCCAGGGTTCGTGTCCAGGTATTCCTGGTCTCAAAAGGATGGGGGGGCTCTCGCCCCATCCTTCTGCACGCCTGGATGGTCTCTCTGCCAGATATCCCATCCTCAGAACGAGGCGTGCGGCTTCTTCCTGGGCTTCCAGGACGTACTTACTCCTCGTTCCGTCCGTTCTTGGGTGACTCCTCCCCTTCCCAAGCGGGAGATCTCCTTACGAGTTCCTGGCCAGGCCCTTCGTTCTCTGCTCAGCAGTTTCTGCGGCATTGAGGGGTCCGGGCGTAGCGCCACCCGGACGGCGGCCTGATTACACCCCTTCCAGGCTCAGACTGGTCTCCCTTTACCGGAGCCACGTTGGAACTCATGTCTTAACGGGTGATGCTTCTTCGGGACTAAGCTCGACTCTTGAGTCCGAGCTCGGCTCGTGGCGGACAGGACTGAGGTTCTTCCTCCCTTACCTAGTCAGGTCTGACTGGGCAGTTGTGCCCTGCCGGGACCTCCTGCACCTCCTGGGCCTCATGGCGATTCGTCCCCCTAGTGGGGACAGACTAGCCAGCGGTCACAGTGCTGCGTCCCTCGGACCAGTTCGTGACTACAGCCCAGGAGTTAGGGGAACAATTCCCCTCGGACCGTTCCAGCTCCTGCAGGAGAACATCCTGTTCGTCCGCCCTGAGTCGACGGTCTTCCCCGACCGATGCTTCTCGGATGGGTGGGGGTACCCATATTGGAGAATACAGAGTGCTTCGCCTCTGGTCCTCTCGGGAGTCCCGATGTCCTTCCTACCCGCTGGAGCTCCAGACAGTCCGCTTAGCTTGCACCGCTCGATCCGTTTGTGCGGGGTCTAGTGGTTTAAGTCCAAGCGGACAACACCACAACCATGTGCTACCTACCCCGCCAGGTTCGGTCGAGCCCCTTGCCTCGGAGTAAGGAGGTTCTCCGCATTGTTTTTTTTTTTTTGCGCAATCGGAGACAGTTCCCAGCCATTTAATGGCAGGAGCCTCCAACTCCCTGGCTGATGCCCTAAGCCGGACATAGGCTGCGCCTCTTGAGTGGTCTCCCCTGCTGGAGGTAGCACAGGATCTTCTTCCTCCAGGGAGAATACAAGGCCGAGACTGTTTCATGCCCACCCTCTCAGCAAGGTTTGCTGTAGGGGATGCTGTCGAGGCCGGGGACCCCGGGCCCTTCCACGCCTCTTCACCCATTCCCTTGACCTACAGGCAAGGAGGGACTAGGTGCAGGCAATGCTGATGGCCCCAGACTGGATTTCCAGCTCTCCTCAGTCTGAGCCCAGGCTCCCGAGGCGGTTTCCAGTCCGCCCGGTCCTGATTTTTGTTTTCAGGGGGAGGTTTCCATCTGGACCTTCAATCCCTGCACCTGAAGGCCTGGTCCCTGTGCGGCTAGGGGCCAGGCCTTGGGTCCTTCGGCAAGGTCCTCGACGTTTCGAGGCGTCCTGCTAGAGGTCAGCCAAACATGCTCGCCTTCAATGGGAAGAGTTCTCCATTTGATGATGGGAGAGGCCTGGCCCCTCTCCCGTTCCTGGGCGAGCATTCCAGACCACCTGCGATCCGTTCTTTGAACTAGGGCTTCGGGCGACGACCCTCTAGGTACTTCTGTTGATCACCCCTGTCTTCCGGGCGCGGGCCGGAAGGCAGTCTGTGGCGCAGATAAGGTGGTCTGGCCCTTTTCTAGGCCTCGATCACACCTCCCCTTTGGGGGAGAGTATCCCCATTCTGTGGGACCTGCGCTGGTATGGGCTTAGTTCACGGGCAAGCCGTTCGAACCGTTGCACAGGTGCGAGTTTCCCCCACTTGTTGTGGAAGATCACCTTCTTGGGGCTACTCTGCCATCTAGAAGGAGGGGAGAGTTCCAGGCGCTCCTTTGAATCTCCCTATCTGGTCTTCCACAGGGACAAGGTTGTCCTGCGCCCCAACCGAAGTTCTTCCGAAGGCGGCAGCGGAGTCTTCCCTAACCGGGTATTGTCTCTGCCGGAGTTCATCCCCATTCACACCTCGGAGGCTGTATATAGGTTCCATGGGACCCTATTTAGCTCACCCTACCCAGGGAGGCAAGGCTGAGATTCGGGAGAGGTTCACCAGCTGTTAGTCATCTACGCTGGAGCCGCACCTGGCAGACCTGCAGCCAAGCGGACTGACAATGAGTGGGTCACCTCCTGCATAGGTCTCCACTATAGGTGGGCGGGCATGGAGCCTCCCAGAGGATAAGTGCTCTTTTACCGCCCTTCCGCTGCATCGGTGGCTGCTTCGAGGATACTCCTGTCCAGGATATCCATGGGGCTCCTGCCTGGAAGCAGGCCTATACGATTCCCCTTCCACATCGACCTTGGGTCATGCCGGGATGTTGGTCGGGGCCTCGGTTCTCAGTCTGTATACCTAAGTAGGGGGTGGTCTTGCCTCCCTCCTCCCAGAACTGCTAGGAGTCTGCCAATAAGTGTGGATGAACAACATATCCATGTCCCTAAATACAGGTTACTCACCTGTAACAGGAGTTCTAGGAATGGATATATGTTGTTCATCCACACGACCCACCCGGCTTTGACGCACAACCTGCCTTCCAGCGGGCTAGATCTGGCGTCATGGGGTGGAGCCAAGAGTTTTACCACCCGGGTGGGTGGGAGGAGCCAGCTTGAAGACCTTCCGGCAAGATTTAAAGCGGCAAGGAACCTGCCAGTAAGTGTGGATGAACAACATATACCATTCCTAGAACTCCTGTTACAGGTGAGTAACCTGTATTTTCTGAACTTTCAGGCATCTGCTAAGCCATGCATGCACTGTACGAAAATTAAAACAGTACAGTCAGGATCACTTTGAGGGCAAAAAAAAGTGACTAATAGTAGTAAGAAGGACTGGAGTAAGGACAAAAAGTGACAGGTAGTTGTGACTCGTAACCGTGACTCGTGACGACAGAAAGTGATGATGGTGGTAGTAGTAGTAGTAGACAGCAGTACCCTACCTTACAGATCAGATAGTGGTACCTGGTACCACCAAGTAAGTTTGTGACATGAAATGCAGTCGCTTGCTGTATTTGGGCTCTGAACCCACTGATATTTTTTTTCTATTCTGTGCTGCTCATGTGATAATAGTGGCCTGGCCTAACCTGACTTGTTGCAATTAATTGCAGCCTCATATAGTAGACCCTATTCAGAAAAGTTTTTCACCACAGGCACTCAAATTCTTGAGTGTTTGGTGCATCGGGCCTGCTCGGAGACGTTACTGTATGTTTTATTCAGATATATTTGAAATTAAGGTGAGGAATGTTGACTTTGAGAAACGTGAGGTGCTCGGCATTTTCTGGTGTCAAACGGGATTGTATGTCAGTAATGACGTTACCAGCTGAACTGAACAATCATTCTGAACAGACACTAGTTGGAGGGCAATTCATGTACTTCATTGCAATGTTTACTAAAGCAGACCATATATTTTGTTTGGATTTCAAGTATTTCAAAAGATCAGCATTCCAGCTGATAATGGGCTCTGCCAGGTACATTTCAATAATGATCTGTGCTGAGACTGTGTTACAAGAGGCAGATGAAGATGTTACAGTAACATGATCTAAGTGATTCCAGAGACATGAAGCTGAACCAAGTGACTGTGGGACAGTGCTGTCATGCTTGGCTGGTGGTGAAGATTCGACTGCGGTGGCTCAGGAGGATGAGGGAGAAAATGCTGCTACAGTAGTGGATAGGCCACCTGATGCTGTCCTACTGTGTCGTGAAGAAAATTCTGAATGTGGTGCTGCTGTTGTGCTCTGTTCCATGACAGCACGCACCTAGTCAGTTATGTCTTTGTTTCTCTCAAAACGGGTATCATCATTATCACTCAATAGTTGCTTCAATTTGTATCGTGGATCCAAGATTGTTGCTTTAATGTAGTAATCAGAATGAAACATTTTACATAGTTTGTCATCTTCTTCAACTTTTTTGATCATACGTCTTGTTAGATTTTGTTGTATTCTGGAGGGCAACCTATGTGTGTCAGCACCACTGGCAGCCTGTGAGATCAGGGAACTATCTTGCTTCTCTACCTTTTCCCTAACACAGGGGTTCTCAAATGGTGAGGCCAGCCTCCCTGGGGAGGCCCCAACCTGTTCCAAGGGAGGCTCAAGCAAGTCCGAAAAAGTACTGTATTTAAATTTTGAGTTTTATATATTTTGTGTGAAGAGATGAAGCAAACTGAAAGAGGAAAATAGTAGGTGAATTTTATATATTTATTTACTAATACGTGACAAGGAAGGTGAATGAGCCAAGGCTCATTTCAGGAGAAACAGAGAAAGTAGTGTGCCTCCTTGAAGGCACTGCAACAAGGGTGGTAATGGTTCAAGAATGAAAATAGCAGAGCAAGTAGGCTGGCCTGTTTGGGGATACAATAAGCTGAATAATAATAATATTTGTTTATTTTATTTATTTGTTATTCAGGTAACACCTTTGAGCACATGAGCTCTTTTTCAAAGGCTCCATGTCAGTATACGACAAAGAACTGAATGCGAGCCAAGTAATCAAAGAGGTTTCAATTTATTCATGGTGTACTGTGCAAAGTACAGTATGTTATTTTTCTTTGGGGAGGCCCAAGATTATTTCAGTTTTTGGGGGAGGCTCAAACTCTTTTCCATGGATTTGGGGAGGCTTACTGTGACAAAGTCGGAGAACTATTGCCCTAACATGATTCAATCTGAATTTAAAAATGTTTATTAGGGGTATCACCTGGCTCACAGTTGCTATGTTTGCACTAACCTCCCTGGTGATTTCTTCAAATGGCTGGAGCAGTACAATAAGAAACTCCAGCATGGCCCACTGTGGTGGAATGATATAAACGTCTACATCACCAATTTTATTTTCTAAGGTGTACTGCCTGTCAGCTTTCTTTTGTTCTAGCAGCCCTTGGAACATATAAAAGGTCGAATTCCATAGAGTAGAAATGTCTTGGATCAGTCTTGCAAAGGTACACTGTGCTCCCCGCTCTATTTTTTCAAACAAGTTACAGGCTTTGCTTGAGTGACTGAAATGAGTGCATATTCTTTTAGCAGTGCTAACAAGAGCCTTAATCTCTGTTGTCATCGAGAAAACCATGAACTATTAAATTTAAGCAGTGCGCACTGCAGTGAATGTGAACAAAGCTCCCCTCCTTCAAGGCATTCCTTATGTTGGACCCATTATCTGCAACTATAAAGCCAACTGACAGTCCCTGTGAAGTGAGCCATTACTGTAATGGATTTTGGAGGTCTTCATTGATGTTGTATGAGGTGTGTTCAGATGGAAAATAAAACATTCTTAGAAGAGTAAACTGCGATGTTTCACTGTCCCCACTCCCACGTGAATTATCGAAACATGCCCATGGGCCGTGACAGACGAAGGGTTTAGGCGGAAAGCTTGCCCAGATATCTGTTGAGATGCACCACCCTCCCAACAGCACTGCACAAGATTCATCTTAATTTTTCACATACATCATAAAGATTGGGAATCCCTGTTGTTGCGAAGTATTTCCGCAATGGTATACTGTATTGAGGTTCGAGGTACTCTAGTAGCTACCTGAATCCTATATGTACAACCACGTTATATGGTAGCAAATAAACAGCAATCATTTCGAAAATATTTTTGGTTATTGTAACAGCAGTAGGGTGAGTCGAGGCATATTTGGCCTTGCGCTCATGTTTCTGAGATGCTAAATGTCTCCTTGAAGGAGGGGGAGGGCTTTTGAACACATGGTCACTTTCACTAACAGCCGGAGGAGTCCTTCCGAATGGCAGCAAGTCGTGGTTGAGGTATAGTGCTGCGGGGACTGCCACTGCTTTCATCTCTGGGTGTTACCCCCGAGTGTAGTGAGCTATCACTATCTCCAAGACTCACAACTGACCTTCTCACTAATGTTATGACATCTGTCTAGGTGCCTTTTCAGTGCTGAAGTTCCCAATGCTCCTTTCTTTTTACACCTGCTGATTGGCAGTTTACAAATAGCGCATGTTGCTATAAACTCATTGGAAGCACTAATGGAGAAGTATGACCAAAAAAAAGATTTTTTAGTATTTTTCCCAGGAAGGCACTACACCTGGGTCATCTTTTCAGGCCCCCCATGGATTTGTCCTGGGCATGTTCCTGCTCTAATTTATTCCTGCCCCCCTCCTCCACAGCCTAAATATTTCTGTCTGTTCCTTCCTCATCTGCAATTACCATCTCCTCCAGTAAACCTTCTGCTGCCTTGAGCATTCTCTTCATCTTCTTTATTATCAGTATTACCCTAGTCTGGTTCAGCCTCAGAAGAATCTGGTTAGGGACTGGCAGTAGCATAGTATGCAATTGTTCCATACCATTGGGTGCCTCTGCGGGTGGTACCAGCCACGTCCTTAGTTTTTTTTTTTTTTTTAACTACATAACTTTTTTTTCTTTTACTTGGGACTGATGATGAGCATTCACCTGTTTTGGAGTGAAGCTTTCGCTTGGAAGATGAAACCTATTAGATGTGAAAAAATTCCTTTTTGGGGTTTGATTTTGTTTTCCCTTTTCAGGTTGATTGTCTTTTGCAGTGCCACTGCCTACCTGAAAACTAGAAAGTGCCTCTTCAACACTTTGATCCATTTTAGAACAAAAGATCCCTCTAACGTGATACATGATGTCCTTCTGATGACTCCCACCCACTCCAGACCAGGGACAGATTTACTGTTGTGACTTGTGACTGTACATAGCACACCGACAGCACAGCAGTCTACCACCACTTCCTTCCAAGATTGCCGGACTGGCTCCTATAATACTGTTAAGTGGAAGTGACCAAATTCAGCAACTGTTAAGTGTGCCTCAGAATTTGAATTGGAGATGCAGACACATCAGGTGCATTTAGCTGCATACAACACAGTCCCACACTAGGGGTTGGTTAATGCTTATATGTAATAATAGTGTGTAGCACAATGTACTGTGAAACTAATAAGAAATAATGGGGAATGAGTGATGACACTTGTGTGTAATGCTTGTGCTGTACTGTAAACACTCATCCTGCTACAACAGTCAGATTATCCCTGGGCCATCCACAGCCAGCAGCACAGGGCAGGCGCATTAACTTGTATGTTTGAACAGTATTTTTTTTATACATGAAATCATGATTTGAATGTAGGTGACGATTGTTATTCATGATTGCGTGGTACACACAGCCGCACTGAAGCCAGGAAAATAAATTTGGGATTTATGGGACTGTCACATTTATTGTGGACCATCCTGCAGTCTCTTTCCCTCTCCCCTCCTTACCTCACAAAGATTTATTTTGCAACCCTACTGCCCTTACTCTGTACACGCAGCTGCACTGAAGCCAGAAAAAAAAATGTGGGATTTCTTGGATGTAGCATTTATTGTGGACCACCCTGCAGTCTCTTTTCCCTTTCCCCTCTTTACGTCAGATTTATTTTGCTACCCTACTGCCAAGAAAAAAAAACTCTCATTTGGGATTTTCTGTAACTGTAATCTCTGGGCCACCAGTACTCTCTCCTCTGAATCTGGAATGGCACAAGTCAGATTTTGCCAGCCTGCACTTTTTGTGCCCACAGCTACTGTCTGAGGCCAAGAAAAAGTTTCATTTGGGATTTTCTGTAACTGTAATCTCTGGGACCCCCTCTCCCCAGTACTCTGAATCTGGAATGGCACAAGTCAGATTTTGCCAGCCTGCGCCTTTTGTACACACAGTTATTGTTTGAGGACAAGAAAGTTTCCTTTGTGATTTTCTGTATAATCATTCATGGCCTCCCCCATATTACCGATGTCACCCTCGTCACTCAGTTGAAAAATTTGGTTAGGTTCATCTGGCATGACCTCCCCTCCATAAACCTGTACTGCCTGTCATCTTGGAGAGCACTGGCTGCAAGGTAGTTGACAATTATTTCCTTTAGAAGTGCCTCCATAGTCTTACCTACCACTGCGGTAAGGCTGAGCGGACGATAATTTCCTGCCTCCTCCCTGCCGCCACTCTTGTGCAGTGGCACCACATCCTCTCTTTTCCAGTTCCCTGAAACTCTCTGCATGTCTAGTGATAGATTTAAACAGTCTTGTCAGTGGTGCTGCCAGTTCCTCCCTAAGCTCCCAGAGTACCTTAGGATGTAGAGCATCTAGACTCATTGCCTTGTCTGCCCTCAACTTAGCCAGTTCCTCTCATACCCTACATTCTTTGAATGGGTTAGAGTCCACCCCCGTGCCCCTCCCCAGCAACTCTGGTCCCTTGCCCTCCATTTCCACCATGAAAACTGAGCAGAAGTACCTGTTCAGCAAGTCCACCTTCTCAAAGTCCCCCTCTACCAGAACTCCCCCCTCCCCTATAAGTGTCTTTATACCCTGTTTGAAAATAATTTCTTCAGTCCCATGTGTTTGTACAAGTTTCGGTATACTTCAATGCAGCGATGGTTGTTAAATACCCTTTCGGGGAACCAAATTGGTAACAATCATTCTCACACTCTACATATTCAATAATTAATTTACAATTGAGCTCTCCAGCAACTTTGGTTGCTGGACTTGGAAATTGCCATTTCCGGTAGCTATAACATTTGCCAGATGAGTCGCAGGTTGCAAGCCCTCTCCCAGGTTGTAGGATTTTTAACAAGGGCAAAGGTTGTGCTGTGCACCAATAAGACAGTTTTGTCCAAAGTGGTTTGAGATCTTTGAGGATATCTTTTTCATCGAGCCACACCTATGGAACTATAGCCATCGGGTGCCAGGACCTCACAGAAACTTTTTTGCTAGCAGTCCACTGGGGGCTGCCCGTGACAACGTCCTGCATCAACATCCTCCCTGTATAAACATGAGCGGCCCCACGTCCTCCTCAGTTCTTTTCCCGCCACTGACCATACTCACCGTACTCCAGCTATATCTTTAATTCACCTAAGTTTTATTATTTTTCTCTCCCTAGTAGTTGTCACTTTATTTAAAAATGATTACCGTCATTGTACATGTCAGTGAAAGAAACTGCAAAACTCTTCTGTACTTCTGCGATGCGGTGAAAAATCTACTCCAGCGACAGCCCGCAGCGTCTCGTCGCACTCTCGGAGAGGCCCACAACGCTGAGGTCTGCGAGATCTGCCTGGAGTTTAATCAAGCTACCCGGCGATGACATCAGAAAGCCCTACAGAACTTCCTCCTTGAGCAGCAGGTATCCATCCTGCACTGCAGGCCACTGTTAACGTTCAGATGGTGCTCTCCTCCTTTGCAGAGATGATACAGATCTTACTTTGAGAGGGCTCTTGCATTAGGCAGTAACAGTTAAGATGGAGCCACCAGGTGCTAGGACCGCTCGAAAAACTTCAGCTAGCAGTGTCTGGTGGGGGACCACCCACCAGGCGTCACGTGACAGATATTGGTCCAAAGCTATATAGTGGGCGGTCCCCATGCCCGCCCTCCAGTTAATTCCCGCCATCATCCTTCGTACGTTGGACCTCGCAGAACGCTACAACAGTAAGACAGCCATTTTCATCTTTTTTTCCTCAATACGAGTGTTTTTTCATCTGTGTATTGCATGTGTTCTCCAACTCCTCCGGAATCTCATCAGAACAAGTGCTGCTGCGGAAAGCAGTTCCTGAAGGACACCCACACTTCGTGCCTTCTGTGCCTCAGACCCAACCATGACATTGAGGCCTGCCAGGAGTTCAACCAGGCCACACACAAATTCTGGCAGCAGACTCTGGAAGCTCACCTTTTAAAATAAAAATTCATGGAAAAGGAGCTGTAACAGATCAGGAGCTCTTCTTCATTACCAGCTGGTTCGTCTGGCTCCCAGAAGGACAAAGAGAAGACTCCGGACTGGGTTCAGTCTCCTTACAGGCCGCGGCTTCCTCCAGGGACCGAGGTCGACGTGCAGCCTTTCATCAGCAAGGATTTTGCCTCTATGGCCAAGCCTGCTCTACCGGGCCAAGGGGCAGCCCTTGGTCCCCCTGCCTGAGCTGATTACGGTTCAGGCAGGCACCTCTGGGTAGTCAGAGGTTTCTTCTACTGTTGGACCCCTTAAAACCCATGGGTCTAAGTCTAGTGGTTCAGCTGGTAAGTTGGTTGTCTGGCCCTCCACCCACACAGCCCCAGCTGATAAGTCTGGCATCAGTCCTTCTAACGAATGCCAAGCCACGGCGCTTCTGCCGAACCCCAATTAGAGGTCTAACAGTGGTCTCTCAGACCAGTGCCTGCAGCCGCTTATGCTGCAATCTCCCAGGAGGAATCCCCCTCTCAGGATGCTTCTTCCCCACCTCCGGCCTCTCCCATACCGTCAGAGCTGGAGAAGGAGCAACGGCCGCCTGCTGGCCCTCCTTTCAAGCCAGCACTGGCCTATCCTATGCCAGAGGGCATCAGAGAACCTCTGGCCCCCGCGCCTCTTGTTCCTCCTGGGCCTACTTCTCCTACCCAGAATCCGAAGGGGCCATCAGGCCCTTCTGGGCTGATGCCGGGGGTCTCCCTCCCAAAGTCCCTCCACTAGACCCTGGCTTGCCAGTACCTTTTAATGTTCTTTTGAGGCCTCTGCCAGGTCCTTCATCCCCACCATCGGGTCCTTCACCAGGGTACCCAATGCCGGGCTTTCCCACACCAGGTTATCCCTCTCTGGGATATCTGATGCCAGGGTACCCAACACCAGCTTGTACTCCTGGCTATCCCATGCCGGGGTATCATACGCCGGGTTACCTGACACTTGATTACCCAACACTGGGCTATCCACCGATGTATCGGCCTTGACCACCTCCATCATGGCCACAGTTGGATTACGAGGCACTGTTCGAGTCTTGGTGGAGCAGAGCCAAGACCTAGCTGGTGTCTGAGTTTGACCACCATCAACTGGTTGTGGCCTCCACGCCGGTCTGTCTGGCCCCTTCTCCACAGTTTCCTTTGCAAGTGGAGCCATGTCGGGTCACAGTGTTTCCACAGTGGAGGGTCGGGGTACCAGGCCAAAGGAATCTCAAAGGGAAGTTCCCTCTCATAGGGCACTGACTCCTGATAGGGGCCCTTCATCGGACTCTGGGTCTGTTTCCTCCTCATCATCTGCCTCGATCTGTCAGTCTCCTTCCCCAGAGGATCCCAAACCCAATGAGACTACCACATCCCTCCCGGGGAACCCTTCCTTCCTGGAAATCCTCCGGAAAATTCAGGAGGCCAATGGCTGTCAGATGGAGGAACAGGATCCTTGGCGTTAAAGGCTAGCAGAGCACCTCTATCTTCCAGAGCTGACTCCTCTCCTTATCCCTCCTTAGATTGGGTCCCATGACGACTTGGCCTCCATGATGTAGCAACAGCCATCGTCAGTAGCTACTGTCTCCAAAAAGGCAGACAGGATGTATCATGCCTCTGAGGGCAAGGGACCACCACAGCACCCATCCAGAAGCTGATTCAGTGGTTATAAATGTGTCCCATAACCACTCTACTACCCCCAAACTCATGAGTACTTCTCCAGATAAGGAGTCTATGCAGTTGAACCAGTACGGTCATAATGTGTACCCATCCTCCACTTTGGCTTTGAGGGCTCTAAACTACGTGGCCCACATGGTCTGTTATCAGAAGGCCATCTTGGGGCAGTTAGTCTGAATTTGTAGCCTAGCCTGATTCAGAGACCAAGGCTAAAATTGAGCAGACTGTCCAGACAGAAATTTCCTGCCGCCATGCTCTACGAGCCTCTTCTGCTGTTGACGCTTCGGATAGGAGCACCGCAACAGCAGTTTGCCTTCGCAGGTATGTGTGACTGCAAGTTTCTGGGTTCATCCAGAATGTTTAGTCCTCAATCCCAGATGCCCCTTTTTGAGGCTTGGTACTGTTTGAGGGGGCTATCCAGGATCTCTTAACTGAGCTGGCCCGCCAGCACAGCGGTGAGATTTGCGCTTCAAACATGAAGTCTTGCTGTATTCTGACTAAATGCAGTTAGCCCCAGCACTTGAACTGCCCCAGATAGTAGAGAGTTAACTCTATGCAGAAGCATAGAACGTTGAGCTTGAGCTCGGTTTTCAAACCTCTGTCTCTAGCACTCTAAAGTGTAACCGTCAGATTTTTTACCCTGCCTAACTGTGAAGTCGCTCCGGAGATTCCTCCTGCACTTCGGTTCGGTATCAGTTTAAATTTGTCGGTTTTACCTATCCGTTTCTTTATTTTGGTCTTCTAACCTCTGTCTCAGTAACAGTAAGTATTAGTAGTAGGTAGTTGCTGTATTATTGTGGAAATTGTTTTTGCTTTCAGTTCTTCTCCAGTCGGTCCGGTTTGGAACCTAACCCCATTGTATTTCTGTCTTGTTTCTAAATATTACTGTGGTTTCCAGTACTTATCTGTTCCTAAAAAAAATTCCGATTTCTGTTTTTTTTTTTTTACCTACCCATGACACGGTTGGAACCGATCAGTTTTTAGTTGCCTGGCATAATAGCTGGTAAGGGTAATTTTTCAGTATTCCGGCATGTCTGAGAAACCCGGAAAGAAAACTGGTCCCACTGGGTTTCAGCACTGTACCGAGTGTAAGGAGGCCTTTGCTAAGGCCGACCCTCACCTCGTCTGTGTTTACTGTCTGGGGTTTGACCACTTCAAAGAAGACTGCCAAATCTGTAAAAACTTTCCCAAAGCCACTCTGGAAAAATGTTTGAGTAGGCTAAGGGAGAGGGAGGCAGATAAGTCCACTGACCTGGATGGCCAGCCCGGTTCGGTGGTTGCTGAACCTGAGGGGGTGCCCACTGACCTGGGCGATACCTCCTCGGGCAAAGGAGAGCTGATTCTGCAGAATCTGTTCCTAGCAAAAGGAAACGAAAATCAGCTGGTTCGGATCCTACTTCCCATGGTCCGTCCGCTGAGGAGATTGCTAAAGTGATTTCTGTTCAGTCGCTTTGCCCGGTTCCGACCGAACTGGCAGCGGTTCATATAGGTTCGGTCAGACATAGTTGCTTCTGACATTGATCCAGAGGCTTTCTACGAGGACGATTGGGATGGAGGAGTATGAGGAAGAGGAAGGCCTAGATGAGCCTGTAGAGCCTGACATCTCCCCAGACAGGCCTTCCACTGTGTCTCCTCCCAGACTTTGAGTCCCCCTCCCATTTCTTGTTTTACAAGAAAGTGGCTGATACTCTTCAGCTCCCAGTGGAAGAAACTGAACAGGATCAGGAGGAACCTGACGTCATGGAAATGATGGATGTCCCAGAGTCAGAGTGTCTATCCCTCTGCATAAATCCCTGGGGAAACGGACAGAAAAAATTTTGCAGTTTCCAACTTCTATACCTCCTGTGGATAAAAAGATGGACAGGAGATGTACCTTGTCAGATCCTGGAATAGAATTTCTTACAACTCATTGCAGCCATATTGGGGTAAGACAGGCTGCAGCCTGTGATAAGGCTAATATTCCCCTGCCATCTCACCCCCCAGATGAGGATTTTAGGAAAGTGGATGCTATGGCCAAGAACCAATACTTGGCATCCTCTTTGGGACTCAGACAAGCCAATTATATGGCATATACAGCCAGGTACCAGAAATTGAGGTGGGATATGGTTCTGGAACTGGCTAAGAATGTCCTCCCTAGCTAGCCAAGGAGCTGGAGAAGGTGGCTGCAGATGGTATTGAGGCATCCAAGGTCCAATTTCATGCTGCTGTTGACTTGAATGATGTGCATTTCAGGGTCATGGCTACATCTGTCTCCATGAGATTAGCTTGGCTCAGATGTACCAGTCTGTCACAGGATACCCAGACTAAGGCCATGGATTTTCCTGTTACTGGTAACTCTCTGTTTGGTGAACAGAGGCTTACATGAAGAAGATGGATGAGTACAGGACCACCTACAGGAGTGCTGCTGCAAAAGAGAAGCAGGTCACTCCTCAGAAGCAGCAGTTTAGGGCTGGCAGGGGCAGGCCTTTCAACAGGCCTTTTTACCAAGCCTAGGCTTCCTCTTCTTTCCAGCAGAGGGGGTTCTTCAGGGGAAGAGGCAGACGAGGGATGACCAGGACCCCAGCATCCACTCAGTCCAAGCTCCCTGGCAAACTGACACCCTGAGGTGTCAGTCAGGGTCACCTCCCCAATTCCTGTAGGGGGCAGGCTGGCTCACTATTCCCAGGCCAGGGATTCCATTACCTCAGACAAATGGGTCCTGGAAGTAGTGAGCCAGGGACTTGTTCTCAGTTTCAAAAGGTTCCCAAAAATGAGAGCAAGATCTTTCAGCCCCCTCTCAGTCTCCCTCTTGGAGACAAAGGCCTTGGAGGCAGAAGTCTCCTCTGTTCTGCTCATGCGAGCAGTAGAGAAGGTACCTCTTTGTTACAGGGAAAAAGGACTTTATTCCAGATACTTCCTTACCCCAAAAAAAGACAGGGGAGTGACTACCCATCCTAGATCTAAGGTACCTCAACAAACACTTAACAAAACCAAAGTTCAAGATGGTGACTCTGGGAGTAATTCTTCCCTCTCTGAGAACCAGGAGACTGGCTAGCCTCCTTGTATCTCAAGGATGCCTGTTTCCACATACCCATCAGACATTCCCACAGAAAGTACCTCAGGTTCGAATTGCCCTCAGGCCATTATCAGTTCAGAGCCATGCCTTTCGGCCTAACATCGACTCCAAGGGTATTTACCAAGTGCCTGGCAGTAGTGGTAGCATTCCGCAGGAGACAAGGTATCCTTCTGTTCCCATACCTGGACAGGCTCCTAGTAGGTCATTCCCCAGGCCAGGTCATGTCGGCCTTAGAGGTCACCCAAAGGCTCCTTGGAGTCCTTGGGCTTCATTCTAAATCTAGAAAGTCTGTTCTGGTACCAACTCAGCTGCTCACTTTCATAGAGGCGGACATAGACATGACCCAGGCAAGAGCATTCCTTCCTCTTTCAAGAGTTCAGTCTCTAGTCACTCTGGCTTCCTCTTTTCAACCTCTAGTTTCTCGTCCAGCCAGACATTTTCTTCAGTTAGTGGGCCACATGGCAGCCTCCACAGCTGTGGTCCAGGGAGCAGGGTTTCAGATGAGAGAGATTGCTTCATCTCAGATCTTACTGGTCTCAGAAAAAGGACCCTCTCTCCAAATTGGTTCCAGTGTCCCAGACTCTAGTTCAGGCACTCCAGTGGTGGTTGGAGGAGGACAACCTTCGACAAGGTGTCCCATTCATCAGTTGGGCTCCTTCAGCGATTTTTCACCACGGACACCTCTCTCCTAGCTTGGGGGGCCCATCTGAACCAGCTTACAGCTTGGAGAACCTGGTCTCACCAGGAGTCCCTCCTTCACATAAACCTTCTGGAGTTGAGGGCTGTCTTTCTAGCTCTGTGGACATTCTCAACTGTGGTTCAGGGGGAAAGTAGTACAAATCAGGATGGACAATACCACAACCATGTGGTACATCAACACGCAGGGAGGCACTCTGTCCTTGGCCTTGTGCACGGAGGCCATGAAGGTATGGTCTCTGGCTTATTCCCCTCATGCTTCCCTGGTGGCTGTACACCTACCAGGGAAGGACAACATCTTAGCAGATGCTCTCAGCAGAATTTCTCAGGGTCATCTCGAATGGACTCTGAATCTCCTGGTCTTTCAGGTTATCTTCAACAGGTGGGGGACTCCAGAGATAGATCTCTTTGCAGCCCCGGACAGTCATCAACTTCCTCTCTTTTGTTGCAGGCCTCCTCTACTGGGCTCACTACACCAGAAGGCTCTAGTATTCGATTGGACAAGCAGGTTCCTGTATGCATTTCCTCCTTTCCCTTTGATTTTCAGGGTTCTGATCAAGACCAGATCTCAGCCTTGCAGGGTGATCCTAGTGGCACCAGACTGGGCCAGACAGCCGTGGTATCCTCTACTACTGTCATTGTCAGTGACAAAGCCTCTGTGTCTTCCCAGACACTTCAATCTGCTGACATCCTCTCAGGGGAGGATCCTCTATCCCAGTCTTCAGGCTCTCGGGCTCAAGGCCTGGCTCTTGAAGAGTTAGAATATGCACATCTAAACCTTTCTCAATCGGTTTTGGATATTCTAAAGGTTAGCAGGAAAGCTGCTACCAGAAAAACTTACAATTCCAAGTGGAAAAGATTTGTTTTTTGGTGTTCCAGATACCTGTTCAGCCAGAATTAGCTGGCATTGCTACTGTATTGGACTATTTGGTGCATCTTAATAGTTCAGGCCTTGTCACTATGCTTAAGGTGCATTTTGGCTGTGTCACCTTCCTTTCAACTGGGAAGGGCTCTTCCTTAGCCTCTCATCCAGTTTTCCAGAAATTCTTCAAAGGTCTGATGCATGTTAATCCTCCTTCGAGCCCCTACCCTTCTTGGGATCTGAACATCTGTATAGCACAGCTTATGCAGCCTCCTTTTGAGCCTCTATCTTCAGCAGAGCTGAAATACTTGACATGGAAAACGGTATTCCTGGTAGCCATTACCTCTGCCAGGAGGATCAATGAGTTTACAGGCTTTATCAGTGGAACCTGTTTCTTTTCACAGGGATAAGGTGGTCCTTCGAACTAACAAAGTTTCTTCCCAGAGTGGTCTCAGACTTTCATCTGAACCGATCTATGACATTGACTGTGTTTTTTACTGATCATTCTTCCTCTGGGGAAAGAAGATTACACAGTCTCGATATGAAAAGGGCCCTTAGTTACTATGTGGAGCATACTAAGGCCTATAGGAATGGATGTTCTCAGTTATTTCCCACCAGTGGTGAGGTGGGAAAGGGCCAACTAGCCACCAAGAGAACTATTGCCAGGTGGATTGTCTCCTGTATCCATTTCTGCTATTCAAAACTTAGGAAGGAACCTCCTTCAGGCCTGAGGGCTCATCCTACCAGGGGTACAGCTGCTTCGCTCGCATCAGCTAGGGATATACCTTAAGTGAAAATTTGTAAAGCAGCCACCTGGAAAACTGTTCACACATTTACCAAGCATTATTCTCTGGACATTGTCTAGAAGTGATGCTAGGTTTAGCACAGCTGTGCTGCAGAGCCTGTTCCCAAAATAGGTTCTGTGACTCCCTCCTCCAAGGGGGTACACTTGGTAGTCTGCATTTAGTCAGAATACAGCAAGACTTCATGATGTTTGAAGAAAAAATTACTTACCATAGTAATGTTTCTTCTAATGGAGTCTTGCTGTATTCTGACCTGCCTACCCTCCTAGAACCCAGTAGTTTTGGGATGCGGGTGGGCAGGCACAGTGCTGCACCCCAGAGGTGTACTTGGCTTGCCCTATCTTATGGGTTTTTAGTTATGTTTTAGCTCTGTACCTACTTTGGTTTTATATTTAGCTTTCTTTTTGGGGTTCTCTATTTGAGTCTTTTGACCCTAAAAACAATTTGTGCAGCCATTTGGCTTGCAAGAGTTGAAATAATTTCCACCTATTACTTTCATTAGTTAGTGCTCGTAATAATCTGACTGTCACACTTCAGAGTGCTAGAGACAGAGGTTTGAAAAACCAAGCTCGAGCTCAATGTTCTATGCTTCTGCATAGTTAAGTCTTTACTCTCTGGGGCAGTTAAAGTGCTGGGGCTAACTGCATTTAGTCAGAATACAGCAAGACTCCATTAGAAGAAACAACATTACTATGGTAAGTAAATTTTTTTCTTGCGACACTGGCGACCCGGGTTCGGGAACGGATCCAGGTTGTCTGAGGGCTGGCCAGGGGGAGATGGATCGAATGTCCCTAGGACTGTTCTCCTTCTCCGGGGGGGAAGGTGGTCTGTGATCGGGCAGGATCGACACCTGGCAAAGGCTGGGCTTGTAGCCCTGCACCAACACATATGCAACTCTGGGGAGGGATAGACGCAGGCCGTCATTGAATGTCCCCGCCCCAGCTTACAGGGGGGGAAAAACTCTGTGGCTGGCCGTCTCAGTGAAGCCCTGCCCCGGACTTCGATTAGCCTCCCAGCCAGCTCTCCCAACTAGTCACAGTATCACGGCACTGGTGGCTCATATGGTGCCGCGACGCCATCGTCTGTGGGTAAGCCAGAGGTGACCAGGAGAGCAGGGACAGTATGGGAAGGTGGAAGCTCGAGGGGTGCTATGACTAGGGCAGATATCAGACAGCCAGCGCAGCAAAAAGTAAATATATAAAAAGATCTCTTTACTGACCTTTAAGAGAGTGGCAAAGTTCGATGATCTTCTCTGCGTCGATCTTCACCATTCATTACTAGTATGGGGTATCTGGCCGGAGGCTAGGACTCTGCAGGAGCCTTTTTTTTTTTTTTTTTTTGGGAGGCAGAGTCGATGCAGTGGCTGCGTCATCCTTGAGGCCAACATGTTACATGGCGCTCGCGGGTTGGCCGTTATCTGCTGTTGACTTCTCCTTGGCCCCAGTTCTTCTTTTCCCGCCATCGAGAAAGGACCTTGTGGGAAGACTTTGAAATTCATCTGCGTTTTGCGGCCTAGTCTGCGGCCTAGTCCATCAGTTGTGTTCGTGTTCTGCTCACCCTGCTTGGCACCACTTCAGTGATTTCTGGTAAGATCGTTCCTTTGTCTAGCGACGCAGAGTACTTGTTATTGTTATTTCTGGCTGGTCATGTCTCGTCCATGGGGACAAAAAGAAAAAGTTAAAAGCGGGGCGGCCTCCTATGCGTTGATGTGCCTGTAGCTGTCTTTATTCCCTAATGGACCAGCATGACTGGTTCCTCTTCTGCCTAGGTCCAGGCCACAATATGGATCGCTGCAATGCCTGCTTTTTGATGGATCGCAGAGTTTGAGATGCGTGTGTTCAAAGTTGGACATGCACCGCCGACTTTTAGAGGGCAGGTTCTCAGTCAGAGGGCCAAGGTAAGGACTCTCCGCCCTTCCTCCGGGTCCCCTCCTGGTCCTGTACAGCCCATGGAGGGGGGGCTCTCACCAGTCTTAGCCTTGCCATGGTGGGGGCTCCTCCCATGGTGCAGGAGGCCCAGTCTCTCTCTCTCTCGGGGGGCCAGGTGGGAGGCACCATTTTGGCAGTTGCTTCCTCTGAAGTGAAGGCTCCCCCAGTGTCGAGCTCGGGGGCCCGTGGGCCCAAGTCGTCACCGTCTTCGACACAGTCAGTCGGTGCCATCCTTGTCTCTGGTGTTGCTTGTTGCATGGGGGGCCTGGGACGGCGCTGCAGGAGGTACCAGGCCACCCCTCGGTGCCACTTCTGACTCTGGCACCGTTCGCAGTGCTGGGGATGGGAGTGGTGCCGTGGGTGACACACGACTTGTTCTCTGTGCCACCTCTGGCTCCTGCACCATTCATGGTGCTGGGGAAGGGGTCGATGCCTCCTCCAACTTTGGTGCCATTTGCGGTGCTGGGGAGGGGGGTGGTCCAACCTATGGTGCCGCCTTTGACTCTGGTGCCATTTGCAGCGTCAAACAGGTCGGCACTGTTCGCGGTGCCGTTTGCAGTGCCAGAGTTGGAGGTGACGAGGCTCGTGGCCCTGGGACTGGGAGGGATCGTGAAGTGGTCTGGGTTCGGGCCTCTCGGTCCTCCTCCTTGGAGGACTTAGGGTCTGACCCGGACTGGCTGCCGGATTTATCTGGATCCTCCGATCCCTTTGAGTCCAGCACCTCTGGACCCCACTCAGCCTCCCTCTGTTGGCCGGGGAGGTTCTGTTGCTTCTGGGGTCAGTGGAACTGATCAGCCTGCAGCTGTCCAGGTGGTCACTGTGACAGGGGAGCTCCTGCCACTCTTGAGGACCGACCTTTTCTTAAATCTGTTGCAACAGTTGTTCTATTTTTTAGCCTAATCTATCCTTTATAGTTTCTAGTACATAAGGTAAGCCACCTATGGGCACCCTTCTCCCTTTCTTGGCTATGCTTTAGAGTCGTCCTTGATTTTCCTTTTCCCTCTCAGGTCCTTGTATAGGGAAGTTATTGTGGTGACCTCCCAAGTGTATGTAAAATAGGTTGTCTCTTGTTGGATTTAGTATGTAATAGCACTATGTCATAAAATACCTTGATGTATATACCTTATGTTTATGAAACCTGTAGATGTTGAAAATACCATGGCACTAGGTGTTTCTGATAATGGTAAAACGTACTAGGTGACTATTATAGACATTAAGTTAGTTGTGCTATTTTAAAATGCATGTCAATTGCTGTAAACCGAACAAGTCTGAAATGTCATGGTGATTTGCATATATCCCATGATGCTTTGCATTATGAAAGTATGTATGATGTTGTATTTCTTTGAAACTTGATTTGTTGCCAGTGCCCTTTGGGGTAATCTTTCTTTCAGTGATTCTGCATTGAGGTTCTTAATCTACAGCTTGTTTTTTTTTTTTCTTCTTTTTGGGCCCCCACTACCCAAGCAAATGGGGCCTGCATAGGGGTGGAGGTTGCATCTCAACTGGTACGTTGGATCAGAGATCAATGTCGGTAGGTGTTGGCTAAGTGCAGAGAAAAGACATACATAGTCTGTTGCTGCAAACGGACGTACTGAAGAAGGAATACGGCATTGTAGTAGCTTATTTCCTGTATTTTGAATAAACATAGAAACATAGACTTTGACAGCAGATAAGGACCACTTGGCCCACCCAGTCTGCCCATTTCCCTTCCTATTGGATAAGCTGCAGATTCTAGTTAACCAACAGCCTACTTCCTGCAATCCCCCACTACAATTGCCTTATGTCTGTCCCATGCATGTTTGAATTCCCCCACTGTTTTAGACCCAACAGTCTCCCCAGGAAGGCGGTTCCATGCATCCATCACTCTCACCGTGAAAAAAAAGTCCTCACATTACCCCTGAGCCGCCCCCCCCCATCTTTAAATTGTGCCCACTTGTTATTACACATCTTTTTCTGAAAGACGCTACCCTCCTGGACTTTGTTGATTCTCTTGAGGTACTTGAAAGTTTCTATCATGTCCCCCCTGTCCCTCTTTTCATCAAGGGTATACATATTAAGCTCTGTGTCTCTCTTCATATGGTTTCTGATGCAGACCCCGCACCATACCATTTTAATTGCCCTCCTCTGGACTGCTTCCATCCTGTCTGTCCTTGCATAGATGGGTTCTCCAAAACTGCGCACAGTATTCCAGATGGGGTCTCACCAGCTGTCTGTACAGAGGGATAACCACTTCCCTTTTTCTACTTGTGATGCTCCTTCCTATGCATCCCAGTATCCCCCTGGCTCTCCTTACTGACTTCTCACATTGCTTACCCACCTTTAGGTCATCTGATATGACTACCCCCAAGTCTCTTTCCATTTTTGTTGTTGTTAGTACCTCCCCTGCTATTGTGTACTCTTCTCCTGGGTTTGTGTTTCCCAGGTGCATTACTTTGCACTTCTTTGCGTTGAATCTAAGTTGCCATATGTCTGACCATTCCTCCAACCTTGCAAAGTCTCTTCTCATCCTTTCTACCCCCCACTTGTGTATCAACTCTGTTACAGATCTTTGTGTCATCTGCAAAGAGGCATACTTTTCCCTCCAGACCCTCTGCAATGTCACCTATAAAGATGTTAGAGGACTGGACCCAATACCGAGCCCTGAGGTACTCCACTAGTAACCCCCCTTTCTTCGGAATGTGTTCCATTCACTATTACCTTCTGTGTCCTGTTGTGCAGCCAGTTTGTTACCCAAGCTACCACCCTGGAACCCACTCCCAGGCTGGCTAACTTAATTATTAGTTTTTTTTGCGGGACTGTGTCAAATGCCTTGCTAAAGTCTAGGTAGGCCATATCCACAGCCCCTCCCTGATCTAGTACTTTGGTCACCCAGTCAAAGAAATTAATCAGATTCATCTGACATGTCTTTCCTGCTGTAAATCCATGCTTCTTTGGGTCCTGTGCCCCGTTGGCCTCTAGGTACTCAACAATTCTTTCAGAAGTGATTCCATCATTTTCCCTACCACTGAGGTCAAACTTACAGGTCTGTAGTTTCCTGCTTCTGCCTTGCTCCCACTTTTGTGAAGGGGAATCACATCTGCCCTCCTCCAGTCCTCAGGTACCACCCCATCCTCCCGTGAGTTGTTAAAAGGTGTGGTCAGTTTGTGTCACTAGGTCCTCCTCCCTTAGTTCTTTTAGGATTCTGGGGTGAATCCCATCGGCCCCATTGCTTTGTCCACCTTGAGTTTTAGGAGTTCTTTCAGGACTCTTTCTTCTGTAAATGGACTGGTGTCAACCCCCCTACCCTGAGTGCTTCTATTGTCTGGTTTAGGTAACTCCTCATCATCTTTTGTGAATACTGAGCAAAAGTATTCATTCAGTATCTCTGCCTTTCACGGTCTCCCTCTGCCCACCTCCCTTCTCTTTTATTAATCTTCCCTATTCCTCCCTTAACCTTTCTATGCTCCCTAATGTACCTATAAAAGGTTTTATCTCCCTTAACTGAGTTGGCTATTTTTTTCCTCGGTATGGGCCTTTGCTATTCTGGCTGCCTTCCCCACTTCTTTCTGCTTTAATTGATTCAGTTATTTTTGAATGCAGCCTTTTTCTCCTTAACCTTCCCTGCCACCTCTTTTGAAATCCATAGTGTTTTTTTTTTTTTTACTCCGCTTTGTTTTCTTTATTTGTTTCTCACAAAGGCTTGTTGCCTCTATGATAGCAGTTTTGATTTTTCTCCATTGTTCTTCCACCCCTCCTTTTTGGCCATTTGCTAGTGCATTCCTCAGGTATTCACCCATTTTGCCAAAGTCAGCCTTTCTAAAGTCCAGTATCCTTGTTCTTGTATGGCTTGTCTCCATGGTTGTGCTTATTGTGAAGCACACTGTACAGTGGTCACTTGTTCCCAGATGTCTACTGACTTCTAAATTTGTGATCCTCTCTCCATTTGAGAGTACTAGGTCTAATATTGCTCCCTCCTGAGTGGGTTCCAACACTAGCTGTCTAAGGCCTGCCCCCTGCAGGGCATCGAGAATGACGCTGCTCTTGGATGTGGCTGCAGTACATGTCATCCAGTTAACATCTGGCATATTCAGGTCCCCCATCAACAGTATCTCCCCACATCACACAGAGATTGTGTGTTGAACCTGAAGTTCGGTGTCTGGTCCATCTGTTATCCCACAATCCCTCCACAGTCACTGCAGTGCCTCCCAGGACCCCGGATATATGTGTCCCTTCAGGTGGGGTACACCCTTCTTCGGTGATCCTGGCCAGTCCGAGTTTTGGGACAGACCAGAGCATCCCGGGAAGGGTGCTGTACCTTCGGCTGTCTCCCAGGGGTCAGCTGGAGGTTGCCAGTTGCCTAGGCTAGTGGTTGTGAGGAAGAGGGTCCTTGCGGAGTCAGAGCGGTTGAGTGGCCAGGCCTTGGCACTGCGGCCTCTCCCTGGGATCCACCCGGGTTCCTCACTTCTCCCCCAGAGACTCTTTGAGAGGGGCAGCTGCTTTTGAGATCAGGAGGGCCATCCTTTTTGACCACGGTCCTGGTCACCTCTCTCGGGGATTTTCTGTGGGCACAGCATTGTCTGGTCTGGTTGAGCAGTCACGCCTGCAGGGACCACCAGGGCTCCTCTTCTTTTGAGGTCTTCCGGCGGGTCCCCCCGCCCAGGCAGAGGCAGTGCCCCTCCTCGGAGGAGCCCGGCGCTGTTGCCTCTGCCAAACCCTCCCCCTTTCCTGGGGATCATTGGACCTACTGGGCCTCACACCTGGGCACAGTTCAGGGCCATGACTGAGTTTTTCCCTACCTATTTTAGGTCTGTGGACCAACAGGTGTTTCATAACTCCCCTGCTCAGCCTAACCCTGTGTCTCCAAGCTCGTCGACTTCCTCATCTTCCTTCTCTGAGGGAGGGGAGTTTTCGGTCCACCTTTCACCTGCTGCTGATTTGTCTGCTTATCAGCTCCTCCTGTTGAGGTTGCTCAATGAGCTCAACATTTCCTCCCCTGGAGAGCGCAGTCCGGACCAAGCGGTGCGCACCTTTTTATGCGAGTACAGTGTGGATGAACTTTGGGTCCCTGTCTGGCCTGTTCCTTTTCAGGAAGCATGTCACTGGGTCTGGCAGCACCCCTATTCCCCAGCTACAGCCCCAAGGGACCTTTGCCTCGGGTATTGCACCCCCCACCGGGTCTCCAGGAACTCTGCCTCACCCCTCTTCGTGTTTGGCGCTTCTGGATACCCCCTCTGGGCATATAGACGCCCAAGCCGTTACTAGCCCCCAGATTATGACTCTTCGGAGTTGGATTTTTGGGGTAGGAGGACGTTCTCATCAGCACAGCTTCTACTCTGCATTAAAGCTCATCAGGCCCACCATGCTGCCTATAATAGGTACTTCTTGTTGAGGCTAGGTCAGGTCCTAGCTTCCTTGCCTGATGTGGAGGTAACCAGACGATCCATGGCCCTCTCCATGCTAGGCCTGGAGCTAGCAAGGCACCAAGCAAGGGCATTTACGACGCCAGTGAGATGGCCTCCAGGATAGTGGGGGACAACAGTCTGCATTAGGCGGTCGGCATGGCTTCGTCTTTCCCAGTTGTCACCCCTGGCCTGGCATAGGGTGGCTTCCTCCACCTTCCGGAGAGCCCACTATTTCACCTGTATGGTGAGACTGGATTTGCAGGGGCACCCTTCCTCTCCTCCGAGGAGATCCCCGTCTCACCCACACCAGTCACAGGCCTGCAAGGGTTCTCCCCTCTAGTGTTGTCCCCCCCCCCGCCCACTGGAGGCTAAGGGACTCCCTCCCTTAGGGAGGTGCTGGGCCCACTTTGGGGGGGCTCGGTACCCACCCATACTAGTGATGAATGGTGAAGATTGACACAGAGAAGATATGAAAATTATACACCTACCATAATTCTTGATCTTTCTGTGTATTTTCACCATTTATCACTAAATCCCACCCTCCTTCCCCCTTGGCCCTCCATCTCTGGGCGATCCTCCTCCCTATGTGTTTCTTTTGTGCTCCGGCACCTCTCCTCTCCTCTTCCTCCTCTCCCTTGTGGGTAGGAGAAAGAGGACTCTTGGAGACAGACGTAGAGGAGTTTTTGCTTGGGGGTCTTGGAGTGTCCTCGCGCTCTCTCTCTCCCCCTCCTTCCCCTGCCTCTCAAGGCTTGGCTGTCTGCCCCTCCCCCCTGGGTTTCTGAGGTGGAGAGGTATCGGGGGACCCCCGAGTACCCCCTCAGCAATCCCTTTATTATTTTGAATGCCCCATCTGGGGCGTCTCCTCCTCCCTTAGAGTTGTCACTCCACACCTTTTCTTCCTACTGAGCTTCAACAGGGGCAGGTCCCCTGTTTATTTTCCCTATGCCTTATTTTATCTTCCCTCTTGGGGACGTTCTGTTTTAATTTGGCAGGAGGAGTGGACGCCACCCGACCTGTCTTGGCCTGATTCGACCTTGAGCCATTTTCCTCCTTAAACTCTGGTCCCTTTTTGGGGACTACTCTGGCTGCACAGGGTGTCTTATTCTACACTCTGCAGCATGAGGGTTCTAAAATCTGAGCTCCCCTCTCGAGGTCCAGGTGTTCCGGTTGAATGGGGGCGGTGTCCTTCCCCCCCACCTTCATTCTCCTCTTTCTACCCTCACTTCTCCAGCTTTTCTTTCTTTCGCCCAGAGATTGGAGCCCCTTCCTATCCCAATTCCTTAGGCTGCTCTCTCTCTTTTTGCTGTCTTCTCCATTGTTTATTTTGCCTTTCAGTTTTTATATCCTTTCCTTTTATCTAACCCTTGGGCTTCCTTGCCCCACCCCTCCATCCCTTCCTGTCTCTCTCGCTGGTGTTCAGAACTGTGGCCAAGGTGGAGTTGACAGCAGATAACTGCCAACCTGCGAGCACCACGTAATAAGTCGACCTCGAGGTGGCACTGCCCCTGTGATGACTCCGCCTCCAAAAAAACAGCTCCCGAGGGGTCCTAGCCTCCAGCCAGATACCCATACTAGTGATGAATGGTAAAGATACACAGAAAAGTCAAGAATTACAATAGGTACGTAATTTTCATTTTTGTACAATCGATGTACCATCTTAAGGCTAAGTCTGGGCAGCCTTTTTGCCGCCAGCAGCGGTGCTGAAGCAAGCAACAGCCCACCCAACTTCAGGACAGATTTCGGGCTTCTGCTGCTGCCGCCACCCCCCAGCCAAGTCTCAGAGAGGTTTTGGAGAGGGGCTCCCCAAGCCTTCCTCCGCCTCTTTACTCACCCCCCCCCCAGTTCTGGAGGAGCCAGTAGGGGGCAGGTTTGCCAACCACCTGGCAGGGTGAGAGGCGATCACTTTGGATGCGTGGGTCCTTCAACTAGTTGCTCAAGCACACACCCTAAAGTTAGTAGAGAGACTCGCAGAGAACCCTCCAGGTCTCTCTCACTACCCAAAAGGTCACATCCCCCTCATCAGAGAGGAGACCAGACCTCTTCTAAGAAAGTCTGCCATAGAGTCCGTTCCTCCATACCAAGCAGGAAGGGGGTATTCCCACTTCTGCCTAGTACCCAAAAAGATGGGATACCTTCGGCCGATACTGCACCTCGGCATGCTGAATCTGTATGCAGAGTACAGGAGATTTCACATGTTGACCTTCCCAGGCCTGTTGCCACTGCTCCACCAGTGACACTGGCTTTGCGCACTGGACATGCAGGATGCCTACCTGCATATCCCTGTCTTCCATCCCACTGCCACTTTCTCACATTTACCTTCCAGGGTGAGCATTTTCAGTTCTAAGCCCTCCTCTTTGGACTTTCTTCAGCACCCAGGGTGTTTACCAAGTGCTTTGTGGTGGTGGCAGAGGCTTTGCATCAGGGCCATTTTGTGTTTCTGTACCTCTGACTGACTGCTGTCAAGGAACAGACTGGAAGCTTCCCTGGACCTGTTCAGCCAGGTGGGAGTTGCAGGGAACTACACCCAAGTCTCACCTCCTCCCCTCTCAGCACCTCCAGTTTATTGGATGATGCTGGAATACAGTCCAGGGTCGAGCTTTCCTCCCTTTAGACAGGGCAGAAACGTTAACAACTGCAGGTGAAACATGTAGCTTCCAGCCGCTGGTCTACGACAAGATCAGTTTGTCTTCTAGGCCTTATGGCAATGGCTGTCACCACTGTCCCTCTAGCCAGACTGCACATATGGATCACACAATGGACGTTGTAGTTTCAGTGGGATCAGTGGTCATGGTCGGACAACCTGGATCACAGGATTCTGGTATCCAACCATATGTGGCAGGATCTGCTCTGGTGGCAGGACTGGAACAATCTCTGTTGAGGGGTCCTTTTTTAGCGCCCTTGTCTGATCCAGACGCGGATGATGGCGCATCCAGTCAAGACTGGGGTGCTCATAGGGAGACTACCCAGTTTTGCTCACACTTTCCCAGGCATGGTGTTTTCTGGCGAGACGCGCTGTCTCTCTGCTGGACAGGGAGGTTCTTGTATGCCTTTCCTCCATTCCTGCTACTGCAGAGGGTACTCCTCAAGCTGCAGGCGGAAGGGGCTCACATGGTTCTGATTGCCCCTTATTGGCCTCGCCAAGTATGGTTCTCTCTGCTTCAGCAGCTGACAGTGGAGCCTCCAGTGCCTCTACCCCGTCTGCAAGGACCTCCTGATCCAGGAGCAGGGCACACTGGTTCATCCAGGTCTTAAGTTGCTTCACCTTCATGCGTGGCACCTTGTGACATGGCTGCTTCACGCTATGGGGTCTCTTCCAGGGTTGCTCAGGTGCTTGTGGAGGGCAGAAAGCTGTCCACAAGAACTGCCTACGCAATGAAATGGAAGAAGTTTTCCATTTGGACAACCGCCAAGGGATGGGGGACCCTTTTTCATGCCCTGTTCCTCATGTTCTGGAATACCTTGGGCTCAGCTATTCTTCACTGAAGGTCCGTTTTTCTGCCATTTCTGCCTACCATGTTCCAATAGATGGCAAGACTTTGGCTCAGTTGGAGGTCTCCTGTACTTTCCTGAAGAGAATGCTCCACATGAAACCCCCCAGTTAGGAATCCTGTTCCACCCCATGGGATCTGAATTTTCTTGAGAAACTCGCATTGCCTCCCTTTGAACCGGCCACAAGTTGTGACCTGCGCTGTCTTGGAAAGCGCTGTTTTTAGTTGCAGTTACTTCTGCTCTAAGGATTTCTGAGCTGCAGGCCCTCATGTGTAAAGGAGCCTTTTTTGATTTTTCTCTCTGCGTATAAATCCTACGTTATACCAAAGGTAGTTTCTGAATTTATTTTGAATCAGACTATCCACCTGCCAGTGTATTATCCTGAGCACTCTAACCAAGGGAGGGACTTCTGCACACACTGGATGTGCCCAGAATTTTGTGTTTTTACACGAGTCTGACGAAGTCAGTCCACAAAATGGATCATCTTTTTGTTTCCTTTGTGCCCAAAAGTGAGGGTGCTACAGTTTCAAAAGTGTTATTCCAAATGGTTGGCAAACTGCATTCTGTTTTATCAGAAGTTAACAAACCACTTCCAAGGGAAGTAAAAGGGCATTTAACCAGAGGCTTTGCTGCTTCTACTGCTCTTTTCAGAAATATCTCTGCCGCTGACATCTATGCAGCAGCTATTTGGAGTTCTGTCCACACTTTCACTAAGCATTACAGTCAGGACATTGTCTATAGATGCAGAGCAGGCTTTGGACTAGCTGTCCTTCAGGGACTTATTTCTTAACTTCCCTGCTCTTTTGCAGACTTTTCCTGCTTCCCGGCGTCAGTCTTTGCCTGACTTACATTGCTTGGGATTCAGTCCTAATGGTTATTGCCTACTGCATGAGCCTCTCTCGAAGATCTACTGTTATGGTATGTTCTTGCATAATTACTACACCAGGCACTACAATGTCGGGACCTCTCAGACCAGCCCCTGCGTCAGCACATGCTCAGTCGACATGCCCTACACACTCCAGGCAAGGATGTTGACGTCCCCTCTTCCTTCCTTGTGGCCTTCAGAGCCCGTCGATGAGGATCAGGAATACAACCCTCACTTCGTATTGTAAGAGGAGGAGGAAGATATGGATGGGAGCCCCTCTGACAGGTCTGACTCCACCACTTCCACCGGGAGTTGAGGACTCCACATTGCATACTCCATGGTGCGCTCCTGAAGACCCCAATCTCTGTGATGAAGCAACTCCAAACTGCAATAGGGTTTGGTGCTGAGGAGTAAGACATCACTAAGAGAAACTGAGTTGCTGATGCTTCAAAGAAAACTTTGAAAAACATAACATTTAGGTATAAATCAGCTTGCATTCAGTATATATTTTATGCATTTCTCAACATCATTTATTACTGAGGAAATTTGAATGAATACATGATCTTTATACCTCAGAGTTAATCTATGCCCAGAAAGGCAGACAAGCTCTACCATGCCCCCTCGGGAAAGCCCTTTTTCTCGGGCCATCCTGAGGCTGATTCTGTGATGATAAAGGCAGCCCTTGATAGGTCTAAGAAGCCTAAGCATCTCAGTTCTCTTCTCTCCCCCCAGTTAAAGATTTGAGAAAACTGGACCTCATGGGAATGAACACTTGCCTCTACCACACTGGGCCTCAGAATAGCAAATTATCAGGCCCATGTGATCAAATACCAGAATACTCTCTGGAGAAAGGCTAAAGCAGCAGCCCAGTCCTTCCTAGAGAGTCACCAGAAGCAGGAGAAGCTCAAGGCCCTCCACACTGGGGCTGACGAGGGTAAATACCTCAAGGTCTACCTACAACATTTAGGATGCCTGCGCCAGAGCAGCTGCATCTGGCGTCTGCATAAGAAGGCATTCTTGGTTGAGGGTGTCAGGATTTACTAGTGATGTCTGTCAGTCCATTCTGAACACCCCTTTCAGAGGGTAAATCAAATCACAGATTTTTGTAAAGACACCTTTCCAATGATCAAGGCATCTGTATGTAAAAATAAGTTAATATACGATAGATAAAACCACAAGCACATTTAAAATGCAATACAAACATACTAATATATCATCAGTGTGCTCAAAATATTTCCAGTACCTAAAATTCATCTGGAAATGCCAGGCTAAACAGGTGGGTCTTTAATGCGGTTTTGAAGTTCTGGACGGTCAGGCACTCTTACCCGATGAGGTAGAGAATTCCACAGGGTAGGGGCTGCAAAGGAGCAGGCTCCTGATGTCTTCAGTCGCACCTTGGGAATCTCAAGCAATCCCTCATCGGTGGATCGGAGTGGGCAGGAGGGGCAGTAGGGACAAAGGAGATCTTGCAGGTAGCAGGGTCCCTGATTGTGTAGAGCTTTATAGGTCAGCAAACCAACCTTGAAGGTGATACACCACCGCACTTGCAGCCAGTTTAGTCCGCAGAGCACAGGCGTAATGTGACTGGTCCTAGATGTACCGGTCACCAGCCTGGCAGCCGCATTCTGCACCAGATGCAGACAGTGAATATCAACCCCTGGTAGCCCTAGGTAAAGGGTATTGCAGTAGTCAAGGCGAGGGGTCAGAAGGCATGGACCGACAAAAGATCATCAGGAGGGATCACGTGCTTCACTCAGTCGATATTCCTCGAATGGTAAAAAGAGGTCTTGACAACAGTGCACACCTGTGATTTTTAGGGTCAAACCATCAAAAATAACGTCCAGGTTACACACCCGATCGGAAGTAGTCAGCTGGACACCCCCAAGCCAAAGCCTGGAGGATTGTCCTGCTGACAAACCCACCTCCCCAGGTACAAGCTCTTTGGGGCAGTTGTGCAACAAATCCTCTCTGACCTGTAAGCCTCGGGCAGGACTCTAAAGTCATTACATTCCCTCTGCCATATACAACCGAGAAGTAGACAGGGGGTGCACTCTCACAGGGCAACCAATAGACCTAGGTCAGGGCCAGGCTGCAGAGCAAAAGCAGAACAGCCTTGCCAGCCCCAGCCTCCTCCACATGTGCTCACTCCAAAGCCCCTAAAGGAGGTGTGGCCGTCGCCGACAGATCTGCTTCAGCATGACTCCTTATTAGGCTCCCACCCTCCAGTACAAAATCTGGAGGTGGTGGTTGGGTGTTGCCTCTCCTTCCACCTGGAACAGTGGAGAAAGGTCACAAAAGATGTTTGGGTCTTGCAGCTAATGGAACAGGGCCACACTCGAGAAATTCTGGAGTTGCCTCCAGACTTTCTTCCAATTCCCTCAACTTATCCTCCAGACCACATACCAGTCCTACTGGAGAAAGTACACATTCTGCTGCACAAGAGAGCCATAGATCCAGTTCCCTAGGAACAAGGAGTTCTATTTTCATTTCTTCCTAGTCCCCAAATCCACAGGGGACTTAATGCCCATTCTCGATCTGAGGGATCTGAAATTCTATATTCAGTACAAAAAGTTCAGGATGGTCACTCTGCAGGGCCTGCTGCCCCTTCTGCAAAAAGGGGACTGGACATGCAGAATGCTCACCTGCATATCAAGGTTTGTCCATCCCACAGGAAATACTTCAGGGTCTTGCTTCAGGGGGAACATTCCCAGTTCAGGGTATTGCACTTTCACTTGTCATATGTGCAACAGGTGTCTACCAGATGCTTGACAGTTGTGGCAGAAGCTGTCTGGAGAGGAGGGGGGACTGTATGTCTTCCCTTACATGGATGACTGGTTCCTCAAAGCTCCATCCAAGGAAGGACTGTCGCACCCTAGCACGTACCAGGCAGCTATTCAGTGCCCTAGGGATCACACTCACTCTACCCAAATCAGTCTTGACCCCTTGTCAGTGTCTGCAGTACATAGGGACAGTACTGGACACAGCTCAGGGCTTAGCCTTCCTGCCCCAGGACAGGGGCCACATGACACAGGCCCAGTTGCTTTACAACAGCAGGTATGTCACAGCCAGGACTTTCCTGAGACTGTTGGGCCTGATGGTAGCAGCCATTGTCACAGCACCACTGGCCAGGCTGCACATGAGGATCCCTTAAAGGACATTGAGTCCAGTGGGAGCAGTGCACTGATAATCTAGAACAAGCAGGTTCTAGTCACTTCTGTCAGAAAGGTGCTCACGTAGGGGATGGAAACCAGCAGTTTGGTGAGAAAGGTTCCCCTTCCTCATTCCTTTCCCTCAGCAGATTCTCACCACAGATGCTTCAGGGATGGCCTGGAGGGCACACATCTGGGGCCTCACCAGACACAAGGAACGCGGACCACAGTGGAGACTTGTCTCCACATAAACATCCTAGAGATGAGGGCCATTCTGTATGCCCTGCAGGCCTTCCAGACCCATCTGTCTCCGGGATGCATGTTGGTGGAGACGGATGACATCAGTGCAGTCCACTACATAAACAAGCAGGGGGCACTCATTCTTACCCCCTCTGCAGAGGAACAACGAGGGTTTGGTACTGGGCTCTAGAATACAGTCTAGAGCTGTTGGTCGTCCATGTTCCAGGCATGCAAAACATCCTGGCAGACAAGCTAAGCAGGTCACAGTCCAGAATGCATGAATGGGAGTCTTGGGGGTAATACAAGGTGGAAAATCCTGATTGGTGGGGAGGTGATGGTGAATGCTCCAGGGCCGCTCCCGTACGCTCTAGTGACGGCTCTGACCCCCGACTTGACTCCTCCGTGGTCCTCGCTTCCTGTATGGGGTCCATGGGGAACAACATAGCACCCGATTCCTCAGTCGGGAAGGAGTTGAGGCGGTGCAGTAGAGTGGCTGAGTGGGCCCCACCTGAGATGCCCCACTGCCAGCGACCGGAGTGAAAGACTATACCAAAGAAAAAGGGCACTTGGCTGCTGTTTCAGCTTTCCACTTTCCTGTTGATGGCCATACGGTGGCTCATCTGGAAATAGCCCATATGTTATTTTTAACTTGTGTTTTATTTAGTAGTGCAATAATTCGTTACATGATATATCCATCAGGCCAGGCAATCGTACAAATGACATTCGCTTATTTAGTAAGCTGCACATTTTTACAGTAACTGAATGGTCAATCGCCCCTGAAAATGGTACTTCACTTGGGGGTTAGGCAAATTATTTCAACATAATTTTCAGAGAGCATATGTAAACATGTATGGCTGACTGTGGAACAGTTGGCAATCCATGAAAAAAGTCCCAAGAGTAACCATTGCAGCCATGAGCTGGGACATCATAAATGTCCAACTAAAATCGTGCAGCCTCTCAAAGGGTTAACATCCCATTACTTGAATGTTTGGGTAAACAAATGTGCATAACCCTCCTGCACTACTAACAATACGCAGTTTATATTTAGCATGCAAGAAACATTACTGCTCCACTAATACTTGAACACTGTATTTCTAAGCAATTCTGTAAAGTGAACCAAGGAACCTGAAGAAACTCACCCCCCCCCCCCCAATCAGCTTTGTTCCCTATACTTAGAGAAAATAAAACACAATGTAATTGCTGCTACCTTTCAGTGATTAGCTCCGAGAAACTTCGAAGGGAGGGAAAGGAAACTGGAAGAGAAAAGGGGAGTGGGGGGGGAGAGAGAAGATAAGCATGCCACAGTATTGTACAACATCTATGTAAACAACTTTATGGTACCTATGAATCTCAAAAGCATTGATCTGTTAAAATAGATTAAAAAAAAAAAAGAATTCTGCTAGGTACCTGATGTAAATATTTTAGTTACTTCCCCCAACAGAGAGAATTTAAATGAAGCAGTCTCTCGCTTTGTCCCCTTATTCTCCAGTTTCCTTCAGTGTCCAAAGGCCCATATTGGAATTAATCCATTCAGGTCTCCTGTTCTCTCTCCGAATCGGATGAGTCTCCTGGCTGAAAATTTGCTTTTCCAGCTTCTCCAGCAATTTCTCCACTTCTGCCACCTCCGAGAACTGATGGGCGTTACCGCCATAGAGCGCACACACAGACTTGCAGGCATCAACATAACGTAGTGCACCCCCAGAGTGCGAAGTCACGCCAGGACCCCATCGATGCTTTTCCTCCTCATATGCGTTGCATAGCTGAAGTCTAGAAATAAATGCACCCTGGTGTCTTTCCAGGCAAGGGAACTTAAACGTTCTGCATCCCGCAGAATTATGTCCCATTGGGCCGATGTTTGAACCTCCACCATGAGTGTTCGAGGAGGAAACTCTCCAGTAGCTGTCTTGGGCCTTCCACCATGTGGCATAACCATGTAAGCTTTTAATATGGCAACATTTTCCTCCAGCTGAAGTAAATCCTGTAGCCAGTCTTGAAGAAGAATGTTTGGGCAATCACCTTCTGTCTTCTCCGGCAATCCCAGCACTCATATATGTGTAGATAAGATTGCATTTTCCACATTTTCAAGGTGCCGCTGAAGCAAAGTATTTTCCTTTGTGAGACCTGATGCCACTATAAGCACTCTTTCGGACATTTTAGCCATCCCCTTAGATTATTTTTTTTTTTTCAGCTTTATTTTTTATTTAGTATCATATCTTGCAATATATATATAATATTTATTTGGTTGTTTAACCAGGAGTAGCACACTAAGCTGAAAGCTTTTTTACAGGTGCATCCTGGGAGCACATGGAAGTTAAGTGACTTGCTCAGGGTCACACAGTATGTAAGTGGAAGCTGTGGGATTCAAACCCATGTCTGTTCTGTTGGGTGTCACCAGATTTGCAGCTCAGAGCCTTAAACCACTGCGCTATACTGCGTCCCATATATCTTAGCATACAGTGAACAGACCATATATGAATAACAGACCAGTGGGGAGAACCAACCCCTGTGATACAGGATATGTAAAATTGCATGTACTGCATTGTGGTACATCACTGGAGGGTTGCATATTATTTAAGCAGAGCAAAAAGTCCCAGATATGCTGTGTGGATGAGCCCATGAGTGACATGGCTAGCCAGGAATAACAGGATTGTCCATCAATGTCCAGCCTAATTAGAGGAAACAAGTCCCCCACGAGGACTTAGGGTGCCGTGCACATCACTTTAATGCAATAATTACTTTTCCAATTTAAGTATCTAGCAGCAGATTACTTGAGTGATTAATTTTAAACATCAGAACAGGATTTTGAAGGCCCTTATTACATTACTATTCCAGTCAGTAAATTTTAAATCTACATTTAAATCCCTGAGCAATCTCCCTTACATTAAACCAACAGAAAGATTCAACTTGCAGACAATGCCAATATATATTATGGTCTCATTCAATAGCTAAAAATACATCTAAATTTTAACTTCACACAAACATTAAGTAAAGACCTTACTGAGAGTTTAACAAGAGGCAAAAAGCCATCGGTAGATTAGTCACTTAGCTTGTCTGTCACATGGAAGTTATGCATGGCCCATCATTAAGGCCACGCAGTCCAGTGTCCCCCTCCGAATCCTGACTGGCAGCGGTATCACCACAACTCCTAGAAGTTGCAGTCATTCTGATAACCCATTTACCGACATTCACAGGGTCCGTAAATAAAAAAAAAAAACAAAAAAACCTTTCCCTTGGTAGGTAATTCTGAGCTGTGCTGGGAAAATCATGGTGTGCGAAATGCCCACATCCCTTAATGACCATCGCACCCCATCGAATCGCTTTCTTTGCTGACGGGTGGAGTAGCTAAAGTCAGGGAACAGAAGAATCTGATTTTCGTCTTACATGATGGGGCTCATCCTCCATGTGAGCCGAAGAATATGGTCACGAACTCCCACTCCCGAAGTGACTACCATAACTGTGTGGGTTTCCTCCACATTCTGGGATCGGCCTCTAGGATTAACCCTATATACTTTTTTGAATTTCCCAAGAGACATCCTCACCTTCAGGGACAAGCTTATCCGAGAGCCGTTCTTGGATGAACATTGTGGGGTGATCCCCTTCAATACCTTCTGGGAGGCCAAGTATTCTGTTCCAAGTATTGAAAGTCCTCCAGTTTTCTACCTAGTCCCTGAATCACTTTCAGCAGAGCCACGTTGGTTTGTTGGTTGAGATCCATCTTGGTGTTGGTGTATAGGCCACCGTCCTCCATGTGACAGTCGCCACACTGTGACTGCTAAAAGTGAAATGTCAGGCTCATAGTGAGAAGCTACAGCTTAGTTAAGTATTCAGTGCCTGAGACACATGTTTTAAACCTAAAAAGTTTAAAAATTATTTAAAATAGATTAGTTACTGGAGCTCTGCTCATATTATAACCATAACTCAAAGTTAATGTGATTGTTGGGTCTGGGGGGAGGGAGGTGAACAGATTTAATCTACCTAGCTGTGTGCTTTTCAGCAGGTTAATAGCAATGCTTAGGCTTGCGTTTCTTCTCTCATGGATATTCTGTCTTAATTACAGTACCTCACCTTTGAAGTGGCTAGCAATTCTTTGTTGTGTAACTTGATGGTCTTTTAATTAAGGATTCCCCCAGGATCCTGCTGTGTAAGAATATAAAGTTATGAAGTGATATTTTATATTACCATTCTTGATTAGATAGCTTATAAGTGTATTCGCTGTTGTTGTTTATCCTGATACTTTATATGAGCAAACGTCTTATCATAGATGTCAAAACGATAAATAAAAAGTTAAAAAAAAAAAAAATTTGGACTACCCCCACATCCGTCTATCAGGGTGCTCAGATTGCATGTAACCTTTTGTACCTGTGGGATTTCTTGTATGTATTATGATGTCTGGCATCAGAACTATGCTATGTAAATGTTTGTACATAACTGAATAAAAAGAAAGCACAGAAAAAAAAAATAAACCAGACTTTGGAACTGCTGGTGTATTTTCATAGGCCCAATGATGGCTCTTCTGAAGATCAGTTACATCGGCTGGATGTGTTGTATCACCAGAAAACACAGGAGTTTTAGGGCAGCACCACACAGATGTTTGTGATGCACGTTTCACATTTGTGAGACCATCATGCTGCCAGGCAGACAGTCTTTCAGGTGATTGTTTCATGTATTGAATGTTGCTGTCCTTTGGCCTCGTAAGTGCTGCCTGAGGGCATCCGTGCCCACTCAAGCCAGTATACGCCACTTCTGCCACAACTGCCAGGGGCATCCCTATCAGTGAGATATACAGGGTTGCCACCTGGGCGTCTGCACATACTTTAATGACCTATTCAGCCTAGTGCTCCAGACTGATAAGGATGCTGCTTTGGGGTCCTCTGTCCTAAAGTCTCTTGTCAGTAGAGTTGAGGACTTGTCCCCCTCCAGCCTGGGTACTGCTAGTAGTCTGCACCAGAGTGACTAGATGGAAGGAATCCAGGTAGCTGTACGACACTCACCGGTATAACTGTTTCTCTACCGGTATTTCTTCGACAGTGAAGTTGCACCAACAGATTGATCCTGCATTGGTTGCTGTCCCTCATTTGTTACCTGTTAACGTGGCTTTTCATTTCCTGCAGCTCCTTTTGAGATGTAATGTATTAAGGGGGGTGTCTCTGTGAGATGAAGGGGAGGAGGGTCAAGCTCTAGCCATTCAAGTTTGAGTAATTTGTGTATGCTAGGTATACTGCACAAGTGTGACCTTAAGAGAAATGCCAGTAGAGAAACGTTGTTGCAGGTGAGTAACTTGGTCTTTTCTGCTTTATGGCCATTCCCACAGTACTGAACTCCCGCACTGAACTTGCACCCTTCCATAGCCCAGTTCCCTTGTTGGGATGGACTTCTTGGCCTTTGGCTTCAGAGTGCATTCTCACAGGGAACCAGATTATTGTCTTGTAAACAAGTCAGCAGTTACAGTCCTTGCTTAGTTACATCTAGCCCATTCCAAGTCTGGCTCTCCAGGGAGTGAGTGGCTGCACTGATTTGGCTTTCCTGCGGCACTGGGTAATGTCTGAGGTGGATGGGGCAGACCTTTGGGGATCTGTGGGTCTGGAGCTATGCTGGTAAATTGTTTTGCAAATGTTTTGCTGTATGTACTGTATATAGCTAACACTTGCATGCTCACTATTTTACCACAAAAAAAGCTGTGACTGATTTTATTGTTTTTTTTTGTTTTGGTGTGGGGTGTGGGTGTCATCATTTTTATATGTTGAGCGCACTTTCTTAATTGAAACTCAGATGCTTTATACTAAACATAAAATGATAAAATCGGTTTAGCTAACTAATCAGTTACATCATATACCTGATTAAATAAAAAATGTTTTAAAGTCCCTTTTAAAACTTTCCAGGGATTGAGCTTCCCGTATGTAGCGAGGAAGGGAGTTCCAATGGGTGGGACCACCAAATGAGAAAGCCCAGGTGCCCGATGTTTTGAGATGCGTCCGTGGAATCTCCAGAAACCATTCCTCAGTTGAGTGGAGGGGATGGGTAGAACATCGAGGACACAGGCAATCTTGCAGGTACCCAGGCCCTTGACTGTGTAGGGCTTTGTAGGTCAGCAAACCAACCTTGAAGGTGATCTGCCACTTGACTGGCAGCCAGTGCAGATAGTGCAACAGAGGCGTAATGTGACAAGATCTTGGAAGACCGGTCAATAGCCTGGCCTCCACATTCTGCACTAGCTGCAGGCGACGAAGATCAACCCTGACGGCCCCAGGTAGAGAGCATTGCAGTAATCCAGCCTCAAAGTCATGAAGACATGGACTAGTGATGGAAGATCGCTTGGTGGAACCAGATGTTTAATCCGGGTGATGTTTCTTAATTGATAGTACACATTCTGAACCGCAGCTGACACCTGCAATTTAAGTGAGCACAGGAGGGCAGCGGCTCAGTACGGACGCCGAGCTGGTGCCACGCTACTAACTCTACGAAGCCAGTACAGAACAGGTGACACAGGCTCACAAAGTTGGTATGGGAATGAAATAAGCAGTCCACTGTGTTAAGTGTCAGGCTGCAGTCCAAAACATCACCCAGATTCCTCACTGTGGTTGAGGTAAGCAACTGGGAGTCCCAGAGTATCAGCCTGGAGACTTGACCAGATTGCCTCTTCTCCCCCAGGTGATTAGGTCCCACCACACACACATACATGTACCTCAGTCTTGTCTGAAATAAATTAAAATAAGATTGAACACTAACATTAACAATGTATGACCTTGAGTAAGTTACTTGACCTCCCTGTCAGCACTGCAATTATTTTTTTTTCTTTTCTCACTTGATATTCATCTTCCCTGCTCTTGCCGGACCCTGTCTAGATGCCCATCCAAACACTCGCCATCTCTGGGACTTATCTGTACTCCCATGGCTTACCCTTTCTGGCAGGGTTTGAAGGACTTGCTTGTGCCCCTCCAAAGCAGGACCCAGATGTTGCCCAGTCAAGAACATCCCTAAATCAGTTTATTCGACTTAAGCACTGTTGCAATCAGATTGAGGACTGTAATGCTAGGTCAGTAGAAATGCATTCCATGTTCCTTGGAAGAGGCTATAGTGGTAGTGTTAATAGGGAGGCCAGATCACAAGTTAATGCTATAGACAGGAGTGACCTATTACAATATAAGAATAAGGCCCCTGAACAAGAGCAACTATTACATTTTGTCACCACATGTGGGGCTACCTCATCAGCCATTAGAGAGATAATATCCAAAAACAGGCTTGAGCGGTGGCCTTGATTTGTCATAATCGTAACTCTAAAGTGTTTTGTTTTTTTTTAAGGAAAAAGGCAGCCGGTCCAGTGGCATGGAGGGCTGAGGTGCCGGGTGCCTTACTTCCTCCTACTCTGGTTACTCTGGGGCCAGCAGGGTGGGGAAGGATCAAGTGTCCCTAGACAGCTCTCCTTCCTTGGGGGGGGTCAATATGGCATGCTGCTTGCCTGACACCCAGGGGTGGCTAGGTGCCAGCACATGCATGCCACCACACAAGGGAAGGGACCCTATGTTCAGGACGCTGGGGTCATTTCTGTGGAAGCGGAGCTCGGACGTTGCATCCATCGCATGTTCGTGGGCCTGGGGTGAAGATGGGAGGAAAAAAAAAACCCTAGGTAGCAGGATGACTACTGACAACACCCCCCTTTGCAGGCTCCACATCGGTGGCCAGGCACAGCAGCAAGTCCTGTGGCAGAGGATGGAGGTCAAGGTAAGTCCCGGGGGAGCCGGGTGATATGGGGGGGGGGGATCGATTCGATAGGGTCTGCCAGGGAGAAACGGGAGACAAAATGTGTACGTCCCTGTTGTAATCTGTGGAGCACACCCTTGCTCTCTCCATTTATTGACCTCGTGAAACTTGCTAGAGTGGGTGAGGTGGTGGTGTCTCACACTAGCGAAGTGCAAGTGTTTTCCCGTTTGGCTGCACAGATAAAAGTTCCATCTATTATATTGCTCAATCCAGGCAGTAATAAATGAAAAGTTTCATGAGAATCAACTTGGGGCAAGGTAAAGTTTCTTATATATATATTTTTTTTTTTTTTTTTTTGAGGAGGTGGTGTACTAACACCCTGCTCTTTACATTAATAGCTTTTGATATCCTCCTGAATATCCTAAACAAACTTGCTTCTCTGACCGTGAGGAGAGTTTGCAGCGTTGTTTCCAAGTGGCTGGACCATTTGCTTTTTGCATATATTTTCTAGTAATCCTATTTTCTTGTAATCCAATTGTCAGCATTTTATTGTTTGTGTTGTACTGTATATTGTATTCTGTTTAAACCACTTTTTCATTTCCCTGTTGTATTCTTTCTATGTTATATACTCTCGGATGATGCCTGCAAATGGGAAACTGTTATTGCTTAGAGCACTCGCCTGGTAAACAAAAATTAAATAAATAGTATTAATACTATTGTCTTTAGGGTAATATTAGGCTGGGCGCATGGCCAACTGCCGAGTGTGGAGCAACAACTTGCGGAAGCTCTGCATTGTCGGAGGAAATTGCTAAAAATTAATAGAAATATGAGGCTCCACATCGGTGGCCAGGCACAGAAAGAACTGGAAGGGGACAGGATCAGTTGTGTTCCAGGCCAGTAGCTGATGCTGTTGTTTTCACAGGGTTCTTGGGGATTTTACTTGGTAGGTTAGTTCTTTTCTTTCTTTCTTTCTTCTAAGGGGCTAGCAGGGTATTGTTTGGGGGGATGCTGGATGTTTGTAAACTGATTTGGTGGCTGTAAGTGGGGCTCTTTGTGATGTTTCACTGTGTAACAGGCTGCACTGGTAGAGGCCTATTTCTGCTGATTTAAAACCTATTTGGTGGATTTGCTTGGGCCTGGTTCTTTAGCTGCAGGGCTTGAGGAGACACAGGGCTGATACACTCTCTCGTCAGGTGTCTGCCCAAGACCCCCCAGAAGTCTGCAGATTTTTAGGGAACACCTGCCCTGCAATTGAGGGAAAAGGCTGCTGGTGCAGCTCATGCAGTTCTAGCCACTGGGGTTGGATTAAGGCTTGGAGAGGAGCTTAGGAGTTCATTTCCTTATAAGTTTAATGTGTTGTACTGCACCTAGTAACAGAGTTACTGGTGTACAGTGGGTCTGTCTCTAAGATTAGTGGGTGACCTGATTAGGCAGTAGGGGTATCTTGGACTAGGGGAACCTGGTGGCTCACCCAAGGAAACCTATTTGAAGGGGATGGGACCACACATTAGGGCTGCATCTTTGGGAGGGTGGTGGGGTGCACAGGGTGTGGAGCAGCCATGATACTGGACTGGGCTTGAAAGTTTGGTGGTTGCCCAGTGTGCTACCAGCTAGCACAGCTTAGGGAGGAGGTTGCGGGGATGAGGAGAAAGCTGGGGGAAGGGGGGTGGTATGGTTGGGGAAGGGGGCTGGAAATCTCCCACAGGGTTGCACCCAGCACTGGGGGTGGGGGTATAGGGAAAGGAGTGCAGGAGAATACTCAGGGGTCACATAGGGACCCTGGCAGAGGGGGTCCAAAAGGACACTACCAAGGAAGCAGGCAGGTAACTGGGGACCCTCACAAAGGGGGGACGGAGGGACAACATTCTCAGGGAAGTAGGCAGATGGCCAGTGCTGGACAGAAGGAAGCAAGGCGGGGAGGTGGATCAGACCCACTCCAGTAACTGCCTTACTTTCTTCTGCTCAAGGATGAGGGGGGGGGTGATGTAGCCACGACAGAGGTGGTTAGAGACGGAAAGGGAGTGGGAGGCAGGAGGCAGGGGCCAGTTAGCAGGAAGAACAGGGGGGGACCTGGAATGCAGGAGAATGGGGTGAGCAGTGAATCAGAGCAGGATGGGCAGGGGAAAGAGGGAGGAAAGCGCAAGAAGAAGGACCAGTTGGGAGGAAAGGTAAAGGAGAAGGACCAGAAGTACAAGGAGGATTCAGTAAAGGGAGCTGAGGGGTTAGGCCAGGGGAGCACGATAAGCAAGGAGAAACTAAATGGAGACAGGAAGGGAGGATGAGCCAGGCTAGTTTAGCAGATGGGGGAGAAGGACCAGTTGCAAGCAGTGAGGGGGGAATTAGCAAGGTACAGAAGGATACTCAGGAGAAGAGGCATAGGATTGAGGAGGGGTGGCCATGGTAAATAAGGAGGGGTGGCATGGCACCCAGATAGGGGAGGAACAAGGAGCCAGCTGGGTGGAGGGGCCGGTGAAAGGATGAGGGACATGGGGGGAATGAAGGAAAAGGAGTGGTCAGAGTGCTCTCTGCTGGGGATTCTATGATCAGGGTATCAAATGGGATAGGGAGGGAGAAGCCTGGCCAGTTAGAACAAGATGCTTCCCTGGACTAACGGTGCACAGGGCTAAGCACGAGGTATATCAGCTGGCAGAGGACTGTGGGGTTCCCCAGACATACTGGTCCACCTGGGAACAAATGACATTGAGGGAAATAGCAGCCAGAGATACAGGCAAGATTCAGGGAGCTCGCCAGGGTCTGTCATGACATAGGATGCACAGTTTCCTTCAGAAATCCCGCCAGTGCCAAGGGCTAGTGGGGGAACACAAAAGGAAAATTAGGAGATAAACCAGTGGCTCAGGGAGTGGTGGAGGCCAGAGGTATGGGTTGATGGGGATTTGGGGAGACCTGGGAGGATAAGCTGCTGATGCTAGAGATAGACTACATCTCAATTTGGAGGAGGGAATCCTGTTGAAAATAGAGGAGTTCATTGGTGAAAAGTGGGGTTTAAACTTGTGAAGGGGGGTGATGGGAGAAAAGGCTGTCAAGGGGTGCTGATAAAGGAGGGACTTGTCTCCACCCCCTGGGGACCAGGAGGATTGCAGGAAAAGGCCAACTGGCAAAGTGCAGACCAGGAGAAAACAGAATCCCCATGGGAACACGAGCAGGGAAATGGAACTATAGGAAAGGGTGGAAGGTAGTCCTTTAAATGCCAGGAGCTTGGCAATAAAATGCCTGAGCTCCAGGCGATGTTAACTGAGGAGAGTAGGACGTGGCAGTGGTCACTGAGACTTGGGCCACTGCAAGACATGACTGGGACCTGAACCTGGAGGGTTACACTATGTTCAGGAAGGACAGGGGGGAAGGGGAGGAGGGGTAGCAATGATAGTCAAAAACTGCATTGGCATAGGGGGAGTAGAGGAGGCGGAGGGAACCGTGGAGGCGATTTGGGTCACCTTGATAACAGGGGGGGGCAAGAGAGTAAAAATAGGAGTGGTGTATAGACCCCCTGCCCTGGCGGAGGAGCTGGAGGACAGTCTGGTGGCAGATGTTAGGAGACACTGCAGACTGGGCAGAGGAACGGTGGTGGTGTTAGGGGACTTAAACATGCCTGGAACAGACTAGGAGACTGACATCCTCTGTGACCAGGGAACAGAGGTTGTTGGATGTCCTTCAAGACGCGTTCCTAACTCAGCAGGTGAGGGAACCGACCAGGGAGGCACAGGTACTGGATGTGGTCCTGGCAGACAGTGACCAGATTGGGGGCCTGGAGGTAAGGACCCATTGGCGGGAGTGACCATGCCACGGTCTGGTTCTGCCTGGACCTAGGAGGGTAGAAGGCTGCACAAAGACGGAAGTAACTGACTTCAGGGGTGGATTTTAAGGAAATGGGAAGGATCCTTATGAGCATTTGGATGGGATTGGGTCAGACATGGACGCTGATAGTAGGTGGAAATCATCAGGAGAGGGGTGCAGGATGCTACCAGCACCTGTGCAAGAGTAAGACGAAAATGCGGTAGGGCCCAAAAACCCTGTTGGTGGACCAGGGAGGTCCAGGAGGTGGTGCGGGGAAAGAAAGCAGCCTATGAGAAATTCAAGTGCTCAAGGAGTGAAAGGGATCGAGGGGAGTACGAGCTGATGGCTAGAAGGGCCACTAGAGTGTTGAGGGCGGCTAAGGCAAGGAAGGAGCAGAACCTGGCCAGGGAAATTAGGAGAGGGGAAAAGGGGTTCTTTAGATACATTGGGGAAAGACTAAGGGTGAAGGGGCAGATTAGCAGGATTAAATCAGGGGAGAGATGGGCACAAGACCCGGGGGAGCAGGCTGAGGTACTTAATGAGTACTTCACCTCGGTTTTCACCAGGGAAAATGGGGATGCTGCATCATACATGGGAGGAGACAGAGATAATGAGGAGGGGGGACCTCACCGACTGGGCAGGTCTGGGGAGAGGGGAGGCATCACTGGCAGCTGGGGAGGGCTAAGCAGGAGAAGAGGTACCAGAAGTGGAAATCACAGCAGAGAGAGGAGGGAAGCCTCAGCCCCTTTAAGACGGAGAAAGCACCGGGCCGATAAATTACATCCTAGAGTGCTGAAGGAACTTGCAGATGTCCTGGCGAAACCCCTGGCAGAGCTTTTCACCATCTCTCTGAGGACAGGGTGGGTGCCCCAAGACTGGAAGGTGGCGCATGTAGTGCCTATCCACCACGGGGATCAAGGGAGGTGGGAGGGAACTACAGGCCTGTCAGCCTGACATCGGTGGTGGGCAAGGTGATGGAGGGCATTGTCAAGGAGAGGCTGGGGGACCTGGATAAGTCAGGGTGCCTGGACGATAGACAGCATGGATTCATCCTGGGAAATCGTGGTCAGACAAACCTGGTGGAGTTTTATGACTGGTGACAAGTGCCTTGGACCTGGGTAGACCAGTGGATGTCCTCTTTCTAGACTTCAGCAAGGCATTTGACTCTGTTCCTCACGTGGCCTGTTGGATAAGCTAGAGAAATGGGGTGGGAAACCAGATGATCAGATGGATAGGCAATTGGCTCCAGGACCGGACCCAGAGGGTCGAGTTGGTGGATAGTCTCATCCCCAAGGAGGGTCACTAGTGGGTCCCACAGGGATCAGTCCTGGGCCCCTTCTGTTCAATGCCTACCTATCTGACATAAGGACAGGAATCAGGAGGAGATGAGTCTCTTTGCAGATGACTCAAACTGGGGCGGTGGTGGATGGGGAGGAGGGGAGGTGGCCCTGCAGGGGACCTGGAGGCTCTGGAAAGATGGTCTAGAAAGTGGAAGCTGAGGTTCAATGCAGGGAAATGCAAGGTACTCCACCTGGGCCAGAAACCCAGGCCAAGTGTACACCCTGGGGAATACTACAAGTCTCAATGGCTGAGAGGGACCTGGGGTGGTGGTGGATGTCAAGATGAACAACTCTGAGACTTGTAGGAGGGCAGCAGCTAAAGCCAACAGGATGCTGGGATGCATCGCTAGGGGATCACCTCAGAAGGAGGGAAGTGATACCCTCTGTATAACTGCTTGGTGAGGCCGCACTCTGTAGTACTGCGGCAGTTTTGGAGGCCACACTTAAAGAGGGACATTAACCTCCTGGAGAGGATCCAGAGGAGGCAACCAAAATGATTTGGGGCTTGGGGACAGGACCTATGAGGAGAGGCTCAAGAGCTAAATATGTACACACTGGAAGAGAGAAGGGACCGGGGACATGATAGAGGTCTTCAGGTACATGAAGAGGGTAAATGGGGAGGAACAGTCTGGGTGCTCAAGGAAGGAGGAAGGGGCCACTAGAGGCATCGTGGAAGCTGGAGGGGGAGATTCAGGGAGAAAGGAGGAGGTGCTACTTCACTGAGAGGGTGGTGGAGCCATGGAATGCACTACCTAGGGGGCTGGTGGAGGCAGAGACAGTGGAGGGGTTCAAGAGGGGTGGGACAGGTAGGAAGGGTTCTGGAAGCAAAATCCAATGCAGCAAGAATATCCGGAACTGGGAAGGGAGAAGCCAGAGAAGGCGAGGGGGACAGCAAGGTCAGCACCCAGGGTTGGGGCTGACCAAACAAGCAGACACGAAAGACCGTTAGGCCTATTCTGCTGGCATTTTAGTATGTTAGTATGTTATTTCACAGCAGTCAGTCGACTAAGCAAGTTATACTGATTCTAGCAGTACCAAATTGTCTGCCCTTCTGGCAATGGAAGATGCTATGGGGTGAACGAACAAGCAGGTGGGTGCTGGTTGTGAAGGAGCACGGCCAAAGGAACCCCGTGCGAGGCCCAGAAATGGAGATCGACCACCTGCCCTGAACAGTGATCCATCGCAAACTACTAATGCAACCCTACGACACGCTATCCAATCGCTGGATAAATGTATGGCAGATTTTCAAGACCAATTAAAATCAATGGAAAATAAAGTTGGCTTGATCACGGATGAAACAGACTGCAAATCGGTTGCCCGAGCACTTGGTCTCTAATTTTATTTCTTTTATTTTTTTATTTATTGAGTCTTGGATTACAACAGCTTTGAGCAATACAACTCATTTACAAAGGTTCCATGTCAGTAGTACAAAACAAAACAAGGTAAACAATAGTTGAGTAAATGGCAGGTATCAAGAATATGCTTTAAAAAAAATTAATACATCAAAAGCAATCAAAATAGCACTGAATGTTGCTCAATATAACAGTAGAGTGGGCTAGAAGGGAGGGCAGCCTGGGAGTCCTTGTCAAAATCTAGGAGAGAAAGTAATGGGGTGTAAGGTGGGGGATGGGAGAAACAAGAGGGAGAAGGAGATGAGTTGCACAGGAGGTGGAGAGGGAAGGAGCTGAGTTGCAAAGGAGGTAATGGGGATAGAGAGATGAGGATGGGGAGGTGGAAGGAGGGAAATGGGGTGAGTGCAGGGAGAAGGGGGAGTGCTGGTGAAGTGAGTGGGAGGAAGACAAATTAATAGTATAAGGAGAAGAGGTGGTGTTTAGTCAGGGAAGGGGCAGCCAAGCAGGCCTTGTCTAAAACCCGAGAGAGAGAGAATAATATGGGTTGGAGAGAGGTAAGAGAGCGAAACGTAGGGAGAAGGAGGGGAAGAGGTTGCAAAAGAGGTGGCATGAGATAAGAGAATTGGGTGGAGGGTGGAAGAGGGAAGATGAGGAGGAGCAAGAGAAGAACTTGAAGATGCGTGAGCAGAAAAGAAGCAAGGGTGAGGGGTGGAGGGGAAAAGGGTCGAGGGTAGGATCGAAATGAAGTGCCAAGAGTTAAAAGTGCCAAAAGGTAGAAGTACAATGGTAAAATAAGCAGAAGGCTGCTAGGGGCGGCAGTCACATATACTGTTTGCTAATTGATGATGTCAGAGTTTGTGTTTGAAAGGGCCGAGTTTTGACTCGGCAGAGATGTCCCTACTCAGGGAGTTGAACCACAGGGGGTCTCTGTAAGCAAAAGACCTCTGACATAAGGTGGTGTGGCATCTGGGAACAGTAAAGACCCGAGTTGCCATGCTGTGAGTATGTTGGGTACTGTGACAAGGGCTAAGGAGCTGTTGGACCCCAGGGGGTAATAAACCAAGGTGTGCCTTCTTGGCAAGTAAGCAGGTTTGATATTGGATCCGGCTGAATAATTGAACCCACCTGGTCTGAGCATATAGGGCATACGTGTGTGTGAGGCTGGCAGCCCCAGTAAAGAGTCTGCATACTTTAAGAGCTACAGTGATCCCGTGAAGGGATGTAGCAGAGGCAGAGCCATAAACAACCCCATAATCGATGATGGTAATGACAGAGGTGAAAATTGCTATTCTTAGTGCCTCAGGAGTGAGGATATGCTTGTGCCTGTGGAGTAGGCTAATCCTTATGTTGACAGCTTGAGCTACGTTATCAATATGTTGCGAGTAGGTGAGTGAGCGATCAACAGTGGCCCCTAGATATTTGAAGGAGTGGATCTGTTCAAGCGGAGTGCCAGTGCAGTTTGTGATGAACAAGGGTTTGGACTTGTGTTTCTTATGGGCACTGTTGAAAAGCATCACTTTGGTCTTTTCATAGTTAGTACCAGTTTTTGAGTGCTAAACTACTTTTCCACTTCTGAGGAAGTGTGGTGAAGGTTATCCTTGAGGGTCTTAGGGTCGGGGTTACTAGAGTAGATCACGGCATCATCTGTGTAAAGCAGAATCTTTTCATGACGGGCTCGTGGAAAGTTATTCAACTAGATATTGAAGAGAAGGGGCCCCAGTATAGATCCCTGAGGCACTCCAGAATGGACTGGCTTCCTTTCAGATAGGACATTGGTTATCTTGACCTGCTGCGAACGGTCTTCTAAGTAACTTTTGAACCGGCTGACATAATTCGACACCCCTGCAAGCGATAATTGCCTGAGCAGCAGGGAGTGGTTCACAGTATCAAAGGCCTTTGTCAGGTCGATAAAGGCAGCCCCAACCAGATGGCCTTGGTCACGTGCGTTATTTATGAAACCAGTGAGAATTCTAACAGTGCAGTGGTAGTACTATGACCTTTACAAAAGCCATGCTGCTGGGGATATTGGATGTTGTATTTGTCCAGGTATTCTACAAGCTGATCTGCAATTATATGCTCTAGTGCTTTCGATAGAGGAGGTAGAATGGAGCTTGGCCTGCCATTTGTGCGCGGTGCCCTATCTCCACCTTTGTGCACCGGGGTTACTAAGGCCTGTTTCCATTTTTGGGGGAATTGCCCAAACCTTAGAGAAAGGTTCAGAATCTTGGTAAGAGGTGCAAGTTTCCCCGGATGAGGGCAAGAAATTTGAGATCTAGGTTGTCCCCACTGAATCTTGCTTTACCGAGTACTTTGCGTGTGTACTGTCTAGCCTCATACTTAGTAACCTCTTTGAAGTAAAGGGGGAGCCTGCTGCTGAGCATCACAGACTGGGGTGGCAGGGACTGTGAAAAAATCAGGGGGGAGGACACTGCTGAGGTCTGTAAAGGCATTGTTAAAAATATTGGCTATGGTCATTGGGTCAAGAGTCTGGCTTCCATCAATGAAGTGACTTCCTTTATATTGTTCCAGAAATATTTACTGTCACCCCATGAGTTGGAAAGTGCCTCCCTAAAGTATTGATTTTTTGCAAAACGGATGGCTCTGGTACAAACATTTCTGGATTTTTTATTAGCCTGAATATCTACTTGCTTGCCTGTGGCCCGGTGCCAGAGGAGGTCCCTAGTCTTCATAAGTCCCAGTAGTTCAGGTGTTATCCAAGAATTGCACACCCCCTTAACTTTCTGTCTTTTTTTTTGGGGGGGGGGGTGGATATCGCATGCATCATTAAAGCAGTCGATGAAGAAATCAAATGCCTTATCACTGTCATTGGTAGAGTCCAGTGGAGACCAATCCTGGCTTCGTAGGTGCGATCTGAGTGGCTCTTGGTGTCCTGGAGTTAGGACTCTACTGAGAATAACCTTGGGTGGAGATTTGCTGAACTTGGACCAACTACAAAGTATAGGGGAGTGGTTGCTTAGGGTGTCAGGGAGTACAGACATTTGTGATTAGTTCAGGGTGACTAGACAGAACCCAGTCCAGTAAGGTACTTGATCCAGTTCTATAGTTAATTCTGGTCGGGGTGTTGACTAGCTGGGTAAGGTGGAGATGGCATCCCTAATGTGTCCAGTGTCTGATGATAGCCAGTTTACATTGAACTCTCCCAGTATTATGGTTTGTGTTCCGAGGCACACTCCGAATATATTCCATGAAGTTATGAATGCCACAGGCAGATTCTTTGGGTGGTATGTAAACAGATAACACAGTTACTGTTTTCTTTTGGGACCCTAGGAGTACCTTGATGGCCAGGGCCTGAGAGGAGTTTCCTATGCAGGGCAGTTCAAGGGTATGACCCATTAGTTTCTTTTAAGTAAATAACACAGCCACCACCTCTTTTAGTGAGCCTGTCTTGCCTAAAAAAGAGTAGCCAGGTATGGTGATAGCAGAATCAGGGATTTTGGGTGACGACCAAGTTTCTGCAACAGAAAGAATCGGGGTTGTGTTGTGTAATCCATACCTTGAGGTTGTCTAACTTGCATAGACTACATATTTTGATAGACGTGAGGGAGAGCGTTCAGGACATTTTTGTGCTGCAATGGTCCATTGCCCTAGCGAGGCTGGGGTTAGGGTGCACATCTCCAGACAGGGGCAGAAGTAGTAGAATTAGTTTCAGTAGATATGCGTTTAGTTGTTTAAAATACTGTGTTCATTGTCTTCTACAGGAGGAGGTACTGTTAAATTTATTGGTTGTTGCTGTGAAGTTAGAGAAAGTAAGCAGGTATGAGAGATGATTTTGGAAGCAAGGTGTTGATCTACCAGGGGGTAGCAGTGATGTAGTTAGACCAGTTACTGAAACCATTTTTCCATTAATAGAGTTTGAAGCTGATGTGCCAGTGGCATAGTGCACATACCCTGAGAATACGGGATGACCTTGGGGCTGTTGCACTACCTCAAGCAGGCCAGTTTGGTGCACCAGAATTAACAGGCTAGGTAGGTGAAGGTATAGGAGTGAGGTAGACATCCTTATAGAGTTTATCTGAGCCAGATATTTCAGGACTGGAGAGCTGGAGCTGATCCCCAGTGTCTTCCTCGAGTTCCAGAGCTCTCACAGTTGGAAGTAGAAATTGAGTGGACAGGAAAGGACCCACCTACTACAGTACTTCTAGTGAAAATTAGGGAAGGAGGGCAAAGCAATAGAGCATTTAATAGCGAGCAGGGGTGGGGGCAAAATAGCCAAAGACAAGATGCAGCTCTTAAGTTAGTACAAATTACAGTGATTAAATTCAGGACAAGTAGCAACTCCTAGGGAGCTGGTTCAGATTTAAGGGGCTTAAACTCAGCTGTCCAGGTGTGAGTGTGCCAGAAAGGTGGCAAGTTCAGAAGGGAGCTCTCCCCGTACCTTCAGTGCAGCAGGCTGGTTACACTGGGGGATTCGGCAGTGATCAGAGCGAGGGGGCTGGGGAGGACTAAAGTCACAAACTAGCCCTCAGACCCTGTAAAAGAATGTGACAAAAGAAAATTAACCTCTGCAGGTAAGTAAGGGGGCATCAGTGGCGGGAAGGGGAGGAAAGGGTTTCAGCATTCATAGCAGGGAGGGGTCAGAGAACCAAGAAATTACAGAGGGAGAGCACTAACAAAAATAAAAATAAATAAATACAGGGAGACAGTAGGGGGAAAAAGGTAGGAGGTGAAGAGTAATGAAGCTGGAAAAAGTAGTGCCTAAATAACTACCAAACAACTTGATAAAAAATAGCAGTGTAGAAATAACTGCCAAAGCAACTTAATAAAAAAAAAAAATAGCCAAAAACAAGACGCAGCTCTTAAGAAGCTAGTACAAGTAACAGTGATTAAATTCAGGACAAGTTGCAACTCCTAGGGAGCTGGTTCAGATTTAAGGGGCTTAAATTCAGCTGTCCAGGCGTGAGTGCGCCAGAAATCGGCAAGTTCAGAAGGGAGCTCGTTCCATACTTTCACTGCAGCAGGCTGGTTCCACTGGGGGATTCAGCTGCGATCAGAGCGAGGGGGCTGGGGAGGACTAAAGCCATAAACTAGCCCTCAGACACTTCACTGCAGCAGGCTGGTTCCACTGGGGGATTCGGCAGCGAAGGAAAACAGCCTGAGAAAAAGTCTGGAGAATCTTGAAAACTCTGTAGGGGAAACAAATGTTAGAGTCCTGGGATTACACGAGGGAGCAGAAGGGGGTACACTGCAAGAATGTATTGCTGTTTGGCTGGCTGATCACTACCAGCTACCTACCCCACCTTCAGTGGTCAGATGCTACCAGATCACTCCTCGGGGAACCCGCAGCTGCTGACCAACAAATGCTCACCCACCCCGGACCATCTTGATTAAATTGGGGTCGGTCAGGGAAGGAGATGCCTTACTTCAAAAAGCTAACCAAAAAGGCCCACTGGAATGGCAAAGAATCACATAAACCTCTTCCCCCGACCTCAGTTTTGAAACTGAAATGAGGCAAAGACGCAAAGGATTCGATGGGGTGCATTTGTAAGACTGCGGCAGTTAGGAGTCCAACACCTTATGCCTGCTAGCCTCAAAGTAATTTATGGGGACGAGATATACCAATTCTCTGACCCCAAAGATGCAGCCAAGTTGGTAGAAAAAATGGAAAAAGAATTCCAGCGACGGGACCAGGAATCCGAAGAGGAGCCTACTAATGACTGAAGGTGCTTTTTTGAGCTGTAGCCTGCAGGAAAGTGTGAAAGTACTCCTTTGCTCAGTGCCCTATATATAGTCAACATAAACTTATTTTGGGATTTTGGTTATGCAGCACCTAAAAGAAATATTGGTCGGATTAAGCTTTCTATAAGTCTGCTATATGCCGTTTTCTTAAATTGGGTGCTGGAGGAACTAAACAATATGGTGGCACCTCATGGTGAAGGCTGCTCCTTGAAAGTGCCAACATGTCTCTCGTTCTGGCAGTAGAGCAGATTTTCGCGCCGTTTAGAACGTTAATTCAGCACAGGCGCACTCTGCCTCCCGCAGCATCATACTCTTTGAGGAGTGAGAGCCTACAAGATGCATCTCATCCAGTATGTGGAAAGCTGAGAGTCTGGTTAATATGAAAACATCGGCTGATGTACTTTTCATTTTTAACATCACAACCGTGGTCAGTTAAGAATGTTATGATCTTTTAACTAGGGTTGGGCAGACCCGAAAAGGTCCTGATCCTGATACGTTCTGATTAGTCCTGATTTTAAATCGGAACCTTTTGTAAAATATAGTGAAAACTGCAAATCTGCTATATAATTGTATAAAACGACACTGAGATCTGTGACACACACAGAATTGTAGTCAGCATTTCAGGATAGGAAAAATGTGAGTTTATAGCACTGATGTGCTGGTCGGTTGAATATGGCAGTCATGCAGTTGACCTGTCTGTTTCGTTCCTGTCTGTCAGTAGTACTAGTGCTGCAACTGTAAACTGACCTGTCTGGCCGCGGAGGAGGAATCCCATTCCCATTTAGCAGCACACACTATCCAATGGACATATAGAAACACAGAAACATAGAATTTGACAGCAGATAAGGACCGTTTGGCCCACCCAGTCTGCCCATTTCCCTACCTATTGGATAAGCTGCAGGTTTTAGCTAACCAACAGCCTACTTCCTCCTAACAGATTTCATTTTGTTACTGTTGCACCAGTTCCTTCTTTGCTTCACTGAGTCATGCAGTTATTTCCTATGGCATGGGGTCCCCTCCACCCACCCACCAAAATTGATGACACATTTAGGGGACCTCTACCAAAAAAATAACTGTACGTCCTTCAGAATCCAGAGACCTAGCTACTGTGTTGGAAGGGGAGGTGTGGCTGTGAGGTCGAGCCTGTACTGAGTGGGCAGAGACCTACATTCAGGTAATCCAAAAATTAGACAAGTCTATTAGTACATACTGAAAAACGTGTGCCATCATGTTCAGGCAATCCAAAAAATTAGGACCTAATGAAAACATTCTGCCATCAGTCTCAACTACAGGCAGTCCAGAAATGACACAAGTTTTTTTTTTTTTTTTTTGAGTCTTTGGTAACCGGGTAAGGCCCACTAGGCACAAGTGCCCGTTTTCAGGGACGACCTAGGAGCAGTGGGTGGTTAAGTGACTTGCTCAGAGTCGCACAGTATGCAAGTGAAGGTTGTGAGAATCAAACTCGGGTCTGGTCTGCTGGATGTATCAAGCTCATTCACACCTCGTTCCTCTAACCTCTAGGCTATACTGCCAGCCCATGAGGACATGCTATGAAAAGTGTGCCATCAGGTTCAGGCAGTGCAAAAATTACACAAGTCAATCAATCAGACTTTATTTAACCAGGCAAAAATCATCCTTCAGCAAGCTCATTTGCAAGATGGTCCTGGGTAGGATAATACAGAATCAGTTACACTCAATGCAAGACTGGTACATACAGAGAAACTACAGTAACATCAGCAGCAAATAGTGGACGGCTATGCAAACAAAACTGAGAGCAGCACCTAGACAGAGGAACGACATGTACACAAGGCAGAAGTAATTGACTAGGTATAGTAGAGACTGACCAAGGGGCGTCCCTACGAGGGGATAGTATGGAGGAAGGGGAGAAGGGGAGTGGGAGGCTGACTAGGGGGAGGGGAAGGTTTACACGACCAAAAATATGAGCACAGTGAGGGAAAGGAGGTGAGACGTGCTAGTTGTACAAGAAGTGCTAGTTGTATGTGTAGAGTGCTGGGTGACTGAGGAGCCGAACAGGGAGGTCGGAAGGAAATCATCTGCGGCAAGCACGTACATCCCTAAGATTGCGGGCGAGTGACAGCGTAAAGGTATGAGGACCCAGAAGGGAAGAGAACCTTAGTGTCTTTTGCATGGTATTCCAGAGGGTGGGGAGTGAGAAGTTAATAGCAGCCAGACCATGCGGTGTCCTTATTCTGGGCACCTCGAAGGAGACAAGGGAGGCGCTCCTTAGTCCATATGTTCCCTTTTCGTGCACAGATTGAGTCACAATAAAAGCTGGCAGCTTGTCAATTAACGCCCTGTAGAACCACATGAGAGCAGTTTATCTCCTCAGTGTAAGTGAGGGCCATGCCAGCTTTTGATAGAGCAGGCAGTGATGGGTGTGAAGGGGCATGTCCAGGATAAACAGCAGTCCATTAGGACATGCTGCAAAAGGTGTGCCATCAGGTTCAGGCAGTCCAAAAATTACACAAGTCCATGAGGATGTACTGCGAAAAGTGTGCCATCAGGTTCAGGCAGTCCAAAAATTAGCAATGTCTGTTAGGACATGCTGAAAACATATTGCCATCAGGTACAAAAATTATGTAGGCCATATATGGGCTTGAGTACGGATTTATTTTTCTGAAAAACTGATCTTTCTACTCTTCCAAGTAGCCATCTTTGAGGTCACTGCGAAATGTATTTGCTGTCTCCGGGTCATAGACGTAACCAGTCAATGGAAGGTTTATTTTTAAGAATGGTAACTTCTTAACATTTTCTGATAGTAGCCTAGATTGCGTATCTGTTACCTTTCTTTCCTGCACAGCTAAAGTCGCTCAGAAAATACACTGGTTGGGGGACAGACCATGTACTTCAAGGCTACGTGCACAATTGCAGGCCATACAGACCCCTTGCTTTGCCAGTACTTAATGGGATCTTCATTCTGTTCGCCTTTTTCTGCTAATTGACAGCTAGGCCATGGCCTGGGCAGAAGAGTGACAAATGGAGAAGGAAGGGCTGATTTTTTTTCAAGGATGACAGCATCCAAGTGACCCCAAAGATGACTGCTGGGTGTAGAATGAATGGCAGCAGCTGACTGTTTTTGTAACCTAACTAAGGAGAGAGCCGTGAAGGTGCAGGAGGAATGGATGAGGTGGCTGCATCTGTTGTCATGGTTTTTTTCAAAAGCAACTCTACTTCTTGAATGATTTTCTCTCTGTAGTTTTGGAACACATTTGGGTCGTACTGAGAGAGGTGTTTCATCTTGTATCATGGGTCTAGTACTATTGCAATAATGTAATGTTCTGCCGTGAGCATTTCACGGAGTTTCTCATCATTTCTAACTTTTTTAATCATTCTGTGTCTTTTTATTTTGGGTGGCAAGTCCCTTTCAGTTGCACTAGACTCTCATCTGAAACTGGCTTCTTGTACCTTCCAACTCACCCCTGATTGCATTCAGCCAAAATCTATGAATCTTTATTAATGGGAGTATTTGGCTGAGTGTGGCACTGTTGGAACTCACTTCCCTAGTAATTTCCTCAAAGGGTTGCAGTATCTTGATGAGAAGTTCTAAAACAGCCCACTGCTGAGGTGTAATGTACACATCAGCATCCCCTATGCTGTTCTCTAGTGTATACTCTTGCAGCCTTTTTTTTGCACCAGCGGTCTTTGGAACATGTAAAGCAACATCCTGTATGAGTGTATTAGGAGGCAGTCCATGCTCTTCCTGTATGGCCCGAAGGCGTTGGTGTGCTTTGCAGGAGTGGCTGAAATGTGTGCATATTCTTTTTGCCACATGTGAGAGCCTTTACATCTCTGTCTTCCTCCATAAATGCATGCACAATCAAATTTAAGCAGTGGACAAATTCCCCCATCAGACAATGTTTTCTTTATGTTTGAACCATTGTCAGCCACAGTAAAACCTACAGAAAGCCCTTGTGATGTAAGCCAGTACTGTATGTCTCTATTGAGATCATCCAGGATGTTGGAAGATATTTGATCCTGCGAGATATACTGGATGCGAAGAGAAACCAGTTTTAGAGGGGAATTGTCAGTGTCACTACAGAGAGTAAACGATACCCAATCAGCAGTCAGTGACATAAACAGTTCTGGCTGTCAGCTTGTCCATATGTCAGTAGTCAGATGGACAGCCCCAGCAACTGCATCTTTTAAAGCATTTTTCAGTTTAGCACTTGCAATATCGCAGATGTATGATTTAGTAACAGTCGAGAAATAGTTCCTTGATGGAATATTGTATTGTGACAGGTAATTCAAAAGCCTTTTGAATCCTACGTGCTTCACAGTTCTGTAAGGCTGTGAGTGCTATCATCTCTGAAATTAGTTTTGTTATAGCAGTTGCCTCAGGATGACTACACTGGTACTTACCTATATGTTCAATTGTCTCTGAAATTGTGAGCTGTCATCTAGTAGTTGAAGTTTTCAGATGGACAGCATTAGGAGTGCTGGATGATAAGGGCAAAAGGGGACTGCTTGTAGTGCTTACTCTAGAAGAAAGCTGAGAAGGAGTTGACAGTACAGCTGAAGCAGCAGGGCTGCTGCTACTGTCACTTGATATAACAGGTGCAGCAGGTGTAGTCTGACTTAAGTCGGCCTACATGTTGTCTTCTTTCTCTGTGGCCAAAACATCACGCCCAAGACGTAATGCGTGACATTTCTCTAAATGTCTTTTTACTGCTGAAGTACCCAAAGCACCTTTTTTGCTCCCTCTGCTGATAGTCTTCTTACATATAGAGCAAACTGCTCGTAACTCATTATTGGCAGCCAGAGAAAAAGTAAGACCACACATAAGAAGTCAGCTTTTTTGTTTTATTGCCAGGCATACTACACTGTCCTCCTTTGTCACTTCCACTAAGTGCTTTCTCAACACTGGGAAGCTGCTCATTATGGTATTTTCCTGTTTCACCATTATCATCCAACAGCTCCTCCAGGCCACTGACAGAACCTAATTCTGAATGCACTGCCCCCTCACCTGGTTTGTCCTGCACCTGCACCACACTGCTCGTGCCCAAACTACCCATCTCAACATCCAAATCCAAACCATTACATTCATCCTGCGTCTGTGCAACTGCCACCTCCACCTCCTCATTCTGGCTTTCCAGTTTCTGCTTTTCTCCCTCCTTGTCTACATCCTCCATTTCATAATCATTACTCTTATCGGAGCAAGATTGCTCCCCCCCTCTGTCATTTAAATCTGTACTGGTACTACAACGGTACACATAGGCACCATATCTTGGCTTGCTATTCCTTGTGGTGCAGACTACTCCTTTAGTTTTAATTATGGTAGTTTTGACCTTTCCTGTCTGTTTGCACAGCATTGTGGAAGAACCACTACTGCTACTTGATGAAGTCCCAGCAACTGGTCTTTTACCAGTTAGACACTGCAGTGTTTGTGCCATATGTTTCCCAATACTTTTCCCCATTTTGGTCTCCGCCTCACCTGTCTGGTGCACATTTCCAGTTTTTTTTTTTTTTAATTACAGACACACATGCTCTTTCCAGTATGTGCTTTCTTTTTATTTAGTCCTGTCAGTTGTTCCCAAGTTCCTCAGCCCACTGGTACAGGCTCGGCTTCACAGCCACACTCCCCCTTCTACCACAACAGCTAGTTTTTTTTTTTTTTTTTTATTATTACACACAAGGAAATATTTCTCGACTGTTGCAATACCGCAGAATGATGTATGTATTTAGTCCTCTTAGTTGTTCCCAAGTTCCTCTGCTCACTCAGTACAGGCTCAGCCTCACAGCCACACTCCCCTTTCCATCACAGTACTAGCTAGATTTTCTTTTAGTAATTACACATAAAAAATGCTTTGTCCTGTATGCATTTTCTTAAGAAATAGTCCTTTCAGTTTCAAAGTTCCTCTGCCCACTCAGGACAAATGTGGCCTCACTGACAAACTCTCCCTTCCAGCACTACACACACACACAGATTTTTCCTCAATGTAGTTTTTCAGTCTTCAGTTGTTCAAAGTTTCTCTCTCTCTCCACTTGGGCCAGGTACAGAGCAGGCTTGCTGTCACAGCCACATACCCCTGTACAGTAGCTACGGTTTTTTAATTTTCCAGTTTAAAGAAAAAGATTTTAATAGTTCTGCTTCTGACTGACTACCACTACTATTAGTATAACAGTAAGTTACAGTTCCTCCAACAGTCCACAGTCCAGGCACAAACACCCTGAAATGTAATTAATTTTTTTTCCTTATTCTGCAATATAGTGCAGCTGTCTGATAGTGTCTGCCGCCCGCCCTACCCACCACCAGCCACTATTTTTAATCCCCTTCCCCAATTAAGATTCCATTATGCCCCCTCTTTTCACTTTTTTCTAATTCTTTATAGCCCCCAAAAGAAATGCTCCAGCTTCTTTGATGACAAACTGTGACAGGACGATTGTTTCTTAAACTGCTTGCTGCTCGGTCTCAGAGCGAGAGAGACAACACAAACATCTCCCAATGCGAGGTAGCTCCAAAATGGTGCCTTTCATGAATGTGCCGACCAAGCTACAGACCCTTCCAGATCCGCCCATCCACCACAGCGTCCAATTGCCAGGACTGACTGGCAGTCCCCTACAGCTATAGGCTGCTTAGCCTGTCAGTCTGGCTTTACTTGGCCAGTCGAGTTTCTCTCTCTCCGCCCTTGCGCTTATACATGAGCGGGTACTTGTCTCCTGCTGCCTGCTCATACGAGCGTGAGTATTCAGGAGCCACATGACCTGCAGTGTGGCCATCAGGTGACTGCCGGCTGGCTGGGATCCGAAGGATTGTGGAGCGCCATCTGACGCAGGCTGTAGGAAGTCAAAACAAAAAAATGCACTAAAACTGTGCTTTTAAAGCACACTGCGGCCAATGGACCTGGACTCTGTGCATTTAGCCCATTGACTCTGATTTATCGTGGTCCGTCGGACCACATTGGATCCGGGGCGGGGGGGGGTCTGATTTTCGGTGGGTCAGTCCGCTCACCCCTACTTTTAACATGAAATTTACTCAACACATTATGTAATTTGTTCAAATATATAATACTGTTGAGGTTGTGCATAGATACTAGAAAAGTCTGTCAAGTTATAACTTCCACAGTACTATAGGCAGTGGGGGGGGGGGGAGTGTTGATATCCTGAATTTAGCAGGGTTATCTTTTCTAAGAGTTGCCTATTTCTAATACTGAGGGATGTGAGGGAGCAAGTCTTACATAAGATGAGGGACATCGATGTGCTAAATTCAGTGTTTAACTATCCACCAGCTCATGGCAGTGTAAGCTAATTTGTACAAATTAGATGATAAATGTATTTGAAGATTACCCCGCTCCATATTGTAACAAGGTTTGGGGCATTACCGTTTTACTCACTGTCCTAATGATGTATACTTTCTGACGCTATTGAGGTGTATATGTGAAAATGCCTACCTACGGAATTTAAAAGCTGTATTGATATGTAGAAAATTTAAAAGTAAAGTTTAAAAAAAAAGGGGGTAATAGGCCTTGTAGCCAATTAGGCCCCAAAAAAATCCATGACAAAATTCTGTTAAGTCTGTTAAAAATGTCCAGATTTTTTTTTGAGACTCAAACTCCTAGCCCCTCAGGCAGGCTCACCAGGCTCAGTACCAACTTCCTCATGCCTAGGTGCCCCCCGTCAGAGCTGCTGAGGTGGAACTGAGCGTGGCCAGAGGGGTCGGCACCGGAGCCGGCTCATTAGCGGGGAACCAGCATTTTTTCCCATATACTACTCCTGGAGCCGAGGGCGTGCAATGACGCAGGCAGATTTGGAGCCCACACACATCCATGCGTGCTCTCCTCCATGTGTCTGCCCTTAGCTCGCCTTTTGTCCCCAGCCTCTGCCAGGGGGCGAACGAGCACTGATGCCGTGCTTCTCCCCCCCTCTCCCTCCTCTGGATGCTCAATCCTTCTTCCTCCCTGGCAGCCCATGCCCATTCCCGAACATGGGTCGCCGGTGTGGTGCGTGGTGTGACATCCAGTGCCTCAACCCTCTGCACCACCGGGCCGGCACAGAAATGTCCAGATTCTTAAACGTATCTTTAGTTTTGCTATTCCCCAATGTGCTTGGTAAAGAATTCCATGTTCTGACTATTCTTTGCATGTAGGAGTTATTCCTTTTGTCTGTTCTAAACTTTAAGCCCTTTCATTTATTGTGGCCTGCTAAATTGTGTGTAACCATGTTACATTCAGTTCCCACCGAGTAAGTTGATCATTTGAGATGTCATACGTAATAGGGTATCTCCCCGTATTCATCTACCCTCCAGTCTCTGCAGCTTTAAAGTCAGTAGTATATTTTTGTCATTTTTCTAAATCCCCATATTGTTGTTGTGAATTTCTGCTGTATTCAGTCAAGTTTAGCGATGTCACATATTTTACATGGTGACCAAAATGTGGACCTGTAGTCAAGGTGGGGGCATATATATGTCCTGTAAATTCCACTCCCCCCCAAAAAAATCTTGCTGTTTCTAGCATTCATTACTTTTTTGTATTACGTACCATACAGTGTATCTTATTTATAATGTTATTTTAGTGAAATTTTATATTAAATTCACTATCAATAATTACACTCAAGTCTGTCTGATTTCTTACTTTCAAGTTTTGTCTCCCAGGTAATAAGCCATTGGATTATTTTGACCCATATGTACAACTATACATTTAGTGACGTTAAATTTCCTGACATTCTCAATCTGCCCATAATTGCAGTTTTTTCAAGTCTGCTTGCATGATTTTAGTCTGTGATGGTTTTGCTGTTACCAGTTTTTCTATCATTGGTGTATCTAATACTCCAGCTGTTTATACCTTGTCCATACTCAAAGCGTATGTTTGAAAAAGAAGTGTGCCTAGTACAGATCCTTGGGGTACACCGCTTGCAGCCTTCAGATTTTGCAGGAATTTGTCTACACCACTGAGTCACAATAATGGGTCTGAGCTGGAGGTGCTAGGACCCTGCGGAAGCCGGGCCTTTTCAGGTGGGCTGGCACCAAGGTAAACTGTATGTATGCACAGCACTGCGAGACTGGCTCATGCTACATGGCTTACCTCTGCACTAACGCTCAGTCACCTCAGTTCCTTTTCTCCTGCCATAGTGTGCTTCAGTGACAACATTGCTCACCCACTGGGAGGCAGAACTACACGGCTGTACGACAGCACCGTTCAGTTCTTATTTTTTTTGTGTTTAAAGTTGGAATTTTTATTTTTGTGTCTATTTAGAAATATAGAAAATAGACTGACAGCAGATAAGGACCGCTTGGCTCACCCAGTCTGCCCATTTCCCTACCTATTGGATAAGCTGCAGATCCTTTAGTCCTCTTACAAAAATTTTCTCAGTCTCTCCCAGCCTTGCCGAGCTAGTGGTTGATGGCCATGGATGATGACGGTAGGGAGCTTCCTTGGGCAAGCTGCTCCAGCAGCGGAGCAGTGTCCTCTCCGCTTCCACCTTTGGGGGAGGTTTCTAATGGGCAATACTTTGGCTGGAAGGAAGGACAGTCCTACCAGAAGCACAAAGAGGCAGGTCCGTTCCCAATCCCTGTTAGTCGCAGCACCTCTTGGCCTAGAAATTATTCCTCTTCTCATATGAAGGGGAACAAGCGGTACTTCTCAAGAGTCACTCTCTGCAAGGTCTGACAGTTTCAGTTCATAGGAGATGGAAGTCTCTGGCCCAGAAAACCTCTCTCACTTAATGGGGACTCCAGTGGGCAGTTCCACCATTGGGCAGCTCTAGTGGAACAGTGGGTGCAGCATCTGGCTTCTTTCCCTGCAGAACTGGTCCTTTGCTCTTCAGGGCCAGTTGCACTGGAGCTGCAGGCAGGGCCTTAAAGCTGGGTATAGCATTTGGTTCTTGTAGTAGCCCCAGGGCCCTTGCCGGTAACTGCACTGCCAACTCCTGTCTCACTGGCCACATCCCCATTCAGTGTCACTGCAATGGGCCAGCCATGGTAAACTTGCCAGTCACTTCGTAGCCAGCTAAATCATCGACATAGGGATCAGTGCTGGTGTTGGCACCAGGCATAGGTCTTTTAAGGCCTTTCTTGGTGCCATCCTGTGTGTCTCATTTAATTCTGTCTGCAGCACCGCCTTTGATGCCAGCTCCTTTTAAATTGTCTGGTGTTGGCATGGGGTTCCTGCAGTCCACTCCTCTGCCTGATCCTTGGGGGAAGGGGGGCAGCTGGAGGGGGATAAGTCTGATCCCAAACTCATTATCTCTGAGGGTGGTGACAGTGACTTTTTCTGTAGGCTGGACCCAGGCCATCCTCCAGTTCCCCACCTTGTTAAAAAAACTAAACAGCCGGCCCGTCGGCGCAGCGGTTGGATTGCCGCCTGCGACGCCAGCGACCCGGGTTCGGGAACGAGCTCGGGTAGCTGGAGGGCCAGCTGGGGGGAGGCAGCTTGAGCATCCCACGACTGCTCGCTGTCTCCAGGGAGGGAAGGGGATCGTGACCCGGTGCCAAAGTGACCACTGGTGGAGGCCAGTGGTAGCGCAGCACGTCAGGGCCATTGAGGGTGGTGCGTGACAGACATCTGCTCTTGCCTTGACTTCCGGCCATCACGCTTTGCCGAAAGCCGAAAATAGCTTCGCTGCTCCGGATGACGGCTCTCTGCCCTCAGGGCCTCCAGTGCCTTCCTGGCGCCTCCTGATCCCCAGGCCCTAGAAAGTGTGCGCTGGGGCTATCCCCTCCCCCGGTGCCTTCCCCCTCGGAGGAGAGGGACCCGCCTGGTAAAGGGATATACCGGGATATCCTGGGGGTCGGCTGCGATCTGGGGATTCGAGGAGGGCCGGGAAAGGTCAGAAGGGGTCAGAGGGAGCTTGACAGGGCCCGAAGGAGTGAAGGACCAGCGAGCACGGGGGCGGAAAAAGATTACTCAAAAAAAAGAAATGAAACAACCCCCCAGCATTCTGCACTTGATTGAGGCATTGCAAACGTCCGTGCATGTTGCACGGGAGCACATGGCATGCACTATCATGACTTTGCATGTTACATCTTCCAGGGGCTGAAAACCAGAGGAAAAGGTCTGGCAGCAGGATGACAAGCGACCACAGGCCCTGCACCCAGCCAGTTGGGTATGCCAAATCAAACTGGGTCTGTTCTGTGGCAGGGCTTTATGAACGCCCCAACCTTGTTTATCCCAATGACTGCCGGGACGACATTCTAGCTGTCTTCCCAAGGGCTTGCCTCCCCCTTGCACCAAGCCCCACCACAGAACAGATCTAGTTCTGGTTGACGTGCCCAGCTGTTTGGGTTTAGGCCCGCGGGCGCTCCCCTTCATCCTGCCCCCGGCATTTTTCTCCAGTTCCCCCCTGGAGATGTGATGTGCAATGACATCATGGAGGATGCCACACATTCCTATGCGACGTGCTCAGTCTGCCACGTCCTCGACCTATGTTGGCCTGAGACAGGCAAACTACGGGCTCTGTCTCCTCACCCCCCCCCCCAGAAGAGGAGTGCAGTCCTACGGATCCTCCTACCCCCAGCCGACCCTCTGACAACCCAGATTCACTTCCAAACCCGGGTCATCGGCATCACAAATGGTAGCGCTATTGCTGCACCAGCAGGCAGGCTAACAGTGCAGAGTTTTGTTACGTGCTATACCTTGGACGTCCATGCCAGGCAACATGCCTCCTTTGGCGGGACTATCCTGAATGAACTTCTATCCTGAGTGGGTCTCTGCTCCTACCGCCTTAGTCCAGGGGATTTCTGTCTGAGCTTGGAACACTGACCCATTAGTGTGAATCATTGGTGAAGACTGATTCTTGGAAGATATGAAAATTATGTACTCACTGTAATTGCTGATCTTGTAGGAATATCGTCACCTTTGATTCACATGCACCCCCCCCACACCCACACCCACATATCCATCCATCCCCCGTGCTCATTAGTCTGTCTGTTGCTCTTCACCCCTTGTTCTTGGTTCGGGCTGTGAAGACACTGTTACTGGTTTGTTGATCCTTCTTATATGAGTTACTAGGGCTGTCTTGCGCCCATAAAGAGGACCATACAGCCTGCGTGAGTTGTTTCTGAATTTCTTTGTTTGCAGCCCTAAGCTTCGCTTTTACATGCTGCATGCATGCATGCAGTGAAATGAGGCTCTGTTTTTATGAAGTCTTTGTTTTTGTCTGGAGCCTGCCTCTCTGTTCCAGAGGTGCATTCTCTTCCAGGTGCACTGAATGTTGCAATGCTGAGTTCCCGGCACTGGCTAATGATGTCATTGTTTGTAGCACAGTAAGCAGCCGGCTGGGGAATGTGAGTGCAGCAACTTGATAGTGGAATGCAGGGGGAGCTGCCTGGGAGTGTTTTGCGAGAGGCAAAGCCTCAGTCTGTAAACTAGTGTTGTGATCTATTGCAGCTTAATAATTTCTAGGCAGTGGCACAAAATAAAACTTCTGCATTCACTAATAAAACCCCTTGTATTGTGCCGGACACATTACATACTTGGACTAGTATACTCTCACAGAAATAAAGACCGTGCAGGCATGCTGAGAGCTGCTACCATCATTGTTACAGAAATGTTATTTTCTGAATGCCACATGCATACTTATATATAAGTGTAAAAGGAATTTTAAGTATTATTGCACATATTGTGTGCTTGTTTGCCTTCATTTCTGGCTATTGTTGCAGTGCACGACAGTCCTGTTTATTGTACATACAGTGAGCACAGTGCCTTCAAGAAGTAGAAACTGAGGCAATGGCACAAAAATACATCTAAATATTTTTGTTCCATGCATTCTGTTCAATTGTCTGTGTGGCGCAAATATCATTTCACAATAAAACTATCTCTGTGTGATGGTATACAGTTGTAATGTGTCTTGTACACCCAGTTTACCCCAGCTGTCAGTTCATGTACTTCTTTTATTGTTAGTACTACCGATGCCCTGTCAGAGTTACTGTCTAACCCTCACTTCCCTACTACTCTCCCCTGTGGTGCTGTGCATCCCAAGGTACGCAGCTGATCGGGGGGAGGCTGGGCTGCTTTGAGGCACCAGGGCTAACCTGCTGGGATATGGGGAGGGCGATTGTAGGGAAGGGGCAGCACTGAGCACCAGGGATGCTTTAGTTACATGATGGACCAGCGATTGGAGGGTGGGAGGAGGGCCATTAGGCACTAAGGATGCATTTGGCTGGCTGTGGCAGCTGACTGCAGTACTGTTGGCTGACACCAAGGCCTTGAGCCCTGTTAAAAGCGGGTTTGCAACAATGGTAATTTGTTCCCATTCAGGTGGGAATTACCGCCAGTGCAAACCTGAATATACCGCTGCGCCCATATGCTGGTGGGGGCCCCCCCTTCTTCGCATGGGTGCAGTGGTACCATCGTGCTTAGGTGCTAATGGGGCTTGCCGGCACTGTGCAGGTGTGTGAAGAGACCACACCCACACACCAGGCACAAAACCGGTTTGCACAGGCAATCGCTCATTTGCACCAGCGCAGCTTTTGAATATCAGGCCCCTGGTGTCTTAACTAGCTTGGTACATGTACACTCTTTGCAGTGTTTCAACACCTTCTATCAGAACACTAGCTTACTTCTTTTTTTAACCATGACCTATTTGTACTCCCTGCCAAGCCAGGTCACGCCTCCCACCTGTCCTGCCACACTGACCACCAGTGTCCAACACCTTTCCTGGGTTTACCTGACCAGCCATGACCCCCCCCCGGGGTCAGGACAGACAGGGAAGTCCCCCAACCCCAAGTCCAGATCAAATGTAGCTGATGAATTTGCCCTGGTAGTAAGGCAGGTGAGGGCTCAGTGTGCAGTGCGTGAGACACCCGCCTCCCCATATTTTTCATCTACCTTTTCTCCCCGATCCTGTTGCTGGGACACACGCCAGTGTGCATGTGTGGAGGTAAGCACATAATGCGTAGTCCCACAGCACCAGAGATCTCTCCCGATCCTGGGTCACCGACATAGGAGGTGTTAGCGCTACCGCCAGATCACTGGGCCATCCCTTCACTAGCTTACTTTTTCAGTAAATCTTTTTCCCTGTCATTGTCTGTATGGGATATAGCCTGGATACGACTCATTCGGACTCTTCCCCATCTACCCCCCACCTGGCGCCTTCAAGATCACCCATAGATTCACAGTCTGTGTCACTTGCCCCAGGGGGATGGCTACTCGCCATATGCATGCACCTGGACTTAGGGGCAGCACAGGGAGTCCAGGACATCATATACACAGACTTTTTTTCTGTTTTCCCCTTGCTTCCTCCCTCCTCCCTTGCTGTGTGTACTCGATTGTGTGAACTCTGCTACATGTAGTGACATCCTTCGGTGGGAGCAAGCTTCCTTGGCCTCACGCCTGCATGTCTTGCTACAAGGGTGGGCAAGACTGGTGTGTTCCAGGGGGCTGTGGATGCACCTGCCTAGGAGCAGCAGTAGCATCTAGGTACTCCCCTCTACCCAGATTTAAGACCGTTCAATAATCACAAGCAGTTCACCCATCTACCGCCCTAGCCGCCTCTGTAGCAGGCTGGGTAAATCACCAGCACCAACCAGTTTTGTTTCCAGTAGCTCATATGTTCCATCAGGATATGGCAGTCCAGGAGGACTACTTATCCCTACAGGAGTCCAGGACCTAAAATGCGGGTTTCTGAACCAGTTTCTCCCACTGTTTTTCTTCTAAAAACTCAACACAGTCATAAGCACAAAACTGAAATAGGTGAATGTTAGGTTAGAATCTCAGCAAAGCCAAGAGCACAGAATTGTGAAATTGGAAGAATCCCACAGGGGTGTAGGCAGAATTTTAGAAGGTGTCGGTTCCACTGAAGAAATCTCATTCTAGGGACATGGATATGTTGTTCATCCACACTGTCTGGCAGGTTCCTTGCCACTTTAAATCTTGCCGGAACATCTTCAAGCTGGCTCCTCCCACCCACCCGGGGTGGTAAAACTGACCATGATGCCAGATCTTCCTTACCGCTTGGAAGCTTAGGTTCCCTTCTTAATGCTCTGCATGATAGACTGGATCCTAATTCTTCGGTTCGCCCGAAACTCATTTTAAAATTTTCAAGACTTCGGTCATCCTTTTTCCTCGCATCTGCGATGGACAAATCGACTCCCAGTTTTCCGCAGTGCCCTTGTGGGCAGAAGATGTCCAGGACGGACCCGACTCACGTGTGTCTACTGCCTCGCCCTAGAACATGACCCGCAGGGCTCACGTAGTCGCTGTTCGCTCTCTCGGCCAACGCCCTGGAGGACCGAGCGCCTGGTTAAAGCTAGGGAGCCCGAGAAGCGCCACCCGCCGGTAAAGTCGAAAGAGGCCGTTGGGCGTTACCGCAGCGGCTGGCTCAGCTGAGCAGCTCGAGCAGATGATCGCCCTCGAGGAGCATCTTCCTCCTCCTCGGTCGCGGCATTTATCCTGCTCTCTTTGGGTACCTCATATTCAGCTTCATTCAAGGAGCTTTGCCAATCCCTTTCCACGAAGGGAGAGGGGCCATCGGGACATTCCTCTCGGTCCAAAAAGAAGGATTCTAAGGGTAAGTCCCATCGCCGGGCGTCGTGGAGCGGGAGAGGTCCCTTCCGACAGCCACTGTCGACTTTTGTCGAGGTTGGCGTGCTAAGGCCGCTGGCTTCACGGCGCCCCTGTCAGGCCAGCCGCCGAGACCCTCCCGACGCGTAGAGATTTTTCCGCAGCTCGCTTGTCGGCCCACCGAGCCGATATTGCCCTGCTCCCGAGAAAGAGGTGATCAGGAAGGTGGCAGATCCTCCTCCAGACCCGGGTTTGTGTCCAGGTATTTCCTGGTCCCAAATGGACAGGGGCTGGCACCCCATTCTCGACCTGCACGACCTGAACAGGTTCCTAAGGTCTCGGACCTTCAGGATGGTCACTGTGGCTCAGATAATCCCATCCTTGGAACGAGGCATGTGGTTCTTTTCCCTAGACCTTCAGGACACGTTCTTTCACGTCCCAATCCGTCCGTCCCATCAGATTCCTCCGCTTCAGAGCATAGTGATCCCTTTACAAGTTCCGGCAGCCCTTTGGCCTCTCTCTAGCTCCCAGGATCTTCACCAAATGCATGGCAGTGGTGACAGCATTCCTGCGGCACCGAAGGGTCCGGGTGTACCCCTACCTGGACGACTGGCTGATTGCAGCCCCCTCCAGAGCGGAGGTGGAGCGGTCCAGAGATCTGGCCCTCCAGGTTTCAGATTGGCCTCCTCATCAGCGAGGCCATGTTGGAACTCGTGACAAAGCAGGTGATACATTTCATCGGGGCAGAGCTCAACTGTCTTCGAGCCAGAGCACGGCTCCTGGCGGACAGGGCCGAGGTTCTTTCCTTCTTTCCTCCTTTGCCCAATCATTTCAGGTTGGGCAATAGCGCCCTGCCCGGGACTTCCTGCACCTCCTGGGCCTCATGACGGCCTGCACCAGTGTGGTCCGTTGGGCCCACTGGTACATGCGTCCCCTCCAATGGGGACTGGCCAGCCAATGGTCGCAGCACTTCGATCCGCTGGATCAGCTAGTGACAGGTGACCCAGGGGATGTGGAACGCTCTCCGGTGGCGGACCATTCCGGCACATCTGCAGGAGGACATCCCGTTTGTCCGCCCCGAGCCGACAGTCTCTCTATCGACCGATGCCTCTCTGATGGGTTGGGGTGCCCATCTGGGGGAGCACAGAGCGCATGGCCTCTGGTCCCCTCGGGAGTCCCGATGCCACATCAACCTGCTGGAGCTTCAGCAGTTTGTCTAGCCCTCGCCGCCTTCACTCCGTTTCTACGGGGTCAAGTGGTTCAGGTCCAGATGGACAACACCACGACCATGTACTGCCTAAACCGCCAGGGCGGGACGCGCTCTCCATGCCTTTGTGCAAGGAAGCTCTCCGTAATTGGTCTCGCGCGCGCAGCCCGGAGGCGGCTCTCCTCGCCATTCACGTGGCAGGAGCCTCCCAACACCCTGGCCGATGCCCTAAGCCGGATAGGGTCTGCGTCTCACGAGTGGTCTCTCCTGCCGCAGGTGGTACAAGATCTTTCCTCCCACTGGGGCACGCCTCAGGTGGACCTGTTTGCCTCCAGGGAGAATGCGAAGCTGATACTGTTTCATGCCCACCCCCCTCAGCAAGGCTCGCTGCAGGGGGATGCCTTCTCAAGGCCGTGGACCCCAGGCCTCTTTTACGCCTTTCCCCCATTTCCCTTCATCCACAAGGTACTTCTCAAGGCGAGGAGGGACAAGGCGCAGGTGATTCTGGTAGCCCCAGACTGGCCCCGCCAGTTCTGGTATCCAGATCTCCTCAGTCTCGGCTCCAGGATCCCGAGGCGACTTCCAGCCCGCCCGGAACTGATTTCAGTCAGTCAGGGGAAGGTATTCCATCTGGACCTTCAATCCCTGCACCTGACGGCCTGGTTCCTGAGCGGCTAGAGTTCCAGGCCTTGGGTCTTTCTGACGAGGTCCTCAACGTCGTTGAGGCGTCCCGTAAGGAGTCTACCAGAAAATGCTACGCCTTCAGATGGAAGAGATTCTCCATTTGGTGTCAGGGCAAGGGCCTGGACCCTTCCTCCTGTTCCTTGGCAAGCATTCTGGACTGCCTGTGGTCCCTTTCTCAGCAAGGGCTTAGTCGACGACCCTTAAGGTGCACCTGGCAGCCATCTCTGCTTACCGGGCGTGGGCCGGGAAGCAGTCGGTGGTGCAGGAGAAGGTGGTCGGGTGTTTTTTCCAAGGCCTTGATCACATATCCCCTCCGGTGCGAGAACCTCCACCTCTGTGGGATCTGCTGCTGGTATTGGCTAAGCTCATGGGCAGGCCATTCGAACCGATGCATTGGTGTGACATATCTCACCTGTCGTGGAAGACCGCCTTCTTGGTGGCTATCACGTTAGCCAGAAGGATGGGAGAGCTCCAGGCGCTTTCCATCGAGTCTCCTTATCTGGTCTTCCACAGGGACAAGGTTGTCCTGCACCTCCTTCCGAAGGTGATGTCGGAGTTTCACCTTAACCAGGTGTTGACTCTGCGGTGTTCTACCTCTATTACTTTGGATCCCTAGGCGCTCGCTTATTATAAGGAGGCCGACGGCTGAAGTTCGGGGAGAGGTTCGCCAGCTGTTTGTCACCTACGCTGAAGCCGCACCTGGCAGACCTGCAGCCAAGTGGATGATAGGCAGGTGGGTCACCTCCTGCATAGATCTCTGCTATAGGTTGGCGGGCATGGAGCCTCCCAGAGGGATAAGAGCTCATTCTATCCGCCATACCACTGCATCGGTGGCTGCTTCCAGGGACATCCCTAGCCAGGAAATCTGCAGGGCTGCTACCTGGAAGTCAGCACACACCTTCATTACCCACTACCACATCGACCTTGAGTCATGCCGGGATGCTGGTTTTGGGGCCTTGGTTCTCCAGTCATTATTCCCTAAGTAGGGGGTGTGCGCCTTGCCTCCCTCCTCCGGGAGAACTGCTAGGAGTCTGCCAGTGTGGAGGAACAACATATCCATGTCCCTAGAAATACAGGTTACTCACCTGTAACATGAGTTCTAGGAATGGTATATATTGTTCATTCACACGACCCACCCGACCTCCCCGGCTTCGACGCACAACCTGGCTGCCAGCGGGCTAGATCTGGCGTCATGGGGTGGAGCGAGAATTTTACCACCCTGGTGGGTGGGAGGAGCCAGCCTGAAGACCTTCCGGCAAGGAACCTGCCAGACTGTGTGGATGAACAACATATACCATTCCTAGAACTCCTGTTACAGGTGAGTAACCTGTATTTATTTAGTCTCGGTGTACAAAAATACTTTTTATGAAAGCATAATGAGGGGGCCCTTGGAGCCCCCTGGCTACACCTGTGTCCCAGGTTAGAATACCCTAAAAGCACAAAACCGTGAAATCAACTGAATCACAGGTTTGAGTGACAACATAGCCGGAATTGTGAAATCGAGCTAATTCATGCTACCTAGCATCTGCTGCTGATGTCCCGGGCTTGTGGCATGAAGTAGTCAGCTCCTCTGACAGTGCTTTTACAGGGATTCTTTCCAGGAAATCATGAGGACCGTGCTCTAGCAGAGGTCTGCAAACTGTGATTGCAAACCTTATGCATTGGCTGTGTTGCCAGTAATGTAGCATTTCTGATGCAGGACATACATGCCACTATATGAAACAAAACAGTGCTATGCTGCAAAGTTAGGGCAGGGTGCGGGTGAGAGCTGTGTGCCCTAATTAACCCAACAAAAGGCCACCCGCACTCCAGAGCCAGGAGAGCTATTATCTCTCCAGTGAAGGTTATACAAAATACCAAAATCCTTGCCATCTCACAAAATAGATTTATTTCAAGTGTGACTACACAAAGAAAGATTAGTAGAGGCACAACAAAACTCTGCATGCAAGGTCCCTGGCACTTCGGCAGTTAAGGCTTCATCATTCAGGGGGATGGCCCTTGCAGATAAAACAATCAATTTTATGCCACTGAATTTCAAATCCTGTGATGTCAGAATTTTTGACCAATCACAGAGCTCGAATTTCAACCATATGATTATATAGCTCATAAAGTGGTATAAACAAATGAAACAAAATCATCATGACCATAAGAGTAGACAACATGATTGAAATTGGAGATTATCCACAAGACATGAAAATGTACATTTAAATGTGTTCAACCAATCAGATCACTCCATTTACAAAATAAGAAAATTACAGCTTAAATGCTGTTCAGATCTGATCAGAATACCATTTTATCCTAAACCAATGGATTTTTAGTTGTTGACAAACTGATATGGCAACTTTCAGCAAGATTGGAGCTTACATCCATATAAACACTGGTTCAATGAAAAATGTATATATCTGATCACACAAAGCAAGTAATTATTCATCACTAACATGTAATTATTTTTTTACTTTTTTGAAAAAGCTAAAACCAGTATTTATAACCTGATACACTTCAACCAGTTTTACCAATTTTGGGATCCAGAGCTTAATCCAACAGTCCAAGCCATAATTTATAGCGAGGTCATGCATGGAAGACAGAGAAATCTGCGCTCACAGATCTGGAGAGAGAGAGAGAGGGAAAAAAAAAGAAATTGAGTAAATTAAAATAAAGGAAATAAAATATTCTCAAATATTAGAGAACTATCCAATTATTATGCATTAGTGGCTGAAACAAGTGTTACTTCTCCATGAATCTATTATTATTTAACAGTAACTAAAACGGGTGTTACTTCCCTATGCAACCATAAATTCAGTCCATTATATTAGGCATTGATAATGCTGTAATAGCTGGCCGTTGTGTTTTTTCCATAGGGAAACTAAGTTGTAATTTTCTCATTATAACCAGCTGGTTATAATAACACACATACGCCTGGTTTCCGTAGCTCGGCTCGTGCGTCTCCCGCGATCTTCCTCATCTGTGTGCCAACCCCTGTCTTCCTGCTCCTCGACGCTTAATACTTCGCCGACAGTAGGAATCTGTGAGTAAGTCATTTTTTAAACAAATATATGGCACTTGAAATGCTCATTGCTCATTTTTGGCTGCAAATTAAAAAAAAAAAAAAAAATGAACACTACTTTTTTGTCAGAAAACCACAACGGTCCACAGCTCGACTCAGCATTTATTTTGTATAATTGTTATGGTGAAAAAACAATCCCCAGCAATTATACAAAATAAAGGATGGGTGGGGGTTAAAACTCTGATTTTACACCCCCCACCCTCAGGGTGGGATGCATGAATAAACCCCATCAAGCTTTGCTCTCAGGGGTTTATGTGGTATCCTGTCCTGAGGGTGTGTGTAAAATCCTTGTTATAACCCCTTACCCATCCATTATTCTATATATAATAGCAAAAGATCAGACATTTTTCAAATACTAATGCTATGTATACATTTTTATAAAACTCCCAAAGAGCAAACATTCTCCTTACATCTTGACCATAAACTATATATAATGCTAATTTTGACAGTTGTTGACTTAAGGTTACAGAAGCAAAAGGGGGGGGGGGGGAGAATCTTTGATTTTATTCCATTTAAGTAGTCCATAAAGAGCCACCCAAAATTGGTCAAAGTATGTATCCTTATAAATAAGGTATTCAATCCCATTCTCTATTTAAACCGTCTGGCTCTAAGGCTTTTAGGACACAGATCCAATACATCTCTCTCTGTTCTAATCTATTGAGACTGTCACCACTTCTCTTACCAGCTTAAACTTATTCAATGCCAGAGAAACACAAACAAGATGGATCGTTGTGTTTCTCGAAGAAGTGTGTGGCAACTGGGCTGGTCAGCTCGACATTTTTTCTGTCCCTGACATGCTCTTGTATCCTAACCTTTAATGATCTCAAAGTGCTACCCACATATAATTTTTGGCATGAGCACCATGAAGCATAGACCACTTGGGTAGACACATGATATAAATTGTCTATTTGTATCTCCTTGTTGTTTGTTGGAGCAATTAAAGTTTTTCTTTGTTGGCAATATATACAAATGCTGCAGTTGCCACATTTATACATGCCGGGGGGTTTAATGGGTAGCCATGTTCGATGCTCAGATGTTGCTGTGTGGAATTGGCTATTAACCAGAATGTTTCCCACATTTTTGCCTTTAGAAAGAGACTCTAGGTGTATTGCCCAAAGTATCAGCCAGTTGCGAGTCATTGAGCAACATAGGCCAGTATGTTGTCACAGTGTTCCCGATTTTTCCTGCCATGTCATTAAATTCTGTGACAAAGCTGAATGGGCCATAAGCATTATCCTTTGATTTTATTCTGGGAACCAGCAGTTGATTTCTTTCCAAATTGCTAGCCTTAGGTAATGTCCTATCCAGTATGTCACAACTGTAACATCTGTTCATAAATATTGTCCTTAAGTCATGTGCTTTTGACAAGAATGTTTCAAAGTTGCTACAGTTTCTTCGTAGCCGAAGAAACTGGCTATAAGGAATTAAGTCCCGAAAGGCTTTTGGATGTGAGCTAGAGGCTAACAAATAGGTATTTGTTGCTGTTGGTTTCCTAAGCCCCCTGGTGGCAGTTAGGTTGTCAGTACCTCATGTCAAAATTATATCAAGGAACTCTGTTTCTGTACCATCACATTTGTGTGTAAATCTCAAGTTCCTATTGCCATAAAAGCCAGCCTATATTGTACCTGAACTAAAAAGGAAAAAAACTGAATAAAAAAATGGCCACAGGAATTGGAAACCAATAATAAAAAAAGGTGCATAAAAACATAATTAGCAACACATGTACAGGTACACGCAAGCATTATACCGTGACAGCATGATCTTACTGCTCTGTTTCTAAGGACAGAGAAAGACCTATGCTGTCAGGAGTGAGTGGTGCAGCACACCTTCTTTCCAGGAGGCAAATACTGATTAGTCTGGTTTAGGTCAATATAGTATGAGCAAAAAGTCGCGGTCAATCGTACAGAGAAAACGGCGAGAGAAAATAACGCACATCGGCAATGCAGTGTCAAGCGATGACAGTGCATCCGAGGAATGGGGTGGAAGTCGGTGTGGTAAGAGGGATTTACTGTTGCCAGCTCTGGAAGGGGTGGGGTGGAAGTTTGTGGGAGGAGGGGATTTACTATTACCAACTCCAGGGGGGAGGAGTGATTTACTATTGGTAACCCGAGAGTGTTACATATGGGAATAACATCCCAGTCCTGTTCTATCCTGTTTGCTGTTTTTCCCAGACACTATTTTCACCACACTTTTTTTTTTTTTTTTGTTGTGGCATGATTATTGCTGTGATATACTGATCGAATATCCAGCCAGGAAACCTCCATACAATGATGTTACAGGATCCTGTTGCATGACTTACTGGCAGAGCTTCAGAAAGACTTGTATGCAGCTGCAAGTAGTGAAAAGCTGATTTTACACTACTTTTGATGTGCAAAATGACACAAGTTAGAAAGGGGGAAGTTAGCTTAACATTACAGATGCAGAAAACCATATTCAATGCATGTTTGACAAAGCTGCCCAAATTGGTCCTCTCTAAGTGCATAAGTGCTAGTTAGATAATGCGGCACTTCCTTGTAGAAAAGGTACTGAGGCAGTTGTGGGCTTGGGCTGAAGTAAGCCATGTAATGCAAGCCAGTCTCGCAGTGCCGCATGTGCGTGCAGCTTACCTCTGCGTGAGCCCTTCTGAGAAGATCTGGCTCCCGTAGGTGCTAGCGCCTTCGGATCAGATCTGTTAATATAAATCAATGGTAAACATATTCCTAGAAGATCAAGAATTATGGTGCGCATATCAGTATGTAAATTTTCATTTTCTTTTTTTTGTTGTTGTTTGTTTGGATAGGAACCAGTTTATAACCATTGTTTGAGTTTGGTCATTGAGCCATGCCTCCACCCATTTACCTATTCCATTGTCAGTCCCCAGGGATTCCAGTTTACTGGTTACACATGTACATGGATCTGTATCAGATGCCTTGCTGAAGGCAGGAAGGATGACATATTTTCATAAAAGCTTATATGATTAGTGACGTATTGGTGACACATGAACAACCTTTTTTGAAATCCTGTTGTGACACTGTATATCTGATATACCGCAGTTCGATGTTTTTCTGTTCTATAGTTTTCTTTTCTGCCCTGTATTGTGAATTCTGCTGGTTTGCTGCAGATGGAGGTTAGGCTAATTGGACAGTAGTTTTTAGCTAGTTCTCTTACCCACTGTATGACTAGGGGTAATATTGGCATGTCTCCAGTCCTTTGGGACTCTTTCTTTTTGAAGTGATTTGTTTAAAACTATTAGTAATAGTTTGATATGATGCTCAGCCAGTTTTAGGAGTGTTGGTAAGGTTTCATCTCGACCTATGGCTTTACTACCATCTAGGTTCTTGATTTTTATGTAATTCTGCTTCTGTAAGTAGTCTTCCTAGCCATTTATTTGTATTTTGATGACCGGGTAGGCCCACTGAGACAGTCGTGTCCCTTTTTCAGGGGCGACCCAGGGAATAGACATTCCATGAAATATTGCGGTATTACACTGTACAATTGGTTGCAAGAGAGAACATATAGAGTATGAGTACAATCTGAGGCACGAGACAGATGTATAAATACAAAGGTGTGCTGTAAGCAGTAAATCTGTTACTTCTGTAGCATGACATCGATTCCATTCAGGTCTGGAGAAGTCCTTCGATGAGGCATAGACCGTGGAACTAGAGCAGGCAAGCTAGCCCAGCAGTAATTACAGCATGAAACAAACTCTTAAATACAGTATATTACATACGTACAAAATATGAGTGGAGAAAAGGCAATTACAGGAGAGGGGGGAAGGTCTGAAGATTTTTTTTTCCCCCTTCTCTCTTTTTGCTCCCCGAGCCCTGAGCTGACTCAGGCTTCCCAACTCACCTGGTCTCTTCTGTCGCCCACTGTGATCCTGTCTTCTGAACTATATTACTGCCTCCTCGCATTTTTGACTCTCTGCCAGGTGGACCCAAGCTCTGGGCACCCCCTGGGAATGTGCTCCAGAGCATCCAGCCAGTCTATGAAGAGGCGGAGGCAAGGATCCGTGTTCAGCGTGTGCACCAGCACTATGGAGCTGTAGCCTGGCTGGGGAGAGATTTTCTTTGCTTGTTTTGTTCCCTCCTTCCTCCCATGGAGCTCGATGGGTACAATGTGTGAGGCTGCCCCCTGATGCCATACAGTGGTGATGCTTGTTCTAGGCTACCCCGGACAGCCACCACGGGTCGCACAAGAGCGACGCGATACCCTACACCCTCCCTGGGAAGGAAGAGTTTTCCTACAGACGTTTGATTCCTTCCCTACCCCCGATGGCCCGAGCACATTCCCGAACCTGAGTCACCAGTGTGGCGCAAGGTGAAGTGACTAATGCATTAACCCTCAGCGCCACCGGGCCAGTGCTGGTTTGGAGAAGATTGAAAAGTCAGATGGCGGGTGAGAGAAGGAGGTGGCACAGGAGTTAGAGGAGGAGATTAAGTGCAATTGCCACGGCAAATTGGAAAGGGAAAGATTTCCTTGTAGCGGCTTTTAAATGGAGGAAGAGATGTGCATGAAAGTAAGCTGTGTGGTAGAGTATTCCATTTTTGAGGTGCTGAGGATATGAAGGACTGCTTGCCTAAAGACTTGGCAACGGGAGGTGGGAGTGTCTGAGGGTCCTGTGGAAGGATTTCAGAGTGAACATGTCTGAGAGGATGGGTGGGGAAGGAAGTTGGATGAGTTTAAAGGTGGTGCATAAAACAGGGAAGTGCGTTTTGGGCTGAAAGGACAGCTAGCCTAGGGACTTGAGAATGTCACAGTGGTGGGCCTGAGCTGGTGCTGCGTTGGTGAAGTGAGCCATCCTATGATATGCCTGTTAACGGTTAAAGATCTTGACTAATAATGATTCACTTATTTTCATTACATACTGTAAGTGGCTCTATTTCTGTGTTGCGCCACTTTAGGTTAACATTCCGAAATAATTTTTGGTATCCTCTTAGTGCTAGTTTTCTTACTAATTTTTTTTTCTTGTTTTCTTCACAATTTTTTTATAACTTGTATTTTATTGTTTTATATAAAACTTTTTACAGTTTATACCTTCTACCAGGCATACACTCTATTTTCAAGAAGACAGGATACATAGCCTTAATAGGTTAATGTAAGAATATGGGGGTATTTCTACATATTTCATACATAAATGACTTTTACATAGCTACACCTTGCAATGGTGAGGCGATCATACCTTAATGTTGTTCCATCATGTTTTATATTCAACCATTAGGCTGATGTGGTCCCATACCAAACATGTGACAGACAATTAAAACGTGTTTAGTACTCCCCCTCTCTCCACAAAACCTCCACTCTGTATATAACACTTGATTCAATTAGGTAAAAATATTCCACTTCAAAAAAACCTATAACACAGCAGTATTATCAGACAGTATATCAAGATCCTATCTACTGAGGAACTTAGAAGGACCTTCTCAATAACGCTACATTAACTATGGGCACTAGAGAGCTTAAATTGCCAAGAAGATGTAACTTTTCACAGTAATGAAATGTTCAGCTTCATTTAACATAAACTAATACGTCAAACCTGTAATCTTTTTAGGTAAACTACTTAAGCAGCCCCCAAGCTAAGCAGTAGAGAACCATTCAAACTTGTTGTTTTACTGCATATGTGAGTTACACCCCGGTTCCCACCCCATTAACCGTCTGAGGCCTCAAACTGTCTCTAGCCCAACATTATAGCACCATCAGTAAAAAATGGAGAAAGTTTTTACTGAACAGTCCTTTCAAGAGTCCTCATTGGATTCATCATCTCTCGGCAAATGGATGGCTCCAAACTCACGTTCGAACACCTCCACCTTCTTGACGGCCTCTTGCAGATCTGTAAAAATGTAAGTATGTCTTCCATGATGATTGCGTAGGCGGGCAGGCATCAAAAGCGAGTGCACAATTCCAAGACGTCTAAGAAGTGCCCTCACTGCATCCAGTGTCTTCCTCCTTGAGCGTGTTGCAAAGGAAAGGTCTGGGAAGAGATGCAGAGTACTCCCAGCGAAGTTAAACCCCTGCGATTCCCTGGCAGCTTGAAGATATTGGTCCCAAACTGCGAACCCCGCGGTGATCGGGATGGCCTGTGGAAGTTCTGGTTGCGATGTGGCGGCTCGAGGAGAGATACGGTAGGCCTTGATGATTTGCAGAGCCAGCATGTTCCCTGCCTCTAAGGCCAGTGCGTGTGGTAGCCAGTTTTTTTTTTTTTGTGCCTTACGTGCCCCCTGGCTTGCCTCTCCTTCCGGCTGCTCATGAGTCCTCCAACCCCCTCGCCCCGACCCCTTTCCACTCACCTCAGATCACAGCCGACCCAGGGGTGGTCCGGCGTATCCCTTCACCGGATGGGTCCCTCTTCTCCGAGGGGGAAGGTGCCAGGAGGGGAAACCAGCGCACTAGTCAATCAGTCCCTGGGCGCTGCTGAGGTGGATTCTGTGGCGTCTGGGCATCTCGAGTCGGCAGGAGCCAGCAGCCATCATCCGGCAGACCAGGAGGCCAGGATTTCTGCTTTTCTTCCCGGAGGCGTGGTGTGCCACGAGCGTCTGGAAGCCAAACCGGCGTTCACCATGCCCCTGCGCGGTGGGGCTCGCTTAAGCTGCTGCTCTCCCGGCCTCTGCCAGGGAGGCAGCAGACAGCAGTCATCCCCGGAGAAGGCGGGCAGTCGCAGGACACTGAAGCCTACTCCCCGGCCCGGCTCCAGGCCAGTCCCGTTCCCAAACCGGAGTGGCGTATAAGTGGAAATCCAACGCTGCGCCCGACAAGCCAGCTTAGTAGCCAGTTTTGAATAAAAGATGCTTGATCTAAGCCTCTCTACCTTCTGGCAACCCAACTAAGTGCAAGTTCACCACCCTTTGAGCATTCTCCATGGCTTCCATGCAGTATCTAAGCTGGTTGTTCTCTTGCACCAGCTTAGTGGTCACATTGATGGCCTTAGTTGCTTGTACCTCTGAGCAGCTGTTTTTGTAGCCAACACAATTTTCAGATCTTGTTCCCCTGTCCGGCGAAGAATACCCTCCTCTTTTCCATCAGTAGCCTTCATTGATGAGGCTAGGGAGTTCCAGGGTGGTGTACTCAATTGAGAGGATCCACCAGGGCCTGTGGCTCTGTAGGTTGCATGTTTTTAGGACCACTCATTCCTCCTTTAGTTGTCTGACCCATGGCGGTATTTAGTACTGTTTGATTCATCTTGATTTACTTTGTCCAATTCTGTAGCTCAAAATTCAGACTTGTTAGAATATTGTGTTTATTTAGATCTTTACAGGCGAAAATTTGCAGACGAGGTGAAGCACGTCTGTTTAGCAAATGTGCTCAATAGCGCCCTTCACAATTTGATAGAGAATACATTAGGGGTCTTTTTCTTTTACCCTTATAGCCCTTTTAACGTTTTTACTTAACCAAAGTGATGGTTTCCCTTTGTTACACTTTTTCTTAAGGGGAACATGTTTATCCCATATTTCCAACATCTTATTTTTTAAATTGACCCAAGCCATTTGTGCCAAGTTAATTATATGAAACTGTATTTTGTTTGATTTTCTTAATTTGGTTTACAGTTAATTATAAATGAAGTTGAATTATGGTCACTGTCCCCCAATGGTTCCTGAACTTGACAGTTTGTGATTGTCATCTCTTGAGAAGTCGGAATTATATCTGATACATTACGTCATCTTATTGGACTCTTAATGGACTGTGTCAGATTTTCTATAACTGTGTGACCTGGGAGTCGATATCCGTAATAACCAAGTCTGCTGCCCAGTGCAATTTGGCATATGGGAAGGCAAGTAGGGTTCTGGGGTATATAGGATGGGCATTCACTAACAAAAGGAAAGAGGTGATACTACCTCTGTACAGGTCCCTAGTGAGGCCAGACCTGGAGTACTGTGTGCAGCTCTGAGTCCCCACCTAAAGAGAAACAGGAACCACTTGAATAGGGTCCAAGGGAGTGCTACAAAAATGACCAAGGGGCAGAAAAGGAAGATGTACAGAGAGGAGCTGGAGTGTCTCAACATGTACTCTGAAGGCCAGAAAGGGTTGGTGGGGCATGATAGAAACTTTCAGGTTCCTGAGGGGAATAAACATGGAACACTAATGTGATCTGTTTACTAGGTATAAAAACACTGTAACCAGGGGCATGGGTGTTTTTTTTTTTTTTGTATACTCTATTTATGCACTGGTCAGGCCAGGGCATCTCTCAGAGATGCTCTCTCGACCGAAGCCTCTGTTCTCCGCTGTGGTTCCCAGCCCCCTGGATCACCCCCCCGGGAGGGCCCTCCTCGCCTACCTGGCGGCACTGTCTGAGACTAGAGGGTCCGTCCTGTGTGGGTGGCGCCCGAGACCAACGGAGGAGTGGTCCGGCATCAGGATGCCCTCGTCACCTCCCTGGTCCTCCGGAGATTTTTCATACTTGTGTCCCCACAGGAACGCGGACGTGCAGTGGTGTCAGGGCACTAATGTTCTGACATTTGCCTCACTCCTCCCCCCTGCTTATGGCGCTGCAATTCCTTTGCTGCCCCTGATAGCCATCAGAGGCCACTGACGAGTGGTGCAAGACCCGGATCCCTCCCCAGGGATGGGAGAGCAGTCCTCCAGATGCTCAATCCCTTCCCTCCGATGCTGATCCCTGGCGGCCTGAGTCCATTCTAACCTGTGTTGCCGGCATGGCGCGAGGTGTGGCCTCCAGCACCTCAACCCTTGGCACCACCAGGCCGGCATGGATGGGTGTTTGGGGGTGGGTGAGGGGAATGCAAGGAAGAAGTTCTTTTGTACTGAACTGGTGGTTGAAGCAAAGTCAGTGATGGTGCTCAATCATGGATGGGACAGACAGAAGGGTATAGTGAGGTCTGTGGGAAGGTTGGAGTGTAGACACTATTAAGACAATCGGTTCAGTAAATACTGTCTGGCGTTAATTCTGAAATGGAGTCCAGCAGGTAATGGGCAGACATACTGGACTGTTGGTTCTTCATCTGCTGACGAATTCTGTGGTAATGAAAATATGGAGGGGGAGCTATGATTTTCAGAGACTGGAGTAGTCCTCTGTACTTTGCAGTGCCATCGTTAGACCAGGAACTCAAAAACATACAAAAACCAACACCAGACAACCTCTGCTGCTGTTCTAAAGTTTATTTAATGTGCACAGTCTAGAACATAAAAATAAAAACAATCAGCATTTTACAGTAAAATCTTAACACAGAAAAACTGAAGGACTAACTTCTTCCAGTTTCATGCTACTGTGCTGTCCTAGTATTATGAAACCCATACCTCTCAACCTTTGGCCTGGCTAATCAGGGGCAGAGCTTTAAAGGGACACGGTCAACCCTTTTAGCATCATCCTATTTTAGTCGTCTCCCCAGTTCTTTTTCTCACTCTGGAGCCCAGGCATCCTTCAGGAATGATCTCTCAGATGTGACTCACTCCCTGAGCCCTCGCTTCTCCCAGGCTCTCCCGAGCGACTGGATGGGTTCAGCTCCCCCGGATCACCCCCCGGGGTAGGGCCCTCCCTTGGCGGCTTTTTTTTTTTTTTACTTTTTGTCTATCGAGTATGCACATTACACATTCAATATACTTCTCTAGGTTCCTTGATATAGAAATTATGCTCCACATGTTTTTTATACAGGATTATTTTCTTCCCCCATGATATAACATGGAGGAGGTTATCAAACAAAAACTGGTGTAATAAGATTACATTTAAATCCCAAGAATTTATATGCTGTATAAATGGCCAATTACGCCAAGACCATGGACCTTTAGCTAACAAGTCCTCGATAAGTCCCTGAGTGAAACTCTCTTGGATTGTGGTCAAAAGATCTTTCATAAGTCGATGTAAAACCGAAAAGATTTCCACTGTAATTTTAGAAGACATCTTAAAACCGAAACACGCTAGTACCTGCATTTACAAATACAGAAGTATGGGGCTATTTGGTGCTATCAACATAGTTTCCACATAACTACAAAATATTGAAAAACTCCAATACAATTACCCTTTAAGCACTACGATTGAACATTTTACTTATCCCATTTACCAGAGCAATACTATGAGTTCATTTCAGTCCCCGAGGCATCGCTGTCCCTATGACTCTCAAAGTCCAGTTTAATTTTCAATAATCTCTTTCCTGCTTCACCTGGGTCATTGAAAAGATAGGTTTTACCTGCATAACATAAACGAAGTTTAGCTGGGTATAACAGTACATTTGAAATCCCCAGTTGGCAAAGTTCTGCCCAGACTGCATCAAAGGATTTGCAACATTGGCAGGTAGCATAAGAGATGTCAGGAAAATAATATACCCTAGAGCCATCAGGGAGTCCGAGACCCTTTCCTGTAGCCGCTTGCAGGATCTGCTCCTTAATCGTGGGCCCCGCTGTAACCAGAATGATAGTCCGTGGGGTCTCTGCCTGGGTGGGCTTACGTCGAGGTGTAATCCTGTAGGCCTGAAAAAGAAAGCCTTCCATACTGAGCCCTAGAGTTTTTTGTAGCAATGATGACACCATTTCTAAAAAGAGCTGCACCCTCACATTCCTCAGGAACACCCAAGATCTGGACATTTGCCGATCGAGCCCCATTCTCTAAATTTTCCAAGCGCTGTGTAAGGAGTCTGTTTTCATTGACTAATCCCGCAGTTGCCCTAACTGCTTTCTCAGCCATTGATCTAGACTGCTTAGTCGTTCACCACTGTGTCCAGCTTTGATTCCGCAGTAGTCACCCATGTTGTGAAACTGTCCATTTTTTTGTCGAGCTCCTTGACAAAGGATTCCAGTTCTTTAACAGCCTTAAGAATCTCCGCGTTGGTGGGTTCATTCCCTGCGCCATGTGCTTGGCCCTGTTGCGGTGTGGCTTTGTCTCCCCTTTCTGTCCTCCGATGAGCTGGATACCCAAGGGTTGCTCTTTCCAGCGGTAGGGCAGGTAGGTGACTGAGGTAAACGGGAGCTGCCGAAAAAATTATTTTTAAGTTTTACTAAATGTTTTATCAGCTGCAGCATGGAGCTCCAGGAAAGACGTCTTGCTCGGTTGGCTGCTGGCCATGCCCCCCCAGTGGCGGCTCTTTCTGAAATTAGAGGAACCCACCAGTTGTCTGGTCGGCTGCGGAGTCCTGGGTGCCTTGGGCCAGCGTTGGGATGTGGGCATGCCCCCGGGGCCACTGTCATCTCACTGGGCTTTGAGTGCTTTTTTTTTTTTTTTTGCTGGTGTTTCTCCCCACCCCCTACGATGGAGCTTGGACGTGCAATGACGTCCAGCGTCCGCCAAGCTCCAACCTTGCCATATGGCTACGGCATGTTGTAGCTTCCCCCAACTATCGTCAGAGGTTGCGCAGGAGCGACGCATGTCCCTACATCTCTCCCCCCCCCCTTTGGAAGGGAGAGTGGTCCTCCAGACGCGCCATCCCTTCCCGCCCCTGGCATCCCAGGCTCGTTCCCGAACCCGGGTTGCTGGCATAGCGTGAGGTAAGGCAACTAGCGCCTTAACCCTCAGCGCCACTGGGCTGGCCATCCTATTTTTAGTTAAAACCCACATTTTATGATTGCTTACCTTCTCGAAAATTCATTGATGTTGCTAGTAATTCTATCTGCCTCTTTGCATAGTAGAAATGAAGTGCATGCTAATGAATAGCTATACCCAACCTTGTTGTGTTTCAAGCCCTCGATCTAGGCAAAGCAAATTTTATTTCTATGGCACCCAATCCAGAGGCTCTGGGCGCCTAACAGTGAAAGCAGGTAAGACGTAGAGACTTGCACATACAATAAAACACTGATTAAAACAAATAATACAATAAAACCAATAAATAGCTCAGAGTAAAATAAATAGACCAGATCAGAGAGCCATGTCCGGAAAAGACAGGGAAAACAGGTGGGTCTTGAAAGGGCACTTAAAGGAAAGCGCTCTGTATCAGAAACACCCCACCCCCCAAAGCTTTACCTCCGATTAGGCTTTTCTTCTAGAAACATTTTTTTTACCTTGGTAACTTTATTTTAATTCGGAAAAGTCATAATCCCTAAACATGACGGAAGGTGCACGGCTCCATTTAGTGCTGTGCCACACTGTCACACTAAAGGAGCCACGCATCGTCCATCATGTTTGGGATTGCGGACTTTTCCGAATTCGCTCAGTTGCTAATGTTTAAAAAAAAAAAAAAAATTTCTAACAGAAAAGCCTAATCAGGGGTAAAGACTTTGGGGAGTGTTTCTGATACAGACCACTTTCCTTTAAACATCTCAACTGTCAGGCCTCCCTGATAGATGAAGGCAGCACATTCCACAGGACTGAGCTGATGACACTGAATGTTCTGTCTGGCAGTTCTCAACCTATTCCTGGGAATCTCAAGGAGGCCTCTGGAAGAGGAATGGAGGGAGCGGACTGGGGCGGCTGATGTTAGATTATCAGTCAGGTAGCCAGGGCCTAGTCCATGTAGGGATCACCCTCCACCTGACCGTAAGCCAGTGCATGCAGTCTGTCTACTCTTACTACATACTTTCTGGCCATCAGAAACCCCTCCAAACAGTGCAGTCACTCATGGTGCAATTGTCTCCTCTACTGCTACTGCAAAATTAGTGGCTAGACTGTGTTGAGGGTGTTCCTAAGTCCAGGAAAGTTGTAATGGGAGTTGAGAATGTAATCAAACATGTTTTGGTGTGGTAACACCAGTATGGTGGGCAGTCTATCACTTTTTAAAAGAAAAAAAGAATCCGAATCAAACTACTATACCAGCTACATCAGCAGTCTCTACAGAAATCATAGTGTGTGTTTTTTAAGCTAGGTATACTTTGATGCCTAAGGGGGTTGACAGTGTCCCTTTAAAAATTGGGGACAAATGACCAAACTTAGGGGCATATCTTATAAGACTGAAATAATCAGCTCAGGATTTGATGTGAAAAGTGCTTCCTAAAAGAAAACAAGACTGTAATAATAATGTCTGGCAATATTTTAGGCTTAAAACCCCTTACTTTTCAGTGACAGAAATGACAAATTTGGTAGGGTCTTAGGAAATTTCTGAGACAAAATTGGGGACGTGATGTCCCTGAAAATCAGGAACCGTTAAGAGGCATGGTGAAACTGACAAGAGTTAGTCCAGCTGTTTATTTCCTGGTTTTCCTGTAAGATTCTGATGCTGTTATTTTCATGCACTGTGCACTTCTAATTAACGTTATTTTACACAGTAGCAGTGGTGGTCCAGCTCTGTTTATATCTATAGTGTGATTTGTAGACTTTGAATGCCTCTTCACATATGTGAGGGCTGTATTGAAATGTAATACTCTGGACTTTCAGTAATGTCATCTTGATGAATGGCTATGTGAACAGAGTTCCCCATCCAAGTCCACGATTACCATTTCCAACCCGACCTATTTAGTAACTAGGGAGCCTTTTCAGTGAAAGGGGATTTAATGCACTAGTGGAGCAGCGGATCAGTTCCATTCTACATCAGACTCGGCAGATGGTGGGAAATCATGAGTCCATGGCTCTTATAGGGACGACTCCCAGGGCTTCTCCTTTGCCACTAGATCGCAGGTCCACGGAACACACCAGAAGGCACCACACTTCTCAACACTAACAAGAAGCTTGACATCTTATTTTGGAGCTTCAGGACTTCAGAAACAGTCAGGCTTGACAACAACTGCCCTCCGAATGGATGTGGATAAAATTGACAAAAGGCAGGATGCAGCAGATGACTAGCTCACAAAGACAAACCACAGGGTGGATGTTATCAAAATTACAATTGTACAGCACAACCAAGCAGAAAAGGCCCTGCAGGATAGAGCAGAAGATGCTGAAAGCAAGAATCAGCACAACACTGCATGGCATCCCCAAGGGAGCGGAGGGGGCTGAACTTAAACAGCTTCCTGCATGCTTTTTTCCACCATGCTCTGTCCTTTCCAGCAGACCTCAACTTTGAAACTGAGTGGCCGCATCGGGCATTGGCACCCCCCCCCCACCCCATGGTCAGCCAGATCACACTCCATCATTGTCTAGTTTCTTCACTTTCCTGATAAAAAGAAATCTGCAAACAGCATGGCAAAAAAAAGCATGTTTTACCAAAATGTTAAAATTACTTGGAACAGCGACTAACCTGACAGCACTCAGAACTGCTGTCGAGCCTGTGTCCCACCAGTGTAGGTGCTGCGTACTCGGAACTTTAACTTTCAGACTCCTTACCTCTTGGAATATGGACATCTACTTCCTGGAGGGTAAATAGATATTTACCTTAGCAGAAATGGCAGCTAAGGAGTTGGAAGCCAGAGGGATGGCGGGTACCATAACTTCCTGCCAAACAGCTACCCTGTACCATTACTGGAAAGCTGGCACACCAGCTCCAGAAATCCGTTCAAAATAAAGATTCCAAGAAAGCTCAATCACGGAAGATGATTTAGCAGATCTCTCATCTCAGAGTCACGCAGTCATCCAGTTCCCAACCTGCAACATCCGTGCAGTGAATTGGGGCCCAACCTGTAGATGTGAACTTTTGACTTGCATTCCTCCCTAGACTGGCAAGGTGCCTGCTTCACCTCTTGTGTTGTCTCTCTGATCCTGGGTCCCCCGGGCTGTTGCCCTGTGGTGTGGGGCTGCTGGTAGTTGCTTGTTGCAGTGCCCTGGGGTTGGGGCTGCCAGTGCCTACTTGCCACCATGTCCTGTTTGGGGGGGCGGGTCTCATCTGTCCCAGCAACAACCAGTGGCACTGCTTAGACAAGTATAAGGAAATGGAGGAGGGGGGTGTACCCAATGGACTGTGACACCACAGAGAAGGGCCTCTGTCCTGTTTAGGCAGGGTAGGGGGTGATTGACTGTTGACAATTCCTCTTCCCAACCATGAGCTTGGCTTGCGTTTACCTGCACTGTTAAACAATCTTAAGTGTTACATGGGGCCTGGGGGATTTCTTATGTCCCCTCTCATGGTATTGCTGGAGATCACAGGAGAATAGTAAGTGGGGGATGATGGATTGGGGGCTAGAGCAACCTGGTGCCATGGCCTGCACCCCCCTAAACTCATCTGAAGTCCCCTGTTCCTTCTTACTACCTTTGAAAGCAGACCATTTCCTGTTTAGAAAGGCAGAAACCTAAGGAGGGTGAGGATATGGCTGACAGTATATGGGTGTCATGGGTCCAGGGGGTCCTATGATCCCTCATGGCAGCAGCTGTGGGTGCTGGGTCCCAGTTCTCTGTTCTGGGGTGGGATGGGGGCAGCCTGGTGATCCTGTTGCCTCGGGGGGCAGCATGAGAGACGTGGGGCCTCAGTTGGGAGGAACTTTGTTGGCATCTATGGGCCTATGTGGACATGGCAGTGAGGATTGCCTTTTTGATGAGGTGGACATTATTTTGCAGGTTAGCAGACTTCAGCAAACTCTGCAAGGGTGGCTTGTAGACCTGCCATCATGGGAGATGGCTTCCTTGCTGGGAGTGATGAGGTTAATCAAGACTGTACACTGGAATCCCTGAACGCAGGCCTTGGATGATGAATAGGGTATACAGGCCTGTACAAGCCTCATCAGATACTATGGATGCACTTTAACTCATATGGACTATGAAACTGGATAATGTTGTGGGGGGCTGTACCTACATGACAGGCTGCATGAAGATACTTAGCTGTAGGTAGGCATATGATATTTATTCTATTGGGGCACAGTCTGCCCAGAAAGTACCACCTTCATCTCCCCAAATGGGATGGCCGCTATAATGACTGCTGGGTGTTCTAGCACTCTGTATAATCTGCCATCTCCTACGGATTCACTCCTTGGGAAATCTTTCACTGTAGGATTTCCCTGTATCCTGCAGAAGGGTTCTGCAGAGGAACTGGAACCATGCTACTCTCTGAAAGGAGTCGAATTGGGGATTCATGAGCGAGGATGCTTCAGTTAATTATATAGCCCCTGTCCACCTGAAATGCTTCATAAAAATGCAAACTTTTTTTTTTGGTTTGGTGGTGGGGGGCGGGCGGGGCTATCTTTTCTACCTACTTTACCCTACCGGTACACTATGGGAGGCCCTCTCATGGAAGCATTTCTTCCAAGCAGCCTCCATCAGTTGCCACAGGGCCAGAATTCTGTGCCTCAACCTTGGAAGCCTAGTTGCCAAAAGTCGTTTTGCCAACATTTGGGATAGTTAGTGTGTGTTCCACTAGTTTGACAAGATAAGAGTTGATGTGCCTGGGTCAGTTATTTAGTTTCATTTGGGCCCCTATCCTGTTAGGTAGGTTTTTAGACTCCCAGTTTTTCTAGATTTCACCTGTTAATAAGAAAAGGGATCGGTCACATGTAGATAGTGCAGCTGGTCATGGGGGTGGGGGAGGGTCCCCAGGGGGTTGGTCTCTGGTGCTAGGATGAGTAATACAAATGAACATTTCTATTCCCTGCATGTGAACGGTCTCACCATCCCTGACCCTGTGAAAAGGTTAGTAATTGTCATAAAAATCAAAAGAACAAAACTGGACATAACCTGTATGCAGGAAACTCCCCTCTCCAGGTCCAAACATGATAAATTACGTAAATGTGGAATGTCTGCATCTGTTCTTCCTCTTAAAAGGAAGGTCGAAGTAGGGGTTTCATAGGTCTATATGGGCCAAGTGGGACAGTGCCCACAACGGCTCATCAAATCTGAGAACCACCCAGTCGCCTATAATATTATTCCCTGCATTGTAATCTAATCTTTTTTTTTTTTTTTAAAAAAACCTTACTGTTGCTTCCCATGACTTCAGCTGGCAGTGGATTGCATAGACTGACCATTCTGGTTAAACCAGGAGGCTCTTTTCCCATGATTGACATACAGTATAGTACCTTATTTTTGCTGTTCCTATATATTCGCTATATTAGCGAATCACGTACTTCCAGCGAAACTTTTATGGTGAGCGGATCAGCTGATCGTCAGTCTACTAATTCAAAACGGTGCAAATGTGGGCTATGTGAAATAAAGGATCCGCAAATACAAGGTTCTATACAGTAATTCCCCCTTGAGCGGCAAACTGTGTAACCTTGTATCATAGCAACAATCCCAGGATTCCAGCCCCAGACAATCCCACAAATCGTAATTCTCAAAAGCGCTGTAAACCAGGCAGAGGTCTCCACGGAGTTGTCTATACACCAAGGGATGTAACCCAAGAATTTTAATTTTCATTGTAACTAAGGTGACTTATTGCCCTTATCTTAGTTGGCTCTAGGCTGAATTTTCTCCAGGCCACTAATTTCCAACTTGCTACAGGGAGATTAGAATTGGGCACAGAACTCCAGATGTGGTCTGACCAATGATGTATACAGTGGAAGAATGACACTCCTGTCCCTACTTTGTATATGTCTCCTTATGTTACCCAGGACAGTGTTTGCCATTTTAGCCACCGCGTGACAATGTTCTTTAAATTCAAGGTTGTTGGAAATAACTATACCGATATCTTTCTCATTGAGTCTCTCTTGAAATTTTCTTTTAGGCTATACTTATTCTTTATATTATTTCTTCTCGTATGCATTGCCATGCATTTCTCAGTGTTGAGATCGTTTATTTTCTAGGGCCCAATGTTTCAGGTGTGTCAGTGCAGCCAACAGTCTATCGGCCTCATTCTGTTTACCTGCTATTGCCCCCAGTTTTAGGTTGTCCACAATTTTTTAACCATACATCGCAAACTCGGTATTGTTGATATATATATTTCACACAGACAAGGTCCCAAAACTGACCTCTGCAGGACCCCGCTGGGAACACCTACCCATCCTGACATGTCCCCATATACTAACCCTCTGCCTTCTATCCCTGAGCCATTCCTCAATCCAATTTGCAATTCTTTTATTTAACCCAGTTTTATGTAGTACTGGAATGAGTTGCTGGTGGGAGACTTTATTGAAAGCCTTATTAAGGTCTGTATGCACCACGTCCACAGATGGTGCTCTATCCAGTGCCATACTAACATTGCTTTAAAAATCCAACATGTTTGTGTGGCATGACCTGCCTATAGTAAAACCATGCTGTGTCATGTCAGGCAGACCCTCACTTTTTAGAAAATTCTTCAATCTTCTCTTTTAGTATTCCCTCAAATACCCTCCCCAGCACAGATGATAGGCTGACTGGTCTGTCATTTTTACAGTCCTTTCTAGACCCTTTTTTAAAATAGGAACAGTTGTAGACTCCCTCCAGGAGCCAGTGACCAAACTGTTTAAAGATTATAGGAAAATTCTGGTTACAGGACCTGCAGGTTTGTCTGCCAGTTCCCTAACCACCTAGGGTGGACTCCATCCCAGATCCTGTGACTTATTTGAGTTGATGCTGCAATGTTTGGTTGTGATATCACCTACGTCTAACTCTGTCTGGATGTCATTAGTGTCATGTAGTCTCAAGGGAATGCTAACTTGCTTTGATTAAAAACTGAGCAGAAGTATTCATTAATCTATTTGTTGCTTATCCAAAATTGGGTTCCCTCTATTATCCTGCAGTGGGCCAACCTGTACCTTGTTGCCTTTATATATAGATAGAACGATTTATAGTTGTTGGATACTCTAGTGGCTAACCTCACTTCAGAATCCACCTCTGCCTTCTTTATACTAAGATGTACATTCTCTGGCAAGTCTGGCAAGAGTTTTGTATTCTTTCCAGACTTGAGCACTACCAGATTTTTTGGCCCTAGTATACATAATACTCTTTCTCCTGATTAGTTTTTTAATACTTCAATAAGCCATGGTTTGGTCTTTCTTGAATTACTGTATTTACGTCTTTCCGGGACATACTTTTCCACTATACATTCTAGATTGTCCATCAGGCTACGCCGCATTTCCTCAAGGTTGGCATTCTGAAAATCCCCATTCCAGTCCCATTCACCTAGCTCCTTTCACATTGCCTCAAAATTAGCCCTGGCAAAGCATTTTTCCTTTGTTGTCTCTGATATTCCCTTGACGTCCATAACTATAGAAAATTGAACCATTACACGGTTGCATTTTCCTAGGGGGACTGTGGTTACACAGTTATGTTGTCTCCCATATTGCTGAATTCAGATCCAGTGTATTAGTCATCCTAGTTGGTGACCACACGTACTGGTCCAGACCTAGTTTGCTTGCGCAGTCCAGGAAATCCCTTTCCTGTCTGTTCACTTCCCATGTCTCCCAGTTAATGGCGGGTATATTGAAATCCCCTAACAAAATAATATTCTCATCAGGGTCTGTATTTTTAAAAAGGTCAACCATTAGATTGTTTAAAATCTCCTCCTGAGATGGGGTCTGTACACCAACCCCAAAGTGATTTTCTTGACTTTTTGGGGGAAGACCTTTATCCAGATGTTTACAAGTTGGTCCTCACTACCCCAGTCCAGCTGATCCACAGCAATCTCTCTGAAAACGTGTATTGCTACCCCACCTCTGCATCTATTGCCTCTTTCTTTGCTATAATGTTTAAACCCCAGATATCCCTGTCCCATTCATCCTCCTAACTCCACCACATTTCTGTTAGAGCACAAATCGGAATATCTTCACGCAATAAGACATGCCCTGGCTCATTCTTCTTGTTTTTTTAAGACTCCTTGCATTTAGTAAAAAAAAAAGGCACCTCCAAACCTCTTTATTGGGCCCCCAGGTTATCACCAGTTAGTTTAAAGCATTATCGATTGCATTCTTCATCCTAGCACTCGGTATTTGAGAACCTTGTCTGTTCAGATGCAGACCATCTCTACTGTACAATGCTGGATTAATGAACGTCCCCCAATAACGTAGGAAAGTGAACCTCTCTGAGTCGCCATTTTTTTAGCCAACCATTTAGTTGTAAAATTTCCCTTGTCCTGGTATTACTTAGTTTTGGGACTGGTAGAATCTCTGACACTAATAGACTGCATTCTGTGTCTTGCAGGGTTCTTGATATTAATCCCCAGAAACACTACATTTGAGGAGAAGTCTATGTGGGTGGACCTGGATGGACAGTTAGTGGCCATTGTTACAGTCCTCCTATCTGGGCAAGAAGTAATCCTGTCCAACATTAATCTGCTCCTGGCAGCAGATACACCCATGATTAGGAGGTTATTGGACCAAATAGTGTATTGCATGAGCGGTGCCTTGCGCCTGGTGTTTGATTTTAGCATCGCTCAAGATGCCAGCTGGGATTCCTTCAGCCTGCAGCCCACTCAAAAACCTACAGCACACAAGGCATTTTGACACTTGTTGCAAGATGTGGGATGGGCAGATGTTTGGCGGTTCCTTCATTCCAGACAGAGAAATTTCTCACATTACTCTGCAGTCCACGGCACATACACTAGAATTGTCAGTGTTCCACATAGACTGAATCTCTAACCTTGCTCGTGGACTTCAAAATGGACATATTTCTCTGACCACACCCCAGTCCAGAGATTCTGGAAGCTGGGCTAGGATCAGAAGAGCGCAAGATGGAAAATCAACCACTGCTACTTCAACTCCCAAGAATTACTGACATTCCTCTGAGAACAGATGGAAGAAATTCCAAGAGACTGTGCACCCTCTGCCATAGCCCGTGCAGTTTGTTGGGACACGGTTCCTGCAACAGGTGAACTAGCAAGGGGATCCCTTGGTGCTCCCTCAGATGAAGCGAGTAAAGGCTGAGCTGGATGTGCTCTGCCTGCAACAGACATCAATGACATACTTGAGGCAGAAATACTATGAAGTGGGAGCAAGGACCTCCTGAATTCAGGCCTATCAACTGCAAAAGCAACATCAACTCTCCACAACTGTCCTGGCAGTCCTACATCCTGTTACTGGGGAGCAACACACCCAGCCAACTTTCAGACTTAAGAGGACCTCTACATCTGAGGACACCACCTCCACTGAACAGATGGAGGCCTTTCTTTCTCACCTTATCCTCCCCTCACTTGAACAGGAACAGGGGGATAGGCTATTCACACTCATCATGGTGGAAGAATTGGTTGGGGGGGGGACGCAAAAAGCCTCAGAACCAGATAATTAGTAGATTATTATTAGGTTACAAAAGACTACACTTTGGCTCAGTTGCTGGAGCTATGAATTGGGGGGGGGGGGTGTCGTCGAGGCACAGGTCAGGAAGCATAGGGAAAACCAGGAGCAGTTGTAGAATTCACCAAAAATATTTATTTCTAGGGACATGGATATGTTGTTCATCCACACTCATTGGCAGTATCCTTGCCGCTTTAAATCTTGCCGGAAGGTCTTCAAGCTTGCTCCTCCCACCCACCCGGGTGGTATAACTCTCGGCTCCGCCCCATGACGCCAGATCTTCCTTACCGCTTGGAAGCTCAGGTTCCCTCCTTAACGCTCTGCGTTTGCGACTGGTTCCTATTTCTCCGTTTGCGGATTTAAAAATAAAAATTTGCAAAAAGACTTCAGTCTTCGATCCCTCGCGGCTGCGATGGACAAATCGACTCCCGGATTTCGGAGATGCCCATGCGGGCAGAAGATGTCTCGGACGGATCCACACTCCACGTGTGTCTACTGCTTAGGCCTTGAGCACGACCCGCAGGCTTGCGACCTGTGCTCATCTTTCTCGGCCTACGTCCTCGAAGACCGTGCTGCCCGATTGCAACTGGGCCGTCCCGAGAAGCGTTTCCCTCCGGTGAAGTCCAAGGAGGCCCGGTTGGCGGTGTCCGCGCGGCGGGCTCCGGCGGATCAGCTCGAGCGGATGGTCGCCTCGAAGAGGAGGGCGCGCGGGTCAGATCTTCCTCGGCCGCGCATTTATCCCGCCTCTCTGGGTTCTTCCTACCGCTTCTTTTAAGGAGCTTTGTCTGTCCCTCTCCACTAAAGGAGAAGGGCTCGTCTGCTGGACCTTTTCTCGGTCCAAAAGAGGGACAGGGTAAGTCCTCCGTCGACGCTTTGGGAGCGGGAAAGGTCCTCTCCCGGGCCGTCGTCCGTGGCTTGATCGACCGCTCGGCTCGGCCACTGGCCTCACGGTGTCCCGTCAGGTCAGTTGACCGAGACTCCACCTGATGAAGTCGAGATTTTTCTCGACCCATTGGACGGGCTGTCGCCTTTAGCAGCCGAGATTCCCCTCTCCCCGGTTCCCCCGGGAGGAGTTGAGGATCCCGTGGGCTCGCCTGTGCCTCCGGTTCCGGAGCCCTCGGATGGACCTTCCGAGCCGAAGGGAGTGCCGGTTCCGGCCGACACCTCCCCGCACCGACCTGGAAATTCCGGGACTCTCGGTCTCGGACCTCTTCGCGGTCCAGCCGATCCCACCGTCATAGGCGGTCTCGGTCTCGGCACCGCGGTAAGCGGCGTCGCCGCTCGTCCTCGTCCTCCTCCTCGGATGAGGGGAGGCTTCGGCGTAAATTACGTCGACGGTACGAGGACCTTATGTTGCAACAGCTCCTCCTGGCCGGGAATAAGCCGACTCCGGCGCCTTCCCGCCATTAAGTAACTGTCACCGGGCGGCCGACACAACCCCTCGACTTATCCGAGGGCCTATACCAGGCGGTTGTTCGGCCAAAACCAGCTGCTCCACCGATTCGGTGGAACCTCCGCCTCACAGCCACCAATTGGGGCTCCGACCAGGATTCTTGGTCGCTAAGGGTCTACCCATCGGCTGTCAGTTACCCTCACTCCCGACCCGACCTCGGCAGGTGAAGGGTGGCTCAGGCCAGAGGCAGCTCTTCGAGGACTCTTCCGAGTCGAAGATGATTCCTCCTTTTCTCCAAGCGACTGGACTTGGAGTCTTCAGGAGGTCAGTCAATGGACGATAGCCCGTCGTCCTTCCTAGGACTGCTTCGGCTCATCTCGAGTCTACCGGGATGGAGCTCGAACCCGTTCCAAACGGGCCAGGTATCCCTCGGAGATTCTGGACCGAGGGATTCTCCGACGGAGGCCTTTCCGTGGCGAGGCCATAGTGGGTCCGCACTGGAACTTTGGCAGCGCCCTGCTTCCTGCCCTGCGCCGGCCAGGATGGCCAGGAAGTATCACGGTCCCACCGGTTCCTTGTCCGGTTTTGAACACCCCTGCTGAGGGTTGGTTACCGACAGCGTTTTCCGGCGCGCCGGCAACGCCAGGGATGTGGACAAACCTCCTGACAAGGAGTCCAAGAAATTGGACTATGTCGGGCGAAAAGTCTACGCTGCGTCCTCTCTCGGCCTTCGTCAGGCCAGTTCGGCCGTCCTCATGGCACATTTTTCTCATGCCCTGTTGGGCTCCTGGATGAGGTCATCTCTCATCTTCCCGCCGATCTGCAGACTACGGTTAAGCAGGTGCGGGACCAGGGCAGGGTAGTGCCAAACAGCAGCTCCAGACTGCTTTGGATGTAGGGGACTCATGTGCCAGATCGGTGGCGGCCGCAGTGGCTATGCGTCGGCGGGCTTGGCTGAGGATATCCACCTTTACTTCGGATACCCAGCACAAGTTGGCGGATGTTCCCTTTTTGGGGACTGACCTCTTCGGCCCTGGGGTGGAAGGTCACCTGCAGAGGATCGAGAAGTCCAATGCCACCTTGGACTCGGTCTCTTCCGCTCAGAAGGACAAAGGCCGCAAACCACAGCCTAAGCCCTTTCGTCCTTCTGTGCCCCCGGCGCGCCCGGCCCAGCAACGTCAGGGCCAGCAGGCTCGGCCTTGGCATCCCAAACCCAAGCCGCCGGCTTCCTCTAACAGGAGGCAGGGAGGAAAGGGCCCAGGAGGTCCCTCGGCCGGTCCCTCCTCCAAGCCTGCCCAGTGGCGGGCTGAGGGTGTCGCCCCATCCCGTCACCCTTACCCCTGGGTCCCCGTGGGAGGCAGCTCCGCACTCTCCTGTTCCGCCTGGTCCGCTGTTACCACGGGACAGGTGGGTCTTGGAGGTGGTGGGAAGAGGCCTGCCTCTGGAATTCGAGCAGGCACCACCCTTCAGAGCCGTCGCCCCTCGGGGGGCTTCGGGATCCCCAGCCTCACTGGCGGCTCGAGCCGACATCACTCTCCTCCTCCAGAAGGAGGTGGTAAGAGAGGTGGTGGACCCTCCTTCAGACCCAGGGTTTGTGTCCAGGTACTTCCTGGTTCCGAACGGACGGGGCTGGCGCCCATTCTCACCTACACGACCTAAACAAGTTCCTAAGGTCTCGAACCTTCAGGATGGTCCTCTGGCTCAGATAATACCATCCTTGGAACGCGCAGGTTCTGCTCTCTGGACTTGCAGGGACGCTCACGTCCCTATCCGTCCGTCTCACCAGAGATTCCTTCGCTCGAGCGGAAGGATCTCTCTTCGAGTTCCAGCCATGCCCTTCGGCTTGTCTCCAGCTCCCAGGGTCTTCACCAAATGCATGGCAGTGGTGACAGCATTCCGCTGCGCCGAGGGTCCGGTGTACCCTTACCTGGACGACTGGCTGATAGCAGCTCCTCCAGGAAGGAGGCGGAGTGGTCCAGAGATCTGGCCCTCCAGGTCTGCTCTCAACTGGGCCTCCTTATCAGCGAGGCCAAGTCGGAACTCGAGCGAAGCAGGTATTCTATTCATCGGGCGCAGCTCGACTCTTCTCGAGCCAGAGCGCCCCAGCGGACAGGGCCGAGGTTCTTTCCTCCTTTGCCCGATCATTTCTGGTTGGGCAATTGCGCCCTGCCCGGGACTTCCTGCGCCTCCTGGGTCTCATGGCGGCCTGTACCAGCGTGGTCCGTTGGGCCCGCTGGAACATGCGTCCCCTTCAGTGGGGACTGGCCAGCCAGTGGTCACAACGCTGCGATCCCTTGGACCAGCTTGTGTCGGTGACACAGGGGATGTGGAACGCTCTCCAGTGGTGGACCGTTCCAGATCATTTGCAGGAGGGCATCCCGTTCGTCCGCCCCGAGCCGACGGTCTCTCTGTCGACCGATGCCTCTCTGATGGGTTGGGGTGCCCATCTGGGGGAACACCGGGCTCATGGCCTCTGGTCCCCGCGGGAGTCCCGATGCCACATCAACCTGCTGGAGCTCCGAGCGGTCCGCCTAGCTCTTACCGCCTTTGCTCCGTTCCTCCGGGGTCAAGTGGTCCGAGTCCAGACGGACAATACCACGACCATGTACTATCTAAACCGCCAGGGCGGGACGCGCTCCATGCTTCTATGCAAGGAAGCTCTCCGCATTTGGTCACTCGTGCGCAGCCTGGAGGCGGATCTCCTAGCCATTCACGTGGCAGGAGCCTCCAACACCCTGGCCGATGCCCTGAGCCGGATAGGGGCTGCATCCCACGAGTGGTCTCTCCTGCCGGAGGTAGTACAGCATCTGTTCTCCCTTTGGGGCACACCTCAGGTGGACCTGTTTGCCTCCATGGAGAACGCGAAGCTGAGTCTGTTCCATGCCCGCCCCCCTCAGCAGGGCTCGCTGCAGGGGGATGCCTTCTCGAGGCAATGGACCCCGGGCCTCTTTTACGCCTTTCCCCCATTTCCCTTGATCCACAAGGTGCTTCTCAAGGCGAGGAGGGACAAGGCGCAGGTGATTCTGATAGCCCCAGACTGGCCTCGCCAGTTCTGGTACCCAGATCTCCTCAGTCTCAGCTCCAGGACTCCGCGGCAGCTTCCAGCTCGCCCGGACCTGCTCTCAGTCAATCAGGGGAAGGTGTTCCATCCGGACCTTCAATCCCTGCACCTGACGGCCTGGTTCCTGAGCGGCTAGAGTTCCAGGCCTTGGGTCTTCCGACGAGGTCCTCAATGTAGTTGAGGCGTCCCGTAAGGAGTCGACCAGAAAATGCTATGCCTTCAAATGGAAAAGGTTTTCCATTTGGTGTCAGGGCAAGGGCTTGGACCCTTCCTCCTGTTCCTTGGCAAGCATCTTGGACTATTTATGGTCCCTTTCTAGTCAAGGGCTTAGTCGACGACCCTAAGGGTGCACCTGGCAGCCATCTCTGCTTACGGGCGGGCCGGGAAGCAGTCGGTGGCGCAGGAGAAGGTGGTCTCGGCTTTTTTCAAAGGCCTTGATCACATTTCCCTCCAGTCGGGAACCCCACCTCCGTGGGATCTACTGCTGGTACTGGCAAAGCTCATGGGCAAGCCATTCAACCTATGCACAGGTGTGCTCTCCTCACCTGTCGTGGAAGACCGCCTTCTTGGTGGCTATCACGTCAGCCAGAAGGATGGGAGAGCTCCAGGCGCTTTCCATCGAGTCTCCTTACCTGGTCTTCCACAGGGACAAGGTTGTCCTGCGCCCCACCCAAATTCCTTCCGAAGGTGGTGTCGGAGTTTCACCTTAACCAGGTGTTGACTCTGCGGTGTTCTACCCCAATCACACCTCGGAGGCCGAATATAGGCTCCATACTCTGGACCCTAGAAGGGCGCCGCTATTATAAGGAGCGACGGCTGAAATTGGGAGAGGTTCGCCAGCTGTTTGTCACCTGCCGCTGAAGCCGATCTGGCAGACCTGCAGCCAAGCGGACGATAAGCAGGTGGGTAACCTCCTGCATAGATCTCTGCTATAAGTTAGCGGGCATGGAGCCTCCCAGAGGATAAGAGCTCATTCTACCCGCCATACTGCTGCAACGGTGGCTGCTTCCAGGGACGCCCTTATCCAGGAAATCTGCAGGGCTGCTACCTGGAAGTCAGCAAACACCTTCATTACCCACTACCACATCGACCTTGAGTCACGCCCGATGCTGGTTTTGGGGCCTCGGTTCTCCAGTCTCTCTTTCCCAAGTAAGTATATGGGGTGTGCGTCTTGCCTCCTCCTCCCGGAGAACTGCTAGGAGTCTGCCAATGAGTGTGGATGAACAACATATCCATGTCCCTAGAAATACAGGTTACTCACCTGTAACAGGAGTTCTAGGAATGGTATATATTGTTCATCCCTACGACTCTCCATTTCCTCCCGGCTTGACGCGCAACCTGAGCTTCCAGCGGGCCAGATCTGGCCATGGGGCGGAGCCGAGTTATACCACCCGGTGGGTGGGAGGAGCAAGCTTGAAGACCTTCCGCAAGATTTAAAGCGGCAAGGATACTGCCAATGAGTGTGGATGAACAACATATACCATTCCTAGAACTCCTGTTACAGGTGAGTAACCTGTATTTACAGTAGCAGTAACATAAAAAAAATAAACTTGTTCAGAATAACTATGTACAAAGGGGAAAAAAACAGGTTTTCCTTGAGTCTCTGTGGCCCTTTTTCTTCTAATCATTCTTGCAGTTGCAGCTTAGCTCTTAAAAGTCCTTTCAACCCCCATCCTTAGCAGGCATCCTGTTTTTTAAATATCAGGCAGGAGCTGCTAGAATACAGAGTGCTTCTTGAGTTGAGGCCCCCTTTTGCACAGCTTTTGCAAAAGGCTTAAAGATTTGCACTAAGGTAACCTCTAGTTTCCAACAGCTTTTTGCAGTCATCTCAAATTATAAATATATACATTTCAGCAGTAACACTATATACTTTTTAAACAAGAGATCCCAACATCAGTTACATTTCCACATATTGATTTGCATGTATTTTTGTATTGGCAGCTATGCAAGGGAGGAAAAACAGCTAGCAAGGGAGGGCTGAGAGTCGTTGAGAGGCAAAGAACTGTGAGCCTGTTGGGTTGATAAGTCCGAAGTCTCACAGGAAAATTTGGTTGCGCAACCAGACAGAGAAGAAACAGAAAAGGACAGAATACAGATCCTTGCATTTAAACACTTTCTCCATGCCGGCCCGGTGGCCCTGAGGGTTGAGGCGCTGGACGCCACAACTTATGCCACGCTGGCGACCTAGGTTCGGGAACGGACTCGGGGACGCCGGGGGCTGACAGGGGAAGGAGAGGCTTGAGCGTCCGTAGGGACTACTCTCCACTCCTGGAGTGGGTAGTGGGCTGGCGTTGCTCTGCAGTGGCCTCTGGTGGAGACCAGGAGCACTTCAGAAGGCGACGCATGGGGAGCAGTACAGAAAAGCGGAAATCCGCTTTGCAACTGACCAGATGACGGCCACCGGTCCTGCATTGCTGCCGATGCCCTGAAGGAGTCCCTCCACTTTAGCAGCACCCTGGGGCCAAGTATGTGCTCGTTGTCTGGCCCCCCGTGACTTTTGTCTGCCCCCCCCCATGCCTTCCCCCTTGGAGGAGGGGGACCCGCCTGGCGAAGGGTTGCATCCGTGTTAACCCAGGGGTGGCTGCGATATGAACCTGGAGGGCTCTGGATGGGACAGGTGGAGTGGATCAGGACCTAGGCAGCCTGAAGGAGTGGTGGGTCGCGAGGCACGAGGAGAGAAAAGAAATGATACAAAAAAAAAAAATTCTCCATAACAACTGGGACAGGGTCCTATTCCATCCTGTCACGGGGGATTCTCCACCCTTTTGGTTATATGTGGCTATATCATTGATCCAAAACCAGGGGAAATACCCACTTCATTGCACCTCCCATCACCCAGTATCAGTACTTCATGCCAAATACCAGTTTTCTCATGGCGTTAATGACCAGAAGAGTGAACAGATTACTACCAGAGGTTATAAGATAAAACCAGATGGGGGGGTTGTACGAAACCATACTAGTACAGATAAGACAAACCCTTTATGTAGTGCACCAGATGGGCAGATCATCACACCCCCCTCAGCACATAGACATAGACACATAGAATATGACAGATAAGGACCGCTTGGCCCACCTAGTCTGCCCATTTCCCTACCTGATGGATAAGCTGCAGATTCTAGTTGATCAATAGCTTACTTCCCCCTACCACCCCCCCCACTAGAATTGCCTTATGCCTGTCCCATTCATTCTTGAATTCTCCCACTGTTCCTGACTCCACAGCCTCCTCAGGAAGGCTGTTCCATGCATCCACAACACTCTCTGTGAAAAAATACTTTCTAACATTGCCGCTGAGCCGTCCCCCCCTCTATCTTCAAATTGTGCCCCTTGTTCTTGCACATCTCTTCTTCTGAAAGATATTACCCTCTTGTACTTTAATTCCCTTGAGATACTTGAAAGTTTCTATCATGTCCCCCCTCTCCCTCCTTTCCTCAAGGGTATACATATTAAGCTACTTTAGTCTCTCCTCGTATATAGAAACGAAAGCACTTCTGAGCTCAGATTCAGAGAAGGTATTTGACTGGGTGTTTGGGCCATTCCTGTGCTGGGATATCTGGGTTTTCCAGTTCACTTCATCCAGTTTCTGCAGACACTCTGTACTTCAACCCAAGTAAGGGTGAATGGGCATCATTCCCTGGAATTCAGATTGCACAGGAGCACCTGGACGGTTGCCAGATGTCACTGCTGCTGTTTGCTGCATGTATCAAGCCACTAATGCAGGCTATCACAGAGTCACCAATCATCATTGGTGTTCGACTAGGTGGGGAGGAACATTGTGTGACCTTGTATGTGGACAACGGTGTTGCTCTGTGTTCAAGATCCATAACAGACCCTTCCAGAGGTGTTCCAGCTCCTCAAGTCCTTTGGCAAAATTATCCAGCTACAAGCTTAATACCACCAAGACAGACGCACTGACCTTCAGTTGTGTCCCATCACAACACACAAGGGCACTCTTACCCCTTTGCTGGGACCTGAAAAGGTTAAAATATCCACGTGTTCATCAGGCCCACTCCCACACCTTGGTCTATGATAACTACGCCCTTTAACTGTACAGATGCAACAGGACTTCCCAAAGATAGGATTCCCTCTCTTTGCGCATCATGTCATCCCACCGACTCCATGAGAATGGGCACCTTGCCACAGGCCATGTACCTTTTCCAAAATATCACTGAACCTGCCACAGGTTAATTGGAGGAGTTGGAGCTGAGAGATATCCCATTTGTGTTTGGGAAGGGCAGCACCTGAGAATCGAGCAGCGTATCGTGACTCTTCCACGACACTCTGGAGAATTCGCTTTGGCAAACTTGAAGCTATACTTTTGGGCTACACACCTGCAGTTTCCCCTGTATATATGTACGTCGGTGGTGTTGGTAGACACTGGCAGGAAGAGCGGGATGTTAGGGTGTATTAGTAGGGGTATCACAAGTCGTAAGAGGGAGGTAATAATCCCTCTTTACAAGACACTGGTTAGGCTCCATCTGGAGTACTGCGTGCAGTACTGGAGGCCACACCTTTACAAGGACATTAACCAAATTGAGGCAGTCCAGAGAAGGGCAACCAAAATGGTGCAGGGACTGCATCAGAAGACATACGAGGACAGATTAACTGAGCTCAATATGTATACCCTCGAGCAAAGGAGGGAGAGAGGTGACATGATCGAAACATTCAAACACCTTAAGGGCATTAACAAGGTGAGAGTCCAACATGTTTAAATATAAGAAAAATAGCAGGACAAGAGGACACAGCATGAGATTAGAGGGAGGCCGATTAAGGGGGAATGTGAGGAAATTCCTTTTCACAGAAAGAGTGGTGGATGCATGGAACAGCCTACCTCAGGAAGTGGTGGCTATGAATACAGTGCACGGCTTCAAACAGGCATGGGATAGGCATAAGGGAGCAATACAGATAAGTATGAATAGATAGACCACTGACAGAGCAAAGGCCGATGGCACATTTATAAGGTAGAAAAAGAAATAGGCAGACTGGATGGGCCTTGCAGTCCTTATCTGCCATTAACCTCTGTTTCTGTGCCCGGGAGGCGCATACCTGTACTGTACCATACTGCTCCACCACTCCTTGAGTAGTCACTCAGAATCTGTGGCTTGGGGCACAACTGCAGGTTTGTGTGAAAATGAGAAAACAATTGTATCTTACCTCCTTCTTATCCCTGCTGTGTTCTCTACTGCTGCTGGATAACATTCCACTTCCTTGGCTGGACCCTGGTTACTGCTGCTGCTGCCCTGGTAGGCTCCCACCTTGGCCCACTCACTAAATCCAGTGGTATACTTATCCGTAATACCTGCACTTCACCCCCCACACACACACACACACACACACACACACACACACACACTCTCACACCTCTCAGCCCTAAACTCTTGGGTCCATGCATGGCCTGTCTCTCCCTGACTTTTTCAGGTATACACACCAGCTTCAAATCATCCCTATCTCCAGTTACTTCTACTGTTCTCTTGATGTCACCAATCGCCTCACCCACCTGGTTTTCTGTCTAACACTATTTTCTCCAATTGCTGGTTGTCTGGTGACTGCATCCATTGTTAATACCATTGTAAATATGATTATGTACTACTGTAATGCTTTCACATACTTCTGTAATTCTACCATTGTAAAAAACAATGTACATACTTTGTATTGCCGTTTCTCTTTACTATTATCTGTTTTTGCCTTCCAACACTGGATGTTTATGAAAGCGGGCATTCTGAGGACGTAGATATGTTGTTCATCCACACTTCTTGGCACTGTCCCTTTCCCCCCTTTAAATCTGCTGGAAGGTCTTCAAGCTGGCTCCTCCCACCCACCCAGGTGGTATAACGCTCGGCTCTGCTCCATGACTCCAGATCTTCCTTTCCGCTTGAAGATTCAGGTTGCCTCCTTCGTGCTCTTGCATTCTGTAGGCCCTGGCTTCTCAACCTTCGGTTATTCTGAAAATTCTACTTACTCGCGTTAGTGATTACAACTGTTGCTTCTCGATTATGGAAGAAAAGTCTTCTCCCTGGATTTCGCCGGTGCCGCCAGATGATGTCGCATATGGACCCGCATACCGCGTGAGTCTACTGTCTTGGTGTCTGCCATGACACCATGACCTGCAAGTTCTGCCTCGCTTTTCAGCCTAATGTCCTAGACGACTGTCTCGCATGTCTTAAATTGGACAGGCCCAAAAAACTGAACCCGCCGGTGAAATCCAAGAAGGCCCAGTGGGTGGTGGCTGTGGGATCCGCCGAGCAGTTGGAGTGCTTGCAGGCCTTTGAGGAGGAAGCAGCTCACTCTGTGGAATCTTCCTCTCTGGGCTTTTTCATTCCACTCAACTTGGACTCCACTTTCTTGGGTTCCTTCTGAGAGTTGTGCCACTCTCTCCTGACTAAGGGTGAGAGTCCTGCAGGCACGTTGTACTCTCATTCCCGTAAGCGGGAGAGGGACACGGGACCGTCTTCATCTCGACAGATGCTCTTGGGATCCCAGTCCCAGGAGCTGGCCATTTGAACCTTGGTCGAGATTGCCTCTTTGGCCCAATGGCAGAGCGAGAAGCCAGTGGCCAGTCAACCGAAGTTTCGATCGATGAAGTTGAGATTGTTCTTGACCCGATCGACCCATTGTCGCTGACTCCAGTCGCTGACTCTCTCAATCTGTCTCCAGTCCTTTCCTTCCCGATGAGGAGACCCAACCCGCTGGGAAACCTGCCAAGGAAGTGGTGCCTGACCCCCCCCGGAAGTCTCCGGTTTTACCGGCGTCTCCCAAGCGACTGAGTCGACCTGCCTGATCTCGATCGAGGTCGGACCCCATCAACTGACAGGCCGAGGAAGGCACACCAGCGTGCCAGAAAGAGGCAATGCCACCAGTAGTCCTCATCCTCCTCGGATGAGGAGAGGTTTCGGCGGAAACTCAGTCGATGCTACGAGGACCTCATGTGGCAGCAGCTGATTTTGTCCAGGCATAAGCCGATCCCAGTTCCTACCCCAGCCATTACTTGGCTTCCTAGGCCGAAGCCAACTCCTCAGGAACCAGTAGTCGGTTTCCCCCACCCTCAGAGCTGGCTAAACCCCTTCTGGTTTGGCCTAAGCCAGTCTCTCCACCGATTTGTGGTGGAACCAGTGCCTAAGCAGCCCGTGGGAGGGGCTCCTTCTAAGGAAGCTTGGTCGGACACCGGGCTCCCCCGACGTCTTTCGGACACTCTCACCCCCGACCACCCTAGGCGGGTCGAGGATGATCTGGGCGGTCGACCGCTGTATCTGGATACTTCAGACTCAGATGATACTGGCCTCCATTCTCATCCACGGGATGACGAGTTGGCTGGTGATTTAGCGACGGAGGAAGGCCCTTCATCCTTTCAGGGCATTCTCTGTCTCATCTCTTGAGTCCACAGGGATGCCCCTGGAACCTATCCAGAAAAAGGCAGAGTACCCTCTCACAGATATCCTCGAGAGGGGATACCCCAACGGAAGCCTTTCCTGTGGCTGAAGCCATCGTTGGCCCAGCCCTCGAACTTTGGCAGCACCCTGCCTCCTGTCCAGCTCCATCTGCCCGGATGGCCTGCAGTGTGCGGTGCTCATGGGGTCCCTAGCGGGGTTCATGAAGCAACCTTCGGCCAAGAGTCTTGTGCCTGCCTCTGTGTTCAGACGTACAGGCAGTTATGCTGATACTGACAGACCTCCGGAGAAGGAGTCCCAAGAAATTGGATCACTCTGCCCGGAAGGCCTGTGTGGCCTCTTCCTTAGTCCTCAGTCAGGCAAGCTCGGCCTTTGTCATTGCACATGTCTCCGGACTTGCAGACCGCGGTCAAACAGGTCCAGGACCAAGGCCGTGCCGATAAGCAGCAGCTCCAGACGGCCTTGGACAGTGGGGACTCATGTACCCGTTTGTTGGAAGCCACAGTTACCTCCTGCCGCAGGGCTTGGCTGAGGCTCTCCTCCGTCCCAGTGGATACCCAGCACAAACTGGCTGATGTGCCTTTCCTGGACACTCATCTCTTCGGCCCAGGTGTGGCCGGTCATATTCAGCGCATCGAGCAGTCCAGTGCCACCTTGGACGCCACTTCCACTCAGAGGAGTTCTGGTCCCAAGAAGCAGCAGAAGAAAATGAAGCCTTTTCGGCATTCTTCCCCTGCAGCCCAGCAGCCCTCTTTTCAGGGAGGTCGGCAGCATCAGTAGGCTTAGGCTTGGCGCCCCCGCCTCAAGCCTGTACCCACCAGGCCTGTAAAGGAGGTCGGGGTTCAGGCCCTGGACCCTCTTCCTCCAAGCCTGCCCAGTGATAGGATAGGGGTTGCCACCCTTATTCCCATCATGCCAGTTCTGGGTCCTCCCATGGGGGTCCGTCTCCACCATTTTCCTTCAGCCTGGTCCACTGTTATCATGGACAGGTGGTCTTAGAAGTGGTCGGCCAGGGTCTGCCTCTGGAATTCGAGCAGTACCCTCCAAGCCAAGCCTCACAGGAGGAGAGAGTATCTGACCACACTCATTCGGCTCTCCGAGACGACATAGCTCAGCTCCTCCTCAAGGAGGCAGTAGCTCAAGTGGCAGATCCTCCACCAGACCTAGGGTTCTTTTCCAGGTACTTCCTGGTTCTGAAGCGGACCGGGGGCTGGTGCCCCATTCTAGATCTGCATGACCTGAATCAGTATCTCAGGCCACGCACCTTCAGGATGGTAACTCTGTCCCAGATCATACCGTCCCTGGAGCAAAGCATGTGGTTCTGCTCACTGTATCTCCAGGACATGTTCTTTCACGTCCCAATCCATCCGTCCCACCAGAGGTTCCTCCGCTTCAGAGCAGAGGGAACCCTATTTGAGTTTCGAGCCATGCCATTCGGCCTTTCATCGGCCACATGGGTCTTCACCAAATGCATTGCAGTGGTGGCAGCCCACCTCAGGCGTCTGGTGTGGAGGGGGGTCAGAATATACCCCCTACCTCAACGATTGGCTCTTAGCAGGTTCCACCCAACAGGAGGTGGAGAGGTCCAAGGACCTGGCCCTCCAGACCTGCTCCCAACTTGGCCTCTTGATCAGCGAGGCCAAGTCTGAACTCGTGCCTTCTTAGATGATGTTTCATCGAGGCAGAGCTTGACTCTCACCGAGCCAGAGCCCGGCTCCCTGCGGACAGGGCAGAGGTTATCTCCTCCTTTGCCTGATCATTTCTGGTTGGGCAGTTGTGCCCTGCCCGGGACTTTCTGCGCCTTCTGGGTTTCATGGTGGCCTGCACATCCATGGTCCGTTGGGCCTCGTGGCGTATGCGCCCCCTTTAATGGGAGCTGGCCACCCAGTGGACTCAACGCCTAGGTCATTTCGACCAGCTGATCACTCTGACCCAGAAGATGTGGGACGCTCTCCAGTGGTGGACCGTCCTAGACTGGTTGCAGGAAGGGATCCCATTTGTTCGCCCTGAGCAGACGGTCATCCTCACGACCGATGCGCCTCTCATGGGCTGGGGAGCCCACATGGGGAACAACAGGGACCACGGGTTCTGGACCCCCGAGGAGTCCCGTTACCACATCAACCTGTTGGAGCTCAGAGAGGTCAGACTGGCGCTGTCAGCGTTCACTCCTCAGCTTCAGGGTCAAGTGGTTCAAGTCCAGACGGACAACACAACAACCATGTACAGCCTCAACAAGCAGGGAGGCACGCACTCCTGTCTGCTGTGCAGGGAAGCGCTCCACATCTGGACACTCGTGAGCCGACTGGAGGCATATCTCCTAGCCATCCATGTGGCAGGAGCCTCAAATCAACTGGCGGATGCTCTCAGCCACATAGTTGAGATATCCCATGAGTGATCTCTCCATCCAGAGGTAGTTCACAGCCTGTTCTCCCACTGGGGCAAACTGATGGTGGACCTGTTTGCCTCCAGGGAAAACATCAAGCTGAGGCTGTTTCATGCCAGCCTCCCTCAGCAGGGCTCACTGCAGGGGCATGCCTTCTCGAGGCCATGGACCCCAGGCCTCTTCTACGCCTTCCCTCCATTTCTCTTGATCCACAGGGTGCTCCTCAAGGTGAGGAGGGACAAGGCACAGGTGATCCTGGTTGTCCCAGACTGGCCACACCAGTTCTGATATCCAGATTTCCTCCGTCTCAGCAACAGGCCCCCGGGGTGGCTTCCAGCATGCCCAGACCTGATCTCAGTCAATCAGGGGAAGGTTCTCCACCCGGACCTTCAGTCCCTGCACCTGACAGCCTGGTACCTGAGCGGCTAGAGTTCCAGGCTTTGGGTCTCTCCGAGGATGTACTCACGGTAGTGGAAACATCCAGGAAGGAGTTGACCAGAAAGTGTTATGCCTTCAAGTGGAAAAGGTTTTCCATTTGGTGTTGGGGCAAGGGCCTGCACCCTCTGTCCTGCCCAGTGGCTAACATTCTAGACTACCTTTGGTCACTCTCCAAAGGAGGTCTTCGACCCTTAGGGTGCACCTGGCAGCCATCTCTGCTTACCGGGCATGGGCCGGTCAGCAGACGTTGGCACATGAGACAGTGGTCGGGCGCTTTTTCATAGGTCTGGATCACATATCCCCTCCGGTGCGTGAACTTCCACCTCCGTGGGATCTATTGTTGGTCTTGGCACATCTCATGGGCAAGCCATTCGAACCAATGCACAAGTGTGAGTTGTCACACTTGTGGAAGACGGCCTTCCTGGTGGCTATCACGTCTGCCAGAAAGACAGGGGAACTCCAGGTGCTCTTGGTGGACTCCCCTTATCTGGTCTTCCAGAGGGACAAGGTTGTCTTGTGCCCCACCTGAAATTCCTTCTGAAGGTGATGTCAGAGTTTCACCTTAACCAGGTGTTGACTCTGCCGGTGTACTACTCTAGTTACACTTCAGAGGCAGAGTACAGGCTCCATATTTTGGACCCGAGACAAGCTCTCTCCTATTATAAGGAGAGGGGGGCGGAAATTTGGGGAGAGGTTCGACAGCTATTTGTCACCTATGCTGAAGCCGCTTCTGGCAGACCTGCAGCAAAGTGGATGATGGCAAGATGGATTTCATCTTGCATAAGTCTATGCTACGAGTTGGAGGGCAAGGGGCATCCCAGAGGGACAAGAGCTCATTCCACCCGCCATACCACTGCATCAGTGGTTGCTTCCAGGGACATCCCCATACAGGAAATCTGTCGGGCTACTACCTGGAAGTCGGCAAGCACCTTCATCATCCATTATCACATCGACCTTGAGTCACGCTGGGATACTGGTTTTGGGGTCTCAGTTCTCCAATCTCTGCTCCCCAAGTAAGTATTGAGGGGGTGTGCGCCTTGCCTCCCTCCTCCCAGAAAACATCTAGGAGTCTGACAAGAATTGTGGATGAACAACATATCCATGTCCCTAGGAAAAATAGGTTACTCACCTGTAACAGAAGATCTTCCACGGAATGGTCTCTTGCAGTAAGTCATTACTTCTGGGAGTTCCCCCTAGGTGGCGCTCTCACATGGCAGTTTTCTCCAGCAGTCTCTGCACCAGGGACCACCCACATGACCTCACTTCCTGGGCTGTGCCTATAAAAGTGGGTGGTCCCTGGTAGTTTGCACTCATTTTCTCGCCAGCTTCAGCTCTCACAGCAGCTAGAATACTCTCCTGCTAAGTAATCTACAACATGGATTGAACCCACAGCTTGGGGTGCCTGGGCTTAATACATGGCACCATATGCCTATACTCAAACAAGAGTTTTAAGGATGGATGACTCGAGCTCTATTAACAGGCTCCGACAACACTGAGTCCTTTTCAAGAAGCATCTGAGTGGAAGACATACCTTCACCATAAATCCTGCCTGACCACCTTTCAACAGTCATGTATGCTAAAACATATATTGTCAAGGAGATTTTCTTCGTTGACAGAAGACAAATATCCCGTTGATGGCAGGCATTTCTACAACATCTTCATCACAGAACAGACTACAGAGGCTTTCACTATATTCCCATCGACGGATGCATAATCCCTGTCGATGGAGGCCTCCTACATATCTCTCGACGGGATGTTCATTCCCAGTCGATGGAGGCCTCCTGCATGATTTTCATTGATGGAATATTCATCCACTGTCGACGGAGGCCCCCTTCATGATTCTCATTGACGGACCACTCCTACCCCGTCGATGGAGGCCTCCTACATACGTCTCGTCGACGGGGGTTCATTCCCCATCGGCAGTGGCCTCCTACATATTTCTTGTCGACAGGAGGTTAATTCCCCATCAACGGAGGCCTCCTGCATATTTCTCGTCGACGGGAGGTTCATCCCCCTTCGGAGACCTCCTGCATACTTCTTGTCGACGAGAGTTTCATTCCCCATCAATGGAGGCCTCCTGCATGATTCTCATCGATGAAATATTCATCCACCATCATCAACGGAGGCCTCCTACATGATTCATATCGACGGACCATTCATGCCCCATCGACTGAGGCCTCCTACATACTTCTAGTCGACAGGAGGTTCATTCCCCGTGGATGGAGGCTGCCTACATATTTCTCATCGGGAGGTTCCTTCCCCATCGATGGACATCTTCTGCATACTTCTCATCGATGGGAGGTTCATTCCCCGTGGACGGAGGCCTCCTGCATGATTCTCATCGACTGAATATTCATTCATCATCATCGGAGGCCTCCTTCATGATTTCTCATCGATGGAATATTCATCCCCATTGACGGAGGCCCCCTACATGATTCTCATTGACAGACCACTCATTCCCCATCGACGGAGGCCTCCTACATACTTCTCGTCGATGGGAGGTTCATTCCCCTTCGAGGGAGGCCTCCTCCAAGACTATCAGTGGTGGCTTCATATAAGAACAAGCCTCTCATCGATGGGCGTAACACCCTGCCAGCGAGGCACATTATCTTCATCTATTGTCGGACACATTCCACCATCGACGGGACATGTTCCCCTTCTTTCATCTTCAGCAGATGACCCACTGTCAGTGGAGCATGATTTCTACTAGTCATCATAGACTGCTTTCATTCTACCATCTATGGGGCATGGTATTCCTTCTACACCATCGACTGGGATGATCCTACCATCGGTGGCCAACATTCCACTGTCCACAGACCATGCCTTACTATATAAATATATATATATATAATTAATGGGAGACAGTTTCCGTCGAAGAACATTAGCATGGTTACATATTCTCATCAATAGGGTGTACCCCTTTGATAGATGTCTCCTGGCTGCCTCCTCTATCGACGAGGGTACAGGGCTTTTTCACACTCATTTATGGAGCACAAGACCCTCCAGTTGACTATGCCAATGCATACAACTGAGGCTATTTATCAACAAAATATATGGCATACTCCTACTATTCAGTGGGGCTTATTTCGTTGACATCAACTTCATATTTTACTACAATCAACATATCAGATTCTTTGGCGTCCGCCAGTCTGGACCCAGAACTAAGAATGCATCATACTGTCGCCTATGCCTTGCGGATAACCTCGCCAGTATTGTAGAGGCACACCTCAGGGCGGAAGGTAACATGTTTATCATGTTCATATATACATATTTAATAAATATCACTGTTACAGGCCATTACAGTCACGTCATCGGGATGCCTCTCTGCCTGTTGTGCACCGGAACCTTGTGTCCCTCCCACGAACAGAGCCTGCTATTACTCACATGCTGAGAAACAATCGATATATCCTGATAATAATATGAATCATAAATTTTTACCAAACTTCTACTGCTACATGCGGTTTTCACCTGGCCATAAATAAAGGCCACAGAAACAATGGTGAATACATATATATTATAAACTCTGCAAGACATCAATTTTCTGATCCACGCTATTTGTACAACAAAATGTGTGCATATCACAAACCTTATGACTTTTTCTCAGATTAACATGTTTGAAATCTCAAAGATGAGATCTAATGGCTCATAATTTGCAATCATCCAGATCATTATTTAAACTCTGTTCACCCGACAGCACAAATAAAGGGCCTACAATACTAACATTCAGGTTCACATCTAACAAGGCCGCAGGCCCTAGCCTACTTGGGACCACCTTGCAAATGTGATGACTAATGCACGATGGAACCAGCTACATCTGTCACTCTGTCGCATTCCATGTCTTTACCCTAAAACGGGTACAAAATTGATTACAACAATACTACTGCCTCTAAGAGCCACTGGATTCCATTCTGAAATGGTTTCATTTAACAACATCATTGTTTGCTACTTATGTAGCCTATTTATTCCAAAAATGGATACATTTCTCTAATGACTTGACAGACATGGCAAAAAAAAAAACTCTACTAACTTGCTACATTGTAGCACTCCAAAATAACATTGTATAATTTGGGTTACTGTTCAAAACTCAGAACCCAATAGACTTGGACATATACCGTCTTTTCCAGTGCATGCCACTGACTTACCAATCATTTCATTATATGGCTGAATTTCTTCTGATTTATTACAGTATCTGATATGCCATACCCCTGATCGGGTTTATGTAAGCATTAATCACCGACAGAGGAGGGCTCTATGGGTGGATTAATGCCCTGCTTTGGGGGGGGGTGCACGAGGGCGAAGCCTGAGGGCTTCCAACCACCCAGTGGGCATTAATCCCTGGTAGAGCCAGACGCTGGAGGTGATTAATGCGCTTGTAACATGGCAAGCGCGACGGGGACATTGTGCGAGAAGTAGATCAGTCGGAAATAGAGAACACTTGCCGACAGTCATACTGCTACCTCTTACAGTATCCTGGTTTTGCTTGCATTGCAGTCACTGTGATGATGTGCGTGGATGCGCGTTCCCGATGCATGCTGCACAATCTTTCACATTGTGGCGCCTATTTCTCACCCGACAGCTACAGAAGATTACTATCTGACAGAGACAACGGTATATTTTTTGTCGTCGTAGCAAGGTGCATCATTTCTCGTTAGACGTTGTATACCGATCCGCCAGTGGAAGCACTGCAGTATGGGAAAAGTATTCAGTGCGACTACCAAATATTGAGACAGTTATTATGCCTGTGCTGGGCTTATCTACCTTGTGTGTTTCTCTGCCACCATACGTCGATGTTCAGCATTTGTTTCCATCCCTGCCACACTTCAGTAAGTCCCATGCTGTGTCTCACATCCTCCGGGGGGGGTGCCGCGCGCAACTCTGCCAGCCACTTCATTGCTGCTTAATGACTGCTTCCATCTACCGGCTTCTGTGGACAGCTACTGGTGCTGTCTCTGTCTGCCACTGCTCCCCGGCGCGCTCCCGATGGCATCTCTACGCTCTTTATTCCGTCCCAGTGCTGCACCCTCTGACTGATGGACAATCTGGGTACTAACCCAGTGGGCTGTAATGAGTGCTGCTGTCTGTGGACACTGTGGGTACCAGCCTAGCGGGCGTTACTAGTGGCTTAATCACCGCTAGGACTCGCTCAGCTGACCCATTTCGGCCAATCTGAACGCTCCATTTCACTCCCCTTTGCAGAGCCATGTTACAAATCTGCTTAACTCATCTGGCTATACCCAGTAATAGCCAGTCTGGCCTGTTTTTTAACCGTAACCCTATAGCGAATACGATAATGGTGTACTTACAGATAGAATACAAAATTCTCTTTATATGCTGATATACTGCTCTCAGCACCTACCTGTCCTAAGACCACACTGTATGTACAGCAGAATGCCATATATGGCCACCCCACTGCCATATAACTGCTTGGGAATCTCCCAGAAGTAATGACTTGCTGCAAGGGACCATTCTGTGGAAGATAGATCAGTTACGCAAAGACTTTTGCCATAACAGTAGATCTTCTAGGAATGTCTCTTGCAGTAAGTAGCTTCCCTCCTTCCGACCACCTGCCATTCTGTAACAGGGAAAACGATGTAGGTTTGGGAGACTTTGGTACCTCTGCTCCCCTCTGTCCCTCACCTTCAGGAGCTGAAACTGGCGGGCAACGGAGACTACCAGGGACCACCCACATTTATAGGCACGGCCCAGGAAGTGAGGTCATGTGGGTGGTCCCTGTTGTTGAGACTGCTCGAGAAAACTGCCGTGTGAAAGCGCCACCTAGGGGGAAACTCCCAGAAGTAATGACTTGCTGCAAGAGACATTCCTAGAAGATCTACTGTTATGGCAAAAGTCTTTGCGTAACTGATCTTTCGAGGAGTGGTATATGTTGTTCGTCCACACGGACCCACCCGACCTCCCTGGCTTGGACAAGACACACACCCGCTTCCAGCGGCTAAGATCTTGCATCATGGGGTGAAGTCGAGGTTATACCACCCGGGTGGGTGGGAGGAGCCAGCTTGAAGACCTTCCGGCAGATTTAAAGGGGAAAGGGACAGTGCCAGGAAGTGTAGATGAACAACATATACCACTCCTAGAACTACTGTTACAGGTGAATAACCTGTGTGTTTTTTTTTTGCTCACATACTTTCCAGTATATAAATAAATTGAATTGAATACTGCAGCTGGGAATGGTACAGGCTCCAGTACCTTTACCAGCTGTTAGAGGGCCCCACCCTCAAGGCATTTGCAGAACTGCAAACTCTGTATGGCCTATGTCAGACTCATCTTTTTTAGGTACTTTCAGGTACGACACTTTTTTTCCCTGCTATAATATCCTTTTTTATTCAAGTTCTGTGGTCTGGCAACACTGATCACTTAATTTCACAGCTAGAACTTTGATATCCTCAGTGGGGGATTCCTCACAAGAAATAGCAGAATGCTGGGCTGAGGAGATAGGTTCTCCCATAACTGCAGAAACCTGGACGTTGGTCTGCCAGACAACTTTATGGGTTAACAGTTTGTGTATCTGTATGAGGTATGCCTTGAAGCAACTGATCAGGTTCTTCTGGACTCTGGTGGTCACGGCACACTACTCCATCTAGGATGACTCCTCCTGCTGGAAATGCTGTGGAGAAATCGGGTCAGACCACGCATATGTGGTGTAGTTGCCTGACTTTATGCCCATTCTGAGAGCCTTAGAAAAGCAGATCTGGAATTACTGTACTCCCAAAGCCCTCCCCCTGACACCTGAATTAACACCTGCTGCTGCAGTTCCCTAAGGGTTTCCGGGACCAACATATGAAATTCCTACAAAGTATCCTGATCATAGCAGCTGAGAAAACAGCCACTACGCTATGGCTTACACAGCAGTTGCCAAACCTCGCACTGTGGAAAGGCATAGTTTGCCGGATCTACAAGATGGAGAGGATCATCCACTCCCGTAATGACCACACAGAGCTTTTTATTTCCTGCTGGAACACATGGCTCCCACATATGATGGTAAGGGATCAAAATGTTTTTCTGTGAACCGAAGGGGAATGCATAGTTTGGAATGGGTGATTAGGCCAAGGAAATGACTAGATTCGTAGGTCTGGTGGGACCTGGCTCTGGAGACAAATCCTGCTCAAGGGGTCAGTTATCTAAATTGAAATGCAGGCTTGCTGTTTTTGTCTTTCCCTGGGGTTGCCCCCCCCCCCCAAATCCTTGTCCATCTGGGAGCCAGGTACATCCACATGTACGCAGATAATACCATCCTGTTCACCTCCAGCCAACCTCCCTCTGCGGAAACCAGACTTCAGCTTGACTTTAAGATCCAGCACTGGCTTGCCTCCCATCAACTCTTTCTAAATGCCAAGGAAACAGTCTCCGTGACCTTTGGCACTGGGCAAAGACTTAAATGGCTCCCTGCTCTACCCACCTTCCACACCCTGGATGGGACCATGCTTGAGGATACTTCCTCTTTTAGATACCTCAGGGTTTGGCTGGACCAACACCTCAGCTTCTCGGGTCTCGTTAACGCCATCCTGAAAAAAACTACACCCCAAGCTTGGCACCTTATACAACTGTAATTGCATCCCTCTTACGGCCAGGTGTGAGATTGTCCAAAAAATGATTCTCCCTATTTTCGATTACTGTGATGCAGTCTACAGTGCTGCTCCCAAATCCACCTTATCCAGATTGAACCCCCTTTTCAACTCTTTCTGCCACTTTGCCCTAGACTCTCCTATACGTACCTACTCACCGCTGTGATCTGTATCACTCTGTCATTCCCTTCACTTACTGACAGGTGCTTCTCACTGTGCCAAACTCCTCTCTAAATATTGGTTTGGCTCCCTACCTTCGTATCTTTCCTTATCTCTCTCTACCCCTCCTCTTCCTATTCACCCCTCAAGATCCACCGACTCACACTCCTTTGTGATCCCCCCCCTGTTCTACACTCACAGGCCAGTCTACCTTCATACACCGTTTCCCCAGAATCTGGAACGCCCTTCCTCAACAATTTCGCCACTCCTCCTCCCTCCACTCTCTCTCTCTCCTCTGCCCTTCATAATTTCTTCTTCTCTAACTGTACCTGCTTCCCACAATCTTAATACACCCAATCTCCCCCTCCCCCAACTGGGACTGTCATATTCTAACTCAAATGCTCTTACAAATAAACATGCACTTTAAGTGTTTATATAATCGTTACCTGCTATTCTCCTTGTTGTATATTTTACTCGTTATTGTATATTTTATCTTGTACCCCTGCTATGGTTGTAGTTTGTATATTGCTTACTGTATTACCTGATATCAGTGAAGTGTCTGTTCATGTATTGTTTTATTATATGTATACTCCTGTACCCTCTCTCGATTGCACTAGGAGACAGGCAACTTGTTGTTCAGTGTGCCTTCCTAGTAAAACATTTTAAATAATTTTAAATAAATGTTAGCACTCGGGGACTCTGTAAGACAGCGAATAAATGTAGAGCAGTGGACAGGTCCATCTCTTCTCTCCCCGCCTCTACCTAAGGGGTAGCCCCTGAATCCCAGGGGAATATAGTCCTGGTAGACTAGGGAGGGTGGGTAACTACATGTGAAAATGTTGGCGTCTTTTGCATATCATTACCTGCAATGTTTAACAGTTTGTACCTTATGTTGTGCAGATTCGTAATAAACATTAACCAAAAAAAGTAATACCCCCAAATTTATTGAGTGGCCTGAAAGGGTGGTGCATTTTGTTTTCCCCTCTTCCCATTTCCATTTCCAGTACCTCTCATACTACAGCACAGTCCCATTTATGACTTTGCATCATCACAGTACGAGATCTGGGAGCAGGGCTTCAGCGGTTCTGTGCATATTCAGCTCTGACAAGTGGCTGCTGCTATTTAATGTCCTCTCCTGCTCTCCATATCTCTTACAAGGGCTTTTATTCAGCTTTTGCAAACCCCTCCTAAAGTGCCTTCATTCGGTAGGCAGTCCTATATTGCTCCCCCAAAAAACTTTGCTCCGGTCAAGCGTGGCACAAAGTGAAATGCAGCAGGTTGAGCAGCAAGGAGACTAATAACTGCGCGTGCAGTTTGTTGTCCTCTTCGACAGTTCTCCTGATCTCTGCCACTTGTGGAAACCCACTGAAATAGAGGCCATCACGGGATGAATTGGGTGGGCGTCCTTCTCCATGTGTTGCTGTGATGACATTGGGCAGCCTAGCTTAAGTTACACCCATTGTTGGCTCCTAGTGCTTCGAGTGCACGTGCATTCGTTTTTTTCCCCAGGGGCAGTCAGGGCAAGGAAAACAACTGTCCCTATAGAAAACACGTCTGTTTGGGATGGGTGAAGAGGCAGTTATTCAAACAACATGAAGTCTTGCTATATTATGACTAATGCAGTTTGTCCCACCATTAGAACTGCTCCGGAGGTGAGAGTTAACTTCCATGCAGAGCATGGAACTTGGAGCGCGAGCTCGGTTAGAAAAGCTCTGTCTGGGATATTTCAAACCGAAACTGTCAGATTCTTTACTCCTCCTCACTGAACAGTCGCTCCGGAGATTCCTCCTGCTGCTCGGTTCATTTTCTCGGTTTAAAGAGCTTTTTCTTGGTTAAATTCAACCGCGATTATCATTATTTTAACCGCAAACCGATCGGTTCAAGCTCTGTCTATGGTATTGTAAGTAATAGATAGGTTTTCTGTGTGGAACTTGTAAATGTTTATCGGTTCGGTTTGAACCGATCAGATTGTGTTGAAACTTAATTCTGAAGCGTTTTAAGGCTTTTTAGAGTGCGGTTCCCGGTTCCTATCGGTTCTAAAAAAAAACAGATTTCATTACGTTTTTTTCCACGACCCGTGACACGGTTGGGAACCAATAAGGGTGTCTTGCCTGGCACTGCGAAAAAAGGGCAAGTTTTTGGTTAGGCTGGCATTATGTCTGAGAAACCCAAAAGAAAACCGGCCCACTGGGTTTCAACACTGTAGTGTCTGTGGGGAAGCCTTTGCCAAGGCTGACCCACACACCACATGTGTTTATTGTCTGGGGTTTGACCACCTCAATGCAGACTGCCAGATTTGCAAGAATTTCCCTGTAGCTACCCTAGATAAGAGAGTTGGTAGGCTCAGGGAACGAGAGGCCAAAAAGTCCGCTGACCCGGATGGCCAGCCCGGTTCGGTGCCAACCGAACCGGAGGGAGTGCCCTCTGACCAGGGCGAGACTTCCTCGGGCCAACGTAAAGCTGACTCTGAGGAGCCAGTTCCAGCAAAGAGAACTAGAAAGTCAGCAGTGTGAGTCAAAATCCTTCTCCAGCTGCTGCAGGATAGCCAGGCAATACAAATTTCCAGTCACTTTCCGTTCCGTCCGAACCGCCACTATCTGGCAAAAGGTCGGTTCGGCCGGTTCCACTGGTTCAAGAATATGATATAGAGGAGTTTTATGAACCAGAGGAGGGGGAGGATGATTATGAACAGTGTGAATGTGACTTTGAAAGTCTGGATGTGCCCATTGAAGCGGACATCTCCCCAGACAGACCTTTAGGAGAATCTCCCCTAGGCTTGCTGAGTCCCTTCTCATTTTCTGTTTTATAAAAGTTGTTGAAACCCTCCAGCTTCCTTTGGAGGAGGCTGTGGATGAGCAAGAGGAGCCTGACTTTGTAGAGATGATGGATATCCCAGAGTCCAGGAGATTGTCTATTCCTTTACATAAATCTTTAGGAAACAAACAATAAAATTTTAAAAGCTCCTAATTCTGTGCCTCCTGTGGATAAAAGATGGACAGGAGGTACACTTTGTCAGGTCCTGATACAGAATTTCTTTCACAGCAATGCAGCCATGTTGGAGTAGTTCAGGCTGCAGCCTGTGATAAAGCTAATATTCCCTGGCTTCACATCCTCCTGACAAGGACTCCAGGAAGATTGATGCCATGGCTAAAAAACAATACATGGCAGCGCCCTTGGGACTCAGACAAGCAAACTATATGGCTTTATGTTGCGAGATACCAAAATCTAGATGGGATACTGTCATGGCTTTAGCCAAACAGGCCCTGGCCAGCTTGCCAAGGAGCTGGAGCAGGTGGCTGCTGATGGTATTGAGGCATCTAAGGTGCAATTCCATGCTGCAGTGGATTCTAATGATGTACCCTAGAGTCATGGCTACATCTGTGGCTTTTGGTAGATTGGCTTGGCTCAGGTGTACTACTTTGTCACAGGATACCCAGGCTAAGGCTATGGATTTTCCTAGGGTGGGAAATTCTCTGTTTGGGAGCAGACAGAGATATATGAAGAAAATGGATGAATATAGAACCACTTATAGGAGTGCACAAGCCAAGGAATGGCAAGCCACTCCTCAGAGGCAGCCCCCCAGGGGTAGAGGCAGGCCTTTTCACAGGCCTTTTTACCAGACCCAGGCCTCCTTTTCAGTTTATGTTCAGAGGGGGTTCTTCAGAGGGAGAGGCAGATGGGGTACAAGCAGGCCTGCTCCCACCCCTCAGCCTAAAGCCCCTGCCAAACAGGCACCCTGATGGGATGCCCAGGGCCGGTTCTCCATTACCTGTAAGGGGCAGGCTGGCTTACTTTGTCCAGGACTGGGAGTCTTTAACATCAGACAAGTGGGTCCTGGAAGTAGTAAGCCAGGGTCTGGTTCTCAGCTTCAAAAAATTTCCAAAGATGAGAATCAGATCTTTTCCACCTGCAAACCCTCTAGAGACTCTTGCCTTGGAAACCGAAGTCTCAACCTTCCTGGCTCTCAGAGCTGTAGAAAGGGTCTCTCCCCTACACCAGGGCAAGGGTCTGTACTCCAGGTACTTCTTTACCCCAAAAAAGACAGAAGAGTGGCGGCCCATCCTGGACCTAAGATATCAACAAGCACCTTTGAAAACCAAAATTCAAAATGGTGACTCTTGGAATGATTTTACCCTCCCTAAGGCCAGGGGACTGGCTAGCTTCCCTGGACCTCAAGGATGCCTACTTCCATGTTCTTATCAGAAGCTCCCACCGAAAGTACCTCAGATTCGAACTGCCCTCAGGCCATTATCAGTTCAGAGCAATGCCCTTCGGCCTTACCTCTGCCCCAAGGGTATTCACAAAATGTCTGGCAGTAGCAGTTGCTCATTTAAGAAGGCAAAAGATTGCCATCTTTCCCTACCTGGACGACTGGCTCATTGTGGGTCAGTCTCCAGACCAGGTCAAATCACACCTGCAAGTTACCCAGCAGCTGCTTACCTCTCTGGGCTTTCTTCTCAATCTTCCAAAGTCAGTTCTGGAACCTGTCCAGGTACTCACCTTTATAGGTGCAGAACTGGACACAAAGCAGGCCAGAGCCTTCCTTCCCCTAGAAAGGGTAAGGACTCTGGTGGCCCTGGCCTCGTCCTTCACTCTGCAGGTCTCTCGACCAGCAAGGCATTTCCTGCAGCTCCTAGGACACATGGCTGCTTCCACAGCTGTAGTGCAAGGAGCAAGATTTCAGATGAGGGACTTTCAGTTCCATTTGAGAGCCTTCTGGTCTCAAAGAGGAGATTCCCTATCCAAGTTAATCCCAGTGACTCGAACCCTGATCCAGGCCCTTCAGTGGTGGCAGGATCAGAGCAGTCTGAGACAAGGGGTGCCCTTCATCCCTCTATCTCACTCCTTGACCCTTACTACAGATGCGTCCCTCTTGGGATGGGGAGCTCACATGGGCAACCTCTCCACCCAGGGGTTGTGGTCCCCTCAGAAATCTCTGCTGCACATCAATCTGTTGGAACTCAGAGCTGTTTTTTCTGCATCTGTTCAGAACAAGGTGGTACAGGTCAGAACAGACAACACCACTACAATGTGGTACATCAACAAACAAGGGGGCACTCGGTCTTCGGCCTTGTGCACCGAGGCGATGAAGTTGTGGTCTCTGGCTTATTCCCTGAACACTTCCCTCATAGCAGTTCACCTCCCAGGCAAGGACAATGTCCTGGCAGATGCTCTCAGCAGGATTTCCCAGGGCCATCACGAATGGTCACTGGATCCCTAGTACTGGGATAGTTTTGCCAGATGGGGCACCCTCAGATTGATCTTTTGCAGCCCCAGACAATCAACTTCCACTTTTTTGTTGCAGGCCCCCAGTGTTGGTCTCAGTCCCCCTGGATGCCTTTCTCCTCGATTGGGAAGGAAGTTTCTCTATGCCTTCCCCCCCTTCCCTCTCCTGTTCAAGGTGCTAGTCAAAATCAGATCTCAGCCCTGCAAGATTATCCTGATTGCTCCAGACTGGGCCAGGCAGCCCTGGTACCCACTCCTTCTGTCCTTAGCAGTCCATCTTCCCTGTGTCTCCCCAGGAACCACAATCTGTTAACCTGTGCCCAGGGAGAGTCTGGTATCCGAATCTCAACACAACCTCAAGGCCTGGCTCTTGAGGAGTTAGAGTTTGCTGATCTACACCTTTCTCAAGGTGTTCTCGAAATCATGAAAGCTTCTAGGAAGCCTTCCACCAGGGCTACCTATAACTCCAAGTGGAAAAGGTTTTCCATATGGTGTTCTGGGAAGCATATTTCCCCGGAATCTGCTGATTTGCCCACTGTTTTGGACTATATGGTCCATCTTAATTCTTTGGGACTGAGACCAGCTGCCCTGAAAGTGCATTTGGCAGCTCTCTGCTTTTATTTCAGCAGGGAAGCCCTTCTTCTCTGTTCACCCTGTATTTTCCAAGTTTTTGGAGGATTGTTTACATAATCCACCATTCAGGGACCCTGCCCTGCCTGGGATCTTAATGTTTGCATTGCTCAGCTGATGCAACCCTTTGAACCTCTGTTCGGCAGAGCTTAAGTACTTGACTTGGAAAACTGTATTTCTAGTAGTCATCACTTCTGCCAGGCGCATAAGTGAGTTACAGGCTTTATCAGTGGAGACTGACTTTATTTCCTTTCACAGGGATAAGGTAGTCCTCAGGACTAACAAGAAGTTTTTGCCTAAGGTGGTTTCAGATTTCCACCTTAACCAATCTATTTCACTTCCAGTGTTCTTCACTGACCATTCCTCCTCTGGTGAGAGGAGGCTGCACAGCTTAGATGTTGAGGGCCCTAAGTTACTACATAGAGCGTACCAAGGGTCACAGGTTTGACTCCCTCCAACTATTTCTCACTTATGGTGAGGTTGGGAAAGGGAAACCTGCCACTAAGAGGTCCATTGCCAGGTGGATTGTCTCTTGTATCCAATTTTGCTATCAAAAACTGGGTAAGGTTCCCCCTTCAGGCCTGAGGGCTCACTCTACCAGAGGTACAGCTGCGTCTCTAGCTGCTGCCAGAGACATCACTATCTTAGAGATATGTCAAGCAGCTACTTGGAAAACAGTACACACTTTCACCAAGCATTACCCCTGGATATCCAGGCCAGGAGGGATGCTGTCTGCACACAGCCGCGCTTCAGAGCCTATTCCCAAGTAGGTTCTGTCCCTCCATGGAGGTACTGCTGTGTAGTTTCGTATTATGTCATAATATAGCAAGACTTCATGTTGTTTGAAGAAAAATTACTCACCTTAGTAATGTTGTTTTTCTAATGGAGTCTTGCTATATTATGACCTCCCCCAGCCTGCCCTCTCAAAACTTCTACTTTGGTATGGGGTGGGCAGTCCACTGTTGACACTTATTGATGCCCCCTTTTATGTTTTCCACCCCTTCTTTTTGGGGTGTTTGGGTGTTGTGTTTTATTTTATTTTATCTTTTCTGGTCCCCTGACTTGAGTCTTGGTGTTGGGACCAGGAAAATGTGTTAATATTTTAGTAGCCAGTTGGCTAGTGTAGGTTACAACTTCCACACAGAGCCTTAGTGAGTTTTGCTCGTAAAGATCTGACAGTTTCGGTTTGAAATATCCCAGACAGAGCTTTTCTAACTGAGCTTGCGCTCTAAGTTCCATGCTCTGCATGGAAGTTAACTCTTTCACTTCCGGAGCAGTTCTAATGGTGGGAGAAAATGCATTAGTCATAATATAGCAAGACTCCATTAGAAGAAACATTACTAAGGTGAGTAATTTTTTCTTTTGACCTGTGCTCCCAGTGCCGCCTTCTTCACAGCAACAAAATTGTGTACAAGCGGGATCCCCTTTGAAAACGTTTCTCATGGAGTTATCCTAGGGAAACTGTGAAATAATAATTGAAAAAAAGTTTCCTTGAAATTCTATCATCCACAGCAGAGAAGGGACTTGTTTTAGTTGCCTGTGACATAATTGTCTTCCTGTACTAAAGCCATTAAAGCGGGGCCCAGCGGCAGTTGTGTGTGAGACAACTGAGTGCTGTAAGGTTGCCTACATCAGTTTATCTGAACGGCACACGTGGCCTTGCTACATGAGCTGTGTTTGATGGTGAAAAGCAGCTGAGAAAATGAAACAGCAGCTGGTATTAACCATCTATCCTCCTGGCTGCAGCATTTTGATGTTAGTATCTGTTATGTTACAACTGATATTTCAAGCCTGGTCAACTGTAGAAGGAAAACTGCCTTGCAGCTGAAATCCTCCCACCCCACCCACATTTTCTTTTGACTGTGTTACGTACTTGCGTACTTTCTGTATACTGTTTTTTATAAAATGGCTTTTGCTTTCAGAGACAACGGGGAACATCCCTGTTGCTAAAGGACTAACCCTGATTTGCACTGAGTTAATACAAAAAGTGTTACTTGCGGTTCTGTTGTCTGTTAAATGCATCTGGCTGATCCTGCCATTTTCCCATACCCGAACATTACAGTCAGCCTCCAGAATCCAGTGTAGCTGGTGTCACGACTGGGGATCAGCCTGCGTTTTATACCACCTGTACTTAGTGTCAGGAGAGTAGCAGGGGTGGCAGCTGGCAGAAAAGAGCTGTAGATCGCTCCTGTGATAATGTGGATTAGTTGACTTTTCTGAAGCTGATGCCGGGTGGTGATCAGAGCTGTTAGGGATTCTGGGATACCGCCGAAGCAGCAAGCTGACGGTAAAGATGATCTTACTTTGAGTGGTAGCTCTGGCAGCAGGCTATAACCATTAGGACTAACGCCGCAGGCCTCAAGACCCACTGGAAAAATTCTTAGCTAGCAGTACCCAGCAGGGACCTCTCCCTGACATCGGCTCTACCCCGACGTCGGTCATGGTACATAAGGGGACGGACCCCGGCTCCACCCCAGTTCTTTTCCCGCCGTGACCCGCTCACATTGGGGAAGTTCTTTGCTGACAGAGCAGTTTCCAGCTTAACTGGATTTTTTCTCGGATTTTGGACGTTGTTCTCTCCTTTTTTGACTTCAGTGCATATGTTGTCCCCATCGTCTGTATCTTCTTCCGGTCCGAAGAGGAACAAGTGCGACTGTAGCCGCCAGATACCATCCAAAGACGGCCACTCCGTGTGTCTTCTGCCTGGGTCCAGACCATGACAGCGCGGCCTGCAGCACTTGTAGAGGCTTCACCAGCAGAACAAGAATTTGACGCCTGAAGGCCTTAAAAGTCTACCTCCTAGAAAGGGAAATGGATGTCCAGCACACCTCGGGGACAAGCCCTGTAGCGCTGCCGGACATGGACCGAGCCGGTCCTGCTCCTGCCCCCCCAAAACCTCTTCATCCTCTGGCTTGGGAGGTCATCGCGCAAGGACCCTAAGAAGCAGAGTCCTCCCACCAAAAATGATGCTGGTCAACAAGCGGCATCATCCTCAAGAAAAAAAACAGCGAAGCCTGGTGGTGGCGCTCGCTCACGTGACATGGCCTCTTCTGGCCACAAGCCTCAGCCCTGCCCAAGAAGGCCTCAGTTCCGCCGGCTTCAGACAAGCTGCTGGGTGACACCCAGACACCGCCTCCGGTGAAACAGATGCCGGTTCTGACACTGGTAGAGGTTCCTCCTGTGGAAGACGCTTCGGGGGAAGGGGTCCCCACTAACGTTCTGGCGACCCCCAGATCTTCCACTCCGCAGGGCTCTTCAGGGGACTTCCCCACTCCTGCCCTCCCAGATCCTGAGGCTTCCCTGGGTCCCTTCCCGGGAAGAGCAGCCACTGTTTTTAGCAAAGAGCTGCAAGAGCTCTTCTCTTTTTGGTGGAGTCAGGTGAAGGAGTAGACTCTACCGGAACCGGACCTGGCACCTGTTCCCAATCGGCCGGACAACCTTGAACCTGAGGGCCGTCCTGTTCCTTCTCATCAGAAGACCCCCAAGCGTCCGCTACTTCACCCACCCTTGAAGGCTTGTTCCCGGTCCTGGTCTGAGGACCATCGTTGGTGCCCTTTTCAGTCAGGCAGCCGTCATCTATCCCGGTCTCAGCCCAGGAGCCGATCCCGCTTTCCCAGGTGTGCCTGCTCCCGACGCTGACGTCAGTCGTTGCTCTCCCTGTCCTGCAGCTGTCACCGGTCCTCGGAACGACATTGGTCCGGTAGCAACTGACGCTCGAGCGGGGGGAGGGTCCTAGACGCAGCTTAGGCTATTCTAGGCCCAGTAGCAGGTCGTCTTCTCCTTCTTCTGCTTCCTCTTCCCTCTTGGGGGTTGGGGGTTCCCTGGGGGAGAAGGACCAGCCCCACTCGCCTCCCGACGATCCGACTTTTATGGACGTCATGAGGCACATCCAGGCCTCCCAATGAATGGAGGATGGAGGACCTGGATCCGGAACGCCGTCGAGTGGCCCGTTACCTGAGGCAAAAGGAGCGCAAGCCTCTGGTGGTGCCTCCTTTAGTGGACACCTTCCAAGATCTTACCAGGATAACTTGGAAGCATCTGGCCTCGGTCCCGGCTGTTCCAAAGAAGTCAGTAGGCTGTATAGAGCCCCGAGGGATGAGCCTTTCCTGGTGGAACCCCCTCAGACAGACTCATCTGTCATTACGGCTGCTCACGACAAGTCTAAGCACCTAAGCTCCCAGCCTCCTGACCCAGAACCCCGTTACTTGGACCAGGTGAGCAAGAAGATCTTCTCTGCCTCCACCTGCTCCATTAGATCCATTAACTTTCTCACGCATATGGTCCAGTACCAGAATGCGTTGTGGGAGAGAGGGCAGGAGCTAGCTAATGCCTTGCCAGATCCACACAAAAGACGGAGCTTCTGGATATATTAAAATCGGGCTCTGATGTAGGCACACATGTTTTCCATGCCTCGTACAACACTGCAGATATGGCAGCCAGAGTAGCAACGTCAGGTGTCTGCCTCCGGTGCCATGCCTGGTTGAGAGTCTCAGGTTTTCACCAGGATTTGCAGTCCGGAATCCGGGACCTCCTGTTCCAGGGTTCTGTCCTTTTTGGGCAGGAGACAGTCTCTTATCTCTCGTCTCCAGGACTCTGGCAAATATATCTGGTCCGTCAGGCAGATGTACAGAGGGGCCAGAAACGAAGCGAGACGACTGCCATTTTGTAAGCCCTCAGGTGCTCAAGCCTGTGGAAACCAACAGGGCCAGAGAGGTGGCTTCAAAAGGAAAGCCGGCAACCAGCAACCTGGAGGCACTCCTTGTCGAGGCCTCAAGTCCTCCCAAGCCTCTCTGCTCACTCCCAGCTCCACCCAATGACTCCCTCCTGACCCCCCCCCCCGTAGGTACCAGGGGAGGCAGTAGGGGGTTGCTTCTCCCTTCACCTGAAGGGTTGGAGCTCTGTTACAGTGGACCAGTGGGTTCTAGACATTATAAGGAGGGGACATATGCTGGAGTTCACCGAAATTCCCCCAGACACTCCACCAAGGTCCTCAAGATATCCTCCTCCTCACATACCTCTTATAGAAGGAGAGATCCAGACCCTCTTGTGAAAAAGGGCGATATAACCAGTTCCTCTGCAGCAGCGGGGAAAGGGATTTACTCCCACTTTTTCCTAGTTACAAAAGAGACGCATGATCTTCGGCCCATCCTGGACCTCGGCTCCTTAAACAACTATCTAGAGTACCGAAGGTTCAGGATGGTGACCCTTCCAAGTCTTACTCCTCTGCTGCACCAGGGAGACTGGCCCTGCTCCCTAGACATGCAAGATGTGTACATGCACATCGGGATCTTTTCCCCCCACATGAAGTACTCAAGGTTCCACTTCCAGGGGGAGCATTATCAGTTTCGGGTTCTTCCATTCGGCCTCTCCTCAAGTCTTCACCAAATGCTTGGCAGTGGTAACTGCGGCTCTAAGGTGCCAGGGGCATTATGTCTTCCCTTACCTCGACAATTAGCTGCTTGTGTCCCCATCAGACACGTGCCTCCTTCAGGCTCTCCGAGACACCTATACTCTGTTCCGAGAAGTGGGGATCACCTTGAGCCTTCCAAAGTCTTACCTGGAGCCCAGCCAAAGACTCGTCTTCATAGGGGAGGTCCTAGACTCAATCCAGGGCATGGATGTTCTGCCTCCAGAGAGGGGCAATCGCCTGTGGGAGATAGCCGGATTGGTCCTTGTAACCCCTCAGGTCCAGGCCAGGACCTTCCTCAGACTTCTGGGGCACATGGCGGCGGCCATCCCTGTTCCTCCTTTGGCCTGCCTCCACATGAGAATCCCACAGGGGATGCTCAGGGTGCAGTGGGATCAGTGCTCAGATGACTTAGACCACATGGTCAGAGTCGCAGAGCCAGTAAAGAGGACACTGAGAGGGTCCAGCCACCAAAGTAATCTAGAGAAAGGGGTCCCTTTCCATCAGGAGCCCCCAGATCAGACCCTAACAACGGATGCATCAGATTTGGGATGGGGGCGCACCTAGGGGCCCGCCAAACACAAGGGGTCTGGACCCCAGAGGAGTGCGACCTCCACATCAGTGTCCTGGAGATGCGAGTGGTCCTCGGTGCGCTGCATGCCTTCCAGGAGGACCTTGTCCCTGGCTCTCTCCTAGTTCAGATGGGCAACATGGCAGTCGTCTTTTACATCAGCAAGCAAGGGGGAATGCGCTCCTACCCCCTGTGCAGAGGCGCGATGAGTCTGGTACTGTGTGCTGGAACATCACATTTCTCTGTCCGCAGTGCACGTTCCAGGCGTCCAAAATGACTTGGCAGACAGCCTAAGCAGGTCTCAGTCCATGGCGCATGAGTGGTAGTTACTTCAGTCTGTAGCGGACCAGCTCTTCGACACATGGGGTCATCCAGAGCTGGACCTCTTTACGTCACCACTCAACACCAAACTGCCAATTTTTTGCTTGCGCTTTCTGGCCAGACGCGTTGTCCTTTTGTTGGGCAGGGAGGTTTCTTTATGCCTTCCCTCTCATTCAGAGAGTGCTGTTGAAATTGCAGGCTGAGGGGGCTCAGATGATTCTAATCACTCCATTGTGGCCTCGGCAGATTTGGTTCCCGCTACTTCAGCGGTTGTCCTCGGAACCTCCAATTCCACTGCCAATATGCTCGCAGTTGCTGTCCCAGGATTGGGGCACGCTGGTCCATCCAGATCTCAGGTCTTTGCACCTTCATGCTTGGCTCCTGCAGACATAGCAAAATCCAGGGATGGGGTCTCCCAGGAGGTGGCGGACGTCCTCGTCTCAGCGAGGAAGCCCTCTACTCGCTCCACTTATGCTATGAAATGGAAGCATTTCTGCTTATGGGCGTCATCTCACCATCTGGACCCCCTTACCTGTCCGATGAACTCAGCATTGCAGTATCTCCTCTCCTTATACCAACAAGGCTTGAGCTACTCTTCGATAAAGGTGCATATGTGGGCCATTTCTGCATATCATGTCCTCTTGTGGGATAGAACCTTAGCCCAACTAGACATGGACCGCACCTTTTTATGGGGAATTCTGCATACGAGACCTCCCATTAGGGGTCCTGTCCCTCCCTGGGACCTCCTGTTTGTGTTGGAAAAGCTCACTCTCCACCCCCTACCCTTTGAGCCAGCAGCTGATTGTGAGCTGCATTACCTTTCCTGGAAGGTTTGTTTTTTAGTTGCTGTTACCTCAGCTCGAAGATTTTCTGAGCTCCAGGCTCTGATGTGTAAAGAGCCTTATTTGGTTTTTATAGGGAAAGTGTTTCCATTCGAACAAATCCTAAGTGCCTTCTTAAAGTGGTCTTGGAGTTGACCCTCAACCAGTTGGTTGACCTTCCAGTTTATTTTTCTTCTCTTTCCAGTAGGGGAGAAGCTCTCCTTCACACACTGGACGTTCACAGGGCGCTGAGGTACTACCTCAAGAGCACAGCTACACACTGTAAATTGGAGCAACTGTTTGTGGCCTTCGCGCCACAACACTTGGGCAAACTGGTGTCCAAACAGACGATTTCTAAGTGGATTGTCCACTGCATTGTGTTTTGCTATGAGATACACAACAAACCCCTTCCGGGCCCGGTTAGGGGTCACTCCACCAGGGGAGTCTCAGCTTCTTTTCTGCCTTGAAGAATGTGTCTATAAGACACATCTGTGTGGCAGCCACCTGGAATTATGTGCACACATTTGTGAAGCACTATAGCTTGGATATTACATCCAGACGCCATGCCGGTTTTGGCTTGGCAGTCCTTCAGGGACTCCTGTCCAGAGTTGCTGTGTTGCCAGCATTATTCCATCCTTCCTCCTCTCGGGGTTAGGCATCTCCTTGGCGTGGGACTGCTTGGGATTCAGTTCTAATGGTTCTAGCCTGCTGCAGGAGCTCCCACTCGAGGTAAGATGGTAGTTACGTAAGAACTTACCGTAACAGTAGATCTTCAAGAAGAGCTCTTGCAGCAGGCGCTGCTTTCCAGCCCTCTATCCCCCAAGTGAGGTGTTCAGCACATCTACAGGCTTTACTTCTTTCTCTCATTAGGACCCATTCACAGGTCTTGGTGGGGGAGCTGAGGTGGAGCCTTGGTCCACCCCCTTATGTACCGTGACTGACGGGGTGGAGCCGTCAGGGGTGGTCCCTGCTGGGTACTGCTACCTAAGAATTTTTCCGGTGGGTCCCAAGGCCTGCGGCGTTAGTCCTAATGGTTATAGCCTGCTGCAAGAACTCCTCTCGAAGATCTACTGTTATAGTAAGTTCTTACGTAACTGTACTTTATGCATGGAAGGCAGAATTAACCGGATAAATCTAAACACACAATAACTGTAAGAAAGGAATGTTATTTGTGAACTAAAGTGCAGATTGGGGGGAGAGGGGAGCAGCTGCAGCCCCTCACGTGGGTGTGGGGCTTGCTAGCATGAACAGTCCCCAGTAATACACTTCGCCACCCTTCTCCCCTCAGTATAAAAATGTAATCTTCAGCAGCTGCTTTTGTTTGTTCGTTTGAAAATGTTGCAGTTTAGGAACAACTTGTTACTTGATGACCTCATGCAACATCAGTTTTACAAATTTTTTGTGTACAGGGCCCACAGGATGGGCTTTGCAGTGGCACCACATTTCAGTGATGCTCACTTTTGTAGCCCCTCCTGCATATCAATTTTTTTTATTGGGTTTGGCCCTGAACCCATCAGATATTTTGGGACGGATGTTTTTATTCCTTGACTGGCCAGCTGGCTATTAAACCCTTTGGGTAGATTGGGGGAAGGAAACATATTTTGTATTCCCTGACAAGCTGGGTTAAGCTTGTGATTAGTCATGTTGTTGAGGGGAGGTGGACATTTTTTTTATTTATTTATTGGGACCTGGCTTCACCAGGTAGTTGGGGGTAGAATGAGGGGACAGTTTTTTTTAATTCCTGATGGGCCAGGTTGTGCATCAGGCTCATCAAATAGTTGGTGAGGTGAACAGGTGTTTGCTTTTTATTGCCTGGTTGGCGGAGTTGGGCTCCAGACCCGCCGGGTAGTTTGATGGACAGGGCCAGATTTTTGTTTTAATTTCTGATGTGTTGTGCACTGGATCTGTCAGGAGGTTGAGGGGAGTGGACTTTTTTTTTCCCTCTGATGGGGCTCGGCTGGGCCTAGTCCTGTACTCCTCAGGTAGTTGGGGGAGGGAGGGAAGGAACAGCTCTTTCTGTTCTGTAATGGGCCAGGTTGGGCACTGGACTTCTCAGATACCTCCTTGTAAGCATGGCAAAAAGATTAAAACTGTTTGGCTAAGTGTTTTGCAGAATGTGCCTCTGTCCCACTTGCTCCAGATCTCACGGCCACTTGCTTTCTCAGTCCTTGGCCAAGCTACTTGGACTGACTAGAAACTCAGATCGTTTTTCATTATACAGAGAGGCTGGAAGGAATACTTCGTAGCTCTCATAAGTATCAAACGGTGCCATAGCAGTGCTCTTTTTTATCCTTTTATATTGCAATAATTTAGTAGCACATGAGCTTTAAATGAGCGATTTCATTTTTGTAAAAATAAAGGTTAGTTTTGCGTTTGCAATGTTGTACAAACTGAGAGTTTACCGATTCTCTGTGAGCTCCTACATTGCTGTTCTTGTCATCATGGTGAGAGAGAAGCTGCTAAGACTAAACAGACTGAGTACTTCTTTAGTGTATCATCGTGGCCAGCTGCACATTTACGTGAGATTCCCAGTTTGTTAATCAGGCTGTCATGCACTGTTCTCCTTGCAGCAAACAGAATGCTAGCAAAGCATTAGACAGCTGCAAGGAGCAATAGCAAGGCACACCACTCACTTCCTGACAGCTGTTTTAAAAAAAAAAAAAAAATTGTGGCAGACTCCACAGTGCATTTCATTGGGTCAGCTGCAAGCCACTAAAATAACAATTTTTTTTTGGGGGTGGGCTGCCCTTCTCTAGAGTATAATGACCACTAGAGTGGGCAGTCATATCCTGCTATTAAGAACCAGCATTTTAGGAATTGAATAATGAAGCAGTCCACACTACAGAGCAGGGTAATGTGGCTGATTAAACCAGTGTGAAAAACTGCCAAAGCAGGTTATTTCAGTTTGGATTTTATGGCTAGTATGTACAAGAATGGTTCAAAGTCTGTAGCTTGCAGATTACATTTTTAACCCATAGGCTGCCGACAGAATTACGTGTATGAATTTTGGACTGATGTATCAGTCCACAGCCATGCAAGGGTTATTGCAGTGTTTCCTTTGCATTTCTCAATTAAGATTTTGTTGCAAGTTAAATTACTGTGGGATTACTAAAATGTGGGTAACTGATTGGGGGCTTGGGTAGGATATGGGTAACTGGGGTAGCTACAGTGTGGTAGTTAGTGTGGTTAATGTAATAGGAGGTATGGCTATCTGAGTGGGCTTGCCTAGGGTGTGATAAACTGATTGTGGGTGTGGCTAGGACTTGGTTTACAGCTTGGGGCATGGCTAGAACTTGGTTTTGCTGATCAAGGGCATTGGCTAGATGGGGTTTAGCATTACATGGTTACAGTTTGATTAACTGATTAGTGGTGTGGCTATATATGGGATAATGCACCAAATGATTTACTGTTGTTGACTAATAAATGCATGGTGTGAAATTTGCAAGGTTAAAAAAAAACACATGCAGTGTTTAGGGCTTTTAAAACAACATTTTTCCAGCTGGATCCTTTAAAAGATCTTTCTCAGGGCCCCGTGTTTACTGTGGCAGAGTGGACCTACATTCTGCTGCGGGACCTCATACTTTCTGCGGCAGAACTGCTGATTCTGCGGCATATAAATTGTGGTTAAACAGCATACTTTCAATGGGATTAAGTCTGTTAACCCTTTGACTGCCTTTATGCAACCACTCTGCTACACTGAAAGTGGAACAGCAGGCCATTTAACAGTATGTAGTCGTCTTATCACAAATATTAAACTGCAATAACCCAAACCTGGTGCAGCCATGGGCCATCAGTGTTCTCTTTTAATGAATTTTCTCTCCCACCCCGAATCTGAAGGCTCACTTGTTGTTCTGGAAATTGGTGGCCTTTGCTGTTCTCCTAGGTTATAATCAGAGGTGGACATACACACTTAACTAAAACTACACAGAAGGCAAAACCTGCTTGGATTTCTTCTGGTTAATATTTACAGTTAGCAGATATAAAGTGAGATTCCAACTTGAAAGCCATTTTTTTCTGATTTTGATCAATGTTCTTTTAGATTATTTTTTTAAACTAGGAATACCCTGCTGCATTGCAACAAACATGTTGAGTGCAGTATGCAAATCTGTGTGTTTTGGGGGGGGGGGGGAGATTGTCTTCCTGTAACAGTGAAGGAGGGTGTAACTTGCAGTGTCTGTAGGATTTGTTGACTCCTGACTTTTCTTTTGGGGGACATGCTAAAAAATGCAAGCACGTCATTCTTAAGCTGCAGTAACCTTGGTTAGCATGTTCTCGTCGCCTCGCAACTCGGGGTTGCGGTGTTATTCAGTCAATGACCCTCATTTCACCTATGTATAGCAGCAGTCAGACTCTCCATTCCAATTTACTTCCATGCCTGCTTGCTCCAGTTCTAGTATACCCTGGTCCCCGACTCTGCTGCAGCTGGGAAACTTGATCATCTTTAAGAATTGAGCTTGATGCCACCACTTGGGCTGCAGATTCAAACCTGCCAAGAAATTATTCTCACACTTGCAGGTACAGATCTACAGCCTACAAATCAAAACCGTGACTGATGTCCACTGGTAGGGACAGAGTCTTGTGCTCAGTCTGCTGCTAGCCTTATGTTTCTGCAATCAGCTCCTCCTCCGATATCTGTCACCACACCAAGATCGATTCCACTTCTAAACCTTCTCACTTCTTGACTACTGCTCACCTTCCAGTTCTTCCTTCCAGCTTTATGTTCCAAGGATTGTGCGCCCAATGAGCAGCCTCACAATGAAACATTAACATGGCTGAGCTAGCCACACCTACACCTACATAGCAGCAAATCATAACTGCCATGGACCTCATCAAGCTCTGCTACTCTGGCTTCAGTTCCCCCACCCCACAATACTGGATGGATGGAGTTGTGTACAAGTCAGGATGCCATGTGGCCACTAGCTTTTCGGTTTTGTAGTGGACAGCATCAGTTTGCTGCCCCTTCTAATGAGCATGAATGCTAAGGCATACATAACCTATCAGTAGCTATACCCTTGCCTTGTGTGATCGCATAGCATAGTTAGCAGTTCTGCGACTGTATGGGTGGTTTTCCTGATTTCTGCGGCTAGCCCTGAATTCTGCGGCAACTGCAGAATCACAGAAGACACGGGGGCCCTGATCTTTCTGCTGTTGGTCAGTCAGCTTTCTCATGTCGCTTTCCTATACTCTGGTCCTGTCCCCTGTCAGTCCTCTCGGTCTCTTCTGCTTTAGAAACATAGAATTTGACGGCAGATAAGGACCGCTTGGCCCACCCAGTCTGCCCATTTCCTTACCTACTGGATAAGCTACAGATCCTAGTTAACCAGCAGCCTACTTCTTCTTACCCCCACCCCCCAGAATTGCCTTATGACTGTCCCATGCATGCTTGAATTCCACCACTGATTTTGACTCCACAACCTCCTCCAGAAGGCCGTTCCATGCATCCACAACCCTCTCTGTGAAAAAATACTTCCTTAAATTACCTCTGAGCCGCCCCCCATCTTCAAATTGTGCCCTTTTGTTCTTGCACACCTCTTTTTTTGAAAGATGCTACCCTCTTGGACTTTGTTGATTCCCTTGAGGTACTTGAAAGTTTCTATCATGTCTCCCCCTTTCCTCGAGGCTATACATATAAGCTCCTTAAATCTCTCTTCATATGTCTTCCAGTGCAGATCCTGCACCATTTTAGTTCCTCCTCTAGACAGCTTCCATCCTGTCTCTCTGACTTTTCTACTCCCACCTGCAACTTCCCATGACCCTCTTACCTCTTGATCTCTTCTCCCCCACACTAGTATTGCCCTGGCCATTTGCTCTCCTGTCCCTAGGCCGTACCTGTATGAGTAGTTTCTCCCTGCCTGTCAAAACTCTGCACTGATTTGCCTTACAACGCTATGAATATGCTCCTACTCTATTGCTGTATATGACTTGTATTTTTGTAATGTTAATACTACACAGTTTTTCCACCTCTTGATCTGTCTCCTCTTTCCATCACCCCCTGGATGCATCTTAAAATAAGCTGTTATCAGCTTCAGTATGTCTTTCCTGATAAGAAAACAAGGGACAGAATGGAAGAAAGAGAAAGAAGGAAAAAGACTTGGAGGACAGGAAATGATTTCTAGCTGGTAGCTGTTTATAATGTTCCTATTTACAGAAATGATATCCGTAAGCCCAGTTGATTTGTATGTAACTATACCTGAATAAAAAGTGATGTGAAAAACTGTATTTTGCATTGTTTTGTTTTCATGGGCAGCATTCTGTTCTCTTCAAGGTACTAGTGATCTGGAGTTTTAACTGTCAGGTTTGTGCACAGCATGGTTCCGATAGGACAGTAGCTCATGTTTAGAATTCTGTACACAAACTGCAACATAGAAAAAAAACTCCAAACTACCGGTTCCATGAATAGAACTGTGCTGAATGTTGTCCATAAAAAGAAAATAATTGAAAACACAATTTTTCACGTCAGTATCTTAGAGATTCACCAAAGTAAACACATTGACATTTGCGCCCAGTACATCTGTGCCTTACTTCAGAGGAAACCTGTCTATGTGCAGATATCGGCAGATATCCAAATAGTTTGTTTAATATCACTTATAAATGTACTTTGAATGGGTCCCGAGAACTTGCCCCCGTGCACATGCACGTTATTTTGTAAAGCCAGGGAGAGCACGGGGACATGCCCCATTTTAGTCTATGGGGGGTCAGCTTTCCGATCTTTTTTTATATTGTAATGGTCGTTAGGTGACGAAACGTAGGCACTGGTTGACTAACAAGGCCCTTGTTAGTTGACCAGGGCCCATGTTTCATCACCAAATGACAATTAGAATATAAAAAAAGATCAGAAAGCTACCCCCATAGACTATAACGGAGCGCATCTCCGTGCTTTCCCTAGCTTTACATCATAATGTGGCTGTGTGTGGGGTTGGAGTGTGGGTGGCTCTTAAGACTGGGAAGTCCTCAGGACTTGGTCATAGTAAATTTGCAAGCGATATTAAACTTACTGTTTGGATATTTGTGGACATCTGCACATAAACAGACCTCTTCTGAGGTAAGGCACCGATATATCTGGTACAAATGCTAAGGCTGGCAAATCTCTTTATGGTACAGTTAAATATGGCTCATTTGGAGGCAAGTCTTTGATGTCTTTCTAGGAACATTACTACCTGCTGCCAATCAGATTTCCTGCCTCCTTTAACTTTAGCCCCCAACTTTTAAAAGTGCTTAAATGAAATTCCACTACCCCAAGTCCTTAGAAAAATGTAGCTTTAGCAAAAGCCAGTAAAAAGTGTTAACTCTGTGGAGATGAAGTAGTTCTAATTTGATAAATGTATGCTGTTCCAGGAATCAGTCTTTACCATTGATTCACGCTTATGGGTCTGGGGCCGGAGTCGCTTCGACCCAGCGGCAGCAGATTTTGCGGGGAGGGGCCGACATCGGCTACTGACTGCACCTACATTACACACCTCACATGGAGCTGCGCACACCAGCGTGCCCTCTCACCCCAGTTCTGTTCTTCCCGCCATAGAGTGCACACTGTGGGAGTGACGTTGCCTCTTATAGCACACTAAGCTGAAAGCTTTTTTACAGGAGCGACCTGGGAGCACAAGGAAGATAAGTGACTTGCTCAGGGTCACACAGTATGCAAGTGGAAGCTGTGGGATTCAAACCCAGGTCTGGTCTGCTGGATGTCACCAGATTTGCAGCTCAGAGCCTTAGACCACTGCACTATACTGCCTCCTTTTAGTTCCTCTTAGTTCAGTCACCGTTGTCGAATTTCAGCCTGCATCACTGCTGAAGTTTACTTTTGGTGCCCTTCTTGATTTATTATTTTACTTATCTGTGATGCCGAACTTCGAGAAGGGGCTAAGAAGATCAAAAAAGTCCTGCAGCCTCCCCTCATGCAATGATGCTCCTGTGGGAAGCAGATGGCTGTGACCTGACCGGCATCAATGCTGTATGGGTCTGCCTTGGCCCTTAGTATGATAGGGATATGTGTGACATCCACTTCTCAATGGACTTGCTGTTGCCTTGATATATGCACAATGAGGTGGGGTTGCCTGATCCCTACCTTTGAAAGTAAGCATCGCATATGTGCAGCCAAGGCACGGTCATTAGGTCTTTCCCTGGGTTTCTTCCTGGGGACCTGTGGTTCCATTGAAGTGCAGGCTCCTCACCTTCCCACTGCTGAGGCGTTGGAGGCCCTGGTGGGCGAATCTGATGGATAGCCAGCTCCTTCTGGGTGGCCGGCTGCACCAACCCCCCCCCCCCCAACAGTCTGCCTGCCCTGAGCAGCAGACATCCCTGGTATTGAGGCCGAGGCTATACACACTATCTACACAGGTGGACACCTCGAGTTATCTGGTGCTGCTTGTGCTTCTGTGACGTTGAGCTGGGTCAGCGCTGGTCATGACACCAGGTCCACCAAAGACACCATTGGCGATGTCAGAGGAGGGACCGGCACCAGGGCCTTTGTGCGTTCAGTTGCTGAGGTGGTTGGGGATGGCTTGGGGGTCAATACCAGGGCTGATGCTGAGACAGACACAGAGGGTGGTGTAGCCCAAAGTGACATGGGATGAACCCTTCTCTGAAGATGTTGAACTTGAGTCTAGCACCGGCTCGGAATCTGACAGCCCAGAAACTGTGTTCTCCTGGAACAGCTGATTGACATGGTCTCCAGTGAGCACCAGGGCTGCCGTGTGAAGAGTGTACAGCTCTTGTCTCCCCACTTGTCCCCCCAAAGGCACTGACCTGGTTGCTCCTCTGGTGTGGGAGGACCCTGTTCAGATGGCTCTGTCAGGCCCTCCTTTCAGGCAAGGCCCACTGTGCAGTTTCGCATCCCAGTTAAAGGCCCTTAAGACCCTGAGTCTTGTCCTCTTTTGGAGCCTCACTGCTTCCTAGAAAGGTTACCCATGTTCATAGACCCAGAGTGAACATTTACATTGGAGCAACACAGAGCGTTCATTGGTACCTTAATTTTTTCCACAGGGATTCTGACAGGGGCCCAGTTCCAACTCTTGTCCCTGGCACCATCAGCCTCTATAGTTATAGCCTCATCCCTGACGACAACTTTGACCCCCCCCCCCCCAATATTGTGTACTCCCTTTACCAGTGATTTCTGGCAGAGATGCGTGAGGCACTTGACATTGGGTCATACACAGGCCATGACACAGTAGTCCTGCCATCGGGAGTCATTGGAGTTCCCAATGATGGCACTGTTGTCATCCCTGCTTGGCCTAGAACCTTCAAGGAGACATTAAGGGTAGTGTGGACCTGTCCCTGCTCTTGCCTTTCAGTCCCCAGGGGACCTCCTACTCTGGTACTGCACATCCACACATTCTGCAGGTGCGGTACTTCACCCTTCAGGGCAGGAAGTACTGGAGATCCCATCAGGACCTAGACTCCTCACGTGTGATCAACCTCCAGAGGCAGATTCCACTCAGATAGATGCCTCTGGGAGGACTTTTTTTTTTAACCTCGTCGCGCTCCCTTATATGCATTACCGAACATTAGGAACATCAGGCGGCTTTGAGTTGCCTGTGGTTTCAGCTAGGTCAGTTTCCAGCTGCATTGCCCCAGTGCAAGTTAGTTGGGCAAGCCATTTTCCTTTCTGCTGGAGGCATGGAAGTTAGCTCAGCACCAAACAAGGACATCGTATGATGCCAGTGAGGTGGCCTCTAGGCTTACAGGAACTGCAGTCTGCCTCAGGCGGGCATGGCTTCTCCTTTCCAGACTGGCACCTTTGGCCCTGCATAAGGTTCTAAACTTGCAGTTCCGGGGGGCTCATTTCTTCTCCTGCAAGGTCAGGCAAGAGCTGTGGGGGCACCCTCTTGTTCCTATGCCACAGGAGTCCCTGCTTGGCCCTGACCAGTCTCTGGTCCTGCCAGCCCCATTTGGAGTCCCTGCCCGCAGGTGTTCTCCCCCACGCAGAGGATTGAGGGGTACCAGTTACCCTCAGGGTGAGCCAGCACCTCCTTCAGAAAGCACAAAGCTTGGTACTTAAACCCATAAGTGGGAATCAGTGGTGAAGCTTGATTCCTGAAAGATGTAAATATTATGTACTTACCAAAATTGTTGATATTTCCGAATATTTTCACCATTGATTACCACACCCTACCCATCATTCCCAGCTCAGGCAGAGCCAGGACCTCTGGGCATGCTTACCTTTCTGGTGCTGACAGCACCGCAGATGCACTAGCTGGACATCACCCCATTTACATCCCCCTGAGTCTCTTAGTTATGAAAAAGGGTGTTGAGTACTCATCTGGATTTTTTTTTGGGGAGACACTCATCTGGATGCTTCCTCTCATAAAAAATATTACAAAACTGAGGTGAGTCTTTTTGCCCTCCCAACAACCAAAAAGAAGGGGAGGTTAGCAGAAGGTGGCCCCTTCCTCCCATTTTCTTTCTTGTCCTCCTCCTTCCTGCCTGGAGTGTATCCCCTTGTGGGTATATCCCTATTAGTTGCTGAATACAACATGTGCCCATGGGCAGTAAACAGTTCGGTTCCAGTTGACAGCTACTCTATGTGGGGGGGGTGTGCTATGCACTTTTTTGATCAGTTACACTAGTTCTTGCACCGTATACATCCCTGTGGTTGTAGAGAAGCAGGTACATTTTTTTATGTAATCTTTTTTTCTGACTATGCCCCATTCTTTGTGTATCTGGGCATTTAGCCCACTACCCTTATGGGGTCCCTGAGGAGATGAACACATCTAGACTCCCTTCGACTGTCCAGCCCTACAAATCCAGATGTACTTAGGTTCACCCTTTCTTCTTCCCTGATGTAAGAAAGAGGAGCATAGTTAACTCACAAGTTCAGTCAATTCTCTGTCTAGTAGCATGGAGTTATTTGCCTTCTGTCCAGGAAGGGAACAAGTCTTTTGAGCAGTCGGTTTAAATGCTTCATTGGCAAGCTTTTAAACTAGTCAAGGGGGGAGGCACTGATAAGCAGCAGGAAAATCCCAGCCTCTCCCTACAAAACAGGATACTAAATGAGAAAAAGACTGAGGTAGACAGGTCAGTAGGAGATGCTGCAAAAGAAGGTAAAGCCATCAAAAAATGGAGAGCAATGAGTACCAATGCCCGTAGTCTGAGTAACAAGCTTCCTGAATTAGTGGTCTTGATGGAGGAGAAACATCTGGATATCATGGCAGTCACAAACATGGTACACACAAATCCATGACTGGGACATAAATATACCAGGATACACTATCTACAGGAGGGACAGGGAGGGTAGAAGAGGAGGAGGAGTAGCTCTTTACATAAGGGAAGGAATCAAGCAACAGAACAAAAGGGAAAACGGGGAGAAGAAGCACTATGGGTAAATTTGGAGACCGGCAATGGCACCACAAGCCGCACAGGGGTTGTATACAGACCCCCTTCTCAGGGGGAGGAAATGGACAAGGAAATGATAGAAAGAATACTTAGAATGGCAGAAAAAGGGGAGATATTGCTGATGGGTGATCTGAATATGCCAGATGTTAACTGGAGTGCAATTACAGCAGCTACTTCAGAGTGGGGTTATTCTAGATGCCCTACAAGGGGCATGCCTTAGACAACTAGTATTGGAGCCCACTCGAGAGGGAGCAATCTTAGACCTGGTTCTCTCAAATGGAGATGAAGAGAGGATCACAGATGTAGAAGTGGGTAGCCATCTGGGAACTAGCGACCATCGAACAGTATGGTTCACAATAAACACAGCAATAGAGTCAAGCCTACAAGGCAAAAGTACTGGACTTTAGGAGGGCTGACTTTTACAAATGGGTGAGTGCCTAAGGAATGCACTAGCAAATGGGCAGGAAGGAGGGTGGAAGAACAATGGGGAACAATAAAACTGCCATCACAGAGGTAACAAGCCTTTATGTGAAGCAAATTAACAAAACAAAACGATGTAAGAAACCACTATGGTTCTCAAAGGAAGTGGCAGTGAAGGTTCAAGAGAAAAAGAAAGCATTCAGGAAGTACAAGGAATCACAGAAGGAGCAGGACAGAGAACTGTATCAGTTAAAGCAAAAGGAAGCTGGGAAGGCAGTCAGAACAGCAAAGGCCCAAACCGAGGAAAAGATAGCCAACTCAGTTAAGAAGGGGGATAAAACCTTTTATAGGTACATCAGGGAGCGAAGGAAGACCAAGGGAGGGCTAGTGAGGCTTAATAAAGAGGAGGGAGGGTGGGCAGAGGGTGACTGTGAAAAGGCAGAGATACTAAACAAATATTTTTGCTCAGTATTTACAAAGGAAGTGGGGAAGGTACCTAAAACAAACAGCAGAAACACTCTGGATACAGAAGTTGATACCAGCCCATTTACAGAAGAAAGGGTTCTGAAAGAACTCTTAAAACTGAAGGTGGACAAAGCAATGGGGCCTGATTGGATTCATCCCAGAATTCTAAAAGAACTAAGGGTAGAACTAGTGACACCACTGACTACCCTCTTCAACAAATCATGGGAGGTTGGGGTGGTATCCGAGGACTGGAGGGGGGCAGATGTGATTTCCCTTCACAAAAGTGGGAGCAAGGCAGAAGCAGAAAACTACAGACCTGTTAGTTTAACCTCAGTGGTGGGGAAAATGATGGAATCACTTCTGAAGGAAAGAATTATTGAGTACCTAGAGGCCAGAGGGGCTCAGGACCCAAGGCAGCATGGAGTCACAGCGGGAAGGTCATGCCAGACAAATCTGATAGATTTCTTTGACTGGGTGACCAAAGTAGTAGATCAGGGAGGGGCAGTGGACATGGCCTACCTAGACTTTAGCAAAGCATTTGACACAGTCCCACACAAAAGATTAATATACAAGTTAGCCAGCCTGGGAGTGGGTCCCAAGATGACAGCCTGGGTGAAGAATTGGCTGGAGAATAGGACACAGAGAGTAATAGTAAATGGAGTCCACTCTGAAGAAAGGGGGGTTACTAGTGGGGTACCACAGGGTTCAGTATTAGGACCGGTCCTCTTCAATGTCTTAATAAGCGATATTGCAGAGGGACTGGAAGGAAAAGTATGTCTCTTTGCAGATGACACAAAGATCTGCAACAGAGTTGATGCACAAGGTGGGGTGGAAAGGATGAGAAGGGACTTGGCAAGGTTAGAGGAATGGTCAAATGTATGGCAGCTTAGATTCAATGCTAAGAAGTGCAAGGTAATGCACCTGAGAAACAAAAACCCAGGGGAAGAGTACACAATGGGGGGTGAGATACTAACAACAAAAATGGAAAGGGACCTGGGGGTAGTCATATCAGATGACCTAAAGGTGGGCAAGCAATGTGAGAGGGCAGCAAGGAGGGCTGGGGTGATACTGGGATGCATAGGGAGAGGCATCACCAGTAGAAAACAGGAAGTTGTTATCCCTCTGTACAGACAGTTGGTGAGACCCCATCTGGAGTACTGCGTGCAGTTCTGGAGACCCAATCTCCTGCAAGGACATAGACAGGATGGAGGCTGTCCAGAGGAGGGCACTAAAATGGTGCAGGGTCTGCACGGAAGACAATGAAGAGAGACTTAAGGAGCTGAATATGTATAGCCTCGAGGAAAGGAGGGAGAGGGGGGACATGATAGAAACTTTCAAGTATCTCAAAGGAATCAAAGTCCAAGAGGGTAGCATCTTTCAAAAAAAGAGGTGTGCAAGAACAAGGGGGCACAATTTGAAGATAGAAGGGGGGCGGCTCAGAGGTAATTTAAGGAAGTATTTTTTCACAGAGAGGGTTGTGGATGCATGGAACGGCCTTCCGGAGGAGGTTGTGGAGTCAAAAACAGTGGTGGAATTCAAGCATGTATGGGACAGTCATAAGGCAATTCTAGGGGGTGGGGGTAGGAAGAAGTAGGCTGCTGGTTAACTAGGATCTGCAGCTTATCCATTAGGTAGGGAAATGGGCAGACTGGGTGGGCCAAGCGGTCCTTATCTGCCGTCAAATTCTATGTTTCTGCATTTCTTTCCTTGGCACATTGTGCCATCTCATTTACAAGAGGTCCCGTTCGTGTGGCGTCCTAGTGCCTCTGGCTCCAAACCCATAAATGGAACTCAGTGGTGACGATATTCTGGAAGATCAACAATTACAGTAAGTACGTAATTTTCATTTCAGTGCCTTTAGGGGAAGAAAGGGATCTTAATTTGGCCAGAGGAGGCAGTCAGCCAGTACCTTCAACTTCTTGGTGTGTCAGCTACGTGCTCAGTCATTTTGTGACATCTGACCAGTGAGAGCATGACAGTGTGCTTCATATAAGTCTATGGGGCTGTTTTTTAAATGCTAACCTGTAATTTGCCAGAAATGTAACAGCATTGGTGGTTAGCAGTTTGGGTTTGTGGCAAAAGGCAGTAAAACAAAAAGTAAAGCAGTCCCATTAACTTGTGGTAGTGTGGAGCACAGAGGAGGGACTGGCACGCTGTGAAATGGAAGGGATTGCCTGACTGCGTCCTCGGGGCCAAATTACGAGCCCTTCCCTCAGCACTAAACATAAAATTATGAAAATATGACTGCTCGACTCCCACAGAGTTGAGATTTATGTACGTGTATGAGAATGCACCCCCCCCCCCCCAAAAATCTTAAATTCCTTTAAGAAAGACAGGTTAATATTGTGCTATTTCAGTGGTTTGCTGATTGGATGTATGTTGGAGAGCTTGTTACTTTTATAGAGAGATATGAACAGCTATTAATACTCCATGTTCTGTACACACATCTTTGAAAAAAGATGTACATCAACACATAGTCCTGAAATGTCATCACTACTCTCACCTCATTAAGCATGCTCCAGAAGGGAAGTTTTAATTGATCACTGGTGGTTTTTTTTTTTTGCATCTGCTGTTGCAGAATGACCGTGCATGCTTCTCTTTCTCTGATTCTTATGAACATGCCAGCAGATAAAGGCCTTACAGTCTCTCTAGTCTGCTCAGTTATGCAGCTCCCTATTTACAAAGGGAAATGCCACCCTTCCCATTCCTCTTTTGGCCTCCTTCAACTTCCCCTCTCCCCCCCCCCCGGACGCGCAAGTTTTTCCCTTCACCCTGTCCCACCCCATCTTAAAGCTGACCACTGTTTTTAGGGATACCACCTCCTCTGGCAGCTCATTCCACTTGGTCGCCACCCTCTCAATGAAAAAGTGCCTCCATCTCCCTCCAAAACCTGCCCCCACCATCTTTAGGCTGTACCCCCTAGTGGTCTTGTTCCTGCTAAGACTGTAGAGGCCTTCACTACTCACCGTGCTAATACCCTTAAGGTACTTGAAGGTCTCAATCACATCTGCCCTCTGCCTTCTTTCCACGAGGGCATATGTTGAGCCCCCTGAGCCTCTCAACATAGGTGTTACCCTGCTGGCCCTGTATCCCCTTGACTGCCCTTCTCTGTTCTACAGTGTTCCCACTAGAGCCACATAATGGGGTGCAGCGTACCCTCCTCCAAATGTTTCAGGGGTACAAATCATATTTTGAGGGTACGCCACACGTCTTGCAGAGAATCATGGAGGCACGCATTGTTTTAAAGGGGTATGCTGCACAACCGCTAAGTTACTCAACATAAGCAGAACACCCCCCCCAGTTACAAAACTGTCATTAACTTTATCACCAGTGAACAATTATTCTGTTTTCCCTCATTAAACCTGCTTATACTTACTGTTATTTTAAAAGATGTACAATGATATGTAATTGGTAGCTGCAGAGCTGTTTAATAATGTTCTCGTTTACAGAGAAGAAATGAATAGGAAGGATATACAACTGTAAAATTTGTGAAGGATTCCATTTCCATCTGTAATGTAACAGCTGTGTTTGCTGAAATTAATTCAAATCCTGAATAAAATAAGTGATTGTGCACACACAGTCTGAAGCATTGTTTTGCTTTTTATGGGTCCTGGCTAGGTAGTACTACCAGCAGTAGCATAGCATTCTGCTGTTGTCACAGGTCCTTCTCTCTCTCTGTACTTCTGCCTACAACACAGTCACGCATTGACTGCAGCACCACTAGTACAGTCATGACATGCAGACAAACATGTACAATGCATCTTTTGCATTTGCATTACAATCTGTTCTGTCTGTGCGAGTCGCATTTTATTTCTACAGCTGCTGCTGGCTAGCTAGCGGGACTGCAGTGCAGACAACTTTACTAATAACGAAGTACATGACTGTACTCGCTGTAGTATTACTGACACCGACCGGCAGATGACATATTAGAGACTGAGGCTGCTGAGCTACAGTTACATAATAATTATGCAATGCAAATAATTAGTAGCACACAACCACATAGTGATGTGACATAAATATTGATTCAATAACAGAAGATCAAACACATAGAGGGAATGAATCACTCAAGAGATCAGGTAGCAAAACTTACTTTCCCATAGTTAGGCAAGCATTTATTAAGACAGTCTACACATACACACACCACTGTGTCACATTGTCACACATTGACGTTTATTTACCTGTCTTGAGTTGAGGAAAAATGCATTGCCACTCTAGGCAGGGTTTTCCTTGACTCCTGAGTCTGTGCTCTCTTCCCCCCATACACACACATTCGCTGACGGACTGTTCTAGTGGACCTCATCACTGAGAGTGTGTGTGACTGTGTGTGTATCACTGTAGTTTAGTTTGTATGATGGATGGGAGCTAGAGGAAGGGGGGAGTAGAGGAATGAGGGCAGCATGTTTGCAGAGTTAGCAAGTAGTAGTGAATAGTAGGAGGCTGAGGCAGCAGAGGGATAGGAGCAGATTTGGCCATCTGAGAACTTGGAAGTCCATCCATCTCTGACTGATGTAAAGCGGCCCCCTTCCCTGCCCCGACCCCCAGTATCGCACTGCCCAAGTCCCCAACAGGCATTAGGAGCAGAGGTACAGACGGCAGGAGTCGAGTAGTTAGAGTATCCGACTGCAGATTTACCTCATTAGCAGTCAGCACCACTGACTACTGCCCTGCAAATACGACCATAATGTATTCTTTTCATTTTTACACAACTGTGATGGGAGGACTTGAGAGTCTGAATTGGGACCGAGGGGAGTGGAGAGGGGGACGGCCACCATGAGCAATAAATAAGAGATGGTGTGAGAGAGACTGCGAGTCCGATCTGGGAGCCTTTAGCATGTGGTGGGTGGTGACCGCGGGTGCTGTTCCTCAGAATAGTGAAGTCAGGAGGACTCGTTCAGTCAACCAGCCTGGGGAGAGGGAGGGAGAGAGAGAGACTCACTGCTGCAGGCACTGTAGTGTATAGTCTCTCTGGAAGACTGCAGTGCAGACAGGAGGAGGAGGAGGACCGAGTGGGACCACTCCAGGACAGTTCAGCGGCAGCCAGGATGAGTTCAGTGGTCCGGGGGGGGGGCGAGACTGGAGAGTGAGGGTGTCAGGAAGGGCCCAGGGAAGGGGTAAGAGGACGTGCAGGCCGGGGAAGGGACTGTCAGTAGAGTGGCCACTGGATGCTTTGGTTTGGGTTGATCTTGGAGGAGAAACTGAGTTGCACAGGGGAGTTGGGCGGCTTTCAATGGATTTGGAGGACTTGGAAGGAACAAGGAAGAGATCAGTCACCTGAATCCCCACCAGGCGGATACCACCATTCATGAGTTAGTGCTTAGTACAGGCTGTAGAATTGTGGATGCGCCATTAGCGGTGGATTTCAACACAACGCCAACTGACTCGGGTTCAGGAAACAGACCGGATCACTGGAGGGAGCGGCGGGGAGGATTGAGTGTCCTAGGGACAGCTCTCTTTCTCTGGGGGGAGGGTAGGGGACTAGTCCGGCACCTGCTGGCTCCTAGCGGAGGCTGGGAGTATCACAGGATGCATGGCCCAATACTAACTGGGGGAGGAGCGGACGTCAGCGTATGCCATGACGTCACTACGCTGCCCCCAACAGAAACCAGGAAAATCGCTCACTGGCCCTCCGGATGACTGCTGTCTGTTCCCCAAGGGCCTCCAGTGCCTTCCCGTGCCTCATGTTCCCTAGCAGCATCCCTGAGTCCTAGAAGGATGTGCTGGGTCTACCCTCCCCCCGGTGCCTTCCCCCTCGGAGGAGAGGGATACACCAGGATATCCCGGGGGTCTGCTGCGATCTGGGGACGAAAGGAGGGCTGGGCAGGGACAGGAGAGGTCAGGGGGAAACTTGGCAGAGCCTGAAGGAGTGGAGGACCAGCGAGCACGGGGTGGGGGAAAAAAAGGAATCATGGATGGTGTGAAGGAGTCTGTAAATGTGAAGGAAGGTGTAACCAGTTCGAACCACAATCACTGCTCTATCACCTTTGGCCATGGCGAGCCCACAACCCACTTTCCTGGCCCGACTCGCACTGGACTGGAGTTGGATTTTGAAAAGGTTAAGGAACCACTCAATTTTGACCAAAAATAACCAACCTGATTTTAGGCATGTGGTAGAGTAGCTGGGTTCCTCTTCAGCACTCCAGCCCTGGGGGCAGTCTCTTTCTCAGTCTTCTGGACTTGTCTTGAACGACCAGACCAAGGTGGTTGTTTGGTGATGTTCATTGTGTGGGTGGCAGTGAGTGGCATTTTTAGAAGAAGTTTAATACAGTGTGGACCGTTATGCGTTTGTTTATTATTTTTCAATTATATGGTTTTAATGTGTTATTGTTGATGGATTATAATTTATGTACAGGTGCCTTGGTCGAAGGAAAGGTGCCTTTTTAATAACGATTGATTGATTGTCTCCTCTCCAGTCTGGACTCCGGACACTCCTCTTCTCTCCACATGTGAAGCCCGCGATTACCTCACAACTAAAACTGTATAGGTACATACCCACATTAGAAATGGTGAATGGGGGCCCGCCCAGAGACGTAGAAGGCTTAGGCGCCGGACGCCTTGCCTCGCTTTACGCCAGTGACCCCATGTTTGGGAATAAGCATGGGCCACCGGGAGTCGGCAGGGGTGAAGGATGGATTTCCTGACAGCTGTTCTCCTTGTCCAGTGAGGGTACTTGCAAGCTCCCACCGCAATACCGCCACCTGGGGGAGCTTGGGTGGTAGGTGCGGTATAAGAGGGAAGCAACAGCAGCAAGGGTCAGATGCCGGCAGAGGGCTGGAGCAGGAGGCACATCTCCTGGCTCATTGGCTCTCACTGCACGTCTGGGTGGTGGAGAAAGCGAGGAAAATGGGCCCTGTCACTCCTAGGTGATGACCCCTCCAGAGCCAGAAGCATGTCCTACAGCCGACAAGGGGCAGATTCCACTGTGCACCTTGCGCTAAGTTGAGGAAGGTAAGTGCCCGCCTCTCCTCACCCCACCCGGGGGTTTATCCAGGCATCAAGGGTCCTAGCGGTTGGCACTCTAGGAGCAGACCCTTGAGGCACTGTGGGTGTGTGGGCAGCTTGAGGGGATCTGATTGAGTGGAGAGAAGGGAATGGAAAGTGGAAAAAAGTAAAACGTCTATTTAAAAAAAAAAAAAAAAATGGGTATAGGGTAGGATTTCTAAACTGTGCAGTGTGCACTATTCTCAGTGGATTTGAACAAGGAAAAAAGTCAGTAACTGCACTGCATGAATCGTCCACTTGCAGCCGAGGGTGAGAAAGAAAAAAAAAAGAGCTGAGGGGGGCCGGAACTTTGTTCAAATGGCAGTCTGCTGCACATAAAGATACTAAAATGCCTGCATTCAGAAAAACTGGGCAGACTTATACATGCAGGTATTCCCCTGCTCACATAGATGAACGTGAATCTTGATTTCTTTACGTGATTCACGTACATCTATGCTCGAATGGAAACACTGCTGTACTTACCATCTCCAGCAAGCTGATATCCAACTTAAGATACGGCCACCAAAACTGCATGCTCTACTCCAGGTGTAGTCTTACCAATGATCTGTACAGTGGCAGAATGAGCTCTGCCTTCCTGGTGGTAATTTCCCTGGCTATGCAGCCCAGGATCCGATGTGTTTTGGTTGCTGCTCTCTCGCAATGTGCTGAGGTAACTTGTGATGGTTACACTTTTAAGTATCAGTTGACTGCTGTGTACTTACAGTGTAACTCCCTCCCTGGCTGCATCTCCAGTTTGCCAAAAATTGGCTCCTTCAAAACAGCCCTTCGGAACCCTGTTTTTAATACCCACTGTTGTAGGTGCAACTAACCCCCTGTTGTAACCTGTGGTACCCGTCCGCCTTGCCCCCTGGCTCAACAGCGTCCACTGGACAGCCTCTCCCTCCCCCAGACTCAGTCCTTCCCTACTAGGTCCAAACAGGGATGTAACCCGCTGTCTTCTCTGAGGACCTACTACATCCATGAGTGTAACTCACAATTTTGTAACATCATGTAACCTAAGTAACACACAAACTACTACATTATGTAACCTAAGTGTATCTGTGTTAAATGTTCCTTTTACTGCACTTGTAATGTTATCCTCTGTTTTAATCTGCACTGTAATAACTGTCTTGATGTCTTCCCCCACCTGCGACGAGGTGCCTTTATAAATGAGTCTCTGACTCAAAGGTTGCAAACCCAATTTGTAATGAATAAAGAATAAATAAAATAAAGAACTATACAATTAACTGAATTGTTGCAATGTAGTTGAATGCAACAAACATGTAATTACAGTGTTCTTGTGATTACTACTTCCAGGTCCTTTTCTTCCTCTGACCTGTTTACTTGCATGCTGCCCAACTAGTATTTGGTCCCCAGATTCTTAGCCCCAAGTGCATAACGTTATACTTTTTAATGTTGAACCCCAGCTGCCAAACACCAGATCACTTTTCTAGCCCAGCCAGGTCCTCTTGAGTTCCTGTCTTCCCTCCTCCATGTCCACCTTCCCACAGAGCTTGGTGTCATCTGCGAACAGGCAGATTATCCCTTGATCCCATCTGTGGTGTCACTTATGAAGATATTAAACACCAGACCAAGCAAAGAGTCCTTTGGGTCACCACTGGTCACAGACCTTGCTTCTGAGAATCCCTTCCCCCACTACCACCCTGCTACTTCTATCCTGCAACAAGCTTCTCACCCATCCTGCAAGCTTAGCCCCCACCCCCAGGTCCTCCGGCTTCCTAACCAGTCTCCTATAAGGGACCCAATTGAAAGCCTTGCTGAACTCAAGATACAGGACACCAGTCACCTGGCTCTTGTCCACTGTCTTAATGACCCAGTTGAAGAAGTCTGGTTAGTTCGGCAGGACCTCCCTAACACAAAGCCATGCTGCCTCTCGTCCTGGAGCTCCTTTTCCTCCAGAAAGCTGATCAGTCTCTTTCAGTATGGTCTGCATCAGCTTACCCACTGTTGATTTCAGACTGACTGGTCTATAGTTTCTGGCTCGTCCCTTGGCCCACTTTTATGAGTGGGCACTACATGCTCAGTTCTACAGTCCTGGGACATGTTTCCAAACTCCAGAGAGGTGTTAAACAGGTCTCAAGGGGACCTGCCAGAACATTCTTCAGTTCTCTAAGAACCCTCAGTGCTTGCCATCTGACCCTGGTGATTTGTCCACCTTTGGGGCCCTTGGGCCCTTGAGTACTCTGCTTGAATTGCACCATCTGTGACTCCTCACCCTCTACTTCCTGGTGGTGCTGGTCCATCCTTCTCCGAAGTGAGGACTGAACAGAGGTACCCGACAAGCTCCTCCATATATATATATATATATATATTTTTTTTTTGCAGTTGATTTCTTTACTCTTCCCAGGCGGCATGCCATCCAGCCTGATCTCTCCCCCCCCCAGCCCCATCCCCCACTTGCAGCTTACCTTCTGCTTCCTCCACAGCTTTCCCCCCGTGGTGGGGATCTCTCAACCTGCTGGGACGGATCTGGTGCAGAGGTCACTGCCATTCACGGAAGTGGGGCCTGCGGGGATCGGCTGCCATCCTGCCGCACTCAGGAAGCTTTTCTCCCCATAGAAGAGGAGGCGTGCAATGACGCCGTATGGAGAGAACGCGCATGCATCCTCACGCACTCCAAGTGTCTGCCTCCTCTCCTGCCCCTTTTTGAAGTCTGTGTACTGTACCCCAGCCACCACCAGGGGGCAGTAAAACATCGACTGCTGGTGACTCTTCCCCGAAGGAGAGCAGCCCCCTCAGACGCTTGATCCTTCTCCTCCCTTGCTGACCCCTGACAGCCTGTGCTCATTCCCAAACATGGGTTGCCAGTGTAGCTTGAGGTTAGGCGTCCAGCGCCTCAGCCCTCCACGCCACTGGGCCTGCCCACCTCCTCCTTTTCTTGGTTGTGTTAAGATCGAATTTCAGTGGTGGAGCACATAATTTGAATAAGATAATGCAAAGTTCACTCTCGCATCTCGCCTCACCCAACATGGCCATCTCGTTCTGCATGCACAGGATCAACAGCTGCTACTGCTCAGCCCCAAACAGCAAACCACATTCCTCTGAAATCTTGATGCATGTCTTAGTCGCATGATGCAGTGTTTAGAATTAGCATGATGGCCAGCCTGTCTGCGCAGCAGTAGTGCTACCGCTTGCGATGCCGATGACCCTGATTTGGGAATGAGCCTGAGTTGTAAGGGGCCGACTGGGAAGGAAGAATTGTGCATCCTAGAGGATGCTGTCCTTTACCAGAGAGCGAGGATCTCGTCTGCCGCTGCAACACTGCCCCTTGGATGCAGGATATGGTAGGGCTTGGCATAACCATGGGTGATGGGAGCTGCACTTGCAGCCCTTGACCTTGCAACTCCTAAGGGGCTGTATAAAAACCAGAAGAAAAAGAAGGTCCTTGGGCCCGATGATAAAGATGCCCCAACTACACCCAGTCTCACTGCCTGGACCTCTGAAGATGCCACCTGATGAGACTGGAAGCTCGAGGGAGTGGGCTCTCACCTCATCCCCACCTGGGAGGTAATCAACAGCTCCATCTAGGAAGGCACTTTGAGACGGTTAGGTAAAGGAGATGGTGAAAACCTTGGGGGCATTGGAAGGAGATCGGGCTCAATGTGAAGAGGGTCATTTAAAAAAAAAAAAAGCCATGATTTGAATACAAATGTTTAGGCAACCCTCTTTGTTAAATTCGTAATGCAAGGTCCCACACAACTGCTGAGTAGGGTTTCTTCACGTTTTACTAATTCTTATTTTATAATCTGTTAAACAGAAATGAGCTCCTTAGATTTTTGGAAACGGCCCATGAAAGATGTGCAACTGTTAGCCACAGTTGGGTTTTGGACCAAAACCACTTTTTCCCGTGAGATCTCCAAAATGGTTGAATGTGCCCAACGCCATCACCAGAATTTATAATTGGAATACATTCTTATTCCCCTAGAAATTCTATTCAGATATTTTAACTATCTGGTCCTCTGTGTTGATCTTATCCTAGGTGGCTGTCAGACAACCCCTGCCATCATTAACTTGATTGCTCCTGAAAGTCTTTCTAGACCTCCTTTAAGTTGTAGCGACTGGTGAGCTGCCTGGTGGCATGTTGCTGGTGTTGTGACACACTACTGACCCAGGCCTGGAGTAGGCTCTGGAAACTTCAGAGATCTGCTACACGTTATGGAGAAATAACCTTGATGCTCCAGTCCTTGGTGCAGTAACTCGCCGCCTTTGAATAGCTCACTGTTAAGAGCGCTGTCTACTGCTCTTCCCAGATCTTCTTTGAGGATATCTCTTCCCTTAGGCCACACCTTTGGAACTATAACCATGTCAGCGCTAGGACCACACTGAAACTTTTGCTAGCTGGGGGCCACCCATGACGATGTCATATGTTGGCATAAAAGTGGGAGGCTCCATCTTGCCTCAGTTCTTTTCCCACTGTTGATCGTACTTAAGGGATGTACCATGGAAATCTCTACCGGTTAGCTGTTGTCGTTTATTATTGCAATGCTAAGTGGTTACTAATATTTTAGTGATATCGCTGCCTCTGCATGCCGCCAAAAACCGCCTAGTTTGTTCCAGTGCTGCAACTGCAGAGAAAAGATGTATACATCTGCTGTTTAGGCGATCACTGTCAGATTCTGGTTTGCAGTGTTCCTGACTGAAGATGCCTCTGGCAGCTATATCCGCTTACCATGCCGCTGTTGATGGGTGTATGGTTGCCCAGCTGGAGGTGTCCTATATCTTTTTGAGAGGTATTCTGCATATGACACCTCCAATTCATAATCCAGTCCCACTTTGGGACTTGAATTAGGTTCTTGAAAAAGTTACTTTGGCTCTTTTTGAGCCAGCCATGTATTGTGGTTTATGCTTTCTTTCATAAAAAGTGTTATCTTTAGTTGCAGTCACTTTGGCTCAAAGGATTTCAGAGCCTGTAGGCTCTAATTAGGATTACCGCCTTTTAAGAAGCCCCAAGTGGGACATTTCTTACTGAAACATGATTTTTCACAGGACAATATGTAGCTTGGACCAATGCAACAGACTTGTTTTCTCTAATGAGAATTAAGACTAAGTAAGTATTGTAGTTTTTAGTTGTTTCTTGCGTTTCTAATCATTTGAAGTTATTTTAAAGTATTATAGTTTTTGCAACATTTAGAGGAAAGTCAAAAAATATTTTTTTTTCTATAATGGCAGTACATGTATAGTTTTTCATGCCTTTTTTGCAGGACATAGCTACCCAAATCAGGACTGTCCTGCGAAAATTGGGTCGGGTGGTAACTCTAGCTCTGTTTGAGCTTTATTTGATTTTCCACAAAGACATAGAAGCATAGAAGTTGACAGCAGATAAGGACCGCAAGGCCCATCCAGTCTGCCCATTTCCTTTTTCTACCTTATAAATGTGCCATCGGCCTTTGCTCTGTTAGTGGCCTACTGTATCTATTCATACTCATCTGTATTGCTCCCTTATGCCTATCCCATGCCTGTTTGAAGTCCTGCACTGTATTCGTAGCCACCACTTCCTGAGGTAGGCCATTCCATGCATCCACCACTCTTTCTGTGAAAAAGAATTTCCTCACATTCCCCCTTAATCGGCCTCCCTCTAATATCATGCTGTGTCCTCTTGTCCTGCTATTTTTCTTATATCTAAACATGTTACTCTTTCACCTTGTCAATGCCCTTAAGGAGTTTGAATGTTTCGACTATATATATCACCTCTCTCCCTCCTTTGCTCAAGGGTATACATGTTGCGCTCCATTAATCTGTCCTCATATGTCTTCTGAAGCAGTCCCTGCACCATTTTGGTTGGCCTTCTCTGGACCGCCTCAATTTGGTTAATGTCCTTGTGAAGGTGTGGCCTCCAGTATTGCACGCAGTACTCCAGATGGGGCCTAACCATTGTCTTGTAAAGAGGGATTATTACCCCCCTTACGATTTCTGATACCCCTGCTAATCACCCTAACATCCCCCTAGCCTTACCTACTGCTTTAGAGGTCTGCTTGGATGAGTTCAGGTCATCGGTGATGATGATGCCCAAGTCTCTCTCTTCCTTTGTGACTGTCAGCAACTCCCCTCCCAGCCTATATGTGGCTTCAGGGTTTCTCTTCCCTATGTGCATGATCTTGCACTTCTTTGCGTTAAACCCCAGTTGCCACTCTTTCGACCATTTTGCTAGTTTATCCAGATATTTTCTCATTCTGCCCACCCCATCTGGATCATCTACTCGGTTGTAGATCTTGGTGTCATCTGCAAACAGACAAACCTTACCCTCCAGTCCTTCTGCAATGTCACTGATGAAGATATTGAAGAGGACTGACCCCAGGACTGATCCCTGAGGTATCCCACTTGTGACTTGCATCTCTTCTGACTGTATACCATTTACCACCACTCTGTTCTCTTCCCGTCAACCAGTTTGCCACCCAGCTGACCAACTTCTGACCCACCTCAAGCCTACCCAGCTTATTTATTTCTATTTATTCACAATTCGGATTTACAACCTTTGAGTCAAAGACTCATTTACAAAGGCACCTCGTCGCAGGGAGGGTAGACAACATTTTGGTGGAGTACAACAATGGAGAACATTACAGGTGAGATGCAATAAAAAGTATAGAAAGCAAAGCTAAAGGACATTCAAAGCAATTCCAGTGATACAGTGGAGCTCACAGGTTTCAATTCATGGTGTACAGGCTTCAATTAAGCTAATCTAATTAAACTAATATACATATAATACTATGGGATCCCTAGAGATACTGGGTACCGAATACCTGGGGGGAGGTGTGGAGGGGTAGTTGCAGGGGAGAGTGGCGGACCGGGAAGACTTTGTCTGTGGATTGGATCAAGTAGAGCTCTAGGTATGGCTCAGTCATGGGCATTTGCAGCTCTGATTGTCAGTGAGGTGTTTACGGAGGGCAATCAGTTTTCTGTGTGGAACAGTATCGAAAGCTTTGCTGAAGTCAAGGTAGGCGACATCAACTGCTTCCCCTTGGTCCACCACTCTCGTTACCCAATCAAATAAATCTATGAGATTAGTTTGACAGGACCTTCCTTTTGTAAACCCATGCTGTCTTAGATCCTGTGCTCCTATGGATTCCAGGTGTTGCACTATCTTTTCCTTAAGGAGTGCCGCCATAATCTTGCCCACAACTGAGGTAAGACTGACTGGTATGTAGTTCTCTGCCTCCTTCCTGCTACCACTCTTGTGGACCGGGATCACATGAGCTCTTCTCCAGTCTTCTGGGACCTCTCCTGTGCTCAGAGACTCACTAAACAGTTCTGATGATGGCTCTGCTAGTTCCACCCTTAGCTCCTTTAGTACCCTGGGATGTATGCCATCAGGTCCCATTGTCTTGTCCACCCTGAGCTTATCGAGCTCTTGTAGGACCCATATTTTGTGTCCTGTGTCCATGATGTTGAGCTGTGGGCCCTGCCCTACCTTCTGTTCAGTAAATACTGAGCAAAAGTATCTATTTAGGATAGATGCTTTTGCAGGGTCCTCCCCCTCACATGCCGCCTTATCCCCTTTGATCTTAGCAGTACCCCCTCTGGACTTTCTCCTTTCACTAATGTAGCTATAGAAAGTCTTGTCACCTTCTTTTACTGTTCATACTAGAGTTTCCTTGGTTTGGGCCTTTGCCTGCCTTACTGCCTTCCCTGCTTCCCTTAAGGAAGTTTGGTATGCCTCCCTATCTTCATCCTGCTGTGTTCCCTTATTTCCTGGAGGCCAGACTTTTGGCCCTGACCTTTCTGCTACTGTTTTTGAGAACCAAAGTGGTTTCCTTCTTCATTTGCACTTCCTTTTCTCTCTAACACAGTGGGATGTTGCTTCAAGTATTGCATCTTTAATGTTTGCCCACTTTGCTTGTACCCCCTCACCTGTATTTCTTTTTGCCAGGGCTAGCTTAACTCTGGCCATCTTAGTAAAGTTAGCTCCTCTGAAGTCCCATATTTTTGCCTCAGAATGGGATGATTTAGTTCTAGTGGACAAATTGAACCATACCATGTGATGGTCACTGGCCTCCAGGTGACCTTCTAGCTGGAGATCTGTGATCCTTTCCCTGTTAGTCAGTACTAGATCTAGGATAGCTCTGTCTCTTGTGGGTTTTTGTACCAGTTGTTTGAGTCCCTCCCCCTGCAGGAAATCCACCATGTGTCTAGTTCTGGCATATGTTCCTGCTGGTATTGACCAACCTGTATCTGGCATGTTGAAGTCTCCCATTATCAGAACGGTTACCTCCCCTTTTCTGTCATGTTTTGTATATCTTCTAACAATAATATGTCTGTGTCCTCGCCCTGGGCTGGAGGTCTGTACACAACCCAAGTTTGTATGGCTGACCCATTTCCTGTTTCTAGGGTGACCCCCAGTTCTTCTGGCTTATGTGTATTCTGAATTTATGTAGCTTTGATATTTTCATTGTCATAAATGGCCACTCCACCCCCTTTTTTTTTTTTTGCAACTCAGTCTCTTCTGAACAGTACATAGCCAGGTACTGAAGTCTCCCAGGTGTGGTTACTGGTAAACCATGTCTTGCTAATGGCTACTATGTCCAGTTTAGCCTCTGTCATTATTGCCTGCAGGTCTGGGATCTTGTTTCTCAGACTGTGAACATTTCTGTGCATGATTTTCTATTGGCCATATTTCTGTGTGTTAGTTGTTGGGTGAGGTCTGTCGTTTCCCCTGTGCATCGTATGGGAAGCCGAACCTTTTTACTTACCTGGTGATGCAAATGAACTACAAACATGCTGAACTTCTTTTTGACCACTAGCTGAGAGGGTAGGGGTGTTCTTCCCATTCGATGTATATGGTGCTGCACCCCTCTCCCCATTTGCTACTTTAAATATTTTACAAAGATGTCAAACTTCTGCCCCAATGCACTGAGTCCCTCCTTAGTCAGATGTAGTCCATCAAATTTAAAGAACTTTCACTCCCAAAACTGTTGCCAGTTCCCTACAGATTTGTGTCCCTTTTTTCCTGGCACCAGCCCTTGAGCCACATGTTGAGCTCCCCTATCTCCCCTTCTATCCATCTGCCCCCCTCCCAGACTGGCAGGATCTCTGAGAAGGAGATGCCGGATGAAATGGATGAGAGTTTGTCACCCAGCCTAATCAGGTATTCCTTGGTTTCCACAACTGACCGATTGGTGAGATCATTAGTCCCTATGTGTACCAGGACATCAGTGTTTTCTCCTGCTTCCTGAACAATTTTAGCAATGTGGTCAGTGTCTCTCCATGCTGATGTACCTGGGAAACATCAGACCATTACCTCTGACTGGAGATACGTATCAGCTCCCCGAGTCATGGAGTCTCCTATGATCAGAAGATTTTTTGATTTCCTTTTTGCTTTTTTGTTTTGGTTCCTGTTTTGGGCGAGTTTTGTTCTAGCTCCTGTACTGCAGTGTCCTCCCTGCCCCTTTGATTTCAGACATGGAGGCAGATGCCTTTTTGTAGTTTTTATATGGTTTGTGGAGCAGATATGTTGGAGAGCACAGAGTGATGGGACACCCGATTTGCCCCTCCTAACCACCTGCTAACCTCCCGGACCAACTACACTTTGCAGTTGAGGTGCTTCTGTTGGATGTTGGGGAAATGGCGGGCGGTTCTTATGAGATATTTCGTCTTGAATATGCAATTTGAAGCGCACAATCTCTGCCCATGCTGCCTAGAGCTGAGCCCTTGGATCTCCAATGGCCCAGCATGTAGGACAGCGTCCTAAATCCTAGTAAAACTGCCCTTCTGAAAAGTGTTCCGCAGTACCTGCACCTAATGATATCCATTCCACATAAGTTGCTGGGTTTATGACCTGGTCAGAGTAATTAGAAGGAAGAACTTCAAAGCAAAACTTTGATTTTGTGTGGTGTTTGTTTTTGTATAACTTGTTATAACAAGTTAAATTACTGGTGCCCCTGTAAATGAGGTCACTGTGTGCATACCCCTCTGATCCGCCCCTTCCTGCTTTGCTACAGGAAATGTCATGACTGTGCTACTCTACAAAAGGAGTGTAGAGTTGGTGGTTTGGGATGGGGGTTGGTGGGTGGCTGGGCCCTTCTCCTGCTGAAAAAGAACCACGGACGAAAGAAACAAGGAGGTAAGAGCAGAAACAATCGGCCAGCAACAAATGCAGTAGCCCTGAAAGCTTATCCTAATGATAAATTAAACTGTAAAACCTGTAAAGCACCACCTGTAGTAATTTCACAGATGATATACCCTGTAAGAAACACTTTGCTACAGAGAAAAATAAAGCAGTAACAGAAGATATACCTTGCAAAAGACCATTTGAATCAGAAGATTACAGCAGTAATCTGTAAGCACACAACTGTAGGCACACCCTGTAATAATGCAGTAGAAGGTATACCTAGCAACAACAATTTGAATCGGAGAAAAATAAAGCAATAAAATGTTGGCAACAAACAGTAACAATCCCTCTGAGTACAAAATAAACACCCAGTAAATCTGCCTAGGCAACAGAAGCCTTAATCCTTTTCCTTGCTCTGGTAAGGTTATTTGTTCTGTCCTTTCAAGCAACCTAGAAGAAAGAGCTGAGGAGAAGCTAGGTGCCTTGGCCAGCAAACCAAGTCTGCCTTTCATGAGCCCGTGGGTGACTGCACTGTTGCTCAGCTGGATGTCTCCCATACTTTAAGGGGCATTCTGCATCTGAAATCCCCAGTCTGTTCTCCTGTCCCAGCTTGGGATTTGAATTTTGTTTTGGAGAAGTTGACCCTGTCTCCTTTTGATCCAGTCGCACTTGCTCTCTTGAAAAGTGTTATTTTTTAGTTGCCATTACTTCTGCTTGAAGAATTTCAGAGCTTCAGGCTCTTTGGTGTAAGGAGCCTTATTTGATTTTTCATAAAGACAGGGTGTGTCTGCGCACAAATCCTAAGTTTCTCCCCAGGGTGGTCTCCAAGTTTACACTCAACCAGTCTGCCCAGCCGGCCTGTTTTCCTGAGCATGCCAATCCAGGGGAAGCCCAGCTCCATACGTTAGATGTGTGCAGAGCTTTGAAGTACTACCTGTTTTGCAGTGAGGAATGTGGAAAGTCAAAGCAGTTCGTTTCCTTCACCCCAGGTAGAGAGGACACTTCAGTGACTAAGCAATGTTTATCCAAATGGTTGGCACATTGCATCGTGTTCAGCTACAAGTATGGCAAAAAATTGCCTGGAGTTGTCAAGTTTAATTCCACAAGAGGCATGGCTACCTCTGTGCCTTGTTTCCGAGGGGTCTCAGCTGCTGACATCTCTGCGGCTGCAACCTGGGAGTACCGTCCATACTTTCACCAAGCACTACAGTCTGGACATTGCCTCAAGAGTCTGTACAGATTTTGGCAGGACTGTGCTGCAGGGCCACCTGTCTTATGTTTATGGTGAGTCCTCCTTCCAGACTCTGTTTGCACCTGTAACTGCTTAGGAGTCATTCCTACAGTGTGACTTGATGACTGAGATACCCCAAAGATGCTAGAACAGTTACATAAGAACTTACTGTAACGGTAGATCTTCGAGGGGATCTCTGTCATCGGGTCTGCTTTTCCTCCCACCATCCCCATTCTTGGTGCTCTTGTACTGGAACTGGCTCTCTGGTGTATCCAACCTTTCAAACAACATGAAGTCTTGCTGTATGCTGACATATGCAGTGAGTCCCAACCTTCGAACTGCCCCAGAGATGAGTTAACTTTCCATGCCAGGCATGGAACGCTGAGCTCGAGCTCGGTTGAGACTCTGTCTGTTGTTCTTCAAACTCAAACCGTCAGATTCTTTACTCCGCCTCACTGAACAGTCGCTCCGGAGATTTCTCCTTCTGCTCGGTTCATTTTGTCAGTTAAAGTACCGTTTTCTTCCGAAATTAAACCATAACCTGTCGGTTCAGCCTCTGTCTGTGGTATTTGTGAGTACTAGATAGGTTATATTTTACTCTATTTTGTGTGGAACTTGTAAACGGTTCATCGGTTTGGTTTGAACTGATCAAGTTGTTTAAAAAATCTTAAATTGTACTTTTAGAGTGTGGTTACCGGTTCTTATCGGTTCAAAAAAAAAAAAGGATTTTATTACGGTTTTTTCCACGACCCATGACACGGTTGGGAACCGATAAGAGGGTCTTGCCTGGCGGATTGCCATAAAAGGGTAAGTTTGGATAGGACTGGCACTATGTCTGAGAAACCCAAAAGAAAAACCAGGCCCACTGGGTTTCAACACTGTAGTGTGTGTGGGGAAGTCTTTGCCAAGGCTGATCCCCACACCACCTGTGTTTGTCTGGGGTTTGACCATCTCAATGCAGACTGCCAGATTTGTAAAAATGTTCCTGCAGCTACCCGTGGAAAAGAGAGTTGGTAGGCTCAGGGAAAGGGAGGCCAAAAAGTCTGCTGAACCGGATGGCCAGCCCGGTTCGGTTCAAACCGAACCAGGAGTGGTGCCCTCTGACCAGGGCGAGACTTCTTCGGGCACAAGGAGATCCGACTCTGAGGAGTCGGTTCCAGCAAAAAGGACAAGAAAATCAGCTGGTGTGGAGCCAAAACTTTCCTCTCCAACCGCTGAAGAAATAGCCAAAGCGATCAAAATTGTCCAGTCTCTTTCCCCGGTTCTGACCGAACTAGCACCGTCAGGCACTCGGTTCGGCCAGTTCCACCGGTTCAAGAGTATGATTTAGAGGAATATGAACCGGAGGAGGGGGAAGAGGAGTATGAGGACAGTGAATGTGGATTTGAAAGTCTGGATGTGCCCATTGACCCGGACATCTCCCCAGACAGACCTTCAGGAGTGTCTCCTCCTAGGCTTTCTGAGTCCCCTTCTCATTTTATGTTTTATAAAAAAAGTGGCTGAAACCCTCCAGCTCCCTATGGAGGAAGCTGTGGATGATCAAGAGGAGCCTGACTTTGTAGAAATGGATATCCCAGAGTCTAGGAGGCTGTCTATTCCCTTGCATAAATCTTTTGGGAAACAGACATTTAAAATTCTAAAAACTCCTAACACTATACCTCCTGTGGATAAGAGAATGGACAAGAGGTACACATTGTCAGGCTCTGATACGGAGTTCCTTACACAACAATGCAGCCATGTTGGGGTAGTGCAGGCTGCAGCCTGTGACAAGGCAAATATTCCTTTGGCTTCACATCCCCCAGACAAGGACTCCAGGAGGATTGATGCCATGGCAAAGAAACAGTACATGGCAGCATCCTTGGGACTCAGACAGGCAAATTATATGGCTAGATATCAGAAATCCAGATGGGACACTGTCATGGCTTTAGCAAAACAGGTCCCTGGCCAGCTTGCCAAGGAGCTGGAGCAGGTGGCTGCTGATGGTATCGAGGTATCCAAGGTGCAATTCCATGCTGCAGTGGACTCAGATGATGTGTCATCAAGAGTCATGGCTACATCTGTGGCACTTCGAAGAATGGCTTGGCTCAGATGTACTAGCCTGTCACAGGATACCCAGACTAAGGCCATGGATTTTCCTGTTGTGGGTAATTCTCTGTTTGGGGAGCAGACAGAGACTTACATAAAGAAAATGGATGAGTATAGGACCACCTATAGGAGTGCACAGGCCAAGGAAAGGCAGGCCACTCCTCAAAGGCAGCTTCGCAGGGGCAGGCCTTCTCATAGGCCTTTTTACCAAGCCCAGGCCTCCTCTTCTGCTTATGCCCGGAGTGGGGTTCTTTAGAGGGGGAGGCAGACGGGGTACAAGCAGGCCTGCTTCCACCCCTCAGCCTAAGCCCCTGCCAAGCAGGCACCCTGATGGGGTTGCCAGGGCCGATTCTCAGCTACCTGTAGGGGGCAGGCTGGCTTACTTTGTCCAGGACTGGGAGTCTCTGACATCAGACAAATGGGTCCTGAAAGTCTTAAGCCAGGGACTGGTTCTCAGCTTCAAAAATTTTCCAAAGATGAGAACCAGATCCTTTCCACCTGCAAATCAATCAGAGGCACTTGCCTTAGAGGCAGAGGTCTCTTCCCTCCTGGCTCTCACAGCTGTGGAAAGGGTTCCACCCCTACACGAGGGCAAAGGATTGTATTCCAGGTACTTCCTTACCCCCAAAAAAGACAGGAGAATGGCAGCCCATCCTGGATCTCAGATACTTAAACAAGCACCTTTTAAAACCAAAATTCAAAATGGTGACTCTGGGAATTATTCTACCCTCTCTAAGGCCAGGGGACTGGCTAGTATCCCTGGACCTCAAGGATGCCTACTTCCATATTCTCATCAGAAGCTCCCATCGAAAGTACCTCAGGTTCGAGCTGCCCTCAGGCCATTACCAGTTCAGAGCATTGCCCTTTGGCCTCACCTCTGCTCCAAGGGTATTCACAAAATGCCTGGCAGTAGTAGTTGCTTCTCTAAGAAGGCAGACAATTGCCATCTTCCCTTACCTGGACAACTAGCTCATAGTAGGCCAGTCCCCAGACCAAGTCAAGTTACACTTAGATAACTCAGCAACTGCTCACTTCTTTGGGTTTCCTTCTAAATCTTCCAAAGTCAGTTCTATAGCCTGTCCAGCTCCTCACCTTTATAGGTGCAGAGCTAGACACACAGAAGACCAGAGCCTTCCTTCCCCTGGACAGGGCAAGGACCCTGGTCTCTCTGGCCTCCTCATTCACCCTGCAGGTGTCTGGACCAGCAAGGCATTTTCTACAGCTCCTGGGGCACATGGCTGCTTCTACAGCAGTAGTGCAGGGAGCAAGATTTCAGATGAGGGACATTCAGTTCCATTTGAGAGCCTTTTGGTCTCAAAGGAAGGACCCTCTGACCAAACTGATCCCAGTAGCTCGAACCCTGATCCAGGCCCTACAGTGGTGGCAGGATCAGAACAATCTGAGACGAGGGGTTCCCTTTGTCACTCAGTCCCACTCTTTAATCCTTACTACAGATGCCTCCCTCTTGGGGTGGGGGGCTCACATGGGCGACCTCACCACCCAGGGGTTGTGGTCCCCCCTCAGGAATCTCTGTTCCATATCAATCTGTTGGAACTCAGAGCAGTATTTCTAGCGCTTCAAGCTTTTTCCAAATCTGTTCAGAACAAAGCTGTACAGGTCAGAACAGACAACACCACCACAATGTGGTACATCAACAAGCAAGGAGGCACTCTGTCTACAGCCTTGTGCACTGAAGCAATGAAGTTGTGGTCTCTGGCTTACTCCCCAAACACCTCCCTCACGGCAGTTCACCTCCCAGGAAAGGACAATGTCCTGGCAGATGCTCTCAGCAGGATTTCACGAATGGTCACTGGATCCCCTGGTCTTGGAGGTGATATTTTCCAGATGGGGCACCCCACAGATAGATCTTTTTGCAGCTCCAGACAATCACCAACTTCCCCTTTTTTGCTGCAGGCCCCCAGTGTTGGGCTCAGTCCCCCTGGATGCCTTAGTTCTCAGTTGGGAAGGGAAGTTTCTCTATGCTTTTCCTCCCTTCCCTCTCCTGTTCAAAGTGCTAGTCAAAATCAGATCTCAACCCTGTAAGATGATCCTGATTGCTCCAGACTGGGCCAGACAGCCCTGGTATCCACTCCTACTGTCCTCAGCAGTCCATCTTCCCTGTGTCTTCCCAGGAATTACAACCTGTTAACCTGTGCTCAGGGAGGGTTTGGTACCGAACCTAAAATCTCTCAATCTCAAGGCCTGGCTCTTGAAGAGTTAGTTTGCTGATTTACACCTCTCCCAAGGTGTACTGGATATCCTGAAGGCTTCTAGAAAACCTTCCACCAGGGCTACTTACAATTTAAATGGAAAAGATTTTCCATATGGTGCTCTGGGAAGCATATTTCCCCAGAATCTGCTGATCTGCCCACAGTCCTTGATTATATGGTTCACTTAAATAGCTTGGGGCTGAGACCAGCTACACTGAAAGTGCATCTGGCAGCTGTCTGCTTTTATTTCAGCAGGTAAGCCCTCTTCTCTCTCAGCTCACCCTGTTTTCTCCAAGTTTTTCAAGGGTTGCTTCACCGCAACCCTTCATTCAGGGACCCTGCCCCTGTCTGGGACCTCAATGTTTGCATTGCTCAGCTTATGCAACCCCCTTTTGAGCCTTTATCTTCAGCAGAGCTTAAGTACTTGACTTGGAAGACTGTTTCTGGTAGCCATCACCTCTGCCAGACGCATAAGTGAGTTGCAAGCTTTGTCAGTGGAGCCTGATTTTATCTCCTTTCATAGAGATAAGGTGGTCCTCAGGACTAACAGGAAGTTCTTGCCTAAGGTGATTTCAGATTTCCACCTTAATCAATCTGTCTCTTCCAGTGTACTTCACTGACCACTCCTCCTCCCCTGGCGAGAGGAGACTGCACAGTTTAGATGTGAAAAGAGCTCTTAGTTACTACATAAAGCGTACCAAGGGTCACAGGTTTGACTCCCTCCAACTGTTCCTCACTTATGGTGAGGTTGGTAAAGGGAAACCTGCCACTAAAAGATCCATTGCCAGGTGGATTGTCTCTTGTATCCACTTTGCTATGAAAAACTGGGTAAGTTTCCTCCCTCAGGCCTGAGGGCTCACTCTGCCAGAGGTACAGCTGCTTCCCTGGCGACTGCCAGGGACATTCCTATTCTAGAGATATGTCAAGCAGCTACCTGGAAAACAGTTCATACTTTTACCAAGCATTACTCCCTGGACATCCAGGCTGGGAGTGATGCTCGGTTTGGCACAGCTATGCTTCAGAGCCTATTTCCTAAGGAGGTTCTGTCCCTCCTCCATGGAGGTACTGCTTTGTAGTTCAGTATGTCAGAATATAGCAAGACTTCATGTTGTTTGAAGAAAAAATTACTCACCTTAGTAATGTTGTTTCTTCTAATGGAGTCTTATATTCTGACCTCCTCTGCCTGCCCCTCTCAGAACCTTTGTTTTTGGGATGTGGGTGGGCAGTGCAGTGTTGGCACTTAGTAGATGCCCACCTTGTTGTTCTACCCTTTCTCTTCTTGGGGTGAGTTGGTGTTTGTTTTTCATTTTTGGGTCTCCTGACTCGAGTCTTTGTTTTGGGACCAAAAAATGTGGTGTTATGTTTAGTAGCCAGTTGGCTAGTGTAGGTTTACAGCTTCCACACAGGACCTTAGTGAGTTTAGCTTATAAAGATCTGACGGTTTGACTTTGAAGAACAGAGTCTCAACCGAGCTTGAGCTCAGCGTTCCATGCCTGGCATGGAAAGTTGACTCTTTCATCTCCGGGGCAGTTCGAAGGTTGGGACTCGCTGCATATGTCAGAATATAGCAAGACTCCATTAGAAGAAACAACATTACTAAGGTGAGTAATTTTTTCTTCTTGTAGGCCTGGGCACCTCTCTCTCTCTCTCTTTCTTTCTCTCTCTCTCCTCGGTCCCCCATGGCACAAGCTTTGCTCTTTTGGTCTCTGGGGGAAAACACTAAGGAGGGAGTGGGGCTGCTCACACCTTTATAGGGTTGGTGACATTGATTGATAGCGTGGACGGCCCCAGTTGCTGAACATCTTCCATGTGGAACCTGCTTCACTGACTGTGAAGTTCCTATGGTGTGACCTGATGACTGAGATCCTCTCGAAGATCTACTGTTACAGTACGTTCTTACATGATTGTTCTTTCCTTAGACTTTGTCTGGATGTTTAGGAGACTCTTCTTGCATTCTGACTTTGTGGAAAACTGCATCCTCTACAAGACCTTTTCAGGAGAGGTACTCAAACCCAGTGCACCCTTCCAGGGAGACCTCGTTTTTACACTCCACCCTTCTTGGGCACTTACATATGAGAACATAGAATCCATCACTGTACATATGGTGGGAAGGACAGCGCCTGGAAAGATTCCATTTCCAGAATGTCCACCAAGGGATACGAAGCAGCCTTCTGCACTTCCTTCAAGGAAGTAATTAAGAACATAAACTTCCTGTCCAGAAGTGCTAAAATTCAAGATAAATGCCTGAGGAGATTGCACTATTGAAAGAGTGGCCATCTCCTTGCTGGTTGCTGGACCACATAAGGTCAGATGAACCAAATGATTCAGAATTCATGTCCAGGAAGAATGACTCAAAGTGCTTTCTGTGGGCGTGGGTAACCCCCTTGGTCAGGGAGACAACTGCAGATAACAGCAGTGCAGGTGAGATGTGTATGCAGATTTATTTTGTGCCTTGGTATTTGTTGATTGGGATGCAAAACAGTGTTTCAAGACAAATGACTGCAAGCACGGGGGCCATGTGTGCCAATTAGCAACAAACACAATACAAGTGAAAAAAATAAAAATGCTTAGGTGGGTGAAAAAAGAGCTTCAGAAACTAATTAAAGAAAAGAAAGCTTATGTGTAGCACACAAAATGATCAGAATCTAATAGAGAGGCTTACAGCAACAAGGTTAGGCAGTATACAATAAATGTAAACAAATAAATGAAAACCACACAGGACGCAAAGATGAATAATCTGTTTCAACAGTCTAGGAATTTAGGAAGGCAGAGTTGTTTGGTGGTTAGAAGCCGTGTTGGACTGTCCTACCTGAATGCTTTGAAATGTCCAGTCTGGTCATTTCCCTCCTTGCAAACTCTGCACATCTTTTTGTTTGAGATTTTTTTCCTGCTGTAGCTGGTCCAAACATACTTTTTAAAATGTTGGGTCTTGTTTAGCGGGAAATTACTACAAATGATACATATTTATACAGAGTACCCCCATTTATAAAGCCGGGGAAGGGACAACCTGATAGACTGACCTTAAAGAGCAAATGGCTAGTAAAAGTCTAAACCAATCAGATTTACAGTAGTTTCGTTTAACGTCAGTGTTTTCTAACATTTATTACTTTCTCCTGTTACTGGTATGCCAACTGGTTCAAATCAATCACTTTATTTAACCAGACATATACACCATTGAGCAAGCTCTTTTTCAAGGTGGTCCTGGGCAGTAGTACATTGCAGTTCAGTAAAAGCAAAATACAGATAAGGTAGTAACAAAAACATTTAGGAAACATTGTACAGTAGTACACTGCAGTTTAGAACAAACATAACGCAAGTAGGATAGTACAAAAAATGTAAAAAATATACACGGGTGAACCACAGAAGGCCAGTATCAAAATGCCTGTCATACTGGTGAACACACATAATTCAGTGCAGAAAAATTAAGTAAAAGTAGAGGAGCAAGAATCCAAGGCACTCTACAAACAGTGGTAAAGGTAAAGATGGTAAGAATGGGGGCAGGCAGGTAAGAAGAAAATAGGTATGTTAGAGCTATCAGAAGGAAGAAGGCCCGAGTGAGGGGAATGAATTGGGAGAGCTAGGTAACCTTAACAGGGAGTAATCTTAATCGACAATTAGCTGTAGGATTTGTGAGGGGAGCATGATATAGGTTGTTCAGTGTTTATGAAAACAGTTGCAGACTTCCATCAGCAGTACGGTTAGTGAATCTTTAAATGTGAATATGCCTGGGAGTGAGGTGAGTTTTATGGAGTTTTGCATGGTATTCCATAGAGATGGAAGCAAGAAGTTGATGGCAGCCGGGTCATATGACGTGTTCACTCTAGGAAGCTGGAAGCAGAGTAAGGAGAAACGTCTCCAACCATATGATCCCGTGACCCATGTGAAGAGGCTCGAGATGCAAGTAGGCAGATTATTGGATAGAGCTCTATGAAGCCAAAGTAGGACATTTCTTTTTCTCCTAGCTGAAAGTGAGGGCCATGCTGATTCCTGGTACAGTAGGCAGTGGTGAGTACGAAGAGGTAGGCTGAAGATAAATCTTGGGGTCCTGTGGTAGAGCGTGTCAAGTTTGTTGAGCACTGCTACGGGGCAATGCATGTAGAGAAAGTTGATGTAGTCCAATAAGGGTAAGAATGTCGAGTGTACTAGCCTCTTTCTGGCTTCTGGGGTGAGCAGGAGTTTAATACAATAGAATAAGCCTAGTCGCTGTCTTAATTTCTTCGAGACTTCATTCAGATGGTATAGAAAGATAAGCTTATTATCCAGCCAGAACCAAAGATATTTAAAGGTTTCAACTATTTCAAGAGGTTCAACTAGTAGTGTTAGGATCTGGGGTATGTGTGATGGTCCGGGGGGGCTGACTTTGGAAAGAGAATCATAGCTTTAGTTTTTTTAGCATTTGGGAGAAGTTTGTGTCTAAGATTATGTTGGAAGGTGATAAAATCTCGCTGTGAACTCTCATGAGCCCTGTCCAAGGAGGAATTTATGGTATATAGTACAGTATTGTCTATGACTAGATAGACATTAGATGAACGGAGATGTGAATCCAAGCTTTTGATGCAGATGATAGAGAGGATTGGGCCTAGTATGGAACCTTGTGGGATACCTCTAAGTAGAGTTTTTTGTGAAGACAGATCACCTGCAGCTTTGACCTATTGTAATCTGTTGGTAAGGTAGTTGGAGAACCATTTGATTGATGAACTATCGAGCCCGATATTACTCATGGCTAAGAGCAAAATGTTGTGATCCACAGTGTCGAAGGCCTCACTAAGATCGAGAAAAAGGGCAAACACATATTTCTTAGAATCCAGTGGAATTTGCCAATCTATAGTTACCTTCGCAAGTGCAGTTACAGTGCTGTGTTTGGCTCTGAATCCGGATTGTGCCGGGTTTAATAGATTGAGTGAATCCAAGTGTTCTCTGATTTGGACATTGACAATTTTTTCAAGGAGTTTTGGCAGGACGGATAATATAGATATAGGCCGATAGTTATTCAGGTTGCACGGGTCACCAAATTTGAATAATGGTAAAATGTAGGCAGTTTTCCATAGCAGAGGAAGATCTCCTTATTTCAATGACATGTTGAATAAATGGGTGATGGGGGCGGCCAAGTAGTGATGGCAGAGTCTTGGGAAGTATGGCTCGATATTATCTGCACCTGCACTCTTTTTAGTATCCAGGGATAGTAGTAGGTCCTCTACTTGTTTAAATGTAACTGTGTGGAAGCTGAATGTAGTAGGATAAGGTGGGCTAGGGGTTGGGTTAACTTTGGGATCGGTAGCAGGGTTGTCCGGTGGAATGATTTTGTTGCTAGAAGAGATGTCGAACTCTAGTCCAGCAGTGGCGAAATGCTCATTTAGTTGCTCCAATATATCGTCTGTCTGTGAAGGTGGATCCAGTGGACAAAATTTTGGCAGGGATTGATGTGCCGGTGGAACAACCTTCAACCTCTATAAGTATGTTCCAGTATTTGGCAGAGTTGTTTTTGTTCGCTTCAAGTTCTGCTTGAAAGTATCTAGCATTTTCAGATCTAATTAGCTTGGTACATGCATTTCTTGAGGTGTGGAATACTACCCAGTCTGCCTCCACGTGAGATTTCCTAGCTCTTTTCCACCAGTAGTCCCTATCTCTGATCGCTTTCTTCAAGACGGAAGAGAACCAACCAGGGGGTCTTTTTTTTAGACCTGATCAACCTTAATGGGGCATGTTTGTCTAGTAGACCCAGCAGGAGATTGTGAAAGATATTAAATGTCACGCTAAGGGAGGGAGCTAGATAGAAATTCTGCCATCTGATGTTACTTGGATCTTTCAGAAATTCGTTTTGGGAGAACTTTTTCATGTTTCTTACCAAATTAAATTTGGAGGCAGATTTTGTTTGCAAGGGCGTCTGACGCAGGCAATAGCTCAATGATCGCTTACATCATTGCAGAATACTCTGGCATGAGAAAAGTTGTGGCTTATTTACGAGCATAAGGTCCAAGAGAGAGCTACGTTCCGGGATATTTTCTGTTCGGTCTGGTGATTGCAGGTGTTATTTGTGTCAGACCAACTGCATCAGCAAGGTCCTTCAGTTTCTTGGAGCTGTCATCGTTCCAGTTCAAATTAAAATCCCCCAGTAGGATACACTCCGAGTTAGCTAACTCGATTAGGTTTTGGAGATGAGGTAGCAGGGCCAAGCCCCCCAGACGGTGGTCTGTAGCAGGCTGTAATGAGGAGTGATTTACCTTTGGAGAGTCACAGTTTTAGAGCCAGGCATTCAAATTCTTTGGGCTTCGAGGTACAGTCAATGACCGTGGTTAAAAGTTTGTTCTTGGCATATATTACGACCCCCTACTCCCTACTCCTCTAGTTGGCCTATCGCTCCGGTAAGTATTGTATCCCGGGATGTTGATACCTTTGTCTGGGGTAGATGGCTTAAGCCAGGATTCAGTTATCATGAGGAAATCGGGACTTGCATGTAGAGCCCAGGTCTGTAAGCGGTCCAATTTCTTTAGCAAACTACAAGCATTAATGTGGAGAAAGCGAAGACCTTTATATTGAGGGAGGGATGCTGGAGTATCTAGGAGGCGGATAGACCTGGGTTTAGTTCCACATTTCCAGAGCAAAATAGGAGTAGCAGTAATTTTTTAAGGTGCTGTCTTAGTCTAAGTAGTCTTTTGTTGCCTCGTTTTGTGAAGATTGGTTTAGTAATGGCTGTTTTTTGAGAGTTGTGGTTTGAGGAAGCTAATGCATAAATAATTGCTATGACCGAGGAAGTTAGAGGCATTCATACAAGGTCTCTAGACGTTGCTTGGCATGAGTAGGGGCATAGCAGTGAAGGAGATGTCACCGTTCTGGTATGCCATTGATTATTGGGAAGGGGCAGATCTTGGTTAATGTCAAAGGTGTATTTTTGACTAGGGCAAAGCTTAGAAGCCTGCTTTCTGATAGATGTAAAAATTAGAAGTAATAAATAACTACGCAAAAAAAGTATTAGTTAGTTGCATTTTCATTAGTGGTTTGTCACTTGATGCTGGTGATTATGTATAGGCTTGGCAGACCAATTTGAAGTTTCTTTAAGAGAGCAGAGCCCTCAAAAAAATACAGACAGGGAGACGGGCATGGCTGAGCTTGAAGCGACCAATTAGCAGACAGGGGGCTGGCCAAACTCTTGGAGAAAAAGCATTTAATGGAGGCTGGGTCAGCGCGGGTGGTGTGGAAAGAAAATTACAACACAAGCGTAAGGTGCCCAGGGCAGGGAGTGGGTATCGGAAACACTGCTAAAGGCAGTTAGACTGAGCAGCCAATAGTAGGCAGAGCCATAAGGGCACAGCCAATCACAGGTGATCTCGGAGGTTCGCTGGCCAGTCGGGGCTCCAGAGTATTCCCCGAGCGAAGTGAGTAGGCTTACCCCAATTCAGAGGCTCTTCTGCAACACATAATTCACTGTGCCTTTCAAAAACTTTTTTTTTTTTTTTTTTGGTAAGTAACCTCTCCCTTTAGAATAAATGTTCTGGCACATCATGTCAAGATACCACAGTTAGCTGCTTCAGTGGGAGGACACAGTAAAGTTGTTTAACAGTATTGCCTAGAGGTTAGAGTAACAAGCTTGGTACATCCAGCAGGCCTGGGTTTGATTCCCACAACCTCCACTTGCATACTGTGCGTGATCCTCAGCAGCTCATTTAACCTCCCCAGTGCTCCTGAGTCACCCCTGAAAATGGCCACTGTGCTTAATGGGCCTTACCTATTTACCAAAGAATGAACACAAGGCATAAATTAGTGTCGGAGACTTGATTAGCGGCCTTCGCTAATCAAAGTGAAAAATGATTAGCAATTGGCCAAAGTTGTTTAGCAATTACCAGAATGTTATATTTTTGCTCAAAACCCCATAAAATCTACTTATATTGCTTTATATTGATAACTCCTATTGTACACATAGTTTGAGACATTTATCCATTTTATTTAGCCATTTGTGGTACAGCATAAATAAATGGCAGCAGATTTGCTTGTGCCCCCTGAGCGCACCCCCAAAAAAAAGTGCTGGCACTGATCTCAGAGTAAAACACTTGGGGGCATCCCTCCCAAATAGTGTGCAGTGCACAGCAGATGGTCAGTCACTGCATAATAGTAGGATTGTACATTAATTTTGTGGGGCTTGATCCAGTGTCCAAATGGAGTGCAAAGCACAGTACTATTTACTTTAAACTTCCGCTCTGCAAAGCAGGACATACTTAGCAATTAAAATGTGTTACTGTCCCCTCAGGATCTCTGCTATAGGCAGGTAACAGTCTTAAATTTCAGAGTCTGTAAAAAGAAATTTCCCAGTGTTCTACGAAACAAGCAGGTGTTATTTTTGTTTTAGTGTTTTCCCCTTCATCTCTGCCAAAGCAGGGTACGTAGCTTAGTTGTCACAAAGTTTTACTTTTCTTTCTCTCCCCTTCAAGAAACTCTGGAAAATAAACCTGGGCACAATGTTTGTTCTGTTTTCTTTTCCCAGAATGTTCACTTGTAAAGAGTACATTTTCTTTATTTTCCCCATCACTGACAATAAGGGCTGGGTATTAAAAGCAGGGCATGACTGTTTTAACCAGACTGGTTCAGTATTCCATAACTTGAAACTGCAGGACACACAAGTTATTTCGAGCCCAAGGTCTCCTACTCCTCCAATGTTCAGTTACTAAGCCCACGTTGTGCCCACATTTATGCAGCTGTTCTCTCCCCCTCCCCCAGAGTCTTGCCTACTGCCCTCTATGCCTCTCATTCAGTTCACTCCTCCAGGCTCCTTAACCATATAAATGAAAAGTGTTTATATTTTTTTGTAGATTACCGATGATCTGCTGCTAGCTTCTCCAGATGGTCTGCTGGATCTGCATATCTCACCGCCGCACTGCAGCCTGGTCCACGGTCCCATCCCCTCATGCGGTCTCTACCTCCTCGGCTCCCGTGCGGTTCCTCTGTGCGGCCCATGCCCTCCGATAAATTCTCCTCGGTCTTCCCAGCAAGAAAAGGCAACGAAAACATTCAGTTCAATTACTGGATACCACCAACGACAAAAAAAAAAAAAATTTAGAGAAACTGGAACTTTCCTTTTGCTTTGGCTGGAGCTCCCGGATCTGCTTGCTCTTCTCTGGGGTGATGCTCTAACGTTTCTTCCGCGAAGAGACCGGGCTGGGGGAGTAGGAGCATCAATCTGCTGGCTAATCAGGAGACATGGGGCAGGGTGCGGGGGAGCAGGGGAAAAAAAACATACTTAAAAAAATAATTTAAAGACACAGGGCCCAAAAGGGCATTTTAAAGGACCCAGGGCCAGTTGACAATTAGCAATGACTACTAATCATTGTCCAGTTTGACTCGCTTTGCCCGATCTTGGGTCGCAAATTGCAATGTGAACCCGCTTATTTTATACCTTGGAATATAAAAACAAAACATTTAAGTCTTTCTTTGGACTGCAAGCTCCACAGTGAATCAAATGCCATTTAATTAAAAACATGGCTTGGATGCATAGGGAGTGTTATCGCAAGTAGGAGGAAGGCCAGTTTGCCCCTATATAAGTCACGGGTGAGACCACACCTGGAGTACTGCTTCCAGTTCTGGAGGCTCCATCTGAGAAAGGGCATAGACAGGGTGGAGGCATTGCAGAGAAGGGCAACTAAAACGGTGCAAGGCCTGCTGGAGAAGACCTATGAGGAAAGACTAAAATAATTCAGCAACAGTGCAGTCCAAAAAATCTAGCTTCAGCAACAATTAGGGAAAATATTACCATACCAGTCAAATTTACTAGTCTGAGTGTCTCCCATGCTTCTTAATGTGTCTTTTTATTTTTTCGATTCTAATCCTTGGGAAGTCTACAGTGCTATGTCTGTGCAACCTGTGGTGGCCAGCTTTTTTTCTTAAGAAAAAACTGTACTAAAACTTTCAGAAAATCATCAGATTTTGGCAGAATTAGAAAATTGTACCACTGAATAAAACCAGAAGATATCTGGAATCTAAAATGAAAAGAAGGTAGGGTCATATTTTTTGCCCGCTTCCGTTGCACTGTTGCTTTAAATAAGTATTCCCTGGGGGGGGGGCATGATGAAGACATAAGATACCTCACTAGTGTGAACAGAGTACATACAGGAAGGGAGTATATTCCAAAGTAAGAGATGTTCCAATACATGGGGCACAGTATGAAGTTGAAGGGGGGACAGCTTAGGGGTAACATGAGAAAATATTTTTTCACGACGAAGGTGGTGGTCACTTGGAATGGCCTATCATAGGAGGTGGTAGGGGCTAAAACTGTCACAGGATTCAAGGAGGTGGGACAAACACAAGGGTATCCTGGAGGTAAAGGGGGGTACTCTGGAGTTAGTTTGTGCATCAGATCTCATACTAAGTAGGGATATATAGGGCAGACTGGGTGGGCCAAGAGGTCCTATCTTGATGTCAACTTCTACGTATCTCTGTGTAACACAGCACAGCAGCAATGCCGCCTCTGACCCAACTCGAAGCAAAAGCTGCTTGGAGATTTGGAATCTCATTCCAAAGTACTTTTTTTTTTTTTTTTACCTAGCAGTTACCCTTTGTGTTTCTTTCAAGAGAGTAACTTCAAAAGTTCAACCTTAAAAAGTTTTTCGATAGCTCGCTTTTATTTATTTTTTCATACTTGTGAGTCACTGAGCACAGTGCCAGAGTTTTTTGCTGTGAATTGCGTGATCAATAGAAAAGTAATGCTGCAAAAGGCCTTAGATGACTAATAATTATGTACCAGATAGTACAAGTGCAAGCAAATATTGAATTTGTTTCCACTTGTCAAATAGTCAGTGTAGCAGTTCAGGAGATCGCTTATAGAAACATGTAGTGTGGGCTCCTTAGTAATAGATTTTGCGGTCTAGTTATTACATTAGGCAGTTGAATCTTGCTTGCTGTGGTCAACTTACATCACAGTGATGGTATTTGAACTGAAAGTTGAGCTAAATAAATTATATATTGATTAATTCTTGAATTTACTCCTCCAGGGTGGCCTCAAGTGGAAAGCAACCTCTAATTTGGGTGGGGGGCCTGCCCATTCTGACAGCTAAATCCACAAAAGATAAAGTTGCTTTCTAAAGGGTCACAATGTGAGCCACTTGATAAGGTTTGGACCAACCCTGCACCGGTTTACAGTCCTGCTGGCACCACAAGACTACACTGAATCCCTAAGAATAGATCTTCTTTGAGGATATCTTTCACGAGGCCACATCTATGGAACTACAGCCACCAGGACCCCATGGAAACTTTTTCACTAGCAGTCTACTAGGGGCCTCCCACGATGACATCGGACGTCTACTTCCTCCACTATATAAGCATGGGCAGTCCTGCTCCCTCCTTGGTTCTTTTCCCGCTTTCGACCATACTCGCTGGACTCCTTGGAGATGCTGTCACTTCAGTTGACTGCCAGTTCTTGATTTTTCGTTTTTTATTTTTTCCACCCTAGGATGTTAGCACTTTCTTTATTTTGGGAGGGGGGTTCGTCTCCCGCAACCCTTGATTGGCCACTATTTTAGGCGACCAGTGGACCCCCTGCCTGCTAAGCCATCCCCCCCTCTGCATCGTGCCATCCCTTATGCTGTGCTCTATTCGACTCGATGTATCCCTTCACCAGGGGCCCTCCTCCCAGGGCCCAGACGAGGGGAAATGGGGTCCAAATCCATACCGGGAGCATGGCAAAAGATCAGGTTAGAAGGCAGCTGCCAGGGTTACGTGGTGTAAGGGGGGGGACCCAGGCGAATGTTACCTGGTCAGCGGAGCAGGTGATTTTCCCCTTTTTTCTCCCTTCATCCCACCCCCCTTCCACATTGTGGCTGCATGCACACGGTGTCCTGGGAAGGATGCACGGCTGCTCATGATCACCTATGCCGTTAAGTGCACCTCCACTGGGAAAAGCAGTGCAGGCTTGCACCCTCACTCCCAGGGAGAACGTCCAAGCAGATGCTGTGAACCTTCCCTAGCGGACTTCATTCTTGTCATCCTGAGAGTGGGCACAAACCCGGGTTGCTAGTATGCTGAGTGATCCTCATCGCTCGGTGCCACGGAGCCGGCTACACTTTATTTCCAAAGTGATTGCCATGGTCGTGTATGCCAATGAAAGAACCCACTAAGCTCTTTCATTGTTGTGAGTGTGGTGGAACAAACCGACGACACAGCGTCATCTGCTGTCTCGGAGAGGCCCACAACACCAAGGCCTGTGAGCACTGCCTGAAATTCAACCAAGCCACCTGGCAATGCCACCAGAAAGCCCTGCACTCTCTTCTTGGAGCAGAAGGTAGCCAGGATGGAAAAGGAGCTCTGTGCGAGAAGCTCCTCCATTTTGTTGGCCCAATCCTCCGTTTTACATTCCTCCAAGGCCTGGGACAAGTCTTTAGGGAAGCACAAACACCGGGAGAGGGAGCTGGAGTAAGGATAAATCCCTCCTTCACCACCACCCCCTTCCCTCAGTCCGCTCTCGGTTGCAGCTTTCCTCGGTGTCAACCATTGCAGCACAGTCATCTGCTTCGGTATAGACGTCTTCTGCCACCTGAACCTCTCACTCCCATAAGGTCAGCTTTGGCAGTGATTTCTGCTGGACCGCCCATGGCTGGTGAAGGCTCGTCGACATCCAGGCTGTGGACACCTATGCAGACACTGCATACTCTTCCGCTCAGACCTCTGCTACCTCCAGGTTGGCTAGTAGGGGGTTCTGCCGGACTTTCCATGGCCGGTGATGGCCCATCGATGTCTGAGCTCTGGTTACCACCGCTGAAGCTGCAAGGCGTTTTGTCAACATTGGGGCTGCAGCATCCCCTGTTGATGCCCCAAGGCGCCCCTGCACTGCAGGCCACCGTTGATGTACAGACTGTGCTTTCCTCCTTCGTGGAGGTCTTGGTGTCTTGTGCCTCCGCAAGGCCAGATAATGCCAGGACCTGCCAGCCCAACCCCTGTATCGACGCGCCCTGCTCACTCCAGGGCATCAACACCCTTGCTACCTACTTTGCAGCATACTGAGCCCATTGAGGAGAAGCAGGAATACAGACCTGACCTCCTGCCACAGGAGAAGGAAGAGGAGGAGGATGAAAACATGGATGGAGAGCACTGGCGGATCAGGTTCCACATTTCTACCAAGAGTGAGTACTTTACACTATATACCCCTAGGTCCCATCCTGAGGACCCCACCTTCTTTAGCATGATGAGACAGCTCCAAAATGCTATGGGGTTTGCCCAAGGAGAGGACAACACTCGCAAGTTTCTAGAACTGTCAGGCTCTCCCCACTGGTCATCTCTCCTCTGCTGGCTGCATTAGAGAATGCCACCTTGGCTGCCTGGTACAGGCCCAGCTTGATCCCTGCCATCCCCAGGAAGGCAGACAAGCTATACCAAGCCTCATAGAAACATAGAATTTGATGGCAGATGAGGACCGCTTGGCCCACCCAGTCTGCCCATTTCCCTACCTAATGGATAAGCTGCAGATCCTAGTTAACCAGCAGCCTACTTGTTCCTGCCCCCAACCCCTAGAATTGCCTTATGACTGTCCCATGCATGCTTGAATTCCACCACTGTTTTTGACTTTACAACCTCCTCTGGAAGGCCGAAAGCCTATATTTACGGGCAAGCTGCTGCACATTTGGTAGTGATTCAGACGGTCCAAGATAGGTCCAAGGTGCCTAAACACAAACTCTTTCCCACCAGATAGAGTCGAGGAAGCTGGACCTCATGGGAAAGAGAACCTTTGCCTCAGCCACACTGGGCCTCCGAATAGCCCACTATCAGATCCATATGGTCAAATTCCAGAATACCCTCTGGAAAAAGGCTGAAACAGGAGCCCAGGCCCTTCCAGAGGGTCCCCATAAACAGGAGATGCTCAAGGCCCTCCAGACTGTGGCTGATGTAGGGAAGCACCTCTTGAGGTCTACCTATGATATTTCTGATGCCTCAGCCTGGGCAGCTGTGACTGGTATGTGCATCAGGAGGAATTCTTGGCTCAAAGTTTCGGGATTTGCTAGTGACATCCAGCAGTCCATTTTAAATGCCACTTTCAGGGGCTACAAGATCTTCCTGGACATAAGTCTCCACCACTCATTCACACTAGTGGGATTAGCGCCGGAGGCACTAAGACCCATCGGGAGCAAACTTTTGCTGGAGGGTCGGTAGCGAGAGAGCGGCCGTGAGACACGGCGCCATGAGCAGCGGCTCGAGCGTAATGACCATCTCGGCGACGACCTCCAACCGCCTCAGTTCTTTTTTCCCCGCCTGGCCGAAAGTGCGCTCAGTGACGACGCTGCCGCTTCGAAAATGGGAGTCAAACTTCAAACTAGCGCATAGTTTTCAGTTTGTTTTTTTGTAACTTTATCACGATAAGTAGTATCGCTTAATTTTATTCTATTTTCGTTAAATTTTTCTAATATTTGAATTTTACTTGAAGAAGTCTCGGCCTACTGGACGGAGTCGACCATGAGCAGGTCAGGTGACGGTAGGGAGACTTCGTATGAAAGCTGTTCAGTCAGCCGGGCTGGGTCCGGTCAGCCTCCTTCTCCTCAGCGGGGTTCCGACAACGGTCAGTCCGATGCCCGGGGGGATGGGCGGTCCCCCCGCCGGCATAAAAATAAACGGTCGCATTCTCGGCACCGTTCGACCAAACTCTTCTTGACCCACAGGTCAAAAGAGAAGGCATCTTTCGAAAGTCGCCGCTGGGTATGTCTGGCGCGTCACCGGGTTATCGTTGCTAGTTGCCGGTCTCCTCCTTCGGAGTCGCCAACTTCGTGTCGTCGTCCGCAACATCGAGTCCTCCGCCTATAGGTAGGACTCCAGATGAGCAGTTTCATCAGTGGGCCGCTCTTATGGAGCAATGGGCTCGGAGGTTGGTTCTTCTGCCTGGCTCGGTTGCCTCGGAGCCCTCGGGCCCCTCCGGCGATCAGGTAGGGCGGTTGGACCTTCCTAGTCGCGTGGCGCCTTCGGTGCCAGCGACTCCGTGCTTAGGTGTTTCCCCCCCTCACATGGCTGCGGCGCAGGGGGCCTCACCGATGCCCTTATCTCCTGTTTTTTTTCCTTCTCTAGCTTTCCAGGTTCCTGGGGCTTTTCCGGCGCCTTCGGCAGGGTCTGTTGGCTTGTCGGCGCCGTTTTCGGTGCCGCTGGGTCTTGCGGCGCCGTCCGCGGCGCCGCGGGGTCTCGCGGCGCCGCCCGTTGGTGCCGTTGGTAGGCGGCGCCCGTTCGCGGTGTCGTTCGCGCGCAAGTCGGCGGCGTCGTCAGCGGTGCCGTGCTTGGCGTCGTCGCCCGCGCCGTCAGCGTTCTCATCCCCAGCGCGCCCGGGGCGCTGCGGGCTGCGTGCCTCTTGGCGCCGTGCGCCTCGGTGCCGTCTTCAGCCCGTTTTGCCGTCTCGGCGCCAGCCATAGGGACTCTCCTTGTTTTCTGCTATTTCCTCCCTCTAATTTTCACTCCTTTCCTGTCCAAACAGTCCTTTCTGGACCATCAGGAGATGATGTTGAGCCTGCCCAGACCTTGGTTGGGTGATGAAGTGGAGAAACAGGATCTTTCTTTGCTACAGAGCCTGTGGTGAGGACCTGTCCTTTAAGTCTCTGTTGAAGAACCTGGGATCCACTCTTTCTCTCCAGACTACAGACATCGATCCTGGGAAGATATTAAGACTCCAGTATCTTCATGCCGGAGATCCCTCGGTTTGACTCCTCGATCCAGCCTTCCTTGAGCGCTGTCTCAAATGGTATGGAATAATCCTGCTCTTATTCCCTCAGTGGCTAAATCCATTGATAAAGTATTCAGCTCCCAAGGATAGTCCCATTTTGGCATCCCAAGCCTTTGCGGATCCTATTGTAGTCCTGGCAGAGAATGACAAGGTCGTTTCTTCCTCAAACTACTACCAGCTCGACCTATTAACAAAGAGTCTCGTAGATTGATACATTAGGTAAGAGTCTTTGCTGCCTCCACTCTAAGTATGCGTATTGCCAGTTATCAAGGCTATTTTCTCAGTATGAGTATATCCTGTGGCACTCTATGAAAAGAATGGTTGAAGCTCTTCCAGATTCGATTCCAAGTCAGAGCTTCTTCTGACCGTTATTAGAGGTATTGAGTCAATAACCAACAGGTCAAAGCCGCCATGGCGCTTCGACACTGCTTCTCAAGCTCAGCAGCCGCGAGTTTGTACTCGGCGCCATTCCTGGCTGCGTACTTCTGGCTTCACGAATGATGCTCAGCAGCAGGTGATGGCGCTGCCTTTGATGGCTCCTTTCTTTTGGCCTCAGGTGGAGCAAGCCTAGAGGCCACTCAGAAGACTAGATCGGCCATTAAGTTGGCCAGACCTCCGCTCTGTCCCTCCGGGGCATGTGAACAGGCGTCAGTTTCATGAGTGGTCCAGTCCTTTCGGAGGCAGAGGCAGGGAAGCTTCCATAAAGCCAACCTGCCCAACCTCAAAGAAGGCGCAGCAAGCGCAGGGGCCTAAAGCTCCCAGTGCTACCTTATGAGTCGTTGGCCCAAGTTCCATCCACTCTGCCCGAGGTGGAACTTTCTCCTCCGGTGGGAGGTCGTCTGATGTACTTCTACAACCAGTGGAAGTCCATAATTTCGGACAAATGGGTCCTTCGGATAATTCGCGAGGGTTATTCTCTCAATTTCTTGGAAACCCCCCCGAATTGTCCTCCCAGACGACAACCCAGGTTGTCGGCCTCTCAGTTAGACCTCCTCACCGCGGAGATCCAGGGCCTTCTGAACAACAGGGCAATAGAACTGGTGCCCCCGCATCTGCGAAACTCAGGGTTCTACTCCCATTACTTTCTGGTTCCAAAGAAATCTGGGGGGATGCGCCCCATTCTAGACCTCAGAAAGTTAAACAAATTCCTCCCCAGGGAGAAATTCAAGATGATTTCCCTAGGTACCCTGTTACCTTGCTGCATCAACACGACTGGCTGGCCTCTCTGGATATGCAGGATGCTTACCAGCATATCCCGTCCCCCGACCCACATAAGTTCCTCAGGTTTGTAGCTTTGGGTCAGCATTATCAGTTCAGTCCTGCCCTTTGGGCTATCCTCGGCCAGAGTTTTACAAAGTGTTGTGCAGTTCTCGCGGCGCATCTCAGGAAAGTCGGACTCAGAGTGTTTCCCTACCTGGACGATTGGCTTCTAGCAAGCCCTTCCGTCAAGGGACTTTGGAAGCCGTGCAAACGACTTCTCGTCTTCTCACGTCCATGGGAGTTCTGCTGAATTTGAAAAAATCTCAACTGCAACCCTCCCAGAGGCTCCTTTTCATAGGGACGCTTCTAGACACCTCTTCAGTGAAGGCTTTCCTTCCAGAGGACAGAAGACTCGACATCCTCGAATGGCCCGTTACATCAGGAGAACCAATCGGTTACAGCTCTCGATGCAAGCATGTTGGGTCTCATGGCGTCCTCGGTCTTCACTGTCCCTCTGGCCCGACTGCACATGAGAACCACCCAATGGATGCTCTCCACTCAGTGGTCCCCGACCTCTCACCCCAGTCTTATCCCGTCAAGGTGGCGGAGCCCCTTGAGGTCTCTCACCTGGTGGTCTCAAGAGAGCAATCTCCTGGAAGGATTCCCCTTTGCTCCCCCGGATCATCAGATCTCCATCACCACAGACGCATCGCTAATGGGATGGGGAGCTCACTGTCTCTCCCTCCACACTCCAAGGTGTATGGACTCAGTTCAAACTCATCTCCACATAAATGTCCTGGAGATGAGGCGGTCCTCTATGCAATCCGAGCTCTGAAGGATGTCCTTTGTCACAAGAACATTCTCCTTCAAGCGGACAACAAAGCAGTGATGTATTACATCAACAAGCAAGGCGGTGCTCATTCTTATCCCCTTTGCAGGGAAGCAATGAGGGTGTGGGAGTGGTGCTTGGAGCACAAGTCTCTGATTCAAGCGGTTTATCTGCCGGGTATACAAAGCGACCTGCAGATCACCTCAGCAGAACGGAGGCAGACCCTCACAGTGGTCTCTCGATCCAGCCGTAGCTCGGTCCCTGTTCAAAGAGTGGGGACTCCAGACCTGGACCTTTTGCATCCCACTCAGCATAAAACTGCCTCTCTTCTGCTCCAAAATCCAGGGCCTGGTATTTTCTGTCAGGATGCGTTCAGGCTGCGGTGGACAAAAGCAGCTTTCTTCACGCCTTTCAAGCTTCCTCTAATCCAGAGTACTCCTCAAGTTAGTCTCAGGGGACCAAGATGATTCTCATTGCTCCTTCCTGGCCTCGGCAACTATGGTTTCCTCTACTCAACAGTATGTTGGCAGCCTCTCGAGACCACTTCCTTTGCAAATCAGTCTTTTGACTCAGGGTTGTTGGTCCCACCCTGAAATCACTTCACCTTCATGCTTGGCTCCTGAAGAGATAGAAGTGAATCGGTTCAACGTCTCTCGTGGAGTCTCAGACATCCTTCTGGCTGCTCAAGCCAGCCACCCAGCGTCGCGCTTCCAAATGGAAGCGTTTTCTCTCTGGTGTACAAAATCCTCTTGGAATCCCTTTTCCTGTCCTCCTGGCAGGTTCTGGAGTATCTTTTGGACCTGTCAAACTTAGGTCTTCAGTACTCCACAGTTAAAGTTCACCTTAGTGCCATCTCAGCGTTCCATGAGCGGTTTCTTCCTTAACTCTGGCTCAGTTACCTATGGTGAAGAGATTTCTTAAGGATTCTCCATACCAGACCCCTGTTAAGCGTCCAGTTGCAGCCTGGGACATTAACCTGGTGCTGGACATGCTCACTCTCGGAAGCCTTCGGACCCTTAGCTACCTGTGAGCTAAAATTTCTTACCTGGAAGACTGCCTTCCTGGTGGCCATTACCTCAGCCATGGGGTCTCTGAGATACATGCCTGGTTCGGACCCTCCGATACTGTATTCCATAAAGACAAGGTAGTTCTCCGTGCTCATCCTAAATTTCTTCCCAAAGTTGTGTCAGAATTCCATCTAAACCAACCTCTGGTACTTCCCTTCCTGGCTAATTTCCAAAATGAAGAGAGCAGAGCTCTTCATTCCTTGGATGTTAAGAGAGCCTTGCGGTTCTATTTAGATAGAACCAGGGATGTTCATAAGACTCAGCAACTGTTCGTTTCTTTCAGCGACACCCGGCTGGGTCAACCTGTCGCTATTAGATGCATCTCTTCATGGTTAGTGGCATGCCTTCGTCATTGCTATTCCATGGCTCAAGTTAAATTAGAAGGTAGAGTGTCGCTCACTCTACTAGAAGTGATCATGACATCCTAAGCGGAAGTCGCAATGTTCCAATTGCAGATATATGCAGCGCCACCTGGAGCTCAGTGCATGCCTTCGTTAAGCACTATGCACTGGATGTTCATGCTAGGCGACATTCCGCATTCGGCAGAACTATCATAATGGGCTTCTATCTTGGGCAACGAGCTCTGGCTCTCCTGCCGCCCTTTTGGGGATTATCAGCAGTACTCTCCCACTAGTGTGAATGAGTGGTGGAGACTTATGTGCCAGGAAGATAGGAAAAGGTCGTACCTACCGTAATTCTTGATCTTCTTGGGCGAGTCTCCACCACTCATTCACCCTCCCTCCATCCCGAGCTCACGCTGTATTGGTCTTCCTCCCTCAAATCTTTGGGCCGTGAGGACTTCTTTACTGACCCATCTTACACGGGTCATACAGGACTATCTTATGTCCGTTTTAATGTTGAGTTTACTCTTACGTTAGTTGAGCTGCACCTCCTTGGTAAAAAAGGTACTGAGGCGGTTGGAGGGTCGTCGCCGAGATGGTCATTACCGCTCGAGCCGCTGATCGCGGCGCCGTGTCTCGCGGCGCCGTCTCTCACGCCGACCCTCCAGCAAAAAGTTTGCTCCCGATGGGTCTTAGTGCCTCCGGCGCTAATCCCACTAGTGTGAATGAGTGGTGGAGACTCGTCCAGGAAGATCAAGAATTACGGTAGGTACGTAATTTTACTTTCTTGGGGCAGATGTTCAGAATATCCCTTCTGACCGTCAAGCTTCGGGAAGGACTCTGTCAATTCACTTTACCACACTTAGCCAAGAAGTGGGCAGAGGATGCTATTTCATCGTGTAACCCACAGACTCAGGATGGGAACCAGACGGCAGGGCAAGTGCAGAGCAGAAACAGCTTTGCTTGCCCCTACCTCCAGTGCTGCCAAAGCCCCCAAAGGTGGAGGTGCGACCCCAGCCGCAGGTTCAGCTTCTGCCTGACTCCTTACTAGACCCCCCAACCAAACACTGCTCTAGGAGGTAGTGGTAGGGGGTTGTATTATCTTTCACGTGGAAAGGTGGAGTGGAAAGTACAACAGATGCTTGGGTCCTGCAGCTCATAGAGCCACAGTCATGCTCTGAAACTTCTGGAATTGTCTCCAGAACTGCCTCCACTTATTCTCCAGATCACATACCAGTGCTACTGGAGGAAGTATGTACTCTGCTACACAAGAAGGCCATAGAGCAGTTCCCTGGGAACAAAGGAACAGGGGGTTCTACTCTCGTTTCTTTCTAGTCCTCAAGTCCACAGGGGTCTTCAGGCCTATTCTGAATCTGAGATAAATGAACTTCTATATTCAGTACAAGAAGTTCAGGATGGTCACCCTGCAAGGCCTGCTGCCCCTTCTGCAAGCCGGGGACTGGTATGCCCCCGGGCATGCAAAATGCATATCTGCTTATCAAGGTGTGTCAACCCCACAGGAAATATCTTGTGTTACTGTTTCAGGGGAAGACTACCAGTTTAGGGTATTGCCCTTTGGCTTGTCATCTATGCCACAGGTATATACCAAATGCTTAGCAGTGGTGGCAGCAGCCCTCAGGAGGGAGGGACTATACATCTTCCCCTATCTGGATGACTGGTTGCTCAAAGCTTAGTCCAAGGAGCATCTATCTTGCACCCTAGCGTGTTCCAGACAGCTGTTTCATGCCCTAGGGATTACGATCAACCTGCCGAACTCTGTCTTGACCCTCTGTCAGCATCTTCAGTACATAGGAGCTATATTGGACACTGCTCAGGGATCAGCCTTCCTTCCCCAGGACAGGGCAGAGTGCCTGATGACTCAGGCAATGGTGTTGTACAGCAGCAGTTATGTCACAGCCAGAACATTCCTCAGACTACTGGGCCTAATGGCGGCAACCATTGATCTTACTTCAAGGGGGTTCTAGCAGCAGACAGTAACCATAAAGGCTGAGCCGCCAAGCTCTAGGACCACACAGAAAGCTTCTAGCTAGCAGTATTCAATGGGGGACTGCCCCAGACATCGGCACACTGATGTCTGACCTATGGTATAAAAGGGGTGGTCCCTCAGCCCATCCCCAGATCTTTTCCTACCATCCACCTGCACAGATCGGACCTCCATGTACTCCTGCTTCTAGTCGACTACCATTTTTCATTGCTTTTCAGCTGCAGTTTATTTTCACAATTTAACATCTTTCTTTCCCTTTCTTCAAGTTCCTGTATGTCTTCTTCTCCAGTAGCGTCTTCTGACCGGCAAACGAAGGGTGCCTGCAGCAAGCAGATCCCCCCCTAAGGATGGCCGCTCCTCGTGCCTGTTCTGCGTAGGCGCTAACCGTGACACTGAGGCCTGCCAGGAGTTTAGCCAGGCCACACGGAGACACCGCTCAAAGACCCTTAAGACTTTCCTTCTGCAACAGAAGTTAGCGACGATGGAGAAGGAGCTCCAGTGTAAAAGCTCATCTTCCTGCCCAGCCTCCAGGGCATTAATTACTTCTTCCCACAAAAAGAAGTCATCGAGAGGGAAGCACAAGTACCGGCACAAGGATAGGGATCGGACCCGGTCAGCTTCCCATTCCAGGTCACAGGGGGACAAGGAGTGAAAAATACTGCCCACAACGGAATACTTGCCCTCTGAAGCCATATTATCAGCGATAGTTGAGTTCATGTCGGAAATGAGATGCTCTCCGGGATATCCGTACAGACTTATGTGTTCTGCAGTCAAGGGTCTCTGATGAAGAAGCACTAACCGCCAATAATACATCCAAAATTGCAGCTTTGGAACAGGCAGTATTTTCCATAGCAGAGGAGCAGTTACACTTAACCTTAAGGCAGGAGGATATGGAAAATGGGGGAAGACGCAAAAATATTAGACCTTATGGTCTACCTGAGGGGGAAGAGGGTAAAGATCCTGTTGCTTTTGTGGACTATTTTTTTGCACTTAACTCTGGATCTTGGCCCAGAGTTCCAAATAGATGAGGAGAGGGCTAATCGAGTGATCGGTCCTCAACCAACTAAACCTGATGCTAGACTGAGATCTTTTGTGATTAGATTTAGCAGCTATTTGCAGAAAGATTAAATCTTGACCAAAGCATGGTGAAAACAAAAGGTTATGCTGAGCACTCGCTGCATTTTGGTCGACAACGATTATGCCTCTACAACTCGGAGGCTGAGAGAGGGGGGTATTCCCCCCCCCCCCATTTCCCCGTTTTGAGAGCCAAAAACCTAAAATTTCGCACCCCTTATCCAGCGAAACTAGTGGTCCTTCTCCCTAGTGGTCTCACAACTTATAACTGCTGCTGAAGCAAAGTCAGATCTGTGTCAAAGGGGCATTATATTGGACAAGGACTTTAAAATGGCATCCAAGGCCCGACAGTCTCCACAGGACTGTGACTCCCAAGATTCGGACCGAGTGAATATGAGGGACCAGAAGCTCCAGAAACTACTGGACAAGATACAATTACTTAGAAATCCAACTCTCCAACCAGTATGAAGACTAAGTACACTGAAAAGTTTTTTTTTTTTTTTTTTTTTAAACTAAGATTGGGAGGAGAGATGTTATTAGACCTTGTCTAATCGCCTGATGGTTGAGAGTGAGCCATAGCTCCTCTAAGGGCATTAAGGGTGCTATATTCTGAACAAACATTAAGTAAAAACCCACTACTATGCCCTATGGATTGCTTGGCTTTCCCGTCAAAAGGTGTGAGGTGCTTTGTTGTTCTCCTTTCCCACCCTCCTTGGACCCCGGACTGGCGACCCCTTCCCCTCCCCTCCGTGTTTCTTTCTTGGGCATTCCTTATCCCAAGGATGACTCCGTGGTCAGGCTTCACAGGACTGCATCTTGATAATTACCAGGCAAAGACTTTTTTTTTTAAATCACAGTTCAGGTCATGGAAGGGGAAAAGAGGAAAAAAAGGGGAAGGCTTTGGGAGCCCTGTCCATTTAATACAGGGCATAGATGCTTAACACTGTGAACTAGGACAGAACAGTTCTGGATCGGACTGGGAGAAGTAGTGATCAATGAAACGATTTAGGAGCCTAAATCACCATCTTGCTTCGTTCTGCTACTTCAGTTTTGCAAAATCCTTATATTGAGGATCTCTCTTTGGTGTCATAGTTCTCCCAATGTCAACTCCCCCACTGAGATGGTCCTGGCAGAAACATAGCGAGTCTTCTGTCACGATCACAATAACTGTGCATTTTATTTGATGACAGTAGAGGGCACTGTTTAGATACTAGAGGTACATTATTATCCTGAAGGGCATATAAGAATTATTGGGGGGGGACCAACTGCAGGGATTTGGTAGCTCATATTCTCTTCCCCTTCTGATCACATCACATGATGAGAGCCCTAATTGAGGAGGAATACCCGCCATTATATTTCCTTAAGGCTAATTCTCATGACTTGTCTGCGGGTCTTCTATAATGGGGCTGTCCAGTCACGGGGAGCTGTGTGTTTTCTCTCACCTGGTGAAATCAAGGACCAGAACTGGGATCTTGCCTTCATGTGTAGGGCAGGTTTGGGTCGCAATGGAAGGGCAGTTTAGACAACTCTAATTACCCATATTTGGGAGTTGAAAATCCTGCTCTCTCTCTCTCCCTCCTCCTCCCCCCCTTTTTTTATTTTGCTCTAATGGGGGTGGGAGGATAGGGGAGTGAGGGAGAGGGAAGGGGTAAAGAGAAAAGAACTATTTTTTATGAGACTAGACTCAACATTATGATGCAGGGGAGCTCTCTTTCCTTTTATTGGAGAGTTGCTTAATGGTTTGATACCACACGAGTTCTTAGCTCTACCATTTCAGGACTTGGTTCCGTACAGGAACGAACTCCTTGAGAGGGTGTTTCCTCTCGAGTGGGTGTAGATCCACTTTCTGCCGATCATTCCTCACTTTCCTAGAGGGAAGAACATCCTCCTACTAGGACCAGGGTTGGAGATGATGGAATCTCCCCCAATAGTGGAAGACCACATGTACATAGTTCTTCCCATTGGAAGGTTTATTAGTTTAAAAGTTGTAGGTTTTGAGTTAATATGGTTATTGTTATTAATCTTAATGTTTGTTATTGAAAACGGTGACATATGTCAAATTCAAAGCTGTGTTCTCCCATTCCTGGCTTTGGTGGTATGGGCCGGGGGAGACCTGAGACCGGGAGTTATTGTACCTTCCAGGTATGCTGAAAATGGTTCCTTTGGACCCCTGGAGGGGTATAAATACATATTTTCAAGCGACCAGTCAAGGAGCCTCCCTCGTTACCTTAGACGTCTGGCCGTATTAATGAAGGAAGTGATGTCTCCCCGAGATCATGGCTAATGTTCCAGTTAAAATTTTTCATAGAATGTAAATAGTCTACACTCCCCCACTAAATAGTATAAAATCATGCAGCATTTAGGTAAATAGAAAGCTGAGTTGTATCTGTTACAAGAAACCCACTTATCCAAAGTGGAACATTCCAAACTCCACTGGGGAGGGCGATATCAAATCCTAGCTTCCTCTCACTTGAGTGGACGTAAAAGGGAACAGCAATTTTGATTCCTACTTCAACACCATTGGAAATTCAGGATACCTATGCGGACTCTCAGGGCTGCTATGTAATCCTGATGGCTAAATTATATTCACAGGCTATTACCCTGGTAAATGTATACTTACCACCGAAGACTCCACTCCCCATAATTAAGTCCTTCATACTAAAGTTGAGGGAGAGGCTTTAGGGCATCCTGATAGTGGGTGGTGATTTTAATGTTTCTTTTCATCCCCATCTGGACTCCTCGTCTCCTAAACCACAAAGGCTATTTGGGGCAGCTAAATATTTAAAGGGCAATTTGTCTTATTTAGGTATAGAGGATGTCTGGAGGAGGCTCTTCCCTTTAACTCCGGGATACACTTTCTTCTCGGGACAACACAATTCATACTCTCGTCTGGACTATTTTTGTTACCGGAGGGCACTTAACTTTAGTACAAGACATATTAATAGAATCAAAGATTTTTATCAGATCATAATCCCTTAATTCTTAAAATCAATCTAGGAAAACAAACATAAACTTTGGAGATTTAATAGTTCTTTATTCAAAGATAAAAAAATTCTTGGATCATTTTAAGGAACGTATCCCACAGATAATTCTGGATAATTCTTCGTCACAGGTCTCACAAGCAGTTCAATGGGACACATTGAAGGCGGTCCTCTGTGGGGAGATTCTGTCCTATGCATCCTATAAACAAAAAAATATACAAGGAAGATTCAATTATTTAACAGATTTGTTGTCTTCCTATCAGATGTTATTCAGAGAGGGCGATGGGGCTCTACAAAATCGAATTAAAACTTTAAAACAAGAAATCCAAAAAACAGACTATAAAACTCTATAAAATTTAAGCTATCTACGCCAATACAACTATGAGGGTGACGCCTGAGGCACCAGAACGCTGTCTCGGAAGTTGAGGGCGAATAAAAGGGCTTCAACAGTTTTAAAAATAAGATTAACGGCTTTGGGTCCCCCTTCTTATAAAGAAGAGAAGATAAAACAGGTGTTTCAAAAGTTCTTTAAATCCCTTTATACCGCTCCTATCTCCTCCTTTCCCCCTCCCCCAGAATCAAGAGACATAACTTCCTCATTTATAAATCTTAATTTGCCCACTCTCACGGAATCTCAAAAATAAATTTTAAATCAACCAATTTTGGCCGAAGAGATTCTTTTTCAAATTAAACTGAAACCCTCAAAGTGCCCAGGCCCAGATGGTTTTGGCTCTGAGTGGTACAAGGTTTTCAGCCCTCAGCTTCTCCCTGCCTGTAAAGAAGTGGCAGAGGGAGAAGTCCCCCCCACCTTCCTGGAATTATGCGGTTTTGTCCCCTCTGTTTAAACCCGATAAGGACCCCTCTACCATCGTCGTACCATCCCATTTCAATATTAAATGTAGATTATAAAATATTCATGTCAGCTTGGGCTAAGAGTTGAACCTATCCTTATGATTGTAATTCACCAGGATCAATCGGGTTTTATTAAACAAAGAAATACCTTTGATAGTCTTTGCTGCTTAATGTTATTAGAATAGATTCCATCCATAGTTGTCAGCCTAGATGCAGACAAAGCTTTCGTTAAAGTGGACTGGAGGTATTTGTGGGCTACCTTACCTAAATTTTTGTTTCCAAATTCCTTTATTACATGTATTTAAAATATTTATGCACAGCCACAGGCCTACGTCCATGTTAATAGCGCTCTGTCTCAACCAATCCAAAGAGGCACCAGACAGGGTTGCCCCTTATCCCCATTATTGTTTGCGTTATATATTGAACCATTAGCTGAAATTGTAAGAGGTAATATGAGAATAGAGGGAATTCCAGTAGGCCAAAGGGAATACAAGCTAGCTTTATTTGCTGACGATATCTTGATTACTGCGCTATCTCCCAAAACATCTCTTCCAGCCCTATAACAAACACTGGAAAATGTTAGCAAAATTTCAGGTTTTCAGTTAAATATAGCTAAAACAGATTTACTTCCCTTATTCTTTACTCCACCTCAAAATCTTAAAAGTAAATATCCAGTTAAATGGTATAAAACTAATCTTCGTTATTTGGGACTGACAATTCCCCAAAACCCTGAACCACTAGGAATTACTAAACTATGAACCCTTATCTAATCAAATCTAAAGAGATCTAAATATATGGGCCCAGCTACCATTGTCATTTTTTCAAAGAATAGAAACTGTCCGCATGATTGTCATCCCAAAATTACTATATCTATTTCAAAATATCCCCACCTTCCCCAAACATTTTTTTTAAATCTTGGGATAGGTTAATTTCTGACTTTTTATGGAAGGGCCAGAAACCCAGAATTAGATAGTCGCTTCTTCAGCTCCCTCTCTCAGAGGGAAGGGCCAACTTACCAAATTTAAAGTTTTATTCAATGGCTTCTTACTGTAAAATAATGTCTCTCTGGCATTCTCCATCTTATCACTCTCCCTGGAAAGATCCAGAATTTGCAATAAATTACCTTTATGATACAGTAAGGGTCACATTGGTCTCGGCGGGCAGATCACCTCCTCTGTGGGATTTTACTCCATTTACAGCCCAAATATTAAAGATTTGGTATAAATTAAAACAGAAAGCTTTTAGAGAATTCTTTTTTCTCTAATCTCGGAGGATGACCACTTTATGCTGGCAAATTTGGACCATACATTCTCCAGATGGAGGCATAAGGGGTTACAATTTTTTAAACAATTTCTCTGCCCCTCTGGAATTATTCCATTTGATTCCATGCAAACCAAATTTGGTCTACCCAATAACAATGTGTTTAGATACAACCAGGTGAGGAATTACCTACTATGTCAGAGAGACATTGATATCCGATTACCGGAGCCTTTACCTCTGGCCTGGAGATTTTTGGAGGTTAATATTAAGGACAGCTTCTGGCCACATCAGGTGGGTTACTTTTATAACATTTTAAGAGGGGGGCTGGGTGATTCCTCTATCTATCACGGACAGCTGGAATAAAGACCTAGAATTGGAGGTACAGGAACAGGATTGGCTTCATTCCTCTCTGCATGCATATAAAATTACTCAAGCAACTAGATAGCGCGAATTCGCTTGGACATGTAGGAGCTGGTTTTTCCGGTCTCCGGCGATATTAACTGAATACTTTCCAATATCATATGGGGCCTGCTGGAGGAGTTGTTCATGCAAACTTGTAGATCTTGGCCATATTTTTTGGTCCTGTCCTCTATTGACGCCTTTTTGGTGTTCTATTCAACAAGAGATTTCTGATTGTATAGGAGTCATCTGATGTCACAGCTGAAACAGTGATACTCTCTATATACCCTAGACAGAGCCCATGGTGGCATCGAACTCTCTTACCTATATTGTTATTAGCAGCCAAAAAGACAATAACCCGATGTTGCCATTCTTCGGTCATTCTAGCTGTTCATGAATGGAGGGGCCTAGTTGCTGACATTTACTATATGGAGTCATTAACAACAGAAATCCATAACAAACAGGAACAATTCCAACAGCAAGGGAGACTGTGGATAATATATTATTCCAGATATGACCTAGATTTTGTTCCCTGACTATGTTCTTTATGCAGGGCTCTAGGCTGTGGGTTGTTCTTGAGAGATGAAGGGATGGGAAGGTGTTACTTGTGGTGGGAGGGTGTGGCCCATACTTCTTAATATTGATTGTGGAAAGGGGAATGCCATCAATCTCATGAACTTGGGATGCACTAAATCTTTTTAATTTTAAGGCATAGATTTTAAGTTATAATTTTGGTGAAGTTAGTTATAAGGATGTTTATTTTTCCAGCCTATTGTCCTGTACATGTAACATCATAAGCTGTTTTGATATTAATTATTGAAGATCTCATGCCTAATGTAACCAATTTTTTTTTATGTCACCTCGTCTTAATAAAAAGATAAAAAAACAAAAAACTGCTGCTTTTCCGCTTGCTCGCTCCAGGGCCTGGAGTGTTCTGGCGAGACACGTCCCTCTCTTGGAAGGGGAGGTTCCTCTATGCCTTTCCTCCCTTCCTTCCAGTTAAGAGTGCTGATCAAGCTCCAGATGGAAGGGGTCACTCTGACCTCGTTGCTTCCTTCTGACCTCGTCCGATCTGGTTTCCCTTACTGCAGCAGTTGGCAGTGGAACCTCTACCTCTGTCCCTGTGCAGAGGCTTACTGTCACAACAGCAGGGCACCCTGGTCCATCCGGACCTCAAGTTGCTCCATCTTCATGTATGGCTCCTGAGGACATAGCCATGGCTAGATTTGGGGTGTCTCAAAAAGTCGCTAATGTCCTGGTGGCTACGAAAAAGCCCTCCACCAGGGCCACTTATTCCATGAAGTGGAAGCGCTTTGCTTTATGGGCTGCTTCCCATCACTTGGATCCCTTGTCCGGTGAATCGGATTGTGGAGTACTTGCTGTCCCTGTCAGATGCTGGACTGCAATACTCTTCCATTAAGGTGCACCTGGCAGCCATTTCAGCTTTCCATGTGCCTGTAAATGGCTGTACGGTGGCACGACTGGAGGTGTCCTGTACATTCTTGAGAAGCATTCTTCATTTAAAGCCTTGCATCCACAGTACAGGCCTAGTCTTGGACCTGAATTTTGTGTTAGAGAAACTTGTGTTGGCTCCATTTGAGCCAGCTGTGAGTTGAGCTATGCTCTCTAGCAGGGAAAGCATTAATTTTTAATTGCTGTGACTTCTGCTTGAAAGATGTCTGAGCTTGCCTTCAGGCTCTTAATGTGTGAGCCTCCTTATTTGATTTTCCACAGACAGGGTGTCTTTGCATACCCACCCTAAGTTTTTTCCAAAGGTGGTGTTGGAGTTTACATTAAATCAAACTATCTGCCTGCCAGTTTTTTTTTCCCGAGCATGCCAATCCAGAGGAAGCATTGCTCCATACATTAGATGTACCTAGAATACTCAGATATTATGTTTCTCGCATGAAGGACTACAGGAAGTTCTCACAGCTGTTTGTGTCCTTCACCCCTAGTAGAGAGGCTGTACCAGTTTCTGAACAGTGCCTGTCCAAATGGTTGGCCCAACTGCATTACTTTTTGTTATAGGAAGTACGGTAAGGAACTTCCCAGGGTTGTGCGTTGCCATTCAACCAGAGGCATGGCCATCTTTGTTGCCTGTTTCAGGAATGTCTCAGATGCAGAGATTTGTGCTTCTGCCACCAGGAGTACTGCCCACACTTTCACTAAACACTACGGTCTGGACATTGCCTGCAGAAGAAAAGCAGGCTTCAGCCTGGCTGTGCTTGAAGGCCTCCTGTCTTAGACCTACAGCCTTTAACCACCCAGACGGTCTCTCTGGCAGTGGTTCCTGGGTCTCGTTCCATAGGTGTGGTCTGATGAAAGAGACATCCCCGAAGAAGATAGTACAGTTGCATAAGATATTTCCGTAACAGCAGATCTTAGAGACGATCTTTCATCAGGCCATGCCGTCCCACCCTCCGTCACCCTTGGACTTGGAGCTTCTCCGTCTTGGTCTCTCTTTCCTGGATGGTCTTCCTTCTGTTCTACCTCGCTTGGTAGTGGGAACTTTTAGCTGTCCCTCTGTTTCTCCAGGGGGAGGTCCTCTTGAGTATGGTCTCCGGCGGCAAACTGAGGATTGCGTGGGGCTGCCCATACTTGTATAGTGGAGGACGTCGACTTCTGATGTCGCAGTGGGCGGCCCCTAATAGACTGTTAGCAGAAAAGTTTCCGTGTGGTCTTAGTGCTTGTCGGGTGTGGCCTATTTAAACAAAAAAAAGATTCTCTTGGAGATCTACTGTTACGGTAAGTTCTTGCGTAACTACTTTATCTGGTGGGGCCATTTTGTTTGGGGGGGGATTGTCTGTGTTTGTATATGTATAAATACTGCAGTAAAATTTCATTAATTGTCCACTCAAATCTAAAATCAATAAGTAGTGCTTAAAAGAAAATGCTCAACACACTGTGCCCCACACCATAGAGTACGGGCAGTCCTCAGTTGCATTTCATCTACAGTGTTAAAATCACCTTATTGTGTTATTTTTCTTTATATCTGATTTATTCTGCCTTCCCTCCCAGCATTTTGTATAAAGGCCCACTAGCAGTGTGTCCCAGAACCCTCCCCCCATAGCTGTTGTGAAAGCTGGTGACTGAAATGAACTTTCCTGACCTTGTGGCACAATAGGTGTAGGAAAACACTTAAGAATATTAGTGAAAGCTTGCAAAGCCATACTAAAAGGGGCACTCCTGTTTTTTCACATATTTAAAGAAAAAAAAAAACAAATGCTAAAGCAGATTTAAAATGAAGAGCCTCATATAAGACCAGGTAAGGGGCAATCTAAAATGACGTACAGTTGAGATAAGAATTGTCACCGTAACATGCACTGCTTCTTTAAGATTTCCATTCCTAGAACAGAGAACTGCGGCTGCAATTATTTTTGCTGCTGTTCTTGTTTATAGAAATATAAAGGTTTTTATCTTCCTTAGCCAAAATGGGCAGCTTTTCAGCCCTATCCCAGTGCACATGTGGCTGTCTCTTACCTCCTCTCGGTCAGGAGTCCTCACCTCATGTCTGCGCCCCCGGTCAGACATTCAGGTCTGTCCCAGAGCAGCAGAGTGGGCCACAGCTCAATGGGCAGGACTTCCCAAAGCCCATCCTCTGTTTCCTCCCTGGGCCCATGGGCATGCAGTGAGCATGATGTGTGCCCTCCATCTCTGAGGAGGCACTCCCGGTGCTCTCTATGGGAATCCTTCCCATTGTGTGACTTACTTGTGGTGCCACCAGTATACCTCAGGTGGCAGTCAGCAGCAAGACTGTAACCCCCACCCCACCCCGAGGGAGGAGAGCAGTCCTACAGAAGCTCAATCCTCCCTCACCCGGCAGCTTCCGAGCAACGTGTTTGTTTCTGAACCCGGGACGCTGGCGTGGCTGGAGGTGAGGCACTCTGTACCTCAGCCCTCCACACTACAGCGCCAGCCTGCTTCTGCAGTTTTGAGTATTTTATTTTCCCCACGTTTTTTGCATTCCACACTCCTCTTCTCACGACCACTCTCACACATGTGGAGAGCACGCATGCTGCGGCTCGAGGTACCCTCCCTCTACATGTCGCCCCCTGCCTACGTTGACCACTGGACCTACACCTGATGGCGGCAAAACTACGGGGGCAGCGACCACCCCGGGAGAGGAGAGCTGCCTTCTGGTCTGTCAATCCTGCTCCAGCCTTCCCCCCTCACACCGTGCTGGCTCCCCGATGACACACGTGTATTCCCGAACCCGGGTCACCGGTGTGGCGTGAGGTAAGGCATCCAGAGCCTCACCCCTCTGTGCCACCAGGTCAGCCGATTTTGAGTATTTTAAAATCCGTTCCATTACTTCATACACCTTTCATTTTTTTTTTTTTTGGCTGTAGTGCAAGTCTCAAAGTTTGACAGTCAGCACAACACCATTTCAAACGTTCATTGGACTGCAGCAACCTCTGGGATTCTCCTTGATCACTGGCCAGAAATTTATAAAGTTAAAAAAATATATAGTGCAAGTCTCTAGCACGCTACCTACTGATCGACTGTTGCCTTACATTTTTTTCACCTCCCACCCGACTATGATGATCTGCTGCTTCAGTCTGTATTGACTAGCCGTAAGCAGACACGTATTGAAAATTAGCATGTTGAATACAGAAACATAAGTTTAATCATAAAATGATGGTATTATGTGTGTTAAATTTCCAAAGAATGAATAGCACTATAGGAGGGAGCATGTTAAGCTTCTCTCTGACCTCTGAAGGCATTTGTAATCATAATTTGAGCTTTGGGTCTCTATTCCGCAGAGCTGTCATCTTAGTTTCGTGATCATCATCTAATGAAATATTAAATAAAAGACAAGTGGTGTTTATGTGCCAGAAAAATAACATTCACTCCCGCTGACTGCCCCATGGGTTAATACTGGGCTCACAGAATAGCTGTGCATGTGTGTATATGTGTGGCTCTTTTGGTAAAACCAATGGAGAGATTTGCTGTGGCTGTACTACGAACATTTACACCAATGACATAAAATGTTCTTTTGCTGCTTTTCCTGAAACTTCAACCCTCAGTTGCTCCACATGTATCTTCCTGTGTGTTCCTTAAATTTTTAACACTTTCACAACTGTCGATACATGGTAGCTTACATCCACTCCTAGGTCGTTAAGAATGTATTCTGCCAATTGCAGATACTGGATTTAGCTGCAGCATATTGATATTTTTAGGATTGCCTTTTGAAGCGTATTTATCCCCCATTTTAGTAGGCAGTTCTGAGAATGAGAGCGGTCAAATTGCCCAATATTGAATGCTTTAGTGGTGCACTTTGTCAGAAACTGAGCTGAAGTTGATTTGCAGTACTTAAAATTTCTAAATGCCTTTGACTTCAGAAGCAGTCTCTGACTCTCCAGTTGTGTTCCCCCCCACCCAATAGCCTTCACTCAAGGAAACATCATGGAAACAATGCTAACATTGCTTTTAAAGAAAATAAAAATCCTAATGGATTTGAGTCCCAGTTTAATGTAGCATCTGCGGACATGTACAGGCAGAGAGAGTTCACTATGCCCTCAATGCAAGAGCAAGCTTGCTTTCTTTCTTCTTTTTTTTTTTTTTTTAATCTCTAGGCTTTGGCAGCCTGTCCTTGGCTCTGCTGGCCCGACTCCTGCCACATACGGTTTCATGGCAGGGTCCTGCCCCGAGTTGCTTTCCAGAATTTGAGATGGTCAAGGTTGAGGCAGATGAAATGTTTACATGAAAATGTGCAAGATAATAAACATATAGGGGTCAAGAACCCAAAAATGGAGTATGGGATGAATGGGGTTGTAGCGGAGAGCACACCAGAGGAATGGGACCTGGGGGCGTTAATAATGGAGAACATGAAGGTAGTGGCACAACATAGTAGGTCTCTGGCCAAGGCAGACGGATGCTGGGATGCATAAGGAGAGAGATCACTAACAGAAGAGAGCGGTAAAAGATCTCTGGTTCATCTTCACATGGAGTATTATGTGCAGCTTGGGACCCCAGACTTTTGAAGCACAGGGACAGAATGATGCAGGGGCAACAGGGTAATTCCTCTGAAATGTGCTTGGACGATCCAAACACGTACATGCTGGAAGACGGAAAGAGTGACAGCATGATTGAGATGTTCAGTACCTGCGTGGAGTAAACTAAATGGGAAGCAGCAAGCTGTTTGCAGTCTTTGGTAAGTGGTACCTGGGGTAACTCCTTGAAACTGGCAGAGATGAGGTTCAAGAAGGGTGACAGGAAGTGCTTTTTTTTTTTTTCATTTTAACAGGCGTGGTGACTGACCTGTAACAAGCTTCTGGGGGAGGTCATCAGTACTGAAACAGTGGGAGGGTTCAGAAGGGGAATGGGATAGGCACCTGGAACTGCTGCAGAAGGGATTGCTTTAATCAGAGATGGCTGCTGGTTCCTACATCAGCACCAGTTCAAAAATCATGTGATTAGCACTTAAGTGTTTATATGACCTCTGGTTTCATCCTTGTTGACCCTCCCGCTTCCCCATCATGCTGTGCCCCTACAGTGGATTGTGTGATCACCCATGACCTCCAGTGCTGTGCCAGATTCAGCTGTAGGAAGTGCTCAGACAATGTTCACAGCCCCCCGCCCTTGAGTAAGCACATGCGACCTCTGCATCGCTTCCCAGGATGCTCTAGCCTTAGGGTTACAGCGAGGCTCCCAGTTCTCTTACTGCGTTGTCATAGCTGTAGCAGTGATTTGTCAGTTGAGCGCACCAGATGCCTGAGTGGAATCTGGTGTCATCAGTGGTCCAGGAGGGAGGGTTCTGGGTGTATTACAGAGGGCACTGGTCCAGACAACAGCACTGCCCCTTGTGGCAAACCACACTGTGGTATTATTGCCTGCCAAGGCAGTTGTCATTCACCCTCCTGGCCTCAGGGCAAGGTGTAGCTCTGGGATTTTGAGTGGGAAACTGGCAAAACTGGGGACAAATGGGAACTAGCTCTCCAAAACCAGAGTAAATTGCACCAGACGTGTAGATGGGAATTGAGATCCTGCGTGAAGGAAAATGGCTCCAAGTGGGAAGGGGCAGCATCAGTGCTTATGTAATACTGTAAATTCAGGCATGCTTCTCAGAACCTGATTTTTGTTTTCTAGGTGGCTAACCTGGCGTGCTCGATCTCGAACAACGAAGAGGGTGTGAAGCTGGTCCGCATGTCTGCTGGTCAGTTGGAGGTCCTGTGCCCTCAGGTATGGTACAGAAACATGAGAAATGGAAAGCCTTTAAAGTACTGTTGGAAGTTGGCCAAAACACAGTTTGCAAAACAGTCCCTCCAGGCTCCTGAAAGTCCTCTTAACTTTTTTGTGATCCCCGGGGTGTGTCTGTATTCAGACATTTGGGTTAAATCTTTGGATCCCAGCACTTGGACTGGAACTTTTGTGATGTAGGGACCCAGAGATCCATCCACCCTTCCCTTTCAGATAAAACAACTCCCCATCCCTTTACCTTAGGATAAATTAAAAGAACTGTTGTTTAGGTACATAGCAGTGTGTATCCCCCCTCAAGTTGGACCTTGAGGGGCAGTTCTATCTTCTTCATCCACCCACCCCCATCCCCACTTAGGCTTCTCAGCCTTCTGTCCTCAGTTTCTGCAGCATACCTCCAACCTAGTCACTGACCCATTTCTTACACAGAGCCATATTGGCTGGTGCAGACATGCACCTCAAGCTCAGTTTGAGGAGTGCAACCATAGAAATCATGGGGACAAGGCTCAAGGAGGGTGCTTTGGAACTTGTTAAAATAAGAGACGCACAGATTCCCCCCACCTCCGTGAAGAGCCACGCTATGGCTCAAAGCCCCATGTATGTGCTGCACTCTCAGAAAACTCCAGTAGCCACTGCTTCCAGCCTGTGCGTTTGTTATTTTAACTTTTTTTTTGTACGTTCTTTTTATCCTCCTACACACTGGACCACCAGACACTGTCCAGTGGGGTGCTCGACCAACCTGATCCCGCCCACCTGAGATCCCCAGCTCTACTTACCGGATGGGGAAGACCACCCTTGCTCGCTCCTGGTCCACAGACCCCCTGGATTTAAGCCCCCCAGGACCGCTAACTCCTACTGGTGACCTTTCTGCAAATCTAATGTGGCCAGGACTCCGCGAGGGTAGGTTCCAGGATAGGCCAGAGGATACGGTGTTGGGTGTGGTGATTGGTCCCTGGTCCCACCTCCGGCTACTGGTGGCTCCAGGGATTTCCTCATTTTTCTATGTTTTCCTTGAGCCCGGATGTGCAGTGAAGCCCTGCACGTGATGGGCGTGTTCCCACCACCATGCGTAAGACATCCGCGATGCTCTCCCCCCCCAAATATGTATATGCTGCTTGGTATGGTGACTCCCAGCCACTGCCAGGAGCCGCTCGAGCAGAAGCAAGCAACCCAACCCTCCCCCAGGAAAGGAGAGCAGTCCTCCGGACGCTCAATCTTTTCCTGCCCCCTGTCGACCCCTGATGGCCCGGGCTTGTTCCCAAACCCGGATCCCTGGCATGGCACGAGGTGTGGCATCCAGCACCTCAACCCTCCGGTCCACCGAGCCGGCTTGTTTTAACTTTACAAGGTCCAGAGCACCCTCCTTGAGCCTTGTCATATGGCGGGGGGGGGGCTACCACATAGGGTCATGCTGTGCCTGTGGGAGATACTGAGCAAGCCAGGGCATTTTCCTCAGTTTTCTCCCTTGGGCATTGTGTACGATGTGCTCACTCATGTATATCTCCCCCCAAAAAAAAAAAAATGCCTGATGACCCCTCTGGCATTGCTGCCCAGCCTGGACAAGTGGCAGGCCTCTGGTGGAATGGAGTTTCCCCCTCTCCGAAGGAGGAGAGCTGTTCTTGGGATGTTCAGTCTTCTTTCACCGGGCTGGCCCCTGAGAGACGCTGGTCCATTCCAGAACCTGGGTCACCATTGTGGCAGTAGATAAGGTTTCCAGTGCCTTAGCCCTCCATGCCATTGGGCCGGTTCTCCATCCATTTTTTAAATAAAACAAATGTGTAAGGGGCTTGAGATAAACAGCAGAAAGGGCATCTCTCCCAAATAGAACATTCTGATTTTTTTGCAGTAGTGCAGTGCCCATCCGCAGTGTCCACTGTGGCAGGTCAAGGTGCTCTGACTCCACAAGGAGCCACGTGCTGGGAAGGTAATTGAAAACTGTTGAACACTGGCAGGTGGTGGGAGGATGGAGGGTCAAAAATTGGTAAAAAGCTTAATGTTGTCTAAATGGCTCTACACAGCAAGAAGTGTTGTATAGCTGTGTTGGGTCTGGGGAGGTAGCCAGAGAATGACCAAATGTCTGGAATGACAGGTGCCGAGAAGCAGGGTTCTCAATATGGCCAGTGTGTCAGCTTCCCATGGCAGTTACCAGGGTTTATTCGCTAAGCTCAGGGGCATCCCACATCAGGCTGCAGAGCCCAGATGATCATCCACCTCAAACACTTTCTGCTTTGGGAAAAGTCTGACCCACAGTCATGTGGGCAGGATTGTTTATGTACTTATTTATAATTGTTGATCAGGAAAGGCACACTGAACTGAGACTGTTCATTTCCAGGTGTCACTTGGGGTGGGGTTACAGTGGACCAGTTTTATTTGTTTATAATGTTTGAACAGGAAAGGCACACTGAGCTGCAACACCTTGTTTCCATGCATGTCCGGTGGGGTGGGGAAGGTGTTACTTAGGACCATTTTTGTTATGTGCAACCAGGAAAGGCACACAGAGCTGTGAAACCTCATCTGTGTGTGTGTGATTAAGATTACTGTTACATGGGACTGGTTTTATTTGTAGTGTTTGATCAGGAAAGCCACACTGAGCTGTGTTAACTTGTTTACAGGTGTTGGATGATGCAGACCATTTTATTGGTCTGGGGATGTTAGGAAATCCTCTACTCTTACGATAAGTGCCATAGGATCATTAGCTTCCATCAGGACAGCTGCCAGAAATGGACAGAAGGGGGGACTGCAGTTTAAAGTCTTGTCCAGACAGCACTGCAGCAGTAAAGCCCTCTTCTCTCCCCACCCCCCAGTACTGCATTATAGTGTCAGTATTGGATGTTAGTCCAGGTTTCTGGTGTAGGACGGGACCCCCCCCCCACTTAATCTTCCTGCCCTCTAGGTGCGTGCAACCTACTGAGTTGCTGACACTGACTGAAGTGGGCCATTGTAGGTGCATTGCTTCTGCCATTACAATGCAAATCACTGATGCCTGATAAAAGGAGTGAACTGGGTGGGCTTGGTCCTAAACCTCTCCTGCCCATCAGCAGAGCCCCTACAACACACCCTGCTGGAGTGGACTTTAACGTTAAAAATGAGACATGGACGTTAGGCAGACAGTGCTTTTCCACTCTTCCCCATTATGGAGCTCAAACTGCAGGTTCTCCCTCTCCTGACTTTTGTTTGAATGGTTCTGGCTGCCGGCCCACCTGGAGATACAGATTTGGGTTGTGTGAGATAAGATGGTACTTGAGGCTGCTGGCAAGTCCGGGCTTGTGGAACAGGCTGAGTTGGAGTCTGGCTGCATAGTGAATGGGTATCCAGGTAAGTAAGTAAAAAGGTGAGGGAAATGGGCAAAGCACCGTATGAGAGTCTGTAAACTTTTTTCAGATGCTACCCGCTGCATGGATATTCTGCAGCTATTAACAGCTTGCTACTCTTAAGCATATGTCTGCCCATGTGTAAACTACCCTGTGAAAGAGTCCCAAGACATAGGAGGGACAGCAAACACAGTGAAGACTGCACATGTGTAAACTAACCTGTGAAGCAGTCCTGAGGTGTATAGGAGGGACGGCAGACCCAATGGAGCTGAACACTCCAAATTTGGGGGGGGGGGGTCTACATTGGCTGGTCAGGAAGTGAGCGGTGAGATGTGACTGAGCTGTTTGTGTTTTCCTGTTAGAGGTCCCTAGAGGACAGCCTGACGATGGTAAATAAACTGTTCATTTTTCATTTGATAGGTTATTAATGCTGCCTTAGCATTGGCTTCTAAGCCCCACAGTAAAGTGGCTCTTGAGAACATGGACATGTATAAAGACCAATGGGAGAGGCAAGTTCGTGTGTTGACTGATGCTGTAGATGATATAACGTCCATCGATGACTTCCTGTCGGTGTCAGGTAATAGTACTGGACTCAGAGGGACCTTTTGTGGTGTGTGGGTTTGGGAGTAGCAGCCCAGTGGGACACTTTGTGGTGGATGAGTTTGTGAGTAATGACTCAGAGGGACTCTTTGTGGTGGGTGGGTTTAGGAGTATCGGCTCACATTGGCCCATTGTGAATAGATGAAGGAAGAACTTGGAAGGGAACCCTTTATGATGGGTGGGTTTGGCAGTAGTGACTCTTAGGGACCCTTTGTGGTAAGTGCATGGAAGTGAAGACTCGGAGGGATTCATTGGTGGTGGTGGTAGGTTTGGGAGTAGTGACCCCGAGGTACCCTTTGTGGTGGGTGGGTAAGTGGGTTTCTGAGTCGTAACTCTGGTGGTTAGTTTTGGAGGTTAACACCTAATCATTGTTCAGGTGGGACTATGTTAGCACTGGCAGGGCAGCCAGATAAATGAGAAGTACTGCATAGAGATACAGAATGTGCATCTGGTACAGAGAGGCAGATACAGGGTGTGCACCTGGAGAACAGCAAGGATTTAGAAAATATTTACTGTTACTTAATATGGCCTCAGAAGCGACCCATCCATTTTATTCTTAGATTTTTTTGACTGTCTAGCCAAGAAGCCATGCACAGCTGCTTTGTAACCAAAGCCTGTATTCTTTTGAGCTCTCTGAATGCAGGTAGATCACTAGGGTTACATCGAAACATTGAATCTGTTGTCAGAAAAAGGCCTGTTGGACCGTCATGTTTGCCCATTCCTACTTAGCTAATGCTGAATGAGGGGTTAAAATGGCTTCATGGGTGCACTGAACAAGAATAGCAGGGTGTCAGAATTCCAAAGTTTGCGTCCAGTGTGCCTAGTTGTAGTTGCCTGGTTGATGACCAGAAACATTGCTTCGTTGTGTGCGCATCCAGTGGATTTGTCACACTCTACGCTGCTACTGGGGAATTTGTGGCTAATTTACTAGTAGAACAGAATCATGTCTGCCATTTCCTTTCTGCCGTTTGAGACTCTCATAAATCCCATAATTGAAACCGCACTGGGTTTCCTAAAGTGGAAGTTCCAGTTTGTTTATGGGCAGGGACAAAAGGGGAGGGGGGGGGTTAATCAGGATGGGGAAGAGAAAGGAACAGGTTGGAGGGTGGTGTCACTGAACGCGAGGAGCCTAGGAAACAAAGCAGCAGAGTTACAGGCTCTCTTGGCAGTGGGGCCAGGTGGACATTGCGGCCATAAAGAAACTTGGGCCACCCAGTACCAGGACTGGGATATGATGATCCCAGGGTATAGGATATTCAGAAAGGATGGGACAAACAGGAAAGGTGGGGGAGAGGTGATCTGTGTACAGGAGGGAATAAGATGCATGAGGGAAGAGAGGGAGGAAGGCGGGACAGAGGCCCTGTGGATTCAGTTTCAGGACTCAAAGAGCAGGGTACTAAGGATGGGGATAGTCTATAGGGCACCAGCTCAAGGGGAGGAGCTGGACAGGGAGATGGCAGAACAAATTAGGCGGGTTTGCAGGAAGGGGAATACGGTGGTGGTGGTGGGGGACTTCAGCCTACCTGGGGTGGACTGAAACACACCAACCACCACAAGTGCAAGGGAGCAGGTCATACTGGGGGCATTTCAGGATAGCTTCCTGGTGCAGCTGATACATGAGCCAACTAGGTTAGGAAGGACTCTGGGCCTTGTACTATCAAACTGGGAGGTCTTAAGGGACCTGGAGATGGAGGACCCTCTGGCTGGGAGTGATCACCACTCAGTGTGGTTCACGCTCGGAATGGGGAAGTAAACCAGAGGTTTGTTTACCAGGGTGATTGATTTTAGGGGGCAGACTTTAACAAGATGGGGGAAATTCTGATAAATCATCTGGAGGGAATTCAACCAACCATGAAAGCCAACCAAAAGTGGGATATTATTAAAGCAGGGCTGGCAGAGGCTACTGGGACAATGTACTAGGGCACAAAGTAAGAAGGGAAGGGCAAAGACGCCAAGCTGGCTGACACAGAAGGTAATGGAGGGGGTGGGGCCAAGAGGAAAGCTTTTCAGAGATTCAAGAGATCAGGAAGGGAGGACGACAGGGAGGAGTATACGAAGACGTCCAGGGAGGTTACCAGACTAGTCGGAGCAGCCAAGGCATCTAGAGAGCTGAGGCTGGCACAGGGCATTAAGGGCAGAGAGAAGGACTTCTTCAGATACATTAGTGAGAAGGAAGAACAGGGACCAAATAGTGAGAATTAAGGAGGACGGGGGTGGGTAGAGAAGGGGAGGAGCAGGCATAGGCACTCAGTACTTCTGCTCTGTATTCACAGAAGGGGGGACAGATACCTCATGGGAGTGATGGTGTGGGTTGGGGGAGGGAGTGACAGATGGAGAAATTAGAGGACAGAGTACTGGAAGGACTGAGGGCACTGTGGGTGGACAAGTCACCGGGACCTGATGGCATTCACCCTAGGGTACTCAAGGAACTGGTAGGGTGCCTGGCAGGACCACTGGCTGACTAGTTCAGTACCTCTCTGGACACAGGATTGGAGGTTGGCCCATGTGGTGCCCATTCACAAAGGTGGTTCAAAAGATGATCCAGGTAACTATAGACCAGTGAGCCTCACATCAGTTGTGGGAAAGCTCATGGAGACCATCCTTAAAGAGAGGCTGGTGACATTTTTGGAGGACAGGGTCTCCAGGCTGGGCGACAGCATGGGTTTGTCTCTGGCAGATCCTGCCAAACAAACCTGATTGAGTACTATGATTGGGTGACCAGGGAACTGGACAAGGGCCATGCAGTGGATGTCCTGTACGTGGACGTCAGCAAGGCCTTTGATTTTGTGCCGCATGGGAGGCTAGGGGGGAAGCTGGAATATGTAGGGTTGGGTACTAAGATGGTCAAATGGATTGCTAACTGACTGAAGAGTAGGCAGCAAAGGGTGGTGGTGGTGGAGGGGAAACTCATCACCAAGACCAGTAACAAGCAGGATGCCACAGGGATTGGGACTGGGACCAGTGCTGTTTGGGATATTCATAGCAGATATCTCACACGGGACCCAGAGTAAGATCAGTCTGTTCACAGATGATGCCAAGATGGGAGCTGTGTTGGATGACATTGAGGGGTGGCGGGGACTGCAGGAAGACCTGACTAAACTACAGGAGTGGTCGGACACGTGGCAGTGGGTTCAGTGCCCAGAAGTGCAAAGTGCTGCACTTCAGAGCTAAGAACCAGAAGAAGAGGTATCAGCTGGGAAGGGTACAGTTGGGGATCACAGAGGAAGAAAAGGACCTGAGGGTGAATATAACGAAGAATATGAACGACTTGGCTCAGTGCAGGAAGGCAACAGTGAAAGCCAACAAGATGCTGGGCTGTATAGAAAGGGGAATCTCCTCTAGAAGTAGTGAGGTGATCCTTCCCCTGTACAGATGACTGGTCATGCCACACCTGGAATACTGCGTGCAGTACTGGCGCCCGTTCCTGAAAAAGGACATCAGATTGTTGGAGGGGTGCAGTGCAGCGTGCCTAAGATAATCCAGGGTTTGGAGGGGAAATCCTACGAGGAAAGGTTGAATATGCTTAACATGTATTCCCTGGAGGAAATAAGGTAGGAGTGATATGATCATGACCTTTAAGTACCTAAAGGGGATAAACAAGACTAACACAGGAGAGAGATTCTGGATCAGAAGAGGGAGGGATACAAGAGGGCATCAACTGAGGTTGGAAGGGGGGAAATCGGGAGGCATTTTTTCACTTAACGGGCGGTAGGCAGGTGGAACACTTTACCTGAGGAGGTGGTTTCCTGTAGGATAGTGGGCTGTTTCAAGAGGGGATGGAACAGAGTGGGGGGGGAGATGACTGTGAGGGGGGAGGAAAGGGTGGGGCAGCTGCAAGTTGAGGGGGCTAGCTGCACAGTCGAGCAGACTCTAGACCGTGAGGCCTGTTTCTGCTGGCATTTTCATGTGTGTTGAAACATTTTTGCTATATAGAGAATACTGGATGGGTAACCATGCAGAACCAGTGTGTTCTGCCACAGAGGGGTCCGATTCCCTGTGACTTCAAGAGCGAAGCTTGAGAGGTCCATGGGAATTGGACCCCGAGGAGGCAGAACACATTGTTCTGCATGGTTACCCATCTTGTATAGTGTATGGTGCCCCTCATATTATTTTAATAGTAATTTTTTTGGCTTTTAAAATTTATTTTTTTCCATAAAAAGAAATTGTCTCCCCCCGCTTGTTAATATGGTAAATTGTGTGGTTGCTAGAGACTGGGTGTCCCTACATTAGCAGCGCACAATCCCATTGGCTGCTGTTCTGTTGTGGGTGGGATTTACAAAAAAAACATGGCGGCTGGACGCCTCGCTTAGTGAGTACAGAAACTTAGAAGATGCAGGAAGTTGTAAGTAAACAGATCATATCCGGTTGATCCTGCATTTTCCATTATTGATGGTGAACTGCTCCCGTGTCTAAAAACTGCTGCAGCCATTTTCAGTGCAGTTTTAAATAACATTGACGCGCGGCGGTTTTCTGTTGATGGTTTCAAAGCAGGGCTCGAACTTTTAACTCTAAATGAATGGAACGCTGTTCTGCACATACGGTCAGTACAGCGTTCCATTCATTTTAGTGTGTGTGGCTGAACAGCAGTTTAGTGAGGTAGGATTTTGAGTGAGAATAACATTCTGCCATACACTATAATGGAATTGAGCAATAATACACAACAGGGTGCGGTATATCCTGAGATCGCCATGCCTCTGGTGCATTGTGAGGCATGAGGCCACAAGCTGTGTCTTTTGCACCCAAGAAGTAATGATCTCATGATGTATCACACCCTGGAGTGTATTATTGTAATTATAAAATGTCCCTAAAGTGTTGATAAATGGCTGATCTTGGTAATCAAGTTGCAGACTGTGATGATATTTTGAGATATCGGCATGGGTCAAAGGCTGCTTCAGCCAATCAGCTTCCCAGGATTTCTCTTCATTTTATAATTATTAGTTTAATATGTAGAAGTGGTTTTATGAAGGCCACATTAGTTACCCATCGTAAAGAAACAAGAACCTTGTTAGTTGAAGCCTGGCTTTGATTTGTACCAAAAGTGTGGTTAAAATCAGCTTTTAAAAAGACGCTTCATAAACTTGCAGGGAGCATGCCCCTGCTCTGTCAGTACTTGGGTCACAAAATTTCTGAGCGTGGGGTGGATCCAGAGATCATAAAGTGGAAGGGGTCAGGCAGCCAGCCTCTCAAGGGTGAATTACAACCTCATCCCTTGGGGGCTAAAATAAAGGGGCAGTACAATCTAAATGTGCAAAAACATATGTTATGCAGAGCGTTTTGTGTAGTCATTCCCTTTGTTTGTTTTTAGTTTTCATTTTCCTGGTAATTTTATGGCCCCTTGGGGATCTCCATGCTTAATTTTTTTTTTTTATGCCCTTTTTCCAATAGTGTCTCCTGTCCCATGTGACAGTGATGTGTCCAGTCTAATTCCTCTGCTCTGTAGTTGTGTTGAAGGGATATGCCATAGTATTGTGCCCCCAGCTGATTGTTTCAGCCATTCAGGAAGCAAGATGTTCACTACCATTTTATAATTCATTTAGCTGGGTGCAAATAACTTTCTGTTGGACAGTCAGGAGATGTGCTTTCATCAGTCCCCTATTTCTGTAAACTTCCAAGCAGTGTGTCACTGAAGGGCAGTGTGCCATGAAAAGTTCCTGCTTTCCTAAGAAGTTTGATATTAATGCCACCTTCTCTTCCCCCCCTTCCCCAAACCACACAGAGAATCATATCTTGGAAGATGTCAACAAATGTGTCATAGCACTTCAGGAGAAAGATGTGGATGGTCTAGACCGCACTGCAGGTGCCATTCGCGGCCGTGCTGCTCGAGTCATTCATGTCGTCACCTGCGAGATGGATAACTATGAACCAGGAGTCTACACAGAGAAAGTTATCGAGGCTACAAAGTTGCTTACTAACACAGGTAATGTCAGTTTCAACCCTAAATCAGGTAGCTGATTTCTCATTTCGTATGAGCTGATGTTTTGAGTAAATGGGGGCCAACTAGCAAGTCCCTGGCAGAAAAGAGGGTGCCTAGATGTATTCCTCTGTACTGCTGATGGGGCTCCATTTGGATAGCCATGTCTGCTTGTCTTCTGTTGTGTGTTGGAAGAGGAGACAGGGTTCCTTGCTTGGCTGTTGGTTGGCAGTACTGAACAGAATGTTTGTGCACTTACACACGCACTTGCGCGCGCACACACACACACACACACACACTTTTCAGTGGTTTAAATTAGTTACATAACCGTTAACATCTGAAATTGTCTAGTCCCTCAACCACCTTAAAACTGGTGGATGGTCATTCAAGTAATACCTTAAAAGAAATGTGCTTAGCTGGCCTGGTGGCGCTGAGGGCTGGCGCGGACAGCACACTCACCTTCCACAGGCAGCCGAGTTCAGGAATGACCTAGGGGTGCCGGGGGTGAGGGTGGGAGCAGGATTGAGCATTGGCTCTCCTCTCCAGGGTGGAGTCGCCTGCCTGTAGTCCCACGCCGCCACTGGACCGGAGGTCCAGTGGCGGAGGTAACAACAGAGTGACAAGTGGGTGCAGGCGTCCCGTAGGGCATAACGTGCGTGTGCCTCCACATGCGTGCGTCATGTCGGGGACGTTCGGGGACTGGGGAGAAAAATGAAAAACCATGAAAACTATAGTACCTATGGGGGGGGTAGAAATGTGCAAGTTTTAGTTTACTGAAAATGCACCCCAAGTAAACTCCTTTACCTCTGTAAAAGTCTTGAGGGAAATTTTCAGTATTCTTCGAGGGTAGTCCTTTCATTGGACCACGCCTTTGGAACTGTACCTGTGTCTGCACTAGGGCCACGTGGAAAGTTTTGCTAGCCATGGGCCACTCAAGAAGGCATCATGTATCAGCATTGGTATAAACATGGGTAGCCCCATCACTCCTCGGTTCTTTTCCCGCTGTTTATTTATTGGCTTTTGGTAACCGGGTAAGTGCATTAGGCAAAAAATCCTGCCTATTTTCAAGCACGACCCGGGAGGGTACAGTTTACAAAGCAGTGAACACATTACAGAAAACAGGTGCATACAGTTTCCAGCTACAGTCAAGCATAATACAGGGTGAATGCACTAGTACATGGAAACACAGAGTAGTAGTTTAAACATAGACTTGACAGAAATGACCCCCAGACAGGGAGTCATTTGCAGCAGTGGTGCTAGAGCCAGTAGGCAGGGACAGCAAGTAGAGAGAAATCTATGAAGAGCAAGGGTAAAGATAAGTAGGACACAAGTTAGAGAAGAATTGGGTGCAGATGCAGGAATCGAGTGCATGGAGGTGGGAAAACAATGCAGTTTTAAAGGCTGAGTGAGATGTGGACCCCGTAAGTTTGTAGGTAGGGAGTTCCAGAATTTAGGGGCGAAATGTACGAAAGCAAGCTGCCCCATTTTAGTCGAGCAGAGAGGGACAGTGAGCAGGGGCAACGTAGAGGACCTTGAGTCTTGGGAATGGGTCATGGGTGTGAGCATGGCCACAATACTATCTGGGCGGGGAGTCCGATTCATGGAGTCAGTAAAGCACCCCAGCGAGAAGGACCGATTTGGGGGACAGCCAGTGTAGTGTGGAGTATAGGAGACAGTGGTGGGTAAGGCGAGGGGCAGAGAGGGCGAATCTGCAGATGTTATAAGAGGTGTCCCACTTATGAAGGATACCCGCTTTGGCATGAGAGAGAGTGGGGAGAGCATATAGGAGCCTAGGAAGCAGTATGCCACGCGCTACAGAGATTCTGGCGGGGTAAGGGCATAACGCACACGGTAGGCAGCACCTAACTTGGCATTAACAGACCTGCATACCTCGTTTATATGCGCAGAGAAATCGAGTGCAGGATCGAGGGTCATGCCAAGATATTTGAAGGAGTCAGTGGGCGTGACTATCGATCCATCAGTGCTAATCACACAAAACTTAGTTGACTCTGCACGAACTTTCCTGGTAGATCCAAACAGCATGGACTCAGTTTTAGGCAAGTTGAGAATGAGTGAGTTAGAGGTGAGCCAGTGCTGTATCTTGTTGAACGCAGAGGAGAGATGGGTGTTAATCTCAATGACCGAGCGTGAGGTGGCATACAACACCAGGTCATCAGAATACATGATAGAGTGACAGTTGGGAAGAGAGGAGGGAGTGTCATTGGTAAAGATAGAGAAGAGGTCCTAGGATGGAGCCTTGGGGGACGCTACAATAGATTGGTGCAGGGGAAGAGAGAACCTTGCCAATGGAGGTGGATTGGGATCAGCAGGAGAGGTAGCTACTGAACCAGGACAGGGTAGATTCAGTAGCCCCTAGTGAGTGGAGTTTGTATAGGAGCAGTGGATGATTAACCATGTCAAACGCCTTGGTGAGGTCTGTAAAGACAGCACCTGTAAGAAAACCTCTGTCCATGTTGGACTTAATATCACTGGAGAGAAGTGTGAGGGCAGTGGTGGTGCTATGTCCAGCCCTAAAGCCATGTTGAGCAGGCGATTGAATATTAAAATCCAGTAGGTGGGTAGAAATCTGGCGATGGATAAGTTTCTCTAAGATCTTACTAAGGGTAGGTAGTAAGGCTATGGGTTGATAGTTCGCTTGGACTTTGGGGTCACCTTTCTTGAAAACAGGGATGACCTTAGCAGCTTTCCAGGCTGTGGGCACCGTAGTGGTGCAGATAGACAGATTAAATAGCCTGGTGATAGGGGTGGCGAGGTGAGTGCAGAGTGTAATAATCCTAGGTTCAATACCATCGAGCCCAGGGCTACCTCGAGGTGGGATGGACTGAAGTAACCTGAGATCATCTGACCGAGCAATGTTGGAGGATAAGCGGCAGAGAAGCAGAAGAGGGGATGTTGGGGGTCACAGGATGACGAGAGGGTGATTTTAGGAGCCTCCGTAAAAAGGGAGCTAAAAGCATTGGCTATAGTACGGGAGTTATTGCACAGTGTATCATTAATTAGCATATCCTTAGGAGCCAGAGGCCTAGTGTTCCCCATTATCTCGTTGATCTGGCTCCAGTACTTCTTTGGGTCAGACGTTGAGGACTGTAGGAGTTTCCGGTAATAGTTACTCTTGGCAACGCAGACCTCTTTCTTGCAGGTGTTACGTAGTGAATGATAGGCATCAAAGTCTGGTTGAGCAGAAGATGATTTCCATTTTTTCCAAAGTTTCTCATTCCTTGAAAAGTTTCAGGAGGGGCCGCTTCAGCCACTTGGTCACCTTCCCTCTAACCCTCCGTGTTGAGACAGGGATATGTTTAGTCTTTTAAGGTTGGCAGAGTGGTAATGAAGTAGTCAGTAGCCCGGTTAATCTTGGTTGTTCGAAATAGGGGGGACCAGTCAATTTATTTTAAATAAAGTAGGAAAGCCTCAGGATCAAGATTGGAAAAATTGGAAAAGGACAGAACGTTCGGAGGATGAGGCAACAGGAGCATCCCTAATGCAGAAGACCAGGCAGTGGTCGCTAATAGTGTCAGGTAGGACCCCAGTTGAGGAGCAACAGTCCTTGCGGTTGGTAAGGATCCAGTCGATCATTGAGCGACAGAGGTTATTGTGAGTTATCTGAGTGTGGGGAAAAGATAAGTTGCTCAAGGCTAGCCGTGCTAATTGTCGAAGCAAGTGAGGAAGAGTTTGAGCCCAGCCAGTCCAGGTTAAAGTCTCCCAAACATAACACCTCGTTGTTCTTAAAGAGCTAGTGTACTGCTCAGAATTAATAGTAATTTTCTGATGCAGTCAACTGTCACTTCCAGTATCTTAAGTATTTTTTTTATTTTCTGTTTGCTAATTAGAAAATTTTCCACCTGGCAGTAGGTGATGTGTGGAGCAGCACTCTGTCTGGAGGGCGGGAAAAAAGTTAATTCTGTTCCTCACACTAAGTCTTAAAAAATGAAACCAAACACCTTGAGGTGCCACAATCCTTGCAGCCTGAGCAGTGACTTTCACAAGCTACCAATCAAAATGCAGGAACTTGTGACATCACTAGTAGCCAGGGAGAGCCAGGCCCTGCTGCTTCATGTGAAAGTGAAACCTGGCAGTGAGAAATGGTTCTCATTGGTTACTAGTGATGCATAGACAGTGTGGTTTCAGTGTTGATCTAGTGGGAGGAACAGAACTGACTTATTTTTACCTCCAGACACAGAGCTGCTCCACACATCACCCTAGTACTGCCAGGTGGAAAATCTTCTAATTAGCAAACAGAAAAGAATAAATACTTGAGATACAAGAAGTAATAACTGACTGCAATTTACAAAAAAAAAAAGTTACAATTAATTGCAGACAGTTTCCAAGCAGTACACTAGCTCTTTAATTAGGTCAGGAATCATACCAGTTAGCTCTTCAAGACCAAGTTTAATATTTCTAAGGGGTAAATACATCCCAAGTAGGTGCAACTTCTTGGCACCCCCCATTAGTAAGAGACCGTGCAGTACCTCACCATTAGTCGGGCAAGGTGTTGGCAGCAGAATGACGTTAAGGTGGGACTTATAGTACAATGCTAGGCCTCCCCCTCGTTTAGAGGAGGCACGGTCAACCAGGTACATATTATAGCCAGGTAAGGCACAGTTATGGTCAAGAACAGTTGGTTGCAACCATGTTTCTGCTAGAACAAGAATGTCTGGGTTATTCGCCAGAGCCCAGGCCTCCAGCTCAGGGAGATTTGCTAGCAGACTACGGATGTTCAGGTGTACGATGGACAGACCATGAGTCTGAGGAAGAAGCTGAGAGGCAGTTGGGGCAAGTGCGTTAGGGGAGATGGAGGGGCCTGGGTTAGATTCAGTGTCTCCAGCTAGAGTAAGAGTTAGGGTTCTAGGAGCGTGGATATGTTGTTCATCCACACTCTTTGGCATGTCCCTTTCCCCTTTAAATCTTGCCGGAAATCTTCAAGCTGACTCCTCCCACCCACTCAGGTGGTGTATACCTTGGCTTCGCCTCATGACACCAGATCTTCCTTTCCGCTGGAAGATTCAGGTTTCCTCGTGCTACTTCTGCAGTACCGTGGGCCCTGAATTCTAATCGACGGTTTTCGCAGCATTTGCTTTCTTTGAAACTCGTAAGAGTTTACGATTCCGAGCGCATCGGACATGGAGGACAAGTGGTACCCGGGTTTCGCCCGGTGTACTTGTGGACAGAAAATGTCGCGCACCGATCCCCACCTCTCGTGCGTTTATTGCTTGGGTGTCGTGCATGACACCACCTCTTGCACCATTTGTCTGGCCTTCCATCCCAACATCCTGGATGACCGCAAGGCGCGCGTAAAGCTAGGAAGACCGGGGCTTTGTAATCCACTGGTGAAATCGAAGGAGGCCAGGTGGGCGGTTTCCGTGGCCGCGGGATCCACCGATCAGCTCGAACAGATGGTGGCTTTCAAAGAGGAAGCTGCTCAAGCTTCGGCCAGCCGAAGTTTTTTTGTGCCGCTTAATCTGGGCTCCACTTTCACTGGGTCCTTTCGGGAGCTGTGCCAGTCTCTCCCTACCAAGGGTGAGGCGCCCTCAGGCTTGCACTCCTCCCACCCTAAGAAAAGGGACAAGGACCCTGAATCTTCTGCCCAACGAAGACGTTCCTGGGACTGAGAGTGGTCTGATCCTCAGGACCTGTTGGTCTCAACCTTGGTCAAGATCGCTTCCTCGGCCGCCGACTTCTCGGACCTTCCGTCAGGCCGAGGCCGAGGATACGGCAGAACTGGCAGAGATTCCCTCGTCCCAATTGAGCCATTGTCGCCGACCCCAGTCGCCGACTCCTTGGAGAGGACACCCATCCTTTCTTTCCCCGACGAGGAGACCCGTCCTTCGGGTGTCCCAATTAAGGGACAGGAGCCGGAACCTCTGTTTTCACCGAATCCGCCCTCTCCCGATCGACAGAGCCGACACCGTTGGTCTTGGAGGGATAGGACCCCGTTGGTCGAAAAAACGAAAAAGGGTCACAAACACTCCTGGAAGAGGCACCGCCACTGATCCTCATCCTCCTCGGATGAGGAGAGACTTCGACGGAAGCTCTGTCGACGTTATGAGGACCTCATGTGGCAACAGCTAATTCTGACCGGTCAAAAGGCGGCTCCACCGGCCATTACTTGGCCCCAGCCTCTTAGGCCGATGCAGACTCCTCTGGAACCGAAGGCTCCAGTTCTTCCTCCGGTAGGACCGGCACGCATTCCTGTTGGGCCTGCTCCAGTCTCCCCACCAATTTTGGTGGAGCCACTGCCTAAGCAGCCTCAGGGAGGGGCCTCCTCGAAGGATAATGGGACAGATGCAGGCCTGCCCCGTCGTCTGTCCATCACTGTTGTTCCCGATCGCCCTCGGCGTATTGAAGGGGACATAGACGGGAGACCCTTGTATCCAGACTCATCAGACTCTGTTACCACTGGTCTTCACTCACACCCTGATGAGTTGTCAGTGACAGGCCTGGAGGAAGGTCCTTCCTCTTTCCTGGGCATCCTTCGACTTATTTCAGAGTCCACCGGTATGCCCTTGGAGCCTATTCAAAAGAAGGCAGAATATCCTCTCACGGATATCCTTAAGAGGGAAGGGATACCCCGACGGAGGCCTTCCCAGTGGCCGAAGCCATTGTTGGCCCGGCCCTTGAGCTATGGCAGCACCCTGCCTCTTGCCCAGCTCCGTCTGCCTGCATGGCTCACAAGTACACTGTACCCATGAGGTCCTTGGCGGGCTTCACTGAGCATCCCTCGGCCGAGAGCCTTGTGACTGCCTCAGTGTTTAGATGCACAGGTAGCTCAGCGGATACTGACCACCCTCCGGACAAGGAGTCCAAAAATATGGACCATTCTGCCCGGAAGGTATATGTGGCCTCATCCTTGGGCCTTCGTCAGGCCAGCTCGGCAGTGATCATGGCACACTTCTCTCATGCCTTGGGGTCGCTAGATGAAGTCCTCCCTCATCTCCCAGCGGACATGCCGACCATGGTTAAGCAAGTCCATGACCAGGGCCGTGCTGTTGCAAAACAGCAGCTCCAGACGGCTTTGGACATTTGAGATTCCTGTGCCCGTTCACCAGCAGCCACAGTGGCCTGGCTGAGATTATCCTCTTTTCCGGCGGATACTCAGCACAAGTTAGCTGATGTGCCCTTCCTTGGCACCGACCTCTTCAGTCCGGGAGTGGCAGGTCACCTCCAGCGCATAGAGCAGTCCAATGCCACCTTGGATGACACTTCTGCAAAGGGTTCTTGGGGCAAGAACCAGCAGAAGTGCAAGAAGCCGCCTTTTCGGCACTCTTCTCCTGTGGTTAGACAGCCCCCCTTCCTGGGAGGTCAGCAGCAGCAACAGCAGGCTCAAGCTTGGCGCTCTGTTCCCAAGCAGGGTCCCCAACAGCCCAGCAAAGGAGGCCGAGGTGCCGGTCCAGGAGCCGCCTCCTCCTCTAAGCCACACAGTGACGGGTTGGGGGTGGCCACCCCTACTCCTGTCATGCCAGTTCTGGGTCCTCCTGTGGGGGGCCGGCTCAGCCACTTTCTTTCTGCCTGGTCCGGAATCACTCCGGACTTGTGGGTCCTGGAGGTGGTCGGTCGGGTACTACCTCTAGAGTCCGAGCAGTACCCTCCTTGCCGAGCCCGTGCCCCACGGGAGGAAAGGATTTCAGTTGGCGCTCAGACAGCCCTTCGGGACGACATTGCTCAGCTCCTCCGCAAGGAGGTGGTGGCTCCAGTGCCGGATCCTCCTACAAACCCAGGCTTCATGTCCAAGTACTTCCTGGTGCCCAAGCGGACGGGGGGTTGGCGCCCCATCCTAGATCTCCACGACTTGAATCAATATCTCGGGTCTTGCACCTTCCGGATGGTAACTCTGAATCAGATCATACCATCTCTCGAGCAAAACATGTGGTTCTGTTAACTGGATCTACAGGATGCGTTCTTTCACATCCCAATCCGTCCGTCCCACTAGCTGTTCCTCCGCTTCAGGGTCGAAGGGACCGTGTACGAGTTCAGAGCCATGCCGTTTGGCCTGTCATCGGCCCCTCGGGTCTTCACCAAATGCATTGCAGTGGTGGCAGCCCATATACGGCGTCAAGGGGTTAGCAGTGTCAGTGGCTCAGTAGGCAGCACACTCGCCTCTGAGGCCGGAAGATCAGAGGGCTGTAGGTTCAGTTCCCACATCTGGCACTTGCGTTAATATCCCAGTACTGACACTGTAGTGCAGTATGAGAGGGGTGCTGCACTTCTGAGGTGCCGTCTTTCAGATGAGACGTTAAACCGAGGTCCCATCTGCCTGGATTGGTGGTAGTTCAGGTGGATGTTAAAGATCCCATGGCACTTATCGAAAAGAGTAGGGGAGTTTCCCCGGTGTCCTGGTCAAATTTCCCTCATTCACTAAAAATACCACCAACAGCTTAATCTGGTTCAAGATCAGTTGGCATTCATCTGTATCCCCCTCCCCGGGTCGTGCCTGAAAATAGGCAGGATTTGTCTAGTGCACTTACCCGGTCAACAAAAAATAAATAAATATACCCCTACCTCGATGATTTGCTCCTGGAGGGTTCCTCCCTGCAGGAGGCGGAGAGGTCCAGGGACCTGGCCCTCCGAACCTGTTCCCAGTTAGGCCTCCTGATCAACGAGGCCAAGTCGGAACTCGTGCCCTCCCAGGTGATGGGCTTTATCGGGGCAGAGCTCAGCTCTCGTCAAGCCAGAGCTCGGCTTCCAGTGGACAGGGCGGAGATTCTTTCCTCCTTTGCCCAATCATTTCTGGTTGGGCACTTGCGCCCCTTCCGGGACTTCCTGCGCCTTCTGGGTTACATGGCGGCGTGCACCTCAGTGGTCCGTTGGGCCAGGTTGCACATGTGTCCCCTCCAGTGGGAGCAGGCCGCTCAGCGGACTCAGCGTCAGGGTCTTTTCGACCAGCTGGTCTCTGTCACCCAGAAGATGTGGGACGCTCTCCAATGGTGGACCGTCCCAAGTAGTCTGCAGGAAGGGATCCCGTTTGTCCGCCCCGAGCAGACGGTCATCCTCACGACCAGTGCCTCTCTCATGGGCTGGGGAGCCCACATGGGGGACCACAGAGCCCACAGGTTCTGGACCCCCGAGGAGTCCCGTTGCCACATCAACCTGTTGGAGCTCAGAGCAGTCAGACTGGCACTGTCAGCTTTCGCGCCTCAGCTCCGGGGACAAGTGGATCAAGTCCAGGCGGACAATACCATGACCATGTACTACCTCAACAAGCGGAGGCACGCGCTCCCGTTTGCTATCTAAGAGGCGCTCGTATCTGGATCTTCATCAGCCGGTTGAGGCGGATCTCCTTGCCATCCATGTGGCAGGAGTCTTGAACCAACTGGCGGATGCTCTCAGCCACATAGGCCAGACATCCCACGAGTAGTCTCTCCATCCAGAGGTGGCGTACAATCTCTTCTTCCATTGAGGCAAACCGTTGGTGGACCTGTTTGCCTCCACGGAGAACACCAAGCTGAGGCTGTACCATGCCTGTCCCCCACTCAGCAGGGCTTGCTGCAGGGGGATGCCTTTTCGAGGCTGTGGACCCCAGGCCTCCTCTGCGCCTTCTCTCCCTTTCCCTTTATCCACAAGGTGTTACTCAAGATGAGGAGGGACAAGGCGAAGGTGATCCTGGTAGTCCCAGATTGGCCCCGCCAGTTCTGGTATCCAGATCTCCTCAGCCTCAGCTGCAGGGCCCCGGAGCGGCTTTGTACATGCCCGGACCTGATATCATTGAACCAGGGGAAGGTATTCCACCCGGACCTTCATTCCTGCACCTCACAGCCTGGTACCTGAGCGGCTAGAGTTCCAGGCTCTGGGTCTTTCCGAGGATGTCTACACTGTGGTGGAGGCATCTCGGAAGGAATCGACCAGGAAATGTTATGCCTTCAAATGGAAAAGGTTTTCCATTTGGTGTCAGGGTAAGAGTCTGAACCCCTTATCCTGTTCTGTGGCTAACATTTTAAACTACCTTTGGTCTCTCTCCAAAGGGGGTCTTCAGTCATCGACCCTTAGGGTGCACCTGGCAGCCATCTCTGCTTACCGGGTGCGGGCTGGTCAGTCGATATTGGCACAGGAGACAGTGGTCGGGCGCTTTTTCAAAGGCCTGGATCACACATCCCCTCCAGTGCGTGAACCTGCACCTCCATGGGATCTCTTGCTGGTTTTGGCAAAGCTCATGTTCAAGCCATTCGAACCCATGCACAAGTGTGAGCTCTCACACTTGTCAAAGACTGCCTTCCTGGTGGCTCACGTCAGCCAGAAGGACAGGGGAGCTCCAGGCACTCTGTGGACTCCCCTTATCTGGTCTTTCACAGGGACAAAGTTGTCCTGCGCCCCCACCCGAAATTCCTTCCGAAGGTGGTGTCAGAGTTTCACCTTAACCAGGTGTGGACTCTGCCGGTATATTACCCTAACTACACCTCGGACGCAGAGTACAGGCTCCATACCCTGGACCTTAGACGTGCTCTCTCCTACTGCAAGGAGAGGACGGCGGAAATTCGGGGAGAGGTTCGCCAGCTGTTTGCCACCTACACTGAAGCCGCTTCTGGCAGACCTACAGCCAAACGGACCATTGCAGGATGGATTACATCATGCATAGGTCTGTGCTATGAATTGGTGGGGAAGGGGCCTCCCAGAGGGATAAGAGCACATTCTACCTGCCATACTGCTGCATCGGTTGCTGCTTCCAGGGACATCCCTATCCAGGAAATCTGTCGGGCCGCTACCTGGAAGTCAGCAAACACCTTCATTACCCATTACCACATCGACCTTGAGTCGCGTCGGGATGCTGGTTTTGGGGCCTCTGTTCTCCTATCTCTTTTTCCTAAGTAGGGGGTGTGTGCCTTGCTTCCCTACTCCCGGAGAACTGCTAGGAGTCTGCCAAAGAGTGTGGATGAACAACATATCCACGCTCCTAGAAAAACAGGTTCTAGGGACATGGATATGTTGTTCATCCACACTGTCTGGCAGGTTCCTTGCCGCTTTAAATCTTGCCGGAAGGTCTTCTAGCTGGCTCCTCCCACCCACCTGGGTGGTAAAACTCTCGGCTCCGCCCCATGACGCCAGATCTTCCTTACCGCTTGGAAGCTCAGGTTCCTCCTTAACGCTGCGTGATAAGACTGGTTCCTAATTCTTTGAATTTTCAAATTAAAAAGTTTTGCTAAAAAAGCTTGGTCTTCTCTCCTCATGTGCCGCGATGGACAAATCGACCTCGGTTTCCGGCGATGTCCTTGCGGGCCGAAGATGTCTCGACGGATCCGCGCTCCACGTACGCCTACTGCTTGGGCCTTGAGCCACCCGCAGGCCCTGCGACCTGTGCTCTTCCTTTCGACCCTCGTCCTCGAACCCCGTGCTGCCTGCCCGTTACAACTGGGCGCCCGAATTTCCTCTGATAAAGTCAAAGAGGCCCGGTCGGCAGTGTCACGGCGACGGCGGGCTCGGCAGATCAGTCGAGCAGATGATCACCCTCGAAGAGGAGGCAACGCAGGCTTCTACCTCGTGCGGCATTTGTCCTGCTATCTCTGGGTACCTCTTATTCAGCTTCTTTTAAGAGCTGTCTGACCCTCTCGACAAAGGTGAGGGTCCAACTTCTTTGGACGTTTCTCTCAGTCAAAAGAGAGACAAGAGTAAGTCTCACCGTCGGCGGCTCTTGGGAGTGGGAAAGATCCCTCTCCCTAGTTGGCCGACCCGTCGACGGTCGACCTCTCGGCCCGGCCACTGGTTTCAGTGTCCCCGTCAGGCCAGTTGACCGAGACTCCGCTCGGCGCGGTCGAGATTTTTCGACCCGTTGGGCCGGATTGTCGGCTGGAGAAGCTGAGAATCCCTCTCCCGGTTCCCCGGTGGAGTTGAGGATCCCGTCGGCTCGTCTGTGCCTCCCGGTTCGGGCCTTGGTTAGAATCGTCCGAACCGAGGGAAGTGCTGATTCCAGCGACACCTCCATACCGTCTCGGCCCTAGCGAGGTCTAGGTCTTTGGGCGTCTTCACGGTCCAACCCGATCCCGCCCGTCATAAGGTCTCTGACAGCTGACAAGCGGCACCGCCGCTCATCCTCTTCCTCCTCCTCGGATGAGAGGGAGGCTTTAGGCGCATGAAATTGCGGGAGGTATGAGGAACTCGTATGGCAACAGCTCCTTCTGACCCGGGGAATAAGCCGGCGCCATCGTCTTCCGGCCATTAAGTGGCTGTCACCGGGCGGCGAAACAACCCCTCTTTTTTGCCGAGGAGCCTGTTCCCAGGCCGGTTGTTCGGCCATTTCCAGCTGCCCCACCGATTCTGGTGGAACCTCCGCCTCCACAGCCATTAGTTGGGGCTCCGACCAAAAATTCTCTGTCGGCTCAGGGACTGCCCCATAGGCTCTGCTCACCCACTCCCGATAGACCTTGGCAGGTGGAGGGTGGCTCAGGCCGAGCAGCTCTTGAAGACTCTTCCGAGTCGAGGATGATTCCTCCTTTCTCCAAGCGAATGGACTTGGAGTCCTCAGGAGGACAGTCAGTGGACGATAGCCCTTAGTCCTTCCTAGGATTGTGGCTCATCTCGAGGTCCACAGGATGAAACTCGAACCCGTTTCTAAGCGACCAGGTATCCCCTCATGGAGATTCTGGACCGAAGTTCCCCTAGGAGGCCTTTCGGTGGCGAGGCCATAGTGGGTCGGCCTTGGAGCTCTGGCGGCGCCCTGCTTCCTGTCCTGCGCCTTGGCCAGGATAGCCAGGAAGTATCACGGTCCCTAGGTTCCTATCCGGTTCTGGAACACCCTCGGCTGGGGTTGGTTACCGACAGAGTTTTCGGCGTGCAGGAGCGCTAGGGATGTGGACAAACCTTCCGAGCAAGGAGTCAAGAAATTGGACTATGCGGGCGAAAAAGTCTATGCTGCGTCCTCTCGGCCTTCGCCAGGCCAGTTCAACTGTCCTCATGGCACATTTTCTCACGCCCTGTTGGAGCTTCCTGGATGAGTTGTCCTCATCTTCCCGAGCGGATCTGCAGACTACGGTCAGGCAGAGCGGGACCAAGGCAGGGCAGTGGCCAAACAGCAACTCCAGACTGCTTTAGACATTGGGGACTCATGTGCCAGGTCTGTGGTAGCGCAGTGGCTGTCACGTCGTCCGGGCTTGGCTGAGGATATCCACCTACGTCGGATACCCAGCACAAGTTGGCGGATGTTCCTTTGGGGACTGACCTCTTCGACCCTGGGGTGGAAGGTCACCTGCAGAGATCGAGAGGTCCAATGCTACCTTGGACTCTGTCTCTTCAGCTCAGGACAAAGGCCGCAAACCACAGCCTAAGCCCTAGTCAGCTTCTGCGCCGCAGCGTCCGGCCCAACAACGTCAGGGCCAGCAGGCTCGGGCCCGGCATCCCAAACTGAAGCCTGAGGCTTCCTCCAACAGTGAGGGAGGGAGTAAAGGCCCAGGAGGTCCCTCAGCCCGGCCCCTCCTCAAGTCTGCCCAGTGACTGGCTGAGGGGTGTCGCCCCAACCCGTCACCTCACCCCAGGTTCCCCAGTAGAGATGGCTCCAACACTTCCTTTCCACCTGGTCCGTTATTACCACGGACAGGTGGGTACTGAAGGTGGTGGGAAATGGCCTGCCTCTAAATTCAAGCAGGCCCCACCCTTCAGAGCCGTGTCGCACCAGGGGGCCCGAGTCACAGCCTCACTGTCGGCTCGTCGGGACGACATCACTCTCCTCCTCCAAAAGGAGGTGATCAGGGAGGTGGGGACCCTCCCTCAGACCCGGGTTTGTGTCCAGGTACTTCCTGGTTCCGAAGCAGACGGGGCTGGCGCCCATTCTCGACCTACAAGACCTGAACAAGTTCCCTGGGTCTCGAACCTTGTGGATGGTCACTCTGGCTCAGAATAATACCATCCCTGGAACCTGGCGTGTGGTTCTGCTCTCTGGACCTGCAGGGACGTTCTGTCACGTCCCTACCGTCCATCACGTCGGAGATTCCTTAAGCACCGAGAGGAGGATCCTCTTGATTCCGAGCCATGCCCTTGACCTGTCTCCAGCTCCCAGGGTCTTCACCAAATGCATTGCAGTGGTGACAGCTTTCCTCTGACCCGAGGGGTCCAGGTGTACCCTTACCTGGGACGATTGGCTGATAGCAGCCCTTCAGACAGGAGATGGAGTGGTCCAGAGATCTGCCCTCCAGGTTTGCTCTCAAGTCGCCTTCTTATCAAGCGAAGGCCAAGTCGAGACTCTGAGCGAAGCAGGTGATTCTGTTTATCGGGGCAGAGCTCGACTCTCTTCGAGCCAGAGCACGGCTCCAGCGGACAGGGGCGAGGTTCTTACCTCCTTTGCCCAATCATTTCTGGTTGGGCATCCGCTCTCCTGCCCGGGACTTCCTCGCCTCCTGGGTCTCTGGCGCCTGTACCAGCGTGGTCCGTTGGGCACGCTGGCACATGCGCCCTTCAGTGGGGACTGGCCAGCCAGTGGTCGCATACGCCATCCATTGGACCAGCTAGTGATGGTGACCCAGGAGATGTGGCACATCTCCGTGGTGGACCGTTCCATTTCATCTGCAGGAGGGCATCCCGTTTGTCCGCCCGAGCCGACGGTCTCTCTATCGACCGATGCCTCTCTGATGGGTTGGGGTGCCCATCTGGGGAACACGTATGGATGGCTCCTGGTCCCCACGGGAGTCCGATGCCACATCAACCTGCTGGAGCTCCAGCGGTCCACCTAGCTCTCACCGCCTGCTCCGTTTCTCCGAGGTCAAGTGGTCCGAGTCCAGATGGACAATACCACGACCATGTACTACCTAAACCGCCAGAGCGGGACGCGTTCCATGCTTCTATGCAAGGAAGCTCTCCGCATTTGGTCACTCGTGTGCAGACTGGAGGCGGATCTCCTAGCCATTCATGTGGCAGGAGCCTCGCAACACCCTGGCCGATGCACTGAGCCGGATAGGGGCTGCATCTCACGAGTGGTCTCTCCTGCCGGAGGTAGTACAAGATCTGTTCTCCCACTGGGGCACACCTCGGTGGACCTGTTTGCCTCCAGGAGAGCAGCGAAGCTGAGGCTGTTTCATGCCTGCCCCTCAGCAGGGCTTTCGCTGCAAGGGGAGCCTTCTCGAGGCTCTGGACCCCGGGCCTCTTCTACGCCTTCCTCCATTTCCCTTGATTCACAAGGTGCTTCTCAAAACAAGGAGGGACAAAGGCGCAGGTGAGTCCTGATAGCCCCAGGCACAGCCCGCCAGGGACTGGTACCAGATCTCCTCAGCCTCAGCTCCAGGCTCCGAGGCAGCTTCCAGCTCGCCCCGGACCTGCTCTCAGTCAATCAGGGGAAGGTGTTCCATCCGGACCTTCAATCCCTGCACCTGGGCCTGGTTCCTGGCGGCTAGAGTTCCAGGCCTTGGGTCTTTCCGGCAGGTCCTCAATGTTGTTGAGGCGTCCCGTAAGAGTCGACCAGGAAATGCTATGCCTTCAAATGGAAGAGATTTTTCCATTTTGGTGTCAGGGCAAGAGCTTGGACCCTTCCTCCTGTCCTTGGCAAGCATCTTGGACTATTTATGGTCCCTTTCTAGTCAAGGCTCAGGTCAAGCGACCCTAAGGGTGCACTGGCAGCCATCTCTCTGCTTACGAGGCGCGGCCAGAGAGCAGTCGGTGGCGCCAGGGAGAAGGTGGTCTGGCAGCTTTTCAAAGGCCTTGATCACATCCCCTCGGTGCGAGAACCTCCACCTCCATTGGGATCTACTGCTGGTACTGGCAGAAGCTCATGGGCAAGCACGTCGAAGCCGAGTGCAAGTGTGATCTCTCACCTGTCGTGGAAGACGCGCCTTCTGGTGGCTATCACGTCAGCCAGAAGGTGGGAGAACTCCAGGCGCTCTGCATCGGGTCTCCTTACCTGGTCTTCCACAGGGACAAGGTTGTCCTGCGCCCCCACCCGAAATTCCTTCCGAAGGTGGTGTCGGAGTTTCACCTTAACCAGGTGTTGACTCTGCCGGTGTTCTACCCCAATCACACCTCGGAGGCCGAATACAGGTTCCATACTTTGGACCCTAGAAGCGCGCTTATTATAAGGCGCTGCGGCTGAAAATTCAGGAGGTTAGCCAGCTGTTTGTCACCTACGCTGAAGCGCATCTGGCAGACCTGCAGCAAGCCGGACGTAAAGCAGGTGGGTCACCTCCGCATAGATCTCTGCTACAAGTTGGCGGGCATGGAACCTCCCAGAGGGATAAGAGCTCATTCTACCGGCCATACTGTTGCTGCATCGGTGGCTGCTCTAGGGACGCCCCTATCCAGGAAATCTGCAGGGCTGCTACCTGAAGTCAGCACACCTTCATTACCCATTACCACATCGACCTTGAGTCACACCGGGATGCTGGTTTTGGGGCCTCGGTTCTCAGTCTCTATTTCCTAAGTAGGGGTGTCGCCTTGCCTCCCTCCTCCCAGAGAACTGCTAGGAGTCTGCCAGACAGTGTGGATGAACAACATATCCATGTCCCTAGAAATACAGGTTACTCACCTGTAACAAGACTTCTAGGAATGGTATATGTTGTTCATCCACACCACTCCACCCTCCCTAGCTCCGGCGCAACGTGAGCTTCCAGCGAGCCAGATCTGGCGTCATGGGGCGGAGCTGAGAGTTTTACCACCCGGGTGGGTGGGAGGAGCCAGCTTGAAGACCTTCCGGCAAGATTTAAAGCGGCAAGGAACCTGCCAGACAGTGTGGATGAACAACATATACCATTCCTAGAACTCCTGTTACAGGTGAGTAACTTGTATTTACTCACCTGTAACAGTAGTTCTAGGAGTGGTATATGATGTTTATACACACGCACCCACCCGACCTCCCCAGCTTTAGGCGCATCACCTTGCTTCCAGCGGGCTAAGATCTGGCGTAATGGGGCGGAGCCGAGGTATATACCACCCGGGTGGGTGGGAGGAGCCAGCTTGAAGACTTCTGGCAAGATTTGAAGGGGAAAGGGAGATGCCAGAGTGTGTGGATGAACATATACCACTCCTAGAACTACTGTTACAAGTGAGTAACCTGTTTCTTCTCCCCTCACCCGGCAGTGCTTCTGGATGCCACTGGCTTCCTCTTCCTTATCCGGGTTAGCGCCGTTGCCAGGTTCTGCGACTACCTCTCCTGCCTCCCAGGCCTTGCCACAGGAGCCTGCTGCTGAGGCTGAGGAGATCGGGGTACCAGAACTGGCAGGGCCAATCCGAAGCAACCAAGATCATCCATGCCTTCTCCCTCCTGGCCTATTGATGGTCACATGGTTATCCAGTTAGAGGTATCCTTTACTTTTCTGAGAGGTGTTCTTCATATGAAACCTCCTATCTACAGTCCAGTTCCGCCTTGGAACTTGAATTTTGTGTTTGAGAACTTGACATCAGCTCCTTAACAGCCGGCCATGAGTTGTGGCTCAAGTTTCCTACCATGGAAAATGTTATTTGCAGTTGCAGTCACTTCAGCATGAAGGATTTCAGTGTTTTTCAGGCTGTAATGTGTGGGCCTCCTTATTTGATTTCCAAAAAGGACAGAGTCTCTTTGCGTATAAATCCTAAGTTTCTGCCAGAGGTGGTATCTGAATTTACGTTGTATCGAGCAATACATTTTCTGTTTATTACCCTGAGCTTGCCAGTCAGGGTGAGGAATTGCTGCATACTTAAGCTGTACATAGAATACTCAGATACTGTGTTACTCACACCAAGGACTGCAGAAAGTCTACCACTTGCAACATCAGTATCCTGGGTTCAGGAATAGACCTGAGATGTTGGCGGGCTGACTTGAAGGAGGTGGTTCTGAGCATCCCTTGGGACGCTCTCCACCATAGGAGCAGGGTGGAACAGCGTCGCCAGTGCTGTGCCCCTGGGTGACCACAGGGGGCACTGTCACTGAGGAGATGAGATCGGAGGGCTGATCCCTCACCCCCACTTGGGGGGTGGGGGTGGCGTATGCAGTTGAGGTGTACTGCTTCCCATGAGATGTCGAGGGGGGAGAGAAGAAAGCAGGAAATACACCAGGACCCTGGCATGATGATGCTTACCTTGCATTCCGCAGGCCCTGCACCACCGACCGCAGCAGACTGCCGACAGAAGCTTGAGATCCATTAAGGAAACAGGGGCCCCTGCTGGCCCCACCTGGGGGGTTAGCCAGGATGGAACAAGCAGGAGATGGTAAGTCCCAGGGTAGACGGGTGATGGGGCTGGCCGATTGGGGGTGGGGGGTCTATCCTGTGGTAAGGAAAGAAAGTGTGAAGTTTAAAAAAAAAAAAAAAACCTCAGTTTTTTGTTTTGTTCACCCCGGGAAGGAAGGCACCCCTGTGTCAAAACACTACCTGACCAAATGGCTGGCGCATTGTATTACGTTCTGTTATAGGAAGTATGGAAAGGAACTTCCTGGTGTGGGGCATGGTCACTTCACAAGAGGTATGGCCGCTTCAGTTGCTTGTTTCAGAAATGTTTCTGCTGCGGGCATTTGTGCGGTAGCCACATGGAGCACTGCCCACACCTTCACTAAACATTACTGTCTGGACATAGTCTCTTGAAGACATGCTGGATTCAGGCTTGATGCTGCAAGGCCTGATGTCTTGAATATATCAGACCGTATGTATCATCCTCCCAGTCCTGTTTGGGGACTGCTTGGGAATTGTTCCAAAGATTTTGCCTAATGGAAAAGATATCCTCGAAAAAGATGAAACAGTTGTGTACTTAGAACAACAGTAGATCTTCGAGAGAATCTGTTCCTTTAGGCCATGCTATCCCTTCCTCTGTCCCTCTTTTGATTCAGAGAGGGTTACGTCAGATATTGTGCCTGAACCTAATCCAAGCATCCTATATCCAGCCCTATGCCTCACCTTGTATGCCTGAGCTGGTCTTATCCCCTGGTTCTCCACAGTTGGAGGTCCTCTGAGTATAAACTTGGGCGGGGAGCTGAGGAGTGATTGGGCCACCCGCGTTTATATAGATGCTGACATATGACGTCAAAGTGGTCAGCCCACTGCTAGCAAAAGTTTCCATGCGATCCTAACCCTGACACAGGTATAGTTCCAAAGGGTGTAGCCTAATTGAAGAGATGCTCGAAGCTCTGCTGTTACAGTAAGTACCTAACTGTTTGTTTCATCCACAGTGCCCACAGGAAGGGATTGTGTTTTGGCCTGAAGGAGGCGGCCAGATGATTCCTTCCTTATTCCTATTTGCTGGCTCCACCCATGCACTCGGATGCATCATGACATCGAACTAGAGAGAGCATGAGGGCATGCCTCATAATACTGAAGGATGGCCGTTCAGTTAATACCTTTATACTGATGAATGGCCATTCAGTGAATACCTTAGTACTATAGGATGGCTATTCAGCTAAATTTTTAATACTGAGTTAGTATCTTTTATTTATTTGTAAATCAGAAAAACCTTTGAGCTAAGTGCTCATTTGCAAATGTTCCATGTCAAGTAGAAACAAATATTTATTGGGACTTCTGTGATGCTTCTAATATGGAGTCCTTGTTGATGAATGCAGGTTTGTGTCAGTTAGTACAAACTTTTACACGCATGAACCTGAAGACAAATAATCATTCAATTTTGGACTGGATTTTGACTAATAATCATACTAAAATTAAGACTGGAGTCTTACCAGATGTTATCAGTGACCACCTGGCAAAATATTGTACTAGGAAATCAAAGGAAATAAAGGCTCCCCCTCATTTGATTACCTATAGGAAGTATCCCGAAGATTTAGATGATGGATTAAAGTCTGATTTAAGAGATGTTGATTGGTCTTACTTGGATGTAATACCTTGCATAGAGTCTGCAGTAGATTACTTTACAACACAAATTTTGACGTTACAAAATAAATTCTGTCCAATACTAACAAGGAGAGTAAGGGGAACAGTGAATAAATGGATTACTCCGGAGATGTTTAAACTGATGAAATGGAGATCAAGCATGGAAACAATTTTGCTTGAGTAAAAATATTAGTGATTTTCAAAGCTATCGGAAATTAAGAAATGAATGCAAGATAAAAATTAAGGTTATGTAAATGATTATTGTACAAAACAAGATCTAAATTTGTCAAATCCAAAAAAATTCTGGTCTTCAATCAAATCTTTGGTGTCTCCTACCATAGATGTACAATCAGGTGAGTTCCTTGTTGGAGTTACAATAAAAGATCCACAAGAAATAAGTACAGCCTTTTTACAACAATTTTTGGATATGGGTAAATATAGTGTAGATAAGGATGATCAGGACTTAAAGAACATAGTTATAGCATCTCAAAATGATTTAATATTTCATTTTAAAGAAATAGAGCCCGATCAGGTACTGAAAATTTTGAAGAAAATTCCTTTAAAAAGTGTTGGAATTGATGATATTCAGCCAAGGTTTTTGAAGTTAATATCTTCATATATTTATAAGCCTTTGACAAAAATATTTAATTTGTCCTTAGAAATTAGGATCTTTCCACAACAATGGAAAAAAAACGTAATAAGACCAATTTTTAAGGGGGGAAATAGTAAAGATTTGGGGAATTACCGCCCTATTTCTCTTCTCCATCCTTTAGGTAAAATTTTAGAAAAGATAAGAGGTACAAATTAGTGATTACTTACAATTGACTGGGCTTCAGGCTCCTGAGCAGCATGGCTTTAGGAAATTTCGTAGTACAGGAACTGCTTTGGCCAGGTTCACAAACCACATCAGGGAGGCTATGGAGATGGGTGAGCTCACTGGTGCTGTTTTTGTGGACCTGTCCAAGGCATTTGACCTTGTTGACCATCGCCTACTGCTCAGGAGCCTAGCTGCCAAGGGATTATCCAGATTGTCATTAGAATGGGTGGAGAGTTATTTATCAGGTAGGGAACTACAAGTTCTGTATGAGGGTTCAATGTCAGAGTAGAATTTTAGAAAAGGGTGTACCTCAAGGGTCAATCTTGGGACCCCTATTGTTTTCCATATTTGTGGATATTATACCAAGTAAAATTCTTAAGGCTAAGACAATTTTATATGCTGATAATATAATATAATGGCTCTAACTCATTAGATACAATTGCCCAAGATTTGACTGTAGATTTTCAGAGTCTAGAAAATTGTTTGTTGGACTTAAAATTATCATTGGATATTTCAAAAACCAAGAGTATATTTGCCTCTAAACAAAAGTTGGTTAAATTAGGGAAACTGAATATTTTGGAGCAGGTGCAATGTTTTAGATATTTGGGAATGAATTTGGACTCAAATTTAACATTTTCAAATCATATATTGACTTACAAAATCAGTAAATCAAAAATTAGGGGTTTTATTCAGACCACAGAATGTGTTAACTTGACAAGATGGGAAACATATAGCCCAAAGTATATTACTTTCTCAACTGAATTATAATTCATTTTTGTTTACTAGTTTGTCTAAACATGTGGTAAATAAGTTAACAATGACTTTTCATAGTATTTGTAGATTTGTTTATAGATTGCCTTATAGTACACATCATTGTGCTTTATATCAAGTTTCAGGGTTTCTATTGCCTAACTTGAGTTCCATTTACTCTCTTTGTTGTAAAACGGATAATGTATTGAGACAAAAAAGTCTCTCTCCCTTGTATTCTCATATCTGTAAGGAAAGCTCAGAGAAACTTGAGATCAAATTTTCCTTCTTGTTTAAATTTGAAAGTCACTAACACTAAAATGGGTGCTCAAGCTTTTTCTAGCCAAGCACCAAAATACTAGAATTATCTTCCAGTTGAATTGAGAACTATGAGTAGTCATAATTTAAAAAGAAGTTGAAGCATCATTTATTGAGTAGCTTGCAATGTCACTGCTATTTTAAATAATTTGTATTATATTGTCTTATGTGTCATGTATTTGTATTCCTGTATTAAGTGAATGTGAAAGTTATCTTTTTGTATAACATCTTGTGACTATTTTATAGTCTCGGGTTGCATATGAAAAAGGGCCTTGGCTCATATGTTTACCTAGTTAACAAAAGAAATAAATAAAATTTAAAAAAAAGTAGAAACAAACACAGTTGTAAGCAGGCAGAAAAATAAGAATTTGTCGATCCATACATTTGTAAGGTTACAGGCAGCTCAGATGAGCATTTGTCAGAGCAGTAATGGAGCCCAAGTGCATTATGTGGTAGCAACACATCAATTCAGAGAATAGCAATAGGTACCCATATGAATAAGGAGGAAGGAGATGGCGAATATGGAATGGGTGGAAAGAGCATGTGTCAAGCAAGGATTGGGAGTTAGAGTGGCATCTGCAAGTGGATTCATGGGTGAGTTCCTTCCTGTGGGTTCTCTTGAACATAGACGATTTGTTTAGCTATGAACGTATGAAGAAGCCAGCAGAAGAAGGCCATTTGGTCTATCAAGTCTGCTTGTATTGCAGGGTCCACAGCTTGCGCCACTGTTCCTGCCCTCCCACCCCACTCCTTCCATCCTCCCTACCCATGACCCTTACCTTTCCCTGTGCCTATCCCAGCCTGTCTTAAAGCTGCCCACTGTCTTCAACAAGATGACCTCTTCCGGCAGCACATTCCAAGTGTCCACCACCCTCTGAAGAAGTGCTTCCAGACCTCCCTCCTAAACCTCCCACCCTCCAACTTAAGACTGTGCCCCCTAGTGTTATGGTTGCCACTCAGCTTAAAGAGACTTTCCTTATCAACCTTACTTATCCCTTTCAAGTACTTGAAGGTCCTAATCATGTCCCCTCTCTCTCCTGTCTTCCAGGGAGTACATGTTCAGTGCTCTCAACCTCTCCTAATATGCCTTACCCTGCTGACCCACTATCAATTTTGTAGCCTTCCTCTGGACCTTCTTCAGCAGGTTAATGTCCTTTATGAGGTGTGGGCACCAGTGCTGAACTCCATACTCTATATGTGGTCTTACCAGTGACCTGTACAAGGGCAGTATAACCTCTTTTCTCCTGCTTCTGATCCCCCTAGATATGCATCCTAACATCTCGTCTGACTTTGCTGCTGATTTCTTGCACTGCATGGAGTGCTTCAGATCACCAGTGATCACTCTCCAGGTCCTTCTGCTCCTCTGATGCAGATACTCTGGCTCCACCCAGGTAGTACTCTGTCCTAGGATTCTTGGCTCCAATATTTATAACTTTGCATTTCTTGGCATTGAAGCCAAGCTGCCAGATCCTGGACCACCTCCCCAGCTTTTCTAGATTTTCCTGTAGGTCCTGTATCCCTTCAGCTGTGTCCACTCTCCCGTAGAGCTTGGTGTCATCTGTGAATAGGTACATTTTGCCCTTAATGCCATCCCCAGTGTCATTGATGAAGACATTGAACAACACTGGCCTCAGCACTGAGCCCTGCAGGACCCCACAGGTTACCTTTCTGGTGCCAGATAACTCTCCCCCCCACAACTACCCTCTGGGTTCTGTCCCTCAGCTAATTTTTCACGCATCTGGCCATCTTTTCCCCAACCCCGGGATCCCCAACTTCCTGATCAACCTTTTGTGGGGCACAGAGTCACAGGCATTGCTGAAATCAAGATCGAGGACGTCTACCACTTGGCCCCTGTCTACTGTCTTAGTGACACAGTAAAAGAATTCAGTCAGATTCGTTTGACACAATCTCTCTCCCAATGAACCCATGCTACCTCGCATCCTGGAGACCGTGCTCCTCTAGATGTTCCACCAGCCTTTACTTTAGTATGGTCTCCATGAGCTTTCCCACAATGGAGGTCAGACTGATTGGTCTGTAATTATCTGGGTCATCCTTGGGACCGCTTTTGTGGAGGGGCACTACATGTGCTGTTCTCCTATTTTGCGGTACTACGCCTGACTCTAGTGAACTATTAAATAGGTCTGCCAGTGGCCTTGCCAGCTCCTTAGCCAGTTCCATTAGTACCCTTGGATGTACTCTGTCCAGGCCTGGTGATTTGTCCACCTTCAGTGCCAGCAGCCCCTCCCTCACTCTATCCTCTTTTATCACTACATCTGTGTTTCCCTCCCCTTTTCCCTCCTGAAGGCACTGGTGTGACCATCTCCCTGGCGAAGATGGAACAGAAGTATTCATTTAGTATCTCCGCTTTTTTCCCCATTAGCCTTCACCCTTTTCTTAAGCTTAACAAGCCCTTCCTTCTTGTCCCTTTTCTCACTTGTATAGCGAAAGAAAGCCTTCTACCCCTTCTTAATTCCTTCAGCTATCTGCAGCTCCTTCTGTGCCTTTGCTAGCCGGACTTCTTTACTTACCTCACTAGCCAACATTAGGTAATTTTTCCTATCCACCTCTCTCGGTCTTCCTGAATTTTCTATAGGCCAACCTCTTTTTCCCTTACTGCCTGGGCAACCCCAGAACTGAACCAGCTGGGCGCTTTGGCCCTTGTGTTCTTCCGCCTGAGCCTAACGCACTCATCTGTGGCAACCAGTATTCCTTCCTTAATGATGGACCACCTTTGTTCCACCCCCATATCTGCTCTGATGCCCGCCAGATGGCACTTTAGCACTTTGTCCATTTACCTGAAGTTCGCCCTCCTACAGTCCAAGATTTTGGTCTTAGTCGGGATGCTTTCCCTGCTCATATCCAACTGGAACCACACTGTGCAGTGGTCACTTCCACCCAGTGGCTCCCTGATCATTATTTCCTGTACAGTGCTCCCCATTTGTTTGTGAGCACCAGATCAAGAACTGCCTCAGCTCTTGTTGGTTCAGTGATGCCCTGAGTCAGGAACCCAATCTGCAGTCCTTCAAGGATCACCTGACTCCTAGCACGAGATGGAGGTGGGGGAGACTTTTAGCCAGTGTACTTCGTGGAAGGCAAAAGCTCGATGGCCCTGGTTTGTTTTTTGTTTGGGAACTATCAGCACATGTTTTGCCATGCTCCTGGTGGTGTACTGGTTATGAACTGGGCAGAATAGCGATGCCAAGGTGGGGGGAGCCAGTCCACTAAGTACTTTTTTGGCCATTAAGATGCTCTGGTACTTTATTTGGTCCTGCAGGGGAAGCCAGCCCATGAGGTAATATGGGGTACAGCAATGAGTGAGTCTGTTGGAGCCTATGACAAATCAACAAGCCTTATGAAGCAGAACCCACACCCTGTTCAGGACTGTATCAGAGGCAGCTCCATATACTATGGTTTCCATACGTAATCGATGAGTAGGAGGACAGAGCTTGTGACGGCTAGGCTCCTTGACTCATGGGTAAGGTACATGCACTGCCTAAACAGGGCTCCTAGCTTTCTATTGGCCAAACCAACCATGTTGTCCATATGCTCAGAGAAGGAGATGGTCTCCTCTAGTGTAACCCCAAGGTATCTGAAAGTTGACACATGTTCAAGAGGGAGACCCTGGTCATTTTGGATGCACAGAGGGGAAACTTTGCTCCTAACATGGGTACCAGTAAAGAATATTGTTCAATGCCTTAATACTAGAGGATGGTTGGTCTTCAAGTTAATACACATTTACAGTGAACACCTCTGAAGCCATCTGAGGTGTTCACTATAGCGAGGTGTTAATATGTGTACTTAGCGAATACTGGGAGCTATCAAAGGTGTTCACTGTTAGGGAGTTTGTTATAGAGGGCTTCTTTATAGCGAGGGTGCACTGTACCTCAATACTACACACCGTACAGAATCTTATAAATATGTTGCCCTCTACCTTTTACTGTAACAAAAAAAAAGTTTCAAGATGAACATAAAAGAAGTTTTGTTCTTGTTTCTTTTTAAACGTTTAGTGATGCCTCGCTTTACGGAACAAGTTGAAGCAGCAGTAGAAGCTCTGAGTGTTGACCCTGCTCAGCCTGTGGATGAAAACGAATTCATTGACGCATCACGACTGGTATATGATGGCATTCGTGACATCAGAAAGGCAGTGCTTATGATTAGGGTGGGTACTTTCACTTTTTTCAGCCTTTCTCACATTCATCTCTCCACTTACCAGTGTCTGACTTTGAAAGCATGATTTCCAGATAAGTGTATTTCTATTAGCATGGTCAAGTTTGTAAGTCTTAAATGCAGTAGTGGGATTTTTCAGGAAGGAAGACTTCACGCTTCAGAGCCTGCTCTTGCTGAGAGTCAACCCCCCCCCCTCCCAAATAAAGTGCACTTTGTACCAGACACTTATGTGCAGTTCAAACTAGTTTATCAAAGAAACCCTGGTTATATGTATGCACTAGAAGCGTTACTGCAAAAGCCAAGACTCCAAGTTTCATAAAGTGTTTAGGGTAAAAAATAATTTTTTGCATGACTAGAGTCTGGATTATGGCATCTGTTGCATTGAGCAGAGAGATAATGCGATGTAGGGCACCTGACCCTGTCTGTGTTTTTAAGTCTCCAGCATCTAGCAGTGTCCAGATTGACATCTCTTGCATTTTGACGGTGTTCGTCTGACAAAATCCTGATTACAACATGTGGATTATAGTGTTTATAACTGATTTTGTCTGCCATCTGCTGGGGGCCTGATCATGGCATCTGCTCGTCAGACATGAGCAGAGCAGCTCATGTTTTAGGAAATAGTTTAATGCCATCGAAACAGACGATTGAATTTGAAACATTAGGGATTTAAATGGGTTAACAGTAGACGGATGAGTTTCAGACCTGCCTTTTTAGGAGTTGGACGAGCACAATACTCTTAGTAGGCCTGCCACACTGGTTCAGACACTTGTCTTTCAGCCTTGATAATATTGTCTGGCTTGGCACAATATATGGCCGAACCCTGAACACTTTTGTCTCACACAATCATTTAGAATTACTGCATGCTGAATTTATCTTTGCATACAGCTTTGCTCCGCAGTACAAGTACTGTTCATCTGGATTTGAATACGCTTTTCTGTGATTTCCCTTCATTTCAGGATTTATAGAATTAAGCCTCTCTGCTTTAATAATTGTCTTCTAAATATTGAAAGTAAAATTGACTCCACTCTTGCCTCTAGGATAAAAGTAGCTGAAGTGGTGACCTCTCCCTGCAAGCGCTAATAAAGAATATTTGTGTGTTATGGGGCTGCTCCCAATTTAATGTTGTTTCACCCATTCTTTTTTCTTCTGTTGCTGCCTACTGACCTTCCTCTTCTCCAGGCCTTCACAACAGACTGAACCCTGGCTGCCACTGGGGAACCTGCCTGACTTCCAGGATTCGCAGCGTCCCATTTGGTGGGCTTGTCCATATCCAGGGCCTCCCTTGACACAGAGGAGCAGCACTTCAGTAACATTTGGACATCAGCTAGAGTGGTCTCCGGTGGTGCAGTGGGGTAGTCTGTTGGTGTAGGGCAGTGGGGAAATTCAGAGGTCTATTTAAAAAAAAAACTGTCTTAGGTGTGTAACAATTATCCCAGTATAGTAGTCCTTTTCAAACTGTGATAAAACAGTTTAATGTATGTTTGGGTGTGAGGTCGGGCAAAGTGAAGCTGAGCAGCTGCGGCTCCCTAAATCTGTGCAAGACTACACACTTACCATGACTGAGGCATCACAGCGTCCCTGTACACATTGTGAATAGCAAATAAATATAAGTGATAATGCATTAAAATAAATTTTGTCAGATTTTCCTGACACCCCCCACCCCCTCGTTCAGTGGTGGAGAATGGAACTGATCAAAACCGTCTCGCACACAGCCATACACAGTGTAGGAGGCGGTGCTGTACTTTGGTTGGTTGATGAACCTTAGACGATTTATCATTTCTACCAACAGGAATTCAGCTAGGCAGTTGCTGGGCTGTACTCGGTACACCAGATGTCTTTAAGCTGGACTCCTCCCATCACTCATGATTTCATCCATCAGCTCCTGCCCATCTGACATCAGATAGTCTTTTTTTGTTTGAAGGGGCAGGTCTTCCACTTCGCAGTTCCGGCAGCGTTAGAGGGACTCAAGTGTTCGATTGCCAATTCTGTGGCAAATTTTTGACTTTTCAAAAAGTTTTAAATTGATAGTATGTATTTTTGTCTTTTGGGTAACACTCTGGTGATTCTTTGGACCCCAAGAAACCTGCTTTTAAATGGTGTATTTCATGGCAGCATAAAATGTCAGCCACAGATCTGCCTGACACATGCCTCTACTGCCTGTGAGCTAACCATGACGCTTGTGGGTGTCCATACTGCCAGGCCATGCATACTTCATCAACTGAGGAACAGCACCTATGGGATCATTGATCCAGTTCACTAACCATACTCTGGCTAGTCTTTTTCATTTAGTATGTTTTTTTTCTTCTGCCATCGGCTGCTTGGTTCCTCAGCCCGGTCACGGACCCTCGCTTCCACATCGGTTGCACCTAGTTGATACCCCCTGGCTTAGCCCCCCCAGGGCGGGGTTGCGGCACCAGCCCCTAGAGTGATGCAGCGTCGGGATAGGTTGACGGGCTGGCCTGGGAGCTATTGAAGCCAAGGGTGGGCTTCATTTGGGGTGGCCGGTGGCATATTTTGTTTTCCCCCGGTGTGTGGTGGCAGGGATTTGCAGTGATGACCAGCGTCCGCCCTGCCCCCTGTACCAGTGACGACAGCGTGCTCGGTACACCCAGCCTCCACTAGGTGTCCGTGTTGCACCAAACACTCTACCCCCCTCCCCCCGGAGAAGGAGAGAAGTCCTCGGGTGCTCAGTCCTTCCCCCAACTGGCCTTCCGACGTCCCGGTTCATTCCTGAATTTGGGTCGCTGGCGTCGCAGGTAGACAGCCTGTCCTGTGCCAGTGGGCAGACCCTATACTCTGGCTGTTCTGCTGGAGACAGCTGCATCAGAAGTCTTCCAGCTAAGCTTTTCCTCCCATCCAGGTGGTATATTCTCCAGCTCTGTCCCCTGATGTCAGATATTTTTTTTCCGCTGGAGGGGACAGGCCTCCTCCCTCGCAGCTCTGCATACATAGTAGGAATAAGATCTTACTTCGAGGGGACTCTTGCAGCAGGCAACACCAGTAGGACTGAAGCCACCAAGCGCCAGGACCACACGGAAAACTTCTACTGTAGCTAGCAGTCTACAGCGGGGTACCACCCCCCGGCGATGTCAGCACATTGTCCGCCTATCCTAGAGACCTACCTCAGTTCTTTTCCCGCCATTGAGCAGAGTATGTCAGACCTCCATGGGTGCCTGCTTTAGTCGACCGCCCTTCTGTTCGCATTTACCCGCACTTTATTTTTCCTTTTCTTACAGTATTAACATCGATTTTCAGTGTTTTCTACTTTTGGGTGTATGTCTTTTCCTCCAGCCTTATCTTCCGACTGTCCACTGAAGTGTGCCTGCGGCAAGCAGATACCTGCTAAAGACGACCACTCTTCCTGCCCAGTCTGCCTCGGCCCCAACCACGATACGGCGGCCTGTAAGCACTGCCAGAACTTCAACCAGGCCACACAGAGATGCCACTGGAAGACCCTCCAGAGTCACCTGCTTCAGCAGGACTTAGCCGTGATGGAGAAGGAGCTTCAGCCTACAAGCTCTTCCACTTTCCTGGCCTCCTGGGCATCTTCCTCTTCTTCTTTTCAGAAGTTGTCCTGCGGGGGAAGCACAAACACGGGTACCTTACATGTTCAGCCTCTCGCTCGCAGTCACCATACAGACCAGCTTCTGCCTCTGGTCTTCCTCCCGCAGGAGGTTGGTTCCTCCTTCCTTGGCAGCCCTCACTCCTTCCGGGTTGCCAGTGGTTCAGACGCCTGCCCTCATTGCGATCATGGGCTACGGCTCCTCAGGGCAGTGGACTTTGTCCCCAGCCTCTCAGACCCCTGGTTCCTAAAGGTCCTCAGCCAAGTGGCTTGACCTGGTTGGTTCCTCTGGTGGCGGGTCTTCACCTGTCTCCCCCCGAAGGCATTGCCTTAGTCTGTCCCAGATTCCGGGGCCAGCGCTAGCCCTTCAGGGCATCGCTTGGAGCAAGTGCCCACCTCCTCCTCTACTCAGGCAACACCTCTGCCCCTGCCTTGGTGGAATCAAACACCCCCCACCCACAAGTGCCAGCCTCTCCTCAGTGGCCTACACTGGCCTTTTCTCCAGACAGATGACAGCCTTCACCTACCATGCCTACACAGATGACTCTGCCATTGTCGCCTCTGCCACAGCCTGAGGTTCAACTGACACCCGCTGGCCCTCCCAGGGATCCCCAGCTGGCACCTACTGGTCCTATGTCAGGGTACCCTACCCCGGCTCCTCCACAGATGTATCTGTAACTCCCTCCCCAGTATCCTCCGCCGGTGGATTATAATGCCTTATTTACAGCTTGGTGGACCTTCGTGAAGGACAGGGAAGCTCCTAGATGCTCCTTTTCCCCGGGACCCCGGAACACAGGCCGAGCAAGTCCCAGTCATACCCGTACTACAAGGTCTTCTGGGAGACACGAGGACCGCGGACCAGCACAGAGATGACCATCGGCCCCCGCCAGTCCCAGACAGTGACGAGTTGGGGGACGATTACTCTTCTTCCTCCTCTGAATCGTCTGAGGGCTCCAGGGGCCCTCTGATGGTCAGGAGACCCCAATTCTCCCCCTGACGAGCCGTTCCTTGATGTGATGCACTATATATTCAGTCCCTTGTGGGATGGGAGACTTGAGCTTGACCTGGAGCGCCATCATCTGGCTGTTCATCTCTGGAAGGAGACCCTCCCTTTGGTGGTGCCTCCCCTTTGTTGACTTTTATGATGATGTGACTAAGGCAGCATGGAATCACCCCTCAACCACCTCAGCCTTGGCCAGGAAGGCAGATTGCCTTTACCATGCACCAGTGGGCAGATCTTTCTTCAGCAAACACCCCGTGGTGGATTCAGTGATCATGAACATGGCTCATCACCACACTAAAAAGCCCAAACACCTCAGCACCCACCCTCCAAATAAGGAGTCCTGCCAGCTGGATCAGTTGGGCAAGCGGGTGTATTCCTTTGCCACTCTGGCCATTCGGGCTCAACATTTTTCAGCCCATATGGTGCAGTATCAGAATGTTATTTTGGATCAGGCAAGGGATTTAATTCAAACCATCACTAAAGATCCCACTAAGATGCAGTTGGCCCAACTTTTAAAGTCCGATTTGGATGTGGGTAACATATGACACTGTAGATGCTTCAGGATGTGGGGTGGCAGCAGGGATCTGCACTCGCCACCACTCATGGCTCAGTGTGCCTGGTGTTACTCCTGATGTTCAGGCCAATATCATAGATGCCCCTTTCCGGGGGGAAGCAGTCAATGGTCACTTCTCCTTGTAACTGGGCAGGTGGTGCACAGTAACCTCAGACCAGTGGGTTCTTCAGATTATTGAAAGGGGCCACACCCTCGAGTTTCTGGAAGCCCCTCCAGAAAACCCTCACCTTCCCATTATCTTCAGGACCACATCACCCTTATCCAAGAAGAGATTAAGACTCTCTTGTGCAAAAAGGCCATAGAGCCTGTCCCCCTGAATCAGAGGGAAAGGGCTCTGTTCCCACTTTTTCCTCCTCCCCAAGAGGACAAGGGTTCTGAGGCCGATCCTAGATCTCAGCCACCTGAACCTCTACATAGAGTACAAGCGATTCAGGATGGTGACTCTGAGGGGTCTGTTGCCCCTCCTTCACCATGGGGACTGACTCTGTTCCCTGGATATGCAGGATGTGTACCTCCATATCCAGAATTGTTCCAGCCCACCTCCACTTCCGCTTCTGTTTCCAGGGAGACCACTTTCAGTTCCTGGCCCTCCCTTTTGGCCTTTCCCCAGCACCTCGGGTCTTCACAAAGTGCCTATTGGTGGTAGCTGCAGCTCTGAGGAGGGCAAGGCTTTTATGTGTTCCCGTACTTGGATGATTGGCTGCTCACAACCCCCCTCCAGGGAACTCTTATTGCAGACCCTGGAAGGCATCTTTCAGCTCTTCCAGACCTTAGGAATCACAATCAACCTGCCAGAGTCTTCTCTCTGTGCCAGTGCCTCCAATACATAGGAGCAGTTCTGGACTCGTCCCAGGGCAACGCTTTCCTGCCGGTGGACAGAGCAGAGCACCTGATAGCATAGGCCTGCCTGGTTTCTTCCAGCCATTGGGTACCAGCCAGAGTGTTTCTTCATCTGCTGGAGAACATTGTGGCGGCTGTAGCCACGGTTCCCTTGCCCAGTCTCCACATGAGGGTTCCTCAGTGGACTTTACGAACCCAATGTAATCAACACACTGACCCTGATCAGCTTGTGCTGGTTTCTTCTCCAGTACAAAGGACCTTGGACTGATGGCAGAAGACCCCATCCATGTTGTATCTCCTCAGCAGATTCTCACCACGGATGCCTCAGACCTGGGCTGGGAAGCTTGGCAGGTTCTCACCACGGATGCCTCGAGCCTGGGCTGTGGTGCTCATTTAGCTGACTGTCAGACCCAGGACACTTGGCCTGAGACAGAGCATCATCTCCACATCAATGTACTAGAGATGCGAGCAGTTCTGTATGCTCTGCAGGCCTTCCAGACCCACATTCTTCCTGGCTTACTGCTGGTGCAGATGGACAACATGACCATAGTCTTCTACATCAACAAACAAGGAGGCACTCATTCTTGCCCCCTTTGTCTGGAGGCCATGAGGGTCTGGTATTGGTCCATCAAGCATGGCCTGGAACTTACAGCCATCCATGTTCCAGGCGTCCAAAACGTCCTGGCCGACAGCCTAAGCCAGTCCAGGTCGAGGATGCATGAGTGGGAACTCCTGTCCTCAGTGATCGAAGACCTCTTTGACAGTGGAGATCTCCAGAGTTGGACCTTTTTGCATCCCCACTCAAAGCAAAACTGTTTTTTTTGCTCACTCGCGATCCATGGCCTGGAGTTATCTGGCATGACACGTTCCTCTATTGTAAAGGGAGGATTCTGCATGCCTTTCTGCTTCTGTAGAGGGGTCTCCTTAAGCTTCAGTCAGAGGGGGCTGATAGGATTCTCATTGCTTGCTACTGACTGCATCAGATTTGGTTCCCTCTGCTGCGGCAGCAGACAGTGGAACCTCCTGTTACCTTGCCCCTGTGCACCAACTTGCTCTCTCAGGAGCTGGGCACCCTGTTCCATCCAGACTTCAAGTCTCCTCATCTCGATGCGTGGTTCCTGCAGACTTAGCTATCACCCGCTTAGGAGTTTCTCCCAGGGTTGCTGATGTCTTGGTGGCTGCCAGTAAACCTTCCACGAGAGCCACCTATGCCATGAAGTGGAAGCACTTCTCTATATGGGCCACCACTCACCACCTAGCTCCCTTCACCTGTCCGGTGAATCTAATTCTAGAGTACTTCCTCTCCCTCTCAGATTCTGGCCTGGGGTTTGAAAGACTAATCGATTTATTTTGTTCGCCCCCAAAGGAGAAGGTGCACCTATTTTAGAAACGGTGTTTGTTCAAATGGTTGGCAAATTGCATTGTGTACTGTTACCGTAAGTACAAGAAGCCCTTACTTGGGGCAGTCAAGTGTCACTCCACCATGGGTATGGCCACCTCTACTGACTGCTTCAGAAATGTCTGCTGCAGGCATCTGTGCAGCTGCCACTTGGAGTTTGGTTCACACCTTTGTCCTCCATTACAACTTGAATATTGCTTCCTGGCGCAGGGCCAACTTCGGACTAGCTGTCCTTTAGGGTCTTCTTTCCTGAGCAGTCTGCTCTTGCTTTCTGCCTCTTCCTGGCTGATTTGCGGACAGTTCTGGTAATGTTTGAGATTTAGTCCTACCAGTGTTGCTCGACTGGGGCAGTGGCACCCAGTTCAGCAAGGAGGAGCTCACCGAACTGTTTCAGTTCTGGTGGAGCCAAGTCAAGCAGGACATTATCCCTCCTAAACCTGACCCGGACCCTGTCCCCGATAGTGCGGAGGATCAGACCACTAAGGGCAGTCCTTCGGTGCCGCCCGACAAACCTGCTCCCAACGAGCGGCCTGAGACTTCCAAGTACCACTTTCCTTCGGTGGTCCGTTCCCGCTGCAGGTCAAAGGACCATTGACAGCACCGGTGTTCTAGGTCAGTGAGCCGGCATCAGTCACTTCACAGGAGCAGTCGACGAGGGTGCTCTACCAGCTATCGTCGGACTGATAGCCAATGTCTGTCGTCCTATCATCGTCGGTCCCCAAGCTGATGTCAGTCTGTTTACTAGTCGACACTTGGCGGACAGGAGCCCCTCCAGGTCGGGGTTGGCTTTGTCCCATTCTGAAAGGGGCAGGTCTTATTATTCTTCCCATTCAGGCCGGTCCCTTTCAGGAGAGAGGAGGTCTCAGGACGATAAGGAGACGACCCCCCGCCTCCTGATGACCCCAGTTTTATGAATGTCATGAGGCACATCCAGGCCTCCTTTGGATGGGAGACTGAGGACCTGGATCCGGAACGCCGGAGGTTGGCCAAATACCTGAGGCAAAAGGAGCCCAAGACTCTAGTGGTCCCTCCTTTGGTGGATACGTTCCAGGACCTGACCCAGCTTACCTGGAAGCATCCAGCCACTACCCCAGCAGTTCACAAAAAGTCGGATAGGCTTTCTAGAGCACCGAGAGAGGAGCCCTTCCTGGTGTAACACCCTCAGGTGGACTCAGTGGTGGTCATGGGGCTCATGATGAATCTAAATAGCCGAAGCACCTTAGCTGACAGCTTCCCGACGCAGAGTCCAGGTACTTGGACCAGGTGGGCAAGAAGATTTATTCTGTCTCCACTTGCTCCACATATGGTCCAGTATCCAAACGCGTTGTGGGAGAAGGGCCAGGAAGTAGTTAAAGCCTTGCCAAATTCAGCTCAAAAGACAGAATTACAGGAAATTTTGAAATCTGGTTTGGATGTAGGCACGTATGTGTTATGGGCCTCGTACGATACTGCAGATACGGTGGCTTGGGCTGCAGCTTCCGCTGTTTGCCTTAGGCGCCACGCCTGGTTAAGGGTCTCTGGATTCTCCCAGGATCTGCAGTCCGGAATCAAGGATCTTCCTTTCCAAGGTTCTGTCTTGTTTGGGGGAGGAGACTGAGAAACTGACTTCTCGTCTCCAGGAGTCCGGGAAGTCAGTCCGGTCCATCCGGAAACTTAACAAAGGGGATCAAAAGCCCTTTTGCAAGCGCTCCTTTCGGAAGTCCTCAGGGCAGATCTCCCATGGCCAGTTTGCGCAAAGAGGCAGTTTCAAGAGGAAAACCACAACCCAGCAAACTGGGGGCGCCCCCTCTAGAGACCCAAAGTCCTCCCAAACACCTCTGCCCACTCCCAGATCCTCTCAGTGGCTCCATGCTGACCCCCCTCCTCCAGCAGCGGCAGAAGGGGAGTCAGTGGGGTGGCCGCTTCTCCCTCCATTTGGAAGGGTGGAGCAAGATCACATCAGACCTCTGGGCCTTAGACAACATAAGGAGGGGACATACATTGTAGTTCACGCAGATCTTCCTGAGAGTCTGCCACAGTCCTCCCATTATCCTCCTTTCTGCATCCCATTGATAGGAGAGATCCAGGTCCACTTGCAGAAAAGGGCGATAGAGCCGGTGCTACAGGGGCAATGAGGAAGAGGGTTTTACTCCCATTTCTTCCTGGTTCCAAAGAAAATTAACAACCTTCGGCCCACCCTGGACCTCAGCTCTTTAAATCACTTAATAGAATACAAAAGATTCAGGATGGTGACTCTACCAGGTCTCATTCCTCTGTTGCACCAGGGGGATTGGCTCTGCTCCCTAGACATGCAAGATGCTTGCATGTACATAGGGGTCTTCCCTCCCCACCAGAAGTTTCTGAGGTTCCACTTGCAGGGGAGGCATCATCAGTTTCAGGTCCTACCGTTCGGCCTCTCTTCCGCTTGTTGAGTCTTTACCAAGTGATTAGCAGTGGTAGCTGTGGTTCTTAGACGTAAAGGCTGTTACGTCTTCCCTTACTTGGACGATTGGCTTTTGACAGCTCCTTCAAGAGTGCTTCTTATTCACACTCTCTGAGATACCTATGCACTATTCCGAGAGTTCGGGATCACCCTGAATCTTCCAAAGTCATCCCCAGAGCCCAGCCAATGACTCCTTTATAGGGGCGGTTCTGGACATGGTCCAAGGTATGGCTTTCCTCCTGCAGGACAGGGGGTATTGTCTGCGGAAAGTGGCCCAAGCGGTTTCCATGACCCCTCAAGTTCAGGCCAGGACTTTCCTCAGGCTTCTGGAGCATATGGTAGCAGCCATCCCTGTAGTTTCCATGGCTCACCTCCACATGAGGGTCCCTCGATGCTCCAGGACTAAAGATCCGATGGTGTAGACCTATTGATCCGGATCTCGGACCCAGTCAGAAGGACCCTTACTTGGTGGCTGAACCCCTCCAATCTAGAAAAAGGGGTTACATTCTGGCAGGATCCACCAAGCCAGACCTTGACCACGGACGCCTCCGAACTCGGTTGGGGGTCACATCTAGGAGACAGCCAGACCCCTGGGCATTTGGTCTCTGGATGAGCGCAGGCTTCATATCAACGTCCTAGAGATGCGAGTGGTCCTTCAGGCTGTTCAGCAGGACCTAGCGCCAGGCTCTCCTCTTATCCAGACAGACAACATGGCCATCGTGTTCTAGATCAACAAGCAAGGGGACATGCATTGTTACCCCTTTGCAGGGAGGCAGTGAGAGTCTGGTATTGGGCCCTGGAACATCAGGTCAGTCTAGCTGCGGTGCATGTTCCAGGCATCCAGAACGTCTTGGCAGACAGCCTAAGCCAGTCATGGTCCAAGGCGCACAAGTGGGAGCTACTCCAGTCAGTACTGGACCAGCTGTTTGACACGTGGGGTCTTCCAGAGCTGGACCTCTTTGCATCTCCACGCAATGCCAAACTCCCAAGTTTCTGTTCGCAAGAGCACGTGCCTGGTGTTTTCTGGCCAGACACAATTGTCCCTCTGTTGGACAGGGAGGTTTCTGTATGCCTTCCCACTAATACAGAGGGTTCTCTTGAAGCTTCAGGCCGAGGGGGCGCACATGATTCTTGTCACCCTGCTGTGGCCTCGACAGATTTGGTTCCCACTACTTCAGCAGCTAGCGAGGGAACCTCCAATTCAGCTGCCTTGGAGCTTGCACTTGTTGTTGTAAGATCAGGACACATTGGTCCATCTGGATCTCAAGTCTCTGCACTTTCACGCATGGCTCCTACAGACAGTCAAAGCCAGGTATGGGATATCTCAGGAGGTGGCGGATGTTCTCGTCTCTGCGAGAAAGCCCTCTACTAGGTCCACTTATGCTATGAAGCAGAAGCATTTTTGTTTTTGGGCTTCTTCTGTCACTTAGACCCACTTACCTGTGCAGTGAACTCAGTTTTGCAGTATCTCCTCCTTATTGAGTCGAGGCTTGAGCTACTCCTCCATCAAAGTGCATTTGTGTGCAGTTTCAGCGTATCATATACTGCTGGAGGGAAAAACTTTGGCCCAGCTGGATGTGTCCCAAACATTTTTGAGGGGCATTCTGCACATGAAGCCTCCCATCAGAGATCCAGTACCCCCTGGGATCTCCTCTTTGTGCTGGAGAAGCTTACCCAACCCCCCTTTTGAACCTGCCACAGATTGTGAGCTAAGTTTCCTTTCCTGGAAGGTATCCGTTTTAGTTGCTGTCACTTCCACTCTGAGTTTCCGAACTTCAGGCCCTGATATATAAGGAGCCTTATTTGTATTTTCATAGAGATTGGGCTTCCCTAAGAACAGATCCTAAATTTCTTCCTAAAGTAGTTTGAGGGACATCCGATGATGTCACAGAGCTGGCAGCAGGACATTAAGGAGAGCTCCCTTCCCTAAAGGCCTTTAAAGTATATAATTTTCTCAAAATAGCGCTAAAAACACAAATCTCGACAAGTATGAGTCGTGCTAAAGACTGGCAAAGCAGGGCCAGAATGAAAGTAGCCTCTGGTAAGCAAGATGCGGCTGGATTAAAAATACAAACAAGGGACAGCAGTCTGAGCCCTTCCCCGCGAGAGTGGTGGACACAGAACAAGAAGAATTTATCTGTCATACTCTAGGTTTGAGCAACTCTTCAAGGAATTAAAAGAAATGCAAGCAGAAAACTGAGCAGAATTCTGCCAACTGAACCAGACACTTACAAGCTTGGAGAAGATGGTAGAGGAGGTGGAGAACAGGCTCTGTGCTACCGAAGATGGCGTGACTCAAACAGGCCTCATATTGCAAGCATTACTGAATCATACTGAGAAACTTCAAGAAAAATACACAGACCTGGAAGGACGTTCGAGGCAAAAAAATATTCGCATTTATGAGCTGCCAGAGGGCTCGGAAACAGGGTGGATGACGGACTATATGACTGACTTGCTTACGGACGTCCTCCAGCTCCCTCCCCCCAACCCCGGCTTCCAACTAGGGATAGAACGAGCCCACAGAGCACTTCAGCCAAAGCCTCCCTCCTCCAGCGCTAGGTCAAAATCTGTAATAAAATTTAATAGCTACAAGGTGAAAGAAGAGGTCCTAGCGAGAGTATGGAAACAAAAAGAAGTGGTGTATCTTTCCAGCCGGCTCTTCTTCAACCGTGATTATCCCCCTGAGGTGCAACAGCAAAGATTGAAGTATGTGGATCTACTGAAGCAACTTAGAGCAAAAGACATCCACTTCCATACTCCCTATCCTTCGCACCTCAGGGTTTTCTGGATAGAGGGAGTGAAGGTATATGACACCCCCGAGGAAACGAGAAAGGCCTGGTGGAGGCCCAAGAATCAACCCCTCTGAACTCCAACTCCCAGTGGGAGCTCGCCGATTGGTCGATTGTGTTGAGTAGAAGGAAAAGAGGCCGTGGGGCCCTGGCGTCACCACTGGCCCCTTTGCAGGCGATTTGTATGATCCTGCAGAAAATTCAAGGTGACTAATAAGAGTAAGGACACTCAGGACTGAGAACGATGGCAACCTTGATGTTTTCTATATATAAAATGAGGGTTGCATAGATACATAGACAGTGTCGGCAGATAAGGGCCTATGGCCCACCCAGTCTGCCCATTTAAGTTTGTAAGTTCACTTTATGTTTTCCAGGAAGTCTGTTGCCCCTTAACCCTGACCTCCAGAATTCCTTTATGTCTATCCCATGTATTCTTAAATCCTGTGATTGTTTCAGCCCCCACCACTTCCTCTGGCAGGGTGTTCCACTTGTCCACCACCGTTCTGTGAAGAAATTCGTCCTCACGTTTCCTCTGAATCGTCCTCCCTCCAACTTCATCCCATGCCCTCTAGTCCTGGAACATCTTTTTTGCTTAAAAATAGTGCATTCCTGCACCCTGTTCCTCCCTGTAAGATACTTGTATGTCTCTATCGTATCCCCTCTCTCCCTCCTCTCCTCCAGGGAGTACATGTTCAGTGCCTTCAACCTGTCCTCATAGGACTTGTGATGCAATCCAATTATATATATGTTATATATATGTGTTATGGGTTACTTTAATCAAGATGCCTCCTTAACATAGTACACTGGAGGCTCTTGCCTGCTGGCTTGCAAACTCTCGAGGGGACTTGTGCCTTGACTGTTAGCTGTCTTTTTCCTTTTAACTGCACAAATAGATTAAAAGTCATCCGACCACGAAGGTTTTTTAAGGGAGGTGACATGTGCATTGACCCCGCTCACCAGGAATCCTTGAATAAGAGCAAGGACTTGGTTGTCAGCTTAAAACTTTAAGGCTTCTACTCTAGATGGGTTACATGCTGTAAGCTGAGGATGTGAAAAATTTAACCTGGGTTTGGAACTTTTCTTTTGCCCGATGTTTAGTGCTACACTGAAACAGCTAGCATAGTTCACAAACTTGCGACTTCTTCCATAAAAGCACACCAGATGTGCTTTATCTTATGTGGGAAGAGGCTCTTGGGGCAGGGGAGGGCGAGGTGAGACTCAGACCTTTTCCTGTTTGGTGGGTACTGGCTCAGTTCGCAGACATTCTCGGGCGTGGATTGGCAGCCCCTGGGGTTTGGTGACGTCAGTTTTCGCTGTTTGGCAGCCTAGGAGCCCTAAGACATCACCTCGGGCTCTGGAGGAGAGCCACTTTTAAGTAGCAAAGAAGCTTGTCACTTCATTTTTATTTATTTATTTACTGAAGCTATCGGATAACATACCTTTGAGTTAAAGACTCCTGTACAAAGGTTCCACGTCATTGAGAACAGACACATCAGGGACAGTAGCAACAATTGGACACAGTAGTTACAGAAATGGCTACAAAATGGTTACAGATAACACAGTAAAGCAGCTGGCGATTACAGAGATACTGAGTGCTGCCAAGCATAGGTACATAGTGTAGATGGTATCCGGTAACAGAACATACACTGCAGGGCGGTGGCACCAGCCATGCCCTGGTGGTTATTTGCAGGCATAGGCTGAACTGAGGTGTCCATTGTCAAATATAGGCATGCCCAGGGGCGACTGGACCAGAGTTAAGTCCATAGTCGGGGGGTTGGGGGAGTGGGTAGGGCTAGAAATCAAGGACAGTCACAGACTGAGTCATGAGAGATTAGGTCTCTTAGTTGGGACTTGAACTGACCAAGTTTGGGTTCTGTAAAGAGGGAGTTGAGGAGTGAGTTAAGCCAGCAAGGGGCCAGGTATCTTAAAGTTCTTTGACCCGAGGTGGCCTTGCAGCGATGTACCCTGAAGTGGATTGTTGCCAAGTGAGGCAGGTGGACAATGGTGCCTGGAGTAGGGGGGTGAGAGCAGGTGGGAGTAGCCCTGCTGCTGTTTTTTGGCAAAGAGGCAGGTCTGATATTTGAGCCTCCCGTCAAAGTTTAGCCAGTTGGTTGAGGCATAAAGGGTGCAGGTATGTGAGTTTGGCGCAGCCAGTAGCTAGTCTACAGGCCTTAAGGGCCAGCCTAATTTTGTTTAGGTACGTGTTGTCAGCTGCCCCATAGATAATGATTCCGTAGTCTGAGTGATTAGTATTGATGCAGAGACAGTTAGGTGGAGAGCTTCTAGTGGGAGACTGTGCTTATACCGGTGAAGTAGGCCAATACGCACATTGACAGCGGTGCTCAGTTTTTGGATGTGGTCATGGTAGGTGAGCCCAGAGTCTGGGGTAATACCTAGGTATTTGAAGGTATTTCATCTCCTCGGTCTGGCCTTCTCCTTCTTTGTCAGGGAAGGAGACTGACTGCATAGGGATCTCCTCGTTGTTATGGGGATCTCCACATTTGGGAGTCAAATGTTCTACTGCAGTTCTGTAGAGTTAATAAATGTTGATAAGTTTTTACAGTTGTATGGTTCTGTTCTAAAGGGAGAATGTTTTCCCATGCAGGGGATGGATTTGGTTGGGGGGGGGGGGGCACTGAAGTTATGGAGACTAGTCCAACCATTTAATTTTGATGATATCTTTAACAAACCATATGGATAAAATGGATATCACAGTTCTTTCATATAATGTCAACAGACTAGAACACCTTGTCAGAAGGAGCTGGGTACGTAAATCGGAGACAGCATTCATATTACAGTAAACGTACATGAATAAGGAGGAGCATAGGAAATTATTAAAATTTGGATACCAGGAGGTGGTGTCCTCCTCCTGTGGGAAGGGTCGTAGGAGGGGGAACAGCTGTCCTGATCCCTACAAAGACCAGTTCTGATCTAAAAGACACTATTGTAGATAGAGGGGAGATTTGCAGGTTTGAAAGGTACATTTAGTGGCTCTTTGGTTACGCTGGTTTCCACCTACGCTCCCCCAGGGTTGGAGTTTTTTTTTTTTTTCCAAGAGTGCCTCTTCAAAATAGTACGATGGGCAGAGGGGCATTTAATTATTTGGGGGGATCTTAATTTAAAACTTAATCCCAGTTTAGACTCATCCTTACAAACACCACGGAGGGAGAACGGGTGGCTAAAAAAAAATGGTAAAACTACTTGCAGAACTTGGTATGGTGGATGTCTGGTGCCAAATGAACAAGGGGGCCAGACAATATACCTATTTTTTTTCACACCCACACCAATAATTTTCCAGACTGGACTATTTCCTGATACCCAGGGAATCACTGGGCATATGCCAAGCAACCTGGGTAGGAGACATGACCTTATCGGACCACTCCCCTATTTTTTCAAAGGTCACCTTGGGGCCCACTAATTGTTCCACCTTCTGGAGGTGAAACGTCTCACTCCTTCAGAGAGAAGACACACAGAAGATGATCAAGGAAACCATTGAACAGGCAGTTCAGGAGAATGAACACCCAGACATTTCCCCGGGAATCCTATGGGACACTATAAAAGCGATTTATAAAGAGTAGGTTTGTTGAAATTTCATCTTGGCTCAAGAAACAAAGGGATTTGCGCCGGGAAGCCTTGCAGGGACTGATGAGCGAGATAGAAGTAAAGCAACAAAAATTGGATAGAGACTGAGGCAAGCAACTGGCAAAGCTAAAGGCTGAATACTTGGCACTGATTATCAGGTGGAGCAGAGGTTACTCCTCCTCCGACAGCGTTACTATGAGGGAGGACCCAGGGCTCTCAAATTAATCAGTAGATTACGCCAGTATAAAGCCAAAGCCAGTATCCCTAAAATCAGGGACCCTACTAATTGAAGATGGCAATACACAGTTGATGGTATCGCAGATGTCTTTAAATCTTACTATGAAAAATTGTATAGTGGAGGCTCTGCTCCCACTAGTGTAGAAATCCAGAATTTTCTGACTCCATTACAACTACCTGTATTGTCTGAGCAACAACAGGGATCTCTGGTCACCCCTTTTACAGTAAGGGAAATAGATACAGAAATTAAAAGGCTAAAATCCTGGAAAATGTCCGGGAACGGACGGTCTCCCGGGTGAATTTTTCAAACTGTTCAGGAAGGAGGTTACACCCCTATTATGCAAGGCATATAATGATGTACATTCCGAGAAGGGTGCCATGCCCACCTCTTGGTCCCAGGCGATCATCTCGGTTCTTCCGAAGCTGGTCAGGGACCTAACACATTGTTCATCCTATTGTCCGATTTCGATATTAAACACGGATTATAAGATTTTAGCAAGTATTATAGCTAGGAGGGTGGAGCAGATCCTCCCGGGACTCATCCGTATAGATCAGACCAGCTTTGTCCCAGGAAGACAGACTCTGGATAACCTACGAAGATCTGCAAAAATAATTGGCCAAACCAGCGTACATAATGAGCTTGGATGCTGAAAAAGCTTTTGACCAGGTCTCTTGGGCATTCCTGCAGGGTACCGTGGCCGGCTTCTGATTTCCTGCCATGTTCCGCCAAATCATAGCCAAGATGTATGTAAATCCCATAATATATGTAAGAACTAATTATTTTATCTCCCAGCCCTTCAGACTTACTAGAGGGACGAGGCAGGGCTGCCCCCTGTCCCCTCCCCTCTCCTCTTCGCTCTTTATATTGAGCCGCTGGCTCAGAGTACAAGGCAGAACCAAAAGATAAAGGGAGTTATACAGGGGGAGACACACCATAAGATCGCCCTATATGAGGATGATCTCCTATATTTAACAGACCCAGAAACCTCAATAGCAGAAGTTTTTAAACAAATAGAGATATTTTCCAGGTTATCAGGGTATAAATTAAACTGGGCAAAGACAGAGGTGTAAGCAGTGGTATCTCGGGTCCCAGGGAATTGTCAGAAAGGTACCCAGTGAAGTGGAACTGTGAGAATATAAAATATCTTGGAGTGAGACTAGGGAAGAGCCCAACCAGACTTTTCAAGGATAACTACCACCCTCCTCACCCCGCTGAAACAAATCTATGCTGATTTGCAGAGATGGAATTTACTGCCCTTGCCTTTCTACTCCAGGCTTCAAACACTTGGAACTAATGTGTTGCCCAGGCTCCTCTACCTATTCCAGGCGGTCCCTTGCTTGATCCCTCACAGAGATGTAGCGGACTGGCAAAAAAGAGTGGTGATGATCTTGTGGGCATACGCCCACCCCAGAATTTCATAGAAAACACTATTTCTTTCCAGACAAGAGGGTTGGGAGGGCATGTCCCAACATACAAAACTATTGACCCAAATGAAAGTAGTCCTCTTGTGGACGCACCCTAAGTATGAGGCCCATTGGAAACAGATGGAAATTATTCAGAGGGAGCATTTTGGACTACCAGTCGTCCCTCTCCAAAGGGGGACTTAGATCGATGACCCTTAAGGTGGACCTGGCAGCCATCTCTTCTTATGGGGCCCAGGCTGGTCAGCAGTCGGTGGCACAGGAAAAGGTGGTCTGGAACATTTTCAAAGGCTTGGATCACATTTCCCCTGTGGTGCATGAACCACGACCACCACTGTGGGACTTGTTGCTGGTTTTGGCAAAGCTCATGGGCAAGCCATTCAAACTGATGCATAGGTGTGACATGTCTCACTTGTCGTGGAAGACCACCTTCTTGATGGCTGTCATGTCAGCCAGAAGGATCAGTGACCTCCAGGTGACTTCGGTGGAGTCTCTTTACCTGGTCTTCCACAGGGACAAGGTTGTCCTGTGCCCCAACCCGAAGTTCCTCCCAAAGGTTGTGTCAGAGTTTCACCTGAACCAGGTGATGAGACTTCCATTGTTGACGGTACAGCACCATCATCGTCGGGCAAGGCCCATTGACGCAAGTAGTTCTGGCCACTTTACAGGGCGCTGTCGACTCTTAGACTGTAGTTCAGTCATCACAGATGATCAGGTGCTTGCTTCCTGGAGTATCAGTACAGGCAGTTATTCCAGTGACTGGGCCTCTTGTTCCACAGCCCTTGTCAATGGTCTCTACTAGCATGTTACAAGTTGCTTCTTCCCAGCCAGTGGCAACACCAGTCGTCGATTAAAGATGTCAACAACAAGGTTGATTATAATCCTGACCTAATGGTTTTAGAGGAGGAATATGAGGGAGAATAATATGATCTTAGAAGAGGATAGCTCTCCTTTAGGCCACACCTTTGGAACTATACCCATGTCAGTGCTAGGACCACAGGGAAACTTTTGCTAGATGAGGACCGCCACCGCCGTCACGCATCAGCGTCTACATAAATGTGGGCAGACCCATTTTTCATCTGTTTTTCCCACCATTGACTGTATTCGTCAGACATTCTGTGAAAAGGAGTACGACTAGCCATTGTTGTTTATTTTCAGATGAACATATGAAATGCAAGCAGAAACGGGGCCTTACGATCTATCGAGTTCGCTCAATTGTGTAGCTAGCCCCTCAACTAGAAGCTGCCCCACCCTCTTCTCCCCTCCTCATAACCACCCCACCACTCTGTCCCACACTCTAGTAAATCCTCCCACAGTTCTACACGATAGACTCCTCAGGCAGAGTGTTCCACTTACCTACTACCCTTTCTGTGAATGTGTCTCCTGACTTCCCTCTTAAATCTCCCCCCAACCCCAATCTCAGCTGATGCCCTCTCGTGTTCCTCCCCCTTCTGATCCAAAGAATCCCTTCTGTATTAATCCTGTTATACACCCTTTAGGTACCCAGAAGGTTTTAGATCATATCCCCCATCCCTTCTGTCTTCCAGGGAATACATTTGTAGCTCTCCCTGCCGCTCCTCGTAGGATTTTCCCTCAAGTCCCTGTATCATTTTCGTTGCCCTGTGCTGCACCCCCTCCAGCAATCTGATACCCTTCTTCAGGAATGGGCGCCAGTACTGCACGCAGAATTCCAGGTGCGGCCTGAAGTGACCAGTACAGGGGTAGGATCACTCCTCTGTGCCTGGAGGAGATTCCCTTCACTAAACACTCCAGAATCTTGTCTGCATTTGCAGCCGCCTTCCTGCACCGAGCTGAGTGGTTCATACTCCTCGTTACTAGTACCCCTAGATCCTCTTCCTCCACTGTGCTTACCAACTGTACCCCTCCCAACTGATATTTCTCCCCTGGTTCCTTGTTCCGAAGTACAGCACCTTGCACTTCTTGGCATTGAACCCCAACTGCCATGTCTCCGACCATTCCTGTAGTTAGGTCAGGTCTTTCTGCAGCCCCCTCCACCCCTCTGTCATCTACCACTGCACTGATCTTAGTATCGAGTGTGAACAGACTGATCCTACTTTGGATCCTGTTTCAGATATCAGCTATGAATATCCCGAACAGCACCGGTCCCAGTACTCGACCCTGGGGCACCCTACTCGTAACGTCCCTTGGTGATGAGTTCCCACCACCACCACCCTTTGCTGCCTACCCCATCGCCAGTTGGTGATCCAGTTGACCATTTTTGTCCCCACCCCAATATATTCCAGTTTTCCCCCCAGCCTCCCATGTGGCACTGAGTCAAAGACCTTGCTGAAGTCCAAATATAGGACGTCCACTGCATGGCCCCTGTCCAGTTCCCTGATAATCCAGTCATAGTACTCGACTAGCTTTGTCTGGTAGGATCTGCCCAATACAAAACTGTGCTGATGGCCGTCTTAGTGCCCATTGTCTTCCAGAAGGGTCACCAGTCTCTCTTTTAGGATTGACTCCATGAGTTTCCCCACGATTGAAGTGAGATTTGCCGGTCTGTAGTTGCCTGGATCATCCTTCGGGCCACCTTTGTGAATGAGCACCACACGAGCCATCCTCCAGTCCTGTGGCATGCATCCTGTGTCCAGTGACATACCGAACAGGTCTGCCAGTGGTCCCACCAGGATCTCCGCTAACTCCCTAAGTACCCTAGGGTGAATGCCATCTGGCCACGGTGCCTTGTCCACCCTCAGTCCCTCCAGCACCCTGTCCTCCGTAATTTCGATATCAGTCACCCCACCCCAACCCCGCCCACTCCACCCTTCCCATGGGGTATTTGCCCACCTCTTTCCTTCGTGAACACAGAGCAGAAGTACTCATTCAGTGCCTCTGCCTGATCCCTCCGTCTTCTCCACCCACTCCCCATCTTTCTTAATTCTCAGAATCTGGTATTTGTTTGTTCTTCTCTTGCCAGTGTATCTGAAAAAGTCATTTTTCCTGTCCTGGATTCCCTGTGCCAGTCTCAGCTCTCTGGAAGCCTTGGCCACTCTGATGAGTCTGGTAACCTTCCTGGACTTCTTTGTGTACTCGTCTTTGTCCCCTTGCCCTCCTGATTTCCTAAGCCTCCAGAATGCTTTTCTCTTGGCCCTCACCCCTTCTATTACCTCTTGAGTCAGCTCGGCTTCTTTGCGCTCTCCTCCTTGCTTCATGTCCTAGTGCAGGTCTCTGTAGCCTCTGCCAGCCCTTTCTTAATGATATTCCATTTTTAACTGGCACTCGTGTCCGAATTCCCAGCAGATGCTCAGCCAAACTTTCCCCCATCCTTTTAAAATCCACCCCCTTAAACTCTATCACCCTGGTACCTGTTTTCTCCTGTTACCCTTCCCATATTGAGAGTGAACCACACCATATGATGGTAGCTCCCAGCCCAGGGGTCCTTCACTCCCAGATCCCTTACAGCCTCCCCATTTGTTAATACCAGGTCCAGACTCCTACCCTTCATAGTAGGCTCATGAACCAATTGCACCAGGAAGGAGTCCTGAAATGCATCTAGTATTCTCTGCTCCTTTGCACATGTGGTTGGGGTGTTCCAGTCCACCCCAGGGAGGTTGAAGTCCCCCACCACTACAGTGTCCCCCTTCCTACAGAGTCTTCTGATCTGCTCAGCCAACTCCCTATCTAGGTCATCCCCCTGAGCTGGTGGCCTGTACGCTACCCCACCATCAGTGTCTTTCTTTGAGTGTTGAAACTGCATCCACAGGGCCTCTGTCCTGCCTTCCACACCCTACTCTCTCCTACACCGTATCACCTCCCTCACGTTGATTGCCACGCCCCCTTCCACTCTTCCCCCTAGTCCTGACCTTTCTGAATATCCTGTATAGTGGGATCATCATATCCCCAGTCCTAGTTTTGGGTGTCCCATGTCTCTGTGATGGCCATAATGTCCACCTTCCCTACAGCCAAGAGAGCCTGTAGTTCGGCTGATTTGTTACCTAAGCTTCTCACTTTCAGCAAGACCACCCTCCAGCCTGTCTTTCTCCCCCCAAATCCTGGTTCCCCGCCTCCTAATCTCTCCTTGTTTCCCCACCTCAAATACCTCTCTGGTAGCTTGGGGTGAGGCACACTTGGCTCCCCTTCTGGGATCTTTGCCTACTAGCGGTCCTCCCACCACCCCCCACCTAGTTTAAATCTATCCTTGATGCAGTGTGCCCCTCCAGCCTCTGCTTTAATACCTTTCTGCTCCAGTGCAGCCTATCCCTGCACATGGATCCTTATTTTCCCAGGTACTGCCCCAGTCCCCCACTACCCCGTACCCCTTATACTGACACCATTCCACCAGCCATTTGTCGAACTGCCCAGTCCTCCCTTTCCTTCCCTTCCTGTACTCATGCAGGGTAACATGAGCACCTCTGAAAAGGCCACTGATTCTCCCATTTCCTCACATAGCTCTCCTAATTCCTCAAACCTCCTCTTCACTACTTCCACCATCTCCCCCATCAGGTCATTAGTGCCCACATGCACCACTACATGCGGTTTCTTCCTTCTCCTCCTTGTGCACTTAACCGCCTGCCCCACCCTGTCTGCCATTAGCATGGGTATAGCCTCCACACATATTATACTATGCCTCTCCTCCCTGCCGCCCCATCTGATCCCTGTAAGTGTGGAATCACCAAGCACTAGTACACCTCCTTCCTTGTCCCTGCTCCCACCTCTTTCCCAGGGTATCCACTGTTAGAGTATGCCAGCTCACTAACTACACCCTTCCTCTCTACTGCCCTCTGTCTCCTGTCCCCACCTTCTCTGCTCTCTCCCTATCCCCCATGCCCCTCCCTCCCTGCCCCTTCTACTCCACCCCTGTCGTCCACCCTGCCAGCAGTGCTTCTCTCTCGCTCACCCCTGTTGCCCTCCTCTGACTGACTCCTGCCCTTGTTGGTTTCCCTCTTCTGCTCTCCCTGGAAATCACTCCCTCCCTCCTACTCCAGCAGTGTCGCCAGCTCAGCAAACCTATTTCCTGCCCATCCTGCCTGGCTCTGCTTCTGCTCCCTCCCCCGACTCTAGCCTTCACACTAATGCTAGGCCCCTTGTTTGTTCTGCTCCCTACTCCCTCCCCATCACTTCCCTTGAGCCACTGTTCCTCCCCCGCAGTGTCCTTCTGTTATTTCCTGGATGTGATCCTCCTGCCTCAGGCCCCTCCCCCATTCTCTCAGCTCTCTACCAAGCCACAGCACTTCCTCCTCCAGCCTCTTCAGCGGATACAGATTGGACACCCTCCTAGCCTCCACAATATGTTAATCTAAACTGCCACCCCACATCCATTACAGCCCACTATCCTACCCATGATGCCACTACTAACTACAAAACACAATTCTATCTATAAGTTTCTAACCAGCCCAATACGTACTTAAAAATACAATACCAACTCCACTAGCAAAGAAGCATAAAACACTACTATGATACCATACCATCCCTACATTTCCCAGCAAAATACAGCTTGAGGTGCTACACCCAAGTACAATACACAGTACTATCTGTAAGTTTTTAACTGTTTACCTATTTAACCTGAGCTACATATTACTCTATAACATTACAAAGAACAATCCCCTCTGTTAGGGCACATTAGTGGATGCATCTAGTAGTGCTCTCCACCAATCCCAATACAGCACCGCTCCAGTAAGTGTGGACAAGCTGGGGGGGGGGGGATTAGGGCCCATTGCCACTCCCGTGAGAGTCAGCCTGCCTCTTACACAACTGTACACTTCAGCCCAGACATCCTCTGGCAGGAGCAAACACATCCTTGTAGTTCCTGCTTCTTCAGTTTCCAGCTCCAAACTGAATCGGTTTAAAATGGCTCTGGCTAATCTCCTGCCCCTCCCCAAATCTACCTCTGCAGTTTCCTGTCTTCCAACTGGCACAGACTTTAACTCCAGAATACAGCCCTATTTAAACACCCAAAATACAGCCCTTATCCAAACAGCACTTTTTAACTCATCAGCTCTGAGACGCCATTTTGCATTAAGGTTAAGCAATGGGATCCTTGGACTTCAAAAAGTGCTGTTGGAGCCAGTGAACACCCAAATACATATCCCTCTCCCAGTACAAGCTATTTGACTAAAGCAAACGTAGGAAAACACCCCCCAAAAATACTTCCCTTTAGTTTAATTACCTATAAGGTAATCATTAGTCAAGCAATTAGTCATTATTTTATCAGGCAAAACATCGAGACGAACTCGTTTACAGGGTGGACCTGGAAAAGTCGGTGAACAGCAATAACATACAGAGACAGTGTAGCTAAAAACAATAAAATAAAATACAGATAACAAAGGGGTGTAGCTAAAAGTTAATACAATATTCTTGAATATACAACCATAACCTATGTACATATGTACAAAATAACTTCAGACTAATAAATTAGTGATATCGCTGCCTCCGTATGCTACCAAACCAACAACATTGTTCCAGTACTATGAGTTTGTAGAAAAAAACTACAAGGAGGTTTAGACCTCTTTCGCAGTGTCTGTACTTGAGATTTGCCACGGCTGCAATCAAGCAACCAGGTAATGCAAAAGAAGGTCTCTGGTGAAGTTTTTATTAGAAAAAACTCTAGCGGCTGTGGAAAAAGCTTAGTGTCAGAAGGCAGTGTCAGCAGCCCCCTTGACTAATTTGCTGTCGTGAAAGTTGGAAGACCGCAAAAAAGATAGTTTGTTGTCGGGGCATAAGCGTAAGGATAAGTGTAGATCTGCTTCCCCGGTGAGATCTAGGTTGTCATTGTGGCCTTCAGGTAGCCAGCCTCATCATCATCGTCCACCCTGGCAGCAGTGATGCCAGCCCCACTGACTGTCAACCAGACATCAAGGGACTTAAGCAGTGCCATACCTACTATGGATGGTACATTGTCGACTGGTTCAGGCCCATTGTCTAGTCCAGCGAACATGGCCCCTGGCCAGGGCATAGTCGACACGCAGGCAATACTGGCATCGTTTTCAGGTATGATACTTGCATACTTCCTGATTTGTGTGTCTAACCTGTTCTGCCATCGATGGGGGTGTCTAACCTGTTCTGCCATCGATGGAGGTTCCTGTGACGTCATCTGCTAATACACTGTAAGCACCTCCTGAGCCGAGGCCCCCAGCATCGCCTCTGAATACTTCCGTTTCAGTCACTGACAGGGACGTTGAGGAGGAGGAATATAATCCAGACCTCACAGTGGAGGAGGATTATGAGGAGGAGGACCATTATACTTCGTGTTACAAATCCACTGTATCTTCTTGCAGAGAGGATTCTGTAGTGTATACATCCAGATCTCCTCCTGGATACCTGACCTTTCAAACTGATGCAGCAAATGCAAAATGCTACGAGTTTTGCAGTGGAAGAGGAGGATTCCGCCAAAAATAATTTGATGGATTATTGTTCCCCCAGTTTACCTGGCATTGGAGGATGCAATAACTGCTGCATGGTATAGGTTAAATACCATACCAGCTGTACCCAGAAAGGCTGGCAAGCAGTACCCTACCCCTGCTGGCAAGCCTTATTATACCATCCATCTAGAAACGGATCCTGTGGTCATATTTGCTGCCCATGATGGATCCAGGGCACCAAAGCGTATAGATACCCTGTCATCTAATAAGGAATCCAGGAGGCTTCATGTGATGGGCAAGCAAACGTATGCCTCTGCCCCAGTAGGCATGCATATTGCAAACTATCTCACCTGATCGAGTATCAAAATAGCTTCTGGAAGGCTGCCAAAGCTGCAGCTCAGGCAGTCTTGAGTCCACTGCCAAGAATTAATTGCTTAAAAAAATTTGACTGCTGGAACTGAAGTATTCAGACATCTGCTACGCTCGGCATATGATGTCTCAGATGCATCTGCCAGGGCTGCTGCCACTGGTATTTGCATGAGAAGGCATTCGTAGCTCAAGGCGGCTGAATTTGCAAGAGATGTGCAGCAAACAGTTCTGAATGCTCTTATAGAGGTACCAAACTGTTTGGATACCATATAGAAGAAGCATTAAGAGGTTTTCAAGTCTCAGATAACTTTAGGGTCAGTTAAATCTTTATACCCAACGCCTGATAGAGGTCGAGGTAGAGGATCCTTTCGCCAGCCTGCTGCTAGAGTTGGCCGTCAAGCCTACTGTAAGCAAGGCTGAGGTAAGGATGGAGGAGCCTTGTTGGCTCCATCTCCCTCAAAGCCGGTGGTTCTGCCTCCACTGGGTCAGCATATATCTCGTCGGACTCCCCCAAACTACTTCACCCACAGGAGGAAGATTTTATTTGAGAATATTTCTCATCAGGCCACAGCTATAGAACTATAAGCCACCAGGCGCTAGGACGACATGGAAACTTTTGCAAGCATTCAGCCAAGGGCTGCCCAGGATATCAGACATCGGCTTATATTTGAACATGGGTAGTACCTCCTCTCCTTAGTTCTCCTGCCATCGATTAAACTCATCGGACTGCAGAACGGAACGCCACTGCAGTATTTTATTAAAAGTAATCACATAGCCAACTTGGTGGTGTAAAGGGCTGAGGTGCTGGCATCTTGCCTCGTCCACGACAACGACCGGGTTTGGGGCGACCTCGGGTGTCAGAGGGATGGGGGAAGGCTTGAGCTTCCATGGACTGCTCTCCGGGGAGGTGGGAAGGGTCGGCCACTGTAGTACTGGCTCCTGTCGGTGGTCGGGGGCTGGTGCACGCTCAGGGTCCACTTTGTGGGTCGGCATGGCTGACGTCGGACGTGCAGTGCACGGAAGCATGCGCAGCAGCAGCATCCTTGCATGCCTGGGCTGTGGGGGGAGGCAGTCTCAAAAAAGAATCCTCTGGCACACTCATGAAGGCTGGTTCCATGACTGATTCACTCAAGTCAGCTCTCCCTGAAGCCCAGCCTCCAGGTCTCCGCAGCATGCGGGGTAAGTACCCACTGTGAAGCAGCCTGGGGATGGTGAGGTGGTTTGAGCTCTAACTGCAGCTGGGGAGGGGGCTGAGGAGCTGTGCTGAATAGGAGGAAAAACCATGGGTACAAGCCCCCCCCCCCCAGCCGAGGAGGTCCTACAAATAAAATAAAGAGAAAAAAAAAGTAATCCCTTGCATAACGACATGTATGTTTTATTTTACTTATTTATTTGAAAGTTTGTGACTGGGAGGTGCAACCCAGGGGCAAGGGAAGGGGAATATATGTACAGATGTAAACTGACTTACAGAACCAGATTAAGCTGTATGTCGTTGAAGGAACCGTTGAAACTATTTCGGTATTGCAAGGTGTGAAGACCAGATCTGCACTGGCGACACCCACGACATCTGTGTCTGCTGCTTAGGCCAGGACCACAATGTGAAAGCCTGTGAAATCTGCTGGGGTTTTAATTCCATGACCAGTTGATGCTGTATAGGTGTTCTCAAGAAATGCCTCCTTGAGCAAAGAGTAGCTAGAATAGAGAAGAAGCTCCAGCAAGAGTATAACAGTGTCTCCAGGCCAGTCAACCGAATCCAGGTCACCAAATCCCAGGACAAGGTGTCAGGGGGTCACAAACACAAGAACCAGGACAAGGAGAGAGCCTCCCCAGCACGTTCCAGGTCGCCTCTCCGTTCTGCAGGTATGACCTCCTCAGCGCCGTCATTTATTTATTGAAAGAGATTTACCAGAAAATGCGTACTGAGCCATAAAGCTAGATCTTGCTTCGAGAGGGCTCTTGCAGTAGGTAATTACATATAGGACTGACACCGGCAGGCGGCAGGACCCCACAGAAAAATTTATAGCTAGCAGTCCCTGGCAGGGACCGCCCCATCAGGTGACCCGGCGTCGGAGGCGGTATAAAGTAGTTCGGATGCCCGCCTTCAGTTCTTTCCACGCCCGTTGGCTCGTGCAGCGCCTCGCGGAAAAGTTTGTGCTTCGTCAGCCCTACCTTCGTCATTTTTTTACCGAAAAACTCTATTTTTCGACGAACGTCAGTACTAGCGTCGGTGTATGTCGTCCCCTACATCCTCCAAGCACAAGAATAAGTGTGATTCGTGCGGCGCCCAACTACCGCACAAGGACGGCCACTCCCTGTGCCTGTTCTGCCTAGGCCCCGATCACCCGGTCGAGAAGAGCCAGCACTGCCTCAGTTTTAACGCGGCTACCCGGAAAAGGTGGCAGCAATCCCTGGAAGCCCATATTCTAAAGAAGAAAATGAGTTCTATGGAGAAGGAGCTCAAAAAAACTGAGGCAGGCGTCCACTTCCCCTGAAGGACATCGGAAGGAGGAGGAGAAGGAGAGGCACCGGGACAAGGGCTCCTCCACCGCATCTCGCTCGGGAGTCGCTGGGACGCAGGTAACATTCCCTCCGTGGGATTGCTCCTCAACGGCCGCCTCGGAGGTTTCTGAGGCGGCAGCCCACCCGGCTGGCTTGCGCTCGGGCCTTGCAGGCGCCTCGGGCAGTTGGAGGCCTCTCGCCCGGTTCGCCGCCAGGCCACGCGGCCTACCACTGTCGACGACTGATAAGCTGGGCATCGGCTCCTCTGGCGTCCTCCCGGAGAGGTCGGTAAGGCGTTCGACCCTCGGGGTGACGGCGGTCTCCTCTCCCTCAGACCAGGCGATCACTCTACTGATCCTGTCTCCGGTGACTGCTCGTAGAGTCGGACGCCCGGCTCCTCCGGTGCCCGCCGAGCTCGCCACTAAGCCTCATGTCGGCTCGTCCGGCGTCCGCCAGCAAGGAACCGACGACGGACCCCTTAACGCCTCGCTGCTCCGGTTCCCCGCAGCCTTTGCTGCCGCCTGGGAACCAGTCTCCCCAACCTGACCCCGGGGACTTTTCCCCTCCGTCCCCGGGCGAAGCTGGGGATCTTTTGCCTCAGTCAGTCCTTCCTCCACCTGGAGCGCCGGACCTGACGTCGGCTTCCCGGACGCCGGCTCCTCCGACGTCTGTACCTCCGGCGCCAGGGCCTCCGCTGTCGGCCCTGACATCGGCCTTACCGACTCCGGGAGATATTATGCTCCCATCGGGCCCTCCGGGCTCTCCACTATGGACCCGCCCGCGAGGTCCCCAGCCGGGCTGTCTGCTCTGGCAGCCCCCCCGGCCCCCGGGTATCCTCCATCTTATTCGACACCGGTGTATCCAGGAACGCAGTATCCGGCGCCACAGTACCAGATGCCGGGCTTCCCGACGCCGCAGTACTCTATGCCAAAATACCCAACGCCGGGCTACCCGCAGCCGGGTTTTGGATACGCTCCATACGGTTATAACCCATATCCTTATCTCCCAACTCCTCCTACACCGCCCTCGCGGCCGCTGGTGGACCTGCAGGAGACTCTGGCCTCCTGGTGGGCTGAGGCCAAGGCTCAGCTCACCAAAGAGGTCGAGAGCCGCTTCCGGCGACGGTGCCGTCCCAGGTTCCCATATGTCCGAGGCGGCACACTCCCTCACCACCTCCGGACTCCAGGGTTCTTCCGTCTGGATCCAGAGAGGGCAGGACACACTTCCCCGGGGACTTCCCAAGGGGTCCGTTCCTCCCCCGGGTTGGGAAAGGGAGTCTTTCTCTTCTTCATCCTCCTCTTCGCTCTCGGACTCCTCTGACTCTTCCGACGGCTGCTCCGAGAGAGACGACGAGCCTCGCTCTCCGTCGAAGCCCAGGCCAAGGACTCCTCCGAGGATCCTTCTTTTACGGAGTTGCTTAGGAAAATCCAGGAAGTTCAACAGTGGCACTCCCTGGAACCAGATCCTCAGCATCTGAAACTCGCTGAACATCTGGATCTGCCCGTGACAGCTCCTACCTTGGTGCCATCCTGGATAGAGCCTCACGCCAATCTTGTTACCACAATATGGAAACAGCCGTCGGCCTTAGCCCCACTTCCTAGGAAGTCGAACCGGCTATATCAGGCTCCAGAGGGTGTTGATTTCCTGGATTTTCACCCTCGTGCCAACTCTGTCGTGATTAGCGCTGCTCACGGCCGGTCGGCGAACCCTAAACATCTTAGCTCGTCACCTCCTGATAAGGAATCTCGCCTTCTGGACCAGTATAGGAGAAAGATTTACGCTTCCTCCACTCTGGGGATCAGGGCCCTGAACTATGTTGGCCACATGGGGGACTACCAGAAGGCCATCCTGACTCAGGCGGAAGCAAAACTGGACTCCTTGCCTGACTCCCAAGTCAAGCAGGAGTTGGCGGATCTCGTCCGCTCTGCTTGTTCGGCCAGTCGACACATGCTACGTACGACATACGACGCAGTGGACACTACTGGGCGGAGCTCAGCTTTCGCTGTAGCCCTACAGCGTCATGCTTGGCTCCGCGTGTCAGGTTTGGTCCCGGAGGTGCAATCTGCTATCCAGGGAGCACCCTTCCGGGGTTCGGTGCTTTTCGGGGGTGATGTCAAGGACATCATCTCCGATTTGCAAGAGAAGGGGACAGCTCTGAAGTCAGTTGATTCCATGTACCGTCCCCATCAGCAGCAGCACCGTTCCTTTCACAGACTGAACCGGCCAAAGGCGAAACCCCAGGGAAGGCGGGCCACAAAACACCTGGCCCTCGTGAGCTGCCAAGCCCCACCCAAAAAGCTGGTGCTTCAGCTGCGCGCCTGCCCACACCACTGCCTCCAGACTCCCCGAGGAACCGGTAGGGAGGGAGGTTTTCCCTCCACCTTCCGGGATGGGAGAGGATAACCACAGATTCTTGGGTGCTCCAGCTCATAGCAGGAGGACACTCCATAGAGTTTATTCAGAAACCACCCCGCCACCTCTTCTAAAGTCGTCGTATTCACGGGAACATCTTCCTTTGGTCCAGGAGGAAATCTCGTCTCGTCTGCTGAAGCAAGCGATAGAGCCTGTCCCCCTTCATCTTCAGGGGACGGGTTACTATTCCCTTTTCTTCCTGGTCCCAAAGACAGGAGATCTCAGTTCCCTGAATCTTTACGTAAAGTACAGAAGGTTCAGGATGCTCTCTTTGCAGAGCCTTCTGCCCTCCTCTGGCCGGGCCAATGACTTTGTGCTCTGGATATGCGGGATGCTTATCTGCACATCCCCAATTGCCCATCTCATCGCAGCTACCTTCATTTTGCATTCCAGGGGGACCACTACCAGTTCAAGGCGCTCCCGTTTGGTCTATCCTCGGCCCCCCGAGTATTTACCAAATGCCTGGCAGTGGTGGCGGCCCACCTGAGTACCAAGGGAGTGCAGGTTTTCCCTTACCTGGACGACTGGCTGCTGGCAGCCTCGTCCAGGGAGGAACTCCTGTGTTTCCTCTCTCTTACCCAGCAGGTTTTTGCCTGCCTGGGTATTACCATCAGACATTCCAAGTCTCATCTGGACCCATCCCAGAGGCTACAGTTTATTGGAGCGATCCTCGATACGACCATGGGCAAGGCCTTCCTGCCTCCGGACAGGGCGGCCACCCTTCAGACCCAAATAAGTCTGTTGTCTGACCGCAGGATGGTCTCTGTGAGGTCGGTCCTTCGCCTTCCCGGGCTCATGGCGGCTGCTATCCCGACGGTACCTCGTGTTCGACTCCACATGAGGATCTCTCAGTGGACTTTATGCTCTCAGTGGGATCAGCTAGTGGACGACCTAGATCACTCAGTTCTGATCTCCTCGCCGATGATGCGAGACTTGCAATGGTAGATGGTTCGAGAGAACCTTTTTCAGGGAGTTCCTTTCTTTCATCCTCCTCCCTCCCAGACTCTAACCACAGACTCCTCCGGCAAAGGTTGGGGAGCCTATCTAGGCCCTCATCGGACCCAGGACTCCTGATCCAAGCTAGAACAAGCTCTCCACATCAATGTGCTCGAGCTTCGGGCAGTGTTGTACGCTCTCCAAGCCCTTCACCAATACATCCTTCCCAGTCACCTAGCCATCCAGATGGACAAGATGTGCATGGTGTGGTATATCAACAAGCAGGGAGGGACTCGGTCCTACCCTATATGCAGGGAGGCAATGAGGGTTTGGGATTAGGCAACACAACACGACCTTCACCTCATGGCGATTCACGTTCCGGGAGTCAACAACACCCTGGCAGACAAGCTAAGTCGCCCTTCTGCTCTGACTGACGAGTGGGAACTGGACCAAGGGGTCCTAGACAGTATCTTCCAACTTTGGGGAACACCACAGGTCGACCTATTCGCATCCCCCCCAAACGCAAAACTTTCCATCTTCTGCTCGCTCGTTCCAGAGCGAGGCGCTTTTTGGAGCGACGCTCTGTCTCTGGACTGGAAGGACAGATTAGTCTATGCTTTTCCCTCAATTCCACTTATCCCACGAGTCTCACAGAAACTAGCTTCAGAAGGAGCGTGAATGATTCTGATTGCTCCTTTCTGGCCCAGTTAAGTCTGGTTCTCTCTTCTACAACAATATTCAGAGGATCCTCCTCTTTCTCTTCCTCTATCTCGAGGTTTGTTGACCCAGGATCAGGGGACCCTGGTCCATCCACGTCTCAGATCCCTTCAACTGCATGCATGGCTCCTGCAGACCTAGCCCAATCCCGTTTTGGAGTGTCTTCCAAAGTGGCGGAGATGTTAGTGGAGGCCAGAAAACCCTCCACCAGATCCACTTATGCCATGAAGTGGAAAAGATTCACTATTTAGGCTGCTTCCAAGAACGTGGGACCTTTCTTCTATTCAGTGGGGCTTCTGCTGGAGTATCTACGTCATCTGTTTGACCTGGGTCTCAGCCATTCCTCTCTGAAGGTACACATGACGGCCATTTCGGCCTATCATGTTCCCTTTGCAGACAAGCCTTTTGCTCAACTGGAGGTCTCCAAGACCTTTCTCAGAGGGGTCCTTCATCTGAGGCCCCCCCATCCGTACTCCGGCGCCCCCCTTGGGACTTGAACTTTGTTCTCGAGAAACTTACTCTTCCTCCCTTCGAACCTGCAGCTTCTGCGGATTTGAAGTTCCTTTCGTGGAAGACGCTCTTCTTGGTGGCCATTACTTTGGCTCGAAGAATCTCAGAGCTCCAGGCACTGATGTGTAAAATCCCCCCTACTTAATTTTTCACAAGGAACAAGTTTCTCTTCACATGAATCCTAAGTTTCTATCTAAAGTAGTAGCAGAGTCTACCTTAAATCAGTCCATAAAGTTTTATTGTTTTTTTTTTTACGCAGTACTCTAATTAAGGGGAGTATTTGTTCCATACTATGGATGTTCACCGGATTCCGAGATACTACACCAACAGGACAAAGGATCTCAGAAAGACTGATCAGTTGTTCGTCTCTTTTGCTCACAAAAGGGAAGGCAATGCTGTTTCCAAGCAATGCCTGTCTAAGTGGTTGGCTCATTGCATCACTTTCTGTTATGACAAATGCAACAAGACCATCCCGGGTCAAGTCAGAGGCCACTCCACAAGAGGAGTAGCTGCCTCTGCGGCTTATTTCAAGAATGTGTCTGCGGCAGACATCTACGCTGCCGCCACCTGGACTTCAGTCCATACCTTCACGAAACACTACAGTTTGGATGTTACCTCTCGCCGTAGAGCAGGCTTAGGGCTGGCTGTTCTGCAAAGCCTCCTATCTTGAGACTTGCACAACCAGTACTACCTTTTGGAGTAGTTTTCCTCCTCCCGGTGCCTCTTTGTTCCAGATTGCTTGGGATTCAGTCCTATATTTAATTACCTACTGCAAGAGCCCTCTCTAAGTAAGATAGTACAGTTACGTAAGAACTTACCGTAACAGTAGATCTTCGAGAGAGGCTTTTGCAGTAGGTAATACCTTCCCGCCCTCCATCCCCCTAGGCTTTTTCAGCTTCTTTTCCACTGAGGGAAATATCCGCTCCTCTCTTGTCCGGCCTCTTTTGGCCTGTGGCGGGAAAGAACTGGAAGGCGGGCATCCGGGACTGCCCCTTTATACCGACGTCTCCTGTTGCCGGTCACCTGACGTGGGGGCAGTCCCTCGCCAGGGACTGCTAGCTAGAAATTTTTCCGTGGGGTCCTGCCGGCGTCAGTCCTATATGTAATTACCTACTGCAAGAGCCTCTCTCGAAGATCTACTGTTACGGTAAGTTCTTACGTAACTGTACTTTTCCCGATGTGTCCTGGGGGAATGGGGAAGGAATAAATATAGTATAAGTAAAGCGCAATAATCTGATAAGCAAAAGGCACAGCTATTTACAGTATATACAGTATCGTAAATGGCAAATTGCTAAACAATTTATTTATTGAAATGTTTCACCAGGAGGGCACACTGAACAAGTTGCTAGTCTCACGGTGCGTCCTGGGGAGAGGGGTTACGTAGGGTTGTGAAAGGTGATCAGTTACAATAGTGTGTGGATAGTACAAACAATACAACATTGTAAGATTGTGCAACAGTTGGAACACAAAGTATTGTACAATAAACAGTAGTGGAACATTGGGTAAATTACAATACATGTCCAAAATCATACTAAAGAACATATAAACGTGCACAACAGTAATAATGCGATAGAACCATTTATAGTGCAGTGAGTGTACCAGGAGCAGGCTTGAGGTAGTATGCAAGTGCTGTTGGAGTAAAAAGGATGGGGTTACGTTCTGCACACTGGTGACCCAGAAGGGCAGGTGGAGAAGAGAGGGGGAGAAGCAAGAACTGAATATGAAGAGAAGGGGTAGCCATTTCCTGATTTCCCTCTTCAGGATGTTGAGAACCCTGCTGGGCGGGGTGGTCATGGTAGGAAGGCAGAAACTGGGGATAGGTATTAAGGTGGGTTAAAGCAGGAACAGCTGAGGGAAAGGTAATTGTGTAGGACAGAGGTTAGGGAGTAGTTGGAGGAGGTGTGTATTTTGGGGAGGAATTCCAGATTTTAGGAAGCGATGAAGTGAAACCAGTCTGACCGATGAGGGTGGAGTGGCGAGGGACTGTCAAAGGTGCTGGCGTCATTTGATCTGAGAGAGTGGGTGTGGGGGGGACGTGGAGTGTAGAGAGAGGATGAGAGATAGGACGAGAGCCCCCCAAACCATAATTTGGAGGTTAGTTTGGCACAGTGAGAGATGCGTCTGTGAGATAGTGGAAGGAAGGTTAGAGAGTGATAGAGTTCACAGTGGTGGGAGCGGGAAGAGGACTCGATAGCAAAGCAGCAGAAGCAGTTAGTGTGTCCAACTTGGTCAGGGAAGATTTGGGAGCACCACCATAGACTACGTCACAGTAGTCAAAGATGGGGAATATCATCTTCTGGACAGTTTCACGCCTCGCAGTCAGTGGGATGCAACGAAGATTCCTGTACAGAGTACGAAGCTTGGGGCGCAGTGTCTTCAGAATAGCATCGATATGCACAGAGATATTGAGGTGCTGGTCTAGCCAAACCCCCAGATATCTAAATGAGGAGGTATCCTGTAAGATGGTCCCATCAAGGCTGTGGAAGGTGGTAGGGCTGGGAGCCTAGAGTGTCTCTACCTGGTGCCAAAGGTCATTGAGACTGTCTTCTTGGCATTTAGAAAAAGCTGGTGAGAAGCAAACCAGAGCTGAACTTGGTTGAAGTCATGCTGTGAGCTGGTTTGCACAGCAGCAGGGTTTTTGCCAGAACTGTACAAAACAGTATCGTCAGTGTACATGTGGATAGAAGAGGATGAGCAGGCTGTGGGAAGATCATTAAGGAAAATGGAGAAGAGTGGGGGACCAAGCACTGAGCCCTGAGGGACACCAGTGTTGATGAGGAGTGGAGGGGAGATGAAATGAAGAATTCTCACCTATTGGGTCCTGCCAGTGAGGTAGGATTTAAACCAGTTGGTGGCTGACTGAGCAAGGCCAGCTGAGGAAAGTGAATCAAGAAACGGGGGATGGGAAACAGTGTTGAAAGCTTTGGCTAGGTCGACAGAGATGGCCGAGGTGATCAGGCCCATCGTCCATCCATGAAAGAATGGAGTCAGTAAGTCTGAGGAGCGAGGTGGTTGTTGAGTGGTTCTTCCGAAAACCAGATTGGAAGGAGGAATCCGAGAGGAAGGGTGATAGTTGAGAGAGAACTAAATGTTCTTGAAGTTTGGCAAGGGTAGGAAGGAGGGAAATGGGGCGATAGTTGCCAGGAGTGGATTTGTCACCAACTTTGGGGAGAGAATGGACTACAGCGTGTTTCCAGGATGAGGGTACTTAGGCAGAAATAAAGGACAGGTTAAGGATTAAGGAGATAAGATAAGCTATTGCAGGAGCAGAAAGGTAGAGAAGTTTAGGATGGAGCTTATCTGGTGAGGAGCCTTTAGAGGGGTTGAGGGATAGGAAAGCATTAAGAACAAGAAAGATGGGTGTCACAAAGTCCGTCAGTCGAGCTATTAAGACACCGAAGATAACAATATCTCAACACTGATAAGAAGTCGGGGAGAACCAAGATGGAACATTGCCCTTCGCCTGTAACCAGAACATCATTTTGCATTCCAAGCACAGTCCCTGCTATGACACCCTCTGAATCCAGACTGAAATGGCTTGCAGATGAAGCCTCCAGGTGCATCTCCAGCTGTTGCCATCACACTGTCAGTAACCATCTCCAAAAGGGGAAGGCTACAGATTGGCTTGTAATTTGCTTAGATATCAAGGTCTAGTGAGTTTCTTGAGAAGGGGCCTCACAATAGCACAATAGGCCGTAAGAAATGCATCTTTCCACGAAAACACCAGACAGTCTCCACACCAACAGACTCTCGACAGTCTTAACAGCTAAGTAGGTCCAGGATCCAGAGTACAGAAGGTGGTACACAGCTACGTAAGGGAAGGGAGCAAAGTAATGGAACTAAAGGGTAAACAGAGAGGAGAAGGAGGAGGCACTGTGGGTCACCCTGGAAACTGGAAATGGCAACACAGTCCGCATGGGGGTTGTATACAGCCCCCGTCTCAGGGGGAGGAAATGGACAAGGAAATGATAGAAGGCATCCTTAGGATGGCAGAAAAAGGGGAGATATTGTTGATGGGGGACCTGAATATGCCATTTGTTAACTGGAGCACCTTTGCTGCAGCCACATCCAAGAGCAGGGTCATTCTCGATGCCCTATAGTGGGCATGCCTCAGACAGCTAGTGTTGGAACCCATTTGGGAGGGAGCAATCTTAAACCTGGTACTCTCAAACAGGAACGGAGAGAGGATCTCAGATCTAGAAGTGGGTAGACATCTGGGAACAAGTGACCATCAAACAGTGTGGTTCAGGATAAACACAGCCACAGAGTCAAGCATAACAAAGGTGAGGGTACTGGACTTCAGGAGGGCTGACTTTGTCAAAATGGGAGAGTGCCTCAGAAAAGCACTAGCAAACAGGCAAGGAGGAGGGGTTGAGGAACAATGGGGAAACATCAGAACTGCCATCACAGAGACAACAAGCCTTTGTGTGAAGCAAATAAATCAAAACGAAAGAAAAAAAAAACACTGTGGGTCTCAGAAGAGGTGGCGGGGAAGGTTAGGGAGAAAAAGACAGCATTCAGGAAGTATAAGGAAACACAGAAGGAGCAGGACAGAGAACTGTACCAGTTAAAGCAGAAGGAAAAGGGGAAGGCAGTCAGAATATCAAAGACCCAAACCGAGAAAAAGATAGCCAACTCGGTTAAGAAGGGGGATAAAACCTTTTATATATGCATTAGGGAGTGAAGAAAGATCAAGGGGGGAATACTGAGGCTTAATAAAGGTGGTGGTGGGGGTGTGGCAGAGAGGGCCAGGGCCAGTGAAAAACAAGGGATACTGAACAAATACTTCCTCTCAGTTTTCACAAAAGAGGAGGAGGGGTACCTAATGTAATCAATAGAAGCACTCTGGATAGGGGGGTCGATACCAGTCCTTTCACAGAAGAAAGGGTTCTGAAAGATCTCCTAAAACTGAAGGCAGACAAAGCAATGGGGCCTGACTGGATTCACCCCAGAATTCTAAAAGAACTAAAGGGAGAACTAGTGACACCACTGACTACCTTTTTAAACAAATCATGGGAGGACGGTGTGGTAACTAAGGACTGGAGAAGGGCAGATGGGATTCCCCTTCACAAAAGTAGGAGCAAAGCAGAGGCAGGAAACTACAGACCTGTTAGCTTGACCTCAGTGGTAGGGAAAATGATGGAATCACTTCTGAAAGAAAGAATTGTTGAATACCTAGAGGCCAGTGGGGTACAGTACCTGAGGCAGCATAGATTCACAGCGGGAAGGTCATGTCAGACGACTCTAATAGATTTCTTTTACTGGGTGACTAAAGTGGTAGACTAGGGAGGGGCTGTGGACGTGGCCTACCTAGACTTTAGCAAAGCATTTGACACAGTCCCATACAAAAGATTAATAAACAAATTAGCCAGCCTGGGAGTGGGTTCCAGGGTGGTAGCCTGGGTTAAAATTGGCTGGACAACAGGACACAGAGGGTAATAGTAAACCGAGTCCACTCCGAAAAAAGGGGGGTAACTAGTGGGGTACCGCAGGGTTCAGTTCTAGGTCCAGTCCTTTTTTGTGTCTTCATAAGTGACATTGCAGAGGGACTGGAAGGAAAAGTATGCCTCTTTGCAGATGACACAAAGATCTGCAACAGGGTTGATACACAAGGGTGTGTGGAAAGGGTGAGAAGGGACTTGGCAAGGCTGAAGGAATGGGCAAAGTATGGCAGCTAAGATTCAGTGCAAAGAAGTGTAAAGTAATGCACCTGGAAACAAAAACTTGGGAAGAGTACACAATGGGGGGGTATTAACAACAACAAAAATGGAACGGGATCTGGGGGTAGTCATATCAGATGACCTAAAGGTAAGGAAGCAGTGTAAGAAGGCAGTAAGGGTGTGTGGGGGGATACTGGGATGTATAGGGAGAGGCATCACCAGTAGAAAACAGGAAGTTATTGTAGTAGGGGGCCCCAATTCTTTTTCGTGTTTATTTTTAGAGGTTTGTGTTGTCTAAAGTACAGATTTCGCTTTTATAAACCTCTGGTATTGTAGAGATAATCAGAATTGGCTTTGGTTCACTTTTTGGGATCAATTGTTAGGTATTTGGACCACTTAGAGAGATGTTTCCTTCTGTCTTTCAAACAAATAAAAACTGTTGCAACAGTACATGCATCTTTCCTTTTACTATCTTTTCAGTCCTGCACTTTCCCTACCTACATTCTGGCCATATGTAGGTATCTTGCTGTCCCTATTGCTCCTTTCAAGTCTCTCTGAATGTCCAAATGCAGCATATTAAGCTGTTTGGTGTCAGCACCCCTGTTAGAGAGAAGAAAAAAGAAGCAAGTAGAGAAGTGGGCTTTTGTAAGCCGTGAATCCCAATTCGTTTCTCTCGGTCTCAGTTTTCAGCCATAGTAAAGAGCAACAAAATGAGCCAGGCATAAAACAAGCCATTCTGCTGCCTGACTCTTAAAGAATGCTCACTCCTTTTACAATAAACTCTCCAAGCTCATATAAGGCAATAAAAAGGGAGCGTTGCCCATTTAGCACAGACCCCATTTAAACTAATGCAGTGTCTTGGGTATAAGGCTTAGCTTGCATATTGAATAAACTTCTGTGCTGCATGAAGACACAAATGAAATGAGAATAAGTGCTGTCAGCTAAGAACTTAGCCCAAATATGTATAAAGTACACTCTCCAAGTTATATTGTATTCATTGTTAGGAATATTTGTAAAATTAGGAGTTTTACTTTTTTTTTTTTTTTTTTAATTTTAGCTTCCTGGTTCAGAGCTTCCAGAACCTCCCTGCTGTTTACATGTTGTTCTTAGGGCCAACCGGCCGTGGCTCCTTCCCTTTTATGATGTAGAAAAGGGGGTGGTGCCTGAACCTCCAGTATAGGCTGTTTTCTGGTTTATCTTACTAATTATTGCATTTTTATGCCTCAAATCCGTTTCAGTTCTGTTATAGCTCTTTCAAGTTATTGCATTAAGAATGTAATACCGCTAAAGGATGCATTTTGTTTCAAGTTGGGTATGGGAAGGGCTATAGTGGACATGTGACTGTTTCTGTATAAAAGCACTGCAGAATGTATTGTGAATTGGTTGGTAGGAGCTGTTCCCTGCCAGTCCCCTAGCTTGATACTAGGTGGATGAATGAAATTGTTTGAAACTGACTTAAGTTCTGTAATTTTGATTTTGCTTTATGCCTTTATTTTCTGTGCTCAGTCCGCTTATTTTTGTCTGTTGGAGAAATAAATCGTTATTTTGTTTTGAATCTGAATCAACGTCTGGACTCCATTTGTTCCCACGTCCAGAGTTATCCCTCTGTACAGACAGTTGGTGAGACCCCATCTGGAGTACTACATGCAGTTCTGGCGACCCCATCTCCGTAAGGACATAAACAGGATGGAGGCAGTCCATAGGAGGGCAACTAAAATGGTGCAGCGTCTGCAACAGAAGCCATACGAAGAGATACAAAATGAGCTAAATATGTATATCCTTGAGGAAAGGAAGGAGAGGGGGGACATGATAGAAACGTTCCAGTACCTCAAGGGAATCAACAAAGTCCAAGAGGGTAGCATATTTCAGAAAAAGAGATGTGCAAGAACAAGGGGACACAATCTGAAGATAGAGGTGGGACGGCTTGGGCAATGTGAGGAAGTATTTTTTCACAGAGAAGGTGTTGGATGCATGGAACTACCTTCCTGAGGAGGTCGTGGGGTCGAAAACAGTGGGGGAATTCAAGAATGCATGGGACAGACATAAGGCAATTCTGGTGGGGGGTAGGAAGAAGTAGGCTGTTGGTTAACTAGGATCTGCAGCTTATCCAATAGGTAGGGAAATGGGCGGACTAGGTGGGCCAAGTGGTCCTTATCTGCTGTCATAGTCTGTTTCTATGTAATGATCATACAGAGAAGCTCCTCAGCAAGCACAGGGTGAAATTCCTCTCAAGCGGACCGAAGGCCTGTGTTAGTCGCAGACTAAACTCCTCTGGACTGTAGATTGGTTGGATTTAACAGTCTGTCAAAGGTGCGGAAGAGCTGAGCTGGTTTGTTAGCCCCTATAAACCCTTCAACCAGCATGCATGACAGGAACTCTGCCTTTCTCAGAATGATTGCCCCTGATACACCTTACAATGAGCTCTCAGAGATGGTTTATCCTACAGTGATCATGATCTACACCAAGAATGTTCCAATTTCCACCTTTTGGCCTTCAACCAACTGAGTTCCTCACTAAAGCGGGGGAGCCCTGTTGGGAGACTTTTGGGTGTACACGAAATGGTGCGAGTGTGTCGAGAGCTGCCATGATCATCGTATTATAAATTTCCATGGCACTCTTGACCCCATCAGCATATACCTGCAAAAAAGGCTCGAGCAGCTCAGTACTGATAGGAACCTACAAAGGTCCACATTTCTTAAAGGTCAATACCAAACCAACTCCACCAGCGGTGTAAGAAAGCTCACAGCATGATGATTCGACCAACTGATCCATCAACCTCAACATTAAACAGATCAAGCCCCAGCAGGAAAAAACAGGTCCAAGGTGTGACCAGATTGGTGGGTCTTGGATGTAACAATCTGTGTGAAGCCCAACAGTTCCATCTGCCAGAGGAATTACTGACCAGACCAAAGAGATTAGTCATCTGCCCAGATACTGAAGTCACTCGGCACGAGCCACCTGGGGTACTTCACTGTCAGACCAGCGACAAACTCGTCAAATTCCTGCAGGACTCCACTGTCGCAACCAGGAGGATGGTAAATGAGAAGGATCCTACCCCCACACCTGCATCACCTTTAAAGAGCAGATGTTTACTTCTGATTAATAGACAACTATTTATTGTATTTTGATTTAATAATTACTTTCTACTTCTATAATAAACTGTTTTGTTTATGCAGTGAAACAAGATTGTTCTAGCTTTTGCTAGTCGCACTGCTAATAAAAAGAATTCAGTAGAATTCTTGCATTGTGATGTCAGAAAAAGCCAGCTACTTAGAAGCCCAGTGTACTTCAGTGAGAAACTAAATATATTTTTCTCTTTTTTCAAAAGACATGGATACTCCTTTCAGCAACAAACTTTACCTTTTAAATGTTTGCACACTGTGGTCCATCTGAATGAATTTACAACTTTTAAAACAGTAATTGGGCCAGTCCGCCCGTGCAGTGGAAAGATTCAGTGATGTGACGCCGGCCGGGTTTGGTAACGAACTCTGGCGTCGGAGGCTGGCAGGGGGAGAAGGCTTGAGTGTCCGACTGCTCACCTTCTCTCTGGGAGGGAGGGTCTGCTGACCCAGTGCTTGCTGACTCCTGGCGGAGGCCAGGAGAGCAACAATCGTTGAGCCCTGTTATAGAGGGCGTGAGACGTCTGAATATGCCTGATGTCAGTCGCACGTCACACTCCATGAGGAGAAAAAGGAAAAACATGCTCCCGGGCCGACCGGATGATGGTTGCTGGCGATGCCACCCCGAAAAGCCCTGGACAGCCAAGACTACCTCAGCAGCACCCTACGCTGCAGGGGGGGGGGCCATCCAGCAAAGGGTTATGCCGGGTTACCCAGGGAAGGCTGCAATGTGAGGTGGTGGCTGGCAGCAGGGAGGAGTGCTAGCAGGGTCCATGGTGACCAGGAGGAGTGTCCGGTCGGGGAAGCTGAGAGGAGCAAAAAAAAAAACAGTAATTGGGTTCACTTTTTTCTCAAGTAAATTCTACTGATGAAGAAAATGTCACCTACTAAATTAACAAAATATCACAGGTTTTCAAAAATCACATTTTAATTAAATATATAATATTTTAGTGGTAGACTGTGTTATTTCTTTATAAAAACCTAACAGGTTTGCAGTTTCTCATTGAAACACACTGCCAGTCTTGCCAGTAAAACTTTTCTGACATCATAGTACAAGAAATTCCATTCAATGCGTTTTTACTAGAAGTTGGCAAAATACAAATAAAATGATAAAACAAAAGCAACCCAAATGATTACAGAGGCATTTAAAGGCACCAAACCTTTATGTGTTAAGATATACATCCTTTAGTAAGTACTTGCTCTTGAAAGGCCACACATTCAAACTGGCTTGACCCACTGGGTTGGCAGCAAGGCTCAGGCCAGTTTTAAAACAAATGTACGCGCCCTCCCCCCTTGCTCGCCCACTTGAGGCAGTGAACCACAGTTTAACCCTGTGGAATGCCTGCCACCTGCACAGGGCCAGAGTCTTCTCCTATGCAGCTTTCGGTGATGCACACCAGGTCCACCTAGACAACCTGCTGTTATCGCGGTCTTATTCCTGATGGACCTGCCATTACACAGAATTGCTCTAAGGGGGAGGAGCTATGACTGTGGGCTTCGTTAACGTACTGGATGATGTTTCAGGAGCCCTTGGGATAGGGACCACACAGGGATCACCCCTATCCTGGTTCTGTTTTGACCCAAGGAGACTCCTTATCCTACTCCTGATCCTGCCCTCTCACTCTGGAAGCAAACCTTTTTTGGTGACTCCACCTTCTTGCTATCCCCACCTCCTCCCATCGGCAGAGAGCCACTGGGGGCACGAGTGCAGCTGAATGGGCAGAGTTAATGAAGCTGCTCCAGGAATAGGAGATGCCAGTCTCCCCCTAAATACATGGCTCACAAAACCAACTTAAAATCCAAACCCCAGATTACCCCCCCATTTTAAAATCCAAACCCTAAATTACTCCCCAAAACCACCCAAATGACCACAGCAAACAGTCGCACACCAGTTGCTGACCATTGAGGTACTCATGTTCCCCCTAAAGGAGCTATGAGTTGCATTCTGCCTACATCTTGCAGAACTGTTGGATTATCCCTATCATGTTAAAAAAAAAAAAATTAAGGGTACATGAGTTACAAGGTGACAGTTCAGTCTTGGGGTTTATGGAACATCACAATCCACCCTGCTTTCGGCCTCGTGAATTAAGTTCCATAAACCCCTCGATTAAATTATGACCTTGTAACTCATACTTTCCCATTACTTGTTCTGTATTTAGTTGTCAGTGTGGACATGAAATGCTGCCCTTTGTACAGTCTCACTTTTCAAAGGCTGACATTTTCACTTTGCCTTCCTTTTAGACTCCAGAAGAGTTGGATGATTCTGATTTTGAGACTGAAGACTTTGATGTCAGAAGCAGAACAAGCGTCCAGACCGAAGATGATCAGCTGATTGCTGGACAGAGTGCAAGGGTGAGTGATTTTTGTGGGGTTCAGTATTGTGATAACTGCAAATCCTACAGTGGTAAGTGGGATGAATTTGGGTTGGTTGCAGCACTGATGAGGTACTGTCCTTCACATGAGGTCTTATACCAAGCTTCCAAATTATTTGACAAAGTGGAAATGAACAAAACCAGTGTATACAGATGAACATTGTGCTTTCCTACTGGCAACCTGAGTTGGGAGCGAACTTGAGCTGGCACTGAGGAAGCTGGGCTGGGAGATGCACTGCTGATGGCAGCCTCTCCCAACTGGAGAATGAGTGGCAGCATGTTCTGACACCGCAGCAGCTCCTGCTGGTGGGTAGGGAGTTTGCTTTCCTGGCAGGAGCACGCTGCTTATGGCGACATGCAGGCGCACACAGACACACACACACTCAGACACACAGACACACACACTCTGACACACTCACACGGGCACTCGCACACAGGCGCGGACACACGGACAGACACAGGGACACACAGACACACACTCAGACAGATCTCTGGCGACACTCACAGATGGACGCGAGACACGACACAGATGGATGCCGCATAGAGACACACCTCATACACTTCTTTTGAGCCAGCCATGACTTGTGGCTTAGCTTTCCTTCTTGGAAAGTGTTATTTTTAGCTGCAGTCACTTCTGCTCGATGGATTTTAGAGCTGCAGGCTGTAGTGTGTGAGCCTCTTTATTGATTCCCAAGAAGACAGTGTCTTTGCGTACTAATCCTAAGTTTCTACGAAAGGTGCTGTCTGAGTTTACTTTAAATCATACCATCCACCTGCCAGCTTATTTTCCAGAGCATACCAATCTAGGGGAAGCATTGCTCCATACTTTAGATGTGCGTAGAATACTCAGGTACTATACACACCGTACCAAAGACTGCCGAGTGGCTTTGTTTCATTCACCCCTGGGAAAGATGGCACCCCAGTTACTAAACCATGCCCATCCAAGTGGCTAGAAAAATGTATTTTTTGTTACCAGAAATATGGTAAGAAACTTTCTAGAGTGGTTCGTGGTCACTCCACCAGAGGTATGGCCACATCTGTTGCTTGTTTCAAGAATGCATCTGCTGCAGAGACCTGTGCAGCTGCTACCTGGAGTACTGTCCATACCTTCACTAAGCACTACAGTCTGCACATTGTCTCTCGTAGATGGGCCGGCTTTGGCCTAGCTGTACTACAAGGCCTGCTTTCATAAGCCTAGAGGCTCCAGTCCCCAAACTGTTCACTGTCAGCACTGCTTAGTGTTCGTTCCATAGGTGTGACCTGATGAAATAGATATCCTCTAAGAAGACAGAACAATTATTTTTCACCCGAGGAATCCCTCCGTATTCTTGACTGTAGCAGTTAGCCAGCTGGGTTCAGCTGTTCCTGGAGGAGTTTATGTAAATGAGAAAACTAAAATACCAGTCAGATTGTAGTAAGAGATTACTGCCTATAGGTTGTGCTGTTTGCTAGTCAGATTCTCTTCTCCGCAGCAGTGGACAGTTGGCTCCGGAGGGTGTCTCTCTCCGCTTGAAGAAAGTTCTTTCTGGGATCGTGGATATGTTGTTCATCCACACTGTTTGGCATGTCCCTTTCCCCTTTAAATCTTGCCGGAAGTCTTCAAGCTGGCTTCTCCCACCCACCTGGGTGGTATATACCTCGGCTGCGCCCCCTGATGCCAGATCTCCCTTTCCGCTGGAAGATACAGGTTGCCTCCCTCGTGCTTATGCATAGGTCCTGGCTTTCAAAACTTCGGTTTTACCGAGATTAAGACTCGTTCGAGTTAGCGATTGTGCCTTTGCATCCTCGATCATGGAAGAGAAATCTTCTCCAGGATTTCGCTGGTGTCCTTGCGGCCAGAAGATGTCGCGCACCAATCCCCATCTCAAGTGCGTCTACTGCCTAGGTGTCGGCCATGACACCTCGTCCTACAGATTTTGCTTGGGCTTCCATCCCAATGTCCTGGACAACCGCCTGGCACGTTTGAAGTTGGGGAGACTGGAGAAAAGGAATCCTCTGAAGTCTGAGGAGGCTAGGCGGGTGGTGGCCGCAGGTTCTGTCGAGCAGCTGGAGCGCAAGAAGGCGTTTGAAGAAGAAGCCGCCCATGCTTCGACGAATCGAAGCTTTTTCGTTCCACTCAACCTGGGCTCCACCTTTACAGGTTTTTCTAAGGAGTCGTGCCAGTTTCTCCCCACCCAGGGAGAGATGCTCGCGGGCTCATACTTCTCCCGCTCTCGAAAGGGATAAAGAACCCAGCTTGTCTTCGTCTCGACGAAGGCGCTCTTGGGTCCGAGAGAGGTCTCAGTCCCAGGAGCATGCGGTCTCTACCTCGGTCGAGATCGCTTCCTCAGCTGCAGGCTTCACGGACCTTCCGTCTGGCCAGGCGACCAGTGAAGTGGCCGATGAGGTTGAGGTTATTCTCGACCAATCGACCTTCTTTATGTGCGCTGTGACAGTAGAGGACTCCGGTCCTTGGGTTCCCCAGTGAGGAGACCCAGCCTGCTGGTGTCCCCATAGAGGTCCCGGTTCTGGACCCCCAGGTATCACTGATTCCTCCGGTGTCTCCCGAGTGACCGAGTTGGCCTGCCTGATCTCAGTCGAGATCTAGAAACCCCTCGGCCAAAAGGCCAAGGAGGAGCCATAAGAGCTGCAAGAAGAGGTGACGCCACAGGTCGTCCTCGTCCTCCTCGGATGAGGAGAGGCTCCGACGGAAACTTCTGGTGCTACGAGGACCTTATGTGGCAACAGCTGATTTTGACTGGGCAGAAGCCGGCTCCGCCACCTACCCCAGCCATTACTTGGCTCTCGCCTCCCAGGCCGAAGCAGACCCCCTCGGAACTGAAGCCTTTTGTTCCCCCGCCCGCGGGGCCGGCCCGTCCTCCAGTGTAGCCTTTGCCGGTCTTTCCACCGATAGTGGTGGAGCCGCCGCTTAAGCAGTCAGTGGGAGGGGCTCCTTCCAAAGAGGACCAACCAGATACCAGGCTTCCCCAACGTCTGTCGGTCACAGTCACCCTGGACCGTTCTCGACGGGTCGAGGGTGATTTGGGCAACAGGCTGTTGTATCCCGACTCCTCGGACTCTGATGTCATCGGGCTCCACTGTCATCCCGGGGATGATGAGTCGTCCGTTGGCACAGGGATGGAGGAAGGGCCTTCCAAGGGTTCCTCTGTCTCATCTCTGATTCCACAGGGGTGCCCCTGGAACCCATCCAGTAAAAGGCAGAGTACCCTCTCACGGACATCCTCAAGAGAGGGGATACCCCGACAGAGGCCTTTCCTTTGGCTGAGGCCATTGTTGGTCCGGCACTCCAGCCATGACAGCGCCCTGTCTCATGTCCAGCACAGTCTGCCCGCATGGTTCGCAAGTACGCGGTGCCCGTAGGGTCCCTTGCGGGGTTCACAGAGCACCCTTCGGTCGAGAGCCTGATGACCGCCTCTGTGTTCAGGCATACTAGCAGTTCTGCCGACACTGACCATCTCCCCGCTAAGGAGTCCAAGCTTTTGGAGCATTCGGGGCAGAAAGTCTACGCGGCTTCCTCCTTGGGCCTTCGTCAGGCCAGTTCGGCCGTCGTCATGACACACTTCTGTCATGCCCTTCTCGGGTCATTAGATGAAGTCCTCCCACATCTCCCTGCAGACATGCAGACCACGGTTAAGCAGGTCCGGGACCAGGGCCATGCTGTTGCCAAACAGCAGCTCCAGATAGCCCTGGACATTGAGGATTCTTGTGCCCGCTCAATGGCCGCCGCAGGGCTTAGCTGAGGTTCTCCTCCTTACTGGCGGTTACTCGCATAAGTTAGCTGATGTGCCTTTCCGTGGGACCAACTTGTATGGCCCAGGAGTGGCTGGTCACCTACAGCGCATTGAGCAGTCTAGTGCCACCTTGGACGCCACTTCTGCCAAGAGTTCTTCAGGCAAGAACCAGCAGAAGAAAAATAACCTTTTCGGCACTCTTCCCCTGCGGTTCAGCAGTCCTCCTACCAAGGAGGACATCAGCATCAGCAGCAGGCTCAAGCTTGGCGCCCTCGGACCAAGCCGGGACCCCAACAGGCCTGCAAAGGAGGCCGAGGCTCAGCTCCTGGAGCCTCCTCCTCCTCTAAGCCTGCCCAGTGACGGGGTGGGGGTTGCCACCCCTATCTCCGTCACACCAGCTCTGGGTCCTCCCATGGGGGGCCGGCTCCACCACTTCCTTTCTGCCTGGTTAGCTATCACTACAGACAGGTGGGTTCTCGAAGTGGTCGGTCAGGGACTGCCTCTAGAATTTGAGCAGTACCCTCCCAGCCGAGCCCGCGCCCCTCGGGAAAAACTGAGTTCCGCATGCACCCAGTCGGCTCTTCGAGACTACATTGCTCAGCTCCTCCTCAAGGAGGCAGTAGCCATTGTGATGGATCAAGCTCAAATGGGCAGACTGGGTGGGCCGTAGGCCCTTATCTCCCGACACTGTCTATGTATATGTATCTGTGTATCTATGGATCCGTCTGCAGACCCAGTCTTTGTCTCCAGGTACTTCCTGGTGCACAAGCGGACGGGGGGCTGGCAGCCCATTCTAGATTTCCACGACCTGAATCAGTTTCTCAGGTCACGCACCTTTCGGATGGTCACTCTGTCCCAGATCATACCATCCTTGGATCGAAACATGTGGTTCTGTTCACTGGATCTGCAGGATGCGTTCTTTCACGTCCCAATCCATCCGTCCCATCAGCGGTTCCTCCACTTCAGGGTCTAAGGGACGCTGCACGAGTTCCAAGCCATGCTGTTCGGCCTGTCATCGGCCCCTCGGGTCCTCACCAAATGCATTGCAGTGGTGGCGGCCCATCTCCGGCGACGGGGAGTCAGAATTTACCCCTACCTTGATGATTGGCTCCTGGCAGGTTCCACCCAACAGGAGATGGAGAGGTCCAGGGATCTGGCCCTCCAGACCTGCTCTCAACTCAGCCTCCTGATCAAGGCCACGTCGAGACTCATGCCTTCCCAGGTGATGGGCTTCATTGGGGCAGAGCTCTGCTCTCGTCAAGCCAGAGCCTGGCTTACAGCGGACAGGGCGGAGGTTCTCTCCTCCTTTGCCCAATCATTTCTGGTTGGGCACTTGCACCCTGCCTAGGACTTTCTACGTCTTCTGGGTTACATGGCGGCTTGCATTTCAGTGGTCCATTGGGCCCGGTTGCACATGCGTCCCCTTCAATGGGAGCTGGCCGCCCAATGGACTCAGCGCCACGGTCAATTCGACCAGCTGATCACTGTAACCCAGAGGATATGGGACGCTCTCCAGTGGTGGACTGACACAGACCGATTGCAGGAAGGGATCTCGTTTGTTCGCCCCGAGCCAACGGTCGTCCTCACGACCAGTGCCTCTCTCATGGGCTGGGGAGCCTACATGGGGGACAACAGGACCCATGGGTTCTGGACCCCTGAGGAGTTCCGATGCCACATCAACCTGTTGGAGCTCAGAGCAGTCAGACTTGCACTGTCAGCTTTCGCTCCTCAGCTCTGGGGTCAAGTGGTTCAAGTCCAGACAGACAATACCACGACCATGTACTACCTCAACAAACAGGGTGGCATGCACTCCTGTCTTCTGCACAAGGAGGTGCTCTGCATCTGGACCCTTGTAAGCCGGTTGGAGGCAGATCTCCTAGCCATCCACATGGCAGAAGCCTCAAACCAGCTGGTGGATGCTCTCAGCCGTATAGGCCAGATATCTCACGAGTGGTCTCTCCATCCAGAGGTAGCTTACAGCCTGTTCTCCCATTGGCCGAAACCGATGGTGGACCTGTTTGCCTCCAGGAAAAACACCAAGCTGAGGCTGTTTCATGCCCGCCCCCCTCAGCAGTGCTCGCTGCAGGGAGATGCCTTCTCGAGACCGTGGACCCCAGGCCTTTTCTACGTCTTCCCTCCATTTCCCTTGATCCACAAGGTGTTACTCAAGGTGGGGAGGGACAAGGCGAAGGTGATTCTGGTAGCTCCAGACTGGCCACGCCAGTTCTGGTATCCAGATCTCCTCCGCCTCAGCTGCAGGCCCCCTGAGAGGCTTTGTACACGCCCGGACCTGATATCTCTGAACCAGGGGAAGGTCTTTCATCTGGACCTTCAATCCCTGCACCTCATAGCGTGATACCTAAGCGGCTAGAGTTCCAGGCTTTGGGTCTTTCTGAAGATGTCTACACTGTGGTGGAGACATCTCGAAAGAAATTGACCAGGAAATGTTATGCCTTCAAATGGAAAAGGTTTCCATTTGGTGTTAGGGTTAGGGTCTGGACCCCTTATCCTGTTCTGTGGCTAACAGTGTCAACTACCTTTAGTCTCTCTCCATAGGGGGTCTGCGCTCATCGACCCTTAAGGTGCACCTGGCAGCCATTTCTGCTTACGGGGCGAAGACCGGTTAGCCGACATTGGCGCAGAAGACAGTGGTCGGGTGCTTTTTCAAAGGCCTGGATCACATATCCCCTCCAGTGTGTGAACCTCCACCTCTTTGGGCAAGCCATTCGAACCAGTGCACAAGTGTGAGCTGTCACACTTGTCGTGGAAGACGGCCCTCCTGGTGGCTATTACATCTGCCAGAAGGACAGGGGAGTTCCAGGTGCATTCAGTGGACTCCCTTATCTGGTCTTCCACAGATACAAGGTTGTCCTGCGCCCCCACCCAAAATTCCTTCCGAAGGTAGTGTCAGAGTTTCACCTTAACCAGGTGTTGAATCTCCCGGTATACTACCCTAATTACACCTCAGAGGCAGAGTACAGGCTCCATACCTTGGACCTGAGATGTACTGTCTCCTACTATTAGGAGAGAACGGCGGAAATTCATGGAGAGGTTCGCCAGCTGTTTGTCACCTACGCTGAAGCCACTTCTGGCAGACCTGCAGCCAAACGGACCATAGCAAGATGGATTACATCATGCATTGGTCTGTGCTATGAGTTGGCGGGCAAGGACCACCCCCAGAGGGATAAGAGCTCATTCTACCCGCCATACTGCTGCATCGGTGGCTGCTTCCAGGGACATCCCTATCCAGGAAATCTGTCAGGCTGCTACCTGGAAGTCAGCAAACACCTTCATTACCCTCTACCACATCGACCTTGAGTCACACCGGGATGCTGGTTTTGGGGCCTTGGTTCTCCAATCTCTGTTCCCTAAGTAGGGGGTGTGCGCCTTATCTCCCTCTTCTCAGAGAACTGCTAGGATTCTGCCAAACAGTGTGGATGAACAACATATCCATGATCCTAGGAAAACAGGTTACTCACCTGTAGCAGTAGTTTTAGGAGTGGTTTATGTTGTTCATGTACACGGAACCACCCAACCTTCCCCGGCTGCGGACGCACACAACCTGGCTTCCAGTAGGCTAAGATCTGGTGTCATGGCGTGGAGCCGAGGTATATACCACCCAGGTGGGTGGGAGGAGCCAGCTTGAAGACTTCCGGCAAGATTTAAAGGGGAAAGGGACATGCCAGACAGTGTGGATGAACAACATATACCACTCCTAGAACTACTGTTACAGGTGAGTAACCTGTTTTTCCTGCTTATTGTGTATTATTTTTCACTTTTACTGCCTTTAGATTGAGTCTTTTTACATTTTTATCTGGTTTTTTTTTTAGTTTTTTTTTTTTTTTTCTGGGCTCCCAGCACTTTCCAGGAACAGTTTAAATTTTTCCTCACTGGAGTTACTTTAGGTTTTCCACAATGTATTCTGACAGGAAACTACATTTTTGGAGGTAAAACCCTTGTTTTTTTTCTCATTTTAAACTCATTTTCTACTGGTTTTCCCCTTATTTAGAGGAAACTTGTTTATTTTCAACTTTTAAAGTTTCCCTTACAGGAGTTGCATAAAGTTTTCCACAATGTATTTTGACTGGAAATTATATTCTCTGAGGTAAAAAAAAAACTCGTTTTCTACTGTTTTCCCAATTTTTAAGGGAAACTAAACATGTTTAGCTCCCTTTGGGACCATTTTTTTTTTTATTTCAATCTTCTGACACTTATTTTCTGTCACAGACTTTTAAGCTGAGCTGGACCTACAGTTTATTTTATAAAAGTTTGCTTTGTTTATTTTTAATCATGGTCACTGCTGATGACCATGACCTTACTGTTTTTCCTGTGGGTCCAAGTTTGTATTATTTGCCTTGTAATCAGTAAAAAAAAAAAAAAAGTTGAATAGAGGTCATAATTATGGCTTCTCAGTATCCCCGCCTATCAACTACGCCCGTTGAGGAAGGGAGTTCTTCGCAAAATGGATATAAAGACAGATCAACTAGGACACTAGTGAAAATATGTCTTATAAAAATAGTGTTGGCCAAGCATAAAAGACATCCTCAGCAGGTTTCCGATTTGGTGCCTGCCAAAAAAAAAATCGCTGCCCCTCACACCGAAAGGCAAAGGGAAGAGATGCCAGTGACAAATCAAAATATGCCTTCTTCTGAGGAGTTGGCAAAGGCTTGGCAAATGTATGACTTTACAGGCTATGAGCAGTATGTTTGTAGACCCACCTGGGCCATCTGCCCCTGCTCCGTTTAACCCCGACCTAGGTCAGGGTTTTTATCATGATGAAAATGAAGAGCAGGAGGCTAGGATAGAGCTAGGTGAATCCCCTGACCAGGAATTTGACTCCCCCTTACCAGGTCAGGAGGATTTCACCTCTCACTATGCCTTTGTCTGACAGATGGTGGACACACTTAACCTCTCTATTCAAGAAGCCTCTGAAGAGGATGAGGAGGCAGACTTTTTAGATATAATGGGTCTCTTCTCCCCCCCACCCCCAACAAGAAATTGCTCTTGCCAATCCACAAGTCCCCTTGCTAGGTGACTTCTGAACTGCTACAAAGCCCACCGTCCATCCGAGGGGTGGACAAAAAAGTAGAGAAAAAGTACCAGCTTCATAAGAATAACACTGGCTACCCTTATACACATCCTGATCATGAAGGTGTGGTGCATGCAGCAGCCTATGACAAGATTAAAGTACCCTTATCCATCACAGCTTGATGACAGAGTCCAGAAAACTAGACGCTGTGGGCAAGAAATCTTATACTACAGCCTCCTTGCTGATTGGCCTGGCCACACACACATGGCATACTCGGCACAGTACCAAAAAGCTCTGTGGAACGCTGTTCTGGCTATTAGCCAGAAGCTCCCTGACAACATTGCTCAGGACCTGTCGGAAATGGTATGGACTCCCCTGGATGCCACCAGGTATCAGTTTCACATGGCTGTTGATGCAAACGATACCACCTCCAGGGCAATGGCGCAAGCTGTCTCTCTTAGGGGATTTGCATGGCTGTGGATTGCAAACCTTACTCAGAATACCCCAAATAAAGCCATGGATTTTTCCCTGAGAGAACCCATTTTCACATAGGCCTCAGTTGTATCACCAAAAAAAGGTGGATGAATACAAAACCACCTACAAGAGCAATGCAGCTAAGGAGAAAGCCTCCACTTCCTACAAGCCCCACGTGAAGGGAGCCAGAGGCAGATCTTAGTACCCCAGAGCTTTATATCCAATGCCCATGCCTGTGCCAGTGGACTACTCTCAAATGGCAGGTTTCTTTAGGGGAAGAGGCAGAAGAACCCAGAAGCGTGCTGCCCCAGCCCCTTTCACAAAAAATCCCAGTCCAAATGGAACTCCTGATGGGAATATCCAGGTTGCCTCCCCTTCCCCAGTAGGAGGAAGACTCGCCCACTGCCTCCACAGTTGGCAAAGCATCACCACAGACCGGTGGGTGCTGGAGGTAGTGGGCCAAGGTCTTGCCCTTTAGTTCAAAAAATTCCCTGCTCAGCAGGGACACAAGTTTCAAACCCATCACCACAACGGAAAAGATTCTGCAGGAGTTGGAGGTAAAATCCCTCCTGTCACAGAATGCAGTAGAGTGTCCCCCACCCAGTGGGGAAAGGACCTCTACTCCAGATACTTTCTCACGCTGAAGGAGAAACTGGGACTGGTGACCTATTCTGGACAGACAGTACTTCAGATCCAGACTGCCTTCTGGACACTACCAGTTTACAGTCCTTCCTTTCTGCCTTGCCACAACATCCAGGGTTTTCACAAAGTGCCTGGCTGCAGTGGTAGCTTACCTCAGGAAACAGCATGTCCTAGTTTTCCTTTCCTGGATAACTGACTTGTGGTAGGCAAGTCTTCTCAATAGCTCAGAGACTCCCTAAAGTTCACTCTGCTTACCCTGGAGTCCCTGGGTTCCTGATCAAATTGCAGAAGTCTCCGTTGGAACCATTCCAAATACTGGAATTCATTAGAGCGGAACTGGACACCTGCCAGAGAAAGGCTCTGTGTTCCCTTCCAGCAGAAAGAACCCCTTCAAGGTCCTCACAACATATGCCTCCCTTCTAGGTTTGGGGGGGGGCGCCACATCTGGAGAACCAGTCCATGAGTGGAGCATGGCGCCCCCCCCATGGAATCCAGCTTTCGTATAAACCTCCTCGAACTCAGAGCTGTGTACCTGGCTATAAGCCTTTGCCCCCTAGCTCAAGGGTGTCACTGTCCAGGTCAGGACAGACAATACCACCATTGTATTCTACATCAACAAACAAGGGGCACAAAATCCTCAAAACTCTGCACAGAAGCAATGAGGATTTGGCTGCTAACTTACTCTCTGGACATGCAGCTAACCACCAGTCACCTGCCAGGCAAAGACAATGTCCTTGCAGACTCTCTGGGCTGTATGAGTCGGGGCCACCATGAGTGGACCCTGAACAGCCGGGTACTAGATACAGTGCCAAGGAGATGGGGCACTCCAGAAATAGACTTGTTTGCCTCCGAGGTCACTCATCAGCTCCCCATATACTGTTGCAGGCCCCCGGCTCTAGGCACAGTGCCAGTGGATGCTCTGCACCTCCACTGATCAGGGAGCTCCATGTATGTTTTTTCCACATTTTCCCTGATTCTCAGAGTACTCCTCAAACTCAGGAACCAACCTGAAACAAGGACTCTAATAGCACCAGACTGGGCGAGACCACCTTGATACCCCCTGCTTCTCCACCTATCAGTCCAGTGGCCTGTTCATCTGCCTCCCAGTCACAGTCTCCTGACTCTGCCTCAGGAGGCAGTCACATATCCCAACATCCAGTCTCTTCCCTCACGGCCTGGTACTTGAGGAGCTAGAGTTCTCTGACTCTCAGTATTTAGAGCAGATCCTGAAAATCCTCAAAAACCTAGCACCAAAAAGACTTATGCCTCCAAATGGAAGAGATTTTCTTTCTGGTGTAGCGATAAATTGATCCCATGTAGGCAAGCCTGTCCTCTATTCTGGATTACTTGGTTCACCTGCAGGCCTTGGGCCTGAGGGCCTCCTCTATGAAAGTTCACCTGGCAGCAATTCAGTGGGCAAAGAGAAATCCGTTATTTCTCACCCCCATTTAAAAAAAAATTCTTTAAAGGTCTGCTGCACCTTCAGCCCCCACTTGGGGAATCTGTCCCTCCCTGGGATTTGAATGTGTGTATAGCCATGTTAATGGATGCCCCATTCGAACCTATGGCTACAGGAGACTTAAAGTATGTTGCCTGGAAAACAGTTTTCCTTGTAACAATTATTTCTGCCAGGATAATTTCAGAGCTACAGGCTCTTTGTACTGAACTCAGCTACGTTGTGTCCCAGAGAGACAGAGTGGTTCTCAGAACCAAAGGGAAATTCCCTCCCAAAGTAGTTTCTGAGTTCCACCTCAACCAATCTATCTCCCTATCTGACTTCTTTACAGACAAATCTACCCTAGATGAACGCAGGCTTCATAGCCTGGACTTTAAGAGGACCCTGACCTACTATGTGGAGCACACTAAGGAGCTCAAGGACTCTCATACCTAGATTTTCCTTACCTGTGGTGAGGTAGGCAAACGTAGGCTAGCTTCTAAGAGAGCTCTCTCTCGCTGGATAGTTTCCTGCATTCGGTTCTGTTGCAAAAAACACTGGCAAGCAGCCTCCCCAAGGCCTCAGGGGCCCACTCTTCCGGGGGCACTGCAACCTCAGTGGCTGCTCAAATTCCTTTGCTTGATATCTGCAAAGCAGCTACTTTGAAAACTGTACACACTTTCACAAAGCACTACTGCTTAGATGTACAGTATACTCTAGATTGGACGCTAGATTTGGCACAGCAGTTCTGCAGAACTGGTTTCCAAAGTAGGTTCTGCTCCCTCCTCCCAGCTGCACTGCTTTGTACTCTGCTATAGTCAGGAATACCGAGGGATTCCTGGGGTGAGAAGAAATGATTACTTACCATAGTAATCTTGTTTCTTCCAAGGGATCTTTCAGTATTCTTTACCTCTTACCCATCCTTCCCTCACAGAAACCCTCTGAGATTCTACAGTCTTTTACTCTGGCCAAATGTTTTCTTGTAGAGCAGCATTTTTGGTACAAGGTTTCACGGTTCATGCTGTGTTTTATTATTTGCCTTGGGCAGTTTGGTGTTTTTCAGGTTCTTTTTTTGTAAATTGTTCTTTTTCCTTGTGCATAGAGTTTAGCCTGGGTCCTTCGGCCCCCTTTCTGATTCGGAAAGAATCATCTGACTAGCAAACAGCACAACATAACAGGTAGTAATCTCTTACTACAGTCTGATTGGCAGTTTAGTTTTCTTATTTGCATAAGCTCCTCCGGGGCCAGCTGAACCCAGCTGGCTAACTACTATAGTCAAGAATACTGAGGGGGATCCCTTGGAAAAAACAAGATTACTATGGTAAGTAACTTTTTCATACTTACTGTAATAAAGATCTTTGAGAGAATCTCTCATCAGGCCATGCCATCCCATCCTCCTTCCCTCTTGTGGGCCTGCAACTCTGGGGTTGCTGCTCATATCTCCACTGTTCGTATCTCCATTAGGTTGTTTCCCAGTCATATGCCTTGCCTGGCTCACATAGTGCTGGGTTCTCTCCATGTTCCCTACAGAGAGGTCCTCTGAATATGATCTCTGGCTGGGAACTGAGGAGAGGAAGGGCCACCCATGTTTATCTATATACTGACAACTGACGTCATCCTGGGCAGCTCCTGGCAGACTGCTTGCAAAACTTTCTGTGTGATCCTAGCTCCTGGAGCTTATAAGTTCATAGGGTGTGGCCTGATGAGAGATTCTCTCAAAGATCTACTGTTACAATACGTATGCAGCTGTTCTTCAGTGAGGGAACTGGTAGCAGTTACTGGCAGGCTCACAGCACCGTGTGGGGGTGTGCAGGCAGTACCCAGTAACTGTGGATGGTCCCCAGGCAAATATTTTGCTCCTGCGGAGTCCTAGTGCCTATGTCCCCAGACCCATAAGTGGTAATCAGTGGTGAAGATATTCTGGAAGATCAACAGTTATGGTAAGAACATAACTTTCTTTGACTGGGGGGGGCATCCAACCCATCTCTGATCAACCCCCCCCAAAAAAAAATCTCAGGTTGAGGCTGGATTTATCTTGATGGATAACTTCATGACAGCAGAGTCCCTTGAGCAGTCTTCTCTGTCTGGCTCTTTGATGGCTATAATTTTGTATTTTAAAAGAGCACAGTGAGTGAAATAAATACAGTTGAACAATTAATCTCCGCAATTGATTAAGCACACTAGGCCTGCCTAGGGTTGTTCCCGCATCATATAGGAGCCCCATTGGGCCACTGGGGAGTACACAAAGGCCCCATTTACTTGTGTTCTGTGACTGCGCTACTAGCATAAAGTATTCTGCTTGTAAAGCACTTTGAGATCTTCATGTTGAGCACAAAATGTTTCCGAATTCTATTAAATTGTGAGGTCTTTGGTGTGGTGCCATCATGAGATAACACCACAAGCAAGATTGCTGTTGGGTGATGCAAAGCCAGTCATTTTAGAAATGCAAAATACTAGTGTCTTGATAAAGCTGCTAATTCCTGACTGGGGGGGGTTACCTTTTATCTGAATTTGGTAGAAATGCTTACAGGCAGAACAGAAGTCAACGTGATTCACGCTGAAAATCTCTGCTTCTTATGGAGTTCAATTTTAAAATAAAGATAACAGTGTATGTATGAGAACAAAGATTCACCACATCCATTTGAAGTGGGACATTTATTCTGCTCAGCCCTTGGAAACGCTTCAGCGGCGTGCTCAGCTGCCTTCATCAGCTGTGGATTAAATTAAGAAGAAAATGTCAAGTTTGCATTTTAATGAATAGTTACTGAATCGAGTCCAAAACCTACTGCTTTAACAGTATAATCCATAAATGTTTAATAGAGATCCCAACCAGCAGCCAGCCCGGCCCCAGTACTTTTTATTGATTACTATGCTTAAGAGTAGCCATAAATCAAAGATTTCTGAATACATTACGCCACACTCCGGAGATAGTGTGAGGGTCCTGATCTCCAAATGCTTTGGAGTTGGATCAAGGATGTTTGTCCCCAAGTAAGGAGCTTAAGATAAAGGATTTTTTTTTTTGGTAACATGTTGTAGTATCTTGTCAGTTTTCTCTTTTTTAAATTACAGGAATGTTCTTTTTGTTACCTATTTTAGTCCATTATAATACTATCACAGCTACATTGCTGGCAATGTCAGCAATCTTGCTAGTGGTGTTATCTCGGGCTGGTATTATCTCAACGAGGCAAGCTGCGTCATTCACTAAGTGTGTGTGTGCTGTTGCCTTGCTCAAACACTCTCAGCTGTCTTGTGAAGTGCTCTTGTAGTGCAGGGAGCATGGAACTGCAGCAAATGTGAATGGAACCACCTACGTTGAGGCACGTTTCAGCTCACTGCAGCGTTGATGTAGGTACACTTACATTCAGCTTGCTACAACACTGGCATTGACATAACCACCTTGTGGCAACGATAGTGTCACTATCATGTGCTGTTCTGGTAGTGGTTGAATAATTGGGTAGAGGGGTAGTACAGCCTAGGGGATAAAACACCAAGCTGCGACCTTGGAGACCTACGAGACTTGGGGTTGAAACACACAGCCGCCACTTGCATACTGTGCGACCCCTGGCAAGTCAGTGTACCTCCCTGTACTCCCTTGATCCACCTAGAAATGAGTTTCAACTCTGTATGCCTTTATTGTCAAAAATTCTAAAATAACCTAAATAGCTGCCTGTCATAGGTGTTATTGCTGTATAGTCTCGCTGCATTACTGGCATCTGTATATAGTTATCTTCTGGTGTTGGTATATAATCTGCTGGCAGCACCGGTGGCAGCATGGTGCTATACAGTATGCCGATGATGTTTTCATATAGTCTGCTCATGGCATTGTTGGCACCTGTACAGAGTGGCATCTGTATTAGTTGAGCTCTTTGAAGAATCAGTCTTCACTGTTGATTACCACTTGTATGTCTGGGCCAGAGGCACTAGAACCCCGCAGGATTAAAGCTTTTGCCAGGGGGCTGGCCATGTCTACTATGCATGGTGTTGCACACACCCATATGGTGTTACCAGTAATCGTTATCCACTCCCTCACTAACCTCAGATCTTTTTCGAGGATGTCTTTCATCAGGACATGCATATGGAACTATAGCCACCAGGCACTAGGACCACACAGAAACTTTTTAGCTAGCAGTATACTAGGGGCTGCCCATGACGAAGTCAGACGATAATGTTTCTCCCTTGTAAACGTGGGTGGCCCTGCGCCCTCCTCAGTTCTTTTCCTGGCATTGACCATCGCAGGACGGACTTCACGGAGACACCACCACTTCAGTCGATTGCCAAATCTTCGATTTCTAACTTCATTTCCTTTTCTCACCCTAGTTAATCACTTTAAAAAATAAAGTAATTTTCGCCATCGTTTGTCGGCCGACCCTGAGAAATTCTTCAGATACTGCGGGTGCGGTAAAGAAGATCTGTGGCAAGGATGGCCATGTCTCCTGCATCCACTGTCTCGGCACGGACCATAACTTTAAGGCCTACGAGATCTGCTGCGGATTCAACCAGGGTACCCGGCAGAGCCGTCAAAAGGGCTTAGAATTCTTCCTTCTGCAACAGAAGGTCACCAGAATGGAGAAGGAGCTCCAGGCAAGAAGCTTCTCTGTGGCGCCAGCTCCGTCCATGGGCTCCCACTCCTCCAAGGCCCAGAACAAATGTGCTGGCAAGCACAAGCAACAGGAGAAGGATAAGAGTAAGGAGAAATCCCTTCCCCTGGCTCACTGCTGGGCTGTTGTCCGCTTGGGCTATATTCCTTCCCTGCCACCCACACCTTTTCTTGTATAGGGTCGGCTCTGGCAGTAATTCCAGCCTGTCCTTTTTTGGCTGACAAAGGCTTGTCGATGTTGGACCTCTTGAAACCCCCGCCGACATTCCAACCCCTGCCGTTTAGGCCGCTTCTTGCTCAGGGGCAACAGATTGAGTTCTGAGTAGACTGGATGGGCCTTTCGGTCCTTTTCTGCCGTCAACTTCTATGTTTCTATGTTTATGCCAGACATGCTTCAGCCAGCATTGTCCTGTCAACGTTGGGGCCCGATGCCTTTGGCCACTTAGTAGATGAAGGGATGCAGCCTCCCCCTTTGATGCCCCAGGCCTTCATGTCGACACCGTGGTCTCAGCCTCTCTCATCGACACTTCAGACTGTACCGCCGATGTTGGGGATCCAGCCTCCACCTTCAGCAACACAAAGTGCTCCAGCGATGCTGATCACCATAGATGTCCACACTATGCTCTCCTCTTTTTGGGAGTTCAGGTACTGCCTTGCTGCGTCTCCTCCTCTGGGCCCATCAACACCGGGGCCTACTAGGCCAGCTCCTGGTTGTTTGTCTTCTGTGCCCTATTCAGAGCCATTTGATGAGGATGGGTCATTCCTGATCTCCTCCCACATGAGGAAAGAGGCCAGAAGGGGAAGGAACCCCTCCAGGTCTACCTCCACTGTTTTCTCAGGGGGCGTGGACTCCCCAGATGTGCCCCGAGGTCCCCTCCAGTGACCCCTCCTTCATCTCTGTGTTGAAGCTGCTGCAAACAGCTATGGGGTTTGATGTAAGGAGCAGCATTACCAGGAGAACCTGGCTGAATTATTGGAATTGCCAGATTCTCCCCCTCTGATTATTCCTCCTCTGCTGACTGCATTAGAGGATGCTACCATGGCTGCTTAGTACAGGCCAGATATGATCCCTGCTATGCCCAGGATGGCAGACAGAATGTATCGGGTTCCTTCAGGGAAGTCTTTTTTCACAGGGCAACCACAGGCAGATTCAGTGGTGATTAAATGCTGCACATGATGGGTCCAAGAGACAGCAACACCTCAGCTTTCTTGTCCCAGATAAGGAGTCCAGGAAGCTGGATCGTATGTGCAAGAGGGCCTTTGCCTCTGCCACTCTGTCCCTCAGAATTCAGTTATCAGGCCGATATGGTCAAATTCCAGAACACACTCTGGAAAAAGGCTAAAGCTGCAGCTCAGGCCCTCCCAGAGGTTCCCCAGAAGCAGGAGCTGCTTAAAGCCCTCCAAACTGGGGCAGATGTGGGTAAGCACCTTCTGAAGTTTGTCTGCGATACCTTAGATGCCTCAGTTAGAGCAGCTGTGGTGGCCATCTGCCTAAGAAGGCATTCTTGGTTCAGAGTGTCAGGCTTTGCTAATGACATCAAACAGTCCATCCTGTGGGGGAAGGGGCGCTGTGGAGCCCGAGCAGACTAGACACACTCAATATCGGCTCTATGCATTTATGACTCTGGAAAGCAATAAAAGTTTACATTTCAGAAACCTGCAACAATTTAAGCATATATTTGAAGAAAGCTCAACCCTAAGAACAATATGGGAAATCCTCGTAGAGATCCGGGCCAGACCAACTCAGGAAAAGGGAAACAATTAACTACAGGGACGTTGGCCCATCCAGTGCAGATGACTGAATCAGCATCGGGCCCAAGTACTGAGACGAAACCCTACAATCGCTGGGGAATAAAATGCAACGCCTGATAGCATCGCTTTTAGATATAAGCCAGAAAATGGACAGACTTAACTTCAGAATAGTGCTACTTGAATCTGCAGTCAACATTATAAAAACAAATGATAGATGTTAAGAAGCAGGCGGAGGTAGCAACCAGTGTGACTGCCCTGAGGGTAAAGGAGGAACAGCATTTCAGGGCACGATTGGAGACCCTGGAAAATCAAGTACGTTCTGCCAAAATCAGAATCTTGGGTCTCCCCGAGGAAATTGAGGGGGACCATCCAGTAATGATTCTTAAAGCCTGGCTTGCAGAGGAACTACAAATAGAAGGATACCCTGATTGTTTTCACATCCAAAAAGTGTACCGCAATACGCCACGAGGGCGTCTGGAGGCCTCTAACAATCCTCGCACCTTACTTGCAGTTACGGCCAGCATGGGAGAGCGAGATCGGATTTTGGCATTAGGCAGGAAACAAAGCCCGATTTCTCAGGACGGACAATCTATCCACATTTTTTCAGATATTAGTTTTGCGACAAGCCAGAGAAGGAAGAAATTTGATGGGACACGGAGTATCCTAAGAGAGGCTAATATCCCCCATTCTATCGTTTTTCCAGCTAGGCTGCATATTGTTTATCAGGGCAAGGTCTGGGCCTTTACGGATCCTGTGGATGCAGGTCGATAGGCTAAGAAGATACAGGAGGAATCAGGGAGACGAAGAACAGAGGAGGAAGGGGAAAGTGGAGAAGATTTGGGTTGAATACTTGAGGACTACGTCTGTTTTCAGACTCTTTAATGGGTGAAAAGGTTATAACTCTATTTCTTCATATTATAGGAGGACAGATGTGGCTTAGACAGAAGGTAACGCTGATACTCTTAATATGTTCTCTTGTTTTGGAGGCCTTCACCACGTTTAAAATAATGGACTGTGGAGTCCATTGTTTTTATATAAGCAGGTCACAAGTCAGTTAGTTTATATAAAATGAGTGTGTTGTTTAATTTTAGGTAAATTAAACTTAAGGAGACTAGCATGGTAAAACGTTCCCACTGGTGGCATAGTTCTTGTTAGGAATTTAAATTGTATATTTTACTTTAAGGATTAACCACGCTGCTCATGGGCTTCATTCCAGTAACTTACATAACTTTAGCCCTAAAGTTGGAAGAAGTTGGGACCCCCCCCGATGTTGTATCACTGATAGATGCAATATTTAATCCTGTGATTAAGGGACTTTTGTCCTGTTGGTACTGTATCCTGTATATGGACTGTCGATCATATGGAATGTATATTAATGTGCACTAGTTGTAAAACTAATAAAAATAAAGTATAAAAAAAAAGTCCATCCTGAGTGCCCCCTTCACAGGCTACAAGCTCTTTGGGGCGGATGTGCAGGACATCCTTTCTGACCTACAAGCCTCAGGGAGGACCCTACGGTCGGTCCACTCTCCTCACCATACTCGGCCAAAAAGTGGGCAGAAGGTGCCTTTTCATCAGGCCTCCCACAGACCCAAGTCGAGTACCCGGCGGCCAAGTAAGCGTAGAGCAGGAACAGCACCACCTGCCCCTACCCCCACCACTGGGAAGGTCCCTAGAGGTGGTGTAAGGCTCCAGCTGCTGGTTCTGCCTCAGCAGGACTCCTTGCCAGACCCCCACCCTACAATACTACAGGAGGTGGTGGTAGGGTTGTTGCTTCTTCCTCCACCTGGACTGGTGGAAGGAGGTCACAGTGGATGCTTGGGTCCTGCAGGTCGGAGAGCAAGGCTACACTTTAGAATTTCTGGAATGGTCTCCAGATCTGCCTCCAGTTCATTTAAGCTACCCTCCAGACCACATTCCTGTGCTGCTGGAAAAGAGGGCCATAGAACAAGTTCCCGAGGATCAGAGGAACAGGGGATTCTATTCCCACTTCTTTGTAGTCCCCAAATCCACAGGGATTTGCTGCCCATCCTGGACCTAAGAAACCTGAATTTCTACATCCGGTACATGAAGTTCAGGATAGTAACCCTACAAGGCGCACTGCCCCTACTGCACAAGGGAGACTGGATATGCTCCCTAGATATTCAGGATGCAGACCTGCACATAAAGGTTGGTGCTTCCCACAGGCAGTACCTTGGGTGCCTGTTTCAGGGGGAGCACTACCAGTTCAGGGCCTTGCCCTTTGGCTTGTTTTCTGTACCATGGGTCCTTAATAAATGCTTAACGGTGATGGCAGCAGGATGGAGGGACTGCACGTCTTTCCCTGCCTGGATGACTGGTTGCTCAAAGCTGATTCCAAGTAGCAACTGTTCCACACCTTTTCGAGTACCAGACAGCTGTTCCATGCACTAGGGATTACGGTCAATCTGCCCAAGTCAGTCTTGACCCTTTGCCAGCATCTTCAGTACATCGGAGCTATACTGGACACAAGCGATTAGAGCACCTGGTACCACAGGCCCAGCCGCTTTACAGCAACATGTATGTCACATCCAGGACATTCCTGTGCCAGCTGAGGCTTGTTGGCTGCAGCTATTGTCATGGTTCCCCTAGTGAGGCTGCACATGGGAATCCTCCAATAGGATCAACGCACTGACAACCTAGAACTAGTTCTAGTAACTGCACCAGTAAAGAAAGTGCTCCTGTAGTGGATGGAACCCAGCAATTTGCTCAAATGGGTTCCTTACCTGATTACCTCTCCTTATCTGAGCCTCACCACGGATAGAAACATAGAAACTGTTGGCAGATAAGGACCGCTAGGCCCATCCAGTCTGCCCGTAGGTCCTACACTTTGTATGTGGCCACTAACCCTACGTGATCAATGGCTTGTCATCACTCCTTCCCCTCTCAGGCTTCCCTTGTGCCTGTCCCAAGCATGCTTAAATCCCTCCACTGTGCTTGCCCCCATTACTTTCCTAGGCACACTATTCCATGTCGACTACCCTTTCTGTGTAGAAATACTTCCTCACATTACCTCTTAATCTACCTCCTTCCAATTTCATATTGTGCCCCCTTGTTCTAGTACTTTTTCTGCATTGGAAAAGCTCCCCCACCTGCACCTTGTTTATGCCCTTGAGGTACTTAAAAGTTTGTCATGTCCCCCCGCTGTGTTCTGTCCTCCAGTGAGTACATATTGAGGTCCCTTAGTCTCTCCTCTTATGTTTTGTGGTGTAAACCCCGCACAATCTTTGTTGCCAGTCTCTGGATAGTCTCCACCTTATCTATGTCTTTGCGCAGGTGTGGTCTCCAGAACTGCACGCAGTACTCCAAGTGAGGCCTTACCAATGTTTTATACAATGGCATCACCACCACCTGCCTCCTGCTAGTGGTACCCCTGCCTATGCACCTCAGCATACCCACTGGCCCTCTCTGCCACCTTTGTACACTGCTTTGATACCTTAAGGTCATCAGAGATAACCCCTAGGTCCCTTTCCTTTTTGGTGACAGTCAGCTCCCCCCCCCCCAAAAAAAAACCTGTAGCTCTTCCCAGGTGCATTATTTTGCATATCTTTACATTGAGCCTCAGTTGCCACATCTCTGACCATCTTTAAAGCTTCTCCAGGTCCCTCTTTATTTTCTGCACCCCTTCTGGAGTGTCCACCCTGTTTGCAGATCTTAGCGTCATCTGCAAACAAGCAGACCTTTCCTTCTAGCCCCTCTGCAATGTCACTAACAAGGACATTGAACAAGACTGGTCCTAGTACTGATCCCTGTGGTACCCACTGGTCACCCCCCTCTCCCCCAGATTGTACCCATTTACCACCACCCTCTGTCTCCTGTCTGTTAACCAGTTCCTAACCCAGTTCACCACCTTGTCTCCCATGTCCAGACTACCCATCTTGCTAATCAGCATTCTGTATGGGACATTGTCAAAGGCTTTGCTGAAATCCAGGTAGGCGACGTCTACTGCCCCTTCCTGATTAAGTTCCCTAGTCACCCAATCAAAAAAAAAACTGATAGATTCGTTTGACATGACCTTCCTGCTGTGAATCCGTGTTGCCTCAGATCCTGAGCACCACTGGATTCCAAATGTGCCACTATCCTTTCAGCAGTGTCTCCATGATCTTTCCCACCACTGAGGTGAGGCTGACTGGCCTGTAGTTCCCAGCCTCCTCCCTACTGCCACTTTTGTACAGTGGGACTACATGTGTCATCCTCCAGTCCTCTGAAACGACACCTGTGTTGAGTGACTGTGTGAACAGGGCCATCAGAGGCACTACTAGTTCCCTGCGCAGCTCCTTTAATATCCTCAAGTGGATGCTTTCTGGCCCCATGGCCTTATCCACCTGCAGCTTTGTGATTTCTTCCAGAACGTTCTACACTGTTAATGGACTGGTGTTCACCTTCTCTCTCCCCCTTCCCGTTACCTCTGCAACCCAATTGTGGTCCTTGATCCGCCCCCTCCTTAGTAAACACCGAGCAGAAGTATTTGTTCAGTATTTCTGCCTTGTCCAGATCCCCCGCCTTACACACTCCCTTCTTCCCTTTGAGTCTCACAGTCCCTGATGTGCCTATAAAATGCCTTATCCCCTTTTACAGACTGCGATGAGCTCTCGTCTGTCTGCACCTTCGCCCTCCTAACAGCCTTCCCTGCTTCCCTTAGACATTCAAGGTACACCTCCCTGTCCTCCTCCCTTTGGCTCCCCTTATATTTTGTGAAACTCGTGCTTTGGGAATGGGTTGGGGAGCAAATCTGGGCCCTCACCAGATCCAGGGTACTTGAACCGCAGTGGACAACTTCCTCCACATAAATGTCCTAGAGAAAAAAGCCATTTTGTACAGCCTGCAAGTCTTCCAGGACTACCTGGCCTCTGCTAGTGCAGACAGATAAAATTAGTGTAGTGTACTACATCAGCAAACAGAGGGATACCCATTCATACCCCATGTGCAGAGAAGTGATAATGGCCTAGTATTGGGCTCTAGAACATGATCTAAAACTGTCGGCAGTCCAATTTCCAGGCAAACAAAACATCTTGGAAGACGTGCTAAGCAGGTCGCAGTCCAGGATGCACAAGTGGGAACTGCCGACCTTGGTCGTAGAAGATATATGTTTGACAGGTGGGGTCATTCAGAGTTGGACCGTCTTACGTCCCCACTCAACACAAAACCGCCACTTTTCTGCTCGCTTCATGGCCTGGAGCTTTCTGGCGAGACACGTCTCTCTCTTGGAAAAGGAGGTTCCTCTATGCCTTCCCTTCCTTCTCACTAATTCAGATGGTGCTGATCGAGCTTCAGATGGAAGGAGCGACTATACTTGTTGCTCCCTTCTGACTTCATCAGATCTGGTTCCCATTACTGCAGCAGCTGGCGGTGGAAGCTCTGTCCCCTGCCCCTGTGCAAAGGCTTGTTCTCACGGGAGCAGGGCACCCTGCTCCATCCAGACCTCTAGTCACTACACTTTCATGCATGGCTCCTGAAGACACATCCATGGCTAGATTAAGGGTATCCCAAAAGGTGGCTGATGTCCTGGTGGCTGCTAGGAAGGCTTCCACCAGGGCCCCATATTCCATAAAATGGAAGCGCTTTGCTCTGTGGGCGGCTTCTCATCATTTAGATCCTTTCACTTGTCCAGTGAATCAGATTCTGGAGTATTTGCTGCCCCTCTTAGATTCTGGCCTGCAGTACTCCTGCATTAAGTGCACCTGGCTGCTATTTCTTCTAGCTGTGTGTTTTTATTGATTTTAAAATTGTTCAAACAGCTACATCTGTTTTCTGCCTTCCATGTGCCCATTGATGGCTGTACAGTGGCCCAGCTGGAGGTGTCCTGTACATTTTTGAGGCATTCTTTATCTGAAGCCTGCCATCTACAATCCAGTCCTGCCTTGTGACCTAAATTTCATTGTTGGCCCCATGGCCTTACTTTGGCTCCTTTTGAGCTGGCTACACTTTGTCGTGGGAAGCGTTATTTTTAGTTGCTATTACTTCTGCTTGAAGGATTTCTGCACTTCAGGCTCTGATGTGCGAGTTTCATTTGGTTTTCCACAAGGGGTGTCTTTCTGTACCAACCACAAGTTTTTACCAAAGGTGGGGTCTGAGTTTACTGTGAATCAAGCCATCCACCTGCCTGTGTATTATCCGGAGCATGCCAGTCCAGGGGGAGCATTGCTCCATACTTGAGATGTACTGTACATGGAATACTCGGATATTACACTCATCACACGAGGGACTGTAGAAAGTCTTCACAGCTGTTTGTTTCTTTAACCCCTGGGAAAGAGGGCGTACCAGTTTCTAAACAGTGCCTGTTCAAATGGTTGGCGAGCTGTATTATTTTCTGTTATAGGAAGTACGGTAAGGAACTTCCTGAGGTCGTGCCCGGCCACTCTGCCAGAGGCAAGGGCACTTCTGTTGCCTGTTTCCGGAATGTGTCAGCCAGTGAAATTTGCCACTGCCACTTGGAGTACTGTCTACATTTTCACTAAACACTGCAGTCTGGACATTGTCTCTAGAAGGGCAGACTTTGGCCTAGATGTGCTTTAAGGCCTCCTGTCTTACGCTAATAGCCTCCAGCCACCCAGACTCTTTCAATACTGCTTGGGACACATTCCATAGGTATGGCCTGATACACGATGAAGATAGTACAGTTATCATAAGAATTTACCATAACAGTAGATCTTCAAGAGAATATCTTGCATCAGGCCATGCAGTTCCAGCCTCCATCCCCCTTAGCCTCTGGGCTTCTCAATTCCTCTCTCTCTCTCTCTCCTGGTTGGTTCACCTTCTGTTCCATCTTCCTTAGTGGCAGGAACCTCTAGTTCTAGGAGCGTGGATATGTTGTTCATCCACACTCTCTGGCTTATCCCTTTCCCCTTTAAATCTCGCCAGAAAGTCTTCAGGCTGGCTCCTCCCACCCACCCGGGTGGTAAATACCTCGGCTCCGCCCCTTGACGCCAGATTTTCCTTTCCGCTGGAAGATTCAGGTTCCCTCTTGCTCCAGCAGTTCGTAGGCCCTAGATTCTCAATGTCTGTTTTTACTGCAAACGCTTTCTCTAAAACTCATTAGAGTTTACGATTCCGATCCTAGCGCATCGGACATGGAGGATAAATCATCCCCTGGATTTCGCCGGTGTCCCTGCGGCCAGAAAATGTTGTGCACCAATCCCCACCTCTCGTGTCTATTGCTTAGGTGTCATTCATGACACCACCTCTTGCACCATCTGCCTGGCCTTCCATCCCAATGTCCTGGATGACCGAAAGACGTGCCTAAAATTGGGGAGACCGGAGCTTCGCAATCCACCGGTGAAATCGAAGGAGAGCAAGTTAGGTTTCATGACAGCGGGATCCGCTGAACAGCTCGATCAGATGGTGGCTTTTGAAGAGGAAGCTGCTCAAGCCTGACCAGCGAAGTTTTTTCCTGCCTCTCAACCTTGGCTCTACCTTTACTGGGTCCTGCGGGAGTTGTGCCAGTCTCTCCCCACCAGGGGTGAGGCGCCCTCGAGCTCGCACTCCTCCCGCCCTCAGAAGAGGGACAAGGACCCCAAGTCTTCTTCCTCCAGAAGGAGACGTTCTGGGACTGAGAGAGGTCAGACTTACAGGAGCTTGAGGTCTCAACCTTGGTCGAGATCGCTTCCTCGGCCGCCAGCTTTTTGGACCTTCCGTCAGCCCAAGGCACTGAAACCAAGGAAACTGTTGAACCGGCTGAGATCACTCTTGACCCAATCGAGCCTTTGTCGCTGACTCCTTAGAAAGGACGCCTGTCCTTTCCTTCCCCGATGAGGAGACCCTGCCCTCGGGTGTCCCGATCAAGGGAAAGATGCTGGAACCTCGGTTCTCTCCGACTCCAGCATCTCCTGATTGAACAAGCGTTGGTCTCGATCGAGGACCAGGACCCCTTAAAAACCGAGGAAAGGTCACAAGCACTGCAGAAAGAGGTGTCGTCATCGATCCTCATCCTCCTCGGATGAGGAGAGACTTCGGCAACTCTGACGTTATGATAATCTCATGTGGCAACAGCTGATTCTGACCGGTCAAAAGCCGACTCCTCCGGCAGCACCGGCCATTACTTGGCCACCGCCTCTCAGGCCAACGTCGACCCCTCTGGAACCGAAGGCTTCAGTTCCCTTCCCTGTGGGGCCGGCACGTATTCCAGCTCGGCCTGTTTCGGTCTCCCCACCTATTTTGGTGGAACCACCGCCTAAGCAGCCTCAGGGATGGGCTCCCTCGAAAGAGGACCGGACAGACACCGGACTGCCCCGTCGTTTGTCCATCACTGTTGTCCCTGATCGCCCCCGGCACATCGAGGGAGACATAGTTGGGAGACCACTATATACTGACTCTTCGGACTCTGATGCCACTGGTTTGCACTCACATCCGGGGGATGAAGAGTCATCAGTGGCAGGTTTGGAGGAAGGTCCTTCCTCCTCTCAGGGCATCCTTCGCCTGATTTCGAAGTCTACCAGAATGCCCTTGGAGCCTATTCGAAAGAAGGCGGAATCCCCCTTACGGATATTCTCAAGAGGGGGGATACCCTGACGGAGGCCTTTCCAGTGGCCGAAGCCATTGTTGGCCCGGCCCTTGAGCTATGGCAGCACCCTGCCTCCTGTCCAGCTCCATCTGTCTGCATGGCCCACAAGTACATGGTACCCATGGGGTCCCTGGCGGGGTTCACAGAGCATCCCATGGCCGGAAGCCTTGTGACTGCTTCTGCGTTCAGATACACTGGTAGCTCAGCCAACACTGACTGCCCTCCGGATAAGGAGTACAAGAATATGGACCATTCTGCCCGGAAGGTTTATGCAGCCTCATCCTTAGGCCTTCGCCAGGCCAGCTCGGCTGTGATCATAGCACACTTCTCTCATGCCCTCTTAGGGTCATTAGATGAAGTCCTCCCTCATCTTCCAGCAGACATGCAGACCATGGTGAAGCAAGTCCGGGACGAGGGCCATGCTGTTGCAAAACAGCAGCTCCAGACGGCCCTGGACATTGGAGATTCCTGTGCCCGCTCCTTAGCAGCCGCAGTGGCCACTCGCCGCAGGGCCTGGTTGAGGTTATCCTCCTTTCTGGCGGATACTCTGCACAAGTTGGCTGACGTGCCCTTCCTAGGCACTGATCTCTTCGGTCCGGGAGTGGCTGGTCACCTCCACTGCATAGAGCAGTCCAGTGCTGCCTTGGATGCTACCTCTGAGAAGGGTTCTTCAGGCAAGAACCAGCAGAAGTGCAAGAAGAAGCCTTTTCGGCACTTTTCCCCTGTGGTTAGGCAGCTCTCCTTTCCAGGAGGCCAGCAGCAACAGCAGCAGCAGGCTCAAGCTTGGCGCCCCAGGCCCAAGCAGGGTCCCCAACAGCCCCGTAAAGGAGGCCTAGGTGCTGGTCCAGGAGCCTCCTCCTCCTCCTCTAAGCCTGCTTAGTGACAGGTTGGGGATTGTCACCCCTACACCCGTCAGGCCAGCCCTGGGACCCCCTGTGGGGGGTCAGCTCTGCCACTTCCTTTCCGCCTGGTCCGATGTCACTCCGGACAGGTGGGTTCTCGAAGTGGTCGGTCAGGGACTGCCTCTGGAATTCGAGCAGTACCTTCCCAGCCGAGCCCGTGCCCCTCGGGAGGAAAGGGTCTTAGCTTGCACTCAGTTGGCCCTTCGGGACGACATTGCTTAGCTCCTCCGCAAGGAGGCGGTAGCTCCAGTGCCGGATCCCCCTACAGACCCAGGCTTCATGTTCGGGTACTTTCTGGTGCCCAAGCGGATGGGGGGGTTGGCTATGAGTTGGCGGGCAAGGAGTCTCCCAGAGGGATAAGAGCTCATTCTGCCTGCCATACTGCTGCATCGGTGGCTGCTTCCAGGGACATCCCTATCCAGGAAATCTGTCGGACTACTACCTGGAAGTCAGCAAACACCTTCATTACCCACTACCACATCGACTTCGAGTCACGCCGGGATGCTGGTTTTGGGGCCTCGGTTCTCCAATCTCTATTTCCCAAGTAGGGGGTGTGCGCCTTGCCTCCCTCCTCCCAGAGAACTGCTTGGAGTCTGCCATAGAGTGTGGATGAACAGCACATCCACACTCCTAGAACAGGTTACTCACCTGTAACAGTAGTTCTAGGAGTGGTATATGTTGTTCATCCACACGCACCCACCCGACCTCCCCGGCTTTAGGCGCACCACTTTGCTTCCAGCGGGCTGAGATCTGGCGTCATGGGGGGGGAGCTGAGGTATTTACCACCCGAGTGGGTGGGAGGAGCCAGCTTGAAGACTTTCTGGCGAGATTTAAAGGGGAAAGGGACATGCCAGAGAGTGTGGATGAACAACATATACCACTCCTAGAACTACTGTTACAGGTGAGTAACCTATTCTTCTCCCTCGGTTCTCCTGGAGGAGGTCCTCTGCATATGGTCTCCGGTGGGAGAAGTGAGGGTGGCATGGGGCCACCCACATGTATATGGGGAGTACGTGGGTGGCCCCAACTAGACTGCAAGCAAAAAGAAGTTTCCTTGTGGTCCTAGTACCTAGCGGTTATAGTTCCATAGGTGTGGCATGATGCAAGAGATCATCTCAAAGATGTACTGTTACGGTAAGTTCTTAAGTAACTGTACATTCCTTGGGGAGATGATGCAGGTGCTCGACCTGTGACATTTTTCTGGTCGCAGTCCTTCTAACCTGGTGCTGTCGTTCCTTGGTGACTACAGCAGAGACTTTACTGTCATCCGTCCATGGCCTCGGTATTACACAGAGGCATCCAGGAACATCTGGCTCTTTCTCTCTGCCCCAAGTCCAGTGCGGGTATTGTGCTCCCATGGGGTCCAGGTACCATACCACATCCCACTTCTGGGATTCTGCTCCTGAGCACCCCCCTCTGGGCATAGGCGCTCGATGTATAAGCACCTCCCAATGTTCAGGGCAGGCAGGTTTTCTGCATCATACACCATAATGTGCATCTCTGCACGTCAGGCCAATCAGACGGTCTGTGGCAGACTCCTGTGGATGACAGTAAGTCAGCTCCTAGCATCATTACCAGACGGCGAGGCAACCAGGCAAGATATTTGCCATTCTGCCCAGGTTCTGGAGCCGGTGAGGCACCAAGCAAGGACATCTTATGATGCCAGCGAGGTAGCTTCCAGACTGGTCAGAACCACAGTCTGCATTCGACTGATGGCATGGGTTCGCCTTTTCAGGCTGGCACCCCTAGCCCAGCTTGGGGTGCTCATCTCGCATTGACAGGAGACTTACTTTCTTCTTCCATAGGGTCAGTAGTGAGCTGTCTGAGCGCCTTCCTTCTCCCAGGCCACAGATACCTTTGCCTGCCCCTGACCAGTCTCTGGTCCCACCAGACCAGTGAGGAGTCTCTTCCCTTATGTGGTTACCCCCCAACATACATACATATACACACACACACACACACACACACACACAAGGCTGAGGGAACAACTATTTCCCTCAGGGTGAGCCAGCACTGCCCTTGGTGGTAAGCTTGGTGCACTGAGCCATTAACGGGAATAAATGGTGAAGATTGGTTCTTGGAAGATATGAAAATTACATACTCATTGTAATTCTTGATCTTCCAGAATATCTTCACCCTTTATTGCCAAGCTGACTAACCGCCCCCTCTTGGGTAGGAGCCAGTGTCTCTGGGCAGCTCAACCTCTGTTCTTTTCTCCTCATCCTCTTGCCACTCCCTTACTGGAGTCAGGGTTGTTTTTCCATTTTTTGTTCCTCCCCTGTGCTGTAGCAAGACCTCCACTTATCTTATGCTTTAAAAAAAAAAAAAAGGGGGGGGGGAGTAAGACCCCAATTTGGGGCTCTAATCCTTGTCCAGCAAAACAAAAAAAAAATGTTGTTATGGAGGTTAAAACCAAGCGCAAAAAAAATGGAGGGAAGATTTTCTCTCCTTCAGAATTTTTATTTTCTCTCTCTCCAATCCTCCTCCTCATCCTGTCTATCCCCGAGTTAATTAACCTCCTAGCTGGCAGGTTTACCCTCCATGCTCAGCCCTATGGGTTGCGCAGTCTGTTATTTAATTGCCCTTAGGTTCAGCCGAATCTCTTAATCTTTGTAGCCGTCAGGGCTGATGACCTGGAGGGTAGTATGTGGAGAGCACTGTTTTCAGGCTCTTCTACTCTTTAGGGGAGTGGCGAGAGGAGGACCTCTTTCCTCTTTCTTTTTTTCTTTCTGCTGTACTTGTACTGTGGTACAGGAGTTTAGGAGTTTATGCATTCTTCCTACTATACCCTCTGCTCTTTCTTGGCCTCCAAGAGTACTTCACCAGAGCTCTGCCTTTCTTCCATCAAGCATGGCTCATAGGCTCTGGCTCCTGCCCCTTATTGCCCACTACCTTCTTAGTTCTCTTATGTTGTCAGTCTGGTTTTATTATTTTTATGATTTTATGTCCTAAATCCTTTTCCTATCCCTTCTGGGCTACCTTTCTTATGTGCTGTCTTTTTTTTCTCTTCCACTTGTTTCTCTCCTGACAGAACTGAGAAAGGTGGGGGTCTGGCGTTGGTTACGATTGCCATGGCAGTACATCTGCCTTGGTGGCACAGATGTAGGTCCCCCTAGCTGTAGAACGCAAAAGACTTTGCTGCAGGGCCTAGTACCTTTGGCACAGATCCATTAATGGTACTAAATGGTGAAAATATTCTGGAAGATCAGGAATTATGGTGAGGTATGCAAAATTTCATATGTGTCGAACACAAATCTGAGAATAAGAAGTACCACAAAACTAATTTGGAAAATGAGCCGAGATCCCGAGCATGCTCATTGTGATCGCTAATGCACATGCTTGGGATCTTGACTCAGCTTTTTCCAAATTTGTTTTGCAGTGCTTCTAATGTTTATTTTCACATCAGGCACATATCTGCATTTTCAGAAGAAGCAACTGTATCGGACATGACCTTTCGTTTATACTGGTCATGGTGAAGTAAAACTTGTTCGTGAACAAGTTAGGCAAGCATCATGGTACCATTACAGATGTGCATTAGGCATGCATTCATAATCAGAGGAGGCTTCCGGTGTCTGTAGTTTGGTAGCCTGCTCGGTCCAAGTGACATAAGTTTAGCATAAAAAGTTAAAAACAAACAAAAGGGTTATTTGGCATGCTGCAGCACGTGCACCGTCAGATGTGACCACACATGACCAAAAATGACAATAAAAGCTGACATTGTCCCTTTAAAACTGCACTATGACAGCAACATCCCACGTGTTCTAATAGTCAAAGCCTTCCTTACCCTGCAAAACCAAACAAATGACATTCATTTATAGACTAATGGAATCACTGAGAGAGTTCCTAATGACAATAAATGAAGTACTTGAGGAAAACTTGCTGCAGTCTCAGTGCTTCCCGGGGGATTGGGATAACCTGTTTTGAAGATAAATATATACTAAAATGAAAAGTGAAAACTCTAACAAATCCATGGAAAAAAATCATAATGAAATGCAAGGATAACTTTGAGTAAAGGAAAGGATGTACCTCTTTAGCCGTAAAAAGAGCAACGTACACAAAAGTACAGCGGTAGAAGTGGCTGCATGGGTAGGAGGGCCTTTCTTGAGTGAGCAAGACAGTCATTCTTGGGTACTGAAGTAGCTCTTTACCCACCAAAGCCTGAGATTTGCCTTTTTAGCAACCTGCTTGCTGGAAACTCACATTTAGGGTTTGACCTTAGCTGTGTTGGGCAACCCTGCAGACTACCCTTCTCGTAGTCACCTCCCCTAAGAAGATCACACTGAGCTGTAAGTGTTGCAACATGCAAGATAACTCTCCACAGCCTTCCATGATTATGGCCAACAAAAGCAGCAGTCTTTCATTGTGGCCGAAAGATGGCAGCATGCTGTAAATAAACTACCGTCTGCCCCCCACCAAACCATGGCCCAGTGGTGCACACACCTTGGAGACTACAGTTTACGTGCAGGTACTGCATTAACTGGGATCCAAGTGCATCATTGAGGTGTGGCAATCCGATCCCATAGTAGGGTGTGGGTCACCCATCTATTGCTCTCCTGCTACTGGCTGATTGTGGCGAGGCAGTGCATCATCTGTGAAAGCAACAAGTGACCACCACCCCCACCAGAGGAAGGGGCAGCCATAGGAACCCCAGATGTTGTGGTGGGGCACAGGGAAACCAGGGATAAAAATGAGAAAAAAAGGGAGGGCCTATTGCAAATTGGTAGAAAAATGTTTTGCAGCAGCACTCTCATGTCCTTTGACATTTTGGCGCCATCTGCAGTTACACATTTTATTTGTTTGCTCATCTGCCCTCCTTCATGCTTTGTGAGGCTCCAGCTCTCATTACGGTTCTATTCTTGCCAACCCCATCCTCACTGGGTCCCCAAGAGGCCCTTCCTCCATCTCTAGTTCAATCTCTGTCCCCAGAGGGGGGAGAGGACAGACGGCACTCCTCCCACAGGCAAGGGTAATGGGATGCTGGGGGCATATGGAGGGGGGGGCAGATTACTTCACAGATGGGCCCAAGAGAGCAGGGTCATCAGTTGCCTATTGGGACGACATTTTTATCTGCTTCTCCCTGTTCATCCCCGAGATGCTGATCATGATATCACTCACTTCACCAAGCCTCCGACATCCCCTGTGTCTCTGCCTCCCAGTGATTGTATCACTGCATGCTGCTGTCACCGAACACTTAAAAACAGTGAGGCATGGGGACTCACACCCCCTTCCCTTGTGGTAAGAGCATGCAAACTAGCTATCCATCTTCTTTCTCTGCTTGATATCCTGAACCCTGGGCTTGAACCCAGGTGACAAGTAATCTCCTACTGCTTGGTGCCATTGAGCCATATTCGAGTAGTGCTTTAAATAGTTGTTTTTTAAAACATTTCTGCTGTCCAGCAAAAGGTTCCCCTGTTGGCTTTAACGGGGGAAATTGTTTAACCAGAAAAGGCACACTGAGCCGGAGCTTGTTTCCAGGTTCGACCTGGGAGCACAGGAAAATAAGTGACTTGCTCAGGGTCACACAGTATGCACTGGGGGCTGTGGGATTCAAACCCAGGTCTCCAGGTTCGCAGCTCAGAGTCCTAAACCACTGCGCTATACTGCCTCCAGAAATTTATTACACAAAATTCCCACTATAGTTTGAATTTTAGAAACTTTCATTTTTCTATTGTTGAAAATCTTGTCATTACAATAGAATATTCTAAGGATGTGGATACAATAATAGTTTTTATTAGTAATTATTGGCACCCATCCACGGAGGCTCAGGGCACCATTGCATTAAGAGCATATACTTGTAGCAATACAACATTAGAGAGATTCACCAAGTTAAATTCTGCGGATTATGCACCACATACATCGGTGCCTTACCTCATAAGAATGCAGTCTAATCATATTTGGCCCATAAATGTCCCTTAGATGCCCCACAGTTTTACTTCGTTTATCTTCACTGGGCTACTTTCACTTCCCGGACTTAAGATCCACCCCCTTGCCGCCCCGCACTCAGCCAATTTTATGGCAGGGAGAGTGGGGGACGTGCTACATTACAGTCTGTGGGGGTACCTTTAACACCACTTTTATATGTTACAGGGATTATGTGGCGATCAAACAAAGGCACTGGGCAACTAACAAGGGCCTTGTTAGTCACCTGGTGCCCTCGTTTACTTACCACATAATCACCGTAACATATGAAAGTGGTGTTAAAGGTACCCCCCCATAGACTATAATGTATCATGTCCCTACGCTCTCCCTGCCATGTCATAAAACTGGCTGAGTGTGGATATAAAGTCCGGGAAGTGAAAGTAACCTGGTGAAGATAAAATAACAAGTAAAATTGTGGCACATCTATGGGACATTTATGGGCCAAATATGAATAGACTGCATTCTTATGAGGTAAGGCACCGATGTACATGGTGCACTTGCTTATCTTGGTGACTGTCCTTAACACAGCACCCAGTAAATATATTCCACACAAGTAAATAAATAAACTAGATCATTTTCATTAGCATTAAAATAAAACTTTCCAATAATTAAATAAACAGATAAAAATATAATTAACAGACTGGAGTGTCAGGGTGGAACAAAGAAATGAATCCCCAAAAGCCTGTATTAACAGGAAAGTCTTTGGGCCCCTTTTAGAGACCTCCACCGAAATGCCCTCCCTTGGGGCTCTCAAGAAAAAATTCCACAAGACTGGGCCAGCTATATTAAAGGCCCAGCCACTCAAGGTTTTTAGCTTTACCTTTGGTATTACAAGGAGGCTCTCCTCAGTGGAGCAGAGAGGGCATGAAGACATGTAAAGATGCAGGAGGTCTGACAGATGGTCCATGCCCAACCCATGTAGGGCGTTATAAGTTAGCAGTCCAACTTTGAAGGAGATATGCCACTTAACTGACAGCCTGTGCAGATCATGCATTGCTTGGGAGAAATGTCATGACCTCAGAAGAAGAGTCTGCAACCTAGCAGCTGTGTTCTATACCAGCCGCAGGTGCAGCTGGGTACCTCCACTGACTGAGGCACAGAGCATTGCAGTAGTCAGCCCTCGAAGTAACAAACGCATGCACCAGCTTCGCCAAGTCTCCGGTAGGATAAGGGATTTAATCCTGTTAATAATCCTTAGATGGTAAAAGCCACTATGGACTACTGCTGACACTAGAGCCTCAAATATCAACCCCTTATCCAGAAGAATGACCCTCAGATTTTTCAATGTCATGCTGGCCAAAATCTAATCTTAAGTAGCCGCCACTCCTCCTCTCCCCCAAATTCAGCCCAGCTCGATCACCAGGTTCTCATTCTTATTCAGGTTGCGTTTTAACCAGCTCTATGACCATCCAGTCTTGTGTCTCAGACAGGCTTCTAATAAGCACATGGACTTCACCCAAGGATCTATCAGTCCACCGCCTCAGTGCTCTGAAGTACTAAAGTTTACTTTGTAAGCCAGTTACAGGACATTGTTGCAAGCTCGCTGGAACCTGAATATTTGTATGAAAATCTAGTGAAACATTCACAAAGGCTGTCATCTATAAATTGCATTGTGATTTCCTGCTGCATTTGTATTTAGAACTTAAAGTAAAAAACTCATCTGCTGTAAACTGTGTGGAGTGCTTTACTACTTTGAAGCTTACGAGTTTAGCACCACCCATTTGGTTACAGGAATCGATGTGGTTTTCTGGGTGGGTCTGGTCAGCATATTCTGATTGGCTGGCTATGAACCCCCGTCTGTCTGTCCTGGAAATTAGACATCCCATTGGTGAGGCCAAAGCAATATACTTGGGTCTTCCATGGTGGACAGCTTGGTATCTCAGCCTGGCGCTGCCCTGGCTTCCTATACTGAGGGACTGACACCGGCGCTGTTTGGCATGAGTTTGCTGAGGTGGTGGTGCTTCTTTCTCCTGGTGATGTGGGGGAGGATAATGATAATGATGACAACCATGGTGTCGGTCCTGGGCCCTGCACTGACAGTGATGCTTATGATGGTGTCATCCCTGGGGTTAACAGTTGTTGTGCCATTAGCAGCACCTAGATGGTTCCCAGTGCCACTCACTGTGCTAGGGGTGGTTCCAGGGTTGATGCCGAACCAGGCATCAGGTTTGGCACAGAGGCCAGCACCAGCAGCAATGACAGGTGAACCGGTCTCCAAGTCAGTTGTTGGCTTGCTGCCAGAGGCAGCACCAACTCAGTCGAATGGTGGCTGGGAGGTGGAGTCAGAGCCATGTGCTGACACAGTTATAATGGGGACCAGGACTGCCCTACGGGAACTGTATGGCTCTGCTGTCCCCACCTGGAAACCATCCCCCATCCATGGCCACTGACCAGTTTGTTTCTCTGATGTAGGTCAAACCTGTTTGGGTGGTCCTGCCAGCCCTCCTCTTGGGCATGGCCCCTTGCGCATGCCCACAGCCTAGGCAGAGGCCCTGGAGTTCCTGACTTCCATTTCCCTCTAGGGCCTCTGCCACCTTTGCCTGAGCTGCCAGGGATTGTTTGCCATCTGATACCACTCATCTGGACTCTCTACAGAGGGGGCAGCTTGTGTCTTACACAAGTACCATAAGCATGCAGACAAGGTCCAGTTTAAACCTATTCCTGTGGTACCACCCCTCTGTGTTAGTGCCTTACCTTCGTCATCCATCTCTTCAGAGGACACATGATCTTCCCTCCGCATGTCCTCGACCTCAGAGTACACACTGTATCAGAGATTCCTGGTGGACGTGGTAGAGGTGCTGAAAGTGGGCTCTGTTTCCAGTTGCAGTCCAGTATCATTTCAGCTGGGACTCTTAGGAGCCCTCAGCAGTGCGATAGTCTCACTCATCCCTCATTCCCCTAGAGCCTTTAAGGAAATGTTAGGAGCAGTCTAGAGTTGTCCCTTCTTGTGCCCCCCAAGGGACATACAGCTGCAGTACTGCACACCCCTGGGGTCTACAGGGGTGGTACCTCACCCCACTTTGGAGCTTGAGGTCTTGCAGACCCCTACAAGGCCTAAACATCCTACGTGTGACCGACCTGAGGCTGAGCCTGCTCAGGCACATGCCCTAGGAAGAAATGGCTTTTCTTCATTTCCTTGGCATGCCCCATGATGTACATTACGGCACATCAGGCACACCTGACAGCTTTCAACAGGCGTTTCTGGGTGCAGCTAAGTCAGCTCCTAGTAGCTGCCTTGCTTCCTAGTGAGATTGTCAAGCAGGTCATTTGCCTTTCTGCCAAGGGCCTGGAGCTGGCAAGGCACCAGCCAAGGGCATCGTACAATGCCAGTGAGTAGCAGCCTCCAGGCTGCTGGGAACTGCAGTCTGCATCAGGCAGACAGCATGGCTTCACCTTACCAGGTTGGCCTGGTGTAAGGTTATTAATTCACAGTTCCAAGTGGCTCAGTTCTTCTGAAGGGTTAAGCGAGAGCTGTTGGGGTGGCCACCTGCCCTGTGCCACAGGAGCCTCTTCCTGTCCCTGACCTGTCTCTGGTCCCACCAGACCTGTATGGAGATGTTACCCCCTCCGGTATTATCCATGCAGAGGGCTAATGATATTTCTTGCCTTCTGTGTGAACCAGCTCCTCCCTAACCTGAAGGTAAGCTGGGTACTCAGACCCATAAATGAGAAATAGTGGTGAAGATTGATTCCTGGAAGATTGGAAAATTACATACTTAATCGTTGATCTTCCGGAATATCTTCACCATTGATTCACATGACCCGCCCACCATCCCCTGCTCAATCAGAGCCAGGCCTCTGGACAGCTCACATTGTGGGTACCAGCAGCACCACATACTCCTCAGTGGGCATCTCCTCTGTTGTGACTTGTTGGGTTTGTTTTTAGTTGTGACGAAAAAAAAGTGAGAGAAAATTTGGTACCCTGGTGCCCACTCTCACAAAAAAGGATGAGGGTTCTTAGTGTCCCTCTCACTAACCGAAAATAAAATTGGATTTTTTTTGTGGGTGAGGAAGGCAGCATCTTCCCTCTTTTCCCGTCCTCCTCCCTGCCTGGGGTATAAGCCCTCCATGGGTATATCACTATTGGTTGTTAAAAGCAACATGTGCCCAAGGCACTATCCAGTCTAACTCAACTAAGCAGCTGCTCTGTGTTTGGGGGGGGTGGGGTTGAAGAGCACCTTTGTTTGGTTAATATAGTAGATTTCACACAGGGTACATACCTTTGGTTGCAGTGAGAAGCAGGTCATGTTTTCTGATCCCTTCTCTAACCATAAGATAGACTCGTCTTTTTTTTTCTTTCTCTTTCTCTTTCTGCCCCTTTCTCACTGCGGTGCCTCCTTACTTTCAGGAGGCTCCCATGGCCTTGCACGTTCCTGCTCGTCTGCCCAGTTGCTGGTGCAGTCTGTCTTCCCAGGAAGCCTTGGTTTAATCCCCAGGCGGGTACGAGGCGGGGCCCTTTTTCCTCCGCCCCGAGCATCTGATTTCGTCGGGGATCTGCCCCCTTTCCTCCGCCCGAACATATGTGATTTCGTCGGGGATCTGTTGCCGGTACTGGCAGGGGCCGTGGGATCGGGGCCTGAAGCTCCATCTACAGGGAGCACCGTGGGGTTTTTCCTGCTTTCTCTGGACCCTCCCACAGGACACCAGCATGCTAGGGGAGCCATGGAGCAATACATGTCTGGACATGCAAGCGCTCCAGCTCCCAGCTAACTTCCCCCCTCCCTTCTACTTGCTGTCCGCTGCACTACCACCTGTGGTCACCCAGGTGGCAGTAGAGTGGCAGGAACATGCAACTCACTCGCCGAGGAGGAGAGCAGCCTTGGGCGCTCAATCCTCCTCCCCCTGGCTGACCCTCCAGCTGCCGGAGTCCGTTCCTGAACCTGGGTCGCTGGCGCCGTGAGCGGTAGCCCTACCGCTGCACCAGCGGGCCGGGTGATGAACTCATCTTGACTCCCTTGGCCTGCCCAGTCCTGCAACTTCCAAGTGCTCAGAGTCCCACTTTTCTTCTGTTTGACATGAGGAAAAGAGTGGCATGAGTTTACTCTCGAGTTTACTCTTTTTTTTTTTTTTTTTTTATCTAGTAGCATAGAGTTGTACATTTTAGGAATCTGGGTGTCATTTTTCTATTTTTGGCACATTGTGCCATCTCACTTGCTATGGGGTCCACTCTTGTACTTTACTCTCTTGCATCTGCCAGAATCATATGTTTAGGGCTGCTCTCCTGTCTTTTTTCCTTACCACTCTTCACCTCCTATCTAACTAGTGGTATGAGACTCTGGCTGTTTTTAGACCCAGCTACTCTTGTGCCACCTGGTAGGCCCGACCCTTATGTACTAAGTTGGCAGTTGGGTTTTATTTTGTTTATTTTGTTCCTTGTATCCTTTCCCTATCGGCTAGAAAATCTATAGTCCTCTCTTATTTTTCTCCACTTTCTCTTCTGGTGAACAGAACTGAGGCATGTGAGTGAGCCTGCAATGGTTATTGGCTGATGTGCTGCATCATGAGAGGTATGCTGGCACTGTCCATACCTGACATAGGCACCCTCCTGCAAAATAATTTGCTCCCATGGGGTCCTACTTCCTCCAGTCCCACAAGTATGAATCAGTGGTGAAGATATTCATTTATTTTATTTTTTTACTCTTTCTTTTTGCCCCTTACTCACACTCTGCTCCTAGTCCCTCTCTCATAGCCCCATGCACCTCACAGATACGCCTACTGAGAGGGCCGAGGTGTCTGCTCCTAAGGTGTGACTCGCTTCACTTACCTCTAGAGCCCCCGGAAACCCACTGGGCAGGGCAAAGAAGGCCTTCCCTAACCTCCCCCAAACTTCATGGGAGCGTGCACTGTGGAGTCTGTCCTCAGTTCCTCCTGTGGATGTGGTGCTGGGGGCTCATCACCTGGACCGGGAGCAGGGCACATTTTCCTTGTTCTGGACTCCTCCCCCTCTGGCTTCTGCACTCTAGGGGGACCAGTGAGGTGGAGACACGCTGAGACGTGCCTCTGCTCAGATCCCCGGCTGATGCCAGCCCCTCCCAGACCGCACTGGCACCACCCATTGTCACCCAGGTGGTAGCAGGATCGTGGTGAGGGATATAGCCCTCCCCTCCCGGAGAAGGAGAGCAGCCTATTGGGCAGTCAGTCCTTCTCCCCTCAGTTGGCCTTCCAGCAACCCAGGCTCACTACTGAACCCGGGTCACTGGCGTTGTAAGCAATAGTGCTGTTGCTGTGCCAGCGGGCTGGCTAGTGGTGAAGATATTCTGAATGATCAACTGTTCTGTTAAGGCTGTAATTTTCATTTTTTTTTTTTCCCCCTGTGTGATTGCCTTTTGTTACTCACTGTAGTTAGTAGCCAAAGTCAAATTGTCCTCCTGGGCTCTGGATCTCCTCCAACAATGCTCCAGCCTCCCCTCCTTTGCCTTCATCTCCCTTAGCTCACTGTTGTACCATGGTGAGCCAAGGTGTGAAATTAGCCAGCGTACATGAGTAGGTACTGCAAGATCAAAAGCTGCCCCAATGGCCCCATTATAGGTCGCCATGGCTTCTGTGATCCCATGGCACGTGCCTTCATCATACCTGATATGTCCAGTACTGCCAAGAGTCCGTCTGGCTGTAGCTCACATAAAGGGCAGTACTGACCCATCTCCATTGGGGCTGAAGTGCAGTGATCTGACCGGATCAGTCTCTACATCAGTGACCTCATGCCTCAGAGAAAATGCCAAGTCCAAGGCATGGCCATCATGGTGGGTTGCGGAAGTAACACAGGGATTCCATACCCCAGAGGAAATCTTGGCCAAATGGCATATGTTCGTCATTGATCAAAGTGTTAAAATCACCTGGAATAAGCCATCTGGATGATTCCAACACTGTGTTCGTTACGAAGTCCATGATTTCCTGCAGAAACTCTCCCTTGCGCCCCAGTAGCTGGTACAAGAGTAGGATTCTGTAACCTGCACCTGGATCCCCCATGCACAGCCATGCATTCAAATGACAAGGTATCCCCAACTGGGTGTACTACTAGGTTCAGTTTGGATATAAAACAGATGCGCCCCCCCCCCCACACCTGCAGCCCCCTTCCTGGAGCAGTGCACTGTGGAGAATCCAGCTGTGATGGGTGACTGCAGTAGCTAACCAGCATTGCCACCAAGCCAGGTCTCTGTGATGCGAGCCAGATTGACTGGGAAATCGGAACTAAAATCCACCATAATGGTCTTATTCCTCATTGATCTGATGTTATACAGCTCTGCCCCAAGAGGATGAGTAGAGACAGCAGGTCTCCGCTGTCTACCCACTCAGTCTGGTGGTACCCTTGGGTATGGGAACTAAACATGTTTGGCCTCTCTCAAGTTCCCATTTTATCCGTGGGTGCCTCCTGGTCCTCAGTCTTGATGACACCCACCCCATCAGCCCTCATGGACCCCCACCCCCATGCCTCCTTCTCATCCCCACTTACCTACACTTCTGATGTGCCACGCTCAGGGAAGGGGGTCACAGAAGAGGCGCAGGTCACAGAGAAGGGTCGGGGAGTAGTTGAGCCTAGGGGCCTGTTGCTTTCTGCACGTGCTGACCACTACTCTTACAAATAGCTAGCTAATTAACATAAAATCCCCCAAAGCACCCCTCTCACTCGCACTTCACTTAGCCTAAGAGCACTCCATCAGTTTACTGAGCCATACAAATGAATACACTTTTTTTATTTATTTTTTAATTTAGTTTTCGTTGACCGGGTAAGTGCACTAGACAGATCCTGCCTATTTTCAGGCACGACCCGAGGAGGGGATACAGATGAATGCCAACTGACCTTGAACCAGATTAAGCTGTTGGTGGTATTTTTAGTGAATGAGGGAAATTTGGCCAGGACACTGAAGTTCCCCTACTCTTTTCGATAAGTGCCATGAGATCTTTAACATCCACCTGAACTACCACCAATCCAGGCAGACGGGACCTCGGTTTAACGTCTCATCCAAAAGACGGCACCTCAGAAGTGCAGCACCCCTCTCATGCTGCACTACAGCATCAGTACTGGGATATTAACCCAAGTGCCAGATGTGGGAACTGAACCCGCAGCCCTATGATCTCCCAGCCTCAGAGGCGAGTGTGCTACCTGCTGAGCCACTGACACCCCAAACCTTCACTCATCACGGCTATCCAGGCACACTATACAAATCACACTAACACACACCAATGACACACTTCAAAATAATTACACAGGTAAGTGTTGGATAGAACCTTCCAGGATTTTAAAGTCCAATTGGCAAAAGGTTCAGCATTTGGCAAATCTAACTGAAATAAGTCTCCAGAGCTGAAATGTCTCTAAACAGTCATTTTAAACAGATGAAACAATATAAGGTTATCCCTCCAACTCTCACCCAGAGGAAAGTAGCTGCCACAGAGTTCCTGGTCCCAGTCCCTGTCACAGAAAGGTCCCAGAGCTCACCCTTGGAAACCAGCACGCTGGTGGAGTAATGGGAGTGGTAATTTACAAGTACTGTTGTTAAAATCACATTACAAGTTAAGTGCGGAGGTAACCACTCCTCGCCTACCTCCCTTTCAGTCCTTGCTTTTAACTTCCCAGCATCCTATGCTCTGAGAGGTCCCTTTCCTTGACATCAGTGCTCTACAGAGCCAGGGCAGGCTCCTCACACCAGCTTCTCCAGTTGGCACAGAGAACTGAAAATTTGCCAGATCCTCTTGGCACATCCCAGTACTGTTGAAATGAAGCTCTGCTCCCTCTGACCGCAGAGCGCTGACCTGGAACTACACTCCTCCGGGCAGTGCTGGGCCCATGCTACATACTACCCCTTGATTGGAACTGCACTACAGTTCACTATTCGCACTCTGGCAGTGTCTGGAGACCTGCAATCTGTCGGACGTCTTCAAGCTAAGCTCCTCTCAGGTGGTGTATCCTACCACTCTGCCCTGTCACATCAGATGATCCTTTCCGAGGGGAAGGGACAGATCTCCTCCTGTGCAGATCTGTGACGTTGAAGGAATTTGAGAAGTTGAAACACTTTTTTTTTTTTTTGGGGGGGGGGTGAATCTTCAACTTTGCTAGTCAGTTTTCAGCTTTCATATCTTACACTCGAAAGAAGGAAGGAAGGAAACTAGGATTAAAAAAGTCTGCATCTGGTGCCAGCAGAAAATGGCCATTACAGACCTCCATCACATGCCTTTGCTACCTCAGCAAGCAGCACTATGTTGCAGGCCGCAACTTGTGCAGGACCATGCTGCCTTCTTCCAGTGAGGAGCAGAAGGCTTGTCTCACGATGTGGACTGAAAGCGTGACAGAAGGACCAAATAAAGGCCTTGGTCAGCTCTACAGCTAGTGGTCATGGAAGAGAAGTTGGTCTCTGTTCTACTGTCAGCTGGGGCCAGTGTTAGAGGGGTTACTCTGATTATTTCAGAGAAATGTGTTTATCCTCCAGACCTTTGGGGAGAACACAGTCTCACCGCAGCAAGATACACAAACCCTGCCGTCACAGGTTGTTGGACTGGCAGAGAACATGCTCTTCCCGATTCCTCGACTCCCTGACCACTCAAACCTGGTTGAACTCCCTTCGGCCAAGGGTAAGGTCGCTGGCTCCTCAGTAATCGTGTTGGGCTTGTCAATCTCCACTCCTGTTGAGCAGGCAGTCGAGATGTTTCTCAAAGCTGTTAACCGGCTGTCAGAGGAGATCGATGAAGAGTCGGTCTCCCAGACCCACTTGTTCCCGTTCCTCACTCAGGAGGACGTGGCCTAGTCATTGTCCCTGGCTGGGTCACCTTGGGAGCAGCCTGCACTGGTGGTTATGTATGTGAAGCCTCTCATGCTTAATATGGTGAAGCATGTGGTCCTACCATGACCTGCCAGAGAATACAAGTCTCCATCAATCCTCTCGTCATTGGTCAAGGCGCAGTCACTTCTTATCCTGCTGGACCGGTAGGTGTGCTGTCAGTGCTTCTCAACCTCCTTGGTGAGGAGAGGCATCAACGCTGGATGCATCATTAAAACTATGAGCTCCTCTGGCAACAGTGGACTATTGCTGGGAGGGATAGAGCTCTGCCCCTGGACCAGCTGTCCCTTGGCACACACTAGTTGCTCCCATACCGGTCCACATCTTGCGGATGTCACCTACATCTGCTTCTCTGCACCTCTAGGGTGGAGCCACCTCCACCACACACTTGTTTGGTGCTTTGACTTAGGAGTGTCATGGTGCTGCCAGCTTGTCAAGCCAGCTCTCTGTGGCAATAACCCAGTCTGAGCCCTCTGGTAAATCCAAGGGTGAGTCATCCATGGCTTCCACCAGGACACACACTTTTGACAGAGAATCAGTTGAAGAACTGACTACTGACCATGGGCCGGTGTCTTTTGGGGCATTACTGTGATGTCTAAATCCATGAATGTGCCCTTGGAACCAGTTCAGAAGTGGGCTAAGTAAAATAGAAAACAGAGAAACACAGAATTTGTCAGCAGATAAGGATTGCTTTGTCCACATAGTCTGCCCCTTTTCCCCACCTACAGTATCACTGCAGTTCCTGTTTGATCTCTAGCCCATTCTCCCTCTCCACTTCCTTTCCTCTGATTCCCTTATGCCTATCCCATGCGTTCTTCAACCCAACCACCTCCACTGGATGGCTGATCTACAGATCTACAAATCTACCACTCTTTCTGTGAAGTGCTTCTGCACATCTCTCCACAATCTACTCCCTCCAGCTTCATAGCATAACTTTTAGTTCTTGAGCACATTTTTTCTGAAAAATGCTTCCCTTCTGTAACTTATTTACCCCTGTGGGGTATTTAAAGGTCTTAACTGATACACTGGACATGGATGATTCCCTGGGGGTTGTCTCTCCTGTGGCTGAGGCCATCCTGGGATTGGCGGTTGAGCTTTGGCAGCATCTGGCATCCTGCCTGTAACCCTTCACCTGCATGGTTTGCAAGTATGCAGTACCTACGGGTTCTCCTACCATTCTTTGACTGAAGGTCTGGTGTCACTCTGCCTTCCATAAATCAGGTGGCCAAGGGGACTTGGATAAGCCTCCAGAGAGTCCTGGAAGATTGACCATGTAGTGAAAAAGGTCTACGCTGCTTCATCACTGGGTCTGCATCAGGCCAGCTGTGCTGTCATGATGGCTAATTCGGTCACTCCCTGCTGGGTGTGCTAGATGACCTCCTACCTCACTCCTCACTTTCCTGCAGACAAGCAGTTGCTGGTAAAGTTGATCTGGAACCAGGGGCAAGCACTGGTGAAACACCAGCTCCAGATGGCCTTGGATATGAGCAACTCTTGCGCCAGTGCCATGGCAGCCACCACTCCCATGCATCGAAGGGCTTGCCTGCAGCTTTCCACCTTCGCGGCTGATACTTAGCCCAGTGTGGCCAATGTTCTCTCTTTGGGCACCGATCAATTTGGCCTTGGAGTGGAGGGACATCGCTCTCAAATTGAGAAGTCCAGTGACACTCTAGATTCTGTTGTTTTTGTCCCAAAAGGCCCAAATGCCTAAGAAGGAGGCCTTCCACTATTGACCCTTTCAGCCGCAGCAGCCCAAGCAGGGGCACCACCAGCACTGGCACCCTAAACCCAAATTTGACAGACAGAAGCCAGAAGGGGGGACTGAGTGGTGGTGGTGGTGCTCCACCAGCTCCTGCAGCCGGAGGGCCCCCCCCCCCCCAAAGGCTGCACAGTGACAAGTTGTGGGGTGTTGTATCCCAGCACATTCAGTTCCTGTCCCAGCTCCTGGTTGGTGGTTGGCTGCATCACTTCTGAACACAGTCTGACATTATTTCGGATAAGTAGGTGTTAGAAGTGGTAGGTAGAGGTTTGCCACTAGATTTTGAGGCTCTCCCGCCATACTCACTCCACGCCTGTCAGGAGTCCAGGGTGTCGTACTAAAAGCAGACATTGCTCAGCTCCTAGAGAGAGGGGCAGTAGCCCATGTCCAGGGATGTGTGTCCAGGTACTGAAACTGGGGCTGATGCCCTGTACTAGATCTGCACGATCTGAACCAGTTCATGACTGAGCGCACGTTCCAGATGATTACTCTGAATTGCATCATGCTGTCTGTAGAGCAGGGCATGTGGTTCTGCTCCCTGGACCTCCAGGACGCATTCTTCCACATCCCTGAGTGTCCATTCCATCAATACCTGCGGTTCTGTATAGAGGGGATTCTGTAACAGTTCCAGGTCATGCCCTTTGGCTAGACAATAAAAGAGCTGCACCAAGATGACCTGGGGTGCTCTGTGACAACCACTAAATCAAGTAAACAAAGTCATGGCATTTACCCAGGGCATAAATGTCCAAAAAATGTGCCCCACGAACACTCCTCAAGGATGACTCTGCACTTGCCTACATCATCCACCCCTCAATTTTCGCTCTAAACAGCCTATATTGTCTACCCCTCAACCTCACATCCCCCTGCACACCCACCACAGTCCACCTCCCACCTCCTTACCTGTCCTCGCAGACCCTACCTCATACCTTCCAGACCCCCTCCTCTCCCTCCCTTCCCCCCTTAACTACTTGTAATCACCCACCACTTTGGCCCCTTTCCCCTTCTGTTGTCACCTACCCTCAGGCTTTCTCCAACCTTCCTTACTGTTTCCACTTCCCACCCCCCATGTTTCTGTTCTGACAGTCTTTCTACCAGACTGATAACCTTTCCCCTCACCTCTACCCCCTAGCTCAGGAGGGCTGTTTTGTTGTGTTTGGCAAAATAAATGAAGATAATTGTCTGCAACTTTAAAACTTGGACTCTTCATTTTTTGGACATTTATGCCCTGGGCAAGTGCCTTGATTTTGTTTACTTCATGCCCTTTGGCCTCTTGTCTGTGCCCAGGGTCTTCACCAAATGCATGTTGTTGGTGGAGGCTTTCCTGCAGCACTAGGGCATATCCCTGTCTGGATGATTTGCTGGTAGCGGGTCATCCTGGTAGGCAGTGGAGCAGTCCAGAAATTTGGCCCTGCAGACCAAACAGGACTTGGACCTTCTGGTCAGCCTGGTCAAGACTTGTCCCCTCGCAGGTGATCATGTTCATTGGGGCAGAACTGGATTCCCTGTGGGCCAAGGTCGGCGTCCTTGCAGACTGGACTCTGGCTCTTGCCTCCTTTGCCTGATTATTTCATATTGGGTGCTCGTGCCCTCGTTCAACATCACGGGAGTGAGAAGTCAGCTGGCAAACTCTTTAAGCTGGGTCAGAGTGACATCGCACGAGTGGTCCTTGAATCAGGAGGTGGCAAGCCACCTGTTCTCTGAGTGGGGCACCCCCCTGGTGTACTAGTGTGCCTCCTGGGAGAGTTTTTATGCCTGTCCCCCTCAGTCCAGAACACTATTGGGTGATGCCTTTACGAGGCCTTGGAACAAATTTATTTATTTATTGTGAAGAGATTGACCAGGAAAGCAACATGAACTGTAAAACAGCTCATTTCCAGAAGCGTCCTTGGGGGGAGGGGATTACATAAGGAGGAGACGGAAGCCAACAATCAGAAAGTGTACAGAATCGTATGCATCTCTTTGACAACAAGCAAACACGAAAGCAATTACATAATTAGAAAATTAGAAATACATGAACATAATATGCAAAATATACAGCTCATACATGCCTCTGTAAAGCCTTCTGTTCTTACCCCTTGGTCCACAGGATTGTGGTCAAGACCGGAGGGACAAGGCATGGATGATCCTGATAGCCACAGACTGTTCTGGAACCCAGAAGTCCTCAGTCTCAGGCCTCCATTGCAGTTGCCACTCCGCCTGGACCTGCTTACCAGCCAACAGGGGAACCCTGGACCTTCAGTCCCTGCACCTTTAAAGCATGGTTCCTTAGGGGCTACAGTTCCAGGCTTTGGCTTTCGGAAGATGTCTCCCACATTGTGGAGGCATCCTGTTAGTACTACGTATTCAAGTCCACATTCATTTTAAAATAATTTTTTTAGGCACATTGATGCTAGTGAGACCACAGAGTATCAGGGCTGGTTAGATGCTTCTCCTAACCCATCAAATGAACATGCACCATTGATTCTGTCAGCCCCCAACCTTGTCCATGATGCCAGTCTGATCACACTGCAGTGCACATATTTTATTTGCTGTGATTAACTTCCACCCAGGATTGTCTCTTCTAGTAGAGTACCTGAGCTGTCCACTCACCTTATGTTGAGCCGCTAGTTAACAGTCTGCTGCCAGGTTGGGGACTCAGGAGGACAGGTATCTATGTGCCGTGATGTGCCTGTAGGAGCTCCCTGGCTGGTGTGAGCTTCTGCAAGAGAGCAACTGGATCATTATGCATGAAGCTCCAATGCCACCAAGCAGTCCACAAGGCTAGGTGAGCAGAAATGCAAGAAGATCCAGTGGTGCCCTCAAACTTCATGTGGTTTGGTCTCTCTGGGGGTTGTTAGTGGCACACACTGGCTATCAGTCATCTGTGGTACAGGGAGGAAAACCCTGCCTCCTAAGTTCTAGACAGCTGCAGTGCTGAACACCTCTTAAAGGTACAGACACATGCAAAATACAGGGAATAATAGTCTAGTTTATTGGCGAGTTCTGCCATATAAAAGGTTGTGAAAATTGATATTTCATCATAAAATCCAGTTTGGCGAGTGGCAGCTTAAACACTTCCATAGCTGCCCTGAGGGGACTGAACCGCTCTGCTCTCCTGTCCTGGGGATTTCTTCCAGTGGGCACCAAACTGGTCATTCTTCTTCCATGAGTTGACCTTGGCGAGTGGCAGCTTAAACACTGCTGGAGCTGCCCTGAGGGGATTAAATGGCTTTGCTCTTCTGTCCTGGGGATTTCTTCCTGTGGGCACCGAACTGGTCATTCTTCTTCCATGAGTCGACCTTGGTGAGTGGCAGCTTAAACACTGCTAGAGCTGCCCTGAAGGGACTGAATGGCTCTGCTCTTCTGTCCTGGGGATTTCTTCCGGTGGGCACCGATCTGGTCATTCAACTTCCATGAGTCGACCTGTTTTGGGCAGGTTCACCATGCACCACCACCACCCCACCCCCCCCCCGTGGGGTCCACAGAGCTTTCTTGCAGCCTAGGCATAGACCCTAGTGCCACTGGTCCTTCAGTTCCTCCCAGGTCTATGTCACCTCTTCCTGAGCTTCCAGGAATCATGGGGCCTCTTGGGCCTGTCACCTGGAGCTAACAGGAAAGTGTGGCTGGTGTGCTGTCCCACCATCACCCTAGCACTGACGGGTCCAGTTCCATCTCATGCCTTCTGCCACCACCCACTTCCAGGTTCAGCACTCTGTTGATGTCTTCCAAGAGCATAGAATCCTCCCTTCACTTGTCCTCTGTGTCTGACTACTTCCTATACCGGAGACTCCTGAAGGACATTTTGAAGGCGCTGGTCATTGGCAACTTTGCCACACGCAGTACCCTGTCCATGCAGGTGCTTTCAGCGATACCCAGTGTGTTATGCCTCACTGGCCTAGAGCCTTCAAGGAATGTTCCAAGACAGTTTGGAGATGTCCCTTCACTCTCCCAACAACCTCAAGGGACGTCTGCCAGCAATATTGTGGACCCACGGGTTCTGCAGGTGCAGTCTCTCGTCCCGCTTTGGGGATTCAGGTCATTCAGACCCAGCAGGCCTCATCAACCACAGTTCATGACCGACCTCCTGAAGCTGACTCTCCACAGATGCTTTGGGTAGGAAGATATTCTCCTCGGCTTGCACCATGATGCTCATTTCTGCACATCAGGCACACTTGGCAGCTTACAGCAAGCGCCTATGGGCGCAGGTAAGACAACTCCTGACTGCCATATCACATATGAAGTTGGTTGGGCAAGCCATTTGCCTTTCAATCAAGGGCCTGGAGATGGCAAGGCACCAGACAAGGGCATCGTACAATGCCAGTGAGATGACCTCGAGGCTGGTGGGAACCGGAGACTGCATTTGGCGTGGCTTCGCTTTTCTCGACTGGCACCTATGGTCTGGTGAAATGTGCTCAACTCCCTGTTCCAGGGGGCTCACTTCTTTTCCTGTAAAGCCGGGTGGGAGATTTCTGGGCACTATCCTGCTTGTCTATCTGACTCTGAATGTTCTCGGGTCTCTGCAGACCTGTGAGGAGCCCTGCCCTTGGGTGTCCTCCCTAGTGCAGTGGGCTGAGGGTACCGGTTACCTTCAGGGTGAGCCAGCTCCTCTATTATTGGAAAGCTTGGTACTGGGACCTATAAGTATGAATCCATGGTGAAGATTGATTCTTGGAACATATAAAAAATTATGTACTTATATTTGTTGACCTTCCAGAATATCTTCATTGATTCAGATGCCCACCCACCATCCCCTGCTCCTCTGACAGTTCACTCTGCGAGTACTGGTAGTACTTCAGTCTGCTTATCTCCTCTACTATGGTCCTTATTGGTAGACTTTTTTTTTTTTTTTTTTTTTTTGGGGGTTGAACACCAGTGTCAACCCTTACCAAAAAAAACAAGCAAAAAAGAGTGGGAGTCATGTGGCACCCCTACCAACCAAAAAAACTTTTTGGTTTTTTCCCATGGAGTGAATAGGTAGCCACCTTCCCTCCCATGTTTTTCCTCTCTCCTCCTCCCTGCCTGGTGTATATCCCTGTTAGTTGGTATGTGAAACATGTGCCTGAGGCACCATCCAGTCCAACACCACTGAGCAGATACTGAGTCTGTGAAAGGGTGCAATGCTCTCACTTGGATCAGTGTACAGTACTAGCTTCACACAGGGTACATCCCTGTGGTTGCAGGGAGAAGCTGGGCATGTTCTTCCTCTCATGTTGGAATTTTTGGTGGTTATCCCTTGCAACTTCTCACTGTGAACTTTGCACACTCTGCCTTGAGCATGCTGGAAGAGGACTGCTAATCCTGCAACTCCTATGCTCCTCACCCCTATTTTTCTCCTATCTGTCATAGAGAAAATAGTTATGGGTTTACTCACGAGCGTACTCATTTTCTGTCTGGTAGCATGGAGCTATTCTGTTTGAGTCCAGATGCCCTTTGCCATCTCATTTGCAAGGGGGTCCTTAATTGAACTATCCCTTTTGCTACGTCTGACAGACGCATTTGCTCAGGGCTGCTGCCCTATCTCTTTACGTACCACTAGTCACACTCTGGTTAGTGGTAAGAGGCTCAAGCCCTTTTTAGACCCACTACCCTTATGCCACCTGGTAGGCCTAACCCTTAGACTCTAAGTTGGCAGTAGAGTTCTGATTTTACTTCCTCTATCATTTGCTATCCCTGTGGATTAGCAAGTATCTAGTCCTTGCTTTTATTTTCTCTCCTGGCAAGCAGAACTGATGTGCATGAGGGAGCCAACAACAATTATTGGGTAGCGTGTGGCGCCACGTGAGGCACGCGGGCAACATCAGTAGCTGTTGGCTCACGCGCCTGCGGGGTCCTAGTGTCTGTGGCCCTAGACCATAAGTATGACTCAATGGTGAAGATATTCTGGAAGAGCAACGATTACAGTAAGTATGTAATGTTCATTTACTCACCTGTAACCATAGATCTTCCACGGTGTGGTCTCTTGCAGTAGGTAATACACTCGGGCAGTTGGCAGAGGTTGCTGTGGTGTACAGCAGCTCTTCTAGCAGTCTTTTACCAGGGGTCGCCCACACATGACTCAGCTTTCTGTTTCCTATACAAGTGTGGGTGGTCCCTGGTATCCTCAGTTCATGTTCTCGCCATCTTCAGCCCGCACGCAGCAGCTAGAGCAACTTCTGAACAGCAGTCATCGACGAGAAACAACATAGAAGATTCTACAAACAAGAAATTGTCTCCTATGGAGACCCAAGGGGCTCATCCCAAGAGCTCCCAATCTACTGATTCTACATCTCAGGCACACGTAGAGCAGGAGTAACTCTCCTCAACCTCTATGCCTCCCTTACTCATCGACTGCTATCAACCGTCGACAATGCATCTAAAGTCTTAGATAGCCATAACCGTCAATGATGCATCCATAATTTCGTCGATGGCCACCAGCCGTCGACAATGCATTCATATTCTCGTCGACATAAATAACCCTTTTTTGGGTTCCATCAACGGCACAGAGTGGGAGAGATCCTTCTCAACCTCTGTACCTCGCAGTTCGTCGACAGCCACCACTCCAGGTGTCCCTACATCGACGACGCAACCTCATACTGCCTCTTAGCCGATGGGAGCTCATGCACTCTCGTCGACGGCACTATCCTGCGCATTAAGGCAGTTCAAAGTGAGCCTTTATATGGGTTCAACTGGGGTTCTGACGTTGGGGGCTCCTCTCCCGTCGCTGGCTCCTTCAAATATACATTATAATTCTTGCCCTGCGGGTCCGTGGTTGAGGGCCTGCATTCTTTAGGAGAAACCAGTGCCTTATGCTGTGCTCACTGCCCCTCCACCCTCTTAGGTGGATACTCACAGGGGTTAGGCGGACAGAGATCAGGACCCTGGTCTTTACCATCCAGGGGCAAGACCTGCTCAAGCTACACGTCCAATCCCCCCGCCAAAAAAAACTACCCACACCCACCCCCTTCTCTGAAGGAACTGGACATTACTACTGTAGTACGGCACGTCTTGCATGCCAAGCAGCACTCCCAGCCCTCTAATCCAGGAGAGCAGGGTGACCCTCCACGATCTCCTGCTCCTCCGCCTAAGATGTTTCATGGTGACAGGGATACTTTACCACTCTAGTCACCCCTCTATATATGGAAGACTATTTATTGGATGAACAAGACCCGGTTGATTTCACCAGTGGATTGAAGATGAGTGCCAAAAGCTGTATTTCCCTCCTCAATCTCCTTTTTCGGAAATCTCTTCCTTGAATGAGGACCTGCCTAAATTCTGCAACCTCTCCTCCTGATGACCCTTCTTTTCATAAAAAGATGGTTCAAATCCAATAAGTCATGGGATTCTCTACTGTAGAACATGACAAGCAACGTAAGGATATGTCAGAATATCTTAAACTACCCGAGGAGCCTGTTTTAGTAATTCCCCCTGTAATCCAAGCTATCAAATACTATGCTTGCCACCTGACACCAGCCTTCAGCTACCACAGCTATTCACCACAAGGCGGATCACATTTATCAAACTCCTCTGTATCATCCTTTCCTTTCCGCTACTCCTGAGGCAGACTCTGTTGGGATTACTGCCATTCATGATCGTACTTAACGACTTGAACATATGAGCTCCTTACCTCCTGATAAGGAATCTTGAAGGCCTGACTATCTGGGTAAAAAGGTATTTTCTCCAGTACCATGACTCTTAGAATTCTAAATTACATGGGTCATATGATTAAATACCAGCGTACCCTTGAGTCCTTTGCCATTGATACTATCAGTAAACTCCCTCCTTCACAGAAAAGGGACCAATTAGTGGCTGCAGTATCAACTAACAATTCTATTTCCCAACACCTACTCAGGTCAGGATATGATGCTGTAGATATCCCAGCCCGACTGTCAGCCTCTGGCATTTTTTTGTGTCCCCATGCCTGGCTTCGCGTTTCAGGTTTTACACCTGAAATGCAACAGAAAGTAGCTTACACTCCTCCTCAATGGGTTCAAACTATTCGGGCCAGGTACTCAAACCTTACTAGGCAATCTACAGGCATCAGGCAGAACCCCTACGTACGGTTCATGGCATGTACCATACTCCGCATACAACCTAGCGTACTCAATCCCCTTTCTATTCCAAAAGTGGAAAATATAGAGGTGGTTTCAGAGGTCGTCCTCAATCTACCAGAGTCAACACCTCTTCCTCCTGGGGGCTCCCGCTCCCATCATCTGGGTAGAGCTGGACAGCCCTGTGCCCAGTGACTTAAGGGCTTTGCCCATGCATCCTCGACCAAGCCTCTGAGACAGTGGACGGTTGTTTTGCCCTCCATTTGGAGGCCTGGCAAATGATCACTTCAGACAAACTGGTAATCCAGATTATAAAGAGGGGTCATACCCTGGAATTTTATTTCCACCCCAAAAAAAAAAATCCTCCTCGATGTATTCATTACCCACCAGATCATGTACTCCTCCTTCAGGAGGACTTGAGAGCTCTACTGACCAAACAAGCTGTTTACCCAGTACCTCCGTCGGAACATCAAAAGGGATTCTACTCCCACTTCTTTCTGGTACCCAAACGAACTGGAGATCTCAGATCGCTACTGGACCTCAGACAATTGAACCTCTTCATCCAGTACAAACGGTTTTGCATGAGAACTTTAAACTCCATCCTGCCAATACTGAAACAGGGAGATTGGCTTTGCCCCCTAGATATGGAGGATGCCTATCTGCATATTCCCATCCTCCCTGCCCACCACAGGTTTCTTCATTTCCACCTGCTAGGCCAACACTACCAGTTTTGAGCACTCCCATTCAGCCTCTCTTCGGCTCCAAGAGTGTTCACCAAACGCCTAGCAGTAGTTGCTACAGCTTTATGAAGAAAAGGGCACTTTATCCTCCCTAGACAACTGGCTAATCAAAGCAAACTCCAAAACAACTCTGCTTTCCTCCCTAGACGTTACCCTGCAACCATCTCACACTCTAGGGATCACAGTCAATTGGCCACAGCTCAACCCTGCTTAGACTCAACCTCTCCAATACATTGGAGCTGTCCTACATACAGTTTCAGCCAGAGCTTACCTTCCAGCCGCCTGGCTGAACAAACGTTTGTCTCTGGCATCACATATACAAACCCAGAAAATAGTCACAGCCACACAAATGCTGTGTCTTCTGGGTCTCATGGCCACCACCATCCCTATGGTGGCATTTGCTCGTCTTCATACGAGACCTATCCAGTAGGCCCTCCAGAACCAGTGGTCTCAAAGAACAGGAACATTTTGAAGACATAATCAGTCAGTCTCTCCCTCGCTGAAGTCCGCTGTGACTTGAACAATCGGAACCAATTTATGTCAAGGAGTGTCTCTTCATTCCCCCATGAAAACGTTAACCACAGATACTTCCCTGAAAGGATGGGGCGACACCTGGGTCCTTATCGGACACAGGGCAAGTGGACCACTTCTCTCCCTCTGCCTCACATTAATCTCCTAGAGCTGAGGGCAGTCCACTTAGCCCTTTAGGCTTTCCTACCTCATTTGACTCTAGGACCGTTGCTGATCCAATCAGTCAGCACTGCAGTGGTGTTCTACCTCAACAAGCAAGGAGGTACTCCAGAAAATCTTCATCCTCTTGACTCAAAATCAAGGAACCCTGTTACATCCCAACCTGAAGGCTCTACACCATAACGCTTGGCCCCTAAGGACACTTTCATAGTCACACTACAAGTGTCCTCCTGTTGCCAGTATTCTCTTGGCCTCTCTTAAGCCAGCAACCAGAGAAACACAATTCCAAAGAGAAATGCCTTCCCATATGGGCTGCTTCTTGATCATTGGGTTCCTATTCTCGCTCACTGACGAAAGTCCTAGACTACCTGGCCTTGTTATCTGAGACAGGTTTGAGCTATTTCTCCATCAGAGTCCATTTGGCCTCTATTTCAGCCTTCCGTGAACCTCTAGATGGCAGATTACTGTACCAACATCATCTAGCCAAAATGATTTGAAAGGAATGCTACACATCAAACCACCTATTAGAAGACCCACTCCTCTGTGGTATCTCAGTTTTTTAATAGAGAAATTAACTCTTGAGCCTTTTGAACCAGCGGCCACTTGTGACCTCTGTTTTCTTTCATGGAAAACCTTATTTCTAGTGGCTGTCACCTCAGCACAACGTATTTCCGAGCCTCATGCCCTCATGTGTAGGGAACCATACTTAATTTTTGACAAGGACAGGGTAGCTCTTCGTACTCTCCCTTCCTTCGTTCCTTCCTTCCTTCGGTTGTGTCTGAACACACTCTAAATCAGTCCCTGGAGTTACCAGTATACTATCCTGAATACTCCAACCAAGGTGAACATCTATTACTTACCTTAGATGGCCATCATATACTGCGTTACTCTACCAATCGAACAAAATCGATCAGAAAGACTTCACAACTGTTTGTCACCTTTGCATCTGGCCAAGAAGGTTTCCCAGTTACTGAAAGAACCACTTTCATTTCATTTATTCTTTGGTAACCAGGTAAAGGCAGTGGACAGAAAGTCCTTTTTCAGGCCCGTTCCGGACAAAAAACAAGCAAAATACACAACGTATACATACAATCATACAAACATTTACAAAAATAATTCATACATTACAATTACAAGCAGATTGTAATAACAAATATTGCTTCAATCTGACTTTAAAAGTTGAAAGAGAGTGGGCAAGTCTAACTGAAATTGGAAGTGTATTCCAAAAGCAGGCGCTGCTATTGAAAAGGCCCTAGAAGTGGCCTTCAAGCAAAACTTGGGAACATAGTATAGAGGACCATCTGCAGCCCCTAGGCAAGAAAGTACTTCTCTCCTACACACTATCTTAGGGGGAATTTGGGAGCAAAGTGAGAAGATTTATACATCAGACATGCTAAAGAATAATTCACTCGACTACTGGGGGGAGAACCATCCCAAGCTAGAATAGAGACTACAGTGATGAGTACGCCTTGGAACACCCAAGACAAATCTGCATATGTTATAAACTGATAACACATGCAGTTCTTTTACCCCACAGTTATTTATTTTATTTTTTATTTATTATGCTTTTTGCCCCACCACCTCAGCCTGGTCACGGACCCCTGTCTCCACCTCCACATTAGACCACTACCCCTCGGATACCCCCTGGCTTGCCACCCAGGGTGGGGTGCGACGTTGCCCCGGTACAGCGCCGCAAACCGGGACTAGGTCTGAGGGTCGGTCCTAGAGGTTGATGAAGGCCAGGGCTGGCTTCATCTAGGTAGTCCATGGGAGAATTTTGTAGGCTGTACGTGGGGGGACGCAATGACACATCCAGCATCCATCCCGCCCCTCCGAGTTACTTCTGAATGCCGGTTGCTGCGTTACCTCTGGCCTCTGCCAGGGGTTCGTCAAGCATCGGGCATTTGTCCAGCCCTCCCCCGGCGAAGGAGAGCAGTCCCTGGGACGCTTGATCCTTCTCCCCCCGGCCGGCCCTCTGACGACTCAGGTCCATTCCCGAACCCAGGTCACCAGCATCGCAAGCAGAATTCCAACTGTTGTGCCAATGGGCCAGCCCTTACCCCACAGTTATAATAAATACTTGATATATAATCATAGTGAGGAAGAAGAGATCCAGTAACTATGGCTAACCTTGTATTCTAAGAAAAATAAGACTTAAATTTATATAACACACCCATTTTTGATGTACTTTTTTCACCATTGCAGAAACTCTAGAAGAGAAAGATAAGCTGGGATCCAAGAGTATACCAAGGTACTTAAACTGTGATACCTGTTCCAAATAGCCTCCTTGAGGATCAGATATCACAAGTTGTGGGGAGTCCGTCAACACTGGTTGAGTTCCAAATGGCATGACTTTAGTTTTGGAGGAGTTTAATACTATAACATTTTTTGTTAGCCAACCATAAACCTTAACAAAATCACTTTCCATAGAATAACAGTTCAGAAACTGAATCTGACTGGGGCATAAATAATCAAATCTGCATAAAGCAGAGATTTCCCAGACTCACAAACCCTAGGTAGTTGGTTAACAAAAATGGAAAAAAGCAGGGGCCCCAGAATGGACTCTTGAGGCACACCACAACTAATGGGTAACACTTCCGAAGCAGTAGAACCAACTTGTACAAATTGACTACGGTTACTTAAATAATCGTAGAACCAAGAAGCAGCAGCAGCAGAGAAACAAAGATCATACAATTTGATGCGCACTAAATCATGATCAAAAGCCTTGGTTAGGTCCACGAACGCCACCCCCACCCTCCCGGTCATCTTACCACTATCAAACCCATGCAGGTCGGTGTCCGTGAACCCAACCATGGCTGTCCCCATCCTGTGATATCTCCGAAAACCATGCTGCTAGTCAGACATCAAGTCATACGCCGACAGATGATCATCAATCTGCACAGCCACCTCTTTCTCCAATAACTTGCTAAGCGGGTTCAATATAGAAATAGGCCTATAATCATCCAAAGAGGTGGCATCACTTTTTTTTGGAACAGGAATAACCCTTGAATTCTTCCAAACAGATGGAAAAATGCCTGAAATCAGTGACATGTTAAATATGTAACAAATGGGATTAGTAATAAAGGGAATTGCAAGCTTAATAAATCGCCCGTCCAACCCTCCCCCACAGTCACTCCTTTTATCAGGTAATGTTTGCAAACGTTTAGCCACCTCACAAGGTGTTACTGCCCTAAACAGAAACATAGGACCATTTGCTGCAGGGTCAACCAAAGTGGGGGGGTGTCAATATAATCAGATGATAAAAAAGAAGACCCAAACTGGTTGGCACATTGTATTACAGTTTGTTATAATAAATACAACAAACCCTTACCAGGACCTGTCCAACCCCATTCCATTGGAGCTATGGCCACTACTGCAGCTTGCTTTAAAGGAGCCTCCATTTCAGATATCTGCAATGCAGCTACCTGGTCCACAATCCATACATTTACAAAGCACTACAATTTGGATAATGCTTCAAGCCGTAGGATGGCCTTTGGCCTAGCAGTCCTATAGGGCTTTTTGTCATAATGTCCATGTATCTCGGGTATACTGCTTGGGAATTCTTCCCAGGTGTATTATCTAATGCAAGAGACCACTCCGTGGAAGATAGTACAGTTACATAAGAACTTACCATAACAGTAGATCTTTGAGGAGTGTCTCTTGCAGTAGGTCCGATCCCACCCTCCATCCCCCTCCTTCTCTAGGGGAACAAATTCTGGTCCAGTGACTTTTGGGTTGGGATACCTTTGGTACCTCGGGTTCTCCTCTGTCTTCGCTTAGCGAGCTGAATCCGGTTGGGAAACTGAGGATACCAGGGACCGACCACACTTATATAGGAAACAGGAAGCTGATGTCATGTGTGGGCGGCCCCTGGTAAAAGACTGCTAGAAGAGCTGCCGTGCACCACAGAGACCTCTGGTGACAGCTCAAGTGTATAACCTACTGCAAGAGACACTCGTCAAAGATCTACTGTTACGGTAAGTTCTTATGTAACTGTACTTTCTAGGACTGATATACAGTTCACATTCATACAGCCCACTTGATCTCCCATGGCACACGGTGTCCTGCTTACAGTGTGCAAATTACTGATGTCATGGAACGGAGTCAGGGGATATAAAACTGAGGTGTGACAGGAGTTTAGCTTTGAAGACTTCTGAAAAATTGCCTGTCTCCAGGAAACTGTCATAGTTGGGACGTGAACTGTATACCACTCATAGAATTACGATTACAGGCGAGTAACCTGTATTTTTTTCTCTCTTGCTTATCCCTGCCTTGAAGCCCTAATCATATGTTTCTAAAATCACAAGCTGTTGCCATGGAAATGATGCTGATGTCACAGGCACAGGATTGATTTGGGGGCAGAGAGCTTGGTTTTCTGCAAATGTCTTTAGTAATAAGGAATGAATTTCTTGAAATTCCAGTTTCTTTTGAATGTTTTGAGATTTGAGTCTTACCAGTAGCAAAACTGTCGTTTTTTTTTGGCAAGTAACTTGCAGATCATTTTGAAAGTTTATATGAAGGGGAACAGCATTGAACCTTTCACGTTCAAATGCAGAAATATAGCTGGCCAGGTGGCGCAGAGGGCAGAGGTGCTCTAGCGCCTTACCTCTCACCAGACCGGCAACTCCAGTTCGCGAACGAGCTCAGGTCGAGGGAAGGGGAGCTGGGAGAGAATTTAGGTGCTACCTGGCAGCTCTTTCCTCTCCTGGACTGGGGTAGTATGTTGTCCCAGCTCTTGGTTGCCTCCAGGTGGAGGCCTGGTGGTAACGATGATGCTTGGAAGGCATCTTGAGGCCGAGGTGGGGAGTGGTGGAAGGAACTGTCGTTCTGGGGTGCATGCCTGCATCCACTTGCATGCATCCTCTGTGCCATCGTGGGTCCAGGACAGAGGAGAAAATGGGAAAAATATCTGCCTGTGCTCCATGACACCCTTCCTGCCACCCCCCTGATCCACACTGCCGCCTGGCTGGAACACAGCAACTGGATGTGGGCCTGTGTGTGTGTTGGGGGGGAGGGGGTACTGCCAGCCCCCACCTGACCCTGCTACAGGGAGTAATCCGTGGGAGTCTGAAGGACCTGGCTGGGTTGAGGCAGGTTGCCAAGCAGGTGGTCACAGGGATGGGACCGGTGAGCCACAGCTGGGTGGACCATGGATAAAAAAAAGTTTGAAAAAAATAGATACATACAGAGAAATATAAATATGTTCTAGCTGATGAGGCAAGAGGAGTAAGAGCAAAAATTGCTCTAGGCAGCCATATCTAAACATATAAGCACTGTAGAATGACGGTATAAATTGCATAGATATGGCAAGTTCTGTAACACAATTGCTGTGTTTGAAATTTCCCATCATCTCTACACCACTACATTATTAGCTGTCCTTTTTACTTACTCATATAATCACCCCGCCTCAAAATCATAGTTATCTTCCCTTTGCTGTAGATTGCCTTAACTATACTGTTCTCATGTATCTTTTCTCTCCACATATTCTAAAATTGTCCTGTCGCTCAAAAAATCGAATTTAGCACACTGTTGCCTTTAAACTTCTCTGTCAGTTTTTTTTTTTAATCTTCTGTCATCCTTTGCAGAACTGAGTTCAGAACAAGAAAGAGAGTAAAGAGCCAGACACACATTCAAGTGAACTTTAACACTACATAATATTTAGACACAGTTCAGCTTTTATTTCCCATTAGTTCTATATTTCTCCTCTGCATCATTTATTACTGAGGTCATTTGTATGCAAACAAGATCTCTGCTCCTGAAGAGTTCATCTATTCCTGCTGCTTTCTCCTTACCTGAAGTTATAGAGCACTGCTTGTGACCTCAGTTACTCCCATGGCTACAGATTGTGATGTCACAACAGAGGATTTTGACTTGGAGTAGGGAGTAAGCTATAGAGGCAGATGAACTCAAACGCTTAAGGAACAATGATCATATATTTATACACATTTCCTTAGTAATAAATTATGGGGAGGCGAAATACATAAAATATAAATGGAATGCACGCAGAATTGTACCCAATTATGTTTTTTAAAGTTTTCTTTGAGGTGCCGGTAGCTCTTTAACTAGTGATTTAAAAATATAGAAAATGTTCTCAAACACCTCGCGCTGTGCCAGCTACCCGGGTTCGGGAGCGAGCTTGGGTCGGCGGTGGTCGGCAGGGGGAGGGAGGATTGAACATCCCAACGGATGCTCCCCTTCCTCTGGGGTGGGATACCAGGGGTACAGTACGCACCTGATGTCCTGAGAAAGCCGGTGGGAACATGGGCTGTCGAGGGGTTGGCAGCTCCGTCTGAGTTGGGGAGGGGGGACGTCTGTAGGCACTTGGGAGGGAAGTGCGTCGGCACATCTCCTCTCTAGACGCTTGCCATCCTTGCGCCGGCGTCTCATGGGGGACAGGGGAAACCACAGGGAAACAATGGAAAAAAATGGAAAAATACCCCTCGGCGGTCCTAGATGATGACCGCTCCGGGCCATCCAAGACCACCAACTCCGGACAGACCCCGCTGTGCAGGAGGAAGTAAGGTGAGGCATTCTAGGGGCAGATCCCGAGTGGGTGACAGAGATGGTGATGGGCCTGAAGGAGTGGGCACCGAGGGTAGGCAGGAGGAGATAAACAGAAATTGTAAAAAAAAAAAAAAAAAACTGTTCTCAAAGCCAAACGTAGTCGTTCTTTAAGGACAAGCATATATGTTGCTGCATGAGGATACTGTTTAATCGGGGATGAGGGCTGGGAGTGAAGTTGTCTTTTGGAAATTGAAGCTGTTCATTCTGTTCTTGTGACACACTGATTATCTTGGTGCTGTTACCTTGCAAAGTGACAACAAACTTGGGTTGGCTGGGGGAAGGGGGCTGGGAGAGGGACCAGTGGCTGTCAGGCAGCTCTCTTCTCCCAGATTGGGGCAGTAAGCCTTTCAGGCTCTTGTCTGCCACTAGATGGAGCTAACTCCTGGGCAGTCCATGGGAGATCTCTGTCTCTGTGGTTCATTGGATGTAGGCATCTGATAGGAGGAGGCAGGGCAGAGCCGAAGAGCTCGCCTGTGGCCAAGTCTGGAGAAACTTTATGGAGAGAACAAAATCAGACACAACCTTACTCCTAAAGCTGGTATAGCCATTGCCCGTGGCACTCTGCTCCCCAGATTCACCTATGGGATCGCTGTTTGTTTTCCAGCCTCCAAAACTGTCCCACAAAAATGGGACATGGCCTGTAATATCTGCAGGTTTGTCTTGGTCACAAACGCACACATCACTGCAACCTTTATTCCAAACTAGGCTGGCTTCCTCCACTAGCCTTGTGCAGATTTACTATGTGTGGCGTAATACATCATGTGGTGATTAAGTGGACCCCCTTGTCCCTTTCAGCACTTCTTACGCCTGACGGCTGATCCTATCCTGTAAGGTCTGATGTCCCTGGCTCCTTAACTGTACCCAGACTACTCTGCCCCTAAACTTTGGAATTCCGTCCCAGCTTTGGTTTGTCAGTGTACCTCTAGCCAAGCCTTCAGGAGTGAGTACTGCACGCTTCCTCTCAGGGCATTTGTATGTACTTGTGCTTAGGTGCTAGGAATAGAAGACTAAGTTGTCTGGGCTATTGTGCTTGTGTGTTACGCTGACTGCCAATACCAACCAATGTAACCTGTCTCAGTACTTGGTATTTGTGTCCATGTACATTGCCCTGTATCTTGCACCATGCCCTCCACATATTGCATCTTGTGGGTTGTTGCCCTTGATCTATATCTCTGTATAATTGCTTGGCAAGTGTTCAGACCCTTATATTGTTCTATACTGTTGTGATGACCTCCTATGTTGTGTTCTCCCAGGTTGTGACCTGAAATTAGGCAAATGCTTTGTCCAGTGCAGCTACCTGGTAAATAAAGACTAAATAAAGAAATGAGTGCACTATGGAGTACTATTTGGATTTTTGAACTGATGATGACAAATAGTGTTCCATTTCTCTTCAGTGGTGGTCTTTTTTTTTTTTTTTTTTTTTTTTACTTCTAGAGCCGTAAGCATATTGACTGCATGGCCAGTAAACATTGTGGTGATTTTGAACTTTTGATTGCAGTATGGAGAGCATGGTCTGATCGTACCTTGACTGCTTCTTCCCCTGATGTTCTGCTGCAACTGTGTTAGGCCTCAATCTCTGAAAGCTAACTTAAGTCCCTTTCATGTTTAGGCCATCATGGCTCAGCTTCCTCAGGAGCAGAAGGCGAAGATTGCTGAGCAAGTTGCCAGCTTTGAGCAAGAGAAGATCAAACTGGATGCCGAGGTATCGAAATGGGATGACAGTGGAAATGACATCATCGTTCTGGCTAAACAGATGTGTATGATCATGATGGAAATGACAGATTTTACAAGGTGGGTTCTACATTGCTCTGTAAGAGTCCTTCATTATACTATGTTGGCATTCGAGGCCTAAGTTTAATTATGCCAGAATGGTGTTTGGGCCCTACCTTTCATCATACCATGTTGATGTTTCATCCTCCAAAGCTTCATAGCATGTTAGTGAACTGAGCTTGTGCTTTATCTTAACCCTTTGGAAGCCTAACAACAGATAAATCCGTTGTTTTTCCTAGTACAGAGATACCTGTTCAGGCTCCAAAGGGCTAAAATGCTGGCATTTGGGTCATGCACTTCTTCATACCATGTTGGTGTTTGGGCCCTACATTTAATCATACCATGATGCCATGTTGGTGTTTAGGCCTTACACCTCATGCCATGCTGGTGTTTTGAGTATAAGTTTTTTATACTATCTTAGTATTTGAGCCCTAGACTTCTTGATACCATATAGGCAGTAGGCATGGAGGCAGTATAGCGCAGTGGTCTAAGGCTCTGAGCTGCAAATCTGGTGACATCCAGCAGACCAGACCTGGGTTTGAATCTCACAGCTTCCACTTGCATACTGTGTGACCCTGAGCAAGTCACTTAACCTCCTTGGGCTCCCAGGTCGCTCCTGTAAAAAAGCTTTCAGCTTAGTGTGCTATACCTGGTTAAACAACTAAATAAATAAATTAAAAAAAAAAAAATAGGTGTTTGGGCCCTACACTCCTTCATACCATATGGTGTTTGGGCCCTACACTCCTTCATACCATCTGGTGTTTGGGCCCTACACTTAATCATACCATATGGTGTTTGGGCCCTACACTTAATCATACCATATGGTGTTTGGGCCCTACATTTAATCATACCATATGGTGTTTGGGCCCTACACTTCTTCATACCATACTGGTGCTGGGCCCCACACTTCGTCATACCATGGTTAAGTGACTTGCTTAGTCACGCAGTGTGCAAGTGTAGGTTATGGGAATCGAGCCCTGGTCTGCTGGATGTACCAGGCTCATTCACAGCTCATTACTCTAATCTCTAGGCTATACTGCCAGCCCAAATGGGGTTTATTTATTTATTTATGTATGTGTTTGTTTCTCGGATTACAAACACCTTTGAACCAGTGGTTCTTTTACAGAGGTCCCGTGTCATGGGAGAGGATAGTCAAGACACAAAGGGACAAAGAAACATAATGCTTAGTGGGAAGATAACATTACATGTAGGGTATCATGTAAGGTACAAATTGTAAGATTCAAAGCATTTATAGTGTAGTCAGTATACTGACTTTAATAGTAATTAAGTTGAGAGAAAGATCTTGAGAGAAGGCAACAGAACAGGTGCCAGGGTAGGAAGGGGAGGGTTAGGAGCCCCATTGTGGCAGCTCGGCAAAAGCCAAGGTTAGAAAGAGAGGAGATGGTGGAGGGTAAAGAAGTAAGGGGGTAGGTGGTAGCTTATGTTTAATGCCTCCAGCTGCCCCTCGTACGGCAGCCACTGAAGCCCTTGTACCATTTTGGTTGCCCTTCTCTGAATGGACCCTATCCCTGTCCTCCTTAAGATATGGTCTCCAAAACTGTATGCAATATTCCAAATGGGGTCTCACCGTAGATCTGTAAAGTGGAAGTATCATCTCCCTGTGCCTACTGTCAAATCCTCTTTCTATGCATCCCAGCATTTTGTTGGCCCTGCTATATGCTGCATTGCATTGGCTGGTTTATTTAAGGGTGTCGCTAATAACTCCTAGATCCCTTTCCTCTGAGTCCCTGAGTTTGACCTCCGTTTAGCCAGTAGGTTGTTCTAGGGTTATTCCTGCCAATATGCATCACTTTACATTTCTTGGTATTAAATTTCAGCTGCTAGATACTAGACCGTTGTTCTAACCTTTTCAAATCATTTTATACGATTCTCACTGCTTCTTCACTGGCCACCCTTCTCCCTAGTTTAGTGTCATCTGTGAACCAGTGCAGTCTTGCCCTGGATACGTACCCCTATGTCACTGATGAACACATTAAACAGGATTGAGCCTAAGACTGAGCCCTGCGGGATGCCATTCGTCACTTCTCCCTCCTGTGACATCTCCCCATTAACCACCACCCTTTGCCTCCTGCCATCCAACCAGTTTCCCACCCACTTAACAATGCAGCCTGCTTTGCCCAGATCCTCTAGCTTCTTCAGCTAGCATTTGTGTGGTACTGAATCAAAGGCTTTGCTGAAGTCAAAATAGAGGAGGTCCACTGGCCAACCACTATCCACTTCCTAGATACCCAATCAAAGTAATTAGGTTTGTCTGGCACAGTCTGCCTGTAATGAAACCATGTTTTGTCTACTAGGTCTTGTTTAATCAGGGCCTCCATTTGCCTTCCTAGCACTGATATGAGGCTGACCGGCCTGTAGTTACTGGCCTCTTCCCTGCTACCACCCTTATGCAGAGGCACCACGTTGGCTCTTTTCCAGTCATTAGGTACAACTTCTGTCTGGAGAGGACAGTTAAACAGGTGCGCTAAGGGGTCTGCTAACTCGCGAACTCTCTTACATATCCTCTAATATATTCCACTCAGACCAGGAGTTTTGTCGATCTTTAAACACTCAAGCACCTCTCTGATCCTGCCTGCGGTAATACTTGGTGTTTCCATTTTTGGCACTCCCCTGCCGTGTGCTGTAGTGCTGCAGTCAGGCATTGGGCCACTGTGTTCTTTGGTGAACACTGAACAGAAGTATTAGCATCCTTTTTCTGTGAACGAGTATCGGATGCTACCCACATCTATGTGTTTGGATTGTGTGCACCATTCATCGTATGTTGAGCCCTTGTGAATACGTTCTTTTGTAAATACATTGTACATACTGTAACTGTGGTACCATATCCTTGCATCTGTATCACTTACCCTGTTTTTGTCTTATATGACCTTACTATGTAACGCTCAGTACTTTGTTGATTTGTTATTCCTTCATGTTAATTTGTACAAGGGACTTCCTTACAAATGAGCTTGCTCAAAACATACTATTCCTTCACAGTAAACTTGAACTAAACTAATTTGTTCAGAACAGTGGCCTTCTGCATGTCCTTTTCCACTATCCTATTCCCAGCCCTGATTTTAACTACCCCTCCACCCTTCTTTCTCTTTCCTTGCAAATATCTGAAAAACTGTTTGTTCCCTTCTCTAGACACCTTTAGCTATCTGAAGTTCCGCAATTGCCTTTGCTTGTCACACTGTCGACTTAGCCTCCTTATTCTTTAGTATGTATTCCTCCCATAGATCGTCACCTGACTTACTTTTGAAGCTGCAGGATGCTTCCCTCTTGACCCTAACAGCTGTCCCAACTTGACTCATGAACCAAATGGGGCGTTTGTGTCTCTTCTTCATACCATGTTGATATTTGGGCCCTACTCTTCATACTGTGACATGTTGAGCCCTCCAGACCTTTTTGGGGAGAGCCCTTTTCACCAGGTCAGAAAGCAAAAGTGCCTCTGGCACAGGTTGTGGTATCGGGAGAGATTGCAATCCTCCCGCTCCCTCGACTCCCCCCTGGCTGCTTGATGTTTGAGTGTGTGACTTCTTCCTAGCTGCGTTGAGGGCCTGGTCAGGAGCTCCTCTAGACACCCTTCAAGCTTGTAGACCTAGACACCAGTCAAACCAGCAGTTAAAAATCTTTCTCGAGCCTGCCAACTAGCTGTTGGGGGAGCTCAACAAGGAGACAGTCTTCAAGACCCCAGTGCTCCCAGTCCTCACTCAGGAGGACGTGACTCAGTTGATGTCCCTGACCGGGTCACTCTAGGATCAGCCTCAGCCGGTGATCATGCCTTCAAAGGCAGTACTGCTGAACATAGCTCGGCACGAGGTTTACCGTGACCCTCCAGAGGCCTATCCTCTGTTGGCCCCCAGGTCAATAGTCAGGATTGAGATGCTACTCACGCTCTTGAGCTCGCTCAATTAGGAGGCACTGTCGTTGACACTCTTCGACCTTCTCGTGCTTGGGTGAGGAGAGGCACTGCCGCAAGATGTGACTGCATGATGAGGAGCTCCTCTGGCACCAGTGGACCATCACAGGGCAGGGTAGGGCTCTACTCTTTGAATCTTCGGTCAACCAGCAACCACCAGTCATACCTACAGCAGTGCATCCATGGCAGATGTCCCCTGCGTCTGCTTCTTCACCCCTGCAGGTGGAGTCTCCACCACCGCAGCCCTTGGTGGGAGCTCCCATATAGAACTTCTGGGCTGCTGCCAGCTTGCCTAGCCAGCTGTTGGAGATCACCTGATCTGACACTCGGGTGGTTCACAGCGGCAAATGGTTCAGGGCCATTTTCAAGGAGAACTCAGAAACCTTTTGAGGGGAGCTGACCCGGTGGCGCAGAGGGCTGAGGCACTGGATGCCTTGCCTCGTGCCACGCTGGTGACCCGTTTTTGGGAACAGACTCGGGGAGCATGATTGAACAGGTGAAAGACAGCTTTTCTCTCCCGGGGTGGTTGCCACTGCTGCCCCCCATGGTCGCGCTGCCACCGGGTGGAGGTCCAGTGGTTAGCATAGGCAGAAGGGGAGATGCGTAGTGGGAGGGCATTTTGAGACATTGCATGCGCGTGCTTTTACATGCGCAGGTGGGGCTGAGGGATGGGTTATGGGGAGAAAACAGGAAAAATGCTACCAAATATAAATATATATTTGGAGGGGGGGAAAGCTCTTTGAGGGGGGTCATCCATGCTCTCATAGAGGATCCACACTTTTGACCGAGGCTCAGTCGAGGAAGTGTCCATCAATCACGGCCCAATGTCATTTGGGGCTTTACTGTGCTTTACGTTGGACTTAATCTGTGTGCCCTTGGAGCCAGTGCAGAAGAGGGCTAAATACCCCATTCACTGACATCCTGGACAGGGACGAATCTGTAGGGGTTTCCTTTCCTGTGGCTGAGGCTATCTTGGGACCAGCCCTGGAGCTTTGGCAGCATCCTGCCCGGCACCCTCCACCTGTGTGGTCCGCAAGTATGCAATCCCTGCGTGGTCCCTTTCGGAGATCTTGGACCACCCTTTAGCCGAAAGGGCTGGTCTCGGACTCTGCCTTCCAGAAGTTCAGTGGCTATGGGGATGGGGATGTGGAAAAACTCCCAGATAAACAGTCTAAAAAGCTTGACCACGCGGCAAAAAAGGTCTGTGCCATGAGTTCTCCGTCAGGTGAGCTATGCTGTCATTTTGACCAACTTTGGTCACTCCCTGTTGGGAGTATTGGATGATATCCTCCCTTACCTTCCTGCCGTGACAAGGTTGAATAAGGCCCTGCCCCATTTGTTATGCAGAAAGTGTTTTAATTGTGAGGATCTGTTCTGTCCTCTTCTTTTCTGTCTCTTGTCTCGTTGTGCAACCAAATTTTCTTGAAACCTAGGAATTGATCACTTCTATGGTCTCACAGTTCTCCACCTCTCACTATCTCTCTGCCTTCACTTGCTATTTGTCTTTTCTCACACCCCCCTTTGCATATCTGCGGGTATAAAAATATATGTGAATCTTTATGTGGAAATTTCACTGATACTGGGATCCCTTTGTTTAAATCTGTATATAGTTATACTGTTGAAATTATTGCAGAGCTATTTGGAACTCGAGGGTTAACCTGAGATGCAGTTTTTAAGCCCTTTGCAGAGCTGTGAGCAAGAAATCAGTTCTGGGACACCATGTACTGTTTTGTTGCACCTGCAAGGAATGAAACTTACAAGAACATTCTGTGAGAAGCAGGCTCTCAATGCATTCCCAGACAAAGACTTATAAAAAGAGCATCCCTGCTTTTGCTAGAGAAACAAGGAGAGTGAGAGACCGAAACTTGGAATTGAGATACTCTGAGAAGGACTTAATTTTCTGTTTTTACTGCCTTTTTAAATAGCTACACTGAATAGTTTTTATTTTTATTTTGCTGTTATTGAGAAAAATAAAATGCTATTTGCGAATTTTGAAACTCTTCCTGGTTTTCTGTGCTTCCTGACCTGTGCATCGACGACACTGACCTTCAGCTTGCAATGAAGTCAGTCAAAGACTAGGGTCCAGCACTGGCTAAACAGCTCCAGACAGCTCTGGACACGGGCAACTCTTATGCCAGTGCCATTGTATCAGCTGTCATGAGACCACAGAGCCCACTGGTTCTGGTCACCCTAGGAGTCTCGTCACCACATCAACCTGCTGAAGCTTCATGCAGTGCAGCTGGCTGTCATGGACTCTGATCCTCTGATTAGGGGTCAGGTCTTGCACGTCAAGACTGACAGTGCCATAGCCATCTTCTTTCTGTATCACTCCACGTTGTCAATGAGGAGTTAATACATATGGGTAATGAACACCCCAACTGGGGTATTGACATGGCCCAAAGCTGTCAATCAGTACAGGCAAGTTTTACTTGTATGGCGCCCAATCCCGGAGGCTCTGGGCACCTCACAGAAATGTACAATAAACATACAATACATCAATAGAAAGTTTCATTAATGCAATTTAAAATAACTAAGATGTAAAACAATTTAAGACTAATAAAAGATCATAAACAGGTACCGAGCAACATGTTAAAATTCAGTATTCATTAAAAGCCAGGCCAAAGAGATGTGCCTTCAGCCTTCGCTTAAACACTTCTGCCGAGGGGGCCTCCCAGACCTCAGATGGAAGCGCGTTCCACAGGGACGGCCCAGAAATGCTAAAAGCATGATCTTCAGCAGTCATTAGCCAAACCCTGGGAACATCCAGGAGGCCCCTCGAAGAGGCGTGGAGGGAGCGAGCAGAGGTCACTGGTGTCAGATGCTCTGACAGACAGGGGCCCAGTCTGTTTAGGGCCTTATAAGTGAGAAGCCCCACCTTGAAAAGGACCCTCCACCTGACTGGCAGCCAGTGCAGGGCATGCAGAACAGGGGGTCACATGAGTGGACCTAGAAAGACCAGTCAGTAACTGAGCTGCTGCGTTCTGCACTAGCTGCAATCTGCGGAGGGTCCCTCCTGTAACCCCAAAGTAAAGTGCGTTGCAGTAGTCGAGCCTGGAGTATAGAATCTTGGGTACATGAACATTCCGCGATCGGTGATTTACCGGTCTTTGTTGTGTCACTAGAGGGATAGGACAGCATAGGGAGAGCTTTTTAATAGGTTTGTGCTGCCGGGAAGCGGGTTGGGGCTGCCTGGTGACAGGGGAAGCATCCTCAGATTTAGAAATTGTGCCTGTTAAGCCGCAGCTTTCAAATCGACTAACCTGCCAATCCTTTTCCCATATTCAGTGCCATTTGTGCATGTGGGGTCCACGTACCACTGTTCTTTCTTTAGGGTCTATTTTACAAGGTCTCCAGGCCTTCCTAGCCTGGTGCCTCAGGTGTGAATTTGTTTTTTTTTTGTTTTTTTGAGTGGGAGTACATATAGTCTGCTGGCTGTTGGGAAGCCTTACTAATCTACCTGTCCTTTTTCCTCCCTCTAGTGCTCTTCTAGCGATGGTCCCTCCTTCCCTATCCTTCTGTGTCTGGTATTTCGGTCAGCAGCATGCTACTGGAGTGTTCTTTTCCCCAGCTGAGCAGTGTTCTCTTTGTAAACTGTTGAACTGCCCAGATCTTCCCTAAGTCTTTCTCTGCATTGTCGGGGCTGTCTGTGGGCTTTTTGATTATTACTTTTACTGGTGTCTGGTATCTTGCTGATCTTAGAGGGTATCTCTTGCAGCAGGTCATACTGTTGCGGTGTCCCCCAGAGGGTGCTCTTGCATGGCAGCTTTCTCTAGCAGTGTGACTGGGGGCTACCTACGGTGACGTCAGTGCAGGTATACCTATATCTACGTGGGCAGCCCCAGGATTCCTCCGTTCTTTTCCCGCCATCAGCCAGCTAGTTTCACATTCCGCTCCTTGCTTCAATATCTTGACGCGGTCTTTTGGACAACGAGAGTTATCTTCGTGTGTGTCCATTTTTGCTCAGTGTTGACCTCGGATCCATTGTTTCACAAGTACCATTGTGGTCAAAATATTTATCACTTTGATCAGCATACTCTGTGTGTTGGGTGTCTGGGGGCTGCTCACGACGTCCACTCTTGTGTCTACTCCCAGGACTTTAACAAGGCTACACGTCAATGACTGAAAGAACTACAAGCCTTCATCATGGAGCAGAAGGTAGCTCTTCTAGAGAAGGAGCTCCATTCCCGGTTGACTTCCCCTGTGCCATCGACAAGCTCCCAGGCATCCCGGTCTCATCACCATTCATCAACTAAACACAAACACTAAGACAAGAAGACTTCGAAAGACAAAGATGAGGGCCTGTCTCAGTTGACGGCTTCAATCCCTGGCTGGCCATCGACAGCCCACTCTTCTCCAACGCCCGTTGAAAAAACTCAGATGGTGTTGGCTGCCCTGTCTCAGAGCATGCAGGCTGCTCAACTGGACCGCCGTCATCGATGAGCGCAGTCCCCGTCCTATATTCGCCGGAGCTGATCACAGCCTTGTCGGCCTTGGCTCTTGGGCATATCCTTGCATCAGCAATTCCTCTTACACCGTCGATACCAGCCTTTTCGGCTCGTACACCCCCCAGCATGGGTTTGGGCCTTTCGTCGATGGTCTCGGGTCCACAACTACTGCCTCCATCAACACCTCGCTTGTTGACTCCCGCACCCTCATGCATGGGGTGTGCTACCACCCTCCAGGTCTCCTGTATATCACAGCCAGTCAGTTCACATGGGGCTTCTCCTCTGGTGTTGGGCTCTCTGCCTCACCCACCACACCACCCTATTACTTTCGTACTGTCTCCTTCCGGCATGGGGCTTACAGGAACCAGCCACACTGCTTCCCAGTCTGCGTCGATGGCGCAGTCCGACGTGCCTACTGTTGAGGCATTCCTAGATATGCAGGCTATGCAGCAGGCTCCTCTTTGGCCACCTTCCTAGCCACCTCCTGGGGCACATAAATGGTCCTACCACTCGTCTTCTCTCCCCCCCCCCCTTTTTCCTGCCATGAAAGAGGAGGATGTCCCATATGTTGAAGAAGAGGAGAAAGATAATCAGGCTGAAGATGATCTAGCACCACTGTTGTCTCCTCTGTAAGAGCAGATCCTGGGGTCTACACCCCTTGTTCCTCTCCAGATGTTCTGCTCTTCTAGAAGTCATTGGCCCAGACTGAACAAATTATGGGCTTTACTACCACTGAGCAAGACCAACAAAGATGAAAACTTGCAGACTACTTGGACCTTCCAGAGAACCTGGCCATGGTCGTGCCTCCTCTTCAGGCATATCATGATCCAATCATGGCAAACCGGCGTCTCCATTTTACAGTCCCGCTGGTCTCTAAAAAAAAAAAAAATTCAGACTGCCTATACCAGGCCCCTTCAGATCAGCCTTATTTTGCAGCGGCTCTCCAGGCCGATTCTTGTCATTAATGCTGCCATGATAGGACACAATGTCCAAAACATCTAAGCACCCTTCCTCCAGACAAAGGCAGAAGACTGGACCTCATGGGCAAAAGAGTACATGCCTCATCCACGTTACCAGTGCATATTTTAAATTACATGGGCACATGCTGAAGTATCAAAAAACACTTTGGGCTGCTACCCTGAAAACTGCGGGCAGCCTGCTGCAGAACCCTGATACTGAACAACTTCTGGTTGCCCTTTGGGCTGGCGCCAGCCTCAGTCACCACCTCCTCCGAATTGGGTACAGTGCAGTGGACGTGTCCGCACGTGCCTCCTCTACTGGAGTATCCCTTCGCCGCCATGCATGGCTCCGGGTTTCGGGCTTTTACTCCTGATATCCAGCAATCTGTTTTCAGTGCCCCCTTTCAAGAGAACAAACTGTTTGGGACCAACACTCACGACATCCTCTGTGAACTGCAGACCTCTGGCAGAGCGCTGCATTTGGGCCACACCATGCATCATTCCCAGACTCCACAGGCTCGGCAGCGTCCCTTTCAGTTATACCGTGCCATCAGACAAAGACCGGGCTAGACAACCAGCAAAACGAAAACTGCCACAAAACCTTCCCTGTGTCCCTGCCCAGCTGCCAAGGTCGGAAGAGTCACTGCCACTGTGGCTGCTGACACCCCTTCTGCTCTGACTCCTTTCCCTGCCTCCCATGCCCTCCTCCTCCAGCCTCGGAGGCTGTGGGAGGCTGCTTTTCCCCTCACCTCATGGCTTAGCAACAGGTGTCAACAGACGAGCGGGTCCTACAACTTATACACATGAATCACACCCTGGAGATTTTAACCTCTCCTCTCCTTACCCCACCTTCTATCCACCGGAACATATTCCGGTCTTACTAGAGTAGCTAAATTCTCTAATCCTCAAAAAGGCCATTCAGCCTGTGCCCTAGTCCATCTTGGGCACCGGTTATTAGTCTGACTTCTTCCTAATCCCCAAACACACAGGGAATCTTTGGCCCATACTGAATCAGCATGGCCCCAGCTGGTACATACAGTGCAAGAGATTCCGCATGGTCACTTTCCCCACAGTTCTACCCTTGAGCAGTCAAGGAGATTGGCTTTGCTCCCTGGACATAAGGCGCTTACCTGCATATCAGAATTCACAGGGCCCACCATCAGTGTCTTCAATTCAACTTTACACTATTACCAGTTCAGGGCTTTACCTTTCAGCTTCTCATCCGGCCCCAGGATTTTCACCAAGTGCCTTGCAGTGGTGGCCGTGGCTGTCTGCTGTTGCGGTCTCTACATCTTCCTGTATCTCATTAATTAGGCATGAGTTCCTGTCTCCAAGATCTTACTATTGCTTATTGAAGTGTGTGTTTAGGTGTTTTCTGCAAATGTTAGTGTACCAATCTAGAGTCCGGTTTTTCCTTTTGTAAAAAGGGGATCACGTTTGCCTCTTTTGTATCATCTAATTCTCCTTTTTGTGGACTGTCCGTGTTGTGAATGTTTGACTTTGCTCCAGGACAACTAAATCTGCTTACTAAAGCACATGCCTTGAAAGGAAAAAGTTCAAACCCTACTAGCACCACCAGTAGCCAGTTCTGTCAGCTTTTTTTAACTGTTTTTTCTCCCTTGGTTGAACTTGGGCAGTTAGCTCTGTTTCATCCCACCCCTGCAACAGGCTAACACTTCTCCTGGAATTCGCCTGATCCAGACACCCCCAACCCTCCAGTGGGAGGAGAGAGCTGTCCTTCCCCTACCAAGAGAATTATCCAGTGTGGATAAGGGTCTGGGCAGCGGTGCGGGTGGGCCGAACATCATGGAGTCAGAGTTCTGCCATTTTTCCCCACGTTTTTTTGCCTCCTTCCTCCCCTGGCAGGAAAGATTCCTGTGTCAGCTTCGCACAGCTGGCCCCCTGTGGCAGGAACAAGTTCCATGGCCCAGCTGCAGGGGTTGCTGCAGCTGTCTCGGCCATGGCTTGTCCCCAGCGTGATTTCCCGGGCTCTCTTCCAAACTGGGCCAACAGCCGGGTTCTGTTCTTTTTGACGTTAAAGGAAGATGACAGTATTTTGGACAGGAAAACTGTTTTTGGTTTTAAGATGAATTTTCTAGGAAAAAATATGAAACACTGAATTGTAGCTTGTGTTGATATTGAAATAAATAAACGCATGACTGAATGAATGACCAGCCTCCCATATTAGTTGAAAAGAAGCACAAATGTACCGGAGTGGAGAGTGGAGACCATGTCTCTTTAGCAACCTCAGTAATGGGAGATCATGATCAGACTTTGATATTGCATCAGTTTTAACTGTGGGTTTTATAATTGGTTCAAACATGCTAATCAATATTTTGCAGGGCTTCACCGTTTGTGTGATTGAGCTTAAAGGAAAATTATACCCACATATCTTCTAAATGTTTGTTTCCATGTCAGTAGACAACTCTTTTCATGTAGCTGCTGAGGATGTATGCAAATGCTTTAGTCCATTTTCATAATTATATACTAGGCCCTGTTACTGTCCTGGGAGGCTCCATTTAGCGTGGTTGTTGAAATCTCCTTGTCCCTGAGAGCTGTATTAGCATATGAGAACATGTGTAATCACCCTTTAAACTCCCCAGTATGCCTGTCTGTTAATTAGTCTTAAAATAAACAAACTGCAAGAAGGTGTAAAATACACATTTACCTTCGGTGAGCTTTGCAACGATCCGAGTTATAATGTAGGGTTTTCCCTTTAAACTTCATTCAGTTTGAGCTTCCAGAGAGTTTATGCAAGGTATTTGTTCTTTCAGCATAGAGATACATGGTACAAATGGGTGATCTGACATCATGTTCTCATATACTAATGCAGTTCTCATGGACAATGGATTTCAACAACCTGAAGTGGAGACTCCCAGGGCAGTCGCAGGGGGCTACCATGAGCAGTGAAAACCAACTAAATCACACATATAGCCCTAACAGCTACAGGAAAGGAGCTGTCTGTTGGAAAGGAAACAACATTTAAATGATATGGGGGTGTAGTTTTCTCATTTACCATGTTTACTAACCTAATTATCATTCTGTCATTGCTACCCAACACAAGAGCAACGGACATGGAACATATGATGTACTTTATCCCTGGCCCTACAAAACAGATGTACCCAAGCTAAGTCCTGTAGCAGTGGGAAGGGGAACTTTTTGAGTTTGGAAATCTGTGATAATTGACGGAGGGATCAGCTTGTGACCACTGGCACATATGCATCATCATTTCTTTTTGTGTTTTACAGAGGTAAAGGGCCTCTGAAGAATACATCTGATGTCATCAGTGCAGCCAAGAAGATTGCTGAAGCCGGATCCAGGATGGATAAGCTCGCTCGTACAATTGCAGAGCGTGTAAGTGTCGAGATGGGGCTTGGTTAGTTACCTTTCAATACCACCAAAGAAGAAGTACAAAAAAAATCCCCAATTTCAGTTAGATTAACTTAAGTGTTTACTTGCACTGCTGAATACCTTCCTGCATGTTTACTTCTGAAACAACCCATGGTGGAGAAATAGTGATGATGCGATTCTGTACAATGAAAGCGTGAGCAGAAGTGATTAAGGAGAGGTTTCCTACAGTTGATCTTCAAAGAATCCATCTTCACATTCAGTCACACTGATGGGTCATAGTCTGCGGCACTGGGACCCCACGGGACCAAAGTCTTTTTTGCAGCTTTGGAACGGGACTGACATTGGTGCCAGTTCCGCCTGCGAGGCCAATGTAGTGACGACATGCACGTGAGCCAGCCAGTAACCTCCTACTTCCATTTTTCCCGGTGTCAAGTGTGCACCGTGGAAGCATCTAGAGTCTAACTGTCACATTTATCTCCTCAGTTATCAACACTGAATACCACTTTTTTCTCCCCTGGCACTGTTTTTTCTTCAGTACTGCCCTTTCCTTGGTCAGTTTGGTGCCGTACCATTTTTTTCCTTCTGTTTTTTAGTTATTTATCTGTCAGTATGCCACGTCCCAAGGGGCAAAAGAACGAAGACATTGCCCCCATGCTTATGTGCTCCTGTGGGGGCCATATTGTTGTCAAGGATTAGCATCCAAAGTGTTGGACCTGTTTGAGCTGACCATGATATGGATTGGTGCGATGCCTGCTTCTCAGTGGACCACCACACCCTAGAAGTTCACGCATTGAAGTGGGGTCATCCTCCCCACCACTACTTTAGGAGGCAGGTCTCACAAGAGAGATGCCAAGCTAAAGTCTCTGGGCTGTTCCCCTGAGCTCCTTTCTTGTATTTCTGGTACTGAGGAAGTCCAGGATCCTCCCTGTGCTCACTGATAAGGGAAGCCACCCTGAGCTCAGTTTAGAGCCTGACACTTGACCTGGTGTCACTCCTGGTGTTGCCTCTAGAGCTGGCACTGGGGGTGGCTCTGGGACCCATTCTGGTGCCACCTATGGTGCCGGGTTGTTTCTCTGTGCCAGGACTGGTCCCGTTGCTGTTTGAGCCACCAGGTCTGGTTTTGGTAACACTTGTGGTGCCTGATGCAAGGCTGACTCTGTGGATGCCCCTTATCTGGGCATTAGGCTTGGCTCAGGGACAGTGCTGGTTCTGTGGAGGAGATGAGGTGTAACACTGGGCCTGCGACTGACCCTGTGATTGGTGCTGGAGCCAGCATTGTCCTGGGTTCCAGTGCTAGCCCCATGGCTCATTTCTTCTTGGAGTCAGCTGATACTGTCACTGGTGGGAACTGGGGCTGCCCTGTGGGACCTGTACATCTCTGATCGCCCCATATGGAGGTTCTCCCCAAAGGCACTATCTGGATTGGTCCTATGAGATTGAAAAGTTCCACACAGGCAAATTTGCCTGGCCTTCCTTCCGGGAAAAATCCCTTGAGCACTCCCACAGCCCAGGCAGAGGACCTGGCCTGGTCTCCATGACCCTCCTCCTCCTTCCCCCACCCCTACTTTGACCGGTATTGTGGGTCCTTTGGGGACATGACCTGGCATCGGTACAACAGAATGGCAGGTGTCTTTTATCAGTGCCATTTTAAGTTTACCCAGGTACAGTTCATGCCTCTTCTGAGTCCAGCTCCTTCTGTCCCTCTTCCTCCTCTTAGGATAAGGAGTTTTCCATCCACATGTTGTCAGATGCTAGGTACTAATCATACCGATTCCTGACTGATATGCTGCATGAGCTGAACACGGGGTTCTATGTTAGTTGTACTTCTATCCTGATGCTGAGATTCTTTGGGGATTTCAGCGATGACTCCATCATCCCTCCTTGGCCTCTGCCCTGTTCAACAGCATCCCGGAACATCTAGCTCTGTCCTTGTGTCCCTTCTCCTGCCCCCAAGGAAGTCCTCTGCAAGTATTGTGCTTCTGTAGGGTCTGCAGGATCTATCACTCACCCCACCTTGGGGATTTTGCTCCTGCAGACCCCCTCTGGGCCTAAATGCCCTTTGCATAACTCCCCTCTCCCCAAACTCGGTGACTCTGCAGAGATAAATGCTTGGGGAAGCAAAGCTTTTTCAGTAGCACGCACTGTGATGTGTGTTACTGCACATCAGGCAGCTTACGGCAAGCATCTGTGAGTGAAGCTAGTCTATGACCTATCTTCCATGGCGATTGTGAGTTAACCAGGCAGGCCATTCGACTTTCTGCCCAGGGACTGGAGTTGGCGAAGCACCAAGCAAAAGTTTCATACAGTGCCATCGAGGTAGTTTCAAGGCTGGTAGGAACAGCATATATCTAACACAAGTAGGAAGAGCCACAGATGTACTAAATCAATCCACATGAGTCGGTACAACCAGATATTGCAAAAAGCATGGAGCCCATGGGGTTGCTGTAGCCACAGGCTCCATGCTTTTTAATATTGGTCCAGACTTTGTTGGATCATTTTGTACATCTGTCTTCTACTTGTGTTAGATATAGAAGATTTATATTGAGCATCCGCGATTTTTCTGAGCGCTCCCATCTCTGTGTCCGTTTCTTGTAGGAATGGCATTCTGCATTCAGTGGACAGCCTGGCTTTAACTTTTCTGTTTGGCACCCCTGGCCCGACATAGGCTGCTTAACTTGCACTTCCAGGGGACTCATGTTTTCTCCCGCAGGGTCAGGTGTGAGTTTTCTGGGCATCTTCCCACTCCCATGTCATGGAATCCTCTACTGGTCCCTGACCAGCCTCTGGTCCTGCCAGACCAGTGAGGAGTCCCTGCCCTCTAGTGGTTATGCCCCACGGAGGACTAAGGGATATTTTTGCCTCAGGGTGAGTCAGCTGCTCCCGTTTTTTAGTGAAAGCTTGGTCCTCTAACCCATCAGTTTGACTGAATTGTGAAGATTGATTCTTTGATATGAAAAGTATGTACTCATCATAATTCTTGATCTTCACCATTCAGTCACTTGCCAGAATACCATCCCTCCCTCAGGTAAGAGTCAGGGCCTCTGCGTAGCTTACCCATTTCTGCATTGCACACGGACATCCTTCTTGCCACTCCCTTCAAGCCTCCTCTCTTGGAATTTTTTGTTTCTTCTGGAAAACATAAATTCGAATTGGGGCCCTCTTCCCACAAAAAAACAACTGGGGTTAATCTTGGGTCTTTTATTTTCCCTAAGACTCTGCCGCTGTTGGTAATATGCTTGACATATCCCTATTGCTGTCTGCTTTCATCCTGTCCTCACCCCTAGCTTCTGCTATGTAGTGGTGCCTACTCTGGGCATGATGGTTATTTTCCCCCCCTCCTATCTCACACACAGAGAGAGAGAGAGAAATGGGCTTTGTGCTATTGTCTGGCTAATGCACTGGGTGTTTTATCCTATGCTAGCTGTGGAATTGCAGATTTTTCACTCTTCCTTTCTTTACTCTTTGGAGTGGCAAGAAGATAGTGCTTGTGCTTTCGGACTCTGTATGATCACACCTGTTACGTGCTTTCTGGAGCATTTTGTGAGGTCTTCTCCTTCTAACTCTTGTCCTTTTAGAGCACAAGACTTACTAGATGGCATTCTGCTATCCACTGACATAATGGTCCTGCAAACCTCAGTGTTTTAGCCAGAACTTGTTTGCCAGGGCTGCTGCCCATCCCCTCACCACCTCCCTGTCCTGGTGGCTGAGTCAGGCTCTGACTCTGTACCCCTTCAAACAACATGAAGTCTTGCTATATTATGACACATGCAGTGAGTCCCAACCTTCGAACTGCTCCGGAGGTGAAAGAGTTAACTTTCCATGCCAGGCATGGAACCTTGAGCGTGAGCTCGGTTGAAAACTCTTATCTGTTGTTCAAACTCAAACTGTCAGATTCTTTACTTCGCCTCACTGAACAGTCACTCCGGAGATTTCTCCTTCTGCTTGGTTCGTTTGTTGGTTAAAAAGTATTAATTTATCGTTTTTTTTGACCGAAATTAAACCACAACCGGTCGGTTCAAGCTCTGTCTGTGGTATTGTAAGTAATAGATAGGGTTACATTTATTTTATTCTGTGTGGAACTTGTAGGCGCTTTTCGGTTCAGTTTGAACCGATCAGTTTATTATCAAACTTCACTAGTCCTTCATTAGAGTGCGGTTCCTGGTTCTTATCGGTTCTAAAAAAAAAAACGGATTTCATTACGTTTTTTTCCATGACCCGTGACATGGTTGGGAACCAATAAGGGAGTCTTGCTTGGCGGATTGCCATAAATGGGCAAGTTTGGTTAGGCTGGCACTATGTTTGAGAAACCCAAAAGGAAAACCGGGCCCACTGGGTTTCAGCACTGTGGTGTTTGTGGGGAAGCCTTTGCTAAGGCTGACCCACACCTATTATATTGTCACATGAGTTTGACCACCTCAATGCAGACTGCCAGATTTGCAAGAATTTTCCTTTTGCCACCGTAGAAAGAGAGTTGGTAGGCTCAGGGAAAGGGAGGCCAAAAGTCCGCTGACCGGATGGGCAGCCAGTTGATTCCAACGAACGGAGGGAGTGCCCTCTGACCAGGGCGATACTTCCTCGGGCAAACAAAGAGCCAGCTCTGAGGAGCCAGTTCCAACTAAAAGGACTAGGAAGTCAACTGGTGGGGAGCCAAAAGTTATTTCTCCAACCGCTGAGGAAATAGCTAAAGCAATTCAAATTGTCCAGTCACTTTCCCCGGTTCCGACCAAACCGACACCATCAGGGAAGCGCTCGGTTCGGCCGGTTCCACCGGTTCAAGATTATGATTTTGAGGATTTTTATGAACCGGAGGAGGGGGAAGAAGAGCATAAGGAGAGTGAGTGTGGTTTTGAAAGTCTGGATGTGCCCATTGAACCGGACATCTCTCCAGACAGACCGTCAGGGGTTTCTCCCCCCAGGCTATCTGAGTCCCCTTCTCATTTTATGTTCTATAAGAAAGTTGCTGAAACTCTCCAGCTCCCTGTTGAGGAAGCTGTTGATGACCAAGAGGAGCCTGATTATGTAGAAATGATGGATATTCCAGAGTCTAGGAGACTGTCTATTCCTTTGCATAAATCTTTTCAGAAACAGACAGTAAAAATTCTAAAAACTCCTCACTCTATTCCTCCTGTTGATAAAAGGATGGACAAGAGGTAAACATTATCAGGCTCTGATACAGAGTTCCTCACACAGCAATACAGCCATGTGGGAGTAGTGCAGGCTGCAGCCTGTGACAAGGCAAATGTTCCTCTAGCTTCCCACCCCCCTGAAAAGGACTCCAGGAGGATTGATGCCATGGCAAAGGAACAGTACATGGCAGCATCTTTGGGACTCAGACAGGCAAATTATATGGCTTATGCTGCTAGGTACCAGAAATCCAGATGGGATACTGTGCTGGCCCTGGAAAAACAGGTCCCTGACCAGCTTGCCAGGGAGCTGGAACAGGTGGCTGCGGATGGTATTGAGGCATCCAAGGTGCAATTTCATGCTGCAGTAGACTCTAATGATGTGTCATCAAGGGTCATGGCTACATCTGTGGCACTTCGCAGAATGGCTTGGCTCAGATGTACTACCCTGTCATAGGATACCCAGTCTAAGGCCATGGCTTTTCCTGTTGTGGGGAATTCTCTGTTTGGGGAGCAGACATAGAATTACATGAAGAAAATGGATGAATATAGGACCACCTATAGGAGTGCACAGGCCAAGGAAAGGCAGGCCACTCCTCAAAGGCAGCTTCCCAGGGGCAGGGGCAGGCCCTTTTACCAAGTCCAGGCCGCCTCTTCTGCTTATGCCCAGAGGGGGTTCTTTAGAGGGAGAGGCAGACTGGGTGCAAGCAAGCCTGCTTCCACCCCTCAGCCCAAAGCCCCTGCCAAGCAGGCACCCTGATGGGGTGGCCAGGGCCGATTCTCTTCTACCTGTAGGGGGCAGGCTGGCTTACTTTGTCCAGGACTAGAAGTCTTTAACATCAGACAAGTGGGTCCTGGAAGTAGTAAGCCAGGGACTGGTTCTCAGCTTCAAAAAATTTCCAAAGATGAGAACCAGGTCCTTTCCACCTGCAAATCCATCAGAGCACTTGCCCTAGAAACAGAAGTTTCTACCCTCCTGGCTCTCAGAGCTGTGGAAAAGGTTCCACCCCTACGCCAGGGCAAAGGGTTGTACTCCAGGTACTTCCTTACCCCAAAAAAGACAGGAGAATGGTGGCCCATCCTGGACCTCAGATACCTAAACAAGCACCTTTTAAAACCAAAATTCAAAATGGTGACTGTGGGAATTATTTTACATTCTTTAAGGCCAGGGGACTGGCTAGCGTCCTTGGACCTCAAGGATGCCTATTTCCATGTTCTCATCAGAAGCTCCCATCGAAAGTACCTCAGATTCAAACTGCCCTCAGGCCATTACCAGTTCAGAGCAATGCCCTTCGGCCTCACCTCTGCCCCGAGGGTATTCACAAAATGCCTGGCAGTAGTGGTTGCCCACTTAAGAAGGCAAAAGATTGCCATCTTTCCTTACCTGGACGATTGGCTCATAGTAGGCCAGTCTCCAGAACAAGTCAAACTTCACCTTCAGGTAACTCAGCATCTGCTCACATCTCTAGGTTTCCTTCTCAGTCTTCAAAAGTCAGTTCTAGAGCCTGTTCAGCTCCTCACCTTCATAGGTGCAGAACTGAACACAAAAGAAGCCAGAGCCTTCCTCCCTCTGGAAAGAGCAAGGACCCTGGTCTCTCTGGCCGCCTCTTTCACCCTGCAAGTCTTTTGACCAGCAAGGCATTTTCTGCAGCTCCTGGGACACATGGCTGCTTCTACAGCAGTGGTGCAGGGAGCAAGATTTCAGATGAGGGACGTCCAGTTCCATTTGAGAGCCTTTTGGTCTCAAAGGAGAGAGACCCTTTAACCAAATTGATCCCAGTGACTCGTAGCCTGATCCAAGCCCTTCAGTGGTGGCAGGACCAGAGCAATCTGAGACAGGGGTCCCCTTCACCCTCAGTCTCATTCCTTAATCCTTACTACAGATGCATCCCTCTTGGGGTGGGGAGCTCACATGGACGATCTCACTACCCAGGGATTGTGGTCCCCACAGGAATCTCTGCTCCACATCAATCTGTTGGAACTCAGAGCAGTTTTTCTAGCACTTCAAGTTTTTTCCCCATCTGTTCAGAACAAAGTCGTACAGGTCAGAACAGACAACACCACTACAATGTGGTACATCAACAAGCAAGGAGGCACTCTGTCTACGGCCTTGTGCACCAAAGCAATGAAGTTGTGGTCCCTGGCTTATTCCCTGAACACCTCCCTTACGGCAGTTCACCTCCCAGGCAAGGACAATGTCCTGGCAGATGCTCTCAGCAGGATTTCCCAGGGCCATCACGAATGGTCACTGGATCCCCTAGTACTGGAGGTAGTATTTGCCAGATGGGGCACTCCGCAGATAGATCTTTTTGCAGTCCCAGACAATCACCAACTTCCCCTTTTTTGCTGCAGGCCCCCAGTGTTGGTCTCAGTCCCCCTGGATACCTTCCTTCTCAGTTGGGAAGGGAAGTTTCTCTTGGCTTTTCCCCCCTTCCCTCTTCTTTTCAAGGTGCTAGTCAAAATCAGATCTCAACCCTGCAAGATGATCCTGACTGTTCCAGATTGGGCCAGGCAGCCCTGGTACCCACTCCTTATGTCCTTAGCAGTCCACCTTCCCCTGTGTCTTCCCAGGAATCACAACCTGTTAACTTGTGCCCAGGGGAGAGTTTGGTACCCGAACCTCAAATCTCTCAATCTCAAGGCCTGGCTCTTGAAGAGTTAGAGTTGCTGACCTACACCTCTCCCAAGGTGTATTGGATATCTTGAAGGCTTCTAGGAAGCCTTCACCAGAACTACTTATAATTCCAAATGGAAGAGATTTTCCATTTGGTGTTCTACTGACATATTTCCCCAGAATCTGTTGACTTACCCACAGTCCTGGATTACATGGTGCATTTGAATTCGTTGGGGCTGAGACCAGCTACCCTAAAAGTGCACCTGGCAGCCGTGTCTGCTTTTTTATCAGCAGGTAAACCCTCTTCTCTTTCAGCTCATCCGGTTTTCTCCAAGTTTTTCAAGGGGTTGCTTCACACCAACCCCCCTTTCAGAGACCCTGCCCCCTGCCTGGGATCTTAATATTTGCATTGCTCAGCTTATGCAACCCCCTTTTGAGCCCTTGTCTTCAGCAGAGCTTAAGTACTTGACTTGGAAAACTGTGTTTTTGGTAGCCATCACTTCTGCCAGGCACATAAGTGAATTGCAGGCATTGTCAGTGGAACCTGATTTTATCTCCTTTCATAGAGATAAGGTGGTCCTCAGGACTAACAGGAAGTTCTTGCCTAAGGTGGTTTCAGACTTCCACCTTAACCAATCTATTTCTCTTCCTGTGTACTTCACTGACCATTCCTCCTCTGGCAAGAGGAGACTGCACAGTTTAGATGTCAAAAGAGCCCTTAGTTACTACATAGAACGTACCAAGGGTCACAGGTTTGACTCCCTCCAACTGTTACTCACTTATGGTGAGGCTGGTAAAGGGAAACCTGCCACTAAAAGATCCATTGCCAGGTGGATTGTCTCTTGTATCCGATTTTGCTATGAGAAATTGGGTAAGGTTCCTCCCTCAGGCCTGAGGGCTCACTCTACCAGAGGTACAGCTGCGTCTCTGGCTGCTGCCAAGGACATCCCTATCCTAGAGATATGTCAAGCAGCAACCTGGAAAACAGTTCACACTTTTACCAAGCATTACTCCCTGGATATCCAGGCTAGGAGCGATGCTCGGTTTGGCACAGCTGTGCTTCAGAGCCTATTTCCTAAGTAGTTTCTGTCCATCCTCCATGGAGGTACTGCTGTGTAGTCTGCATATGTCATAATATAGCAAGACTTCATGTTGTTTGAAGAAAAAAATACTCACCTTAGTAATGTTGTTTCTTCTAATGGAGTCTTGCTATATTATGACCTCCCCCCCCCCGGCCTGCACCTCTCAGAACCTCTACTTTTGGGATGTGGGTGGGCAGTGTAGTGTTGGCACTTGGTAGATGCCACCTTATTTTCACCCCTCCTTTTGGGGTGTTTGGGTGTTATGTTTTATTTTTTCTGGATCCCTGACTTGAGTTTTTGTTTTGGGACCAAGAAAAATGTGTTCTTATATTTAGTAGCCAGTTGGCTAGTGTAGGTTCTGGCTTCCACACAGAACCTTAGTGAGTTTTGCTCTTAAAGATCTGACAGTTTGAGTTTGAAGAACATACAGAGTTTTCAACCGAGCTCACGCTCAAGGTTCCATGCCTGGCATGGAAAGTTAACTCTTTCACCTCCGGAGCAGTTCGAAGGTTGGGACTCACTGCATATGTCATAATATAGCAAGACTCCATTAGAAGAAACAACATTACTAAAGTGAGTAATTTTTTCCTTGCCACCCTTAGGTCCAGCCCTTCCTTCTACTTCTGCTAAGTTGGTAGTCCAGTTTTCTTTTTTTAAATCCTATAGTCTTTTCCTCTCGATTTGGGCTAGGAGTCTGTAGCCTCTCTTCTTTTCTCTCCCACTTGTATCTTTTCTCCTGGCAGACAGAACTGAGGAGGGATGGGGGCCAGTGTCTGTTACTGGCTGGCTTACATTCGTGACATCACAGCATCGGCCTCGTGGGCAGTGCTGGCACAGATGTTGGTCCCCTCCCAAAGCTGCAAAAAGACTTTGCTCCTGCAGGGCCCTAATGCTTGCAGCTAAGATCCCTCAATGTGACTGAAAGTGAAGATATTCTGGAAGATAAAGAATTATGGTGAGTACGTAATTTTCGTTTTCTGCTGCTGTTTCTAGGGACTTCCAGAAGGCTAGAAACAGCTGTTCTTAACCGTTTTTCTGCCATATGGGACAACAATTTCTTATTTTCTTTGTTTGAAACTCGGATATTAAGTTTTATAAGGCACATGCGCAGTCAAATCACAGCGAGTACCAACATCCACATGTTGAACAATTCTAGAGTATCAGAATTATTTCTAGGACACTTTCGAAATATTAACTTCGGGATTCTTAAGTGGGGTATAGTTAATTTATTTCTGGTCATTTATCTGTGGGTGGAATTCGAGGTGGGGGAGTAAGATTAAAAACCTTGGTCCCTTAATCCTGCCCTCATCAAATTGGGCCAACCAGACCGACCACCAACACCCCATAAGGCTCTTTCTATGGGATAAACTCTGACCTGTGAGAGGCCACAAGTGTAAACCATACCGTCCCATCTATTCATAAGGACTGGGATCTTGTCCTGCAATCTTGCAGTCGTGTGTTCCATTCTATATACAGTGGAGCCCGTTTATAAGAACATCAAATTTGCCACGGAAAAATGTTCTTATAAACGGGCCGTTACTAAAAGCGGGCGTCCATTTAAATCAGTACCACCAACGGCCACTAGATGGCTTCCGGCCCATCAGAGTGCATTTGGCCACTATTTCTGCCTGTCACATCCCTGTACAAGGCAGAACGATGGCACAGTTTGAGGTAACCCGCACTTTTCTTAGGCGTATCCTACATATTAAACCTCCCATAAGGGACCCTGTCTCCCCTTGGAATTTGCTGTTCGTTTTGGAGAAGCTGACCTTTACCCCCTTTTGAACCGGCCACGGGTTGCAAGCTACATTTTCTCTGTTGGAAAACATTATTTTTAGTTGCTGTTACTTCTACTCGCAGGATTTACGAGCTTCAGGCCCTCATGTGCAAAGAGACTTATTTGATTTTTCACAAGGACCGGGTGGTCTTGAGAACCAATCCTAAGTTTCTACCGAAGGTGGTGTTTGAGATGACCTTGTATCAAGACATCTAGCTTCCAGTTTATTACCCTGACCATACGAATAGTGGAGAGGCTCTTCTCCACACTCTAGATGTGCATCGCATCTTGTGATTCTGTTTGTCCAGAACTAGGGGCAGCAGGCGTCCTGACCAGTTTGTCTCCTTAGTCCCCAGAATCCTAGGGGCTCCCATGACCAAACAGACACTGTCCAGGTTGCTAGTACGTTGTATTTCCTTCTGCTACCAGAAACACAACAAACTCTGTATGGGGTCATTCCACAAGAGTTGTGGCAGCTTTCTTCACCGCTGTGGAGGGGTTATGGGATAACAGATGGACCAGACACCGAACTTCAAGTTCAACACACAATATCTGTATGATGTTTATTCAAAATACAGAAGATAATCTTAAGCAATGGCATATCCCTTCTTCAGTGCATCAGTTTGCAGCAATAGACTGTCCTTTCTCTGCACTTAGGCAGCACCTACTGACACTGATCTCTGATCTCCCTTAGCAGTTGAGATTCAGCCTCCATCCCTATGTGGGCTTTGTTTGCTTGGGTAATGGGAGCTCAAATAAAAAGGATAAAAGCTAAAAACCAAGAACATCAGTGCAGAAGCACTGAAACAAGGGTTGCCCCAAAGGGCATTGACAATAAGCCAAGTTTCAAAGCAGCACATCTCACATACTTCTCTAATGCAAAGCATCATGGGATGTATGTAAATCACCATGACATTTCAGACTTGTTCAACTTACAGCAATTTACATGCATTTTAAATAGTACAACTAAATTTATATAATAGTCACCTAGTACTTTTTACCATTATCAAAAACGCCTAGTGCCATGGTATTTTCAACATTTACTGGTTTCATAAACATAAGGTATATACATCAAGGTATTTTATGACATGGTGCTATTACATGCTAAATCCAGCAACGATAAAAACCACCTGCGCTTGGAGGTCACGACAATAACCTCCCCGTACAAGGACCTGGGGGAATTAAAGAGGACACTGTAGCGTAGTCAAGAAAGGGAAGGGGGTGCCCATAGGTGGCCAACCTCATGGACTAGAAATTGTAAACAATAGATTAGGCTAAGAAACAGAAGAACTGTTGCAACAGATTTAAGAAAAGGTCAGTCCTCAAGAGTGGCAGGAGCTCCTCGTCACAGCCGCATTGAGGAACATATTTGCATCAGACATTTGTGCGGCAGCCACGTGACACACGGTCCACACCTTCATTCAGCACTACAGTCTGAACATTGCCTCGAGATATAGAGCAGGCTTTGGCCTCGCAGTTCTGCAGGGTCTCCTCTTGTAAGGGAATTCCTCCCTTCTCTCCTCGTTAACTTACCACCCAAGGAACTGTTTTTTGTTTGTACTGCTTGGGGATAAGTCCTAATGGTGTTACCTGCTGCAAGAGCTGACTCTTGAAGTAAGATAGTACAGTTACATAAAGAACTGGTAGATAGCTTGGCAGGGCCTATTACATACCTATTTCAACAATCCTTGGAGACAGGCAGTGGTAATTGCAATACATAAAAAGGGTTAAAGACAGGAGGTCGTCAACTACAGGCCGATTAGCCTGACCTCTGTTCTGGGGGAGAGATACTTGAGGGCATAAACATGATCATGAGGAACATCGAAATAGTGGGTGCCATGGATTTACAAAGGGTAGATCATGCCAAACTAACCTACTTGAATTTTATAATAGGGTTAGTAAAGTACTAGAAGGCAGTTCGGTGGATGTTGTATTTCTGGACTTCACCAAGGCCTTCGATAAAGTCCTTCATGAGCAGCTGATTGAAACCCTCATTAAATTGAGTGTACAGCCAATAATAGTCAATTGTATTAGGAATTGGCTGTTGGGGAGGAAGCAAAGTGTATGTGTACTGGGCGAATTGTCAAACAGGGCAGATGTAACCAGCGGGGTCCCTCAGGGATCAGTACTGGGACCCTGCCTTTTTAATCTATATATCTCAACAATGAGGACAAAAGCTGACATCTGGCTCTCCAGATTTGGAGATGATACGTGTCTTGAGTTTCCCGGTAAATAGCCAATCTGATGCGGCAATACTACAGGAAGCACTGGGGGAATTGGAGACTTGGGCACAGGAAAATAAGGCTACATTTAACATTGACAAGTACACAGTGATGCACCTGGGGGGAAGAAACCCTGAAGTAGATCATACACTGGCCGGGCAGGTGCTCAGAGTGGTGCACGATGAACGAGGTCTGGGGATCAGGGTTAGCAATAACCTCAAATTCTAGCTGCATTGTAACCAGATGGTTAAAAGGACTAGCAGTATCCATAGCTGTATACATAGACACATTAAGAGCAGGAAGAGTAGGGAGGTTTTGCTCCCTCTTTATACATCTATGGTGCGGCTGCACACCGGGTACTGTGCGCAGTTTTGGTCCCCTGTGAATAAGGGCGATATTATAGCCCTGGAGAAAGTACAGAGAAGGGCGACAAGAAGAATTAAAGAAGTGCAGGGGTTCGATTACAAAGAAAGTCTAAAAAAAACTTGACCTGTATACCTTAGAATATTGCAGATTAAGGGGGGTTATGTGCCTGATCTATCAGACCTTGTCAGACCAGCTAATCTGGGAACAGTTGGGCCTCAACTTTAGAGACCAGATTTACAACACGAGAGCCCACCCCCTACAGCTTAAAGGTGATTGATGTAATTCACTGGTACGTAAACATTGGTTTTCAGTAAGAGTAGTTAAAATTTGGGATGGTCTGTTGATTGAAGTGGTAGGAAGTGGAACAATGGAGGCATTCAGAAGTTCCCTGGACCACTATATGAATAGCAAGAACATCACGGGGTATTAGTAGACATCGATGGCGAGCTATAACGGACCCTGGTCTTTATAAAGCTCAGTTAAACCTATGAAACTTACCATAACAGTAGGTCTTTGGGAGAAGCTCTTGCAACAGGTGTATTTCCCACCCTCCTTCCCCTTGAAGTTTCCAGCTGCGAGCGACCAGTGTTGCCTTATACTTCTCAGTTCTGTGAGGTAATGCCCTCAGTTCCCTGTTTGGGTCATGTTGCATCTGGATGCTGGAGTCTCTGGTGGAAGAACTGGGTCATGTCGGAGACCGCCTACCCTTTATACCAGATGTGACTTCTGGAGCGGGCCGACACTGGGGGCTGGTCCCCACCTTAGACTGCTGGCTAGAAGTTTGCCGTGGGGTCCTGTCACCTGCCGGCTACGTTCTAATGATGTTGCCTGCTGCAAGAACTTGTCTCATAGATCTGCTCTTACGGTAAGTTCTTACGCAACTGTACTTTTCTGCCTAAGCTGGTCTCAGAGTTCACACTCAGTCTTATCCACTTTCCTGTTTATTTTCCAGAGCATGCCAATCCATGGGAAGCACTGCTCCGTACATTAGATTTGTGCAGAATTTTGAAGGTACTACCTGCTTAGGACTGAAGTCCAGAAGGTCAAAGCAGTTGCAAGGCATAAATTGGCATCGGAGACTTGATTAGCGGCCTTTGCTAATCGAAATGAAAAATGATCAGCAACTGGTCGAAGTTGATTAGCAGTGGGGGGGTTCAGAATGTGAGGGAGATGGCTAAAAATAATGAAAAATAGTGCCATTCGTGCATTCCAAGCCCTGCGGCCCCGGAGAAATTCGATTAGCACCTACCGCGAATCAAAAACGAAATAGATTCACAGTTGCCGTTTTTTGATTTGCAAATAGCGGTGCGAACCCTCTTATTTTATGCCTTGAGTTGTTTGTTTCTTTCGCCCTGAGTAGAGAAGTCATTTTAGTTTCTAAGCAATGTTTATCCAAATGGTTGGCAAATTACATTGTGTTCTGCTACAAGTATGGCAAAGAACTGCCTGGTGCTGTCAAAGCTCATTCCACCAGAGTAGTAGCTACCTCGGTGGCATGTTTCAAAGGTGTCTTAGCCACTGACATTTGTGCAGCTGCCACCTAGAGTACAATCCATTCTTTCACCAAGCACCACTGTCTGGACATGGCCTCAAAAGCCCGTGCAGGATTTGACAGGGCTGTGTTACAAGGACTCCTGTCCTAAGTTTATGGAGAGACTTCATCCCAGACGGTCAGTTTGCACTTGTTACCTGATAACTGAGATAACCCTGAAGAAGAAAAAACAGATCTTACTTCGAGAGTGAGGTCTTGCAGCAGGTAACAGCGGTAGGACTGTAGGCAGCAGGACCCCACAGAAAACTTCTAGCTAGCAGTATGGGGGGGGGGGGTCACACACAGTATAAAGAGGGCAGTCACCCCAGTTCTTTTCCCACCGTCGACTCGCGCGCATCGGCTCCACGGACGCCTTTAGCTCAGATCAACCGCCATTTTATCCTCATTTTCAAAGCTTTATTTCACCGAAAGTTTTTCTTTCATTCTACCATCTGTATGCCATCTTCCTCGACGTCCTCCATCGATCGGCACCGTCAGAGTATGTCTGCGGCAAATGGATACCCTCGAGAGATGGACACTCAGCCTGCCTGCTGTGCCTCAGCCCAGACCACGACACCCAAGGCCTGCCCACACTGCCAAAAATTTAAGAGCAGGACAAGAATTCACCGGCAAAACATCCTCCAGGCCTTCCTAATGGAATAAAAACTCTCTGCCATGCAGAAGAATTCTTCCAAGGAGGGCTCCTCTCACAAAACTTCAGGGAAGCATCACCACAAAGAGAAAAGGCGAGAGAGGGAACCAATCAAGATCCAGGTCTTCCGACTCCTGGTGGGAGTTCGAACTCAGTGTCCCAGGTGGGGTTCTCTCTTACCCGGCTTCCGGTAGTGATACCACCCACCCTGATAAGGGCATTGGGAGGCAGAGTGTCGGGGGTCCAGGACCTCGAGTTCGACCCTGCAACCTCTGAAGAGCCAGCTGCACTCCCAGACTTCTGTCCACCATTCAGATGGTAACATCTTGTCGTCCTCCAAGTTGGCCGCTCCCACAGGCACAGACTCCCTGTACAGACGCTGGGGCTCGAGCCACTCCTTCGGGAGGTTCATCTCTCAACTCCCTAGGGGCCTAACTTCCCTCAAGCTCTGACGTCAGAAGCATGCAGTGGAGAAAAGGCAGTCTGCCAATGACCACCTCCGTCACCAAGCCGCGGAACCCACCACCAGGCCAGCAGCATCCCTGACTGCAGCACCTGTCACCTCGACCCCAGCGTCATTGGCCTTGCCCCTGCTGCTGGACGACGAACACCAGGATCATAGTCTGCCATCAGGCAACACATCGTCCGCCTCAACCCGTACCATGGCTGCTGACCCCGGGACACTGCCTACGGCACCAACGGGGCCCACGGACCAAACACTGGGCCAGTTGAGCCACCAGATGACTGGTCAAGAACCAGGACCGTTGAACCATCTGATGCCAAACCACGAACCAAGGCTTCAGCTGTTGGAGGTCAAGGACCTCTTATAGCTGTTGGTGGGAGACGAGGCAGATGTCCTCCCACCCAGATACACACCAGCAGAGGAACCTACCCCCTGGGGCCATATTCCTCTGCCTAGGGAAGCTATTCCCATTGAGGGTAGGGGTCGCTCAGCCCACAAAAAATGCTTCTGGACAAGAAGTCTGAGTTTCTCCCGCTCCACAGAAGGGCACAAATGCAGGCGCCATTGTGCAAGATGTCAGTCCTCTGCCTCTGTGGATTTGGACCATTCCTCCTCATCCTCATCTGGATCTTCTTCAGCGGGAGGACTCCCATCACCAGATCCAAGGGACATCCCAAGGTCCTCACCGGCCGACCCCTCCTTCATGGAGATCATGTGCCATATACAAGCCAACATGGGTTGGGATACCGAGGACCTTGACCCTGAGAGGCATAGTCTGGCCAAATATTTGCACCGGAAAGAGCTAAAACCAGTTGTGCCACCTTTGGTGGACACTTTCAATGATGTGACCAGGGCAGCATAGAAACACCCATCCACATTTAATTATTTGTTTTTGGTAATCGGGTGAGCAAACTGATGCAAAGGACCATTTTCAGTTGCGATCTGGGCCGTACAATGGCACAGAGAATAGGTACAAGTCAAAATACAGTAGGTACATACAATACAGTGAGTACAGTGGTATCCGAAACAGTGATACATAAGCATATCTTAAAATGGGGGTTAAGGACATAAGACAAGTTCATGACAAATCAATTGTTCTCTGCTTGCAGAGAACTAGGACGTACAGTTACAGCCAGTTCAAGGTTTACAATACAGTGCATAAGGAATTACACTATAGCAATCAACATTTACACAATTGACACGTTTTTGACTCCATTGTGAATGTGGCCGCCATTCAGATCTTTGGCAGTTCCCAAAAAGACAGATTGACTCTATAGGGCACCCAGAAAGCAACACTTTCTAGGTGAACATCCGATGGCAGACTCCATCGTCGTCATGGCCGCTCATGACAGGTCCCAGAGACTTAAACATCTGAGTACACAGCCACCCAACAGTGTCTAAGCAGCTGGATTCCATGGGCAGGAAAGTATATTCATCGGCCACCTGCACCATCAGGTCCCTCAGTTTTCTCATGCACATGGTGCAGTTCCAAAATGCCATGTGGGAGCGGGGGATGGACCTGGTTAGAGACCTCCCAGAGTGTCCTCAAAAGGCAGAGCTGGAGAAGCTCATGCAGACAGGCTCAGACATAGGCACTCGTGTCCTTAGATTTGCCTATGACTCAGCAGATAGAGCAGCCAGGACGGTGGCCATTGGAGTGAGTCTCAGGTGACATTCCACTCTGAAGAAAAGGGGGTTACTAGTGGGGTACTACAGGGTTCAATACTAGGACCGGTCCTCTTCAGTGTCTTTATAAGTGACATTGCGGAGGGACTGGAAGGAAGATTGTCTCTTTGCAGACGACACAAAGATCTGCAACAGGGTTGATACACAAGGTGGGGTGGAAAGGATGAGAAGGGACTTGGCAAGGTTGGAGGAATGGTCAAATGTATGGCAGCTTAGATTCAATGCTATGAAGTGCAGTGTAATGCACCTGGGAAACAAAAACCTAGGGTAAGAGTACACATTGGGGGTGAGATACTAACAACAACAAAAAGTGACATGGAGGTAGTCATATCAGATGACCTAAAGGTGGGCAAGCAATGTGAGAGGGCAGTAAGGAGGGCTGGGGGGATACTAAGATACATAGGGAGAGGCATCACAAGTGGAACACAGGAAGTTGTTATCCCTCCATACAGACAGTTGGTGAGACCCCATCTGGAGTACTGCGTGCAGTTCTGGAGACCCAGTCTCCACAAGGACATAGACAGGATGGAGGCAGTCCAGAGGAGGGCAACTAAAATGGTGCAGGGTCTGCACAAGAAGATATATGAAGAGAGACTTAAGAAGTTTAATATGTATACTCTTGAGGAAAGGAGGGAGAGGGGGGACATGATAGAAACTTTCAAGTACCTCAAGGGAATCAAAGTCCAAGAGGGTAGCATCTTTCAGAAAAAGGTGTGCAAGATCAAGGGGGCACAATTTGAAGATGGAGGGGGGATGGCTCAGAGGTAATGTGAGAAAGTATTTTTTCACGGAGAGGGTGGTGGATGCATGGAATGGCCTTCCTAAGGAGGTTGTGGAGTCAAAAACAGTGGGGGAATTCAGGAATGCATGGGACAGACATAAGGCAATTCTAGGGGGTTGGGGTAGGAGGAAGTAGGCTGTTGCTTAACTAGGATCTGCAGCTTATCCATTAGGTAGGGAAATGGCAGACTGGGTGGGCCAGGCGGTCCTTATCGGCTGTCATTCTGTGTAAGACACATGAGCACCTCCCCTCCTGACAAGTCAAGGCAGCTGGACCATTTTGGGAGGAAATTCTGTTGTTCCTCCACACTGGCCATGCGCGCCCTCAGTTATATGGCACATATGCTCATCTACCAGAAGTCCCTGTTTCGTCAACTGGAGCCCATCATTGATGCCATGCCGGACTCTTGAGTACAAGACCACCCTGGTGGACACCATCCGGTCTGCTAAGGTCACCTGTCACCACTCACTGAGGGAGACATGTGATGCAGTGGACTCTTCGGGCAGAGGCCCACTACCGCTGTTTGCCTCAGGAGATCTTACTGGCTGAGTGTCAGGCTTAGCACCTGATGTCCAGGTGGCCATGCAGGATGCCCCCTTCCGATGTTCTGTCCTCTTCGGGGGCGATGCCCAGGATGTAATCACCAGCCTTCAGGACAAGGGCAAAGCCTTACAATCAATCCATACTATGTACCACCCCAGGTCTAAGGCCAAACAGCCTTTTTGTCATCAGACCAAGTGGTGGACAAAACTGCAGCAAACAGCCAGATGCCAGACCAAACGTTGGGCACCTTCAGCCACAGCCAGCCCTGTGGCCAAAGCTCAGGGGGGAAACTCTGGTAGCTCTTCCTAACCCTCCCTCCACCTCTTGACTTGCAGCCTGCTCCCCCCTTTCTTCTGTCGGGGGAGCCGGTGGGCAGAAGGTTCACCAGTCACTTCCCAGGGTGGAAAGCAGTCGCCACAGATTTGTAGGTCCTTCAGCTGGTGAGCCAAGGCCACGCATTAGAACTTCTGGAGACACCCCCGATCAAACCTCTGGAGGTATCTCACTATCCAAAGGTGCACATCCCCCTCCATAAGGGGGGAAATCAAGACCCTTCTGCAAAAAGACGCCATAGAGTCTGTTCCGGCAAACCAGGTAGAAAAGGGGTACTACTCCCACTTCTTTCTGGTGCCAAAATAGACAGGAGATTTGCGTCCAATTCTGGACCTCCCAGGTCTGCTTCCCCTCCTGCACAAGGGACAGTGGCTCTGCCCTGGACATGCAGGATGCCTGCCTGCATATCTCGGTTTTTCAGGCCCATCGCCGCTATCTCAGGTTCTCCTTTCAGGGGGAACCTTACCAGTTCAGGGCCCTTCCCATTTGGCCTGTCCTTGGCACCCTGAATTTTTACCAAGTACGTCGCATTAGTGGCAGCAGCCCTGAGATGCCAGGGTCACCGAGTTTCCCTACCTCAACAACTGGCTTCTGTCACCTCTGTCGAGGGAGCAGCTGGAACTTTCCCTTTCCGCTACCCTGGCCCTTTTCTCGCAAGTGGAGATCAGTCAGTTACCCAAGTCCCAACTTGTCCCCTTCCAATGTCTCCAGTTTATTGGAGCAGTGCTAGATATGGCCCAGGGTATGGCCTTCCTCCCTCAAGACAGGGTGGAAACCTTACAGACGCAGGCTTGCCTAATAGCCTCCAGCAGGTGGGTTTTGGCCAGGTCAGTTCTCTCGCTCCTTGGCCTTATGGCAGCGGCCATCCCCACTGTCCATCTGGTCAGGCTTCACATGCGTGTTTTGCTGTGGACACTTAGAGTGCAGTGGGATCAGAGGTTGGATGACCTAGACCACATGGCCATGGTCAGGGCCCCGATTTTTCTGCAGCACAGCGGAGCAAAGTTCTGCGGCAGTTCTACGGCACATTTTTACCCTTAATTTTACCCCTTTTTTGTTTTGTTTTTCGCCATGTCTGACACAAATGCACACTCGTAACAGTCATTTTATGGACTTTTGTCACCAGATTTTCAACATAGCCAGTTTAAGACCTCTGCTCACGAACAGTGTCACTGTGATTTTCTTAATCTGTCCCGAACATTGATTTCGCTCAGCGACCATGCCACTGTGCGCTACATGTGCGAAAACACATTTCAGGTAAGATGTGAAAAATGACAGTTGTACTGTTCATAAGGAGGTGTGGTAAAATGGCAGTGCAGAAAATCTGGAGTGAGAATATTAAGAATGCTCGAAGTTACGAGCGTGCATAGGAACTGCGCAACGCACGCTGGCAAAACAGTCATTTTGTGGAATTTTTTCACCAAATTTTCAACATGGGGTTTTTGGGGGCCTACCTCAAGAACTGTGATATTCTGTCATTTCGTTAGTCAGTCCCGAAAGGTGGTTCCGCGCAGTGACCGCGAAATCACCTTTCCGGACCGAATAACAAAATGACAGTGACTGAGTTCATGAGGTGTGGTCCCAAGAGCCCCATGTTGAAAATTTAGTGAGAAGATTCACAAAAATGGCCAAGATGTGCACCAAAGTTGAAAATAAATCACTTTACGCCATTATACAGCTTACCGGCATTTCTTCAGTTCGCGGTCGGCTTTGAAGAGTGCAGACGTGTTCCGGTCCACTGAAGATCATCACGCTGGACTCCAGAGGCAAGTATGGGGTGAGATGGGGGGTGTGGGGAGGTGGGATACGCAGAGGGTGGGCGCGGGTTGGGGGAAGGGGCAAGAGAATCAACGAGGGACTTTTTATTTTGGGTCTTTTTTTAATTTTAAAGACGAGGGACTTTTGCCATGCTGGGGTGGGCTCCCAGCATGGCACCAGGCAGTTTGAAGGGGGCAGTGAAGCTGATGGGGGATTGGGCACCCCGGTCGGCAAAGGAGACTTTTGCCGTGCTGGGGTGGGCCCCCAGCGTGACACATGGATGTTTGTTTGGTGGGGGAGCAGTGAAGCTGACGGGGGATTGGGCACCCCCGTCAGCAAAGGACGTTTGTTCCCTGGACGGCGGGGAATTCCGCGGTTTACTGCGGAATCGCGTAAAACTCGGTGCCTTGGTCATGGTCTTCAGTTTGATGGGATCTCCTGTGGTGGCAGGACCTCAGCAACCTTACCAGGGGGATCCCTTTCCAGTCCCCTTCCCCTGTCCAGACCATGACTACGGATGCTTCAGGGATGGGTTGGTGGGCTCATCTGGAGACCCACAGTACCCAAGGGCTGTGGTCTGTCAGAACTCTCCCTACACATAAATGTGTTGGAGATGAGGACAGTGCTGTATGCTCTTCAAGCCTTCCAGCACTTGCTGTGCCAGGGCCTACTATTAGTCCAGTCAGACAGTATGTGTGTAGTCTGGTACCTAAACAAGCAATGGAGCAGTCGCTCATATCCACTCTGCAGGGAGGCGATGCGGGTTTGGAATTGGGCAGTTCAGCATCGAATACACCTCACGGCGGTCCAAGTTCCGGGCTTGCAAAACGCTCTAGCGGACAGTCTGAGTCACACCAGAGTGAGAGCCCACGAATGGGAGCACAGGCAAGTGGTGGTCGAACACACATTCGACCTATGGGGTCGTCTGGACCTGGATCTGTTCTCCTCCCCGTACAACTACCCAGGTTTTGTTCGCTCGCTCCTGGGCATGGTGCTTTCTAATGAGACACACTATCTCTTTGCTGGATAGGGAGGTTTTTGTACGCCTTACCTCCCTTTCCAGTTCTGCAGAGGGTGCTGCTCAAGCTTCAAGCGGAGATGGCTCACATGATTCTTATCGTCCCATATTGGCCTCACCAGATATGGTTTCCGCTTCTCCAGCAGCTTGCAGTGGCCCCTGCCACGATCTCCTAACCCGAGAGAGAGGCACGCTCTTTGATCCAGGCTGAAGTTCCTTCACCTTCATATGTCGTAGTACCATCTGACATAGCTGCTTCACACTAAGGAGTCTCCTCCAGAGTGGCTCAAGTCCTTGTGGAGGGTAGAAAGACTTCACGAGGACAACCTATGCTATGAAATGGAAGCGTTTCTCCATTTAGGCCACTTCGAAGGGTTGGGACCCTTTCTCGTGCCCTGTTCCTCAGGTCATGGAGTACTTGCTGCATCTCTCTGACCTGGGCCTGTTACTCTTTGCTGAAAGTTCTCCTGTCTGCTATCACTGCCTACCACTCCTTGGTGGAGGGCAAAGCTGTGGCTCAGCTGGAGGTCTCCAATATCTTTTTGAAAGGGATCCTCGTCCTGCACCACTTTAGGATCTGAATTTTATTTTAGAAAAGCTTACCCTGCCTCCTTTTAAACTGGCTGGTAGTTGCGATATGCAATATTTGTCTTGGAAAGCACTCTTTTTAGTTGCCGTTACTTCTGCTCGAAGGATTTCCAAGCTTCAGGCCCTGATATGTAAGGAGCCTTTTTTGATATTTCAGAGACCGGGTAGCTCTGCATACCATTCCTCAGTTTTTACCAAAAGTGGTTTCTGAGTTCACGTTGAATCAGTCTGTTCAACTGCCGGTGTACTACCCTGAGTATTCCAATCAGGTAGAGGCAATTCTGCGTACTTTGAATGTTCATAGAATTTTGCGTTAGTGTGCTAACCGTACCAAGTCTGTCCGGAAATCGGATCAGCTTTTTCTTTTGCACCCAAAAGGGAGGGTGCAGCAGTTTCCAAACAGTGCTTATCCAAGTAGATGGCAAACTGTATTGTGTTCTGTTACCAGAAGTATGGTAAGACCCTCTCAGAGGAGGTTAAGGAGCATTCTACTAGAGGCATGGCTGCTTCTACTGCTTGTTTCAGGAATGTGTTTGCTGACATCTGCGCGGCAGCCACTTGGAGTTCTGTCAACACTTTCACCAAGCATTACAGTCTCGACATTGCCTCTAGGCGCAGGGCTGTCTTTGGACTAGCTGTTCTCCAAGGCCCTCTGTCCTGATTTCTCTCTCTACAGACCTTTCTTGCCCCCTGTGTTTCAGTTCCTTCTGATTCACACTGCTTGGGACTCCGTCCTCAAGGTTGTTACCTACTGCAACAGCCCTCTCGAAGTAAGATAGTACAGTTATGTAAGCACTTACCGTAATGGTAGATCTTCGAAAGAGGCTGTTGCAATAGGTAACCTTTTTCCCCCGCCCTCCTTCCCCCCAACTTCTGCTCCGTTTGGAGGTTTCCAGCGGGAGAACTAGAAGGCAGGTGTGGGGACTGGCCACTACATAGTGTCACACTGACATCGGTCACGTGACATCAGGTGGGCGGTCCCCCGCCAGACACTGCTAGCTAAAGTTTCTGTGTGGTTCCGATGCCAGGGGGCATAGTTCTCCAGGTTATTACCTACTGAAAGAGCCTCACTCAAAGATTTACCATTACGGTAAGTTCTTAAGTAACAGTACTATCTTTCGGAAAGAATGCGCTACAAGACTGGATACCATGGAATTGGAACAAGGCTCTGACAGCTGACTTTGACTGTGTTTACCCTAGTAATGACCATGGTGTTTTATATTCCAGTCTGGTTCTAAAGTTTTGGAAATGTGGGCATTTTATACCAGTATTGTATATTCTTGTACCCCATGCATTTTGGGGGTGAGACTAACTCTTGGTATATATTGCCTTTGTGATCCAGTGTGATGGTGCTTTGCAGACTGCATGGCTGTAGCTAAAATGGCACTGTTGATGCTCTCGTTACCTAGTCAGCCCTTTGCTGCTTGCCTGGTGCTGAAGGACCCCTTCTATAGAGTGCAGCTTTAGCTTCTAAAACCCCACGGGCAAGATGTGCTCCCTCTGAAATCGACTGGTTCAGACTGAGGGAACTCCTATTTATGTGTCTTCTTCCTATATAGATAATGGACAGTTATTTTTATGCATGTTTCCTTTTCTTTCCCCCCACTTTTTGTTTATGGATTATGAAATGTAAAAGTACATACATAACATGCCATCGGAAGTATCTTCACCAAGCAACAGCAGCTGGACAGGATATCTTGTTTAACATTTACCAATATTGGGTCCTGTGTCATGGTTGCAGCATACAACTAAGGAATTAAAGTCCAGCAAAGTGAATCTGTAGGAGATGTTGCTCTCAGTCATATGAAGTACAGACAAGTTCCATTTACCGGTGTTTTCCACTCCTTGCAGAATTGTAATATTGAGGGGAGGACTTTAAACCTAACTGAGTAATGCAGGACCTGTAACAAAGTCCTGTGCTCTGCTAAGTTGCCGTAACCCTAACACTTCTGAGGCAACCGAAATTTGTTGCTGTGTAAGGGACAATAATGAGGTAATGGATATCATCAGTTCACAAACTGAGAGGTGCCCACCAACACACTGAAAATACAAAGCATTACACTGAAGGCAATAGGAAATGAGTAGATGTGCCTGTACTGCTCCCTTCCCCATAGCAGTGCAGCTCAAGTCGAACATATTGTCCATTTTAATATACAGACAGTATTGTAAATGTGAAATGCTATGCTTTCAAATAGAAGAGGTTCTCCATTTGGTGCCAGGGCAAGGGGCTTGACCCTTTGGCTTGTCCAGTGGCTAGCAGTCTTGACTACCTCTGGTCCCTCTTCCAGTCGGGCCTCCGGTGGACCCTTAAGGTGCACTTGGCAGCTATCTGTGCTTACCATGCGCGGGCTGGTAAGCAGTCGGTGGCATAGGAGAAAGTGTTCTGGCGCTTTTTTAAAGGACTTGACCATATTTCCCCTCTGGTGCGTGAACCACCACCACCTTGGGACTTGCTGGTATTAGCAAAGCTTATGGACAGACTATTCGAACTGATGCACAGGTGTGAAATGTCTTGCCTGTCATGGAGGACCGCTTTCCTGGTGGCTATTAAGTCAGCCAGAAGGGTCAGTGGTGGAGTCTCCTTACCTTGTCTTCCACAAGGACAAGGTTGTCCTTCGCCCCAACCTGAAGTTTCTCCTGAAGGTTGTGTCTGATTTTCACCTTAACCAGGTGATCAATCTCCCGGTATATTTCACCAACCCACACCCTGGAGGCTGAGCACAGGCTCCATACTTTGGACCTGCGGCTAGCACTCGCCTGTTACAAGGAGCGCATAACTAGAGTTCAGGGAGAGGTTCACCAGCTATTTGTCACTTACATTGAAGCTGCACCTGCAGACCAGCAGCTAAGCAGACGATTGGCAGGTGGATTGTATCCTGCATCGATCTCTGCTATAGATTGGCAGGTAGGGAGCCTCCCATTGAGCTTAGGGCTCATTCCACCTGCCATACCGCTGCTTTGGTGGCTGCTTCCAGGGACGTCCCTATCCAGGAAATCTGCAGGGCTGCTACGTGGAAGTCGGCACACACCTTCATTTCCCACTACCTCATTGACCTTAAGTCACGCCGGGATGCTGGTTTTGGGGCCTTTGTTCTCCAATCGTTGTTTCCTAAATAGGGGGGTGTGCACCTTGCCCCCTCCTCCCAGAGAACTGCTAGGAGTCTGCCTGAAGTGTGGCTAGAACATCATATCTACGTCCCTAGAAAAACAGGTTACTCAACTGTAACAATAGATCTTTACTGGGATAATCTCTTGCAGCAGGTAATACACTTTGGTCCTCGCCAGAGAGCACTCTTCTACATGGCAGCTTTCTTACAGCAGTCTTTGCTTAGGGGCCACCCACACCTGACATCATCACTCTGCTCCTGTATGTGTGGGCGGCCCCAGGCATTTTTGGTTCTTTTTTTCGCTGTCTTCAGCTCACACGCAGTTTACTCTTCCTGGTGCTTATAGTTCTTCGATGAAACGTGGAACAGAGAATGGTGTTTCTTCTCACCGTTCCCACCATCAGTGACAAGAACACAGGATTCTTTTTCAGTCGACACTGCCTACCCGGTCGTCAACAGTGTTTGTACTTGACAATCATTTACAACTTCTTCATTGACGAGGATTCCACCCCCATCGACGGTCACTGCTATCAGTGACTCTCCATCGACTTATTTGTCGATGGTGCATGTACCAACAATCCTTTACATATTTGTGAGATGTGAAGCAATACTCCTCATCCTCGTCATTGTTGCTCTCATCGACAGCCACTGCTGCCAGTGTACACAGTCAACGGTGCACCTTAAGATAACTTCCTGATCGACAAGGCTTCAACCCTCTGGTCACTGCTCCAAGTAACTCACCGTTGATTTCTTCGTCAACGGTGCTTGAACTGACGATCATTTACATATCAATGAGATGTGGAGCAATACTCCTCATTCTCCTCAAGGTTGCTCTCATCGACGGCCACTGCTACCAGTGTCCACCGTCGACAGTGCACCATAGGATGACTTTCTCATCGAGGCTTCAACCCTCATCGACTGTCACTGATCCAAGTGACTCACCATCGACTTCTTTGTCGATGGCGCTTGAACTGACAAACGAGACGTGGAGCAATACTCCTCCTTTTCCTCAAGGTTGCTCTCGTCGACTGCCACTGCTACCAGTGCACACCATTAATGGGGCACCACAACTTGACTTCCTCATCGACTGGGATTCAACCATCGTCGATGGTCTCTGCTCCCAGTGACTCACCCTCGACTTCTTTGTCAATGGTGCTTGAAATAATAAGCTTCTATGTTTGAGCAGGACATGGAACAATACTCCTCATCCAGGTTGCTCTCCTCGATGGCCACGGCTACTTGTGCACACCGTCAATGGTACACCATACTTTGGCTTGCTCGTTGAGGTTACAACCCTCGTCGACGCCCATCAGTGGTGCAACACATGATGGCTTCTTTCTCATCACAGATGTCTACCCTGTTGTCAGTCATGCCCTTGAATACTCTTTTGACCACCAAAACTTCTGTGACTTTATTGGCTTTATCATCAACAATCACCCGTCCACCCACGGGCTTGTCATAGACAATTGCCTTCTTGTTTTTCCCTTGTCCTCCTATTCAGTCCGGGACACGGGATTCCCCTCCTCAGCCACTGTGGTTCACACAGTGTTTCAGGTAATGGAAGCTCTCAACCTCCGCACCCTAGGGACAGCATTCACCTCTCAGGCTCTCCCACTCCTCCTCCACACAAGTTTCAGCCAGACAGGTACCTTCCTCCTGCAGCTTTCCCCTAGTCTCTCAAGACTATGAGGAGGAGTCAGAGGTTTTTTCCTTCCCCGGAAGACTGTTCTCATCCCCCTTTTGTGACTTACACATATTTCCTCCTTACATGAGGATGCTGTCCATCACACTGCAGCCTCCCCTCCTGACGATCCATCCTTCCCTGACGTCACTTAATGTGGTCTCAACTGCTTAAAACCAGTTGTCAGCGGTCCATGCAATACCTGGAAGGACAAACTGCTTATATCACTTTCCGGTGGACCACCTCTTCATCTCAGGGGCCTGGACTACGATTTAGTGGTCATCAGTGCAGCTCATGATCAACACCCGGTAACACATGAGCTCACTGCTTCTCAGTAAGAAGTCCTACCTCGAAAAGAAGGTACATCAAGCAAGCACTCTGACTTTGTGACTTTACCTTACATGAACCATATGGTCAAGTACCAGTGGTACTCTTTGATCCTCCGCTTTTGATATCCTCAGTAAGCCTCCTCTTTCTCGGGAATAAACAATTGTTAATAATTTTACTGACAATTCTATCTCCAGATGCGAACTCTACTCTGGATATAATGTGGATCACACTACGGACCTAGAGTGTCCAACTTTACCTCACACGAGCAATGTGAACATATTGAATGCACTGTTTTTATGGCTCAAACCTTTTTTGGCTTAGAAACCCAGACCATTCTGGAAGAACTCCAAGCATTGGGTAAGACTTCACATGGCATGTCTTACTTGTCATAGCCATCGGCCCTACCCTGTTCCCAGTCTTCCCTCCGAAGCATAGGGGAACTAAGGGAATCTTGCTAATCTGCCCCTATGGACACCCTCCATTTCAGACCACATCCAGAAATACCTCTACATTAAATGGCTCTCGACCCACCCTCCCGGGTGCTCACACCAGTCGACCACAATTTACCTCCAATGGGCTTTACCGCAGCCTCTTCTTCCAAGTCTCGGTAGCCATGGGTGATCACTTTGCCCAACATTTACATGCCTGGCAAGTGAGTACCAGAAATGAATGGGTTCTTTGACATTGCTTAAAAAAGGGACATCCTGGAGCTTACCTCTGCTCCTCCTCCCTTTCCCCTCCCCATTTCATATTTTATCCAGAGAATCATATACCCATTTTCAGAGAACTTTTCTCCTTAATTCTGCAGAGGGTGGTCACAGTGGTTCCCCTATCAGATAATATTACCACTTTCGTGCCCCTACGTTTGGACTTTTGTCCACCCTAAAGGTTTTTACCACGTCTGGTACCTGTGACAGCAGCACTGTGCTGAGCCAAACTCTTTGTGTCCCCTTGCTCACACGGATGGCAAATCAATGCGGCCTCCAGGTGTTCCCTGCTTTCCTCCCTGCCCACCAACCCCATCTATTCCAGCACTTTGGAATAACGTCTCACTGGCCCCAATCAAGTCGGGACCCAGCTTAGCGGCTTCAGTACATAGCAGCAGTGCTGGACACTGTCGCGGGAAGGGCATTTTTTGCTGGACTGTGGTCAGACCGAACTTCGGTCCCTGGCTTTCCTGTTCATATGGACACAAGCTCTGGCCCATCACTTCCTGTGTCTTCTACGACATATGGCCACGACCATCCCTACAGTCTCCTAAGCAAGACTACATATGCAACCTGTCCAGTGGACCTTGTCTACGCAATAGACAGCGAACAAGTACCTTCGAGGCCCGTATTTCAGTTGCTTCCGACCCTCACGTTGCCCTCCACTGGTGGACCCATCGTTTCCACTTCGCTCGAGGCATACCTTTTCAATCCCTACCTCCACACACCCAAGCAATGGGGACCCAGACTCCGCTCTCTCCACATAATCCTGCTGGACATAACAGTGGTGTACCTCACCCTCCGGGTTTTTCTCCCTTCCGCCATCTGTCCTACTTCAGATGGAAAACACCTCAGTAGTACATTTTCTACACAATCAGAGGGGACGGAGGTCTCTCAGACTCTTCAAGAAGACTGAGGGTCTGACCCACAGTTCTACAACCAGCCTTTGGTGGCCTTCCATCTCCCCAGCCGTCACAACATCTTATCCGATACCTTCAGTTGCCACTCTTTCTACCGCACATGGCCTCTGCCTCACTGAGTTCTATGATCCACCTTTTCAGTGTGGGGGACCACTAAAATTTACTTTTTTTTTTTACATCCTCATTGATTCTCTGTCTCTCCAGATGATATTCCATTTTTTCTGGACAAATCATGGATGTTCAGTAGAGGCCATGTCGCAATCTCATGCTGGGATCATCTTCTAGGCCTTCCCCTCCTCGTCCCTTTTCTTGCAGCGAATCCTGCTGCAGTTACAGCTCAAACCTGCCACTATGATTCTCGTAGCCTTCCTCGGGCCACGACAGATATGGTTTCCCTTATACCTCAACCATCAGTAGCAGAACCAGTCCCGTTACCCATCAGGCCAGATGTACTGACACAGGATCGGGGCACTCTCCTTCACCCCAACCTGAAATCTCTACACTTACACGCTTGGCTCCTGAGGACACTTTCATAGCCCATCTCCAAGTCTCCTCTTTGGTGACCAACATTCTTTGGCCTCTCATAAACTATCTATCAGATAAACTTACAATACCAAATGGAAACATTTTTCCCTCTGGGCTGCTTCCCATTCTTTGGACCCTTACTCGTGTCCACTGACCAAAGTCTTGGACTACCTCTCTTTGCTCGCCTCGACAGGCTTAAGCTATTTCCTCTATTAAAGTCCATCTAGCCTCTATTTCAGCCTTTCATGAATCATTGGAAGGGGATTGCTTTACCAATACCATCTTGCCAAGATATTTCTAAGAGGCATGTTACACATCAAACCTCCTGTTAGGAGGCCCGCCCCTCCCTGGACACCCCTGTTCTTAGTAGCTCTCTCCTCAGCTTGACATATACTCTAATGTGTAGAGAACCTTGCTTGGTCTTTCATAATGACAGCGTGTCCCTTCGTACCAATCCCTCCCCTTTACCCAAGGTAGTTTCGGAGCATACGTTAAATCACTCTATAGACTTGCCGGTCTATTTCCCCGATTATTCTAATTCAGGGGAATTCTCTCACATACTTGAGGTGTCCATTGCATTCTGAGATGATATATAGCTCATACCAAATCCTTTAGAAAGACTTTTCAGTTATTTCCTTTGCCTCGTCCAGGGACAATTTCCCAGTTAACAAGTAACTCTCTCCAAATGGTTATCACATTACATAACCTTCTGTTTTAAGAAATATAATAGACCACTACCAGGACCTGTTCAAGCCCATTCCACCCGAGCCATGGCCACTACTATGGCCTGCTTCAAAGGGGCCCCTGTCATGGATATCTGCAGGGTAGCCGTATGGTCCACAATACATACCTTCACGAAACACTACAATTTAGATGTTGCTTCTCGTTATAGCATGGCCTTTGGCCGCACTGTCCTACAAGGCCTTCTATCATAACGTTTTCCACCCTTCCTGAGTTTACTGCTTGGGAGTCATCCCAAGTGTATTACCTGCTGCAAGAAATTATCCCCATGGAAGATAATACAGTTGAGTTCTTACTGTAACGGTAGATCTTCGAGGGGTATATCTTGCAGCAGGATGCGATCCTCCTCATCCCCTCCTTCTCTAAGAGAACAACTTCTGATCCATATATATAATATACGTGTGGTGTGTATGTATGTGTGTGTGCATACATATATGTGTGTGTGTGTGTGTGTATATATATATATATATATACACACACACACACATGTGTGTGTGTGTGTGTGTGTGTGTGTGTGTGTGTGTGTGTGTGTATGTATGTGTATGTATGTGTGTGTGTGTATATATATATATATACATACATACACACACACATGAGGGGTTACCTAAGGTATCTCTGCTCTCCCTTGGTCCTCGTTTAGCGAACTGAATCCGGCTGGGAACTGAGGATGCCTGGGGCCGGCCACAGTTATATAGGAGTAGATTGATGATGTCATGTGTGGGCAGCCCCTAGGCAAAGACTGCTGGAAGAAAGCTGCTGTGCAGAAGAGTGCCCTCGGGCAAGGACCCAAGTGTATTACCTGCTGCAAGAGATACCCCTAGATGATCTACCGTATGCAACTGTACTTTCTAGGACTGGTATATGATGTTCATCCACACTGACCCACCTGACCTCCTGTGGCAAATGGCACGTGGGTCTTGCTTCCAGCAGGCAAGATCTGACATCATGGGGTGATGCTCGGGAAGTTACCACCAGGGTGGGTGGGAGAAGCAAGCTTGAAGACATTCCTGCTGATTTAATGGGGAAAGGAACACTGCCTGAAATGTGGAGAAACAACATATACCACTGCTAGAACTAATGTCACAGGTGAGTAACCTGTTTACTCCCATCCCACTCAGTATCTCCCCATGCTCTAGCTGCTTTTCTAAGAGGAATTCTGGCCTCCAGCCAAGATGGCATCTCTATGGCTATTAATGGCTGCTGCAGTATACTATCCCTAGACCGGGCTCCGATTGGAATCACAAATGCTCTGATGATGTGAACCCTGGTGGCTGGTGATAACAGCCAAGTCCTGAAAAATTAAGTGTTGTAGCGCAGGAATCCGTTCAGCTTACTGGCAAAACATAGTTGGAAACCCAGTACTCAGACATTGCTTTGTCAGTGACCATTTTCCAGCATGTCCACCTTTGCTCGCAGAACGGAGATGTCTTTCACAGGGTCACATTGAGTTGCTTGTCCCTTCGTCCACTGTACCAGTTCCATGACTGCTGTCTAGTTCTCCCCAGCTCGGCCATCTAGACCTCCCTGCTTGAGTTCAAAAGCTGACAACCGCTTATTCTAGGGGCGTGGATATGGTGCACTGTCCACACTTCTGGCAGAATTCCTTTCCCTTTTAAGACTTGTAGGAAGGTCTTCAAGCTGGCTTCTCCCACCTACCCAGGTGGTATCCTCCTCAGCGCCACCCCATGACATCAGATCTTCCTTTCCGCTGGAAGAAAGTTCCCTGCATAGCACTCTGCATTTGTGTTGGCCCTATCATTCTTTAATCAAAAATCTTTTGTTTTTTGAGTTGCTTCGCGGTTTTCACCATTGTAGCGTGATGGACTCTGCTGATTCCAAGTCGACGCCCAGTTTCAAACATCTGTGTGGACAGAAAATGTTGTGTATGGACCCTCATGCCACATACATATACTGCCTGGGCCAGGAACATGACTCCCAGGCTTGCGGCTTGTGCTACAGTTTACACCCCTCCACATTGGAGGACCGGTATGCGCGACTTTTGTTGGACATCCGGACAAGCGGGATCCTCCCATTTGGTCCAGGGACACCCATTGGGGCAGTCTCCATGGCTGCAGTGTCCACTGAACAGTTAGCGGCTTTTGAGGAAGCTGCAGCCCAGCCCATCTCTGTCAGCACTGGTCCCACTGGGTTTTGGCGCCTCTTTCACTGGAGCATACCGAGACTTATGCCAGTCCCTTTCTACCCTCAGGAAGGACCCTTTCTGTGGGTCCAGACCTTCAAAGAAGGACTCCAAATCGAAAGCTAAGAAGTCCCACCGTAGGTTGTGGAACCGCGAGTGCTCTCGGGCCTCTTGATTCCCACACTCCTGCTTCGACAAGTCTGCTTCAGCTGATGCTTCTGTCCAGGCTGCTGGCCCCACGGTGTCCTCGTCAGGCCTGTTGTCTGAAACACGGGCCAACCAGGCTGTCAAGATTTTGCTCGACCCGTTGTCGTAGGATGAGGGGTTACTTCTCTCTCTCTCCAGCACTCCAGTCCTGCCACTCCAGTCCCAGGTTAGGTCAGATCAGCTTCCTGAGCCTTTACCTAACCTTCGGGACCCTGAGCTCATGGGGGACCTTAAGCATCCCTTCCCAGTTCCTGTCTGTCTTCACTGTCTGGTTCACCGGGGGTCAAGATCCTGCAGCTCGAGACTGAGCAACTCTCGCCAGTCTCACTCTCAACACTTGGGATAGATGTGCTGCCGTTCTTCTCCTCTTCTGGGGAGGATCGGCTCAGCCACAGGTTTCTACGGTGCTGCAAGGAGCTCATGTGGCAGCAGCTCCTTTAGGGTGCTGGGCCTAAGTCTGTGCCAGGTCCTACCCCAGCCCTTCCATGGCTGCCATCACTTCAGCCTGAACCTGTTTGCCAGCTTGGCCGTTCCCGGCCTCTCCACCCATTCAGGAGGAACCCCCGCTGCCTCAGCCGGAGGAGGGTCTCCCCCCTCCTCCTAAGGATGCCATATTGCTCCGGGACTTCCTTGACTGCTGTCAGTTATGGTCACTCAGGCCGATGAGCGGGGTGGGGGTTGGATGGTCTTCAATGAATCCTTGAAATCGGAGGCCTTATCCATACATTTTTGCCCTGTTGACCTATAGCTAGAGGAAGATCCCAACAAGCCGAGCCTGTGCTCCTCGAGAGGATGTGGTGTCCACAGACATTCCCACCCTATGGGACAACATCACCCAGCTCCTCCAGAAGGAAGGTGGTGGTCCATGTCCTGGACCTACCAGTCTATCCAAGGTTTGTCTCCAGATACTTTCTGATTCCAGAACGGATGGGGGGGGCTGGTGCCCCATCTTAGATCTGCACAACATGAACAAGTTTCTGAGGTGGCACACCGATGGTAACTCTGAACCAGATCATTCTGTCCCCGAAGCAGGACATGTGGTTCTGCTCCATGGACCTCTGGGACATCATCTTTCGCATCCCCATCCATCTGACTGGTGGTTCCTCCAGTTCCACATGGAGGGGACCCTCTATGAGTTCCAGGCCATGCCCCTTGGCATCTCCTGTGCCCCAGGGTTTTCACCAGATGTATAGCTTGTGGTGGCAGCCTTCTTGAGTAGCCAAGGGATCCAGGTGTACCTGTACCTGGACAGTTGGCAGATTGCAGGACTCTCCAAGGCAGAGGTGGAGTGGTCCAGAGACCTGGCCCTCCTGACCTGCTTGAGCCTTGGCCTCCTGGTCAACGAGGCCAAGTCAAAACTCATCCCCTTGCAGGTGATTCATTTCATCAGGGAGGAGTGCGACTCTTGCTGAGCCTGGCTCCCGGCAGAAAGGGTGGAGTACCTTTCCTCCTTTACCCAATCATTTCAGGTTGGGCAGTTGTGCCCTGCCAGGAACTTCCTGCGCCTCCTAGGCTTCACGGCCCCTTGTAGTGGGGGCTGGCTCATCAGTGGTCTCAGCATCTAAGCCACATTGACCAAGCGATCACAGTAACCCAGCAGATGTGCAGTGCCATCCAGTGGTGGTTGGTCCTGGAATATCTACAGGAAGGAGTCCTGTTTGTGCACCTGGAGCAGACATTCATGCACACTGACTCCCCTCTGATGGGCTGGGATTCCTGTCTGGGGGAACACAGCGTCCACAGCCTCTGGTCCCCCAAGGAGTCCCAATGTCACATCAGTCTACTGGAGCTTCAAGCTGTTCACCTGGCCCTTACAGTCTTCACTCCACTCCTCCAGGGTCAAGTCCAGACGGACAACATGATGACCATGTACTTACCTCAACAAGCAGGGCAAAACACATTCCCTACCTCTGTGCCGGGAAGCTGTCCACACGTGAACCTTTGTGTTCAACCTCAAGGCTGACCTGTTGTGTATTCTTGTGTCCAGCGTGTTCAGATGGCTTGTGAACCTCAGCTGAGTGGGCAAGGTGTCTCATGAGTGATCCCTTCATCAGGAAGTTGTAGACTGACTTTTCTCCCAGTGGGCATCTCTTGGGTGGATCTCTTTGCCTCCCGGGAGAAGACAAAGCTGAGGCAGTTTTGTGCCCACCCCACTCAGCAGGGCATGCTGCAGAGGGGATGCCTTCTCGAGGACCTGTACCTCCTTTATGCCTTCCCTCCCTTTCCTGTGATCCAGAAGGGTCCTGATCATAGCTCAGAGGGACAAGGCACAGATGATCCTGGTGGCTTTGGACTGGCCACACCAGTTCTGGTACCACAATCCCCTCAGCCTCAGCAGCAGGCCTCCGTGGCATCTGCCACTTCGCCCAGACCTGCTCTCAGGGAAGGTCCTCCCACACAGGCCTTCAGTCCCTGCACTGGATATCCTCGTTCCTGAGTGGCTTGAGTTCCAGGCTTTGGGTCTCTCCGACAATCTCCTCCAGGTAGTTGAGGTCTCTCTGAAGGAGTCGACTTGTCTGTGCTATGCCTTTAAATGGAAGAGTTTTTCCATTTGGTGTCAGGGCAGGGAGCTTGACCTCCTGTCCTGTCCAGTGGCTAGCATCCTCGATTACCTATGATCCCTCTCGCAGTTGGGCCTTTGGCCAACAACCCTCAAAGTGCACCTGGCAGCCATCTCTGCATACTGGGCGCAGGCTGGTATGCAGACGGTGGTGCAGAAGGTGGTCGGGCACTTCTTTAAGGGCCTTGACTACATTTCTCCTCCAGTGCGTGAACCACCACCACCTTGGGGCGTGTTGCTGGTGTTAGCAGTGCTCATGTTCAAGCCATTTGAATCACTGCAAAGGTGTGAGATGTCACACCTGTTGTGGAAGACTGCCTTCTTGGTGGCCATCACATACTACAGAAGGATCAGTGAGCTTCAGGCACTCTCGGTGGAGTCTCCTTACCTGGTCTTCCACAGGAACAAGGTCGTCCTTTGCTCCAGCCTGAAGTTCCTTCTGAAGGTTCTTTGAGTTTCACCTTAACCAGGTGATCAATCTCCTAGTGTACTTCAGCAATCACACCTTGGAGGCCGAGCATAGGCTCCATACTCTGGACCTGCGGCGCATACTCACCTGCTACAAAGAGCGCACGGCTGGAGTTCAGGGAGAGGTTCACCAAGTGTTAATCACATACGCTGATGCCACACCTGGCAGACCAGCAGCAAAGTGGACAGTTGGCAGGTGGATAATTTCCTGCATCGACCTCCACTTATAAGTTGGCTGGTAGGGAGCCTCCGTTAGGGCTCATTCCACCAGACATACTGCTTCCAGCGATGTCCCTGTCCAGATCTGCAGGGCTGCTACCTGGAAGTCATCACACACGTTCATCTCCCATTACCACATCAACCCTGAGTCATGCCGGGATGCTGGTTTTTGGGGCCTCTGTTCTTCAGTCTGTTTCCTAAACAGGATGTGTATGACTTGCCTCCTCGTCCTGGAGAACTGCTAGGAATCTGCCCGAAGTGTGGATAGTACTCCATATCCACACCCCTAGAAAGACAAGTTGCTCACCTGTTACTGTAGTTGTAGGAGTGGTATACAGTGTACACCCACACAACCCACCTGACCTCCCCTGGCAAGTGGCACACTGGTCTTGTTTCCAGTGGGTAAGATCTGACATCATGGGGTGGCATTGAGGAGAATACCACCTGGGTGGGTGGAGGAGCCAGTGTGAAGACCTTCCGGCAAGTCTTAAAGGGGAAGGGAATTCGCCAGAAGTGTGGATGTACACCATATACCACTCCTGGAACTGCAGGTACAGGTGAGTAACTTGTCTTTTGGTTATCATCGGTGGCTTGGATTTTGTGCAGCATAGCAAGGATCTGTGCCATCTGTAGATCTCCACTCAAACCTCCATGATGCACTGGTCCAAGAGGGTTGAAGATGGGCCTGTGGCGGGCAAAGTGAAGTAGGTATCTGTCGCTGGCCCAGTGGCATGGAGTGCTGAGGCATCTGTGCCTTACCTCCTGCCATGCCGGCGGCTGTGTTGTTCTGGTCTTGACGGGCCACTGGGGGCCGGCCAGGGAGGGAGAGGATTGAGCATCCGGAAGACAGCTCTCTTCTCCCAGGGAGGGATGGGTATGGAGTCTGCTGCTTGCCTGGCCCCTAATGGCAGCTGGGGGTTGGCGCAACAGACCCACAGATGAAGGTGGCGGATGCAGGGCAGACACCTGGCATGCCACGCGCAAAAGCATGCGCAGTTCAGCCATTGGCATCATTGCATGCCACCGCACTGGGAGGGGAGAAAAAGAGGAAAACATCCCGACCGGCGAGATGACGCCGGCCCCTCGCAGGTGCCACACCCAGCCAGCTGGCACCTCGTGAAGACTAGAGGTGAGTCCAGTCGATGCCAGGTGACGGGCTTTGGGGCTTTGGGGGGCAGTTGTGGTGAAAAGTTTATTTAAAAAAAAAAAAAAAAAGGTAGGTATCTATTTCTTTTGAAGGATGCTGCTGTCCATTTTTTAGTGCCAATCTTCAGTAAACTCCGCAGACAGATACAGTTTGTATTAAATGGAAATTGCTAAATAGATGTTATTTAGATCTGTCAATCACAGAGCTGTTGTGTAGTGCATCCTACCTGTATGCTGCTCCATGGCGCAACCCCTCCCCACCAATGCATGTTTCTGAAATTAATCAGATTACCATACTAATTGTTTGGGCACATCTGTGCTCTTTGGATTTCAGTTGGGTACTGGGGCACTTAAGCCTAAGACTGAGGCAGAAAGCTTAATCAGCCAAACTTTTTGGATTGTCTTGTGTCCCTAGCAATAAGCAGCCATATGGTTTCCTGGACAGTATTGTTATTCATTTGTACATTTCATAGGAATTGTGCCTCTGTAATATGACAAAGGGCGAGAGGTGGTGCAGTACTCCTGTGTTGTAACCCTAATCCTGCTGTGTGTCGATTCTCCCCTCTCTGTGGATGTAAAACGGTTGCTGAGTTGTTATTAAAATACAATAAACTGAATGTATCAAAAAAAAAAAATATATGTTAGGCTCCAAAATGTGAACGTGGTAATGTATCCTCCTCCTCCTCCTTAAAGACAAGAGAGGCCCAGAGCTGCCCATGCTGTAGCGTCACGTTCTGTGGCCGGGGCCTATTGGCTTGTGGTTGTCTGCGACTCTGAGGCAGCAGGTCTGCTGTTTGCATGACTGCTGTGAGTCACCCAAAAAGTGGAATTCCCACAGAACTGCTGTACCTAGCTCGTGCAAGTGGTGTACGCCAGTATCACAGCAAACACTTCATAAAAAATTTGAGCAAATGTAACTGCAGAGGTGCAAAGACTTAATCTTTTTGTTAGTAACCTAAAAAGTAAAGGATCCAGAAATCCTGGAGCAGACTACACACACACCAAATTTTAATTTTTTTTAGTCTTAACGGTATTAAGGTGCAAAAATCAGGGTTTAACATAGAACAGCATTTGTAATCCCAAATGAATATGAAAGTGTTTAAGATTTAGAAACTAATACTAAGGAATAAGGAACAAAGTACCAGAAATGAAGATCAGATGAGAGGGTGATATAATAGAGACCTTGGAGTTCCTGAAAGGAAATAAACAAGGTGACCTACGAGGAACTATGTAGCATGAGTAACCATTCAAGGACACGGGGCATGAGTAGAAACTGATGTGAGGGAAGATCAAGAATTGTATGAGAGTTTTATTTTACAGAGTGGTTAGTGGAACTTTGATTATTCTGCCAGACGCAGTGGCGGGCACGAAAACCATGAATGTTTTCAAGCACAGCTGGGACAGTGACGTGTGTAGCGGTTACTCAGTACGGTAGTAGTAGGGAAGGGGAACAGAGGGGTGGTTAGTGAAGGCTAGTATCCTGTATGGACAGTAGGTTCCAGTGTTTGATAGGGATCTTCGGGCAGACTGTGTGGGCCATTGGTCTTTTTCAGCCATAATTGTCAGTGTATATAGTTTTGGAACTAACATAAAAGATGAGATTTTTCAATTTTCATTGCTGATCACCAACTTTGAAAGTGCAGGTCTGTTGCTTTGAAAGTTGTCTGCATGTTCTGTTATGTGTTGTAATGAGCTTCAAGTAAAAGCTTTTCAGCACAAAAAGGACTTTCATCCCATCTAACATGGATGGTATAAACTAGCTACTGGAAATTTTTGTCCTTTTAACACATAGCCTAGCAGTGCATCCAGCACATTCATTCTAAATTTTAATGCTGATCATATGCTGTCTTGGCCCTAATTCTTCCATCTGTCATGGCTGCTAGGAAGTGTATCGCATTGTCTATTCATCACACAGCGCCTGAGACGTGGGAGCTCTGCATTAAGCTTTGCCATGTTTACTTTTTACACTTTCAGTGCCCCGACTCTGCTTGCAAACAGGACCTCCTGGCATATCTGCAGCGCATCGCCTTGTACTGTCATCAGCTGAATATCTGCAGCAAAGTCAAAGCTGAAGTTCAGAACCTCGGGGGAGAACTTGTCGTCTCTGGGGTATGTAGTAATGAATGTGTCCATATATCCATTATTTTTCCTGTCTGCTTCCAACTGCTTTTAGTGTAACTGGTAAAAATGTGTAATGGCATGCATGACCTGCCAGTTAAACTGTGGGAAGATGATTTATTCTATGAACCAGCTTTCATACACACTATATGTCAGTGTTTTACAGTACATGAAGAGTTGGGAGTAGTCATTAGGCACACATGGGAGGTTAAGGAAATGTCAGCAAGGGTTGGGTACAGGGAGGTTAAGGGAAGGTCAGGGAGGGTTAGGTACAGAGAGAGAGAGAGAGAATTGAGCACAGGGGTGTTAAGGAAAGGTCTCAGAGAGTTGGGTACAGAGGCAGAATTAAGCACATGGAGGTTAAGGGAAGGTCAGAGAGTTACGTACGGAGAGGGAATTTAAGGACAGGGAGTGTTGGGTACAAATACAGAAAGAATTAAGCACAGAGAGGTCAAGGGAGGGTTGGGTACAGTACAAGAGAATTAAGCACAAGGGAGGTCAAGGGAGGGTTGGGTAGAGAGCAAGAGAATTAAGCACAAGATGGTTAAGGAAAGGTCAGGGAGGGATAAGTACAGAAAGAGACCTAAGCACAGGGAGGAATAGATACAGAGAGCATTAAGCACATGGAGTTTAAGAAAAGGTCAGTGAGGCTTAGGTACAGAGAGAGAGAGAGAGAATTAAGCACAGGAAGGTTAAGAAAAGGTCAGCGAGGGTTTAAGGGTTAGGTATGGCGAGAGAAAGAATAAAGCTTATGAAGGTTAAGGAAAGAGATGAGGGAGGGTCAGATGCAGAGAAAGTTGAGCACAAGGGTGTTAAAGGGGGACAGTCAGCACTAAGAGCAGCACACTCAAGTGTGGCGCTGGTCACAATCAGCACTTTGTCTGCAAAAGCATTTTTTTTTTTAACTTAGTTTACTGCACTGTATTGCATCAGACTGAGCCTGCTGACCTGCAAGATGATTTTTTCTGAAACTACAAATACTAGACTCTCCAGCAGCTGACATCAGAGCAGGGCTGCAGCAGTAGGATATTCCATAACTTGCAGTGCATGTTAGAGTTGTTAAAAGCTCTGATCTTTTGTTCGTTTGGTCCCGCTGTCATCCCTGGGCTAAGTATAGTCCCAGATAAAACATAGAAATTTGTCGGCAGAAAAAGACCCCATGCTCCATCTAGTCTGCTCGAGTTCCTCCCTCTTGGAAGACCCCCGCCCTCCATTTACTGTCTGCCCCGTTTGCTAGGCCCATGTACGTATCCCAGGCATTTTTAAATGAGTCCACTGAGTCAACCCCCCACTACCCATTCTGGCAGTCTGTTCCATGACCCCACCACCCTCTCAGTAAAGAATTCCCCCAATGTCACCTTTAAATCTCCCCCCCCCCTCAAATTTTAATGCATGACCCCTAATGGATTTGTTCTCACTCAATCTGAAGATGTCAATCCTCATCCTGTTTATGCCTTTCAAGTACTTGAACATTTCGACCATATCCCCCTCTCCCTCCTCCAGTGTATACAGGCCCAGATCCCCAAGTCTTTCTTCGTATGCCTTCTCCTGCAGCTCACTCACCATCCTGGTACCTCTTCTGTGGACCCTCTCCAGCCTGTCCTTGTCCCCTTGTGAGTATGGCCTCCAGAACCATACCACATATTCCAGGTGTAGTCTGGCCATGGTCTTGTGTAGTGGCATGATCACCTCCCTTCTTCTGCTTGTAAAGCCCCTCCCTATGCATGCCAACATTCTGAGTACCTTCCCCACTGCTTTGTTGCACTGACTCCGAACTTTCAGGTTGTGCGAAATAGTGATCCCTAAGTCCCTTTTCTAATCTGTTACCTCCAGTTCTTCCCCTCCATGCCAGTATTTTGCCCTTGGGTTTTTACGCCTTAAATGCATAATTCTGCATTTTTTTGCATTAAATTGTAGCTACCATCTTTCTGACCACTCCTCCAGTCTATCCAGATCCTTCTCATACTTTCCACACACACCCAGTCGTATCCACCCTATTACAGATCTTCATGTCATCTGCAAACAGACACACCTTCCCATGTAGACACTCTATAATGTCACCAGTGTAAATACTGGAGTATGGTCCCAGCACTGAACCCTGGGGAACCCCGCTCGTCACCCTTTCCTCTTTTGAGTGCACCCCGTTTACCACAATCCTCTACATCCTCCCCTCTAACCAATGCTTAACCCATCTTGTGAGCTTGCTCCCCACTCCCAAGCTGCCTACCAGTCTCCTGTGGGGGCGGTGTCAAAGGCCTTCCCGAAGTCCAGGTAGGACACGTCCACTGCCCCTCCCTGGTCCCATATCTCCGTAACTCTGTCGAAGAATTCAATCCTGTTGGTCTGGCAGGATCTACCACCCGTGAATCCATGCTGGCTGACATCCAGGAGGCCCTCTTCCTCCAGATATTTAATCAGCCTTTCCTTAAGTGTCTCCATTAGCATACACACAGTGGAGGTAAGGTTAACTGACAGTAGTTTCCCGGTTCCTCCCCACTTATGCAATGGCACCACCTTAACCCTTTCCAGTCCCTAGGAACCCTTCCCTTGTCTAGTGACAGATTAAGTAACCTCATGAGTGGTGCCGCCAACACCTGCTTCAGCCCTTTGAGCACCCTCGGGTAAACCCTATCCGGTCCCATCGCTTTATCCACCCGCAGTTCCCCCAGTTCTTCCAGTGTCCTATCCACTGTAAATGGGCCTGGGTCCATTTCCCTGCCCTCCCTTCCCCTGCTTTTCTGCTCCGGCTCTTTACCCTCCTCCACCGTGAAGACCGATTCGAAGTAATTATTCAGAACATTCGTCTTTTCTATATCATATCCCCTTCTGCCAGTATCCCCCTTGAGTCTAATAATCCCCATCTTCCCTTTCCTTCTGTCACCTATATATCTGAAAAACTTCTTATCCCCTTTTTGTCTCCTTCGCTGTATTCTTCTCCGTAACATAGAAACGTATAATCTGATGGCATATAAGGACCGCTTGGCCCACCTAGTCTGCCCATTTCCCTACCTAACTGATAAGCTGCAGATCCTAGTTAACCAACAGCCTACTTGGGCGCCTTCACCCTTCTGATTTATTTTCTGTGTTTCCCTTAGTTTTGCCTTGTATACCTCCCTGTCCCTCTCCTTCTGAGAGGCTTTATATGCCTTGAATGCCTTCTTTTTCTCCCTAACTGCTTCCTCAACTTCCTTTATGAACTAAAGTGATTTCCTCCCCCTCTTTTCTTTTCTTTTTTTTTTTTTGCTCACCATCCTAATGCATAGTTCTGTCACCTTCAGTATTCCTCCCTTAATTTTCCCCCCGCAGCTCCTCTACGTCATCCAAGTTCTCCTTTCCTTCTAGCTCCTGCCGCACAATTTCTCTCATCCTCCTAAAATCTGTCTTCCTAAAATCTAGTACCTTATTGGTGGAAATGCTGTTTCTAGGGACATGGATATGTTGTTCATCCACACTCATTGGCAGGTATCCTTGCCGCTTTAAATCTTGCCGGAAGGTCTTCAAGCTTGCTCCTCCCACCCACCCGGGTGGTATAACTCTCGGCTCCGCCCCATGACGCCAGATCTTCCTTACCGCTTGGAAGCTCAGGTTCCCTCCTTAACGCTCTGCGTTTGAGACTGGTTCCTATTTCTCCGTTTGCAGATTTAAAAATAAATTTTGCAAAAAGACTTCAGTCTTCTATCCCTCGCGGCTGCGATGGACAAATCGACTCCCGGATTTCGGAGATGCCCATGCGGGCAGAAGATGTCTCGGACGGATCCACACTCCACGTGTGTCTACTGCTTAGGCCTTGAGCACGACCCGCAGGCTTGCGACCTGTGCTCATCTTTCTCGGCCTACGTCCTCGAAGACCGTGCTGCCCGATTGCAACTGGGCCGTCCCGAGAAGCGTTTCCCTCCGGTGAAGTCCAAGGAGGCCCGGTTGGCAGTGTCCGAGGCGGCGGGCTCGGCGGATCAGCTCGAGCGGATGGTCACCCTCGAAGAGGAGGCGGCGCGGGCCGTATCTTCCTCGGCCGCGGCATTTATCCCGCTCTCTCTGGGCTCTTCTTACACGGCTTCTTTTAAGGAGCTTTGTCTGTCCCTCTCCACTAAAGGAGAAGGGCCTACGTTGGCGGGACCTTATTCTCGGTCCAAAAAGAGGGACAAGGGTAAGTCCCTCGTCGACGCTCTTGGGAGCGGGAAGGTCCCCTCTCCCGGGCCGTCGACCGTCGGCTTCGATCGACCGGCAACCGGCCACTGGCCTCACGGTGTCCCCGTCAGGTCAGTTGACCGAGACTCCACCGATGAAGTCGAGATTTTTCTCGACCCATTGAATCGAGCTGTCGCCTTTAGCAGCGAATTCCCCTCTCCCGGTTCCCCGGGAGGTTGAGGATCCGTGGGCTCACCTGTGCCTCCGGTTCCGGGCCCTCGGATGCACCATCCGGCGAAGGAGTGCGGTTCCGGCCGACACCTCCCGCACCGACCTCGGAAATTCCGGGACTCGGTCTCCGGACCTCTTGTGGTCCACCCGATCCCACCGTCATAAGCGGTCCCGGTCTCGGCACCCGCGGTGGCGGCGTCGCCCCTCGTCCTCCTCCTCGGATGAGGAGGCTTGGTCGTAAATGCGTCGGCCAGTGCGAGACCTTATGTTGCAACAGCTCCTCCTGGCGGGAATAAGCCGACCCGTCGCCTTCCCGGCCATTAAATAACTGTCACGGGCGCCGACACAACCCCTCGACTTATCCGAGGAGCCTATACCCAGGCCGGTTGTTCGGCCAAAACCAGCTGCTCCACCGATTCCGGTGGAACCTTCGCCTCCACAGCCACCAATTGGGGCTCCGACCAAGGATTCTCGGTCGGCTAAGGGTCTACCCATCGGCTGTCAGTTACCCTCCTCGATCGACCTCGGCAGGTGAAGGTGGCTCAGGCCAGAGCAGCTCTTCGAGGACTCTTCGAGTCGAAGATGATTCCTCCTTTTCTCCAAGCGACTGGACTTGGGTCTTCAGGAGGTCAGTCAATGGGCGATAGCCCGTCGTCCTTCCTAGGACTACTTGGCTCATCTCGGAGTCCACGGGATGGAGCTCGAACCCGTTCAAATGGGCCAGGTATCCCTCACGGAGATTCTGGACCGAGTTCTCAGCGAGGCCTTCCGGTGGCGAGGCCATAGTGGGTCCGGCACTGGAGCTTTGGCAGCCCTGCTTCCTGCCCTCGCCTTGGCCAGGATGGCCAGGAAGTATCACGGTCCCTACTGGTTCCTTGTCCGGTTTTGAGACACCCTCTGCTGAGGGTTGGTTACCGACAAGCGTTTTCGGTAGCGCCCGGCTGCACGCAGGATGTGGACAAACCTCCTGACAAGAGGTCAAGAAATTGGACTATGTCGGGCGAAAAGTCTCGCTCACGTCCTCTCTCGGCTCGTCAGGCCAGTTCGGCCGTCCTCATGGCACATTTTTCTCATGCCTGTTGGGCTCCTGGATGAGGTCATCCTCATCTTCCGCCGATCTGCAGACTACGGTTAAGCAGGTGCGGGACCAGGAGCAGGCAGTGGCCAAACAGCAGCTCAGACTGCTTTGGATATGGGGACTCATGTGCCAGATCGGTGGGACGCGAGTGGCTATGCGTCGGCGGGCTTGGCTGAGGATATCCACCTTTACTTCGGATACCCAGCACAAGTTGGCGGATGTTCCCCTTTTGGGGACTGACCTCTTCGGCCCTGGGGTGGAAGGTCACCTGCAGAGGATCGAGAAGTCCAATGCTACCTTGGACTCGGTCTCTTCCGCTCAGAAGGACAAAGGCCGCAAACCACAGCCTAAGCCCTTTCGTCCTTCTGTGCCCCCTGCGCGCCCGGCCCAGCAACGTCAGGGCCAGCAGGCTCGGCCTTGGCATCCCAAACCCAAGCCGCCGGCTTCCTCTAACAGGAGGCAGGGAGGAAAAGGCCCAGGAGGTCCCTCGGCCGGTCCCTCCTCCAAGCCTGCCCAGTGACGGGCTGAGGGGTGTCGCCCCCATTCCCGTCACCTATCCTGGGTCCCCCGTGGGAGACGGCTCCAGCACACTTCGTTCCGCCTGGTCCGCTGTTTCCACGGACAGGTGGGTCTTGGAGGTGGTGGGAAGAGGCCTGCCTCTGGAATTCGAGCAGGCACCACCCTTCAGAGCCGTCGCCCCTCGGGGGGCTTCGGGATCCCCAGCCTCACTGGCGGCTCGTCGAGCCGACATCGCTCTCCTCCTCCAGAAGGAGGTGATAAGAGAGGTGGTGGACCCTCCTTCAGACCCAGGGTTTGTGTCCAGGTACTTCCTGGTTCCAAAGCGGACGGGGGGCTGGCGCCCCATTCTCGACCTACACGACCTAAACAAGTTCCTAAGGTCTCGAACCTTCAGGATGGTCACTCTGGCTCAGATAATACCATCCTTGGAGCAGCGGCGTGTGAGTTCTGCTCTCTGGACTTGCAGGGCCGCGTTTTTCACGTCCTATCCGTCCATCTCACAGAGATTCCTTAGCTTCGGCGGAAGGATCCCTCTTCGAGTTCAAGCCATGCCCTTGGCTTGTCTCCAGCTCCCAGGGTCTTCACCAAATGCATGGCAGTGGTGACAGCATTCCCTGCGGCGCCGAGGGTCCGGGTGTGCCCTTACCTGGACGACTGGCTGATAGCAGCTCCCTCCAGGAAGGAGGCAGAGTGGTCAGAGATCTGGCCCTCCAGGTCTGCTCTCAACTGGGCCTCCTTATCAGAGGCCAGAGTGAACTCGAGCCGAGCAGGTGATTCTATTTGATCGGGCGCAGCTCGACTCTCTTCGAGCCAGGCGCGGCTCCCGGCGGACAGGGCCGAGGTTCTTTCCTCCTTTGCCGATCATTTCTGGTTGGGCAATTGCGCCCTCCCGGGACTCCCTGCGCCTCCTGGGTCTCATGGCGGCCTGCACCAGCGTGGTCCGTTGGGCCCGCTGGAACATGCGTCCCTTCGGTGAGGGACTGGCCAGCCAGTGGTCTGCAGCTGCGATCCTTTGGACCAGCTGTGCCGGTGACACAGGGGATGTGGAGCAGCTCTCCAGTGGTGGACGTTCCAGATCATTTGCAGGAGGGCATCCCGTTAGTCCGCCCGAGCCGGCGGTCTCTATCGACCGATGCCTCTCTGATGGGTTGGGGTGCCCATCTGGGAACAGGGCTCATGGCCTCTGGTCCCCGCGGGAGTCCCGATGCCACATCAACCTGCTGGAGCTCCGAGCGGTCCGCCTAGCTCACCGCCTTTGCTCCGTTCCTCCGGGGTCAAGTGGTCCGAGTCCAGACGGACAATACCACGACCATGTACTATCTAAACCGCCAGGGCGGGGCAGCGCTCCATGCTTCTATGCAAAGGCTCTCCGCATTTGGTCACCGTGCGCAGCCTGGAGGCGGATCTCCTAGCCATTCACGTGGCAGGAGCCTCCAACACCCTGGCCGATGCCCTGAGCCGGATAGGGCTGCATCCCAGGTGGTCTCTCCTGCCGGAGGTAGTACAGCATCTGTTCTCCCATTGGGGCACACCTCAGGTGGACCTGTTTGCCTCAGGGAGAGCATAAGCTGAGTCTGTTCCATCGCCCCCTCAGCAGGGCTCGCTGCAGGGGGATGCCTTCTCGAGGCAGTGGACCCCGGGCCTCTTTTACGCCTTTCCCCATTTCCTTGATCCACAAGGTGCTTCTCAAGGCGAGGAGGGACAAGGCGCAGGTGATTCTGATAGCCCCAGACTGGCCTCGCCAGTTCTGGTACCCAGATCTCCTCAGTCTCAGCTCCAGGACTCCGCGGCAGCTTCCAGCTCACCCGGACCTGCTCTCAGTCAATCAGGGGAAGGTGTTCCATCCGGACCTTCAATCCCTGCACCTGACGGCCTGGTTCCTGAGCGGCTAGAGTTCCAGGCCTTGGGTCTTTCCGACGAGGTCCTCAATGTAGTTGAGGCGTCCCGTAAGGAGTCGACCAGAAAATGCTATGCCTTCAAATGGAAAAGGTTTTCCATTTGGTGTCAGACAAGGGCTTGGACCCTTCCTCCTGTTCCTTGGCAAGCATCTTGGACTATTTATGGTCCCTTTCTAGTCAAGGGCTTAGGTCGGCGACCTAAGGGTGCACCTGGCAGCCATCTCTGCTTACCGGGCGCGGGCCGGGAAGCAGTCGGTGGCGCAGGAGAAGGTGGTCTGGCGCTTTTTCAAAGGCCTTGATCACATTCCCTCAGTGCGGAACCCCCACCTCCGTGGATCTACTGCTGGTATGGCAAAGCTCATGGGCAAGCCATTGAACCTATGCACAGGCGTGCTCTCTCACCTGTCGTGGAAGACCGCCTTCTTGGTGGCTTATCCGCGTCAGCCAGAAGGATGGGAGAGCTCCAGGCGCTTTCCATCGAGTCTCCTTACCTGGTCTTCCACAGGGACAAGGTTGTCCTGCGCCACCCGAAATTCCTTCCGAAGGTGGTGTCGGAGTTTCACCTTAACCAGGTGTTGACTCTGCGGTGTTCTACCCCAATCACACCTCGGAGGCCGAATATAGGCTCCATACTCTGGACCCTAGAGAGGCTGCGCTTATTATAAGGGCGCATGGCTGAAATTCGGGAGAGGTTCGCCAGCTGTTTGTCACCCACGCTGAAGCCGCATCTGGCAGACCTGCAGCCAAGCGGACGATAAGCAGGTGGGTAACCTCCTGCATAGATCTCTGCTATAAGTTAGCGGGCATGGAGCCTCCCAGAGGATAAGAGCTCATTCTACCCGCCATACTGCTGCAACGGTGGCTGCTTCCAGGGACGTCCTATCCAGGAAATCTGCAGGGCTGCTACCTGGAAGTCAGCAAACACCTTTATTACCCATTACCACATCGACCTTGAGTCACGCCGGATGCTGGTTTTGGGGCCCGGTTCTCCAGTCTCTTTCCCAAGTAAGTATTGGGGTGTGCGTCTTGCCTCCCTCCTCCCGGAGAACTGCTAGGAGTCTGCCAATGAGTGTGGATGAACAACATATCCATGTCCCTAAATACAGGTTACTCACCTGTAACAGGAGTTCTAGGAATGGTATATGTTGTTCATCCACACGACTCCATTCCTCCGGCTCGACGCGAACCTGAGCTTCCAGCGGGCCAGATCTGGCGCCATGGGGCGGAGCCGAGAGTTATACCACCCGGGTGGGTGGGAGGAGCAAGCTTGAAGACCTTCCGGCAAGATTTAAAGCGGCAAGGATACCTGCCAATGAGTGTGGATGAACAACATATACCATTCCTAGAACTCCTGTTACAGGTGAGTAACCTGTATTTACTGGCCCTCTCCGAATTTTAAAGCTTACTGTCCTGTGATCACTGTCCCCCAGATTCTCCCCAACCTCCACCCCTCGACCCCATCACCATTTGTCATTACCAGATCTAATATGACCCCCATCGGATCTGTGGCCAGCGGATACATGAACAATTCCTGCATGGCTTCCAGCAGTTCCCTACTCCTTTCTGTGGATGCTGCCAGGATATCCCACTTTACATCCAGTAGTTTGATTGTCCTACACCACTATTTCCCCTTCTGGCCATCTCCTGTATTTCACTAACGAACCCCCTATCCACTTCCTCTCCTTGATTTGGAGGTCTGTAAACCACCCTTACCCTCACTGCCTCTCCCCCCCCCCTGCTTAAAGTGACCCATAGTGTTTCCACTGATCCATGCCTCACTCCACTTGCCATTGCTCGAATCCCTCCCTTACATACAGGCAACCCCCCTTCCTGTCCTGTCCCACCTGTAGAGTCCCTACCCTGGTATTTCCACCTTCTAGCTGTGGCTTTCAGTCCACCAGGTCTCCATAACTGCAGGTATGTCTGGGTCGTCTGCCACCACAGACACCTGCAGGTCCACCATTTTATTACCAAGACTTCTGGTGTTTGTTAGCAACCCTTTCCACCAGCCCTGCCTTCCTCCTTTTACACCCCCCCCCCCAAAAGCATCTCCCAACCCCAGCTGTGGCGGAATGTGAGTTAGGTGAGTCCCACTAGTCATTTTCCCTGGACCGCCCCTAGCTGCGCACTCCCCAGTGGTCCTCTAGTTTAAATCACTCCCCAGTATTTTATTTCAAGTATCTTTGGAGTTTCCCCCTAAGCAGATGTGCAGTCTGTCCCTCGCATGCAGATGCTGGTTAGAGGACTGGGCTTAGCCCCAGGAGAACAGTGGGATTGGCGAACATTTGATAGGAGCTTATAAAAGCTCTAACATGCACTGCAGGTTATCGATTCTCCGGCTATTGCAGCCATGCTCTGATGTCATCTCCTGGGGATTTTGGTTACAGGAAAAGTCGACTTGAAAGTCAATAAAATCAGTTTGATACATTCTACAATAATGCAGTAAAGAACAAGTTAAAATGTTTTTGCATACAGAGTGCAAATTGGGGCCAACCCAACACTTGCGTGTGGAACTCTTGGTGCTGACCATTGCCCTTTAAGTAACGGTGAAACTCAAGTCCCTACTTTCTAGTACCCTTCCACCCCCCACACCGCATCCCCCACCCATATGATTCTGAAGCTAAACTCGTCACATTTTGCAGCTGAACAACAGTGGTATAAAAGGCTATTTATAACCGGAAACAAAGGGATGAACCTGTTTTCGTGTTTGTTTTTTTCACGAGTCTTGTTACTCTGTCCCCAACAGCCATTAATTTCAATCAATCAATCAAATCTTTATTTATTCAGACGAACATCATTGAGCAGAGCTCATTTGCAAGATGGACCTGATAAGGTTAAGGTTCAATAGTTGGTACATAAACAGAGACATTTAAAACAATTGTATATACATAATCAAAAGACAGAAGTTGATTAAAGCATAACAGGACAAGGTAGGACATAAGAAAAGTACACTAGATAATACAATATAGACATATCCCAGTGGAAGAATCAAGGCATACACTCAACACAAGGCACCCAAAAATTTCCAAGTTCCAGGGCAAGCCAATGCAGACAACGAAACACAGTATTTGAGTGACTGAGAAAATGGGGATCACAGCCTCTGGAAAAAGACATGGAAGGGAGGGTATAGGGGACTCGGACAGGGGCTGGGGCTAATACTAGGAGGTGTAAGGGAGTAATAAGGGCTGGGATAAGGGCCAGGAATTAGTGGGAAGATTATAGCCAGGGGTAGCAAGATCAGTGTAGATAAGGTTACAGGGAACCGAAGTACCATAAAATGAGGGCTGCCTGGGAGGGAGAATTGTGGGGATAAGTTATGGGAAATGAGTTGCAAATTATGATAGTTGTCTGGAAGGGGGAGGGTAAGGAATGTGAATAGACTAGAGCTTTGTGGTAGCAGTTGCATTTCTCTGAGAAGAGACTTATGCAAAGCTGTTTAAAGGATGCTAGAGGTATAAGATTGATCAGCTTCAGGGACTTCTGTAAAGTATTCCATGCCATAGCTAGAGAATAGCTGATTGTAGACCTCCCTTGCCGGGTGTTGACTTTAGGCACCTTGAGCATGATGAAGCTGTTGCTTCTTGGGGCATAGGAGCTAGCTGTGGCCTGTGTGAAGCAGTCTGAAATATAATTTGGAAGCTTCTTAGACAACGCTCTGTAAATCCATAGTGCAGCATTTCTGTTCCTTCTGAGGTGTAGGGATGCCCAACCGACTGCAGCATAGAGAGCATGATGAGTGTTAAATGGAAGATCTGTTATGAACCTTAATGCTCTGTGGTACAGTGTATCAATTTGCTTAGATATGAGATGGGGCAGTGACTGTAAAGGAAATCTGCATAGTCAATAATTGAAAGAAAAGTGGCCTGGACCAAACTCATCTTAGAGTCTCTGGTTAGGAAGTGTTTTATTCTGAAGAATAGGCCAAGCCGCTGACGAAGTTTTTTCAGAAGTTCTTCAATGTGATGTGTGTAATCAAGCCTGCTATCTATCCACACACCCAAATATTTGAATTGTTCTACATAGTCCAGGCTTTCTCCAAGGATAGTGGATGATAGCTGGGGGAGATTGTTTAGTGAGGAGGTATTTGTATAGCTTTGGTTGGAGAAAAACATTGCTTTTGTTTTCTTTGCATTTAAAAGAAGCTTTTTTTTTTCCAGTAGTTGATGTTGTAATAAGGATAATTCTGCTTGTAGAATTTCACAAGCTATTGCAGGCGATGGGTTGCTGACATACAAAACTGTGTCATCTGCAAACAGGTGAACAGTGGCTTTGGTGAGGTTTGAGTCAATATTATTAATGTAAATGGCAAAAAGGATAGGGCCCAGGATAGATCCTTGTGGAACTCCTCTTAGAAGTGTTTTTAGTGGAGATAGATCACCTTCAGCTTTCACTTGCTGTGACCTATCCGTAAGTAATACCTGAACCACTTAAGGGAGGGTGGGTCCAAGCCTATGGAATGCAAGGAAGAGAGTAGCAGCTCATGGTCCACTGTGTTGAATGCCTTGCTGAGATCTAGAAATACAGCACAGACACTGTTCTTTTTATCCAATTCGATTTGCCAGTCATTTGTAACTTTGGCCAGTGCAGAGATAGTACTGTGCCTAGCTCTAAACCCAGATTGAGCTGGATTTAAGAGATTAGCATCTTCAAGGTATTCTCTTAGCTGGATGCTCACTAATTTCTCTAGCAGCTTAGATAGCACTGGAAGAATGGATATAGGCCTGTAATTGTTGAGGTCCATGGGGTCCCCTGATTTTAGTAGGGGAAACACTTGGGCTGTTTTCCACATTGTAGGAATAGAACCAGAGATTAATGACAGATTAAAAGATGTGTTAAGGAACTGCAAGTGCATATATTGCAATCTTTAGAAAGTAGGGGTCAAGGGAGTCTGCCCCTGCGCTTTTTTTGATATCCATTTGCAACATTAGATCCTCTACTTCCTTCAACAGGATCGGTTTGAAGGAGAAGGAAGAATCAGTTCTCTGAGCTCCAGTGTGCTGGGAGCTTAGTTGTGCACGTAGCAGATTAGCTGGAGAGGTGTCAAAAGCAAGGCCAGCAGTGATTATTGAAAGCATCCAGTACTTCCATTCTGTCTGAGATTGTACCCTTATTGTGCAATTGAGTTGGTAGTGAGGTGCTAGAGTCCTGTCCTAAAATACCCTTAGTGGTGCTCCAGAACCTAGCAGGGTTGTGGTAGGAGGAGTCAAGTTCAGCCCTATAAAAGGCAGCCTTTGTATCCCGTACTTTCCTGGTACAGCTATTTCTGGCTTTCTTAAACATCGCCCAGTCATTTGGGTTCTTGGTCTTCCTCGCCAGTTTCCATAGCTTGTCTCTCTCCAGCAGTGCAGATTTAAAGTCAGCTGAAAACCAGCAGCAAGATTTGTTTTTTTATTTGAATACTAGTGATTGGTGCATGAATGTTAAGGGCACCTAGTATTATGCTGTTTAACACCTGATGTGCTTTTTCCACAGAGTGTGCTAGGTAAAACTCTTGCCATCTTGTAGAATGAGTTAGATCATGGAGATATCCCTCAATATTGAAGTTTTTCTTGGATCTCCTCCGTAGGAATTTTGCTGGGGGTGATGATTTGCCGGATGATCTTACTCCTGCAATGAGGCAGTGGTCACTTATGTCACTGAAAAGCACTCCAGTGTGCGTGAATAGGTGGGGTTTATTCACCAGAATGATGTCAAGTAATGTGCTGTTGCTTCTATTCTTTAAGTTGATTCTTGTTGGCTCATTTATCAGTTATGAGAACCCGTGTGTATCACAGAATGAAACTAATGGTGCTGCTGCTTTGGAAAGCCAATTTAGATTTAGATCACCTAGGATTATGATTTCTTCAGTGCCCGGTTTGATCAGATTCCCCAGGTTAGAAGCTTGTGATCAGCAGAGGGGGGCCTATAGCAGCCAACTAGCTGAAAAGCTGCCGTATTGGAGAGAGTTACTTTGAGGGATATACATTCGAATTCTTTGGGCATAGATGTTGCATTAAGGCAGGATACAGATATACTGGATTTTACATATATAGCTACTCCACCGGCCCTTGTCTGTCGATCCGCTCTGAATATTTGATAGTTGGGTAAGTTTACATCGCTATCTGCTGTGGCGGGTTTGAGCCATGTCTCAGACACCACAAGAAAGTCTGGCAGGGTATGGGCAACCAGGCTTGTATCAATGTGAGCTTTTTAGGAGGCTGCATGCATTGATATGTGAAAACTTAGGCCTTTGGTTGAGGCTAGGTCTGCTGGTGAGGTGATAGCTCAGGAGGGCCTGGGTTGATTTCACATTTCCAATACAGATCAGCAAAAGAATAGGAGTTTCATAAGGCTTCAAGAGATAGGAAGAGGGACTGTCTTTGGCCTCCTTTTCTTATTCAGCGCCACTGTTTTGAGGTATTCCAGTCGGGGTTATGGCTTCGTACCGAGTCACTAAGTAGTAGTTTGGAGGTCAGGCGTAATGGGGAACTGTATACCCAATAATGGAGCATCGATCGGAATATACACATGACAGTTTGCGTCCCTTTATGGAGGTTACCCCACTGATTGTGATGTGGCATCGGTAGGGCATATGTGAGGATCCGGTCATATTCCAATAAAGGCGAATCAGAGAGGCTAGGAAGGTGGGTCGCATTTTTTAGTGTGGTATTGACCGGGGGATATCTTTCTCATTGAACATCATGAATGATAGAGAAAGAAATAGCCAAAGGAATCTCCCCATTGTGAAAGCGGTATTGGTGACTAACAAGCTGAACATCGATAGTGTAGCTACAGGAGAACAGTAAGGAAGGGCTGCTGATTTGGTGGCACAGCAGGGCAATGAAACAAATTATTGGTTAGCGTGGCGCTGGGGTGGGAGATGAGATTCGGCGGAAGATGCCTGTAAATGTAACACACAAGGAGGGGAAGGGGCGGGTGGAGTAAAAAATATTGCAGCTTTCCATTACCTTCCTCGCGACCGTGATCCTGGAGGCGGCCTAGCGGTTGCCAACCGCCGCTTGTGTTGGGGCATTATCAACATGAAGAAAACAGAAAGTTCAGGTTCTAGTTTCAAAGATATCTACCATTTTTTTGTTAATTGGAGATGTCTGCTAATAGATGGTTTGGATTTTAACAGTATTACATTGTTTATTTTGTGACCAGATATGCCCCATTAGGCACAAGTGCCTGGTCTTCCAAGAATCGGTCTTAAACATTCCTTCCTATTTATGGTCTCAGCCAAGTGCGCTACAACCCAGCAGGAACAAAGTCTTTTGCAGCCTAAGAAGGGACCGACCGTGTCAGCGCCACCCATCAGACGTAGTGATGGAGTGCTCATGAGTTGGCCAGTAACCAACGCCAGCCCCTCCCTTCCTCAGTTTCATTTTTCCCACTGTCGAGTGCACACCATCTGAGTCTCAAGTTGTCTAACTGCATCGCACCTCCTCAGTTCTTCACCGTTCTTTTTTTTTTGGTCAAGGTCAGCACTTTGTTTTTGTGCTGTTTAATGTTTAGTGACAAACTCTTCTCTTCTACTTTTCCTTGTTTTTGCCAAGTCATCATGTCAGATACTGGGGAGCACAAGAAGGCCAAGAAGCAGATCAGCACCCCCAAAAATATGTCAGCGATCCTGTGGGAGTCATTGCCGTTCAGGACTAACATGATGACTTCTTGGCCTGCCCTGAAGCTGACCACAACATGGACAGGTGAGATGACTGCTTCTCCATGGACCACTGCACCCTTGAGAAGAGCATGTTAAAGTGGGGTCGTGATCCTCCCACCTTCGGAGACCGGTGTCACACAATGTAATACTCCAAGGTAGATCCCTGGGCTCTTCTCTGAGCCCTTTCCCAGTACTACACATACTGAGGAAATCCAGGGCACTCCCTGCGCTCGCCTCACTGAGAAGCTGGAGTCTGGGGGAAGGGTCTAGTGGACAGCCGACTCCCTCCGGGGGTGGGGGGTAGCTGAGCACCCCCCCCCCCCAAAGTCTGTTGGCTCTTCAGGGCAGCAGATGCCTCTGTGGTGAGGTTGGAGCGGTACACTCAGTCTGCTTTGGTGGGCACCCTGGCACTGCAGCCTGGTGCGGCCCCAGTTCCCTGGTACTAAGGCCAGTGCTGGTGAGTAGGGCAGCGCCAGCCACAAGACCAGGCCCCATTCTGGCACTGCTCACACTGCCTGAAGATGGAAGGGGTTCCGGAGCAAGCCCTGTTTCAAACCAGGAGGTCATTGTTCTCTTTCCCTAAGCACCTTAGTAACCTGGTGGGGAGGATGATGCTGGTTTTGGACCGGGAAACTGAGTCATTGAGGATGGAGGCTTTCCTGGGTCTGGTTCTGAGCCTGAATTGGGGTCGTGCATCAATCCTGAGTTGTCCCTCAGGCTGATACCAGGCTCACCCCTTGTACAGAGGTGGTGATACTCTGGCGGGGGTTGCAGCGCTATTCAAGGGCCTAGTTTCTCTCCAGAACCATCTGGACCTGTCACTGGTGGGGACCAGGACTGCCCTGTTGGCCTTGTCCAGCTCTGCTCCCCCACATGTGGGTTTCCCCCAAGGGTGCTGTCTGGACCGGTCCGCTGATGATCATTCTCAGATGGGTGAGTTTTCCAGGCCCCCACACACACACACCCCAAACCCCAAGCAGAGTCTCCTGAGCATTCTTTGAGCCCCTCTCCTGCTACCCCCCCCCCATTCTCCCAGATATTTCGGGTCCCCTGGGGCCCATGACCTGGGATTAATCCAGATCAGTGGCTGGTGTGTTCCAGTACCACCTGAAGGCAGACCAGGCTCTCTTTAGGCCTAAGAGCCCTACACATCCATTGCCTGGATCCAGCTCCTCCTCTCCTACTTCCTCCTCTGAAGAGGATTTTTCAGTCCATTTCTCCTCTGATGCTGAGTATTGCCAGTGGTTCCGGACTGAGGTGATGCAGGAGCTAAGTTTTACACCCTTTGTAGATTACAGTATTGCTTCTGGCACTGTTCCTTGAGGATTATAGCAGTGATGCTTCTGTTATCCATCCGTGGCCCTTGTCCTTTACTGAGGCTGCCAGGGATGCTTGGCTTCATCCCTTTGCCCCTTTTCCAGCGCCTGGGGACATCCAGCATAGATATTGTGTTCCCACAGGGTCTCGAGGTGCTATCCTCATCCCACCAGAGGGATTTTGATGCTGCAGACTCCCTCTAGCCTAGGCCCTGGTGCACGCCCGCCCCCCCCCACACACACACACACTCACAACTCTGCAGATATTGATGCTTGGGGCAGGAAAGTTTTTGTGGCAGAACACACTGTGATATGCATGTTTGAACATCAGGCAACTTATGGCAAGTGCCTGTCGGCAACAGAGTCAGCTCTTAGTTTCTGTGATAGATTGTGAGTCAGCCAGGCAGGCTGTTTGCCTTTCTGCCCAAGGCCTGGAGCTGGCATGGCACCAAGCGATGGTATCTTAAGTGAGGTAGCTTCCAGTCTGGTGGGAACAGCAGTCTGCATCCAGCGGACAGCATGGCATTGCCTCTCCCAATTGGCAGCCTAGGCCTGGCATAGGTTGCTCAACTTGCATTTCCAGGGAACTCGCTTTCTCTCCCATGGAGTCAGGCATGAGATGATTTTCTTTCTCAGGATCAGCCAGCTCTTCCCCTGTTGTAGAGAAAGCTTGGTATTGTGACCCATAAATGGGAATGAATAGTGAAGATTGATTCTTGGAAGCTACGAAAATTACGTACTCGCCATAGTAGCTGATCTTCCAGAATATCTTCACCATTTATTCACACACCCACCCGCATTCTGCCACTCATGTAAGAGTCTGGGCCTCTGAGCAGCTCACCCTGTGATGCTACACACATGGCATCTTTATTGACGCTCCTCTGGGCCCTCTACCCTCTGGAGAGTTAGAGCTTCGTTCCTTCAGTTGGAATTGGGCCTTCTCGTCCCCTCCCAGTACCTGTTTTTTACTACTTTTTTAAAATGTTCGCTGTGTGCGTGCAGTGAACATTTTGCTATGGTAGTTGGCTGCTGAGAGGTGTGACACTATCTGTTCAATGCAGAGTATTGTTTTAGGGGCACAACAGTGGCACACCAGTCAGTTGGGCTGATTATGGTAGAGTTTTGGTTTGCTAGGCGGAGACATCATGGACTTCAAAAGGAAAATCCGAGCCAGTCATGGGTCGGCTTTTCCCTGATCTACGCTATCCGGGAACCAGAGCAGATCCATCATGATCAGGCTGGAATGTCAAACGTGCAGGGGCTCATGCCAGCTGCAACAGAAAACCGTCCATCGATGTCAGTTACTGGCACTTCTGTAACTGTTTCCTGCACCCTTCCCTCCCTCTTAACCCCCACCCCACAAACATAACACTGACACTGGGATGCCCAGTCCCCCAGTGTTAACACCTCGTACGGAAAACCCCCATGGTCCACTGCTGCACCACTCCAAATGTGTGGTCACATCTCTAAATGGCGCTGAAGCACCAGAAGGCTTGTTCACAGTCATCTATCAATGTTTTTTGTTGCTACCCCTGTAACTGACCTGCTCACCCGACACCCCCCCCCCGGCAACCAGCAGAACACTGACACTGGGTGTGCCCTGTCCCCCAGTGTCGCTGTCTTCCTCTGTTGTTGCCACCCTGTAACTTTGCTGCCCACTTGACTCTCTCTCTCTCAGCACCCTACTCACCCCCACAGACATAACACTGGCACCCCAGTGTCGCGACGCGAACTAAAACCTTTCCTGGTAATGCATTTTTTTTTTCTTCACTTGACATGTGGGGTGCCCAATCCCCCAGTGTTGCTGTCCCTCTCAGTTGTTGCTGCCCAGTAAATGTTCCGCCCACCACCCCACTGACACTGCTCAGTCCCCCAGTGTCATGACCTGAAAGAAAGAAAACCTTCCCTCTGAGGTTTTTTATTTTATTAAATAAACCCAGTAAAAAGAAAAACATATATTGATTTCTGTTGTGGCGTGACCCACACCCAACCCTTCCACTTCCCCTCCCCCCCCCAAGCTCTTACTCAGCCACTGGGGGTCCAGCGCAGTGATCTTCTGTGGACTGCAGACACGTCTTCACTCTACAAAGCCGAACCGCAAACTGAGGACACAGGTATGTGGCTCAGTGTATTTCAGTGCAGTTTTGAACTTAGTGGCATAACTTGGCCATTTTTGCATAATTTTTGCCCCAAATTTTCGGCATGCACTTTTGGGGAACCTCATCTTATGAACAGTTTCAGTGAAATTAGGCAAATCTGTCCCAAAAGGTGATTTTTGCGGTCCCTGCATGAAATCACTGTTCAGGCAGGAGTTTAGAAGGTTATGTTGAAAATTTAGTGTAAAAATATGAAAAAAAAAAAATATGTATGAGTCTACGTTGAATTTTGCAAATGCAGGCTTGTAACTTTGATAATTTTCAATATTTGTACCCCAGATTTTCAACATAGCCATTTCTTTACAGCACCTCATGAATGTGACAGCTGGCGTTTGTCAAATCCTGGCCAAAATGTGTTTTTGCATCCCAGAAGGTGATTTTGCGGATCCTACACAAAATCACCTTTCCGCAGGAGTTCATAATATAATTTTTTGTGCTCTTGTTCATGAGGTGGGGTCATAAGAAGGTTATGTTGAAAATTTGGCATAAAAATATAAAAAAAAAATAGTTATGAGCCTATGATGAACTTTGCAAATGCAGGGTTGTAACTGCAGTAATTTTCAATATTTTTACCCCAAGTTTTCAGCATAGCCATTTCTTTACAGCACCTCATGAACGTGACTGCTGTCATTTTTCAAATCCTGGCCAAAATGTGTCTTTGGGTCCCGAAAGGTGATTTTTGCAGTCCCTCTGTGAAATCACCTTTCAGTCAGGAGTTGAACATTTTCTCTGCACTTGTTCATGAGGTGGAGTCATAAGGCAGCTATGTTGAGAATTTGGGGCAAAAATACTAAAACATAACAAAGCTATAAGCCTGCATTGAAATTTACAAATGCAGGCTCCTAACTTTGCTAATACATAACCCATGTGGTGCATCACAATGCATCTAGTACCCCAAGGCTTCTATACCAGTGGCAAACATCCGGCATTGACAAATGATTGTTTAAAAAAGGAATGACGGGAGAGGTCCCTTCCCCTTTTCCAAAAAAAAAAAAAAGGGGAGTTAGAACACAGTTTTGTATTTTTCTTCTTCCTAGCACCAAGCGTTTTCCTTTCTACTCTCCTGCTAGGTCATCTCTGGTGATGACCCCCTAGAGCTACTGGGCTTTTCAGTCTCCACCTTGCATATGTCTCCAGCAGCTTAGCCTCGCAACAAGGTACAGCCTCCACTTCTGATGTCGGGGAGGAGCAGTTGCAAGGGCGTTTCTAATGCTGTACTTCTGATCCTGTCAGGCTGTGTACTGTCCCACACCTAAATGCTGGGACTCTCTTTTCCTTCTCCTCACTCACTTGGAGTAGGAAGAAGATAGGAGTTGTGCTCTTGGACTTTGTCCAAGATCTCCTACTATATATCCTTTGGATTTTTGGTTTTACTTCTTTAGTCCTTGTCCTTTTGGAGCGCAAGACCTTTCTAAATTAGCTTCTGCCATCCTAACCTTGAAAAGATTCTCCTGGGTCTCTTCTGTACCAGTCAGAGCTGTATGTATGCTAGGGCTGCTGCTCTCCTCTCCACCTTTCTGTCCAGGTGGCTGGAATAGTATTTGGCTCGTACACCCACTACCTCTGTTCCACTAGGCCTATCCCTTCATTCTCCCAAGTTGTTAGGTTTTATTTTTGTGATTTTATATTCTATATCCTTTTCCTATCCCTTAGGGTTAGGAGTCTATAGCTTTTTCTCGCTCTCTCTTCTCTCCCACTTGTTTTCTCTACTGGCAGACAGAACTCAGGAAGGGGAGGGGGCTGCTATTGGTTACTGGCCAACCCACGAGTACAATGTCACTACCTCTGTCTTGTGGATGGCGCAGTCACCAATGTGGGTCCCCTCCTAGGCATTAAGACTTTACTCCCGCTGGGTCCTAGCCCGCTTACACCCATGAAGTGGTGACAATATTCTGGAAGATGAGCAATTACGGTGAGCACATAGTTTTCATTTTTCACAAGCGACTTGAGAGCACTGTGGAGATTAAATGAATTGCTCAGTCACACAATGTGCAAGTGGAGTTTGTAAGAATCAAACCCAGGTTTGCTGCATGTACCAAGCTCATCCACAGCTTATTACTCTAACCTCTAGGCTATACTGCCAGGCTCCAACCCTGTTTTGTTGTGACCCCTGTCTGTATTAAAGTCTAAGGATCTAGTCCCCTTGAATCAGTTGCACCAAATGTATTTTAACAGGAAAAAAACTACTTGGAAGATCTGCCGAGCAGTGTTTTATTAAAAAAAAAAAAATCTAGGGTCAGCTTGTTATTGAGCTCAGTAAAAGGACTGTTTCTGCTAGTTAATCCCACTGCCAGAGTTTAAACTCCGTTTAGGTTATCTACACTCTTTCTTTCAGTTCCACTAACAAAAGTCTATAACCAAACAGCCAGATATTAACTGAATCACTAGAGAAAAAAACATTTATAACCAGTGTGTCAGCTCTGATCCATCACTTACTAGCACGTGGGTAGAATGAAAGTGATATATCAGTAAGAAATCGCAAAATCAACTTAGTCAAATTTGCTATGGTTCCTTTCATTTGCTACTGGCAATACAGCCATCACAGGAAATTATGAAAGTGATGTGTTAGTTGAGGCGTCAAACATTCTGCCAAGGAATACTTGATGGGGAGTGAGGAGAAGATAGAGTGGGAACTGGAGACCAGCTTGTTGTTCTTCCACTGCATACTAATCATCTCTTGTGCTTTCTGCAGGTAGCGGATACCTTCATAGAAAGTCTTTTGTTACAATGCTTTTTTTCCTCTTAGATTCATATTATTGAACAGCATGCTAATAGCTGTATAATGAATACAGCGTTTAAAACGGCAATCTTGCTGTCTGTAATAAATTGCTAATTTAGCTGTAATGACAGCTGGAAGAGAGACTGCTCATACACAACTGTGCTGTGGAATCCAGATAAAAGCATTATATTATGAAAGATTGGAAAAGCATGAGAATAATGCCGAACATTACCAAGAAAAGGCATCCGCTCCATGAGTTCATGCAAATTTAAATGTTAAATTTTTCCGTTGAGCTTGGCAGAGCATCAGCATTTCAAGGGCAGTACAACTGAGCCACAATAGAGACTTCATGCCAATAACACTGTGTGTGCGCGTGTGTGGGGGTAGAGGGATTAAGCGTTGATTAAGGTAATCAACAGACTATAAACTTTATTTTTTACAGACTACTGCAACGCATAAAAAATACCCCACAGAGAGCAGTGTTTTATTTAGTTACGGAAACGCATATCCTAACAGACTGTGTGGGCATAAGGACCCTGATGGAACATTGAATATCTAAGTTCTTATTGCAGACCCTTCATACTGAGAAAGTACAGATTAATGTATTTATTTTATTTGAATTTTGATGACCGGATAGGCCAACTGAGACAAGACCCTTTTTCAGTGGTGACCCAGGGAACAAATGCATTTCATACTACATAAGATAGAAGTAATACATTGCATGCAGAGATGAGTGGTCCAAGCATGGGAAGTACAGATCATAACCTATAGTGGGTTAAATTGTTTGTTGCGGAGACAGCTGTAATTGATATCCGTTTCCATCACAGGGCTACATAGCATTAGTTACAATGGATAACGGTAGATCTCACCTGTCAATCTTCACAATTCATGACATTTTGGATCTTCCTGGACATAAAGTCTCCACCACTCATTCACACTAATGGGATCTGTGCCGGAGGCACTAGGACCCAGCGGGAACAAATTTTTTGCTGGAGGGTCGGCGCCAGAGATGGAGCCGTGAGGAGCGGCACCACGAGCCTCAGCTCGTGCGGTAATGACCGTTTGGGTGTCGACCCTCCAGCTGCCTCACTTCCTTTTTTCCCGCCGTCGAGTGCACTTCAATGACTACGTCGCTCGCACGCCGGGAGTCAAACTTCAAACTAGCAGTCAGTTTTTCAGTTTTATTGTTTTGTAGTAATATCTCGAAAAGTATCGCTTAGTTTATTTATTCTTTATTTAAGAAATTTCCAGCCTACATTGGCAGATGCGACCATGGCCAGGTCAGGTGGCGGTAGGAGACTTGGTAGCTTCATTCGATCGGCGGACGTCCGGTCCACCGCCTTCTCCGGGGGTGTCTGACAACAGACAATTCAATGCCGAGGAGTAAGCGGTCCCTCGAAAGCATAAAAGTAAACGATCGTACACTCTGCACCATTCGGCCTCAAGCTCTTCTTCAACCCGCAGGTCAAGAAAGAGAAGGCATCACTCGAGGTCGCCCTCTGATATGTCTGCACGTAGACTGTCAGTTATTGGGGCTAGTTGCCGGTCTCCCCCTTCGGAGTCGCTGGTTTCTATTTCTGGTAGCCGACGTGTTCAACATCGGAGCCCTACCCCGCCTTCTAGTAGGTCTTCAGATGAGCAGTTTCATCAGTGGGCCGCTCTTATGGAGCAATGGGCTCGGAGGTTGGTCCAGCTGCCTAGCCCGGTCACTCAGGGGCCTTCGGGCTTCTTGGGAGATCAGGTAGGGTGGTTGAGCCTCCCTAGTCGCGCGGCACCATCTTCGGTGCCATCGACTCCGCGCTTAAGTGTTTCCCCCCTCACATGGCTGCGGTGCAGGGGTCACACCGATACCTTTATCTCCTGGTATTCATCCTTTTTTTCTCCTCAAATCCTGTTTTTCGAAGTCTTTGATGTTTTCGACGGCCTTGGCGTTGATGGCTCGCTCGGTGTCGTACTCTGCACTAATGCGTCTGTCAGTGCCGTGCACTTTGTCGGCGCCTTGTGGCTCCTCTGCGTCGTCCGTCTCTTTGGCGCCTTGTGACTCCTCAGTGCTGTGCGTGTTTTTGGCGCTGTGCGTTTCTTTGGCGCCAAGGCCTGTTAGGACATCATCCAGCCTTCAAGACTCCTTCAACCCTTTTCCTTCCTCATTTCCTTCTGATTTTCACTCCTTTCCTGTCCATACAGTCCCTTCTGGACTGTCGGGAGATGACATTGAGCCTGACCCAGACCTTAGGCTGAGTGATGATGGGGAAGGAACAGGATCTATTCCTGCTGCAGAGCCTGTGGTCGAGGACCTGTCTTAAGTCTCTGCTGAAACTTGATTTCCACTCTTTCTCTCCAAACTACAGATATCGATCCTGGGAAACTGTTAAGACTCCAGTACCTTCATGTTCCGGAGATCCCTGTGGATTTGACTTCTCCGGTACAGCCCTCCTTTGAGACGCTGTCTCAAATGGTATGGAATAATCCTGCTCTCATTCCTTCGGTGGCTAAGTCCATAGATAGGAAATATGCTGCTTCCAAGGATCGACCCATTTTCGCATCCCAAGCCTTTGCGGATCCTATTGTAGCCTTGGCAGAGAATAAGGTCGTTCTTCCCCAGGCTACTACAGCTCGACCTATTAACAAAGAATCTCATAAAATAGACACTTTAGGTAAGAGAGTCTTTGCTTCTTCCACCCTAGGTATGCGTATTGCCAGCTACCAAGGCTGTTTCTCTCAATATGAGTATATCCTTTGGCATTCTCTCAAACAAATGGTTGAAGCTCTGCTGGAGTTGGACACAAATTCAGAGCTTCTTCAAACCATAACCAGGGGTATCGAGTCCAACAACCAGCAGGCTAAAGCAGCTATGGACGCTTTTGATACTGCTTCCTGAGTAGCGGCGGCGGGCATTTGTACCCACCATCATTCCTGGCTGCGCACTTCAGGTTTCACGAATGATGCACAGCAGCAGGTAATGGCGTTGCCTTTCGATGGCGTGTATCTCTTCGGCCCTCAAGCAGAACAGGCTCTAGAGGCTACACAAAAGACTAGGTCAACCATTAAATTGGCTCGACCTCCTCCTGTCCCCTCTTGAGGGGGTGTTAATAAATGCCAGTTTCATAACCGTCAGTTCTTTCAAGGCAAAGGCAGGGGAAGTTTTAATAAAAATCAAACCCCCCCAAGCCTCAAAAGAAAATGCAGCAGAAGGCACAAGGACCCAAAGCGCCCAGTGCCGCCTTCTGAGTTGTTGGCCCAAGTCCCACCTCAGCTGCCCGAGGTGGACTCTTCCTCAGTGGTGGGAGGTCATCTGACTCACTTCTACAATCAATGGACGTCCATAACCTCGGAAAAATGGGTCCTCCGGATAATCCGTGAAGGGTATTCACTCAATCTTTTGGAGACCCCTCTGGATCGTCCCCCCAGACGACAGCCCAGGATGTCAGCTCTTCAGTCAGATCTTCTCGCCTCTGCGATACAGGGCCTTCTGAACAGCAGGGCAGTGGAGGTAGTTCTGCTGGATCAACGGAACACAGGGTTCTACTCCCATTACTTTCTGGTTCCAAAGAAAACTGGGGGCATGTGCCCCGTTTTGGACCTCAGAAAACTAAACAAATTCCTTCCCAAAGAGAAATTCAAAATATCACTAGGAACCCTGTTACCTTTGCTTCATCAACACAACTGGTTAGCCTCCCTGGACATGCAGGATGCTTACCTGCACATTCCTATTCACCCAAAGCATCACAAATACCTAAGGTTCATGGCTTTGGGACAGCATTATGAGCAGGGCCCCTACTTTTCTGCGGCACAGTGGGACCAAGTACTGCGGCAAGACTACCATTTGCCGCAGAACTGGTTTGTAATTTCTGCGGCACTAACAAAGTACCACATCACAGTGACCGCTTGTCATCCTGACTTCACTTTCATGGCAGTGGTTATAGCAGTCAGGATGGGGGAAAGCACAGTAACACTAGTTCAAAAAATAACAGACTTATAAAAATAATGTTATGCCTAAAAAAGCAAAAATGTCTCTCCCTTAAGGTCCTAGCCTGTTGTATGAATGACATATGCAGAGGGGATCTTATGTGATAAATAAGGTATTTCTATATGCATGCTATCTATCCCACTAATGAGGTTTCCACTGTCTATTACTTATATATTTGTATGTGCTTCCTACACCACTCATGAGGTTCCCACTGTATATCACTTATATATTTATATGCAATCTGTAACATACTTGCAAATATGTGTGTGTGTGGTGAGAGAGACACAGATACTGTATGTGTGTGTGCATAATATATATATATATATATATTTTATATATATATATATATTTTTTTTTTTTATTTCCATGAACTTGCATCCTCATTCATACAGGTCCCATTGGAAATGGAATAGAGGAGTTATTGCAAAACTCATTTTTCATATCAACCTGCTTTCCCTGACACACTGCGTAACACCATCAGGCCATAACATGCATGTGAACCTATTGTGAGATAGAGCTCTCCAGCCCATCACAGTGTGTCCACCATGTGACAGAACACTGCACCATACCTTCCCAGGCTCCGAGCAGTGATGTGTTCCACCAATCCTTGTGCTGCCCAGCCAGTTCCCAGAGCTAATCTCTGAACCCGAGTTGCCAGCACAGAAACACAGTATGCTACCCTGTGGCCCAACAGCTGTCCCTGCACACAACATTTCTCCATAACTTTTAGGTGATTCTATCAACCAATGACAATATGTAATCAATAACCCTGGCAAAAATGCATACAGGGCAATTATTTATTTAATAGGTCTATTCTTTCAACAGGTCTGTTCATAATTATATTCCACTTTTCGGGGCATAATTACTTTATTTTTCTTAAAAATGACAGTTAAATTCATTTTACCAGTTATTCATTTCAGATGGCATCTCTATACCTTAAAGGCACAAATAGGTTTGTACAAAGTAAGGTATGGACTTAACAGGTCTGTGCTATTGACAAGGTTTTGTTTAAGTTGGCCCTAGTGCAATAATTTAAGACTGAAAAATTGTATTAGTCTGTAGTGCAGGTTGAGCAAATATCACCATGCATGATGCGCTGTGCCACCATCTCTGACAGTGGGAGCTGTGGTAGATAAGCGACTGTGCATTTCTGTTGCAGAATGCAGCCATTTCATTAGCTAATGTATGATGTTATAGCAATGATAACATCAAATTCTGAGCATATAGGGGGTTTGGATATAAAAAGAGGAGATGGGAACCAGATTTTATGGATAAACAGAAATATTAATAAAAAATCACCAAGAAGAGTGAATTCTGCAGCACCGCAGAAGTTCTGCGGTAGATTGCAAGTTCTGCACAAAATTCTGCAGCCGCAGAATTCTAGGGGCCTTGATTATGAGCTCAGACTCCTGCCCTTTAGGCTGTCCTCGGCACTGCGAGTTTTGCAAAGTGTTGTGCAATTCTCGCAGCGCATTTCAGAAAAATTGGAATACAGGTGTTCCCATATCTGGACGATTGGCTTCTAACAAGCTCTTCCAGACAGGGAGCTATAGACGCCGTAGCCACGGCTTCACACTTTCTCATGTCCATGGGAGTCCTGCTAAACCTCAAAAAAAATCACAGCTGCAGCCCTCCCAGAGGCTTCTTTTCATAGGAACTCTTCTGGACACCTCCTGTGCAAAAGCATTTCTTTCAGAGGACAGGAGGAGCAATATCCTTCAGATGGCCTGATATATCTGAGAGCAGCTCGGTTTCAGCTCTCTTGACGCAACGGATGCTAGGTCTCGTGGCATCCTCGGTGTTCACTGTACCACTAGCATGCCTCCACATGAGAACCTATCAATGGAAGCTCAGTACTCGGTGATCCCCGACCACTCACCCTCAGTCCTTTCTCATTAAGGTGACAGAACCTCTGAAGAGATCTCTCACCTGGTGGTCGCAAGAGGACAATCTTCTAGAAGGGTACCCCTTTGCTTCTCTGGATCATCAGATTTCCATTACCACAGATGCGTCCCTGATGGGATGGGGAGCTCACTGTCCGACTCTCCACACTCAGGGTATGTGGACTCAGGACGAGTCCCAGCTTCACATAAATGTCTTAGAGATGAGAGCCGTCCTTTGTGCAGTCCGGGCTTTGAAGGACATTCTCTGTCACAAGAACATTCTCCTTCAAACCAACAACAAAGCAGTGATGTATTACATCAACAAGCAGGGCGGTGCTCACTCTTGCCCCTAATGCAGAGAAGCGATGAGAGTGTGGGAATGGTGCTTGGAGCACAAGGCTCTAATTCAAGTGGTCTGCCTGCCGGGAGTGCAGAACGAACTGGCAGACCGTCTCAGCAGAACACAGACAGATCTTCACAAGTGGTCTCTCGACTCAACCATAGTTCAGTCAATATTCGCAGAGTGGGGAACTCCAGACCTGGACCTTTTTGCATCCCCACTCAATACAAAACTGCCTCTCTTCTGCTCCATAAATCCAGGGCCTAGCATTTTCTGTCAGGATGCATTCAGGCTGCAGTGGACAAAATGCTTTCTATACGCCTTTCCGCCTCTTCCTCTAATTCAGGGGGTACTTCTCAAGTTAGAGTCCCAAGGGGACAAAATGATTCTCATTGCTCCCTTCTGGCGTCGACAGATATGGTTTCCACTACTCAACAGTATCTCGGAAGCTCCTCCAAAGCCACTTCCCCTTCAGACGAACCTTCTGACTCGGGCCTGTGGTCCATCCCAGCCTGAGGTCGCTTCACCTTCATGCTTGGCTCCTGAAGAGATAGAAGTGAACAGGTTCAATGTCTCTCGAAGGGTTTGATATTCTTCTGGCTGCGCGTAAACCAGCCACTAGGAAAACTTACACAGCCAAATGGAAGCGTTTTTCACTCTGGTATTCAAAGTCCTCTTTGAATCCCTTTTCCTGCCCACCAGATAAAGTTTGAGTACCTTTTTAGACCTCTCAAATTCAGGTCTGCAATACTCTACAGTTAAGATTCACTTTTGTGCCAGTTCAGCTTATCATGAGCCAGTACTTTCCTTGTCACTGTCTGTTACCTGTGGTTGAGGTTTCTTAAGGGAATTCTGCATACCAGACCTCCTATATGATGTCCAGTCGCAGCCTGGGACATTAATCTTGTGCTAGACATGCTCGCTCGAACCTTTCGAGCCTCTAGCTACCTGTGAGTTAAAATTCCTCACTTGGAAAATGGCCTTCCTAGTGGCCATCACCTCAGCCCGCAGGGTCTCTGAGATACATGCCTTGGTCACAGACCCTCCGTATACTGTGTTTCATAAAGACAAAGTAGTTCTTAGGACCCATCCTAAGTTTCTCCCTAAGATTGTTTCAGAATTCCATCTAAACCAACCTTTGGTCCTTCCTACTTACTTTGTGAATTTCCAAAATGAAGGAGAGCATTCTCTTCATTCCTTGGACGTCAAAAGAGCTTTGTGTTTCTATCTAGATAGAACAAAAGACTTTCACAAAGCTCAACAACTGTTTGTTTCCTTCAGCGAGACCCGGCTGGGCCAACCTGTCGCTATTGGATGTATTTCAGCATGGCTAGTGGCATGCCTTCGCCACTGTTATTCCAAGGCGCAGGTTAAGCTGGAAGGCAGAGTGTACGCTAACTCTACTAGAGCAGTTGCAGCATCCCTAGCGGAAATCTGCAACGTGCCCATTGCAGATATTTGCAATGCGGTTACCTGGAGCTCAGTGCATACTTTCGTCAAACACTATGCCCTGGATGTCCATGCCAGACAACATCTTTCTTTTGGCAGAACCATCCTTAATGGACTCCTGTCCTAAAACTGTGAGCTCTTGGTCTCTCCTGCCTCCCTCTTGGAGGATTAGCTCGGTACTCTCCCATTAGTGTGAATGAGTGGTGGAGACTTTATGTCCAGGAAGATATGGAAATTACGTACCTACCGTAATTCTTGATCTTCTTGGACGAGTCTCAACCACTCATTCACACACCCACCCTCCATCCCCCGAGCTCACCTCTGTTGTTGGTCTTCACTCCCTCAGTCTTTAGGCTGTGAAGACTTCTTCATTGACCCTTCTTATATGGGTCGTCTGGACTATTTTATGTCTGTTTTTTGGTTAGGCTATCCTAGGTTAGTTACGCCGCACTTCCTCGGGGGGGGGGGAGGTACTGAGGCGGTTGGAGGGTAGACGCCGAGATAGTCATTACTGCACGGAGCTGAGGGCTTGCAGTGCCGCTCCTCGCTGCTCCATCTCTGGCGCCAACCTCCAGCAAAATTCTCCCTGCTAGTCCTAGTGCCTCCAGCGCAGATCCTATTAGTGTGAATGAGTGGTGAGAGTCGCAAGATCAAAATTACAGTGAGTACATAATTTACATTTCTTGCCGGTGGTCACGACCCTCACGAGAGCTTTTTTGATGAAGTGAGGCAGAGTCAACACTGCGGGTTGGCCATTAGGTGTCATCGACCCCGCCTTCCCACCAGTTCATCTCCCGCCGTAGAGGTCGCACCTCATGTGGAGCTGCTGTCAGCAGCCTTCTCATGTCTTCAACTCCAAGTCTTTGACACCGAAAAAGTTACCTGCTGGTTCCGTTTCTCCCTGCTGGATGCCGCTGTGGTACCACTGTTCCATTTATTAATTTTCAGCGACGCCAAGTCTTTGTTTGAATTGTTTTTCCGTCTGTCATGTTTCGGTTGGAGGGCAGAAAATCTTTGAAAGAGGGGCAGCCCCCTATGCGTCAGTGCCCGTATGGCTGCAAGTACTCTATTACCAACCAGCATGATCGTTGTCTTGCGTGTCTTGGCCCGCTTCACGACATGGATTCATGCGATGCCTACTTCTCCATGGACCGTAGTGTCATCGAGCAACGCACATGGAGCGTTGGATGAGCTCTGTCGACTTTTGGCGGACCGGCGTGCACTTGGGCCAAGCCGCGGTCTCTCAGCCTTTCCTCCGGGTCCCCTCCCAGTTTCTATATGGACCGCGGAGGAGGCTTCTGATTCTAGTAGCCTCGCCTTGGCAGAAGCCCCTTCCGCGGTGCAGGAGGCCCAGTTCATTACCCCTGGGGAGCGGGCGGGAGGCTGTGGCAATCACCCCTTCGGGGGCGAAGGCTCCCTGGTGTAGTTTTCTCGGGCTGGGAAGCCAGAGTCGGCACTGTCCTTGATGCCGTCAGTCGGTGCCGTCTTGGGCCTCGGCAGTGCCGTGGGCCCTGATGGTGCTGTGGTCGGCGCCGGTCTGCTGCTCGGTGCTGTCTCCGCTGTCGGTGCCAGTGGTGCTGACGGCGTCGTGGGGGGTTCTATGGTGCCATCTTCAACCATTTCGCCTCAGCGCCGTTCGTGACGTTGAGGCTGGGGGCGGCACGGTGATGGTTGTGGTGCCGGCGAGGAAAGCGGCACTGTGGGATTTCCTGCGGTGCGGGGCTGGTGCAGTGCCACTGCCGGTGCCGTCCCTGACTCTAGTGCTGCTCGGCGGCGCCGTGGGACAGGACGGCACCATGGCAGGCATCAACTCCAGCTCTGCTGCCGCTCTCGGCGCTGTCACTTCTTGAGGCACCGTTTGCGATGCCATGGGGGAGTTTGGTGCTGGCTTTGGTGCAAACACCCGGACTGGCGTCTGCGTACGGTCTGGCACCGGACTTCGGTCTCTACCTCGTCGGAGATGGACTCAGAGTCTGGTTCGGACCAGCTGTCCGACTCTTTGGAGTTGGCGGCCCATGTGGACACCCTGGTAGTTTTCTCGGCTGACCGGAGTCAGCCTCCTTATGAGGAGTGGACGGTAGCCTCAGAGTCTAGGGTCAGGGGTGCTGACCATCAGGCGGTAGTGCAGGCCACTACTGCCCTGCAGCCTGGGCTCGGAGGGTTTTCTGCCACCTCATCTGGGTTAATCCCTCAGGTGGCGTGCCTTGATTGCCCAACTTTAGGGCAACTGGAGCACCCATGGGAGGGGAGGGTGCTACTCCCTGGGTGGTCCCCTTGGGGACCGACCAGGGTTGTCAGCTGCCTAGGCTGGTGTTTGTGAGGAGGAGGGCTCTTTCGGATTCCGAGGGGTCAAGGTTCGATGCAGCGGCCCTTTTCTGGGACCCACCTGGGTTCGGGAAGGAGTCGTAGCACAGACCCCCATCCTTCCTTCTCGGACTTCTCTAGAGGGCCCTGGTCTTTGGAGGGAAGGGACTATCCTTTTGAATTTCCGTGGTCCCGGTCACCTCACCGGGGATTCTTCAGGGCACAGCCTAGGTAGTTCCAGTGTGGTTGATCAGCCGTCAGCTGTTGGGATTTCTGGAGCTCCTCCTTCCCGTGGGGCTCATGGTGCGCTCTCTTGCCCGGACAGAGGACGGTTGCCTTCTGTTGTTGACCTAGCCCCCACTCCTCTGTCACCATCTCCTGCTCTCCCAGGCATTCTTGGTCCTAGGGAACCTCTCTCCTGGGAGGAATTCAGGGGTGCGGCTGCTCGCTTCCCTAAGTACGTCGGGACCATGGACGAGTGGGTGTTCCACCCTTCCCCTGAGCAGCCAACCTCTGGATCTCCGAGGTCTTCCACTTCCTCATCCTCCCCTTCTGGAGGAGAGGAACCTACTGTCCACATCTCCTATGCTGCTGATCTCACGGAGTATCAGCATTTCCTCGTGATGACTATGGAAGACCTGCGTGTCACCCCACCCACTCGGCACAATCCAGAGCATTCAACACGTGTCTTCTTGGGCAACTTCAGTGCGGCCACCCTTGTGGTGCCTGCCTGGCCTGCTCCTTTCCAGGAGGCATCATTGCGGTTTTGGCAAAGACCTTTTTCTGGAGTCCTAGCCACTAGGGATCTGAGCCAGAGGTATTGTGCCACCCGGAATCTCCAAGTCATATGCCTCATCCTTAGTCAGGACTGACGCAGCTGGACAAGTCCCGATGAGCTTCGCGCCCTCCACTATGACCGGCCCCCAGATCAAGATTCCATGGATTTTTGACTTCTGGGGGAGGAGGACCTTCTACTCAACATGGTTGCTTCTTTCAATTTCTGCTCATCAGGCCCACTATGCTACCTATGATAGGTTTCTGTGGTCCAGGCTAGGTCAACTCCTAGCCTCTATGCCTGATTCTGAGGTAACCAGACAAGCCATTGCACTCTCTGCACGTGGCCTGGAGCTAGCAAGGCACCTAGCGAGGGCATCTTACGATGCCAACGGCGTAGCTTCCAGGGTCGTAGGGACAGCGATCTGCACTAGTCGGACAGCATGGCTGCGTCTTTCCCAGTTGTCATCCTTGGCCCAGCATAGGGTGATTTCCTCCGTGTACTGTAGAACCTACCTTTTCCCCTGTAGGGTGAGGTGGCGTTTGTCAAGATAACCTCCTGCCCCCTCCGGGGGTCCCAGTCTCTCTCTCCCCAGTCTCAGGCCTCGTCAGGCTGGTAAAGGTTATCCCTCTCAGTGCTTTTCCCACTGGGAGCTAAGGGACTTAGTCTTTAGGATCTAGGGCCCTTCACGGGGGCTGCATTACCTGCTAATGCTATGAATGGTTGGTGACTGGACACAGATATATGATATGAAAATTACATACCTACCATAATTCCTGGATCTTTCTGTGTATCTTCACCATTCATCCTAATCCACCCTATCCCCCTAGGGCCTCAGTCTCTGGATCCCCCTCCCTCTATGTGCCCCCTTCCTTGACCTGTGGCACACACAGGATTTTTTACCTTCACAGGAGGAGAGGGATCGGGGGGCGCTTTCTCCTCAATGCCATGGCTCCACTCCTTTGGGGTGGGGTTGGTGGTTGCCCTCTCTTCTTTTTTCCTCTCTCTCTTCCTCTATTCCCCTCCATCCCTGTCCTTAGGGACTCATCCCTCAAATTTATTTATTTATTTATTTATTTTTTTTTTTTTTTGCAATTATTTAACCAGGAGTGGCACACTAAGCTGAAAGCTTGTTTACAGGTGCGACCTGGGAGCACAGGGAAGTTAAGTGACTTACTCAGAGTCACACAGTATGCAAGTGGGGGCTGTGGGATTCAAACCCAGGTCTCCAGATTTGCAGCTCAGAGCCTTAAACCACTGCGCTATACTGCCTCCTTTAAAAAGAAACCTTTGTTTGTCCCCTTCCAATTATATGGTTTCGGGGAGGACAACACTGGATCATGTCCCTTTCCTCCAGAAATAGCCACTTCTGCTCATGCTGGAGTTCTTGCCAGTGATTCTGTGCCTTGAATTCTGGCAGTTCAACCTTCTGGCTACTACTTTGCAGTTCCTATACAGTCTGGAGACAGTCAACAGTCCAGGGTATGTCCTCCCCCTCCCCATTTCTTGTTTTCCCCCCTCCTTCTCTCCCTCTCCTTTTCTGCTTCCAGAGATTGGGGCCCCTTCCCAATCCCCTTAGATTTTCTCGCTGTCCTTCTGTCATTTATTTCTCCTTTTAGTTTGTATATCTTTTCTTCTTACTCTGTGGCGACTCAGAACTGGCGGGAGGGTGGGGTCGATGACACCTAACAGTAGCCAACTCTGGCCTTCACTCAGTCTTGTTGATCAACCTCGGGGCAAGCGCCACTTAGTGCGTCGACTCCACCCATCCAAAAAAGCTCACAGGGTCGTGACCTCTGTCCAGAACCCAAATGTGGTGAATGGTGAAGATGCATAGAAAGATCAGGAATTATGATAGGTATGTAATTTTCATTTGTGGTTCTCTAAAGAACAGCTGTATACAATATGTGAACATCAAGATAGTATATCCGTTCAAGGATTTAGCTTAGAGGTGAGAGAGTGAGTGAGTAAGGAAGCTAAAGTGGGGAGGGATGGGGATAGTGCCCGCCTACAGAAGGCTGTGAGGCACGTGGCACTGGTTCGGTTAGGCATAGAATAGCAGTGCGGTAGGAGAATTAGAGGTAGATAAGTCACAGGAGCCATTACATAAAGGAGGGTGAGGAGTCTCTCAAATTCTGAAAGCCCATGAAAAGTTATTTTAAATGTGGTATTAGGCTTACCTACTGTATGGATTTTAGCAGTCCAAAGTTAAAATATTTAAATCATTTTTGAGTAAAATCCTGGGAGCAGCCCAAATGATGTCACTGAAGGGCAAGCTGTAATTAACCGCATATAGCTGGCACCTCTGTGACATAATTCTGTCTCATGATTACATGAAATGACGCTCCTTTGATTTAATGTACAGATGATTTAGACATGCGAATCTCTGGGCTGCTAAAATCTACAATTAAACCCAATACCACATTTGAAAGATGTTTTACATGGGCTTTTAGAATTTTAAGGACCTGGCACACTTACCTTCCCCTTTTTCAGTACTGGTGCCCACACCTGAAAAAGGACATTAACCTGCTGGAGAAGGTCCAGAGGAGGGATGGAAAGATGGTAGTGGGTCAGCAGGGCAAGGCATACGAGGAGAAGTTGAGGGCACTGAACATGTACTCCATGGAAGACAGGAGAGAGAGAAAGAGGACATGATTGGGACCTTAAAGTACTTGAAAGGGATCAATAAGGTTGATAAGGAGAGTCTTTTAAGCTGAGTGGCAACCATAACACTAGGGGGCACAGTCTTAAGCTGGAGGGTGGGAGATTTAGGAGGGAGGTCAGGAAGCACTTCTTCACAGAGAAGGTGGTGGACACTTGGAATCCACTGCTGGAAGAGGTCATCTCATTGAAGACAGTTGGCAGCTTTGAGAGACTGGGATAGAAACATAGAATTTGATAGCAAATAAGGACCGCTTGGTCCACCTAATCTGCCTTTTTCCCTACCTAACGGATAGGCTGCAGATCCTAGTTAACCAACGGCCTACTTCCTCCTACCCCCACTAGAATTGCCTTATGTTTGTCCCATGCATTCTTGAATTCCCCCACTGTTTTTGACTCTACGATCTCCACAGGAAGGCTGTTCCATGCATCCACAACCCTCTCCATGAAAAAATACTTCCTCACATTACCTCTGAGCCGTCCCCCCTCTATCTTCAAATTGTGCACCCTTGTTCTTGCACATCTTTTTCTGAAAGATGATACCCTCTTGGACTTTGATTCCCTTGAGGTATTTGAAAGTTTCTGTCATGTTCCCCCTCTCCCTCCTTTTCTCGAGGCTGTACATCTTAAGCTCCTTTAGTCTTTCTTCATAAGTCTTCTGGTGCAGACCCTGCACCATTTTGGTTGCCCTCCTCTGGACAGCCTCCACCCTGTCCGTCTTTGCAGAGATGGGGTCTCCAGAACTGCACACAGTACTCCAGATGTGGTCTTACCAACTGTCGGTACAGAGGGATAACAACTTCCTGTTTTCTACTGGTTTTGCCTCTCCCTGTGCATCCCAGTATCCCCCCAACCCTCCTTACTGCCTTCTCACATTGCTTGCCCACCTTTAGGTCATCTAATACGACTACCCCCAGGTTCCTTTCCATTTTTGTTGTTGTCCATATCTTATCCCCCATTGTGTACTCTTCCCCTGGGTTTTTGTTTCCCAGGTGCATTACCTTGCACTTCTTTGCGTTGAATCTAAGCTGCCATACATTTGACCATTCCTCCAACCTTGCCAAGTCCCTTTTCATCCTTTCCACCCAACCTTGCATATCAGCTCTGTTGCAGATCTTTGTGTAATCTGCAAAGAGACATTCTTTTCCTTCCGGTCCCTCTGCAATGTCACTTGTAAAGACATTAAAAAGGACTGGCTCCAGTACTGAACCCTGTGGTGCCCCACTAGTAACCCCCCTTTCTTCACTGTGGACTCCATTTACTATTACTCTGTGTCCTGTTGTCCAGCCAATGTTTTACCCAGGCTACTATCCTGGGACTCTCTCCCAGGCTGGTTGATTTGCATGTTAATCTTTTGTGTGGGACTGTGTCAGACGCCATGCTAAAGTCTAGGCAGGCCATGTCCACAGCCCCTCCCTGGTCTACTACTTTGGTCACCCAGTCAAAGGAATCAATTAGATTTGTCTGACATGACCTTCCTGCTGTGAATCCATGCTTCCTTGGGTCCTGTGCCCCACTGGCCTCTAGGTACTCAGCAGTTCTTTACTTCAGAAGTGATTCCATCATTTTCCCTACCACTGAAGTCAAACTGACAGGTCTGTAGTTTCCTGCCTCTGTCTTGCTCCCACTTTTGTGAAGGGGAATCACATCTGCCCTCCTCCAGTCCTCCGGTACTACACCATCCTCCCATGATTTATTTAAAAAAAAAAAAAAAAAGGTAGTCATTGGTGTTAATAGTTCTTCTCTTAGTTCTTTTAGAATTCTGGGGTGAATCCCATCAGGCCCCATTGCTTTATCCACCTTTAGTTTTAGGAGTTCTTTCAGAACACTTTCTTCTGTGAAAGGACTAATATCAACCCCCCTATCCAGAGTGCTTCTATTGACTGGATTTTAGGCATCTCCCCCTGCTCTTTCTTTGTGAATACTGAGCAGAAGTATTCGTTCAATATCCCTGGTTTTTCACTGTCGCTGTCTGCCCAACCACCCTTCTCGTTATTCAGCCTCAGTATGCCTGCCTTAGTCTTTCTTTGCTCCCTAATGTACCTATAAAAGGTTTTATCCCCCTTCTTAACCGAGTTGGCTGCTTCCTCGGTTTGGACCTTTGCTATTCTGACTGCCTTCCCTGATTCCTTCTGGTTTAACTGGTACAGTCCTCTGTTCTGCTCCTTCTGTGTTTCCTTGTACTTCCTGAATGCTGTCTTTTTCTCCCTAACGTTCCCTGCCATTTCTTTTGAGAACCATAGTGTTTTTTTCTTTCGTTTTGATTTGTTTGTGCCACACAAAGGCTTGTTTCCTCTAGTCATGGGGTATAGTAATAATCATGGGTAAGGAAGATGGGAGGAGTGGGGAGAGAGGGCAGAGACATTAGCTCAAGCTGTGTACCCTGCAATACGAGCAGACTTGATGGACCAAATGGCCGCCTTCTGCTGGCTTCTTCATATGTTTAATGGACTGCCTTTTTTACCTTTGTTTAGTGCATGTTTTTATAGCCACTCTTGCTTAAAAGGTGTATTGAGTCATTTGATTGGTTACAGCATTTAGAAAGGCTATACACATGAAGGTGAGCTACATATACTGAATGTTATTGAACTGAGTAATCTTTATACATCCAGTGCCTCAATACTTGTTAGTTACTTAAAATCATTTTTCTAAGTGGTGATGGTCTCCTATCCACATTCCGGCAGTTCCACTAGAAATGCCGATTCATCGGACGTCTTGAAAGGAAAAATCCACCCTCATATCTTGTAAATTTTGTTTCCTTGTCAATGGACAACTCTTCTCCAGTAGCTGATGGGGACATATGTATTTCAGTTGGTTTGTTTTCACGCTTCATGCTAGTCCCCTGTAACAACTGGGGGAGGGGGGTCCATTTTGTTTCCCTCTTTACAGACAGTTGGTGAGACCCCATCTGGAGTACTGCTTGCAGTTCTGGAGACCCCATCTCCACAAAGACATAGACAGGGTAGAGGCTGTCAAGAAGAGGGCAACCAAAATGGTGCAGGGTCTGCACCAGAAGACATAAGATATATTAAAGGAGCTTAATATGTATACCCTTGAGGAAAGGAGGGAGATGGGGGACATTATAGAAACTTTCAAGTACCTCAGGGGAATCAGAGTCCAAGAGGGTAGCATCTGTCAGAAAAAGAGATGTGCAAGAACAAGGGGACACCATTTAAAGATAGAGGGGGGACGGCTCAGGGGCAATGTGAGGAAGTATTTTTTTCACAGAGAGGGTGGTGGACATATGGAATGGCCTTCCTGAGGAGGTCGTGGGGTCTAAAACACTGGGGAAATTCAAGAATGCATGGGACAGACATTAGGCAATTCTAGTGGGGGGAAGGAGGAAGTAGGCTGGTTAATAGGATCTGCTGCTTATCCATTAGGTAGGGTTATGGGCAGACTAAGTGGGCCAAGCGGTCCTCATCTGCCATCAAATTCTATGTTTCTGTGTTAATTGTCCGTGAGAGCTACATTAGCATATGAGAACATGTGTCAAATCACCCGTTTATACCATGTAGTGCTATGGTAAAAGTACAAATCTTCTTCGAGGGTATCTCTTGCAGCAGGTCATACACTTAGGTGTCCGCCAGAGGGCGCTCTCGTAGATGGTAGCTTTCACCAGAAGTGTTGAATGCGGCCGTCCACAGTGACGTCATGTCATGCATATGTACAGATAGGTGAGCGGCCCCTAGTGGCCTTAGTTCTTTCCCACAGTTTCCCAGCTCACTTCACGTGCTGCTTTTACCGCCAGTGTATTGACGCTATCATTGACGAAAGGTAAGATTTCAAAAAAAAAAAGTATCTAGTTCCGACTCTTTTTCCGCAAGTACTGTTGTGGAAGGAAGATTTACCATTATGACAGCCATTCTTTTTACGTCCACTGTCTGGGGGCTGCCCACAACGTCCGCTTCTGTGCTTTTTGCCAGGAATCTAACAAAGCTACCCATCGTCAACTACTCCAGGAACTGGAATCCTACCTTATGGAGCTGAAGATAGCTCTACTCGAGAACGAAAAGCAGTCCCCCTCCTCTTATCGGCAATCGTCGACAAGCTCCCAGACCTCTTAATCCAAGCATCATTTATCGAAGCTCAAACACTGAGATAAGGACAAGGTCTCCAGTGCACATGGTAAGGACCCTTAGCCCGTTGACTGCTTAAATTTCCAGGCACTCATCAATGGCTCAGGCCTCTTCTACTCCGATCCTGTAAACACAGATGGTCATCGCAGCCCTGGTCCAGAGTATGGAGGGGCTCCTGTGTCGACCAGACTACTACTCCATCTACAGCTTTACCAGTCATGTCGACGACTTTGACTCTGGCTTTGTCTGTCCTGAGACAGAGAATCCAGAAAATTGGATATGATGGGGAAAAGGGTTTATGCCTCCTCCACTTGTGTTCTGTGTATCCTTAGTTATGTGGAGCATATGCTAAAGTATCCAAAAAAGACCTTTGGACTGTCGCTGTGGACATGGCTGCCAAGCTTTGTCAGTCCATTGAAACAGACCAGTTGATGGCTACCCTCAAGACAGGTAATAGTCTGTCTTGGCATCACCTCCATGCGGGTTATGATACTGTGGATACCTCTGCCACCCCCATGGGTATTGCCTTCCGACACAATGCCTGGCTCCGGGTTTACAGATTCACCCCAGATCTGCAACAGACCATCATGAATGCTCCGTTTAATGGGCACAAATTTGGTTCAGACACAGAAACTATTCTAAATGATTTACAGGCCTTGGGTCGCACGCTTCATACGGTACACATCATGTACCATGCTCCTCAGCCTACCTCACAGCGCAGGCCCTACCAGTCCTTCCAATTTCAGAGGGCTTCCCAACAGCGTGGTAAAGCCCCTCCATCCTTTTGACTCCTTAGTTGGACTCCCTGCCCTTCTTTGCTGGCCTTGGAGGCAGTGGGCAGTCCGGTCTCACTACATTCGGAGGCCTGGCAATGGGTCACCTCAGATGAATGGGTGCTACAGATTATTCATATGGGCCATACTTTGGAACTGATTAAAAAATCCCAGCACACCCACCACGACTCCTGCCCTATCCTCTGGACCACATTCCTGTGCTGCTGGAGGAACTTCTTTCTTAAATTTGGAAATGGGCAGTCCAGCCTATGCCTCCAGACCATCTGGGTAAGGGCTTCTAATCCCATTTGTTTCTCGTGCCCAAATGCATGGGCGATCTTCGCCCTGTCTTGGACCTCCGAGACCTCAACTGGTACATCCAATACAAAATATTTCGTATGGTCACCTTAACAGTTCTGCCCCTTTTAAATCAAGGAGACTGGCTTTGTGCCCTCAGTGTGAAAGACGCTTGCATTCATATCCAAATCCATTTGGCCCATCACCAGTACCTCAAGTTCCAGCTTTTAAGCTTCCATTACCAATTCCACACACTGCCCTTTGGACTATCCTCAGTACACAGGTCTTCACAAAGTGCCTCATCGTTGTGGCCGCTGCCCTTCTTTGCCAGGGCCACTACGTGTTCCCATACCTGGATGACTATCTTATCAAAGCTTCATGTCGAGAAGGGTTGCTACACTCCCTCACCTGCACCCTCAAGCTCTTCCGGAATGTTGGCATCACTGTAAATGTCTCCAAGTCCCACACGGATCTGTCCCAATGCCTCCAGTACATTGGCACCGTCCTGGACACTGCCCGAGGCCGGGTCTTTCTGCTGGAAATCAGGTGCCAAAAGCTCATTTGCCTGGCATGGCAATGTCCAGCAGCTCCACTGATCACCGCACGCCAGTACATGGGCCTTCTCAGTCACATGGCAGCAGCCATTGCCACCATACCATATGCTCACTTACACATGCACCCAATCCAGTGGGCCCTGAGCCACCAGTGGCACCAAAAGATGGGCGACTTCGGCTCACTCAGTGTGACCCCTGCCCTCCGGGCCCTCTCACGGTGGCTCAGTCTAACACATCTGCAGCTCAATGTTCCCTTTTGTTCTACCCCAGGACCCAGACCCTCACCACGGATGCCTCCACCCTTGGTTGGGGCACCTGTCTTTGTCCACATCAAACACAGGGACTTTGGGGTTAAGACGCCACATCTCTCCACGTACACCTTCTGGAGATGTGGGCTGTGCGTCTGACTCTTCAGGCCTTTCAACTGTTCCTTCTTCCTGGACCCCTGCTGGTCCAAACTAACAATACCTGTGTAATATACTACATCGGCAAACAAGGGGATACTAAATCACGAGCTGTGTGCCAAGAAGCCATGAAACTGTGGAATCTGGCTGTAGCTCTCCAAGTTAATCTAGTAGCGGTCCACGTTCCTGGAGCCCAGAACATCATTGTAGATCACCTCAGCTGAGGCCCAGGGAGTTCTCCATGACATATTCCTTCTGTGTGGTACTCCGGATATTGATTTATTCACCTCTCCGGACAGTCGGATTTCCCCACTACTGCTCATTCATTCCAGACTCACATGGCAACTTCCTGGACACCCTGTCCCTCTCCTGGCATGGGCACTTTTTATGCGCCCTGCCACATGTTCCTGTTCTCCAGCATGTCCTACTCAAACTCCAACTGTAGCCCGCCTCCATGATTCTTATCTCCCCCTTTTGGCCCCAGTAGATCTGGTTTCCCCTCATCCAGCTACTGTCAGTCACGGATCCCCTTCCCATGCCTCTCCAACCAGATCTCCTCATGCATAACCAGCAAACCCTGCTCCATCCCCATCTTTAGTCTCTGCATCTTCATGTTTGGCTCCTGAGGATGTCTTCAAAGCTCGGCAATGTGTCTCTGCCTCTGTGGCCACCATTCTGCTGGCCTCTAGGAAGACCTCCACCAGAAAGATGTATGCTGCCAAATGGCAATGTTTTTCTATCTGGAAGTCTGACAAGGGCTTGAATCCCTACTCCTGCCCGTTACCTACTTTCTGGAGTATCTCTTTGCCCTCTCCATTAAAGGCTTAAGCTACTCTTCCATCAGAGTTCATCTAGCCACAATCTTGACTTTCCACGAACCCCTTGCGGACTGGCAGGTCGCCCAGATGGACCTCACTAAGTGTTTCTCAAGGACATTCTCCATCTCAAGTCCCCCATCTGTAATCCCGTTCCACCCTGGGACCTCAGCTTTATCTTAGAAAAATTGACCCTTGAACCATTTAAACGGGCAGCTACCTGTGACATGCGTCTCCTGGCCTAGAAGGCCCTTTTCCTGGTGGCTGTCACATCTGCTCTGCGCATTTCCAAGCTCCAGGCCCTAATTTGCCATGAACCCCCTACCTGGTCTTTCTTAAAGACAGAGTCTGTCTCTGTACCAATCCCACATTCCTTCTGAATATGGTTTTGGACTTCATGCTCTACCAGTCCATTAACTTGCCTGTCCTCTACCTGGACCATTCCAACCAAGGAGAATCTCTCCTTCATACTCTGGATGGTACACTGTTCCTTCATTATTACCTCACTTGTACCAATCCTTTTCATAAATCCAAGCAACTTTTTATTGCTTTCACTACTGGCAGGGAAGGTCACCCTGTCATGAAGCAAACCTTGTCTTATTGGTTAGCCCATTGTAGCACCTATTGCTACAATAAATACAAGTCCCCTCCTGGAGCTGTGCACGCACACTCCATCAAGGCTCTGTCTGCCTCTGCTGCCTGCTTCAGGGCTGCTCCATCACCGATATCTGTGACGCCACCACATGATCTACTGTCCACACATTTACCAGACATAATCTTGATTTGGCCTCCAGACCCCACGGCACCTTTGGCCATGTGGTCCTGCAGGCCCTCCTGTCTTGACCACCATTTTCATTTAACTGCTTGGGAAACATCCCAAGTGTATGACCTACTGAAGGAGATGCCCTCGAAGAAGATAGTACAGTTTCATGTTTGCCGTAACGGTAGATCTTCGAGAGGATCTCTTGCAGCTGATCACGTTCCCACCCTCCTCTGGGAGAGCTGTCATTTACTTCTATCCTTTTCATCCTGTTGGGCGATATCTCTGGCCTTCTCGGTTCCCCTCCGTGTCCTGCTCTGTGAGCTGGTGACCGGCCAGGAACGGAGGCCGCTGGTGGCTGCCCAACTATTTATACTTGTGCATGACGTGACCTCGCTGTGGGCAGCCCCCATTCAGCACTACTGGTGAGAACTAGTCGACGAGAGTGCTCTCTGGCAGACACCTACGTGCACGACCTGCTACAAGAGATCCTCTCGAAGATCTACTGTCACGGTAAGTACGAAACTGTATTGTATCCTGAAAAAAAAAATCCTCTGGAAACACAATAATTGAAATTACAGCTCGGATAGTTTGCAAAGCTAACTGAAGGTAAATGTGGCATTTCACACCTCGCTGTGACTCGTTTTATTGAATTCTTAGCAGACAGCCATACTATAGAGTCTGAAGGGTGCTTTCACATCATGTTCTCATATGCTAATAAAGCTCTTGGGGACAGTGAGATTTCAACAACCATAAAATAAAGACCCCCAGGATAGTTACAGAGACTAGTATGAACAGTGAAAAAAACTATCGCAACCTCGTATATTCCTAACAGCTATAGAAAAAGTTGTCTGTTAACATGGAAACATACAAAATTTATAAGATAAGAGGGTATAGTTTTTGTTTAAGCTAAACTCCTACTACTACCCAGGCAGTATATCCGTGGCTCCACCATGTCAGATCTCAATTTCCACTGGAAGGGACAGCTCTTCTTCATGGTTGTGCAGTGTTAGAGGGTCCATTGGTGCTTAGGATACTCATGGGCAAGCCATTTGAGCCTGCACAAAGGTATGAGATTTCTTACCTGTCATGAAAGGCTGCCTTCTTGGTGGCCATCAGGTCAGTCAGAAAGATCATTGAGCTCCAGGTGCTCTGGGTGGAGTCTCCTTACCTGGTCTTCCACAAAGACAAGGTCATCCTGCGCCCCCACCCAAAGTTCTTCCTGAAAGTCGTATTGGAGTTTCACCTTAACTTGGTGATTACCAGTATGTTACCACTATACTAACCTGACTTCATAGGCTGATCACAGGCTCCATACGCTGGATCTGCAGAGGATGCTCTCACTATAAGGAGCACACAGCCAGAGGTCAGGGTGAGGCTTGCCAGCTGTTTGTGGTATACAGTGAAGCCACGCCTGGCATACCGGCAGTAAAGCAGTGATTGGCAGGTGGATAACCTCATGCATTGACTTCTCCTATAGGCAGGGCCCCTAGTGCTCTGTGGCAGAATTTTCTGATTTCTGCGGCAGGGCTCGTAGGCTTCTGAGGTAGCATTTTCCATTTTCTGCAGCATGATTTATTCATTTCTGTGGCAGAGTGCAGCCCTGCCATTGGCTAAAATATGAAGTGATGTCATTGATGACATCACATACCAAGCATAGAGGAGGGGCTTCAGAATAAACAAGATGGGTGCGGGAGCCTGGCAGTGCAGAAAAACTGTATATTTGAATGAAAATTCATCAAAAACAATGAATTATGTGGCATTATATAAATTCTGAGGCATGATGCAAAATCTGTGGAAAATTCCACAACCGCAGAATTCCAGGGGCCTTACCTATAGGTTGGCTGGTAGGGAGCCTCCCAAATGGCTTGGGACTCATTCCACCACACATACCGCTGCCTCAGAGGCTGGCTCTAGAGACATCCCAGTACAAGAAATCTATAGGGCTGCTACCTGGAGGAAAGCACATATATTCATTTCCCACTACAGTATCGACCTAGAGTCGCATCTGAATGCTGCGTTTGGGACCTTGGTTCTCCAGTGCCTGTTTGCCAAATAGGGGTGCATATCTTGCCCCCTCCTCTCAGAAAACTGCTAGAAGTCTCTGAGTGTGGATTGTGAATTGAATCCACACCAGGTTACACACCCTTAACCATAGGTCTTACACAGGGTGATCTCTTGCAGCAGGTAATACACTTGGGTCGTCACCAGAGGTTGCTGTGGCACACGGCAGCTCTTTACTGATCTTTTCAGGGCTGCCCACACGTGACATCTTTCCTGTCTCCTATATGTGTGGACGGTCCCTGGTATTCTTAGTTCATTTTCCCGCTGACTTCAGCTCGCACGCAGCAGCTAGTGCACAGAGTAGCAGTCATCGACGAGAACTTGAGCTTAGAAGCGGAATTCTTCCGTTTCACTTTTTGCATCGGCGAATGTCAAAAGAATCTACAAGCAAGACAGCGTTATTTCGTTCCTGTCATTGTGGTAGAAAAACTACCATTTCGACAATCACACCACTTGTGTTAAGGTGTCTGGGACCCACACACGACACCAACTCCTGCATACATTGCCAAGACTTTAACCAGGCAAACCATTGACGATGGCTGCAGAAAGATCGACTCATACCTAATGGAGCAGAAATTGTCTCTACTAGAGAATGAGGGGGCTCATCGCAAGAGCTCCCTGTCCTCTGATTCTCACAAATGGTACAAAAAAGTGGAGAAGCCCTCCTCATTCCTCATCCTCTGTGCCTAAATGCTCATTGACGGTCACCATAACAGGTGCCCCACCGTCGATGAAGCCTTCAAACACTGCCTTCTCGTCGACAGGGGTTTTCACCCTTTCATCAATGGCACTTTCCAGCAGCCTCACTGCAGTTTCTGATGGACGCTTTGTTGGTTCCATCGATGTTCCATTGATGGGTGGGTTATCTCCTGTCAGTGGTGACTTCATTTAAACATTCTGCTTCCCTCGCGGCCCCATCAACAAGGGTTCACGTTCCCATGGAGAAGCCCACTGCATTTGCAGCGCATTCCGCCGCTTCTCCCTCAGATATATTCTCATAGGGGCCAGGCGGACAGGGATCGGGACCCTGGGCTCTATCATCCAGGTACAAGACCTGCTCATACCACACGTCCAATTCCCTTGGTTTCTCAGACCCCCCCGCCCCCTCACTCTGTGGACATCGCCCCAGTGGTACAGCAGGTTTTACAAACTATTAGGCATACTCAGCCAGGGGAGCAGAGTCACCTGTCCCATTCCCCTACTCCTCCATCTAAACGTTTCCAGGGTGCCAGAGACACTTCACCGCCCTAGTCACCTCCCTTGTACGTGGATGACTACCTGTCAGACGAGGCTGAATTTCCAGCAGATTTCACCGGAGACTTGGAGGATAAGGAATTACCGGACCTGTATTTTCAACCCTAGTCCCCTCTTTTGGATATTTCTGCCTTAAATGAGGATTTATCCTGCCAAGTGGCTGCCTCTCCTCCCGATGACCCATCCTTCCATGAGATGATGGTCCAAATCCAAAAAGTCATGGGATTTTCCACTACAGAACATGACAAACAACAAAAGGATATGGCAGACTATTTAGAACTACCAGAAGAGCCAGTACTAGTGGTACCCCCACTTATACAAACCTACCAAAATGCTATGCTTGTAGCCTGGAACCAACCTTCTGCTGCTATGGCTGTTCCCCGCAAGGCAGTTCGCCTCTGCCAGGATCCTCTGGGTCACCCTTTTCTTTCCACTACTCCTGAAGCAGATTCAGTAGTGATTGCTGCCGCTCATGATCGTACTAAACAACCAAAACATATCTCCTTACCTCCTGATAAAGATTCCCATAGGATTGATTATGTGGGGGGGGAAGGTATTCAAGCAGGTACCATGAATCCCAGAATCCTAAATTATATGGGGCATTAAGGTCAAGCACCAGCATACCCTCTGGTCGTTGGCCATAGTCAATAAACTTCCGCCTTCGCAGGAGAGGGATCAACTACTAGCTACAATATCTACTGGTAATTCCATATCCCGATACCTACTTCGTTCGGGATATGATGCGATTGATACTTTGGCCCGCATGTCAGCAGCTAGCATTACCTTGCATCGCCATGCTTGGCTTCGCGTCTCAGGCTTTACACCAGATGTACATCATAGAGTGGTCAATGCCCCCTTTAATAGGTCTAAACTTTTTGGCCCAGGTACCCAAACACTTATAGATGATCTCCAGTCTTCAGGACGGGCACTGCACACTGTACATGGCATATACCATGCTTCTCAGCTATCGCACCATCCTCAATCCTCCTTTTATTCAGAAAGAGGTGGGAAATACAGTGGCTCACAGAGGTGGATCTTGTGGTCAGCTCCCAGCCTTCTTCCAGGACCAACACTTCTGCTGCCAAGTGCTCCCACCCCCACCCTCCTGGTGGGGCTGGTCAGCCCACCTCCAAGTGACCAACTGGGGCATGGTCCACGCTTCCTCAATCAGGCCTGGGAAGCAGTGGGCAGTCATTTTGCCCTTCATTTAGAAGCCTGGCAGTCAATCACATCAGATAAGTGGGTACTTTAGATCATTCAGAGGGGTCCACTCCTGGAACTTATTTTCGTGCTCCTCCTCATTCCCCGACTCTGTCCACTAGCACCACCCCCAAAATCACATTTCCATTCTCCAGGAGGAACTCCAGGCTCTTCTAACCAAGAAAGCCTTTTATCCGGTACCTCCTTCAGAGCATCAAAAGGGATTTTATTCCCATTTTTTCCTGGTGCCCAAACGAACTGGAGATCTCGGACAATTGAACCTACACATCCAATAAAAAAGGTTCCGCATGGTCACCCTAACTTCCATTATGCCAGTGTTGAAACATGGGGATTGGCTATGTGCCCTGGACATGAAGGATACCTACCTACCTACCTATCTACAGTGGTGTCCCCCAGGATGAAACCCACTTTTAAAGCACTGTGCAGTGTGCTGCAGCAGACTTACTGAATAAAGCCATGTATTTTCAATGGCAATTAATCCCCTTTGTCATGCAGGAAACTGCAGCATTCACTTTATCCTGGCAGGGTCACATTTTCCTGAATGACAGAGGGGACTAATTACCATTGAAATTACATTTCTTTATTCAGTTGGTGTTCTGCAAAGCGCTGCAGAATTGCATTTCATCCTGGGGGACACCACTGTACATGTCCCCATCCACCCTGCCCACCACAGGTTTCTTCATTTTCACCTGTTGGGACAACATTACCAATTTCAGGCACTCCCGTTCAGTCTCTTATCCACTCTAAGGATGTTTACTAAGTGCCTAGTAGTAGTAGCAGTAGCAGCCCATATCTGGATGACTGGCTTATCAGGCACAACGTCCAAAACCTCCCTGCATTCCTCCCTTCAAGCAACCCTTACTCTGTTTCACTCCTTGGGGATTACGGTCAATCTGCCTGGATTGGTGGTAGTTCAGGTGGATGTTAAAGATCCCATGGCACTTATCGAAAAGAGTAGGGGAATTTCCCCCAGTGTCCTGGCCAAATTTCCCTCATTCACTAAAAATACCACCAACAGCTTAATCTGGTTCAAGGTCAGTTGGCATTCATCTGTATCCCCCTCCCCTGGGTCGTGCCTGAAAATAGGCAGGATTTGTCTAGTGCACTTACCCGGTCAACAAAAGCTAAATAAATAAATAAATAAAATAAATAAATTGGCCGAAGTCCAATCTGACCCCTACACAATCGCTCTAATATATAGGAGCAGTCCTAGACATCGTCTCCGCCAGGGCCTACCTCGTTGCCGACAGACAAGACAAGCTCCTATCCCTGGCTTCCCATATACAAGCTCAAAAAGTAGTCACAGCCAGATGTATATTATGCCTCCTAGGGCACATGGCTGCTATCATCCTTACGGTGGCGCTTGCCTGTCTTCACATGAGACCGATCCAGTGGGTTCTCCAGAACTAGTGGTCTCAAAGAACAGGAAATATTGAATACAGTCAGTCACTCCCACGCTGTGGTCTGCCCTATTATGGTGGACCCTCTATGCCAATCTCTCTCAAGGCATGCCCTTTCAATCCTCCCCACCCCAGCAGACGTTAACCATGGATGCTTCCCTAGAAGGGTGAGGTGCGCACCTGGGTCCTTTAAAGGACACAAGGCAAGTGAACCTGCTCTCCCATTCCTCCCCACAGAAATCTCCTGGAAATGAGGGTTGTCTGCTTCGCCCTCCAGGCCTTTCAACCTCACTTGTCCCCAGGACCATTGCTGATTCAATCGGACAACACTGCAGTAGTTTACTACCTCAACAAACAGAGGTACGAAGTTATGTACTCTGTGCATGGAGACAATTACAGTCTGGCAGGAAGCCATGCAGCAGCACCTTTTACTGACAGCGCGCCATTCTACCAGGACATCAGTCTTTTGGCCGACCTTCTCAGTCGCCAGTCTTCTACATACAAATGGACACTTCTTCATGAAGTTCTTCAGAAAATCATTCATTCGTGGGTTACCCCGCAACTGGATCTGTTTGCCTCCCCCGTCAGTCATCATCTCCCCAGATACTATTCCATTATCCCAAGCAAAAAGGGATGGTCTGTAGATGCCCTGTCCCAGTCATGGACAGGACTTTTCCTATGTGCGCCCCCCCCCCGGTCCCTCTCCTGCAGTGGACTCTGCTAAAACTACAACTCGAACCCACCACCATGATAAGCCCCTCTCTGACCTTGGCAGGTGTGGTTCCCTCTACTTCAGCAGTTCTCAGTGGCGGAACCCATCCCATTTTCAATAAGACCAGATCTGTTGACTCTGAATAAAGGGACCCTTCTGCATCCCAACTTGAAGTCACTACACCTTCACCCTTGGCTCCTGAGGACACTTTCATAGCACATCTCCAGGTGTCTTCCCCTGTGGCCAATATTCTGTTAGTCTCACACATAAACCAGCGACCAGGAAAATCTAATGCCAAATGGAAATGCTTTTCCATTTGGGCTGCCTCCCAGTCATTGGATCCTTATTCTTGTCCACTGACTAAAGTAGTGGATTACCTGGCCTCGGTTGCCGAGACAGGATTAAGCTATTCCTCTATCAAAGTCCACTTGGCTTCCTTTTTGGTCTTCCATGAACCTCTTGATGGCAGATTACTGTATCAACATCATCTAGCCAAAATGTTTTTAAGAGGAATGTTGGATATTAAGCCACCTATCAGACGACCCACCCCTCTGTGGGATCTCAATTTTCTGATAGAGAAACTAATCCTTGAACCTTTTGAACCTGCGGCCACTTGTGACCTCCATTTCCTTTCTTGGAAAACACTGTTTTTATTGGCTGTCATAGAAACATAGTAACATAGAATTTGATGGCAGATAAGGATCGCTTGGCCCAACCGGTCTGCCCAATTCCTTACCTAAAGGATAAGCTGCAGATCCTAGTTAACAGACAGCCTACTTCTTCCTACCTCCAACCCCTAGAATTGCCTTATGTCTGTCCCATGCGTTCTTGAATTCCCACTGTTTGACTCCACAACCTCCTCAGGAAGGCAGTTCCACACATCCACAACCCTCTCCATGAAAAAATACTTCCTCACATTACCTCTGAGCCGTCCCCTTTCTATCTTCAAATTGTGCGCCCTTGTTCTTGCGAATCTTTTTCTGAAAGATGCTACCCTCTTGGACTTTGTTGATTCCCTTGTGGTACTTGAAAGTTTGTATCATGTCCCCTCGTCCCTCCTTTCCTCGCAGATATACATATTAAGTTCCTTAAGTCTCCCTTCATATGTCTTCTGGTGCAGACCCTTCACCATTTTAGTTGCCCTCCTCTGGACTGCCTCCATCCTGTCTATGTCCTTGCGGAGATTGGGTCTCCAGAACTTCATGCAGCACTCCAGATGGGGTCTCACCAGCTGTCTGTACAGAGGGATAAATTTCTGTTCTAGGGACATGGATATGTTGTTCATCCACACTTATTGGCAGGTTCCTTGCTGCTTTAAATCTTGCCGGAAGGTCTTCAAGCTGGCTCCTCCCACCCACCCAGGTTGTAAAACTCTCGGCTCCGCCCCATGACACCAGATCTTCCTTACCGCTTGGAAGCTCAGGTTCCCTCCTTAGCGCTCTGCGTTTTAGACTGGATCCTAACTCTTTGGTTCGTCCGAAACTAGTTTTGAAGTTTTCTAAACTTCGGTCTTCATTATCCCTCACGGCTGCGATGGACAAATCGATCCCTGACTTTCGGAGGTGCCCTTCCGGGCAGAAGATGTCCAGGACTGATCCGCACTCCACGTGCATCTACTGCCTCGGCCTAGACCATGACCCGCAGGCCTGCGGTTATTCCGCTCATTTCGGCCACTGTCCTGGAGGATCATGCTGCCCGATTGAAGATCGGGCACCCCGAGAAGCGTCACCCGCCGGTAAAATCCAAAGAGGCTCGTTGGGCGGTGTCCGCGGCGGCTGGCTCAGCTGATCAGCTCGAGCATATGATCGCCCTCGAGGAGGCAGCGGCCCAGGCAGCATCTTCCTCCTCCTCAGCCGTGGCATTTATCCCGCTCTCTCTGAGTTCCTCTTACTCGGCTTCGTTCAAGGAGCTTTGCCAGTCCCTTTCCACGAAAGGAGAGGGGCCATCGGGACACTCCTCTCGGCCCAAGAAGAGGGAGTCGAAAGGGTAAGAGTCACCATCTGCGTTTTTGGGAGCGGGAGAGGTCTCCTTCCCCGGGCAGCCGACTGTCGACTTTGGTCGAGGTTGCGGCTCAGGCCGCTGGCTTCACGGCGTCCACGTCAGGCCAACCTGCTGAGACACCTGTCGACGCAGTCAAGATATTCCTCGACCTGTCAGACGGGTTGTCAACTGGTGAAGCCGACAACCTCTCTTCGCCGGTTCCCCCGGTGGAGACCGAGGATCTGCCCGCACCTTCGAGGTGGCAGTCCCTGGTTAAAGTGTCCGAGCCGAGGGAAGAGCGGGTGTCCCCCGGCCCTTCCCAGGCCTGCCCTCGCTTACACCAAAGGTCTCGGACTTCATCTCGGTCAAGCCGTTCCCGCCGACATCGGCGGTCTCGGCACCGAAGTAAGTGGCGACACCACCACTCCTCGTCCTCCTCCTCGGGTGAGGAGAGGCTTCGACGCAAATTGTGCCGTCGTTACGAGGAGCTTATGTGGCAGCAGTAACTGTTGTCCGGGATTAAATCAACTCCGATTCATCCCCCGGCCATCAAGTGGCTGTCGCCCTAACAGCCGAAGCAACTGCTCGCCGCAGTCAAGATACCCATTTCTGGGCCGGTTGTTCGGCTGAAACTAGCTGCCCCACCAATTGTGGTGGAACCTCCGCCTCCACAACCGAAGTCTGGGGCACCGACCAAAGATTCTCAGTCGGATCACAGCCTGCCCACAGGTTGTCAGTCACCCTCACTCCCGACTGTCCTGGGCAGGTGGAGGGTGGCTCAGGCCCGAGGCAGCTCTTCGCAGACTCTTCAGCGTCCGATGACGACTCCTCCCTGTTCTCCAGGCAGGTTGACCTGGAGTCCTCCGGGGGCCAGTCATTGGACGATTGCCTATCGTCCTTCATGGGTCTGCTTCAGCTCATCTCTGAGTCTACCGGGATGCAACTCGAGCCCATGTCCAAACAGGCCAATGACGGAGATGCTGGACCGAGGGGATTCACCCATGGAGGCCTTCCCTGTGGCTGAGGCCATTGTCGGCCCAGCCTTGGAGCTTTGGCAGCAGCCTGCTTCCTGTCCTGCGCCCTCGGCCAGGATGGCCAGGAAGTATGCGGTCCCTACTGGCTCTTTGCCCAGTTTCTCTGAGCACCCCTCTGCCGAGGGGTTAGTCACCGATAGCGTCTTCCGGCGTTCCGGAAACGCTCTGGATGTGGATAAGCCCCCTGACGAAGAGTCCAAGAAGCTGGACTATGCCGGGCACAAGGTGTACGCTGCGTCCTCCCTCGGCCTCCAACAGGCCAGCTCGGCCGTGTTGATGGCACACTTCTCCCACGCCCTCATGGGCTCCCTGGATGAGGTGATCCCTCATCTCCCGGCCGACCTGCAGACCACTGTCCACCAGGTGCGGGACCAGGGTAGGGCGGTGGCGAAGCAGCAGCTTCAGACTGCTCTGGACATAGGTGATTCCTGTGCCAGGTCAGTAGCGGCCGCGGTGGCCATGCACCACAGGGCATGGCTGAGGATATCCGCCTTCACGGCGGATACCCAGCACAAGTTGGTGGACGTCCCCTTCTTGGGGACTGACCTCTTCGGCCCTGGAGTGGAGGGACACCTCCAGCGGATCGAAAAGTCAAATGCCATTCTGGACTCTGTCACCTCCGCCCAGAGGGACAAAGGCCGCCATCAACAACAGCATAAGTCCTTTCGTCCTTTGGCCCCTGCAGCACGACCGGCCCACCAGCAACAGGGCCAGCAGGCTCGCGCTTGGCATCCCAAACCCAAGCCAGCGGCTTCTTCCAACAGGAAGCAAGGAGGTAAAGGCCCAGGAGGTCCCTCGGCCAGTCCCTCCTCCAAGCCTGCCCAGTGACGGGTTGAGGTGTGTCGCCCCCAACCTTGTCACTTTTCCCTGGGTTCCCCCTGTGGGCGGCTCCGCCACTTCCTTTCTGCCTGGTCCACTATCACCACGGACCGTTGGGTGTTGAGGTGGTAGGAAGAGCCTGCCTCGGAATTCGAACAGACCCTCCTTTTCGAGCCATCGCCTCCGAGGGCCACGCAGGGTCCGAGCCTCGCTTGTCGGCCCGCCAGAGCAGACATTGCCCTGCTCCTGAGGAGGAGGTGATCAGGAAGGTGGCGGATCCTCCTCCAGACCCGGGGTTTGTGTCCAGGTATTTCCTAGTCCCAAAACGGACAGGGGGCTGGCGCCCCATTCTCGACCTGCACGACCTGAACAGGTTCCTAAGGTCTCGGACCTTCAGGATGGTCACTGTGGCTCAGATAATCCCATCCTTGGAACGAGGTGTGTGGTTCTGTTCCCTGGACCTCCAGGACGTGTTGTTTCATGTCCCGATCCGTCCGTCTCATCAGAGATTCCTCCACTTCAGAGCGGAGGGATCCCTTTACGAGTTCCGGGCCATGCCCTTCAGCCTCTCTCTAGCTCCCAGGGTCTTCACCAAATGCATGGCAGTGGTGACAGCATACCTGCAGCGCCGAAGGGTCCGAGTGTACCCCTACCTGGATGACTGGCTGATTGCAGCCCCTTCCAGAACGGAGGTGGAGCGGTCCGGAGATCTGGCCCTCCAGGTTTGCTCTCGGATTGGCCTTGGATCGGGAGGAGTGCGAGCCCGAGGGCGCCTCACCCTTAGGGAGTTCATGTGGCAGGAGTCGCGATCCAACTGGCGGATACTCTCAGCCGCATAGGCCAGACATCCCACGAGTGGTCTCTCCATCCAGAGGTAGCTTACGACCCGTTCTCCCGTTGGGGCAAACTGTTGATGGACCTGTTTGCCTCCAGAGAGAACACCAAGCTGAGGCTGTACCATGCTCGCCCCCCTCAGCAGGGCTCTCTGCAGGGGGATGCCTTCTCGAGGCCGTGGACCCCAGGCCTTCTCTACGCCTTCCCTCCATTTCCCTTGATCCACAAGGTGTTACTCAAGGTGAGGAGGGATAAGGTGAAGGTGATTCTGGTAGCCCCAGATTGGCCACGCCAGTTCTGGTATCCAGATCTCCTTAGCCTCAGCTGCAGGGTCCCAGAGCGGCTTTGTACACGCCCGGACCTGATATCGTTGAACCAGGGGAAGGTCTTCCACTCGGACCTTCAATCCCTGCACCTCACAGCCTGGTTCCTGAGCGGCTAGAGTTCCAGGCTTTGGGTCTTTCTGAGATGTCTTCACCATGGTGGAAGCATCTCGAAAAGAATCAACCAGGAAATGTTATGTCTTCAAATGGAAAAGATTTTCCATTTGATGTCAGGGAAAGAGCCTGGACCCCTTATCCTGCTCTGTGGCTAACATTCTGGACTACCTTTGGTCCCTCTCCAAAGGGGGTCTTCGATCATCGACCCTTAGGGGTGCATCTGGCAGCCATCTCTGCTTACTGGGCGCAGGCTGGTCAGCCGACGTTGGCATAGGAGACTGTGATCGGGCACTTTTTCAAAGGCCTGGATCACATATCCCCTCCGGTGCGTGAATGTCCACCTCCATGAGATCTCTTGCTGGTTTTGGCAAAGCTCATGGGCAAGCCATTCGAACCTATGCACAAGTGTGAGCTCTCGGACTTGTCATGGTAGACTGCCTTCTTGGTGGCTATCACGTCAGCCAGAAGGACAGGGGAGCTCCAGGCGCTTTCAGTGGACTCCATTTGTCTGGTCTTTCACAGGGACAAAGTTGTCCTGCGCCCCCACCCGAAATTCCTTTCGAAGATGGTGTCAGAGTTTCACCTCAACCAGGTGTTGACTCTGCCGGTATATTACCCTAACTACACCTATGATTCAGAGTACAGGGTCCATACTCTGGACCTCAGGCGTGCTCTCTCCTACTATAAGGAGAGGATGGCAGAAATTCGAGGAGAGGTTCACCAGCTGTTTGTCACGTACGCTGAAGCCGCTTCTGGCAGACCTGCAGCCAAACGGACTATTGCAAGGTGGATTACATCATGCATAGGTCTGTGCTATGAGTTGGCGGGCAGGGAGCCTTCCATAGGGATAAGAGCTCATTCTACCCGCCATACTGCTGCTTCTAAGGACATCCCTATCCAGGAAATCTATCGGGCTGCTACCTGGAAGTCAGCGAACACCTTCATTACCCATTACCACATCGACCTTGAGTCACAACGTGATGCTGGTTTTGGGGCCTCGGTTCTCCAATCTCTGTTTTCCAAGTAGGGGGTGTGCGCCTTGCCTCCCTCCTCCCAGAGAACTGCTAGGAGTGAACATATCCACGCTCCTAGAATAACAGGTTACTCACCTGTAACAGTAGTTCTAGGAGTGGTATACGTAGTTCATCCACACGCACCCACCCGACCTCCCCGGCTTAAGGCGCACAACCTGGCTTCCAGCGGGCTAGATCTGGCGTCATGGGGTGGAGCCGAGGTATTTACCACCCGGGTGGGTGGGAGGAGCAGCTTGAAGACTTCCGTCAAGATTTAAAGGGGAAAGGGACAATGCCAGACGGTGGATGAACAACATATACCACTCGTAGAACTACTGTTACAGGTGAGTAACCTGTTCTTGTGTGGGACTGTCAGATGCCTTGCTAAAGTCTAGGTAGGCCATGTCCACAGCCCCTCCCTGATCTACTACTTTGGTCACCCAGTCAAAGAAATCTATTAAATTTGTCTGACGTGACCTACCTGCTGTGAATCCATGCTGCCTTGGGTCCTGTGCCCCTCTGGCCTCTAGGTACTCAACAGTTCTCTCCTCCTGCTCGGCATATTTTTGAGCTTCATGCCCTCATATGTAAAGAACCTTAGTTAATTTTTCACAAGGACAGAGTGGCACTTTGCACCAATCCTTCCTTCCTACCTAAGGTAGCATCAGAACACATTTTAAATCAGTCCTTGGAGTTACCAGTCTATTACCCTGAACACTCCAATCGTGGAGAATACCTCCTACATACTTTAGCTGTTCATCGTATATTATGATATTATACTAATCGAACAAAATTGATTAGGAAGACCTCTCAACTTTTTTGTTATCTTCGCCTCAAACAGGGAAGGTCACTAAACTGACCCTTTCCAATTGGCTAGCACACCGTCACATTTTGTGAGACAAAATATAACAAGCCATTACCAGGGCCTGTCGAGGCCCATTCTACCAGAGCTATGGCCACCACAGCGGCCTGCTTCATAGGGGCCTCAATCACAGATGTCTGCAACGCAGCTACCTGGTCCACAGTTCATACTTTCACAAAGCACTACAGCTTAGACGTTGCTTCACACCCGGAGGACGGCCTTTGGCCGAGCTGTCCTACAAAGCCTTCTATCATCATTCTACCCTTCTTGGGTTTACTGCTTGGGATTCACCCCAAGTGTATTACCTGCTGCAAGAGATCACTCCATGAAAGATAGTACAGTTACATAAAACCTTATGTAACAGTAGATCTTACTTCGAGAGGGCTCTTGCAGTAGGTAATTACATATAGGACTGGCGTCGGCAGGCGGCGGCAGGACCTCCCACGGAAAATTTCTAGCTAGCAGTCCCTGGCGGGACCGCCACCAGCCTGGTGACTGGGCGCCAGACGTCGGGTATAAAGGGCGGTCCCGACGCTCGCCTTCTAGTTCTTTTCCCGTCATTAGCTCGCGCAGCTACTGACGGGTGAAGTTCATGAAGCTCAGTCCTGTTGCTTCGTCGGTTTTTCCGAAAAGTATCAGTATTTTGTTTTTTCTTCGTCAGGTGAACGTCGGTATATGTCGTCCCCTTCAAAAAATAAGTGCGACTCGTGCGGCGCCCAACTGCCTCACAAGGATGGTCACTCCCTCTGCCTTTTCTGTTTAGGCCCCGACCATGCAGTCGACAAGTGCCCGCACTGCCTTCATTTCAACACGGCCACCCGCAGATGATGCCAGCAGTCTCTAGAAGCCCATCTCCTCAAAAAGATGATGTCTGCAATGGAGAAGGAGTTGAAGAAGCTTCGGCAGCGACCTCCCCTGAAGGACACAAGAAGTGGGACAAAGAAAGGCACTGGGAGAAGGCCTCCTCCTCCGCGACTCCAGCCGGAGCCGCGGCCAAGGTAACGTCCCCTCCGGGGGATCGCCCGACGGCAGCCTCCAAGGCTTTGGAGGAGGCATCGGGCCGCCCATTGGGTTCGCATTTGAGCCTGCCGGGTGCCTCCGGGCAAAAGGAGGCTTCTGCCCCCAGTACCGCCGCAGTCTTGCGGCCTACTGGTGCGGGCGCCTCCCATAAGCTAGACGTCTGCTCTTCCAACGTCCGCCGGGAGAAGGCTGCTAAGATGCCCGACCCTTCGGGGCGGCACACGGCGGTGTCCCCCTCGGACCAGGCCTCTTCCCATCCTCGGCCCGCCTCCAACGAGGGACCCCCGAAGTCGGACACCGGCTCTTCTGGCGTCCGCTGGGATTGGGCCCCTAAGTCGCATGTCTGCTCTTCCGACATGCGCCGAGCCTCGGAGCCTATGGCAGACCCTGCTCCGTCTGTCGTCCCAGGTTCCCCGCAGCCTTCACTGCCGTCCGAGGAGCCCGAGTCCCCCCTGCCTGACCCCGGGGACTTTTCCCCTCCTTCCCCGGGCGAGGCTCGGGATGCTGCTCCGCCGTCTGATCCCCTTCCTACAGAGCCGGATCTGACGCCGGCTCTGATGGCCCCGACACCGGCCCCACCGACGCCAGTTCCAATGCCGGCAGGGGATATTCCTCTCCCATTGGGCCCTCCACCCCACGGGCCTATCACGGTTGATCCACCCGTGGAGTTTCCTACTGGGCTGGCTGCTCCGGCAGCTCCTCCGGTACCAGGGTATCTGCCATCTTATCCGACGCCGGTTTACCCAGGTCCACAGTATCCTGCGCCGCAGTACCCGGCGCCGACTCCACCTACGCCGCAGTACCTAGCTCCGGTATTCCCGCAGCCGGGTTACGGATACTCTCCTTACAGATTTCATCCGTACAACTATCCCCCCCCCCTCCTCCTCCTCCACCGCCCCCTAGGCCGCCGGTTGATCTCCAGGAGAGACTGGCCTCCTGGTGGGCTGAGGCCAAGGCTCAGCTCACCAAGTAAGTCGAGAGCCGTCTTACGGCCACGGTGCCACCTCCGGCTCCCGTACGCCCCAGACGGCACACTCCCTCTCCGCCTCTGGATTCCCGGGCTCTGCTCTCGGGATCCAGAGAGGGGCAGGACATGCGTCCAGGGATCCCCCTAAGGAACCCGTTCCTCCCCCAAATGAGCTAGGGAGTCTTACTCTGCTTCAAATTACTCTTCTTCTTCTCTCTCGGACTCCTCGGATTCCTCAGATGGTTGTTCCGAGAAAGACGACGAGACTCGCTCTCCGTCCAAGCCCCGGCCGAGGACTCCTCCAAAGGATCCTTCCTTCACGGAGTTGCTCAGGAAGATCCAGGAAGTCCATCAGTGGCGTTCCTTAGAGCCAGATCCTCAGCGGGTTAAACTCGCCGAACATCTGGACTTGCCCCTTGCGGCCCCTACTCTAGTGCCACCCTGGATCGAGCCTCATGCCCACCTTGTTTCCACCATTTGGAAACAACCGTCGGCTTTAGCCCCACTTCCTCGAAAGTCCAACAGGCTATACCAGGCTCTGGAGGGTGTAGACTTTATAGAGACTCACCCCCGTGCAGACTCGGTTGTGATTAGCGCCGCTCACGGCCAGTCAGCACACCTGAAACATTTGAGCTCGTCTCCCCCGGATAAGGAATCTCGCCTTCTGGATCAGTATGGAAGGAAGATCTGTGCTTCTTCCACACTGGGGATTAGGGCCCTAAATTATGTAGCACATATGGAGGATTACCAGAAGGCTGTCCTTACCCAGGCGGAATCCAAGATTGACTCCTTGCCTGACTCCCAAGTCAAGCAGGAGTTAGCCGACCTGGTCCGTTCTGCTCGTTTGGCCAGTCGTCACATTCTGAGGACGACCTATGACGCAGTGGACACTGCAGGGCGGAGCTCTGCATTCGCCGTAAGTCTTCGGCGTCACGCATGGCTCCGTGTGTCAGGTCTGGTCCCGGAGGTGCAGTCAGCAATCCAAGAAGCACCTTTCAGGGGTTCTGTGCTTTTCGGTGGTGATGTCAAGGACATCATCACTGACTTACAGGAAGAAGGGACGGCCCTTAATCTGTTGATTCAATGTACATCCCCATCCCCATGCGCCGTCCCTTTCACAGGCGCAGCGGCCTCAGCGAAACCTCAGGAAGGCGGGCCTAGCGTCTGGCCCTCACAGCTGCCAGGCCCCCGCCGCCCAAAAGAGCAGCAGGTGCCCCAGCTGTGGCGCTGCCTCATACCACCTGACTCCTTCCCTCTCCCACCGCCTCCGGATGCCCTGGAGGAACCGGTAGGAGGGCGATTCTCCCTCCACCTTCCGGGTTGGGAGAGGATAACATCGGATTCATGGGTGCTTCAGATCATAGCAGAGGGGCACTCCATAGAGTTTCTGCAGAAACCTCCATGTCACCCCCCTCTGAACTCCTCTTACTCAAGGGACCATCTTCCTTTGGTCAAGGAAGAAATTTCTGCTCTCCTTGTGAAGCAGGCCATAGAGCCCGTCCCCCTTCACCTTCACGGGACGGGTTACTATTCCCATTTCTTCCTTGTACCAAAGAAGACTGGAGATCTCAGACCCATTCTCGATCTCAGCTCCCTGAACCTATATGTGGAATACAAGAGGTTCAGGATGCTCTCCCTTCAAACCCTCTTGCCCCTGCTTCGGCCGGGCCAATGGCTTTGTGCACTGGATATGCAGAATGCATACCTGCACATCCCCATTCGCCCTTCGCACCGAAAGTACCTCAGGTTTGCGTTCCAAGGGGACCACTACCAATTCCGGGCACTTCCTTTTGGTCTTTCCTCGGCTCCCCGAGTCTTTACCAAATGCCTGGCGGTGGTAGCGGCCCACCTGCGTACTTTGGGAGTTCAGGTTTTTCCCTACCTGGACGACTGGCTCCTGGCGGCCCCGTCCAAGGAGGAACTCCTGCATTTTCTCTCCCTCACCCAGCAGGTTTTCACTGGCCTGGGTATCACCATCAACCATTCCAAGTCTCACCTGGATCCTTCCCAGAGACTCCAGTTCATCGGGGCAATCCTCGATGCGACAATGTGCAGGGCCTTCCTGCCTCCGGACAGGGGGGCTTCCCTCCATTCCCAGATTTCCCTTCTATCGGAACACAGGAGGGTACCGGCGAGGTCGGTGCTCCGTCTCCTGGGGCTTATGGCGGCTGCCATCCTGACTGTTCCGTGCGCGCGCCTCCACATGAGGATCTCTCAGTGGACTCTCCGCTCTCAGTGGGATCAACTGGTAGACGACCTAGATCATCTGGTACTGATCTCCTCACCGATAAGAGACTTGCAATGGTGGATGGTTCGAGAGAACCTATCCCGGGGGGTCCCCTTTTTTCATTCTCCCCCCACTCAGACTCTGACCACGGACGATTCAGGCGAAGGTTGAGGAGCCCATCTGGGTCCTCACCGAACCCAGGGCTTATGGTCAAAATTGGAGTTAGTTCTCCACATCAGTGTGCTCTAGCTTCGAGCAGTGCTGTATGCTCTCCAGGCCCTTCACCAATACATCCTTCCCGGTCATCTAGCCGTCCAAACAGACAACATGTGCGTGGTGTGGTACATCAACAAGCAGGGAGGGACCCGATCCTACCCGCTGTGCAGGGAAGCGATGAGGGTTTGGGAATGGGCAACACTTCACAACCTTCACCTCACGACGAGCCATGTTCCGGGAGTCGACAGTGTCCTGGCAGACAAGCTAAGTCGTTCTTCGGCTCTGCCACACGAGTGGGAACTGGACCAAAAAGTTCTAAAAAGCATCTTCCAGATTTGGGGGACTCCACAGATAGACTTGTTCGCCTCCTCCCAAAACGCAAAGCTTCCAACCTTTTGCTTGCTCGCTCCAGAGTGAGGCGCTTTCTGGAGCAACGCTCTGTCTCTAAACTGGAAGGGCAGATTCATCTGTGCTTTTCCCCCAATTCCTCTGGTCCCTCGTGTGTTGCAGAAACTGGCATTGGAAGGAGCGAGAATGATTCTGATCGCTCCTTTCTGGCCCAGGCAAATCTGGTTCTCTCTTCTACAACAATGCTCAGAGGTTCCTCCTCTTCCTCTTCCTTTATCTCGAGGATTGCTGACCCAGGATCAGGGGATCCTGGTCTATCCGGGACTCAAGTCTCTTCAACTTCATGCATGGCTCCTGCAGACCTAGCCCAATCTCGCTTTGGCGTCTCTCCTGAGGTGGCTGAGATTCCGGTGGAGGCTAGAAAACCCTCCACTAGGTCCACCTATGCCATGAAATGGAAAAGATTTTCCATTTGGGCTGCATCCAGGAACGTGGAGCCCTTCTCCTGTCCTGTAGCCGTTCTGCTTGATTACCTGTGCCATCTTTTCGACCTGGGTCTCAGTCACTCCTCTTTGAAAGTCCGTATGGAGGCTATTTCAGCCTACCATGTCCCTTTCGCTGATAAGGCATTTGCCCAATTGGAGGTATCCAAGACTTTTCTCAGAGGGGTCCTTCATCTCAGACCCCCTGTTCGGACTCCGGCTCCCCCCGGGACTTGAACTTTGTTCTCGAAGCGTACCCTTCCTCCTTTTGAGCCTGCGGCTTCCGCAGACTTGAAGTTCTTATCGTGGAAGACTCTCTTCTTGGTGGCCATTATTTCTGCTCGCAGAATTTCCGAGCTCAGGCCCTTGTGTGCAAAATCCCTTATCTGATCTTTCACAAAGAAAGAGTAGCTCTTCGCACGAATGCTAAGTTTCTCCCAAAAGTGGTAGCGGAGTCTACCTTAAATCAGTCTATTGAATTACCTGCCTTTTTCATGCAGTACTCCAACCAAGGAGAATACTTGCTCCATACCATGGATGTCCACAGGATTCTGAGATACTACACCGATAGGATGAAGGATCTCAGAAAAACTGATCAATTGTTCGTCTCTTTTGCTCATAAAAGGGAAGGCAATGCTGTCTCCAAGCAATGCCTATCAAAGTGGTTGGCTCATTGCATCACTTTCTGTTATGACAAGTACAACAAGACCCTACCGAGTCAAATCAGAGGTCACTCCACTCGAAGAGTAGCAGCCTCTGCGGCTTGTTTCAAGAATGTGTCTGCGGCAGCCATCTGCGCTTCCGCCACTGGGACTTCCGTCCATACATTTACTAAACATTACAGTTTGGACATTGCCTCTCGCCGTAGAGCAGGCTTCGGGTTAGCTGTCTTGCAAGGCCTCCTATCTTGAAGTCTGCAAGGTTGTTTGCTACTTCTTGGAGTAGTTCCTCCTCCCGGTGCCTTTTTATTTGTTCCAGACTGCTTGGGATTCTGTCCTATATGTAATTACCTACTGCAAGAGCCCTCTCGAAGTAAGATAGTACAGTTACGTAAGAACTTACGTAACAGTAGATCTTCGAGAGAGCTCTTCAGTAAATAACTCTCTCCGCCCTCCATCCCCTAGGCTTTTCAGCTCCTTTTCCATTGAGGGAAATATCTACTTCTCTCTCGTCCGGGCCTTCCGGGCCTGTGACGGGAAAGAACTGGAAGGCGGGTGTCCAGGACCGCCCCTTTATACTGACGTTGTCTGACGCCGGTCACCTGACGTGGGGGTGGTCCCTGCCAGGGACTGCTAGCTAGAAATGTTTCCGTCGGGTCCTGCCGCCTGCCGACGTCAGTCCTATATGTAATTACCTACTGCAAGAGCCTCTCTCGAAGATCTACTGTTACAGTAAGTTCTTACGTAACTGTACTATCTTTACTTGAGAGGGCTCTTCCAGTAAACTAATGAATGAGACTGAAATTGACAGGCGTCAAGGACCATGAAAAATCTACAGCTAGTGGTATCTGGCGGGAAAGAACTGGAAGGCAGACATGGGGGACCGCCCCTTTAACCTGACGTGGGGGCGGTCCCCAACTCCCACCTTCCAGTTCTTTCCTGCTGTTAACTCGTGCAGCGCCTCGCAGTTAAGTTCACTGCTTTGCAGTCAATCATCAGTAGTTCCACCTAATTTCTACTTTTTTTTCTGATTTTCGTCAGCCTTACATACAGCTGCTGTGTATGTCGTCCCTGACTCCCTTCGAGCACAAAAACAAATGTGATTCTTGCGGCACCCAGCTTCTGCATAAGGACAAACATTCCCAGTGTCTTTTTTGTCTAGGCCCAAATCATCCCGTCGAAGTGCCAGCTCTGCCAGCAGTTTAACGTGGCCACCCATAAGCGGAGGCAGCAGTCTCTGGAGGCCCACGTTCTTAAACAAAAAATTACCTCCATGGAAAAGGAACTGAAAAAACTTTGGCGGGCTTCGTCTTCTCTGGAGGGCCACCACAAGAAGAAGCAGCGGGACCAGGACTCCTCATCAGTCGCTGCAGCCTCAGCTGGATTCGCAGTGCTGCAGGTAATGCACCCCCCGGGAGACAGCTCCGTGGTGGCCGTCTTGGAGGCTTCCAAAACGGCGTCAACCCTCCCATCGCGCTTGGGCCTCAGGAGCTTCCTGGTCTGAGGCGGCAGCCGCTCCCAGTAAGGTCACCGCCATGCGGCCTTCTGGTTCGAGTGGCCCCGATAAGTCTGATGTCTGCTTCTCCGACGCCCGCCCGGGTAAGGTTGTTAAGACACCCGACCCTTCAGGGCAGCGCACAGTATCCAAAGCACCTGCCAAGGCCGCCTCTCCTTCGCGGCCTTCGGGTGCTGGGTCAGACAAGTCAGATGCCAGCTCCTCCGACGTCTGCCCGGATCCAGTTGATAATACGGACGTCGGCTCCTCTGACGTCCGCTCGGCGTTCGAGCCAACACCGGACCCTTCGGGCCTATCCATCGTCCCGAGCTCGCCGCAATGCTCGTTGCACTCCGAGGTGCCAGCGTCTCCTCTGCTGGATCCCGGGGATGGTACCCCTTCTTCCCCGTGCGAAATGGAGGAGGTGGGTACACTGCCGTTGGGTCTCCTTCCTGCTGGGCTGGATGACCCGACACCGGATCCTCGGATGCAGACGCCGGCCTACCCGATGCCTGACAATATCCAGTTGCCGGACACAGCCCCTACGCCGGGCCTCCCGTTCTGGGCCAGTCTGCTGGGCCACTTCTGGGGCCTTCTGCTCCCGCAGACCCCCCAGTTCCTGGGTGTCCGACGCAGTCATACCCTGGCCCACAGTATCCAGTACCCGATGCCGGCCTGACGCCGCAGTCCACAGTGCCCCAGTACCAGACGCTGGGCTTCCCGCTGTCAGGGTACGGATATGCACCTTATGGATACCCTCAGTATCCATATCCCCCTCCTCCTCCTCCTCCACCGTCCCTTCAGCCGCCGGTGGACTTGAAGGAAACTCTGGCTTCCTGGTGGGCTGAGGCCAAGGTTCAGCTCACCAGGGAGATAGAGAGCAGTCTTTCAACGCCGGTCCCGGCTCCGGACCCACTATGTCAGAGATGAGACCCCTTCCCCACCTCTGGATACCAGAGGCAAGCCCTCCGGTTCCAGGGCAGGGCAGGATATGCTGCCCCAAGGGCTTCTCAAGGGGTCTGTTCCTCCCCCGCACCGGCAGGAGTCGTCATCGTTTTCCTCTTCATCCTCCTCCTCGGAGATCTCGGATGATTCCGACGGTCGTTCCGATCCGGATGATGAGCCACGCACTCCGGACAAGCCCAGGCCAAGGACTCCTCCAGAGGATCCTTCCCTTACGGAGTTGCATAAAATCTAGGCAGTTCATCAGTGGCATTCCTTGGAGCTGAATTCACAGCGTAAGAAACTCGCTGCGCACCTGGATCTGCCCGAGACCGCTCCCACGCTGGTGCCACCCTGGAGAGAGCCTCTTGCCGACCTTGTCTCCACCATTTGGAAGCAACCGTTGGCATTAGCCCCCCTTCCTAGGAAGTCAGACAGGCTATATCAGGCTCCGGAGGGTGTCGACTCTTTAAATTCACACCCTTGAGCTGATTCGGTCATGATTAGTGCCGCTCACGGCTGGACAGCTAACCCCAAGCACTTGAGCTAGTCAACACCCGACAAGGAATCCCGCCTTCTGAACCAGTATGGGAAGACAGTCTATGCTTCTTCCACTCTGGGTATAAGGGCCCTGAATTACGTTGGTCATATGGGGGATTATCAGAAGGCGATTCTTAGCGAGCTGGAAGCTAAACTGGACTCCCTTCCTGAGTCTCAGACGAAGCAGGAAGTGGTTGATCTAGTCCAGTCTGTGCGTTTGGCCAGTTGGCACATGCTTTGTGCCACATATGATGCAGTGGACGCTGCCAGTCGGAGCTCGGCTTTCGCCATGGGTTTGCGGCATCATGCCTGGCTCTGGGTGTCAGGTTTGGTCCCGGAGGTGCAGTTGGCTGTCCAGGACGCACCATTCAGGGGTTCAGTGCTGTTCGGTGGAGATGTCAGACATCACCGATATGGAGTCTAACAGCTCCAGGATATAACTTTTCCCGCCATGGTGGTGGGGGACAATCTCAATGGGCAATAGCCTTCTTTAGTCCTTTAAAACCAAGTAAACCAAGAAGGGTACTGCTCTGAAGTCTGTCGACTCCATGTACAGCCCCCCTCAGGCTCAGCGTCGTCCCTCTCGCAGATGTGCTCAGCAAGGTGAAACCTCCAGGGAAGCGGGCCAATAGCGGTGGGCCCCTCAAGCTGCCAAGCCCCCACCCAAAAAGGCAGCGGGAGCTTCCAGCCACGACTATGCCTCACACCTCCTGACTCCTTGCCTCTCCCACAGCCTCTGGGCCTTCCAGAGGAATCGGTAGGAGGGAGATTCTCTCTCCACCTACCAGGTTGGGAGAGGATCACTTCAGACACTTGGGTGCTCCAGCTGATCGCAGAAGGACACTCAAGAGTTTCTTAGGAAACCTCCTCGAAACCCCCGGCCCCAGGTCATTTTACTCCCCAGAACATCATCTTCTGGTTCAGAATGAAATACCCTCTCTTTTTCTGAAGGAGGCGATAGAGCCTGTTCCTCCCCACCTTCGAGGGATGGGGTACTATTCCCATTTCTTCCTGGTCCCAAAGAAGTTGGGAGATGTGAGGCCGATTATCGACCTCAGCTCCCTGAACTTGTTCGTGGAGAATAAAAGGTTCAGAATGCTCTCTCTGTAGAGTCTTCAGCCCCTTCTTCTGCTGGGGCAGTGGCTGTGCGCTCTGGACATGCAGGATGCTTACTTGCATATCCCTATTCACCCTTCCCACCTCAAATACCTGCGTTTTGCATTCCAGGGGAACACTACCAGTTCAAGGCCCTCCCATTTGGTCTCTCCTCAGCACCCCGAGTGTTCACGAAATGTCTTCTGGTGGTAGCAGCCTATCTGCGTACCCAGGGGGTTCAGGTTTTTCCGTACCTGGACGATTGGCTCCTGGCGGCCCCATCCAAGGAGGAACTCCTGCGCTTCCTTCCCCTTACCCCGCAGGTTTTTACCTGCCTGGGTATTACCGTCAATCAGGCCAAGTCCCACCTGATCCCATCCTAGAGGCTCCAGTTTATCGGGGCGATCCTGGACACGACCTCCGGCATGGCATTCCTGCCACTGGACAGAGCGGCCTCACTCCAGGCTCAGGTCAGCCTGTTGTCCGGCCGCAGGTGGGTCAGCACCAGGTCGGTTCTTCGCCTGCTCAGGCTCATGGCGGCTGCAGTTCCGACAGTCCCTCGTGCTCTGCTTCACATGAGAATCTCTCTGGATGCTTCGGTCTCAGTGGGATCAGCTGGTGGACGACCTAGATCAACTAGTTCTGGTCTCCAATCCTATGGCTCGGGACTTGTGATGGTGGTTGGTTCAGGAGAACCTTTGCCGGGGAGTTCCCTTCTGGCTTGCTCCCCCCCCTCCCAGACGCTGACTATGGACACTTTGGGCCAAGGTTGGGGAGCACATCTCTGGTCTCACAGGACCCAGGGCTCATGGTCCAAGCTCGAGAAATCTCTCCACATCAATGTGCTCGAGCTTCGGGCTGTGCTATACGCTCCTCAGGCTCTGCATCTGTATCTGCTCCCCGGGCATCTGGCTGTCCAGATGGACAACATGTGTGTGGTCTGGTACCTCAACAAACAGGGAGGAATTCATTCCTACCCTCTCTGCAGGGAGACAATGCGAGTTTGGGATTGGGCAGTGCAGTACAGGCTTCACCTTACGGCAGTTCACGTCCCAGGGGTCGAGAACACATTGGCAGACCACCTCAGACGGTCGTCTGCGTACGAGTGAAAACTGGATCAGGAGGTAGCAGACAATATCTTCCTACATCAGGGAACACCACAGGTAGACCTGTTTGCGTCCCCTCACAACGCAAAACTTCCCGACTTCTGCTCGCTCGCTCCAGGGCATGGCATTTTTTGGGGAGGTGCTCTCTCTAGACTGGAAGGGCAGATTCGTCTATGCCTTCCCCCAGATCCCCTTGATTCCGAGGGTCTTACAGAAACTCAGCTCAGAAGGGGGCTCGCATGATACTTATCACTCCTTTCTGGCCCAGGCAAGTTTGGTTCTCTCTTCTGCAACAGTATTCAGAGGAACCTCCTCTTCCTCTGTCGCAACTTTTGCTGACCCAGGATCAGGGGACCCTGGTCCATCCAGACCTCATGTCCCTTCAGTTGCACGCGTAGCTCCTGCAGACATAGCTTAAGCTCGCTTCGGGGTTTCCCCGTGGGTAGCTGAGATTCTGATGGAGGCCAGAACGCCCTCTACTAGATCTACCTATGCCATGAAGCGGAAACGGTTCTCTGTTTGGGCTGCTTCCAAAGATTTCGAGCCATTCTCGTGCTCTGTTGGGCGACCTTTGGATTACTTGCGTCATCTCTCTGATCTGGGTCTCAGTCATTCCTCTCTGAAGGTTCACATGGCGGCCATCTCCACTTACCATGTTCCTTTTGGGGACAGGACTTTTGCGCAGTTGGAAGTCTCTAAGACTTTCCTTAGAGGGGTTCTCCACTTGCGACCCCCTATTCGTGCTCCTGCCCCTCCTTGGGATTTGAATTTTATCCTTGAGAAGCTTACTCTGCCTCCTTTCGAGCCGGCAGCCTCAGCAGACCTAAAGTTCCTTTTTAATGGAAGAGACTCTTCCTTGTGGCCATTACTTCTGCTCAAAGGATTTCCGAGCTCCAGGCCCTCATGTGCAAAATCCCTTATTTCATTTTTCACAAGGAATGTGTGGCTCTGCGTACCATCCCTAAGTTTCTCCCCAAGGTGGTAGCAGAATCTATGCTGAACCAATCCATGGAGCTGCCTGCTTTCTTTGCGCAGCACTCCAGTCAGGGGGAGTACCTCTTGCATACTTTGGATGTTCACCGAATTTTGAGATACTACACCACCAGGACAAAGAATCTCAGAAAGACTGATCAACTGTTTGTCTCTTTTGCTCATAAAAGAGAGGGCAATGCTGTTTCCAGGCAGTGCCCGTCTAAATGATTGCCTCATTGTATCACTTTCTGTTATGACAAGTACAAGAAGACCGTGCTGGGTCAAGTCAGAAGAATCTCCACCAGAGGGGTCGCTGCCTCTGCTGCTTGTTTCAGGAATGTGTCATCAGCAGACATCTGTGCAGCCGCAACTTGGACTTCTGTCCATACCTTCATGAAACATTATAGTTTGTATATTGCCTCTCGCCGTAGAGCTGGCTTCAGGTTGGCTGTTCTGCAAGGTCTTCTTTCCTAAGACCTTCACAGCCTGAGGGTCTACATATAGGTAGTTTCCTCCTCCCATTTGCTTCTTCTTGTTCCAGACTGCTTGGGACTCAGTCCTATCTGTAATTACCTACTGCAAGAGCCCCTCGAAGTAAGATAGTACAATTCGTGGGAACTTGCGAAACAGTAGATCTTAGAGAGAGGCTCTTCTGATAAACTCTGCTCCGCCCTCCATCCCCTAAGTTTTTCAGCTCCTTTTCCATTGAGGAAACATCCGCTCTCTCTCGTCTGCGCTTTTTGGCCTTTAAGGAAAGAACGGGAAGAAGCGGGGACCGCCTTTTGCTGACATCGGTCACCTGACATGGGGCCGGTCCCCGCCAGAGACTGCTAGCTAGAAATTTTTCCGTGTGGTCCTGACGCCTGCCGGCTTCAGTCCTATCTGTAATTACCTACTGCAAGAGTCTTTCTTGAAGATCTACTGTTATGGTAAGGTCTTATGTAACTGTACTATCTTTGAGGGGTATCTCTTGCAGCATGTATGATCCTGCCCTCCACCCACCCTTCTCTAAGAGAACAACTTCTGGTCCAATAATTTATGGGTTGGGATACCTGTGGTACCTTGACTCTCCCTCAGTCCTCACTTAGCAAGCTGAATCTGGTGGGGGAAACTGAGGATACCAGGGACCACCCACACTTATATAGGAAACAGGAAGGTGCTGTTATGTGTGGGCGGCCCCTAGAAGACTGCTAGAAGAGCTGCCGTGCGCCACAGCTACCTCTGGTGACTACCCAAGTGTATTACCTGCTGCAAGAGATATCCCTCAAAGATCTACTGTTACGGTAAGTTTTTACATAGCTATACTTTCCTAGGGGTGGGTATATAGCTCACATACACACAACCCACCTGGCCTCCCCTGGCAAGTGGCACACGGAGCCCTGCTTCCAGCGTGCAGAGATCTGATGTCTCTGGGCTGAGCCAAAAGATGTAGCCACCCGGGTGGTGGGAGGTGCTTAAAGATAACTGCCAGAGTGTGGATGTGAACTGTATACCACTCCTAGAGCTATGGCTACAGGTGAGTAACCTTCATTTATTAACCAATTTGGTCCAGTTAAAATGATTTCCCTTTCTTGAAACGATGTGGAAACACTTTCTTCCAGCCCTCTTAATATAGAGTACTGCACAATTAGGTAACCACAGTGAAACTTTGTGTAATACTGAGCGTGCTTTAATGCTGTTCACATGGCATTGGTAAATACAGTCATTCCTATACTTGTCGCACATACTACCGCCCAGGAGGAGAGCATGGAGTGACATGCACATGCTTACATGTTTACTCACTTTGGGGGCCCCCACTGTTGATATTGGCATGGTTGGCCATAAGGCATGTTGTACTGGATTAGGCAGTCATGAACCCTAAATTGTGGTACAGTGGTTCCCAAGCTGTCCCCCACCCCAAGACTCATCTATCATGTAAAATGGTACACAGTTTGTGTGCGACTGTTATTGCCCACAAAGTGTCATCTCTTAACCTTGCCCCCCCCATCACAAATACAGTAATGAGACTAGGTAACCATTATAATATTAACACTGAATAAAGAGCAGTGGCGATGGAACATTAAGAGTGCCATAAAGTCCTGTGAAATGATCTCCGAGAACATTTATGTAGCTAAAGTTATCTGTAGAAAAAGCGGTCAACCGGCTGGCGCGACACAGACTAACTTCACCATCGGGGCAGTATGCACAGAATACAGCATCAGTTATGTTCACTAGGCCAGAGTTCAAACCACTTCTTCTGATGAAGACTCCCCATCCCTGTTGTCTGCCATCAGCTCCCATTCCAGTTCATTCATTCATATGCCAGCACCATTCGGGTCTTTGAGCAGGTAGTGTTTTTTGTAACAGAGAATCCGAGATGTGCCAGGAGTAGAAGGCTGTATTGAATGTCTTGGTCACATAGCCTGATTGAGAGGCCCTCAAATGCCTTCTTTTTCTGTCCTGGTTGTAAACGAATGTGTGGGAAGAGCATTACCCACATTAATTGTTCCTACAGATCTAAATGCTTTTAAAGTAGTCCCCCTCTCCACAGAGGCTGCAGTTACTAGCAAGAGGGTGCATCCTTCAGTGGCAGCTCTTACCTCTCTTGACATGGTCCTATAGGTTTTGATGGCATGGAACATAAAGTTGGTGCCAAGGATGTCCGAATTCAGCTACGAAAAAATGCTACCTGATCATTTTGCGCCTTTCCCTCAGGCAGCATGAAGAGCCTCACGTTAGGTGCCGTTACTGAATTCTTAAGAGGTATTTTGCAGTGCTTGTGATGCACCTCAGATAGAAGGGACTACAAATATTCTCTTACCTCAACAATTAGCTCATAAAAAGCCCGTTCGAGCACCAAACATAGATGGCAGTATCACGGACGTGCAAGTTTCTGATGTCCATTGGAGTTGTGCTCCAGAAATCACAGTTAATTGCATGTTGGAGGCTGTGGTTCATAGGAGCAGTCATAGATTCCACTCAGACTTGCTCCTCCTTCCCATAGGACAGAGCAGAGTCATTAATGAACATGGCTTGCTTATGTTCTCGGGTAACCATGCACGCCATGCAGGGGATGTTAGGATTCATGGCAGCCTTGATGTTCACAGTGCTCTTTGGGAGGCTGCACATGAGAACATCTTAATGGATGCTCAGCACACAGTGGTTGCAAGCATCACCCCTTGATTCATCTGATATGGGTGACAGAGCCTTTGGCTTGCTTTCTTTTGTGGTGGTCCTCAAAGGAGACTCTCCACCAAGGCTTCCCCTTCTCTCTTTCCAGGGTCTTCAGATCTAAGACACTTGATCAGACTCTAAAAACCATCTCCACATCAGTGTACTAGAAGTGAGAGCTGTTCTGTATGGTACAGGCACCATTAAACTTAGTAGTTGATCTCCAGACAAACCAAGAGAGTGACTCACTCGTACTCTTTCAGAATCTGACCTTCAGTGTTCTGTTGTAAAGATTTGCCTGTTGGCTCGCTCTGCTTTTCATGAACCAGTGAGATCTCTTCCCTTAGCTCAACTCCCTTCCTTTCAGAGATTTCTTGAGTGGTAACCATCACATGAGACCCCCTATAAAGAAACCTTCCAGCAGTTGGAATTCTAATCTGGTATTGGACATGCTCATCCAATATCCCATTAAACCAGCGGCTACTTCTGACATGATGCATCTTACCTGGAATGTTGTATCTGTAGTGGCCATTATCTCTGTACCCAATGTTTCTGAGCTACAGGCCCTAGTGACAGAACCTCTGTACACTAAGGATAGGGTAGTATTCTGGACAAATCCTAAATATATGCCAGAGGTGGTGTCAGAGTTCCACCTCAGTCAGTCCTTGGTACTTCCAACCTTTTCCCCAAACCAGAGACGCTGGGGGAAGTGGTGCTGCCCTCTCTTGATGTCAAGAGGATCCTCAGTTTCTAGCCTGATAGAACCAAGCCATGCAGACAAACTTCTCAACAGTTTCCGTTCGATCCCAATAAAAAGGGTTGTCAGAGTTCTAAATGGTGCGTGTCAAATTAGGTCATCCGTTTCATCTACTACTGTTCTATGTTGGCAGGGCATCAATTAAAGGGCCACATCGGAGCTTACTCCACCCAAGCAGTGGCTTCTTTGGTGGCTTCAGTGTATTCAGTCCCTAATTTAGGGACATGTAGGAACACTACCTAAATACTCTCACTAATCACTACGCCCTGGACATCCAGTCCAGGAAGCATGCAAGTTTGATTTGCTGTTTTGCAAAGACTGCTCTCCCCATGAGTTCTAGGTCTCCAATGTCCCTGTTCTCAGGGCTTTCTGACAGCTTGCTAGTCGAAATCAGAGTGGGACTCTAAAGGAGACTGATTTGTGGAAGATATGGGAAGATAAGTACTGGCAGTTGGGGATGGCGACGCTATATACCTTGACGGCACGCAAACGACTCCATGCTTTTTAGCTGCCAGCCACAAAGTTCTGGTTCCCGCAGGATCTGGTCATCTCCAGTTAAAAGACCAAAGAGTGGTATTCTACAGGGAAATATCCTTAAAGGAACACTGTCAACCTTTTTTGCATCATATTATTTCTAGTTAAAACCCCACATTTTATGAGTACTTGCCCTTCTCTAAAATCCATTGATGTTGCTGTTTTTGTATCTACCTTTTTGCTTAGTAGGACTGAAATGCATGCTAATGTATAGTTATAAACAATTTTGTTTTGAACCCTGGATCTATTTTTATTGCGTACTTTCTGAACAATAGAAACACCCCCAAACAGTGCAACCACTCATGATACAATAGTCTCCTCTACTCCCACTGCATGAATGGCTAGACTATGTTAGAGGTGTTCCTAGGTCCAGCAACAATGCAGTAGGAGTTGATCAAGGAATGTAAACAAACCCATTTTGATGTGGTAACACCTGTATGGTGGGCAGTCTGTTTTTCATTGATTAACAGAAAAAAAAGAACAGAATCAAACAACCAGCTACTTCAACAGTCTTTACAGAATGTGAAAAGTCATAAGATGTGTTTTTTTAAACTAGTGACACTCCAAGGCTTAAGGGGGTTGACAGTGTCCCTTTAAAGATCCCGAGATATGGTATGTTGGTTTACTTTTTTGCACATTCGAATATACAGCTTTCCCAGGGGCATTTTGCTAATATCGCTCATAAAAATTTTACCATCGGGGAAAATAACCATTTTTCTTAAAGGTTATGTCTTGTAAGCTATGTAAGCACACATCTTTGCTGGGTATGTATAATGTACATCATCAGCAGTCAACTGACCTGCAACCTCTGTCTGCATTGCTTAAGCCGTCCCCCGTGATTTAAACATGAGATGCATGTGCGAGAACTCCACAATTAACCTCTGGAATAAGACAAAGAGCCCATTAGCAGCAGTTTCTTTAATCATTAACCCGAAGTCTTGTAAATTTACACTTTAGATGATTGAGGATGGTAGTGCCAGATGAGAGGCACTGGCCTTTGTGAAAGTGTGGAATTTAAAAAGCTAGTACAGTGCCTGAAATTAATATTAACTGCTAAAAGTGGGCAGCTGTTAGTTTTTTTAATCAGGTGCACTTTCCCTTTTCGATTTCCTACCTGGCTGTTCATGGTATGATTTGCAGAACAGTCTACTTTTCTATCCCTTTGTATAGATATTTTTAGTTAAGGTTTAGTCAAGATAGTTCAACAGGCATATGGAGTTAATTGAAAGGGGAGCAGAAACACAGGAGAGGGGGGAGGGCCTCTAAGGCTAGTGCAGAGTTGCTGGATAGGGTGGGCAAACTGGATGTGCTTTCATGTCTACGTATTTACGTATACCTATAGCAAAACAAAATACAGGTAGATGGTATGAAGTTGGTACTGAAATATTTATTTATGACTTTGGTCAGCGGGTAGGTGCGCTGATCCCAGGGACCGTTTTCAGGCATGACCCGGGCCACATACTGTGGCACAGAGTTAGCATAAACAACAAAGCATAAACAGTAGACAGTTTAACAAATAATAAAAAGGTTACAATAGTACACATGATATAAGGTAGCAAAAATAAATCGACAAGATACGGGGGTTGCAGAATACATAAATCCAGTATGCATATACATAATTGAGACTACATATAAATATCTCTCTGAACAGGAGAACTTTCGTATCTCACTACATTGCTTTGCAGCCCTTTTATCTTGCTCCATCTTCCAAGAATCTTCTTCATAGAGTCCCACTAATGGGTCTAAGCTGGAGGTGCTGGGACCCCACTGGAGTCAGCACTTTTCTGGAGGGGGCTGGTGACACGAGTAGGCCAAGCGCGTGTCACCACATGCCCCCTATGATACGCCATGGCAACAGCCCCCAACCTCCTCGGTTCCTTTTTTCTTGTCGAGTACACAGCAGGATCACTGCTCACCTAGTCGGGGGTCATAACGTCACTATCCATACAGCGACAGAGTCCAATTCTTCAGTTTTAGATTAAATTATTATAGTGTTTATTTTTGTGTCAGTTTAAATTGACACAAGTCAGCAGTTCTCTCTCACTCCTACCTTGTGTGAATGTTTGACCATGGAAGGTAGGGAGCCTGAAAATTAAATGCTCTGACAGTAGGGCTGTGTATGGCCACCACCACTGTCTGGGGTCTGGGCAGCTGGACAGTACTCCTAGAGTAGCAAAAATTAACAGTCCAGATCCAGCACACACTCAACGTCTAGGTCTTTGCACGGTTCAACCTTGACCTCTTCCCACAAACAATAAGGGAAGAAATGGCACCAGTTGAGGCAATCCTCTGGTCATTCTGCTGTGAGACACTCAACTCCTGTGAACCCAAATACCCCGGTTTCGTCTCTGACACCAGGGTTACGAAGGCCTGTGGGGTCGAGGACTCAGTCCTGGAGCTCCCTATGTCCAATAAATGGGACTTAAGTGGGCAGTTCGGCCATTTGGTAGCTCTCATGGGGCAGTGGGTGAAGCGTATAGGTTTGGTGGCGTCGTTGTTGGTGAGTTTCTTAGCCCTTCTTAGTAGGTTGGGCTGGCGCTATCTTTGGTGCCATCAGACTTGAGCACACTACTGAATTAGATTCCAGCCTCTATGCCAGGGCCATCACTGGTACCGCTGACCCCTGCTCCACCTGTGGGCTGTGGGGAGGCTATTCTACTTAGCCGGATTTCTTATTTTTCCTGCGAAAAAGTGCCACTTTTCAGTGATTTAATCCTGTATATCATCTTCTCTGATGCCTTCTTCCAAGGGGCACCCCTTCAAGTGTGCTTGTGGCAAGCAGATCCCATCTAGGAATGGCCACGTGGCCTGCCTGCTGTGCTTGCCCCAGACCATGACACCCAGAACTGCCCACACTGCCAGAATTTTAATAGCCGGATGCAGATCCGATGCCAGAAGACCCTGCAGGCCTACCTCACCGAGCAATGTCTGGCCATCATGCAGAGAAATTCCTCTTCAGGAAAAGGCTCTTCCCACCATAAGTCTTTGGGGAAGCATAAAGAGAAGGAAAGAGAGAGAAGGAAAGGTTCCCATCGAGATCCAGATCTTCTGGCTCCCACTCTGCCTCCAGGGGAGTTCTGACTCAGCCTCGCAGGTGACCTGTTCTCCCTCTCGGCTTACTGTTGTTAAGCACCCTGCCCTGGTCTGGGTGTTGGGCACTAAAAACTGCGGCTCCGGGTCTTCGGGCCCTTTCCTTCTGCTGCTGAAGATTCGGCTGTCGGACCTACCTCCAGGCTGTACTACTGATGCTGGTAAAGGTCAGATGTCAGGACTTTCCCGGACGGCCTCAGTGTCTGGCGCAGACTTCCGGGATAGGTGTAAGGCCTCGGGGCACTCCTTGGGAAATCCACTTCCCAGCCCCCAAGGCACTTCAAACTGTCATCGGACAAACGTCCATCGACTAAGCATATGTCGGGTGGGGACCACCACCAACGTCAGGCTACCGACGTTGCTGCCTTGACTGTTCAGACACCGGCTCTGCCGAGCCAGTCACCTTCGTCATCGGTTTCTCCCCTGCCAGCGATGGACAATCGTTCAGGCCTCAGCCCTCCGGAGGCTGATCGGGCTTAGGCACCTAAGCACACACCAACTACTGGCGTCTGGTCCTCTAACGCCATGCTCCGACGCCGTCTGCCCACAGTCGCCAGACCATGGCACCATGCCAGATACAGGCGCTGGACCAGTGTCTGGTCTAATGACAGACTCTGACCCAAAGCTGAATATGTCTCGGATCAAGGACCTTTTTGGCTACTGGTAGGAGACTGTCTGTACTGACCTCCTCCGACCTAAGCCCCAAAGAATTGAGCACACCCCTCCAGATGCTGGGTCTCCAGCAAGAGTTCCCACTCCACCTCCGGACAAGGGTACGGGCACAGAGCCGACCCCACCTTTGGGCAAAAATAAAGGGAAGGCTCCCCGTAAGCACCGTTCCAGATCCTGGTCACGGAGCCAGAGTTCCTTCAGTCCTCTTCCTCCTCTATGGACTCCAGCCAGTTGTCGGATACGTCCTACCTGGAATCTCGTCCATTGGGGACTTGTTCCCCTTAGACCCGAGAGACACCCTGAAATCACTACCTGATTATTCCTCCTTCATGGAGGTCATGCGGCAGATACAATCCAATGTGGGATGGAAGACCGAGGATTTAGACCCAGAGAGAGTCTGCCTGGCTAAATATTTACACCCGAAGGACCGTTAGCCAGTGGTCATCCCACCCTTAGTAGATACCTTTGTGGATGTTACCAAGATGGTTTGGAAGTGCCCCTACACATCCACCGCAATCCCCAAGAAGACAGATCACCTCTACAGGGCTCCTAAAGAGTAACCGTTTTTGGAAGAACATCCCTTGGCAGACTTTGTTATCTCGGCTGCCCACAACAGATCCCAGAGGCAGAGGCACCTCAGCATTCAGCCCCTGGATAAAGAATCCAAACAACTGGATTCCATGGGGCGTAAGATCTACTAGTCAGTCACCTGTAGTATAAGGAGTCTGAACTTTCTTACCCATATGGTTCAATTCCAGAACGCTCTTTGGGAGCAGGGATTGATATCGTAAGAGATACCAGAATGTCCGCAGAAAGCAGAGCTAGTGAAGCTTCTGCAGACCGGTTTGGATGTGGGTACACATGTCCTCTGGTCAGCCTATGATTCAGCAGACACGGCCGCGAGGGCTGCAGCACCATGAGTGTGCGTATGCAGACACTCCTGGCTCAGTCTGTCAGGGATCGCACAGGATGTGCAGGCCAACCTCCTAGATGCATCATTCCAGGGTTCTTTGAAGATACAAAGAGGATTATCACTAAACTGCAGGACTCTGATAAGGCTGTTCGGTCAGTACAGTCCATGTACAAATCGAAACAAAGGCCTTTTCTAAAGCCTCATTTTCGAGGTCGTGGGGGACGGCAAAAAAAATCGTGCTTCCAGCCTCAACAGCAACAGTGAGGTGGTTACAGTCGCAGAGGCGCCTCTAGAGGATCCACAGGGCCTGCCTTTCGATCTGCCAGATCGTCCCAAGCCACTCTTCCCCCTACCTCCACAGCCTGACTCCTTGTTGGACTCACAGCCTCCCATGACTCCTGCAGGGGAGGTGGTCGGAGGCCACCTTTCTCTGTACGTCAAGGGTTGGCGGGAGATCACTTTCGATCAGTAGGTTCTTCAGCTAATCAACAACGGACACTCTGTAGAATTCATCCAGTTTCCACCGGACAGGCCTCCCCCTCCATCCCATTACTCCTCGGTGCACACTGGGCTCATTCAGACAGCTATTCAGGCCCTGCTGCTTAGGAAAGCCATAGAGCCAGTTCCCCCAGCTCAGAGGGGCACAGGCTTCTACTCTCACTTTTTCCTCATGCCAAAAAAGACAGGGGATCTGCGACCCATCCTGGACCTCAGCGACATCAACCAGTTTGTAGAATACAGCTGGTTTCGGATGTTCATCCTCCAAGGACTGCTCCCCATGATACTTCAAGGGGACTGGCTGGCATCGCTGGACATGCAGGATGCCTGGCTCCACATTCTCATGACCAAGCCTTATAGGAGGTTCCTCAGATTCCGTTTCCAGGGGAGGCACTACCAATTCGAGGCGTTGCCCTTCGGCCTGTCCTCGGCCCCAAGGATCTTTACCAAGTGCCTCATGGTGGTCGCAGCGTCCCTTCGAAGGAAAGGACATAGTCTTCTCCTACCTGGATGATTGGCTCTTGATGGCCCCGTGCAACAAGCAGCTACAACAATCCAGTCAGGGCACCTGTTCTCCCTTTGGAGAACTGGGTGTCACTGTCAGCATTCCAAAATCCTTCCTGGTCCCAACCCAAACCCTCTAGTTCATCAGAGCACTGCTCGATACCACTCGAGGGAGGGCCTTTTTGCCACAGGACAGAGCTCTTCACCTTCATGGCTTAGCTCACCACATCTCATCCATGCCATCGGTCCCAGCCAGGACTCTGTTACAGTTGCTAGGCGATATGGCAGCATCCATCGTTGAGTCCCTCTAGCAACACTGCATAGGAGGATGATTCAGTGGACTATGCTTGTCCAATGGGACCAGAGATGGGATGATTTGGACCAACCGGTCACCGTTACAGACCCGATCCGTCGAGAACTCAGTGGATGAGATGTCCCTCCCTCTGGGAAGGGATGCCCTTACAGAAAGGAGTTCTGGACCAAGTTTTGACATCCGATGCCTCCGGCATGGGGTGGGGCGCACACCTCAACGTTCACAGAGCACAGGGCTCCTGATCAGCGAATGAAGAGGCTCCCCACATAAACATTCTGAAGATGAGAGCAGTTCTCTATGCCCTACAGGGCTTGAGCACAGTGCTGTGCCCAGGACATCACCTCGTACAGACAGAAAATAGGTCAGTGGTGTTCTTCCTCAGCAAGCAAGGAGGCTCTCACTCCTACCCCCTTTGCCGGGAGGCAATGTGGGTTTCGAATTGGGCCATATCCCACCACCTAGAGATCTTGGTGGTCCACGTTCCAGGGATCCAAAATACTCTGGCCGACTCTCTCAGCCGCACTCTGTTCAGAGCACATGAATGGGCCCTACTTCAGTCTGCTGTCTACACTCTCTTCAACAGATAGGGCAGACCAGAGCTGGACCTATTTGTCTCCCCTCTCAATGCAAAGTTGCCCAGTTTTTGCTTGCTGGATCCAGGGCCTGGAGTTTTCTGGCAAGATGCGTTGTTCCTCTCCTGGAGAGGGAAATACCTTGGTACCTTCCCTCCCTTCCCTTCAGAAGGTACTTCTGAAGTTGCAAGCGGAAGGAGCAACAGTGATCCTCATGGCCCCACTGTGGCGATGATGGACTTGGCTTCCACTGCTGCAACAGCTGGCTGCCGAACCTCCGAGTCCCTTGCCACTGAGCACCCATTTGCTCTCCAGGACGACAGGACCTTGGTTCATCTGAACCTTCGGTCTCTGCACCTCCATGCATGGCTCCTGAAGACCTAGCCAGAATCCATTTCAGGGTCTCAGACTGGGTCGCTAATGTTCTGGTAGCTGCCAGGAAACCCTCCACCAGAGCCACTTATTCCATGAAGTGGAAGCACTTTTGTCTCTGGGCTGTGGCCTGTCATCTCGATCCCTTGGCCAGTCCAGTGAACTTGCTCCTTCAGTACCTGTTGCTCTCGGGATTGGGCTATTCCTCCATTAAATTGCATTTATCAGCCATTTCTGCCTACCATACCCCTGTCCAAGGCAGAACTGTAGTGCAAATGGAGGTAACCCGTACCTTTCCCGGGAATCCTACATATGAAACTTCCCATAAGGGACCTCGTCCCTCCTTGGCACTTGCTTTTTGTGCTGGAAAAGTTGACCTTACCCCTGTTTGAGCCAGCTGCAGATTGCGAACTTCGCTTTCTTTCCTGGAAAGTGTTATTTTTAGTTGCTGTTTCTTCTGTTCGAAGAATTTCCGAGCTTCAGGCCCTGATGTGCAAAGAGCCTTATTTAGTGTTCCACAAGGACCAGGTGGCCTTGAGGACTAATCTTAAGTTTTTACCAAAGGTTGTGTCCAGACTAACCCTAAATCAGGACATCCATCTCCCAGTGTATTACCCTGACCACTCAAACTGGGGAGAGGCTCTTCTCCACACACTTGATGTCCCTCGCATTCTGCGATTTTATCTGTCCAGAATGAAAGACTAGACGTTCTGATCAGCTTTTTGTTTCTTTTGTCCCTAGGATCCAGGGAGCTCCTGCAGCTAATAGACTTTCAAAATGGCTTGTCAACTGCATTTCCTGCTTTTACCAGAAGTACGACAAACCCTTGCTGGGCTCAGTGAAGGGTCACTCCACAAGGGGAGTAGCTGCCTCTTTTGCCGCTTTCAGAAATGTGTCTGCGGCTGACATCTGTGCAGCAGCCACATGGAATACTCTCCACATGTTTATCAAACACTACAGTCTGGACATTGCCTCTCAACGCAGAGCAGGCTTCAGCCTTAAAGTTCTGCAGGGACTCCTCTCATGATGGTACTTCCATCTTCACATTGTCCTTTCTTCCACCCGAGACTAGTCTGGTCTCCTGTACTGCTTGGCGATTCAGTCCTATATGTGATGCCTGCTGCAAGAGCTGAGATTCGAAGAAAGATAGTACAGTTACATAAGAACTCACCGTAACAGATTTTCAAGAGAAGATGTTGCGGCAGGTATGCTTCGTGCCCTCCTTCCCCCTAGAGGTTTCTCTCCTGCAGTTGGTCTACAATGGCAACATTCTAATTGCTCTGTGAGGTATTGGCCTTGGTTCTCTGTTTCTGATCACCTACCATCCTTGATGCTGGAGTCTGTGGCGGGAGAACTGGGGCACGCTGGGGACTGCACACCCTTTATTCCATATGTGACCGGGGGGGCAGTCCCCACCATAGACTGCTAGCTAGAAGTTTTCCGTGGGGTCCTGCTGCCTGCCAACTTCAGTTCTATGTGCGTTATCTGCTGCCAGAGCTTCTCTCGAAGATCTACTGTTACAGTAAGTTCTTACATAACTGTACTTTCCTCTACGCATTTCCTCTCTTTCCTCTGATTCAGAGAGTGCTCATCAAGCTCCAAATGGAGGGGGCCACCCTAATTCTGGTGGCACCATTCTGGCCTCATCATCATTTCCATTACTGCAACAATTGGCTGTTGGAACCTCCAGACCTTCATTGCGGGTATCTCTTGCAACAGGTACTACTCTTGGGTGTCTGCCAGAGGACGCTTCTGTGCACGGTAGTTTTCACTAGCAGTGTATGCTTTGGGGCTGCCCACAAATGACATCTCTTCTGCGACTATAAATATGTGGGCAGCCCCAAGCATCCTCAGTTCTTTTTCCTGCCGACTTCAACTCACTGCACAAAGTAGCTACTCACCTCTGCGTGTATTTGACAGTCATCGACGAGAAATCAAACCGGAATGGTTTCTTTTAGCCATTCTCCCTCCTTTCGATGCCGAATATCAAACTATTCGGAGTATCTTTTTAGAAAGTGCCATTGCAGCCATGTAGCTTCGACAACCACACCGTTCGTCAGATGTTTGGGGGCTGCTCATATCTCCACCTGCAAACGCTACCAGGAATTTAACCAAGCTACACGATATTGGTGGCTACAAGAAATCAAATTGTATCTCACGGAACAAAAACTTGCCCTTTTTGAGAAGGGAACCCACCCTCAAGATACCTCGTCGACGAACCCAGCCTCTCATAAGTACTCCAGCAAACACAAGGACAAGGAGAAATCTTTGTCGTCATCAGAAGGTACGCGATCGTTGACCGCTACTTTTTCTGGTGACCCGTCGATGACCACTACAGAACATATCATACTGTCGTCGACGCTACCAGTCCTGTTGTCGTCTGCCTTGACTGATGCCTTATCAGTGTTAATCACGACGTCCATCAGTGTCCTCTGGTCTACCGTTGAGTATAACCCACCCTTCCACAGGTTCAACTGCCTCATTGACGAGCCAGTCCTTTCAACATTCTGTTACGTCCCTGTTCAAACCCCAGGAAATCTTACTGTATTCTGACTTATGCACTATGGTCTCACCATAGGACTGCCCCAGAGCTGAAATGGTTAATAGAACCTATGCAAATGATGGAATGCTAGGCTCAAGCTCGGTTTTCAAACCACTGTCCCTGGTAAATGATTCTAAACCGTCAAGATTCTTTATTCCACTTGCCTCAGTAAGACATCTCCATAGAGCTCTTTATTTTCTCAGTTTTTACTAGTAAAAAGTTATTTTATTCAGTATTTAGAACACTGTCCTTGGTTTTCAGGTAGAATTTTAGACTTTAATGTAGGAGGGGTAATTAACCAATTTCTTTCTCTCGGTAGTTAACAGAGAGGAAAACCGGTATCTCCTTTGAGTTTTTCCCCTTCTGCTTCTTTATTTGGTTACTTTATTTGAATTGTATACCGACTTGGGTATTGTCGGTTTTTGGTAAAAAATTTTAACTGGGGTAACTCTCTGTTCTTACGGGTAGCGTAACAGATATATTAAAAAAAAAAAAGTTTTATTACTGTAGTTGTTTTAGTGGGGTTTTCTTCTAGGCTATGTCACAGAAAACTAAGAGGAGGACTGGACCTACAGGTTTCCAGTACTGTACTGAGTGCTGGGGAACCGTTTGCTAAGACAGACCCACATTTAATCTGTGTAGTTTGTCTAGAGTTTGATCATCTCAAGACATACTGTGATATATGCAAACAATTTCCTCAGTCTACAGTCGAAAGACGGTTGGAGAGTCTGCAGGAGAAAGTGTCTGAAATGGCTGCTGACCCAGCCGTTGAAAAATCAGTTCCTCCTCAAAATGAACCGGTGGAGCTGCCCTCTGAAAGGGGCGATAGCTCTTCTACTAAAAAGAGAATGGCAGACACAGCTGTTGAACCAGCCATTGCAGGTAAGAAAAAATGAAAACAGAAACACCAGTAACCGCAACCAAAAAAAACAGTGGCTCCCTCTGCAGAAGACATCGCTAACGCGATCCACATAATTCAGTCTCTGCAAGTCCTGGTTCCGGTTGGGAAACTTCCACAACCGGTTACGGTTCAGACTACTGGTTAAAACCAGGCCCCCGGCTTAACAGACCTTGTGGGGGAAGGAGTAATAATAATAATTTGGGGAACCAGTTGATCCAGAGGTTCCCCCAGATCCTCGTAGACCAGATTCCCCTGATAAGGGAAATGAGGATTTTACTTCCTATTTTACTGCTATGAAGCAGATTGCCCATACTCATGACCTCCCTACTCGGGAATCCACTGAGGATGAGGAGGAAGAGGATTACAGGGAAATGATTGATGTGCCAGCTACATAGAGACTATTTGCTGCCACTCCATAAATCCCTCAAAAAAGACACTTAAAATCTTGAAGACACCCACTTCTGTGCCCCTATAGAAAAGAAGGCGGACGAGAAATACTGGGTTGCCAAAAGTGGTGCTGAGGTTCCTTTTGGGGCATCCTAGTCATGAGGGGGTAGTGCAGGCTGCAGCTTGTGACAAAGCTAGCATCCCCATGGTCTCTCACCCTCCAGACAAAGATTCTAGGAGGACGGACTTCATTGTGTAAAAAAAAAAAAAAAAAAAAAAAAGCGTACCTGGCATTTTCCCTGGCTATTAGACAAGCCAGCTATATGTCATATGTGGCCAGGTATCAGAAGAACCTTTGGTCCACAGTAATGGAAATAACCAAATCAGTTCTATCTCCCATGGCAACAGGCCTAGAGGAAGCTGCATTTGTTAACCTCCCTGCTGCTGCTTCCAACTGTAGTGTCATCCTTTATGCAGATGATCTTGTCATCCTTGCACATTCCCGGGACATTGGGGTTCTTAACCTTCAGCTGAGTGAGACCTTTAGGAACATTCAAGTCTGGGTAACGTCTCACAAGCTGGTCCTTATTCTAAAAAAAACTCAGGTCATGCTCTTTGGGTCAGCAGCCAAGATCAAGGCCTCTCTTGTACCTCTATGTGTCAGTGGTGTGGATGGCTCTCCCATCCTAACCACAGTTTCAATAAAATGCCTTGGGGTAACACTTGACCCCCAACTCGACCTGGGGAGTCGCATCCTAAATGTTTTCAGAACCGTAAACTGCAAACTGGGTCTTGCCTACAGGGCAAAGCTTGGTGCTGGCCAAAGGTGTGCTACTCCCTTCACTAAGCTATGGCCTTCTCCTGTTCGCTGGCACCTCCAAGGTCCACCTTGCCAGGTGGAACACGACCTATAACATCTCTCGCTTTGCCCTGGCAGTCCCATGTCTCATCCACCATTGTAAATTATACGACAAACTGAGCTGGCTTTCCCCGGCCAATCACTTGAAATATGGGTTGGGCTGCTTTGTAGGAAAGGTGCTCAGAACTGGCACCCCACCGGGCCTTGCGCAGCTTCTCAAGCCTGCTGTCTCCTCCTCCTACTCCCTTAGGTCTCAGGGTCCAGCAGTGCTCAAAGTTCCATATACTCGAACCCTAATAGGGGATAGGAACTTTGCTACATGTGTTCCGAGGCTATGGAACTTCCTTCCTGTCCATGTACGTTCCTCCCCCTCCCAACTGTCTCCGGAATTCCCTGTGGGAACACTTGAAACTGTCCTCGGTGTGTGGGTGTCCCAAGCCACCCTAACCAGGTCTCCAAATTGGTCCCTACTGACCCACTGCCTACTGTCCTTTAACTCTGGGTAGTACGTGATTGATCGCCATCTGCTTATGAATTAAGTGGCCCTGGTAAATAGGGTCACTCATGCAATGTAATTACCATTGCATGTGTTAGTCTGTTTGTTCTGTATGTATATTTTACCTATTACTGCTCACTGTAGACTATCTATGTTCATCTTGCTCTCTCATAACTCTGTACATTGCCCCTCTTGTTGTTGTGTACCGTGTTCGAACCTGTATTTTCATTGTACTCTCCCGGGTCGTATCTGAAAATAGGCATACAGTTTGTCTAGTGTACCTACCTGGTCAACAAAAGCTAAATAAATAAATAAAGATGCAGTTTAGGATGGCAGTGGACTTGGACAGTGCATCCAGGCAGAAGGCAGCATCAGTGTCCCTAAGAAGGTTTGCCTGGCTTAGGACTTCTAACTTGACTCAGGGCACTCAAACAAAGGCAGTGAACTTTCCTTGTGACCCTGTCTGTCTGTTTGGTGAGCAAACAGAGGCATATATGAAGAAAATGGACGAATATGTCGGCCTGTAAGTGTGTTGCAGCTAGAGAGCGAACTTCTACCCCCCAAAACGCCAGACCAGAGAGGCCTGGGGCAGAGCTCATTATAGGCCTTTTTTTCCAGCCTCAGGCTTTCTCCCAGTTCCAGCAACAGAGGGAATACCTTAGAGGTAGAGGCAGAAGGGGCAGTGGCTGCACCAGCACTATGTCCAGCCAGTAGCACAAGCCAAGCAGACACCCTCAGGTGCCTGCTCGGGTCACCTCCCCAATACCAGTAGGGAGCAGGCTGGCCCACTGTCTCAAGGAGTGGGAAAACATGACCATAGACAAGTGGGTCCTGGAGGTAGTGGGCTAGGGTCTGGTACTCTGTTTCAAACTCATGCCAAGGCTGAAGTCAAGATCCTTCAAACCATCCTCCCCATCAGAAACCATCTTGCTGGAAGAGGAAGTTTCAAATCAATGCAGCTGCCTCAAAGGATGCAGAGAACGAGGAGTACTTGGATGACAGTGGGCTCAGGGAGGGTTAGACCAGTCAGGCAGAGGCACATCCCAGATCCTGTTCCACTCAAGAACTCATATGCCACACTGCCAAACAGGGACAACCAAATAGACGTACCCAGAGAAATAGAAGGAAAGGATGTGGAGGTTAGCCAAGTGCAAAAGATGGAGATTAGCTCCCAGGAGGTGGATAGGCAGAATAGGGGCAAAATTCAGCAGAAGGGCAGACAGCAAGGTGAACCAGAGATAAAGGACAACCAAGGAAGGGGCTGGAGTAGAACAGTGAAACAGTCTAGGGAGGTCAAATCATGGAAAGTCATGTGTGCAAATGCCAGGAGCCTTAGCAACAAGACGGAAGATCTGGAGGCTGTCATGGTGCAGTCAGACCTTGACATTGTGGCCATCACTGAAACCTGATGTAATGATAACCACGACTGGGAGTTGGCCATACCTGGCTACAGCATATTCAGAAGAGACAGGGCAGGCAGGAAGGGAGGAGGAGTGGCACTGTATGTGAAAAATGACATAAGGGCCACAGAGATCCAGGAGGAACAAAATGGGAGAGATACTGTGGGTTAAGCTGGAAAGGAAAATGGGGCCAGCCATCCGCACAGGTGTAGTCTATAGACCACCAGCCCAGGAGGAAGAAACAGATAGGAGTTGATGCTAGCCATCCAGGAGGATGGCAGACAAGGGTGAGGTAGTACTGGTTGAGACTTCAATATTCCAGACGTGGACTGGAGCATCCCAGCAGCAGCATCAACTAGGAGCAGATTTATCCTGGACTCCTTCAGGGTGCCTTCCTCAAGCAACTGGTCATGGAACCAACTCGGCGAAGGCAATACTGGACCTTGTGCTCACAAACAGGGACAGTGTGATGGGGGTAAGAGTGGGGAGCACCTGGGGAACAGTGACCACCAGTCACTGTGGTTTGAAATCACAGAAAGAGCAGAACCAAACCACACAAAACACGATCCTGGATTTTAGGGGGCAAACTTTGAGAAAATGGGAGATACTTGAAAGAGGCATTAAGGCTAATGGGGCAGGAATCAGGGTTGAGGAACAGTGGGAAGTATTTAAAATGGGGATTACAAGCAACAGAATTATGTATTAAGCAGTTAGCAAGAGGAAAAGGAAGAGGAGACCATTATGGTTTTCCAAAGAGGTAGCAAAGAAAGTGAAAGCCAAAAAGATTGCATTCAGGCAATACAAAAAGACACAGGCAGAAGGGGATAGGGAGAAGTACCAGGAGAAGCAAAGGGAGGCAGGGAGGTCAGTAAGGGAAGCCAAAGCTCAGACAGAAGAACACATTGCAAAATCAGTGGGTAGAGGGGACAAAACCTTTTACAGGTACATAAGTGAAAAAAGAAAGGCAAAGGGAGGGATAGTGAGACTGAAGGGGGAGGATGGGGGCTGTGTGGAGGATGACAACAGTAAAGCTGACATATTGAACAGGTATTTCTGCTCAGTCTTTACTGAGGAAGAGGAGGGTAATGGGTCTGAATGGAGTACAAGGGGTGAGAATGGTGCAGAAATGGACACAAGTCCCTTTACACGAGAAAGGGTCCTGAAGGAACTGGAAGTAATAAGAGTTGATAAAGCAATGGGGCCAGATGGGGAAAAACCCCAGGGTCCTTAAAGAACTAAGAGAGATGGTGGCTGAACCTCTTGCTATCCTGTTTAGCTGATCACTAGAAACAGGGAGGTACCCAAAGACTGGAGGATAGCGGATGTGTCCCCTATACAAAGTGGGAACAAAGAGGCGGGGAACTACAGACCAGTCAGACTCACCTCAGTAGTGGGAAGATCATGGAAGCACTACTGAAGGAGATTGGTGGAACATCTGGTTGTCAATGGACTACAGGACCCAAGGCAGCATGGTTTCACCAGGGAAGGTCATATCAGACCAACCTCATTGAATTTTTGACTGGGTGACTAGGGAGGTGGATCAGGGGAGGGCAGTGGACATGGCCTATCTGGACTTCAGCAAGGCCTTTGACACTGTGCCACATAGAAGACTATTGCACAAACTGGGGAATATGAGTGTGGGCAGGACAGTAGTGCGGTGGGTAGGTAACTGGCTGGGCAGCAGGACACAAGGGTGGTGGTAAATGGCTGTCACTCCACAGAGGAAGTGTGACCAGTGGGGTACCACAGGGATCAGTGCTGGGACGGTGCTATTCAATATCTTCATCAGTGACATTCTGGGACCTAGAAGGCAGAATTTCACTGTTCGCTGATGACACAAAGCTCTGTAACAGAGTAGACACACCAGAGGGTGTAGACAGAATGAGAAGGACCTGCAGAAACTTGAAGAATGGTCAGGGGTTTGGCAGTTGAAATTCAATGCAAGGAAGTGCAAGATAATGCATATGGGACACAAAAACCCTGGCACAATATATATCAGTTGGGGGTGAGGATATAGCATGCACCAAGCAGGAAAGGGATCTTGGAGTTATCATCTCTGATGACCTCAAGGCAGGAAACAGTGTGACAAGGCAGCAGGTAAAGCAAATAGGGATGCTGGGATGCATAGGCAGGGGCATCACCAGCAGGAAAAGGGAGGTCATAATTCCACTATACAAGACACTAGTGAGGCCGCACCTGGAGTACACTGTGCAGTTCTGGAGACCTTACCTACGTAAGGACATAGACAGGGTAGAGAAGGTTCAGAGGAGGGCAACAAAGATGGTGCATGGATTGCATCACAAGTCCTATGAGGACAGGTTGAAGGCACTGAACATGTACTCCCTGGAGGAGAGGAGGGAGAGGGGATATAGAGAGACATACAAGTATCTTACAGGGAGGAACAGGGTGCAGGAATGCACTATTTTTAAGCGAAAAAGATGTTCCAGGACTAGAGGGCATGGGATGAAGTTGGAGGGAGGACGATTCAGAGGAAACGTGAGGAAGAATTTCTTCACAGAACGGGTGGTGGACAAGTGGAACACCCTGCCAGAGGAAGTGGTGGGGGCTGAAACAATCACGGGATTTAAGAATGCATGGGATAGACATAAAGGAATTCTGGAGGTCAGGGGTAAGGGGCAACAGACTTCCTGGAAAACATAAACTAAACTTACAAACTTAAATGGGCAGACTGGGTGGGTCATAGGCCCTTATCTGCCGACACTGTCTATGTATCTATGTATCTACTGTTGCAGGAGGCAATAGAGCCAGTCCCTCCAAACCAGAGGGGAAAGGGCCTATACTCAAGATACTTCCTCACAATAAAGAAAACGGGAGTGACGACCCATTTTGGATCTAAGACACTTAAACATTTGTCAAAACTAAAATTCAGGATGGTGACTCTGACCACCATTCTATCAGTCGTAATGCAGGGAGACTGGCTAGCATCCCTAGACCTAAAAGGATGCTTACTTTCACATCCCTATAAGGCGGTCTCACAGAAAGTACCTCAGGTTCAGACTGCCATTAGGCCATTACCAAGTCAAGGCAGGCTCTTCGGCCTAACCTCTGCTCCAAGGGTGTTCACAAGATGCCTAGCTATAGTCTTGGCACACCTAAGGAGGCGTGGAATAACAGTATTTCCCTACTTGGACGACTGGCTCGTAGTGGGCCAATCACATCAGCAGGTAAAAGAGGCACTGGCATTCACACAGGGTACCCTGCATTCCTTAGGGTTTCTAGTGAACCTAAAAAAAAAGTCTGTGCTGGAACCATTTCAGCTGCTAAAATTTATAGGAACAGAGCTGGACACACTCAAGGGAAGGGCTTTCCTTCCTCAAGACAGGGTGGACAACCTAATTCAAGTGGTAAACTCCTTCAAGCTGCATGTACCAAGGCCAGCAAGGCACTTTCTGCAACTGCTAGGCCACATGGCAGCATCCACAGCAATCGTGTCATGGGCCAGGTTTCAAATGAGGGACACTCAGTTCCATCTGAGATCTCACTAGCTTCAAAAAAGAGATTCTCTGTCAAAACTAGTGCCAGTCACAGTCACATTTCTCCAAGCCGCGCAGTGGTGGCAGGATCAGTCCAACCTCAGGCAAGGGGTTCCATTCCTGCAATAAGTCCCCTCTCTGGTGCTAACCACAGATGCATCCCTCCGGGGCTGGGGAGCACATCTGGGGTATCACACAGCACGTGGACCAAGCAGGAATCACTGCTGCACATCAACTTATTGGAACTCAGTGCTGTTCTTCTGGGTCTCCAGTCATTCTCAAATTAAGTGAAAGGCAAGGTGTGGTTCAGGTCAGAACAGACACAACCACCATGTATCACATAAACAAGGGGGAACAAGGTCGACTCCTCTGTCCAGAGAGGCCATGAAAATCTCGATCTTGGCATATTCCCTGGAAGTCTCCATCTCCGCTGTCCACCTTCCAAGGAAGAACAATGTCCTGGCGGATGCCCTCAGCAGAATACATCGGAACCACCACGAGTGGGCACTGAACAGGCAGGTCTTGGAGACCATCTTCAAGGAGGTGAGGGACCCAGAAGTGGATTTGTTTGCAGCTCCAAACAACCACCAGTTAACACAGTTCTGCTGCAGACCCCCCTATCAAGGGCACAGTTCCCCCGGATGCATTGTTATTGGACTGATCAGGGAGGTTCCTGTACGCATTCCCTCTTTTTCCCCTGCTGCTGAGAGTCCTGAACAAGCTCAGAGCTCAGCCAGCAACAGTGATCCTCATTGTACCAGATTGGGCCAGGCAGCCCTGGTACCCCTTGGTGCTGTCAATATCAGTAGTTAAACCAATCTGCCTTCCCAGGAGACACAATCTACTGTTATCCTCTCAGGGCAGTATCATGTATCCCAACCTGCAATCCTTCAGGCTCAAAGCCTGGCTCTTGAAGACCTAGACTATGCAGATTTGCATTTGTCTGCTTTGGGGGGGGGTCGCCCCTCCTGGCTGCGCCAGTGTGAGTAGTGGTGCCCCATCACCATCTTTGTTCAATGTTTAGTGCCCATTGTGGAGCCCATGATTAACCGAATGGCCCCCCCGGCTCCCAAATGCTCCCAAACCTGGCTCTGCCACTGTGCAGGGGTTATGGAAATTCTCAGTTTCCAGAAAACCTTCCGCTAGAAAAATGTATTCTTCCAAATGGAAAAGATTCTCCATCCGGTGTCAGGGCAAGAACTTGGATTATAACCAAGCCACTTTGCCTATAGTTCAGGATTATTTAGCACATCTCCATTCTGGTGGCTTAAAGGCCTCTACTTTGAGAGTGCACTTGGCAGCTGTCTCAGCTTATTTGTCTGCAGGTAAGAGGCTTTCTCTAACCTCTAACCCTGTATTTAAAAATTCTTTAAGGGATTATTGCATTTGCACCCCCACATGGGGAACCCACCCCCATGTGGGACCTTAATATTTGCATTGCTCAGCTCATGCAGTCCCCTTTTGAACCCATGTTTTCTGCTGACTTTAAGTATGTGACTTGGAAGACAGTATTCCTGGTTGCCGTGACTTCTGCTGGAAGGATCAGTGAGCTTTAGGCCTTGTTCACAGAGCCTGGTTACCTTGCCATTCATAGAGACAAAGTTGTCCTGAGGACTAATAGAACATTTCTGCCTAAGGTGGTATTAGAGTTCCACCTTAATCAGTCCATTACACCGCCTGTCTTTTTCACTGATCACTCTACTCCAGGTGAATGCAGATTACATAGCCTGGATGTAAAAAGGGCAGTTAGCTACTGTTTTGATCACACAAAGTCTTATAGACAGGATCAGTCTCAGCTCTTCCTCACCTATGAAGAGGTGGGGAGAGGGAAGCAAGCCATGAAAAGATCCATTGCAAGATGGATTGTAGCCTGTATTCAGTTCTGCTACAGCAAAGTGGACAAGCAGTCACTTGTAGGCCTCAAGGCCCTCTCTACTAGGGGCACAGCAGCCTCCTTAGCAGCTGCTAGAGATATTCCCCTGACATATACAAAGCAGCTACTTGGAAAATGGTCCATACCTTCACCAGGCATTATTGCTTGAATGTTTAAGCCAGAGGGAATGTCAGGTTTGGCACAGCAGTCCTGCAGGGCCTGTTTCCTAAATAGGTTCTCTACCCACCTCCAATGATACTCCTTGGGTAGTCGGCATAAATCAGAATACGGTATGATTTCTTGGGGGTTGAAGAAACAATTACCATAGTAGTCTTGTTTCTTCCAAGGGAATCTTACTGTATTCTGAGCACCCTCCCTTCCTCCCCTTCTATGAACCTAGGGTCACTGCACTCCAGCTGTACTAGTGTGTTGCAAACCTGTGGGTATGTTTTTTCTCTTGGGCATCTGTGACCCGAGTCTTGGTGGTGCCAGTTTAAACCTTTAAGGGAGTTAGGAAATGGTTTATTTAGTAACATAAGGTATTAGTTATTAATAGTTATAGTAGTGCTCACTTAGATAAGTGTTAGTGCATGCTTCGTAAGAATCTGATGGTTTAGAACTGTTCACCAGGGACAGTGATTTGAAAACCGAGCTTAAGCCTAGCATTCCATCATTTGCATAGGTTCTATTAACCATTTCGGCTCTGGGGCAGTCCTGTGGTGAGACCATACTGCATAAGTTAGAATACAGTAAGATTCCCTTGGAAGAAACAAGATTACTATGGTGGGTAATTTTTCCTTTCAGTCCCCATCGACGACCGAATCTGGTTATGTTATTAGAGAAAAGGGGTTTTCATTAACAGTGTTCCCTGAACTGCCACCACCTTCACAAGTGGCTACATATAGGGGACAGGCTGAACAACTTCGGGGATTCTCTTATTACACCCCAGGTACTAAATCTTGTTTTCAGCCGAGACCAACCTGTCTATTATACCATTGACCAGCTCTGCTCCGCAGTGGCAATCTTCCTCACAGTCGTCGGCAGCTTCCTCCATCGATGTGGCAGCAGTTGTACAGACTGTACTGCAGGATCTCACTTCGAGAGGGCTGCTTCAGTAGGTCATCTCATATAGGACTGGCACCACCTGGCATCGGGCCGCACGGCAGACTTTTCTAGCAATACCTGATGGAGGACCGCCCACCTGACGTCAGCGAGACTGTATATAGTGGGCGGTCCCCATGCCTGCCCTCCAGTTCTTTCCCGCCGTTGCCTCGTGTCAGTCGCATTGCAGATTTCCAGTTAGCGATCGTCATGAAAGTTCATTGCGTCGGTTTATCCCCCTCTGCTATTTTTTCCTCAAATTCGTGTTCTTCCTTATGTCTTCACCCAAGAAGTGCTCATCCTGTGGCACACAGATCCCGCACAGACTGTCATTCCCAGTGCATTCTCTGTCTAGGCCTGGACCATCCAGTCTCCTCCTGCTCTGATTGTCAATCCTTTAACCAGGCCACGAAAAAAAGGAGACAGTAGGCTTTGGAGGCCCACTTACTAAAAGTCCGCTTGGCTTCCTTAAAGAAAATGGATCGTCTCCGGGATTCCTCTGAAAAATCTTCTCCCTCAAAAAAGCATAAGGAGAAGTCTAGGGAGCGGGCTCGCTCCGTGGATGACGGCAGGTCTTCGACGAGCAAGGTCCAGCTGCTGCCCAGAAAACCGGACAGTAAGTCTGACAAAACTTCGGCAGATAAGTCGGCGCATTGACTTCCTCCTCCAATGTGCTGCCTTGGCCCATTAAATCGGCTCCTGGCTCCACTCTGGGGACTGAAAGCTGCCCGGTGAAGTCAGCTCCCCAGTTGAGGGCAGTCACCAGACTCCGGTCGATAAGTTGGCTGGGGGCTTCTCCCTGACACGCCTGACCCCACCCACTAAGTCGGCCGTCCCTGATGACCACATAGGCTCGGTCCCCCTGTCGGGGCCTCACGGCACCTCACCCTATGTCCAGCGGGACCAGAGGGAGAAAGCCCCTCCCCCCCCTTCGCCCATGCCCTCAGATTCTCCAGCAGGTATGTCCGGCGATGGCAGCGGAGAGCCCATCAACTCTGTCGATGTCCCGGCTCCGCATTCCCCCTCTGCGGTCAAGGAGAAGGAGGCTCCTCCTCTGCCTACAGGCCTGATTGTGGAAGTCCCTTCTCCACCTTCTGGCAGGCTTCCGGCGCCTCCTCTACCCGGGGGGGGGGGTCCCACTCCGGACTGGAGTCACCTGGGACAGTTCTACCCTGGATTTAATCCCTATCCCCATTATCCGGAATTCCAGGGCTACTGTCCACCACCGGTTCTTCCTCCCTCCTACCCCCTTAGCCTCTACCTACTCCGTCCCCTCCTCCTCCTCCTCCGGTTACCCCGGATTTCAAGACCTTAATACAGTCTTGGTGGCGGGGGCTCGGTCGGAGTTGGTCTTGGACCTGGAGACTAGGCTCCCACAACCGTGGTCTCCTAAGTCCCCTTCAGCGAGCAGTTCGTCCATAGCCACTGTCCACATCTCGGGGAAGTCTCAACAGGATGTTTCCCTTCCGGATACCAGACGCCGTCCTGTCGAGGAGGCGGACGATGATGGCAGTTCAGAGGGGAAGGAAAATTCCTCTAAGGAGGTCCCGGAGGACCCTGAGGACACAAGGGGCAAGGTCTCCAAGGATTCCAACATATGGGATGACTCTACCAGTTTGGGGCCCTACCATTCGACCACTCTTCTGCACCCAGGGTCTTTATGAAATGCCTAGCAGTTGCAGCAGCAGCCCTAAGACCCAAGGGCATTTTGTATTCCCATACCTGGACGACTGGCTCATAAAGGCCTCAGCCAAAGAGGACCTCTTGATGTCTCTTCATACCACCCTTCAAATGTTCCAGGACCTAGGCATCACTGTAAATTGAATGAAGTCCCATCCCACACCAACCCAAAGGCTTCAGTACATAGGGTCCACGTTGGACACAAAAGTGGGCCGAACATTTCTTCCAGAAGACAGGCAGGCAAAACTTATGTCTCTGGCCAGTCATCAGTCGGCCACAAAACTCTCTGCAAGACAAGTCATGTGTCTCCTAGGCCATACGGCCACTGCCATCCCCACCGTATCACATGCAAGACTTCACATGCATCCCATCCAGTGGGCTTTGCACCGCCAGTGGCAGCAAAAAAGTAGAGACTTCGACGATCTGGTCAGAGTCTCTCCCGCACTTCATGCTGCATTAACATGGTGGACAAACCAACACAATCTGGATTAAGGGATTCCCTTTCAAACTCTTCCTCCAGTACAAACCCTAACCACCGATGCCTCCATCAGGGGATGGGGTGCTCATCTAGGCCCTTACCAGACACAAGGCCGTTGACACCATGTCACAGCCTCCCTTCATATCAATATCCTCGAAATGAGGGCCATTTACCTTGCCCTGCAAATTTCGTCCATACCTGAAACCAGCTCACTTACTAATTCAGACAGACAAGCACATCCATGGTCTACTACCTAAACAAACAAGGGGCACCTGGTCCCAGTGCCCGTGCCAAGAAACTGTTCATGTCTTGGAAGAAACCCTAAACCAAAAACTTCCTGACAGCAGTCCACCTCCCGGGAGCTCACAAAACCCCAGCAGACCATTTGAGCCGCCACTCCCCAGGCCACGAATGGACTCTGAACGACTCTGTTCTCCAAAGCATATTTCGATTATGGGGGACACCAGAAATAGATCTCTTTTTGCATCTCTGGAAAACCATCTACCTCTATAATATTCCATTATCCCAAACAAAAAGGGACAATCTACAGATGCCCTGTCCCTCCCCTGGAAGGGACAGTTCTTATATGCTTCCCCTCCTCCAGAGGATCTTACTGAAAATGCATCTCTAACCAGCCGGGATATTCTCTTCGCTCCATTCTGGCCTTACCAGATCTGGTTTCCCCTTCTACAGCAACTAGCAGTCACCAAACCTATCCCATTCCCTCTCCACCCAAATCTCCTCACCCAGCATAACTGAGCCCTTCTCCATCCCGACCTTCGATCCCTGCCCCTCATGCATTGGTCCTGAAAACATCTTTATAAAAAGACAAGAAGCCTCATCTAAAGTAGCAGATATATGCCTAGCCTCAAGAAAAGAATCCACCAGAAAAACCTGTAATGCCAAATGGAAAAATATTTGCCTTCTGGGTGACCTCTAAGGCTCTAAATCCCTTTTCATGTCCTCTACCAGATATCCTAGAGTACTTCTCATCCTTGGCTTTCACAGGTTTTATTTATTTTTATTTATTTATGGTCACACAGGAATTACAACCCTTTGAGTCATAGACTTGTTTCCAAAGGCTCCACGTCATGTACAAAGTAAAATACAAAACAAATAAAAACAAATACAGATGTAGCAGGAACAGTTATTGGATCGCTATTACAATGGCATTAACAAGAGATACAGTCCTATACAGGTAGTTGCTAACAAGTTGGTGACGAATAGGCGCAGTAAAGTTCAGAGGTGTGCTGCCTCAGGAGAGACATTGTCAATACAGTCCTATACAAGTAGTAGATAATGCACAATAGTAGCTAAGCGATAACCACAGTAATATTCGGGGTGTGGTCTGGTACAGAGGGTGCTGCCTCAGGAGAGACATTGTCCAGGCAAGCTAGGCTTCAGCCCCTACAGAGCTGCAGAGGCCTAGGATTGATACTAGAGAGCACACTGGCAGCTGCGGGTGGACAGAATGTGATTGAGTGTACCCTTAAAAGGACCAATTTTGATAAGGGAGGAGATGGCTGGAGGGAGGGCATTGTACCAAGAAGGGGCTCTGAAGGGGAAGGATCATTGAGGTAGTGCAGTCCTGACCCTGGGGACTTGCCATATAGTCTTGGTGGTGGTGTGAGTGATGACAACGGGGGTGGCCATGAGAGGGATGCAGCAACCCGAGGCGCAGAGACACAAACCAGTAGAATTTTTTTTTTTTTTTTTGCAAGGAGGCAGGACTGATATTGAAGTCTCTCCTCAAGAGTGAGTACATTGGCTAGGGAATACAAGGTGCAGGTGTGAGTTTATCTGCTCCAGTCAGGAGCCGACATGCTTTATTAATGGTAAGTTGGATTTTGTTTAGCGCTGTGGCATCAGCTGCTGCGTAAATTGTGAGCCCGTAGTCCACTAGCAACAGGACTGAGGAGGTGACTGCCTGGTGGAGGGCCTCAGGGGGGCAGGCAGTCCTTATGTCTGTATAACAGGCCGATGTGAGCATTTCTGGCAGAGGAGAGCATGTTGATGTGAGCATGGAAGGAGAAGGTAGAATCAAAAGTGATGCCCAGGTATTTGTAGGAGGGGACTTGGTCAAGTGGGTGGAGCGAGCTGGAGAGGATCTTTAGGGAGAAGTCCTTGGCCTTGCTTTGTCGATGGGCGAAAAGCATGGACTTTTTTTTAATATATATTAACTAGTCTGTGATCAGTGAACCAGTTTTCTTTTTGATTGAACTATCCTGTAGGGAAGACTGGGTCAGGGTGGGAGGTGAGAGCACTGCATCGCTGGCGTAAAGTACTCTGCCTTAGCAGGTGTTGGGCAGAGCATTTAGGTAGATACTAAAGAGCAGTGGACCCAGGATAGAGCCCTGGGGGACACCAGAGCGTACGGGCGGGATGCTAGAGAGGGTGGTGTGGATTTTAATACACTGGGATTGAGAGGAGAGGTAGCTGGAGATCCAGGAAATGGGACCGTGAGAGAAACCGATCTGCTGGAGTGTGTTCAATAGGAGGGGATGGGAGACCATGTTAGAGGCCTTAGGTCGATGAAGACGGCACCAGCAAGGTGTGTCTTCTCCAGGGTAGCGTGGAGGAAATTAGAGAATTCTGTGAGGGTGGTGGTTGTGCTGTCGCCAGCTTGGAATCCATGCTGCTCCCTGCATAACAGGTTGTGGGTGACAAGGTACTCAAAGTTAAACAGACATTATTTTTTGTAGGTTTTTGGAGAGCGGAGGGTGGATGGATATAGGCCTATAGTTGTTGGGGGAGGAGCTGTCCCCACCTTTTAGTATAGGAGTAATGGCTGCTGTTTTCCAGGCAGTTGGGAACTGTCCAAGACACAGGGAGAGGTTGATGAGGTCTGTGAGTGGGGTAAGGACAGTGTCAAGGACCAGGCGAAGTCTCGTATCAAAGGGGTCTTTGTAGGGGCTCGAGACCCTGAGGGCTTTAGCTAAGTATGGGTTGGCTTCCTGCAGGGTAATGATCCGGAGGTAGAAAGGTGGACGTTGGAGGGTAGGCGTTAGGGAGTGCGGTACTGGGTCAAAAAAGCTACTTGGGAGGACAGCACTGAGATCTGAGAAGACGGAGTTGAGGCAGTCAGCGATGCTTTGGGGATCTGTGGAGATGGTGTCATTAATGTTGAGTTGGGAAGGGGGTGGTGAACGAGATTTCCTGTTAAGTTCTTATATATTTTCCCAAAATTTTCGAGTGCTCTCACAGGAGGCAGCCAGGGAGGATCTATAGAACTCTGCCTTAGCCTTACGAATGGCCCAGGTACATTTATTACGTTCGGCATTATATTTCTGTCTGCTTACTAGAGGCAACGGCTCTATGACAGAGGTTGTCTCTTAGTTGAAGTTGCTGTATCAGAATTGATGTGACCCAAGGCGCATTGCACTTCTTGGTGTGGGTATTGACAAGCGGGGCAAAGATGTCACAGGCCCTGTTGAAGGAGCAGGTGAAGTAGTTTAGGGCATCATCTGTGTTCTGGACCTGTTTTATGGGGGACCAGTCCCAGTGGGCCAGGTAGTGTTTGAGTTTACTGAGGCCGCCAGGACATAGGCGGCGATGGGAAACAAAGTTGGGTGGTGGTTTAGGTTGATGACAGGACCAGGAGAAAAGTATTGGGAAGTGTTCACTCAGAGAGCTAGGAAGGACCACAACATCAGAGATTCTGTGGGGGCGATTAGTTAAAAGGATGTCCAGCAGGGTGAGCGAACCATTAGAGGGGTTTGACCTAGTGGGTTTGGTAACTAATTGGGTTAGAGCAAGGGCCGTAAAAGTGTCCTTGGCTTGGACTGCTGCGCTAGCGAGCCAGTTTACATTGAGGTCACGTACCAGTATCTGCTCTACTTTATGAGGAAGGCTGGTGAGGTAATCCGAGAGTGAGAGGATAGCAGGGGTTTGATTCCGTGGTGGGATATAAGCCATGATGATAATTAGAGGGGCCCTAGCGGGGTCAGGCATGAGTTTTAACGAGAGGGCTTGAGCCCCATGGGCCAGTGTTGGGGCAGGTAGTGCTTGGCACAGTAATCAGTCTCGGCTATAGAAAGCACACCCACCACCACGCTTCCCCACTCTATCCTCCCTGTAGAGGGAGAAACCAGTGAAACTGACGAAGGTGTTGGGGGGCCTTTCTGGAGAGCCAGCTTTCCACCAGCACCAGGATGTCAGGGTTGGTGCTGTACTAGCCAGCATTGGAGGGATGCACTCTTTTTGGAAGGCTGCAGATGTTCATTGAGGTGATGCAAAGCCCTGAGGGGCTTGTGTCCGATTGTGGGAGGCAGGGCCTGGGTTGGGGTGGATGTTACCAGACAGCAAAAGTAGTATGGAGATTATTCTTGAGGAGAGCAGCAAGGTGTCGGTTGTTTGCTGGTGTGGACAGTAGGAGGACTTTAATGGAGTGAGCAGGGGATGGGCAAGGAGTGGAGGGCTTGGATGGCGAGGTAGAGCAGTGGGCAGATGGGGGTTGAGGGAGAGCAGTGCCAGAGTAGTGGGGGTGGCCGGGACATGGGGAGTTGACAGGGTAGGGAGAGATGGGGGCAGGGCGGGTTGTCAGGATCACGGGGTGGTGGGGGTCTACAGGGTCCTTCTGACGTGCACTTGGTGGGGGGTGTCGGCGATACAAGTAATAGCAGTATCCGAAGCAAGGCTGGGCCAATTTGGCATTGGGAGGTCATGGTGGGCGTTGGGGTCTTAACAGGTACAAGGCTGCAGAAATGCCTGCCTGAAGTGAGGCAGCCACAGTGGTACAGTGGTAGGACTGCAGACTTTGGCACCAATGGTACAGGGTTCAAATCCGAGGAATGGATGGTGTGTGAGTCAGGTCCAAGGCGCAGTATGGCTGCTTAGAGGGCCTGGTGAAGCCATGGTGTACAGAGGTGAAAACAGGGTGAAAAAGGTTTTATTCATCTATAAAAGTCCACTAGGCAGCCATATCAGCCTTCCGTGAAACCCTAAAAGGTCGTCAAATTACCCAACAAGATCTAGGAAAAATGTTTTTAAAGGGCATATTGCACTTAAAACCCTCTATCCAAAGACCCGTACCCCCAATGGGATCTGAACTTCTTCATTGAGAAACTAACTCTTCCACCCTTTAAACCTGCAGCCACATGTCATCTCCATTTCCTTGTGTAGAAAACCCTCTTTTAGTGACTATTACCTTGGCTCGACGAATCTCAGAACTACAAGCTCTGATGTACTCAGAACCATATTTAATTTTTCATAAGGATAGGGTATCTCTCCACACTAACCCTACTATCTTACTTCGAGAGGGCTCTTGCAGTAAGTATTCACATATAGGACTAAGCCGCCAGGCGTCAGGGTCCCATGGAAAAATCTCCTGCTAGCAGACTCTGGCGGGGGACCACCCCCACGTCAGGTGAAAAGGGGACAGTCCCCCACACCCGCCTCCCAGTTCTTTCCTGCCGTCGTCTTGCGAAAGTACCTCGTGGAAGAACAGTGCCCTTTCGTCTCACCATTTTTGGATGAGTTATTACTCTTTTAGACTTTAAAATTTCAGTTTCTTCTCAAATACAGTTTTTGAGATATCTCACTATGTAGGTCGTCCTCGGCGCCCTCCGAATCGCATAAGAATAAGTGCAACTCGTGCTGTTCCCAGCTCCCTCGCAAGGACGGCCACACTCTGTGCCTTTTCTGCTTAGGCCCGGACCACCACATGGAGGAGTACCAGCACTGCCGAAAATTCAGTTCCGGTACCTGCAGACAGAGACAGCAGTCCCTGGAAGCTCACTTGCTGAAAAAGAAAATGGCATTCATGGAAAAGGAATTGAAGAAACTGAGGCAGGCGTCCACTTACCCCGAAGGCCACAAGAAAAAGGGGGACAAGAAGGACCAGGACTCGTCGTCCACAGCTGCCGCAACTTCAGCTGGAGTAGCGACCCTTAAGGTATTTTTCCCCTCTGGGGGACCGATCCTCAATGGCCGCCTTGGTGGTTACCAAGCCGGCATCGCTCCCCCCCCCCAACAGGCTTGCGCTCAGGCCCGCTGGGAGCCTCTGGGCAAAGGAGGCCTCCACTCCCACTACGGCTGCTCAACCCTCTCGGCCTACCAGTAAGAGTGGGTCTGGTAAGTCGGATGCTGGCTCTGCCAATGTCTGCCCCTCTGACGACTGCCCAGCCTGCGACCCCACGTCAGGCTCTGAAACCACGCCTGACGTCTGGGAGTTGCCGCAACGTACTCCTGCTGCATTGCCCTCTGAGGGCCCCTCCGTCCCCTCAGACACCCTCTGGGGATTCTGCTCCCTCTTCCCCAGCTGGGGTCGAGGACACAGGGACGCTGCCATCAAGGGTGCACCCCCCCCCCCGACACCCGGACCCAACACCAGTTAACCAGGCGTCACCCTCGGTATACCATTACCCTGGCGACAGACCCGTTCCACCGTCAGGGATAGCGAGCTCCGGACCCTCCCGTCGTCCGGCTACTCGGGCCCGATACCTGAACCGTCCGGTCCACCTGCTGGGCCGGCCAGGACTTTCTGCTCCATCAGAGCCCCTGGTGCCTGGATACCAGACGCCGCAGTATCCAGCTCCACAGTACCAGATGCCGCAGGTACCTGGCGCTGGGCCTGCCTGTCGGGTATGGGTACCTTCTACGGGTTTCCCAGTTACCCGTATCCAAGTCCTCCTCCTCCACCACCACCACCCCGCAGCCTCAGGTGGACTTTTGGCCTCCTGGTGGGCTGAGGCTAAGACCCAACTCACCAGGGAGGTCAAGAGCATTGTCCCTCTCTTGGAAAGAGGGTGCTGTTCAAACTACGGATGGAGGGTGCCACCGTCATCCGTATCGCTCCGATATGGCTTCGTCAGATACGTTTTCTACTTCTGCAACAGATGGCAGTTTAGTCTTCTGTACCTCCACCTCTGTGTTGGGGCCTGTTGTCACAGGACGGGGATTTCTGGTCCGTCCTGACCTGAACTCCGTACATCTACATGCGTGGTTCCTGAAGACTTACCCATTGCCCATTTTGGGGTATCTCCCAAGGTTGCTGATATCCTGATTGTGGCAAAAAAGCCTTCTACCAGATATACTTGTTCCTTGAAATGAAAGCGGGTCATTTTTTGGGCTGCTTCCAGAAATGTGGACCCATTTACATGTCCTAAAAATATTGCATTGGAATACTTTCTGTCCCTGTCAGACTTTGGTCTACAGTACTCTTCTCTTAAGGCACATTTGGTCACTATATCAGCTTTTCATTTCCCTTTTGAGGATCGTATGGTGGCCCAGTTGGAGGTCTGTACTTTTCTGAAATGTATTCTGCATATGAAACCTGCTATCTGCAATACAGTCCCACCTTGGGACTTGCATTTTTTGATTAAGAAACTGATGTTGGCCTTTTGATCCAGCTGCAAGTTGTGGCCTACATTTCCTGTCATGAAAAATGTTTTAGTTGCAGTCACTTCCGCTTGAAAGATCTTCAAGCTTCAATGTGTGAGCCTGCTTATTTGATTTTCCACAAAGACTGAGTTTCTTTGCTCATGAATCCTACGTTTCTGCTGCTCGTATCTGAATTTACACTAAATCAAATGATGCACCTTCCTGTTTATTACCGTGAGCATGCCAGTCAGAGTGAGGCACTACTCCGTGCTTTAAATGTAGATAGAATACTCCAGTACTATGTGAATCACACTAAGGACTGCAGTAGGACTGCAGAAAGTCCTTCATCTTTTTGTTTCATTCACCACTGGGAAAGAGTACTCCTGTGTGTCTAAACAGTGCCTGTTCAAATGGCTGGCACATTGTATTAACGCTCCATTATAGGAAGTACAGTACAGTAAGGAACTTCTGGTGCAGTTCGTGGTCACTCCACAAGGGGAATGTCCACTTTTGTTGCTTGTTTCAGAAATGTTTCTGTGGCTGACATTTTTGCTTGTCACATGGAGCACTGTACACACCTTCACTGAACGTTAATCTGGACATAGTCTCTCGTAGACGTGCTGGTTTCAGGCTTGTTGTACTGCAAGGTATGATATCCTGAATATATATCAGACTGTAACCACCTCCCAGTAGGTCTTAGGGAATCATTCCAAAGGTGTGAACTAATGGAGGAGATATCCTTGAAGACAGAACAGTTATGTTCTTAGTATAATAGAGAATCTCCTCCCTTAGTCCATGCTGTCCTTCCTTCTGCTTTAGTGAGGGTTGCATCAGATATTGTGCCTGACCCTAATAATATACATTATACGTCCAGCCCTGTGCCTCACCATGTATGCTGGGGTGGGTCTTATCACCTGGTTCTCCACGGTTGGAGGGCCACAGAGTCTAATCTCCAGCAGGGAACTGAGGAGTGGTGGGTCCGCCTACATTTACATAAATGCTGATGCATGATGTCGTCATGGGCTGCCTCTGGCTAACAAAGGTTTCCGTGTGGTCCTAGTGCCTGGCAACTGTAGTTCCAAAGGTGTGGCCTAATGGAAGAGATTCTCATAAAGATCTGCTTCTACGGTAAGTACGTAACTGTTCTTTTCTGTTCTTTTTCTGCACTACGCAGAAAAAAAAACAGAAAACTGTCATGAAATATATGTTTAGTAGTGTTGTTACTGTCCTCCTCAACTGTTCCCTTCTGTCTTTTGTTTTTCAGGTGGATAGTGCTATGTCTTTGATCCAAGCTGCCAAGAACTTGATGAATGCTGTGGTACAAACTGTCAAGGCCTCGTATGTGGCCTCCACCAATACCAGAAGTCTGTGGGAATGGCTTCTCTCAATCTTCCTGCCGTCTCCTGGAAGATGAAGGCTCCTGAGAAGAAGCCATTGGTCAAGAGAGAGAAACAGGATGAAACCCAGACCAAAATCAAAAGGGCATCCCAGAAGAAGCACGTTAACCCAGTGCAGGCCCTCAGTGAGTTCAAGGCCATGGAGAGCATTTAACGCAGGGGTGCATACTTGCTGTCTGCTGCTAGATGTGTGCAACTGGTTTTATTTAGCAAAGACATATTCCTGTTAAGTTCCTTCCTGTCCACATAAACCTTTTGCACAATCTTCAGGCAAACCCTTGCGAACCTTTGTCTTTCCATCTTGCTCAGGATCCGCTTGTATAAGTGCATGGTTAACTAATCGAGTGCTATGTCCTGCAGTGATGGTGGTTTATATACTAAGACTTTTAATGTTTCAGCATATTAAAGGGGGACATAAAGTTTTTATGAATGTGTACTAGTAGTGTTCTGGTTTTCAGGAATGATGCTCTTTTTGTACCACCAGATGATCCATATTTACTTGAACATAAAGAAAAAGGTTATGTAAACAGTTATTTGTATTGCTTTCTTTTTATGCACAGCATTATGTATAGTTTTGTTTGTGGAGTTACTGACTGAGTGTTTGTTTCTTACTACGTATCGGAACTCTTGAACACAAGGATAATGCTGAAGAGTGCAGAGTCCTGTGGCATGTTCAAATCTGTAGATTACTAGTTCCACGAAGAGAATTACACAGAAGGTTGTAAATAAGAAAACAATGCAAATTATAGTTTGACATAGACTTGTGTTCAGGTACAGTTAAATATGAATCATTTGGGGAGGTATGAATATAATTTCTGAATATAGCAGTAGCAAAGCTACAAGTAGCTGTAAATATGGAAAAAAGCCCTGCCCCTTTTAAGATTCAGAAACTTCAGGTAATGTTAGTATGTTGCTCCGGAAAGGCTTGTAAAACAATTGCAGAGACCCAGCGCCACTGGTGGTAGTGTGTTGTGCCACCGTGTGGGGGTCCCAAGTTTAATCCTCAAACTTGACACACTGTCTAGACTGGAGGAGTTTTGAGTGCATAGCACACCCCAACCAGGGAGGAGATGGGTCCTCAAACCTCACTCACACTGGGATAAGGTGTACTGCATGCTGTGTGGGGAGTGGGGGTCAGCCTGTACTGCAGCTCGAGTGCCTTCTGGTTCAGGAGTACCACGTGACTCCAGCCCTTCCCTTATGGTTTTGTACAGACCTTCCGTAAAAGGGAGAGGGGGGAAGCAGCATCAACCTGCAGAACAGCAGGATGGCACACCGCTCCACCCACACAACTAGGCCTCTCAGAAGCCCCAAGCTTCCTGTGCTTACAACTGCTTTGATTTGTCAAGGCAGCAGGTGAAGGGAACTGGGGCAGACTTGCGTGCCTTGGTGAGATGCTAGACCAGGGCAAGACCATAAGGTAATTGTGCTGGGGAGATAATATCCCAGATCTAACATTTTTCTCTGTTTGCTGTCATGCAGTCTCATCTCGGAGATTGGGTAGTTATTTAAAGAACCAAAGACATGGTAACCTTAAACTGTAATCTGCTAATCACAAGGTGTACAACTTTCATTTTGCAGTTGTTGATTTTTTTTTTTTTTTTACATAATCAAGAGCAGTGACATTTAAATAATAGTAACAGCCTTATTTTAGGATTTGGCTTCACATTGTTGCTTTATTGCCCTGAGCAAGAATAGAATAGATTGATAAAATATTGGTGAACTAAGAAGGTCTGCAGACTCCATGTCCAGCAATAGAAAAGGGCTTTGGTCCATTTATGGTTTGACTTACCCAGAGTTTTCTGCTAAGGGATAGGATAAAAAGTTTGGTTGATTCTCATGTTCTACACCCATTATTCATGAGTTACTTCTATAACACATTCTGTTTTTCCTACATATGTTTTTTCTAGCCTTGGGAAATTGCTTTTAGTTGATGTATTACTGTACTATGCAATCACACTGTGATGTAACATGTTAAAGGGAGATGAAATGGAAATCTTAGGCTTCACCTAATCCTATGAAATGTCTTGTCGTTATGGAATACTTCTTTAAAAAATACATGGTTTATAAACAAGTCATTTGAGAATGGAAGAAATATTTGAGTACTGCCAGTATGCTGCTTTCCATGTTTCTGTAGAACTGAGAAGCATTGTGATTCACAGGTTGAAGCTTTTATGCATAATTCCACATACCCTTAGAAAAAGACAATCTTGCAATGAGAGATTATATCAAAATAGCATCAATAAAGACATCAGAATAGTGTTTGTTTTAATAAATTTTTTAATGCTTTGGTATAGCTTCAACTACTAATGTACTTTAAGACTTTCAATAAAGCAGACTTGGTTTTTACTGCTGCTAGTGTGGACTCCTTAATTGCCCTGCTACCTAAATATAAAAATGTCATTGTTTAATAAATACATGCTGTGGAAAATGGAAAGCATCTTTTTCTGTTTATAGGCAGTTTTTTTAATATCTAGCTGCAGACCAAAATGTATGGAACTGGTGAACATACGAACAATGAGGTTTAATTTTGATTACTCACAAATGTAAAACGAAACAAAAAAAGCCGGCCCAGTGGTACAGAGGGCTAAGATGTTTGTGCCTCACCTGCCGCCACCCTGGTGACTCAGGTTTTGGGTGGGGGGGAGATTGAGCAGTCCCACAGAGTGCTCTCCTCCAGAGAGGGAGGTCTGCTAGCTCCTCTGCAGTACTGGCACCTGGATGTCCACAGGTGGCAGTGCTTGTGGAGCCACAAAGGGATGGGTGGGCACCTCCAGATTGGATCACACATGCATGCATGTGTTGACTCAGTTCTTACCTTCAGGATGCCTGAGGGGATGGGAGAAAAATGGCAGGAAAAGCCAGAGCCATTGCAGGATGGCACCACACTCCTCCACAGGTGCTGCCCGCTGCCACATCTGTTCCCTAGTCTCCACCATGGGGAGTAATCCATGAAGACTGCAGGGCAGTGGTGCTCTAAGGCCCAGAAGTGACGGGCTGGGGGGAGTAGCAAGGTGAGTGAGGGAGAGTTGGGATGATCAGTAGACTAGGTTTGGGAGAGGACTCTGGACTTGGGGATTGGTCGTGGTTTGGCGGTCAAGTACTGTCCATGGCACATCCCAGCTCACAGTAGGTGAGCAACCCCTATGTCAGGCCAGTGACTTGCTGTCCGAGGAACACTGCCAGTGCAAGGCCACTCACATAACTGCCCGCATCTTCAGGGAGGGGAGGGCAGTGGGAAGAAATGCGCAGGAGGAATACAGACAGGTGCCGTGATAAAGGCACAGGGACATTCTGAGACTGTGCCCCTTGTGCAACATGAGGTCAGGAGCAAAAGTGAATTTGGGACATGTGGTTGAGAGATGGGTAGTAAATTCAGTTGGGGGGCACAAGGCCCAAGAGCAGAACTACAGAATAGAGAAAAAAGTGAAGCTTGTAGTGGCAATTACACAGTCGGTTGATAACTTTAGATGTGTATCTTTTTGTGGTACAGTTACAGCTGTGTGGTAGGAAGGGATGGGCAAGATGATTCCAAAGTCTCATGTCTCCAGATTGCTATCTAGCCTAGTGTATTTCAGTAAGTAACAGTAACATGGGTCCCACTGACAAAACTAGATTCCATTCTATGATCAATATATGCACTCAGGGTGTAATAAAGGTAGAGCACAGCAAGAAGTGCTGGCTCTTGACACAGCAGTAGGTCTACCACTTGTGATGCTGGCAACCTAGTTTCAGCAAGAGCCATGGTCATCAGGGGCTGGCCGGGGGCGGAGGAGGATTGCGTGTCCTTGGGTACACTCTCCCAGGAGGAAGACTGATGCAACTGTAGCAGTACCACCTGAGTGACCACAGCTAGAACTGTGGGGAGGGGAGATGCTGGCTGAACCTCTGCACCAGTGATGACGAGCCCTAATATATTTGTGCCTATACCTCCATCACAGTACATAGATGTATAGAAGTAGTTGGCAGAAAGATACCAGTAGGCCCATTTTGTTTGCCTTATTTTCCCTGCCGGTTTGTACAACATGGACTGAATTTGGATACAGGTGCCCTACCTCCTCCCTTTCCTCCACCTGTGTAGCCCATGTTCCTGTCCCACTCATGCCACTGTCTTCGCCCACACCACTTCTTTTGGCAGGCTGTTCCAGGTGTCCTCCACCCTTTCTGTGAATAACTGTATCCTCATAGCCCTCTTAAACATTCCCCCAGCTTCATTGCTTGCCCTGTGTTCTGGTACTCCTCTTCCTGAAAGAGACTGTTGCATTTTGTTTACCCCATGAGATACTTATAGGTTTCAGTCATCTTCTCTCGCCTCCTCTCTCCTTCATGGAGTATATGTTGAGCTCCCATAGCCTCTTTTGATGCTATTGATCATGCAACCCCCCACACATTTTGGTAGCAATCCTCTGAATCTCTTCCACCCTGTCACTGTTCTTTTGGAGGTGCTGCCTGCAAAACTGGACTCTGTACTCTTTATGGGGTCTCACTAGGGAGCAATAGAGTGGCAACACTGCCTCTTTTCTCCTGCTAGAAAGCCCTCCTCTGTACACCATCATCCTACTAGCCTTGCTTACTGCACTGCCCTGCCATGTTGAGGTCATCAGAGTGTGATTAACCCAAGGTCCCTCTCTTGCTTGGTGTGACTGTTGTACCACCCTTCCATCTAGTTCACAAGCCCTGCCCTATTTCCCCCCAGGTGCATGACTTTGCACTTCTTGGCATTGAAACCCAGTTGCCATACTTTATACTACTCCTCTAGTTTCCCCAGACACCTTTCTGGGTGTCCACCCTGTTGCAGATTTTTGTATCGTCCACAAAGGGGACACACTTTTCCCTCCATTTCATCGGCAATGTGACTTATGAAGACATTGAAGAGGACTGGACCCAGTGCCATTCCCTGTAGTACTCCACTAGTTACGCTCACAGCTGTGACGGGTTGAATAAGGCCCTGTCCCATTTGTTATGCAGAAAGAGTTGAACACAAGGAACTGTGCTGTCCTCTCCTTTTCTGTCTTTGTCAATCAGGTTGTGCAACCAGATGCTCTTGTGAGACCTAGAAACTTATCACTCTGGTCTCGCGATTCTCTGCCTCTCGCTATCTTTCTGTCTTTTCTTCCCCCTGGTGTATCTGTGGTTCAAACCCCAGGAAATCTTACTGTATTCTGACAAATGCAGTATGGTCTTCACCATAGGACTGCCCTGGAGCCGAAATGGTTAATAGAACCTATGCTTATAGTGGAATATTGGGCTCAAGCTTGGCTTTCAAACCACTGTCCCTGGTTGCACTTCCTGCAACCATCAGATTCTTTACTCCGCTTGCCTCAATAAGATGTCTCTGGAGAGCTCTCCTTCACTTTCTTGAAGAAGTTTATTTATTTATTTAAGAATCAGTTTACAACCTTTGAGCCAGAGGCTCGTTTCCAAAGGTACTTCGTCACATAAAGACATACATTGCGTTTAGGTTACATAGCAAAGATTTGCAAAGAATCAATAGGCATTCACCAGAGGTGCCACGTCACATAGTGGTCAGACAAATACAATTGGGTACAGGGTACATGTAATTGATAACAGGTATTACACAAGTCGGTATCAAGTGAGCATTCTGGTAGATAAACATTGAAAACAGCTGGCACTGGCCAGGTTAAACCTAGGCATGGTGTACAGGGAAGTGGTGGAGGGATGGTAGGGTGGAGAGCTGCCCGGGGGCATTGTCAAGAAGAGAAAGAGGTGGAGGCTATGTTCAGAGACAGGAGCAGTTACGAGTGCTGAAGATGTGGTTCAGTGCGGTTTTGAATGTGGAGATGGTGATGGCATTGGTGATGGTGGCAGGAGAGAGTTAAACCAGGTTGGGGCTCTATAGCTGAGGACCTCTGGCCACGGCCAGTTCTCGTTCTGGGGACCTTTAGAGTGGTCTTGTAGGAAGACCGTGTTGCAATGGTGGGAGGCTCTGGTGGATGGATGCGCATTCCCAGGGGAGAGTCCTATAGGGTTTTTGGTGAGAGACAGGTCTGGTATCGGAGCTGCTTCATCCAGGGTAAGCAGGTTAGTACCTACATATAGCTGACAGGTGTGTGTGAGCCTGGGGGCAATGTAATTAATCTGCACACTTTATTCAGGGTTGGTGAATTTTGTTGAGTGCAGTGGTGTGGCAGCACGTATACTAGTAGACCATAGTCTATAAGGGACAGAGCAGACGATGTAACAGCTAGCTGGAGAGCATTTGGTGGAAGGCAGGTTTTATGGTGGAATAGGATGCCAAGCCGCGTGTTGGTGGCGGATGTTAGGGCCGATGGTGGTTGTGAAATGTGAGGGCTGAATCGAAGGTAACCCCAAGGTATTTGTAGGAGCAGACTTGTTCCAGTGGTTGGTTGGTGCTTGGAAGGATATAGAGTGGGTGGTTGCTAGCTTTGTTTTGGGGGTGTGAAAAGAGCATAGTTTTGGTTTTCTTAAGATTGATGACGAGTCTGCGCTCCTTAAACCAAGCCTCGGCACTGTTGAAAGACTGCTGTAGGGAGATGGGATTACGGTGGGTGGCAAAAAGGACAGCGTCGTCTGCATACAGCAGTATTTTGCCAGAGCATGCACTGGGCAGGGTGTTCAGATACAGCGAGAAGAGAAGGGGGCCCAGGATGGAGCCTTGGGGACCCCAGAGAGAATGGGATCTGGAATGGAGAGTGTGCTATTAATCTTGACACACTGGGATCGGAGTGTCAAGATAGCTAGCACACCATGCCAGGGGCCAGCCGAGAGACCAGTGAGGCAGAGTGCATTCAGCAGCAGTGGATGGGGAGACAGTGTCGAAAGCCTTTGAGAGGTCAATGAACACTGCACCAGCTAGGGAGCTGGTATCCAAGGAGGAGTGTAGGAAGTTGGAGAATTCAATAAGGGCAGTGCTGGTACTGTAGACCCCTACGGAAGCTATGTTGCTCTGGGCATAAGATGTTATGCTTAGCCAGATAATCAGTGATTTGAATGGTCACCACTTTCTCCAGGGCTTTAGAGAGGGAGGGAGGGAGGATGGAGATTGGCCGGTAGTTGTTGGCCGATGACCTGTCGCCTCCTTTATGAATAGGTGTGATAATGGCTGTTTTCCAAGCTGTGGGGAATTGTCCCAGGCAGAGTGACTGGTTAATTAGGCTAGTGAGAGGTGCAAGGACTTCATCTAGCACCAGCCTGAGGATGCTGGGGTCCAGTGAGTCACTGCCGGGATTGTTGCCATTGAGAGCTTTGATTAGGATGGGTCTGGCTTCCGGGTGGAAATCTTCGCAGGAGGAAGCTGGGGTGCTGGAGGACCGGGGAGTTTGGCTGGGGAGGGTCAAAGAAATTACTAGGGAGGACTGAGCTAAGGTCAGTGAAAGTGGTGTTGAACCAGTTAGCTATGGTGGCAGGCTCGGTGGAGGTTGTGCCATTTCTAGTGAGCTGGGATGGGGCAGGGAGCAAGCTTTACCATTGAGTTGCTTAATATTATCCCAGAAGGTCGGGCTGAGCCCCAGGAGGAGGTAAGGGAGGCCTGGTAATGGTCTGCCTAGCTTCCTGATGGCCCATGAGCATTTATTTCGGGCTGCATTGTATGCTTGCCTATCAGACAGAACGACCTGTTTCAGTGCGAAAAGCCAGAGGTTATCCCGGTTTCTAAGTAATTGTAGGAGGGCCGGGCTAACCCAGGGGTGCGCTCTGTTTTTGGACCGGTTTTGCTATGGGTGCAAAGAGATCACAGGCCATGTTGAAGGTGTGGGTGAAAAGGTGTGGGCAGTATCAATGTTGGTTGCCTGCTGAATGGGGACCAGTCTATCTGGGTGAGAGTGCCTAAGTTTCTTCAGCCCACCAGGGCGGGCGCCTGCGGAGGGTGGTCTGGGCTTTGGGCTTGGGATTGGGGCTACCCAGTGGAATAGGATAGGGAGTGGTCACTCAGGGTCCGGGAGGACCTGGATGTTTTGGATTTTATGGGGTCGGTTAGTTATAATAACATCCAGCAGGGTGCTGGTACCACTCTTAGGGGTTAAGTCTCGTGGGCTGGGTGACGAAGTTGTGTCAGATCCTGGGCGGCAAATGAGTCTCTGGTGGTGGATGAGGAGGTGCTGAGCCAATTTACATTAAGGCCCCCACTAGGACTTGTTCTGCCTTATGGTGGAGGGTGGCTAGGTAGTCCGTTAAAGATATCAGGGCTGGGTGCTGGTTCTTTGGGGAGCGTGGGCTGTGGTGAGATAGAGAGGGCTCCTAGAGGGTCTGGGGTGAGTCTGAGGTAGAGGCCTGGGCCCCATTTATGAGGGTAGGGTGGGAGTGCATGTCCAGGTATTGTGTCCCTGGTGTAGATTGCACAGCCTCCCCCTCGTTTGCCTACTCGGTCCTCCCGGTATAAGGTATAGCCTGGGAGGGAGACAAATGAGTCAGGAGTTGATTTGGACAGCCAGGTTTCAACCAGGGCTATGATGTCTGGTTGGTGAGCTCTCTGTTTATTGAAGTCAGAGGTAGACTTAGTCTAGATGGTCAAATTTGGTAAGTTTTGTCTGTTCCTTATCTGTTCATTTCAACCAGGAAGAAACCAATAGTTTCTTTAATTTCTCAAATTTTCTGAGGTGAATCTCAGTTCCTCCGACTGTTTAGGTAAGTTGGTTGTTGTTATTATTTTAATTTTACCAGGTTAATTCTTGGTTGATCGGTTTTAACTGACCGATAAATGTCACAGACCAAGAAAAGAATGGGCCCCACAGGTTTTCAGCATTGTACAGAGTGTGGGGAACCATTCGCTAAGGCAGATCCTCATTTAATTTGTGTGTTTTGTTTGGGGTTTGACCACCTCAGAGAGGACTGTGAAATTTGCAAAAACTTCCCTCCGTCGACGCTTGAGAGGCGACTTAAACAACTGCAGGAAAAGATGTCAGAGAAGGCTGCCGACCCAGCTACAGACAAACTGGCTACCAGCCAAAAGAACGGTGGGGAACAGCCTCTAACAAGAGTGACGGATCCTCAACCAAAAAGCGATCAGCTGATACTGCCACTGACCCGGCAACCACAGGCAAAAGGAAGAAAAAAGAGAAACATGCAGTGGTCAATCCGCAACCAAAAGACACCAGTTCCGACAACTGAAGAAATAGCGAACGCTATAAGGATTATTCAGGCACTCCAACAGAGTAGTCCAGTTCCAGTTGAGAAACTGCCACATTCACAATCCTCCAGTTCTGCCTCGGTTCCCGGTTTTGTGGAACAAGGGGTAGTGCCTTTTGGAGATGATGAGGATTATGGAGAACCCCCTACTTTCCATTTCACTTTTATTAAGCAAGTGGCCGGGGAGTGCTGCTGAGCAGCTCTTGAGGAGGCAGCAAGTTTGGAGAGCTCCTTAAAAATCGCAAAGTTATTTAATTTAAAGTTGCTCTTTTAAGATTCTGATTCTGGTTTTAATGCCCCTACTGTGTCTAATAACTTACCAGAAAGACCCATGGGGAAAACAAAAGGCAACGCGGCTGCCTCTGCCGAATGTTTTACACCGAGGGGTCAACATGATGTTGGGCCTGCAGGAAGCAATGTAGCAGGGACCTCTGGTGCAACCGATACAAGAGAGATCATACTTGCTACAGTGAACGCCACCCTCATGATGTTGGTCTCCACCGTCCAAGACCTGGATAAGAAATTTGATATTTTAACACCACGAGTGGCCGCTCTGGAAACCAAGGTGGACATCGCTGACCAAAAGTTAAATAAAATGGAAGCCATGCTGATCAAAAATACAGATGTCTCCACAAAGTTGGTGAAGGACAACACGTGGCTGCATCAGAGACTTGAAATGGTGGAGAACCAGGTTCGAGAGCGGAATTTAAGGATCCTAGGATTACCCGAGGCTGCAGAGGGGGATGACCCACTGGGCTTTGTGTGAACTTTTTTGCCAGGTATATTGGGACTAGGAGAGGAAGATCAGTCGCTGTCGTTCGAGAGGGCCTTCTGGATTACCCCACGGAGAGGATCGGTAAATCAGTCTGTGCCTCGCACCTTGGTAGTAATCTGTTCCGGGATCAGAGATCGAGATCGGGCGCTTGCGGAGGCCAGGAGAAAGTGCAGATTGAACTACGGGGAGGCGGTCATTTCTGTGTACTCCGGCTTATCCTATGGAACAAGGCAGTGTTGTAAGGCCTACGAAGGGGCGAGAAGCCGACTTCGTAGCCTGGGAGTCCAGCATCAGCTCGTCTTTCCTGGTCACCTTCGACTCTTCTGGCAGGATAAAATATATCTGTTTGGTACCCCAGAGGCAGCTGAAAAAATTCTCCTGATTGTAGAACAAGGAGCCCCTGAAAGCCAGGACAATGGAGATTGAGCAATCTGACTGATACATTTGTAATGTACTGAGCTTAATTTTACTACAGTGTGTTTAAGTGTCTGATATTCTCTAGTATGCTGGGCATTATTTTTTGCTTGACCTAGGGATGTAGTAACATGATTTTCTGGTTTACTATTGATATATGGGGATATTACTGTTTAATTATAATTAAAATTATGCAAGGGAGTTCAGGGGATTACTTCTTGGGAAGCATGGTTCGGGGTGCTGAGTGGGATATCCCTGTTAAATTGTTTATTATTCCTGGTTTCTCTCTGTTATAAAGGGGGGCAAAAGAGGTTGCCTACTAAATATTGAAGCCGACATTCCTATGTTAAGAATGTGGGGCATTGTTCTAATATCAGAATTAGTTATGGGATATTTTTTGTCTTACAAGAGCGTAACAGTGATGTATATTCTGTATTTTCTATAGAGCTGTTAATAAATGTAAGAATAAATACCCTCAGGGGACAGTGGGTCCTTGACCTGCTTGCCAACTGGCTTGGATTGCTAGTCGTGTAGATAGTTCCTCTGAGGTACTTCCCGAGCTGTATGCATATGATATACTTTAAGAACTTATTCGTTTTATTTTGAAATTCCCCCAATGTGGTGAGTGAACTTAAGGGTGACTTCTTATTCCATATTGTGATGCTTGGTATTCTGTTTGTTAATGATTGTCTGGATGCACCTGTGCATTTATGCTGTATGTGAGCTGGATTCTTACAACAAAGCTTAATAAAAATATTATACAAAAAAAATAAAAAGCAAGTGGCCCAATCCCTGAACCTCCCTGCTCCTGAATCAATCAGTGAGGAGGAACAAGACTACATGGAGATGATGGACATTCCAGTCTCCAAAAGACTGATCTTCCTGGACATAAGTCTCCACCACTCATTCACACTATTGGGATCTGTGCCGGGCACTAAGACCAGCCGAGAGCAAACTTTTGCTGGAGGTGGGCGCCAGAGATGGAGCGCGAGGAGTGGCACCTGAGCCTCAGCTTGGCGGTAATGACTATCTTGGCGTCCGACCCTCCAACCGCCTCAGTTCCTTTTTTCCCCGCCGTCAAAGCGCTTCAGTGATGACATCGCTCGCCCGCCGGGAGTCAAACTTCAAACTAGCGGCATAGTTTTCAGTTTTGTTATTTTGTAGTAATATCTCGATAAGTATCGCTTAAGTTTATTCTTTAAAAAAAAAAAAAAAAAAGTTTCAGCCTACTTTGACTGGAGTCGACTACTGAGCAGGTCAGGTGGCGGTAGGGAGACTTCCGTGTAAGCTATTCAGTCAGTCGGGCTGGGTCCGGTCTGCCGCTTCTCGGAAGGGGGTCTGACAACGATCAGTCCAATGCCGAGGGGCAGGCGGTCCCCGGAAGCATAAAAATAAACTGTCGCATTCTCGGCACCGTTCGACCTCGAGCTCTTCTTCGCCCACAGGTGAAAAAAAGAAGGCATTACTCAAGTCGCCCTCTGATATGTCTTGCCGATGGATGGTCGGTTATTGGGGCTGGTTGCGGTCTCCTCCTTCAAGTCGCCAGCTTCTGTTTCTGGTAGCCGGCGTCTTCGACACCGGAGCCCTACCCCACCCGCGGGTAGGTCTTCAGATGAGCAGTTTCATCAGTGGCCGCTCTTATGGAGCAGTAGGCTCGGAGGTTGCTTCAGCTACCTGGCTCGGTCACTCAGGGGCCTTGAGCTTCTTGGGAGACCAGGTAGGGCAGTTGAGCCTCCCTGGTCGTGCAGCACCGTCTTTGGTGCCCGTCGACTCAGCTCTAGGTGTTTCCCCCTCACATGGCTGTGGTGCAGGGGGCCACACCAATGTCTTTATCTCCTGCTCTTCTTCCCTCCTTACCTTCAAATCCTGTTTTTCGGAGTCTTGGAGTGTTTTCGGCGCCCTCAGCGTCGACGGCACACTCAGCTCCGTCTTCGGCGCCGGTGCGTCTGTCGGCACCGTCAGTCTTCTCGGTGCCCTCCTCGGCGCCGTTTTCAGTGCTGCGTGGTTCCTCGGCGCCGTTCTCTGTGCCGTGCGCTCCTTCGGTGCCGTACGCCTCCGCAGCGCCGGGGGCTCTCGGCGTCTTCCGCTTTTCAGGACTCCTCCTTTCACTCTTTTCCTTCATCCCTTTCCTGTCCATACAGTCCCTCCTGGACTGTCAGGAGATGACATTGAGCCTGGCCCAGACCTTCGACTGGGTGATGAAGTGGAGGAAGCAGGATCTATTACTGCTGGAGAGCCTGTGGTTCAAGGACCTGTCCTTTAAGTCTCTGCTGAAAAATTTGATTTCCGCTCTTTCTCTCCAGACTACAGACATCGATCCTGGGAAATTAAGACTCCAATACCTTCATGCTCCGGAGATCCCTACGGATTTGACTCCTCCGGTTCAGCCTTCCATCGAGACGCTGTCTCAAATGGTATGGAATAATCCTGCTCTCACCCCCTCGGTGGCTAAATCATAGATAGAAATATTCAGCCCCAGGGATTGACCCATTTTGGCGTCTCAAGCCTGCGGATCCTATTGTAGTCCTGGCAGAGAATAAGGTCGTTCTTCCCCAAACTACTACAGCTCGACCTATTAACAAAGAATCTACGTAAGATAGACACCTTAGGTAAGAGAGTCTTTGCTGCTTCCACCCTAAGTATGCGTATCGCCAGCTACCAAGGCTATTTCTCCCAATATGAGTATATCCTGTGGCACTCTATCAAACAGGTGGTTGAAGCTCTACTGCAGTCGGATACAAAGCCAGAGCTTCTTCAAACCATTACCAGAGGTATCGAATCTAATAACCAGCAGGTTAAAGCAGCCATGGATGCTTTCGACACTGCTTCCCATACGGTGGCTGCTGGTATTTGTACCCGCCGTCATTCCTGGCTGCGCACTTCAGGCTTCACGAATGACGCACAGCAGCAGGTAATGGCGTTGCGTTTTGATGGTGCATATCTTTTTGGTCCTCAGGTAGAACAAGCTCTGAGCTCATAAAGACTAGGTCAGCCATTAGTTGGCTCGACCTCCTCCTGTCCCTCTCGGGGAGTGTCAATAAACGACAGTTTCATAACCGTCAAGTCCTTTAAAGGCAGAGGAAGTTTCCATAAAATCAATCTGCCCAACCTCCAAAGAAGACACAACAGAAGCGCAGGGCTCAAAACCCAGCGCCGCATTATGAGTTGCTGGCTCAAGTCCCATCTCAACTGCCTGGGTGGACTTTTCCTCACGGTGGGAGGTCATCTAGTGCACTTCTACAACCAATGAAGTCCATAACCTCAGACAAATGGGTTCTTGGATAATTAAAGGGGTATTCACTCAATCTTGTGGAGACCCCTCCGGATCGTCCTCCCAAACAGCCCAGGCTGTCAACCCTTCAGTCAGACCTTCTCGCCACCGAGATTCAGGGCTTTCTGAACAACAGGGCAGTAGAAGTGCAGCTGCGTCAACGGAACCAGGGTTCTACTCCCATTATTTTCTGGTTCCAAAGAAGTCCGGGGGCATTCGCCCCATTTTGGATCTCAGAAAGCTAAACAAATTTCTCCCCAAGGAGAAATTCAAAATGATTTCTCTAGGAACCTTGTTACGTTTGCTTCATCAACACGACTGGCTAGCCTCCCTAGACATGCAGGATGCTTACCAGCACATTTCTATTCACCCAAGGCATCACAAATTCCTGAGGTTTGTGGCTCTGTGACATTATCAGTTCAGAGTCCTGCCCTTTGGGCTATCCTCGGCGCCGCGGGTTTTTACAAAGTGTTGTGCAGTTCTCGCAGCGCACCTCAGAAAGGTCGGAATACAGGTGTTCCCTTATCTGGACGATTGGCTTCTGGCAAGTCCTTCCAGACAGGGAACTCTGGACGCCGTAGAGATGACCTCTCGCTTTCTCACATCCATGGGAGTTCTGCTAAACCTCAAACAATACATGGTTGCAGCCCTCCCAGAGGCTCCTTTTATAGGGACTCTTCTGGACACCTCCTGTCTTGAGCTTCTCTTCCAGAGGACAGAAGGAGCGATATCCTTCAGATGGCCCGTCACATCGGAAAACAACTCAGTCCCAGCTCTCTCGATGCAACGGATGCTAGGCCTCATGGCATCATCGGTGTTCACTGTACCCCTAGCATGTCTGCACATGAGAACTACTCAGTGGATGCTCAGTACTAAGTGGTCCCCAACCACTCACCCGCAGTCCTCTCCCATCAAAGTGACAGAACCTCTAAAGAGTTCGCTCACCTGGTGGACTCAAGAGAGCAATCTCCTGGAAGGGTACCCCTTTGCTCCTCTGGATCATTAAATTTCCATTACCACAGACGTGTCCCTAATGGGGTGGGGAGTTCACTGTCAGTCTCTCCATACTCAGGGTACGTGGACTCAGGTAGAGTCCCAACTTCACATAAATGTCCTAGAGATGAGAGCCGTCCTTTATGCGGTCTGAGCGTTGAAGGACATTCTCTGTCACAAGAACATTCTTCTTCAAACGGACAACAAAGCAGTGATGTACTACATCAACAAGCAGGGCGGTGCTCACTCTTACCCCTTATGCAGGGAAACGATGAGAGTGTGGGAATGGTGCTTAGAGCACAAGGCTCTAATTCAAGCAGTCTACCTACCGGGAATACAGAACAAACTGGCAGACCATCTCAGCAGAACAGAGATAGACCCTCACGAATGGTCCCTCGACTCAACCGTAGTTCAGTCACTATTCAGAGAGTGGGGAACTTCAGACCTGGACCTTTTTGCATCCCCACTCAACGCAAAACTGCCTCTCTTCTGCTCCATAAATCTAGGGCCTGGCATTTTCTGACAGGATGCGTTCAGGCTGCAGTGGACAAAACGCTTTCTTTACGCCTTTCCACCTCTTCCTGTAATTCAGAGGGTACTCCTCAAGTTCGAATCCCAAGGGGACAAAATGATCCTCATTGCTCCCTTCTGGCCTTGACAACTGTGGTTTCCACTACTCAACAATATGTTGGCAGTTCCTCCGAGACCACTCCCCCTTCAGACGAACCTCTTGACTCAGGGGCCTGTGGTCCATCCCAACCTGAGATCGCTTCACCTTCATGCTTGGCTCCTGAAGAGGTAGAAGTAAACCGGTTCAATGTGTCTCGAAGGGTTTCAGATATTCTTCTGGCTGCACGGAAACCAGCCACTAGGAAAACTTACACAGCCAAATGGAAGCGTGTCTCGCTCTGGTGTGCAAAGTCCTCTTTGAATCCTTTTTTCTGCTCACTAGATAAAGTTCTGGAGTACCTCTTAGACCTCTCAAATTCAGGTCTACAGTACTCTATAGTCAAAGTTCACCTTAGTGCCATCTCAGCGTATCATGAGCCGGTTTTTTCCTTATCTCTGGCTCAGTTACCTGTGGTTAAGAGGTTTCTTAAAGGAATTCTGCATACCAGACCTCCTACAAAACGTCCAGTTGCAGCCTGGGACATCAATCTTGTGCTAGACATGCTCACTCGGAAACCATTCGAACCTCTGGCTACCTGTGAGCTGAAATTTCTCACCTGGAAGTCTGCCTTCCAAGTGGCCATTACCTCAGCCCGCAGGGTCTCTGAGATACATGCCCTGGTCACAGACCCTCCGTATACTGTGTTCCATAAGGACAAAGTAGTCCTTAGGACTCATCCAATTTCTTACTAAGGTTGTGTCAGAGTTTCATCTAAACCAACCTTTGGTCCTTCCTTCTTACTTTGCAGACTTCCAAAATGAAGAGAGCGATCCCTTCATTCCTTGGATGTTAAAGAGCTTTCGTTTCTATCTAGATAGAACCAAGGACTTTCGCAAAGCTCAACAACTGTTTGTTTCCTTCAGAGAGACCCGGCTGGCTCAACCTGTTGCTATCAGATGTATCTCAGCATGGTTAGTGGCATGCCCTCACCACTGCTATTCCATGGCGCAGGTTAAGTTGGAGGGCAGGGTTTACGCTCACTCTACTAGAGCGGTCGCGGCATCCCTGGCGGAAATTCGCAACATGCCCATTGCAGATATTTGCAACGCGGCCACCTGGAGCTCGGTGCATCCTTTCGTTAAACATTATGCACTGGATGTCCATGCCAGACGGCATTCTTCCTTTGGCAGAGCCATCCTTAATGGACTTCTGTCCTAGAAACGTGAGCTCTTGGGCTCTCCTGCCGCCCTCTTGGGGGATTATTAGCTCAGTACTCTCCCAATAGTGTGAATGAGTGGTGGAGACTTATGTCCAGGAAGATATGAAAATTACGTACCTACCATAATTCTTGATCTTCTTGGGCCGAGTCTCACCATTTCATTCCTACGCCCCCTCAATCCCCGACTCACCTCTATTGTTGGTCTTACTCCCTCAAATCTTTAGGCTGTGAAGACTTCTTTGTCGACCCTTCTTGCTCGGGTTTCCGGACTATCATGTCCGTTTTGGTTAGAGTTATCCTTCTAGGTTAGTTATGCTACCTCCTCGGTAAAAAGGTACTGAGGCGGTTGGAGGGTCGGCGCTGAGATAGTCATTAGCGCACGAGCTGAGGCTCATGGTGCCGCTCCTCACGGCTCCATCTCTGGCGCCGACCCTCTAGCAAAAAAGTTTGCTCCCGCTGGGTCCTAGTGCCTCCAGTCGCAGATCCCAATAGTGTGAATGAGTGGTGGAGACTTGTCCAAGAAGATCAAGAATTACAGTAGGTACGTAATTTTCATTTACTGCCAATCCACAAATCCCTAAAAAAAACAGGTAACAAGGTTCTGCAGACCCCCACTTCAGTGCCACCGGTAGATAGAAAGGTGGACAAGAAATACTGGGTGGCTAGGGGTGGAGTAGAGTTCCTTTTTGGACACCCAAGCCATGAGGGAGTGGTGCAGGCTGCAGCCTGTGATAAGGCTGGGATACCCTTGGTATCGCACCCTCCAGACGAAGATTCCAGGAAAATGGATTCCATTGCAAAAAAGGTTTACTTGGGTTCTTCTCTGGTCATCAAGCAAGCATCCTGTATGGCCTATGTTGCCAGATAGCAGAGAACTTGTGGAATACGGTGATGTAAATCACAAAATCTGTCCTAGCCCCTAGGGCAGCTGACCTAGAGGAGACTGCAAAGAGGGGCATAGAGGCATCGAAAGCCCAGTTTAGGATGGCTGTGGATAATAATGACACTGCTGCCAGACAGACGGTATCCTCTCTCTTGGAATGTTTGCTTGGCTCAGAACTACTAATCTGACCCAAGACACAGTCCAAGGCCCTGGACTCCCCATGTGAGCCTACTTCTCTGTTTCATTAACAGAGGCTTATATGAAGAAAATGGATGAATACAAGACAGCCTATAAAAGTGCTGCTGCTAAAGAAAAGTCATCTACCCCCCTGAAGCAATAAACTAGGGGAAGTGGAGGCAGGGGACACTATAGGCCATTCTTCCAGACTAAACCCAGAAATGATTGCACTCAAAATACGGAATGCTAAACGCAGCTATTACAAAGAGGCTCTGACCAACTCTTGGGGCCAGGGAAAAAAATTCTGGAACAACATGAAAGAACTCACAGGCAAGGATCCTAAAGCACCACCCACTGTGCTCAACCTTCATGGCACTCCTACACTCGACCTAGGTACCATCACCAGCACTTTTAATAATGCATTTACAAACCTGGACAGTGTCCTTCCACCAAATTGTTTGACTGACCTCCTCCAGCTCCTCCCAAGTTACCCCAACTAGAAAGTACAACCCCAAAGTTTTTTTTTTAAGGAGGTCCCACCACAAGTAGCTAGAAAATACATTCAAAAGGCCATCGGCAAACAAGGTACAGTGGTGACTCCCTTGACTTGAAACTGCTGGCACAAGTCCTCAATGAAATCTTACAACCACTTACAAAGATCTTCAATCTCTCGCTTAGATTGGGCCATTTCCCCCTCTCTCTGGAAGAAAGCCACTGTCACACCAGTTCACAGAAGCGGAGATAGGACGCTCCACACCAATTACAGACCTATCTCACTCCTCCTCCCGCTATCTAAAGTGCTGGAACGAATAGTGTCGGACCAACTAGTTGAATTCCTGGATAAGTACAATGTACAGTGCCCAGAGCAGCATGGCTTCAGAAAAGGGCACAGCACCACCACTGCACTACTGGAATTGACAACCTTCATCCATGCCACGCTCGACAAAGGGAATTGTGGAGGGGCAGTATTTATAGACCTTACCAAGGCATTTGACACAAACCACCCCCTATTGCTAAAGCAACTGTCCTCCATTGGGATTTCCAGTGATGCCCTTCCATGGTTCACCAGCTACCTTGATAATCGGATCCAACGTGTAAGGATTGCAGGGATCTCTTCGGATGAGAAACCGGTCCACTCCGGAGTCCCCCAGGGGTCTATTCTGGGCCCTCTACTCTTCTCCCTCTTCAACAATATCCCCAGTGCCTGCCACCAAAAAATATTACTATACACAGACGATGCAGTCCTGTTTTCCAGCCACCATGACATTACAGTCCTTGAATCCCAGCTGCAGCTTGACTTCAAGCGCATCGAAGACTGGTTCAATTCTCATACTTGTCCTGCACCACAGCAAGACTAAAACCATGTCCTTCTGTAACCGACGGAGCAGGCACAACTCTCTGTCCCTCGCCATCAAGAACCATGCTGGGAACCCACTCGAACATGTCAAGGAGTTAAAGTACCTTGGTATTACCCTAGATAGTACCCTCTCCTGCACTCAGCATATTGACACTGTTGCCAATATACGGATTGGACTACTACACAAACACAAGCACTGTATGCCTGCAGATGCCTTAAACTAGCCATCTACAGCTCTGTCACCTCTGTCATTGACTATGGCCTTGCCATCTATGGGTCTACCTCAACAAGTGCCCTCTGCAGGATCTCAGTTTCTGTCAACAAAGCCTGTAGACTACTAACGGGTGCGGCCCGACAAACTCACACCTGTGACCTCTATGAACAGACCAGCTGGCTACCCCTACTCAGCAGAATACAATACCAGGCCTGCTTACTTACCAAAAAGATTCTCCTCGGTCTCATGCCACCTGGTGTTGGCTCACTCCTTACTACCTACAGTGGCACTCAACAAACACATGGTGCCCAATCTCTAACCTTTCAGGTTCCTAGATGTCGTACCTCCATGGGTCAGTGGTCCTTTATCTATAGAGCCGCTCAATGGTTGATTCCCTCAATAAAAGCACTTTCCTCTACTACCTTGGACCCTTCAAAGGAATCTCAAACTTTACCTCGCCTCTACCACTCAATGTGACTGCTTCTCTGAACAGAGATCTCTGAAACACCTCTCAGCTCACTCATGTCTCTCAGCCCGCCCTTTCCAGTCTCATTCCCTCTGGCACGGGCCTTCCTTGTGACTCCTTTCCTGCTTCGCATCTCCACTGGTACAAGACATTTTCCACCACCATCGGACAGTGGCCCATTAGCCTGCCAACTTCCTCTCTCCCAGTACGCCCTACAATACTAACTGCCTATGGTGCCTCTATCTCTTATAGTTACCACAGCCAGCTGCCTACTCAAGCTGCTCATTATATGAATATTATCTCAAAGTATGTTATAACTGAGTATCTTTATTTTTTCTTTTAGTTGTTTTGGTTGTTTATTGTGCATTCTTTTACTACCTCTATATGTATGTTGACCCTCATCCTTTGACGTGAAACCTTTGTAAACGAGCAGTTTCTGCTCAAAGGTATTTGTAATCCGAGAATTTAATAAAATAAATAAAACTTTTCCCCAATATTAGCCACAGAGAGATTATTTCAGAGGCAGGGGCAGGAGAGGTGGCAACCAAACTAGCCCCAGCACTTGGACAGCATCCCAACCCAAGCGGATGCCCTGAGGTGTCTGCTCAGGTCACCTCTCCAACTCCTGTAGTGGGCAGGCTGGCCCACTACCTCCAGGAATGGCAAATCATCACAGACAAGTGGGTCCTGGAGGTAGTGGGCCATGGTCTGGCTTCCAGCTTCAAGTTCATGCTGAAGCTGAGGGCAAGGGTCTGCAGATTCTCTTCCCCATCAAAAACATTGCTTTTGTTAGGAGAAGTATCAAATCTCCTGTCTCAAAGGGCAATAGAACCAGTTCCTCTGGCACAGAGGAAAGGGGCTCTATTCAAGGTACTTCCTCACAATAAAGAAAATGGGAGTGGTGACCCATACTGAGTCTCAGGCACTTGAACAGACATTTGGTAAAACCAAAGTTCAAAATGGTGACCCTGGCAACAGTCCTTCCAACCCTCGACAAGGGGATTGGCTGGCATCTCTAGACTTAAAGGATGCATATTTCCACATCCCCATCAGGCAGTCCCTCAGAAAATTCCTCAGATTCAGACTGCCATCGGGCCATTACCAGTTCAAGGCAATGCCTTTCAGACTTCTGCTCCCAGGGTGTTAACAAGATGCTTGGCTGTGGTTGTGGCACACCTGAGGATGGAGGAGTGGCAGTATCCCCTTACCTGGATGACTAGCTAGTCATAGGGCAATCGCCCTCAACAAGTAAGGGAATCCCTGACACTTACACAGGATGTACTACAGTCACTAGGGTTCCTTGTCAACCTGAAAAAGTCAGTACAGCTCCTGGAATTCATAGGAGCCGAGCTGGATTCTGTGAGAGGAAAGGCTTTTCTGCCTCGGACAAAGGCAGACAGCCTGGTATAGTTAGCAAGTACCTTCAAGCTTCAAAGTCTAAGGCCAGCAAGGCATTTCCTGCAGTTGCTGGGCCATATGACAGCTTCAACAGCAACAGTGCCAGGGGCAAGATTCCAAATGAGAGAGATCCAGTATCATCTCAAACTACATTGGCACCAGAAAAGACTCACTATCAGAACTGGTGCCAGTTACACGAACACTCCTGCAAGCAGTTCAGTGGTGGCTGTATGTGGACAACCTCGGACAAGGTGTGCCATTCCTGCAAGAAAACCCTTCCTTGGTGCCATCCACAGATGCTTCCCTACTGAGGTGGGGAGCACACCTGGAGGAGCCCACTACTAACGGCACATGGCTCAAGCAAGAGTCATTACTGCACATCAACCTGCAGGAACTCAGAGCAGTGTTCCTGGGACTACAGGCATTCGCCAGCATGCTGCAGGAAAAGGTGGTGCAAGTCAAGACAGACAACACAACCGCAATGTACTGCATCAACAAACAGGGAGGCACAAGGTCAACCCCTCTGTGCACAGAAGCCATGAAATTTGGAGTGTGGTGTACTCTCTGAGAATTTCCCTGTCAGCAGTCCACCTGCCAGGGAAGGACAATATACTGGCAGATGCTCTGAGTAGGATCAATCAGAACCACCACGAATGGTCCCTGAACAAACAGGTGTTACAGATTTTGTTCAAAATGTGGGGTACTCGAGATGGACCTCTTCGCAGCCCCAGATAAATACCAGCTTCCTCAATTTTGCTGCTGGCCCCCAGTGAGGGGCTCAATCCCACTAGATGCAGTGATCCTGGATAGGACAGGGAAGTTTCCGTATGCCTTCCCTCCATTCCCATTATTGTTGATGGTCCTGAACAGGCTCAGATCCCAGCCAGCTACAGTGACCCTCATTGCTCCAGACTGGACCAGGCAGACATGGTACTCCCTGGTTCTGGCATTATCAGTTGCCAAACCAATCAGCCTCCCCAGGAAGCACAACTTGATGACTTCTTGCCAGGCTGGATCCTATACCCCAACCTTCGGTCTCTCAGGCTCAAGGCTTGGCTCTTGAGAACCTATAGTATGCCAACCTGCATCTCTCTGAAGGGGTCATGGAGGTCCTTAGGGTTTCTAGAAAACCCTCCATTAGGAAGACCTACACGTCCAAGTGGAAAAGATTCTCCATTTGGTGCCAGAACAAGAATCTGGACCACACTCAGGTGGGTCTGCCAGTTGCCCTGGATTACCTAACCCACCTTCATTCCCTTGGTCTGAGACCATCCACTCAAAGTGCACTAGTCAGCTGTCTCAGTTTACCTGTCAGCAGACAAGGCATCATCTCTGGCCTCGAATCCAGTGTTCAGGAAATTCTTTAAGGGGCTGTTACATCTGCACCCCCCACATAGGACTCGCACTGGCATGGGATCTGAACATATGTATTGCACAGCTCATGCAGCCACCCAGTGAGCCTATGTCATCAGCAGATCTCAAGTTTGTAACTTGGAAAGCTGTGTTCTCGGTTGCAATTACTTTGGCCAGGAGGAATAGTGAGCTCCAGGCTTTGTCCATGGAGACCGACTATATTGCATTCCACTAGTACAAGGTGGTCCTTAGGACAAATAATACATTTCTCCCCAAAGTGGTGTCTGACTTCCATATTAATCAGTCCATTACGGTGCCAATCTTTTCCATTGACTATTCCACTTAAGAGGAGCGTAGACTGCATAGTCTGGATGTAAAAAGAGCTAACAGCTACTACCTGGAGCATACAAAAGGGCACCGAGGAGAAGTACCCAACTCTTATTGATATATGGGAAGTAGAAAAAGGTAAACCAGCCACAAAATGGTCCCTCACAAGATGGATCGTGACATGTATCCAGTTCTGTTATGGCAAAGTGGGCAAGCAGCCCCCACAGGGTCTCCGGGGGGGAAGGGCACTTCGCCAGAGGAACAGCTGCATCGATGGCAGCTTCAAGAGATATTCCTCTACTGGAAATCTGCAAAGCAGCTACTTGGAAAACTGTTCACACATTCACCAAACATTGCTGCCTGGATACTCGGGCTAGTAGTGATGCCAGGCTTGGCACAGCAGTCCTGCAGAGCCTGTTTCCTAAATAGGTCCTCTGCCTGCCTCCAAAAGGCACTGCTTGGGTAGTCTGCATTTGTCAGAATACAATAAGATTTCCTGAGATTTGAAGAAAACATTACCATAGTAATCTTGTTTCTTCCAAGGGAATCTTACCGTATTCTGAGCTTCCCACCCTTTTTGCCCTACTAGGACCTACAGGGCACTGCATACTAGCTGTACAGTTGGTGTGGAAAACCTGTTGGTATACCTGTTTATTTCTTGGTCATCTGTTGACTTGAGTCTTGGAAGATGTCCTTGTTTAAGAAGGGCTTGTCCCAAAGGGGAATTGTTATATTAGAATAGATTAGTTTGTTTTAGCTTTTGCATGCTTTGTAAGAATCTGACGGTTGCAGGAAGTACAACCAGGGATAGTGGTTTGAAAACAGAGCTCGAGCCTAACAATCCACTATTAGCATAGGTTCTGTTAACCATTTCAGCTCCGGGGCAGTTCTGTGGTGAGACCATACTGCATTTGTCAGAATATAGTAAGATTCCCTTGGAAGAAACCAGATTATTATAAGTAATGTTTTCTTATAAAACTATATGTGAATCTTTATCTGAAACTGGAATCCCTTGGTTTGAAATGTGTATAGTTATACAGTTGAAATGATTTCAGTATGGCCTGGTGGTGCTGAGGGTTGAGGCGCTAGATGCCACACGTCCGACCCAGGTTTGGGAACAGACTCGGGCCACCAGGGGTTGGCAGGAGAGGGAAAGGATTGAGCATCCGGAGGACTGCTCTCCCTTCCCGGGGAGAGATCCAGGGTTAGCGCCGCAACTTAGCAGCCCCGATGGAGATCAGGGGCATCCCAAGGAACTTGTGGCGCAACCGCGATGGACGAGGCGCTGCATGCTGTGCCAGGATGCCATTGTACGACTGTGCTCCAGGGGACCTTTAAAGTGTAAAATCCTTGGTGGTCTAGTTGAGACAAAGGAGGCCCGAGACCCGCCCACATCCTGCTGCCGGACTTGCCTCGTTGGGTCTCCCGTCTCCTGCCCTGGTCCACCGGCTGTCCATCTAATTTCATTAGGCGCCAGTGGTGGGTGGGCCCTCCTGGGAGGTGATCCAGGGGCTGGACATGTCGGGGGGGTGATCCCATCCTAGGAGGTTTCAGGCTGTGAGTAGCGGCGGTGGTCGCAAGGGTACACTGGAGAGAAGCTCTGACCTCCAGTGCATAAATAAGTGTAAAAATAAATGATTCCAAAAAGCTATTTGGAATTTAAGGGGTTAACCTGAGATGCAGTTTGAGTTCCTCTCGGGCTTGTTTGTAAACTCTTTTTTTCAGAGCTGTCAGCAGAAGGCCAGCTTGGGGACACTTCTATTTGCAAGCCTGCTCTTCAAAGAAACTGCAAGAACTCGATACATTTTGTGAGAAACAGGATATCTCTTAACGAGCTCAGGATGAAGAAGTTAATTGTCAGGCAAAGACTTGTTATGAAAAGAGCAGTAATATTTTTGTTCGAGACTGAAACTTGGAATTAGATACCCTCAGATGAAAGATTTTCTCTATTGCCTTTGTAAATACTGTAGTTATACTGAACAATTTCTATTTTTTATTTTACTGTTATTCGTAATAAAACTCTTACTTGTGAATTTCATAACTGCTTCTGGTTTTCCTGTGCTTCCTGACCTGTGCCTCGATGGCCGATGGTTTTAGAAGTAGGATTTATGCTGCACATACTCTAAGCGAGGAGTTTTGTGCATAGGTACTAGACCTGATACCAGGCAAGCATAGAAGAAAGGTATTGATTCTGCAGCAGCAAGCCCAGGAGTGATTATAGAATGGCAGCTAAACTAGCAGAGACCGAAGTCCAAGCCGAAACTGTACAGCCAGCACCAGTGATGGAAAAAGAACAGGCAGACACAGAACCTGAAAGCCTAACTGCCCTTTTCAAATGGTGGGCTCTCCAACAAAAAGAGAAGCAGAGAGAAGGGGATTCCGCATTGAGAGGCACCAAGAAAAGAGATGCAGCAACAGAAGCAGTGATGGCTGGATGCCTTGCAAGCTATCAAAGCTGGAGGATCAGACACAGGTCCAATAGAGCAATAAGACATTAAACTTGCAAAGTTGTGCCGGCCTGGTAGTGCTGAGGGCTGAGGCGTTGGATGCCTTACCTCACGCTACGCCAGCCGACCTGGGTTCGGGAAAGGACTCTGTGGTCGCCTGGGTGCTGGCACGGAGGAGGGTAGTAGCAGGATTGAGCAGCTAGAGGCAGCTGTCCTCTCCTGAGGTGGTCACTGCCCCCCTCATATTCCACTGGTTAGTGGAGGGGGTGACCAGTAGGGAGGGTGCTTTCAGACACACTGTGCGCATGCCTCCACATGCATATGCTTATCTGAGGCAGGGGATCAGGGAGAGAGAGAGACGTGGGGGGGGGAGATGTACAATAAAAGTACCTATGGGGAAAAGAACTTACAAAGTTGTGTCCCTCGGATGATATTGAAGTATACCTGACCGCTTTTGAAAGGGTTGCCACAGCCTACCAATGGCCAAAGCAGCAATGGGAAATCAGGCTGGAACTTTACCCGACAGGTAAAGCCCAACTTGCCTACAGCAATATTGACACTGCACAGTCAGAAAACTATGACCTGGTGAAAAAAATCCTGAAAAGATATGGCATCTCAGGACAGACCTACAGGCAAAGATTCCAGTCTCTGAAGTACAAGTCAGTCGACAATCCTCTAAGTCTTCACCCGACTCTTAACTCCTTATGAAATGGCTAAAACCAGAGGACAAAACACACCCACAGATCGACACACTTACAGTGGAGCAGTTCATCAACATCCTGCCTGCGGATGTACAGCTGTGGATAAAAGAACACCAACCATAAAGTGGGGAGCAGGCCGTTTCTTTGGCTGAAGACTACCAGATGGCCAGACAGATGCCACAGCAGCGAGGTAACAGCCAAGCACTAAGACCCTCTTTTTCCCCGATTTAACTCCAAGTCTGATAAGAACTCTGGTGGAGGTAACAAATTTGCACCCAAAGACTTTACTTGCTGTAACTGTAATAAGCCATGCCATATTGCGAGAAACTGCCAAAGTAAGGAGGATAACACTGGAGCAGATTTGTGCTTAAAAAAACCGGGCAAGTACTTAACAGATATCAAGGTGGGAGATAAAACTGTGAAGAGACATATGGATTCAGAAGCAGACAGACCCTGGTGTATGTTGAAGTTCTCAAAGAACTGTGCCAAAGGACCAGGTACTGGTGTTCTCTGCATCCACAGGGACACTCAATACTATCCCACCACCCAAGTGGCTGAATATTAATGGGGTGTTGCACCAAATGAAAGTGGGGTAGTTCCTAAGTTACCTGTACTCTGTGATTACTGGAAATGACTTTCCAGGATTTAGTGAGTTATTCACGGAGGAAGTGAAACTTACAGATCTTACTTAGAGAGGCTCTTGCAGTAGGTACTAACTGGCAGGACTGAAGCCATCAGGCGCCAGGACCTCACAGAAAACTTTTAGCTAGCAATGTCTGGCGGGGACTGCCACCAATGTCACGTGACCGACATCAATGTGGCGCTGTATGGTGAGTGGTCCGGCCTTCTGCCCTCCAGTTGTTTCCTGCCATCGACCTATGCACATTGGATCTCGCAGAGAACGTTGCTTCTGTCAATGCCACCTAGGATGAGTATTTTTCATTTAATTTTACTAGTGTTACATTATAATTCGTGCACGTCTTCTCAGGCATTTTCAGAATCGCCTAAAAATAATTGCGACTCCTGCAGGACTCAGCTCCCTCCTAAAGACGGCCATTCCCTCTGCCTTTTTTGTCTGGGCCCAGACCACAAGACAAGAGTGTGAGGTCTGTCAGGGTTTCGACCTGGCCACATGAAAGTGCTGTCAGCAGTCTCTGGAAGCCCACCTGTTAAAACTAAAAATGGCTTCCATGGAGAAGGAGCTGAAGAAACTCGGGAGCTCTTCTTCCTCAAAAGGCCATCGTAAGGAGGAGGACAAGGAGAGACAGGACTGGGAACGGTTTCCAAGCTCGCAGCCCAAGTCGGGTGCCATGGCCCAGGAGGTAGCTCTCTTCTCCCCGAAGAAGCCTTTGACCGCAGCTGTTTCTATGGGCACAGAGCAGCCATCTAGCCCAATGGGAGTCTCCGGAGTAAAGGAGGCTCCCACTTCCTCTAAGCCTCTCAAGACTGAGGCCTAGCGGGAATAGTGGGACCAGAAAGATGAGCTCTGGCTCCATCGGTGCTCACGTGGACCCAGCTGGTAAGTAGCCCTTTGGCTCCGACGAGCGCACAGCTCCGGATCCTCCCCCGGGGCCCCGATAACAGGTCTGACATCAAGCCAGATCAGGGACATCTGTGCTACAGTTGCCACCAGAGTCCCTTCAGGTTCTCCCCCTCTGCCCTTGCAGGTGGTCCCCCCAGTCTCCCTGGCTCCCGGTGACCCGGAGGGGGGAGAATGCCCACCGTCCAGGACCTTACCTATCCCAATGCTGGAGTCACCCATGCCTGTGGCACTGCCGGACCTGACGAAGGCTGCACCTGCTCCTCAAGGCCCGTCGGCCCCAACGCCAACACTGTCAAGTCCATCAGGGCTTCCCCTCCTTTGATTCCCTCCATTGGGGCCTTATGCTCTCCCTTCAGTACCACAGCCTTCAGCCCCACTGTCTGGGCTTCCACCTGGGCCATCGGTCCCACCTTCAGGGCCCACACCAGGTCCCTCAGATAACTCACCGGGATACCAGATGCCAGGCTACCTGGTGCCTCATTACCCTTCGGGGTATCTGACACCGCAGTACCCAATGCTGGGGTACCCTTCACCAGGGTACCCACATCACCCGGGTTTAGTTACCTGTATTTTACATGCTATCCACGATTTGGACACAACCCACCTCCACCTCCTGCTCAACCACAGGTGGACCTGTAGGCGATGCTGCGCTCCTGGTGAGACAAAGCTAAATTGTAGCTCACGTGTGAGCTCAAAAAACGCCAGCCTCCGTCTGGCCTTTCGCCGACCCCAAAGGATCCTTCACCCAGACTCTCTCTCCCCCCCCCCCGCTGTTGAGTCACCGGCCTTCAAAGGGTACAACAGTGGATCCTCCTCCACAGCCCCCACGATCTACTGAATTCTCAAGGCCTATAGACTTCCCTAGGTCGGTGGATATTCCATTACTGAAACTTAGTTCACCCAATGAGACCCCCATGCCGGACTCGAGAAGCGACTCTGCACATTCCAGTTCTGACTACGAGTCACCCACACGGATGAACCAAAGCCTAAAAAGTCACCAAAGTCTCCTCCTGAGTACCCCCTCCTTCACGGAACTCTTCAGAAAAATCCAGGCAGCCCCAACGACTGGCACACTGAGGATCAGGATTCCCAATGCTAGAGGCTGGCAGAACATCTGCAATCATCAGACTTGCCTCCTACCCTCATTCTGCCCTGGATTGGGCCTCATGAGGATTTGGCCCCTATAATTTGGAAACAGCCCGCTTCATAGGCACCTGTAGCCAGAAAGGTGGATAGGCTGTATCAGACCCCAGAGGAAAAGACCATCTGAGTGCAAACCCCAAAGCAGACTTGGTGGTCATTATTGCCGCTATGACCAGTCAGCAAACCAAAACACCTTAGCACTTCTCCTCTGGATAAGGATCTAAGGTCATTGACCAGTTTGAGAAGAAGGTTTATTCTTCCACTTTGGCTTTCAGGGCTCTGAACTGTGTAGCTTATATGGTGGTCTACCAGAAGTCTATCCTGGGAGAACTGGAGTCAAAGATGCTCTCTCCAGGACTCCCAGCTAAAAGAGGACATGGGCATGGTCAGGTCAGCTAGATCTGCTAGCAGACACACTTTGAGGGCCACCTATGATGCTGTAGATGCCTCAACAAGGGGAACAGCCACTACAGTTAGCCTTAGGAGACATGCATGGCTGAGGATTTTGGGACTCACTTCCGAGGTCCAGACACTCATTCAAGATGCCCCCTTAGAGTTCAGTCTTGTTCAGAGGCGATGTCAAGACATCATCACAGACTTACAGGACAGGGGCAAGGCTTTGCTCTCTGTCCAGTTTATGTATAAACCTCCTCAGAAACCTAAGCAGCCTTTTGGTAGTAGCAACTTCGCCAGCATATGCAGCCTCAAAACAGACTTCAGAACAAACATCGGGTCCCTTCAGCAGGTGCAGCTCACCCGCCAAATCTCACAGGGACCTTCAGGAAAGCGTCCCTACACCCTCCCACTGCCTCCTGACTCACTCGGTCCCTTTCTCCTCCAGAGCGAGTCAGGGGAACTGGTAGGAAGAAGGTTTACAAGTCACCTACCAGGATGGGAGGCAATAACTTCAGACTTGTGGGTACTTCCAGCTGGTGGCTCAAGGCCACACAATAGAATCCATAGGCGACCGTCCCCGTAAATCCTCCAGGTTACTCATGCTGTCCTCCAAGTCACATCCCTCTGGTAAGAGAGGAAATAAGCTCCTGCTGGAAAAAGCAGCAGTAGAGCCTGTACCTCAAAAGCAGCAAGGAAGAGGTTCTCTCACACTTCTTCCTGATGCCCAAGAAGACAGGTGACCTCAGACCTATCCTAGACCTGAGTTCCCTAACCTCTTTGTGGAACACAAAGGTTCAGGATGCTCTCTCTCTCTCATGGACTTGAGTCCTCTTACAAAAGAGCCACTGGCTGTGTATGCTGGACATGCAGGATGCTTACCTGCCTATCCCAGTCTTTCCACCCAACTGCAGGTTTCTCAGATTCTGTTTTCAGGGAGAGCATTTTCATTTCAAAGTTCTACCCTTCAGCCTCTCATCAGCATCCAGAGTGTTTACAAAATGCCTAGCAGTGGTAGCAGTGGCCCTGTGCAGACAGGGGGTACAAGTTTTTCCATACTTCGACGACTGTCTCCTTTCGGCCCCATTGAGGGACAGCTTAGCCAGTTCACTGGCAATTACCCTGGACCTTTTCAGGCAGTTGTGCATTACAGTCAACTACCCCAAATCCCACCTTTTACCTTCCCAACACCTGCAGTTCATTGGAGCAGTGTTGGATATAGTCAGGGCAGAGCTTTCCTTCCAGCAGACAGGATGGAAACCCTGCAGCAGCAGGCTTACTTAGTGGACCCACAGAAAGGGCTTCAGCCAGAATGGTCCTCCGCCTTCTTGGTCTCATTGCTGCAGCCATCCCTACAGTCCCCTTAACCAGACTTCATGTGAGAGCCACACAATGGACTTAGTGAGACCAGAGATCTGATGATTTGAACCACAAGACCTTGGTCTGAGACCCAGTCGCTCAGGACTTGTGGTGGCAGAACCTGGGCAACCTTCCTCGGAGTGCACCATTTCGATCGGACCTGCCCACCCACACCCTAACGATGGATGCCTCTGGGTCTGGATGGGGAGCCCACTTGGGTACTCACAGGACTCTGGGCTCTTGGTCCAACAATGAACTCCTTCTCCACTTCAGTGTATTGGAGATGCGGGCAGTACTGAATGCTCTACAGGCTTTCCAGCATTTAGTTCAGCCGGGTCAATTCATGATTCAGACAGACATGTGCATCGTCTGGTACATAAACAGGGAGAAACCTGCTTGTACCCACTCTCACGATGCGATGAGAGTATGGTACTGGGCAGTCAATCACAATCTGCATCCAACAGCAGTACACATTTCAGGTGTGCAAAATGTACTGGCGGATGTGCTCGGCCACACTCAAGCCAGAGCCCATGAGTGGGAACTGAGACAGTCAGTGGTAGACGACAGTTTAAAAGTGGGGCAGGCCAGAACTAGATCTATTTGCCTCCCCATCTACTGCAAACCTACCAGCCTTATGCTCGCTTGCTTCAGGACATGATGTTTTCTGGCAAGACGCTCTGTCTCTGTGCTGGAAGGGGAGGTTCATGTACGCCTTCCCTCCTCTTCCACTGATGCAGAGGGTTCTTTTGAAACTTCAAGCAGAAGTGGCACGTATAATTCTGATTGCTCCCTTCTGGTTGTGGCAAATTTGGTTCTCTCTGCTTCAGCAGCTGTCAGTGGAACCTACAGTTCCCCTCCCAATCTGTAAAGATCTGTTGACACAGGAACAGGGTAACCTGGTCCATCCAGGCCTGCGGTCCCTTCACCTTCATGTGTGGCACCTACTGACATAGTTGCCACTCATTTTGGGGTTTCCCCCTAGGGTAGCACAGATTCTAATGGAGGCCAGGAAGCCGTCCACTAGAGCCACTTATGCTATGAAATGGAAGAGATTTTCCATATGGGCCATGTATAAGGAGTTGGAACCCTTTCCTGCCCTGTTCCACAGGTTCTAGACTACCTTATGTACCTCTGTAGGAACAGAACTAATCTGAGTTAAATATTTTATTATATTATTATATTTTAATTGTTATTCTGTATCCTTATATTGGCTTAATTATTAAGTCCTATAAATGTTTCTGGTCAAATTAATGTCTGAATGAATCTTTAAAACAAGAGCAATGCTACTTAAGGCTTGAATACCAAAATGGAGGAATAATGCCATGAAAAGGGAATACAGCATATATGGTCAACTTCAGAAAAAAAAAAGTGTTTCTAGGATAGTCTGTTTGAATTGAATGGCCTCTTCCAATTAGTAGCAGAAGAACTTGAAACTTGACATAATTTACAGCCTTGTTTTTCAGTACCTGCCAGAGCACATCTCAGAGGTTAACATAGATTTAGACTGGCTTTAAGAAATTAACTTTTATTTATAGAAAATATACAAAAACTCAGATACATTTCAAAATTATGCAGGTTATTGAAAATGCATGTAGCTGCCCAGTGAGCAAGTTTTAAACCCATCAACAAAGTGTATTATGAGCTATTTACAAAAATCTGTAGCCTCAAAACTGTTTAAATATATTGACAAGTTTGGTGTCTGAAGTAAGCTGAGCTTGCCACCTTTCAGTTGAATGAGGGTAAAGTGTTTCTCTAACAGAAACAACTAGTCGAGTGGATTATAAGCCTCTGGATTGCTACATGATGTCATGGTTCATTTACTTTGAATAAAGGAAATCCCTGTCTTAAAGAAGTTTACTAAATTTATACAGTTCCTAATTATAGCAGGTATGCCAAAGTAACATAATTTTAAACAGGAAAACAATGTACTTCTGAAATCTGTAAATGCTTTTAGATATCTTTAAAGAAAAAGTTTTATAATGCTTTTAAAATTATAGATTTATTAAATTGACACCATCATGTTTGGTCTCAAAAGAATCCTCTCCTTTAGTTGCATCTAAAATGTGAGTCTTATATATGCACAAAGGTGCACATAGATGCAAGAAAGAAAAGCTCTTTATATCAAAAATAGTTTTTCAGGATGAGGTCATATGTGTGCTATACCTGGTTAAACAACTAAATAAATAAAAAATAAATACATATTGACAAAAAAAATGGCTTGGGGGGGCTAACAGTAACACCCTTAAAGAGTGCTCATACCAATCATGGCTTGATGGTGATGTCGCCCAGTAAGTGGGACATAAATGGGATGCTGGCAAAGCCGGCCCAGAACTGTTTAATTCTTTGGTGTGTAAGACCTGTGTTGGAAGTCCTGACAATTTTGGATGAGCTTGGACTTGTACCAAAGCCTGAAGCCACGCCTACTTGGAACATTATTTGGGCTTTGACATTGCCACCCCAAGGAGTGCTAAACCAGCTGCTGCAACTGGACCGTTACAGAAAGGACTTTCTTCCAGTATTGGATTAAGCAAGGCCTATGTTTTACATACTGAGAATTTGGACTAAAAGTAATGTTTTGGAATTTCTGTTAAAAGCCTGAACAAGAGACTGACTTTGGAATTTGCCAGCCAGCAAGTCTGCAGTGCTGTTGAACAGCAGTGAGTCCAGAGTTGCAGGTTCAAAAGCAGAAATGAACTGAAATAGAAAAGAGTCACAGAGTCCAGTTACCCAAAACAACATTGCTGTCCACAGGGAAAAATCTTTCTACAGACTGTGCTGAACTTCTAAAATCCTGTTGTCTGATTTTTCCCACTAAATCATGAAGTGACTTTTGATGATTTGTGACGTCAAGCAAGAAGGATCCAGCCTGCATTGCTTCATTGATGTTAAAAGACTCTACAGTTCCAGGCTCAAGGGAAAAAGACAGCAGACTAAAGCCAGACTCACTAGCAATGACATTTGTCATCAAAACCAAAAGTTCTCACCAAGACTTTGAAAGCTAAAAGTAGAAGACCACATCTACGGATAATTAAAACATAAGTATTCCTTTACCCTACTATTAGTACTTATTTGGCTATCTGGGGTGATAACATATGCATTTTAGCTCCAAACCTTGGGTTTATGGTTAAGCTTGAATTTAAATCTAAAGAAAATACCTTTTCCATACTATAAAGTTTAAACAAGTAGCATACCAAGATAAACACTAGTGTGATGAGTTGCAAGTTCTCATAGAAAAAAAGTCATGCCATTTATAAGTATGCATAAATAAATATTATAAACTGTCATTTATTATGCTGAATAAGCTTAGTCATTTACATTGCTTATTTGCTGAAATTTGTTTTACTTGATTTTCTAAAATCTGTTTTGTTTACATTAGTTTGTTTACATTATTTTTATTATGCTTGATATTTATGCTAGTTATGAATATTTAGGACTTATACATATGTGAATAACATATATTTGTCTCTTATATAATCCAAAGTGTGGCAACTGTTTTTCACCATTATTTTTGAATCTGAAGAGCATAGGATAATATCACATGTGAATAATTACTATTTTTGGTAATTTATGAAATAATTGTTGGGTAAGGCCTGAGGTGACTCCAAGTGCATTATAATAACCGGCTCTCTCCAGTAGGGGTTGGTGGCTCTAGCTGGTTCCACCCTTCATTGAAAGTGGCTGTTTCACCTGGTATTCTGGACTTTGGACTGCCTAAAGCAGGCTCCAGGACTGTGAGCCCGTTTCCCGCGAGCGAAACACCTCTCCCGCTAGCAGCGAGCCGTTTATGGCTAGTGTTACAGCTCCTCCGGTGAACACTCGTCCCGCCCCCTACCTCACCCACCCTGGTCGACCCTTTAGCTATATAGGCTTCTGTTGGTCATATGACTAAGTGTCCACTTTCCCATTGGCTCCTTATACTCTCTGACCACTCTGGGTGTTAGTCACCCACACTGACAGATAGCATTTGCCTGCAGTTCTGTTGTAGCTATCCGGTCTGGTCTCTGCCCCTTTCCTCTAAATCTTTATCCCACTCCACTCTCTCCACCTTACTAGGGCTCCTCCCCCTCGTTGAGTCTTTGCTCTCTCAAACCTACCATACTTCGACGTGAACTTTCCTTAAAACCCCTTCGTATATTCCTTGCCTCACCCTATAACCTTCTCCCTTATTTTCTGCTGCACTTTCTAATTCTGCTCCCTCTCCAATAAGCGCTATCATGTTCCTCCTCCACGAGGGTCCACCGCCACCGTGTGGTAGACTAAAGGTACTAACCCCCTTGCTCTGCCTTCTTTTCCTGCTCGGCCTAAACAAAATCTCTCTGTCTCTACCTCATGTCATACACCACGATACCCCATCACCAAGTGACTTTAGTTTTTCAAACCTACTCCTCACCAAATATTACCCTAAACCTGCCTTGCACTACCTTCTTCTTAAAAAAGGATGCACGTACCTGGTTCTCACTAACTACCATCTGCAAAGGAAGAAACTGAAATACTCCTATACTTTAAACAGGTTTCAGCTTAAATTCCTAGCACCTCTATTGCTACTGCTGGCAGGCGACGTTGAACTTAATCCTGGCCCTCCCTACAACAGAACCCCTATCAACCCTCATAGCAAGTCTAAAAAAGGTCTTCTAATTGCTCACATGAATATTAGAAGTCTTCTGGGTCATCTGGCTGGACTTAAGGCTTGGATCAAAGAGGCTGGTCCTGATATTCTGTGCCTCATGGAAACATGGCTTAAACCCCATATCCTGGATGCCCAGTGTACCCTACCTGGATACTCTATTATCCGACAGGACAGGACTGGGTCTAAACAGGGTGGGGGTGTTGCCATTTACTATAAAACCATTCTCACCTTAAAAGCGGCTCCTGTCTATAACCCCCAACGGCTCTGTGAGTCCTTACACGTAACTTTGTCCCTAGGTACTGTGAAAACCCACATAATGTCTCCCCACAATCCGCCCACTGGAGGGGTGGAAAGTTTCAGGAACTACTCCAACTAACATCACAAGCGATTAACATGAACGAGGCCATCATACTTGGTGATATAAATCTAAACTGGCTGGGCCCGTCTCATAGCACTCTTGCATCATTAGTCCAAGGGCACAACTTCCACCAGCTTATAACTGAAAACACCAGAATGATTAACTCCCAATCAGGTATGCTGTTAGACTGGATCCTCACAAACAGACCTGATCATATGACAAAGGCATCGTCCTGGTTGATGCTATAACTGACCACTCGCCCACTATCTGCCACTGGCGCTCTGGTTCATCACCCTCTCCTCAGTCCCGCCTAGTCACATTTACCAACTTTGCACATATGGATCTAACGCCTTTCTCCTAGACATAGCCAACATTGACTAGTCCAAATCTACCAAGCAACAAAAGTTGAAGATGCCCTAGATGTGTTTTTGACCAGGTTCAGAGATGTACAGAATAGGCATGCACCAAAGTGCAGAGAAGGGTTAGGGGTCAACAAATGAGATGGCTCCATAAAGATCTTCTCTGACAACTCAGAACCAGGGATAATCTATGGAAGCATTTCAAAACCACTGGTCTACCAGGGATCACTTGATCTACAAACAACACAGAAGTTTCTGCAAAAGCAGATTAGGCTTGCAAAAACAAATACTGCCAGAACCTGCTAGCCAGCTCTGCACATGATCCCTGCAAATTCTGAGGTCACATCAAGACCTTCCTTGGTACCCCACAATCAGTAACCCCTCAGAAATGATTCTACATGGTATCCACTGTAACGACTCCTCACACATAGCAAATGCTTTCAATCAACTGTTCTCTGATCTGTCTCCCTACACATCTACATTACCTGCTGCACCTCAGCCCTCTTCTACTAGTGAACCAGCCTGCCCCTCAACCAATAAACCTGTGCCTCAAGCAACCAAGTCTTTCTACTTCAAAGCTGTGTCTGGAACACAAGTCTTTAAACTACTAAACACCATATCTGACAATACCAGCCCTGGCTCTGACTCTCTGGAACCATGCCTTCTAAAGGCAGCTGCACATCTCATCTCCTATCCTCTAGCCAAGGTGTTCACACTGTCCCTCTCCAACGGCACTGTTCCAGATATCTGGAGTCTGCAAAATTGCCCCCATCTTCAAAAGGAAACAAGAATGAAATCTCAAACTATAGACCAATAGCGATTCTCTCGGTCCTCAGCAAAATCTTAGAAAAACTTGTAGCCACCCAGACCATTGAGTTCCTTGAAACCTCAAAATTGCTATGTGAAGCACAACATGGATTCAGGAAAAATCACAACTCGTTAGCAAAATTCACCTCAGACACTCTCACAAACATGGGCGAGGCCAGCTCACTGGGGCTGTCTTCATTGACCTCACCAAGGCTTTCGACCTGGTGGATCACCCCTTACTCCGGTCCACCCTCAAAGAACTTGGCTTCTCATCTCCCGTAATGAGCTGGTTCAGAAGCTACTTAACTGATAGGACCCAAGCTGTCAAACTCAACTCAGCAATCTCTGACAGCACCACTATCAACATTGGAGTGCCACAAGGCTCAATGCTGAGCCCTCTCCTGTTCTCATTGTTCATCAACAAACTTCCTAGCAGCATAGTATCCTGCACCTCTCTTCTTTATGCAGATGACCTGGTCATCTATGCTCGCTCGGATAATATTGACCACCTAAGCGTAACACTTACCTGCCTTCCACTCTGCTCAACATTGGCTAAACTCCCATCGCCTTATCTTGAACTCCAGCAAAACCAAGGCAGTGCTACTGGGCACTGCCCATAAGCTAAGATCCTGCTCTTCTCCTTTAAAAATACTGGACCTGGATTGGGACCCCTCTTGAGGTTGTCAGCACATTCCGCTATCTTGACATACTACTTGACCAATCCCTGGACCTGAACCTGCATATTCAAGAAACCTGTAAAACTGTGAACTGCAAACTGGGGGCTGCATACAGAACCAGCTATATGCTTACACCTGCTGCCAAGCTGGCCATTGCCAGAGGAATCCTCCTACCCACTCTAACCTACTGTGCTCCCATCCTGACTATGGTGCATAAAACTACTCTGCAAAAATGGGATGTCACCTACAACAATGTTTGCCGGTATGCCTCAAAGGCCCCGGCTCAAGCATCACTGCCAACTGTACAGAGACCTAGGCTGGCTCTCTCCCTCCACCACCAGACTTTACTATCTAGGCTGCCTCTCCGACTCCATCATCAGAATGGACAGACCAGCATCACTAGCTGAGCTGCTTCAGCCCATTACCTCTTCGCGTGAATTGAGATCATCAGATAAATCTCTCCTGAAAGTTCCCCGCTGCCGCACCTCAAAGGGTTCTGGTGCGTTTGGGCATACTGCCCCACAAATGTGGAACATGCTGCCACTTGACCTAAAACATGCATCCTCGCACTACCTTTTCAAGAGTGGGCTATGCAACCACCTAGCTACAACGGACCAATGTGCCTGCTATGACCCTACCTGAGCCTGTCCCTTTCATGCCCCCTTTCCCCTAACCCTTTCTCCCCCATATGTTGTATCCCCGCTCTCCAATCAGTCACTCTCCCTACTATCTCTTCTTTATCCTATCTGCTGGCTGCCTATACTTCCCTTGTCTGCCTTCTATGTTAGGTAGCCTACTGCACTTTTTTAATGATTATGTTATAAAAAACTAGACCTTACTGTTATGTCTCTACTATGCTTAGTGTCTGACCTTGCCTTTCGTCCTCACACTGTTTGCCTGTTGTTTCAACTTGTACTTGTATATTGAGCTGAAGGTTTTTTGTGTATTGGGTACTGGTATATCTCTGGTCTCAGTCTCCCTGTTACCCCCCCTTCCCGACTAAGCCCCGACCCCTCGCCCGGTAACAGATCCATGAGCCGGGGCACTTTCCGCACTCTTGGCTGCTAAAGCCACTAATTTGCCATACTTCACCTCTGACCCCTGCCTCTTGCACACACTCTCACCGGTGAGCGGTTCCATGAGCCCAGTCTCAGATCCCAGCTTTCTGCCGCAAAAGCCGTAAAAGCCCATCGCACCCCCGACTGAATTTTCAGCTCCTATGCCCAGAAATAGAATCAACGGCCCGGACACTTTCCTTACTTTTGGCGCAGCCCCCTAACCTTGTGGGTTTCTCCCCTGATTTTGCCCGGCACAACCAGCCTGGCTCCGCTTTGTCTCCCCTCTCAACTTCCCTCCTATACCTAACTATGCACTGCTCCTATGCCCCTCGATGGACCTGTTACAGAAATGACTCATCCAGCTTCCACAGCCGCTGGACCATCGTTACCTTACCTCCGACTTAGCACCAATCCCATGCCGGGAATGGAACCATGAACCGGGCACTTCTTCACACTCCCCGGCCGCTAAAACCCAGTAATTGCCGTTTTTTTCACACCTGACCCCCCGCCTCTTGAATACTCTCAAGCCGGCAAGTGGTTCCATGAGCCTGGTCTCAGACCCCAGCCTTCTACCGCAAAAGCCATAACGTCCCGTCGCACCCCGACTGAAGCTCGGCTCCTATGCCCAGTTATAGAACCAGTGACCCGGACACTTTTCATACTTTCAGTTGCCGATGCCCCAAGGTTTACAGTATTTTCGTCTCCGAACCCCTGCCTTCCCTGACACTTCTAGCCGGAAAGCGAACCTACGAGTCCGGCTCTAACCCTGCTACCCACTCAGAACTCACAGAGCACAGTCCTAACCTACTTCATGTATCCTGGCCCCTTCCTTCACCATGTTTTCCCCACTTTCTCTTCCTTCCTCCCTACCATGTCTGCCAGTATAAACTCTGAGGTCTGTCCGGCACTAGTACCCATTTTTCTCTCCTGTTTATTTGTAAAACAATTTTGATATTTCAGTGTACCTTGATCTGGCCTGTCTTTTGATTTCTGTACCTCCAGAGTCATACAAGAAAATAGTCTGGCCCTAGTGCACTTACTAGTAAACACAGCAAAATAAAAATAACTGAATTACGCATCTTTGAAGGCTCATCTGGGATGATTGTAGAACAACAGCCCACTTAGTTGTATAAGAAATAAACAATATTACAGTTATTGTTTGCAAGTTACTAAATGGAATAAGTAATATAATATTTTACTGTTCTTTTTCTCAAGGATTTAAAGATAAAATTACTCCTAGACAGCAAGAAAAGACAAGTAATTATCTGCAGGAAAGCTGCAAGGAAAATATTTGGTTCTTTGTTTAGAATTGTAATACGAAGCTACTGTGATTACCATAGTTGTTTAAAGGGTATTATTGTTAAAGTAGTGACTGTTACAAAACCATGTCAGTGCAAGGTTTATGTGCAAAGGTATAAAATCTGAAGCAGTGATACATTCTAAACTATTTTCCCAGTCTTCAGTTATGAGTAAGGAGGAAAGAATAAAAGATCTTAAAGAATGAATGAAAATATGTAGAGCTAATTGACTCAGCTAAATCATGATCAAAGATATTTAAAAGGAAGCAAGACAGTTAAGGGAACAACTACAAGAAAAATCACTGAACGTAGTAAATTCACAGGCCAAGTTGAGCTATTAGAAAAACAGTTAGATGTAGTAATGTGAAAATATCCAATGGAGACTGTATCCTAATCAACTTAAAGACTGACATTGCTGCCTTGAAAACTTGAATGAACAGTTAAAAGAGCAGTGCTCAGCTGCAGAGGCAGAGAAGGCCAAAATATTAGACTAATGAAAAGCTCAAGAGTGGGGCACAGCTTTGTTGGAAAGGAAAAAGCAAAATAAAAAACATACTAATGAATAGGTTACCAAGGAGCTAAATGAAATGGTACAAATGTATAATAATGTAAGGGAGCAATATGAAAGTGATCAGAAACACTGGGCAGACAGGGAAAGACACCTCTTAGCCAGATGGAAAGAGGACCTCGGAACAAAGAAGCATGAGCTGTTCACCCTTGGGAGTATCCACCAGGGTAAGGAACAAGAGGCTTGTCCTTCTGGGATTTCTGTGGTGCAGGACCCACAAATGGAACAGTCCTTGCCAAGCACACTCATCTGTTCATTCTAGTGTTGAAAAGACTTAAAACAAGAATAGTAAAAAGAGAAAATACATAAAGACAGAGATCAGTGCACAAACAGAAGAGGAGGATAGCTAATGGAAAGAGTGGTGTACCCTTTTGGAGAAACACTCTATAAACCAGGAAAGACATCAGAAATTTACAGGCCCAAAATGGTGATACCGAAAGCAAAGTAAAATCATGGAAGAATAAACACATCTGAGGAATCTGGCTCAGATGACTCCTCCCCTGAAAAGGAATATTCCTGTTCAGAAGAGGAACCACGTGATGAGCATAAAAAGGGATATAAAATTAGGCAAAAAGGAAGCTCTGATTCTGAATGTGACTCATCTGATGGGTCCAGGAAAAATAAAAAGATTTCTGAAAAGGAACAGGGGTACTTAAAATCAAAAACTGCTACTCAAGCTTTGAAACTGGTAGGTGAGAGATATAATTCTAAATCTGCGAAAGGAGGCATTCAGCAGCATATTCAAAAACTGAGTGTTTTGAATCTTTGTGCATAACTGATGAGGGGGGACAAAGTTTTGTGATTAGGTGGTCTGTTGATGATCCTCAAGCAGAGTGGACAAGAATGTCTAGAGAAAGTAGGAACAAATCTGACAAACTGTATACATTCCTAAAAAGGAGTTTGGTAAATACTGCACTAAGGGGCAGCCAGATGTGCAGCCTACCAAATGCAGTGTGGGCTGATCAAAGTCCTAAGGACTATTATTGCAGTCTAAAGGATGTGTACTGGAGCAGAAGATTACTCAGACAGTGATTCAGATGACTTGAGATGCATATTACCAAGGTTTACCCCTGCTATCAGGACACAATTGACACTTGAGCTTAACAAGAGGTTCAGGACATCCACTGGATTGCCAGACAGGCAGAACACATCTGGGACTCAGGAAGAGATGATGACTTCCTCCACAGAAAAGGGAGGGGCCCCAATCCCAAGGTCCAAGTGTCTAAAGTAACTACCTCAGATACTTTTGGTTATGGAAGGGGTGAGCTATCAACCCCAAAAACAGGAGACAAAGAAAGAAGAGTGGTAACAACACTCAGGCGGAAAAACTGTAGAGCAGCCTAAGGCTGTGCCTGACCCCATAGTAGTGATCCAACCTACCAACCCTGCCCAAGTTTCCCTGTGGTGGTTCCACCACCTGGCCCTGACACGGTTCTATCAAACCCTTAGCAATTCCCACAACCTCAGCCATACCAAACCAAGGACCCTGCTATTGAGGTTATGATCCTGTAGAGGACGCACTCAAGGGTATGGGAGAGACACAACAATGACTACAGGGGTGGTAGAGGTGCTAGAGGGCAACAAAACCATAAACAATGAGCAAGATGGTTGCAGGTTCCAAGACAGACCTCAACTTGGTTCCCCAGTCATGGAGGAAATACAGGAATAAAGGAGGAGAGGGAGACTTAAAATTGCTGCTCCAGCATTTTGTCCCCCTTCCTCTTCTGTCTTCTGGTTTCCTACATCTGTCAGAACCCATCTGCAACCTCAAGCAACAGTGGAACCAATAATAATGGCCAGTGACTAGAGCCTTCTGTCCTTCCTAATGCTGCCCAGGTTAATGAAATTGCAGTTGTGGATAATGATAATAAAACTGCTAGAAATTTGAAATGAGAGTGTTAATGCAAAACCTGACCTTACCTAGAGGTATCCCAAGTTACTGCTGCAGGCAGTGTAGAGTGTCACCATAAACCTGCCATGTTGCCAGGAGTTAAGAAAAGCAAATTCTAGCTGGGCATTTAATCTCTAAAGGGAGACAGATGGATTTTATTTTGACATCAACATTGAAAACAGCCCAAGTCATGAAGCTTTAGTTGACTCTGGAGCGGAAGTTACCATGATGTCCAGAAGCTTTTATGACAAACTGGTTGATGCAGTAGGTGACTCTAAGGTGTTAAGAACCCTCACTGATGGCTTACAAAGTAGTAGGTTATGGAGGGAGGCTTAACAGACACTAGGAAAAGTGTGGCTAAAATTGAGGTTTGGCAAGATGGAAGTCAACCACCCGGTGTAGATCACTGATAGAACTGAGGATGATTTCTTGATTGGAAATGACCTTCTAAAAAGATTTCGGCATATCATTGACTATTTCTGTGGAATCCTGTGGGCACAGGTAAACCGGCCTATTCCATTCCAGAGTCTTAAGGTTTCTAAACAATCAGAATCCTGTTATCTTGAGAAAAATGATGCAACGATTAAATTGAATTTTGTACGTTCTGATGTACCTGATGTGTCTGTACTAGGTGATACTGAAAATTTGGCTCCATGGAGAAGTAGAGCTCACATGGTTTGTCTGTCAAAGCATGATGTGGTAAAGTCTGAGTTTAATGCAAGAGGCCTCATTTTCTTCACCAAGGAAGTGGACCCTGCTATCTCAGAAGCACACCCTGCAGTTGACACAGACACATTAAATTCAAGTACCCAACACCCTCTGAGGATGATGGAAATAAAACACGGCCACTAAGTCATGAGCCCTTCCTCTGCAAGATAAGGTCAGAGGAACACGTAAAGGTGCCAATCAAAGAGAGAATTTGCAGATAGTAAATTATGTGTTATGCTTAGGTTATGAGCACTGTTTAATTAGTGAACCATTTTACAAGGTGTTAAAAGGCAGAGGCCTAGTTTAACATGTGTAAAGAAACAGGAGTGGTTAGAAAATGTCCCATATCAGACCACTAGTGTGAAAAGCATAGGTATCTGTGCTTTGAACCTCCAAATAAGGCAAAATAAAATACAACACCCTGTAAAAGGTAGTACCAAGGCCTAAAATCTCCTATGTACCTGGGGTTAGACATCCTTGTACAACTGGGTGTGTATGTTGACCTAGCCAATGACGTTCTTTGGTCATGAATAAGGGGGGACCCTTACCCAATAAAAGTGACACCACACGCCTTGAGGTCTGGACAAACAATTCCTCAAGTGTGCCAGGTAGTAAATGAGTTCACTACAAGAATTCCAAGTAATGTCAAGGATTTCTCTCTTGGGGTCAATGTAAAGAAAGGCCAAAAAATGCCTGACAAGACTACACTCTTTGTGCTTGACAAGCAATTTAGTGAAATGGGTTTAAAAATCCACTCCATACCTTGCTTGGACATGAGCAGCAGAGTAATGCACCTCTTGGTACATAATCCAACAGTAGAACCTATCACTATAGCAGCTAACTGTGAGTTAGGGGTAGCGATAGCAAAATCCTTTTATGATTTAGAGTTAACTGTTCCAGTTATTGGGGAGTTACCAAAAGACATTGTTTAGGATAACACAGATAAAGAAATAAGGTATGTACCAAATAGTTTAATTGCTTTACAAGAGATTTGTCCAGTAGATAAGAAAGAAATCCAGACACGTAAAGTTGACAATGATTACCTTGTACTGTCCACTATGGTTAATGAAACAAAACAATTTAAAGAGGTTCATGTGATTGATGCTGAAAATGTTTTTGAGATAATAGAAGATGAGGTAGAAATAGGTAAAAATGTACTTTTCCCAGATTTTAAAGAACAAATTGAGCAAGCTATACAAAACTGTAATTGTGAAACAGAAGTAGAAAAAGAAAAAGTTGAGAAATGTTCCTTCAGTTCAAGGACATGTTTACAAAAGATACTCAAGATTGTGGGGTAACTGACCTCCATGTTACAAGGTACCTCCGACCTAGTAAAGGTCCAGTTTATATACGCCAGTACAGAATACCTCTAGCATCTTATGAACATATACAAGAGATACTAGATGCCTTAATGGAGCGAAGAATTATAAGACAGGTAAACTGTATTTATAATTCCCCCATTTGGCCTGTACTGAAACCCACAGGAAAGCGGAGACTCACTATTGACTATAGGAAGTTAAACCAATAGGTGCCTTTATCTCGCTGGCCCGTGACATATTTGGACCAAAGTTTGGCCAAAGTCCAAGGTGCTGAATATTTCACTACCCTAGATATAGCAAATGGATTCTGGACATTAAAAGTAGACCCAAAAGATCAATATAAACTGGCTTTTACCTTTGGAAGGAGACAGTACACATGGAATAGGTGTCCTTTGGGTACTTACATTCACCAGCAGATTTCAATATCTTTCTGCACAAGGCCATGCCTGATGCAGAAAGCAGAGAAAATCTGGTTTATGTAGATGATGTAGTAATCAAAAGCAACACTTTTGAGGAACACCTAGCTGAGGTCACCTATGTATTAAATCAGCTCAAAGCCACTGGTGCTAAGTTGTCCTTACCAAAGGGGCAATGGTTCAGAGATAGGGTAAACTATCTTGGGCATGAGGTTGGTCCTGATGGGCTTTGTCCTCAGCATACCAAAGTTGAGGCCGGTCCAAAAATTGGTCCACCTAAAACTTTAAAAGAGTTCGCAGTTTTCTAGGGATCTGTAACTACTCAAGACAGTTTATCCAGAACTATGCAGAGATTGCCTATCCTTTCACGGGCTGCCAAAAAGTCAGAACCCTGAGTGTGGGGGAAGAGCAAGAGACAGGCATGCAAGCTCTAAAAGATAGTCTGAGTCAAGCACCATGTCTTGCTTACCCACAAATGGATAAGGATTTTTATCTAGAGGTAGTACATACAGTAGCAGCATCAGTACAGTGTTATATCTGAAACACGATTCAGAGAAATGCGTTATTGCTTATGCGAGTAAAACCTTGAGTGATGTTGAAAACGTTTTCAGATTGTGAAAAGGCATTGTTTTCCATTGTATGGGCAGTACAATGGTTCAAAACTACATTTGTGGTAAAAAGTTGTTGTAGACACTGGTACAACTCCTTACTCCTTCTGGGGGGAGCCAGAAGTTTAAGGATGGTAATGTGTCTAGAAGCAAAATTGTGGCCAGGACCTTAGCACTCCAGGACCTACCCCTAGAGGTTAGGTATGCAAAGAACAAAAGGAATGCAGTAGCTCAAGGGTTAGCAGACCTGGAGATACATGATTGTACTGTAGATGAACTTCCAGTACAAGACCCTGACCTATCTCCTGAGTTGGATATGGTGTACCAACATAACAGGCAGCACCACTATGATGAAAATGTGTGTGTAAATTTGCCTAGAGCCTATGTTGATGGTTGTTCATTCCAGCAAGGTGAAGACCAATGTTCTGGTTTAGGAGTGGTATGGCAGGATAATGTACCATATACTCCTATCAAGTACAAGCTCAGGCCTAAGTCTAATCAATATGCAGAATTGGCAGCCACCTATATAGCAGTACAGACTGCAGTACAACATAAGTTACAAGACATTGTAATTTGTACTGACTCTGATTATGTTAGGCAGGACTTCCTTACACATTTACCAAGGTGGAAGGTGAATGGTATGACAATTCAAGAGGCAGTAAGGTGATGCATGCAGACCTTATCTTAGCCATAGATCAGTTGGTTCAGGAACATAAGTTGGTTGTTTATTGGAAAAAGGTAAAAGGACACTCCAAAATTCAGGGACCAGACAAAGCAGGAAATGACCTAGCAGATGCTCTGGCTAGGGAGGGTGCTTTAAGTGGAGAAGAATGGAACTTTGTCCCTCCTATCCAGGCTAAGATGGATGTGGTTACCTGCAGACAGAAGCATCAGGAACAGGAAAATAAGGTTCTACACCTGTATAGAGAAAAACCTGACTTTGATTTAGTGAAAATGCAACAAGAGGATGAAGTGGTAAGAAAATGTTATCGTTTCATTAAGGATCCCACTAAAAGCATGATTTCTGACAATGACCTACAGGATTCCCATGACCTGAGAGCCATGTATAACCAGAAAGATAAGTTCCAATTAAGGAACGATGTCTTGGTAAGAATTGGTAGAAACCCACATGAGGTCCAATGGGTGGTTCCTTTAGGCCACAGGGGAATTATGTTACAACATGCCCATGATGAACCATCAGGAGCACACAGGGGGATAGAAGAACTTATGAAACCTTGAAAGAGAGAGCCTACAGGCCCTACATGTATGATGATGTTGCAGGGTATGTACAAGGGTGTATAACCTGTTGCAAGTTCCAACCAGCCACTCCCAGACGTAGAGCACCACTACAGTCAAAAGGCATCGCTATGCCTTGGTTAGACATCCAGATTAACTGGATTAGTCCTGTTACCAGATCTTCAAGGGTAACCAATACCTTTTGACAGTTACTTGTCTGTTCACAAATGGGTCAAGTATATACCTGCTAAATAACACTGCCAAAACGCTGCTTTCTTATTAATAAACCATGTGTTTAGTCGATGGGGATTACCATTAAGTAGCATCTGATAGAGGTCCTCATTTCACTGGAGAGGTAATAGAGAACGATGGAAAATTCTAGGAGTTCAGAGGAACTACATGTGTCCCACCATCCACAGTCATCTGGACAGGTGGAACTCACTAATCAAACAACTGTGTATATACTGAAGAAACATATCAGTTCTTCAGGAAAAGATTAGGATGTAAAGTTACTACTGGTATTAATGTCCATCTGAGCTACTCCTTATAAGTCTACAGGTGTTTCTCCTTTTGAAATGATGACAGAAAGACAGATGGTGTTACCTTTACATCTCCTGTATACCACAGGAATGTAAATTCAGCACGTACACTACAGCTCATGAATAAGTAACCCATTTAAAACAGCATTTATGTAGAAATATTTGCATTTGCTGAGAGGAACTTAGAAAAGTGTTGAAGCTTCTAAGTCATATTATGACAGGAAAACTAGTCCAAAGAGTATCAAATTGGTGATAGTGGTTTCTTTAACTACAGTAGAGATAAAGCCAAGGTCAAAAGTTTCTTCCGAGTTGGCAAGGACCCTTTGTGATCACTGACAAAATCTCACCTGTAGCTTATCAAATTGAACTAAAGCATAAACGCACTGGAGAGGTAGTACCTAAATGGGTTCATATTAATCAGTTGAGGCAATATCGTGAGCATAATAAAACATGGGAAAATGTTCTAAATGAATCTATGAGTGGTGATTAGGAATTAGAGTCTAGCTAAAGTGTCAATTGTAATACTGATTTTTAAAGTTAATGAACAAGAAAATTTGTTGTATTAAAATGTTTGACAAGGGGGGGGCACTGTGGAGCCCGAGCTTGTGGCAACAAGAACTATTAGCTCCTCGACGAAATATTATAAAATTTAAAAAATTACCAATTTGGAGCATTCTGTTGCTGAAAGGACATCCATCACGGAAACTGGGAAGGTCAGAAACTTATAATGTGCAGCCCTCATAAGGATCATGCTGGTGTAACAGGGGGAAAATCTTCAGGTTCCACGCAGCCCATGCAGACAGGCCTAGAGGTGCAGGCTGCCTCTCAGCCCAATGCCAAAGAAACCATGACGTTGATCGGGCTAAAACTGCAGAGAATAATCTCATCAGTAGCTGACCTGAATTCTAAAACAGACTCATTTAACACCAGAATAAACGTTGTTGAAAAAACTGTGGAAACTATACAAACAGAGATGTGTGATGTGAAGCGGAATAGTGATTCTACTTATGCAGCCACTATGCTTCTGATAAGAGAACTCTCACCTTAAAGCTAGATTGGAGACATTAGAAAATCAAAACTGATCATCTCATGTATGGATTCTCGGCTTGCCCAAGGGAATTGAGGGGAATCACCCCTCATGTTCCTACAGGAATGGTTGGGAGAGAAGTTGGTGCCAGATGATCAAACAATCCGCTTTAACCTTCAAAAACTTACGAATCACTCCCAGAGGTTTGCAGGAGGACTCTGAAACCCCATGCACCTAGCTTTTGATAACAGATGGCATCAGAACATGGGACAAAATTCTCCATCTGGCCGAGACAAGCTGGCCTAATTACACAGGATGACCGTTCGTTTTTCTCTTTCCGGATATCAATTCGCCACTCAGGAGGCATAAATGATTTGATGGGGTGTGCAAGAAACTCCGGGAGGCTGCAATCACCCACACAGTACTATTTCCAGCTTGCCTCAGGGTGGAGTTTGAAGGTAAAGTCTGGATGTTTTATGATCCTGGCGAAGCAGGCAAGTGGGCTTCTCAATTTGTGGATTAAGCGAAGGAAACACTCTCGAATTAGTGGCACAAAAGACAGTGATCTTGATGAGACTGAGGGGGACTGACTTCATCTAAAATAGTTGTTGATTTAACCTCTTTGATTTTTGCTATATGATAATGGGGATATAGCTGAGACCCTTCTGTTGATTATGATCTAAGTAGACAAGGGCAAATCTGATTACCAAATTGCAACAAGTTAATGCTGGGTAATTAAGACTGCAATCATTATTATAAGTTCAGTCTCCTGATTAACGATCTCTAAGCAATCTCATCATCATCAAATCTTTATCCAGGCAGTCACCGTTGAGCAAGCTCATTTACAAGGTGGACCTGCTTTTGGCAGGGACAGTTATACATACACAGACTAAAGGTACAGAATACAAAATGAACAAAGTGATAAAAACAATGATTACAAAAAATGGTAGGTGCAAAAAGTATACATTCCAAAGGTTCACGTACAAAAATATATACATCACACACATTATTGTGGTATTTAATAAAATTTTACAGGTTACTACACAGTGGATTAAAGGGTTGCTTCTAAACAATTATCATCATTAATTGATGGTAGCGTAGACCAGACCAGGGTTTGTGTATGAGAAGTCTTTTTTCTTTTATCTTCTGGTGACGTTGTTTGCTGCTTTGTAAAATTAGTTTAATGGTATTAATAACTTAAAGGGATATAGAGCGACGTCATTAGTCCCATTTGGGACATGAAATGCTGGACTTCCTACATAGACTGTAGTGCACGAAATAGTCGCTCTGCTCATGGGCTCAACTAACAGCCTCAAATCTTGTTTTAATATTGTAGCAATGTATTTTAGTATTCCCTCCACATGAGGTATCAAAATATTTAAGATACACTTATCCTTGTATTAAGGAGTCGTTTGACTCTCAGTGGAATGTAAATATTCTCTTGGCTTGTCTTGAATACGAATTGGTTATATGTTGTATAACAAATGAAAACAATAAAAATCAAGTATAAAAAAATAAAATGTTCGACAATGTAAAACATTCTATTTTAAAAGTGTACATAGTTGTAATCCTGTTTAATCATGTTAGTTCATGTAGTACTGTACACCTATCTATGTAAAATCGTACATCTCCAATGAAGTCATCTGGTGATCTCACATCCTATGATGTCATAAGTTACCACAGGATGATGCAACTGTGTCTTTTATGTTTAATTTCCCCTACAATACTTAAAACTGTATACCCATATATAGTAGGATTATCATTTTGAATTACAAAATGCATTTTTGAGGTGCTTTTTGATTCAAAAGGGGGAAATGTAGGAACAGAACTAATCTGAATTAAATCTTTTATTATAATATTATATTCTTAACTGTTATTCTATATCCTTATATTGGCTTAATTATTAAGTCCTATAAAAGCTGCTGGTCAAATTAATGTCTAAATGAATCTTTAAAACAAGAGCAATGCTACTTAAGGCTTGCATTCTGAAATGGAGGAATAATGCCATGAAAAGGGAATACAGCATATATGGTCAACTTCAGAAAAAAAAGTGTTTCTAGGATAGTCTGTTTAAATTGAATGGCCTCTTCCAACTGTCTGCTATTGGTAAGCTTCTTGAGAAAGTTGTGGCGGGGTAACTCATGGATTATATCCAGTCTCATGAGTTACTGTCTCCCTTGCAGCATGGCTCTCGTAAAGGACATAGTACAACCTTTGCCCTAGTCACTGTCTCTTCTGGGATAAGGGCTGCTATGGATCAGGGCAGACCCACTGGGGCCGTCTTTATTGATCTCTCAAAGGCCTTTGACTTAGTTGACCATACCTTGCTATGCACTCAGCTTAGGACTTTGGGCCTGTCCCTGCCTGCACTCAGTTGGTTCCATAATTATCTTCAGGGTAGGCAGCAACTTATCAAGTATAGTAAGGTGCTCTCGGATGCTGCCGTGTTGTCCTCAGGGGTTCCCCAAGGGTCAGGCCTCAGACCCCAGCTCTTCTCCATATTTGTCAATGACCTTCCCTCCTCAGCTGTCTCTTGCAAGGCCATCCTGTATGCTGATGACCTTGTTATTCTCACTCATGCCCAGGATATTGGGGTCATTAACCACTAACTGAGTGAAGATTTCATGAGTATCCAGTCCTGGATAGCGTCCCACAAGCTGGTCCTTAATCTTAGAAAGACTCAGGCCATGCTGTTTGGATCCCAGGCTAAGCTAAGGGCCTCCCCTGTCCCTCTGTGTATCTCAGGTATTGATGGTGTTCCCGTTCTCAGCACCAACTCTGTCAAATACCTTGGGGTGACACTTGACCCCCAGCTTGACCTTGGTCGCCACATCCACAATGTGTGTCGAACTGTTAACTGGAAATTGGGTATGGCTTATAGGGTGAAGAATAACCTTACCTCGGCTGCTCACCTTGCATTGGCCAGAGGTGTGTTTCTTCCATCTCTATGTTATGGGCTCCTTTTGTTTGCCCATACTACCAAGGTCCACCTCACTAGGTGGACAGTAGCTTACAATAATATCTGCTGTTTTGCTCTTGCAGTCCCTCATCTTACTCACCATTGTGATCTGTCTAGCAAGCTAAACTGGATCTCCCCATCCAGCCACATGAATTTTGTCTTGGGCTGCTCCATGGGAAAGGTCCTGGTTATTGGCACCCCCCCTGGATTGGCGGAACTCCTCGTGCCTGCTGCTCCCACTGCCTACTCCCTGAGGTCACTGGGCCCTGCCATCATTAAGGTTCCTGTGTTGTGTACCCAAATGGGGGACAGGGATTTTGCATCCTGTGCCCTGAGATTATGGAACTCCTTTCCTGTCCAGGTCAGGCCCTCCCCTTCCCAGACATGTCTATGAACCTCCCTGTGGAAGCACTTAAGCTGTCCTCCCTATGTGACTGTTACAGACCTCCCTGAGTACCCTGGTCCCTGCACTGTACTTGAACATCATCTCCTGTACTTGGCTCCGGCCCTGCTGTTGGTGCCTGCCTGCCTGGTGTGGCCCTGTGTAAGTGTGTCAATCCAGTATATATTGCTAGAATATTGCTTTAGAAACCCTGTACTTTTTACATTTGTGATGTCCACTGTTATAACTTCAGCTATCCTACTATGTGTGTGCTATGCTTCTCCTGACTTCAGTGTATCTGCCTTACTTGCGTCAATTTGTACTCTGTATGTTTTTAATTTCCTGTACTCTCCTGTATCGTACCTAAAAATAGGCATTTGTTTTGTCTAGTGTACTTACCTGGTTAACAAAAGCTAAATAAATAAATAAACAATTAGTAGCAGAAGAGCTTGAAACTTGACATAATTTACAACCTTGTTTTTCAGTGCCAGCCAGAGCACATCTCAGAGGTTAACATAGATTTAGACTGGCTTTAAGAAATTAAGACTTTTATTTATAGAAAAAATACAAAAACTCTGATACATTTCAAAATAATACAGGTTATTGAAAATGCATGTACCTGCCCAGTGAGTAAGTTTTAAATCCATCAACAAAGTGTATTATGAGCTATTTACAAAAATCTGTAGCCTCAAAACTTTATAATATATTGACAAGTTTGGTGTCTTTAGTAAGCTGAGCTTGCCACCTTTTCAGTGGAATGAGGGTAAAGTGTTTCTCTAATAGAAACAACTAGTCGGGTGGATTATAAGCCTCTGGATAGCTACATGATGTCACGGTGACAGGAAAAAATATACCTTCTGAAATCTGTAGATACTTTTTAGATATCTATAAAGGAAAAAGTTTTATAATGCTTTTATAAATTATAGATTTTATATTAGAATTGACACCATCATGTTTGGTCTCAAATGAATCCTCTCCTTTAGTTGAATCTAAAAATGTGAGTCTTATATATGCACAAAGGTGCACGTAGATGCAAGAAAGAAAAGCTGTTTTATATCAAACATAGTTTTTCAGGATGAGGTCATATTGATAGAAATGGCTTAGGAGGGGCTAACAGTAACACCCTCAAGGAGTGCTCAGACCAATCATGGCTTGATGGTGATGTTGCCCAGTAAGTGGGACATAAATGGGATGTTGGCAAAGCCAGCCCAGAACTGTTTAATTCTTTGGTGTGTGAAGACCTGTGTTGGATGTCCTGACAATTTTGGATGAGCTTGGGTTTGTACCAAAAGCCTGAAGCCACACCTGCTTGGAACATTATTTGGGCTTTGACATTGCCACCACAAGGGGGTGCTAAACCAGCTGCTGCAACCGACTGTTACAGAAAGGACTTTCTTCCAGTATTGGATTAAGCAAGGCCTATGTTTTGCATACTGAGAATTTGGACTAAAAGTAATGTTTTGGAATTTCTGTTAAAAGCCTGAACAAGAGACTGACTTTGGAATTTGCCAGCCAGCAAGTCTGCAGTGCTGTTGAATAGCAGCAAGTCCAGAGTTGCAGGTTCAAAAGCAGAAATGAACTGAAATAGAAGAGAGTCACAGAGTCCAGTTACCCAAAACAACATTGCTGTCCACAGGGAGAAATTTTTCTACAGACTGTGCTGAACCTCTAAAATCTTGTTGTCTGATTTTTTCCCACTAAATCATGAAGTGACTTTTGATGATTTGTGACGTCAAGCAAGAAGGATCCAGCCTGCATTGCTTCATTGATGTCAAAATACTCTCCAGTTTTAAGTTCAAGGGAAAAAGACAGCAGACTAAAGCCAAACTCACCAGCAAGGACATTTGTCATCCAAAACCAAAGGTTCTCACCAAGACTTTGAAAGCTAAACAGTAGAAGACCACATCTACAGATAACTAAAACATAAGTATTCCTTTACCCTACTATTAGTACTTATTTGGCTATCTGGGGTGATAGCTTAATGCATTTTAGCTCCAAACCTTGGGTTTATGGTTAAGCTAAATTTAAATCTAAAGAAAATACCTTTTACATACTATAAAGTTTAAACAAGTAAAATACCAAGATAATCTGAAACACTAGTGTAATGAGTTGCAAGTTCACATAGAAAAAAAGGTCATGCTATTTATAAATATGCTAAAGAACTATTATAAACTGTCATTTATTATGCAGAATAGAGCTTACTCATTTACGTTGCTTATTTGCTAAAATTTGTTTCTTTTACTTGATTTTCTATAACCTGTTTTATTTACATTACGGTTTATGTTTACATTACTTTTATTATGCTTGATATTTATGCTAGTTATGAATATTTAGGACTTATACATATGTGAATAAAATATATTTATCTCTCATATAATCCAAAGTGTGGCAACAGTGTTTTTCACCATCATTTTTGAATCTGGAGAGCATAGGATAATATCACATGTGAATATTTATTATTTTTGATAATTTATGAAATAATTGTTGGGTAAGGCCAGAGGTGAATCCAAGTGCATTATTATAAAAAGTGATGATATAAGCCTTTGTTCCGACACCTCTCTGACCTGGGACTTAGTTGTTTGACCTTGAAGGTCCACTTTTCCACCATTTCTGCCTATCACATCCCTGTGGGTGGTAAAACTTTGGCTCAGCTGGAAGTATCTAAGATTTTTTTGAAGGGGATCCTTCACTTGAAACCCCCAGATCTTCCATGGGGTGATCTCTTGCAGCAGGTAATACATTTGGGTTGTTGCCAGAGGTTACTGTGGTGCACATCAGCTCTCTTCTAGCAGTCTTTTTCTAGGGGTCGCCCACACATCAGGTCATCTTCCTGCTTTCTACATAAGAGTGAGCGGTCCTTGGTATCCTCAGTTCATTTTCCCACTGGCTTCAGTGTGCACTCCTCAGCTAGTGCAGAGAGCAACAGTCATCGATGACAACTTGAGCTAGAAGTGGATATTTTCCGTTTCACGTACTACATCGATGAATGTCCAAAGAATCTACAAGCAAGTCAGAGCTATTTCACTCTTGTCATTGCGGTAGGAAAATCTACCACTTTGACAACCACACCATTTGTGTAAGGTGTCTGGGACCCACACACGACACCATTTCCTGCATTCATTGCCAGGAATTCAACCAGGCAACTCATTGATGGCTACTTGAGATAGAATCCTACCTTACGAAGCAGAAATTGTCTCTATTAGAAAATCAGAGCCCTTTCCAAGGGTTCCCCATCCACTGATTCACATAAAAGGCATAAAAAAGAGGAGAAACCCTTCTTATCCTCTTTGGGCAAACATTCGATGACCACCATCACAGGTGCTCCACTGTTGATGATGTCCTCTAATATAGCCTCCTTGTTTTCACACTCTCATCAATGGTGCTTTCTAGTGCTCTTTCAGCAGTTCCTGATGATCCCTTTGTAGATTCCATCGATGGGAGGTCATTTCCCATCGACGACATCCTCTTTCAAGCACTCTAATGCTTTCTTCCCTTGCTGCTCTGTCGATGAGGGATCATGTTCCCATGAGGAAGCCTACTGCCGTTGCAATTCATACTGCTCCTCCTCCTTCACAACCATTCTGTCATAGGGGCCAGGCAGACAGGAATCAGGATCCTGGGCTTTATCACCCAGGTGCTAGACCTGCTTATACCTCGCATCCTATTTCCTCCACAAGTCCCCTGGTTTTTCAGAAACCCTCCTCTCCCTACCCCCCTTCCTCAGTGGACGTAGCCTTAGTGGTACAGCAGGTTCTATAAGCTATTAGGCATTCTCAGTCTCCCGCTCCAGGAGCATCGAATCATCTTTCCCATTCCCCTAACCCTTTGCCAAAATGTTTCTAGGGTGACGGGGACCCTTCTCCAACCCGGTCACCCCCCCCTCATATGTAGATGATTACCTATCAGATGAGGCAGAATTTCCGGCAGATTTCACCGGAGGTTTGGAGGATGAGGACTTACCAGAATTGGACTTCCAACTCCAGTCTCCTCTTTCTACTATTTCCTCTTTAAATGAGGACGTATCCCACCAGGCAGCTGCCTATCTTCCAGATGACCCATCTCTTCATGAGATGATGGTCCAAATCCAAAAAGTCATGGGATTTTCAACTACTGAACATGACAAACAACAAAAGGAAATGGCAGACTATCTTGAACTACCAGAAGAGCCAGTAATAGTGGTACTCCAATGTATACAAATCTATCAAAACACTATGCTTGCAGCCTGGAACCAACCTTTGGCTGTCCTGGCCATTAATTGGAAAGCGGATCACCTCTACCAGGCCCCTCTCGATCATCCTTTTCTTTCCACTACTCCTGAAGGAGACTCGGTAGTGATAGCTGCTACTCATGATCGCACTAAATGACCAAAGCACATGAGCTCCTTACCTCCTGATAAAGAATCTGATAGATTGATTACCTAGGAAAAAGGTTTTCCAAGCAGGTACTATGAATCTCAGAATCCTAAACTATATGGGACATATGGTTAAGTACCAAGTACACTCTGGTTATCTGCTATAGAGTTAGTAAATAAACACCCTCCCTCTCAGAAGAAGGGTCAGTTACTGGCTACAATATCCACTGGCAGTTCCATCTCCCAGCACCTACTCTGCTCAGGATGTGATGTGGTATGATACTTTGGCCTGCATGTCAGTAACGGGCATTACCCTGAGACTGACATGCTTGCCTTTGCATCTCAGGCTTTACGACAAATGTACAACATAAAATGGTTAATGTCCTTTTAGTGGGCCCAAACTTTTGGTCCAGGTACCCAAACACTTCTGGATGATCTCCAGTCTTGGGACGCGACCCTATGTACAGTTCATGGCATGTACCATACCTCACAACCATCTTCCTGTCCCCAATCCTCCTTTCATACAAAAGGGTGGTAAATATAAAGAGTTCATACAGAGATGGTGCCACGTGATCATTCGAACCCTCTTCCAGGACCCCATTACCTCTGCCACCAAAGGCTTCTGCTCCCACCCTCTGGGTGGGGCTGGTCAGTCTGCTTCCCAGTGAGCAACTGTGGCATTGCCCAGGCTTCCTCAACCAGGCTTCAGAAGCTGTGGGCAGTCACTTTGCCCTCCATTTAGAGGCCTGGCAAACATTCACCTCAGATGAGTGGGTACTCCAGATCATTCAGAGGGGTCACACTCTGGAGCTCACCTCCATGCCTCCCCCTCATTCCCCCGTCCCCCCGTCCATTACCCACCGGGTCATTCCTATTCTCCAGGAGAAACTCCAAGCTCTTCTGCTCAAAAAGGCCGTCTATCCCAGTCCCTCCATCAGAGCAATGACAGGAATTCTACTTCCATTTCTGCCTGGTACCCAAATGCACTGGAGATCTCAGACATATACTAGACCTCAGACAACTGAATCTACATATTCAGTAAAAAAGGTTCTGGATGGTCACTCTAACCTCCATCATACCAATGTTAAAACAAGGAGATTGGCTATGTGCACTGGATATAAAAGATGCTTACCTGCACATTCCCATCCACCCTGCCCACCACTGGTTCCTTCGCTTTCACCTGCTTGAACAATATTACCAATTTTGGGCACTCCCATTCGATCTCTGTTCCACCCCAAGAGTATTCACCAAGTGCCTAGCGGCAGTGGCAGCAGCCGTACTACGGGATGGACACTTAGTCTTCCCATATCTGGATGACTGGCTTATAAAAGCAGATTCCAAAACCTCTCTGCTTTCCTCCCTTCAAGCAACCCTTACTGTGTTTCACTCCCTAGGGATTACGGTCAAATGGCCGAAGTCCAATCCGATTCCTACCCAGTTGCTCCAATACATAGGAGTGGTCCAGATACTGCCTCCACAATGGCTTACCTCCTGCCAACAGGTAAGACAAGCTTCTGTCTCTAGCTTCCAGATACAAACTCAGCAAGTTATCACAGCCAGATGTCTTGTGCCATCTAGGGCACATAGCTGCTGCCATCCCTACAGTAGCTTTTGCTCATCTTCATATGAGACCAGTCCGATGGGCCTTTCAAAACCAATGGTGTCAAAAAATGGAGACTTGCAAGACAAAGTCAGGAGTCACTCCCACTCTGCGGTCAGCCCTCTTCTGTGGACCCAATGTGCCAACCTCACTCAAGGCATGCCCTTCAGTCTACTCCTCCCCAGCAGATGTTAACCACGGATGCCTCCCTCGACGGATGGGCTGTGCACCTGGGTCCCTATGGGACACAGGGCCAGTGGTCCTGCTCCTCCATGTCTCCCCATATGAATCTTCCGGAAATTAGAGCTGTCTGCCTAACCCTTCAGGCCTTTCGCCCCCACCCTTCACCAGAGCCACTGCTGATTCAGTAATACAACACCTCAGAGGTATATTACCTCAAGAAACAAGAAGGTACAAAGTCCCGTACTCTGCAGAGAGATGATGGCGGTCTGGCAGGATGCCATACAGCAACTCCTTTCATTAACAGTTATCCATCTACTGGGATGCCACAATACCCTGACCGACGTTCTCAGTCGCCAGTCCTTCATGAATGAGTGGACACTTCATCATAAAGTTCTTCAGACAATCTTTCAATTGTGGGGGACCCAGCACCTCAACCTGTTTGCCTCCCCCACCAATCACTGTCTACCCAGATGCTATTCCATTATCCCAAGCAAAAAGGGAGTCTATAGATGCCCTGTCCCAGCCATGGACAGGACTCTTCTTATATCTTTTCCTGTCCTGCTCTTGCAACGGACTCTGCTGAAACTACAACTTGAACCTGCCACCATGATCTTCATAGCCTCTCTGTGACCTCGACAGGTGTGGTTTGCCCTAATTCAGCAGTTCTCAGTAATGGCGGATCCCATTCCATTACCAATTGGACCAGAGCTGTTGACTCAGAATCAGGGAACGCTTCTTCATCCCAACCTGAGATCATGACACCTTAATGCTTGGTTCCTGAGGACACTTTCATAGTTTGTGTCAAAGTATCCTCACCTGTGGCCAATATTCTATTAGCCTCATGAAAACTGTCGACTAGAGAAACTTATAATGTCAAATGGAAACACTTTTCCATTTGAGCCACTTCCTGGTCGTTAAACCCTTACTTATGTCCATTGACTACTGTCCTGGATTACCTGGCCTCACTTGCCATGACAGGGTTGAGCTATTCCTCTGTTAAGGTCCATTTGACCTCTGTTTCAGCCTTCCATTAACCTCTTGATGGAAAATTACTGTATCAACATCATCTAGCCAAAATGTTTCTAAGAGGAATGTTACATATTAAACCTCCCATTAGATAACCCACACCCCCATGGGATCTCCATTTTCTTTTAGAAAAATTAACACTTGAACCCTTTGAACTGGCGGCCACCTGTGACCTCCATTTTCTTTCTTGGAAGACATTTTTTTTGGTGACCATCACTTCTGCTCAGCGTATCTCTGAGCTTCATGCCCTCATGTGTAAAGAGCCTTACTTAATCTTTCACAAAGACAGAGTGGCACTTAGGACCAGTCCTTCCTTTCTACCCATAGTGGCCTCAGAACACACCTTAAATCAGTCCATAGAGGTACCAGTCTATTACTCTGAACACTCCAATTAGTAAGAATACCTCTTACATACCCTACATGTCTGTCGTGCAGTACGATATTATAGTAATCACACCAAATTGATTAGAAAGACCTTTAAATGTTTTGTTACCTTTGCTCCAACCAGGGAAGGTCTCCTGGTCACTAAACAGACCTTCTCCAATTGGCTAGCACACTGCATCACCTTTTGTTACAAAAAATATAACAAACCATTACCTGGACCTGTCCAAGCCCATTATACCAGAGCTATGGCCACCACAGTGGCCTGCTTCAAGGGAGCTTCAATCACAGATATATGCAATGCAGCCACATGGTCCACAATACATACCTTCACAAAGCACTACAACTTAGATGTTGCTTCACGCTGGACGGCCTTTAGCTGAGCTGTCCTACAAGACCTTCTGTCATAACTCCACCCTTCTTGAGTTTACTGCTTGGAAATCATCCCAAGTGTATTACCTGCTATAAGAGATCACCCATGGAAGATAGTACAGTTATGTAAGAACTTACCGTAACAGTAGATCTTTGTGGGGTATCTCTTGCAGCAAAATCGATCCCTCCCTCCATCTCTAGGAGAACAACTTCTGATCCAATTATATTTGGGAAGGGATACCTATGGTACCTCGGATCTCCCTTGATCCTCGCTTAGCGAGCTGAATCCAGTGGGGAACTGAGGATACCAGGGACCGCCCACTTTTTGTATAGGAAGCAGGAAGATGATGTCATGTGTGGGCCCCTGGAAAAAGACTGCTAGAAGAGAGCTGCTGTGCACCACAGTGACCTCTGGAGATGACCCAAGTGTATTACCTGCTGCAAGAGATCCCCCTCAAAGATCTACTATTACAGTAAGTTCTTATGTAACTGTACTTTAGGAGCCCTGCTCCTCTCTGGGATCTGAACTTCATTCTAGGAAAAACTCACACTGTCCCCATTTGAACCAGTGGTGAGTTGTGACATGCGCTACCTTTCCTGGAAAGTGGTCTTTTTAGTTGCTATTACTTCAGCCCAAAGGATTTCCACACTTCCGGCCTTATTTGATTTTTCACAGGGACCAGGTGGTTCTGCGTACAAATCCTAAGTTCCTGTCTAAGGTGGTTTCAGAGTCCACTTTAGATCAGACTCTTCAGTTGCCAGTGTATTACCCTGAGCATTCTAACCAGGGTGAAGCAATTCTGCACACTCTAGATGTACATATAATTCTTCGTTATTACATGAATGGGACAAAACCAGTCCAGTAAAACTGACCTGTTTGTTTCTTTGTGCCCAAAGAGAATCGCTGCAGTTTGAAACAGTGTTTGTCCAGATGGTTGCCAAACTGCATCACCTTTTATCAGAAGTATAACAAACCCTTCCGGGGAGGTTACAGGGCATTCAACCAGAGGCATGGCTGCTTCTACTACTTCTCTCAGGAACGCCTCCCCACAGAAATCTGTGCGGCTGCCACTTGAAGTACTGCCCACACCTTCACTAAACATTACAGTTTGGACATTGCTTTGGCCTAGCTGTTCTTTGGGGACTCTTGTCCTAGATCCCTGTTTACTGCAGACTTGTTCCTACCTCCTATGTCTCAGACTTGCCTGACTTTGACTGCTTGGAACTCAGTCCTACCAGTTAGTACCTACTGCAAGAGCCCTCTCAAAGTAAGATAGTACAGTTATGCAAGAACTTACCATAACAGTAGATCTTCGAGAGAGGCTCTTGCAGTAGGCACTGCTTTCCCTCCCACCTTCCCCCTGGTTTTCTTTTACTTTTTTCTCCTGTCATAGCTTTTTTAGCTTCAGGACCCCACTCCTACCTCCTGTCGCACCTTTCTAGGTCTCCAGTGGAGAACTTGAGGGTGGGCGTGGGGACCGCTCACTGTATAGCGCCACGTTGATTTCGGTCACGTGACATTGGGGGGGGTGGTCCCCCACCAGACACTGCTAGTTAAAAGTTTTCCATGTGGTCTTGGCGCCTGATGGCTTCAGTCCTTCCAGTTAGTACCTACAGAAAGAGCCTCTCTCAAAGATCTGCTGTTACAGTAAGTTCTTATGTAACTACTTTTCAGCAGCTGTGGTAACAAAAGCACATGCACAGAAAATCTTAGATGATGGGGATTCTTTTTTCTGTGATTTTGATTGACTTGTTTGAGTATAGCTCTGAGATGTGGAAGTCCAGGAAGAGAAGCCTGAAGTAGCAGGCAGCAATAAAGACTGATGGACATAGGGGTTAATATATGAAAATGCTGAAACTAAACTGATAGCGATTGAATTTTGTTTCAGAACAAGCTAACAACGTTTCTGTCTGTTCCGTGTCTGAGGTTTGTTCCAGACTCTAGACAGTAATGACTACATTCTTTAAACATTGGTGTGCCCTGTTTTGGTTTCATGCCCAGCTGCTTAAGGAAAGCTGTTATGTAACCCCAACCCCCATAGCTTTACCCTGATTAGGCTTTTCAGATAGAAAAAAACAATTTTGCCCATTGTAACTTACATTATTTCACTTCTGTAAAGGTCTGGATTCCCAAATATGGTGGACTCTGTGTGGTTCCATTTTCTCTGAAAATGCAGCATCGTACCACTCCAAATGTATTGACGCGAGCGGTCCGGCACCGCACTTTCAGAGGAAATGGAACTGTGCAGCGTCCACCATGTTTGGGAATCTGGACCTCACAAAAGTGAAATAAAGTGTTACAATAGACCAAAAAAATGTTTTCTATCTGAAAAGCCTAATTGGGGTGGTGGGAGTTTTTACAGATGATGAAAGCTTCCTTTAAAATAACCCTGGAGAGAACAACTGGTTATACCACAAAGTATAGATCCGAGTTGTTGCAGATAGCACATGATAGTCCTGTGGCTGGTCACTTGGGAAGGATCGCACCCTTGCCAGATATTCCTCCCCAAGACTGTTTCTGCACCTACTGCGATGGCCTCTCATGTGTAGATACTCAGCTGAAGCTTCTGCTGCCTGCCTGAAGCTCTCCTGATGTGCTGTCTCTGGTCGTCCCGCCCTCTGTCCTAATCCAGCCACTCAACCCCCAGTGCTGAGCCCCCATGGGTGGGGCCACCATCTCCTCAGCACTCTATCTAGAATCTAGTGGAGGCGACTGGATAGGAGGAGGCAGACTGAAAGCACTCACTGATAGATCCTGGCATTGGACATGGGGCCCAGCCACTGATCCCACCATCGCCTACTGTCGTGTTAGGGATTTTTTCCTTGTTAGTACCCCCTAGAGTTGTGGCATGCAATGTCTCCTGCACAGCAAATTCCTTCTATGCTTCCCACCGCTGAAGCCTGCCATTGACCCTCCCCCTGACTATATCCCAACATCTAGTGTAACCACTGGTTTCCATCAGAGGATGCTACTGCGTCAGTAGCTACCTGCAACTTGCCCCCCCATGAGAGGAGAGCAGTCCTCCGGATGCTCAGTCCTCTCCCTCCCTGCCGACCCCCGGTGATGCAGATTCGTCCCCAAACCCATGGCATGAGGTGTGGCGTCCAGCTCCTCAGCACCACTGGGCCGGCATACCCTTGCCAGAGTGCTGTACAGATTTCACTGGCCTGAAATTCATGAAGATGTTGCTACCTATTGCAATTCTTGTGCTGAGCATCAAAGTAGTCCCAGTGACTAAAAAAGACAAGTTGTCCCTGGTGCCCTTACCCTTGATAGTTGTGCCTTTTGAGAGAATTGCAATGATGCGATTGGCCCTTTAGACAAAAGTAAAGGCTAGCAGTATAGCCCAGAGGTTAGAGGAATGAGGTGTGAACAAGCTTGGTACATCCAGTAGACCAGACCTGAATTTGATTCTCACAACCTCCACTTACATACTGTGTGACACTGAGCAAGTCACTTAACCGCCCAGTGCTCCCAGGTTGCCCCTGAAAACAGGCACTTGTGCCTAGTGGGCCTTACCCGGTTGCCAAAGACTAAAAAAAATTAAAAATAAAAATAAAGTGGAATCGATTCATTTTGGTAGTATGTGACTATGCTACTCGATAGCAAAGGCAGTTCCTGTGCATACTGTCACAGCCCCAAAAGTGGCAGCAGGGAGGGCTTGCCAAATTTTTTCAACAACGTGGGCATGCCTAAAGAGATCATTACTGATCAGGGTAGTAATTTTGGTGCTGCATTGCTGAAGGAGCTATATTGATTGCTTGGTATCGGCACCATAAGAACCTCTCATTATCACCCTCAGACAGATGGTCTCATTGAGTGTTTTAATCAAACCCTAAAATGCATGTTAAAAAGATTTCTAAGTGCCGGCCCAGTGGCACTGAGGGTTGAGGCGCTGGATGCCACACCTTGCCAGCAACCCTGGGTCAGGAGCAACCTTGGGTTGCTGGGAGTCAGCAGAGAAGGGAGAGGATCGAGCATCTGAAGGACTGCTCTCCTCTCCCAGGGAAGGTTGTCGTCCTGCTCCTTGGTTGCCTCCTAGTGGAGGCCGGAGTGCAGCGCTAGAGGTTGGGAGACACAGAAGTGCGGTTACATGATGTGCGCATGCCTCCACATACACATTCACACTACGAGAGAGTGTACGGGGAGAAAACTGAAAAATAATGGTAAAGCAATATGGAAAAAAAAGTTTTCTAAAAGGCGATGGGAAAGTCTGGGACCAATACTTGCACAGGTGTAGAGTTTGGGGGGCTTCCAGGCTTGAGCCCCCTTCGGGAATGCTGAGCCCCCCATCCCGAATAGGGTAGTTTAAAAATAGGTTCACTGTTTAGGCCAATAGTTTTGAGCCTGAGAGCCTGATAGGCCTTGACTGCTTTTGGTGGAGGCTGCTAAAATTTGCTATACTGCAGAGAATAATATCATATTCGTATTTGGGAACTGAGAGCCTGGAAAAAAAACAAAATATTGCTTGGAACCTGTGAGGATGGTTTGCCACACTTTTGTATTGATACTTTAATTTTTGCTTATTTGAATTAAGAAGAAAGCTTGTAGGATTCCACTTGAGGATTATTAATTGTATATCAGAGGGAGTGAAATACTACTGAATTTGCTTTTACTGTGATTGCTTGCTGGTGTAGAGACCTAGTATTTGTGGGATATTTTTCAACTTTTAGGATTGTACTGCTGGCTGAGGATTGATTGAATTTTATTCCTAGGTTCAGAGGAGTGGTTTGTGTAAGTGGAATGGTCTGTTAAATTGTGCTGGTTGTATTACTGAAAGGAAGGGCAGCACTCACCAGGGTGGTGGGGCAGAGGTGTAGTTGATTGTTTCTGAAGGTCACTGGTGGCTGAGACACCCACCCTCCCTTCCCCTCATCCCACTCACTGCAGGTGTGTCATTTACTTTATACCCGAGGTTCTGACAACACTTCCTCAAGAGGGCAGGGGCACAACTCTGTCATATCCTTAACCCAGCACAGTACATAGAGGGTAAGCACACATATATATATAATTTAAAAGACAAAGAACCTCTATGTGCAAGCACTGAGGCAATGGTTACCACAAAGGGCATTTGGCTGGGAAGCCAAGTTTTAAATATTATATATAGTTTAAGCAGGAAGGAGAGGGACATGTGGGGAGGGTGCAATGCACTGGCTGTGGGGCAGCAGTTTTGCAGGAGACATTCTGGAAGCTGCATTACTGCCCTATTTGCAGGCAACTGTCAGCTATGAGAGGAGTTTGCCCATCTCCAGGCTGAATTGGCAGGAGTAGAGAAACCTCCCCTATCCAAAGACCATCAGTGCCACCACCGTTGCCTCAGAGGTTGCCAAGAATGAGGAGCGATTGGACCACAGTAGGCTCTGGGAGAGTGAGGGTGGTGGAACAGAGGCGTATCCCTCCAGTTGTACCTCTCCACAACTCATATGCCAATCTGGCAGAGTATGGTTCCTCTATGATGGCACCCACAGTGGAGACTGTCGTAGTGGAGTGTGGGAGAAGGAGAAACAAACAGGAGTGAGGTATAAACACACCAGAGTGTGGTTTTATTATAAAAGAAAAAAATAGTTCAGCAAAATAAAAAGAAAATAGCTTCAGATCACACAGCTAAGACATATTGGCTTCAGCCCCACTCTCTGTGTCTCAGCCTGAACTGATCTCATGACTAGGTCCATGGACTGCTTTTTAAACACACAAACAAATCACATGACAATAGACTCCACCTCCTAGTCTAATACAAAATATTTCCTAAGCTAAACAACAAGAAAAATCAATGAAACAATAAAGGAAAACATAAGGATAACTAAACTTTTAGGAATATATACATAATGTAATTTTATTATGCATTTACAATGTTTCTTTAGTGGCGTTCTCTCTAAAACTCCACCCACTAAGCCAAGATTGACAGTAACCATACTATAAAACTAGCAACCATTTGGGCGCTGGCCCCTTAAGGACAGAGACTGCAGTAGGTTGCTAAGGTAAACCTCTTACAACAAGGTAGCAGTTTTTTGCAGAAAACTGCTTCTGAGAACTACAGTGACATTTCATGAAGTTCCTGCTGACAAAGTAGTTTCAAAGCCTTTGTTGTAAAAGGTTTAAAAGATTACATATCTCGGGAGAGGGGGAATGTTGTATATTTTGAGGTCTTTCTTTACCCTGCATGCAAGGTCTGCGCACAACCATGCCTGTAAGGTACAAGAAAAGACCTTATTTGGCTCGTAATTCTGCATGTCAAAATGTTTGGGGACTGAGAGAAATTGCAAGGAAAACAGCTGCAGTACAAGTGGGTGGGGCACTACTGAAACTGGAGCTTTTGGTGCTCCTAACTAAACAAGCATTTGTCAATGCCGAATGTTTGCTTGCTGGCATTGGCAGTGGTAGTGTAGAAGTTACAGAGCTGCGTAATAGGAATGGCAGTGAAGTATTGAACTGAAGCCAACCCCACCACCACCCTGCAGAGAGTGACAGGCATTGGGGTGTGCCTTTGGGTCGTCAGGCATAACGGCCACGCCATTTCACCACACCCCACCCTGCAGACACTGACAAGTAACACGGTGTGCCTTGGGGTCTTTGGCCCTATGCGCACTCCCATTCCATCAGAAAATACGGTGAGATGGGTGCGGTATAGGAGAATGGGGTGAACTGGGCCAAAGAGTCCAAGGCATACCGATGCCTCTTACTGGCTGCAGGGTGTGGAATGGTATGAGCATTGCAGGCAAGAATCTCAAGTCACATCCCTGATGCCTGTCATTCTCTACAGGGTTGGGCTATGGTTGAAACCGTATTGACCGCAGGCATTCATGGTATTTTCTACTCCAAATTTTCAACATGTTTTTTTGTGACCCCACCTCATGAACAGTGGCAATATCAGTTTGTTAGCTGAAAGCTGCTTATGCACAGCGACTACGACATTGCTTTTAGCTGGTGCAAACACATTCGAACAGGATTAAAATGACAGCTGTACTGTTCATGGGGAGGTGTAAATGGCAATGTTGCAAATCTGTAGTAAAATATAAAAAACTGGTGAAGTCACGAGCGTGCATAGAAACTGTGCAATGCACACCCGTAATGTAATTAGTTTGGGGATTTTTTACAGCAGATTGTCAACAGAGGCATTTTGGGACCTCCGATCATGAACAGTGTCACTGTGATTTACTTTATCTGTCCCGAACAATGATTTCCCACAGTGACCATGCATCTCTGCGCTGAAAGTGTGAAAACACATTTCTGCCATGTTGTGAAAAATGACAGCTGTACTGTTCATAAGGAAGTGTGGAAAAATGCCACTGGTGAAAATCTGGACTGAAAATATTACAAAGTCATGAACTTACGAGGGTGCATGGAAACTGCGCAATGCTCACTCGTAACACAGTCATTTTATGGACTTTTGTCATCAAATTTTCAACATAGCCATTTTAAGACCTCTGCTCGTGAAAAGTGTAACTGTGATTTTCTTAATCTGTCCCAAACATTGCTTTCGCACACTGACTGCACCATTGTGCGCTACATGTGCGAAAACACATTTTGGGCGACATGTGAAAAATGGCAGCTGTACTATTTATAAGGAAGTGCTATAAAATGGCAATGTTGAAAATCTGGAGTGAAAATATTGAAAATTCGTGAACTTACGAGCGTGTGTAGGAACCGCGCAACGCACGCTTTTGTAACAGTCATTTTTTAGAATTTTTCACCAAATTTCAACATACCATTTTAAGACCTCTGCTCATGAACAGTGTCACTGTGATTTTCTTAATGTGTCCATACATTGATTTCTCACACCGACCGCGCCATTGTGTGCTACATGGGCGGAAACATGTTTTGGGCAAGATGTGACAAATGACAGCTGTACTGCTCATAAGGAAGTGTAATAAAATGGCAATGTTGAAAATCTGGATTGAAAATATTGAAAATTCGCAAACTTACGGTACATTAGTAGCCAGGAACTGCATAGCGCTACGACGCCAAACAGTCATATTAGGGATTTTTTCACCAAATTTGCAACATAGCCATTTTAAGATGTCTGCTCATGAACAGTGTCACTGTGATTTTCTTAATTTGTCCCATACATTGATTTCGCACACCGACTGCGCCATTGTGCGCTACATGGGTGGAAACACATTTTGGGCGAGATGTGAAAAATGACAGCTGTACTACTCATAAGAAGGTGTGGTAAAATGGCACTGTTGAAAATCTGGAGTGAAAATATTGAAAATTCGCAAACTTACGAGCCTGCGTAGGAACTGCACAATGCACATTCGTAAAACAGTCATTTTTTGGAATTTTTCCACCAAATTTTCAAAATAGGCTTCTTGAGAGCCCACCTTATGAACGCTGGCAGTGTCATTTCGTTAATCAGGCCTGAAAGGTGATTTCACGCAGTGACTGCGAAATCACCCTTCGGGCCCGAATAACGCCATGACAGTGACATCATTCATGAGAAGGGGTCCCAAAAACCCCATGTTGAAAATTTGGTGCAAAAATTCCAAAAAATGCCTGAGATATGCAACAAAGTTGAAAAAACCCTATCTATCCCATTATACAGCTTACCGGCATTTCCTCAGTTCGCGGTCGGCTTTGAAAGTGCAGACGCCTTCCCGTCCACCATCAAGATTGTCACGCCGAGGTCCAGAGGTAAGTATGGGTGGGGGTGGGGAGACAGGGTGCGCAGAGGGTAGGTGCGGGTTGTGGGAGGGGCAGGTAGAAGCACCGAGGGACAGTTTTAATTTTCAGGGTTTTTCACCAAAATGACGACGCTGGACTTTGCCACGCTAGTGGGGCTCCAGCATGGCACAGGGATGGCTGGTTGGGGGGCGGAGCTGGACGGGGATTGGGCACCCCTGGCCGGCTATATTAATAATCTCTGCCATGCTGGGGTGGGCACCCATCGTGGCATGGAAGGCTTTGGGGGAGCACAGCCGACGGGGATTGGGCACCCCCGTCGGCGATACAGTGTGTGGGTGGGGGGGGCAGCACGCAGTGTGTGTGTGTGTGTGTGTGTGTGTAGGGGAGCTGCGCATGAGCAGGCGATATCTTATCGCTGCTCACTGAAACATAGCTCCCCCTTTCAACTGTACGCCACTGCATTTTGGAGCTGTCATAGACAGCTCCAGCATGCATTGGTGGACTGGGGCCATGCCTGCCAACACACTGACTGAATTGGAAGAGGGGGTGACACACCTCCGAAAACTCAGATGAAGGCACTATGTTTCTTGCACATGCGTGCAAGCAAACATAAAAAGCAAGCACTCCTCCACATAAAGAACAGCAAGCATATCTTTTCAAATCCATGGAGCCGCCTGCTTCTCAAGCCAGCTGCAATTTGCCAGGAAAACTTTTCTTTTCCCTGCTACACAATGTAAAGTAGCTTTCTTTCTACTGAGCAGACAATACTAATTTTCCCATAGGGAAGCAGGGTAGCCATGTGGGCAAGAATTTTTCAAACAGTTTTCTGAGCTTGTCAGCTCGCTCCATGTCACCTGTTTCCCTTAGCTTTAATACAGGTGCTGAAATTTAAACCCAGATTGTTTTACATGAAAACTGCTGCTTTTAACTTCACATAAAGGGTTTGGCAAAGATTCAATAAATGGAACTACCTCTTTTTTTACTGTGTCCACAATCATAAGGGGCACTGAACAATGCTACTAGGGTTTTTTTTGTTAATAAAACGCTAAACACCGAATAAAACTATAGAACGGCAATGCCGTAGAGCCCTCTTGAACGTATGTGCAGGAGGTGCAAGCATTACTGCTGGCTAGCATTACAGCTTGAATTTATTTTAACTAATACTGGCAGAAAAATGATTAGCTTGGCAGCCAGCTATTACAGGCAGGTTTGGCAGCGTGCAGAGAGCATCCCACTGGCAGGAGACAACATTGAAGGGGCAGAAAGGAAAACGTAAAATAAGAAAAGGGGTGTAGGTGGCCATCCTACAGAACAGGATAGTTGAAATAGATGCTGTTGCAACAGACTTTTAGGTGAGAAGAAAAGAAAATAGGATACAGCCCCTCTCAAACATTTCTCCCATTCGGGGTGGGGGGGGGGCAGCTCTACCACCAGGTAGGGAATTGGATAGACTAGGTGGGCCAAGTGGTCCTTATCTGCCATCAAATTCTATGTCTCTGTGTACCACAGAGACCAAGGAGGATGCTGGGAACCTCCACAAGGGAGACCACAGGGGAAGGAAACAGTTCCTGATGGGGGACTCAGTTGTTAGGGGGGTAGTACCGGGGAAGGGAGGGAAGAGGGAGGTAAGGTGTTTGCCTGGTGCCATGGCTTGGAGGGACAGGAAGCAAATCCTCATGATTGCAGGAACAGCATCATGGGAGAGGAAACTAGACATCATTGTCCACCTTGGGACAAATGACCTAGCTGGGAATGGGATCTTGCAGTGCAGAAGGAGTTTGTGAAGTTGGGGAGGGGCCTTAGGTAGCACGCATTGCAACCTTCTCAGAGGTGCTGCCTGTCTATGGCATGGGTGAGGCTAGGGTACTCTGCACCATGCAGTTCAATGAATGGCTAAAAGACTGGTGCGGAGCACAGGGTTTTGGCTTCATTGGGGACTGGGGGTCCACCTGGAGAGATGTGGGTTGATATTGGTGCAATGGTCTGCATCTGTCCAGAAAGAGAACCATGCTCCAGGTGAGAGGTTTAAATGCTTCCTTTGGCAAGCTTTGAACTAGCTAAGGGAGAGGTGCTGATAGGAAGTACTGTAGGAAATTCCAATCCTCCCCCCCACAAAACAAGGTAGTTAGTAAGGTAAGCACCAAGGTACAGAGTTCGACAGGGTAAATGGAAAAAAGACAAAGGTAATAAGGGCAGGGATGGGGCAAAAAAGGGTAGTGCCAACATTAAATGGAGGGCTATGAGTACCAATGCCCGTAGTCTAACAAGCTTCCTGAGCTAGTGGCCCTGATGGAAGAGGGACACCTGGATATCATGGCAGTCACAGAAACATGGTACATGGAGAACCATGACTGGGATGTCAACATACCAGGGTACACAAGCTACAGAAAGATCAGGGAGGGTAAAAGAGGAGTAGCAGCTCTCTACATAAGGGAAGGGATCAAAGCAACAGAACTAAAGGGTAAATGGGGAGAAGAGGAGGCACTGTATGTCACCTTGGAGACAAGGAGTGGTACCACAACCTGCACAGGGGTTGTATACAGACCCCCATCTCAGGGGAGGAAATGGACAAGGAAATGATAGAAGGCATTCTCAGAATGGCAGAAAAAAGGGAGATATTGTTGATGGGGGACCTGAATATGCCAGATGTTAACTGGAAAACATTTACTGCAGCCACATCCAAGAGCAGGGTCATTATCGATGCCCTACAGGGGACATGCCTCAGATAGCTAGTGTTGGAACCCACTTGGGAGGGAGCACTCTTAGACTTGGTACTCTCAAACAGAGAGGATCACAGATTTAGAAGTGGGTAGCTATCTGGAACAAGTGACCACCGCACAGTGAGATTCAGATTAACACAACCGCAGAGTCAAGCCATACAAAAACGAGGATAGGAACATAGGAAAGTGACTGCAGAAAAGGACCTCCAGGCCCACCTAATCTGATCATTTACCTAGCATCCCCTAGGCCTGCCCCTGATTACCCCCGTTCCTTTCAACAGCCCTCTGTGTCTATCCCACACCCTCTTGAACCCCCCCCACTGTATTCCCATCCACCACTTCCCTAGGCAGCCCGTTCCAGGTGTCCACCACCCTCTCAGTAAAGAAGTTCTTTCTGATGTTGCCCCTAAACTTGCCCCCCCAGTTGGAGATTATGACCCCTTTTTCTGGGACACCTCTTCAGCTGGAATGGTTTCTCAGTAGTCACCTTGTTTATCTCTTTTAGGTACTTGAAGGTTTCTATCATGTTCCCTCTCTCCCTCCTCAACTGCAGAGGGTACATGTCCAGGGCTCCCAGCCTCTGGACTTTAGAAGGGCTGACTTTAGCAAAATGGGTGAATACCTAAGGAATGCACTAGCAAATGGGCAAAAAGGAGGGGTGGAAGAACAATGGAGAAAAATCAGAACTGCCATCACAGAGGCAATAACTAACCTTTGTGTGAAGCAAATAAATAAAATGGAGCAAAAAACCACTATGGTGCTCAAAAGAGGTGGCAGGGAAGGTTAGGGACAAAAAAATAGCATTCAGGAAGTATAAGGACCCACAGAAGGAGCAGGACAGAGAACTGTACCAGTTAAAGCAGAAGGAAGCGGGGAAGACAGAATAGCAAAGGCCCAAACCGAGGAAAAGATAGCCAACTCAGTTAAGAAGGGGGATAAAACCTTTTATAGGTACATCGGGGAGCGAAGGAAGACCAAGGGAGGGATACTGGGAGGGGAGGTGGGCAGAGGGTGACAGTGAAAAGGCAGAGATACTGAACGGATACTTTTGCTCAATATTCACAAAAGAAGAGGAGGAGGTACCTAAATCAAACAATAGAAGCACTCTGGGCAGGGGGGTCGACACTAGTCCAGTCACAGAAGAAAGGGTCCTGAAAGAACTCCTGAAACTCAAGGTGTACAAAGCAATGGGGCCTGACAGGATTCACCCCAGAATTCTAAAAGAACTAAGGGGGAGACCTAGTGACACCACGGATTATAAAAACTGAAAATATCTGGGTAATGGCTCCACTTGTAATGCTTCTTCTGTTATGCTCCCTAATAGAGGATACCAATAAAGTCAAGAAAGCATTAAGATAAATATTAGAAGCAGAGAATTCACATGTAATTTAGAGGACATCAAGAGAAAATTAGGGTCTATGAAGAGACAAACAGCAGAAAATTTAAAAATACATTAGCAACACTAATGATTAAAGAGACAATAGGGTATACACATATAAACAGTGTAATAAGAAAAGACAAATGCAGTATAACATGAAGAGTGGAACGGATAGTGACAATAGTTATACAAGAGATTCACATATACACCCATCAAAAAAATATCAGCATACAGGAGAATCACAGCAGACCAGTACATCCACGGCAGATCCTGAGGCTCCTAAGTATGAATTAAGAAACCAGAGTTACAATAGAAACTTTACACATACTCAGTCAGGTTTTTTGGGGGGGCAGAAGGGAGATGGAATAGATGGAAGAACAACAAGAACATATACCGTACAGGACAGAGAGGCCAGCAAGGAGATACAGAGGTAATATCTATTTTTAATCTGAGCACCAGAAGACTAACAGCAGTTGAGACACAGGTACAGGGACTCTATCATTTGCACCAACACAACCGGTAGATCTCCTTAATCTAGAAGTGGATTTACAAAGATTTTTTCGTACATCAAGACTAAAGAATATGTAGATGAACAAAGACTTTTTTTTTTTTGCTTAAATCTTTTATTAAGGTTTTGTACATGTAAAAACAGTTACAGACATTGTAAAAAACACACAGACTATATACACTTAAAACTCTACTATTTATATAGGTCCACATATACCAAATAGATCGTGTTCTCTAGTCCATTACAGTTACTCCATAGCTTCTTGTCCAGTTCATAAACTTAAATTTAAATCTAAATTTATATATGCCACATATACCCCTTTTCCCTTTTAGGCTATTCACTATTGATCCCTCCATTTATGTCTTAGGTCCCCGTCTGTAAAATCACTGCTTCTTCCACAGTTAGTGTTGTCAGGAAGGGGCTCCATATAGACATGAAAGTCTCTATTCTACCTCTAATCTGATAGGACCTCTTTTCCATTACCAATGCCCCTATAGTCAGAGCGCGCCACTGCTCAATGGAAGGGTCTCTTGCTGACACCCAGGTGTGCAAGATGGTCTGCCTGGCCTGTGAAAGTAGTACCTGACCCATTTTCTATGTGGGGCCCACTCCTCTCCCCTCCGTCTCTATGCCAAACAGAAGGTCAGTTGGGTTGAGAAGTATGCCCGACTCCATATTCCCACTCATGATCTGTGCTTTTTCCAAAATATTTGTAATCTGGGACAAGCCCAGAAACAGTGGAGGTATGTACCACTCTGTTCTTTGCACCTGTTGCAAATATCAGACACTTCCGCTGGTATCTATGTAAGACCACGGGGGGTAGAGCCTATGTATAAATTTATAGTCTGATTCCTTATATTTATTTGACAACAATAGGCCCATATGTGTTTCTAAATGATTCCCTGTTGTGGTCAGAGATTGAGAGTCCTAGATCCTTTTCCCATAGACCCCTGGTGTTACTTGTCCTGTCACATAGATTGTCTTGGATTATATGGACCATAGCCCCCACCACACCCTTGGGGTCCCTCCTGGCTCTGCAAATCAGGGCCTCTGCCTGTTCCAGTGAAGATGTCTGTGGCCCCTGCTTCCTTATCTGTTTACAGTAATCCCTGGCCTGGAAGAATCTAAACAAATGATTATTTAGTACCCCTCTGTTCTCCTTAAGCTCCTGGAAAGAGCATATGTCCTTCCCCCTAAGGAGGTCACCTATACATTGCACCCCTCTAGTGTTCCATTCCTCAAATCCTGGGTCTTTCAGTCCCAGACGAAAGAAGGGGTTTCCACATAACGGCAGGAGCATCGTTTCTACCTCTGAACTTCCCAAAGCTTTCTTGTTCTGTGCCCAGCTCTCCAATGCCATTAGCACTAGGGGGGTTTATGTGAGCCTGAGCTACATATGCTTTCTTTCCTCCTCTAGCTAAATATGCCGAGAGCCTACCCTGGGCCTCCATTTCTTCCAGGTCTATCCAGCTGGCTGCTTCAGGTTGGCAACCCAGTCTTTATCAATTCTTATTTGCGCGCAGATAATAGCTCTTCATGTCAAGAAAATTTAATCCCCCTTTTTTTGCCTTTACCTGCCTAAGCTGATTCTAGCCCTTTTCCTTGCCATAGAAATTCAGAGAAGCCCCTTTCCAGTTTCTTGATATCTCTCTCTTATTCAGGCCCATTGGGAGCATCTGCAGCAGGTAGAGGATCCTTGGTAAAATATTCATCTTTATGAGATCCATTCGCCCTATCCAAGACAATGGCATTGCTCTCCACCTCCTTATTTCTGCTACCATGCCCCCGGTCAGTGGAGTATAATTCAAGCCATAAAGTTCCAGGATAGTCTTTCCAATATTTACCCCCAAGTATTTAAAGGATAAATTGACTTCTCTCAACCCCCATGACTCCTTCTCTCTTACCATCCCCATCCCCAGATACATTATTTCCGACTTATCTAGGTTTATCTTGTATCCTGAGAAGGTAGAGAACTCCTATATGAGTTCTAATAAAGGGGGCATGGAGTTCTCTGGATCACTTAGATACAAGTTCATGTCGTCCGCATAAAGCGGCAATTTGTGTTGTCTCCCAAACCCCCTATTCCTTTGATATGTGGATTTTGTCTTATGGCTATGGCCAAAGGTTCAATTGCCAAATGAAATTACAGTGGGGAAAGCGGACATCCCTGCCTCGTCCCCCTAAACAAGGCGAACCGCTCCGAAAGCACCCAAGTTGGCCAGCACCATGGCCTCTGGAGATCCATACAGAGCCCTCACCATCGCAATAAATCTTTCACCTAGTCCAAATCTGTTCAGCACCTCAGAGAGGTATCCCCATTCAATTTGGTCAAAGCTTCTTGGCATCCAGGATAAAACCGCTGTCATCCCTGGATGCCGAGAAGAGCAATGCACCAAGTTTAAAACCTTCCTCACATTATGGTAGGAGTGCCTACCCTGCATAAATCCTGTTTGGTCTGGATGTGCTATCTACGGTAGCAACACATCCAGATGGGCGGCTAGAACCTTAGCGTAAATCTTATCATCTACATTCAACAAGGATATAGGCCGATATGCTGCACAATCCTGGGGGTTCCTTCCGGGTTTCGGTATGACACAAATCGTCGCCACCTCCATGGTAGGCGGCAGTGGGTTTCCCTCCCTGGGCTCCTGGAATACTTCCCAAAGCAAGTCCACCACTTCCTGTCCCATTCCTTTATAAAACTCGGCTGGAAGGCCATCTGGCCCAGACGCCTTACCCAGCTTCATGCGCTGTATGGCCATTCTGATCTCTTCTTTAGAAATTTCACTGTCCAACTCTTCCCTCTGCTTCTCAGTAATTCCCTGAATTTTGACCTTATCTAGAAATTCTCTTGCTCTATCCAACATACCTTCACACTCGGCCTTATATAGGGCCTGGTAGAACTTCTTAAACCTATCCCCTATAGCGTGGGGCTCTCTGATTAGGATTCCTCCTTCTCCTCATACCTCCTGGATTCTCGCTATCCCCCTTCTACCTCTAATAAGGTTCACCAGCATGGGCCCTGGTTTATTACCCCATTCATAAAACTTATGTTTCACAAACCATATCTGATTTCTTGCCCGCTCCGCCAGCATATTATTGTGTCCCTCTTGCCATGGCAAGCATCTGTATAACCTCCTTATCCCCCCCCCCAGCTGCTCTATGCTCCAACTCTTTAACCTGCCGGTGCAGCTTCTCATGGCGCTTAAGCTGCTCCTTCTTATGTCCTGCCACAAATCCTAAAATAGCCCTTCTTAAATAGGCCTTCCCCGTGTCCCAAAACACCTGTCAGGATGGTGCTGTCTCTTTGTTGAGCTCCACATACCACCCCAGCTGTTCTTTCAGAAAGGTCCGGAACTCCTCCTTTCCCATCAGGTACTGTGGGAATCTCCATGAGGCGGGTTTGGCCTATTGGTCTCAAATTCTAGTGCCATAATCACCATGCATGGTCTGAAATGTGTATGGGCCCATGTCTAACATTTGCCATCTAGTGGTATCAGCCTCCGTCAATGTAAATGTGGCCCAACCTGGACCACGTCTTGTGGGGGTTGGAGTAAAAGGTATATTCCTTAAGTGTGGGATTGGCCGGTTTCCATGCATCTAGTAAATCTAAATCCACTAAGCCTTCCCTCCATTGTTTCATGCAACTTCCACCACCCCTACCTCCTGAATGATTCATGATTGGGTCCGGAGTGCAGTTGAAGTCTCCCCCCCCCCAGTTATAAGCCCCTGAAACTGTTCTCTTATAAGCAGATCTAGAATGTTCCGATAGTACAAGGGCTCAAACACAGCAGGAGCATAAATACTCCCAAAAGTGACCTGTGTCCCATGCAGTGTTCCCTCAACAAACACATATCTCCCCTCAGTCTTATCTTGCACCACTCTTGTAACCTTAAAAGGAAGGTACTTGTGTATCAATATTGCCACCCCCCTCTTTTGCGAAGAGAAGGAGGCAGTGTGGCATGACCCAAGCCAATTCCTCACCAGCTTCTGGTGCTCTAAGGGAGTCAAATGTGTCTCTTGTAATAAGGCAACCTGAGCATGCACCCTCTTAAGGGCTGTTAGAATACTGGTGCAGTTGACCGCGGAGGAGAAGCCTCGCACATTCCATGAGACAATATTCACCCTCTCCTTCTGATCCATCTTACTAGTACCAAATGCAGCTCTCCCATCTGCGAACCTGGGTTCAACTCCATGGCCAGCTTAATATGTAGCATTTCTTTTCGTATTTTATCTTGTATTGTGGACCTGACATACAGTTCTAAAACTAAACACATAACATATAACATTTGAACTTTACTCCCCCAACCTATATACACTACAGTCTCCTTCCCCTTTCAAAACATACAGCATTACTACAACTAGTATGTTCTCTCCCTATAATTATTCTAAAGGCTTGATACAAAAAACAATTTTGATCAACCTTTACTCTCTCACACCCCCGGTTATTACCTTCTTTTCCACCTATTCTTCAATCCTCCATCTCATTTAGGCACATAGTTAGACTTAATACCATGTTGGTCCTCTTTCTCTTCACCATAAAATGGTAGCATGCTTAATCATCTGCCCTTTCATCTTCGTATCCCCTCTTGCCTTTTCACTGGCCTTTCCTTCCTCTTGCAGTCGCCTAATATATACTGTGGCTTATCTGTTTCTGTCCCCACATTCTCTTATTCAGATTGCCTCTCTCATTTTCTTCCCTCTCCCCCACTCACCAGGCTAGGCCCCATGATTCAGCCATAACGTGCAAGCCCCTCTAAGTTAAGTCTCACTACCCTTCTCATTTGGCAGCATGAGGGACCAAAGGTTTGCAGGCACATTTTCCTTCTCAATGACCCCTCAAGATTTGGAGCCAGAGCAGTCGTGCCTCTTCAACCTCCCCGATACTGCCAGATTTTAATTCCCATATTGGCGTTAAGGCCTCCCCTACCCCCTTCTACCCCTCCTTTCCTTGCTGCAGATATCCAGATTCTCTCTCCTCAACGATAAAGCAAGATCATACCTTTTCTACTCCACCAGGCTAGGCCGCAGAATCAGATTCAACCTGCAGGCTCCCCAAGTGGATATGGCCTCCCGACCCTCCAGTTCAATGGCACAGGGCTATTCTTGCATGTGTCACCCTTTCGTCGTCCTTGAGGCCAGGCTCAGTTAACTGTACTGGGACACTCTCCTGCTTCTCCTCTTCTTCCCAGAAACAGTCCTGATTAGCTCATGGGGAACCCAGGGAGTTTACAGTCCAGCCAGACGCCTTAAAGGGGAACCCCATCACCTGCAACCCTCGATCATCCGAGGCAGCGGTCAGAACAGGCAGCCTCGATTCCTCACTCCATGCTACAGCAACCAAATTTTAACTGTCCATTTTGCATATTTTCTTTAACTATTTACAGGGCAAACTGAACATCTTCTCCACCAAACCAACATACTCTCTCCTCCTTCTTTCTTTCAGGGCAGTCAGCCTATCTTCTTCTTCAACTCCGTCACAAACTTGGTTGCCTTCTCCGCTTCCCAGAAGCTATACGTAGCTCCTTCATGTCTAATCTTCATGGTGGCCAGGAAAATCATGTACCATTCCAGCTTTAAGCGCTGACAGTCAGTAATCATTTAGTTGAATTCATGCCTCTTTTTGCCAACCCTCGCAGAATGATCCTGGGAAATGAACAGCCGTGCTCCCTCAAATTTCAGCTCAGGCATGCTTTTATATGCCTTCCACATCTGTCTGTCCTGGAAATTATGGAAGTGAAATATCACTTGCCTCGGTGGATGTCCATCCTGGGGTCGCGGCTACACTGCCCGATGCTACAGCTCAATTTATAGCAGCCCCCTTGGCTTCAGACCCATTAATGCTGGCAATATCTTCCCGCAGATCCCTAGCATGTCTACTTCTTCTTTACCTTTGGGAAAGGCACGGAGCCGCAGATTGGACCTCCAATGGTAATTTTCCTGGTAGTCCAGGGCCTCCCTTAGATCTTGTATCTGTTTCTCCAGGTCCTCCACCCATCTCGCCATGGGGTGCAGCGTGTCCTCCGCTGCCGAAATACGACCCTCCGCCTCCTCCAGTTGCTTCTGTTAGTGCTCTAATTAAGCACCCATGGTAGCTAGTGTGCCTTCAATTTTGTTTTCCAGCCTCTCTAGCTGTGGAGACAAGGCGTTCATGAGTTGGTCTTTCAGTTCTCGGCCTATCGCCATCATTTCAGTGGCCGAGATAGAGATGGGCCTGCATTGTTCAGCTGACCCGTGGCTGGTGGCTTTCTGTTGTTTTTGTGGCTGCCCATTGTGATTTACTCCCGCTGGCACGATATAATCATCCATGATGTAACGTAAGTCATTTACTCTGCTACCTGCTTCCTATATACAGGAGATTTCAGAAGATTTGCTATTTTTATTCACCCAGGAGCGAGCTCGATAAACACATCCTTACGCCAATGAAGTGGTCACGTGACCCCTGAACAGACACTTTTAAAATCAGCCCTAAATATAAAATCCACATTTCCCCACCAGTAGGCAGGAATCATGGTATAGAGACCTTTGCTCAGTAGTAGAAAAAGAAATCATGGAATTGTATCCCACAAAACAACAGCTATTACCAAAAAATTAAAATCTGAACTATCATCAGAGACAAGCCTTGAAGGATTTAAGCAATAACCAAACGATTATCATTAAACCAATAGACAAAGGAGGGGGGATCGTCATACAAGATATAACACAAAATAAAAAAATGTGTATGACTTTATTGGAGAATACAGAAAATTACCATAGATTACCAGGAGATCCGTTTGGGATGCTACAAGGCCAGATTAGAGAAATGCTGGTGGAATTTGTGGATCTTAATTGGCTGTAAGACTGGGAAATGAAAGTACTTATTAAGGAATTTCCTGGCCGGCCCGGTGGTGCTGAGGGTTCAGGCGCTGGACGCTGCACCTCGCACCATGCCGGTGACCCAGGTTCAGGAACGAGCCCTGGCTTTCGGGGGTCAGCAAGGGAGAGAGAGGATCGAGTGAATGGAGGACTGCTCTCCTCTCTCGGGGGGGCAGAAACCAGGGACTGCCCGGCACTGCAGTGGCCCCCGTTGAAGCCGGAGGCACTGCGCGCCCAGGACTACACTAGAGGGACGCAGAGCTGCAAACGGAATATCCCCTGGCGCCATTGCATGCTTGGGCACCGCGGGAGGAGGAGGGTGTAACTCAGGAAAACACCCCGGCACACCGAGTAGGCGATGAGGGCCTCAGGGACCTCTTTCACATTCCCAACACTAGATGCCCACACAGATGACCCACGTCCAACCCCCGGAAGGAGATGGACCCTCTAATTTCAGATAGACGTCGCCAGGGAGGAGAGGCAGGCCCTGCCTTGGGGGGTGATCCAGGGCACTGGGAAATCTCCTGATGGGGGGCATTTGTGGTGGAGCATCACAGTGGGGAGTAGCAGGGGCCGAGAGTCATGTAGGCACCTCTGAGAGAAAAAGATGCCAGAAAAAGAATAGTTAAAAAAAAAAAATTAAGGTATTTCCCAGGACCCCCACTTTTTATAGCATTCCCAAAATACACAAACATCAAAAGGACCCTCCAGGCCGGCCAATAGTGTCTGGCATAGATTCGATTTTTGATCCAAAATCTAAGTATATTAATTTTTATTTACAACCGTTAATAGAAAATACTGAGACTTATGTGAGGAACTCCACTGACATCATGCTAAAGCTGGAGAATATAGCACAAACCAGAACATTAGATAGGATATTATTCGAGACTTTTGGTGTCTCTGACTTGTACACCTCAATACCCCATAGGGTAGGGAAGGGGTCACTAGTACGGGGAAAATACTGAACACAAGAGAGAACAGTGCAGCACCTAGGACATGCATGTTGCAGGACTTAGCCCTGTTTATTTTACAAAATAATTATTTTGAGTTCGATGGTTATGAGTATCAGCAGAACAGAGGAACGGCAATGGGCAGCACAATGGCCCCGGCCTATGCTAATTCCTACAAGTATAATTTTGAAATGGACTATGTATTGAACAATAGGGTGAACATACATTATGACAAAATTACAGTTTGGTACAGAGATATATTGACAATATATTCTACATATGGAAAGGTACTGAAGATGAATTAATTGCCTTCAGCAGGGACATAAATGGTTGGGACAGAAATTTAAAGTTTGTCTTAAATTACAGTCAGGAAAGTGTTTTATATTTAGACTTCCTGATTAGGTTTGAAAATGTTATGTTTGATACAGCACTTTATAGAAAAGAAACAGATCGCAATACACTATTACACAATATGAGTTACCATGAGGCTAAATTAAAAAATAGTATTCCATACTCACAATTGGTATGGGTGAAAAGGAACTGTAAGAAACCAGAGGAATATAGAATCCATAAGCAGAATATGATACGAAGCTTCAGGGAATGGGGCTATAAAAATACAGTCCTTCAGCAGGCTAGTCATAGGACTGAATCTAAAACCAGACAAGAACTTCTACAAGTGAAAGACCTTAACCCAAAACAGAAAGAGTAGTACTGGCTGTAAAATGCAATCACAGAATGACAGAAATTTGTAAGAGTGTAAATAAATATTGGCATTTGTGTTTCATAGATACCCTAACGCATTCCAGCTTCAGTTAAAACCAATTATGTGGCCAAAAAAGTAAACAATTTAAAAGATAAATTGGTCCACTCACAATTTAAGAAACCAGAGGGTAAAGATGGACAGTTACTGCTAGGGCCATTACATAGAAACATAGAATTTGCGCAGATAAGGACCACTTAGCCCACCTAGTCTGCCCATTTTCCTACCTAACGGATAAGCTGCAGATCCTAGTTAACGAACAGCCTGCTTCTCCTACCCCCAACTAGAATTGCCTATGTCTGTCCCATGCATTCTTGAATTAGCCCACTGTTTTGACTCTATGACCTCCTCAGGAAGGCTGTTCCATGTATCCACAAACCCTCTGTGAAGAATACTTCCTCACATTACCTCTGAGCCGTCCCCCATCTTCAAATTGTGCCCCCTTGTTTTTGCACATCTCTTTTTCTGAAAGATGCTACCCTCTTGGACTTTGTTGATTCCCTTGAGGTATTTGAAAGTTTCTATCATGTCCCCCTCTCCCTCCTTTCCTCGAGGCTATACATCTTTAGTTCCTTTAATCTTTCTTCATGTGTCTTCTGATGCAGACCCTGCATCATTTTGGTTGCCCTCCTCTGGACAGCCTCCACCCTGTCTATGTCTTTGTGGAGGTGGGGTCTCCAGAACTGTACATAGTACTCCAGATGTGGTCTTACCAACTGTCTGTACAGAGGGCCAACAACTTCCTGTTTTCTACTGGGGTTGCCTCTCCTATGTATCCCAGTATCCCCCAGCCCTGCTTACTGCCTTCTACATTGCTGGCCCCACTTTAGGTCATCTGATATGACTCCCCCAGGTCCCTTTCCATTTCTGTTGTTGTCAGTATTTCACCCCCCATTGTGTACTCTTCCCCAGGGTTTTTGTTTCCCAGGTGCATTACTTTGCACTTATTTGCATTGAATCTAAGCTGCCATACATTTGACCTTTCCTCCAACCTTGCCAAGTCCGTTTTCATCCTTTCCACCCCACCCCACCTTGTGTATCAACCCTCTTGCAGATCTTTGTGTCATCTGCAAAGAGACATACTTTTCATTCCAGTCCCTCTGCAATGTCACTTATAAAGACATTAAAAAGGATTGGCCCCAGTACTGAATCCTGCGGTACCCCACTAGTTACCCTCCTTTCTTCACTGTGGACTCCATTTACTTTTACCCGCTGTGTCCTGTTGTCCAACCAGTGTTTTACCCAGGCTACCACCCTAGGACCCACTCCCAGGCTGGCTAACTTGTTTATTAACCTTTTGTGTGGGACTGCGTCAAATGCCTTGCTAAAGTCTAGGTAAGCCATGTCCACAGCCCCTCCCTGGTCTACTGCTTTGGTCACCCAGTCACAGAAATCAATTAGATTTGTCTGACATGACCTTCCACTGTGAATCCATGTTGCCTTTGGTCCTGTGCCCCACTGGCCTCTAGGTACTCAACAATTCTTTTCCTTCAAAGTGATTCCATAATTTTCCCTACCACTGAGGTCAAACTGACAGGTCTGTAGTTTCCTGCCTCTGTCTTGCTCCCACTTTTGTGAAGGGGAATCACATCCGCCCTCCTCCAGTCCTCAGGTACCACCTCATCCTCCCATAATTTATTAAAAGGGTAGTCATTGATGTTACTAGATCTTCCCTTAGTTCTTTTAAAATCCTGGGTGAATCCCATCTGGCCCCATTGCTTTATCCACCTTCAGTTTTAAGAGTTCTTTCAGAACCCTTTCTTTCTGTGAAAGGACTAATATCAACCCCTATCTAGAGTGCTTCTATTGACGGATTAGGTATTTCCGCTCTTTTCCATTGTGAATACTGAGCAGAAGTATTCGTTCAGTATCTCTGCTTTTTCACTGTCGCTCTCTGCCCAGCCACCTTCCTCTTTGTTCAGCCTCAGTATCCCTGCCTTAGTCTTTCTTTGCTCCCTAATGTACCTATAAAAGGTTTTATCCCCCTTCTTAACCAAGTTGGCGATCTTTTCCTTGGTTTGGGCCTTTGCTATTCTGACTGCCTTACCCACTTCCTTCTGCTTTAACTGGTACAGTTCTCTGTCCTGCTCCTTCTGTGTTTCCTTATACTTCCTGAATGCTATCTTTTTTTCCCTTACCTTCCCTGCCACTTCTTTTGAGAACCATAGTGTTTTTTCTTTCATTTTGATTTGTTTATTTGCTTCACACAAAGACTTGTTGCCTCTGTGATGGCGGTTTTGATGTTTCCCCATTGTTGCTCCACCCCACCTTCTTGCCTGTTTGCTAGTGCTTTTCTGAGGCACTCTCCCATTTTGACAAAATCAGCCCTCTTGAAGTCCAGTACCTTCACTTTTGTGTGGCTTGTCTCTACAGCTAAGTTTATCGTGAACCACACTGTTTGGTGGTCGCTTGTTCCCAGATGGCTAACCACTTCAAGATCAGAGATCCTCTCTCCATCCCCATTTGAGAGTACCAAGTCTAAGATTGCTCTCTCCCGAGTGGGTTCCAAAACTAGCTGTCTGAGGCATGCCCCGTAGGGCATCGAGAATGGTCCTGCTCTTGGATGTGGCTGCAGCAAAGGTGCCCAGTCAACATCTGGCATATTCAGGTCCCCATCAGCAATATCTCCCCTTTCTCTGCCATCCGAAGAATGCCTTCTATCATTCTACAGCCTGGAATGACCAAGTGTGGTGATGTGCAGTACGTAATCATACAAGTATAAGACTTTTCGACATCTACACTTTGATTCAGAATTCACCATCAAACAACATACAGACTGTAACACAGGGGGTAATATATGTGATCCAATGCCCTTGTGACCTTTTATATGTAGGTCAAACTGAGAGAGCCTTAAAAAAATGGATACTTGAACATAAAGGAGACATAAGGAACAGGAATGAACAATCCCCTGTAGCACAGCATTTTAACCAAACAGGTCACACAACAGCTTCACTCTGTTTTGGGTGGTTAGAAGTAGTTACACCATCTATCAGAGGAGGTAATTACAAGCACCAACTAGAGCAAGCAGAAATGAGATGGATTTTTCATTTAAAAACATTAGATCCTGTTATTGGCATGAATACTGAAAGCAATTGGCAGGCATGCACTTAGAGCCAGGCCAAGGACTGCAGTAATAATGTACATGTACATAATAAAATTATGCAGCTGTATTAAGTACAGGCAACTTTATGACCAAGGGTTCCTAGTGCATTGTGGACATTGAATAATTAGCAGTAGCCTTGTACAGACAAGGAAAGAGTGGTTAGTAAATGGTTACACTGCACGTAAATAATTAAGGACTTTGTCTGGGGGATAAAATGGAAACAAAAATATTATTGGTTTCTGATACATAAAAGGAAAATGTATCCACCAAATGTTACATTGAATGTATATAAACTGAATATATATAAACAATAACAAGATCTAGTGAGAAGAATGTGAGAAAATGCATGATAGAATAGTTTAAGATATGTAAAGAAATGGTGGAAGATGATATATGGTAACTGTTTAATTGTTTATTTGGGGCATACCTACACAAACCTACCCCCCCCCCCGCATACATCCCGTATCTGGATTACACAAGAACAGTAGAACAACATAAGTTGTGTATGTATTTAAAATGGTCAGATCTCTTATCCACCTGTAGGTTTGGAGACAACTGATATCAAATTTAAAATTGTAAACCACGCCAATTGAAATACGCCATCAGAGCCCCCTTGGAAAACTCCGTCTGCCCCAGTCGCATGCAACCACCCTTGCTGTGTGAGAGGTGATGATGCCACGCCATCACATCAGTATTCTCCAAGGGCCTCGAGAGGAAGAGCACTACAGAACACAGACAAGCCACAAGTGATAGCGTTTGGGCACCATTGTGATTAGAAACAAAATGCTGACTATGGAACATCTAGAAAGCTGAGCTGCATTTCAAGCAGACACACAAATGAGGTAAAGAGTGACTAAAGAGATATTTAACTAAGTATGGGAGCAAAGATTGTGAAGAATTGGACAATAACTTAGCAAAGCTATGATCTAAATTTGGATATCTTTTAACACTGTAGGAACCTAAAGTGCAACACAAATTTTGAGCCCATTTAAAGCGCTAAGGATCGAAATTACTGGACCAGTGTTAGTTAAGGTTTGTGCATGGATAAGGGGTGTCAGGCATAGCAGAAGTTAATACATTTGGCTTTATCTCATGGTGTAGTGGTGAAGGGATGTTAAAAAGATTTAAGCTGCAGAACAACTAAAAAAAGGTGTTTGTATGTTCGCAGGCAGCAGAACCAGAAAAGTGTTAACATGTATTTTTAGAGAGGCAGTTCAGGCAGTAAATATCAACATAAATTGTGTATACACAAAATTAATCAGAATATATATTAAAGAACATGAACTAATGTGAATTTAAAATATTTTTAACAGATGTAAAACCCCTTGATCAAGCTCCTACAGAAGCGAAGCATTGAGGATGAAATAAAGAAAATTCAACTGCAATCCCTTTTTGGGTGAGAATCATTTTTTGAAATATAATGCTCCCTTATAATAGAACTTCTTTGGAGGCCACTGACTACCCTTTTTAACAAATCATGGGAGGAACGGGTGATACCTGAGGAGGGCAGATGTGATTCCCCTTCACAAAAGTGGGAGCAAGGCAAAGGTAAGAAACTACAGACCTGTTAGGTTGACCTCAGTGGTAGAGAAAATGATGGAATCACTTCTGAAGGAAAGAATTGTTGAGTACCTAGAGGCCAGTGGGGCACAGAACCCAAGGCAGCATGGATTCACAGTGGGAAGGTCATGTCAGACAAATCCAATTGATTTCTTTGACTGGGTGATCAAAGTAGTAGGCCAGGAGGGGCTGTGGATATGGTCTACGTAGACTTTAGCAAGGCATTTGACACAGTACCATACAAAAGATTAATAAACAAGTTAGCCAGCCTGGGAGTAGGTCTCAAGGTGGTAGCCTAGGTAACAAATTGGCTGCACAACAGGATGCAGAGTGTAATAGTAAATGGAATTCATTCAGAAGAAAGGGGGTTACTAGTGGGGTACCGCAGGGTTCAGTACTGGAACCAGTCCTCTTTAATATCTTTATAGGAGACATTGCAGAGGGTCTGGAAGGAAAAGTATGCCTCTTTGCAGACGATACAAAGATCTGCAACAGAGTTGATACACAAAGGGGGTGGAAAGGATGGGAAGGGACTTGGCAAGGTTGGAGGAATGGTCAAAGTATGGCAGCTTAGATTCAATGCAAAGTGAACCTGGGAAACAAAACCCAGGTGAAGACTACACAATTGAGGTACTAACAACAAACAAAATGGGAAGCGACCTGGGGTAGTCATATCAGACAACCTCAAGGTAGGCAAGCAATGTGAGAAGGCAGTAAGGAGAGTTGGGGGGATACTGGCATGCATAGGGAGAGGCATCACCAGTAGAAAACAGGAAGTTGTTATCCCTCTGTACAGACAGTGAGACTCCATCTGGAGTACTGCTTGCAGTTCAGGAGACCACATCTCTGCAAGGACATAGACAGGATGGAGGCGGTCCAGAGGAGGGCAACTAAAATGGTGCAGGGTCTGCAACAGAAACCATATGAAGAGAGACTAAGAGAGCTTAATATGTATACCCTTGAAGAAAGGAGGGAGAGGGGGGACATGATAGAAACTTTCAAGTACCTCAAGGAAATCAACAAAGTCAAAGAGGGGAGCATCTTTAAGAAAAGAGGGTGCAAGAACAAGAGGGCACAATTTAAATATAAAGGAGGGATGACACAGGCCTTGAGAGAAATATTTTTCATGGAGAAGTGGTGGATGCATGGAACCACCTTCCTGAGGAGGTTGTGGGGTCAAAAACAGTGGGGAATTCAAGAATGCATGGGACAGACATAAGGCAATTATGGAGGGTAGGAGAAAGTAGGCTGTTGGTTAACTAGAATCTGCAGCTTATCCAATAGGTAGGGAAATGGGCAGATTAGTGGGCCAAGCGGTCCTTATCTGCTGTCAAAGTCTATATTTCTATGAGCCCCCACACAAAAACCTAAACTCTACACCCATGAATACTTAACTTACCTGCTTTTTACTTAGAGAAGTGACACAGGCATCAACAGGGTTTTCACCACTTGACATGCTGTATAGTAGACAACCTAGAGAGTCACTAGATGTAATAAAAGAAACATGGGAATAGAACCCCACTCAGAAAAAAATCTATTCCATTTTAAATGAGTGCCCTGAGAAAGAAGCTGGCAAAATATGTTGAAATTGCCCATAATAATCGGGAAGAGGCCTCAAACCAGCAGAAGGTGTACTATGACAGTGGGGTAAAAGAAAAGTTTTTTTTTTGAGGCAGGTGAAAAAGGTCTTGCTACTGTTACCCACTACAGAAAAGAAACTGTTAATGAAGTGCCAAGGGCCTTATAAAGTGCTTAGATGTACTGGCACAGTAAACTATGAAATTGAGACCCGATAGAAAAATCCTACCAAGATATACCACGCTAACCTCCTGAAGAAAGGTTGAAAAACACCAACAGCCTTTACTAGTTTTACCAGAAACTTATAAAGAAGATATTGCCATAGCTTATGACAGACTGGAAAAAACTGTAACTGCTGTTGCTGTAAAGGTGAATGTTTCTGTAACCTCGGAATAAACCACAGAATTTCATAACTTGCTGAAGACATTTAACAGTACTTTTACCACAGTGCCAGGCCGAGCAAAAGGGGTTGAGCACATAATAATGACGCAATGCACACCTCATCAGACAAAAGGCATGCAGATTACCAGAGCGGCTAAGGGCAGATGTGGTTAAGGAAATACAAAAAAATGAAAGAATTGTGTATCATACAAGAGTCAAGAAGTGCTTGGTCATCACCACTAGTGATTGTAAATAAAAAAGAAGGGAGTGTAAGAATCTGCCTTGATTTTAGGAAACTAAGTGTCAGAATTTGACAGTTATCCTAGGCCCAGGATAGATAATTTGGTAGACAGATTGGGGACTGCCAAGTACATCAATACCCTCAATCTCACCAAAGGTTACTAGCAAATCCCCCTGGCTAAAGAATCCAGAGACAAAACTCCATTTGCTGCTCCTGTTGGATTCTGTCTGTTCACCACCATGCCGTTTGGTTTGCATGGCACACCCACTACATTCCAGCAGTACATGGATGTAACTGTATCCCCTCACACTGGTTATTGTGCTGCATACCTGGATGATGTGCTGTACAGTCCAGACTGGAGAAGCCACCTGGAACACCCACGAGTAGTTCTACAATCTATCAAAAAGGCAGGTCTGACAATCCTACCAAATGTGCATTGGGCATGCAGGAAACCAGATGTTTGGACTGTGTTTTGGGAAATGGAGAAGTAAAGCCAGAGATTTCTAAGATGAGCTGTAACTAAAAGTCCTATTCCTAAAACAAAGAAACATGTCAGGTCATTTTTGGGGCTGGCTGGGTATTATCAGAGATTTGTTCCCAGCTTTGTTCAGCTAGCTACTCCTCTCACTGAACTTATGAAGAAACGGTTCCCAAATAATGTGAAATCGACACCAGAGTGATGAAGTTTTTCAGGCCACCAAGGCTGCGTTATGTTCAGCCCCTGTTTTAAAAAGCCCAAACTTTGAGAAACAATTTTTGTTGCAGAGATGCATCAGAGGTGGGCCTCAGTGCAGTCTTGAGTCAGACTAATATAGATGAGAAGAAACTTCCATTCTATATCAGTAGGAAGTTGCAGAGAGAAGAGGTACTCCACCATTGAAAAGGAATGCCTTGTGGCAAAGTGGACCATGCAGACCCTTACGTTTTATTTGCTAGGAACTGACTTTGTACTTATATCACAATCCCTCTGTTGGCTTAACCAAATGAAGGATAAAATTTCAGAATCACACAATGGTGCCTGCTGTACACAGCTATTTAAATTTAAAGTGACGCACAAATCTAGAAAAAAGATTGTCAGTGCTGATTTCCTTCTAGATATGGCTCGGGAATTGAGAATTCAAGTTGAAACAACAAAATTATGAGCTTAAACTGTGTTTGCTATGCTGCATATGCACTCTGAACTGTAAAGGTTATAAGCTAATGTTAGATAAATAAGTTTTGAAAACCTGTTTTTAAAAGGTTCCCTCTTAAAGAGGGAGTATATGACAGTTTGAATAAGCCTGTCCCACTTGTTCTGCAGAAAGAGTTAAACACAAGGATCAATTCTCTCCTCTCCTTTTCAATCTGTCTGCCTGGTTGCATAACCAGATGTTCTCGTGGGACCTAGGAACTTAATCGCTCTGACGGTCTCTCGATTCTCTGCCTCTCTCTATCTCTCTCTCTCTCTCTCTGCCTTCACTTGCTGTTTCTGTCTTGTCTTTACCCTTGTGTATCTGCAGATCTCACTTTAAGGGCACTCTTGCATCAGGTAACACTGTTAGGACTGGAAGCAGCAGGTGCAGGAGCTCAGGAAAACTTCTAGCTAGTAGTATAGCCAGGACCTCACCCTTATGTCGCCCGCTCCCAACATCTGCCTTTGGTATAAAGGGGCAGTCCCCAGCACCACCTCAGTTCTTTTGTTGCCTTTGACCCATGCAAGTCGAACCTTCACAGACACCTTCTGCTTTAGTCGGCTGCCATTTTCTTTGCTTTACCAGTGCTTTATTACTTTTTCTTTTCTTCAAATTTTCAGTGATTCTGTACATGTCTTCTCCATCCTCTTCAGTAGAGCGGCGGTGAACAAAGTGTGCTTGTGGAAAGCAACTTCCCCACAAGGACGTCCATTCATCATGTCTGCTTTGTCTAGGCCTGGACCACGACACTAAGGCCAGCCAGCACTGCCAGGATTTTAACCAGCGCACTGGACTTCACTACCAGAAGACACTGGAAGCATTCCTGCTGTAGCAAAAACTCTCAGCAATGGAGAAGGAGCACCACAAGAGTACTTCATCTTCCCCAGCCTCCAGGGCCACCACTTCATCAACCAAGTAGAAGTCTTTGGGAAAGCACAAACACCAGGAGAAGCACAGGGACAAACCCCGGTCAGCTTCCCACTTCAGATCCCCGCGAAAGTCGGGCACCGATCATGGGTCTTCCTCCACAGGAGGTCATCCCCTTCCACTCTGGCAGCCCTCCTCCCTCCCTCATTTGGGCTCCCAGTGGTCAAACCACTCACCCTCTTTACTGTCTTGGGCGGTGGTTCTTTGGGGCTCGGGACTTTGTTCCCAGCTTCCCAGCCCCTGAAACCCAGGTCAATGCAGCAGGAAGGTCCTCAGCCAGGCAGCTCGGATGAGTCCTCCTTGGGTGGCTGGTTTTTGCCCATCAACCTCCCGGTTAAAGGCATCAGCTAAGTTGGTTCCAACATCGGGGACTGACACATTACAGCAATGCCAGAGACAAGCACTTACCTCCCCTGCGAGAGTGATGTCTCTGCCTAGCTTGGGAGCTTGCTCCCCGGAACAGGCTTCTCCTTCTAGGCTGGCACCAGCAGCATCACCAGACCAGTGTCAGCCCATGTCTGTCCCATCAATGTCGACCCTGGTGATGCCTCAGCTGTCTTCTCCAAACCCTCCACAGTTGCCAGCTGGCTCTGTCACTACACAGCTGATGCCCGAGGGACCAATGTCTGGTGTTTGACTCAATCAGACTGATGCTGGATGGGTCTCACCCAGGGTTACTTCAGCCAAAGGAACACATGCCGGGCCCTCTCAGCCTACTCCCCAGACACTGGTTCCCCCTCCTCTGCCTCAGAATCTACCCACAGACCTTAATGTCCTCTTTGTGGCCTGGTGGACATATTTGAAGGATAAGGAGGTCCCGAAGGAGAGCCCAGCTGTGACTCCCAGTGACCCTCTTAACAAGCCAGTGAAGGAGCAGGTCTCCTCTATGGAAAACTCCAACACCTTCCTCCTAGGGAGCCTGCTCCACAACCGGAGAGAGCTGGTGCCGGTCATCCCAGGATTCACCAACGTAGGCATAGATGTTTGCCCTCTCCCTCTCCAGACTCTGGTGAGTTAGGGGGATAGTCGTCCTCTTCATCTTATGATGATTCTGGAGACCCTGACCTGCTGTCCAATTCAAAGGAGCCCAAGGACACCCCACAGTCTCCTCCAGATGACCTGACATTCATGGATGTGATGAGGCACATCCAGGCTCTTATGGGTTGGGACACGGAGAAAGTGGATCCCGGGCGATGTCAGCTAGCCACTTTCCTCTACAAGAAGGAGTCCTTGCCTTTAGTTTTTTCTCCCTTATCGACTCCTGAAAGGACATCAATAGGGCCACTGGAAACACCCATCTACTACACCGGTGACATCTAAAAGGCTGATCACCTGTATAATGCCTTAGGGACAAACCCTTTATGCAGAGCACTCAGACACCCCAGCACCTTAGCTTTCAGCCTCATGATAAAGACTCTAGGCAGATAAACCATTTTGGTAAAAGGTCTATTCCTCAGCCACCTGTGCTGTCCGTTCCCTAAACTTTCTTGCCCACATGGTTCAGTATCAGAATGTCCTATGGAAGAAGGCTTTTGAGGTGGCACAGGCTCAGCCTGATATTCCGGGAGAGGCCAAACTATGACACCTTTTTAAAGTCAGGCTTGGATGTGGGTAGTCAAGTTCTCTGAGCCTCTTATGAGTCTGTGGACTCTGCAGGTTGGGCTGCAGCTACAGGGGTTTGCCTTCATCGCCACTCCTGGTTTAGGGTCTTCAGTTTTGCTCCAGATGTCCAGTCTAAAATTCAGGATGCCCCATTCAGAGACCCCATGTTGTTCGTCGAGGATTCTCAAAATGTAATCACTTGCTTCCAAGAGTCAGGCAAGGTCCTATGTTTGGTTCAAATGCTGTGCGATCTCAGCCTAAATAATTTCAATGACAGTACTTTCGCCATACCTCAAGCAACTGCCCAGAAGTGCCATCAAAAAGACTATCAGCTGCACAGGAGGTTCTGCTTCCAGAACCCCTCGGGCCACCTTGCCTGTCTCTGGCTCCTCTGCGTGACTCCTTACCCAATCCCAACCAAATCCCTCTGGGAAGGCAGTGGGAAGTCAGATTCTCTTTACAAAGAGAGTTGGCGCAGAATAACCTTGGATCAGTGGGTTCTGCAGTTAGTGGAACAGGGACACACCCTAGAATTTTTGGAGATTCCTCCATACAATCCTCCAGTCCCCTCTCATTACCCTCAGGCCCATCTTACCTTTATCCAAGAAGAGATCCAAGCACTCCTCAGAAAACAGGCCATAGAACCCGTCCCTCCAGCACAGCGAGAGGCAGGATTCTACTCACATTTCTTCCTCGTTCCAAAGAGAATAGGAGACTTGTGTCCCATCCTAGACCTCAGCCATCTGAACCAGTTCATAGGAAACAAATGGTTCAGAATGGTCAGCCTTCCTAGCCCTCTTCCCTTACTTCATCAAGGGGATTGGCTCTGTTCTGTGGACATGCAGGACATTTATCTTCACATCTTGGTGTTTCCATCCCACAGGTTCCTTCGCTCACACTTCCAAGGAAACCACTGCCAGTTTTGGGCTCTGCCGTTTAACCCATCCTCGGCCCCACAAGTCTTTACGAAATGCCTCGCAGTAGTGGCAGAATCCCTAAGGAGAGAAGGCCATTATGTCTTTCCTTACCTAGACATCAGGCTTCTGACAGCTCCTACCAAGGAGCAGTTGCTCAGGACCATTGAAGCCACTTTCACGCTGTTTTGGGATCTGGAGGTAACTCTCAACCTCCCCACATCCACTCCTTGGCCAAGTCATAGACTCCAGTACATAGGGGCAATCTTGGACACCACCCAAGGCAAAGTCTTTCTTCCCCCAGACAGGGCAGAACACCTTCAGGCACAGGCTCAGCAGGTCACGTTGTCTTGCCAGGTTCCAGCCAGAACCTTTCTCAGACTACTAGAATACATGGCAGCAGCCATCACAACAGTTCCTCTCGCCCGCCTACACATGTGGGTAGCCCAATGGAAAGTTTGGGTCCAACGGGATCAGCGCACAGACAATTTGGGTCTTCCAGTATCAGTACCTAGCTCAGTGCATCAGACTATGAAGTGGTGGCTGAACCCCTCCAATCTCTCCAAAGAGGCCCACTTCTTGTTAGAGTACCCTCGAAAAATCCTGATGACGGATGCGTCGGGCCAGGGCTGGTGCACCCATCTGGCAGACCATCAAGACTTGGTGGGGGGGGGGGAGCTGATCCCCATTAGAGCAGCTTCTCCACATCAGTGTTTTGGAGATTCGTGCGATCCTGTATGCTCTACAGGCCTTTTAGACAAACCTGGTCCTCTGCTGATCCAGACTGACAATATGTCAGCGGTATTTTACATGAACAAGCAAGGGGAAATGCATTCACACACCCTCTGCAGAGAGGCCATGAGAGTTTGGTATTGGGTCATAAAGCATCATCTGGACCTGACTGCAGTGCATTTTCCAGGTGTTCAGAACACCTTAACAGACAGCTTAAGTCATTCTCGGTCCAAGGCTCACAAGTGGGAACTTCTCCCCTCAGTGGTCAAAGATCTCTTCACTAGATAGGGCCACCCAGAGATGGATCTATTCATGTCCCCATTCAATGCAAACCTGCCCAGTTTCTGCTCGCTAGATCCAGAGCCTGGTGTTTCCTGGTGAGGTGCATTGTCCCCCTCTTGGACAAGATGGTTTCTGTATGCCTTCCCTCACTTTCTATTGTTGCAGAGGGCTCTGCTCAAGTTGTAGTCAGAAGGGGCAGAGATGATCCTGATAGCTCCTTATTGGCCATGCCAGATATGGATTCCACTCCTCCAACAACTAGCAGTAGAGTCTTCGATTCCTCTGCCTCTGTGCTCCGATCTCCCCCAGGAAAAGGGCACTCTGGTCCATCCAGACCTCAGGTCACTGCACCATCATGCATGGCCCTGCAGATTTGTAGTTGCCCGATTTACAGTTTCTCCCAGGTGGCAGGCGTCCTAGTGGCAGCCAGGAAACCCTCCACTAGATCCTCTTATGCTATGAAGTGGAAGCGGTTCTGCATATGGGCCAGCACTCATCACCCAGATCCCTTTACCTGTCCAGAGAATCTTATTTTAGAGTATCTCCTTTCCCTTTCAGACTCAGGCCTGAGTTACTTGTCTATTAAGGTGCACTTATCCACCATCTCTACGTACCATGCACCTATCAAAGGCAAAACTTTTTCCCAACTTGACCTTTCCCGCACTTTCTTGTGGGGCATACTGCATCTGAAACCTCCCATCAGGGACCCTGCCCCCCCCTCCGGACTTGCTGTTCATTTTAGAAAAACTTACTTTGCGTCCCTTTGAGCCTGTCACAAGCTGTGAGCTATGCTTTTTGTTGTGGAAAGCGTTATGTTTAGTTGCTATTATTTCTGCTCAAAGGATTTCCGAGCTTCAGGCTCTGATGTGTAAAGAGCCTTGTTTGGTTTTCAACAAGGACAGGGTGTCCTTGAGAACAAATCCTACGTTTCTTCCAAAGGTGTTGTCTGAATTTACTCTGAATCAATACATTCACTTGCCTATTTATTACCCAGAGTATTTGAATCCAGGGGAGGGTTTACTACATACTCTGGATGTTCACTGGGTGATTCGCTATTATCTTGATCGCACCTGAGCCATCAGAAAAAATGATCACTTGTTTCTTTTGCCTCAAGACAAGAAGGGGATTCAGTTTTAAAACAGTGTTTGTCCAGATGGCTAGTTAATTGCATTTATTGCTACCACAAGTACAAAAAGCCTTTGCTGGGCCTGGTTAAAGGCCATTCTACTAGGGGTGTAGCTGCTTCATTTGCATCTTTCAGAAGCATGTCCATTGCTGACATTTGTGCAGTGTCCACTTGGTGTCTGTCCACACTTTCATCTGCCATTACAGTCTGGACATTGCTTCTAGGCATAGGGCAGGTTTTGGACTAGTTATCCTGCAAGGCCTGCTCTCTTGAGAGTGTCCATGCTGACTTCTGCCTCCTCCCAGCTGACCGAGTCAGTCCTTTCACTGCTTGGGACTCAGTCCTAACAGTGTTACCTGCTGCAAGAGCTCCCTCAAAGTGAGATGGTACAGTTACACTAGAACTTACCGTAGAGTAGATCTTGAGAGGAGCTCTTGCAGCAGGTGCCTTCCTCCTCCATCCCCCTGGTGACTGCTTCTCCATCAGTTACCTTTCCTCGGTTCGGAGGCACACCTTGGTTCTCTGATCACTGTGCTTGCCGGGCTGTCCAGCAGGAGAACTGAGGTGGTGCTAGGGACCACCTTTTATACCATAGGGTATATATATATATATAGGGGCAGGCCGACATCAGGGGTGGTCCCCCTCTATTTACTACTAACTAGTTTTCCATGGGTCCCTGGCACCTGCCTTTCCAGTCTAATGGCGTTACCTGCAAAGAGCTCCTCGAAGATCTACTGTTATGGTAAGTTCTTACAGAACTACTTTATAAAAATATATGTAAATCTTTATGTGAAACTGTGATCCCTTGGTTTGAAATGTATGCAGTTATACTGTTGAAGTGATTGTGAAAAGCTATTTAGAATTTAGGGGTTAACCGAGATGTAATCTGAGCTGCTTTCAGGCTTGTTTGCAAACTCTTTTGCAGAGCTGTCAACAGGAGGCCAGCTTGGGACACTGTTTTATTTCAGTGGCTCAGTAGGTAGCATAGAAACATAGAACATAGAATTTGACGGCAGATAAGGACCGTTTGGCCCACCCAGTCTGCCTATTTCCCTACCTAATGGATAAGCTGCAGATCCTAGTTAACCAGCAGCCTACTTCTTTCTACCCCCACCTCCTAGAATTGCCATATGGCTGTCCCATGCATGCTTGGATTCAACCACTGTTTTTGACTCCACAACCTCCTCTGGAAGGCCATTCCATGCATCCACAACCCTCTCTGTGAAAAAATACTTCCTTACATTACCTCTGAGCTGCCCCATCTTTAAATTGTGCCCCCTTGTTCTTGCACACCTCTTTTTTTGAAAGATGCTACCCTCTTGGACTTTGTTGATTCCCTTGAGGTACTTGAGCGTTTCTATCATGTCACCCTCTCCCTCCTTTCCTTGAGGCTATACATATTAAGCTCCTTTAGTCTCTCGTCATATGTCTTCAGGTGCAGACCCTGCACCATTTTAGTGCCCTCCTCTGGACAGCTTCCATCTTGTCTATGTTCTTGCGGAGACTGGGTCTCCAGAACTGCACAAGTACTCAGATAGGGTCTCACCAGCTGTCTGTACAGAGGGATAAAACTTATTGTTTTCTACTGGTGATGCCTCTCCTATGCATCCCAGTATCCCCCAACCATCCTTACTGCCCTCTCCAATTGCTTGCCCACCTTTAAGTCATCTGATATGACTACCCCAGGTCCCTTTCCATTTTGTTGTTGTTAGTATCTCCCCCATTGTGCATCTTCCCTGGGTTTTGTTTCCCAGGTGCATTACCTTGCACTTCTTAGCATTAAATCTAAGCTGCCATACATTTGACCATTCCTCTAACCTACCCAAGTCCCTTCTCATCCTTTCCACCCCACCTGTGCATCAACTCTGTTGCAGATCTTTGTGTCATCTGCAGAGAGACATACTTTTCCTTCCAGTCCCTCTGTGATGTTGCTTATAAAGACATTGAAGAGGACCGGTCCTAATACTGAACCCTGCGGCACACCACTAGTAACCCCCCTTTCTTCAGAGTGGACTCCATTTACTATTACCCTCTGTGTCCTATTCTCCAGCCAATTCTTTACCCAGGCTGTCATCTTGGGACTCACTCCCAGGCTGGTTAACTTGTATATTAATCTTTTGTGTGGGACTGAGTCAAATGCCTTGCTAAAGTCTAGGTAGGCCATGTCCACAGTCCCTCCCTGATCTACTACTTTGGTCACCCAGTCAAAGAAATCTATTAGATTCGTCTGGCATGACCTTCCTGCTGTGAATCCATGCTGCCTTGAGTCCTGTGCCCCTTTGGCCTCTAGGTACTCAACAATTCTTTCCTTCAGAAGTGATTCCATCCTTTTCCCTAACACTGAGGTTAAACTAACTGGTCTGTAGTTTCCTGCTTCTGTCCTGCTCCCACTTTTGTGAAGGGGAATCACATCTGCCCTCCTCCAGTCCTCAGGTACCACCCCATCTTCCCATGATTTGTCAAAGAAGGTAGTCAGTGGTGTCACTAGTTCTACCCTTAGTTCTTTTAGAATTCTGGGATGAATCCCATCAGGCCCCATTGCTTTGTCCACCTTCTGTTTTAAGAGTTCTTTCAGAACCCTTTCTTCTGTAAATGGGCTGGTATCAACTTCTGTATCCAGAGTGTTTCTATTGACTGTTTTAGGTACCTCCCCCTCTTCATTTGTAAATACTGAGCAAAAATATTTGTTTAGTATCTCTGCCTTTTCACAGTCACCCTCTGCCCACCCCCTTCCCTCTATTAAGCCTCATTATCCCTCCCTTAGTCTTCCTTCGCTCCTTGATGTACCTGAAAAGGTTTTATCCCCCTTCTTAACTGAGTTGGCTATCTTTTCCTCAGTTCGGGCCTTTGCTGTTCTGACTGCCTTCCCAGCTTCCTTTTGCTTTAACTGATACAATTCTCTGTCCTGCTCCTTCTGTGATTCCTTGTACTTTCTGAATACTTTCTTTTTCTTTTGAACCTTCACTGCCACCTCCTTTGAGAACCATAGTGGTTTCTTACATCATTTTGTTTTGTTTATTTGCTTCACACAAAGGCTTGTTACCTCTGTGATGGCAGTTTTTATTATTCCCATTGTCCTTCCACCCTCCTTCCTGCCCATTTGCTAGTGCATTCCTTAGGCACTCACCCATTTAGCAAAGTCAGCCCTCCTGAAGTCCAGTACTTTTGCCTTTGTATGGCTTGACTCTATTGCTGTGTTTATTGTGAACCACACTGTTAGATGGTCGCTAGTTCCCAGATTGCTACCCACTTCTACATCTGTGATCCTCTCTCCATCTCCATTTGAGAGAACCAGGTCTAAGATTGCTCCCTCTCGAGTGGGTTCCAATACTAGTTGTCTAAGGCATGCCCCCTTTAGGGCATCTAGAATAACTCCACTCTTCGGAGTGGCTGCTGCAACTGCAATCCAGTTACCATCTGGCATATTCAGATCACCCATCAGCAATATCTCCCCTTTATTTGCCATTCTAAGCACACTCGCCTCTGAGGCCGGGAGATCAGAGGGCCATGGGTTCAGTTCCACACCTGGCACTTGAGTTAATATCCCAGTACTGACACTGTAGTGCAGCATGAGAGGGTGCTGCACTTCTGGGTGCTGTCTTTCGGATGAGATGTTAAACCAAGGTCCCATCTTCCTGGATTGGTGGTAGTTCAGGTGGATGTTAAAGATCCCATGGCAGTTATTGAAAGAGCAGGGCAATTTCCCGGTAACCTGGCCAATTTCCTCATTCACTAAAATACCACCAACAGCTTAATCTGGTTTAAGGTCAGTTGGCATTCGTCTGTATCCCCTCCCGGGTCGTGTCTGAAAATAGGCAGGATTTGTCTAGTGCACTTACCTGGTCAACAAAACTAAATAAAACAAAAAAATTTGCAAGCCTGCTCTGCAAAGAAACTGACAAAAGACTGTGATACATTCGTCTACTATCTACTCATGAATGTGTAACTAACAAGGTTGTTCGTCGTAAACTCACCTTTGTCAACTGTAATGCGTCTATCTCTGCGACAAATATACATGATCAATGTACCATATACTGTAGTACAATCAAAAGCATTGATTTTCTTTTCCCTCTAGGTACATGTAACTAATCCTGGGTCGCCCCTGAAAAAGGGACTGTCAAAGTCTCAGTGAACCTACCCGGTTACCAAAATTTAAATAAATAAATACATTTTGTGAGAAAAAGCTATCTCCTTGACTTCCGGTTCCGGTATGACTGCCTGAACAATCTATAAAATATAATCTCCTACCTTAATTACTTTCACCAGTTTGGTAAAGACTTCAGCGATTAAACAACCAGGAGACTGCAGCATTGATATCCTCTACTAGTTTTTCTCTTGGATGGCCAGATATCGATCAAACAGATTCCTACCACTTACTGACCTGGAGGGGGAGGGCAGCGAGAAATTGCAAGGGACAGAACAGCATGGTAAAGCCCAGCAAGGCCTGCAATTTCCTAACATAGCCGACAATGAGGAAACAGACCAAATGTCGGGTAAAGGAGGAAAAAAGAAGGGCAACAACCCTCTCAGCTCGAACAAAATATCCTAAGGGCTATATCAGAGTTCTGAGAAGAAATGAGGGGCTCAATTCAGGAAATCAGAACAGACTTAGGGATGCTGCAACGACGGATGGATGAAGCGGACAATCAAATATTTGTTAATTGAACAGAATTGAAACTCTTGAACAGGAGAGTCTTTCTTTGGCTTCTGTGCAACTACATAATTCCTTGAGGCAGGAGGATCACGGAGAAAATCATGGGAGGCGGAAGAATATCTGGATTTTGGCCTGCCAGAGAGGAGGAGGTTTGGACCCTCTTGCCTATGCTGATCACCTATTTAGGTCAGTTTTGGAGCTAGGTCCAGAATATCAAATGGACTTGAGGAGCCCATCGAGCTCTTGGTCCCAAACCCTTGGCCAGAGATGCCAGATCCTTCGTGGTCAGGTTCCAAAATTTTCAAACAAAAGAAGCAATGCTAAGAAAAGCGTGGCAGAAGGGTAAAATAATGTTGGGATCAAATCGTTTAATCATGGACAATGACTATGCTCCTTACACCCAAGGCCAAAGAAGAGAATATGTTCCTTTATTCCCCATCTTTAGAGCACAACAGATAAAATTCTGCACCCCATACCCCTCTAGGCTCACAATACTGCTACCAAATGGCCTGGTTACATATAACTCAGCCCCCGAGGCAAAGGAAGACCTTTTTCAGTGAGGGATTATCAAAGAGCACCTGCTGAGCCAAAAAACCACAAAGCCTAACCACACTAGACAATCTGATGTCGACGTACAGTCAACTGGGCCTAGTCTCGACTTGGAAGAAATGCTGAGGAGAATTCATCTCCTGAGAAACCCCGTTATCCACGAACCAGAAGTAAGTCCTGTGTCTTGATTTTCTTCTGTCCCTCTGGTGCCTGGGTGGACTACTGGGGTGAGATTGGGGAGTGGACTGATTGAGGAGAGACCTTGGGATGGTGTGGGAGCACCATGACCCAAACAGTGAAAAATAAAAGAAAATTATACGTTTAAGTTTTGGCCTTACACTGTAATGTTGGGTATTTTAAGCCCTTGATGGCTGACATATGTCGTCAGGCTGGGGGTCCTGAGCGGCCACCCTGAGGTACCATATTCCCTCTGCAGTCTGCTTACTCCTCTGACTCCCTCATGCTATCAGGATCCCTCACCAATTAATCTGTGCTGGTGGGGGTACCGAGGATCTCCTGGGGTTGGGGGAGACTGGGAGGATCTGACCTAGGTGAGAGGGGTAAAGTCTAAGGATGTTCTGAACTACTGGTGGATGTATATACATCTAACATCTGAGTTGGACTTAGGTTTACATGGCTGAGTCCCTTGAACTAATTCACAGCACACATTGAGCAACAGACCAAAACCGGAGAAGATCCTTAGAACTGAAGCTAATAAAATATTTTACTTTGGACAGAATGTACCCAATGTGGATGTCATTGACTTGTTGCTATGCCTCCCTCTTTCTCTTCTCTGCCTCTCTCTCTCTTTCTTTCTCCTTTCTTCTTGTCTCTCCTCTCTCCCAATTAATTTTTCTTTTCCTAAAGTTCTCTTTCTTCCTCCACCCCTATTGTTAGTTCACAGTAAACAAGTAGTTAATACAAAGTGGAGGTGTTTCAGGGCTGGGGTCTGGGATGGGAAGTGGTATGGGTATGGGTTTTAACCACATTGAAGGTGACTCATCTTAACCAGCTATTATCACGTGTTTAAATAAAAAAAAAAAAAGATGATGTTCAGTTGAGAATGACAGAGAGGGAAACTCATCTATTAGTCAGAATAGTCACTGTTTCCACAGTGAGGGGGTTGTACATGGAGAGACAACAGTCCAGACTAATGATACCCTTGGGGTTGTTTGGGGAGAGGGGTATGGAGGGTGGGTCTGGGGAAGCCTCTGCCCTCTTCTTATAATGGGAGGAGGAACACGGCTGTTGGTGTAGGATGGATGGGAGGTTGGGTGTTTTAGATCAGCCCAACCTACATCCTATGTCTAACTGAAGGTGTGGATCGGGGGAGGGGAATGGACAGCAGGTTAACCAGGAACTGTATTTTAAACTAGGAAAAGGTAGACTGTAAATTCAAGGATAATGGGGGCCCAGAAGACAGCATATCAGACCAATTGGAAGGAAAATTTCCCAGGAACTCCACCTAGGAGTGGGAGACCCCTCCTTGGAATCAGGAGACCCCGATCATATCAGATCCCTTTGGGAGACTGGTATGAGATCACTATAAGGTGGACAGGGTTTACCACCTTAAAAATGGAAGCACTCTTGTGCATAGTTTCTGTTTATATAGAAGTGTTGTTGAATACATTATTTCTTATAATTTGTTCTGGTTCAGTTAAGTTGCAAGAAATGAGACACTGGAGACATTACTGCAAATGGTATACCAATTCTTTATTAGAAATACTTCAGAAGCATCTAAACCAGAGTCCTGGGCTAGCAACCAGTGAAAATATTGTTGAAAATGACCGATTTGTTCTGGAAATGTTGTGGGGAATGGTCCGGGAGATAGAGGGCTGGGGAGACCTGGAAAAAATAAAACAAGAAGTTAAAAAATTATATAGTAGGTGTAGTCTTAGACTTTAACCTTAGCAAAAACAGGGAAAAAAATTAAAAAAAAAACTAAATGACTGCACAACCAGTAAAGATTTATTCATTAAATGTTTACGAACTCCACAGCCCTATTAAATGATCGCGGATGATGCAGCATCTTAATAGACAAAGGGTGGATGTAATTTTCATACAAGAAACTCACCTCTCAGAACAGGAGCACCAGAAACTGTCCTGGGGGGGTAGAATATTGTACATTCTTCCTCTCATCTGGCGGGCCTTGAGAAGGAGTTGCTATATTGATCCCAGCCATTATCCAATTTAAATTAAACTCAGTTCATTCTGATGGACTAGGTCGATATATTATTATCCAAGGATGATTATACAACCAAGAAGTTACCTTGACTAACATATCTGCCTCCACAGACCTCAATAATTCGATCGATCCTGGCTGGCCAAGATTCTAGTTCAACTTAAGGGGCAACTAATAATGGCTGGTGACTTCAACATGACCCTACGGCCTAATTTAGATTAATCAAACCCTAAAATCTATTATCTCTCTAGCTCTGTTAAGTTTTTTAAAACACAGCTCCAGCACTTAGGTCTGGTCGATATCTGGTGGAAAACTTTTCCTACTTCTCCAGGCTACACGTACCACTCGAGTAGATTCCATTCCTATTCAAGATTAGACTATTTTTTTCACTACTTGTGAACATTTTTCAACAATCGAGGACATTGAAATTGGCCCAGAAATTCTCTCTGATCATCACCCGCTTATGTTAAAATTAGACCCGGGAAAAAAAACTAAACACTCTCTGTGGAGACTCAAACCTTACTACTTAAAAGATAAAGAATTCACTGACCAGATGAAAAAGAGAATCCCGCAATTCTTCGAAGGAAATAATTCCCCTTCACTTTCGGAAGCCACCATGTGGGATGCTATGAAAGCCACAGTAAGAGGTTAAATTATTGCCTATGCCTCTAAAAGAGAGAGAGAGAGAGAGGCCAGATACAATGAGCTTTTTACTAGCTTACAAACCTTTCAACTACTGTATAGAGAAGGAGATAAAACACTATAAATTAAAATTAGAGCAACAAAAGCGGCCATCCAAACAATTATGGACACAAAGATTCAAATGTCCCTAATATACTTCAAACAAGCTCACTCTGAAGGGGGATCAAGAGGACACGTAAACTAGCACAGAAGCTGAGGCCAGAAGAACACAGTAACAATTTTAAAAATCAAACACCCTAAAAGCGTGAGCAGTACTACACAGAGAAGAAGAAATAAAGCAAGCGTTTGTGCATTATTACCAACAACTATACACGCCCCAAACAATATCATCCTCACAACAAAGACAGAACTTTCTGACCAGCTTGCATTTACCGAAATTAACTAACATCCAAACACAGAAACTGAAGGCCCCCATAGTAGCAGAAGAAATAAACACAGTGATAGCTAATCTGTCTACAGGTCGCTGTCAGGTCCCGATGGATTTACCGATGAATAGTACAAATCCTTTAACAAAGAATATCTCCCAGACTTCTCCACCTTTATAGAGAGTAGCTGAGGGTAAACCCCTCCCCTACATGAGAATATGCAATGATAGCTGCAATTTTCAAACCTAATGGGAATAAATTAGAACCATCCTCATACCACCCAATATCAATTCTAAATTCAGACTATAAGATATGCAAGGCCATTTGGGCAGCTAGAATTGAAAATATCCTCCCAACAATAATCCACCCAGACCAACCTGGTTTTATAAAACAACGATCCACCATGGATAATATTAGAAAATCTTTAATCTTAATTGAATATATCAAGCCGGAAAATACCAGCAGCTTTTATAAGCCTAGATGCTGAAAAAGCATTCAATAGAGTTTACTGGCCCTTTTGTAGGACACATTGAGAAATTTGGTTTCCAGACGTACTATTGAATTGGCTGCATCAAATCTACTTCTCTCCCAAAGCTTACGTTGAATTAATGGAGGATTATAGTCACCCTTTCCATTATACCAAGGTACAAGACACAGGGTGCCCATTATCCCCTGTATTATTTGTATTATATATTGAACCAATAGCTGTGATAATAAGAACATCAACAAAAATAGAAGAATTCCTTCGAGCAGACAGAATACAAAGATCAGTCTGTTCACGAATGACATACTCCTTTCTCTTCTAGCTCCTTCAGATTCAATCACAGAGCATGGAGAATCCTAAAAATGCAAAGAATTAGCCAGTTTCAAATTAAATATATCCAAAACAAAAGCCCTTTTATTCCACTACACTTCCGAGAATTCTTAAACAAAATTTGCCTTTAAATGGAACTCCACTAAAATAAAATATCTAGGTATATATATCACTCAGAACCTACAGGTAATCGAGTTAACTAACTATGCACCCTCTCCATTTCAATCAGAATGATCTGGACAGATGGACCCAACTCCCACTTACCTTGTTTCAACGTATAGAATCAATTAGAACCAATATCTTACCTCTACTTTTATACTTGTTCCAAATATTTCTTATTTCCCATCCCATATTTTTAAATCATGGGATAGCATGATATCTTCATCTGTCTGGAAAAAAAATCCACAAATTCGTCTCTCTATACTAAGCTGTTATTGCCCCAGGGTGGAATAACTCCCAGATTTCAAACAATGCATGAGGCACGTTTCTCTGCATACTACTTCTCTGGCTTTCTGATAATTTTGAATCCCCTGGAAGAGACTGGAATTTTATTTGAATGATTTATATGACATTCAAAGTTCTATTTTCATCCCAGGAAATACTCCTCCTTTGAAACACTTTACGGCAATCTAGTCCCAGGTTCTGAAAATTTGGTTTCAGCTACGTAAGAAAAAACCATTTAACAATTTATGAATACTGTAACGTGATCTCAGGATGAACTTTTGCCCCATCTTACACTGACTTAACCTCTCTCGTTGGAGAAGACTAGGGCTGGAACAGACTTTCCAGTTGCTGGGTCCTAATGGGGTGTTAACATTTGATGACCTAAAACAGAAATTCCGTCTTCCAAACACTGATCAGTTCAGATACTTTCAAATAAAAACATATATTACGAAACCATATTATCCAAATTAAATTATTACCCAATCCCTCCTTTTAGAACTACTCTCTGATCATTCCCAAGGTAACCACTGGAACCACATAATTGGAAATTTAAATAAAATCATGAGAGACCTAACTAAATAATCAACAAATTTGATACTGATAAGCTAGAACAAAGACCTAGATACTAATATATCAATAGAAGAATGGTCCTCAGCAGCTCTTAGGCAGTTAAAATAACCAACTCATAAATATTTGTTTTCTTTTTCTCAATTGTTTAACCAGAAGTAGCACTCTAAGCTGAAAGTCTGTTTACAGGTGCGACCTGGGAACACAAGGAAGTAAAGTGATTTGCTCAGGATCACACAGTATGCAAGTGGCGGCTGTGGGATTCAAATCAGAGTCTTCAGATTTGCAGCTCACAGCCTGAAACCACTATGCTATAATGCTTCCCAAAAATATACATATAGAGAATATTCATGGAAGTGTAGGTTGAGTTTTCAGGTCTCGGCATGGCTAACGAAAAAATATCTTCCAGTAAAGTACGGAAATTGTTGGCGGGGTTGTGGATGTGGTATGGCTGACATTGCACATATAATGTGGCAGTGTCTACTATTGATGCTCTTCTGGATAAATCTTCAAAGGGAAATAACAGAAAGTCTGGGAGAGCGTGTTGATCTTACAGCTGAGGTGGTTTTGTTGGCAATGTACCTGGACCGTTCCCCACCATGGACAAAAACTTTGCTACCTATTATGTTGTTAGCAGCTAAAAAATCCATCACAAAGAAATGGATGTCCCGTGTTATCCCTACCATATATGATTGGAGATGTACTATGATCTCCATATATCAAATGGAAAGTCAATTGCCAAGATTAACAATCAGTCTCAGTCCTTCACCAGGCAGTGGCAACAATGGTCCTTATACCAGGCAGCCGTGGATCCTCACTTTTGCCCGCAGCAAGACTTGAAGGGTAGGAGAGGAGTTAAACATGAGGAAACAATATGGATGTGTTCCTGATACAGGGCTGCAGCTATGAATTTTGGGGCCCTGGACAAGTCACTTGAAATGGGCCCCTGTTTCCCAAACCAGCTAATGCCAGGGGTAATGCCAGCTCCTCAGGTGAGCCCCTCTGAGCTCAGGGGCCCTGGACAACTTCCCTCCCCCCATTACTGCAGCCCTGTCCTGATATATGTATTTTAACCATAACTAAAATACCCAAGTAACAAATCAAAATGTTTTACTCTAACTTAACTAGAGGATGTCGAAGAATTGCAAATCTGAAGTACTATACTGAATGTCAGTGATAGTAAAAGTGCCTCATGGATTTCTGGAAAAATCTTAATAAAAACAAATAAAAAAAAAAAAGGTATCTCCTTAAGAGCTCAGGATGAAGGCTAATTGCCAGGCAAAGACTTTTTATAAAAGAGCAGCAATATTTTTGCTACAGAGAGACTGAAACTTGGAATTGGAAATACCCTCAGACAACGTTTGTACTGCCTTTGTAAATAGTTATACTGAACAATTCTTATTTTGCTGTTATTGATAATAAAATGCTACTTGTGAATTTTATAACTGTGCTTAGTTTTCCTATGCTTCCTGACCTGTGTCTTGTGACAACATCCCTGAGTGACTGCCGTATATTAACACCCTTCGCCTCTTAGCCTTCAACCAGTTTGATACCCAGCTTATCGCCTTCTCCCCTACCCTCAGGTTGCTAAGTTTCAAAATTATCTTCCCGTGTGGTACAGTGTCAAAGGCCTTACTGATGTCTAGGGGCCCGATATTCAAAAGTGTGCCTGGCACTGGCGCAAGTGGTTGCTCCACACAACTGAGTTGTGCTGGAACAACAAAGGGATATATTTGGATGAGATGTGCCATGGCGCATCTCATCTGAATATACGACAAAATGCCTGAGGTGCAAATGCAATGCACCAGTGCATCCTCCAGACAGGTCTGAATACCAGGAATGGGAAATGCACCAGCGCATCAGAGATACGCTGTGCTCAAATTCCTGATATTCAGACACCAATATGCAAATGGGCCATAATGCATACAAGGTGAAAATGGGGCCATTTGTATGTCATTATGACCCCATTTGCATGAATGAATGACTTCATTCACAAAGTTGTGAATGACTATTACAGTATGCACTGCAAGCCCTTTGGTCCACAGTGTGGACCAATGAGCTTGCAGAAGATACTGTAAGCTGTCATTTGATGGGCAGCCGAGGAAGTATGCGGGTGGGATTGCTGCCCACCAATGACCGGCGGGGGAGTTGGGTGGACTGGGGGTCCTGTGTGGGTGGAGGGGTGGGGGGACCACTAAACTACCAGATATTGACTTTGGACTATTTCATGGCAATCGGGGATACAGTCGGGGAGGAGGGTACCACTAGACTACCAGGGTGGTTAAATAACTTTATTTAGGCGATCGGGGATATGGGCATGGAGGGGGTACCACTGGACCTCCAGGGATTATCGTGGGTGCTTGTGTACAGTGTCCGGGGGGGCCACCCACAGCAGGTGGCTGCTGTGATGCACCTTGCATTACGGCAGCTCGCTTGTGGGTGGCTTCCACTTGAGCATGATTTTGCCATGCTCAACTTTGTGCCCAGGTATGCGGCACATCTCTGGGATGTGCCGGCATGTGCACCGCACATCTCGGCTGAATATCAAAGTGTGCCACATATGCATGGGCATGCCCCCTGGTGATGTGCTGCATGCTTTCTTATCTCTAGATCTTTTTCGAGAATATCTCTTGTCAGGCCACACCTATGGAACTGACAGCCGTCAAGCACCTGAACCACTCAAAAACATTTGCAGGCCGTCCTCCAGGGGCCACCCATGATGACGTTAGACGTCAGCTGCTACATAAACATGAGCATCCCCTCCTCAGTTCTTTTCCTGCCATCAACCATACTCGTCGGACCACTCAGGAAAATGCTGCTATGATTGCTGCCGCTCTATTTTTTCTGTATAGTAAAGCAGTCACTTTAACTGGTGATTTTTGACAGCGTGTATGTCATCAAAGGAACCGTAGAAGCTGTTCCAGTATTGTAAATGTGGTGAGAAGATTTACACCGGCGATTCTCCTGATGTCTGCATCTATTGCCTCAGCCTGGGCCATGGTGTGCAAGCCTGCTCGATTTGCAGGGGTTTCAACACTGCCACCTAGTGATGCTGAAAAGGGGCCCTAGAGAAGCACCTATTAAAACAGTAGATGGGCCCGCATGGAGAATGAGCTCCAGAAAAAGAGCACCACCACATTGCCAGCCCACTCCTCCAGGTCCAGGCCTTCAAAATCCCAGGAGATGTCATCTGGGAGCCACAAGCACCTGGAGAAGGAGAAGGAAAAGGAGAAAACCTCCCTGGTACGCTCCACATAGTAGGTACAACCTGCACTGCACCATCAGCCACTCTGGCGGTGACACTGCTTGCCCCCCCTTACCATCAACATAACTCCCAGGTTGGGGCATGGCATTGGTAATACCAGGCCTAGTACGGCTGGTGAGTTACCACTGACATTGAGGGCTTTGCCTCCTCAGTTGACCTCTACTGACGCACCTGTTGACTGCAGGCACTGTCCAGGCAGTGCTACCATCTTACGGACATGTTTAGGTGCCTACTGCCTCCTTCTCTCTTGTGCTAGGAGGCCCTTCAGCAGGAGCTTGCTACTCTACCCTCTGCGATGCACATTAGGGCTGTGCCTCAGCTGCCTCCTTAGTGCCGCTGACCTCGTCAACATGTTCCCCAATACCCATTGACCAGACCAGCGATTTCAAATACAATCTTGATTTAATAATGCAGAATGAAGAGGAGGAACCTGAGGACTATTTGAAAGTCCCTATGAGAGGCACTAGTTCTATTGTGTCCATCTGCAGTGGGGACTCGGTGTCCACACCCCAAAGCCCCAGGACCCAACTTTCTTCACCATGACGCAGCAGTTACAGGCTGCCATGGGTTTTGATTTAGAGGAGCAGAAACCACCAAGAAAAATCTAATAGATTTCTTGGTGTTACATAATCTCCCTCTGTTAATAGTACCACCTCTCTTCCTTGCTCTAGGATGCCATCTTTGCTGCCTAGCATGAGACCGAATATCATTCATCCATACCAAGAAAGGCAGACAAAATGTACATGGCTCCTTCTGTGAAACCCTTGTTTGCTAGCCTGGCCTGAGGCAGGGTCTTCAGTGCTTCTCATGATAGGTCAAGGGTATCAAAACACCTGGGCTCCCTTCCTCCTGATAACGAATCCAGGAGGTTCGAGCGCTGGTAGGAGGACTTTTGCCTCAACCTCTGCCAGGCCCTAACTATCAGGCTCACATGGTCAAGTATCACAGTACTGTCTGGAGAAAGGCCAGGGCAGCTGCACAAGCTTTGCCAAGAGGGTACCCCAAACAGGAGCTCCTAAAGGCTCTTACAGCTGGGGCTGATGTAGGGAGGCACCTGCTTTGCATGACCTATATTGTTTCTGGTGCTTCAGCCAGGGCTGCTGCCTCGGGAATATGTCTAGAAGATACTTCTGGCTTAGGGTGGCAGGGTTTTCAAATGATATACAGCAGTTCATTCTCAGTGCCCCTTTTGGAGGGTATAAATTATTTGGCTTGGGATGCAGGATATCTTTTCTAATAACCTTCAAGCCTCAGGCAGGACCCTTAAGCCAGTACACTCCATCTGCCACACCCAATCAAGAGGTAGGCAGAGGATATATTTTCACCCAGGTGATACTAGACACTGTCCTGCCACCAGACAGCAAGGTAAGGGCAAGGAACAGGAGCCTTGCCCACCCCAGGAAACATTCAGATGCACTCAAAAGCCCCTTAGAGGTGGTGGTACAGCAGGAGCTGTCACAACCAGCTCTGCCTGACTCTTTGTACACCCCCAACCACCATTACCTCCAGGGGTGGATGGAGGGGTTGTCTCCCTTCACCTAACTCTGTGGAAAGAGGTGACATCAGATGCCTGGGTCCTGAAATAATAGCACAAGATCACGCTCTGGAACTTTTAGACACAGCTCCAGATCATCCACCAGTGCCAGCTCACTATCCTCCAGACCACATTCCTCTGCTCTTGGAAAGTTCAGACTTTGCTTGGAAGAATGCCATAGAGAGCCAGCCCAGTGGCGTGGAGGGCTGAGGCACTTGCATGCCTTACCTCCTGCCACGCTGACAACCCATGTTCGGGAGTGGACGTGAGTTGTCGGGGGGGGGGGTATTGGCCAGGGAGGGAGAGGATTGAGCATCTAGAGGACTGTTCTCTCCCAGGGTGGGTGGTTTGTCATTCCCACTGAATGACTGCCACCAGGTGAAGGCCTGGTGGTAGTGCGGGACTGGGACGACCATGACGGGAGGGTGCTGTGGGACTCTTCAGCATGCATGCACCTCCACGTGCACATGCTGACATGCATGCCCCAGCAATGGGGAAGGGAGAAAATGGAAAAAGGGAGCTAGCAGGCTTGTCACCCCGGGCAATCTGAAGTATTCTCCGGGGGGGGGGGTCCTCCCCCAAAATCCAATCCATGGGGTAACTGTTGGATCAGACGGCATGCCAAGGGGTGAATTGAGCCCTATGAGAGAGAGGCCGGAGCCTGCCTACTAGCCCCAAGTGGTAAAATCTATATGGGGAAAAATGCCATACAGCTGTACTCTTGAGCAAAGATACACAGGGTTCTACATAATACTTCCTAGTCCCAAAATGGACAGGAGATCTGTGGTCTATTTTGGATCTCAGGGACCCGAACTTTTCAGAGTACAAAAAGTTCACAATGCACCCTACAAAGCCTGCTTCTACTGCTGCAAGTAGGGGATTGGCTCTGGTCCCTCGACATGAAGGATGCCTACCTTCATATAAAAGTGCTAAATCTTACAGAAAGTATTTAAGGTTCCTGTTTCAGGGGAACACTACCAGTTCAGAATACTGCTGTTTGGCTTGTCCTCTGTGCCTGAAGTCTTTACCAAATCCTTGGCAGTGGTGGCAACAGCCTTTGCAGGGAAAGACCTCTGTGTCATTCCTTAGCTGGATGACTAGCTATTGAAAGCCCACTCCAAGAAGCAGCTCCTGCACCCTACATAGAAACATAGAAACATAGAAACATAGAAGTCGGCAGATAAGGACACATAAGGCCCATCCAGTCTGCCCATTTCTTTTCTACCTTATAAATGTGCCATCGGCCTTTGCTCTGTCAGTGACCTATCTATTCATAGTCATTTGTATTGCTCCTTATGCCTATCCATGCCTGTTTGAAGCCCTGCACTGTATTCATAGCCACCACTTCTTGTGGTAAGCCATTCCATGCATCTACCACCCTTTCTGTGAAAAAGAATTTCCTCACATTCCCCTTAATCGGCCTCCTCTAATCTCATGCTGTGTCCTCTTGTCCTGCTATTTTTCTTATATTTAAACATGTTAGACTCTTTCACCTTGTTTATGCCCTTAAGGTGTTTAAATGTCTCGATCATATCACCTCTCTCCTCCTTTGCTCAAGGGTATACATATTGAGCTCCGTTAATCTGTCCTTATATGTCTTCTGATGCAGTCCCTGCACCATTTTGGTTGCCCTTCTCTGGACTGCCTCAATTTAGTTAATGTCCTTGTGAAGGTGTGGCCTCCAATACTGCATGAGTACTCCAGATGGGGCCTAACCAATGTCTTGTACAGAGGGATTATTACCTCCCTCTTACGACTTGTGATACCCCTACTAATACACCCTAACACCCCCCTAGCCTTACCTACTGCTTTAGAGGTCTGCTTGGATGATTTTAGGTCATCAGTGATGATGATGCCCAAGTCTCTTTCTTCCTTTGTGACTGCTAGCAGCTCCCTCCCAGCCTATAAGTGGCTTCAGGGTTTCTCTTCCCTATGTGCATGATTTTGCACTTCTTTGCATTAAATCCCAGTTGCCACTCTTCTGACCATTCTGCTAGTTTATCCAGATCTCTTCTCATTCTGCCCACCCCATCTGGATCATCTACTCTGTTGCAGATCTTGGTGTCATCTGCAAACAGACAAGCCTTACCCTCTAGTCCATCTACGAGGTCACTAATGAAGATGTTGAATAGGACTGGCCCCAGGACTGATCCCTGAGGTACCCACTTGGACTTGCATCTCTTCTGACTGTATACCATTTACCACCACTCTCTGTTTTCTGCCAGTCAACCAGTTTGCCACCCAGTTGACCAACTTGATCCACCCCAGCCTACCTAGGTTATTTATCAATCTTCTATGTGGAACAGTGTCAAAAGCTTTGCTGAAGTCAAGGTAGGCGACATCAACTGCTCCCCTTGGTCCACCACTCTGGTTACCCAGTCAAAGAAATCTATGAGATTAGTTTGACAGGACCTTCCTTTGTAAACCCATGCTGTCTTGGATCCTGTGCCCTATGGTTCCAGGTGTTGCACTATCCTTTCCTTGGAGTGCCTCCATAATCTTGCCCACTACTGAGGTAAGACTGACCGGTCTGTAGTTCCCGCCTCCTCCCTGCTACCACTCTTGTGAGTGGGATCACATGAGCCTTTCTCCAGTCTTCTGGGACCTCTCCTGTGCTCAGAGACTCACTAAACAATTCTGCTAATGGCTCTGCTAGTTCCTCCTTTAGCTCCTTAAGTACCCTGGGATGTGTGCCATCAGGTCCCATTGCCTTATCCACCCTGAGCTTAGCAAGCTCTTGTAGGACCCTTTCTTTTGTAGAGGGAGTGGTGCTCACCTCCCTCCCCTGTGTCCATGATGCTGGGCTGTGGGCCCTGCCTACCTTCTCTTCAGTAAATACTGAGCCAAAGTATCTATTTAGGATAGATACCTTTACAGAGTCCTCCTCCTCATGCTCCCTTTCTCCATTAAGCTTAGCAATACCCCTCTGGACTTTCTCCTTTCACTAATGTATCTATAGAAAGTCTTGTCACCTTCTTTTACTGTTCGTGCTAGTGTTTCCTCAGTTTGGGACTTTGCCTGCCTTACTGCCTTACCTGCTTCCCTTAGGGCAGTTTGGTATGCCTCCCTATCTTCATCCCGCTGTGTTCCCTTATATTTTCTGAAGGCCAGCCTTTTGGCTCTGACCTTTTCTGCTACTATATTTGAGAACCAAAGTGGTTTCCTTCTTCTTTTGCACTTCCTTTTCTGTCTAACACAATGGGATGTTGCTTCAAGTATTGTATCCTTAATGCTTGCCACTTGCCTGTACCTCCTCACCTGTGTTTCTTTTGCCAGGGCTAGCTTAACTCTGTTGGCATCTTATCAAAGTCAGCTCCTCTGAAGTCCCATTTTTTGCCTTGGAATGGGATGATTTAGATGTAGTAGCCAAATTGAACCATACCATGTGATGGTCACTAAGCTTGAACAAGGCAAGTATTCGATGCTCTGTGGGGCTACTGTCAATGTACCCAAGTCTGTTTTGACACTTTGTCAATACCGCAGTATATAGGAGCAGTCTTGGACACAGCTCTGGGCTCAGACTTCCTGCCTCTTGACAGGGTTGAGCGTCTAATTGCCCATGCTCACCTGGTACCACGACAGCGGTATGTCTCAGCAGGACATTCATTCGGGTCTTGGGCCTATGGCATGACCATTGTCACACTACCTTTGGCCAGACTACACATGAGGATCCTTTAGCGAACTCTAAGAATCCAGTGGGACTAACTCATAATCTAGAACAAGGGTTCTAGCAACCTCTCCTGTCGCAAAAGTGCTTAAGTAGTGGATAAAACCCAGCAACCTGTTAAAGCAGGGTTCCCTTCCTGATCTCCTGCCCTCACCAGATTTTGACAGATGCCTAGGGGATGGGTAGGGGTGCATACTTGGGGCCCCATCAGACAGAGGGCACATGGACCACAATGGAGAACACCTTGCACATAAATGTTCTAGAAATGAGAGCTGTCCTGTATGGCCTACAAGCCTGCCAGGCTTATCTGTCCCCAGATCCTCTGTTAATACAGGTGGACAATGTCAGTGTGATATATTACATCGACAAGCAAGAAATTCACTCTCACCTCCTCAGGAAGCAGTGAGTCTGGTATTGGGCTCTGGAATACAGTCTAGAACTGTCAGCAGTACATGTTCCAGGCACCAAAAACATCTTGGCAGACTGGCTAAGCAAGTCACAGTCCAGGATGCACGAGTTGGAAGTGCTGATCTCTGTAGTAGAAGACCTGTTCAACAGATGGCGTCGTCCAGGATGGGACCTTTCTGCATCCCCACACAATGCAAAATTGCCACTTTTCTGCTTGTTTGCTCAAGGGGCATGGAGTTTTCTGGCAAGATCGTTGTCCCTCTCTGGGAAGGGAGGTTCCTGTTCATCTTTCCTCCCTTTCCTCTAATTCAGAGTGCTACTCAAGCTCTAAATGAAGAGCAACTCTCATTGCTCCCCATGGCCTCATCAGGTCTGGATCCCCCTAAGAAGCAGCTGGTTTTGGAACCACCAGTGCCCCTGCCCTTTTGCAAGGGCCTACTGTCACAGAAACAGGGAACCATAGTCCATGCAGACCTCAGACCTCTTCATCTTCATGCATGGCTCCTGAAAATACAGCCATTGCAAGGTTTGGGATTTCCCAAAAGGTGTCTGATGGCCTAGTGGCTGCCAGAAAGCCTTCCAACAGATTCACTTATTCCACGAAGTGGAAGCGGTTTGCTTTGTGGGCCACTTCTCATCACTTGTATCCATTTAACTGTCCAATTAACCTGGTTCTAGAGTATTTGCTGTCCTTATCATATACAGGCCTGCCATAGTCTACTCCCCGTACCTGTAATATTTCTCTGGTTCTGCGTGATCTCCACTGGCTGCCAATACAGTGGTGGATCACCTTTAAAGTTGGTCTTTTGACCTACAAAGCCCTACATGGACTGGGCCCGGACTACTTGAAACAGCTTTTGATACCTTACTGCCCTAGTCAATTGCTCCACTCGGCAGATGAGGGTTGCTAGAGATTCCGTGGGTTTTCTTAAAATCTTCTGGGGCCTGTGCTTTTATGTATGCAGCCCCTACCCTCTGGAGTTCTCTACCCTGTCCACTTCAGCAGTGTGCATCCGTGGAGGAATTTAAAAAGGCCTTAAATACCTGTTTATGGTCTAAGATATATACTTGATGATGATATTTTATTGTATTTTTATGAATCCAATTGTTTTAGATTAATGTTAATTTTTGTATCGTGAAATTTTTGTAAGGCACCTTGGTTATAAGAAAGGCGCGGTATAAATAAAGATTTATTATTATTATTATCATATTCCTCAAAGTGCACTTGGCTGCCACTTCAGCTTTCCAAGTGCCTATTGTGGGTCGTATGGTTTCCCAGTTGGAGGTGGCCCATATGTTCTTTTTTTTTAATTTGCAATTTATGCTCCACCTCTGCGAAGCCAACAGGTGGCTCCAGCCCTTCCTCAGAGGGACTCATCCTCCGATCTGACTATCCCCTGCTCAGCCAGTCCCCCTGATTCTCCCATGGGGGCCAAGGAGAGGAGCAGTGGCTCACTCCCCCCTCTACGAGCACAAATCCAGACGTCGGAGGCTGCATCTTGCGGTGGAACACGTGGTCTTCATGGACCCAGTTGGCTCCCAATTTTCCTCCTGTTTTCCCCTGACACACATACCATGCAATGGGTGGGGCAGCTATTGCCTCCATGAAGCCATATGCCCTGGCCGTGAGCCCTCCCTATTCTAGGCGGCGTACCTGTGCTGACACCCACCACAGCACTGTCTCCCCCCCCCAAGGAAAGAGAGCTGTCTATGGACGCTCAATCCTTCCTCACCCCTGCCTACCCCCGAGCAACCCGAGTCCATTCCCAAACCAAGGTTGTCGGTATGGTGCAAGGTGTGGTGTCCAGTGCCTCAACCATCAGTGCCACCAGGCCGGCCAGCCCATACGTTCTTGAGGGGTATTCTACACTTGAAGTCCCCTATCTGCAATCAAGTCTTGGCTTGGGGCCTGAAATTTGTGTTGGAAAAGCTTTTTGTTTTGTTCACTCTGGGAGGAAGGGTGCCCCATTTTCTAATTTATCCAAACGGTTAGTAAACTGTATTACTTTCTGTTATTGGAAATATGGTAAGGAACTTCCTGGGGTTGTTCGTGTTCATTCCACTAGAGTCATGGCCACATCTGTTGCCTGTTTCAAAAATTTGCCTGCTGCAGAAGTCTGTGCAGCTGCCACCTGGAGTACTGTCTAAACACTAGAGTCTTGACATTGCCTCTCGAAGAAAGTCTGACTTTGTCCTAGCTGTGCTTCAGTGCCTGCTTTCTTAGGCCTGTAGGATCCAGCCCCCCAGACTGCTTATGGTCAATACTGCGTGGTTCCTTAGGTGTGGCCTGATGAGAGATATCCTCGAAGAAGATAGAACAGTTACATACTCACTGTAAAAGTAGGTCTTTAAGAGTGTCTTTCGCCACCCGGCCCAGTGGCACTGAGAGTTGAAGCACTGGACGCCACACCTCGAGCCATGCCAGTGAGGCGGATCGAGGAACAGGCCTGGGATGTCAGGGTCTGTGGTGGGGAGGCCAGGGAGATGGATTGAGCAGTCATAGGCTGCTCTCCTCTCCTGGGTAGGGACCCACTGCAAGGCTGCTCCCAGGTGGAGGCTCAAAGGTAGTACAGATGGGAGCGGCTAGCATAGGAAGGGTGCCGCTGCTCACTGCGTGCTCGTGACTCTGCATACACATGAGCAACTGCAGCAAGGGGAGGGACTGAAAAGTGGAAAATGGAGCTGTCAGGCTCCATGATGGCCCCACAGTGCCCGCTCCAGCCCCCTAGAGTCTGAATGTTGGTCTCCGGGGGAGGGGAGACGTCGGCACCCTTCGCCCTCAGCCCTGTCATGGGGGGGCAACCCATGGGGGATTGACAGGAGGGTTGGGTGCGGGAGAGTCAGGGACCAGAGAGCGAGCCCCTCTGAGAGAGGGTCCGGAGCTGCCTGCCAGCTTCGAGCGCAGCATAAAATGTATGTTTAAAAAACAAACAAAAAAAAGAATCTTTCACCAGGCCATGCCGTCCCAACCTCTTTCCCCTCTGCAAGGTCCTGAGACTAGTTAATACTCCCTCCTTCTCAATGAGGGTCTACCTGTTACTCTCTGCCTTGCCTTGTTGGCAGAGCCCTAGGTTATCTCCTGGTTCCTACAGGGAGGTCCTCCAAGCATGCTCTTCAGGGAGGGAACCGAGGAGGGAAGGGGCTGCCCACATTTATATAGCAGCTGAAATCTGATGTTGTTGTGGGCGGCCGCTGCTTGCAGAAGTTTTCCTAGTGCCTGTTGGCTATAAGTGCCATAGGTGTGGCCTGATGAAAGAGATTCTCTCGAAGATCTACTGTTACTACGTAACTATAATTATTCTATAGGCCACATCCACTTCCTTCCGCCTGATCCACCACCTTAGTCACCCAGTCAAAGAAATCTATGAGACATGACCTCCTCCCTGTGAAACCATGCTGTTGGTGGTCCTGCAGTCCATAAGCCTCTAGATACTCCATCAGTCTCTCCTTCAGCTGAATAAGGGTTTATTAATTTCTCCACCACTGACGTGAGACTGACTGGCCTGTAACTGCTGGCCTCCTCCCAGCTGCCACTCTTGTGCAGTGGGACCACACTGGCCCACCTTCAGTCCTCTGGAACTACCCCATCTCCAATGAGGTGCTAAACAGTGTTGCCAGAGGGGTGACTAGCACTATGCTCAATTCTTTTAGTATCCTTGGGTGGATCCCACCCAGCCCCATCACCTTGTTTTTCTTTAGGACTTCCAATCCCTTCCGACTCTTCCTCAAAAATGGACTTGTGTCCACTCCTCCCTCCTCCTAGTGCCTGCTGATACCTTTTGTTCTGTACCCTCCCCCTCCACTGTGAACACTGAGCAGAAGAACTCATTGAAAATTGTGGCTTTTTTTTGGTCTTTCTTTACACAGCCCCCCACCCCCTCCAATTCTCCTGATCCTCACTATCCTATCCCTTATTTATTTATTTATTTATTCAAATCTGGGATTACAAATACCTTTGAGCTTGAAGCAACTCATTTAGCTTGGCAGAAGACACCAGGAGAAAGGACTGTTGTGTGACTGGACTTCTCTGCTGGGACTAAAGAAGAAGAACTTTTGTACTTGGACCTTTAATTTAGGGTAAAAAAAAACTAACAAACAAAACAAAAAAAAGTGTGTGTTTGTCTGGGTTAACTGAACTGAATGGGTATCTGAACAGTTATCTAGGTGTAAATCTCAGGTGATTGGAAGGACTTAATAGCTGTGAGGTTTAAATTACTTGTAGAAAGATCTAGTAAGCAGGAGGAGTGGCTTAGCTAGAAGAAAGCTACATTTAAAGACTGCCTTAGAAAGATTCTGCTAATAGCTTGGCAGAAGACACCAGGAGAAAGGACTGCTGTGTGACCGAACTTCTCTGCTGGGACTATATTGCCCTCCTTCCCTTCCCTCCACCACCCCACCCAAAGCTAGTTCTATTTTTATAGGCACAGGATTTGACTGACAACAGGAACTTCCTGTTTGGGAGCAGGAAGTGAGTGATCACAGAACCACCAAAGACCCACCATTCTAGAAGGACAAGAGTAGCTCTCCGGCCCCCTCTAGCTGCTGGAGGTCTGCCTCTGAGCAAGTAAGTGGTCTACTGAGAAATATAGGATATTCTTGTCTCAGAACAGGACAATCAGGAGCTTAAATGGCACACAGGCAGAAAGTAAGGAGAGAGAGAGAAACAAAAAACAGAGGAAAGAGTAAGGATTGCAAACAGTTAAGGGGCCAGAAATAAAAAATGATTGCGGTGGTGCAGTGCAGTGGCTGTGGAGCAGCAGTCTTCCGGGAGACATTCTGGAGGATGCGGTGTTGTCCCATCTGCAGGCACCTCTCTGGGCTGAGGGAGGAGGTTGCACATCTCCAGGCTGAGTTGGCCAGGATTTGTGGGACCTCCTCTTCCATCCAGGGACCACCAGTGCCACTGCCGTTGCCTCAGAGGTTGCCAAGAAAGAGGAGTGGTTGGACCACAGTGGGCTCAGGGAGGGTGAGGGTGGTGGAACAGAGGTGCATCCCTCCAGTTGTACCTCTCCACAATTCCTATGGTTCCTCTATCGAGGCACCCGCAGTGGAGACCAAGGAGGATGCTGGGAACCTCCACAAAGGAGGCCCACAGGAGGGTGGTAGGGGACCCTACAGGGGAAGAAAACAACTCCTGGTGGGGGACCCCATTGTTAGGAAGGTAGAACTGGGGGAGGAAGGGGAGAATGAGGTAGGAGCCTGCCTGGCGCCACGGCTTGGAGGGACAGGTGCGAATCCTCAGGATTGCGCTGAGCAGCTGCACAGGGAGGGAGCTGGATGTCATTGTCCACCTAGGGACAAATGATCTGGCTAAGAAAGGATTAGAGAAGTGCAGGAAGAGTTTGTGGAATTGGGAGGGCTTGGTCAAGTAGCACGAACAGTAACCTTCCGGAGGTGCTGCCCATCTATGGCATAGGAGAGCTAGGTGTTCCGCACCATGGGATTCAATCAGTGGTTGAAAACTGGTGTGGAGCGAGGATTTTGCTTTACTGGGGACTAGGGGTCCACCTGGAGTGATGCAAGCCTATACTGGCATGATGGGCTGCATCTGTCCGGGAGGGAACCAGGATCCTAGGTGATAGGTTTAAATGCTTCATTGGCAAGCTTTTAAACTAGCCAAGGAGACACTGGAAAGGAGCAGGAAATCTAGCCCCCAAAATAATCATGGTAGTAAGTGCAGCAAACACCAACATAGAGGTGTCGATAGGGAGAAGGGCAGGGTAAATGGAGAAAGTGACATAGGCAAGAAGGACAGGGATGGGGCAAAAGGGAGTAAGGCCATCAGGAAATGGAGGGTAATGAGTACCAATGCCCGTAGTCTGGGCAACAAGCTCCCTGAGCTGGTGGCCTTGATGGAAGAGGGATGCCTGGATATAGTAGCAGTCACAGAAATATGGTACACAGTGTAAGAGGTCTGAACCTCACCTTCAGGTTCTTGGCAATATTGGGAATGCAAATAATCACAAACAAGTTGCATTCAAGTAATAAACAAGTTTATTACTACAAAAGGGATAAATCACAGTTGCCCTAAGCAGTTCTTACCAATACAAGCCGGGAGCCAGTGCTAAGCGTTCCCTACACCTCGAGGTTTCTCAGTAGTCTCTTGGGATCTCTCGGGTCTCCGAGGTGTAAAGCCTGTGCATAACATTATATACCTGTGATAATTACTATGGTTACTAAAAGATAGAAACATTTCTAGTTACAGAGATGAGCCCTATTGGCTAAATTAGAGGTGGCTCCAAGGTCCAAGATATTATATAATTCTGTAAAGTCATCAGTTTTAGAACAAAGACGTTCTTATACAGAGTCTTACATAACAAGGTGAAGTGGTGCACATCACCAAAGGATGGCAATGTTGCCTTACATATTACAATTACTTCAAGGACAGGTGTCTTGGCATCTGACAAGTAAGAAATAGACAGAAAATACATGGTATAATATGTGTGCATTAGCAAGCAAAGTGGGTTACAATAATATGCATTCATATCCTGACATCTACTCTTATGCGGTAGATGCCCTTAGCCCTATGTATTAGTATAGCCTATGCCTAAACATTAGCTGTCTATGGTGTACCCCTGAGGGTATCAATTAGGGTGCAGGGACCTCGTGTAACAACAGAGAACCATGACTGGGATGTTAATATACCAGGGTACATAACCTACAGGAGAGACAGACAGGGGAGAAGAGGGGGAGGAGTAGCTCTCTATGTAAAGGAAGGGATAAAAGCAACTGAACAAAAGAGTAAACAGGGAGGAGAGCAGGCACTGTAGGTCACCTTGGGGACTGGAAAGGGCACCACAATCTGCACAGGGGTTGTGTACAGACCTCCATGTCAGGGGGAGGAAATGAACAAGGATATGATAGAAGGCATTCTTAGAATGGCAGAGAAAGGGGAGATACTGTTGATGGGAGACCTGAATATGCCAGATGTTAACTGGAGCACATTTGCTGCAGCCACATCCAAGAGCAGGGCCATTCTTGATGCCCTACAGGTGGCAGGCCTCAGACAGCTAGTTTCAGAACCCACTCGTGAGGGAGCAATCTTAGACCTCGTACTCTCAAATGGGGAAATGAGAAGATCATAGATCTAGAAGTGGGTTGCCATCTGGGGACAAGTGACCATCAAACAGTGTGGTTCACGTTAAACTCAGCTACAGAGTCAAGCCATACAAAAGTGAGGGTACTGGACTATAGGAGGGCTGACTTTGGCAAGATGGGAGAGTGCCTCAGAAAAGTAGTAGCAAACAGGCTAGAAGGAGGTGTGGAGCAACAATGGGGAATCATCAAAACTGCCATCACAGAGGCAACAAGCCTTTGTGTGAAGCAAATAAACAAATCAAAATGAAAGAAAAAGCCACTATGGTTCTCAAAAGAGGTGGCTGTGAAAGTCAGGAAGAAAAAGATAGCATTCTGGAAGTATAAGGAAACACAGAAGGAGCAGGACAGAGAGCTGTACCAGTTAAGGCAGAAGGAAGCAGGGAGGAAGTCAGAATAGCAAAGGCCCAAATTGAGGAAAGATAGCCAACTCAGTTAAGAAGGGGATAAAACCTTTATAGGTACATCAACAAGCGTGAAAGACAAAGGGAGGATAGTGAGGCTGAATAGAATGAACGGTGGTGGGCAGGGGGGACAGTGAAAAGCAGGGATACTGAATGAATATTTCTGCTCAGTATTCACAAAGAGGAGGTGGAAGTGCCTAATCCAATTAACAGAAGCACTCTTGATAGGAGGTCGATCCCAGTCCTTTCACAGAAGAAAGGGTTCTGCAAGAACTCCTAAAACTGAAGGTGGACAAAGCAGTGGGTCCTGATGGAATTCACCCCAGAATTCTAAAAGAATTAAGGGAGGAACTAGTGAAACCACTGGCTACTCTTTTTAATAAATCATGGGAGGATGGTGTGGTACCCGAGGACTGGAGGAAGGTGGATGTGATTCCCCTTCACAAATCTGGGGCCAAGACAGAGGCAGAAAACTACAGACCTGTCAATCTGACCTCTGTGGTAGAAAAAGTGATGGAGTCACTTCTGAAGGAAAGAATAGTTGAGTACCTAGAGGCCAGTGGAGCACAGGACCCAAGGCAGCATGGGTTCACAGCGGGAAGGTCATGTCAGACGAATCTAATAGATTTCTTTGACTGGGTGACCAAAGTAGTAGACCAGGGAGGGGCTATGGACATGGCCTACCTAGACTTTAGCAAGGCATTTGACACAGTCCCACACAAAAGATTAATAGTCAAATTAACCAGCCTGGGAGTGGGTCCCAGGGTGGTAGCCTGGGTAAAACATTGGTGCACAACAGGACACAGAAGGTAATTGTAAATGGAGTCCACTCTGAAGAAAGAGGGATTACTAGTGGGGTACCGTAGGGTTCAGTATTGGGTCCAGTCCTTTTTAATGTCTTCATCAGTGACATTGCAGAGGGACTGGAAGGAAAAGTATGCCTTTTGCTGATGACACAAAGATCTGCAACAGGGTTGATACACAAGGAGGCGTGGAAAGGATAAAAGGGACTTGGCAAGGTTGGAGAATTGGTCAGAAGTATGACAGCAGGATTCAATGCAAGAAGTGCAAATAATGTACCTGGGAAACAAGAACCCAGGGGAAGAATACACAGTGGATGGTGAGGTAGTAACAACAACAAAAAGCAGGACCTGGGGTAATCATATCAGATGACCTTAAGGTTAGCAAGCAATGTGAGAAGGCAGTAGGGAGGCTGGGGATATACTGGGATGCATAGGAGAGGCATCAGCAGCAGAAAACAGGAAGTTGTTATCCCTCTGTACAGACAGTTGGTGAGACCCCATCTGAGTACTGTGTCCAGTTCTGGAGACCCCATCTCCATAAGGACATAAAAGGATAGGAGGGTAGTCCAGAGGAGGGCAACTAAAATGGTGCAGGGTCTGCAAGAGAAGCCTATGAGGAGAGACTAAAAGAGCTTAATATGTTTACCCTTGAGGAAAGAAGGGAGAGGGGGACATGATAGAAACTTTAAGTACCTCAGTGGAATCAACAAAGTCCAAGAGGTTAGCATCTTTCAGAAAAAGAGACTTGCAAGAACAAGGGACAGAATTTAAAGATAGAAGGAGGGTGGTTAGGGGCAATGTGAGAGTATTATTTCACAGAGAGGGTAGTGGATGCATGGAACAGCCTTCCTGAGGAGGTTGTGGGGTCTAAAACTGTGGGAGAATTCAAGAATGCATGGGACAGACATAAAGCAATTCTTGTGGGGGTTAGGAAGAAATAGGCTGTTGGTTAACTAGGATCTGTGGCCTATCCTGTAGGTTGGGAAATGGGCAGACTAGATGGGCCAAGCGGTCCTTATCTGCCATCAAAGTCTATGTTTCTATGTTTCTATTTACAAAGGTTCCACATCAAAGGAAAGGGTTACAGTAAGGTAGGGAGGTATAGACAACATTCATGGTATCAACGGAGGTACAGACAACATTCTTGGTATCATCGGAACACAGCAAGTCAACTGGTAAATAAGTGGGAACAGTGCTACACACTCAAGATTACAAGCAATCATAGAAAACCATAAGGTATATTTGAAGCAACATTGCTAATTAGAGGTGGGGGGGGGAGGGAAAGAGTAAGGAAGGTGTAGGGGAGATGAGAGGGCAGAGTCCAGATAGAGAAGGAAATGAAACTATGGCAGCCAGAGGCCTTGTCAGAGGGTGAGAGGAAGGGGAGGCTAAGGTGGGAGAATGGGTAAAAGAGGGGAAAAGGAGGGCGGATGAAGGGAAAGAAAAAAAGGGAGGGTGGGGACCAGAGGGCCTGGACAGGTCCAGGAAGAGGGGGGTCAGTGGGATAAGAGCAAGGAGGGGGTGAAGTAAGGGGTAAGGGTTCCTCTTTTCACTCATGTACCTGAAAAAAGTCTGATCCGCTTTTTTGACATTCTTGGCTATCCTCTCCTTCATTTTTCTAGCAGTGCCTTCTAATGTAGGACTACAGTCAAGGGGGAATTGCCCAACCTTGCCGGGAGGGTAAACCAAGGCTCCGTGGAGGATGGACCTTGCACATGAGACAGGTGTGAATGACAAGGTGGGCATTAGGAGCTCCTGAGGGAGATGTGATGGAGACAAGTGTAGCAAAAAAGTTTAGATAAAGGAAAAAAAAAAAGCACTGCAAGCCAATGGTTGCACATACTGCTATGTTCCACTCTCCAGAATTCCTCTTGGAATTCGGGTACTGTACCTAAAAGAAGCCATCCTGGTGCAGAAACCTTTAAAATAGCAACTGACACCACTAGGTAAACTGTGCAAAACATATTTAGATAAAAGCTAATATGTAATTGCACTATTTTTATTATTATGCCTCCACTTGTTTTTTATCATCACGCATCCTTTTGTGACATCCTGGCACCTACCCCTTAAATACATCGTCTCTTGGTGCTCATTCCCATAATCCTTACATTTCTAACATCTCAGTTTACTGCCAAGGAATGGCGGTGATGTTACAAGCAGAGGATTCTGATTTTATTGGGGAATAAGCAGCCACAGCGTATACAGTCTAAGGGATACAAAGTTCTGTTTATATGCATATATCCTTAGTAAGTGTAACCCCAAGTGGTGTAGCTTTGGATTCGAGGACAGGAAAGGCCCAGGAAAACTTTCATGTCTAGGGATATTTCTAGCTCGACTGGTGTTGCCCTGCCTCCCTCAACTTGGTGATGTTTAGCTGTCCCCCAGTTGGGATTTTGTGTTGCATCTAGGACCCCTTCCCTCAACAGGTCACAAACACAAAATGTCTGTGCACCCCATCCTTTATTTATTTGCTTTTGGGTACCAGGTAAGTGCACTAGGCAAGGACCTGCCTATTTTCAGGCACAACCCGGGACAGTACAGATGACGACAATAAAAATACAATCACATTTGAACAATGTATAGGGGAGAATACAGGTATCCATGCAGGGATAGGCAGTAATTACAGACCAGAAGATTGATAACATCCATGCAGGGATGCGTAAATTATACAGGGATGGGTCACTGTAAACTAAAATGTTAAAAACATTGGTACCAGAAGAGATGGGCAGAATGCTAAGAGGCAATACAAAATAAGTTATCAAGTGCATTTGCAAACACCAAGTTCATTTAAGTGCGAGAACAGGGCTTTCTGGAAAATAGGATGAGACTTGTAGCTCCTGATATGGTGAGGTAGGGAATTCCAGAATTTAGGGGTTAAGTGGGAGAATGCTTGCTCACCCATCTTAGATGAGCAGAGCGAGACTGAGAGCTGGGCAGATGTTGCTGACCTCAGAGGTCAAGAGTGTATCACTGGGTTGAGCATAGCACCTAGGGAGGCGGGATGGGGGGTCAGGCAATGGAGTCAATAAAGCACCCTAGGGTATAGGAGCGCATGTCTAAGGGGGATAGCCGTTGCAGGGCAGAGTAAAGCAGGCAGTGATGGGTGAGGCAAGGGGTCAACAGGGCGAACCTGCAAATATTGCTATAGGTGGTGTCCCACTTATGGAGTACACCCGCTTTGGCCTGGGCGAGGACAGGGAGAGAGTAGCTCAGTCCAGGAAGCAGAACACCCTGGGCAACAGAGATCCTGGCAGCAGAGGTGAGGGAGTGAAGAACCCGGTAGGCCACCCCAGTCCTGGAATTGACAGATCTACATATCTCACTTATGTGGGAAGAAAAGTCGAGGGCAGGGTCAAGAGTGACCCCAAGGTATTTAAAGGAGTTTATTACAGTGATGGCGGAACCGTCAAGGCATAGGACCTGTAGCTTAGGGGACTCAGCATGGGATTTTCAAAGGGACCCAAAGAGCATGGCCTGAGTTTTGGAGACATTAAGAATTTGATAATTTGAGGTTACTATACTGCACCAGTTAGTGCACAGTATCCTGAGGTTACAAATCATTTTCTGAGATCAAGCGATCACAATTCAGTCTGTATTTGACTTCACAGTTAATTACTCCTCTTTCACTTGTCTTGTTTCTTGCTCCAGTTTCAGAGCGACAGCATATTCCAGCCCTTCTTTTAGAGTCAAATTCTATACCAGACCCTCTCAGAGTTAACAGTATACTGTATAGCAGTTTAAATTTGCGCCAGCTATATTCAGCATGATTTGGGTTGTTGGAGTGGTTTGCACCTGGTTGTTTTCACGCTTTCTACTGATAACTGTTCTATGAGCTGTGTCTGTGCTGTAAAATCATCTGATAATCTGCACAGACTATCAGCTTTGTAACATGGGGAAGAGAAAGGGTTGTGCAGGATTGGTCAACAAGCATCAGCTGACCATACAGTAATCCTCAATTAATGTATGGCTGTGTCCGCCCGACATTGTCTTCCCCCTCTCACAAGAACCTCTTACAGATGCAGTAGTACCATTCAGTCTTTGCCTGCAAATCACAGCCGGCCAACAGATGGCTGTCAAACAAGAATAGCTATGCTTAAGTGAAATTTCTTGTAGTTCCATCATAAGTAGCTTGAAAACATCTATATGACTATGTAATGTACGTTTTTAACTTGGTCTATTGGCTCAGAAACACATAACCTTTCAGTAACTACACAGCAATGTATGCCACATATGATTTTCCAGATTGCCTCCATGTCTTTTTTTAAATAGTTAAAAAGAACTACTTAAACAGTGAGACCTAAAAACCACAAAAACACACACCCTGGATCAATCTATATCAAACTTGAAAGTTTCAGGTTTCAAAGTCTCCTATTTTTTTTTAGTTAGTTATCGGGTGGCAAAAAAAGGCGGCTTCACATTTTAAAAAACTGAGACTGTTGCATTTATTTGCACCTCTGAAACTTTGCCTCCCTGAACCGATCTACGTGGAATTTATAGGATCAAGTGTTCTTGACACAGAGGCTGTGCTTTCTAAATTTCATGTAAATTAGTTGAAAGGGGGCAAAGTTATTAATGTGCAATATTGGCTGCAAAATTCACAAATAAAAAAAATGTAAGCCTCAGTGTACTACCATCTGTTGGTCGGCCAAGGGAATTGCAGCAACAACTACCAGATCTTAAATCTCCTCTGCATTTAAATATATGCATTTCCCATAATGCACAGCAGCCAAATCCCACAAATCAAACTGAGCAGAAAAAGAGAGATGATTCCAGAGTTTACAAAACTAAGTCAGTCAAAATGAGTACATATTTGGAAATGTTGATCACATGTACATGTAATCAGTAATTGTTCACCGTTGCAGTCACAATATAAAAAACTTCAGCATGTAGTTTCTCCAGTCAGGTGCAACCCCCTTTGTCTTCCCTATGGTAGGAACCTTAATATCCCCCGGAACCTTTGTCATTTTGCACTTTAAAATTACTGTATGCAAATGTAACATGAAAAGAAACATAGAAAAAGAGTGTCAAACCCTTTCTCTTCCCCATGTTACAAATGAACTAACCCACTCCAGAGTGTGGGTCTATTGGGGATTAATGTATGACTGGGTGGTTGGAACCACTCAGCCTTTGGCTTCATGGTCCAGCCCCCCGCCAAGCCATACATTAATCCTCAGTAGACCCACGCTCTGCCATAGGTTAATCCTTACATAGTTACTGAGGCTCTCCCCAATTACAGTACAGTTGTGGCAATTACACTAATACTAATCCATCTAATCTACTAATCCCTCTAGCACATTAAAGGTTGCATACCAGAGATAGCAGTGGCAGATCATAGTGTAGTCTGACCTCAAGTGCTGTAAACCTTGTCTCTCCCATGCTGGATTCAGAGCAAGCCTGTGAAATGAAAATATCCTTTTGTGACAGGGTTGAATAGGACCCTGTCCCACTTATCATGGAGAGTTTGAATGCAAGGATCTGTTCTTTCCTTTCCTGTCTTGTGTCTGTCTGGTTGCGCAACCAAATTTTCCTGTGAGACCTAGGATTTGATCACCCCGACAATCTCGCAATTCTTTGCCTCTCACTGTCTCTCAGTCTTCCCTTGCTGTTTCTGTCTTTTCCTCCCTTGCATATCTGCTGGTATAAAAATATATGCAAATCATTATGTGGAAATGTAACTGATATTGGGATCCCTTTGTTTAGAAATTATATAGTGTTACTGTTGAAATATATAAAATTATAGTTTGAAGTGATTGCAAAAAGCTATTGGAAACTCAAGGGGTTAACCTGACACCAGTTTTTAAACCCTGTTTCAGAAGCTGTGGTGAAGGGGCCTCAGTTCTGGGGCATTGTGTTCTAGCTGCATCTGCCTGAAATTTACAAGAACATTTTAGAAAAAACAGGATGCTTGTTAAGAAGGGGGGTAGCAAGGACTTATAAAAACAAAGCTGCAACTTCTTGCAAGTGACACAGAGATTGAAGGAAAACTCAGATGGATCTTCTGTTTATTCTGCCTTTGTAAATAGTTATACTGAACAATTTAATTTTTTTATGTTACCGTTCGTGCTAATAAATGCTTTTTGTAAAGTTTACAACTACTCCAGGTTTTTCATATGCTTCCAGACCTGTACCTCGATGACAGACTGTAGCACTGGACCCAGAAGATCTTGCTGAAAAGTCAAGGGTTGAGAATGCAGTAGCGAAATCGGTCTCCTGTGAACTAGCTGGCACATCTTACCCATCTCCCAAAAAAAGAATGCCTCCACCTGTGTGACCTATACAGCTGAGACACACTTAGAGGTGAGGAGGTATACCACAGAAAATAGAGTCAATGCAGCTGTGCAGTACTAGTGTGGCAACCCGATGAATGAAAGTATGGTGCAGAAATTTAAAGCAGACTACATGGGACAGTTGTATACCACACCTGATCCTACACAACTTCTTCCAAGTTTGACCAGAGAGCCATGTAGATAAGCAGCATTACTGATGGAGGAATTGGAGGAACAGCTGTATAAAGTGTAAAGTTGTGGGGTGCTTGCATGTGCAAGGGGCTGTTGTGAATCGCTGAGTGGTATGTACTGTGACACTGGGGATATTAAAGACTAGCTTGCTCCATCTGTTAGCTGAAAATGGTGGACACTTGAATCTGACAACAAAATGGTCCTGGACTTTCCTGCACAGAATGGCTTACAGTAAATGGAAAGGCACCAAGGCAGCCCAATCCCCCCACCCCAACTTATTTCCCAGAGCTGAAAGCTGCCTTTATGTCATGGATCAATACAGCGTGTGCACAGGAACTCATTCCATCTAAATTAGTAATGAATTTAGATGAGACAGGCATCGGTATGGTGCCTGTGTCTGAGTGGACAATGGCAGAATCTGGGTCAAAGCAGCTGGCAGTTTTATGGCTGGGAAATGAGAAGCAAGTTTTGCTAGTGCTGTCATGCACACTACCCTCAGATATCCTGCTTCCTCACATAATTTGTAGAAGTAAAACTGCTGCTAGTCACCCACAATACACATTTCCCCCAGACTGGGACACTTAATCACTATGATAATCACTGGGCCAATGAATTCACAATGAGCATAAGGATGATGTGAGGCAGGAATTATTGAAGCCCGTAGAAACTGTCTGAATGAAATGCCAGTAAGTGTATTTGTCCATGCCCATCATTCTCCTTTCAGCCAAGTTCAGTCCTCATTTTCTTTTTCCACTGCAGGTTCTGATACCACCGACAGAGAGACTGATGGGGACGAATGATTGCTGCAAGCAGATACCGACCAAACAATTTTGATTTTTAAAAGGAGTACACACTAATAGTTTTCTTGAACACAGAGGTGTCTGTTTTTTCTTCTTACTTAAATATTCACAATCAGTTTATTTCCTTGGAACTTTGCTATCTGCGAATATAGCGAAAATATGCTGCTGTGCAGTAGTTCCATTCTTAGGGTCCCATGCTGACTCCCAACCCCATTCACAGATTGGTCACTGCTGAGCTGATACACAGAACAAGCCTCTGTCTGAAATGCATATTCATCCTGTCCTGACACCACAATTATCACTTTCTGTGCATTAGAGTAGCTGTGCTTTGTACTCTGATGCCTCTACTCTCCCTGTTCCTTTTTTCAGCTATGTGAGCAGACTTTGTGATAATCTTCTCCAGGTTCGCCTTCCATTCCTACATTTAGCTTATCTCCCATTGTCTAATCACGGTCCCACACTTTCCCCATGTGCTGTATAACTGTGATACTGTGAAGGCACAACCCCCAGTTCTCCAAATTTTCACATTACTGTCATTACACCTTAGGAATAATAGGGCAAGTGATCGGAGGCCCGGTGTCTGCACAGTCAACTGCCCATACCCCCCAGTTCTAGCCAGAGGGAGGTGCTGCCCCACTAGCAGCCACACATGTCTGTGTGTGCTTCAAAACCCTGTCAACTACCTTGCCCACACAGGTGATTGTTTCTGCAGAGGGTGACAGCTGTGGCCTTGCTAAGGTGCTCACTGCTTTGATCCCCTCGTCCATGTTGGAGTCACAATTCCTTCCTTGTCTGGCAGTGTTCCTTCCTGCTGGAGTCTTGCCTGCATCTTTGGGTGCTGAAGCATCAGCATGGGCACTCCTTAGGACTTGCCCCACCAAGGTCTCCTTTGATTTCTTTTGGGGAACCCACCACAGGCTGGAGGGCAATCATGTTGTGTCCCTTGAAGGGTAAATCTCCCTGGGGTTCCAAGACCTTCCTGGTGGTCCCACTACATACTTCTATGGATGAGTTACCATAAAACTACACCAGATCCCCATGATCTTTCCTAGAACTCAGACAGTATACCATTTTATCTGTAACATAGAAACATAAACTTTGACGGCAGTTAAGGACCGCTTGGCCCACCCAGTCTGCCCATTTCCCTACCTATTGGAAGAAGGTTGTGTCAGGAGTGGGATTTGAACCCACACCTCCATTTGGAGACCAGAATAACCATTGTCATGGGAAGAATTCTCTTCTTGAGTCTGTATTCCACTAGCACCCGCAATGGCTGAGGTCTTCCACTTATAGAGCTTACTGCTTAACGTCACTTGCCAGTGATCCCTAATACTACTGTTAGGACTCAGCTGGCACAACAAAGGCACTCTCCTTTTCTACTCTTAAGCTCCCACCAAGCTATCACTTCAGTTTGACAATAGGAAGACCAAATTCCAGGTATCTATAGCAAATTTTTTTTTCCTTTAAAATTTGTTTACTGAGTAAGAACCCAAGGGCATAAATGCCCATTTTCAAGGGTAACCTGAAGACATACGTAACCATACAAACAATATGAAAATAAAAATTATAATGGTTATATATAAGTTCATATTGAATCATCGGACAGAATTAAATAGAGCATTTATAAATGGAGCTCGATAAACAACATATCTTTCAAGAATCAGTCTTCACTGTTGATTCACAGTAGTGGGTCTGAGTCAGAGGTGCTAGGACCCGATGGGAGCCAGAACATTTCAGAGGGCTGTCAATGTGGTAGGTACTATGTGTGCGCTATTGTGCAATGATTCACGTGCCCACTGGTATACAGTGGCACCAAACACCAACCGACTCTGTTCCTTTTTCCAGCCATCGAGTGTGCATCAGTGACAATGCTGACAGCTTGCCGGGAGTCAGGACATCACCGTCTATATGACTACAGCGTTCAGTTCTTCAGTTTTAGTGTTTAACTTTAAGAGTTTATTTTTGTGTCAGTTTAGCTTATTTTCACAAAAATGTAAAGTTTTTTTCTTTCAGCCTGCAGTGTGTAAATGGTAGACAGCCATGTGTTTGGCCAACACCTCTCTCCAGCCAGGTGTTCCAACAACAGATAGATGACCCTTCTGGAAGCAGAAAAAGAAGTGGTCCTGATCTCACACACACTCTGTGTCAGGATCCAGGCACCACTTGTCCTCTGACTCTTCCTCTTCTTGAAAAAGGGAAAGAAACAGCACCAGTCAAGGTCACCCTCTGTAAGGTCTGTTGTGAGGCATTCAATTGCCATGGCTCAGTGGTCCCCATAATTGTCACTGACAATACCGGGGTCATCTAACCTTGGGAGGTCTCTGGCCCGGAGCCCTCTCCTGTCTTCTATGGAGGACACCAGTGGGCAGTTGCATCATTGGAGCAGTGGGTGCAGTGTCTGACCCATGTGGCACTGCTTTTGGCACAGGCCCCTATCCTCTCGGGTCAGCTGGGCTACCACCACTGGTGGTACCACTGGGCCCAGTTGTGTGTTCACCTGTGGCAATAGCCTCCAAGTCTTTGTCACAAGCAGCACTGTCAAAGTCTATCCTGCTTGTAGTGTTGCCTCCATCCTGTTTGGGGACAAGGACAGCAATGGTGATGCCACTGGTCACTTCAGTGCTGGCTGTGTCACTGATGCTAGGTTCAGGCCCTTTGGGACCCGACCCAGCACCATGCATGGAGTTGGGTGCAGCGTTGCATGAGATCATGGTGCCAGGAACCCTCCATGCCACCTGCAATGTTGGTTGCTGTGCCACCCCAGCACTAGTCTTTAGGACCCTGGGGCTGGGGTCAGTGTCATCAGTGTTGCTGCGCATTGCAGTGTTGGCTCTGCAGCCCTCCTCTCTTTACTGTCCCCCTTGTAAGGAGGATGTAGAGGGAGACAAGTCAGATCCTGACCTCATTATCTCTGATGGTGGGGATAATGGCTCATTTTATGGTCCAGACATCTCAGATACAGTTCCTGGGTCTGTCCCTCAGGAGGACCTTTCGTTCCAGGGCCTGCCTAAAAATATGCATTTGGAATTAGATTTTGAGCCAGCAGCCATTGACTGGGCTAGGCACCTCCAACTGGTGTTTCTAAACATGTCTAATATCAATAGAATAATGTCAGTTTAATTTCTCCTATCCAACCTGCCTTAGAGACCTTATCAGATGTGGTTTGGCAAAGGCCTGCTACTATGGTAGCGATCCCCTAGCAGGCAGACCGGAAATACACTGCTGTTAAGAATAAACCTGTGTATTTCACTCAGCCATAGCTGATGCTGTCATAATTCCCATGAAGGTCACAGCACACCCTAACAAGGAGTCACACAAGAGTGACACCATGGGCAAGCTGGCTTATGCCTTGGCCACCCTTGGCATGAGGATAGCTAGCTATCAGGGTCATTTTCCAAGTATGAATAATATCATCTAGCAAGCTGAAGTGTTTGGCAGATGCTCTGCCAGTGTTGTTGAGGAACAGGTCAGGAAGCACAGGAAAACCAGGAGCAGTTGTAAAATTTGCAACAAGAGTTTTATTATTAATAACAGTAAAATAAAAAAAATTGTTCAGAATAACTATTTACAATGGCAGTAGAAACATAGAAAAACAGAGACCTTCTGAGTTTTTCTTCTCAATTTCCAATCTTAGTCTCTATCACTTTCTTTTGCAAAATATTGCATCTCTTTTTTATAAGTCTGCAGGAGTTTAAGAAAAACAGCATGCTTCTCACACAGTGTTCTTGTCAGTCTCAGCAGGTACAGCAAAAAGAACATTGTGACCCAGAACTGACCTCTAGTTTACATCTTCTGCAAAAGGCTTAAAAATTGCATCTCGGGTTAACCCCTTGAGTTCCAAATAGCTTTGCAATTATTTCAACAGTATAACTGTGTACAGTTTTAAACAAAGGAATCCCAATATCAATTACATTTCCACAAAATGATTCACATATGTTTTTATACCAGCAGATATGCAAGGGGGAAGAAAAGACAGAACAGCAAGTGAGGGTAGAGAGATAGCAAGAGGCAGAGAATTGCAAGACCATTGGGGTGATCAAGTCCTAGGTCTCCACGAGAAAATTTGGTTGTGCAACCAGACAGAGAACAGACAGAAAAGGAGAGAACAGAACACATTCTTGCAGTTAAACTCCTTCTCCATAACAACTGGGACAGGGCCACATTTAACCCTGTCACAGCCAGATTCAGAGGCTAAGCAAGATATACTGCTGATTGTTAAACAGGATATTGAATCCAACAGTCACTAGCTCAAAAGCTCAAAGTTCTAGGGATGTCTTTAATTCAGCATCTCACTCTGCAGCTGCAGGCATCTGCATCAGGCGGCATTATAAACATGCTACTCGATGGCACCTGTTTGGACAGCAGGCGGAGCAGTCTCTTAAGGTATCTAATGAGACCAGTGCAACTCTTAAGACTTCCACACCAGTTCTCTTTAACCTTCTGAGAGATGGGGGATGGGATCTTTCCACAACAAGAGGTCCTTTTATGGCAGAGGCAGAGGAGCCAAAAATAAAAAAAACAGCCTCCTCAGCCTCAAAAGAAAGCATAGTCGTGCCCACTCTCCCCACTTTTGTTTGCTTATATATGGAGTTCCTAGCAGTGGCTTTGAGACAAGAGCCACAAATAGAGGGTGTCCCTATGGGGCAGTCTGCCTATAAAGTTTCCCTATTAATGGATGATGTGCTGTTTTCCGTACTGTCCCCAGGAATGTCTGTTCCCGCTATACGGGATATACTTCACAGGTTTGAGAGAGTAGCTGACTTTAAATTAGTAGTAAGGAGGTAGGGTGGAATAGGAACTAGAAATAGACTGGGGGGAGGGTTGAGTGTTAAATTGTGAAGAGGGGTGGGTGATGTTCGTATGTGTTGGGAGAAAATTAATATGATCAGGCAGTACTTCCCCTCCAGACTTGGGGATCTCCATCGGTTTGAGACCCCTCCACTTTCCTCAGAGGTATACAGAAGATGCCATGCACTAGGTAGTATGAGGAAGCGGAGGAGGGGGCCCTTGGCCTGGGTGGATGGGAGAGGAGTGGGCGGATAGAGACAGTGAGGGTCAGGAGGCACCCTGGGACAAAATGGGTACAGGACAGGGGTCCTCCTTGCCTTGTGCCCATACTCAAGGGCTCTGACTCATGCAGGCAGATAGTGCGGTCATCCTCTGGTTCTCATCCTTCTAGGGTGGTGTTATGCAATGCCAGGTCAATTAAAAATAAGACCGCATTGGTGACTGATTTGGTAGCCTCTGCAGACCTGGCTTGTGTTACTGAGACCTGGCTGGATGAAAATGCAGTACCCATTTTGATTTCTGCTATTCCGTCTGGGTTCTTGGTTTTACACCGCCCGAGAGTGGACCATAGAGGCAGGGGGGTCATGAGCTGTTTTAGATCAGAACTGAATTTCAGGGAGATCTCAGTGGAATCTACCAATTCCTTTGAGTGTATTGTGGGGGCAGTTGCAGGCTGCAGGATCCTTCTCATCTACCATCCACCAGGTGATGGGAGGGTTTTCCTGCAAGAGGTAGCAGAGCTTGTCGCCGGATTGGTTTTGGAGTTGAGTCCCCCAGAATCAACAGATGGTTGATTCTGGGGGACTTCAATGCCTGTGTAGACAATGAGCTCTCATCCTTTGGGCAAAACCTTCTCCAGTTGATGGAATCACTGGGCCTGACACGGGTAGTTACCGCTGGACTTGGTATTTCTCCTGGGGATGGAGATCACTGACATGGTGGTGGATCCAGTTGGATGGTCTGATCATCACGCCCTGAGATTCAGTTTTGTGACTCCCCTTATTAGACCTGCCCCAAAGGAAATGGTTCAGTACTGCCCTTTAAGAGGAATTACCTCAGAGGGTCTAATGGTGGTGATGGACCTTTTGGGAATCCAGATCGATAGAGGTGACCCAGACTCCCTTGTTCTTGCCTATAATAGGGTGGTAGCAGGGGCCCTGGATGTCATTGCTCAGGTTCATGTTCGTCCCCTGACCCTTCGCCCTGGGGCCCCATGGTATGATGGGTCCATAAGGGAGTTGAAGAGACAGGGACGAAGGTTGGAGAGACACTGGCAGAAAACTCAATTGGAGGAGGACAGGCTTAGATTGCTAGATCATTATAAAATCTACCAATCAGCAATCTCCATTAAGGAGGCAGAGTTCCTGTCCAAGGAGATTGCTGCAGCCAAAAACAGGCCAGCTCAGTTCTTCCGCACTGTAGACAGACTGTGCAATCCAGTCTGTGTGCAATCTGGTCGAGCCTTGTCGCAAGGAAAGTGTGATGAGTTTATGTAGTTTTTTGCTGATAAGGTGGCCTCCATCAGGAGCGAGATCATCCAGTGCCTCCCCATTGGTCCTTACTCTGATCAACCGAGTGGTACAGTTACCCAGGTGACCTAGTCTATCTTCAGCCTACTGGCAGTCAGTGATATTGTGAGGATCGTCTAGACTCTGCAGCCAACTTGCTGTAGTCTGGACCCGGGCCCAACTCAGATTCTTGCAGGGTGTGTTGAGGTCTTTGGCCCGGTCCTGACGGGGATAGTTAGGAGTTCTCTGGAGAGAGGAATCTTCCCAGACCCCTTAAAAGAGGCAGTTGTACGACCCCTCCTTTAAAAACCCTCCCTAGACCCTGACTCCCCTGCCTACAGACCAGTCTCTAACCTGCCTTTTACAGGTAAACTTATTGAGATGGTGGTCACCCTGAAGCTGGAGGACCATTTAACAAGGCACAATCTCTATGACCCTCTCCAGTCGGGTTTCAGGAAAAGACAGCACTGAGACAGCCCTGGTAAGGGCTGGCAGTATAGCCTAGAGGTTAGAGGAACGAGGTGTGAGCGAGCTTGGTACATCCAGCAGACTAGACCTGAGTCTGATTCTCACAACCTCCACTTGCATACTGTGTGACTCTGAGCAAGTTACTTAACCACCCAGTGCTCCCAGATTGCCGCTGAAAACAGGCACTTGTGCCTAGTGGGCCTTAACCAGTTACCAAAGACTAAAAGAAAAAAAAAAAAATGACCATCTGATGGCCAGAGATCGGAGATCCTGAACCATTCTGGTTTGCCTTGATCTCTCGGCAGCATTCGACACTGTGGACCATGGGGTACTCCTTGAGTGCCTGCGGTTCTTCTGTGGACTGAGAGGGGGCAGTTCTCAGTTGGTTTCGATCATTCCTCAAGGGCAGATCTCAGAGGGTGGTGTCGGGGATTTATTCCTCGGCCCCCTATGAGCTACTCTGCGGGGTGCCGCAGGGCTCGGTGTTGTCCCCCATGTTGTTTGCAGTGTACATGCTACCATTGGGAGACATTATAAGATGGTATGGTTTGAGTTTTCACTGCTATGCAGATTATTCTCAGCTGTACATAACTTTTGTGCCCGGCCAGGAGAAAATTACTGTATCGGTGTTTAACAGCTGCCTGTCTGAGATTCAGGACTGGATGAGTACCAGCTGGCTATGGCTAAACCCAGAAAAAACAGAGATATTGGCTGTGGACTCAGATCATAGGTTGGCCAGGATGTTGGTGGGACAGTTCTCTGGTTTAGAGCTGGGAGGGATACCACTAATTGCCTCGGGTCAGGTGCGCAGCCTTGTTGTGATCTTTGATGAGAGCCTGACCTTGAAGGCTCCGGTGTCGGCCATAGTCAAATCTTCCTTTTACCATCTTAGGAATATAGCTAGGGTGAAACACCTGGTCCCGACTGAAGAGCTTCCCACCTTGGTCCACGTCTTTGTCACCACCCGTCTTGATTATTGTAACGCCCTCTACCTAGGGCTACCGGGGGTTGATATCCATCGCTTGCAGCTAGTGCAGAATGCAATGGCCAGGTTGTTGACTGGAGCCCCTAGGTCCAGGCACATAACACCTGCTGCGTGAACTGCACTGGCTGCTAGTACAGTGGCAGATAACCTTTAAGGTCACATTGTTGGCCTACAAAGCCCTACATGATCAGGGACTGCAGTACCTACAAGAACTCCTGATCCTGTACTGCCCCTTCTGCCCACTCCAATCCTTCTCCTCCAAGGGATTGCTAGAGATTCCCAGTGTCCATCTGAAGACATCTGGAGGAAGAGCATTTGCTTTTATGGCTCCGACCCTGTGGAATTGTCTACCTCGTAGGATACCAGATAGCCTGACCGTAGGGGGTTTTAAAACATCTTTAAAAACCCACCTATTTAATCTGGTCTTTTCTGGTCTATAATAGGAAAGGGGCATTAGGCAGTTCTTTATAAGAAGTATGATTTGTACTGCTTTTGTTAAGATTTTAATCGTGTATGGTGTTATGAATCCATGTTTATGTGTATAGTATATGTTATTTTATGTTTTAGTCTGTAAGAGTGCTCTGAGCTCTGGAAGGGTGCTCTTTAAAAAATAAAGTGATGATGATGATTAAATTAATGTATCTAAAACTGAGGTTCTCTTGCTCAACGTTACCCCTCTGTAGAGTTCAGACGGCACTATTCTTTAAATCGGTCCGCACCTTAATTAAATACTAGAATCTACGCTAATAAGGACATTGGTACGTAATTCCATAACTTTGAACCTCTAACAGTTACTATTCAAAGCAATCTGGCTCAATGGGGCAGACCCTCTCTTTTTCAATAAATTGAGGTAATCTGGATGAATACTGTATAGCAGTTTATATTCACGCCCTTTATATTTAGCGCTCCAAGCACCCCCCCACATGTTCACTTCCTCTTATGTTCACTGGAGGAACACTAGTGCTGCTATATATGTGATCAACCTAATATTCACGGTCTTTTTATTTTCACTCTAATATGGAACCAGCGAATATAGTGAAAATAAAGACAGTGAAAATTTCCTGTTATACAGTATATTACCCCAATTTCTATACCTCTTCCAGACCCTCCCAGTGTTTCCAGCTAGATATTATTTTGCTTCATGATCGAGGATGATTTCTGATTTCATATGGAGGGGTCAGCGGCCCTGAGTCTGCTCCTCAATTCTACGACTCTCCTTAGCACAAGGAGCAGTTAATCTCCTTAATCTGGAACTCTATGCCAGGGCAGTTTTTATCAGAGTTATACTTTTATGGCTATTGCATAGCATATAGTTCCCCATGGAAAGCATCTGAATTTTATTTCAATTACCTCTTTGACATTGACCCTATTCTGTTTGCATCCTGGGATAAATCTCCCCATTGAGTACTTTTTCAACATTCTTAACTAATAGGCTGCAGGTGTGGTATCAATTGAAAAATCATCTCAAATTTGAAAATGTTTTTTACTTTTGCAGATTTTTTGCCAGCCCAAATGGGACTTTCTTTTAAGCGCTGGAGACAGCTGGGTCTCAGATTTCTTTTTCAATTTTTAGATATGTCAGGGGTTACTTCGTTTGAGGCTCTCCAGCAGGCTTACGGCCTGACAGGCTGAGAACATTACAGGTTTCTCCAAGTAAGGACATATATGCTCCATAAACAGCAGGGCTATACTAGGCTTTCAGAACCCAAACCTCTCATACTGACAATGCTAATGGACTCATGTAATGGTAAACCCTGGGGACATTTAATAGGCCATCTATATAGAGTTTTACGTGACACTCTGGGGGACTCCATACAAACAATTTTGGATAACTGAAACAGGGAATTAGGCTTTTCCATTGCATATGACTGCTGGATGAAATATTTGCTCTCTGCAGTCAAAATAACTCTCTCCAGTATTTGGAGGGAGTATGCATGGCAGTGTCGCTATCGGTATGTTCACATGCCTGCACTTTTAACAAAATATTTGCCACTTTCATATGGTACTTGGTGGGGATGCAGATGCAACCTCACTGATCATAGTCATGTCTTTTGGAACTGTCTGTTAATGGCCACATTTTCACAGAGACCCTTCAGGGGGAGGTGATGGCTTGCCTGGGCGAGCATATTAACCTCACAGCAGAGATGGTGCTGTTGTCTATCCTCCCATGACATTGTCCCCCTGGCATAAACCCCTTTTACTGGTTTATTTGTTGTCTGCCAAAAAGGCCATCACTCACATGTGGATGACGCCTAAAATCCCTACCATACCTGAATGGTGCCAGATAGTACTAGATATCTACCATATGGAGAAACTCACGGCAGGGATACATGATCAGCTTATAATCTATTTACTATGAAGTAGCAATGCCGGGTGTGGTACATAGCCCAAGTGGATCTGGAGTTTGTGCCCTGAGGCAAACCCTGTGGGGAGGCACGGAGGAGGGGAGCTGCTTCCGGGGGGAGGGGGTAATGATAATAATTTAATATTACATTGAAATGTGGGCACTGTAAGGTTTGAGTTCTGTGAGAGTGTCTCAACACAGCTAGAATTATGTTTAGGACCCTATGTACTTTAATATAAAGATTAATATATTAGTGTCTGTAATGAATGTAACAGCTAGACTTGTGAAATGGCTGATACAAATGCTTTGAATAATGATTTATGTTATAAGTGCTTCATTCAATAGAAATCATAATTTAAAAGAAAGCACAGTTAAAGGCACAGGCTCCAAAAGGACATAGAGTGGAGGCGGTTCAGAGGAAGGCAACTAAAATGGTACAGGGTCTATCAGAAATCCTATGAGGAGAGACTGAAGGACCTCAATATGTACACCCTAGAAGAGAGGAGGGAGAGGTGCATATCAAAGAGACCTTTAAGTACCTCACGGAGTAAATAAGGTACAGGAGGGAAGTTTTTTTTTTTTTTTTTAGAAAGAAAAGGTGCTTAGGAACAAGGGCATGTCCTATGAAGCTGGAGGGAGTTAGATCCAGGAGAGCTGCGAGGAAGTATATCTTCACAGTGAGAGTACTGGATTCCTGAAACAGCCTTCCGCTGGAGGTGGTGGGGGTGAAAACAGCGTGGGGTTCAAGAATGCATGGGTAGGTACAAGGGAATCACAGTGGAAGTGAAGGGGGGGAAGGAGAAAGAGCTGTAGATTGAGTAGGGTCTGCAGTGATAATGTAAGGAGGGAAAAATGGGCAGACTGGATGGCCAAATGGTTCTCATTTGCTGTCAAATTCTGTGTTTCTGTGGAAGCACTTAGTGCTACTGTCAAGCTCCAGCTGCCCAAGGTAGACCTCTTCTCCCCAGTGGAGAGATGCCTGACCCAGTTTTACTATCAGTGGGAGTCCAATACGATGGAAAAGTGTGTCTTTGGTATTATCTGAGAGAGGTACTCCATAAATTTCATAGAACACCTCCCTGCCCCAGATTATCCACCCAGAAGGTAACCCCCTTTGTCAGCTCACATGTCAGAGCTTCTGGCGCAGGAGATTGGGGCCTTCTGAGAAAAAGGGCAGTGGAAATAGTGTCAGAGTCAAAACAAAACACAAGGATCTTTATCAAGGATATCTCCTCCATTAGGCCACACCTTTGGAACTGTAAGCCATCAGTGTCATGACCACTCTGAAACTTTTCACTAGCCGGGGGACCTCAACACTCTTCAGTTCTTTCTCCTGCTGTCGATCATCCTCATTGGACCTGCTAAAAAGAACACTGAAATTGCCGTTGCTGTTATTTTTTTTAAGTATATTTTTTCTGACATCGGTTCTGTATGCTTTCGAAGGACAAAGGGCCTTTGTTCCATTACTGTTCTGCAGCTACAAAATCTACAAAGACAATGCTCACACAATTTGTGTGTGTTGTTTGGACCTCTTTCACAACATGAGGGCCTGAGAGAGTTTCCAGAGTTTCAATAAGGTTGCAAGGTGATGTGTTCAAAAGGAATTATAGACCTTTCTCAAAAAGCATTGAAAGCCATGGAAATGACTGCGAGTTCTAGGCCTGCTTGCCCCTCACTGTCAACTGAGAAATGGTAATCAAAGTCAAAAGACTAAGAATGGTCATCTTCACCTTCTTCCTCATCATCTGGCCATAAATGAAAGTCTGCTTTTCTGGTGAGGTCCTTATCAACACCTGCTCCAGCAGTGTTGACAAAGGCCTCCTGACAGTAGTTGAGACACCAAGATTGGTGCTTGTTCAGGCATGCCATGCCTACTATGGAGGGTACATCGCTGCTGTTGTCCATTTCTTCTCTGGCCCTTAATGCAGGTAGTCCAGGACCCTTTTCAGGGCACTGTTGACTCCCATGCTGTGCTGGTGTCATTGTTTGTTATACTATAATGCCTGCTACCATCACTGCTGCAGATAGTAGCTCTGCCATCAACAGGGCTGTCTGCACCAGGGCCTTCATCGATGGCTTCTTCAAGCACACCACAGATTCCTCTTTCTCAACTACCACCAGTGTTGCTGGTTCCTTCTGTGGATCCTGTCATTGTTCATGATGATGAGGTTGAATATAATCCTGACCTTTAACTGGCCCTGTGGCGCTGAAAGTAGAGGCGCTGGTCACTACACTTCACGCCACGCTGGCGACCTGTATTTGGGGACGAGTTAGGGTCGGCAGAGGTGAGAGAGGATTGAGCGTCCAGAGGACTGCTCTCTTGAGTGTCCAGAGGACTGCTCTCCTCTCTCGGGGGGAGGTTTGTCACCCCGCTCATTGACTGCTCTCTGGCAGTGGCTGGAGGGCAGTACGGGTCAGGAGGCACATACCCGTGCGCTTACGTCGGTGGGGCAGGAGATGGATGGAAAAGGTGGAAAAGGGAGTTGGCGGGCTCCATGATGGTTCCGCATCCCTGTGCTGCCCCCTGGCTTATGCTCTGTGGGGGGAGAGAGAGAGAGAGGAGGAGAAGAGAGTGAGAGAGAGAGAGAGAAGACAGACACAGAGACACAGAGACTCTCACCTCCCTGGCCCCCATGGGGATGCCACGGTGGAACTACCGGGGGGTTGGCAGGAGCGGGGACGTATAGGACTGAGAATGAGTCCCTCCAAGGGGGGGACCATAGCCATCTGCCAGGCTCCAAGGGAGCAAAAAAATATAATAGAAAAAAAGAATAGAATCCTGACCTCACGGATATTGACGGGGATTTGGAGGAGGAGGAATATGAGAGTGAGTGGCAGTTTTGCCCAGAACATCTTTAAGCTAAGCTCATCCCACTACCTGGGTGGTATATCCCCCCAACTCCACTCCACAACATCAGATCTTTCATTCCGCTGGAAGAACAAGTCACCTTCTGCATGCTGCTGTTTAGGATTTTCTGTACCATAGGTGAACCTCTTTTTTGAAAAGTTTTCGATTTCTGTGACTCAGTTTCGCAGTTCTTTCAACTCCATCTCAGGACCAGCGATGGAACACAAGAAAGCAGGATTCAGATTCTGCGTTGGGTGCTGGCAGAAGGTTTCGGTCACTGACCCGCATGACATGTGCGTGTACTGCCTGGGCAGACAACACAACATAGACGGGTGCAGCCTGTGCAAAAGCATGCTTAATGAGTCCCTCAGGACAGGAAGCTCCAGCTCTCACTGGGTCAGTCTCCAGAGAAGGTTCCAAAGGACCTCTCTAAGGGCCACAATAAGATCTTGGCTATGGCTGAGTCTGCTGAGCAACTTGCAGCCCTTGAGGTGGAAGTGGCAGCTGCCGTGGCGGGCACCTCCACTGTCTTGGCACTGTTCCCTAGGACCAGCATTGGAGGGTCTTTCATGGGCCAGTTCTGTGATGTACATCTGTCCCTCTGGACCTTAGGGGAGAGCCCTGCCCCCCATGGTTCAGAATGCAAGTGCTGCTAGTGCCAGATGTAGGGCCAGGATCGATTGAGGTCTTCCTTGTCCCTCAACTCACCCAACTGCACAACGGCTGTCAAGCACCCCTTGGCCAAGGGGCCGGTCAGGCAGGTTGAGGGCTCTTCAGCTCCATCATAAAGTCAGTTGACTTTAACCTCAGTCGAGCAGGCTGTCGAAATCTTTCTTGAGTCTGTCGACCAGTTGTCAGAGGAGGCTGAGGAGTCAGTCTTGCAGGCCTCAGTGCTCCCAGTCTTCAGTCAGGAGGATGTGAACCCCTCAGTGGCCCCAGCTTATCCACAGATGGGCCATCCTCTGCCTGGGGTTGGGTCTTTAATGCCTATGTTGCTTAGTGTTGGTAGGTGCATCATTTAATGGCCAACCGCAGGAAGACATTTCTCACCATCAGACGGTTGAGGTCAAGGCACTCATGCTCTCAATCCTGTTCGATTGAGAGGTGTCGCTGTCTGTGTTCCTCAACCTCCTTATCATTAGTTGAGGAGAGGCACTTATGCAATATACACTGGTACTATGAGGAATTCCTCTGGCAGCAGTGGGACATCACGGGGCAGGTTAGGTCTCTACCCCAAGGACCTCCAGTCCCCTGGCAGCCGCCAGTGGTTACCCAGCCAGTCCATTTTCCGTAAGTGCTCCCTACACCTGTTTCTCCATCTGTTAGAGTGGAGCCACTACCACAAAAGCTGCCAGATGGTGCTCCAACCAAGGAGGTTGGCCATTTGGCTACCAGCGTGCCAGTCTGGTTGTCGGTGAGGATCACTCCAGGTGAGGATTCCCGGGAGGTCCATGGCAAGCACCAGCCGAGGGCCATTTTCAAGGAGTCATCAGATGACTCAAATCAAGAGTCCATGGCCTCCTCCAGGACTCAGCTCTTTGACCGTATCTCAGTTGAGGAACCTTCCACTGAGCATGTCCCAGTGCCCTTTGGTGGGCTGCTCCAGCTTATCTCGGTATCCACGTCGATCCTGCTTGAGCCAGTCCAGAAGATGGCTATGTACCCTCTCATGGACATTTAGAACAAGGATGAATCCCTGGAGGTTGTCTTCCCTGTGACTGAGGCCATTTTGGGACCAGCCCTGGAGCTGTGACAGTATCCAGCATCCTACCCGGCACCCTCAGCCAGTGTTATCTGCAAGTACATGGTCCCCATGGGCTCCTTTTCAGGATTTTCAGACCATCCTTCAGTGTAAGGTCTGGTCACAGATTCAGTGTTCCATAAATATGAGTACCGGAGGGATATGGAAAAGCCTCTGGATAAAGAGTCCTGTAAGATTAACCATGCTACTTAAAAAGTGTATGCTGCAGCCATTCTAGGTCTCTGGCAGGCTAACTGTGCCATAATGCTAGCTAATATGGTCATTCCCTGATGGAAGTCTTTGATTCTGCCCTCCCCCATCTCCATCCTGAGCAATGGATGATGGTGGAGCTCATCAGAGACCAGGGTCATCACGAGCTAAACACCAGCTACAGACAGCCTTGGACATGGGCAATTCTTGCGCCTGTGCTGTGGCAGCAGCTGTCTCCATGCATAACAGGGCCCGTCTGCATTTGTCCACCTTCACAGTGGACACCCAACATAAGCTGGCTGATGTCCCTTTCTTGGGCACCAGCTTCTTGAGCCCTTGGGTGGAAGGACATCACACATGGATTGCAAATTCCAGTGCCACACTTGATTCTGTGATTTCATCCCAGAAGGACCAGAAGAAAAAGCCTAAAAAGCAAACCTTTCAGTACTGGTTCTTTCAGTCACAGCCTTCCTGGCAGCAGCCCCAGCAGGAGTAGTTCCAGCCTGGCACCCCAAGCTGAAGTTGGGGGGCTCAAGGTCCAAAAGGGGGTGGGGGCAGAGGCAGTGGTGCCCCTCCATAGCAGCCAGCGGTGCCCTCGCAAAAGATGCCCAGTGACTGGTTGTGGGGTGTCATCCTTCCACCTGTCCTGATCCTGACTGCTCTCCTGGTTGAAGGCTAGCTTTATCACTTCTTTCCACATTAGTCTGCTATCATAATGGACAAGTGGGTGTTGGACGTAGTGGGCAGAGAATTGTCTCTAGGGTTCAAGGCTCTTCCTATCCTACTGCTTCCACGTGCCTCAGGAGTCCAGGGTTTCTCAGGATGTGCTGTCCACCCTCAGGGAGAACATTGTTCAGCAACTTGCGAAAGAGGCAATAGCCTGTGTCCCGGATACCCTGGCCAGTTACGGTTACATGTCCAGGTACTTCCTGAATACAAAACAGATGGGGAGCTGGTGTCCCAAACTGGATTTGCATGATCTTAACCAGGTCATACAGAAACACAAGTTCCAGATGGTCACTCTGCAAATGTGGATTTGCTCCATGGACCTCCAGGATGCGTTTTTCCACATTTTTTTTTTTGTCCCCTTCTCTCTGTCATGGTGGAACTTCCTCAGGGATCCCTAGACTGTGGGCCCCTAGTCCCTCCCGGTACCTACCGTGGTGTCACTCAGGCCCTGCCTCCATGCTGCCCTCGGCATACTCTGGCGGGAGGAGGGGAACCCTACTCCCTCCAGTCCATTAGTGTGTCAGGAGGTCCATCTAGTGGCATCCAATGGTAGCCCAGTTATGGGTTGTCTGGGGCAATCAGGTCCCGTCTCCGTCCTCCACAGCAGGTTCCTTTTTCCATGTTTCTGTCCCCTCCTACAGGATGTGAGCATGCTAGGGGAACCTAGGGGCGGTGCATGTCAAGACGTATGAGCGCTCCGGTATCCGGCCCATGTCCCCCCTCCCTTCTTTATGCAGTCCCAATGCACCTCCACCCGTGGTCACCCAGGTGGTGGTAGAGCTGCGGGACATGCATCCCACCCCTCCCTGGAAGAGGAGAGCGGCCGCTGGTGCTCGATCCTCCTCCCCAGCTGACCCTCCAGCAGCCCGAGTCCGTTTCCGAACTCAGGTCACCAGCGCTGCGGAATAGTAACTCCTACTGCCAGGCCGGCAGGCCGGCCCCTGCTTCCAAGATTTGCATCTCAGGGTCCCACCTCCAGTACCTCCATTTCCGAGCAGAAAGCGTCCTGTACCAACTCCAGGTCATGCCATTTGGCATCTCCTTGGCACCCAGGGTCTTCAACAAATGCATGGCAGTGGTGGCAGCCCACCTGCGGCATCTAGGGGTCAAAATTTTACCCCTACCTGGACAACAGGCTGATAGCTGATCCACCCAGAGAGGCCATGGGAGATCCACAGATCTGGTTCTCCATACCTACCGAGACCTGGGCCTGTTGGTCACCCCGGAACAAGTCTGAACTGGTACCAAAGCAGGTGATCACATTCATCAAGGAAGAACTAGACTCCCTGTGGCTAAGGCCTGCCTCCAGGCAGACCAGGCACAGGCACGGGATCTTACCTCTTTTGTCTGATCATTTCAGGTTGGGCTCTTGCACCCTGCCCAGAATTTCCTGAGCTGCTCGGGTACATGGTGTACTGCACTAGTGTGGTCTGTTGGGCCTGCTGGTGGATGCACCACCTTCAGTGGGAGTGGGGGCATCAGTGGGATCATGGTTAGGCCACTTCGACCAGCTGGTCACAGTGACCCAGCCTATGTGCATTTTTCAAGGGATGGCTTGTCCCAGAACATCTGGAGGACAGAATCCTGTTTGTCTGCCCAGACCTGACAGTCATGCTAATGACAGACATGTCTCTGGTAGGGTATGAAGCACACCTGGGAGACCACACAGGCCATGGGTTCTGGTCACCTAGGGAGTCCTGTCACCACATAAACCTGCTGGAGCTCTGTGCAGTGCGTTTGGCTCTGACGGAATTTGCTCCACTAGTCAGGGGTCAGGTCATTTGAGTCTAGAGGGACAACATCACAACCATGTTTCTCTTGTGCAGACAAGGTGGCACACACTCCCTTCCCCTGTGTCGGGAGGCACTCCACACCTAGACCCTCATGTGCAGCCTGGATGCTGATCTCTTGGTGATCCATGTCGCAGGAGATAAGTCAACTGGCAGATGCTCTCAGCCAGGTAGGAAAGATGTTGCACAAGTGGTCTCTGAATCGGGAGGTGGTAAACCACCTGTTCTCCCTGTAGGGCTCACCCTTGGTGGACCTGTTTGCTTCCTGGGAGAATACCAAACTGAGGCTGTTTTGTGCCTGCCCACCCCCCCTGCAGTCCAGGACCCTGTTGGGGGATGACTTTGTGAGGCCCTGGACACCAGGCCTCGTGTACATCTTTCCATCCTTCCCACTGATCCACAGGGTGCAGACTGGCCTCGACAATTCTCGTATCCAGATCTCCTCAGTCTCAGCTGCAGGTCTCTGTGGCAACTGCCTCTACACCCAGACTTGCTAATGAGACTTCAGGGAATGGTTCTGCACCCGGAATTCACTCCCTGCACCTTATGGCCTGGTGAGTGGCTAGAGTTCCAGGCCTTGGATCTCTCCAAGGATGTTCTCCACATTGTGCAGGCCTCCAGGAAAGACTCAACTTGTAGCTGCTATACCTTTAAATGAAAGAGATTCTCCATTTGGTGTCAAGGCAAGGGGCTGCATCCCCTTACTTGTTAAGTGACTAGCATCATGGACTACCTCTGGTCCCTTTCCCAGATAGGACTGTGAGTAACGACCCTTAAGGTGCACCTATCAGCTATCTCTGCTTACCAGATGCAGGCTGGTAAGCCAATGGTGGCCCAGAAGAAGGTGATTGGGTGCTTTTTCAAAGGCCTGGACCAACTGTCACCTCTGGTATGTGAACCACCTCCACTGTGGAACTAACTGCTGGTCTTGGCTATGCTCATGGGCGAGCCTTTCGAGCTGACAGATGTGTGAGATGTCACACCTGTCATGGAAGTCGGCCTTCCTGGTGGCCTTTATGACAGCCAGAAGTATTGGGGAGCTCCAGGCACTCTCGGTGTACTCACCCTATCTGATCTTCCACAGGGCCAGAGTCATCCTTCGCCCCAACACAAAGTTCCTCTCAAAGGTGGTATTGGAGTTTCACCTTAACCAGATGATTAACCTACTGGTGTATTTTACCAGCCCACCTATGGAGGTCGTCCACAGGCTCCATACCTTTGACCTGCGGTGGGTGTTCTCCTATTATGTAGAGTGCATGGCTGGAGTTTGGGGACAGGCTTGCCAGCTGTTCGTAACCTTCACTGAAGCCGTGCCTGGCAGACCAGTAGCAAAGCAGACAATTGCAAGGTAGAGTACATCTTGCATCAGTCTCTTATAGGTCAGCTGGCTGGGAACTTTCCATAGGGATTAGGGTTCATTACACTAGATATACTGCTGCCTTGGTATCTGCTTCTAGGGATGTTCTCATACCAGATGATCTGTTGGGCTGCTACCTGAAAGTTAGCACACACCTTCATTCCCACTACTGCATTGGCCTCGAGTCATACTGGGATGCTGGTTTTGAGACTTCTGTTCTCCAGTCTCTGTTCACCAAGTAGGGGCACATGCCTTGCCCCCTCCTCCTGGAGAAATGCTAGGAGTCTGCCAGAGTGTTGATAAGTGAACCATATCCACACCCCTAGAAGAATAGGTTACTCACCTGTAACTGTAGATCTTCCACGGGGTGATCTTTTGCTGCAGGTAATACACTTGGGTAGTCACCAGAGGGTGCATCACAGCTCTCTACTAGCAGTCTTTTTCCAGGGGCTGCCCACACATGACATCATCTTCCTGTTTTCTATATGAGTGGGTGGTTCCTGGTATCCTCAGTTCCTTTTTTTGCTGGCTTCAGCTCACACACAGTTACTGTTCTTAGTGCCTGCAGTTCTTCATTGATAAAACTTTTTTTTTTAACTTATATTTTATTAGCATTTATGTAATTGGACATTACACATAATTCCATACAGGCAGGTTTTCAGAAAAGTTTATACACTTGCGCAATACAAGTACATCACTGTAACAGTAACAAGACATTTAATTTTACCCGTGTTGTGTTACATCACTTGGGGGTATGCGGATTTATCCGACCCTTAAGCATCCACCATCAAACTGGATAATAAATCCACATTATTATTTTCTAAATAAGTAACGATCTAAATGGCCCTTGTAGCCACGAGTAGGGACAATGTAATTATAGTAATGACCATATCTTTCCCCCTATCAAATAGATTAATTGTCCCCATCCACTTACAACCTCTGTTAGAAATTATAAAACTTAAAATCTCTCTGCTCAGCTCGATTATTAGAATGTTAAAGTAATTAGACCCCTTTAGCCTTTCATTTTCCTCAAAAAGAGAAAACCTCTAATAATCTAATCAGGTTACTTTTCCATCTTAAACAAGAACATTGTAATTTTACATGCTGCATCCGAAATAAACAGAAGCACCATACTGACCAGTGTATGACATCTTGTGATTCTATTATATTCAGCCATTGTTAATTCACAGATTAAGAGACTTGGTGAGGGAAGAACACCCTTTAGAGACTACTGCCTAGGGAAACAAAAGGGTTTCAATTTAAATCAAATTTGTAACAACAAATAACATACTTCCCTACATAAACCCTTAAAGTTCACTACTTAAATGTATATGTAGTGTCCTGGCAGGCAGGCTTTAAATCACTAATCTTCACCCATTTTCATGGGATTTATAGTCCCAGTTTAAATATCAATCTTCCTCGTCTGCCTCTGAATCTGATTGCTCACCTCTAGTGGAAAACTGATTCTCCAATTTAACCAGCAGCTTGGCAGCGTCTGACAGATTGGAGAACTGGAAAACCTTCCCTTCATACACTATGCAGAGGCTTGCTGGCATCAATAAAATGTGGTGCACTCCCAAAGCACGCAGACGAGACCTAATGCCATCAAATCCTTTTCACCTCATTTTCGTTGCAAAGCTCAGGTCAGGGAAAATATGCACTCTTATGTCCTGCCAATGCAGCAGGCTGGATTGCTTTGCTTGGTTCAAGATCAAATCTCTCTCCTCCGAAGATCCGAGCTCCATCAGAATAGTCCGAAGAATAGCTTCTCCCATGGCGTTTCTGGACCTTCCTCCACGTGGTGATACGCTGTATAATTTTTTGATTTCAAAGTCCACCTTAAGATTCAATATTTGGGTCAGCATTTCTTTTAAAAATATTTTTTGGGTTTCTCCCTCCATGGATTCTGGTAGACCTAAAAGTCTGATGTTAGTGGAATGGGTTGCATTTTCTACATTTTCTCACTGCCGTCAAAGTAGAGTGTTCTCTTTTGCCAGTCCTGGGGTTACCACCAGTGCCCTTTCCGCCATCTTCGCTGCCCCTTTGGTATCTTCAGTTAAAGTAGCCACCTTAGTATTCAATAGTTTCAATCCTGAGCCGAAGTCTTCCATTTTTTTTGTCTAGCCCCTGAATTGCTCGTAGTAGAGCTGCATTAGAGGGTTGGGCCTCAGAGCTCTCCCCGCCACTGGGATGATGGTCTTTGCTCCCGCTCACTGTTGGAACTCTGGATCTGGCTCCATCTTGGTTTGCAGCTGCCTTGTTGCCTCGCACCATATCTCTGGTTATACTTATTGCTTTTCTTTGGATTTTCATATCTATGGAGTCCTGAGATGATGCAAAATCGGCTAGTCAATAATAAAGTACCAATTAACTGCTGAAAAGGGTTTTTTAATCAAGATTAATCCCTGTAACTTGTAGAGCTTTTCAGACAGGTTGTTCTCAGCTCGTCTGCTGGCCACGCCCCCCCCCTTCGTTGATGAAACTTGAAACCTGGAATGGTGTTTCATTTCACCATTCTCACCATCATCAACAACACAGAATTCTTTAAGTGACTTTCCATTGACTTTCTCATCGATGGTGCTTGAACTAACATTTACTTTTCAGCAAAATGGCAGCACTCTCATCGACTGTCACTACTCCAAGTGACTCACCGTCGACTTCTCCATCGATGGTGCACTTCATTGACGGGCTTCCACCCTCATCACTGGTCTTCATAAACATGACCTCCTCATCAATGGGACTTTATCCTCATCGATTGTCACTGCTCCAAGTGACACTGTTGACTTCTCCATCGACGGTGCACCTCATTGACGGGGCTTCCACCCTCATCAGTGGTCATAAACATGAATTCTTCATCGACGAGGCTTTCCCCTTGGCTGTCACTGCCCCAAGTGACTCACCGTTGACTTCTCCATCAATGGTGCACTCATTGATGGGGCTTCCACCCTCATCACTAGTCTTCATAAACATGACCTCCTCATTGACAAGACTTTCCCCTCATCGACTGTCACTGCTCCAAGTGACTCACCGTTGACTTCTCCATCAACAGTGCACCTCATTGATGGGGCTTCCACTCTCATCACTGGTCTTCATAAACAGGACCTCCTCATCGATGAGGCTTCATCCTTGTCGAATGTCACTGCTCCAAGTGACTCACCATTGACTTTTCCGTCAATGGTGCACCTCAGTGACGGGGTTTCCACCCTCATCAATGGGCATCATAAACATGACTTCCTCATCGATGAGGCTTCTTCCTCATCTACTGTCACTGCTCCAAGTGACTCCCCATTGATGGGGCTTCTGTCCTCATCAATGATCATCATGAACATGACTTCTTCGTCGATGAGCTTCACCCTCGTTGACTGTCACCTTCATTGATAGTACTTGAACCAATTATTATTTATCAGCAAGACCTGGAGCAAATACTCCTCATTATTCTCAGTGTTGCTGTCATCGATGGCCTCTGCTACCAGTGTACACCATCGACGGTGCACCCCATTGATGGGGCTTCCACCCTCATCGATGGTCACTGCTTCAGGTGACTCCCCTGTTGACTTCTTCATAGACGGTGCTTGCCCTAAACAATTATTTCCATAGCAGTTAAAAAGAGAAGTAATACTTCTTGTTTTCCTCATAGTTGTTCTCGTCAATGGCCACTGCTACCAGTGTGCACCATCGACGGTGCACCATAGGATATCTTCCTCATGAATGATGCTGCACCATCGTCAATGGTCACTGCTCCCTGTGACTCACCCTTGACTTCATTGATGGTGCTTGAAAAATAAATTGCCTTCCTCAATGGCAACTACTGCCTGGGTGCACCGTCGAAGGTGCACCATACTTAGGCATGCCCATTGATGGGGTTGCGTCCCTCATCGACGACTGCCGTTCATGGTGCACTACATAATGGCTTCATTCTCGACAACTGTCTACCCTTTGTCGATACTACTCTTGAACACTTTATAGGTTTTCTCATCACCGAAACTGCCTGTCAACCATGGGCTTATCGGGACAGATTGTCTTCCTGTTTCTCCCTCGTCCAGTCTTTCAGTCTAGGACATGGGATTTCATTTCTCAGCCATAGTGCTTCACATAGTGTTTCAAGTGATGCGAGGCTTTTAACCTTTGACCCCTGTGGACAGCATTCATCCCTCATGCTCCCACTCCTCCTCCTCACAGGTTTTTTTTAATGCCGATGGGAGCCTTCCCCCCGCGGCTTTTCCATGGTTCTTAAAAAAATATATATGTTCACATTCCCCTCCTGTCCCCACCCTCTTACCCCCCCATCTGTTGCTCTCCTAGCCCCATTGTCTCCCACTTTCCTTAAGTCTGTTCTTAACTCCTTATGCAGACATACACTGTGCCGCAGCTGTGTCTGTTCTCCACTCTGTTTCTCACCCTACAAGTTATGCTTAACTCTCCAATGCAGGCACCTTCTCACCAATGCCGTAGCAGTGTTTAAATGTTATACCTTAAGCTAAATGCTATCCCAGTCTTGTAATTCACACCAATTTATTGTCTACCTAGCTTGTAATGTATTGTTTTGTACCAGTGCAATTTTGTACTTGCTTGTAATGTAATGCCTTGTAATGTAATGCTATGTACCTGTTCAATTGTTTCTTGTAACTGACGTGGAACCTACAAATGAGCATCCGCTCACAGGTGTTCTCCAAGACATCATTAAAAAAAAAATATGTGGAGGAGTCAGAGGTCTTTTTCTTCCCCAGAAGGCAGTTCTCATTCCCTTCTGTGCCTTACACATGGTTCCTCCTCAAAACACGAGGATCCTGTTAGTCACACTACAGCCTCTGTTCCTGATGATCCTTCCTCCCAGGATGTCCCTTAATACAGTTTTGACTGTGTAGGCCCGGCTGTCACTGGTCTGTGCTAAGGCTGGAGAAATAAACTGCTTATACCACTTTCCAGTGGACCACCCCCTTCATTCCAGGGGCCCAGACTCCGCTTTAGTGGCCATCAGTGCAGCTCACGATCAACACCTGGTAATATACAAGCTCACTGCTTCTCAGTGAAGAGTCATAGCTCGAAGGCACATCAAGCAAGCACTCTGCCTTTGTGACTTTACCTTATAAGAGCCATATGGTCAAGTACCAATGGTACTCTTTGATCCTCTGCTTTTTGATTTCCTCAACAAACCTCCTCTTTGTCTAGGTAATAAACAATTGTTGATAATAATTTTACTCATAATTCTATCACCAGATGTTACTCTGGATATAATGTGACTCACGCTATGGACCCTGAGTGTCTGACCCTACCCCATATATACATATGGGCTTGTGATCTACGGCTCTGCCACTGATACCGCACTTCGACGAATAGCCATTGCCCTTAACAAGGCATGTCGTCTACTGACCTCTGCTCCATGCCTCTCACATACCTGTGATATCTACAAGCAAGCAAACTGGCTCCAACTCCCCAGCAGATTCAAGTATCAGACCTGTATGCTAGCCAAAAAGGTTACCTTAAATCTCCTACCCTCAAGGGTTCAGTCCTTACTGACCCTCAGCTGTGGCCCCCACCTAACCAGGAGCTCATAATATCTTACTTTTTCTGTTCCACACTGCTGCACTACCCAAGGACAATGCTCCTTTACATACAGAGCCTCATCTTGGTACAACTCGCTTCCACCTGCTGTTACCAATGACACTACCCATGACACTTTCAAGTGCTAGCTACATCAGCACCTTGTCACAATGGCCTCCTGTGAATGTTTCTCCTAACTAAACTTACTCTCCTTCCCTCTAATTTCCCCCCTCTAAGTCCCTCCCACCTTTACCCTCCCACTATCTCCTAGCTCCTCCCTTCTTATATCCCCACTATTATCTACATTCTCTCCCCATAGCTTCCTCTACATGTATCTACATCTCTCCTAGCAGTTTCTAAATTATTCAAGTGAACCACATTACAACTGTTTTTTTATTGTACATATGTTCTTGAATAATATACACAAATTACTGTAATTTAACATACATACTGTGAATCATTGCACATATTACAGTAATTCCATATGAAAGCTTTAATGGACCCGACAAAGCCTATGGCTGCTTGAAACTACTGTACTTGTTATTGTCCTCACTATGTTCTGTATTGCTTCCCTGACATGGAACCTTTGTAAAAGAGCTTTGGCTCAAAGGTGCCTTCCGAAATAATAATAAACTAAATAAACTAAACTAAATAAACGCAATGTGAACACACTGTTTTTTATGGCTCAAAACCCTTTTGGATTAGAAACCCAGACCATTCTGGAAGAACTCTAAGCTTAAGGTATGACTTTACGCAAAGTACATAATTCGTCTTACTTCTCATGGCCTCCGGCCCTCCCTATTCCCAATCTTTCCTCCGAGGCATAGGGGTACTATGAGTACCTTACAGGTTTGCCCCTGTGGATGTCCTCAATTTCAGATCATGTCCAATAATTCTACCTCTACCTTCAATGGCTCTTACACACCCACCCTACTTGGTGCCCACACCAGCCAACCACAATTTATTCTCCATGAGGTTTTCCCATAGCCTTTTCATCTAAATCTTGGTTGCCATGGGTATCCTCCTTGCCCGAGCTTTACCAGCCTGGCATGTGAGTTCCGACAATGAATGGGCTCTTTGACATTGCCCAAAGAATGGACATGCTGGAGCTCATCTCCACTCCTTCTCCTCCTTTTTTCCCTCCCCATTTTATATTTCTCCTGAGAATCATAAAGCAGTCGAGGGGCAACCCGTTCAGTAGACCCTGTTTACACAATGGAGACAGCAACCAGGGACCCATACTTCAGTTGCTTCTGACCTTCTCGTTGCCCTCCACTGGTGGTCCCATCCTTTCCACTTCATTTAAGCCATACCCTTTTAATCCCCACCTCCATACACCCAAGCCATGGGGACCTGGACTCCGCCCTCTCCACGTAATCCTGCTGGACTTCAGAGCGGTGTACCTCACCCTCTGTGCTTTTCTCCCTTCCTCTACACTGGAACCTGTACAACTTCAGATGGTCAACTCCTCAGTGATATATTTCCTACACAATCAAAGGGAACCAAGGTCCCTCAGCCACTACATGGAAACTGTGAGGGTCTGACACGCAACCAGAATGGCCTTGGGCAGCCTTTCATCTCCCTGGCTGTCGCAATATCTTATCTGACACCCTTTTCTTACAGCGTACCCTGCTGAACTTACAGCTTGAACCTGCTACGGTGCTTCTCATAGCCCTCAGACCGCAACAGCTGTGGTTCCACTACTGCAACTACCGGTAGTGTCACCACTTCCCTTACACCATCAGACCAGACATACTGACTCAGAGTTGGGGCGCTCTTCTTCACTTCACCCTGAACACCCTACACCTCTCCGATGGCTAATATTATCTTGGCTTCACGTAAAACATCTACCAGGGAAACATAAAATGCTAAATGGAAACGGTTTTCCATATGAGCTGCTTCCCACTTTCTAAATCCATTTTCATGTCCTTTAACCAAGGTATTGGACTACTTGGCCTTACTTACCAAGAAGGGCCTTAGCTATTCCTCTATTGAAGTTCATCTAGCCTCTGTTTTTGGCCTTTCATGAACCTTTTGAAGGTAAACTTCTGTACCAACATCATCTTGTCATGATGTTCCTAGGAGTCAGTGTCAGTGGCTCAGTAGGTAGCACACTCGCCTCTAAGGCTGGGAGATCAGAGGGCTGTGGGTTCAGTTCCCACATCTGGCACTTGGGTTAATAACCCAATACTGACACTATAGTGCAGCATGAGGGGGGTGCTGCATGAGGTGCCGTCTTTTGGATGAGATGTTAAACCGAGGTCCCATCTGCCTGGATTGGTGGTAGTTCAGGTGGATGTTAAAGATCCCATGGCACTTATCATAAAGAGTAGGAGAATTTCCCTGGTGTCCTGGCCAAATTTCCCCCATTCACTAAAAATACCACCAACAGCCTAATCTGGCACAATTCAGTTGGTTACCATTTGTATCCCCCCCCCCCCCGGGGTCGCCCCTGAAAAAAGGACTTCTAGGCCCAGTGGGCTTACTGGGTCAACAAAATTCAATAAATAAATAAGAGGCATGTTACATATCAGACCTACCATCAAACGACCCACCCTCCTTGGGATCTGAATTTCTATTGGAGAAGCTCACCCTCGCGCCTTTTGAGCCAGCAGCTACTGCCACTCCCTGCTTCCTATCATGGAAGACAGTATGTCTAGTGGCCATTACTTCAGCTCTCCGTATTTCCAAGCTTTATGCCATGGTGTATCGAGAGCCTTACTTAATCTGCCATAGGGATAGAGTGGTTCTTTGCACCTATCCCCCCTTTTTTTTACCTAAGGTGGCCTCGGAACACAGCTTAAATCAGAAAACCTCCCAATTTTTGTGACCTTTGCCTCTATGGTGCTGTGCACCCCCTGGTGACTACCCAAGTGTATTACCTGCTGCAAGAGATACCCCTCAAGATCTACTGTTACGGTAAGTTTTTACGTAACTGTACTTTCTAGGAGTGGTATATGGTTCAGATCCTCACAACCCAACTGACCTCCCCAGGCAAGTGGCATCTGATCCTGCTTCCAGCATGCGAGATCAAAAGTCATGGGACAGAGTCAGGGGACATACCAATCAGGTGGTGGGAGAAGCCTAGTTTAAAGACATTCCAGCCAATAACATCATTCCAGTGGAACTGCCAAAGTGTGGATGTGAACCACATACCACTTCTAGAACTACAGTTACAGATGAGTAACCTATCCTTTCCTTATTGGATCAAGGCTGACAGTATTCCTCTATTAAGGTACATTTCACTGCTGTATCAGCATTCTGTGCCACTATTGATGGCCATACAGTTGCCCAACTAGAGATTTCCCATAGTTTTCTGAGACATATTCTGCATATGAAACTATCTATCTATAATCCAATCCTGCTTTGGGACTTGAATTTCATACTTGAGAAATTGATGATGTTTATTTATTTATTTATTAGATCATCGGTTTACAGACCTCTGAGTCATAGACTCATTTACAAAGGCACCTTGTCAAGAGAGCAATACATCACAGCAAACAAAACAGTACAGTACATAAAACTTAGATAAAAAAAAAAAACAGTGTTACAGGTATTCACTGGTGGTACACACTTGGTAATAGGTAGATCACAGTAGTCATAATCTAGGTACACGAGTACGTCAGGTAGCAACCAGAGATATTTTATTACGTTATTCAGCAGAGGCTCCTTTTGAGCCTAACACAACTTGTGGCTTTCATTTCCTCTCATGGAAAATGTTATTTTTAGTTTCTGTTACTTCTGCTCATAGAATTTCTGAGCTTCTGGCTTTAATGTGTGACCCTCCTTGTTTGATTTTTCAGTGTCTCGTTGTGTATGAATCCTTCATTTTTACCAAAATTGATACTTGAATTCACACTGAACCAAAGGATGCACCTTCCTCTTCATTGCCCTGAGGATGTCAACCAGGCTGAGGCATCACTCCTTACTCTTGATGTACACAAAACACTGAGATACTATGTTACTTGCACTAAGAACTGCAGAAAGACTTCCCAGGTTTTTGTTTCATGTGGAAAAGAGGGCGCTTCCATGTCAAAACATTGTCTGTCGAACTGCTTAACGTAATTGCACTGTTTTGTTATAGGAAGTATAGTAAGGAACTTCAGGTGCTGTTCACGGTCACGCCACAAGGGTTATGGCCATGAGTTTTTACAAAGTGCTGTGCAGTACTCACAGCACACCTGAGAAAACTGGGACTCCAGTTATTTTTGTATTTGGACTGGGTAGTCTCAATCCCATCCAAGCAGAAGATAGAACAGACAGTAGCCACTATCTCCCAGTTCCTAACCTCCATGGTAGTCTTGCTGAACCTCAAGAAGTCTCTGCTCCAACCTTCCCTGGAGCTGTTGCTCATAAGTGCTGTTCTGGACACAACCTGGGCCTGGGCTTTTCTTCCATAAAGCAGATTATGAGCAATCCTGCAGATGGCATGCTATATCATGGAATGCAAAACTGTGCAAATCCACTCCAAGCAGAGCATGCTGGGTCTGATAGCTTCCTCTGTGCTCACAGTGCCCCTGGCATGCCTACACATGAGGACAACCCAGTGGATGCTCACTGCACAATGGTAACAACCATCACTTCCTCAGAATTACCCCATTTATGTGACCAAACCCCTGGTAAGATCACTGACATGGTGGTCAATTGATGAAAACCTCCTCCAGGGCTTCCCTTTCTCCAAACCAGAGCCAGAGGTAGTTCTCACCATGGATGCCTCCCTGCTGGGATGGGAAGCCCACTGCCAGAGCCTTCTGACACAAAGTGTCTGGGACCTGTCAGAGACTCATCTCCATATCAATGTGTTGGCGACGTGAGAAGTTTTGTATGGTCTGAAAGCCTTAGTGGACTTAGTCACAAAATAGTCCTCCTCCAAACAGACTAATAAGTCTGTCATGTACTATATCAATAAACCAGGAGGAGCACACACTTACCCCCTAAGGGAATCCTGCTCCAAGCAATCAATCTGCCAGGAGTCCAGAACACTCTGGCAGACGAGCCCAGCCAAACAGAGGTCAATCCTGACAAGTGGTCACTAACACCAGATGTTGTGAGGTTGCTGTTTGACAAATGGGGTGCCTCAGATGTGGACCTTTTTGCAACCCCCCTCAATGCTAAACTGCCTTGATTCTGTTCCAGAAATCCAGAACATGGCTTTTGTCATAATGCATTCAGACTACCATGGCACAATCTGTTTCTGTATGCATTCCCTCTAGTCGCTCTCATTCAGAGTGTGTTAGTCAAGCTGGAGGCACAGAGGGGCAAGATGATACCAGTGGCCCCCTGCTAACCCCAGCAGGTATGGTTTTCTCTGTTGAACAGACTGTCAGTCAGCGAACTGAGGATTCTGCCCGCAGGAGAGATTTTCTGAAGCAGGGTCATCTGGTTCATCCCAGCCTGTGCTCCCTTCATCTTTAGGCCTGGCTCCTGAGGAAAGAGAAATGAATAGGTACGAGGTGTCTCAGAAGATCTCCGAAATACTGTTTGCTGCTCGTAAACCTTTCACTAGGAAGACATACACAGCCAAGTGGAATAGATTTTCCATCTCGTGCTCCAAAACCCACATGCACTTTTTTTGGTGTCTATCTGACAAGGTTCTGGAGTGCTTAATGGACCTTTCTGATCCTGGCCTGCAGTATTCCACAGTAAAGGTCTACATAGGTGCTGTTTCAGCATATCATGAACCTGTTAATACCCTCTACATGGCACAGCTTCCATTGTTCAAGAGGTTCCTCAAGGCGGGGCATTTTACACACAAAGCCTCCCATCCGGGAGCAAGTAGCTCCCCAAGACATCAACCTTGGGTTGGACTTGCTCACTTGCAAGGCAAGCCCTTTGAGCCTATTGCAACGTGTGACTTGAAGTTCCTAATTTGGAAACAGCATTTCTGTTAGCAATTATTTCTTCATGCAGAGTATCTGAAATCCATGATTTGATCATAAATCCTTTGTATATTGTTTTCAATAAAGATAAGGTAGTTCTCCGTATACAGTCCAAGTTCCTACTGAAAGTGGTATCAAAGTTCCATCTGAATCAGTCCTTAGTCCTGCCTACCTACTTTGCCAACTTCCAGAATGACGGAGAAAGGACTCTCCACTCACTGGATGTTGTGGGCCCTTAGTTTTTATCAAGACAGAACCAAGGACTTCAGACAATCCAAACAACTCTTTGTCTCCTTTAACCCTAACAGGTAATGGACAGCCTATTATAGTCAAGTGCATTTCTGACTGGATTGTGAATTGCTGCCACTGCTATGCCATGGCTCAGGTTAATTTGCAGGGCAACGTATGCACCCACTCCACCAGAGCAGTTGCCGCTTCCCTGGCAGAAATACGCTCTGTGCTTATTGGAGAAATTTGCAGAGCTGCAACTTGGAGTACAGTGCACACTTTTACCAAGCACTATGCCCAGGATGTCCATGCCAGGCAGCATGCCACCTTTGGCAGGATAGTTTTTTTTTTCATATATACATTTTTGTACCCCGGTTTTCTCCCACCCCCATCTCAGTGCGAATGCGCATGTGTGGAGGCACGTTTATGTCATGCTTGAGATGCCCTCCCTTCATGAGGAGGCAGTATAGTGCAGTGGGTTAAGGCTCTGAGCTGCAGATCTGGAGACCTGGGTTTGAATTCCACAGCCGCCTAGGTGCATACTGTGTGATCCTGAGCAAGTCACTTAACTTCCTTGTGCCTCCAGGTCACATCTGGAAACAAGCTTTGGCTCAGTGTGCCTTTCCTGGTTAAACAATGTTCCCCTTCCCCTTTCCCTTTCATGTCACCCCTTCCCACCTGCGCCATCAGTGGACCTCCATCTGGTGGTGAAAGAACTACAGGGGGGCAATAACCTCCATGGGAGAGGAGAGCTGCCTTCAGGCATCTCGAGCCAGCTCACTCCCCCCCCCACCCCATGCCGGCTCACCGGCAACCTGAAGTCGTTCCCTAACCCAGGTCACAGCATTGCACAAGGTAAGGTGTCTGGCGCCTCAACCCTCAGTGCCTCCAGGCCAGCCTGGCAGGACAGTTCTGAATGGATTATTATCCTGAGAGAGCCATCAGCTTCAGTTGCCCTAGTCCATGGGACATTTTCTAAGCTTGGTAGTCTGACCCACTAGTGAGAATCAATGGTAAAGATTGATTCTTGAAAGATACTAAAAGTATGTTATTACCATAATTTTTGATCTTCCAGAATATCTTCACCATTGATTCACATGGCTGCCTATCATCCCCAAACTCAGTTCAGTATGGTTGTGTTGGTCTTCACCGCTTTATACTTGTTTTGTTCAAGTTCAAGTTTATTGCAGGAAAACTCCATAGAGCAAGCTCATTCACAAGGAGGTCCTGAGACATGTACACTGGTAAAAAAAAATAAACATTACATAAAAATGAAAATACTTGATAGAACAATAGTATGACATATTCATGAGTACACTTAGTACAAGCAAGGTATTACATAAAAGGAGACAACATCAGATGACGAAATATAGTGAGGAGACATATGGTACATAGTACGGATCACTTCAGGGTAGCATACCATCAGTACAAGACATGGTAGCTGGTGTTTGCAATAAATAGTTTTAGTATACTGATCAGCGAACAGGGAATAAGGATAACAAAGTAACAAGGCTTGGAAGAGTGAGAGAAGTAATATATACGTAGAGAGAGCCAGGAATGGGATGGGGAAGGAGGGCAGTTGTGGATGCTTTCAGTAGTGATTACAGCTTGGGCTGTGAAAACATTGTGTTACTGGATTTGGTGGCCATTCTTACATGGGCCACCAGGCTATGTTATACATTTGGTTAATTGCATAAGTTTTTGTTAGGTTATGCTGCTCAGGCATTAGGGCTGACAGAGAAGAACTGTAAACATTTTTTATAAAGATAAAAGGACACAAAAATAACAAACTCTAAAGTTAAACACTAACACTGAAGAACTAAACACTGTAGTCACATAGACAGTGACATTCTGACTCCCGTCCAACAAGCAGCATAGTCACTGATGCGCATTCAATGGCGGGGTAAAAAGGAACTGAAACAGTTGAGGACTGGTGCTGCTGTATACCTGCAGGCATGTCTGTCATGTGACAGTGCACATGTGGTACCTATTGTGTCACCAGCCCTCTGAAAAGTTTTGGGTTCTAGTGCTTCCAGCCCAGATCCACTAGTGTGAGTCAATGATGAAGATATTCTAGAAGATCAAGAATTGTGATAAGAATGTAATTTTAATTTCTTCATTGTCGATTGAAACAAATGATCAGTGTGACTTTGTTGCATGGCAACTTGTAAGGAATTTCAACTTTTTATAGCACAAAACATAAAGGATTTTTGACCAAGAGATGTTTTGCATAAATGGAGTCTACACTGTTTACCCTGAGAGGACCTGGTTAAAGGGGAACAGTCAGCACCAAGGCCCCCACATTCAAGTGTGGGGTTAGTCCCAATGTGCACTTTGTGTGAAAATACATTTTGGTTTCCTTACTGTTTGCTGTAGTATAGTAGATTGTATCAGACTAATTTTGCTTAGTTCTAGGCAGACGTCTTCTGTTACTACAAGTCTCAGAATTCTCTGCGGCTAACATCAGCGCAATAGGCAACAGTGGGAGATTCAGTAGCCTACAGTGCATGTTAGCATTTATATAAGCTCTGATCTTTGTTTTGCTGGTCCCGCTGTCCTCCCAGGACTAAGTGCAATCATAGAGGACTGTACTTAGCCCCTGGAGAAAAGTAAACATGGAAAACATGTATCTGAAATAAGTTGAATCCTTCAGAAATTTGCAGGAATTTAAAACTGCATAATAGGTGTGTAACCCCTAAGCGGTGCTACTCTAAGGGTTACTGCCCCTGCCTACTACCTAGGATGTAGGTTGAGGGCCTGGGTTCCCAACATTTACTTTAAACTGGTTCGTACCTAAGGTAACAAAATTGCGCAGTAGCTCTACCCAGAGTTTAGCTTTAAGTGGGCTAGAATAAAACTTGGTACGACCCTTTGGGATACTGTACTCACCCACATTACCATAAAGCTACCCCAGACATGACCCAACATTCAAAACCCCACAATTTAACTCTTTATTATTTAATAACTTGACACTAGTAATATGCTCATGGCACAGGTATCTGCAAAACAAACAAGAAGAAGTTTATTTACAGGGAGGAGGGCTAGGAAGAGTAAATTAATTTATTTATTTAAAATCTTAGAATTACAACCTTTGAGTCAGAGACTCATTTCCAAAGGCTCCACGTCAATAAACAATACAGAAATAGGTAAAAGCAATAGATAGTACGATTCAATATATAGTATAAAATTTACAATGACAGGGCAGATTGATGTTCAAGGTTACAGCATGAGAAGTATACAGAGATGTCTAATACAGTGTTGAGGCTTTAGGCTGTGGGTGACACAGTAAACAGTACAGTACCGGGTACAGTGTCAGGGCACTTTGGCTTCCGGTTACGGCATGACCATTTTACAAGGATATCCTGACCAGATTACATGGATGTCTAATACCTTGTTGTGGCTGTTGACAGTGCATAGGATAAGTCTAACAGTAAAAGGTCAATTAGTGGTCAGACAGTGACATCGGGGGATAGTACACATGCCTTCTGTGCTTGGCTGGAGCTGAGAAAACTGGGTAAGTTAGGTGATGCAGGTATTGCAAGTTCTAGAGCAGTCTGTTGGGAGACTTTGCCAGAGTGCCTGAGTAAGATTGTAGGCCACTGACTGTGAAAAGAGATCGTGAGGCCGTTCTGAGCGGTTGGTGAATGCAAGGGTGGTGGACTTAGAGTGCTCATGTGCAGGTGCGGGTGGCAAAGAGGTGGGTCTTGAGTGTCTTTTTAAAGGGACTACGTTTTTGATGGTTAGAGACTGATGGCAGGAGGACGTTGAAGTAGGAGGGAGCCCTGACCAGGAAAGACCTCTGGGCGAGTGTGGTTCTAACTCTGGGAATGGCCAGTGCAGCTTTGGTCGAGCTGCGTGTGTACACTGTTGGGGACAAGGGGATTAGTGAGGCAGATAAGCCTGAGGGGGCTCCAGCCAAGGAGGGATTTTTTGGTCAAGAGGCAGGACTGGTAGTGGACCCTCTCATCAAAGTTCAAGATCTGGGCAATGGAATAGAGCGTGCATGTGTGTGTCATGTGACCTGCAGCAGTTAAGAGCCTGCATGCTTTGTTAATGACCACTTTTATTTTACCGATAGCTGTTGCATCTGTGGCAGCATAGACCAGCAGCCCATAGTCGATCAGAGACATTACCGAGGAGGTTATGGCTAGTTTCAGGGCTTCAGGCATAAAGCAGTCCTCATGTTGATAAAGGTGACCAATGCGGGCATTGGTAGCAGATGTGAGGGCGTTGATGTGCACATGGAAGGAGAGGGAAGAGTCAAAGATAACTTCTAGATCTTTATAGAACGAAACCTGCTCCAGGGTGTAGAGTGACTGTGCTTGAATGTGCAATTGGGCATTTTTTAATTTGCTTTGGTGCTGTGCGAAAAGTAGGGTCTGGTTTTTTTTTCAGATTCATGACTAGTCTATGCTTGGCAAACCAGAGTTTGGCTTGGCTGAACGCGTACTGGAATGAAGCTTGAAGGTCGGGTTGGGTTGATGTGGGAGGCACAGATGACAGCGTCGTCTGCGTAGAGGAAGATCTTTTCAGGGCAGACATCTTCATAGGCTTAGGCAAGTCAGGATCAAGTGTTTTCAGCAGGTGGGATCATCTTGGAAGGCTAAAATGCTGCAAAGCTGACAGTCAGCCCCCAATACTGACTGCAAAGGTCTTGTTGCTCTTGCAGGTGGAAAACAACATGTTAACATTCTGTAAGCTGGGCCCCTCTTCTGGACTGAAATCACTCTTTTACATTTAGTACATTTATGCTCTTAAATTCTACAACCAGTACATTTGTAAGCCAGCACATGTATCTAACAACATCTGGAGCTTCGGTTGCATCTGTTGCACAAGGCTGAACAATGCTTGAAACTTGGCTTTTCACTACCTGACCACATATTGGATCTGGACTGAGCTCGAGGCTTGTTCAATGCCATTTACAATGACTATAACTGGGCTGAGCTTGCAGCAAGACTCACTACCCTTTTTAGATTTTGTTGGTTAGCAAACAGATGCAGTAAACTTCTTTAATGTATACACTTGCACCTGGCAATAGACTGTTCACTGTAGCTCTCTACGCTTTTTAACACCAAACTTGCACTTGGCCACAAATGGTTTCTGTAGCTCTCTAGGCTCAACAATACAACATGCAGTCCCTTGTGCCCTTCACTGGCACTTGCAGCTCCCATGGACAAAATACTGGACCTCCCTGGTAAAGTTTGGAAGAGCCTTGGCTCTGAGTACTCCCCTTCCAGTCCTGCAGGCACTTTCAAATCAGACAAATTTATACACAATAATTGGACCCTTCCTGGTCACCTTGGTAGATGTCCACCCTCTGAATGTTACAGTGAATGCAGGGTGCAGACAGACAGACAGACAGTCACTACTGGTAGGCTTTGGGCTTCTCTGCCCCTTAAATACTTTCTCAGAGGTGCACGTGGTGAAAGCAATTTACTCACTCAGGTGTCTTGCAGGAATTGCGATCCTCCTGCTGAGAATTTCAGGCTTTTATCAATGTTCTCAACACTGAGGCAGGTTCAGCTTTCTCACAGCTGGCTTAATCGGGTTACTGGCCCATGTTTTCCCTTAACATGGAAAGGCTCTGGCAAGCCCTGGAGGACATTGTCTGGCAACCTCCAGGCTAGCGAACTTTGCTTCAGGTAGTCACTTATCTCTCTCTTGGCAGGAGAAAAAGCCCGCCCCCTGTGGAGGGACTTACACTGGATCACTAGGCCCATTTCTCTAGCTAAGGGCCATAGCCTCCACCCATGTGGAGGGCTCCTGCTTGAATCTGCTTGCATAGTCAGAAAACACTGCTTTTATGGAGCTTTTCTGAAGTTCCCTATTGGCTGACACTGGTTACTGCTCCCACAATGATTGGCTGATCCTACCTGTCAGTCCAAGAAATGAATATTCATTAACTCCACTTGATGCACAATTGGCTCCCTGTTTTGGCACCTGAAATTAGGTCCCTGCAGCTTCCCCATGAACACTTGGCAATGTCCCATAAGCTCTGATAAAAGTCGCATAAATCCTGGCTGGAAATTATTTCTTTTCAATTGGCTGTTGCTGCACTGTAATGGCTGCTAATACACACTGTTCCTTGGCAGATTTTGCACAATCCCAAATAAAAGTCCTGGTGCAGCCAGATTACTCACTTTATTTCTCGCCCCACAGTTTTGTTGCCCTTTGTGTGCCCTCTCAAGCACTGCCCAGAATAAACATTTTGCTTTAGTCCCTGGCTTGTTGCTGCTGCCAATATTTTATAACCCCCTTTGCAGCAGGCAGGCTTTCATCTGAATCCTAACGTTAAAACTGGTGCAGCCAGGAAAAATACATTTAATTTACATTATTTCCCTTTTTACAATAGCCCCCTTGTGTAATTTGCTGCTATATTACATTTTATTTACAATTTGAACTTTGCAGCAGCTGGTGAAATATGTAGTTCCCCGGGGGCAGATAAAACCATCATTAATGTGTATGAGGGGCTCATTAATATTCGTGAGCCCCTTGTGAATGCCCCATTCTAAACTTAGCTCCTGGGCTACTATGTGGCTTCTCTGCTGCCTTGCTTAGGTCACCGGTCCCCAGAGAGGAGAAGACGGGCACCGGGACCACCGAACTTGCTTCCGATTGACTGCAAGGTCAGCAGTCGGGAGATCAAAGGCATTAAGTGTGTGTGTGTGCGATCCCCACTAGCACCGGAGTGCCAATTTAATTAGCATGGGATTGCGATTTAACTTTGGAGCCCCAAGGTCGACTGAAATAACACTGAGGCTGCATTGGGGAAAACCTGGGGTACAAAAATCGGGGGATCTGGCAGGTATCAAGGAGGCGCGCAACAGAGAGGGAGCTACGAGAGACAAAATGGGCCATAAGGTAAGCCCCCAATTTGGGGAGGGGTCACAGGTGCATCTAGATTCAAACGAAAACCAGTTTAAAGAGTTGTAGAGCCAACAGTGATGCATATCACTTGAACTAGAAACTGCAAAATGACAAATGAATTATACAATGCTCGTACACAAGAAATCGAAAGATCAGAAGCTGTACAATAAACTGGCAACTCATAATCAAATAAAGATAATAGAAGAGATTGAGATAAAATAGTCTTAGATTTCACAGTTAAGCAATATTTAGATAATACAGCTAGCCAGATCACTCATGTGGTTTGACTAAATTGTTCATGTGATAATAAAAGGACAAAAATTGGTCTACAGAAAAATCTAACAAAAGTAATAAACACGTTCTGTCTCAATCCGTTTTATGTTAAAAATGGGACGGGCAGGGGGAAGAAATAATAGTCTTTGATGTCACCTAAATTTCATTAACTTAGTTTTGGTAACACTTAAAACCTGTGCATTATCCAATAACCAGCACTGAATACTGTATGGTCAAAGTCAGACTGTCAGGCAGAATTAACTTCAGCCACATAATGACTTTCCTAGCAAGGACAGCATCATCTGCACAAAATACATTGTGGGGATCTGATAACAAAAAGGAATATACAGTAATTTAAGAAATTAAAGAATAGGGCCCAAGATGGAGCCCTGGGTTACACCAATATTTATTTTGCACCAAAGTGGAAAGGGCACATTGTAAAGAAACGTCTTGAGATCTATTGGTTAAATAATTTTGAAACCAGTTCTGCTGGAAGGAGGGAGGGGGTTGTTACAGAAGAATTAACAGGAGAAATTCCTTCACACTTACCATAATTTCATTTTCTTTTTATGAAGTTTTGTTTAAAAAAAGCAACTCACATAACAATCCATGTAGACAGTTACACTACAAGACAATCTACAGAGTCAGCATGCTGGTGCTGAGGGTTGAGGCGCTGGACACCACACTTTCCGTCACGCCGGTGACCCGGGTTCTGGAGCAGACTCAGGTTATCGGGTGTTGACAGGGAAGGGAGAGGATTGAGCATCCGGAGGACAGCTCTCCTTTCCTGGGAGGGAGGAGGGACGGTGATCCTGCTGTCTGGCGACTCCCAGTGGAGACTGGGGGTTCAGCAGCAGTCGGGATCCATGCAAGGGGGATTGGCCATGGTGGCTATCCCGTGGGCATGCACAGGAGTGTGCATTCACCACACTGGTGTGCATTGCACTGTCGGGCCAATGGGGGGGTGAGCAGAACAAGGAAAACCCTGGCACCCGATAGGTGATGGCAGGACCAGTGGTCGGCACCCCCCACACCCAATGCTGAGCCTTCCATCTCTGCCTCTGGCACTTCCTCCAACTCCCTGGTCACTCAATTAGATTTCAGATAGAGCACCAGGAGGAGTCGGCGGTTCCGCCGGGGGGGATCGGGTGACTGGGAGGTGCAGAGGATGACAGGCCCATGTCGAGAGAGCAGAGTGGATGCTTCAAGCTTGTGGGAACAGGTTGAACAAAGAGTCCTCACCGGAGAGAGTTTGGGTAAGCCACTGATCAAGTGGCATGAAAAAAGTTAAAAAAAGACAGTATACAGAAAAAATGTCCCTTGTTGCTCCATAGCTGACCTAGAATAAAACAGATTACTAGTACAGTATCATATTTCTTATTCTCTATGGGTAAGAGCAAGACTGACAATAAATACATCACTTTTGACATTGGACATTAAAATAAAATAAAATAAACAGTGTTTTTGCTTTTGAACCTTCTATGGAAGTTTCATATGCACTACACCTCGTGGTTCTCCTTTGGGCTGACACCTACTACCATAGTGGTCCTTCCTCAAAGCCTGTACATGCCCAAGTATTAGCACAGGCGCCACCTGAGCTTTCAATAGGAGGACCACCTGCGCAGGACAGAGTTCAATTGATAGATAGAAGATGGATATAAGCTTTATTTTATTTTATTTAAAAGTTTTACCAGGAGGGCACACTGAGCCAGGGACTCGTTTCCACGTGTGACCTGGGGGAAAGGGAGGGGAAGGGAGGGAGAATAAGCAAAAAATGAATACACAAGTAGTACATGCAAGTACAGGAAACACTGAGTTACAGTATAAGTAGAAATTCACAAGTAAAACAATACAAATACAATAAAGTAATGTACAGAGCAGCAATAATGCAAGAATATTTACATTTAAGGTACTGGAATGCATTTTAACAGTGAGGCGCCTATCTGTGGTTGGTGAAAATAAACAGAAACATATGTTGAGACAAAAGTTAAATAGAAAAATATATATATTAGGATTTGAGGAGCTGGCTTGAAGACAGTCCTCCAGCTAACTGTCAGCCAGTGCAGTTTGTGGAAGTAAGTAAGTAAAAATGTATTTATTAAGTGCCTTTCAAGTTGTCAAGGCACTGTACAGCAAAATACAATGTAAACAAAATAATAATAAACATTTAAAAATGTGCAGAAAAGGCTTGATAAAAGATAAGTTTTAAATTCTGATTAGACAGTTATAATATGTTCAGATCTTTGAGTACTTGTCAACAATCTAGCCGCCACATTCTGCACCAGCTGCAGTCATTGGAGATTTCCTCCAGATAGCACCAGGTACAGGGCATTACAGTAATCCAATCTGGATGTGACAAGAGCATGTACCCGGGTGGTCAGGTCTTTGACAGGTATAAGGGTCCATATCTGGGCAATGTTCTTCAGATGATAAAAAACACTTGACGATGGCCGACACCTGCGCATCACGTGTCAAGATATCATTGAGGATCACACCCAGATCCTTAACCCTAACAAAATGGGTAAGGGGAACGCTCCCAGTACTAGACCAGGGGATCTCCTAGGGCCCCCCCCATCGCATCAATGACCAGGATCCACCACCAGTACCTCTGTCTTGTCTGGGTTGAGTCGTAGCCAGTTGTGAGTCATCCAGTTCTGGATCTTCTCCAGGCAGGTGTTAAGCACAGAGGCCGCCAACTGGTTACCAGGTGCACAGGACAGGTATAGCAGGGTGTCATCAGCACAGCAATGAAAACCCAGCCCATACCGCGTGATAATGTTTCCCTATGACAGGAAGCTCCTGCCACTCTTGAGGACTGACCTTTTCTTAAATCTGTTGCAACAGTTCTTCTGTTTCTTAGCCTAATCTATCCTTTACAATTTCTAGTCCATAAGGTTGGCCACCTATGGGCATTCCCTTCTATTTCTTGACTATGCTATAGTGTCCTCTTTAATTTTCCTTTTCCCTCTCAGGTCCTCGTACAGGAAGGCTACTGTGGTGACCTCCAGACGTATGTAAAACAGCTTGTGTTTGTCGTTGTTAGATTTAGTATGTAATAGCACTGTGTCATAAAATACCTTGATGTATATATCTTATGTTTATGAAACCTATAAATGTTGAAAATACCATGGCACTAGGTGTTTTTGATAATGGTAAAAAAGTACTAGGTGACTATTATAGAAATAGTTGTGCTATTTAAAATGCATGTAAATTGAACAAGTCTGAAATGTCATGATGATTTGCATATATCCCATGATGCTTTACATTATGGAAGTATGTATGATGTTGTATTTCTTTGAAACTTGATTTGTTGCCAATACTCTTTGGGGGTAACCCTTTTTCTCAATGATTCAGCACTGAGGTTCTTTGTTTTTAGCTTGTTTTGTTTTTATTTCTTTTTGAGCCCCCACTACCTAAGCAAACAAGGCCCACATAGGGATGAGGGGTTTTCACTAAAAATGTTTTGATCAGAGGTCAGTGTCAGTAGGTGCTGGCTAAGTGCAGAGAAAGGATATATATAGTCTGTTGCTGCAAACTGATGTACTGAAGAAGGACTAGACTATTGCTGAAGGTTATTTTCTGTATTTTGAATAAACATCACACAGAGATTGTGTGTTGAACCTGAAGTTCGGTGTCTGGTCCATCTGTTATCCAAAAAACCCTCCACAGACTTGGTGTCAGTAGTGGGATAACTTGCTGGAAGAATCTGGATTGGCCTAAGAGGGATGTTTTCTGGTGGATATCTCCCAGATATCCCAGGTGGACCGATGCACCAGGAGTTGCCAGAGGAGAACCAGGAGAAGAAAGTCCATGGAGTTCTGACCGGAACCATGGCTGATAGATGGAGAGAAGCTGCTGCCTGGACTGGACTTGGGAGTTTGGAGGAAGGCCAAGCCTGAAGATGACCAAGAGATACAAAGCAATGAGGAACAACCATGGGGTCGAGACAGACCGGAGGTGCGAAGATAACACTCAGGAAGTGGAGACCCTGATGAGTATGATCCACTGGATGAGTGGGCAATGGCTGGAGGAGTGATATTGTGTTGGGGTTGAAGACTACAAGTGAGGAAGAAGAAGCCTATGAGGCTGAAGGGACTTTTCCTTGTATTGATGCAGCTAAATCTATTAACAGTATTGACTGGGGTACACTGCAGGCTAAAGTTGCTAATATTGCCAACATGTTACAATACAGTATGTTAAGATCAAGCAGCTGGTACATGTGTTTTATTTTTAATTTTTTATGCAAAATCTACAAAGGAGGAGGTGGGTGGAAAATGGATTGGAACCTGTGTTGGGGTAACACCAAAAGAGTGTTTACCCTTAGGGGTCTGTATCTGTAGCAAATGAATGAATCAAGTGACATAGTGGGTTTATATAAGGGGTTGAACCCAGGATTGGGACCCTGCTTAAAACTGACATGGCTGGTGGGGTTGGAGCAGGTAATTACTCACCCCAGAGAAAGTCTTTCTATGGTACTTTCTATGGTATGGTGTCAGAGGCTGCCAAAAGATTAAAGAGAACTAAGATGGTACGTTTTCTCCTGTCTCTCGCCATTTGGAGATCATTCAACACCTTCACCATGGCGGTCTCTGTGCTATACCTGGCTCTAAACCCAGACTGGAAGTGCTCATAAGTAGCGGAGGAGGCTAGACCTGTCTTGAGCTGGATGGTCACCACTTTCTCTAAAACCTTCCCTAAAAATGGGAGGTTTGAGACTGGTCTGTAGTTGCTAAGACACTCTGGGTCCATTGAGGGTTTTTTCAGTAGGGGTCTGACCAAGGCTTCTTTCAAAGCCATAGGAAAGACCCCATTCCTCAAGGAACTCTGGACAATCCCAGCAACCACAGAACCTACCAGGTCCATACATCTGACTAAAAGTTGGGTTGGACCTGGGTCCAGATCACAATGTGTTGGTTGCAACCTCAAGACTATCCCAGCCACCTCTTCCACTCCAGCCGGGTTGAACTTAGCCCATACATGAGGGGTGCTTGGGCATGCCTCAGACCGAACCCCACAATCCCTTTGAGTGACACTGGATGAGATCTCTGCCCTGATAGGGGACACTTTGTTGGCAAACAACAGACCAAACTCCTTGCACCGTGAGCTTGAACCTGCTTCTCCTGCTCTGAGATAGGCAGGATGTAATATCCCATCTACTGTGCGGAAAAGCTGAGCTAGTCTGTTCCTTGCTGCAGCAATCTCCTTGACAAAAAATATGCCTTCTTTTGGGAGATTGCCCTTTGATAGCCACCATAATGTGACTTGAGGGCCAAGTTGTCCTCCATCATCCGAGATCTCCTCCAGTGCTGCTCCAACCTCCATCCCTTTATCTTTAACTTCCTGAGTTCCCTATCAAATCAAGGGGGCCTCCGGTGAGTTGATAATGGTCAGACATAAACTGGTGCAATTGAGTTGAAGGCAGCAGTGACAGCTCTATTATAGGCTGCCACTGACTCCTCCGGTCTGGTCATACACACAGCCTTCACACTTGATAGGTCCAGTACCGCTTTAGAAGTTGATGGCAGATAAGGACTGCAAGGCCCATCCAGTCTGACCATTTCTTTTTCTACCTTATGAATGTGCCATTGGCCTTTGCTCTGTCAATGGCCTATCTATTCGTACTCATCTATATTGCTCCCTTATGCCTATCCCATGCCTGTTTGAAGCCCTGCACTGTATTCATATCCACCACTTCCTGAGGTAGGCCATTCCATGCATCCGCCACCCTTTCTGTGAAAAAGAACTTCCTCACATTATCCTTTAATTGGCCTCCCTCTAATCTCAAGCTGTGTGCTCTTGTCCTGCTATTTTTCTTATATCAAAACATGTTAGACTCTTTCACCTTGTTAATGCCCTTAAGGTGTTTGAATGTTTCAATCATATTACCTCTCTCCCTCCTTTGCTCTAGGGTACACATATTGAGCTCCATTAATCTGTCCTCATATGTTTTCTGATGCAGTCCCTGCACCATTTTGGTTGCCCTTCTCAGGACTGCCTCAATTTGGTTAATGTCCTTGTGAAGGTGAGGCCTCCAGTATTGCATGCAGTACTCCAGATGGGGCCTAACCAGTGTCTTGTAAAGAGGGATTATTACCTTCCTCTTCCGACTTGTGATATCCCTACTAATGTACCCCAAAATCCCCCTAGCCTTACCTGCTGTTTTAGTGGCCTTAGTCCTGCTGGGGACAATCCCCGTAAAGGGCGGTACGGGACCATCTTCACAGAGGATGCTCTAAACATGAACCTCAAGGTGCTTTGATCCAACCAAATGACCGGATCAATCCTGAGGTCATCACTCCAAGGCCCAGAGTAAATACCAGGTCTAATGTGTGACCGTGAGAGTGTGTTGCTGAGGTGACAACTTGCAGCAGGCCCAAAGCTTCCGTACTCTGCAGGAGATCACATCCAAATGATGAGAGTCCATCGTCAACCCAGGTGTGGAAGTCCCCCATAATTAATTATCTGGAGGACTCCAACGCCAGGCCGGTAATGAAATCTCTGATCTCCCACAGGAATTCCTTCTCCCTGCCCGGTGGGTGGTAGAACAGGAGAATCCTGTAACCTGTGCCAGGACCCCCTCGCATGGCAACACACTCAAATGACCCAGTAGGACCCATTGGAAGAATCATGAGGCCCAGGGTGGCTTTAAAACAAATGGCCACTTCCCCACCTCTGTGATCCTTCCTCAGGATGTGTATCATGGAGTACCCACATGGCACTGCTGCCTCTAAAATGGGGGCAGCATTCTCATCGGGCCAGGTCTTCATGATGCAAGCCAGGTCAACCGAGGACACCAAGTCCGCTATTACTGCAGTCTTGTTCCTCATCGACCTGGCATTGCTTAACACAGCCCAAGTAGGATGAGGGGAGACTGCTGAATCAGACATCTGCCCACTTTCCACAGTGCAGCCCTTGGGTATGGGAATCAAGCAAGGTGGACCCCTCTCCAATTCCCTTTTCACACCAGGGCGTCTCATTAGTCTCACCACCCGTATCCGCGACTCCCCGGCAGCCATTAGTGTGGTCCCCCAACCGACTCCTCCTATGAGCAATCCCCAAACCCCTGCACCTTTTATATGTTTCTGCAGGAAGTGAGGGGAGCTTGAAAAGGCGAAGGTCGCAGAAGTAGACCGCCGAGTAGCTGCACCTTACAGGTTTACATCCTAGGCACCTACTGACTATTAAATCAATACAAAATATTATTAATACACCCAAATTACATTTATAAACACCCAGCAAGATTATCACCACCACACTCACATCCAAACATTCATACAACATCCATACCACCATCAAACCCCTAAAACCCCCTTACCCACCCAATCCCAATAACAACTGTTTTAACAGAAACCCTTCCTCCCAAATCAAAAAAGCCCTACGATCAGTCCAGATTTTTTTTTGGGGGGGGAGAGAAGTATTCAACTCTGTGATGCAGTCTCCTGTTTAGGTCTTTATACTACAATATCTCCAGAAAAGTTGTTCTCCCCTCTCACTGGGAGTGGCCCCTTCAGTGTTCTGTAGCATTAGAAATCAGTGAGATCTGTGAACCATAGTAACCAAGCATAAATCAATCCAGTAAGACCACACTTAGATGCCCTACCCCAGCAATGCTGCCTCTGCTACTGAAAGAGCACTTAGAAATTTGCCCCAGCTTTTCATAAATTGGTCCTTCCTGTTGTGGAGGACATGTCTTTCTAAAGCTATGGTCTGGATGGTTAGGGAGTCCCACTATCTCACTGTGGGGGTTATATGGGATGCCCACATATTCTGGATGCACTGTTTTGCTAGGACCAGCAGCACCCTGATTGCTCAGGGGTACATCTCCCATTCTTCCTCCCCATGTCCTCCATACCATATGAGAGAGACCAGAGTGTCCACTGTGGGTCTGTAATGTATTTTTCTGTTAGCGCCAATGTTGTCAAAGGAGAATCAGTATATGTGGGTAATGTGCTCCCCTACTAGGGTAGTGGTACAGCCCAAAGATCTAACCCAGCATAGAACCTTAAGGACATGAATATTTCAGCTACAGCAGTTACTCATTTTACTATTGTCCACGCAGTACTTAAAACACAGATATAACTACTAACATCTGTGTCCTCATTTAAACCTTCTTCAGCCAAAGATTGATGTGGTTCATGATAAACTCAGCTGTAGAGTCAAACCATACAAAAGTGAAGGTACTGGACTTCTGGAGGGCTGATTTTGTCAAAATGGGAGAGTGCCTCAGAAAAGCACTAGCAAACAGGCAAGAAGGAGGGGTGGAGCAACAATGGGGAAACATCAAAACTGCCATCACAGAGGCAACAAGCCTTTGTGTGAAGCAAATGAACAAATCAAAATGAAAGAAAAAAACACTATGGTTCTCGAAAGAGGTGGCAGGGAAGGTTGGGAGAGAAAAAGATAGCCTTCAGGAAGTATAATTAAACACAGAAGGAGCAGGACAGAGAACTGTACCAGTTAAAGCAGAAGGAAGCGGGGAAGGCAATCAGAATAGCAAAGGCCCAAACCAAGGAAAAGGTAGCCAACTTGGTTAAGAAGGGGGATAAAATCTTTTATAGGTACATTAGGGAGCAAAGAAAGACAAAGGGAGGGATACTGAGGCTGAATAAAGAGGAGGGTGGGTCGGCAGAGAGGGACAGTGAAAAAACAGGGATACTGAATGAATATGTCTGCTCAGTATTCACAAAAGAAAAGGAGGGGGAGGTACCTAATCCAGTCAATAGAAGCACTCTGAATATAGTGGTTGATATTAGTCCTTTCACAGAAGAAAGGGTTCTGAAAGAACTCCTAAAACTGAAGGTGGACAAAGCAATGGGGCCTGATGGGATTCACCCCAGACATCTAAAATAACTAAGGGGAGAACTAGTAACACAACTGACTACCCTTTTTAACAAATCATGGGAGGATGGTGTGGTACCAGAGGACTGGAGGAGGGCAGATGTGATTTCCCCTTCACAAAAGTGGGAGCAAGACAGAGGCAGGAAACTACAGACCTGTCAGTTTGACCTCAGTGGTAGGGAAAATGATGGAATCACTTCTGAAGGAAAGAATTGTTGAGTACCTAGAGGCCAGTGGGTCACAGGACCCAATGCAGCATGGATTCACAGTGGGAAGGTCATGTCAGATGAATCTATTTGATTTCTTTGACTGGATGACCAAAGTAGTAGACCAGGGAGGAGTTGTGGACATGGCCTACCTAGACTTTAGCAAGGCATTTGACAGAGTTCCACACAAAAGATTAATAAACAAATTAGCCAGCCTGGGAATGGGTCCCAGGGTGGTAGCCTGGGTAAAACATTGGCTGGACAACAGGATGCAGAGTATAATAGTAAACAGAGTCCACAGTGAAGAAAGGGGGTTACTAGTGGGGTACCACAGGGTTCAGTACTGTGTCTGGTCCTTTTTAATGTCTTTATAAGTGACATTGCAGAGGGACTTGAAGGAAAAGTATGTCTCTTTGCAGATGACACAAAGATCTGCAAGAGGGTTGATGCACAAGGTGGGGTGGAAAGGATGAGAAGGGACTTGGCAAGGTTGGAGGAATGATCAAATCTGTGGCAGCTTAGACTCAACGCAAAGAAGTGCAAAGTAATGTACTTGGGAAACAAAACCCAGGGAAAGAGTATACAATATGGGGGGGATACTGACAACAACAAAATGGAAAGGGACCTGAGGGTAGTTATATCAGATGATCTAAAGGGGGCAAGTAATGAGAAGGCAGTAAGGAGGGTTGGGAGGATACTGGGATGCATAAGGAGATGCATCACCAGTAGAAAACAGGAAGTTGTTATCCCTCTTTACAGACAGTTGGTGAGACCCCATCTGGAGTACTGCATGCAGTTCTAGCGACCCTCTCTCCACAAAGACATAGGCAGGGTGGAGGCTGTCCAGAGGAGGGCAACCAAAATGGTGCAGGGTCTGCACCAGAAGACATACGAGGAGAGACTAAAGCAGCTTAATATGTATACCCTTGAGGAAAGGAGGGAGAGGGGGGACATGATAGAAACTTTCAAGTACCTCAAGGGAATCGACAAAGTCCAAGAGGGTGGCATCTTTCAGAAAAAGAGATGTGCAAGAACAAGGGGGCACAATTTGAAGATAGAGGGGGGACAGCCCAGAGGTGATGTAAGGAAGTATTTTTTCATGGAGAGGGTTGTGGATGCATGGAACAATCTTCCTGAGGAGGTCGTGGAGTCAAAAACAGTGGGAGAATTCAAGAATGCATGGGACAGATATAGGCAATTCTAGTGGGGAGGGGGGTAGGAGGAAGTAGGCTGTTGGTTAAAGGATACCTAAACAACATTACGACAACAAACTATTCAAAAATCTGACTTCATAGGGGACTAAAGGAAAGGCTGCTGTATTCATTAATGTTAAAACTACATTTATATAACTTACCTAAATGCAGTTCCAAAGCATTTGGAAAATGTAAAATCGGTCTTCCAATTTCAAAAAAACTACCTTACCTGCTTCCTAAAATGGCTGCCAAATGTGTTAAATGATGACATCGCTGGAGCCAGAGTCAGAGAGCTATATGGCTCTCTATAGTGCTAACTAGTTCTTTTTCCCCTTCATATAGAATTGTTTCACCAAAATGGTCAAAACCATGTGCATTATTTTGATCAATACACATTAGGCTATGGTTCTGTTCATTTTGTTTAACATGCTAAAATTGTGTTTTAATCCAACCGACTCTCTATGGCAAACCACAGTGCAGTACAAATCTTAAATAACCTGGTGTTCTAGTGGTTATGGTGGACCCAAGATGTTACAGTGGGGGGTGCTGGGTTGGTGTGCATACTTTTTAACATTTTTATTAAACCTTTATATTGTCTGCTATTATTCTTTTTTAGTATGTTTTTGACAGAACTTACAGATGTAATCCATAGTTTTGAATGTAAACATTTGTACAGTCAATAAATCAAACTTCAACAAAGTGAAATGCGCAGCAGCAAGCACGTAAGTTACAATGGGGGGGGAGAGTGCAGCCGCAACCTTCACCACCCCCTAGATCCACCACATGTTTGTAGCAAAGTTCTTTTTTTTGCATTTATTATGCTCTATTAATATTTTTTTCAGTGTAGCAAAGTTCTTGTGTAGTCCAATGCCAGAGTTCATACCTTCGGGAAATCAAAAATATGCGTGTCTTGTCTTCGTTTTCCATGGGAAATAATGATAATAAGAAGAATCAGCATTTATATAGTGCTTTTCATACACATTGTATTTTTTATTTATTTATTTTCATAATTTGGATTTACAACCTTTGAGTCAAGGACTCATTTACAAAGGCACCTCGTCGCAGGGAGGGTAGACAACAATTGGTAGTGAGATACAACATTGGGGAATGATACAGGTGAGACACAAAGCAGTTCAATAGTACAAAGGTGTACAGAGGCTTGCAATTAGTTACAATTTAATCTATCATACATATAAATATTAAGGTACGCGCTAGAAGTTCTAGGGAGCAATACCTGGGGAGAGGAGGAGGTGGACTAAGGGTGGGTTGTTGTGGGGGGGGTAGTCTGGAGGATCATCAGATCATCAGGTATTTGAAGTGTTGCACTGCACTGTGGTTTGCCAAAGAGAAAGTCAGCTGGTATGCAAAACATTTTCAGCAAGTTAAAGTAAACAAAATGAACAAAATCATAGCCTAACGTACTGTTCAAAATAATTCACATGCTAACACATGGTGTTGATCATTCTGGTGAAACAATTCAAAACAAAGGGGGAAGAAGAATTAGTTAGCACTCTAGGGAGCCATGTGGGTCTCTGCCCCTGGCTCCAATGATGTCATCATGACTCATCACTTAACACACTTGGCAAACATTTTAAGGAGAAAGCAAGGCTGTTTTCTGAAAGTGAAAGGCTGATTACATTTTTCAAAAGCTATGAAATTGCATTTATGTTATTTACATAAATGCTGTTTTAGCATAAATGTAAACAGCAGCCTTTCCTATACTTCACTATGAAGCCAGATTTTGGAGTTTGCAGTTTTAAAAAACTGCTTGTTTAGGTATCCTTTAACTAGGATCTGCAGCTTATCCATTAGGTAGGGAAATGGGCAGACTAGGTGGGACAAGCGGTCCTTATCTGCCATCAAATTCTATGTTTCTATGTTTCTATTTGATCTTGATTCAAACCATGAAAATGAAAAAACATAGTCTACCTTATTTAGAGGTATACCTTAGGCAGCCAAGTCTGTTGACCCTCATCAGACCCACTGGTTTGTCAGGAAATGGTTGTGTCTTTTCTGGTCTGTCATTGGTCTTGTGAATAAACCGTTACCAACACTGACACAGGAACAACATGTGAACTTGATTCAACTAACAAGAGTGCGCTGAGCTGAACCAGTCTGCACCCTCACAATTTCAGATATGTAATCAGTTAGCCTGCTGGCCAGTCGCACCAATGGTGGAATTATACTGTCATGCCAGTGGGTAGCAGATGGGTCCTGAAACCTGCACAGCTGCAATAATATTCAAGGCTGAAAAACAAATTTCATAGGTTCATAGCAGAATACAAGTTCAGTAGGCAGTTATGCCTTCAATGAACTCATCACCTTTAGTTCTTAAAGGTGGAAAACTTGTTTCTTATCTCCCATTTATCTATCTAACCTACTTTTAAATGTGGTTATATTATTGCTTTCAACTATATGCTGAGGTAGCGTATTCCAAATTGTGATTATTCTTTGTGGGTAGTATTTGCTTCTTTTTCTAGTTACAGTTTGTTCTCCTATTAGTTTATATTTGTGAGATCTGTTTTTTCTATTAGCCTTGTGCCCTACTAATCCTATTGTTTCCATAATGAATTGATCATGTGCTGCTTTGTATGTTAAACAGAGATCCCCTCTAATTTGTCTGTATTCTGTAGAGTATAGTCCTAAGTACTTCAAGCTATTTTCATAACTTTGGTGTAAGTTTTTTTTAATTTTTTGATTACCTTTCTCCCAAGGATCCATACTTGGTCCACTTCTCTTTGCCATTCATATTAATCAAATTGACACTGGCCTAAAGTCTTCTAGTATCCATCTCTTCGCTGATGATACAGTGCTATACATTGACAGATCAACTCCGGATCAAGACATTTTGGACCTCCAGAACGATTTTGACATCCTCCAAAAAAATCTACTCAACTTGAAACTCCTGCTCAATGCCACAAAAACTAAGGCCATGATTTTCTCTCCACTGTCCCCTCATCTCAAAAAAAAAAAGAAAACCCAGATAAGGTTCCTCACATAAGCACCCTTTTGGGAGAAGCCCTGGAGTTCGTGGAACAATTCAAATACCTGGGGGTCTGGATTGACTACAAATTGTCCTTCATTTATCACATTGAAGAACTCACTAAGAAACTGCATCAAAGGCTCGGTATTTTCTTCAGGATCAAGCACTCACTAACCCAGGAGGCTAGAAAACTCGTAGTTCAAGCTACCTTCTTGCCTCTCCCAAACTATGCGGACTTCCTATATAGCCATAGTACTAGCACAGCTCTCTCCAAGCTTGATACCCTATACCACAGAGCCCTTAGGTTTCATTTCAGATGCCACTTATAACACGCACCACTGTATCCTCTATTCTTCCGTAGGCTGGAGCTCCCTTAGCTTCATGAGGCAAAAGAATGCTATTCTGTGGACATATAAGGCAATCACTCATAAATTACCTCAGTACCTCACAAGCTGCCTAACTCCCTGCATTCCTAATGCCTATACTCTCAGAAGTCTTACCGTCTTATCTCTGGCTATCCCTAAAGTTAAAATATGCTTTGGTAGAGCCTCAATAAGCTTCACTCTTCCTACCCTCTGGAATAAGAGCCAGAAAACTTTACACTTGCTTCCCCTGTCACGTTCTCCCACTTCAAATCCTTGTTCCTCAGGATCTTCTCTGAGGTCTGTCATTACTTCAAGTCAAGGTCTTAACATCATGATTTGCTACTGCTTTAAATTCTAGACTTAAACCTCAACCATTGCCTGAGGTGTCATTTGAGTCCTCCCTTCTGTCATTGTCCAAATCAAGGTCCCAACATCACGATCTGTCTTTGCTTCAAATATTGGACTTAAACCCCAACCATTGCCTGTGGCATCTGTCGTGTTTCTCCCTTAGAACAGTCCTTCCTCCCTAGGCCATCATGTCCAACCCTCTCCTATCTCATCTGACCTTTCCTACCCACTCCCTATACCCCCCTTCCCTTCCCACCCCACTTGACAGGCCATGCCTACAGTACTTATCAAAGGAATCTTACATCTCAATCTTATTTGCACTTTGACGCTAGAGGAACTGCCACTCCTGCTCGCTATGACTCCTCCAATGATGTTTACTGTATAAACTTTAGCTCATTACCTTACGTCCATATATCTGTATCTGTGCAATTGTATTTAAATGGCACTACCTCTTGTTGAACCTATTGCTATGTTCTGGTGGAAGTATCTTGCTATATGTGTTGGTTATATGTTATTATGCTGTTATTATTACTATGTAATTGTTATGTACGTTCTTCAACCTGTTATGTCTTAACCCTGTTGGCAATTGTTTTGCCCCAGGTCCATCTTGTAAATGAGCTTGTCTCAATGATATTCTGCCTGGCAAAATAAAGATTTTGATTGATGGATTGTTTCTCTGGACTCCCTGTATCAATTTTTTACCTCTTACAGTGAAGGGAGTACAAAACTGTGAACAGTACTTGAGATGTGGTCAGACCAGGCTGGAGTACAGGGGAACAATCGCATCTGGTTCTCTGCTTTTGTGTTTTTTCATAGCATCTCTGTTTCTCCTCCTGTGGAGCAGATCCCTCACAATCCTCTGGCTGCCGACACCTGCACCCCCCGGGACCGGTCTGGCACCCCCACAGGGCCAGCCTTTAATCGTTCATGCTACCCTGTATGCAGGATCTTCTCGGGTACTGGGGGCGCTGGGTGTGGCCATCAGCTGCCGAGATCACACTCCACCATTTTCTGCCTGGTTTTTCTCCCCCGAGAGCCAGACATGCAATGGTATCCAGGCACAAAGTGCTGATGCCCGCTGTGCTCTCCCCCATTCTGCTGCCCACTGCTGTGCTGCTGGCCTCCGCCAGCCGTTGCTGCAGTGTGCTGCAGTGCCCCAACCCTCCCCAGAGGAAGGAGAGCAGTCATGGGACGCTCAATCCTTCCTCTCCCCTGTCAACCCCTGGCAGCCCAAGTCCATTCCCGAACCCAGGTCACCGGTTTGGTGTGAGGTGTGGCGTCCAGCGCCTCAACCCTCAGTGCCACCGGGCCGGTGGTTCTCTGCTTTTGATATCACTCAGGATACAAAATAGGATTTTATGACATTTTTTGACAGTTTCCTTGGTGTGTCTGTCAAATGAAAACTCATCTGTAATCAATACTCCCAAATCTTTTTCATTTGTAGTACTTTGTAATACAGTACTATTTAGTTTGTAAGGTATTTTGAGATTTTTGGGGTCCTAAGTGCATTACCTTGCATTTATTTCCGTTGAAGTGCATTTTATCCCATTGTGCATGTTGATTAATATTATCCTGAAATTGTTTCCCTTCAGCTCATGTTTGAATTATTCTTCCAATCTTGCAGTCATCTGCAAATTTACAAAACCATGCAGACCCAGAGGTCTGCAGGGATGATACCATAATGTTAAACAATATTGGGCCTAGTACCAAGCCCTGAGGTACTCCGCTAGTCACTGGTCCCCCAAGTGGAGAAGTGACCCTTGACTGTAACTCACTGTTGTCAATTTTCTAACAGAAATAATCCAGTTTATTATATTTGGATGTAATTTGATTTTACACAGCTGTTCTATTAGAATTTTGTACAATATCCTATCAAAGGCTTTCGAAAAATCCAAAAAGATGATGTCGACTGGTATACCTTTGTCTAATACAGCACTCACTGGTTCAAAAAAATACATTTGATTTGTAAGGTAGAATCTGCCAGGAACAAAACCATGCTTTGTAATGTTGACCCGTTTTTCCTGATTAATATGCTCTATAATGTGTTGTTGTAGGAGCCTCTCCATTGTTTTTCCAATAACTGAAGTCAGACTTAGAGGTCTACAATTAGCTGCGTCAGTCTTGTTACCATTTTTATGTATTGGTGTGACTACCACTTCTCTCCATTCCGATAATGTTTTACCTTGTTGGAGTGGTTTATTGAACAGACATGTAAGTGGGCCCAACAATTCACTAACTAACTCTTTAAGGAACCTAGGGTTTATACCATCTGGTCCTATGGAGCTGTTAGTTTAAGAGATTTTATGACTTTCAGAATCTCCTCAGATGTAAATGGGGTGTCGGTATCTGAGTTTGTTATGTTAGTAATACTAATATCTTCTTTGGGTTCATAGATGCTTAGGAAATATTTATTGAGTTCAGTAGCGATTTCGGTTTCATCAGTTATTATGCTCTGCACATAGGGAAGAGAAACCCTGCAGCCACCTATAGGCTGGGAGGGGAGTTGCTGGCAGTCACAAAGGAAGAACGAGACATGGGCATCGCCATCACCGATGACCTGAAATCAACCAAGCAGACCTCTAAAGCTGTAGGTAAGGCTAGGGGGGGTGTTAGGGTGCATTAGTAGGGATATCACAAGTCGGAAGATGGAGGTAATAATCCCTCTTTACAAGACACTGGTTAGGCCCCATCTGGAGTACTGCGTGCAGTACTGGAGGCCACACCTTCACAAGGACATTAACCAAATTGAGCAGGTCCAGAGAAGGCAACCAAAATGGTGCAGGGACTGCATCAGAAGACATATGAGACAGATTAACGGAGCTCAATATGTATACCCTCCTAGAGCAAAGGAGGTAGAGAGGTGATATGATCGAAACATTCAAACACCTTAAGGGCATTAACAAGGTGAAAGAGTCTAACATGTTTCAATATAAGAAAAATAGCAGGACAAGAGGACACAGCATGAGACTAGAAGGAGGCCAATTAAGGGGGAATGTGAGGAAATTCTTTTTCATAGAAAGGGTGGTGGATACATGGAAGGCCTACCTCAGGGAGTGGTGGCTATGAATACAGTGCAGGCCTTCAAACAGGTATGGGATAGGCATAAGGGAGCAATACAGATGAGTATGAATAGGTAGGCCACTGACAGAGCAAAGGCCGATGGCACATTTATAAGGCAGAAAAAGAAATGGGCAGACTGGATGGGCCTTGCGGTCCTTATCTGCCGTCAACTTCTATGTTTCTATGTTTCCATTATCCCTTCTGATGTTTCAAGTGGATCAGATCCTTTTTGGTTTCCTCTCATAGACCCCACATAGTTGTAGCATAGTTTTTTATCATCCTTGACTAAAGCTACTAGTTTTATTTCTAGTTTTCTTTTGGCTTTTCTTATTATATTTTTGGTTATATTTATGCTTTGTCTGTATTTAAGACAGTTGCTTTCGGATGGATTTTTCTTATGCTTTTGGTATAGTTTCTTTTTTTTTCCTAATTTGTCTTTTAATATTATTATTCCACCAAGGTGAAACTTAACGATTATTTTTATATTTATTCCTTTCTGGTACCCATTTGTCTAAACAGTATTTTATTTTTTATTGAGTTTGCTCCAGGTATTCTCCAGATTAAAATTAATAAAGTCTTCTTCACAGTTCCATAAAGATAAAAACTCCTTCATTTTTCTGTAATCTGTTTTAGAGAAATCCTTGATTTTGGTCCTGCCTTTTGTACAACTATTATTTAGATTGCACTCTATTTCCACCATTCTGTGGTCTCTATCTCCTAGTGGTTGGGATACTTTGGACCCAGTATTCCTTTATCTATATTAGTGAGGATAAGGTCTAGTTAAGCAATAAGGCACAACAGGGTGTGGGTTATTGGGGATTTACCCACAGCTTGTGCGGTGTGTCACGAGGTGCAGCCGAGTGACTTAACCACACAAGAAGTGGGCAAATCACCTAATAACTCACACCTTGGAGTGCTTTATTGTGATTATACAATGGACCCATGTGTAAAATAAATTAAACATGTATTTAAATATGTTTTTTTATAAATGCCATTCCTCAGCCATGGGTTATGCTGGATTTACTCATAGTCATGTGACATGTTTTGACCAATAAGGTTGCAGGATTTTCACACACCATTGTATAATATATTATTTTCACTCCTGGCTTCTGTTACAACTGTTCTAGATTGTGTTGTATTGACATATCGATACATCTATTTTCATAGGGATTTGTTCTTTCTAATGTGGTCCAGTTTATGGTTGGGAAATGAAGTCCCCCATGAGAATATAGTTACTTTGGACAGATTTACAGTATGTTCTAGTTCTGATAAAAATTTGTTATCATTGGAATTTAAACTAGCTGAACATTATCCTAATCCTACAGTGAGTGTTTTACTTGGGATTTTTATTTGTGCCCACACAACTTCATTATCACCTGTTATCATGTCTTTAATTTCATATGCCTTGGATTTTTCATCTATGTACAGGGCAATACCACCTCCTCTTTTTTTTGTTTGGTTTCTGTATATCATAGTGAAACCTGGTATTTCTGTGTTCCAGTCCCCATCCTTAAACCAAGTTCCTGTAACCCCGTAAATAGCTGTCTTATTGGAGTTTAAAATGTACTTGAGCTCCTCAATTTTATTTCTTAGACTCTGTGCATTTACTAATAGGATTTTTAAGTTATTATTAGTTCTGCTATTGTTATGGTTGGACACAACCACATTGGTAACAAATGTGTTACTTGAATTATTATGAGTGTTACGGTTTATGCCTAGGTCTAGAGAGGATGTATTGTCATGCTTCTCCCCCTTGTTTTTTAGTTTAAACGTTTATTGATGTAGGTGCTGATATGTTTACCAAGCAGGCCACTACCCCTCCTGCTAAGATGTAACCCATCCCAACAGAACAGTTCCTCTTTGTTAGAAAATTCCTCCCAATGTATGATGCAGTTTATAACTTGTCTTAAACATTACTTCCTCAACCATTCATGTGTATTTTTTTTTTAATTTTTTGTTGAAATTCAGTTGCTTTAGGAATAGGAAGGATTTCGGATATGGCTATGTCGCATCCAAAGTCTACTAATTTGTTTGTCAGTGAGACGAAATCTTGTTTGTTTTTTAAGGCTGGTTCTTGAAAAATATTATTTGCACCTGCATGTATAACAACCATCTAGTTTTCACTGGAATTATGAAGGATATCATTCAGCATAGCTGTATTATCAGAAATTCTGGCTCCACTGTAGCTAGAAAAGGCCCTGTTTTGTTTATCTGGGTTACATATTGCTCGGTCCAGATGCTTAATGAAGGAATCCCCTAGAAGCAGTACTTCTCTAGCAGTGTTATTTGTGCCTGGTTCCACTGTTATTGCTTGTTCTAAACCCTCTGTGTCTATATTAGTTAATGGTATGCTGGGTCCTGTAGTAGTACCAATGATTGGTACAGTATTGGTAAATGCAGTGATTGGTGGTATTACAGAGGTGTCATTAGGGGTTGGAGTAATAGTATCTGCTGGTATTTCTACATCCATAGAATTGCTTGTTAGTATTATAAGCTTTTCTTCTGAACCTTGGCTTAGGTTGGAAGGAACTAGTTCAGTATGCTCTTAATGGATTTAGTGGATTGTAATGATTTAGTAATGGTATCTGAAATTGGGTTGCTTTGCGTCCCCTTTTGACAGCCTTAGAGATTTGCATGTGATACCATTCTTCCTCAGAGCCCTCAATGATTTTTTTCCCATTTTTTTTCTTTTGCTGTTTGTTAGTTTGATTTGGCTAGCATTTGTAGAGACATTGGCTGATGTTGATGGTAGATCATTTGTAGTGGGGGGGGGTGGCTGGTTGATATTCTTGGTTTTAGCTTTATTTTTAACGTTCTCCATAGTAGTCTGTGCGTGTTTAGGATTTTGTATAATATGTCCTGTTCTAGCCTATAACCTGAGGGCCATATCTTTTTGACTGGCTTCTAAGGATGCTAGTCTCTAATTGAAAAGACTAATGTCTGAGGACATTTCAACAATTTGTTGACACTTATCACAAGTAAAAAACTGTTTTGTATTAAGTATTTTAGTAATCAGATACATTTTATGTGTTACATTTTATTCCCATTTCCCCTTCCAGTGCCATAATAGTGTCAGACAGCTTATGTCAAGTAAGCAATAAGACACAATGGGGTGTGCATTAGACAGATCTAATGCACGGCTAGGGGGACTTAGTGAGGCACGAGGCCACAGGCCAAGTGCATCCAGTCCCCTAGCCGTGCATTAGAGCTGTCTAATGCACATCCCCGGAGTGGCTTATTGCACTTATAAAATGGGCCTGTGTATTATAAATGGGGTTTCTAGTTTTAGCTGTGCATTAGACATATCTAATGCACGGCTAACAACCAATCAGATTGCTTGAAATCCTTTGCCCATTTTATAACTATTTTTATATAGTCTGAGTGTCAAGAGACTATTTATAGATATTGGTAAGTTGCTTGTTTAGAAGGTAATTTGTATAACAGTTTCTTTTTTTTTTGAATTATTTATTTATTGATTTTGCAAGTAAAACTTACAAAGCAAAATTGTATATAGGAGGATAGCATAAAAGTTTACAGTACAGACAATATATTCTTATAAAGATCTTGTGTACAACACCCCCTTTGTGGTACAACATGGGGGGGAATTCCAAAATGAAAATATATACTGAGTAATTTCACCCAACGCATGCAGCTAGGAAGACCAACAGGGAATCTTAACAGATTGAGCAAATAGGTTTTCCCTATTACCAAAGCGACTATAAAGTCTTACTGATTCCCCCAATTCAGTCTACTTATATATATATATATATATATATATATTCCAATCTTATACCCAAAACTCCCAGAGAAATTAAATATTCATTTCCCCTTTACCAGACATATCCCAAGTCATTATAAAGCAATAGCAGCATTGAACATGAGTTAAGTAGGTCGCACCTGGACTCGAGCATGTTGCTCAGTATGCCTTCCTGGTAAATCTCGAAAATAAATAAAATAAATAAATAAGTAGAATATTTGTTTTAACCCTCAAGTGGCCCCTTTTACTCCCAACATGAAAAGAACAACAATAGAAGAACTAGATATAACAACTCCCTCTTTTTCTTATGATGTATTAGAAATGCAAGTGGATCTGAACTTAACCTGCTGTAATAACGGCCCCAAATATATTTTCCCCAGAGGAGCGAAGACCAGTGGCGTCATGTTAAGTAGTAAAATGAATCAAAATTAGTTTAACAGTTGCATTTATCACAAAGCGGGATCTGGATTAAAGTCCAAAATAAACAGTCTATACACAATGCTCTCAGTTCCAGAGACAGGCCATTAACTACCACAGGCCCAGTCCCCACAGCATGAGTCTACTTTACCCGGATACCCCAGATGATCAGTCACCATCAGACGAGGTTCCTTCCTCTTCTTCTACTACCCCCTCCAGCTCCAATTCAATTTTCCGGACCATCTTGCCAGCATCCTGCGGTTCATTGAATAAATATTGCTGCCCATTCCACATTAACCAGAGTTTAACCGGGAGAAATAACTGGTGCTACACTTTAAGTTGATGCAGCTGGCTCCTCAGCCCATCGAAGGCCTTGCGACGTTGGCAGGTGCTGAATGAGAGGTCCAGAAACAGCATGACTTCGTCTTCGCCATATTTCAGGACCCTATGGCGCCGGGCAATTGCAAGAGCCCGATCTCAGTCCCCAATTCCTGTGCACACTATTAGGAAGGTTCTTGGAGTTGATGAGTCTGCTGCAGCTCTTCTAGGGGTAATTCTGTAAGCCTTTTCCAGGGATAGAGTAGGTTCAGCTTCGTTAAGCCCCAGTATGGCTGGCAAAAACATTCTGGCAAAGATCAGGCTGTTCTCCCCTTCAGCATTCTCTGACAGTCCAATAACTCATAAATTGTGCTTTCTTGACTGGTTCTGTACTGTCTCCAGCCTTTGATGAAGGTGCGAGTTTTCTTTTATTAATTTAGTAGCGGCATCTGTCGATTTTAGGATGGAAGATTCAGAGCATTAAACAATAGCTTCACATTGCTCCATTTTGGTTTCCAGAGTAGAGACTCTCAGAGTGAGAGCATCAAAAGTTTTATCTAAGTCCTGCACTGTTTTCACAAGCTGATGGAGTGTGGAAAGTATGGAAGCTAGTGAGGCCTCCTCTGGTATCTTATCAGTCGAGTCCCCTGCTTCTCCACTCTGATCAGGCCTCTCCTCCTTGTTCTGCTTTTTAGGAGCAAAAAAGTTGCCAGCTGGAGCCCCAGCCCCTTTAGTTTTGCCCATCTTGTCAATTACAGGTAGTTCAAGCACTCTAGAGCAGTTTCTGGTATTTTAGAAAAGAATAAGTTTGAGTTTTATTAGTTTTTTAAAATTCTTCTCTGGGAGCTTCAGGAGTTTGTTGCTTCCTCTCAGCTGCTCAGCAGCGCCCCCTCTGTATAAGAGTTTCTAAAGAGGCACAGTGTTTGGTTAAGTACAGAAGTAATAACCGGTCTACTGTTTTTGTAAGAGGTGGCATAGGTAGTATGATTGTGCTTACCTTAAAAATAGGGCTTGTAGTTACTTAAGACTCAGTTGCCTTGCCCGCTTTCCCTGCTAGACATAGTGCCGTGCTTGCCCTGCTCACAGCAGGGCTACTTTTATCTAGAGGGCTGACTTGGAAGTGCTATCCCCAGAGTCAGACTCACAAAAACAAACACCCTTAAAAAAAAACCAAAAACCCTGCTGTAAAGCGGGGCGAAGACCACTCATATGTGGCCCTGGCACGCTTCTAATATAGCTATACTGACCCAAAAGTAAAAACCAAGCCTTAGCGAACGAGTGGTAATTAATGAAACTACTCATTCCTCTTCCTGCTTCCGGTTAGAAGCAGGGCTCTAGGAAGCTCAAGAATGATTGAGTCAGCTAGACACTGAATAAAATACAAATGTTTAACAAGCATTTGTCAATGCCGAATGTTGTCTTGCTGGCATTGGCATTGATAGTGCAGGAGTTAGAGAGATGCATAATAGGAATGGCAGTGAAGTATGGAACTGACGCCAACCCCAACCCACCCTGCAAAGACTGACAGGCATTGAGGTGTGTCTTTGGGTTGTCAGCCATAACGCTCATGCCATTTCACCTTACCCTACCCTGCAGACCTCCGACAAGTGTTGCATTGTGCCGTGGGGTCATCGGGCCTTACACTCACCCCATTCCATAAGGAAATATGTTGAGATGGGTGCAATATAGGAGAAAGGGGTGAACTTTGGGGCTGAAGAGTCCAAGGCACACCTTCATGCCTGTCACTGGCTGCAGGGTGGGGGTGGGGGTGGAATGGCAAGAGCATTATAGCCGACAATCCAAAGTCACACCCCTGATGCCTGTCAGTCTCTACAGGGTGGGACGTTATGGTTAGAAACCCTAACGCCCCAGGCGTTTGTTGGTATTTGCACTCCACATTTTCAACATGGGCTTTATCTGACCCTACCTCATGAAAGCATTTGGGACCTCTGCTCATGAACAGAGGCACTGTGATTTTGTTAAACTGTCCTGAACATTGATTTCCCACAGCAACTGTGCCAAATGTGTGAAAACACATTTCGGGCAGGATGTAAAAAATGACAGCTGTACCGTTCATAAGGAGGTGTGAAGAAATGGCAATGTTGAAAATCTGGAGTAAAAACACTAAAAAGTCTCGTAGTTACGAGTGTGTGTGGAAACTGTTCAATGCACACTCGTAACACAGTCATTTTGTGGACTTTTTTCACCAAATTTTCAATATAGGCATTTTGGGACCTCCGCTCATGAACAGTGTCACTGTGATTTTCTTAATCTGTCCCGAACATTGATTTCCCACAGCGACCGCGCCATTGTGCGCCAGATGTGCAAAAACACATTTTGGGCAGGATGTGAAAAATGACAGCTGTACTATTCATAAGGAAGTGTGAAAAAATGACAGTGATGAAAATCTGAAGTGAAAATATTAAACATTCTCGAAGTTACAAGCATGCATGGAAACTGCGCAATGCATGCTGCAAACCGCGCTGGAAGTCGTGAGAGCCCTGGATTTGCCCTCCCCCCATCGCTGACTACTTAGGAAAGGTATGCTGACACAGCTCCCCACACGCGGGACTCAGGAGAGCTTGTGAGCTTGGCGCCATTCTTTAAAGAAAACTTTTACAGAAATGCATTTTCTAGTCGGCATAGTAGTGAAGACAGTTTTTTTATTGTTGTAAAAATCAGCTCCTGGGAACAAAGCCCTGCTGTACCTTTATGCTAATTGTGTCTTTCTGTTTAGAGTCCCTGCTACATATCTCAGCTTTATGTTGGATTTCCAGTCTTAAAGTATTGTGGTGTTATTTAAAGGTTCTATCTCCCCCTTCGGAGCTCTGCCGTACTCGAGTTGTGCCATAAGGATTTTTTTTTCCTTTTTTCCTGTAATCGCTACTTGCTTACAGTACCCCCACCCCCAAACACCCAATAAGTACTTAAATTGCTGTACCTTTCCCTCTCTCCTCAGATTCCTGCTCCGACGAGCCGCGCTGGAGGTCATGAGGGCCCTGGACTTGCCCTCCCCCACCCCCCATCGCTGACTACTTACGAAAGGTGCGCTGACACAGCTCCCCACATGCGGGACTCAGGAGAGCTTGTGAGGCCCGCCGACGCAAGCGTCAGCTCCCCACCGCCCCCGCCACCACCCTTGGTGAGCACTCCCTTTTATAAGGGCTCAGCAACCAATCAGCCCATTTCCTCATTTGCAGCTTATACCGTTCCACCACTAGGGACGTAAGCTGCTTCACTGCTACTTTCAGCAGGTCTCATAAGACAATGAATCTTGCAATGCATACCTTACTAACTCTTCTTCTGATCTACCTCCAGATACCTTGCCAGGCATCAGTACTCTCCACAATGCAAGGCCCCACACCTCTTCTACCCCTCCTATGGGAGCCTGCCTGTGAGTCTCTTCCCAGATCAACACTCAAGCCCTCCTCATGTCCCCAACCCCTATTCTCAGACTGCTTGCCTTGCCCATTCTTATTGGCCTCACCCTTCCTCTCCAACCTCCCCATCCCCTCATTCCCCACACATACAGGGCCCTCAGGTGGCAGCTCCCGGCCATGCAAGGCATGCAAATGGCACCCCATTCGCAGGATATTCCTGCTCCTCCTCCTGCTCACATCTGGTAATGTTCACCCTAACCCTGGCCCTACCCCTGTGAATGCACCTATCCTCCCCTCCACCGGACTATGTATTACTGCCCTTAACGTCTGCAGCCTTCTAAAAAAATTTGACGCTTTCCAGGGTTGGGTCTACCTACACCAACTGGACATTATTGCCCTCTCAGAAACCTGGCTCTCCCCCTTGACCCCCGACTCATATATAAACCTCCCAGGGTACAACCTCTTCCGGGCAGATCGGCAAGGTAAACGAGGTGGGGGCTGCGCTGTATGTACTAGAGAGGCCCTCCATGGCCAATTACTTGCCACCCCTGAACTCCATCCTGGACCTCAAGCTATCACGGTAAAAGTCACTCTAGGCACATCAAAATCTCCCCCTCATCACCACAGTCTATATCCCCCCCAGGGATCAGATGTGTGCTTTCCACTCTGTTCTGTCCTACCTGACTACTCTCCCACCTCTAGCCAAGAAAATCGTATTAGGGGATTTTAACATCAGTTGGATAGACAAAGCTTCTGCACCTCTTATAGACGCTGCTACTGCCCAGGACCTTACCCAGCTCGTCGCATCCCCTACCAGACTAAACCTGCGCACTGGGTCCTCTTCTCTGCTGGACCTAGTGTTCACCAACTGCCCCAAGAAAATTCTCAGTACTACTGTACTCCCTGATGCCATTAGTGAACACTCTCCGGTTCTCTGCCGTTGGTCGGGAAAAACCCCAACCCCCCAAAGACTTCTCTACCAGCTAAAACTTGTCCCAGGAATACTTGCAAACTAAAGACCTATCTCAGCTCGATGGACTGGTCCATTGTCATGAACACCTTGGACCCAGACCTAGCCCTAAATCACTTCATCCTTGCCTTTAACAACACCTGTGACAAAGTCGCCCTATCACCAAAAAAGTGGCCAAAGGTAACCCAGTACCATGGGTCAATGATCACCTCCTGGATCTCATGCGTCATAGAGACTCCCTATGGCACCTCTCCAACAAGACTGGCTGGCCAGCTGACAGACAGAAGTATAGAGAAGCTAGGAACAAATGTACCTGGTCCCTATGCAAAGCAAAAGCGGGGCATTATCAGACCTTACTCACTAACTCCTGGGGCTCAGGACGAAAGTTCTGGAACAACATCAATGACCTGCATGGCAAAGCTACCAACTCCGCCCCCAGCCAGCTCAGGGTTGATGGGTGCCTTACCTCTGACCCAGCTCGTATGGCCGATGCCTTTAACGACGCCTTCTCTAATCTTAGCCGGGTTCTCCCACCTAACTTTGACCCTACCACTGGCACCCCCACCCATCTACACCCTACCCTTCACTCATGCATGTCATCTCTCCCAAGGATGCTGAGCCTTACCTCAGGCGGGTTCTCTAAGTCATTCCAGATATAGCAGTGACACCCTAGACCTAAAATTGCTTCGACTCTGACTCACCGAAGTGCTTGACCCCCTCACCCATATTTTAAATCGCTCCTTATGCCAAGGGAAATTCTCCTCCTGCTGGAAATCTGCCCATATCACACCCATCTTCAAAAGTGGTGACCATGCCCTTACCAACAACTACCGACCCATTTCCATTCTCCCTCCCCTATCCAAGGCCCTTGAGAGGATAGTCTCTGACCAACTAATAGCACACCTAGACAAATACAACCTGCTTAGCCCGCAAGAACATGGCTTTCGGAAGGGCCACAGCACCACCACTGCCCTTCTGGAACTCACCTCGTACCTCCACTCGGCACTAGATAAAGGACATACTGCAGGGGCTGTCTTCATAGATCTTACCAAGGCGTTCGACACCGTCAGTCATCCACTCCTGCTGTCCACTCTGGCTAGCACGGGTTTCTCCCTAGATGCCCTGGGGTGGTTCTCTGACTACCTGTCAAACTGCTTTCAGCAGGTAAGGATTGGTGACACTGTCTCCAGTGTCCTACCTGTCCTCTCGGGTGTCCCGCAAGGATCCGTCCTGGGTCCTCTACTCTTCAGCCTCTTTCTAAATTCCCTCCCTAAGACCTGCCCCGGAAACCTTCTTCTATATGCCAATGATGCCGTCCTCTATACGTCCAACACTGACCCGCTACAGCTCCACCTATCCCTCCAGTCCTCCTTCAGCACCGCAGAGCTATGGTTTGCATCCCATCACCTTGTCCTGAACTATTCCAAGACTAAGGTTATGTACTTCTCCCATCCATCTAACTCAAAAAAGGCACTTTGCCCTCACCTTTGGACTGCCAACCAAACCACCCTTGACCAGGTAGACTCATTCAAATATCTAGGCCTAACACTTGACACTGCACTCACATTCCAACAGCATATCCACCTCCTCTCGACTTCCCTCAGCGTGCGGCTGGGGCTCCTGTATCGCCTCAAGCACTGCTTTACCCCCAATGCCCTAAGGCTGGCTGTCTCCTCCTCAGTCCCTCTCCCACACAGACTATGGCCTAATAGTCATCTATAGGCGGCTAACTCCTAGACACTTAACAGACTCAGTGTCTCCTAAATAAAGCCTGCCATCTCACTTTAGGCTGCGACAGGCTAACCCATACTTGCACACTGTACAATGCAACCAACTGGCTTAACCTAGACAATAGGTTCAAGTTCCACACTTGCCTCTTGGCAAAAAAATTTGCCCTTGGACCCTGCCCCTCTGGCCTTGCTCCACTCATAAGACCGGTCCAATCACTAAAGCACACTCAGAGCTAAGGAAAAAATCTACTGTCTGTCCCCCACTGCCGTACCTCCCTATACCAGAGGTCCTTCAGCGGCAGAGCCCCATCTTGGATGAATAGTCTGCCCCACCGATTGCAAATGAAATCAGACTAGGATCCTCAAATCCGGCTCTTAGATCCCACCTACAGGCCTCAAACCCTTGTGACTGTCCTTGACTAATACCTCATCCAACAGCAGACCCAGGCTATGGCCGGCTCCTCCTCTGTGTAACCTTACCTTGTGCAGTACCCTTTTGCCTAGCTCTGCTCTGTTATACCGCCTTTTTTGTTGCCTGTAGCCCTGCACTGCTATGCCTTGTTGCCTGTCTGCCTATGCCTGACCTATGCATCCTCTGAGAGCCCCATAAAGGCCTCTGTAACTACTGCTTATGTAATACCTGGCTATGTACTACTGTACTGCTATGTAAACCTCTCTCCTTGTATGTAATACCTGTGACGTGAAACCTTTGTAAATGAATCCTTGACTCAAAGGTACATCCGAATCTTCAATAAATAAATAAATGAAAACAGTAATTTTTTTGGAATTTTTTCACCAAATTTGCAACATAGGTTTTTTTGGAAGCCCACCTCATGAACAGTGACACTGTTGTTTCATTAATTGGTCCCGAAAGGTGATTCTGCACACTGACTAAGAAATCACCTTTTGGGACTGAATAATGAAATGACAATGACTGAATTCATGAGGTGGGGTCCCAAAAATCCCATGTTGAAAATTTGGAGCCAATAGTCGCAAAAATGGCCGAGATATCCCCCTAAGTTGAACACCCCCATTGATGCCATTATACAGTTTACCGTGATTTTCTTCAGTTTGCGGTTGGCTTTTGAAGAGTTCAGACGTGTCCCACTCCACTGAAGATCATCGTGCCAGGCTCTGTAGGTAAGTATGGGGTGAGGGGGTGCAGGGAGGTGGAGTGTGCAGAGAGTGGGTGCGGGTTGGGGGAGGGTCGCTCTGACTCAATGACGGACCGTTTTTCTTATTTTCTGGAATGAACATTGTGGGAAGGTTTTCTTTAATTACAGGTGAAATTAAACAACTGTTGGGCACACTGGGGTGGGCTCCCAGTGTGCCTTATGACTTTAGGGGGATTAAGTTGGCTACACTGGAATGGGCTCCCAGTGTGGCACATAATGGGGGGTGGGGTTGGGGCGGGGCAGGAACATGCCTGCATTGGCTTCAGAACACATGCAGGCACACTGGGGTGGGCTGCCAGTGTGCCACACAATCTTGAGGGGGATTATAAACATGCTGACGGGGGGATTGGGCACCCCCAAAGTCGGCTTGCTGTGGATTATGAGAGGCATGTTTATTGAAATGTTTCAGCAGGCAAGGTGTGCCCTGCAATGACGGGGCACTCCCTCATTACAGTGGCGAAATTCTTGCAAGTTGGTGGCACGCTTCTCAAGGGCTGTCATAGACAGCATGCTCATTCATTGGTGCCACAGAGACCAACCCAAAAAAGCAGTGGCGACATTGGCCACAACACGGCTGCACCTCCACAACCTGCTACTCCAGCAAGCTTTCACAAAATGTTGCTTGCATTGCATGCGCAAGACAACTTAAAAAGGGCAGGATAGCAGGAAGCTCTGAGAGTCTGCTCAGGTTCAGACTTCTGCTGCACAAACTGGACAATAGAGAACACAAATAAAACTAAACTACAGTAAGTATGAACTAATTTCTCCTTTCTGTATTGCTCCACATTAGCAATGGGGAATTAATACATATGGGTTCTTAGAAGCATTTTGTTTCATTTTTATGTTGATTGCATGCAGCACAAGAAACATATTGGCACAGCTTGCTGAGAACCAGGCTGTGGAGGCACGGCACTGTTGTGGCCAATGCTCCCACAGCCTGCAAAGACTTGTCCCGCTTCCCCCAATGCCGTTGCAGGCTGCTTGTGACACAAGTTTGGAACGTTCGCACCAACTTGTGACAAATCAGCCGCTGCAATCAGGGGCCGCCTCATCATTTCAGCATCAGCCATCTGCTGTAATGAGGGAGCGACCTGTCATTGCAGGGTGGATCTAGCAAGCCTGATATTGTTTGTGAACATGGCGGTGGGTTGCCGCTGTGTTCACAAACAATATACCCCCCCCACCATGTTTATCCCCGCCGGCTTCGTGCCCCCTGTTCATTTTGCCGACGGGAGCCCAGTCCTGTCGGCATTCTGTCACCTCCCGTGCTTTCATTTTTCTGCCGATGGGGTGCCCAATCCCCCGTCGGCATTATGAAGCCCCCTTTGTGTGCCAAGGGGTACCTAATCCCCATTAGCTATTGCTGCCCCTGCCAACAGAAAGCTGTTGGTGCCCCCCACACGCTGTTATTCCTGCCGACGGATGCCCAATCCCGCCAGCATAATGACTTCCCTTTGTGTGCTGATGGGAGTGCCTAATCCCCATCGGCTATTGCTGGCCCCCAAAGAAAAGCCATTGGGTACACTGGGAGCCCACCCCAGCATGCCACAAGCCCTGTAAAAGAAAAACTGTCCAGAGAAGTCTTCTGCTTTTTCCCTGAAAAGCAGAAAACGGTCCCTCGTAGTCTCCGTGCTGCCACCCACCACCGCACCACCACTGCGCACCCTACCTCCCCATTATCATCGCCTCTAATTTGCTACTTATACCTCCAGAGTCCGGTGCGATGATCTTTGGTGGGATCGGAACACGCCTGCACTCTTCAAAGCCGACCGCGAACTGAGGAAATGCCAGTAAGCTGTATAATGTAATGAATAGGCTTTTTTCAACTTTTGAGCATATCTTAGGCATTTTTGGGAATTTTTTCACCAAATTTTCAACATGGGGTTTTTGGGACCCCTCCTCATGAATGCTTGAATTGTCATGGCGTTAATCGGCCCCGGAAGGTGATTTCGCAGTCACTGCATGGAATCACCTTTGGGGGCTGATTAACAAAATGACAGTGCCAGTGTTCATGAGGCAGGCTTTTAAAAAGCCTATGTTACAAATTTGGTGGAAAAAATCCCCAAAATGACTGTTTTACGAGCGTGCGCTGCGCAGTTGCTACGCACGTGCGTAACTTCGTGAATTTGCAATATTTTGATGTCAGATTTTCAACATTGGCATTTTGTCACACCTCTTTGTGAACAGTACAGCTGTCATTGTTCACATCCTGGCGGAAATGTGTTTCCGCACTTCCGGCACAGAATAGCGCAGTTGCTGTCGGAAATCAGTGTTCGGGACAGATTAAGAAAATGACAGTGACACTATTCATGAGCAGAGTTCCTGAAATGGCTATGTTGAAAATTTGATAATGATACTCCATAAAATGACTGTGTTACGAGCATGCGTTGCTCAGTTTGCACGCACGCTCGTAACTTCACGAATGTATAATATTTTCACTCCAGATTTTCAACATTGCCATTTTCCCATACTTACAGTGTAGCTGTCATTTTTTCCATCCTGGCCAAATGTGTTTTCGCAGTTCCGGTGCAGAATAGAGCGGTTGCTGTGGGAAATCACTGTCTGGCGCAGAGAACTAAAATGACAGCGATACTGTTCATGAGCAGAGGTCCTAAAATGCCTATGTTGAAAATTTGGTGATGATAGCCCATCAAATGAGTTGCGATGCACACTTTCCATACACCCTTCTAACTTTGCAGATTCGTAATATTGTCATGCCACATTTTCAACAATGGCAGTTTTTCACACCTCCTTATGAGCAGTACAGCTGTCATTTTTCACATCCTGAGTGAAATGTGGTTTCACAGTTGTGGCACAGAATAACACGGTCGCTGTGGGAAATCGGTGTTCAGGACAGATAAAGAAAATGACAGTGGCACTGTTCATGAGCAGAGGTCATAAAATCCCTATGTTGGAAATTTGGTGGCAAAACTCCATAACATGACTGTGTTAAAAGCGTGCGTTCAATTTGTAAAAAACAAAAACAAGGCGCTGCGTTAGCATGTGGTCTAAAAGCAAAACAAAATGGTTATATTAAATGCACGCTGAAAATAGAAAATAGAGTTAGAAATCTACGTTTCGACCTTAGGTCTTCTTCAGGAAATATCTAAAAGAGAAAAAGTGTCTATTTGTTTTTGTACTCATTTAATTTGTTTTTCATTTTCACCATATGTCTCCATTTCTGTCTCCTTCCCACACATTTGTCGCCTTTCAGCCTTCTTACTAGGCCCTGTTAATTAGTCTCCACCTGGGAACTTCCCCAGCTCTTTCACTCCAATTATGCTTTATCTTTCCCATCATCACCTTTTTGTTTCACAGATTCTCTCTTAACCTTACCATTTATCACTTTTTCTCCCTGAGCCTCCCCTTTCTTCTTTCTCCACATATATATCTCTCTCATTTTACCTCTCCTCTACACTAACTTGTTTTTTTTTTCTCTTTTAGATATTTCCTGAAGAAAACCTAAGGTCGAAACGTAGATTTCTAACTCTATTTTATATTTTCAGCGTGCATTTAATATAACCATTTTGTTGTGCATTCAACTGTTTCCACGCACCCTTGTAACTTCGCAAATTTGTAATATTTTCACACCACATTTTCAACAGTGGCATTCTTTCACACCTCCTTATGAACAGTACAGCTGTCATTTTTCACATCCTAGCTGAAATATGTTTTTGCACTCCTGATGGAGAATAGTACAGTCGCTGTGGGACATCAGTGTTTGGGATAGATTAAGATGGAACAAGTGAGAGGGGGCAGTGACCGAGCTCAACTGAGCTCTGTCGGGACTGCTTCGGATTTGTTTGTGGGCAGAAAAAGGCCCCAATGCAAGAGGCCAGCACAAAAGGGCAGCCTGCAGCAGTGGGAGAAACAGAGCGAGAGAGTGAGTGAGGGAGGGAGAGCGAGCAAACTCACCGGAGCGCTGTCAGGACTGCTGCAGATTTCTTTGTGGGCAGAAAAAGGCGTCGATGCAGGCAGGGGCTCAGTAGAAAAGGCCAGCCTGCAGCGATGGGAGAAACAGTATGAGTGAGTGAGACAGGGGGACTGAGTGAGCTCAACGGAGCTCTATCAGGATTGCTGCGGATTTCTTTGTTGGCGAAAGAAGCGCCAATGCAGGCAGGGCCCATTACAAAAGGCTCCAGGACAAACAGAATGAGTGCTACAGAGGGAGACTGATGACCTCAACTGAGCTTTTTCGGTACAGCTGCGGATTTATTTGTGGACAGACAAAGGTGCTACCGCAGCCAGCAGCCCCGTACACAAGCACAGCCTGCAACGCCAAAAGAAACAGCACGAGTGAGTGACAGAGTGGTAGTGAGCGAGCTCAGTGGAACTCTATTGTGACTGCTGCGGATTTCTTTGTGGGCAGAAAATGCAGCAACGCAGGCAGGAGTCCAGTACAAAAGGCTAGCTTGCAGCATGGGCAGAAATGGAATGAGTGAGTGAGAGAGGGGGAGTGAGCGAGCTCAATGGAGCTGTGTTGGGATTTCTTCAGATTTCTTTCTGGCCAGAACAAGCCACCAATGCAGGCAGGAGCCCAGTACAAAAGGGCAGCCTGCAGCGGCAGGAGACACAGAATGAGTGAGTGAGGGAGGGGGAGTGAGTGAGCTCAACGGAGCTCTGTTGGGACTGCTGCAGATTTGTTTATGGGCAGAAAAAGGCAGCAATGCACGCAGGAGCCCGGTACAAAATGGCAGCCTGCAGTGGCAGGAAAACCAGAATGAGTGTGTGAGGGAGGGGGAGTGAGTGAGCTCAACGGAGCTGTATTGTAACTGCTGCAAATGGCGGCAACGCAGGCAGGAGCTCAATAGAAAAGGGCCACCTGCAACGCCACCAAAAACGGAATGAGCGAGTCAGAGAAGGGGACTGAGCGAGCTCAACGGAGCATTGTTGGGACTGCTGCAGATTTCTTTGTGGGCAGAAAAAGGCGCCAACAGAGCCAGGAGCACAGTACAAAAGGGCAGGCTGCAGCGCCAGGAGAAACAGAATGAGTGAGTGACACAGGGGGAGTGAGCACCCTCAATGGAGCTCTGTCGGGACAGCTGTGAATTTCTTTGTGGGCAGAAAAAGGTGCCAACACAGGCAGGAGCCCAGTACAAAAGGACAGCCTGCAGCGCCAGCAGAAGCGGAACGAGTGAGTGAGAGAGGAGGACTCAGCAGGCTCAACAGACCTGTGTTGGGACTGCTGCAGATTTCTTTGTGGGCAGAAAAAGCCACCAACAGAGGCAGGAGCCCAGTACAAAAGGGCAGCCTGCAGCGCCAAGAGAAACAGAATGAGTGAGTGAGTGAGTGAGAGAGGGGGAGTGAGCCACCTCAATGCAGCTCTGTCGGGACAGCTGCAGATTTCTTAGTGGGCAGAACAAGGTGCCAGTGCAGGCAGGAGCCCAGTACAAAACAGCAGCCTGCAGCACCGGGAGAAACAGACTGAGCGAGTGACAGAGGGGCAGTGAGCAAGCTCAGCACACCAGCGCAATCAACATTCGGCACTGACAAATGCTTGTTATTTTTTATACTTGTAAATCTGATGAGCAAATTGCCCGTTTTCACAGATGACAAGTTATAATAATACAAAAAGATATTACATAACAAATGAAAACACTCATACAAATACAACAAACACAACATAAAAATATAACATTATAAATAATGATCAACAAGTACATTCAAAGTTTTTTAAATAATCATTGTTTGAGACAAGTTTTGAAATAATAAACAGTCTTACAATCAGCAGAATCAGATGGGACACTAGTGTAAAAAAGTGGTGCTCGGTAAAGAAATGACCTGTTACCAACTGCTTTCTTCAATAACGGGAATTTTAAAGGAAAATCTACTCTGGGACCTAGTTCTACAAGAATGGGAAAATCTTGGGAAAAGCTCAGTAATTGACGAAGGTAGTAACCCACTTAAAATTTTAAATAGAAAAACTCCCATTTTATGAGAAATTCTGTCAGTCAAAGATAAACAACCAGAAGATTTGTATAACTGACAATGATGCAAGTGATAAGGTGCATTGAGCATAAACTGTATTATTGAATTATAAGTAACCCTAAGGTTGTTAAGGACTGCAGTCATAGTTGAAGAATAAACCATAAGACCATAGTCAAAAATACTAAGGAGAAAAGTATGTGAAAGCAACCTTCGGGAATCAGCAGATATAAATGTATTTGCCAATACAGGAGGCCTAGTCTTTGATGTATAATCTTTCTAAGATATTTTACATGGGATTTGAAAGATGGTTTACTATCCGATAAAATACCCAAATATTTGAAATTTTCAACCAACTCAGTAGTAACTCCACCCCCCATCATCTTTAATTGAAATAAATCTATCGATATTCACATAAGGCCTACCAGAAAATATCATGAGTTTAGTTTTTTCTAATTCAAAACCATATGATTTTGAATTAACCAATCTTGGAAAAAAATTAAAATCCAACTGAACATCGTGTAGTATTTTATTAATGTCATTTCCGTCACTATAGATAACCGCATCATCTGCGTTTAAAATCATAGATGTTTTTGTACAGACTCTAGGGGCGGAACTGACATAAAGAGAAAATAGGAGGGGGCCCAGGATAGAACCCTGGGGCACCCCACTCTGCATAACTAATGAATTTGAAAAACAATCACCAGTTAATGTCCTAAAAGTCCTATTGGCGAGGTAGTCAGAATACCATTTGATTACATTAACTGAAAAATGAAAATTTGAAAGAATATATGGAAACAAAGTGTAATCAACTAGGTCGAAGGCCTCGGTGAGGTCCACAAATACAGCCCCAACAGAGTGCCCTTTATCAAGGGCACACTGTATGTGGCTAGTGAACCTCACCAAGGCCGTCTCAGTATTATGATATAAGCAGTACCTCTCTGTGACAGGGTGGAAGAAAATACTGTATTGTCCCATCTGTGGCCCGTAGGAGGAAACTACAGGACTCCTCAGTTATTCAGCACCTGCAATACTCTGTGTCCAAGGCATTGGGGGAGCTCTGGACATCCAGTCTGTAGTGCTTTGTGAATGTATGACTGGAGGACCATGTTTCTGCTTTGCAAAATTCTGACACAGAGGCCTTATCACTTTCTGTCTAGCATGTGGCAAGAGCCCTCATCAGAGCAGTGGCCTTCTCCTTTTCTGCTCAATACTCCTTAGTGATATAGGATCTCACCCACCTGGCTAGGGTGGCTTGAAACCTTTTGGCCCCTCTGTTCTGCAAGGGAGACACACCTTATAGGATAGAATGTCCAATGGAACCAATGAGTGCACTGCACAAGGCATGTAATATTAAGTTAAGATTCCATGGAGGAACCGTAGACTTAAGGGATGGACGACTCCTCCTGACTGCTTAGAGAAAACTGATAACATCCTAATTGGTTCCCAAGGAGGGTCCCTCAGATAGTCCCAGTACTGAACCGAGAGCAGACACCTAGCCCCACAGGGTGCTTAATGTTAGATCCATGCTCCCGCTCATAAAAATATATGATAAACTGAAGCCTTGGTGGACCTAATGCCCTACCTTGGCCCAAGTTGAGAAAATGTTTTACACCCTGTCACAGGCCGCTGAGATGGAAACGTTCCTGGAGGCCATTAAGGTGTAAATCACCTTTTCAGAGAACCCTTGATTCAGAAGTTTCCTCTTAGGAGCAAGGCTGCCAACTGCATCACCTCTGATCTGAATTTGGATTTAAGAATGGGCCCTGACTGAGAAGGTCATTGTGGAGCAAAAATTAAAATGGAATCTGAGAAGCCAGAGTCACTAGAACTGAGAACCGTGGCCCTCTCAGCCACTCCTCTGCTCTCAGAAGGAAATTTTCTCTTGACAGTCAGGACTTTTGCAGAACCGACTGAAGAACCTTGGCACATGAGCATTTTCCTTCAACATAAACAGATCGAGGACAAGGATGGAATGATGCCCGCTGTCCCTTGCTAGAATGAGATCATAGTGCACTCTGACCCAGAGCTGCCTTCATACTATGGTGAGGTCAGAAACCAGACTGAAAAGGCTCATAGATGTCATGTTTTCCAGATGATATTCAACAGCAATGCCACTACTTTGTCCATCAACTCATCTTGAAAAGGAAGGTTTCGAGATCGACCTGTAATTTGAGAGAACATCTGGGTCAAAGGAGGTTGTTTTAAGAAGGGGTTTCACCGCTTCCATTTTCAGGGTTGATGTGAAGAACTGAGCTGGTTGATTCACCTGTGACAGGAATACTGACTTTTTCAGAGTGATTGCATGCTGGTGCTCATCGTAATGAGCCCTCAGTGTCAATTTATCCTTCGGGCAGCACCTACGTCAACAGCGCTCCAACCTATACCCCTTGCCCATCAACCTCCTCAGATCACCATCGAGCCATGGTAACCTGCAGTGGGAAATCAAGGGGGCGAACATGGAGAGGTGCTAGGGAGTCAAGAGCAGCCTCAAGAGCCACACTGTAGGCCTCCACGGCCACCTCGACTCCCATGACATAGTCATCTCCATGCCCGAGATGTCCATTACTGCCAGGAGACTCTGAGCCTCCAGACTTCTTAAAGATCAATAACTGACCATCTCCACTGGGGACATTAAATGGGGAGCCCCCCAAAAAAACTGCATGGCATAATGATCCAGCCAAGTAACCGGATCAACCTTGACATCACTAATATGAAGACCCAGTGAGAAAACTAGGCCCACAGCATGGTCATGCTGGTAAGTACTGGTGGCAACTACCCATACAAAGCCCAGAGAAAACATCCCCTAGAGGAACTCCATTCCAAACAGAAATGTTTCATCATCGACCCACGTATTAAAGTCATCCAAGACCAAAAGTCTGGGTGACTTTACCACATAGGCCAAGAAACTCTAAAGTTCCTTCAAAAATTCCTGTCCACATCCCGGAGAGCGATGTATGAGCACAGTCTTGCAAGTTGTAACCAATCTACATTTTACCACCATGCATTCAGACAACCTCATTTTTCCTTTGGGGTATGCCATCAGTACCAGTGTGAATCTAAAGCAGGTAGCTACCCAGCCCCACCTCCCCACACTCTCTTACACCATTTGAATGGATGCCTCAAGCAAAGGACCTGAGCCATCCCCCAATCAGTTCTCTGTAATACATAGAAACATAGACTTTGATGGCAGATAAGGACCGCTTGGCCCACCTAGTCTGCCCATTTCCCTACCTACAGGATAGGCCACAGATCCTAGTTAACCAACAGCCTATTTCTTCCTACCCCCCCACAATAATTGCCTTATGTCTGTCCCATGCATTCTTGAATTCTCCCACAGTTTTAGACCCCACAACCTCCTCAGGAAGGCTGTTCCATGCATCCACTACCCTCTCTGTGAAAAAATACTTCCTCACATTGCCCTGTACCGCCCCCCCTCTATCTTTAAATTGTGTCACTTTGTTCTTGCACGTCTCTTTTTCTGAAAGATGCTACCCTCTTGGACTTTATTGATTCCACTGAGGTACTTAAAAGGTTCTATCATGTCCTCCCCCCCTCCCTTCTTTCCTCAAGGGTATACATATTAAGCTCCTTAAGTCTCTCCTCATACGGCTTCTCTTGCAGACCCTGTACCATTTTAGTTGCTCTCCTCTGGACTGCCTCTATCCTGTCTATGTCCTTGAGGAGATGGGGTCTCCAGAACTGGACACAGTACTCCAGATGGGGTCTCACCAACTGTCTGTACAGCGGGATAACAACTTCCTGTTTCTGCTGGCGATGCCTCTCCCTGTGCATCCCAGTATACCCCCAGCCCTCCCTACTGCCTTCTCACATTGCTTGCTAACCTTAAGGTCATCTGATATGATTACCCTCAGGTCCCTTTCCTTTCTTGTAGTTGTTACTACCTCCCCCCCATTGTGTATTCTTCCCCTGGGTTCTTGTTTCCCAGGTGCATTATTTTGCAGTTCTTTGCATTGAATCCTAGCTGCCATACATCTGACCATTCCTCCAACCTTGCCAAGTCACTTCTCATCCTTTCCACGCCTCCTTGTGTATCAACCCTGTTGCAGATCTTTGTGTCATCTGCAAAGAGGCATACTTTTCCTTCCAGTCCCTCTGCAATGTCATTTATAAAGACATTAAAAAGGACTGGACCCAGCACTGAACCTTGCGGTACCCCACTAGTAACCCCTCTTTTTTCAGAGTGGACTCCATTTACAATTACCTTCTGTGTCCTGTTGTCTAGCCAATGTTTTACCCAGGCTACCACCCTGGGACCCACTCCCAGGCTGGTTAATTTGACTATTAATCTTTTGTGTGGGACTGTGTCAAATTCCTTGCTAAAGTCTAGGTAGGCCATGTCCATAGCCCCTCCCTGGTCTACTACTTTGGTCATCCAGTCAAAGAAATCTATTAGATTTGTTTGACATGACCTTCCCGCTGTGAACCCATGCTGCCTTGGGTCCTGTGCCCCACTGGCCTCTAGGTACTCAACTATTCTTTCCTTCAGAAGTGACTCCATCACTTTCCCTACCACAGAGGTCAAACTAACAGGACTGTAGTTTCCTGCCTCTGTCTTGGTCCCACTTTTGTGAAGAGGAATCACATCAGCCTTCCTCCAGTCCTCGGGTACCACACCATCCTCCCATGATTTATTAAAAAGAGTAGCCAGTGGTTTCACTAGCTCCCCCCTTAATTCTTTTAGAATTCTGGGGTGAATTCCATCAGGCCCCATTGCTTTGTCCACCTTCAGTTTTAGGAGTTCTTGCAGAACTCTTTCTTCTGTGAAAGGACTGGGATCGCCCCCCCCCCCATCAAGAGTGCTTCTGTTAATTGGATTGGGCATCTCCCCCACCTCCTCTTTTGTGAATACTGAGCAGAAATATTCATTCAGTATCCCTGCTTTTTCACTGTCCCCCTCTGCCCACCCACCGTTCATTCTATTCAGCCTCACTATCCCTCCCTTTGTCTTTCTACGCTCGCTGATGTACCTATAAAAGGTTTTATCACCCTTCTTAACTGAGTTGGCTATCTTTTCATCAGTTTGGGCCTTTGCTATTCTGACTTCCCTCCATGCTTCCTTCTGCCTTAATTGGTACAGCTCTCTGTCCTGCTCCTTCTGTGTTTCCTTATACTTCTGGAATGCTATCTTTTTCTCCCTGACTTTCCCAGCCACCTCTTTTGAGAACCATAGTGGCTTTTTCTTTCATTTTGATTTGTTTATTTGCTTCACACAAAGGCCTGTTGTCTCTGTGATGGCAGTTTTGATGATTCCCCATTGTTGCTCCACCCCTCCTTCTAGCCTGTTTGCTAGTGCTTTTCTGAGGCAATCTCCCATCTTGCCAAAGTCAGCCCTCCTGAAGTCCAGTACCCTCACTTTTGTATGGCTTGACTCTGTAGCTGAGTTTAACGTGAACCACACTGTTTGATGGTCACTTGTTCCCAGATGGCAACCCACTTCTAGATCTGAGAGCCTGTCACTGCCCCCATTTGAGAGTATGAGGTCTAAGATTGCTCCCTCATGAGTTGGTTCCGAAACTAGCTGTCTGAGGCCTGCCACCTTTAGGGCACCAAGAATGGCCCTGCTCTTGAATGTGGCTGCAGCAAATGTGCTCCAGTTAACATCTGGCATATTCAGATCTCCCATCAACAGTATCTCCCCTTTCTCTGCCATCCTAAGAATGCCTTCTATTATAACCTTGTCCATTCCCTCCCCCTGACATGGGGGTCTGTCCACAACCCCTGTGCGGATTGTGATGCCCTTTCCAGTCTCCAAGGTGACCCACAGTGCCTTCTCTCCTCCCTGTTTACTCTTTTGTTCAGTTGCTTTTATCCCTTCCTTTACATAGAGAGCTACTCCTCCCCCGCCTGTCTCTCCTGTAGGTTATGTACCCTGGTATGTTAACATCCCAGTCATGATTCTCTGTGTACCATGTTTCTGTGACTGCTACGATATCCAGGCATCCCTCTTCCATCAAGGTCACCAGCTCAGGGAGCTTGTTGCCCAGACTACGGGCATTGGTACTCATTACCCTCCATTTCCTGCTGGCCTTACTCCTTTTTGCCCCATCCCTGTCCTTCTTGCCTTTGTCACTTTATCCATTTACCCCTGCCCTTCTCCCTATCAATACCTCTATGTTGGTGTTTACCGCACTTACTACCATGATTTTTGGGGAGGCTAGGATTTCCCTGCTCCTTTCCAGTGCCTCCCCCCTTGGCTAGTTTAAATGCTTGCCAATGAAGCATTTAAACCTATCACCTAGGATCCTGGTTCCCCTCCTGGACAGATACAGCCCATCATGCCAGTATAGGCTTGCATCACTCCAGGTGGACCCCCAATCCCCAATTAAGCCAAATCCCTGAGCTCCACATTAGTTTTTCAACCACTGATTGAATCCCATGATGCGGAACACCCTAGCCTCTCCTACGCCATAGATGGGCAGCACCTCCGAGAAGGTTACCGTGCGTGCTACTTGTCTAAGGCCCCTCCCCAATTCCACAAACTCTTCCTGCACTTCTCTAATCCCTTTCTTAGCCAGGTCATTTGTCCCTAGGTGGACAATGACATCCAGCTCCCTCCCCTGTGCAGCTGCTCCGGCAATCCTGAGGATTCGCTCCCTGTCCCTCCAAGCCATGGCGCCAGGCAGGTTCCTTACCTCCCTCTCCCCTTCCTCCCCCAGTTCTACCTTCCTAACAATGGAGTCCCCCACCAGGAGTTGTTTCCTTCCCCTGTGGAGTCCCCGGCCACCCTCCTGTGGGTCTCCTTTGCGGAGGTTCCCTGCATCCTCCTTGGTCTCCACTGCGGATGCCTCCATAGAGGAACCACACATTGCCAGAATGGCATAGTAATTGTGGAGAGGTACAACTGGAGGGATGCGCCTCTGTTCCACCACCCTCACCCTCCCTGAGCCCACTGTGGTCCAACCGCTCTTTCTTGGCAACCTCTGAGGCAATGACAGTGGCACTTGTGGTCCCTGGATGGAAGAGGAGGTCCCACAAATCCTGGCCAACTCAGCCTGAAGATGAGCAACCTCCTCCCTCAGCCCAGAGAGGTGCCTGCAGATGGGACAACACCGCATCCTCCAGAACTTCTCCTGGAAGACTGCTGCTCCACAGCCACTGCACTACTCCCATCATGTCTTATTTCTGGCCCCTTAACTGTTTGGAATCCTTACTCTTTCCTCTGTTTTTTTTTTTCTCTTCTCTCTCTACTTACTTTCTGCCTGTGTGCCCTTTAAGCTCCTGATTGTCCTGTTCTGAGACAAGAATATCCTATATTTCTCAGTAGACCCCATACTTGCTCAGAGGCAGACCTCCAGCAGCTAGAGGGGGCTGGAGAGCTACTCTTGCCCTTCTAGGATGGTGGGTCTTTGGTGGCTCTGTGATCACTCAGTTCCTGCTCCCAAGCAGGAAGTTCCTGTTGTCAGTCAAATCCTGTGCCTATAAAAGTAGAACTAGCTTTGGATTGAAGGGAATTTAGTCCCAGTAGAGAAGTCCAATCACATAATAGTCCCTCCTCCTGGTGTCTTCTGCCATGCTAATACATACCAGATCCACCAAGGAATCCGCAAGGAAAGCCTCCATCATGGTCGACTGATTCCTTAGAGATCTAGTGCTAAAAGGAACTATCCTAAAGGGAGGAATTGAGTCAGCTGGTCTTTTAGCTACCTACTGACAGAAAAACTCAGGAGCTCGGGAAATATGAATCAAGCAAGGAGGACTCCTTTCCTGGCAATCCTCCCCGGGGCACCTCCTCTCCTGATCTTGCCCCGCCCTTCCGCATCTACCCATCGAGCAGGTCTACTACATTGTGAACAGTATCCCTGGAGGACCCCAACCCCCTGCAGGGGTTAATCACCGCCACAGATGGGGTGCAAGGGTGTCCTCCAAAGGGATGCCATATATAGTTCAAATAGGCAATAGTGAATCTTAAGTGTATGGATTTCCTTAATAGTTCCAAATCTTCAAAACAGAAGTAATGCTGGAAGAAACACATTAACTAATATATGGAAACAATACTCTGGTCCTGATCCAAGGGTAACTTTACTATTGTCGTGTCACATAAAAAAAAAAACTTTTAAGCCCTTAACAAGCATATGTCAATGCTGAATGTTTGCTTGCTTGTATTTCAGGGTTTTATTTAACTCTAAAAATTGATTACCGTTTTGCTCATAAAAGTTCTAAAATATTGTGAAAATGCATAGCACTTGTCTCACTGTGTTTAACAAACATAACACTTCCAGAAAACCTAATTAAAGCTTTCTGTACAGTTAGTTTTGTCCCAAGAAAAAAACTGCTAATCAATTATTTAAAATCCTGTATTTGCTGTGTAGTTGTTTGGCATTGATAGTGTAGGGATAATAATTAACAAATGAGTAATATGAGTTACAATGGTGATATTGTCATGACTGCTAATGTAGAGGTTTGTGTTAATATTGCTATTTTCTTACATTTTCAAAATTCTATTTTTTTTTTGGCCCAGCATATGAACATGACAGGTGTCATTTATGAAATGCAACCCAAATCTTTGGTTTGTGGAGCGATCGCGAAAACAGGTTTTGCAGTGGAATCTGATGATGATACCTGCCATGTTCATTCGATGGTAATAAAAAAATGAAAATATTGCAAAGTTAAGAGTAAACGTTGAAAAAATTTCAAGGCTCGTTCATTTTTTTCATTTTGACCTCAAATGTTCAGCATAGTCTTTTTATTACATCACCTTATGAGCATAACAGATCTCATTTATGAAATCCGGCCAAAATATCATTTTGTGGCACAAGTGTGAAAACGACGTTTTGGGCAGGGTATGAAAAATGACACGTGCCAAGTTCATGATGTGGGGTACAAAAAATTACTTACTTGAAAATGTGGGTTCACAATCTGGTAAAATAGCAAAGCATGAATTAAACATCATCTGCTGCTAACACATGGGAGTCAGAAGACTAGGGGGTGGGGAGGAGCTGAAGATCAGAACCGCACTTATTACAGTATAAAGGACAGATTTTTCCAAACCAGTTTTTTTTTTTTTTTTTTTTAGCTTTGTTTCTTTGCCCCCAATCCTGAACTCTCTCAGGCTGCCCCAACTCGCCGTGCTGCTCTGCCGCCCACCATGGCCCTGCTCCTCATATATATTCCTGCTCCCCCGACGAACCCATACCAGACAATCTCCCCAGCTCTGAGCCCCCTTGGGCAGGGCTGCCATCCACTTACTTGGCGCTCTATCTAGAATCCAGAGTGTCCAGCTGGGTTGGCGAGGAGACTGGAAGGGCGGAGACAGAGGCCTGGTCCTGGGCTTGTGGTGGCCGGCACTGTGGGGAGCCATTGCCTAGCAGAATCAGAGGAGTTTTCTATGTTGTGTTCTCCCGCCCCCTCCCTCTATTGGAGCTCAGATGTGCAAAGATGTCCAGCATCCACTGAGCTCCATCCCAGCCATACGGCTGTGATGCAAGTTCCACGCCACTCCCGGCTGCTGCCAGAGGTTGCTCAGGAGAGACGCTAATCCCTACACCCTCCCCGGGAAGGGAGAGCTGTCCTCCAGATGTTCAATCCCTCCCCACCCCTGCCAACCCCTGACGGTCCAGGCTCGTTCCCGAACCCGGGTCACTGGTGTGGTGCGAGGTGAGGTGTCTAGTGCCTTAACCCTCAATGCCACCGGGCCGGCCCCAAACCAGTTTTTTATGTACCGAAATAGAGTAATTGTGCATTTTGTAGGAAGAAAATAAAGAATATGTTTATACTATATTGAAATATTTAATATAATCACTGGAAGGGCATGTAGCCGGTTAGTCAGTAACTTTCAGATTCTGGTAGCCAAACCAATTTTTTAGTGCCATTGACCACCTGGCTACCTGATTTGTCTCACCCTGGAGTCACCCTGGACTGAGGACTAAATTTAACAGATAACATTTTTAGACTGCTATTGAACTTTAATAAATGTACACATTTTATTGCAAGTTTAATGTGTCCTTTTTTTTCCATTTAGCAAGTTAGCAAGCAGCAGTTGGGGGTGGGGGGGAAGTGCACAGGTTTTCAGTCCTACTTTGTGAACAGACAATGAGGACTGCATACTGCTTCTTCAGTGTGCTGCCTACGAGTGTACTGAATGCCATTTGTAAGGGTTGACTAAGAGTTTTGTCATATGAGTTAAATATCTTTATTTCAGTTTACCAAAATGCTATACAATTTTAAATTCCATCTGAAACACAGGAAATGCAGGGGTAGCTTTCAAAACCGTGAACATTTCTAAACTGCAGCACTTCTGCAGTTTTCCTTCCACAGCTTGTTTCCCATCACCAACCATGCTGGACAGAAGTAACACCTTAGAGTCAGACAGGCATTGGTCTACTTCTTGCTCCCCTCAAACAATGTTGTAGAGCAATATTTATGACAAGAAAATGGCGTCAGTAAATAAAGACATCACTAACAAGCAGACTTCAGTATACTCACTGTATACCCTACTCCCTCTCAGAGATGGCCCTGTTTTGCACAATGTGCCCAGAATGTCTATTGCACTAATTGTCTTCTCAGCAGGCATCTGCAGAAAGATTGCTCTTGAAGAAATAAAGATTTTAGTAACTCATAGCGCTGTACCTCTTACTATGTCCACAAAGCACCATTTCATTGTAAGACATACTAATTTGGCCTGAAAGTGAAACAAAACCTATAAAATCCTAAAGAAAAATAACATTTTTTCGTTTAGATTTCAGCCATGGGACCTAGAGTATTGGTTGGAGCATAGTCTTGAGAACCAGATAGGAGACCTGGGCTCAGATCCCATCAAATCTAATTATTATTGGGTGAAAAAACATCATTGATGCCAGAGCAAGCCCTTCCCACTCTAAAATTTGGTAGAAGGACCCCACTGAGAATAAGAGTTTGTATCTCAGGCTTTCTCAAAGCATGATGCCATGTTTTAATAGATGTATCAACCAAGACTAGTTATGGCTTTTTTGTTTGTTTGTCATTATCTCATCCTTCAGATGAGATGTTAAACCAAAGTTGCTGTGCAGGTGGAAGTCAAAGATTCCATGGCCCTTATGGAAGAAGAGTTTCCCCAGTGTCATGGCCAACATTCCTGCACTCCTCCACTCAAAAAACAGGTCCATGTAACTCACCCCCCAGGATGCACCTAGAAACAAGCTATTATAATTTAGTGTGCCATTCCTAGTCTTAAAATTGCAAACGAAAAATAATCTTCACCAAAATGTTTTTTGCTTTGTGCCACTTGGTAGGCAGGACCTATTTTCATCTATCATATCTCGTCAATTTGCCAAGTACAGCAAATACAGTGCTGCAACAAGGGCGACAGTAAATGGGGTGATCTTGACTTTAGATCGTCCCTCACTCATGTCACCCTTTGTGCTCACACAATTTCTGCCCCCTACAGGGCATGCCTGCCCTGGAGGAGGTTATATTTAGTTTTGGGGAGGCAGGGGGCAAAGCCCCCCACACATTGGAGGGTTTGGCAAAAGCTGACTGTTTCCCGGGAGGGTGTTTTGACACTGTAACTCTCAGGAGACATGATGCCTGGCACTTCAATGACGGGCGGCATGTTTCCTTCGCTGTAATCAGTGTCCGCAACATGTTTTTCACTGCAACATGGGTGAACCTTCATCTACTATGTATGTACATGGTAACAGTGTTAGTACACTGAGCAATGATATATCCATTTTCATCAATTTAATAGCATCAAATTGTTTAAAGAACAGGTGTTTAGTAAGCAATAAGCCACGACAGGGTGTACGTTAGACATTTTAACACACGGCTAGGAGGCGTTGTGAGGCACGAGGCCATCGGCCGAGTGTCTCCAGCCTCCTAGCCATGTGTTAAAATGTCTAATGCACACCCTGGAGTGGTTTATTGCACTTATGAAATGGTGTATAAAAGTTAGAGAAATAAATAGTGAGACCAGAACTCTTAAAACTCAAAATTTCTCAGTTTATTTAATGTCATAACATTATGCCACATAAAATAGTCCCATATAGATGGGCATTTTGTAACTGTATTTCAAGATAAAAAACTTTTTTTTAAACTGCAAAACACATGTAGTGTAACTTTAATGAATAACTATTTAGTGTAACTTGAATGAATAACTATTAACTTTTTTACTATTTCGTTTTTGGGTGGCTAACACTGTTTCATTGAGTATAGCTTGAATTTATTTTCCAAAATACGCTGTCCCATTGAAAGTCATGTTGCAGTTATGCATGCTTACTCCTGCAAATTGTGGACTTTGGGGCTGGTTTTCCTTCATTTCATTTGTTACTTGCTCTGTTGTGAAGCACTCTGATGTATTGGCTTGGGGTATCAGTGTGGCGCACATTAACTTTTGATTTTCACATGGGGTTTGGTTCATGCAACTTGCTCGTTTCTGTGGTGTGATGTTTTCCGGTTTTGGGGCCAAGATACTGCTCCATTTCTTTCGGTCATTCGGCTTGGCACGCTAGTAACTCTGGAGACTCGATTAATTTCTGTGCTCCGTCACAGACATTTCACGGCCTTGCAAGCCGGCGTCGGACAACAGTTGCACCACGGTTGCTTGCAGATGGTGATTGGTATAGCGCTGTGAGAGACCGGCTTCCTCACTTAAGCGGGACATCATCGTGGACAAGTAATTGACTCCTATTGGCTCTGATGAATACCATACTGGTAGGTAATCAAGCTGCATTTGTGGAAGTCTTCGGGGGTGCAAGTATAGCGCTTTTGGCTCTGGAGGCAGCTTACTGAGATAGAACTTGAAACTTTCAACCGGGCAAAGGGAATTGCCCGGCTGAGAATACATAAATCCTCGGTGTCCTGATTTTCCAGTTTCAAGGGGGTTGGTATGATTTTTTTGTGTGTTCGTTAAAGTTGAGGATTACAAATTCTGCTCCATTTTCGTCTTTTTTAATTGCGAAATGATGCAATTTTAATTGTTGCAAACCTTCCCGGCCATGTCTGGCCATATACAGTTGAATATCTAGCCAGACTTTCCTGTCTAAGCCAGGCACGGTTCACGGAGAACAAGTTGGTGAGTTTCGCAGTTTGTTTAAATTAGTGTGTGTTAGTGCTTCATGGTGGGTTGATTTATCTTTTTGGGCTCTTCGATACATTTTTAGCTTCACTTTGAAAACATCATTGCTTGATCAGAATTCAGGGTCTGTCATCAGGTTGAAGGCCCTTCCGATGCTCGGCGACCCCAGGTGGCAGTTAAGTGCAGCTCGCAGACCGCAGAAGCCCGAGATAGTGTACTCGAGCCCTGCGGTTGTGCGAGCCTCCGCGTAAAACTTTCGGAGTGTGGCATTTAGCTCCTGCTTAGAGATGGAGTGCCAGTCTATTTCTGTTTTTGTACTCATAGCCCAATCATTGAATACTCTTAGTGCCCATGCAGTCGATCTCTCAGTGTTTACTTCATTTTTTTGTTGTTCTAGTACATCGAGTTGGTTGGCACTGTAGCTGCAGAAACGGTTGGGCACTGTGGCATTCATGGGTTTGCTTTTCATTTTGCTGTCGCTTGTTTCCTGGGCAGAGGTACTCGGCTCAGAGGCTGTGGAGAGCTCATCTGCTGGGTCATTGTCTGTGCTCATTAAGTCTTCCAGATCTTCTTCTGTCAGGCTGATTTCAAAGCTTGTTTCTGGTAATGATGCCATGCTGTCAAATTGAAAAAGCTGTCACTCGCAGTTGGTGATAAACAAGATGGCTGCTTTTCAATTTGCCAACATTCTAACTGGCATCATTACTAGAATCAATGCCCACAGGGCACTGCTGGTGCTTTTTACAGTGCATAAGAACCAATGTCACATCCCTAACAGCCAATCAGAACTACTAATTTATGGTGCCCATTTCATAACTTCTAATAAATAAAACAAACTATTTATTGTATTTTGATGTGTTAGTAATTATTTTCTACTTTTGTAATAAAATATTTTGTTTGTGCAGTGAAACAAGATTATAGTGTATAGTGACCCCTTGTTACACATAGAAATCTATCACAGTCAAAATGTTGTACCACAGTTTAAAGTTCATGGAACATGGTAATACCATACTGTGGCACAACAACATCTTGGCTGTTTTTGAGAGTGCACGAGTCAGCAGTTTCACTAAAGGAAAAACTGCTGCGTGCATATCTCAGAATTTGAACAGTAAATTTTCTGACAGGATGGCAGCTGCTTTTTTTCTGAAAGTGGTAGAGGAGCGCATAAAATTCAAAATCATTTCAAGTTTTTTTTATTGTTTTTGTTGCTGAACTTGTGGGATCACTATACACTATAAAAAATACTGGCTGGGCAAACTGTGCCCAACCAGCCTGAGCTACCAACTCAGGGTTCTGATTCTCTGAGACCTCTCGAGCTCCGCTCTCGAGGTCTAATAGAATCAGAACCCCTCAGTGGCAGCACAGGCTGGTTGCACACAGTTGCTCAGCCAGTATTCTCTATGTTTTAGCCTATGTTTTACACACTGATTGTACAAAGAATTCAATAGAATTCTGGTACAGTGTATGGTGGAATGTTATTACCACCAGAAGTCTGTTAAAAGGCAATCTTGTTATAGCATCATTGTGACGTCATCTTGCTGTTAACCACCATATGTGCAGTATGTCACATCGAAGCCATAACAAGTTTGAGTGCTGCCGACTACCCCATTCTCCTGCACTAGCGCTTAGCGGGCAACTTTTCTACATGGCAGCATTCAAATTCAAATGGCAGTTGTCAGCTGTAGTTAGTTTCTTATTTTTCCAGATACCTTAAATCTGACTGATGTGACCAGAAGCATCTCCTCATTGAAATTAACTGTGGCCTCTGCGACACTTCTGGAAGATGCAGAGTGCACCCTGACCTGATTTGACCCCTGTAATTGCATCCATTTCCAAATCAGTTTGGATTTCTATTCGTTTTTTTCCTAGTTAAGTTTACCTGCATAGTCACAAGCTGTTAATTGTTTTTAAATAAAGCTGGAATTTCTTGTTGAAAATCAACTTGTCCTCGTCTTCAATGTAAGGTAAGGGGAAGTGTTGTGTGCAGCTGTATGTGTAGTCAATCTAACGTAAGGGCAGCATGATGTACTGCCGACTGTGGAGTTAATGTTTACGCCCAAGTAACATTCATTTTTCCCTCCTGCACTGGTGCCCATAAGCCATATAAGACAATGTATTGGCATCTGTTAACAACCTCGCTCTATTCACTTCTCGAGGTTACCATGGCAACTGTAAACCTTTCGAGCTGTACTCTAGAGGTTTACAAAGTTGCCAAGGTCACCTCTCGAACTGAATATAGCATGTTTGTTAACTGATGCCCATACATCATACTCTATGTTGTACATCCTAAACTGTTGTGTGCATTCTGAGCAGTTGTTCTGCACAGTTCAAAGGTCATAACATTTTAAATGTCTCATTCACCCTGTACTTAGCTGATTACTAACCACCCAGTGCCCAAATTGGTACCTTTTAATTTGTAAAAGTCTATAAATTTAATTTTGATCATAAACCATAACAAAGAAATGGCAAGGTTATTTTTTTTGTTTTGTTTTTATTTAGGGAGGTAACACTTCTGTGATTTCTGTGTAACAAACCATATACTATGTAAAATAAAATACAGACAACCATACACAACTCGGCATGTGTTTCCATCTCGGAATTGAGATGGCAGATGGACTGCTTGAGCTTTGCTCTCGAAGTCCATATGCTGCCATCGCAACCCCTTGATGGAAACACAGCCTTGTTGTGTATGATTGCCCATACATTATTCTCTGTATTGTGATGTCAGAAGCTACCAGCTACATTGGAGCCCAGTGTATTTCAATGAGAAACGAAATATGTTTCTGTCTTTTTCAAAGGAAATAGGGTACTTCCTTCAGCAACAAACTTTGCCTTTTATGTCTTTGCACATCTGTGGTCCATCTGTATGATTTTATAATTTTTAAAACAGCGATCAGTTTCTCTTTTCTTCTTCCAAAGTAAAGTCTGCTTACGAAGAAAATGTCACCTGCTAAATTACAACGAAATATCCCAGGTTTTCAAAAATCACATATTTGTATTAAATATAAAAAATTTCAATGGTAAAAAGTGTTTTTCTATAAAAACTTGAAAACACATTTGCAGTTTCCCATTGAAACACACTGCCAGCCTTGCCAATGAAACTTTCTGACATCATAATACAAGAATTCCATTGGATTCTTTTTTTTTTTTTTTTTTTTACTAATAGTTGGCAAAATACAAAAAAAAATGAACCCAGCTGCCATTCCTGCTGCCACCAGTGTTTGCTTGGGGGGGGGGTGTCCTGCTCCCGTGGCCTTGCCCTGGGGGGTAAGCCAGGGTATCGTGGGGTGGCATGCTGGGCAGGGGCTGAGCCTCAGCCCGGAATGGGGAAAGGGGAAGGCCGGGCCAAAAAATAAAATAAAATGATGAAAAGGTAATTAAAATAACAAATAAACACAAACAAAATGATTACAGAGACATCTAAAGGCCCAAGCCTTCATTCTTCAAGATACACATCCTTACTAAGCACTTGCTCTTTAATATTTGAAAACTACTACTGCTGTGAAACAGTAGTCACCATCAGTTAAGAAAAACCTTTAGAAATCACAAAATAAAACATGCTGAGTACTGTAACACTCTCACTAATGACTTCCAATTCCTGCAGACCTGGCTCTCTAGCAACCACCAAGTCCTGAACCTAGAAAAAACCTGTGCTGTGCTATTCGGATCCTCTAACAAACTGTCTGCCCCTGCGAACAGGCTCTGGGTTCAGTGCCTTGATGGCTCCCTCATCTTAAACACTGAGTCCTTCAAGTACCTTGGGGTCACTTTGGATCCCACACTTGACCTGTCTCAACATGTCAATATGGTGTGCCGTGTCGTCAATGCTAAATTGGCGGAGCTTATCAGGCGCCTACCCCTCACTCCTTCCGCTTAGACTTTCTGTTGCGAGAGGTATTCTCTACCCCAGCTCCAATATGCCCTGCCCCCCTCTTTGCTGCAAACTCTGCTACACTCCACAAATGGGACACTGTCTACAACAACATCTGTAGATTCGCCTTCTGCCCCACGTCTTACCCATCATTGTCTCCTTTACGCTGGCTTAAATTGGCTGTCACCTAAGGATATTCGCCTACTCCTGGGCTGCTTTATCGACTCCCTGTCTAGACCTCCCTGCCCTGTCTATCTTGCCAACCTCCTGACTCCTGCCTCACACACCCCTGCACTGTCAGGTCTTCCTCTGTCCCCATGCTCTCCACTAGACCTGCATGACAAAATGGGTGAACAGGCATTGCCCATTTGCTCCCAAATTCTGGAACTCACTCCCCCTTATGGTGAAAACTTCAGCCTTCCATCGAGAATTCAAAACTCGCTGTTCACCCACCTTCTAGCCTCTGGCCAATGCAAATGCTCTTAATTTGCTTTGTCCCACTGCAGGCTGTCAGGTCTGACCCTGAGTACTACATAATGTTCTCCCATGCAATATGCTTGTCTAGGTGGCTATGAACCTTGATGTCTTTACTGTTCTCAGCTGTCTTATGGTTACCCTAATTGCTTTATTTTACATCCTTATTATGATCTATGCCTAAAATGTACCCTTATGTAACTATTACTGTGCTACTCAATGTATATCTTGTTTTGCTCCTGTACACCTATATTATGTCTGTGCAATTCTGCATATTGTAACCAATGTCCTGTGCTCTCCCGGGTCGTGCCTGAAAATAGGCAGGTCTGTTGCCTAGCGCACTTACCCAGTTATCAAAAGCTAATAAATAAATAAATAGAGTAACCAATGGGTATCCATCTGTTAAGGTGCTATAATCCATCGAGGGGATGCCTGTGATGTTGTAAACCTCAAGAGCACAGTTCCAGAAGTTTATGCAGTCACAGGAATCGTGAGATGGATTTACCAGCAACCGAAACAGATGGATGACATTCTGTTATATTTTTTAATATAAGGGTGCAATTTTTTTTCCACACTCAGAGTTTTAAACTGCTAAGTACATAACAAGCTAACTTACTGAAATCACTCTACCCTTTCCATTCACCGCAGCCATTTGGGAAATGGAACTAGCTTGCAATGTGTCACCTCCGGTGTTGGAATTACTTGAGGCTTGCCAGGGCTCAGCCCTCCTAGCTGTCAAGTGAGCCCTTGTAACTCATGCATTACTGCCATTGACTTATAATGGGAATGGGGGGGTGGAGGGGGGGCTCAATTTAAAGGTTGTGCTTTTATAAGCCCCCTTAGCTGCCAAAGCTCAAAAAGTTTAATTCCAGCATTGGCCACCTCCCCTCCGTCCATCCCACCACCTGGACAGACTGAAAAGTGACAAACAAGGCTTGTACTTCTTTTACAAAACTCCCACCATGTCAGCTGTCAGCGCTGCTCCTGTCACTTATGAGGTGAAGTTTGAAATCCATGACAGGAGCCACTGCTGACAGTAGCTGAGTGTGAGCGGCTGTGCCATTCCATTCTGTAATGCCATCATTTTGATGTCAGGGCAATGGTATTATGGATTCCTGACATCAGAACAATGGTGTTACGACTCTGTCAGGCTCACGCTTCCATTAAAAAAACAGCACCCATATATTACAAGAACACTTCATCACGGAGGAAGCACAACAGGTTTTTGAGCGGGATGTATTGTTGCTCTGCAATAGCTGGTGTGCTCACTAGTGTGGCAGCCTGCACACATAGAAACATAGACTTTGACGGCAGATAAGGACCACTTGGCCCACCCAGTCTGCCCATTTCCCTACCTACTGGATAAGCTGCAGATTCTAGTTAACCAACAGCTTATTTCCTGCAACCCCCCACTATAATTGCCTTATGTCTGTCCCATGCATGTTTGAATTCCTCCACTGTTTTAGACCCCACAACCTCTCCAGGAAGGCGGTTCCATGTGTCCACCACTCTCTCTCCGTGAAAAAGAATTTCCTCACATTACCCCTGAGCCGTCCCCCCTCTAACTTTAAATTGTGCCCCCTTGTTCTTACACATCTCTTTTTCTGAAAGATGCTACCCTCCTGGACTTTGTTGATTCCCTTGAGGTACTTAAAAGTTTCTATCATGTCCCCCTGTCCCTCCTTTCATCAAGGGTATACATATTAAGCTCTCTCAGTCTCTCTTCATATGGTTTCTGATGTAGACCCTGCACCATTTTAGTTGCCCTCCTCTGGACTGCTTCCATCCTGTCTATGTCCTTGTGTAGATGAGGTCTCCAAAACTGCACACAGTACTCCAGATGGGGTCTCACCAACTGTCTGTATAGAGGGATAACCACTTCCCTTTTTCTACTTGTGATGCCCCTTCCTATGCATCCCAGTATCCCCCTGGCTTTCCCTACTGACTTCTCACATTGCATACCCACCTTTAGGTCATCTGATATGACTACACCCAGATCCCTTTCCATTATTGTTGTTGTTAGTACCTCCCCTGCTATTGTGTACTCTTCTCCTGGATTTTTATTTCCCAGGTGCATTACTTTGCACTTCTTTGCATTGAATCTAAGTTGCCATATGTCTGACCATTCCTCCAACCTTGCCAAGTCCTTCTCATCCTTTCTACCCCCCCTTGTGTATCAACTCTGTTACAGATCTTTGTGTCATCCGCAAAGAGGCATACCTTTCCTTCCAGACCCTCTGCAATGTCACCTATAAAAACGTTAAAGAGGACTGGACCCAGTACTGAGCCCTGAGGTACTCCACTAGTAACCCCCCTTTCTTCAGAATGTGTTCCATTCACTATTACCTTCTGTGTCCTGTTGTGCAGCCAGTTTTCTACCCAGGCTACCACCCTGGAACCCACTCCCAGGCTGGCCAACTTGATTATTAATCTTTTGTGCGAGACTGTGTCAAATGCCTTGCTAAAGTCTAGGTAGGCCATATCCACAGCCCCTCCCTGGTCTATTACTTTGGTCACCCAGTCAAGGAAATCGATTAGATTTGTCTGACATGACCTTCCTTCTGTGAATCCATGCTGCTTTGGGTCCAGTGCCCCGCTGGCCTCCAGGTACTCAACAATTCTTTCTTTCAGAAGTGATTCCATCATTTTCCCCACCACTGAGGTCAAACTAACAGGTCTGTAGTTTCCTGCTTCTGCCTTGCTCCCACTTTTGTGAAGGGGAATCACATCTGCCCTCCTCCAGTCCTCAGGTACCACCCATCTTCCCATGATTTGTTAAAAAGTGTGGTTAGTGGTGTCACTAGGTCCTCCCTTAGCTCTTTTAGGATTCTAGGGTGAATCCCATCAGGCCCCATTGCTTTGTCCACCTTGAGTTTTAGAAGTTCTTTAAGTACTCTTTCTTCTTTAAATGGACTGGTATCAACCCCACTATCCAGAGTGCTTCTACTGTTTGGTTTAGGTAACTCCTCCTCTTCTTCTTTTGTGAATATTGAGCAAAAGTATTCATTCATTATCTCTGCCTTTTCACTGTCTCCCTGTGCCCACCTCCCCTCTCCTTTATTAATCTTCCCTATCCCTCCCTTAACCTTTCTATGTTCCCTAATGTACCTATAAAAGGTTTTATCCCCCTTCTTAACTGAGTTGGCTATCCTTTCCTCGGTTTGGGCCTTTGCTTTCTGACTGCCTTCCCACTTCTTTCTGCTTTAATTGATACAGTTCCTGTCGGTGTTCGTCTGTGATTCCTTATACTTTTGAATGCAGCCTTTTCTCCTTAACCTTCCCTGACACTTCTTGAGAGCCATAGTGGTTTTTATTCCACTTTGTTTTCTTTATTTGTTTCATACTAAAGGCTTGTTGCCTCCATGGTGGCAGTTTGATTTTCTCCATTGTTCTTCCACCCCTCCTTTCTGGCCATTTGCTAATGCATTCCTCAGGTATTCACCCATTATGCCAAAGTCAGCCCTTCTAAAGTCCAGTATCCTTGTATTTGTATGGCTTGTCTCCATGGTTGTGTTTATTGTGAAGCACACTGTGCAGTGGTCGCTGTTCCCAGGTGTCTACTGACTTCTAAGTTTGTGATCCTCTCTCCATTTGAGAGTACCAGGTCTAATATTGCTCCCTCCCGAGTGGGTTCCACCACTAGCTGTCTAAGGCATGCTCCCTGTAGGGCATCGAGAATGACCCTGCTCCTGGATGTGGCTGCAGTCCATGTTGCCCAGTTAACATCTGGCATATTCAGGTGCCCCATCAACAGTATCTCCCCTTTTTCAGCCATTTTGAGAATGCCCTATATCATTTTCTTGTCCATTTCCTCCCCTTGAGATGGGGGTCTGTATACAACCCCTGTGCGGATTGTGATGCCATTCCCTGTCTCCAATGTGACCCAGAGTTCCTCTTGTCCCCCTCCTTTACTTTTCACGTTACCCTAATAATGGAAACTATAAATCCTGGGCACTATTTCTCCAACAGCAAGTCTTTAAATGTTTATAATAACAGCAAAAATCCACAGATAACCCATTTACATTCCTTTGATAGTGGCATTTATGTTCAGCATCCTGGAGGAAACGCATCACATCACAAAGAGAAAAGAAGGACCATACACCCAGCAACTACTGTGCTTTGATACAAATGTGAAGGAGTCAGGGTACACATCCCACAAGAACCAGTTACAGTGCGAGCCTAACTAAATCACTTGATGACCTTGTGCTCACCCCCTTAAACTGAAAATAGACATGACCTTTCCTTTTTTAAAACTTATAGTTTATTACATTTAAAAAACAAAGCAACACAAGTTTTCTCTCTTCAGATGTAGTTACAGAAAGATATGGCACCTTATATGCACCAGGTTTTTAAATAAAATTCTACCTACATCTGGTACATGTTACATCATATGGAGGGTTTCCTGTACTGGCTAAATCTAAATTAATGCAAACATTGCCATTACACAGCCAAGAACTGGAACTTTAAACCAGTAAGAATGGTGATGAGAAGCATTCCCCATGAACTGGCACGGTTAAACTGTTCCATTTACTAATTTATCCATACGATGCTGAGTAACTCACCAAGGCATTCAAACTGCCCCATCCCACACAGCAAATGTAACCACCTCTATACTGTAATTTATGTTTTCAAACTGTAAATTGCTTAAATAAAACAGTTTGCTCAAGTTCATTTATTGGAATCCACTTTTGGGGTTTAAACGAGCGACAACAGTCTGCTCTGTCTTACTCCATCTTGCGCATAACAGTCACATGGTGGACAAGTGCGATTGGAAAAGATCACTTCCTCAAAGGCGGGAAAGAAATGTTTGAAATGCTACAAGGCAGGAAGGCAAAAAGATAATGAGGGGAAACTCCACATGTGACGTGGCATGGGGCAGTCGTTTTACAATGTAGCCATCTGTCCTATGTTAAACAGTTCTAAGGAATGTATAAAATAGAAATTTAACCATTAAACCCTCGATAAGTACAGTGATCAGCTAACTAAGTACTTAATCTGCGAAAGTCTGATTGAAGTCTAAACTAGGGTTGCCATCTTGGGAATGCAAAACAAAAACAACTACCTGCTCCCCTCTGCCCCCCTTCCACCCCCAAAATCTTTACTTACGTAATGTGTATATAAGTTTCCAGCATCTTAGGTTGCACGCTCCTCTAGTCAATCTCTTCTGGCATCTGCTGAGTGTACCAGTTGCTATGGGATGGGAGATGGTCTATAGCGTGGTGGCAGTCTGTGTCGACACATGCAACCCCACTTGAAGAAGGACTAACTGATGGCAATGTACCTAGTGGGAACGTTCTACGAGTAATGAAAACTAACCTCTTATGGTCAAAACCTTCCTGCATGCATTTTATGAATAAGAGTGATTGAAACGTTCATCACTAGGGCAAGTTTGCAATCCAGACGCACAAGTCAGGCACAGAAACAGTGCATGTCACTGCTTTTCATAAAAAAAAGGCAGATTAAAGTGTGTGACAAATTATGTGTCAGCTGATGTCACCAAGATAGATTTCTTGGTGATGCCACCTTCAAACAAAGGTAGCGGGCTTAAACTGGCTGAGCTGGCAATTGCAGAGCCAGCTACTGGAAGGAGTGAAAAAGTGCCCCCCCTTTTTTTTGTTAATATATTTTTATTGAATTTTCACTTATGGGAGGGGTACATAGGGAGTTGATAGTCATAATTCATAATTATACAAACATTTACAGTGGAGCCATACATTTAGGTAGTCTATTAAGGATACACTTTATGCCACACAATCAACTACCCCAGTTACAAGTTAATAATAGTTAATACTGATGATTCAGAGCCCTCTCCCAATATATAGGAAACCTTAAGTTGAACAGTGCCCTAAAATATCCTCACAGTCTACAGGTTCACAGGAATCCCTTGTGCTTGGATACTTGGAGCGGAGACTTATGTTGGTTAGCGTACTCCTAGTATAATTTATTCAGGGGATGAAGGTCATGTCTCTTAGCATAATATGCATAACCCATCTGGCCCATTTCATAGTGAATAAATCAGAGGAATCATTCAAGGAGTAGGAAATTTTTTCGGTCCTGTAAATATAGGTTATTATCTCCCTCCAGTCGAGCATTGTGGGAACCTTTGAAGTCAGCCAGTTTTGAGTCAAGGCCTTTTTTGCTGCTAGGAGGGAAATCCCCATCAGGTAGCGTACATGGGGGTCCTTGATGTCTAGGGGAAAAATATGCAGGATAAAAAGGTCAGCAGTGAGTATAAGTGGAATACCAATCAGTTCACTTAGTTCAGCTTGCAAGGAAATCAGGAAAGGGTGAATTTTTGGGCAAAGCCAGAATATATGTGTGTGGTGTGCTGCAGGGTCCCCACACTGATCCCAGCAGAGCCCCAGGCAAGCCACTGAGAAATGGTCAGTTATCACTGGGGTTCGGAAGTACCTGAGCATTACCTACCAGGAGAACAGTCTCCAGCTGTGCAAATAGGTAAGTTTAGATATTGATCTACAGCCCCTTTCCCACAGAAACGGGGGCACATCAAACCCAAATTTCAGGCATCATTTTGTATGATACTCCTTGGTATTTGTTCCCATGTTTTCTGTAATGGCCTTATACAGGACCAAAATGATATGGGGTACCCCACCGGAGGTAATGCATTGCTGGAGGCACACGACCAAGGGGGAAGTAGCCCCCGGGTCCCCGCAGCTCCAGAGGGAGAGAATAGTAAAAATGTCTCAGCTGCAGATACCTGTAAAAGTCCGAGTGTCGAAGTCCATGAGTATGGCTCAACTTGTGGAAGGACTTAAAATCCCTGCCATGTAGGAATTGTGAGAGGTGGGAGAGTTGTAAACAGCTCCAAGACTCAAAGGCTTGGTCAAGAGAAGCGGGCAGGAAGTTCTCCAAGAGGGCCACTGGACAAATAAAGGGAAGGTATGGGGTGAGAGACAATTGTTTATGGATCTCGACCTAAACCTTTAGCTGGTGCAGGATCCACGGGTTCTGGGGAAACCAATCATGTGGGTAGGAGGTGGAACAGTGTAACATCACCCTAACTCATTTTCAATATGGCATGAGATCTTCTTCAATTTCTCTCCAGAGGACCAGGTTGACTTTTGTCAGTCTATGTAAAATAAATAAGAGATGTGAAGCCCAGTAGTAGTGTTTAAGGTTTGGGAGGGCCAAACTGCCTTTAGCTCTTGGGAGGGTCAGGGTAGAGAATTTTATTCTGGGACAATGCCTGGCCCATACGAACCTACTAACACATTTGTTCCACAGTTGAAATGTCTCAGCAGGAATATGTATGGGTACATTTTGGAACAGATAGAGAGCTCGGGGCAAAATGACCATTCTGATTACATCCACTCTCTGTATAAGATTCAGTGGGAGAATATTCTACCTGGCAAGGTCCGATTGGAGCTGCGTAGTGAATGGGTCATAGTTATATCTTTTTGCTTTCCCAGCTCGGTGGGAGAGATAGATGCCCAGGTATTTCAATTTTCCCAGGTCCCAACGGAAGGGGAACTTCTGTGCCAACTCCGGCGTGGGGGAGAAATTAAACGTCAGGGCCTCCATTTTAGTGGTATTAAGCTTATATCCTGAGCATCTACCAAATTGCTCAGTTATGCTAAATACCGCTGAGGTTGACCTGGAGAGAGTGGTGAGGAATAGCAGGACATCATCTGCATAAAGGGCAATTCGATGTTCTGTACCTTTGACCTCTATGCCTTCTAATGAGCAGGACTCCCTGATGGCCTGCGCCAATGGTTCGATGAAAATGGCAAACAGACCCGGGGATGGAGGGCATCCCTGATGGGTACCCCTGAAGAGGGGAAAATAAATGGAATGATACCCGGAAACTTTTACACATGCTTTAGGCGAAGAATAAAGTGTCTTAATCATGGAGACAAAAAGGGTGGGGAAGCCCATCTCAGACATGGTGGCAAACAGGAAGGGCCAGGAGACCCTGTCAAAAGCCTTCTCAGCATCTAAGCTGAGAAGGACAGATGGAGTCCCATGGGATTGCATTTCCTGGACCAAATGAAGGGCCCTTCTTGTATTGTCCGTAGTAGATCTAGCACTAATGAAACCGGTCTGGTCTAGGTTAATAAGGGAAGGCAATACTGTGCCCAAACGTTTGGCCATAATAGACATGAGGAATTTATAGTCTGCATTTAATACAGATATTGGGCGGTATGATGTACACAGTTACGGGTCCTTATCAGGTTTGGGGATAAGGGATATCACTGCATAGGACCAACTAGATGGAGGGCTAGGTATCCCCTGTAGTACTTCATTATATACTTGCAGGAGGATTGGGGTGAGTGTCTGCACTGAGCGCTTATAGAGTTAGGCGCCATAGCCATCTGGGCCAGGAGCTTTCATTGTTTTGGCGCGGGAGATGGCAGCCAAGAGCTCTGTTCGTGTAATGGGAGAAACCAGCTGGGTCTGCTGGTCAGTGGTTAACCTGGAAAGGCCCAGAGGATGAAGAAAAGCCCTGATGCCCTCAAGTTCCGAAGGATGGTCTGGGGTGTACAGTTTTTATAATACTCACTGAATACCTGGGGAATTTGACACGCCCTTGTACAGTGGACACCTGATGTAGGGTCCCGAACTGTGGGTATAGTTGAAAGGCGACTTTGTTTGCGCAACTGGAATGCCAGCAGGCGGGAGGCCCTGGGGCCCACCTCACCATCTCACTGTCTTAGAAAAGCCAAGGCAATTTTGGTTTTCTGTAATGCTAGCGTATCCAGTTCCATTCTAGTCTGTTTAAGTTGGGGTAGCACAGAATCATCTCCCTGTTGATGTGCTGCCTGAAGAAATATGAGGGTCTGTTCTAATCATGATTCTTTCTCCCTACGTTGTTTCACCTGGTTTGAGGAGTATTGTATTAATTGGCCTCGTAGTACCGCCTTCGGTGTGTCCCAACAAATTGCAGAAGAGACTTCAACGCCCGAGTTATCTTCCTGAATCTCTCAAAGTTTTTCATCAAGAAACTCCTGGAAGTGGGCATTTTTTAGATGGATTGGATTGAATCTCCAAAAGGAATTTCACCTCTCCAGGCCCATCTCCCATTCAGTTACCACTGCAGCATGGTCGGAGTGAATTATATCCCCATAGTGGCTTCCTTAAGGGAATCCAGGCTCTCTTTCTCTGTATAGCAATGATCTATCCTAGAGTAAGAACCATGTACAGCTGAGTAAAAAGTATATCATCTGTCCCTAGGATGGAGGGTTCATCACACATCCAGCCATCCCACCTCTTGTACAAAACATTTGAAAAATTTATGCGGAGCAGGTTGCTTGCCTCTGGCAGCCCGGGTGGTATCGAGATGAGGACTAGGGGCAATATTAAAATCTCCGCTTAAAATAAGAGTACCCCTGGTTAGTTGAACCACCATATTCAAAAGGGTTCTAATGGTCGGGATAGAAGAACCAGGGGGTAGATAGATATTAGCTGAAGTAATTTTTTTATCCTGTACCACCACCAAGTGACCCTCAGGGTCAACCCATTCCCGTGTGGGCTGAAAAGGGGTATGGTTGGAAACCAGTATGGTGACCCCCCTCCTCCGGCACTTCTTGAAAGAGGAAGAGAAGACCTGTGCAATCCCTCCCCTGGCTAGCTTCCCATGCCCGCTAGTAGTCATATGCATCTCCTGTAGGTATATCATGCCTGCCTAAGTCTTTTTAAACAGGGAGAGCATTCTGGATCGTTTTACGGGGTTACCCATACCATTCACATTCAGAGAAAAAATCTTAAGTGGTGTTTTAGCCATTTAAAATAAAGTTCAGAACTGAGGAGTTGTGCATTAGTGTTCTACTTGTCTCCAATATATAGAAAACCACTGGCTCCCATTCGGTACATGGGGGATATGACTGTCTATAAGGGAAAGTGTAAGGAGTAAATTCCTCTAACATCAAACAATTGGAATTAAACAGTAACTGGTTAAACTGCTTAAAACTGCAGCCTGCCAACCGGGCAGGTACTGTAGTATAACTATGGGCTTCCATGAGGCCAGACACTCAAAGGGGCGTGAGTAGCATCTAGGGTATGCCAAAAAGAAATTTTGGCTGGGCCTTACCTGTCAGGTAGACCAGACATTGTTGTCTCTTTTATAGGGTGGGGGGAGGGTGAGGGGGAAGGTGGTCATGCCTCTCATTCCTCCAAGGGATTAGTGTGAGTTTTAGACCAAAGATGTCCCCTTCAGTTGTAGGTATGAGGCGGGTATGCCACGCCTAGGAGGCTCCATGGTGAAATGATCGGCTGATCATTTTACTTAGCAACTGTTTTAAATCTCAGCGTCCCCAGATATCAAATAGGAGTGGAAGGTGTAAGCTGAGGGGCCTGCGTGTCCCCGCCCCCAACCAGGCCTGCCCCGCCAGTTCAGCGCATTGGGGGCGAGACCAAGTGTGTGTGGGGAGACCCAGCCCCCCCCCAAAGCCAGGCAGAGGGTGAAGGTTGGGCAATATTCACTGGGGGACTGGGATATCATAGCCAATCAAACTGCCTATAACAGGGGCCTCCATGGATAATACTGAGGAACAGTTTGTCTTTCTTAGTGGTAAGGGAGCAGCATTGAATGCTGCTTGCAAATGTGCAGGGGGATGCCGACGACCCGTCTCAAGTGGCTTTGCTAGTACGGCCCTAGGACTCCAAAGATAGAGTCCCCCCTGATCCCATCCTCCCTCCAGTAACCACCCCCCGACCTAATACCCCATCCACAGGAGCCTCCCAGCCCCCCGACCCCATCCCAGTAAGCCTCAGCAAGGCAATTACCAGGGACTACAAGCGGCCTAGGTCGCACATAAAGTCCCGGGCAGAGTGGTGCAGTATACAACTGGCAGTGACCCCCCGCGTTCAGGGAGGGTTCTCCCAGTGGAGTGAGGCTCTTCTGGAGGGGGCCTATAGGGACAGAAGAGGTTCCCTGGAGGGAAAAAAGGGTAAGCGGATAGTCGCCCGAGAGGCCATGAGAACATGAGGTGGGTAAACAGGATGACCTACCTGCAACCAAGATATGCGAATGCCAAGGTGTTAAAAAAAAAAGTCACTTCTTTTCAGTCCCTGGTTGATTGAGGAGGTCTCAGTAGAATCCATGGATTGCTGAAGTAGAAGATCTGCTATTATCTGCTGGACTGCCGTGACTCCCTCCTTCCGGAGCTACTCCCTCGAAAGAATTTTGGACCAGGCTTTATGGGCCAACTTGGTGGCTAGGGAGGTGCCTGATTGCCTCTGTGTAAGTGGGACATCAATTCCAACTTTAGCCAACTCTTGTGCTGCTTCATCAGCTGATTTGAAAGACCTAGTACCCTCCGTAAGCTGAACTACCAATTTTGCTGGGTAGGGAGTTCTGAACTTAAGCTTGGCTTCTTTCAGCTTTTTAAGTATAGGGGCATATGCTCTGTGCCTCATTGCAATTGCTGTAGGGTAATCGTCGTCTACATAAATGCATTGATTCTGAAAGGTTAAATCCCCTTGCTGCCATGATTTATGTAGCACTAGCTCTTTCTCTTGGTAACGTAGAAAATGAATCAGCATGGCTCGTGGTCGAGTGCCCGACTGTGGGCCCAGGGAGCTATGAACTCTATCCATTTCCAGAGAGCAGCAGTCGGGTAGGTCCAGCTTGGTTTTGAAGAATTGTTGCATAAATTGAATCGGGTTGGTGCCTTCTGAGCCCTCGGGGAATCCATTTACTCTCAGGTTGTTCCTACGACTTTGGGCCTCTGAGTCCTCAGTCCTTTCTTGTAGGCCCAGGATTGTCTGGTGAAGCTGCACTATGGCACATTCCGCATTGTCCACGCGTGAGTCAATATTCGTGGCCTGCTCCTGTATGTCGTCTAGGCGTTTTTCTAGCTTCCCAAATCAGTATGTAGTGCAGCAAAGGTGGAGCGGGTTTCTCTTCTAAAGTCCCGAATCTCCTGGAGGACCATATCCATTTGCCTGCTTACATTCGGTGACAGAGAGTTCTTCCCCTTAGCTGGGCCGCTTTACCCCCGAGACTTGTGAGTTTAAAGAAGCATCACTATCAGAGCAGCCTCTCTCGGGATCGGCGGTGTCCAGAGTTAATTTCTGGTGGTCGTGCTTTCTTCTTGGCATAATGATCTGGCTCCTGCACAAATTCTACCCCTGATTGTGGTCAGTTTTCATATTTTTAGGCTGTTTTGGACCTTGGAGGAGATGGAGCTTGGGATTCAAGCTCCGCCGTTAGGCATGACATCACCGGAAGTCAAAAAAGTGCCTTAATATGGGCAGGTATTGTTCCCATAGAAAAGATACTACTGCCACCACCCAGAGAAACAGACTAAAGAGGGGTACCAAGATCTACTAAAATAACCATCTGCAGACAGAATTGAATAGAATAAATGACCTTTACTTAGAATGGAAAAAAAAAATAGCAATGCAATACAAATCTTTCAGTACAATCAAGCTTATCACTCTATTATAAATGGCAAGGGCTTATCACTCTATTATAAATGGCAAGGCCTTATCACTCTATCATAAACAGCAAAGGTTTGTCACGCTATTATAAATGGCAAAGGCTGGTCACTCTGTCATAAGGCTTATCACTCTATCATAAATGGCAAATGCTTATCACTCTATCATAAACGGCAAAGGCTTATTGCACTGTCATAAACATCAAAGCCTTACCACTCTACCATAAACATCATAGGCTTATCACTCCATCATAAACGGTAAAGGGCCAGCCCCCCCCCCCCCAAAGCTCACAGGAAGGAACCAATAGGGTTAGGTCTGAATCCATCAGCCCGGAAAAATGAACGCCACTGCTAGAAGTGACGGGCCTTTCATGAGGAATCAGACCCACCATGTAACTCTAGCTCCAATAGCAGATTGGCTAGGACTGGGGTGAATTGCTAGTCCACCCCAACACTAGAAAAAAGGCACCTTAAGTACTGGTATCCACCACACCACCTCCCCAGGGCTCCCTTCCTGGGTATCACACCTCTCCCAAGGACTGCTGCAAGAATTGTTTCATTTCATTTTTTATTTTTTACCAGGAGATGGACTGGGCACAGCCTTTTTTCAGCCATGCCTGACACTGAACATTACAATACAAATTCACATAACCAAGACAGTTATTCACATTTACGTACATTGTCACAATACAAAATATTTAACAATAAGTGTTTAAAGTGCAATACAGATTGTGCTTTCTGAATCAACTCTCCATACTTATTAAAAATAGAGGGAGCATACCAAGTAAATGCTTTCCTACTCATTTGAAGTTTAAAAGCAGGGACAGTATAAGGGATCAAGCCACTTCGTCTTGTGTTCCGATGGCATTCATTAACAGCTATTGAATTTGATAGAACTAGAGGAACTCCAGAACTTATAATACGAAAAACAAAATTTGCTGCCAATGCCTTTAGGTGTCTCTCTGGAGAGACTACTCCTAAATTTACGTATAACTGGCAGTGATGGGTTCGAAATGGGGCACGGAGGGCAAATCTGCATATGTTGTTATACAGAATTTTATATTTGGACTCAAATAAATGATTACTGTGTACAAATACAATACTGGCATGGTCCATAGTTGGAAATAAGAATTGCTTGGCTATGGTATGCCAGGCCTCATCTGTCAAAGAACTGATGTTTCTAGAAAGGAAACTAAGTTTTTGATTTATCTATCTACTCAATTTCTCTATGTGAGGAACCATACTAAGGTTCGGATCTAAATAAATGCCCAACTATTTGAATGATGTAACCATAGGGAGAAGGCCGCCAAGTCCCACTATATGAATGGGATCTAATTTCTGAAGCCTCTGTGAGGAACCAAATAACATTACATTTGTTTTAGTTTCATTTATCACCATTTTGTTTGACTGAATCCAGTTTGCAAAAACATTGTATTTATTTTGAAGGAAAACCTGAATATCATGACTATTTGTTCCTGAGTGCCAAATAACAGTATTACCAGCATGTAATATACTATTTTTAATAGTAAAGGGATGAGGTAAATCATTTACAAAAATTGAAAACAAAAGAGGGCTTAGCACAGACCCTTGAATGGACCCCTGCTGTAACCTCCCTTGGTTGTGATGTAAAACAATCAATTCTTGTTCTTTGAATGCGATTCGATAAGTTGCTCCTAAATCAGTCATGTTGAACATCTGTAATTCCCAGGCTCCCTAACTTAAGAAGTAATATTTCATGATTCACTGTATCAAAGGCGCCGGCCAAGTCCACGAAGACTGCACTGGTGGCTCTACCAGCTTCTAAAGCCACCAGTACAGTGTCCGTGAACCTGGCCAGCATCGACGCAGTGGATTGGCTGCCTCTTAAACCATATTGTTGATCTACAAGCAAATTTTGCCTTCCAGCTATACAAACAATTGTCAAAAAACACATTTTTCCAGAAGCTTGCTAACCTCGGACAATAAGGAAATAGGCATGTAATTAGACAAAGCAAGTCTATCTCTCCCCTTACAGACAGGTATTACAGTAGATTCTTTCCATATAGCAGGTATTTGACCTTGTTCTAAAGAAGGATTAAACAAATCAGTTAAAGGACCCTTTAAGTAATGAGCAGATAATTTAAGTAAGGTAGAAAATATCTTATCTGTCCCCCCTTCCTTTCCGTCCTTCAAATTCAATAGTAGATTTAGAACCTTGTGTTCATTTATCTTAGAAAATTTAAAATAGGACATCTCTCCATCCCGAAGATCAGATTTATCACTATCATAGCCCTCCCTCTTTCTATCCATCTCTGCACTCCTGGCACAAGATGTTTTAGAAATGAAAAAAAATCATTAAAACCGTCTGCCATGATTGTACTATTTAAAATCAGGTCTTCACCAACTTTTGCACTTTTTATACATCTATCTTCTTGAGGACTATATAGGAGCCTGAAAGATTGTCAAAATGTCCTTGTATCCTTTAAATTTTTTTATTGGTGTTGTTTAAAATACCTAGATTTGACCTCAGCAATATTTTTTAACCTCATTTCTATAAGTTCTATACTGTCTTAAACAGTCAGCATCCTTAGTTTTTAAATACTGCTTCATTTTCGCTTCCCTTGATTGCTGCCGCTGACAAGATATATTGTCCTAAAAACCTATGCGTTCTAAATCTTCCGGCAGCCTAAGGGTTAAGCCCCGCAAATCTTTAACAATGGTGAGAAGGACCCTTTCACCCTTCACTTAGTTATCGGGGTATGTTTATTAAATGGGTTATTTATATAATCACTAAACTGTACCACTTTTTGATCTAGGATGGGTGAGTATAATATCTTTGCCCAATCAGTCTGCTCCAATCCCTTTTGTATGCTTCCACGTTAAAGCAGCAGTACTACCAAATCAGGAAGTGATCTATCAAAATTCTGCTTTTTGACAGTAAGCATGCAGCAAAGTTCCAGTTTCCATACCTGTAAATATTTTTTTTCAGTCATCTTTAGTTTTTTAGATATTTGCAATTTATTTGAATTATTGTGGCGCCACAATAAATATGACTGCTGACTAATTTTCAGCAGCACTTTTCCTTCAGATTGCATCATGTCTTTTAACTACAGCAGAGGGACCCTCTGCTGACCATTCCTGATGTCCCTGCAAGTCATACACATGTGTAGTTGGCAGCAGAGGGGGTTCCAGTGCAACATGCTTGGTGACAGAAACGTAAAAGAAGCAGAGGATAACTGAGCAAATTACTCTGCAATAGTAAAATGCCGGAGGGAAAGAGTACCAGTTATATGATCAGCAGGGCACAGGGAATAAACTGTCTAAAAAACACCATTTTTTTTTTCGTAGTACTGCTGCTTTAAGTCTATTTATGCATCTTTTGTGTACAATTTTTTTTTTGAAAGGGGGAGTCTGTTTGGACATTGTACACGTACAATACACTGGACAGTGATCTGATACTGAGTCAGAAAGAACATTTAAATCAAGAAAATTACCTGGATGGTTAGTCATTATCCAATCTATTATAGAATGATTAGCAGTTTTATAATTAAAATGGGTAGGTGTCTCTATTAATTGAACAAAATAAGCAGCATCCATTTTTGTTTTTAACTTCCCAGCAGTCCGTTCTTGTCTCCAGTCAGAATTTGCAATGTATACAGGCCTTTGAAGACGTGGTCTGCCACTAGCCAATCTGCCTGCAGTGTCCCAAGGTGCTCTGCCACTAGCCAACCTACTAGCGAAGTGTCTCACGGTGCTCTGCTGCCAGCTGAGTGTCCCAAGGTGCTTCATCACTAGCTGACCTGCTAGCCCATTGTCCCAGAATGCTCCACCACTAGCCGACCTGCTAGCCAAGTGTCCCAAGGTTCTGTGCTGCTAACCAATCTGCTAGCCAAGTGTCCCAAGGGTGCCTGGTGGCAGGCCACTCCCCTTATCACCGCTAGCCGGCCTGCTAGCTGAGTGTCCTAGGGATACCGGTGAGGGTTTGGGGAGGGCTGCCTGGAATCACCAGCCTCCCCTTCTGCTAGGCGCTAGAGTCAACTGCCAAGCCTGGGTGACATAGCTCTTGAGCTTCTTAAGAAAGAAAGAAACGCTACCAGGCTGGCAGGACTCTCCCAGCTGCCCCTACATGTCCCCCAAGGCTCCTCCCTGGGATTCTTCTTCAGGGTCTCTCCTTCTAACTCCTCTTTGAGCTGCTCATTCGACTTCAAGCAGCTCCTTTTCCTTTGAGCTGCTCCTTCTCCTTTTCCAGGAACTCTCCTTTTGAACTCCTTCCTCAGGAGCTCTCCTCCTGAAAACTAGCTTTGAACCCTCCTGGCAGCCTCTTTTTATGGTGATGGGAGGGGGCGTGGCTACCCGGGGGAGGGGGGGGCTCCCTGAATGACTGGCTAAGATGCAGCACTGATTAGCCATGCAAATCAAGGGCTTGACTACATAACCAATCAGCGTCGAGAGCTGTTACTCAGCCCTCAAGCTGCCTCCTTAGCACATGCATCCTCCAACAGCTTTAACAGCCGTTTTTCCTTCAAATCACTGACAGCAGCACCTTTGATGTGCCACCACAGGAGCTGCAAGATTGGGACTCCTGGGGGCAGCACTTTCACTTTTAAATGAAAGGGATTTCCCCTGAATACGGAGGTCAGGGAAGGTAAAGGTAGTCCTTCACAACCACTACACATACCGATGTACACATTTTTAATAAAATAAAAAAACACTAAAAATGGCGGCAAGCGCCACAGCGGCTGACAGGATGCCCACACTTTGCTTATGGCAGAGCACCTGGTGCAGCTGTGATTTCAGCCACTACAAGTGTTTCTCTGGCAACCGGCAAGTCTGTAGAAAAACTGGCCAGGTGGCAACCCTAGCCTAAACCTGTAGCCACATTAAAGTTATCATGGTGTGAATTAACAGTAGCTGCCCCAGCAGACAAACATTAATCCTCTTCATCATCGGATTCATCCCTTCTGGCATCAAACTTCCTATGGATGTTTTGTACTCACTTGCCAACTTCCTGGGGATCCACGAAGATATAAGTCTTGCCCCTGTACTCAATTTTCAGTCTGGCAGGGAGCATTAATGAGTAATGTATCTCCAGTTCCCTAAGTTACCTTCTCATAACATCAAAGCTTTTTCTCCCCAAGACCTGGTGGTGAAGTCAAGTTGGGGAAGATACACACAGGCTGACCTTGCCATTCCAGAGTTCCTGCTTGCCTGGCTGCTTGAAGTATTTTGTCCCATTCTGAAAAGTGCGTTTACATGGCCAGGATGGTTCTTGCCATTCAGTCCATACCCATGGCGAGTTGGAGTGTAATGCAGTACATTTTCTTGATACAAACTGCATCCGCATTGAGTGAGACTGAGAGCCAGTGATGGAGAGCAGATTTAGGCTCATCTCCCTCCATGCCCTCTGGCACACCAATGATATGAATGTTGCTTGCTCTAGTGGAGTTGTCCAAATTCTTTAGCCAGAGCCTTAAAACTGAATTTTCTTTTGTTAATCCTGCTGCTGTTAATGCTTGCTGTGTATTGTCTGTAGCTGCTTTAGTGCTGTCCTGAAGACCGGTCATATCTTACTTTGAGAGGACTCTTGTAGTAGGTAATTACCTTCAGGACTGAGCACCCCCTGGTGTCAGGACCACAAGGAAACTTTAACCAGCAGTATCTGATGGGGGACCACCCACTGGATGTCACATGGCTGACATCAGCATGACCCTATATGGTGGCTGGTCCCCACACCTGCCTTCCAGTTCTTTCCTGCCGTCGACCTGAACAGTCAGACCTTGCGGAGATTGTACACTGCAGTTCGACCACATCATTGGATGAGTATCCATTTTCTTTCTTTCAAAATTCAGTTTTTTCATTTATTTGTGCATGTCGTCATCTTCAAACATTGAGCACAAGAATAAGGGTGCTTCGTGTGGTGCGCAACTACCGCACAAGGATTTGCACTCCCTCTGCCTCTTCTGCTTAAGCCTGGAGCACAAGGTTGAGGACTGTGAGGCCAGTGTCAGCTTTAATCCGGCCACACGGAAGTACCACCAGCAGGCCTTCGAGGTTCATTTACTTAAGAAGCGAATAGCCACCATGGAGAGAAAGCTCCCAAAATTGCGCAGCGCTACCACCTCACCCACCGAGTCCAAGCATGAGAATAAGAGGAAGAAGGAGAAGCATCAGGACCAGGATCAGTCCCTATCATGTCCGAAGCTGCCTGCAGGCCCTTCGGATGAGTGGCGATCTGCTTCCTCTGGGAAGTCGGATGCCGCGGCCCCACCTGCCCCACCTAAGGAACAGTCCTTGGGGGCCCCCTACCGCCACTGGTCCTAGTGGCCATGGGAACCTTGGCTGAGACCTCAGCCACACTTAGATCCATCTCCACGGGGGGTCTACTGCACCAAAGGGAGCTGCTAAGTCACTTGTCATGCCCTCTGACAAGCACCCGGCTCAGGCTGTGGTGTCAGGCTCTGGAGGTTCCAAAGCCCACCCGGCTTCAACCGTTAAGTTCAGCGTTGGCCAGCCCAACATTCTCCTGGTCATTTCAGCTGATAAGTTGGACACTGACTATGCCAATGTCCACCTGACCGACCTGGCATCAGGGTTAGGCAATGATTCCCAGCTGCTAGATTTACCTCAACTTTCCCCAGAGTGTTCTCCCCACTGGCCCTTGCCCCTCCACTGGATGTGGTTCCCCTTCACTCACCTGTCGATTGAGGGATGGGAATTGAGGGGCTTCCATCAGGTGACCTTCTTTCAGGCATACCTGTGGATCAGGTGTTGGAAGCTGGCACTGTGCTGGACAGTTCCCAGCCACCTCTCCTGCCATCAGGGGCTGTAGTGCCACTGGCATGCCCTCCATCAAGCCTAACTCTCCCAGGACCTTCAGAGTTTAGCATTCCACAGGGGCCTCCATCAGGGCCTTTGGCTCCTCCGTTAGGCCCTCTGACAGGTTTGCCCCTGTCAGGACCTCTGATGGGGTTGCCCCTGTTGAGCCCTCTGTCAGGGTTTCTACCATCAGGCCTTCTATCGGGTTACCCTCTGTCGGGCCTTCTGTCGGGGTACCCTCCATCAGGACCTCCTTCAATGTTCCCACCATCAGGACACCCGACTCTTCAGGCACCATCGTACAACCCACAGGGCTACTCCCCATCAGGGTTTCAAATGCCAGGGTACATTGCAGCCTACCCTCCATTGGGTTTCCCGTCACCTCATTTTCAAGCAATGGGTTTCTCGCAGCCGGGCTTTGCTATGGGCTATCCCCTGGCTTATCAGCCTCCTCCTCCTCCTCCTCCTCAACCTCCAGTGGACTTTCAGTCCATTTTACAGTATTGGTGGTCAGAGACCAAGGCTCAACTGGTAACAGAGTTGGACAGCCATCAGCCTCCCAGAGAATCTCCTAGGAGCCCTGATGTACAGCAACCGAGGCAGATTCTGTCCCCTTTGCCTCAGCCAACACTGGCCCCTTCAAAGGCTCCACCACCAGTCTTGCCCTCAGGTAAACCAATGCCAGACCCTAAGGAGTCTTCCGACTCAGACCAAGATTCCAACTCTGATTCTTCCGAGTCTCTAGGGTCGAGTTTCAAAACCCCGCCTATAGGGGAACCCCAGCCCAAAGAATCCCCCAAGTTGACTCCAGAGGATCCTACCTTTGCAGAACTTCTCAGAAAGATAGTGGAGATGTATGACTGGAAGTCAGATGCCCAGGATCTGAAAAGACAGTCCCTTGCAGAATACCTGGACATGCAGGAGGGGACCCTGGTCTTATCCCACCCTGGCTCGAGCCACATGAGGACCTGGCATCAACAATCTGGATGATGCCATCCTCCATTCTAGTGGTGGCCAAGAAGGTGAACTGCACTTACTGTATGCCAGAGGGGAAGGACCACCTCAGCATGCAGCCAAAGGCCGATTCGGTCATTATACCAGCTGCTCATGACCGGTCTTCTAAACCCTGGCATATGAGTACCTTGCCACCAGTCAAGGAGTCTCAGCAACTGGACCAGTTTGGCAGAAAATTTTATTCTTCCTCCACTCTGGCCATGAGGGTCCTCAACTACGTTGGCCATATGCTGGTATACCAGAAATCTTTGCCCAGCTAGAGCCATCCATTGAAGCACTCCCGGACTCGGAATCAAAATCCCTGTTGGTGAATTTGATCCATTTGGCTAAAGTGTCCTGTAGGCATTTGCTTCGGGTGACTTATGATGCCCTTGACTCATCTGCGAGGGGAGCCACCACAGCAGTCAGCCGCTGACGTTTCTCCTGGCTGAGGGTGTCGGGTTTGGCCCAGGACGTAGAGTCTGCCATCCAGGATGCCCCTTTCCAGGGGTCCATCCTGTTTGGGGGTGATGCACAAGATATCATTACCACCCTACAGGGTAAAGGCAAAGCTCTTTGGTTGGTACAAACCATGTACTGGTCAAAGTTTCAGGAAAGAAGCCTTTTCTTCACCAAGGGAAATGGCAGCCAAAACAACAGTAGATGACCCGACACCAAAACAAATGTAGGGCGCAGTCAGCTACAACCACTCCCCTGGCCAAGTCCCAGAGGGCTTCAGGTGCAGCTCTCCCTAATCCCCTCCCTTGCATGACTCGCCATCCGCCCTCTCCCTTCAAATTCTTGCAGGGGAGAAGGTGAGCGGAAGATTTGCTTGTCATCTGCCAGGGTGTTGGGCGGTGACAACTGACTCATGGGTTCTTTAGCTCATATAGCAAGGCCACACTCTAGAATTCCTCACAAAACCTCCAGACAGGCCTCCATCCCATTCTCATTACCCGAAGGTGCACATTCCTCTTCTCAGAAAGGAAATTCAGGCTCTATTACAGAACAGAGCAATAGAACCTGCTCCAGTGCACCAGGTAAGAAAGGGATACTAGTCCCACTTCTTCCTGGTCCCCAAAACGATGGGAGATCTGAGTCCCATTTTGGATTGTAGCACTCTAAACCTGTACATAGAGTACATAAGGTTTTGGATGCTGAAACTCCCGGGTCTGCTGCCCCTTCTGCGAAAAGGCAGTGGCTCTGTGCTCAGGATATGCAGGATGTTTACCTGCACATCTCTGTATTTGAGGCCCATCGTCGCTACCTTTAGTTCTCCTTTCAGGGTGAACATTACCAATTCAGGGCTCTGCCCTTTGGCCTTTCCTGGGCACCTCAGTTTTCATGAAGTGTCTGGTGGTGGTGAAGGTGGCCCTGAGGCATCAGGGCCACTATGTGTTCCCTTACCTTGATGACTGGCTTGTCAGCCCTGTCAAGGGAACAGTTGGAACTCTCCCTATCTGCAACCCTGGACCTGTTTCATCAGGTTGGGTTTACTGTAAACTTTCAAAAGTCCTAACTTGTTCCTTCCCAACACCTACAATTCATTGGGGTGGTATTATACACAGTCCAGGGTATGACTTTCCTGCCTCCGGACAGGGCAGAAACCCTGCAGAAGCAGGCCCATATGGTGGCCTCCAACAGGAAGGTCTCAGCCAGATCAATTCTTTGGCCGTTGGGCCTGATGGCAGCAGCCATCCCCACAGTACCTTTAGCCAAACTTCACATGCATATATCACAGTGGATGATCAGGGAACAGTGGGATCAGAGGTTGAACGACCTGGACCAGATGGTCACGGTCTCAAGTTCCATGCAGAAGGATCTCTTGTGGTGGCAGGATCTTTCCAATCTCACCAAGGGGGCTCTTTTTCAGTCCAGTCCTCCCTCTCAGACCCTGACAACAGATGTGTCAGGGACGGGATGGGGGGCTCCTCTGGGAGACCTCAGGACTCGAGGCACGTTATCCCTAGTGGAATCCTCTCTGCCAATCAATGTGTTGGAGATGAGGGCAATGTTGTATGCTCTTCAAGCCTTTCAGCACCGGCTTCTCCAGGGTACTCTGCTAGTCCAATGAGACAACATGTGCATGGCCTGGTATCTCAACAAGCAAGGAGGCATCCGTTCGTACCCCCTATGCAGGAAGGTGAAGCGGGTGTGGAATTGGACTGTTTTGCATCAGATTTACCTCATAGCCATCCATGTTCTGGGCATGCAAAACATCCCAGTGGACAGTCTCAGCCATACCATAGTCAGATCCCACAAGTGGGAGCTGAAATAAGAAGTGGTCAACTCCATCTTCAACCTGTGGGTTTGACTGGAACTGGATCTTGTCTCCTCCCCATACAACACAAAACTTCCCAAGTTTTGCTTGCTTGCTCCAGGGCATGATGTTTTCTGGTGAGACACGCTATCTTTTTGCTGGATAAGGAGGTTCTTGTATGCCTTCCCTCCCTTTCTGGTTCTGCAGAGGGTGCTGCTCAAGGTACGGGTGGATGGGGCCCGCATTGTTCTGATTGCCCCTTTTGGCCTCGTCAGGTTTGGTTTCCACTCTTTCAGCAGCTTGCAGTGGAGCCTCCCATTCCCCTGCCTCTCTGCAACAACCTCCAGACTCAGGAGGAGGAGGGGCACGCTGGTCTATCCGGGACTGAAATCCCTTCACCTTCAAGCGTGGCACCTCAGGACATAGCCACTTCATGATTTGGAGTATCTTCCAGAGTGATTCAGGTCCTCGTGGAGGTCAGAAAACCATCCATGAGGACAACTTATGCCATGAAATGGAAGCGGTTTTCCATTTGGGCCACTGCGAAGGGTTGGGGCCCTTTATTGTGCCCTGTTCCATCAGTCATGGAATATCTTCTACACCTCTGCGAGTCGGGCCTAGGCTATTCATCGCTGAAGGTCCATTTGTTGGCTGTTTCTACCTACAATACCTTGGTGGATGGAGGACACTGGCACAGTTGGAAGTCTCAAAGACTTTTCTAGAGGGGGATTTTGCAGCTAAACCTCCCAGTGCGCAGCACTGCACCACGGTGGGATCTTAATTTTATTTTAGAAAAGTTGACCCTGCCTCCTTTTGAACTGGCTGGTTCTTGTGACATGCGCTATTTATCTTAGAAAGTGCTTTCCTTAGTGGCAGTTACTTCAGCTCGAAGGATTTCAGAGCATCTATTTTTTTATTTTATTTCTATTTTTTTACCAAGAGAGACACACTAAGCTGAAAGATTGTTTACAGGTGCGACCTGGGAGCACAAGGAAGTTAAGTGACTTGCTCAGGGTCACACAGTATGCAAGTGGGGGCTGTGGGATTCAAATTCAGGTCTCCAGGTTTGCAGCTCTGAGCCTTAAACCACTGTGCTATACTGCCTCCCTTCAGACCCTGATTTGTAAGGAGCCTTATTTAATTTTTCACAGAGACTGGGTGACTCTCCGTACTTGAAGTGGTTTCTAAGTTTACGTTGAACCAGTCTATTCAACTACCAGTGTACTACCCCAAGCATTCCAATCGGGGAGAAGTGCTTCTTTATACTTTGTTCATAGAATTTTGCGTTATTACACTAACAGGACAAAGACTGTCCAAAACACGGATCAGCTTTTCATTTCTTTTGCACCCAAGAGAGAAGGTGCGGCAGTTACCAGACAATGTTTATCCAAATGGTTGGCAAACTGCATTATTTTTTGTTACCAGAAGTATGGTAACATCCTACCGGGGAAGGCTAAGGGGCATTCCTCTAGGGGTATGGCTGCCTCTACTGCTTATTTCAGGAATGTATCTCCTGCAGACATCTGTGCCGTGGCTACCTGGAGTTTAGGCCACACTTTCACAAAGCATTACAGTCTGGACATTGCATCTAGACATAGGGCAGGTTTTGGCCTAGCTGTGATTCAAGGCCTCCTGTCATAATTTCCTGTGCCTTTAGCAGGTTTCCATTCCTGCCTCCCGTGTTTCAGTTTTTTCTTCTGATTCACACTGCTTGGGACTCCATCGTCGAGGTGATTACCTACTGCAAGAGCCCTCTCGAAGTAAGATAGTACAGTTATGTAAGAACTTACCATAACAGTAGATCTTCAAGAGAGGATCTTGCAATAGGTAACCTTTTTTCCCTCTTCCGTCGCCCTACTGTATTCTGCTCTTTCTTTATGGGCTCATTCTGAGCTCCAGGAGCCTCTTGTCCTTTTTCCTGTTGCACCTCCTTGGAGGCCTCTGGCGGGAGAACTGGAAGGTGGGCATGGGTACTGCCCACTATATAGGGTCACGCTGACATCAGCCATGTGACATCCGCTGGGTAGTCCCCCATCAGATACTGCTGGCTAAAGTTTCCGTGTGGTCCTGATGCCAGGGGGTGCTTGGTTCTCAAGGTGATTACCTACTACAAGAGCCTCTCTCGAAGATCTACTGTTATAGTAAGTTCTTACATAACTGTACTTTCTGTATCCAGCACAGTTACTTTGGTGACATAATCCTCTAGTTTTTTATCAGTAGCTTGAATGGCTTTACGTAAGGCTGTGTTAGATGGTTATGCAACTCTGGTGTAGCGGCAGTGGTGGAAGGCTCGCTGTTCGGGCCTGACTTCTCCGTCTATGTCTTGGTGCCACCTCCCTGGTTTTCTCCTTGTATGTTTCATCCCACCCTGATAACAAACTCTGGTCAGAGCCACTATGGCTGCCAATACATTAACTTGATAAGAGTGTTTCATGGCCTTAAACACAAAGATGAATTGCCATAGTCAGCTCCATGTGTAATTTCATTTTTGTTAAAGGTAAATCATTTATCTGGTTGAGCCTGTGTTTCCCATGTGTTAAAAATGTGAGTGGCAAGTGCCTGTTGTACTTTATGTGGAAGAAGAGGGAGCTCTGCACCAAGGCCTTCAAGTAATGGTAGAAGGAATGGTTCAAGGAGGAGAGGTATATCTACATTGGGGACTGTGGGCCAACCTGGAAGGACAAGAACCTATAACAAGGTGATGGCCTGCTTTCATTCAGGAGGCAACCACAGTCCTCAGTGGATGATTCAAATGTTATTTTGATGGACATTTAAAATAGCTGGGGGGGGTGACAGCAGAAATAGGGAAGGCAGAAAGTGGGCCACCACAAGCTGAGATGTAGAGCAGGCAGATCCCAAGTGGAGTGAGTCCCACCAGGATGCAAGTCATTAAAGAAAGAGGGGGGGGAGCAGTCAAAGGAGAAAGGTGTGGGAAGGGGGAACAATCGAAACAAACTCTGGCCAGAGCTGATAGGGCTGCAGCCAAGGAATTTGGGGTAAAAATATTGAAAATTACCAAAGTTACTAGCCTATGCTCACAAAATTCAATGTAGGCTCATAACGTTGTTGTTTTTTTAATATTTTTACACCAACTTTTCAACAGAGTATTCTTATGACCCCACCTCATGAACAAGGGCAGAGAAAATGTACAACTCCTGCTCGAAGGTGATTTTGCACTGGGACCACGAAATCACCTTTTGGGACAGATTTGCCTAATGTCAGTGCAATTGTTCATGAGGCACAGTCCCAAAAAAGTCATGTTGAAAAATTGGGCCAAAAATATGCAGAAATGGCCAAGTTATGCCATTATGTTCAAAACACCATTGAAGTACATTGAATCACATACCTGTTTCTTCAGTTTGCTGTCCGGCTTTGAAAAGTGAATCGTGTCTGTGGTCTGGAGAGGATTACGATGTTGGACTCCCGATGGGTAAGTAAGAGCTTAGAGGGGTGCAGGGTGGTGAGTGCTGAGTTGAAGGGTCAGGTGGGGGAACAGTAACAACCACAAAAGACATCGATGGACGTTTTTCTTTTTGCAGATCTAGGAAAAAAAAAAAGATCAAGGAGTTCTAATCGCAACACTGGGGATTAGGCACCCCAGTGTCACTGTTATATTTCTGGGGCGGGGGCGGGTAGTGGTGCTGAGAGCAAGGGCTGGGTGGGGGGAGGAGGGAGGAAATGACAGGATAAGGAAAAAATAAAGACAGAGGAATCCTGATCATGTCACTGGAACTGGGCACCCCAGTGTCACTTTTATGTTTCTGGGGTGGGGGTGCTAAGAGGGAGTGTCAGGTGGGGGGGAGGGAAAATATATATATAAATATATATATATATACACACACATACATACATACACATATACATACACAGTGGTAGTCATAGAAAAGTTTCATAGTACTGAGGTATACCTAGGTATACTGAGGCAGAATGAGGCAGGATCACATTACAGTCAATGCAAATTACCTCAGTGGTACTTTGGTGGTACCTCGAGGTAGGAAACTTTTCGATAACTACCACTGTGTGTGTGTGTGTATATATATATACACACACACACACACACACACACACACACCCATATATATATATATATAAATATATATATATATATGCTGGCAGGCAGATCAAGGGAGGATTTGGCCTTCTTCCCCCAGCAGGGGGAAGGGGTGCTCAACTGAAGCACCCGACAGTGCACGAGAGAGCGTTAGCTTGCGGTTAGCTGGGAGGATTTCGGGTTGGAGGATGGGCAAGGGGCAGGGATGGAGGGTGGTCCTGATTAACTCCAGGAGCATGGGAAACAAGATGCCTGAGCTTCAGGCATCGCTAGCTGAAGGGGATGTGGATGTGGTGACAGTCACTGAAACTTGGGCCACTCCTCGGTGCAATTTGGATCTTACCCTGGTGGGGTACACTGTGTTCAGGAAGGACAGGGCAGTGGGCAAGGGAGGTGGGGTGGCACTCGTCATTAGGAATGGCATCGATATATGCAGGGTGGAGGTGGTGGAGGGTAATGTAGAGGCATTATGGGTTACCTTCAAGGCACCTGGGGAAAAGAGGGTCAACCTGGGGGTGGTTTATAGGCCGCCCACGCAGGCTAAGGAACTCCAGGAGGGCCTGGTGGTGAATCTTAGAGATCATTGTGGTCAGGGTGAGAGTAGAACTGTGGTGCTGGGCGACTTTAACATGCCAGGGGTTGATTGGGGGCAATATGGCATCTTCATTGACTAGGGAGCAGTGCTGCTGGACGTTTTCCAGGATGCGGTCCTATCTCAGCTGATGGCTGACCCGACGAGGGATGGTTGCATCCTGGATGTGGTCCTGTCAGAGTGCGACCTGGTTAGAAACCTAGTTGTAGGGGACCCACTGGTAGGGAATTATCACACCACGGTTTGGTTTTCCTTAGACCTGGGGGGGAAGGGGAAATCACACTAAAATGGTAGTGGTTGACTTCAGAGGAGCAGACTTTGAGAGTATGGCAGGGATTCTCAGGAAGCATTTGGAGGGGATCAGATGGGACATGGACACAGAGAACAGGTGAGACATTATTAAAAGAGGGCTCCTGGAAGCCACCAAAGCCTGCATTAAGGTTTGGCACAAATTTGGTAGGGCCAGAAAGCTGAGCTGGTGGACCAGAGAGGTTCATGAGGTGGTGAGGGAGAAAAGAGTGGCTTTTAGGAAACATAAGCACTTGAGAGGGGGCGTGGACAGGGGGAGTATGATAGGATATCCAAAAAGGTAACCAGGATGGTGAGATCGACCAAGGTGAGAATGGAGCAGAGGTTGGCACAAGGGATCAGAAATGGGGAAAAAGGGTTCTTTAGGTATATCAGGGAAAGGAGGAAAGTGAAAGGGCAGATTAGCAGATTGAGGTCAGGGAGTAGGTGGGCCGAGGAGATCAGGGAGCAGGCAGAGATACTTAATGAATACTTTGCCTCAGTCTTCACAAGAGATGATGGCGGGCCAACAACATACGGGGTGAGGCGGGCTGGGAACGAGGAAGGAGAGGAGCTCTCTGACATTGAAATTCCTGTTGGTATGGCGAGGGAGGCCCTTAAGTCCCTGAAAATGGATAAGGCACTGGGTCAGGATGGCCTTCATCCTAGGGTGCTGAAGGAGCTGGCAAATGTCCTTGCTGCACCTCTGGTGGTCTTTTTTAACTCCTCCCTTCAGATGGGTTGGGTGCCTCAGGACTGAAGGATGGCCCATGTTGTGCCTATCCACAAAGATGGCTCACAGGAGGAGTCTGGTAAGTACAGGCCTGTCAGCCTGATGTCAGTGGTGGGCAAGATGATGGAGACCATCTTGAAAGAGAGGCTGGAGGTGTTTCTAGTGACACGGGGCCATCGGGATGGCCATCAACATGGCTTCGTTCAGGGCAGATTGTACCAGACTAACCTTGTGGAGTTCTGTGGTTGGATGACAAAGGCGCTGGGTTAGGGAAGGTTGGTGGATGTCCTCTTTCTGGAATTCAGCAAGGCGTTTGACTCGGTTCCATGCTCAGGGTTGCTGGACAAGCTGGAGAGAATGGGGGTGGGGGAAGGATGGTGAGGTGAACAGGGAACTGGCTAACTGGGTGATTTCAGAGGGTGGTGGTGGGGGGGGAGGCATCATCTCCTAGGAGGGTCATTAGTGGAGTCCCACAAGGGTCAGTGTTTGGCCCACTCCTGTTTAATGCTTACATCTTGGACATCAGGGATGGCATCAGGAGTGAGTTGAGCCTCTTTGCTCATGACTCGAAGCTGTGCGCAGTGGTGGATGAGGAGGAGGCTAGAAGAGCCCTATACAGGAGGACCTGGAGACTCTGGAGAGGTGGTCACGCACTTGGAAACTGAGGTTTAATTCCAATAAGTGCAGTGTTCTCCACTTGGGGCTTAGGAACCCGGATCATAAGTACTTTTTGGGTGGGGAGAAACTGCAGGTTTTGGAAGGGGAAAAGGATCTAGGGGTGTTGGTGGATGACAAAAATGAGCAGTGTAGGAGGGCTGTGGCTAAAGCAAATAAAATACTTGGGTGCATTGCCAGGGGGATAACCTCGAGGAGCTGAAAGGTACTTCTCACTCTGTATAATTGCCTGGTTAGACCGCACCTCGAGTACTGTGTGCTGTTTTGGCACCCGTACTTGAAGAAGGACATCACACTTCTGGAGATGGTCTAGAGGAGGGCAACCAAAATGATGCAGAGTCTGGGGAAAAATCCTTTGAGGAGAGACTTGAAGAGCTGAACATGTACTCCCTGAAGGAGAGAAGGGATGGGGGATATGATCCAGGTCTTTAAATATCTAAAGACAGTGAACAGGGTCAGCCTATATAGGGTGTTTCATATGAGGGAGGAAGGGGCCACCAGGGAGCATTCCATGAAGCTGGTTGGCAGAAGGCTCGGGGGGAGACTAGGAGATGCTACTTTACAGAGAGGGTGGTGGACCCATGGAATTCACTGCCTGCAGTGCTAGTGGCTGTTGATACAGTGGGGGGATTCAAGAGAAGCTGGGACAGGTACGAGGGTAAGGTAAAGCTTAGGGATGCCAGATCTGGAGGTGTAACTCTGATGGGGAATGGGGTCGGGGGGATTTATGGGGAGGCGGGAAGGGGCAGCAACAGTGTCCTGACTGGGTACTGATTTCGAGCAGACTCGATAGACCTATAGGTCTACTTTGCTGGCATGGTTGTATGCTAGTTTTATATATATATATATATATATATATATATATAAAATCACTTTTCAATGCTCCGCATCTCCACAATCGAAAATGTGACCAGAACAAAAAATTCCAGATCCAGAGATCTATGGTACCAAATCGCACATGCAAAATGTGAAGCAGATCGAACAAAGGGTTGCAAAGTTATTAAAGTGCAAAATTTTGGGTTTAACATAGAAGTGGCTGCGCAACCGTAACTATACCTGCCCTACCGAGCAGGTATTATATAGATGTATGTATTAAAACAATCGAAAACAAGACAGTCTCGTCCGTGGTGGTCACGGAGGAACATGACACAGTTCACCGTGTTCAAGATGGCTGCTGAACGCTATTGCGCATGTGGAACTACTTGCACATGCACAGTAGAGTTAGTCGGCCATCTCGGACATGGCAGACTGTGCCATGTTCCACTGTAACCGCCAAAAGAAGAAAAAATAGTGCAGCGCCACTGCTTATGGACAAAACAGAGTACTTCACGGACACAGAGGCAAGTGTGATGCAGCTCCACTCTGTTGTTCAGTCAGAAAATCTCCCTTTTTCGATTGCAGAAGGTCTGCAGGTTTCCACCCACTACTGCAGCCCTAAAAAGGAGAAAGTGACAAGAAGAGAGATGATGGCTGTCAAAATGGTGCAAGGTCTGCATCAGAAGTCCTATGAGGAGAGACTGAAACAGTTCAATATGAACCCCTGGAGGAGAGGAGGCAGAGTGGGGATATTATGGATGTAACCCCCCTACAAATGGGGGTTCCCAAAAAATCTTCCTTGAGCGTGCCTAAATGCTCACTACCAGGCTGGTGTCCTGCGTTTTAGCAGTTTAAATGTGATTACCAGAGCTTGTATAGCCTCTGTGTACTGTCTCTTTAAGAGCTGCTTGATTGCAGCATAAGTAATCTGAGATGGAGCTCTGTTGAAAGATGTAACTATTTGCTGAAAACCATTTAGAATGATATTGATAATGTAGTTTGTCTAACCTGCTTTCTATGTAGCAAGGACTGTTTTGTTTGTCTCCACTATCTTGGTCCTGGACTGCAAATTGGACCAATTGGTTCTGGTGGGACCTAAAATGTAGCCGGACTACAGGAGCTGTCTGAATTCAAAATCTATAGGAACTGTGGTTTGAGTGTTTGTGCCTTTTTTGCAACTGAAGGGGGAGCTCTTGCTTTGACTGACAGCCAAATCAGCCAACCGAATCCTTTGGATCTTGGGGAAGTCCCAGGCTGCTTGCAGTTTTCAGTTTAGTTCTGAGCTGGAAGCTCAAGAAGAAAGAGCTGAAGTAATTTTGGGCAGAAATCCTGAGTGGATTCGCATGAGAAAACTGAAAGGGCTGAGTTTTTGGATCCATGTCTGCTGCTGCTCCATGAGAGGGAGAGAAGAGAATTATTTTGGACTAAATCCAAGTGTGACTAAAGTAAGCTACTGAAGTTGGCCAGGCTCAACCTGAAGAAGACCGAATACTTTTTCTGAATGCGATCGGCCTGTCAGGAGTTCCAGCTACCCCTAAGCTCCCGGTTTGTACAGAGACTTTGCGATTCTGACTGGGGAGCACTTTGCCTGGTACAGTAGAATTCCCGTACATGTAAATGTGCTATGAGCTGCTAGTGGGTTGTGAGTTAGTTCCCCACTACGTGAACTGTGTTCTGCTTGCTGGAAGCTGTATCCATTCCAAAATGGACTGCATCCAAACTTGTCTCCATGCGGTCTGGGCTTTGCCAGACTGGCCCAGCCAGACTACCCACTGCACAGAAAAGCCATCGATGAGAGATCTGCCTGGGGATCAGCTCCCCTGCTCCACGCTTGAACAGGAACAATGCCTCTGCGACTTGTGTGGGCCCTGCTTCTTCTGGCATTCCAGATCAACCACCTGCGGTCTCGATTTTCGTCCAGCCTGTGTCCAGTCTTGAGTATCGTGAGTGAATACCAGGGTAGCTCCCTGAACCAACAGCTTAATCTGAGTGTGTCATCTGATTGTCTTGTTGTTTCGTTTCCTTTACGAACTGAGCCCTCTGGCTCCAGATTACAAATATTGTGTACTGTGCATGTTGTGTTTTCCATCACAGGGCCCCAACCAGCTGCAACCCGGGGCAACTGACCTAGCTAGCCCATCTCTTCTCCACCTGGGTACTCAGAGGTGGACTGTGTGGGGGGACTCAAAGCGCATGCATAACTGCTTGTTTGATATAACCTTCAAGCTAATTAACCTGATTTTGCCCCTCCCTTGTTCAAGTCCCCGGAATAAATCAGATCTAACTTTTTTTGCATGTAATCTGACTGTGGTTCCAGTTTGTTCAAGTTTCAAGTTCAAGTTTATTGCAGGAAAACTCCATTGAGTAAGCTCATTCACAAGGAGGTCCTGTGACATAAACATTTAAAGTACAAACACAGATAGGTAATAACAGTATATACATGAAATGCACGTTACATGATACAGGCTGGGTATACATACAAGGGTACCACATAGGGTGACCGCAGGTGGTAAACATTGATATGAGACAGGGAAGTTTGACTTACAGGTTGCATACTGATAAATGAAACATGATGACTGGTGTGTGCAATTCATATATTTTGGCAGCTAGAACAAACAACAGACTACAACTGATATGGGGGGGAGGAGTGATTTGATAGAGTAGCAGTGGAGCGTAAGCATAGATAAAGCCAGGAGTAGAAGGGGAAGGGAAAGCAGTTAATATGACAAATCAATTATACCTTACCAATGGATAAATATGGCACAGATGGGGAAGGAAGAGACTTAATGACAGTGACAGGTGTCTTTTATTTTGGCTGAACTTAGCGATTTGTAGAAGTTTATTGAAACTGTGCTAGTTAGTTTCAGTATGGTTTGTAATTGGTTCCAAATGGAGGGAAGGGCATATGCAATAGCACGTTTACCAAAGGAAGTCCGCGTCCTTGGTATGTCAAGCATAATAAAGTCAGATTTTCTTAACGAGTATGCACTATGTGAGATACTAATAAGGGAAGAGAGATAGCTTGGCAATTTCTGCAGGAGCAGTTTAAGAGTCCATAGCCCAGCATGGAGCAGGCGTCTAGTAGTAAGGGATGTCCAACCAACAGCTGCATATAAGTCACAGTGGTGCGAACGGTAAGGGAGTTGGTATGAACCGTAACGCACAGTGATAAAGGATGTCCAGTTTACTTAGATTTGCAAGAGTGGTGGAGGAATAGATTACATCGCCATAGTCAGTAGGGGAGAAAAGTGGCCTGTACAAGCTTGTTTCGAGTTTCAAGGGGAAAAGGGCCTATTTCTGTAGAAGAAACCTAACCTTGCTTTTAACCTTCTAGAGACATCTTCAACGTGGTCATTGAAAGATAATTTATTGTCGATCCAGATACCCAGATATTTAAATTTGGTTACAACTTCCAGAGGCTCGCTTAGCTGGTGACAATGAAGTCTTGGGCAAGGGTATTGGGGGCCTGTGCCAGCACTGTGGGAGAATATCATCGCTTTAGTCTTCTTAGCATTGAGCAGAAGCTTTGCCTTTATTAGATTATGCTCAGTTGTGCGAAGTCCGCTTGAAGCACTCCTTGACTTCAGATAACGATGAGCCAGAAGTATACAATATAGTATCATCTGCAAAAGTGCAGATTGGACGAGATATGTTAGCATCTAAGTCATTAATGTACAAAGAAAACAAGATAGGGCCTAAGATGGATCCTTGGGGGACTCCTCTTGCAACTGGCAAGGCAGCAGAAAAAAAGCCTTCCGCCTTTACTTTTTGGAATCTTCCAGTTAGGTAGCTAGAGAACCACTGGGTGGTATGGTATGTGGCACCCAACTTTGCAAGGCAATTGACTAATAGTTTGTGATCAACAGTATCAAAAGCTTTGCTGAGGTCCAAAAAGACTGCACCAGTTACCTTCTTAGCATCTATAGCAGAGATCCAATCATTGGTTACTTTTGCTAGTGCAGTGATTGTGCTATGATTAGCCCGGAAGCGGATTGAGCTGGGTTAATAGAGAGAAGGTTTCAAATGAGATTTTAACTGAATATGGATCAGTTTTTCGAGAACTTTAGAAAGGATAGGCAATATGGAGATATGCCTATCGTTGTTTACATCGCATGGGTCACCAGATTTAAATAGAGGAGGATATGTGCTGATTTCCATCAGGACAGCACAGTAGCAGATGTAATGGAAAGATTGAAGATGTGGAGAATTGGGGCAGTGAGATGGGCGAGCCTGACCTTAGGAAAAGGGTTCCAAGCCATCGCCCCTCGCGCTTTTTGTGTCTAAGTTAAGAAGAGAATCTTCTACTTCTTTATGTTATCTCGCCATGAGTTGGAAGGGGCTGGCAGGACTAGATGTGGGGAGGGGTATGCTGGCTCACCGCAGCACCAGCATAAGGTGACGAGTCAGAAGCTAATCCAGCTGTGGCAAAGTGGGAGTTAAGTTCCTCCAGGATTAGGGACTTGTTTTCCACAATCTTGCCACTTGCAACTATCTTTGTTGGGACAGAGGGGGCCATGGCCGTCCTTCTATAGCTTTGATAGTCTTCCATATTTTATGAGGGTTACCTTTAGCTTGTTCGAGAGTAGAAATATAATAGTTAGCTTTAGCAGAGCGAATTTTTTTCACACAGTTATTCCTGGCGGTTCTAAAGGCCTGCCAATCCGAAGATTCTTTGGAATGTCTAGCTTTAGCCCAGAGTTTATTTCGAGCTATAAGGGCTGCCTTGAGATCCGAGGTGAACCAGGGGTTGGAATTGTTCCGTACCCTTACTTTGATGAAAGGGGCATACTTATCTATTATTGTAGTGAGTTTGTCATTAAGGATGTAAGCTGCCTTGTTGACATCTTTGGCTAGGTAGAGATCTTGCCATCTGATCATGCACAGGTCAGATAGGAAGTTTACTGCACTGAATTTGCAAAACGATCTTTTTGTTATAAAGATGGGTTGCGCCGGCCTTAATTTGAGATCTTATGCAAGCAACAATTCCATGATCGCCATGTCGCTGAGAAACACTGCCGAATGAGATATTTTGTGTGGATGGGTGGTTAGTACCACATCTAGAATGGAACTGTTGGCAGTATTTAGAGTGTTGTTCCTAGTGGGTTCACTGACTAATTGCCTCAAGACCTAGCTCGTCACAAAGGATTTGAGGCCGTGTGATTTAGGTGACAGCCAGTCCATATTTAGATCTTCTAGAAATATTGTTTCAGTTTTTGCATTTACTTAACATGGATTTCAAAAGATTAAGGACTTCATCACCACCAGACAGGGGTCTATAGCCACCTAGGATAGTGATACATTCCAGGAGGGGAGATGAAGGCTCAGCAATAAACTAACTCAAATTCCTTGGCTAGAGATTTGCAACCAATATTGGTGACCAAGTACTTAGATTTGGTGTAGATAACCACACCCCTGCCTCTAGACTCTCTATCTGCTCTAAATAAATTGTAGCCCTGCAGTGATATTTGTTGATCAGTGTTCGTCTTTTTTAACCACGACTCAGTAATTATGATAAGGTCAGGGTTAACTCTAGCAGCCCAAGCTTGCAGCTGTACAAGTTTTTAGGCAGGCTTAAAATGTTGACCATCATCATTTTGAGACCTGTTGCCTCAGCAAAATCAATAGGCGAGGTAAGTTGTAGGGGCCAGGGTTGAGCTCCACATTTCCTGAGCAGAGAAGAAGGAAGTATAACTTTTTAGGAGCTTATAAGAATCGAGACTGCTTTTTATTTCTTCGGCAACCCATATCGTATGGCGCGCAAGAGGCGGCACCACTGTAATGACAGTTGATCGTGATCAATGTAAGTGCTTGAACAGACATAGGTGAGGATAGTAGCAAGGGGTGTAGGCTAACTGGGGAATAGGCTAAAGGGAGAGGAGAATGACATAGTGTCTGCACGGTAGACCGTTATAACATTAGGTATTGATAAGGTACATTGGAGAACTGAATTGCATTGAGGTACTTCGAATTGCACTGTATTGCTGAGAACTCTGCACCTTAGGAGCAATAAAAACACAATAAGGAGAGCCATGGTCCCAGATTGAGTGGTCTCCTGATTTGTATTAGTGCAATATTTCCTAGGCAAGTAATTTGCCCACCTAGGTACTCACTTAAAACCTAGATGAGAAAATACAGCAGAAAGGGGAACAAGGAGAGCAGGAGCAGCTTAGTTAGTGGCGGGGCTCAAGAGATATTCACACAGGGCAGTCTTATTGGCCACACTCAGATACCAATCATAGGTTGGCAGCAGTCGAAACTAGGCCAATGAAGCAGTAATATGATATAGGAGGCGGATCATGAGTGTATTTAAAGGAGGCCTGGGAGAGGGGGGTGGTGGGGGTGGGAGAAAATTTCAGGTCAGAGCGAGAGCTGAGAAGTCAGAATTAAGAAGGGAACACAGTAACAGGCTATAGAGAAGGTGCCCCAATCAGAGCAAAGCAGGCAAGCGGGCGTACCAATCATAATCCCCCTATGGCAGTGCCGCACCAATCAAGGGTGCCCAGGCGTGCTGGCTCTCTGCAGAGGATTCTATCGGTATCTATCAGTATGACAGTGCAGCGTAGGTAATAATAGGGTGCTCAGCGTCTGTCTGACTTGAGTCTGAAGGGTGGATGGCAGACACTGAGGGCTTCCTGTTTTCAGCTGCAGAGCTGTCGCACAGGCAGTTTTAAGGAAGTTGCCAGCCTGTTGAGTGAAGCTTAGGGGAACCTCAACTACAACCACCCCTTGTAGCAGCACCGGGAAAGAAGTAGAATGATAATGCAGGCCATATTGCCCACGAATGAGTACAGTGATTTATGTAGAAGACCAAGAATCCCTCTAGTGGCAGGTCTGTATAACCTGCTAATGGAAAACTAGCCACTAAAAAAAAAAAAAGAAAAGGTAGTTAGACGTATCAGCGCCAAGGCAGAGTGCTTGGATGGGGGGCTGCAGGAAGAGCAGTCAGACAGAAGAGGTGTGAGCACTTTAAAACAGTAGTAGATATTACAATCCAGCTAATACAGTTGAAAAACTTCTAATTACACAGTTGAAATGTGCTTAGTTCTATTGAAAATCTAACAAAGTGCCAGGTGTCTATAGTAGGGGAAAAGTCCTGGCCAATCAGAGTGGGTTTGCTGGAAGCACCCGTGTTCCGATTGGCTGTGCTGTCCCGTACCTTCCAAAGGAGCTGCAGGCGGGTGTCCTGATCTTGGTCGGTGGCTGGCTGGGTGCTGGCCGACTGTGGGTGAGCTGAAACAGCCCTGTTCAGGGGCAGGCAGCTTCCAAAGGAGCTGCAGGCGGGTGTCCTGGTCTTGGTCGGTGGCTGGCTGGGTGCCGGCTGACCGTGGGTGAGCTGAAACAGCCCTGTTCAGGGGCAGGCAGCTTCCAAAGGAGCTGCAGGCGGGTGTCCTGGTCTTGGTCAGTGGCTGGCTGGGTGCCGGCCGACCGTGGGTGAGCTGAAACAGCCCTGTTCAGGGGCAGGCAGCTGGTTTGCTCAAAGTACTGTACTGTTGCTATTTGCTGTGCTTAACCTTGTTTTACAGGGGGTTCCCAGGGTCGAGCCAGAGGAACCAGCCCTTGTGGTAAGTGCAAACAGTGTGGGTGCTTGTGTGGTGTACCAGGGGTATTGTGAAAGTGATTATTGTACAGTGTTCAGGCCACTAGAGGGGAGAGAGGGGGGTTACAGTATCCCGGAGGGCTGTGCCCAGGTTAGCTTGACCACTACCAACCCTGACCTCTGGGTGGAGGCACCCGTTTCAGAACTCAGACCCCTTAACCTGCTACTAGCCAAGCAGGCAGGGGTAGTAGCCCTTGGGATAGCACCACCTAGGGGTTACATGGAGACCTTTAAATACCTCTTGGGGGTTAATAAGGTACAGGAGGGAGATATGTTTTAGAGAAAAAGGTGCTGTAGACCAAGGGGTCATGATATGAAGCTGGAAGGAGGTAGACTCAGGCGAGATGTGAGGAAGTGCTTCTTCACACAAAGGGTGGTGGATTCCTGGAACAGCCTTCCATGGGAGGCAGTGGGGGTGAAACCAGTGATGGGTTTCAAAAATGCTTGGGACAGGCACAAAGGAATCCTAGGAGGAAGGAAGCGGGTGGAAGAGACAGTGCTTTAGGACAAGTTGGGTCTGCAGCAAAACTGATCATAATTAAAAACAGGCAGACTAGACGGGCACAGTGGTTATTATCTGCCATCAGTGTCTATATTTATATACCCCCCTTTGGGAGATTACTAGTCAATTCACCCCTCCCTGGGTTTTTGTGGCTTAATTCGGCCCAGTAGGGATAAGGGTTAACTCTTCTCGGGGTTTGGAACTAAGAGCCCAAATAAACATAACAATTTGCAATTAAATTATGCCTTTGAGTGCTCTGGTGTGGACTTTGTTTAAAGTTAGGGTAGCTACCCTTCTCAGAGCACCGGCCCTACGTGCACTCACAGCAGCTTTGTTTGTGGATTTAGTTCTTCTCAGCACTTGGGTGGAGTCTCCTGCGGGTCAGGAGGTCACTATGGGTGTGTGGAGAGATAAAGCCCAGGGGCCCAATTCCAATAGGCATGGTGCAACTCATGGGCGTATGCGAGTTGCACCATGTGGCGCTATGCCAGGGACCCTGTGCCATATTCCAGGACAAGCAGGGTCCCCGGCACTTATGCCTGTGACTTGCGGCAGCCGATGGCTAGTGTCACAAATATGGCGCACCAGGCCTGGGTGCCGCAAGTTGTGACATGCATTCTACTACCCCCTCGGAGCCCCCCCCCCACCTTGGAACATCACTGCAAGCACCAGGGGTCATGGGGGGGCTGGACAGGTGGCACTGTCATTTGGGGGGGCCATTCGAAAAATGGACCCCTGGGGTCCCCGACATTTGGGGGGGTTGAGGACATGTATGTGCTGTGGGTGGTATGGGAAGCACTGCTGGAACATTCCCACAGCCCTTTGGAGTGGGCATCCATCGATTGGGATGGATGGATGCCCATTAGACCATCTCCCTGATGGTCTAACTCCGATGCGCCATTGCAGCTTCTGGAATTGCGTTTGTGGGTTATGGCAGCCGTCCTTTGGGAATACGGCATAGTTGCTGCCATAACTCACTCTTGCACCATGCCGTTGTGGGTTGCGGGTGTAGTGGGTGGCGTAACTCACATTTGGTGCAACCCACATACGGCATGGTGCAAGGCGCCTTTGAATGGTAACTCGCGAACGCATGGCGAACTTCTCAGATTTATCTACGGGTTTGCCAGCATATCGCCTTGCACCATGCATAACGTGTCTTGGAATCTGGCCCAAGCAGTTTAGGCGAGAGGGGTGGTTATACCAATATACAAATTTGCCAGCATATAACGGCCTTATGGTCTATCGAGTCTGCTCAAGTGTGCATCAAGCAACCCTTCTACTGCAGCTGCCCCTCCATCCCCTCCTCTCCCCTGACCCTCCCCTTTACCCTATCCCATCCCTTTTTGAAGCAGTCCACTGTTCTACAGGATACCACTTCCACAGGCAACGCGTTCCACCCAGACACCACTCTCTCCATAAAAAAGTGTCTTCTCATTTCCCTCTGAACCTTCCCCCCTCCAATCTGAGATCGTGACCTCGGGTGTCCCCACTCCCCCATAACTTGAATAGTCCCTCTGTGCCTGTCTTGTTTATTCCCTTCATGAACTTGAAGGTTTCAATCATATCCCCCCTGTCTCTGCTCTCCTCCAGTGAGTACATGTTCAACCCTCTGCCTGCTCACGTAGGGTATGTCCCCTAGTCCCTGGATCATATTTGTTGCCCTGCGCTGCACCCCCTCCAGTAACTTAATGTCCCTCTTCAGGTATGGGCACCAGTGCTGCACGCAGTACTCCAGGTGTGGCCGAACCAGTGACCTATACCTCTCCTTGAAGATATACCCCTGGCAATACAACCCAACATTTTGTTGGCCTTTGCAGCTGCCTTCCTGCATTGTGCTGAGTTGTTCATTGAGCCCATTATAATCACCCCCAGATCCTCCTCCTCCTCTGTCACAGCTAGCTGCCCCCCCCAAGGTGGTAGCTCCTTCTTGTTTTTTTTTGCCCCTAAATGTAGCACCTTGCACTTTTTGTCATTGAACCCCAACTGCCAGGTGTCTGACCAGGTCTCCAATTTTGACAGATCATCCAACAATCCATGCCACCCTCCTAGGTCATCCACTACTACTTCCATCTTGGTGTCATCTGCAAACTGATCTTGCTCTTGATGCCCATTGAGATGTCTGATATGAACAACCTAAACAACACCGGTCCCAGCACTGAGCCCTGTGGTGCTCTGCTTGTCACTGCCCTTGGAAATGAGAACTCCCCTCCCACCACCACCCTCTGCTGCCTTCCCTGTAACCAGTTTACTACCCATCCCACCATTTACGCCCCTGCACCTGCCAGCTTACTACCCAGCCTTCCATGCGACACCGAGTCGAATGCCTTACTGAAGTCCAGAAACAAGACATCCACTGCATGGCATTTGTCCAACTGTCTAGTTACCCAGTCATAGTAATCCACCAGGTTGGTCTGACAGGATCTGCCTATGACAAATCCATGCTGCCTAATGTCCTGCAGCCCACTAGTCTCCAGAAGGGACACCAGCCTCTCCTTCAGGATTGTCTCCATCAGTTTTCCCACGATGGATGTGAGGCTTACTGGTCTGTAGTTTCCCAGTTCATCTTTGGAACCACTCTTATGGAGGGGTACCATGTTAGCCATCTTCCAGTCCTGAGGTACACTTCCCGAGACCAGGGAGGCATTGAACAGGCCTACCAAGGGCCCTGATAGGATTTCTGCCAGCTCTCTCAGTACCCTGGGGTGAATGCCATGTGGCCCTGACACCTTGTCCAGCTTCAGTGCCCTCAGACCCTCCAGTACCCTACCCTCTGTGATTCCCCCATCTATCACCTCTTTTCCCCTTTGAGTCTGATCTCCCACCAACCCCTTGGTAGCGCCCCTCCTTTCTCGCTAGTAAGCACCGAGCAAAAGTATTCATTAAGCACTTCTGCCTGCTCTGCCCCTGTTTCCACCCACATCCCTCTTAATTCTTACTATTTTGTACCTACAGATCCTTTTCTTCCTGATGTACCTGAAGAATTCCTTCCTCCCCTTTCTCGATGCCTTGCGCCAGCCTGAACTCCTTAGATGCCTTGGCTGCCCTTACTGCCTTCATCACCTCCTTCATTTCTTTCAGGTAATCCTCTCTGTCCTTCCCTCTCCCTGTTTTTTTTAACCTCCTAAAGGTGTCTCTTTGAGGCACGAGAGGAAACAAAATTTGGACCTTATTGGGGGGGCCCACATAGATCAATTACCCTGAAATCAATGGTCCAAACAGTATTCATTTGTTTATAAACTCAGTGTCTTAGCAAGATTCCCTGCATCACCTTACCTATCCCCCATAGGGAGCACCTCGGGGAACAAAGGAGGGATCTTTTTCCATAATGCACATCACCCATGGTCTCCAGTGGAGATCAAATTGTGTAGTGGATCCCTTACCACCTGCTATGAGTCATTCTAAATAGTACAAATCATTCATGATTGCATGCCATGATTCAAGTGCAGAAGGGTTGGGTTTTTGCCACTGGCGGGTAATTGCCATTTTTGTTGTTAACAGATAGGTGTATACCATGTCTATGAGGAGTAAATTAATGCCCTCTGGGAGTATAGATATCAATACCAATTCTGAAGACAGAATCAGAGATTGGTTAACCAAGGTTTGCAGGGCTTCAGATATTTGGAGCCAGTACAGGGTTAATGTCGGGCAGAACCAAAATATGTGTGCATGGTTGGCCTTTAATTCACCACATCCTCTCCAACAGTGGTCAAATTGTAATGGAAGGTATCTGATCAAGGAAGCCGGGACATTAAAGAATCTAGTTCGGCATTTCCAGGCAAATTCCTTCCAATATCCAGTCTGGGATACCTTTAATGTGGGAAGACTAAATTTCACCACTCCGTAAATGTGATAACTGTTCCATGCTCCATATTCCATGCCATCAATATTGATTCAGTAGTCTCTCTAGACTCCTCTCTTATCGCTCTATAAGCTTGTCTCACCAAATGTTATATTTGGTGACTCCTTATAGAATTAACCAATAGTTCAAAAAGTAATGGCATTGTCTTCGCAAGGTGGCAAAAATCTGGGGCCTTGTCTAACAAGTAAGATCGAACTTGAAGGTACTGAATGTAGTCACTTCTTTGTACGGGGAATTTAGTTTGTAATTGAGAAAAAGGAACCACCCCATCTAAATCGAGAAACTGGAATATGTATGACAAGCCGAATCTGTGCCACCTCATGTAAACCTGGTCTAATTTCGCTGATAGGAAATTGTCATCAGAAAAGAGAAGACGTAGGAATAGAATGTGACAGTTAACTGGGGAATTTGTCTAATTTTACCCCAGACTAGGAGAGTGTTAGATGTACAAAAGCTAAAGAGCGCAGAGGAAGGCAGGTGGGAAGGGGGTTTAAACAGGACTGGGCCAATATCAAAAAGATCATTTAAAACAAATTCTATGGTCTTCCAGGGGCTTACATAATTAGGATTTACCCATAGTAGGACTGTTCTGAGTACAGATGCCTGGAAATATTGTTGTAAATTGGGGAGATTTAACCCACCTCTGTCCCTGGGTAGTTGAAGTAAGGACCACAGTATATGGGGGTTTCATCCTGCCCATACAAATCTTGAAAACTTCTTGTTCCAGGAGTTGAAATAGTAGGGGGAAGGTATTACTGGGATTGTTTGGAAAAAATATAGGAGTCTTGGGAATATATTCATTCATAATGTCTCTATTCATGTCAGAAATGGCAATCGGAGAGGGGTCTGATTATTTATATCTTGTTCTAGGGCTTTTGTAAATGGTTCTTAATTTACCAGTTCTAGCAAGGATAAGTTCCTAGGTAGTTTCATCCCAAGATATTTTATTGTAATACAATTCCATCGAAGGGGGATTTGGAGTTTTAATCTTACAGAGGGCATACAATTAAATGTGAGAACTTCTGCTTTTAGATCATTAATTACATAACCTGATATTATCCCAAATTCCCTAAGAAGATCCCACACCACAGGGAGTGAGACTTCCGGTTCCAACAGTGTTAATAATATGTCGTCCGTGTAGAGACACATTTTGTAATTTTGTCCCCCAAGAGGTATACCCACTATATCTTTCAATTCCTGAATAGCAATGGCTAAGGGTTCTAAATAAATAGCAAATAGCAAGGGAGAGAGCAGGCATCCCTGTCTCGTTCCTCTGCTTAGTTTGATTGGGTTGGACAGCTGGCCATTAACTCAGAGGTAGGCATAAGGAGTGCTGTAGGTACACTGTATACATGAGATCACTTATAAGGGAAATCCGAATGCAGACATCACTTCCTATAGAAAGGGCCAGGATACTCTGTCAAAAGCCTTGCCAGCATCAACGCTGACAAGGGTAGCGGGAATTGAACGTTGAGAAATATGATCCATAAGATGTCACTCTGCAGATATTGTCAAATGTTTGTCTACTACGATTGAACCCAGATTGGTCAGGATGGATGATGTATGGAAGAATACCTTCCAGTCTGTAAGACCATATGGATATATATATTTTATAATCTGTGTTTAGCACAGATATCGGTCTGTATGAGGCTAATCATGTAGAGTCACATCCAGGCTTTGGGATTACTGATATTATTGCCCCTGACCAAGAGGGGGGGGGGACTTCACCATTCTGGATTCCTAGGCACACCTTTAACAAGCATGCGGTTAATGATGAGGAACAGGTTTTGTACCACTCTATGGGATATCCATCGAGGCTGGGACATTTAAATGTCTTCATATTAAAAATTGCTCTGCTAACTTCCTCTAATTGAATGGGAGCTTGTAAAGAGCTCTGTTGAGAGGCAGATAATCTGGGGATCTTTATATTTGTTAGGAATGCTTTAATTTTATCTATCGATGAGAGGGAGGGATCTGTGTATAATTGTTGACAGTATGTTCAAAAAAGTGTAACGATCTCTTGGGTTTTGGTAGTGATTTTTCTTGTAGTGGGACACTTAACCAGGAGTATATGAGCCGAAGCCCTAAAGCCTTGGAGTTTCCTTGCCAGATTCCTGGTACCTCTGGGGCCCCCTTCATAATGTAATTTTTTGAGATATAGTAAGGCCATCTGGGTCTTTTGATATATATTTTTTGGCAACTCAGATTTAATCTGGTGGACCTATATCTGATCTGCTCCTGTGAGACAGTTATTTTGTTGTAGTGTTGCCAGTTTCTCTGACAGTTTTTTATACTTAGTATCTGATTGTTTTTTCAGAAAGGCAGTGTGGCCAGTAATCTCGCCCCTCAACACGGCCTTAATGGTGTCCCACAGTATACTAGGAGCGATCTCTGGGGACTCATTTTCCAATATAATTTGTTTAATTATGTCCTTCGTTTTTTGATTGTGGAATGCTTCAGTCTTTTAAAGTGACAAATTAAAATGCCATGTAGTTTTTCTTGGGGTCTATTAATGTGCAATTTAAGTAATAGAGGGGCATGGTCTGACAGGAAAGTCGGGCCCATAGACAAGTCCCATAGATTCTCTGTATGTTCGACTGAAATGTCAATTTCTAGTTTTGTTCATATTCCACTAGTACAATGAATATTGTAGTTAAAAAGATATATATATATATATATATATATACACTATCTTTCTGTTTAAGCTATACTGTAGTTAAAAAGTTACTAATATTTTCTTAAATCCAAGATTAACATGCACTTTTCTTATCCCACTGACCTTTTCTTTTTCTCAGAAAAATTTATGCCCAGCCAAAAACAGTTTTGCAGTGCAATATTTACAGAATATAATTTAGATCCTTAAAAAACAACCCCTTATAGCTTTAAATATTTTTTTTTTATTTACAAGGACCACTTGTAGGTGGTACCTAATTGCTCCACCCCTTTTAACTGAGCATTTAATATGTGAGGTGGAAGGAGGTGTGAGGGTGGGCCAAAAACAACTTGAGTGCCCAGTGTAGCTCCTTAGTGTCCTACATAAACAGTAATGATTACTTATTGCTGTAAGTTTCAGTTTTGTAATCCACAATATATTTTAAGTCCAGAACTGTGTATGGAGATGACTGCTCCATACCACTGCAGGGTTATAACTTGGAAAGGACTGTTCCTATTCCTTCCCTTTTACCCCTGATGCTACAAAGCACTATCGCAAATCGTTCACTGCAGGTGTCCACTCTGTTGCAGGGAGAGAACCTCCACAGCCACTGTCAACCAGATAAATCCTTCCCTGTCCTCTAACCTCTGATGCTGCTAGGCCTTTTGAAACAAGTTCTGGTCAGAACTGATATGGCTGTGGAGAGCTTTTGGGATGCTTTTACCCATTATTTCTAATGAATTTGCACAATGCAGATCTGCTGAGAGGCAGTTTCAATGTGGTCTTCCTTTTACAGATTTTTACAATGTATTTTCCTAGAATATGCCACACTGTAAATGGCATTACAGGATACCACACCCCATAGCACCCAGGATACCTCAGCAGTCCGGAGGGTGGCATTTTACACAGGAGAATGGGGGAGAGTTGAGCCTGCAGTGGTGTATGACAGCAGGAAGATACAACATTGACAAGGCATGCATTGGAGGTATGTCAATTCCCTCTTGCGGTTTGCCAGGGGCATACACATGGCTGCATACACTGGTGGGTCTACAGCTTGAGTAGTGTCCCAATGCACAGTACAACCACTTGGGTCATTCTGGACTGCAGGTCCTTGGCCTGGGTCCAGTACAGTCAGCAGCTGGCCATGGCAGGGTGTGGAGGGCAGTGCCAGCCTGCACAACAGGTCAGGTATGGGGGGGGAATGAGGGTGTCTACATACCAAGGCAGTGGGTGGGGGTCCTCTATGCTATGGATATGGACCATGGTTTCCTCTGGTGCGACTGGCTCAAGGAGGGGTGCCTACACTATGGAGTTCTTCGGGGATGGCGTTGGATCGATCAGGGATGGGAGGGGGTACCTGTAGTCCACCAGGGCTGCTAGGCTGCTGTGCACCTGGGTGCATTTATGCAGCCCACCTGTGGGTGGCTGGCCGGGTTAGGCCAGCTATTCATGGCCTAACTGTGGGCTGTGCTGCTGTGGACTGTGAGGGGTGCAGTCCCACTGAGTATGCCGCAGCATGGCATATGCATGGGAACACACCCATGACTTGCACTCTGGCCCATTCCCTTGTGGCTGGTGCATTCTGCACGTTTGAATATCATGCTGCAGTGCATTGTTGGAGTTGCACGGCATGTCTCCCTTTTCCGATGGGATGTGCCATGTATCTCCTTTGAATATGGGGGCCCTGGACTAGGCTACCCTGAAGAAATACATTATCAAGCTGGTAAAATCATGACCCCACTGAAAACAAGGTATTGCATCTAATCTGGGACAAGCTGAGCAAATACAGTGCAAAAATTCGTAAATGAAGATCCCTATGGCAATAAGATGTAGCATCTCCCCTGCACTCTCCAAGATACAAAATATAGGATAAGAAATATTTAAAGGAACTCTACTCTAAACTGAACTTCACTGTGGTCACTGACATAAACAAACAGTTTCTTTAGGCAATAATAATGCAAACGAGGATGTGGGTCATGCTGAGATAACCTCACACCTGGGTGGTTGGGCACGAGGCTGTAGGTCGAGTGCATCCAATGTCCCAGAAGTGAGGTTATCCCAGCATGACCCACACCCTGGAGTGCATTATTGCTATTATACAATGGCTCATTGATATACAAAATAAAAAAAAAAATTAAAAACATTTTTTGGTAGATTTTTAGTGTGGCAATATATCTTTGTTTCTTAAGAGAAGATGCAAACAATGCAACAACAAATCAGCACAGTGAGGTTGTGCTCAGATAACCTCACTGCTGCCAAGGGCAGACAGCCAATCAGGTTCCAGGATTTTTATTGCGATTGTATAATTGTTGTTTTATAACATATTAGAATGCAGTATTTATTTTGAATGTTGTAGCCATTAGGATGATGTATACAGAGATAGTGTGTGTGTGTGTTTGTGTTTGCTGTATTGCAATATATTTTTTCCCAAAAAGCATAGTAGAAAATGTCTGCTGATTGCTACATATTTAGTCTGGGCAGTTCACTGAAGGCCTGGCATATGTCTGAGATAGTGCTTATCAGATAATGTCTTTAGAGGATAAAAAATCAATGTAGACCAGCCTGTCGGTGCAGCAATTGGATTTCTGCTTGTGATGCTGGTGACTCGAGTTTGGGAATGGACTTGGAGGCACTGGAGGGCCAGCTGGGGAGAGAAGGCTAGAGTATCTGGAGACTGCTTACCTTCTCTCGGGGGAGGGTGGAGAGAGGACCCAGTGCTTGCCGACTCCTGGTGGAGGCTGGGGGTGTGGCAATGCGCTGGGGTCCCACTGACTACGGGGGATGTGGGGAATGTTGTCTTTTGCCTTGACGTTGTGGCACACCATGCCCCCGGGGAACAAAGTGGAAAAAGTGCTCTATGGTTGACTGGATGATGGCTGCTGGCTCCCACTGCCACAGAGTCCCTGATGCAGCCCAGATCCACCTCAGCAGCACCCGGGCCAAATAGCGTATGCTGGCCAACCCCCACTGGTGCCTATCTTCCCTGGAGGAGGGGAACCCACCCGATGAGGGGTTATGCTGGGTTACTTGGGGGGCTGCAAATGTGAGGTGGTGGTGGCAGACATTGGGGTAGGGGTGCCAGCAGGGACCTTGGTGACCTAAAGGAGTGGCCAACCTGTAACAAGGAAGGTGGGGAAGAAAACAAACAAACAAAATAAAAAAAGTGTAAATCACAGATTTGCTGGGTAAGGGTGACATTTATGAGGTATGAATCTTTCTTGAAAGACAGTACATTCCCAAGTGAAACTAGTACCAATAAGCTGTTTAAATGCTAAGCATTTAAATGCGAAAATTGTTGCATTCTGAAGGGGGTAAACAAATCTCCAGTTTAATAAGCACACTGTATATACTTACTGTTTTATAACGTATTAGAATGCAGTATTTATTTTGAATGTTGTGGCCATGAGGATGGTGTGTGTGTGTGTGTGTGTGTGTGTGTGTGTGTGTGTGAGTATGTGTGTGTATGTGTATGTATCCAGGATATAAACTATAGAATAAGAAATATTTAAAGGAAATCGACTCTGAACTGAACTTGACTGTGTTCACTGACATAAACAAACAGTTTCTTTATTGTTTTATAACATATTAGAATGCAGTATTTATTTTGAATGTTGTGGCCATGAGGATGGTGCGTATAGAGTGTGAGTGTGTGTGTGTGTGTGTGTGTGTGTGTTTGCTGTAGCTCAATATATCTTTTTCCCAAAAAGCATGGTAGAAAATGTCTGCTGATTGCTACATATTTAATCTGGGCAGATCACTGAAGGCCTGGCATATGTCTGAGACAGTGCTTATTGGATAGTGTCTTAGAGGTTAAAAAAACAGTGTCAATCATAGATTTACTAGGAAAGGATGACATTTATGAAGTATGAATCTTTCTTGAAAGACAATACATTCCCAGGTGAAACTAGTACCAAGAAGCTGTTTAAATGCTAAGTATTTAAATGTGCAAGTTGTTGCATTCTGAAGGGGGTAAACAAATCTCCAGTTTAATAGGCAACCAATAATAACCAAATTTTTTACAAGTTGTTTCAGTTTCCTAATGGCATCTGATAAGCAGCTTGGAGTCATGTCTCCAACATTCTTAACAGAAAAAAGGGAGTATTTTATTTCAGTTGGCATGGAAGGATACATTGAAAAGTCCAAAACGTGTTTCATGATACTCCATTTTCCAGCTACAGATAGTAAGATGGCTGTAGGCTCTGCCCACAGCCATAAAAACTGGAATGTAAAGTCACTTACTATTCTGGTTCTACAGCATGTGAGGCAGAATGTAAAGTCATTAACTGTTCTGGTTCTATGGCATTTAAGGCATTTTAATGAACTTTAAATAAGGTGCCCCATGCTGCTTTTTTCCGAGTGGCTCCCATAAAACAACTCAAGTGCCCAGTGTAGCTCCTTAGTGACCCACACAAACAGTAATGATTATTTATTGCTGTACATTTCAAAGTTTCAGTTTCATAATCCACAATATATTTTAAGTCCAGAACTGTGTAAGAAGATGACTGCTCCACACCACTGCAGGGTTATAACTTGGAAAGTACTGTTCCTATTCCTTCCCTTTTACCCTTGATGCCACAAAGCACTATCACAAATTGCTCACTGCAGGTCTCTGCTCCATTGCAGGGGCAGGACCTCCACAGTCACTGCCAACAAGATAAATTCTTCCCTGTCCTCTAACCTCTGATGCTGCAAGGCCTTCTGAAAAAATGGTAAGTTATGGTAAGAGGAGTGAGCAGTGAGGGAGTGAGATTGAGTTGGGGACAGGTGGGGGTGATTGCCCACTCCAGCCCCAGCTGGTGGCACTTGGGGGGGGCACAGAGGAAGAAGTGGGAGCCAGCAGCCACAAACCACACAGTATCTTGGAGGGCAGCTAAAGCTGAGAAGGGAGCCAGCAGCCACAGGTTGCAAATTGCCCTGGTAGCCTGCGCTGATTGGTGTAGGGATCTAGTGGGCAAGAATGTGGCAGGGAGTGTAGTGTCCAGAGAGTGAGTTGCCTTAGAGCTCCTCAGGATGTGCCCCCTTCTCAGTTTGGGGGCAGTTGCTGCCAGTTCTGGGAAAGGATGCAGGCATCATGAGGGAAGCCGCAAATCCCCAAGCCCCTAGGATTGCATGTTCTGAGGGGGCCTACTGAGCCAATGTATGTATGTGTGTGTGTGTGTGTGTGTGTGTGTGTGTGTGTGTGTGTGTATATATATATGTGTATATATGTGTGTATATATATATATATATATATATATGTATATATAATGCATCGTTGAGAGTTTGGGTGTCTGTGAAGAATAATGGACTGTTAGGCACTGTGAACTGTTTTGGGACTTGTGCTGCCTTCACACTTTTGTGACCATAGCAGTCCTAAGTTAATGGTACCCTAAAGACTGTGTGACCTCCTCCGTCCAGGTAAAAGCTGCTATTATGGCCATACTGGCCACATGAAAGCTGAATGTGTGCCCCACAAATTAACTGATGCCCTCCAGAGCTATGTGTGAATATGTTTAATGAATTTGGGATCCCTGTTGTTTCTTCAAATTTAATGTGGACATTCCGTTATTGAAAGGAACTGTTTAAAACACATTAACCTGTTGTTTTCATCAGCACCAGTGAGGAAAAAGGACCCTGTGTGTGACATCTGAGCCTGGGTAACGTGACCACTGGAAGTGTTTCTGCTGCTGTGGGTGCCCCTTCCCACAGACATATTGCATCCATACCCCTAGACAGAGGGAGGGAGGGCTACTGTACATTTCTATGTATGACAGGTTATGTGGTTCAAATGGATAAGGTACACAGCTGTTACAGTTTTGCATTCATGCTGTTGGTTTAAAGAGCAAGTTTAGATACAGATGTGTGTGGTGGTTGTTGAGGGTGGGGTAAGGAGATGCAGGCTTGAGGATCAATTGAAACTAAAAACAAAACAAATTAAATTCATGGAGAGGGATATGGATGCATGGAACAACCTTCCTGAGGAGGTAGTGGAGTCAAAAACAGTGGGGAAATTCAAGAATGTATGGGACAGACATAAGGCAATTCTAGTGGGGGGAGTAGGAGGAAGTAGGCTGCTGGTTAACTAGGATCTGTAGCCTATGCATTAGATAGGGAAATGGGCAGACTAGGTGGGCCAAGCGGTCCTTATCTGCCGTCAAAGTCTATGTTTCTACATTTCTATACCCGTGCCATATAGTACCATGCACTCCATCAAGCCCAGCAGTGATGAACATTACATACATATTCTGTAGGTTACAGTCAGTGATTTTAGAAACACATACTTTTTTTTATCCAAGTCATTAGCCTCCATTCAGTGGACATAGTAAGCTTTGTTTGTAAAAGACTGGAAGATAATTTAAAAGTTTAAGTTGACAAAGTCAGACAGATAAAAAATAAATAAATGGTGGAGCTCTGTTTATCATTCAGTCTTAGATGGGTCCTGAAAAGGGTTAGAAACCCTGCGGACAACAGTAAATCATTATACACTGCCACACATACACACAATTGGGAGAGAGACAGAGAACAAGAAGTGTAATTTGAATGCTGGAGCAATGCAGTCTCATTACAAACTCAGTTGTGACCAACAGGGCATTGTTTAGATAAAAATGTGTAAAAAGAGGGTTTAGGTGTCCTAGGTGGTGGTGGGGGGGTGGAATGGTGGAGCTGTGTTTATCATTCAGTCTTAGATCGGTCCTGAAAGGGTTAAGAAACCCTACAGACAGCAGTAAATCATTGTACACTGCCAAACACACTCAACTGGGAGACAGAGAGAGACAGAGAGAGAAATGTAATTTGAATCTCTGCTGGACCAATGCAGTCTCATTACAAATTCAGTTTTTTTCAACAACAGGCAGTGGTGTAGTATTAAATTTAGAAGTGTGGGGTCTCCATGAGCTATGATGTCCCCAGCTCCCCCACAGGCCAGGGGTCACCTAGGCCCCCAGAAGCTATCATATTTTAGATGCATTCTGGTGCATGTTGAGGGTCATTTTGACAGTATTTGACTGCTTTAAAAGCCTTCTTTGACTTGTTACAAACAACCAATATCACTATCAATATAACTACTTTTTATTTTCTTTAAACAAATTGTCAAAACTAAAGCAAAAAATATCACTCCAGCCACATTTCAAACACCCAACTATATATCACTTCTCTTGAGTATAGTGAGCTATCACTGCATCAGACATTGCACTTGTTACCATGCAACCTGAACAGAAGACTCTGCCCCCCCCCAAAAAAAAATGCACCACACAGTCAGACATACAAGGCAGGGAGAAGGGCACACAAAACACCAGCCTGGAGATGCATGTGTCTGTCACACAGCAGACACTTACACAGAACATCCATGCCAGAGAATGGAGCTGATACACAGGACCCACTGGAGGGATCTCTCAAGGCCCAGCATTGACACAGGATGTATACCAGGTCATGAATGCTTTATCTGCTTGCACCCTAAACTGAGACAGTTGAAGCAGGGAGGGTAAGGTTCAGCAGGGACAGCTGCATGAAATATATTGCATTTACAGTGACATCATAGCCCACAGATTTGACATGCAGTAAGGGTTCCGCAACCTATGTGAGACCTCGGACAATGGCATGACCATAATTGTCACTGCTCTACAGCAGGTTGATGTTTCCCATTCATATCCAGTGCATGGCAGCCAACCCCCAAATCCCCATATGTCATACACCGGAACCACAACACCATCAAATATTCCAGCATAACCCACACATGACAGCCAACTTGCAGGAGTGCACAGCCAACTGTAACAGATGATAACCTAATACTAAGCGCATTCTGTGGCATGTACACAGCCCAGTCACATGGCAGGGGCAATGCCAGTGGTAGGCTCATCCCACCCTAAACACCCACTCAGAAGTCATCCCAGACACCAAAGCCAAAAATTTAAATGACCTAATGCCTCATCTGAATGCAGCACAGGCTTTAATGCTGAAGAACTGCCATCCACTATCAGATGCATGATGACGTCACTTCATTGGCTCCATGTATGCTCATAGTGGATGGGAGGCTGGTAGCAAGGGGCAAGCTGGGGGAAAGAGAGATCACTCGAGTCACTGGATGTAGCCCTGCCCTTCATCATCAGATAAAGCCATTCAATACAAACAAAATTATTAATACAAAACAGCACGCTTACCTCACTGCTCCTTTTACGATAAAGCCAGGCTGGTTATTAAACAATATTGTTTTGTTGTCACCGACTGTCTAACTCACTTAGTCTCGGTTAAGTCCCAACTCCCGACTTGTGAGAATTAATCCCTCACAGGCTCACATGGCGTGACTAGTCAGCTGCTCCCCACTCACACTCCGTAGAGTACCAGCAGCACCTTCAGTCACACAGGTACAGCTAGTCGCTCACTGGGTTAGAGGATTTCTGCAGAACATTCCCCAGATTGCAGATCAATCTTTCACATGAACAAAAAGTTCCAACTTCCAGACGACAACAAAGTCATCACTGCCAGGTTATTAAGTTACTAATCTTTCACAGAGAAGACATTTAAACATGCACTACTGCTTTGTCACATTAAATAAGTTAAATAAATAAGTCCACTATACTGCTGTATCCTAGAAAAATACATACTAAAAACTGGACCCCGCTGAAAATGAGAAATTGCCTGTTACTTGGGCTATCCTGGGTAAATGCATTGTAAAAATGGGTAAAAGGAGGACCCCTCTGAAAAAAAGATCTTGCATCTCCGCTGTACTATCCTGGGTAAATACAGTATAAAAACTGGGTCAAACAGAACCCCACTGCAAACAAGATATCACAACTGAGCTGGGCCATCTGGTGTAAATATATTGAATGTAAAAGCAGGACCCTACAGCAGATAGCCCAAGTGACAGGCAATTTCTCATCCAAATCCTCCCTGACTGCCTCAGTGACCACTCCCCTGTGCTTTTCAACTGGGAAACCCCTCGGCTCTCATCCCCGGTCAAAACCACCTCTCGAAGGCGGCTTAGGCCTGGGGGACTCATAGGCCTTAAGCGCTTCCTTGCCCACACTGATTGGTCCCCTCTAACGAGGGCAACCAACATTGACTTGGCCCTGGGCTTCTTTATAAGCACTTTCAACTTTGCCTGTGATATCTTTGCTTCCATAACTGCTAGGAGGTCCAAAGTGAAACATGCCCCTTGGATCACCCCGCCCTTCTGTGGCAACTTAAGCAACGTGACAATCTTTGGCACCTTGCTGTTGCTACTGGCCGTTCAGCTGACAGGCAGTCCTATGCTGCTGCCCGTAACCAGTGCACCTGGGCCATCCGCAAAGCAAAGGCGGAATACTACCAAGCCTCTCTTACCTCCTCCTGGGGGAACCCCAGGTGCTTCTGGGACAACATCCCAAGTCTCTGACTACCTCTGTAAGTACAATGTTCTCTGCCCTGAACAACACGGGTTCAGAGCAGGTCATAGTACCAATACAGCACTCCTGGAATTTTCCAACTTTATCCATGCCTCCTTGGACTCTGGCGCCCTGGCTGGTGCTATATTCATTGACCTGTCTAAAGCATTTGATACTGTTTCGCATCCTCTTTTGCTCTCCACCCTCGACCTAATAGGCTTTGCCTCAGGACCTGTTTCCTGGTGCACCAGCTATCTCTCCGCCCGCTCCCAATGTGTGAAAGTCAACCATACTCTCTCTGAAACATGCCCCATTCGCTCTGGAGTGCCGCAGGGCTCAATTCTTGGACCCCTACTATTCTCACTCTTTCTTAACTCCCTACCCAGCAGTTGTACGGGTAAGATGCTTCTCTATGCTGATGATGCTGTTCTCCTTGCCTCCCACAATGACCCCATGCTGCTACAGAACTCCCTCCAACTAGTCTGTGACTCTGCAGCTACCTGGTTCACTGAGCACCGACTTGTTATCAACCTTAAGAAAACAAAAACGATGCTCTTCTCCCACCCCCAAAATAAGTACAGCAAGTTTCCCTTAGCTGTCCACTCCACACCCAATCTCATCATTGACCAGGTGCAATCCTATAAATATCTTGGTATAACCTTTGACCCTGCACTTTCATTCCATGGACATATATCTGCCCTAAATTCTGTCGCCAACTCACGGCTAGGCATTCTTTACCGGCACAAGAAATGCCTCCCTCCTGATGCCCTCCGCCTGGCTGTCACCTCCTCTGTCATGTCTCTCATTGACTATGGCCTTCCGGTCTATGGCTCAGCAGATCAGACTGCCCTCAACAAGGTTCGCCTCACAGTAAATAAGGCCTGCAGACTTATCACTGGTGCTCCCAGACTCACTCACACATGTGAGCTGTACACCTGGCTACCCTACTCAACCTGGAAGAGCGACTCATGTATCAGACATGCCAGCTCACCTTTAAAGCCCTGCATGGCCCTATCCCCATAGGCCCTATCCAACCCATTCGCTGTACTGCACCGACTCCTGATCACACACAGCTCGTCAAGAGCTACCCTAGTTACTCCAAGAGCCAGGACCTCACAAGGTCAGAGGGCATTCCCCTACCGTGCGCCCCACTGGTATAACTCCCTCCCTGCCAGTGTCTCAAACTCTCTAACCTTAGCTTGCTTTAAGCCCAGGCTCAGAAACTTCCTGCTTAGCTCTCGCAAATGCAACTGCCGCTAGCCTAGTGTAAAATATATATATATATATATATATATATATATATATATACTCTGTTTGACAATACTCACTGAGCGGCTCTGCCCCTTCCTTTCCCTACTTATTCCTCCTCCCTATCTCCTCCCTTCTACCTCCACCAGCTCTCCCCACCATAAGTTTTGCACCTTTTGTTATCTTTTGCTCGTTGGAGATTGTACTCTATTGTAACAAAATTGTAATTGAACTGTAACTTTTTTGTTTGTAAGTACTGTGTCCCTTGTACTACTGTTCTGATGTCCTCTTTGTGACGAGGTACCTTTGTAAATGAGCCTCTGGCTCAAAGGTTTCTAAACTGATGTTTAACTAAATAAATAAATAAATAAACCTCACTGAAAAGCAGATATTTCATGTACAATACATTGTACAAGTGTTCAGTTCACCCGTCTTGTAGCTGTCTGGTATATTCCTGGTGGTCTAGTGGTCCCCCCCCATAAGGGCATCTGACCCCCTCCCAACTCACCCTCTCAGTCACCCCTCAGCCCTGCTCACAAAATGCAAACTACAGCAATAGTGCTGACTGACACAACCCTCTGCTCAACACCTCAACTGGTTTCAATCTGACAGTCTCTGATCAATCACAAATATTGTACCAACACCTGTGTCTACTGTACTCTTGATCGATCACTGACAATCAGATGGTGGCTGGCCAAGGTGGTGAGCAGAGGGCTGTGCAGGTTGCTGTTGCTATTGTTGTACTTTGGGTTAAGTGACCTGAGCAGGGGGGGTTGTGAGGAAGAGGGCCCTGAGCAGGCGGGTTGACAGATGATCAGATACCCTTGGGGGGGGACACTAGACTACCAGGAATATTCAAGACAGCTACAGGACAGTCAATTGGGGGTGCAGGAATCACTACATCACCAGGAATATTCGAGAAGCTATAGCATAGGTGATCAGGGGGTTGGGGACCACTAGACTACCAGGAATATTCAAGACAGTTACTGGACAGTCAACTGGGGTACAGGAACCACTACACCACCAGGAGAATATATATATATATATATATATATATATATATATATATATATATATGTATGTGTATTTTTTTTTTGTTGACTCTGTTTATGCATTCTCTACAGCTGGGGTACTTACCCCATCAGTCAGTTTCGCGGTCGCTCAGCTGATCCCTTGGTGCCAGCTTTCACCATGACCGCCGAAGTGAGAAGGACAGTAGCTTGCCCCCTATGGAGGGGCCTCCCCAGTGAAGGGGAACCGGGAGAGGAGACCACATCACCCTGGAGCCCCCACCCCAGTCATCGGGTTTTGTTTGGCACCTGGACCAGGTCATTTGTTGGCGGCTTCATGCTGCTGCAGGGAGGGAAAGTGTATGCTGTAGTTCCCCAGGGAGTGGACGTGCAATGACATCCAGCATGCAGCGTGCACCGCGCACACTCCCATGTGCACTCACAGGTCATCAGCCACTCCCCGACCCAGAGAACTGGCATGCTGATCACTGCTTTCCCCAGTCTCCACTGGGGGGCCACCAGTGCACTGAGCTAAGCCCCTAACCCTCCCCAGGAGAGGAGAGCAGTCCTCTGGATGCTCAATCCTCCCTTGCAGCTGTCAGGGACAATGCGATTTCAACAACCACAAAAAAGGATCCTCCCAGGAAAGTGGCAGGGTCTAGTACTAAGTGTGAAAACTAACTGAAGCAGTTGCATACATCTTTAACAGCTACATGAAAAGAGTTGTCTGTTGACATGGAAGCAAATAACATTTAGAAGATATGAGGGTGCAGTTTTCCTTTAAGCCCGCCCCCATTTATGCTATTAAAAAACCTAATGGGAATTTCCACTTGACATTACCACAACCACCACCACCAGTATCCCTGTTGAGTGATGTTCTTTCTCTGGCTGAGACAGGAGTCCCACATTCCCAAGGAACTGAAATTGCTCTGCAGCATGTCACTGCTCTTACTCTTGCTCTGTACTGCCTGCTGCAGAGCTAATGTTGATGAGCATTGTGCTAGAAACAGAAGCAAATGGGGACAGTTGGAAATTGGGTTTGCTGCTTTAATGAGGTTAGTGCAATTTCGCTTTTAAACTAAATAGAGCGGGGAAAGTATGGGTTTCCATGACGTCCATCTGCTTGCGTGGAGTCTGCAAATCCTTTTCATGCAAACTGAACTCAAAGGGCAGAGCTGGAGTTTGTGTTTCATGCTGTGTGCTTACTTAATGTCCTAGATTGCTGGTGATTGATAAAATAAGGTGCTGGTGTAGCTAACATTTGCTGATACTGTGATGTCCGACAAAACCCGACACAGCAACTGTCGGGATTATGAGGTGTGGTGATTTGTACCCGACGGCCTTTTGCATGTTGGGAACTTGGTGTGGGGCTCTAGTTTGTCGGGCTTATTGATGTTGGGAATTCATACCTAACACTGCTTGTACTAATGCAGAACGACTTTTCATTCTGCGTTAGTATGAACATCACAATGCAAGCAACTCCATCAGAGCAGTTGATTGGGCTTGCGGCAGTTGGAGTATTGCCTGCACGGATTTGCTGGTGGGTGGATGGCTGAGAAGTGAGAGTCAGAGATGGCTGAATCTGACTTATTTTTTTGAGGTAAATTAATTGATTGTGTTTTGGGGTACCATACACTATGTAGAATAGCATATGGAAGCCCAAATACAGAATAACGCTTTTCTTATGCCTCGTGGTTGCTATGACATCAAAGGGACCTCTTGAACTTCGCTCACGAGGTTCTTGATGTCATAGCAACCACTCAGTGTAAGAACAGTATTGTTGTGTATGGACTTCCACACACTATCTTATATAAATTTGTTGTTTTGTAATATTTTTACACCAAATTTTCAACATAGCCTTGTTATGATTCTGCCTCATGAAGAAGGGCAGAGAAAAGGTTCAACTCCAGCCTGAAAGGTGACTTTGCGCAGGGGCTGCAAAATCAACTTTTGGGATGCAAAAGTACATTTTGGTCAGGAGTTGAAAAATGACAGCTAGCACATTCATGAGGGGCTGTAAAGAAATGGCTATGTTGAAAATTTGGGGCAAAAATATTGAATATTACCAAACTTATGAGCCTGCATTTCAAAATTCAACATAGCCTCATAACTTTCTTTTAAATATTTTTATGCCAAATTTAGAACATAGCCTTCTTATGACCCCGCCTCCTGAACAATGGCAGCGAAAATTGTCAACTTCTACCTGAAAGGTGATTTTGTACAGGGACCGCAAAAGTCACCTTTCGGGATGTAAAAAAACACTTTGGCCGGGATTTGAAAAATGACAGTTGTCACATTCATGAGGTGGTGTAAAGATACTGTATGGCTATGCTGTAAATTTGGGGTAAGAATATTGAAACTTACCAAAGCTACAAGCCTGCACTCACAAAATTCAACATAGGCTCATAACTTTGTTATTTTTTAATATTTTTACATGAAATTTTCAACATAGCCATCTTATGAGCCCACTTCATGAACAAGGGCAGTGAAAATGTTCAACTCCTACATGAAAGGTGATTTTGCACAGGGACCGCGAAATCACCTTTTGGGACAGATTGCCTAATGTTAGTGCAATTGTTCATGAGGCAGGGTCCCAAAGAAGGCATGTTGAAAATTTGGGCCCCAAAATATGCAAAAATGGCAAGTTATGCTACTACATTGAACACACCATTGAAATACATTGAACTGCATACCTGTTTCTTCAGTTTGTGGTCCGGCTTTGACGAGTGAAGACATGTCTGCGGTCCAGAGAGGATTATGGAGTTGGACCCCCGATGGATAAATAGGGGCTTGGGGTGCTGGGTGGTGGGTGCTGAGTGGGAGGGTTGGGTGGGGAGAACAGGAATGGCCACAAAAACATCCATGGATGTTTTTCTTTTATAGGATTTAAAAGAAATAAAAAATAAAATACTGGATGGGGACACTGGTGGATTGAACACCCCAGTGTCACTCATGCTTCTGGGGGAGGTCGTGGGCACTGAGAGGAGGTTGGGTGGGGGATTATGAATAAAAATAAAAGGATTTTGATGGTGACACTGGGGCTGGGCACTCCAGTGTCACTCTTGTATTTCGGGGGTTGCTGAGTGGGTGGATCAGGTGGGGGAATATGAGTAAAAAAATCAAGAATTATAGATGATGACACTGGGGGATTGGGCACCCCCAGTGTCACTCTTATGCTTCTGGGGTGGGATGGTGGGTGCTGAGAGGGAGGGTCAGGAGGGAGGATAGCCCTAATTTAAAAAACAAACAGATGGTCATGACAGAAAATGGCAAACTCCACCATATCCAAGATGGCTGCCACACTCTACTGTGCATGTGCTAGTAGTCACGCATGCTCGTGGAGTGCGGTGGCCATTTTGGACATGGTAGAGTGTGCCCTGCTCTGCTGTGACTGCCGTTTTATTTTTAAATTGGAGATATCCCCCCATCCAACCCTCCCTCTCAGCACCCAGCACCCCTCCTCCCCAGAAACATAAGAGTGACACTGGGGTTGCCCAGTCTCCCTGTGTCATGATCAGGACACCCCCGATTATTTTTTTAAGCAAAAAATTAATGAAGTGCAAGTGGAGTGCTCCATGTACGTGGAGGCAACTGTGTGCAGCTTCAACATGTTGTTTGGTCAGAAGGAATGCTGAGTCCTTTTTTCACAGCAAGAGGTCTGCAGGGCTCCACCCACTGCAGCCCCAAAAATGAGACTGCCTGTTTTACTCAGTTGGAGGATCATCACAGTGTCTGTCTGTCTGCCTGTCCTAGCCCAATGACCTCACTGCCACAAGCTGAAACCTGATCTCAACTGCCCATTTTCGACTACTGTGATGTAGTCTATGGTGCTGCCCCTAAGTCCTCCCTGGCCAGACTGGACACCCTCTTCAATTCCTTCTGCCGCTTTGCCCTGGATGCCCCACCTTGCACCCACCACTGTGATCTTTATCATGCCCTATCTTTCCCCTCTCTTACAAATAGGCGACACTCCCACTGTGTTAATCCAAGCACTGGTTGGGTGAGCTTCCTTCCTACCTCACCTCCTCCTTTATAACACCCCCACCCTCCATTCCCTTAGATCAACTGAATCTCGCACCCTAGTAGTCCCTCGTAGATCCACCCAAATCGTCCAATCTGGTTACTCCTACTGCCTCCCAAAAATTTGGAATTCCTTCCCCCCTCAAATCTGGCAGTCATCCTCCACCTACTCCATCAGCTCTGCCCTCAATAATTACCTTGCTCCTAGCTGCTCTTGCCATGTCCCTCCCTAGCTCCCTTCTCTAAGCCCTGGACAAACCCTACCCTTTTACTGTCACCTTCATTTTACCCTGTGCACACCCAACCCCCAAATTTCTAGCTCTCCTCCCCTTCTCCTAAACTGCTCCCCTTTACTGGCCTCCCTTGATTTCTCACAGAATGTAATGAGCCCCAAATGCTCTCCATGGGTCCCTTTCCTACCCCTCAAGAGGCTTGTATCTGTCATTCACTCCCTTCTCCAACCATTCTGAAGAGGTCTGTCTGGGACTCTTCCTTATCCCCTTCTCTCTGGTCCCACCAGTCCCCTTGCAGGGTTCCTTGCATTCTGAAGTGGTCTCTAGGGACACAAATCTTCTCCCTCCCTCCCTCCTCACCCCTGCCTCTTTTCCCCCTTTTCTTTCACATAAGCACTTGTTTACTTATTAACCTGGCACTCATTATTGTCCACTCTTTCTACCTATCATGCGCAACACTGTTGTAACACTGTTTGTAACACCTCCCTTACAACTGTATGTTAATGTTGATCTTGTAACTTGAATGTTTGATATCTCATTCCTATTGTACCCCTTCCCCCCAGGTCGGACTGGTAGATGAGCAACTTGTCACTCAGTGCGCCTTTCTGGTTAAATATTTCAATAAATAAATAAATCATCTTGTGCTCCAATAGAGTCTGTGAAGGAATTCAACAGAGAAACTAAAACAAAGTTCCTTTACAGCTGTGCTTCAAAGATGGTTCAGTTGCTGATTTAAGACTGCTGCCTGGAGAACTAGATAAAAAACAAACAAACAAAAAAAATCCTTAAAGACTTTAAGAAGTATTGGAACACTACACCCCTGCCAACAGGGCATTGTTTAGATAAAAATGTGTAAAAAAAGATTTCTGGTTCCGGCATGCCTGGGTGAACACAAAGATCGAGAGGCTCCCACCTAAATTCATACAAAAAGGACACTAAATACATTTTCAAATCTTGAAGTAAGGTACTATCTGCTGCTTTATAATCTCCAGCAAGTGCTCCTACAATGAAAATGGCAAAACAAAATCGCAACTGGTTCCAGCCCGTCACCGAAATGACTGATGCGGAGGATCGTCTGTCTGTTCGATGGAGACCAGCAAACAAGGCCCACTCTGGGATCAGATTTAAAAAAATCAATCTCATTGTTGAAAACAAAAGGATCAAAAAAACTTCCAGAGCTAAATTCTGAAACCATACTACAAGCGATCACAGGTTTCAGAGGAGATGTCCGTGAATCGCTAAAAGACATAAGAACTGAACTGGGTACCTTGCAGAGTCAAGTGGCTGATGCAGACCATCAGATTTCTTTGAACTCCACTAGGCTGGATGAGCTTGAGGAGACTGTAATAGCTCTCACGGCCAAACAACTGGCAATTTCCATAAACCAAGAGGATGCCGAAAACCATGGAAGGAGAAGAAATATACAGATCTTCGGCCTCCCTGAAGTCTAAGAGGGAAACGATCCTAGGGCATTTGCCGATTATCTACTGCACCTGTTGCTTGAATTGGACCCAGATTTTCAGCTGGATGTCGAGAAGGCCCACAGAGCCCTCAGCCCTAAACCCTCTCAACCTGAGGCAAGGCCATGCTCCTTTGTTATTCGCTTACTAAGTTATCAAACCAAAGAGGTTCTCCTGAGAAAGGCTTGGCAAAAGGCAAGGTGATGTAGGGACAACGACTGCTGTTCGATAACGATTATGCTCCCTGCACTCAAAGACAATGTCGGGCTACAGCCCACTCTTTCCCATACTTCAATCCCAGAAAATATGTTTCCACACCCCCTATCCTGCCAAATTGATAGTTTTCCTCCCAGCAAACCTATAATTTGTCATCAGAAGCCACAGCAGATCTTTTAACCAGGGGAATTATTAATGATAAGGTAGCGGAGACTGTGAAGTCTCGTCAGGGGCAAACGAACCAGACAGAACATCCAAAGCAGCTTCAAACATTAACAGTGCCACTGGATGTCATTTTAAGGTGACTACAACAATACAGAAATCCTACTATGCCTACTTGAATTGCTCCTCGTGACTGGTAGCTATTCCTATTTTGTTGCTTTAGGGGTTGACCTTCTCCTATGGAGGTTGGGGGGGTCGATAGATGAGGTGGGTTGCTGGGGGGGTGGTGTCTCTAATCAGTCCTGGCAACAATTATAAACCAGATTAGGAAACTCTCATTTTGCAATTCGACCTTAGGTTGCCATTTGGACCCCTCATTGCTCTCTGATGGTGGGGAGTGTCCCAGGCTAGAGAGCTTTTTATGGAGACTATTGCTCCCTTTTTCTTTTATTACTTCTGGTGCTGTCCCAGCCTCTCTGGAGCCCCTCGTCCACCCTCTTACATAGATACATAGATACATAGGCAGTGTCAGCAGACAAGGGCCTATGGCCCACCCAGTCTGCCCATTTGAGCTTGTAAGTTCAGTTTGTTTTCCTAGAAGTCTGTTGCCCCTTACCCCTGACCTCCAGAATTTTTATGTCTATCCCATGCATTCTAAATCCTGTGATTGTTTCAGCCCCCAGCACCACTTCCTCTGGCAGGGTGTTCCACTTGTCCACCACCCGTTCTGTGAAGAAATCTTTCTCATGTTTCCTCTGAATCGTCCTCCCTCCAACTTCATCCCATGCCTCTAGTCCTGGAACATCTTTTCGCTTAAAATAGTGTTTTCCTGCACCCTGTTCCTCCCTGTAAGATACTTGTATGTCTCTATCATATCCCTCTCCTCCTCTCTCCTCCAGGAGTACATGTTCAGTTCCTTCAACCTGTCTTCATAGGACTTGTGATGCAATCCGTGCACCATCTTTGTTGCCCTCCTCTGAACCTTCTCTACCCTGTCTATGTCCTTACGTAGGTATGGTCTCCAGAACTGTACACTGTACTCCAGGTGGGGCCTCACTAGTGTCTTGTATGGCGGAATTATGACCTCCTTTTCCTGCTGGTGATGCCCCTGCCTATACATCCCAACATCCTATTTGCTTTACCTGCTGCCTTGTCACACTGTTTCCCTCGTTGAGGTCATCAGAGATGACAACCCCAAGATCCCTTTCCTGCTTGGTGCATGCTATATCCTCACCCCCAACTGATATATTGTGCCAGGGTTTTTGTGCCCCATATGCATTATCTTGCACTTCTTTGCATTGAATTTCAACTGCCAAACCCCTGACCATTCTTCAACTTTCTGCAGGTCGCTTCTCATTCTGTCTACACCCTCTGGTGTGTCTACTCTGTTACAGAGCTTTGTGTCATCAGTGAACAGTGAAATTCTGCCTTCTAGGTCCTGCGCAATGTCACTGATGAAGATGTTGAATAGGACCGGTCCCAGCAATGATCCCTGTGGAATCCCACTGGTCACTCTTCCTCTGTGGAGTGACAGCTTACTTACCACCACCTCTGTGTCCTGCCACCCAGCCAGTTACCTACCCACCACACTACTGTCCTGCCCACACCCATATTCCCAGTTTGTGTAATAGTCTTCTATGTGGCACAGTGTCAAAGGCCTTGCTGAAGTCCAGATAGGCCATGTCCACTGCCCTCCCTGATCCACCTCCCTAGTCACCAGTCAAAAATTCAACGAAATTGGTCTGACATGACTCCCCCTGGTGAAACCATGCTGCCTTGGGTCCTGTAGTCCACTGACAACCAGATGTTCCACCAATCTTCCTTCAGTAGTGCTTCCATGATCTTTCCCACTACCGGTGTGAGGCTGACTGGTCTGTGTCCCTGCTTCCTCTTTGTTCCCACTTTTGTATAAGGGACTACATCTGCTGTCCTCCAGTCTTTGGGTACCTCCCCTGTTTCCAGTGATCGGCTAAACAGGATAGCCAGAGGTTCAGCCACCACCTCTCTTAGTTCTTTAAGGACCCTGGGGTGCACCCCATCTGGCCCCATTGCTTTATCAACTCTTATTACTTCCAGTTCCTTCAGGACCCTTTCTCATGTAACTTTCTCTTAGTCTGCTGTTTTCGATGGCTGGGCTGGCCTGCCACGGGGGGGCTCCTGGATGGTACGCTTCGTGCAAAGGCTGCGAACATAGGATCTGGGGAAAAGCGTTACTAGAAGGCTACATGACTGGTGACTTTGCTTCCCTGGCCAGTCCTACCACATTGAATGTTCTCAACTCAATATTCTTACAACTACTCTTTGCTAAGTGAAGGGACTGACTGGTCACTGCGGACTCGAGGAGGCCTTCTTAAGCCTTCGGCCCCTACTTGCTCTATTAGCAGCTTGCTACCCAGTTCATGCTTTTCAACTGGACTTAACTGTTGATTCAAAGGGCTTGGTTCTCATACATTTGAACTATTGAAGGGGAAAGGGTTTTATGAAGGGTCAAGGGGAACATTTTGTTTGTTATTAATGGGTTATTTAAAATGACCCCATTCAGTCATTAAGGGACTTTGATTTAAATGTCTGAGCACTCCCCTTGTTCTCGATTTCTACTTTGGTCCAGATTTACATACCCTTCCCTCAACAACTCCATAAGATCATAATACCAATTTGGTATAAGGGTTATAGGTGGATAGCCTCCTTTAGGGAATTTTTGGTAAATGGCTCAAGTTGTACCGGTTCCAATCTGGAGTGGTACTCTATCCACTCCATTAGAGGCTTTACTGCTACTTCTTGGGATTTTAATTTCTGGGTTTAGTTGCAGAGCCCCACATTCCTCTCCTACTTCCTTCGGAAATCAAGACAGGATGTTTCAGGGGGAGCTCAGAACAAGCACCTCCCACTTGGGAGTCTTTTTTTTTTTTATTATTCTCTTCTTTTTGCCCTCGCCTCTCGTCCTCCCTCCACTCTGGTCACAGACCCCCGGAGCCCCGGCCACTGGATATCTCCGACTCCCCCGGTCATCCCTGGCTTACCCCCCAGAGAGTGGGGCCATGGCACCGACCCCCGTATCGGGCCGCGGAACTATGACTGGTTGGGGGAACGGCTCCGGTGGCCAATCAGGGCAATCCTGGGGCAGAGCGTCATCTAGGACGCTAGTGTGAGTTTTTGCTCCCACTTTACCTCCCCTATGAGGCGGGACGCAATGACGCCCAGCGTCCCGCCTCCGCCCTCACCCCCCACCCTCCATTTTGAACAATGGCAGCCTGAGTTCTCCCGGCCTCCGCCAGGAGTCCCCAGCACTCCGGATGTTGCCCACACCCTCCCCCCCGGAGAAGGAGAGCTGCCCATCGGACGCTCAATCCTTCTCCCCCCGGCCGGCCCTCCGACGATCCACTTGGGAGTCTTATTGTACATAGTTCTTGTTATGGTTAACAGGGTTACTTGTTGTTATTGTTTCTACGTTCTAATTATGTGTTATGTGATCCAGGGACCTCTGAGTTTTCTTAGGGGAAAGGGAAACTTTATAATAGCTCTCTACTGTTATCTGGATTTACGACATGCTGCCCTATGGGCTAAATATTTTTATTTGCAACTTATCTTCACTATTTCCAGATTACTTCAGGATACTTTACCACACAGGCTCTTGAAAGGAGTGGGGGGGGAGGAACACATGTGTCAAGAATTATTGTTAATCAAGTATGCTTTATTGTTACACATTTTACAAAGCAGTCAGTGGATAGCCTTTCTACGACAGCTGGACCGAGGCCTCTGGAGGAGTGTGGTCTGGGCTGATGTATCCTTATTCACCCTAGGGGAAAAATGAATACAAATTAAAACCCTGAATACCCAACATGATGTCAGTTAATCCAGTAAAAATTATATCACAAAATATTAATGGTCTCCATGACCCCATCAAAAGAGACCACCTTATGCAATACCTTAACAAACATACATCAGATCTTATTTTCTCCAGGAGACCCACCTCTCCGACACTGAACACCTTAAGCTAAGCTGGGTGACTAGGTATCGGGTTGTTATATCGTCGCATCTGAGGGGCAGAAAAAGAGGGGTGGCCATTTTAATCCCTCAAACTACTCCTTTGGAAATTTTACAAACACATATTAATGCCCAAGGTAAATATGTGATAATCAAGGGTCTTTTATATGGCCGGAAGGTCTCTTTGGCCAGTGTTTACTTCCTTCCTCAGACAAAATTTCCTATATTGCGGGGATTCATATCAACAATGCTGGACCTCCTTCACGGTCAGTTGATTTTGGGGGGTGACCTCAATTTGACCTTATACCCTCATATTGATTGTTCAAAAAAGCAGAGACATAGGAATACTACAACCATAAAACAGTTTAAAAACACCATGGATCACCTAGGCTTCGTTGATGTGTGGAGACGCTTATTCCCCTCTGCACCTAGTTATACCTATTATTCACCTAGATTTAAGTCGTATTCTTGACTAGATTATTTTATAATAACCTGTGAACACTTATCATCTGTCCAGGATATATCTATAGGCCTGAAAATATTATCTGACCACCACCCCCTGATCTTGAAGTTAGATATGGGAAGAGAAAAGGAAAAGACCCTATGGAGACTGAATTCATTAACCTTGGCAGATAAGGAATTCCAGGAGGTAATTCAAACTAGAATCCCTCAGTTTTTTTCTGAGAATGCATTCCCAGACATCACTGAAGCAATTCAATAGGATGCCATGAAGGCAACAATCTGAGGAGAAATTATAGGATACACTACTAAAAAGAATAAAGAAAGAGAGGTTAAGTATTGAACACTGTCAGAGCAACTACTAAAGTACCAGATGTTATACAGAGATGGAGATACCGATCTGCAAAAACAAATTAGGGACACCAAGGCTGCATTGCAGAAGATTATAGATAAAATACAATAATCCCTAATTTACTTAGACAAACGGTTCATGAGGGTGGTTCAGGAGGGGTTAGGAAACTGGCCTAGAAACTTTGATCCAGGAAACGTTCCTCTACTATCCTTAAGCTTAAAAATCCTACTACTGTTAAATCACACCACTCAGATAGTCCTATTCTACAGGCCTTCTCTGATTATTATGTCAAATTATAGTCTCCAAATCTGTCTCCCACTCCACCGGATACTTCACCTTTTTTAAAACAAGTTAACCTTCCAACACTGTCCCCCCTCAAAATTCGTTCTTTGGAATCTCCCATCTCCCAGTTGGAAATCATGGAGGTAATAAAAAATCTTAATTCTGGGTGTTGTCCGGGCCCTGACGATTACATATCTGAGTGGTACAAGATGTTTATGAAAGAATTAACCCCTAAATTGCATTCCTTATTTCTTGAGATATCCCAGGGCGGCCTGCCCCCTCCATCTTGGGACTTTGCAACAATTGCCCCTATACCCAAATCACATAAGGATCCTTCAGACCCTGGATCCTACCACCCCATTTCTGTTTTGAATGTAGATTATAAAATCTTCGTGGCCATCTGGGACTCCAGGTTAGAACTTATTATCCCAAAGATTATACACCCTGATCAATCCGGCTTTATCAAAAGCAGGAGCACTGCGGACAATATCCGCAGGACACTAGTCCTCCAGGAAGATGTCCATACTAGAAAAATTCCATCAGTTTTCATTAGTCTCGATGCTGAAAAGGCCTTCGACTGTGTCTCATGGTCTTTTCTATGGGACACCCTTGGGGCCTTCCATTTTCCCTCTTCATTTATAGCTTGTTTAACTAAATTATACAGATCCCCAAGGGCTTATGTCCGAGTCAATGGTGCCCTATCTAACCCACTTCAGTTGGGCAGAGGAACGAGACAGGGATGCCCCTGTCTCCTTACCTCTTCACACTGTACCTCGAACCTTTGGTGTCTGTACTGAGGGCTATGACCTTGGTGGAAGGTATCCCAATAGGTCAACAAGAACATAAACTTAATATGTTTACAGATGACTTACTGTTAACCTTGCTGTCCCCGACTGTGTCAATTCCTGAAACATGGAATATATTGAGGCAGTTTGAGAGGATAACAGGATTTAAGTTAAATGATGCCAAAATGGAAATTTTAGCTTTCAACTTTAGCCACCCCCAACAGTTAAAAAAGGCTTATCCTTTCAAATGGTTGACCACTAAAATAAAATATTTTGGCCTTCATGTTCCCTTAGATCCGGAGGTCATGGAAATGATAAATTATGAACCCCTTACGATAATAATTCTGTCTGATCTGGATAGGTGGTCCAGTGGTTTCTTCGCCTTTCACCAATGAATAGAGATTATTCAAACTAATATCCTTCCCAGGCTCTTGTATTTGATCCAGAACATTTCTTTTTCCCTTCCATATATTATTTTAAGTCCTGGAATAGATTAATATCCTGTTTCATCTGGGGAAGAGGCCATCCAAGAATAAGGTTATCGGTCCTTAAATTATCCTTAGCCCAAGATGGTTTTAACCTCCCAGACTTTAATTTATACACCAAGGTGACGTTCCTTAGAGTACCATTACTGTGGCTGACGGAAACCTATATGACCCCCTTGAAAAGTATTGAGTTTCATTTAAATGATCTATTTGATATCAAGAAGATTCTGCTCTCCTCTGATGAGAGGCCGGCGTCTTCTGGTGCCCTCATGGGCATAACTGCTTAAATTTATAAATTATGGAAACATAAGAGAAGGTCTGGCCCAACCCATACAATATATGAATATTGTAAATTGATTTCCGAAGATGATGCTTTTGTCCCTATACATATGGACCATGCTTTTTCCACTTGGAGACGACTGGGACTCTCCCATTTTTTCAATTCCTTTCTCCTCAAAGAATTTTCCCTTTTGAAAAGTTATAGTCCCAATATAATCTCTGTAATTAGGACCTATTTCACTATTTTCAGGTTCGTAATCGTATATTACGAAATAGGATCATTCAGGCTAAAATGCATTCCCCAACTCCAGAATTATTAAAACTATTCATAGAAGCCATTTGTGGGAATCTGGGAAAATATATCATGGGAACTATATAGAAGAGGTTGAGGAATGAACAACAAGAATCCACTGCCTTCATTTTACAAGAATGGAATAAATATTTATCCTTGGAGATATCCATGGAGACATGGCTGAGATCGGTCTTGAGGGTGGTGAAGACCTCCTCATCCCCTCTATGGAAGTGCCACTCCTGCTACTTCTGAGCACCTGTGGTCCTCCTTAAATTCCTCCTGGACAAATATGGGGTTTGTTGGAGAGGTTGTGGTTGCCCTAGGGCCTCCCTTGGTCACATTTTTTGGCTCTGCCCTAACTTGATGCCCTTTTGGCTCACCCTACAGACTGAACTTACTGCTTTATTTGGTCAGTCAGTTGAACTACCAGCTGAGCAGATGTTATTGGGGATCTTTCCAGACCACACTCCTCCATGGGTAAATACCCTTCTGCCTATATGTCTTCTTGCAGCAAAGAAATCTATAACCTGACGATGGATGTTGGCACAGATACCAACAATCAGAGAATGGAGATTTATTATGTCTGACTTATACCAACTAGAGAGTCTCAATGCAAAAATCCAAAATAAAAGTCCATATCACATGTCAAAATGGCAGAGGTGGGTATTCTACCATTCATCGGTGGATCCCAACTTTTGCCCTTAATCTATTGATATAGTTGGGGACTAGTTGGCTAGAAGACCAAATAATGTAAAGGGAGGGATGATGGGAAGGAGATATTCAGACTTTCATTTTAAACTTAGGATTTATTTAAATTAGTAGTTATACCCAAGGATTCTGAAATCACATGGAATATTGGCAAGACTATAGCATTAGGGGAGAGGCTTTAGTTAGTCTCAGAATATTAGAGATCTCATGGAGATGAACTTTGTTAAAAAACAAACTGGAGAACTGTAATTGATTTCCTATGATTTGACCCTCATGGAAATATGACTCTGCTGACTAATTAATGCTGCTGTTTATAAACTTACCTACCTCAATATATTGTATCTATCCTTGACATGTGTGTAAAAAATGCTGCAATAAAAGAAATAAAAAAATGTGTAAAAAAGAGGGTTTAGGTGTCCTTTAAGACTAAAACAATCACCTGTGCTGTTTACACTGATCATATCCACAGACTGTAATTTGAGCTGGCATGAGAATGCTGCATGAGGGAAAGGAACTCTTACCCCCCACCACCACGTAGTGATTTCAGCAGTGGAAGGATTGCTGTTTAACTCCAAAATTGTGCTTCGGTGGGAGTCTGAAGTGCCCTTTTTCCCCAAGTGATAGCAAGACGTCTGTGGGGCTACACCCCCTGCAGCCATACAAATGAGCACAGAAGGTACAGCTCAACAAACTCTATCCGGTAATATTAAAATGTGTTAAAAATTTGAAGTTGTTCTTTAGAATTAATATTAATTTAGTTGTGCAGTGTGGGAGCTCATGCTCGGTGCATCTTTTCTGTTTGGCTGCTGGCCATGCCCCAAAACATGACTTTTCTAGGAAAAAGATGTAGGCTTTCAGTTAGGCTATTGTTTTTAAATGAATAGGGCAAAACATGAAAAAAAATTGATTGTTATCTTAACATAGAGGAGACAATTATATTCCTTAGAAAGTTCTTTTAAAAAAGATTTTGTAGTTTCAGTGCAAACTCTGAAAATGGCCACTGTGTCATTTGACAAATCCAATCAATTATCCCATTTGACTACTGCCTTCTTTTCAAGGAGAAATGATTGGTCGAAGAACAAATTTCTCAGTTGTCCCCAGAATTTTATTTTACCACTGAAACGCTATCTTACCTATCTGTAATGTATAAGTGGGTCTGGCTATAACCGTCCCACATGCTAAGCTAAATTTCTAAGTAAAAATTGCTAATCTTTTCCCTGTGCATAGTTGCATATAAACATTCAGAACTAAGCTGCAGTACCAGGATGCATCTGGAAATTAGCTGATCTTCGAGGATTATCTCTTCCATTAGGCCACACCTCTGGAACTACAGTTGTTAGGCACTAGGACCACACAGAAACTTTTGCTAGCTGGGTCTGCCCAAGATGACATCAAGTGGCAGCACTTGCATAAATGTGGGAAGACCCATCACTTCTCAGTTCTTTTCCCACTAGTGATCACACTCATCGAACTGCCATTGACTAGCCATTGCATTTACTCTTCTTTATTTTACCAGAGTGTTTTTCATCATCTCTGCAGCCACTTTATTTCCAAATTGTAAGTGTAGAGACAAAATTTATAAGGAAGACACACACAGTTTCTGTGTGCTGTTTGGGCCTGTCTCACAACGTGAGGACTTGTGAAATCTATCAGGCCTTCAACCAAGCAACATGGCGACATTGTAAGAAAGCTCCAGAAAATGTCCTTCTCCAAAAACCATTAGCAGCCATGGGGAAGGAGAAGGGCCCAAAAACGCTGTCACCATTCATATCAGCTAAAGCCTGGATGCCAAAATCAAACAACTGGGACAGACAACGGTCTTTGTCATGGCCTTCCTCATTGTCAGAACATAATCATAAGCACAGAAACAAGGAGGAGTCTACTTCCCTGGTGAGATCCTGGTCACTATTGATACAAGGTAATCCTTCAACATCATCGCCCACTCTGGCAGCATTGACAATAGCCTGCCCCTGACTGTCGATGAAATACTAAGGTCAGGGTCTGACTTAGGCACAACCATACCTTCTATGGATAATATGATACCATTGTGATCGGGCCAAGGCCTGTCATTGATATAGGTAGTCACGGCCCCTGGCCAGGGCGCTGTTGACTCTCAGGCAGTGCAGGCATTATTTTTAGAGATGATATGACACATTCTGCCTGGATTATCTGTGCAGGCAGTTATCTTGTTGACAAGCCCAACAGTTATTCAGCTACCATCAACTACTTTCAGTGCACAACAAATTCTTCCTTATCAGTCGCCATTATCTCTGGTGGCTTCAGTGGCTCCTATCATCAAATCACTCAGTGCAGTGTAGGAAGGCAGCGGCCAAGACTAATAAGATGCTGGGGTGTATTGCCAGGAGAATCAACTCTAGGAGAGTGGAAGTCATTCTGCCGTTGTACAGGTCACTGGTGAGACCTCACTTTGAGTACTGTGTGCAATTCCGGTGCCCCTATTTAAAGAAGAGTGTCAAATTTCTGGAGGAGCTCCACCGCAGGGCTACAAAGATGATCCTTTGGCAGGGGGACAAACCATATGAGGAAAGACTGTGGGAGCTTAACATGTATTCACTGGAGGGTAGAAGGGAGAGAGGGGGCATGATTGAGACCGTCAAGTATTGAAAGGGCATGAATAGAATTAGTACTGAGGGCATTTTTAGATTAAAAGGGGGAGGGACAGCAGGCCTGGTGGTGCTGAGGGTTGAGGTGCTGGACGCCACACCTCGCGCCATGCTGGCAACCCGGGTTGAGACACGAGCCCGGGCCACCAGGGCTCGGCAGGGGAGGGATAGGATGGAGCATCCGGAGGACTGCTCTCCTATCCCAGGGAGGCATCCAGGGTCCCACTGCTCTGTAATGGCCCCTGGTGACAAGTGGGGTGCTACTAGAACAGTGTAGCAAGGGGGGGCAGAGTGCGGTAGATGTTGGCTATGTGCCTAGATGTCATTGCACGCTGGCACTCCGTAAGGAGGAAAATAAAAAAATGGTCTCCAGCCGGGCAGCATGAGCTTCCGAACCCCGTTGCCTGACCCGAATGGCGTCTCCTCATCTGGATCGTGCTCTGGTGGGTTGAGCTAGGTAGCTCCTCACCACCCCACCATGGGGGGAAATCCGTGGGGGTAATGAGGAGGATGGCCTGATGTCGGGTGTCAGGGCTATGGGGTCGGTCAGGATGTCAATGCCGACCGGAGCCCCGGGGAGAAAATATAAATAAAAAAATAAATAAATAAAGGGGGGAGGGACACAAGGGGACACAGTCTGAAACAGGAGGGCGGAAGATTCAGGAGGGAAATGAGGAGGCACTACTTCATGGAGAGGGTGGTAGCGAGGTGGAATGCTCTGCCTGAGGAGGTGATATCACTAAAATCTGTCGGCAGTTTTAAGAGGGGGTGGGACAGTTCAAAGGTAAGGTAAAAACTGGGGGAAGCTGGGGAAGGGGGAGTTGGCAGAAGGGGTGATAAATCAGATGGATAGGCAATGGGCAGCTGCAGTAGATTAGACAGGGAGCTGCTCACTCAAGCAGACTTGATTGACCGTATGGCCTATATCTGCTGGCATTTTTGTATGTTCGTATGTAAGTATAGACAGGGAGGTCGACCACAAGGTGGAATATAATCCTGATCGCGTGGTGTCAAAGGAGGATTATGAGGGAGAACAGTATGTGGCACATCATTCTACTTCTACCCTCTCATTCTGCAGTGAGGACTCGGTGGTGTATACCCTGAGACACCCATCTGAGGATACCACTTTTCAAGCTATGATGCAGCAAACGCAAACTACCATGGGCTTTGCTGTAGAAGAAGATGATTCCACTAAAAATAATTTAATGGTAGTTTTGGAGGTTCCTTGCTTTATCCTGCATTAGGGGATACTACCTTTGCTGCATGGCACAGACCAAAATCACTGCTTATAATGCCCAGAAAGGCAGATAAGCAGTATCCAGTTCCATCTGCTAAGCTATATTATGCCAACCAACCAGAAACTCACTCAGTAGTCATGATAGCTGCTCGTGATAGGTCCAGAACCCCTAAGCACCTGAGTACTTTGCCTCCTGACGAGGAATCTAGGATGCTGGATGTGATGGGCAAGTGTATGTATGCTGCTGCCTCACTGGGCCTTAGAATTGCAAATTTATCAGGCCATATGATAAAATACCAGTACAGCCTGTGGAAAGCTGCAAAGGCTGCAGTCCAAAACTTAAACGTCTGGGGCTGAAGTTGGCAAACATTTGTTACTATCAGCCTGTAATGTTGCTGGTGCTTCAGGCATATGCATGAGACTATTCTTGGCTCAGAGTTGTTGGTTTTGCTAATGATGTACAGCAAGCAGTTTTAAATGCCCCCTTTAGAGAGACAAAATTGTTTGGTTATGATGTTGAAGAGGCACCCGGGGGGACGGGACCTTCAGACATCCCAAATGACCCTCATTAAGCCCCTTTATCCTACTCCTTCTAGGGGATGTGGGAGGGAGTGTTTTCATTAGTCTATTACAAGAGGTTGTCCTGCCCACCATCAACGTTACAGAGGTAGGTGAGGTGGCTCTTTGACAGAACCACTCCCCCAGGTGCCCAGTCAGAAGCACCCAAAGCAGTTGGTGTCAGTGGTTCTGCCCCCACCAGTTCCACCTGACTCTTTTCAGACTATAACCCTACCTCCACTGTTGCCTCCAGGAGTAGTTGGGGAGTGGGGGCAGGATCTCCCTACACCTGAAACAGTGGTGGGAGATTACAACAGGTTTTTTTTTAATTTTATTTTGTTTAATTTATTGGGGTACGAAGGGGAACAAGGAAGTGGAAAAGATGGACAGAGGGGATGGGAAGTGGGGAAAGATGGTGAAAGGGCAGTGGCGCTAAGGACAGCTGCTACGAGGAGGGCTTGAATTTATAAGGAAGAGAAGGGAGGACATAAATGGGAGATGGGGAATTGAGGGTTTACTGCTGGTTGATCGGAGTCAATCTGGGCAAGAATAAGGGTTGACAGGATGATTGGGTACTGGACATAACTGCAAGGGCACATGCTCTGGAGCTTTTTGCAACCCCTTCAGATCATACTCTGCCTCCTTCCTTTTATTCTGTGGGCTATTTGTCCCTTCTAAAGGAAGAAGTGCAGTCATTATTCCAAAACCAGGCTATAGAACTGGTTCCTCCAACCCAGAGTAACAAAGGGCTCTATTTCAGATATTTCCTAGTCCCATAATGGACAGGGGATCTACATCCTGTACTAGATCTCAGAAATGTCAACTTCTATATAGAATACAAGAAGTTTCATATGGTATCCCTGCAAGCTCTGAATCCCCTTCTGCAAAAATGGGACTGGCTGTGCTCCCTAGACATGAAGGATGCATAACTTCATATCAAGATCTGAAAACTTCACAGGCAGTATCTACGTTTTATGCTGGAAGGGGAGCACTGTCAGTTTAGAATATTGACCTTTGGCTTGTCCTCTATGCCTCAGGTCTTTATCAAATACTTGGCAGTAGTGGCAGCAGCCCTTCACAGGGAAGGCCTGTATGTGTTCCTCTATCTGGATGACTGGCTCCTGAAAGCCAGCTCCAGAGAGACTTTTCTACATACCCTGTTGAGGACAGGGCAGTTATTTGATGACTTAGGGGTTACAGTGAATGTACTCAAGTTGGACCTGACTTTCTGCCAGAGACTGCAGTACATAGGAGCAGTCTTGGATACAGAGAAGGGATATTCTTTCCTGCCATAGGACAGGGCGGACAGCCTGATTGCTCAAGCAGAACTGATATACAGAAGTCACTATGTTCCTGCATGGACCATGTTACATCTTCTGGGCCTCGTGGCTGCAGCCATTATGATGGTGCCACAAGTATGCATGCACATGCAATCCCACAGTGGACATTAAGGGTCCAGTAAGATCAGCTGACAGATGAGCTGGTTCAAAGGGTCCTTGTCATGTCTCCGTTGTGCAGGGTGCTACTATGGTAGATGGATTGCAACAATCTTTCACAAGGAGTTCCATTCTTTGTCCCAACTCCTGCACAGATCCTCACCATGGATGCCTTGGGTTCTGGATGGGATGCACATTTGGATCCCGACCAGGCACAAGGGTTATGGTCCCAGCTGGAGGCCAAGTTACACATCAATATCCTGGAAATGAGAGCTGTTCTATACAGCCTCCTTGCATTTTGGGAACATATAACTCTGGGTCCTCTGTTAATCCAGATGGACAATGCCTGTGTGATGCATTGCATCAGCAAACAAGGAGACTCTCACTCCTATCCACTGTACAGGGAAGCAGTGAGATTTTGATACTGGGCTTTATCCCATGGCCTCCAACTGCCAGCTGAGCATCTTCCTGGTACCCAAAACATCTTAGCAGACAGGCTGAGCAGGTCACAGTCCCAGATGCACAAATGGGAACTGCTGAACTCAGTGATAGAAGACCTCTTTGCAAGATGAGGTCATCCAGAGTTGGACCTTTTTGCTTTTCCACACAACACAAAACTGCTGGGTTTCTGCTCGCTGTCTCCAGGGTCTGTAGTTTTCTGGTGAGATGTGTTGTCCCTGTCTTTGAAAGGGAAATTCCTGTATGCATTTTCCCCAATTCCTCTAATACAGAGAGTCTGGGATGAAAGGTGCTACACTCATCCTCTTAGCCCCATTATGGCCTCGCTAGATATGGTTTCCACTCCTACAACAACTAGTGGTGGAGCATCCAATACCTCTACCATTGTGTTAAGACTTGTTGTCACAGGACAAGCGGTCCCTCATCCATCTGGACCTGAAATCCCTATATCTGCATGCCTGGCTCCTGAAAACATAGCCATGGCATGTTTTGGGGGTATTCCCTAAAGTTACTGATCTTCTGGTTGTGGCTAAAAATCCTTCCACCAGACATTCCTTGAAGTGGAAACGGTTCACTTTACGGTCTGCTTCCAAGAATTTTGACCCATTTACATGTCCTGTAAATGCAGTGCTGGAATACTTTCTGTCCCTATCAGACTCAGGTCTACAATATTCCTCATTTAGGATGCATTTCGCTGCTGTATCAGCTTTCCACATCCCTATTGATGGTCACACGGTTGGACAACTGGTGGTGTCCCATACGTTTCTGTGAGGTATTTTGCATATAAAACCTCCTATTCATAGCCGGCCAGGTGGCGCTGAGGGTTGAGGCATTGGACGCCATACCTCATGCCATGCTGGCGACCTGGGTTTGGGAATGGACCTAGGCCATCAGGGGTCCGCAGGGGAGGGAGGGAGAGGATTGAGCATCTGGAGGACTGCTCTCTTCTCCCAGGGTGGGTTGTTGGGGTTTCCCGACACAGTAGCGGCCTCTGATGGAGAACAGGAGCAGCACTAGCATCGGGACATAGATGGGGACAGGACATCAGCAGGCTCCGGTGGCAATCAATGAAGTATAACCATGCAGGAAGCCATTGCACGCCACATTCTGAGGGGAAAACTGTAGCAGGATAAACCCCTGCCTTGCTGGTAGGTGATGGTAGAATCAGTGGCCAGCCCCGTGTCCAGTATCAGGCTCTACTGTCCCGTGCTCCCAGTCTTCCTTATCCTCCACGGTCACTCTGCTAGATTCTAGATAGAGAAACATAGAATTTGACAGCAGATAAGGACCGCTTGGCCCACCCAGTCTGCCCATTTCCCTACCTACTGGATAAGCTGCAGATCCTAGTTAACCAGCAGCCTACTTCTTCCTACCCCCACCCCCTAGAATTGCCTTATGACTGTCCCATGCATGCTTGAATTCTACCATGGTTTTTGACTCCACAACCTCCTCTGGAAGGCCGTTCCATGCATCCACAACCCTCTCTGTGAAAAAATACTTCCTTAAATTACCTCTGAGCCACCCCCCCTCTATCTTCAAATTGTGCCCCCTTGTTCTTGCACACCTCTTTTTTTGAAAGATGCTACCGTCTTTGGACTTTGTTGATTCCCTTGAGGTACTTGAAAGTTTCTATCATGTCTCCCCTCTCCCTCCTTTCCTCGAGGCTGTACATATTATGCTACTTAAGTCTCTCTTCATATGTCTTCCGGTGCAGACCCTGTACCATTTTAGTTGCCCTCCTCTGGGCAGCTTCCATCCTGTCTTTGTCTTTGTGGAGATTGGGTCTCCAGAACTGCATGCAGTACTCCAGATGGGGTCTCACCAGCTGTCTGTACAGAGGGATAATAACTTCCTGTTTTCTACTGGTGATGCCTCTCCCTATGCATCCCAGTATCCCCCCAGCCCTCCTTGCTGCCCTCTCACATTGCTTGCCCACCTTTAGGTCATCTGATATGACTACCCCCAGGTCCCTTTCCATTTTTGTTGTTGTTAGTATATCACCCCCCATTGTGTACTCTTCCCCTTGGTTTTTGTTTCCCAGGTGCATTACCTTGCACTTCTTAGCATTGAATCTAAGCTGCCATACATTTGACCATTCCTCTAACCTTGCCAAGTCCTTCTCATCCTTTCACCCCACCTTGTGCATCAACTCTGTTGCAGATCTTTGTGTCATCTGCAAAGAGACATACTTTTCCTTCCAGTCCCTCTGCAATGTCACTTATAAAGACATTGAAGAGGACCGGTTCTAATACTGAACCCTGCGGTACCCCACTAGTAGCCCCCCTTTCTTCAGACTGGACTCCATTTACTATTACTCTTTGTGTCCTATTCTCTAGCCAATTCTTTACCAGGCTGTCGTCTTGGGACCCACTCCCAGGCTGGCTAACTTGTATATTAATCTTTTGTGTGGGATTGTGTCAAATGCCTTGCTAAAGTCTAGGTAGGCCATGTCCACAGCCCTCCTGATCTCTACTACTTTGGCCACCCAGTCAAAGAAATCTATCAGATTTGTCTGGCATGACCTTCCCGCTGTGAATCCATGCTGCCTTGGGTCCTGTGCCCCTCTGGCCTCTAGATACTCGACAATTCTTTCCTTCAGAAGTGATTCCATCATTTTCCCTACCACTGAGGTTAAACTAACAGGTCTGTAGTTTCCTGCTTCTGCCTTGCTCCCACTTTTGTGAAGGGGAATCACATCTGCCCTCCTCCAGTCATCGGGTACCACCCCATCCTCCCATGATTTGTTAAAGAGGGTAGTCAGTGGTGTCACTAGTTCTACCCTAGTTCTTTAGAATTCTGGGATGAATCCCATCAGGTCCCATTGCTTTGTCCACCTTCAGTTTTAAGAGTTCTTTCAGAACCCTTTCTTCTGTAAATAGGCTGGTATCAACTTCTGTATCCAGAGTGTTTCTACTGTTTGTTTTAGGTACTCCCTCTTCCTTTGTAAATACTGAGCAAAAATATTTGTTTAGTATCTCTGCCTTTTCACAGTCACCCTCTGCCCACCCTCCCTCCCTTTATTAAGCGTCACTATCCTCCTTGGTCTTCCTTCGCTCCCTGATGTACCTATAAAGGTTTTATCCCTTCTTAACTGAGTTGGCTATCTTTTCCTCAGTTTGGGCCTTTGCTGTTCTGACTGCCTTCCCAGCTTCCTTTTGCTTTAATTGATACAGTTCTCTGTCCTGCTCCTTCTGTGATTCCTTGTACTTCCTGAATGCTTTTTTCCCTTGAACCTTCACTGCCACTTCCTTTGAGAACCATAGTGGTTTCTTACATCATTTCGTTTTGTTTATTTGCTTCACACAAAGGCTTGTTACCTCTGTGATGGCAGTTTTTATTATTCCCCATTGTTCTTCCACCCCTCCTTCCTGCCTATTTGCTAGTGCATTCCTTAGGCACTCACCCATTTTGGCAAAGTCAGCCCTCCTAAAGTCCAATACTGTTGCCTTTGTATGGCTTGACTCTATTGCTGTGTTTATTGTGAACCATACTGTTCGATGGTCACTAGTTCCCAGATGGCTATGCACTTCTACATCTGTGATCCTCTCTTCATCTCCATTTGAGAGAACCAGGTCTAAGATTGCTCCCTCTTGAGTGGGCTCCAATACTAGTTGTCTAAGGCATGCCCCCTGTAGGGCATCTAGAATAACCACTCTTTGAAGTGGCTGCTGCAACTGCACTCTAGTTAACATCTGGCATATTCAGATCACCCATCAGCAATATCTCCCCTTTTTCTGCCATTCTAAGTATACTTTCTATCATTTCCTTATCCATTTCCTCCCCCTGAGAAGGGGGTCTGTATACAACCCCTGTGCAGATTTTGGTGCCATTGCCTGTCTCCAAATTTACCCACAGTGCTTCTTCTCCTCCCTGTTTTCCCTTTTGTTCTGTTGCTTTGATTCCTTCCCTTATGTAAAGAGCTACTCCTCCTCCTCTTTTACCCTCCCTGTCCCTCCTGTAGATAGTGTATCCTGGTATGTTTACGTCCCAGTCATGGTTTTGTGTGTACCATGTTTCTGTGACTGCCACGATATCCAGATGTTCCTCCTCCTTCAAGGCCACTAATTCAGAAAGCTTGTTACTCAGACTATGGGCATTGGTACTCATTGCTCTCCATTTTTTGATGGCTTTACCTTCAGTTGCAGCATCCCCCACTGACCTTTCTACCTCGGTCTTTTTCTCATTTAGTACCCTGTTCTGTAGGGAGAGGCTGGGATTTTCCTGTTGCTTATCAGTGCCTCCCCCTTGACTAGTTTAAAAGCTTGCCAATGAACCATCTAAACTGATTGCTCAAAAGACTTGTTCCCTTCCTGGACAGATGCAGACCATCCTGCCAGTATAGGCTGGTGTCCCTCCAAGTGGAACCCCAGTCCCCAATGAAGCCAAACCGCTGTGCTCCACACCATTTTTTCAACCATTCATTAAACTGCATGGTGCAAAGTACCCTCGCCTCACTCATGTCATTGACAGGCAGCACCTCTGAGAAGGATACTGTGTGTGCTACTTGTCTTAGGCCCCTCCCAAATTCTACAAAGTCCTTCTGCACTGCTCTAATCTCATGTTGAGCCAAGTCATTTGTCCCTAGGTGGACAATGATGTCCAGCTCAGACTCCTGTGCAGCTGTTCTCGTGATCCTGAGGATGCGCTTCCTGTCCCTCAAGCCACGCAGCACCAGGCACGCTTACTTCAGATTTCCCTGCCCCCAGTTCTATCCCCTAATTGAGTCCCCACCAGGGCTGCTTCCTTTCCTTGTGGTGTCCTCTGCCTCCTTCCTGTGGGCCTCCCTTGTAACAGTTGTCCTCAGCCTCCTTAGTCTCCTCTGCACGTGCATCCATAGGGGAGCTATGCTCCCCCAGAATGGTGTATGGATTGTGGAGTGGAACAACTGACTGGGTGTGCCTCTGTTCCACCATCCTCACCCTCCCTGAGCCCACTGTGGTCCAACTGCTGTGCTTTCTTCGCAACCTGTGAGGTATTGCTGGTGGCTCTGGTGCTCCCTGGATGGGGGAGGTTCCCTTCCTACCGTCCAATGTGGCCTGGGGAAGGTTCCCTTAGTACTGTCCAGTGTAGCCTGAAGATGGGCAACTTCCTCCCTCAGGGCAGAGAGTTGTCTGCAAATAGGGCAGCATCTCAGCCTCCAAAAAGACTCCTGGAAGACTGCTGCCCCACAGCTATTACATTGCACTACTCCCCACATGTTTATCTACTTTTTTTTTGTGTGTGTTTGTGTATGATTGGTTTGTTATATAGAAATATATATATTATACAATGTGTATGCTTATATTGTCAGTGCAGTGTGCTAGAGAGGATATGACATGATATGCCTTATTCTTGAGGAAATGATGTCAGAACCCCAGGTATAAAGGAACTATTTCCAGGGGGGGTGGGGTGGGTGGGAAGGGGTTGGGCCTAAACTGTGCCCTCACAAAACAATCAGCTAAGAGCTCTGACCCACCACTGCGATGAGTGCCTTCCTGTCAGCAAGATGCCCTACACAACAATTTGACAGAGAAAATACCCTGCTAATCAAACAGAGAAAAATCCAGACATCCAAGTCAGACACAGGTAAACCTCCCCAGCCCCAAAACAGCCTGGTGGTTTGTGCTCTGAAAGCAGTCAGCCTCAAAATAAGTCAGCTGTGCTTTAAACTCTTCCTGCACTGAAAATCTTAAGAATTGTAACAAACATAAAGCTAGATCCACCTTCCTCTGTTGCTTGAAAGACTGTTTTTTCCTGATAATTCTAAATTCCTTATTTAACCTTTCAGTTAGAAGTAGCCTCCACCTGCAGAATATCTGCTACAAACCAAAGACAATTGTAAGGTTCACCTTCCTCTCTTGAGAGCACAACTCGCTTTCTTGCAAATCCTATGTTCTGTATTGCAGCTTCCAGAAAGAGGTAGTTTCAGTTGAAGAATATTAGCTGTTCTGATGAGTTTGCTATAAAACACTTGCTTATAATACTGTTGTTCTCAGGTCTGTTACCGAAGCTATTGGCTGATAAGTAGCTATGATGTAAGCACTTCCTGACAAAGTCTGGTCTGGCCTTATGAGGCACACACAGATAAACACAAAAAAACAGTTTCCACCCCCTAGGGCACTGTCTGGATCAACTACACAACCCGTCCCTGCACTTATTTCAGGATTTATGACAAATTCTTAGCCCAGGGTTTAAACTCTTTCTGCACTGAAAATCTTAAGAATTGTAACAAACATAAAGCTAGATCCACCTCCCTCTGTTGCTTGAAAGACTGTCTTTTCCTGATAATTCTAAGTTCCTTATTTCACCTTTCAGTTAGAAGTAGCCTCCACCTGCAGAATATCTACTACAAACCAAAGACAATTGTAAGGTTCACCTCCCTCTGTTGTGAGCACAACTCGCTTTCTTGCAAATCCTATGTTCAGTATTGCAGCTTCCAGAAAGAGGTAGTTTCAGTTGAAGAATATTAGCTGTTCTGATAAGTTTGCTGGGAGGAGATGGCGGTCCCACCCCGGTGGGGCTCAGAGTCGGGGGGTGAGGTCAGGTGAGGTTAGAGGGAGAAGGGCCCAACTGAAGAGTGCAGAGTCGGAGGCTTCAGGTGGGCAGCAGAGCCATTGCTGAGAATCCTTACCTGAGAGAAGACCACCAAAGCAGGAGATAAATAAAAGTCGGGGGAAAAAAAAAACCCTCCTATTCATAGTCCAGTCACACCTTAGGACCTGAATTTTGTGCTTGAGAAACTGACATTGGCTCTTTTTGAGACAATTGGGAGTTGTGGCTTACACTTCCTGTTATGGAAAACCTAATTTTGGATTGCAGTCACTTTTGCTCGAAGTATTTCAGAGCTGCAAGCTCTAATGTGCGAGCCTCTTTATTTTATTTTTCACAAAGGTAGTTTCTTTGTGTATGATTCCAATGTTTCTACTGAAGGTGGTATATGAATGTATATGAATGTACAGTGGATCAAACGATACACCTTCCTGTTTACTATCCTGAACATGCCAAGTAGGGTGGGTGGCTCCATTCTTTGGATGTACACAGAATACTTAGATATTTTGTGAATTACGTGAATGACTACAGAAAGTCCTCTCAGCTTTCTGTTTCATTCGCCCCTAGGAAAGAGGGCACCACTATGTCCAAACAGAGCTTGTCCAAGTGACTAGCTAACTGTATTGTGTTCTTTGTAGGAAGTACAGTAAGGAACCTGCTGGTGCTGTGCACGGCCACTCTTCATGTGACATGACCACTTCTACTACATGCTTTCAGAATGTTTCTGCAGCTGACGTATGTGCCTTGGCCACATGGAGCACAGTGCATACTTTCACTAAGCACTACAGTCTGGACATCATCTCTCATGGACATGCTGGTTTTGATCTTGTGGTGTTGCAAGTCCTACTGCTTGGGGAGTATTCTGAAGTTGTGGCTTAGTGAAGATAGAACAGTCATTGTAACAATTGATTGTTGACAGAATCTTCTCCATTGGGCCACAGAACACCCAACCTCCTTCCCCCTTTATGAAAAGGTATAAGCTGGCAGGTTTCTCCACTGTCTTCTTTTGCAGGATCCTTAAGTGCCTTGTATATACTATACTTCCAGTCCCATGCGTTTCCTTGGGTGCTTGGTACTGATCTGGCCTCCTGGTTCCACATGGTAAGAGAGAGGAACAATGAAGGAGTGGAACAGGAGTATGCTTGGTGTCACCAGGTGTCAGCAGGCATGCAGGGGACTCTGCTGGTCTAGCAGACTACTTCGGTATTGGTTGTTGTCTGTTTAAAAGGATGTATTGTCAGTGGGATAAGGGTAAAACATGCTGTAGGGTAGAGAGGGTAAGACCTACAAATGTCTAGCTACAGGCAAGTGAAACACACAGTAGGGTGTGAATAGAGGCAACACCCTCTCTACTATAGGGTAGTGGGAGACCATGAGAATAGGAAGCCAACTATCCTAAATTACCAAATGACCAAAAAAAAGAATTGAAGAAAACCCCTATCTAGGGTAAGGGGATGAACACAAACTAGGAAGGGGAAGGTAAAGGGAAGTCAACATTGGGTTGGTGATAAGGGAAGCCTACAGGCAAGGAAAAGGCAGAAAAGCAAAAAGTCAGGAGGAAAAACAAAGTATCTGGCATGGGAGTGGTGCAGTGTAATGGGTGCGGGGCCCCAATCTTCAGAGACATGTTTTAGAGCTTGAGGTGTTGACTCATATGCAGGCACCTCTCTGGGCTAAGAGCAGAGATCGCTGAACTGGCATGAGTACAGGGCTGCATCTGCATCACCCAGGGGCCACCTCATTTGCTGTCACTCCCTCAAAGGATGCCTGCAAGGAGATAGAACAACTGCCCCTTCATCAGCCTTTGTCCGTTCCATGAGTTCTCTCCTTTCTACCACAGCCATATCTTTTTCACCCACCACTACACCAGGCTATACACCACCAAGCTGTGTTCGCTTGCAAACCGCAGGCACTTTAGGCTCCTCATCCTACTACTCCTTATCTCAGGCTCTGTTCACCCCAATCCTGTCCCTACACCCTCTACTGGTTTCACCCCTCACTCCTCCCCCAAACCCACTAAACAGCTCACTTTTGCACATCTGAATGTGCAAAGCCTTTCGGCAAAAAAGCCTTAATCGAGTCCTGGGTGATGGCTAATGCTTTTGATGTCATTGCCCTCACCAAAACCTGGCTGAAGGAGGACATCTCCCCCAGTTAAATCCTCCTTGAAGGTTACTCAGTCTTTAGAAAAGATAGGGCAGAGAAGCGTGGGGGAGGCTGCCTTATCTGGGTTGCCGATAACCTCCTTGCCACCAAATGCGGCCCCCCACTTCCCACCTCCTCCCTCTAGACCATCTTTATTAACCTCCTCCTTGGAAGGGATAAAATGGTCACAGCCAGTGTGGTGTACCTGCCACCCTCCTCCTCACTCCGTGATCTCGACCTCTTCCTCGATAACAAGACCTCCTGCCCCAAGGGAGAGATTGGATCATCCTAGCGGATTTCAACCTAAACTGGCTGTCCCCTCATTCTGACTCCACCAAGGAATCCATACTTGGCCTTGACCTACACCAGCTCATCACTGAACTTACTAGAACCAACTGCAAAACTGGATCTCAATCCCTCATTGATTGGGTTCTGGTCTCACACCCCTCCCATGTTACTGCCTCCGGAGTTCTTCCCGACTCAATCAGTGACCACTGTGCTGTTTTCTGCTGATGGTCCACAAAAACACCCCCCCCGCCCACACAAATTCATCCAAACCAGGCAATTGAAGAAGCTGGATGCCTCTGAGTTTTCAAAAGCCTCCCTAGCCCAAGACTGGTCCTCCAGCAAAAACATTTCTGACATCTGCAAAGTACTTGAAGCCTTTAGCAATAAGTTCCTTGCCCTCTGTGACCATTTTATCCTGCTTAAAACAATCCAGGTTAAGGGTTCTAGCCAAGAATGCGTCACCCCCGAGCTTCGCAAACTAATGATGGATAGGGACCGAGCCTGGAAGTTGTACAGAAAATATTAAACCCCCCAACTCCTCCAAGACTTCAAAACTGTCAGGAACAGGTGCAAATCTTCCGCAAGATCTGCTAAAGCCTCCTTCATCCTGGAAAAACAACATGCTGCCCAGGGGAACCCTAGGAGGACCTGGAACATTCTTAACAACCTTATTGGTAGGGGAATTTCTGAAGATCATATTTGTCTTACCTCGAAGGGACAAACACCATCGAGCCAAGCAAAATAGCCTCCCCTCCCAGTCTCCCACCCTAAGTTCCATTTCCAGTGCCTAACCCTTGGTAAAGTGGTCAAGTTAATCAGAACAAATGACTCAACACCATCCAAGGGGAGCTGACAACATTGACTTCAGAGTTCTCCGTCTTGTCTGTGACTCCCTGGCCATCCCTCTTACTAACATCCTGAACCACTCCCTCTGCACGGGGTCCTTCCTGAAAACTTGGAAGTGTGCCATTATTAAACCTCTTCACAAATCTGGTTCCAAGGATCTAGTATCCAACTATCATCCCATCTTCTTCTTTGCCCCTCTCTCCAAAATTTTAGAGAAAGTCATCCACATGCAAACCTCGGAATTCCTCTCCAAATACAACCTGCTCACAGAGGCCCAGCATAGGTTCCATGCTCAACACAATTCTGAAACTGCCCTCATCAAGTTCACTCACTCCATAGACAAAGCTAACAACAAAGGCCTCTACACCGGGTGCTGCATACCTAGACCTCACCAAAGCCTTTGACCTTGTTGATCATTAAATCCTCCTCCATATCCTGGCTGGCCTCCATTTCTCACCTGAGGTCTGCCTCTGGTTCAAGAATTACCTAACGGGCAGATCCCATTGCACCTTTATTGGCCGTGTCCTCTCTGAATCTTGCCCCATCAAATACGGCATCCCCCAAGGGTCCATCCTGGGTCCTCTTCTCTTCTCTTCTCTCTGGTCATTATCTCCCTGCCTGACATTTGCAGTACCTCAGAACTCATTCTCTGTGCTGATGATGCAGCCCTTTTCTGTCAGGACAAAAACCCCAAAGTTCTCATTAAGAAACTCCAATTTGATTTCAGCAGACTTCACACCTGGTTCACGTCCAAAGGTCTTGTACTAAACTCCCAAAAAAAACTAAATTCATGGTTTTATCCAGCCCCCGCAAACCCTTGGCTTGACCTCTCCCTCTATGACAACCTTGGTAACTCCATTGAAAGAGTCAGTGAATTCAAGTACCTTGGCTTACTCCTGGATAGCCACCTCAATTTCGATGCTCACACTAGCCTCACAATCAAACGCCTCAGTATCCTCCACAGAACCAAACATTACCTTAACAGGGAATCCAAATCTGTCTTAGTCTCCAGCTTCCTCCTTCCTGTCTTCGACTATGGTTCACTTGTTTCCCTTCCCCGCCTCTCGATCAAAAATTTCTCCAGACTTCGAAGCTCTTACCATAACATTATCCGCTTTGCCTCTGGTCTCCCTAAATTCACACACCACTGTGACCTTTATAAGCTCACCAGTCAGCCCTCCCTTGAGGCCCGGCTCAACTGCAAGATGGCCACCTTCTTCTTCAAACTCTCCCGTGGACTGCTCCCTGATTGCCTCACTTCTCTCTTCCAGACAGCCGCCACCACCAGGACCACTAGACTGTTCTCCACTCTCTCTTTCACGGTTTTTTTCTGCCAGACCACTCAAGGCCAGAAAACATTCTCTTTTATGGGACCCAAGCTCTTCAACTTTCTCCCTCCGGAACTAAAACTCTGTACCTCCACAAATGCCTTCAAACACAATATCAGAAGATGGTTCTCTCCCACCTGCACCTGCTTGCAGCCCTAATCTGGCTCCCCTTCTGTACTTTTTCCCCCTACTCTCTGGTTATCCACCTCAGGTACTTACCTTCTCTTTCTAGCACTTGTAGTATTGTTAATCCAACTAGGCTAGTTTTTAGATTGCACTTACATTTTTTGTTTGCCACTGTTATATTATATTATTGTTAAACCCTCACTGAATGCTTAATGTCACCTTGTATTTGTTAATTCACCAAAGCTAGATAATGGTTTGCCCTTTAGTCTATATTATTCTAATTTTATGTACCATTTTATTAACCCTCACTGTTAGTTAAATGTTTAAGCTTAGGTCATGTCTCATGATTGTTGTATGTAACTGGATGCTTGTGTAAATGGGCAGCAATGCTCACATGCCTTTCCAGTAAAACCAATAAAGACGAAAATGAAAAGAAAGAAATTACCTTGGAGGGCTCCGGGAAGATGGGGGGAGGAAGGGAGAGAACTTCTCAGACATTACCACTGTACAATTCCTTCACCATGCTGATGGGATGGGGAAGCCACGAGGAGGTACCTGAGGCAGGAGTAAAAGAGGAGGTGGGGTTCCTCAAGGGAGCAGGCCCTCAGGAGGGTGGAAGAGTCCCTGGCCAAGGAGGAGGCAGTTGCTGGTGAAAGACACCGTAGTCAGGGAGACTGAATTGGAGCAGTGGAAGGGAGGGACAGGGTAGTACAGTGCATTCCAGTCACTTTGACAGAGCAGTCTGGAGAGTGGATCCTTGGAGGTTGCCGGGGGGAGGAGGGCATAGGGAGGGAGCTGGATATTGTTGTCCACCTGGGGACAAATGATCTGGCAAGGGAAACTGTAGGGATAGTACAGGACAGGTTTAGGGAGGTGGGGAGAGGCCTGAAGCAGGCAACTTGCACAGTGACCTTCACTGAGGTGCTACCTGTGCATGGCCAGTAAGGCTAAGGAGCTCCACACCAGGTCTTTCAATGAGTGGTCGAGGGCATGGTGCAGGGAGGAGGGCCTTGGCTACATCGGTGACTGGGATTATACTTGGGGGGTGATGGAAGCCTGTACAAGGGAGACAGTCTCCATCCATCCAGGAGGGGAATGGTAGTTCTGGGTGGAAGATTTAAATGCTACTTTGATAAGCATTTAAACAAGCCAATGGGGAAGAAAAACTGATAACGGCAGAGACTGTCCCCCCCCCCCGAGACTAGTGTAACAGGGAAAGTTAAGCCAGGGAGAAGAAATTCCCTGGAGGTTGATGGAAACAAAGAGAAGGGCAGGGCAGGGCAGGCATATCTGGAGGAGGAACTTCTGTTGGAAGAGAGGGGAAGGAGGGAATGCTGAAAGGCAACAAAAAAGGAGAGGGCAGGACCAGGGTAATAGAGGTGGCAAGGGGGGAGCAGGAAGTGGAAGCAGGTTAGAGGGAGAGAGGGACAAAGAGAATGGATGTGTGCAAATACAAGGAGTCTGGGAAACAAAATTCTTAACCTTGAGCCAACCATTGCAGAGGCAGATCTGGATCTGGTGGCCATAATGGAATCATGGTGCATTGGACAGAAATTCACCACTTTAGGCTCTACCTGAGCAACAGTTGCAGAAAACTTTTTTTTTATACTTACCTGGCTACTCAGATTCAGAGGAGGCCTCGTACCCCCCTCCTACTCCATCCGCCAGGTCCTTTCAAGGCTTCCCCCCCACCCAGTTTCATGTTGCACGTTGGGTCAGGGGTGTATGTATTTTCCCCCATTTTTACCTGGTACCCCTGAGAGGATGCCGGTGCAGAGGGCAATGTCCAGACAAATGGCGTTCTGATGCACTCCATCATCAAGCACCCGACAGCGTCCTCCCCTCCCCAACTTCGGAGAGCCATGTGCCTCTACTACCCATGCTTCCACAGCCAGAAGAACTACAGGTGCTGTATGCAACCCAGTAACCCACCCTGGGAGGAGGAGGAGAGCATCTGCTGGGATGCTCAATCCTCCTCCTCCCCCCATCCGACCCCTGGCAGCCTGAGTCTGCTCCTGAACCCAGGTCGTCAGCATAGCATGAGGTGTGGTGTCCAGCGCCTCAACCCTCAGCGCCATCAGGCCAGCTGCAGCACTCTTTTTATCACTTGTTTGATTTTTCTGGCGTAAGCAAAATATAAGCCAGTAAGTGCTTGCTTTATTTTTCTTTCTCTTTTTGGTTGATTTAATCGAAAAGAGAAGAAGAGCTCGACTCGGGTTCAGTCGAGTGTTACTCGAGATCTTTCTGGCTGTTTTGTAGGGAAAGATAAATGCCCTGAATTCAATCACTGCACTACACTTTACCCGTTTGGAAGTTTTTTTAGCCCCAGTAGAACTACTATGGTCACATCAAGACCTTTCCGTGCTTAAACTGGGTCTGTCCAGGCGTTACTTAATTGAAAGGAGAAATTGAGAAGGAAAAAGAGGACTGCTGGTGTAATTGACAAGGGGACTGATTATTCTACTGATCTGAAACCACATATATTTTCCCCAAAGACTGAGCTGAAGAGTCTAATTTACCAGAAATGTAACACTCCTACGGAATTTTGAACTGAGAAGGTAAAAGTGTTGAGCCAGAAGGCCGTGAAGTGTATTTGGTTCAACTTCAGATCTTAATGTGGGGATTCCCCGAACTTAAAAGCATATACATGTGGTAACAGAGATTTTACTCAGTGTCCTAGTTGGCTATAATAGGAAATGTGCACATGTGATTTATGTTTTGATTAAGAGAGATATTTAGAAACAAAACCTATCCTTATTTTAACATTATGGTGAATACTAGATTACAAAGGCCACAGGACCCAAATTTGTCACCATTAATGTCTGAATTTCCGAGTGTCAAGGAAATAAAACAAGACAGTCTAAAATTATGCAACATTTATTGATGAGTACTGGAGCCTCTAAGAGTAAGACATCAACTCCTAGGTCCACAGTTAGTATCTCCTCCTCAGATCATACAGAAATGCCCTTTCAGGATAGTAGGAATTATTCTAATAGTCCCAGGGAGCTATCTGAGAATCTGAGGGCTAAAGTACATGATATGAACACACAGTCTAAACTAGTAAAATACTGTGTTTTAATCTTACCAGGTATACATAATAGTATTACTTTGCATGATTTGGAGGTAACTTCCAAGCTATGGAATGATAGTTTGGAAAATATCAGGGAACAAGCAACTCTAGGTGAAGTCACCCAGGACTTACAAAATATTATGTCTGGATTCAAACTGTGTGAGAGCCAATTAAAAAATACACATTACTGTAAGAAATGAAAGCAGGGATTTCCGGTTGTAATGGCTGCCAGGTAGTCGGGCTCTGCATCGCTCCGCTAACCCCCTCCGCTGAAAACCACCTCGATCACCTCTAATTTCGCTGAAACCGCGAGTGAAACCGTAGAAGTTAATATGCTACACTGCTGCACCAGAATCCACCAATTGTCCCGTTTATGGACGTGGAAATGAAAGCTCAGCAGCCCAAATACCTGCTGTCGCCATCCTCAGAAAAGGACAAGCCAGCAAAAAGAAATAAAGCAAGCAGCTCCGAGGATACGGCCCAAATTCCTGCTGAAGCTCCGTTAACCAAGGCGACCTTCTTCGAAGGGCTTGCACTGATAAAAGAATCCCTTCAAGCAGTTGTGGGAGATCCACAAACTTTAAAAACTTCAATGGTACAACTTACAATCAGGATGGGAGACAATGAAGTTTGTATATCTTCCCTAGATAAGTGGAAGGCCTGACTGGATCCGGAGGTGGCAAATCTAAGACAGCAACTATGCAAGGCTGAGGACAAATTAGAAGATCTCGAAGGTTGCTCAAGAAGGAACAACTTGGTTGTTTGGTCTCCTGGAGGGCGAAGAAGGGGTGAACCCCATACTTTTTGTTCAAAAGCTATGTGCTAGAATTGCTGGGCCCTCTCCCAACGGCCCAGCATATATCGTGGAGCGGGGGCATCGCTCCCTTCGGCCCACACTCCCGGCAGGATCTCCCTCATGACCTCTGATTTTCCACCTGTTGAACTTCCTGGACAAGCAGGTAATTCTCAACAAAATGAAGGACACCAAAGACATCCAGTGGGAAAATAAAAACTCTGCATCACGCAAGACCGTCCACTATCAGTGCGGCAGAAATGCACAGAAACACACCCCTTAGTGACAAAACTTATCAGTCAATCAATCAAAATCTTTATTTATCCAGGCGATCATCATTGGGCAAGCTCATTTACAAGATGGACCTGCTATTGTCAAGGATAGTTATACATACATAGGTTAAGGTACAGAATACAAAATGTGAGAAGAGATACAAGTAAAATTACACAAAAGTGGTTGGCGCAAGGTAAACATTCCAGGTGTTCTCATGGGAACATACATGCATCCCACAACATTATTGTGGTATATACAACCTTCATGGATACAGAATTTGAGGTAGCATAATTATAGCGGCGGGGATAAGATTCTGAATGCGATATCCAGCAATGCTACAGATTAATAAAGAAGGGCAATGGCTGTCGTACGAATCATTAGGCTCAGCTACAGGTGAACTTAAGAAACTGTACCCCAATCTCTTCAAGTGACCAGGAAGAGAAAATCTGGGATTCAGTGGTCTAAATAGAACTACGCAGTAAGTGATTTTGCTAAATATGCAAGCCAGAAGCCAGAAAATTTATGAACTGGACTAAGTTGCTGGCATTACTCTGAAGCAATCAAAGCATGAAGGGCTCATCTGTCTCCACAATATACATTCATAAAGGGCTTTACTTTAAGACAGTCCCGATGTCTCATCTATAAGGCCGCATGATTACACTGTCTGGACTGATAGCCGAGTTTCACCCAAGTTTATTGAACTTATGTTAATGTTCTGAAGGGGTTTGTTATAGGTCTCGCAAGTTTTGGAAAGATTACTGTTAAATAGTTTACAAATTGATATGATTACAGGCCTCTAATGTTTGACAGAGAGTAGGCCTTATATTGTTTGTTACATTTCTAAAGCGGGGCGGTGGGGATTGAGAGGGTGGCTTAAGGCTGTCTGATGGTTGATGAGAGTTGCAATGGAGTAAATAAGAGCAGTGCAGTTGTATGGACTGGAGTAATTTGTTAATTTTGTTGGGATGGGATTATGTTTTTTAAGGAGGTTTATTACCAGTTCATTATCGGACACAAGTCACAGGGTGGGGGTGGGGTTTGGGTACAGGATCCTCTCATTAAATGCAAGTTAGGGCCCTGAACAAAGTCTAGTAAAGCATGGGTTACTGGAACTTACAGATTATCTGTGGCCATTAGTCCAGGAACTTGTGAACATACTGTTTTTAAGGGAGGGTCTCCTTCCCGATTCAGATCATAGCTATGTTTTTAAATGGCTGTGAGATATGTGTCCTGGAATGTAAAAGGTGCTAGGAACCGGATAAAAAGGTACCAGATTCTTAGACATTTGGAATCCTTGCACTGCAATATAGCTTTCCTTTAGGAAACGCATCTGCTGGAGAGTGAAGGAAATCTCTTTAGAAGGCGACAAGTAGGTCAGGTATATGCTGCCGGAACGCAACAGCACAAAGAGGGGTAGCAATCCTTATCACCAGGGGAACACAATTTCAAATGCAGCAATGCCACTCAGATTCACATGGAAGATTTATTTATTAGAAGGCGCTCCTGGATCGTACAGAGACGCTTTTGGGGTCGGTATATGGGCCCAATGTTGACTCCCCTGACTTTTTTGTGGCTCTCTCAACTACCCTGAACTCTTTTCCCAGGCTACCCACTAAAATAGCAGGAGACTGGAATTTGGTACACTCACCAGAGCTGGATAAATCATCTCACAGTGAGTCCAACCTTTCTCCTGCACAAATGGCTCTAAGGAAGTTTATGGCAGACCAGAGTCTTAGTAACCTGTGGAGATTATTGAACCCAATCACTCAAGGGTACGCATTCTACTCTGTAGTACATAGCTCTCTTTCCCGTATTGACTATTTTTTAGTGAATAATGTAGTTCTAGCGGGCTTAATAGGCAGTGGTATGGTCCTGAGAACTATATCTGATCATGTTCTCATCTGGCTGAAGGGGACTCTCTCCTTTCATAAAGACAAAAGCAGTGTTTGGAAATTAAACCTCCAGTTGCTCCAAGAGGAAAATATAGTGCAATCCCTCAAAGAAGTAATCGAGCAATTTCTCCTGCACAATCAGGACACTATAGAGCATATACATAAACTATGGTGTGTCTTGAAATGTGTGGTATGGGGTGAATGTATTAGGCTTTCTACTATTAGGAAAAAAAAGAGAGAGGCACTCTCTTCCTCCTTTCTCTCCCAAATTAAACTCTTGGAGGATTGGTCACCATCCACTCCGGATGAGGAATCCTTGGTGCAGTTGGCTAGGTTAAGGAACCAATATTCAGAAACCCTAAAAGAGTGGCCCAATATGTCCTCTTCAAGATTCACGCTAAATATATCGAACAGGAGGAAAAGGCCAGTCACTTATTAGCCCTCCGATTATGGAAACAGGAGGAGTCCAGAATAGTAATAGCACTCAACTCTCTTAAAGATAATTCTCTTCTCACTACCCCAAAGGAAATAGTTCAAGAATTTGAGGGATACTATAAGACCTCATACTCCCCTCCAGAACATGCCCCTCCAGCGGCAGAAATACATGGGTACTTAAGTAATCTCCCACTACCTTCTCTTTCACAGTCACACGTGGAAACCTTAGTGTGTGCAGTAACCCAACAGGAGCTGTCAGAGGCCATTCGCTGTCTTCCAGATGACAAAGCCTCTGGGACAGATGGCATCCCACCCCATTTTTATAAAACATTCGAGGAACAACTTTCTCTCCCTTGCTACTTCGGATGTTTAGCTACCTCTGTGACTCTGGCCTCTCAGACACTTCCCTATTAGAAGCTCTGATAATAGTGTTGCCCAAACCAAACAAATCCAAAACCTTAGTTAATAATTATCGCCCAGTCTCCCTAATGAACTATGACATCAAGCTCTTCGCCAAGATACTGGCCACCAGATTGGCAAGGGCATGGATACCGCTAATAAGTCCAGAACAGGTGGGTTTTGTTGCTGGCCATTCCTCTGCTGATCATCTAAGGAAACTGTTTCACATCTTCTCTATGTCCAGACTGGCACCATATCCAATGGCCTTGGTGTCTCTGGATGCAGAGAAGGCATTTGACAGGGTTAGTTGGACATTCCTGTTTGAAGTATTGGGTAAAGTTGGCTTTCCTCAAACATTTATCTGGTGGATACAAATTCTTTACAAGTGCCCTACAGCAAAGTTCTATTGCAATGGGCTCTTCTCAGATTTGTTTCCCTTATACTCAGGGACATGCCAAGGGTGTCCACTTTCACCACTGCTCTTTAACCTGTATCTTGAGCCACTTTTATATCAACTTCAGCACTCCATTCTAGTGAAAGGCATCCAGGTTGGATAGCTGAATTTGTGTTTGTCAGCATATGCAGATGACATCATGTTGCACATCACAGATTCAGTGACCTCCCTCCTGGCTGTACTATCCATTATAGACTCTTATGGGGCTTTATCTAACTACAAATTGAATAAAGAAAAATCAACAGTAATGCCATTAAATTCCCACACCTACTGGTCACAGATAATGAGCCTACAGCTGGACTGGTCGCCCCAGCTTAAATATCTACAATTTACAATAACCTCAAATATGTCTCAAGTTAAAAAGCTTAATTTGGATGCCTTGTTAGGAATTATAAGTTGGAACTTGGACAGATGAGCCCCTCTATATCTCTCTCTCTCTACAAGGAAGAATAAGTGTAAATAAAATGAATATCCTTCCCAGGGTGTTTTACCTCCTGAACATGCTTAGTTTTTTATTTTCCCCAGTCCTAGTTTCAAAAACTACACCAAGTAATTTCCAAATTTCTCTGGAGTGCAAAACCCCTGAGGAGGTCCTATGCTAGATTAGGTGCAGCTAAACAAAAAGGAGGCCTTAAGTTGCCTAATTTTTTTCACTACTATTTGGCAAGTCACATGGTTAAATATCTACGTTGGTATCCTCCTATCTCCCTGTTGGATGGTCCTGAATATACCGCAATATGACTACAAATTGAATGCCAAGTAATCAAGCAGAGTGACATTTCCCCAGTTAGCTTACTATATATTACTCCTAAAGTAAGATCGACTGTATTAAAGAATTAGTTGATCCACATGTCTGTGAAGGTGCATACCCAACTATATAAAGCTCCCAAGTAATGATAACAGCAAAGGTATATCCCAACCAATACACATGAATCTATATTTTATGCCCGGGGTCAATATTTGAGGCCCATAGAGGGGTCCCCCCCAGTAGACCTTAAGATTTCTGACTTATTAGAGAAGGGTAAAATTAAGCACCCCCCCCCAAGCACTTCTGCTTTCCCTGCAACTTCCCACCAAGCAGATATTTAGGGGTTTCCAAATCAGACATCTCTTGATTAGCAAATTGGGGCCAGGAACCTAGAATATTGATCAGTCAGGTCTTCTCAAAGTGCTCTGCAGCCTAGTTTGGAACCCACATGCAGTCTCTCAAGTCACAGCAGCCCTGTATCCAGCAATTTTCCCTGATATCCAAGGTTTAACCCCATATTGGATGGCCCAATTTCCAAATAGAAAGCTCTGCTGGGATAAAATTTGGCAAGCAGTATATTCTTACACATCAAATGACAAACTTCATATCATGCAGATTTATATACTACACAACATCTATTTTACCCCAACCAAGCTTGCAGGCATGGGTAAGTTGCAGGATACAAAGTGCAATAGGTGTGGCAAAGATGTAGGTACTATACTTCATGTTCTCTGGGATTGTCCCTCAATTAAACCCTCATGGCAGACAATCAAGACCAAGCTTGATCCCCTATTAGGGTTGGAGTTGCTCTTTACCCCTGAGATCTGTGTACTGGGAGACTACTACCCCCAAATTACAGTCCGAGAAAGGAGATACGCTATCTCCCTTATTTCACATTCTGTCAAAAAACTGGTAATGAAACACTGGAAAGACTCTGTTCTTATATCCTACTCGGAGTGGTTAAATGAACTTTTATCTAATCTTAGAATAGAGAAGATGATAGAAAGTTTAAGATATAACTCTCCCAGTTTTGATAAGAAATGGGGTAAGCTTCACACACTGACCTCAATTACTAAGAGACAGGTATAGTAATACTAGTTGCCTAATGGTAACCTTCATTATATCAGTAAACTGGGAAGGTACCTACCATCTAGATCTGTCAGTTGACCCCACGTTATCCACCCAAAGACATCAATAGGTGCCCATAGCTAAGCGTTTTCTGATGATCCTGTCACTTAGGGTTGTGGGGAGGGAGGATCTGAGGGGGGTGGCAGGATGGAGGAAGGGATGGAATATTACAGGGAGGAGGGGCATGAGGGAGTCAAGGGGATAGTTATAGTAATAGATATAATTGAGCTGATGTAACCCTACAAGTACAGTGTTATGTTTTTTAAATTTTCTGTGTGTCATTTCAACTGTCACATAAGTCATATGTATTTGTTGAAGTTAAATAAAATATATTGAATTTAAAAAAAAAAAGAAGTGACAGCAGCAGTTACAAAATACTGTGACTGAACACTCCGCTATGGTATCCTGTGACATTGGTGACCACGACTGGGTGTCTTCCAAAAGGGGTGACTCAATTGCAATGCCTGTCATTGGGGCAACTGGAGAAGGTGGGTGAACGGATGGGGGGTGCGTGAAACAGCGACATCCTGTCACTACATGCCTACACACTGGGGGGGTAGTGAGCATGCTGAGTGAGGGGTGGAGCCATGGTGAGCTGCCAAGCTGCTTCCGTGGTGTGGTGGGTGGGTACAGGGCTGCGGCGGGAATGGTGCTGGGTTTGGGTCCGGGCACAGGTACTTTTAGTTGCACCCAGCCTGAAATTTCATTTTTGCCGTGTTTGCCCCCCCAAGAAGCAACCCCCTTGAGTTGAGAATCCTTAAGTGGGGGGATGTGAGGGCGCAGCCCCCCTCATAAAATGAAAAATCCCAACTCCCCGGTGCCATTTTGCTGTGCACCAGAGAGTACATCACGGAAATATTTTTTTCGGCCATGTGCTGTCACCCTAACAGTGATCACCCATCGGCAATCGCTGTTATCACATAGATCTCTCAGCTATTAGCAGACAAGTATATCACCCGAGTTGCCTTAGTGAGGACTTGATTCAGACATTATTAAATCAACACTCTTCTAATGTGATACTTTTGGATCAATTAATTATTAACAAAGATATTGTGGAGTCAATTAAAGTTGACATTGCTATTAACAGAGAGAAATTTAATCAAGTCCTAGAAAGAACGCCATCACAAGAAGTAATGAGTGACTCTATTGTTATTGATTTAGAAACAGAAGTAAGGGAACAAAAAAGACCTGATTTCAGTTCAATACAAATTGTAGAAAGTCCAGTGAAATATATTAAGACACAGAAGGGGACAAAAAAAGAGGAGAACTAAGGATAAAAAGAACAATAATAATAAGAAACATAAGCAGAAAGGGGGCAGAATATTATTACGACTTTAAGTAAGCTGGTCATTGAAGTAAATAATGATTCCCCAAATAAAGAAAACTTTTTGGAAAATAACTTAAAAACTGCTGATGCGGATGTAAATATAAGGGATATCTCTAATGAGGCAGTGATACAATACTCATTATTGTCCTATTTGAACAATTTAGAGTATGAGATTGGGCAGTTGAATCAACAAATAGGTTTTCAGAATTTGCTTAATGTGGGAGAAGTGAGTAACAGAAATTTGCAGGAATGCAATAACTTCATGCAGAGGGGTATAAATAATAAGGACCCCTCATTTAGCAACAAAACCCTCTGGGAGTGAAATTCCTGCTGATCTGCCAAAAAAATCAAACAGCAGATAGTACAAATAACATTCTGTATTCCATTATTAGGATTATGGGGCCCACAAAGTGGTTAACGCTGTGTAAGGGGAATTAAGTAATTCAAACAACATCGTCAATTGAGAAACTGAGAACTGATCCAAATACAGAAATTAATGTTCATGAAATAGTGGAAATTAGACATATTCCAATTGAAGCTGCTACACTGATTGATGTGATCTTTTTGTCCCCAAGAACTGCCAATTATATTTGAATGAATGGTCTGGAAACTCAAAACACAGACATCACCATAACTTATCCAAATAGGCATTCCTCCAGTAAGGAATATATAGTCATACTGAATACTGAAGAGGAAGTTAGTCTAAGTCTATTTGGAATGGGTCACATCAGAAACGAGAATGAGTTTAGGCTAACTGGAGCTATCTGTAGTCTCCCAAAAAAGTTTCTACAGATACAATTAGGAATAGATGGTATTATATCTGCCCAAAGAATGATATCTGACAGTCAGATTAATATTATAATAAAAAACAGACACATAGCTGATTCAGTATTACACAAAGCTGATATTCTTGATCATATGGGATTGAATCTAGTTGATTTAGATTTGCTAGGTAATCAACAGAGCCCAAAGAAAACTCTTGAGCAGGAGGATAGGGAACCACTATTAACAACAAACAGACTATATGCATTGGTTGGTTATAATAATTGATGGGGTTACATTTTTCTGGTGATGAAACTGTTTGAGGTGATCCACAATTAGAAGATCATTCATTAAAAAAATGTTTATAATGAAAGTATAGCATTGCTATCGTGGGACATTGTGGGTTTGTTGAATACGTTCTCTGGTGGGGAATGGTTGAATTTAATTGGTAAATTTGATGAACTGTGTTTTCAAGAAACATGGCACAGAAATGATGACTGCATTAGTCTAAATGGATTTGAAGTTTTTAAACCAGCTAAAGCTAAAACTCAAAAGTTAGGCAGATGCTCAGGAGAGGTTGCTACTTTTATTAAGATAGGAAGTTTTAAATAGGTGGAATATATTCATAAAATGTCAATTTTTTTTAATTAATTTGTTAAATAATGGAAGTCAAAGTTTTATACTTCTTAATGGGTATATACCACCAGATAATTCTTATTTATTCCAGCCAAAGGTTTGAACACCTTTTAATTCCCTAATAGTTGAGATGTTGTATAAGTACTTAGATACAGAATTACTAATAGTAGGGGATTTTAATGCCAGAATTGGCCAGTTAGATGGATTAATTAATAACTCTTATTTTGCTCTTACAAATAAATTACCCCCCATGCCTAAAAGAACGGCCAAAAGAAATAACTCTGGTACAGCATCAATTAGTGTCTTAAGTGAACATAACATACTGTATATCCACTTAATGGAAGATTAAAGGGCAATTACACTGGTGAATATTCATATATTTCATTAGAAGATTCCTCACTAGTAGACCTTGCATTGTGGACAGGCTGAATTAACTTTTGTGAAAATCTGACAATACTGATATGCCCTTAAAGTGATCACTTTCCGATAGTTCTAAAAAAATAGTTTTTTGAATATAAACACTCAGCGATTACAGTCAGATGCATGTTTATTTACAGAAATGATATCCATGAGGAAGATTATCTGGAAACATGATTTGGAACGGATTATTTCTGATATTTTGTCCTGTTCAATTCTACTTTTTTTGGAGATTAGATTGATGGAAAGCTAAAGCTTAAAATATTTGACAGATAATTTAAATACTCTATTTGAACAGATAAAACATAAGCTAGAACATTCAATTTTAATTAACAGAAAGAACCAAAATATACTGGTTGGTTTGACAAGGATTGTAGAATATTTAAAGCCAGTTTAAGGAAGTAATATAAAATTTATAAAGTAACTAATAATAAATCCTTACTGAAAGAGATACATTGTAAAAGGAAAGCATATATAGTACATTTAAATGAAAAGAAAATAACATTTTACAAAAAAACAATGGGACAAGATAATGGATGCAGCTGTAACTAAAGCTAGTGAAAAATGTTGGTTACCAGTGGCAAAAGGGACCAATAATTACAATGACTCCATAAATTCTTATATAACTGAAACTACGTGGATAAGGTTTTTCTGTCAAACATCCTTTGATCCATCAGTTGACACTTCATTCTCATTAAAAGATAATGAGTATATGATCTCCCCATTCTCTTTCGAGGAAGTTTATAGAGCAATTAATACCTTAAAATTACACAAGGTGCCTGGGCTAGGCTATATTCCAGATAAAGTATATTTTTGCCACGCTGGTCTATGCTGCAAAACTCTTACAATTAAGCAGTAAGGCATGACAGGGTGTGTGTTATTGTGACACTGTCACCCTGGGTGGCTTGAAGACAGGTAGCCGAGTGCTTCCACCACCCCAGGAAGTCTTTATTACACAATAACACACACACTGGAGTGCCTTATTGCTATTATACAATGGCTTGTTATTATACAAAATAAAAATATTTTTAAAAATTTTTTTAGTAAATTTTTAGTGTGGTAGTATATCTTTGTTTCTTAAGAGAAGATGTACAAAAGAATATCATCATCCATACAGTGATATTATTGTGTAATAACATCACTGTCTCAGGCATACACTGACCAATTATAGTCCAGGATTCTCTCTTGCCGTTACATAATTTTATGTAATAAATATATAAAAGACTAACTTTTTCCAATGGTATGGAAGGGGCAAATATCATCCCGCTCCATAAAAAAGGTGACAGGGCAAATCCAGCTATGTACCATTCAATGAGTTTATTGGACGTAAACTTAAAAATATTTTCCAAAGTCATATTAGAAAGACTGAACCAGCAAATTAGCTTAAGAGGAGGAATGTCTTCTTTTCAAGCAGAATTTAGAACAGGGTATTCCACTCTGGACAATATATTCATCTTACATCATTTGATTGAAAAGTACGTTATACTTAGAAAACAAAAAAACTTTATACAGTAGTTATTGATTTTTCTGTGGCTGTCAGTGCTATTTCAAGAAGGATACTTTGGTTACAGATGTTAAAAAAGGCATTGATAAATCCCTTGTCTGTATCATATTCAATTTATACTATGAGAACTTGGCAAAAGTACGTTTAGGATTGGGTGGTCAACTGTCCTCTTTATTTTGTTTAAATGGAGTAAGAAAAGGCTGTGTTCTTGCCTCTGTTCTTTTTGTACTGTATATTGATAAGATGTTAAGAGATCTTAATTTAATCAGCTCTTATTCATCTAAAATCAAGCAACAGAATTGTGCAGTCCTCGCATATACTGATGTCTTAGTCCTATTTTCACTATCTAAAAAAGGTCTTCAAAAGAAATTAAACTTCCTAAATGAGAGATCAACAGAACTACAGTTAAAAATAAATCTTTCAAAAACTAAGTTTGTTATATTTGGACAAAACAAATAAAAAAAAAAACAATACAATGGAAATTCTACTTTGGGTACCCAGAGAATTGAGGTAGTAAAATCTTACACATACTTAGGAGTTGTATTCAGTGCAAACACACTACTTAACAATCATTACATCTAAAGTTTGGAGACCCCAAAAAAAACAAAATTTGGCCTGGCAAAATTTAATTATAGATATGGTGATTCCAGTATAAGGTCCCTGGTGAGGGTAATCGATGTTAAATTTCAAGCCTAATTGCTTTATGGGTCAGAGGTATGGGATATTAGTAATAGGGTACATTTGTTCCATTATACAAAATGCTAAGAAAAGTATTGGGGCTCGGGCCACCATGCCTTGGCATACATTAGGGCTGAATTAGGTATTGTGAAAATAAATGCCAGAATTGAGATGAGAAGACTAAACTTCTGGCTGAGGTTAACAAGGTTATCATCTGACAGAATATCAAACTAGTGCCTGCAAGAGAAGTTGGGAGCGGTATAGATTGTGTTATACTCAAAACTTCTGGTACCCTACAACACTGACATTATTAAACAAATGTAAACTACAAGCCTTAAAAGTATTTGTAGGCAAGGGAATTATGATCAGATTAAAATATAAAAAATACACCTCCAAGAAAATCACTAAATTTTGGTGTAATGAAGATCTAGAGCACATTAGTAACACAGCATATTCTAAATGGCTTGTGATTAACAATTATTATTTTGGTATGAAGCCCTATTTGTATATTCAAACAGATCCTGAACAATATAGAATATTTATACTGTATAAATTTGAAAGATTTGACAGCAACGTCCTGAAATGACAGCATAATAAATTGCCCAATGGGACTGATACCTGCTCATGTTCAGTGGGGGGTACTGAGGATCTATTAAATATAATGTGGAGATAGATGCCCCTGGTATGTTAAGTAATGTACCTATTGGCTAAAACCATTTTTAAGCCCTGCTTATGATATAGACCCTTCAATTTTGACTTCCATTTTAATACATACTGCAGATGTTTGGACTGTAGAATGAAAGGTTAAATATTTTATAGCAATAAACAAAGTAAAAAAAGAATTTAAAAAGGACTGACAGATGTTCAGTTGAATTTCAGTCTTGAATCTATATGCAGAAAAAAGGTATAAATTATCATTGAGTGTTTTTAAAGGATATAGTGCAAAAGCAAAGTTATACTGCTAAAATATTTTTATGGCTGTGAAATATACATGTGTGATTGTCTCTGCTTATAAGTCTAGTGATGTAATTTGATACTATACACTTTTTAATTGTACTTGATGGCTTATTAGTCAAACAATAAATTTAACTTGAACTTGGTGCATGGACAACTACAGCTGGGACGTGATCATCCCACACTACACCATGTTCCAGAAGGACAGGTCAGGGGGAAAGGCTGAGGGATTGTTGAATATGTGAAGGAGTGTATAAGGGCCACTGAGATACAGGTTCAGTAGGGGGAACAATGAAGGGCTGAATGTACTGTGGGTCAACCTAGAGACGTGATCAGAGGTCATTATTTACATGGGGGTGGTGTGCAGGCTTCTGGCACAGTGGATGATTTAGACAGAGCCCTGGGGGAAGCCATTTGCAAAATGGTCAGCAAGAGGGATATTTTGTTAATGGGAGACTTTAATCTGCCGGATGTAGATTGGGGCATTCTCTCCACAGCTACATCAAGAGGCAGGGCCATCCCTGACTCTATAGAAAAGGTATTTCGAAGGCTGCTGGTTTTGAAATCCATAGGGATGGGGCAATACTGGACCTGGTACTTACTAACAGAGACATATATACTACAAAAGAACCCTAGAGCAAATGCACTGAGGCATGGGTTATCCAGGAGGATATTGGCCTTTCAGCCAAATTTTAAAGAAAACACAATTGCACATACCCCAATAATGCAAAGCATCATGGGAAACATATGCAAATCCCCATTAGAGAATTTGGACTGGCTCAACTTTAAGTAGAATTACATGGTGCTGGAAGGCCTCACAGTACAATCAGCAAAGGCTAAGAACAGCAGACACATACACGTGTTTCATCCTCATTTGGACTCATCAGTATGCCATGTCTATGTCTTAGCCCGGGGTGGGGAGAGAGAGGGAGAGAGAGAGCCAACCACCTCTTAAGGGGGATGTTATTTGGCCTTGGGGACCCCAAAATAGAGAAGGAAAAGAACTACAAAAGAACCTCAGAGCAAATGCCCTGAGGCACAGGTTATCCCAGAGGATATTGGCCTTACAGCCAAATTTTAAAGAAAACACAATTGCACATACCCCAATAATGCACAGTATCACAAGAAACATATGTAGTCCCCTGGGTACAAAGTGATCACCATATTGTATAGTTTGATATATGAATAGGACAAAACACACACACACACACACACACACACACAAAGGTGAGGGTCCTGGACTTCAGGAGGCCAGATTTAAAGAAATGAGAACTGCCTCAGAGAATGTCTTGAAGGGGGGAAGGTGGGGGGAGTGAAGGCTCAATGGAGACAAATTAAGAGAGGGGGGTATAGCCCAGGTAAAGTCATGCTGTTTGAAGGAAGTGGGCAAGAGGAGGAAGAGGCCACTATGTTCTTTAAGAAGGTGGCAAAGGCAGTGAAGCACAAGAAAACAGTGTTTAAAAGTACAAGGAGACCCAGAAGGATGAAGACAGGGATGTATATCTGGCAAACCAAAGGGAGGCAGGAAAGGAAAGGAGAGTGAGGACAGCAAAAGCACTAACAGAGGAGAGGAGAGGATAGCTAAGGAGGTCAAAAAGGGGGACAAGACCTCCAGGTATATTGGGGAAGAGGAAGACAAGGGGACGGTGATAGAATCAGGAGGTGGGAGGGTAGAGACTGTGCTGAGGAAGATCAAAAGAAAGCAGAAATACTGAACAATTACTTCTGCTTGATCTTCACGGTAGCAGGTGGAGGGAGTGGACCAGCATGCTGCAGTAAGCAACGGGGGGGGGGGGAGTGGATACATGTCCATTCTCGGTGGAGAGGGTCTGGAAGGGATTGGAAGCCTTAAAGGAGAATAAGATGATGGGACCAGATGGGTTTCATCCAAGGGTCCTTAAAGAACTGAGCATGATGCTGGCCACCCCTCTGGTCATGCTTTGTAGCACCTCAGTGGAGGTGGGGAAGTTCCAGAGAAATGGAGTAGGTCAGATGTGGTCCCTCTACACATAAGCAGAAATAGGAAGGATACTAGCAAATACAGGCCAGCCTGTCTCACATTAGCGATGAAGACGTTAATGGAGACACTACTGAAGTAGAGACTCATAGAGCACCTGGAGGCAAAAGGGCTGCAGGACCATGGGCAGCATGATTTCACAAGGGGGAGGTCATGTCAAACTAACTTACAGACTTATTTGACTGGCTTACTAGGGAGGTGGATCAAGGGAGATCAGTTGACATGGCCTGTCTGGACAAGAGGCTAGTTAAGAAACTAAGTAACCTGGGGGTAGGGGAGAAACTGACAAGCTGACTATCAAACTGATTAAGGAACAGGATGCAAAGGGTAGTGGTAAAGGGTAGCCACTCAGGCGATAGGGGAGTGACTAGTGCATTGATGCAGGGTTCAGTGCTGGGACCAGTCTTCTTCATAAGTGACATTGCAGAGGTACAAAAAACTGCAACAGGGTTGACACTCAGGAATGGATGAAGAAAATGCAAAGGGATCTGAGGAAATGAGGAATGGTCTAACGGGTGGTGGCTGGTTTTCAATGCCAAAAAGTGCAAAGTTATGCACTTAGGGCTGTGGAACTCAGGGGATGTTTATAAGATGAGTAGAATGGAGCTTACCATCACCAAACAAGAATGAGACCCAGGGGTCATCCTATCTGATGACCTCAAGGTAGTTGGGCAGTGTGACAAAGCAGTGGGAAAGGCTAGCAGGATGCTAGGTGCATCCCAGCACTGGGAGAGGGATTTCTAGCAGTAGGAGGATGGAGGTGGTGCTGCCTTTGTAGCTCTCTTTAGTGAGGCCCAACCTGTAGTACTGTGTCCAGTTCTGGGGGCTGCATCTCGACAAGGACATTAAAAGGGTGGAGGAGGTGCTGAGGAGACCAGCCAAAAATGGTGAGGGTGTTGCACGAGAAGTCACAAAAGGAAAGGCTGCAGGAACTTAACATGTACTCCCCGGCAGAGAGGAGATCAAGTGGAGACATGACTGAAATTTACAAGTACCTCACAGGAGTGAACAAGGTGCAAGTGGAGGGTCTATTTCAGAGAATGGAAGGCACTAGAACAAGGGGGGCATGCAATGAAGCCAAGAGGGGGACGTTTAGGAGAGATGTGCAGAAATATGTGTTCATGGAAATGGTGATAAATGACTAGAACAGCCTGCAAGAGAAGGTAGTGGGGGGCAAAGACTGTGGGACTGGCACAGGGACATATTAGGTAGAGGAAGAGGGGAGGGGAGGGAGCAACATCTATTACTAGAGTCAGTGATGACAGAATAGGCAGGGACATAGGGCAGACTAGATCGGCCTAAAGGTTCTTTTCTGCCAACAAAATCTATGATTTTCTTCAAGGGATCTCTTTCATCAGGCCACACCTTTGGAACTATAGCTACCAGGCACTCAGACCACACAGAAACTTTTGCAAGCAGTCAGCCCGGGACCATCCATGATGATGTCAGTCATCAGCATATAGATAAATGTGGGCAGATGCTCCTCTCCTCAGTTCTTTTCCTACCATCAATCAGACTTGTTGGAGCCGTGGACATGTTGAATCTTATAGCTGTCATTTCATTTCTTTTCTATAATCTAGGTAATCACTTTATAAAGATTTTCAGCAACCTGTATGTCACTGAAAGAATCATCTAAACTCTTCTGGTACTATGAGTGCAGAGAGAAGACCTACAGCGGAGACCCCATGACATCTGTGTCTGCTGTTTAGGGCTCTCTCACAATGTGAAAGCTTGTGAGATCTGCTGGGGGTTCAACTCCACAACTAGGTGATGAAGAACAAGGGCTTTGGAGAAATTCCTTCTCCAAAAGACCATAGGGAGAATGGAGAAGCAGCTCCAAGAAAAATCTGCATCACCCAGTCCATTGCCTGTATCATGGTCTTCAAAGTTCTGGGAAAAAGCTTTGGGGAGTCACAAGCACAAACACTGGGACAAGGACAAGGCCTCCCCCGGCACATTCCAGGTGACCCCCTGCAGACTACAGGTACGACCTCTGCTTCAATGTCGACTGCTCTGGTGGTGACCCCGACTCCCCCCCCCCAACTGTCTACCAGAAACCCAGGTCAGGGCATGGTGTATTCACTACCAGGCCTACTATAGCTGGTACGTTGCCATCGCCAGCGGAGATCCAACCTCAAATGTTGACTTCTTCAATCGTGCCTACTAACCAAAGTAGCACCAATGCTCAGGCAGTGCTTATCTCCTTCTCAGACATAGATACATAGATACATAGACAGTGTCGGCAGATAAGGGCCTATGGCCCACCCAGTCTGCCCATTTGAGCTTGTAAGTTCAGTTTGTTTTCCTAGAAGTCTGTTGCCCCCTTACCCCTGACCTCTAGAATTCCTTTATGTCTATCCCATGCATTCTTAAATCCCGTGATTGTTTCAGCCCCCACCGCTTCCTCTGGCAGGGTGTTCCACTTGTCCACCACTGCTCTGTGAAGAAATTCTTTCTCATGTTTCCTCTGAATCGTCCTCCTCCAACTTCATCCCATGCCCTCTAGTCCTGGAACATCTTTTCGCTTAAAATAGTGTTTTCCTGCACCCTGTTCCTCCCTGTAAGATACTTGTATGTCTCTATCATATCCCTCTCCTCCTCTCCTCCAGGGAGTACATGTTCAGTTCCTTCAACCTGTCTTCATAGGACTTGTGATGCAATCCATGCACCATCTTTGTTGCCCTCCTCTGAACCTTCTCTACCCTGTCTATGTCATACGTGGGTATGGTCTTCAGAACTGTACACTGTACTCCAGGTGGGGCCTCACTAGTGTCTTGTATAGCGAATTGTACCTCCCTTTTCCTGCTGGTGATGCCTCTGCCTATACATCCCAGCATCCTATTTGCTTTACCTGCTGCCTTGTCACACTGTTTCCTACCTTTGAGGTCATCAGAGATGACAACCCCAAGATCCCTTTCCTGCTTGGTGCATGCTATATCTCACCCCCAACTGATATATTGTGCCAGGGTTTTGTGCCCCATATGCATTATCTTGCACTTCTTTGCATTGAATTTCAACTGCCAAACCCTTGACCATTCTTCAAGTTTCTGCAGGTCACTTCTCATTCTGTCTACACCTCTGGTGTGTCTACTCTGTTACAGAGCTTTGTGTCATCAGCGAACAGTGAAATTCTGCCTTCTAGATCCCGCAATGTCACTGATGAAAATGTTGAATAGGACCAGTCCCAGCAATGATCCCTGTGGTACCCCACTGGTCACTCTTCCTCTGTGGAGTGACAGCCATTTACCACCACCCTCTGTGTCCTGCCACCCAGCCAGTTACCTACCCACCACACTACTGTCCTGCCCACACCCATATTCCCCAGTTTGTGTAATAGTCTTCTATGTGGCACAGTGTCAAAGGCCTTGCTGAAGTCCAGATAGGCCATGTCCACTGCCCTCCCCTGATCCACCTCCCTAGTCACCCAGTCAAAAAATTCAACGAGGTTGGTCTGACATGACCTCCCCCTGGTGAAACCATGCTGCCTTGGGTCCTGTAGTCCATTGAAAACCAGATGATAAGGTGTCTACTGCCTGACCTTCTTGTTCCAGAGGGCCCATTATCAGGGACTACCATAAATACCCCAACAACTCCCTTGCCAACTAGATCTCCTTGGCCGCCACTGATGTCACTGGCACAGTCTTTAATTCCCATTGATGGTAGAGTCAACTCACACCCCTCCAACATTTGACAGATGAAAATAAAATAGGTACACCCCTGTGTTACATTAAGTGAGTGGGGGGGAGCACTCCCTTTTGCCCATGAGTATTCCAAGGGCCACTTTGCTTGCACATAATACCTTTTTTGCCCTGTGCCATTTTTAACTTCAGCACCCACCCAGCCCACTTTTATTTACCCATGCATAGGGCAGTGCAGTTTAATGCTGGTAGCTGTCACAAACACGCCCGCAGGTCAGGCCATCTGCTCCCACAGTGCCAATCTTGAAGTGCGATCGTGTGAAAAGGGGACCCCTCCTGTCTGTTTTGGGTCCGAATCACCTACTAGCCTCGAGTCCTGGGGTCAAAATGTGAACTTTATGCTAGCATACCCAGTTAACAGGCTCAGATCTGTACCCTCTTTGGGAATGCAGTACAATCCTTCACCCAGTGACACCCACCCAGGTTTCCAAAATGTACCCTTATGACTCAATATGAGACCTATGTATATTCTTACCTTTTTCAAGGTTAGTAACACATTCAATTCCTTAACAGCTGTCAGACTTAAACACTGATTCAGCATTCATATACAAAAGAAACTAAGAAAAAGCACAGGCAGTATTTCAAAGAAAACATTGTTTACTAAAAATTGTAAAATAGGTAAAATCAAGCAAAGAACAATTATATCAATAACTTACAGTCACATAAAATAAATGGGAATTTACAGAACACTAACGCCTGCCAAAAGAAAATACTTCAGTTCCAGTTGAACAATTTTTTTTTTAAGTGCCTAGTTACCAGTCCACAGACTAAATGTGTCAGTGCTTCTCAGGGAGTCCTTCTGCACAAACTTGTCGTAGTGCAGCCCAATTCAAAAGTCAGTTTACTCCACCTCCTGGTGATGCCATCCATGAGGTCACTGTTAGAACTGTGATAAATCTGTAATCTGAATATGGGTATCCACAGGGATGTATGTTATTACTGAAAATCAGCAACTAGTAATTTCACAAAATATGAGTCTCTTTGATCAGAGCATTTCCTTTGACATTTCCTAACCCCACAATCTGTCACTGGTTCTCTTTTAAGTGAGAAAATCACAAAGGATCAACCAACTGACTTCCTTTCCAGCTATGTCATAAAATGCATATTTAGTTTCCAACTTCAAAGGCAGGAGCAGGTTATAAGGGGTTATAAACTGCCCCTTTGAAAGGATGTCTTAATTAGTGGTGTCCCTGGTCTTTTCTTCACATTCTGCTGTTTCAGCACCACTGAAACCTTGGAGGTCAAAGGTCAAGTCTCTCACACACTGCTGACTTGTGCGAGACAATCTCAGACCATTTATTTATATTACAAATATCATACATATAACCATAAGCAGATGGCAGAGCGTCACAGTGCTTTCCACCTAGACTGAATTTGAAGGCTCTATCCCCTGCATGGGATGAGCTCCCTAAGTCAGTTGATTGCTAAAACTGATGCGACAATCCATCTACATTTTCATTGGCTGCCCTGGCCCTATGTGAGACAGTCATGTCATACCCTTGCAAGGCAAGACTCCATCTTAATAGTCTACCATTCGTTTTACCCATTTATGCCAGCCAAACTAGGGGGTTGTGGTCAGTTTGTACCTCAAAATGCTGCCCGTATAGGTATGGCTCTAATTTCTTTAGGGCCCACACCATGTCAAGACATTTTTTTTCCATAGTAGAGTAAGCCTGCTTCCTGGGAAGTAACTTTTTACTGAGGTACACTATGGGGTGATCTTTCCCTTGGTTGGATGTCTGACTCAGTACTGCTCCAATACCCACATCTGAGGCATCAGTCTGGACTGCAAAGGGTCTGCTATAGTCTGGACTTGTCAATGCAGAAGCACTGCACAGTGCCTACTTCAGTTCGGTAAAGGCTTTTTCACTGGCTGGTTCCTAGGTAATTTTCTTAGGCATCCTTTCCTTTAACAGACCAGATAGGGGAGTGGCCAGGGCACTGTAATTGGGTACAAATTTCCTATAGTACCCTGCTGTCCCTAGAAAACTCCTGACCTGCTTCTGCACTTCTGGTCTGGGCCATGCCGTGATTGCCTCTATTTTCACTTGGTTAGGACAGATCTGTCCTCAGCCTACAATGTGCCCAAGCTATGCCACCTCAGCCATGGCCACCTGTCACTTCTCAGCTTTTACAGTGAGTCTGACCCTCTGTATTCTGCCCAGCCCTTCCCTAAGGTGGGATAGGTGTGACTCCCAGCTGGCACTAAATATGGCAGTGTCATCCAGGTATGCCATGGCGTACTCTTCAGCACCATTTAACACCTGATTCACCAATCTTTGGAAAGTGGCCGGGGCATTCTTCATTCTGAAAGTCATTCTTTTAAATTCAAAAAACCCTATCAGAGTGATGAAGGTTGATCCCCTCCCTAGCTCTGGCAGTTAACTCTACCTGCCAATACCCTTTTGTCAGGTCAATAGTTGTAAGGTATGTCGCCCCTCCCAACTTGTCTTGGAGTTCATCTGTCCATGGCATTGGGTAGCCGTTTGACTTCGAGACTGCACTGAGTCCATGATAGTCCACACAAAAATGAGTAGAGCCATCTGGCTTGGGAACAAGGACCACGGGTGAGGCCCAGGGCTGTGGGATTTCTGGATTACCCCTAAATCCAGCATTTCCTCCAACTCCCTCCTAATGTCCTTTTGGACAACCTCTGACACCTGATATGCTGTCTGCTGTATGGGCACCTGCGTCCCTGTCTCCACGTCGTGTGTCGCTAAGGGGGGTTAGTCCAGGCTTGGTGCTAAACAGTGGGGCAAAGTCTGCAAAAACCTCCCTTACTTCCTGGATCTGGTCCGGGGTCAACTGGGGTGACATTTTAATTGCCTCCTCAGAGGACTCCTGCTTGCTTTCTTCCAGCAAGTCCAGAAGGGGGTCTCCTTCATCCCTCCCCTCCCCAGGACTACACACTGCAAACACCATGTCAGCCTTATTAGCATATGGCTTCATCATGTTGACATGGTACATTCTTTGTGCATGTCTTCTGTCAGGTAACTCTGTAATGCAGTTTATGTCATTTACCTGTCTGACTACTTTGTACGGTCCTGCCCACTCAGCCTGCAGCTTGTCTTTCCAGACCAGGATTAGGACGACTTCCTGCCCCACAGTGTATGAGCGAGCTCAGGCTCTGTGGTCGTGCCGCACCTTTTGTCTTTGTTGGGCAGCAGCCAGGTTGCTCTGGGCCATCCCTATTAACTCCTTCAGCCTTTCCTTAAACCAAAGGGCATAATCCACTATGAGAGTTCTCTGTGTGGCGTGATTACCTTCCCAATCCTCCCAGATCAAGTCTAGGGGCCAATGTACCCGGCGTCCATATAAAAACTCAAAGGGGGAAAATCCTATTGACTCTTGGGGCACCTCCCTGTATGCAAACAACAGGTGTGCAAGGTATTTCTCCCAGTCCCTCCCATGCTGTCAGCAAACGCTTGGAGCATTGACTTAAGGGTACCATTAAATCTTTCCACAAGCCTATTGGCTTGTGGGTGATAAGGTGTCGTGCCTCTCTGCACCACCCCACACTTCTGCCACAAACATTTCATCAAGTCTGATATGAAGGAACCCCCTCGATCGGTGATAACCTCCTGCAGAAACCGAACATGGGAGAAAATCCCTAGTATGGCATCTGCCACTTTGTCCTCAGTGAGGATAGGGCAACTGCCTATGGGTACCAGGTGGCATAATCCACCACACTTAGGATGAACCTCTTCCTGGAGGAGCTGGGGATATTTAAAGGCCCCACAATATCCATTCCCACCCTCTGGAATGGCTCCTCCACTATGGGTAAAAGAATTAGGGTGGCTTGGGTTTTCTTATCTGCTTTCCCTATTTCTTGGCACTGGTGATGAGACCTGCAATACTCCTTCACCTGCTGGGTGAAGTTGGGCCAATAGAAATTCTGGACCAATCACTGCATAGTGCGCATGATTCCCAGATGACCAGACATGGGACTATCATGTGCAATCTTGAGCAACTGCTCACGGTACCCCTGGGGAATGACAAGCTGCCTGCTCATCCCCCCTTCCTCTGTCTTAGCATCCTGCACATACATCAGTACATTGTCCCAATAAACTTTATGTTTCCTGTCACCTCCCTGTGCTCCATCAGAGTCTGCCCAAGCCCTCAGCTTCTCTAGACTCGGGTCACTTTTCTGAGCAGCTGCAAACTCCTTGCACATTCCCAAGGCATGGGACAGGTCCCCACTCAGTGTCTAAACTAGGGTCCCTAGCTCTGTCATCAGGGCATTCAGGATCACTGCCATCCCTAACACTCTGACTATGGGTCACACCTTCCTCGGAGTAACCCTCCGTAGCTGTTCTGTTAACTTCTACCTGAGGAATTTCTACCCCCTTTTCATTATTCTCCATATCAGGAGACACAGGCTGGGGAACCAGCCTCCCAGTGGTTTCCACAGTGGCTTCTATGGGGTCCAAGCAACTATAATTTTCCTTTGCCACTTGGCTGTGGGTAACTGCACACACCATCCCCTGTTTGAGATTGTTACCAATAATTACATCGACAGCCAAAGTCTCCACTGTGGCGACCTTTTGCACAGTCCCCCGTCTCACCCCAGTCTAGGAGGACATTAGCGAGTGGCAAGGTTTTCTTCTCCCCAGTGAATCCCTGTGCAGTCACAAATTGATTGGGTATAAGCTGACCAGGCTCTACCAAATCCCCTTTAACCAAAGTCAGGGATGCCCCTGTGTCCCTCAATCCATGTGTCTGTACACCATTCACAGTGACTGGGTACCTGTGTTCCCTCGTGTTTACTGGCATGCTTTGAGGGACACACAAACAACTCACTTCTTTCCTAGCATAAATCTGTGCACTGTTTGACCTTTTGGGACACTGTCTGGCCAGATGACCAGGTTCTTTGAAAACCCAACATTCATTTATTTTCTCAGGTAAATCTTTTCTTTGTAACCTGTTGCTACTTGGTTTTGGTGGGGGCAGGGAGGGTTTTAGCTGCCCTGAAGGTGCACTTTTCCTTTTCTGCACTGCCACGCCTGGCTCATTCACTCACAGAGCAGGTCTGCTCCTGGCATAGTGATCCAAGAGTTCAGCAGCCTCTTGCACTGTTTTTGGATCTCGGTCCTCTAGCCAGATTTTCAGCTCTGCTGGGCATGCCAAAAAAACTGCTCTAACAGTAAAACATTTTCAATTTTTCTACAGAGTCTGCTTCAATTTCTTCCCACCAACATTTTAAAAACTGACGTTGTTTAGTGGCTAGCTCCTCGTAGCTCATGTCAGGACTTCTCCTGGGCTTATGGAATTTAACTCTGTATGCCTCTGCTGTTAGCTCATATTTTTTTAAAAGTGCAGCTTTAAGTTTACTGTAATCATTACTGTCCTCATTGTCCATTTGACCCAATGCATCCTGAGCTTTTCCGGTAAGTAGCGGAGATAGCTGGAAGCTCCAGGACCCTCTAGGAATATTTGCCTGAATGCATCATTTTTCAAAGGAATTTAAAAAAGCATCCATATCTTCCCCTTCTTTAAATTCGGCTATCAATTCAGAATTTAATTTGTAACCCAGTCCTGGAGTCCCAGTTAACCCCAGGCCACTTATCTGCTCTCGTGCTGGTGTTTTGAGTCATAGATTCTCCAGTTCATGTTGCCTCTGGTGCTCACACTCATCTCGCTCAGCCTCTCGCCGAAGTTGTTTCCGCTTCTCCTCGCTTTCCATCTGCAGTTGGAACTTCTTTTGTTCAAATTCCAGCTCCATTTTCCACAACTCCATCTTCAGCCTGATCTCTCCTGGCTCCAGAATGCTGGTAACCTTCCCCTGCTGCTGTGGCCCTTGGCTTGCACATGCCCTGCTGTCTTCCTCACTGGATCTGGACACTGCACTGGCCCCTGGCCCCTCCACACCCAAGGTTCGGTCCTTTTCAGTCACAGACTGTGACTCGAGGCTCTGGGCATCAGCTGCCACCATAGCCTCCATGAGGTTCTGCTTGTTGGCTCTCTCCTCGTGCTGGACTCCTCTCTCCTGGCACAACTGCCTCAGGTAGTCTGCAGTGTACCCACTGTAGTTGGAAGCCATCTTCTTCCTTAACTATGACTATACTAACTTGCACTCAAAAAACAAAAAAATAAAACATGTAGGGAACTTAGACTGTATGCACAATGATATAGTTCTGTTTACTTTTTAAAAATAAATCACTGCGTTATTTTGCATGTGAGCTGTACAATATTAATCTGACACACTAAACTGTTAATGCTCGTGTTACCAGTTACTTTAAAATCACACTGCTGCCAACCAAATCTACCACAAATGCTCTCTGCAGGTCAGGCCCTCTGCTCCCACAGTGCCAACCTCGAAGTACGATAGTGTGAACAGGAGACAGACAGGGTAACCCTCCTGTCTGTTTTGGGTCTGAATCACCTACTAGCCTTGAGTCCTAGGGGTCAAAATGTGAACCTTATGCTAGCATACCTAGTTACCAGGCTCAGATATGTACCCTCTTTGGGAATGCAGTACAATCCTTCTCCCAGTGGCACCCAGCCAGGTTTCCAAAATGTACCCTTACAACTCAATATGAGACCTAGGTATGTTCTTACCTTTTTCAAGATTAGTAACACATTGAAACCCTTAACAGCTGTCAGACTTAAACACTGATTCAGCATTCACATACAAAATAAACTGAGAAAAAGCACAGGCAATATTTCAGAGAAAATATTGTTTACTAAAAATTGTAAAATAGGTAAAATCAAACACAGAACAATTATATCAATAACTTACAGGCACATAAAATAAACGGGAAGTTACAGAAAACAAACGCCTACCAAAAGAAAATACTTCAGTTTCAGTTGAATTATTATTTTTTTTAAGTGCCTAGTTACCAGTCCACAGACTGTTTGTCTTTGCTTTTCAGGGAGTCCTTCTACACAAACATGTTGGAGTGCAGCCCAATTCAAAAGTCAGTTTTCTCCACCTCCTGGTGATGCCACCCATGAGGTCACTGTTAGAACTGTGATAAATCTGTAATCCGAGTATGGGTATCCACAGGGATGTATGTTATTACTGAAAATCAGCAACTAGTAATTTCCCAAAATATGAGTCTCTTTGATCAGAACATTTCCTTTGACATTTCCTAACCCCGTAATCTGTCACTGGTTCTCTTCTAAGTGAGAAAACTACAAAGGCTCAATCAAGTGACTTCCCTTCCTGCTATGTCATAAAATGCATATTTAGTTTCCAACTTGAAAAGCAGGAGCAGGTTATAAGGGGTAATAAACTGTCCCTCTGGAAGGATGTCTTAATTAGTGGTTTCCCTGGTCTTTTCCTCACATCCTGCTGTTTCAGCACCACTGAAACCTTGGAGATCAAAGGTCAAGTCTCTCACATACTGCTGACTTGTGTGAGACAATCACAGACCATTTATTTATATTACAAATATCATACATATAACCATAAACAGATGGCAGAGTGTCACAGTAGCCTGGTCTCATTCTTCCTCTTCCTCTGGCACCATCAAGTGATTGTGTAAAACAGAATGTCCTCCACCACTAAACGTGCAAAGAAAGAGTAACAAAATAGGTATCTGCCCACCTAGGCACCAGTGAAAATCCTCTCCACCACTCTGCCTGGTTTGAGTGCCTGCCAGGTTCTGACCATAGAATCAATTAATGCTATGGTCCTGATTATGATCAATAAGGCAGGGCACTACAGATATGGTGTGAAAATGCTGTCCACAGAATTAAACTCGGGAGAACAGGTAGAATGGCAACGCGCATCAACGTTGCCCAGCATGATACATATATATATATATATATATATTTCAAACGTTTCACTGGCAAAGAGTGTTGTACTTGATGACATTTAGTGAACTGAATGGCAGAAAAATACCAGTGGTCCACTTCAAGTCTACCCTTAACATGCCTACCAAGGTTGTTTTACAGATTAATGAAGTGCATTACCTTTGCAGCTGGCATTGTTAGCTGAGAGAGGGGATCCATTATCTGATCGGAGTGATGATCGACAGTCATGCCCGCCCAGACCTGACCTGAACGTTACAGAGAAGAACTGGCAAAAACACAGACACAGCTAAGCCTGTGATTGATTTAACTGCAAAATAAGTGGAGCAGAGCAGTGTCTTTCATGGCGGGTCATGGCAATCGAGATGCAGTTGACGGTCCCAGGACACAGTCACAGCAACACTGCGGTAATTGTGCTCTTGGCTCAGCTGACTGCAAAACACTCGCCAAGGCAGTATTTGGGGATAATTGACTGCAGCAGCTGCTTCCAGGGGTCACAGGTGAGCTGGCACATGCTGTGATGGTTACCATAGGGACAGATAAATTCTTTCAGCTCGGACCTGCATGTGCATCCCCTGGCACCATGCACTCACAGTAAAGCACCAGATTGGAGAACAACTGTCATGTCCATGTCAGTACACAAAGTATTTTCTGGTGGCGGCTTGATTCAGTACACCCTGAGAACCTCACAGGATCTGGTACCGCTATAAGAAAGCCAGTATTGTACCAACAAAATCGGTGCAGTTGGAGGGTCTCTCAGCTGCAAATATGAGAAATTCCCTGCTCTAATGTTGCAGAAGGATGGTGCCTAGGTGGGCAGATACCTATTTTGTTACTCTTTCTTTGCACGTTTAGTGGTGGAGGACATTCTGTTTTACACAATCACTTGATGGTGCCAGAGGAAGAGGAAGAATGAGACCAGGCTACTGTGACACTCTGCCATCTGTTTATGGTTATATGTATGATAAGGATGAGAAGTAGGAGGATGAAGACTGTGCTGAGAGACACTACAGATGGCACCAGCTCTACAGTCATGTTCTGTAGTGAGGACTCTGTTGTGACCACACCCAGGTCACCTCCAGAGGATCCTTCATTTTTCAATATGATGCAGCAAATGCAAGCTGCTGTGGGCTTCACTTTAGAGGAGCAGGATTCTACTAAAAAGACCAACAAAAGAAAATAAAACCTGCACCTGCTCGAAAAGAAACACTATGTGTTTGCTCCACCAAAATTTTAAAGTCATCCAGCCAAAAGCTTTTAATGTGAAAAAACCTTTATTTCTTGTGCAAACATACAATAAAACTCACGATTTGATGCAATTTGGACAGGTATGGCAATATTGTTCCAATATCAAAAGTCCATATATCAATGTCCAACGTATAATCCATAAAAGCATCTAGCCAAGAACAAACGGCTGGCACAAAACGTTCGCAGCAAGAGCTGGGGGCCACTCCCTCGTGACGTCACCTGACGCGTTTCTCACGTAGCTTTTTCAAAGGCTTTTTTCACTTTAAAAGCTTTTGGCTGGATGACTTTAAAATGTTGGTGGAGCAAACACATAGTGTTTCTTTTCGAGCAGGTGCAGCTTTTATTTTCTTTCGTTGGGCTGTTTGTTTAACTTGGCACTGCTCATTTCCCTGGTACGGTCACATTTATTAACTGTTCTACTAAAAAGAACCTGCTGGAATTTCTGGGAAAGCCAGAATCTCCCTCTGCCTTGATTCCTCCACTATTTCTAGCTTTGGAGGATGCCACTTATGCAGCCTGGTGTATGCCAAACAATTTACCAGCTGTGCCCTAAAAGGCAGACAAAGTGTATTCTACCGCTTCTGAAAAGCCTTTTTATGCCAACCAGCCTGATACTGACTCAGTGGTGATCACAGCTGCCCATGACAGGTCCAGGACACCTAGACACCTAAGTTTCCTTCCTCCTGATAATGAATCCAGGAGCTTGGAGGTTCAAACCCCAGGAAATCTTATTGTATCCTGACATATGCAGTATGGTCTCACCATAAGACTGCCCCAGAGCCGAAATGGTTACTAGAACCTATGCTAATGATGGAATGCTAGGCTCAAGCTCGGTTTTCAAACCACTGTCCCTGGAATACATCCTGTAACCGTCAGATTCTTTACTCTGCTTGCCTAGTACAGACGACTCAGAGAGCCCTCCTTCATCTTTCTTAAAGATTTTATTTTCACGTTTTTTTGAAGTACTTTTTATTTCTGTTCATTTTTAAAGCACTGTCCTTGAGTTTACAGGTAGAATAGTCTAGATTTAGTGTTATTCCGGTAAGTTTTTCAGTTTCTTGCCAGTTCATTTAGTTTAACTGTGAGGAAACTGAACATTTATTTACATTTTCAAAGGTAAATTTCTATTTTAAAACTTTTCCCTGGGCCAGTTGTTTGAATTAATGGATTTTAAAGAGAAACCAGGGTAACTCTCTGTTTTTTCATCGGTCACTGAACCTACCACACAAAAAAAAAAAGGGCTTTGTTTATCTGAGTGGGTTTCTGACTCACAGAAAATCCACTTTTTAGGGTTTTCTCTTGGTTATGTCACTATCTAAGAAAAGAACCAGCCCAACAGGTTTTCAGCATTGCACAGAGTGTGGTGAACCGTTTGCTAAAGCAGATCCTCACTTGATTTGTGTCTTCTGTCTAGGGTTTGACCACCTGAAGACAGATTGTTAAATTTGTAAAAATTTTCCTCAGTCAATGCTTGATAGGCATTTGAACCGACTGAAAGAAAAAATGTCTAAAAAAGCTGCTGACCCAGCTTCGGATAAATCTTCCTGTTCTCAGAAGGAAAACCCCTGGTTGAACAACTCTGACCAGGGTGATGGTTCCTCGAGTAAGAAGAGAACCGCAGACACTGCCTCTGAACTGGCAAGTTCTGCCAAGAAGAAAAGGAAGGAAAAACACTTGGTTAAGGAACTGCAACTGACAAGTCTGTCGGTTCCAACCACAGAGGAAATAGCTAATGCTATTAGGATTATTCAGGCTCTGGAAACTGATACCACGGTCCCAGTTCAGTGGCCCGGTTCACAGGCCTCGGCTCAGGATCTGGGTTCTCCCTTGGTTCCTGGATCCTTTGAACAGTTCCCTGTGGGTTGTGCTGAGGGTGAAGATGAGGATGATGAGGATGATGAGGAGGACTTTGGGGAGCCTCCTGAACAGGATGTATCACCTGACCCCCAGTATCCTGACTCCCCTGATAAGGGAGCTGAGGATTTTTCTACCCACTTTGCTTTTATGAAGCAAGTGGTACACACCTTGCACCTCTCCACCCAGGAATCTACAGAGGAGGAAGAGGAGCCAGACTACATGGAGATGATGGATGTGCCAGCAACAAAAAGGTTTTTATCCATTCACAAACCCCTAAAGAGACAGGCTTCTAGAATCCTGCAGACCCCCATGTCCATCCCCCTAGTGGACAAGAGGATGGACGGGAAGTACTGGGTGGCCAAGTCTGGAGCAGAGTTCCTCTTTGGACACCCCAGTCATGAAGGGGTGGTGTAGGCTGCTGCATGTGACAAAGCAGGTATTCCCCTGGCATCACACCCACCTAAGAAGGATTCCAGAAAGATGGACTCTATGGCCAAGAAGTCCTATCCGGGTGCCTCTTTGGCTGTTAGACCGGCAACTTATATGGCTTATGTGTCAAGATATCAAAAGAGATTCTGGAAGCACTGGCCTGGTGGCATTGAGGGTTGAGGTGCTGGATGCTACACCTCATGCCACGCTGGCGACCAGGGTTCGGGAATGAATTTCAGTCGTCGGGGTCGGCTGAGGAGGGATAGGATTGAGCATCTGCTGACTGCTCTCCTCTCCCTGAGGAGGGTTAGGGGGATTACACAGCACTGCAGTGGTCCCTGATGGAAATCGGGGGTTCTACAGTTTGTGGTGCACCTAGAGGCAGGAGTACGGTGGACGTTGGCATGCAGTGCCTTGATGTCATTGCATGTCTGTACTCCTAGGGGAGAAAATATGGCGGAAAAATGGTAGTCGGTCATGGCGGCTTGATGGCTGTGCCTCCGCATGACCTCTCAGACCTGGAGGAATTGCACCTGGGTATTAGATCCAGGCCCGGCAGCCGAGGGTTAGGGGGTCCCCCGCAGAGGACACTTTGTGCTAGCTCGGGTGAGTGAGCCGACGGGGGTCGCTCGGGGTGCGGAGGATGGAGAACGGATGCTAGCAGACTGAGCCACATAGTGGAGGAACAAATAGATCAAAAAAAAAAAGAGTCTCTGGAACATGGTTTTAGAGATTGCCAAGGCGTGCCCTGGACCCATGGCATCAGACTTGTCTGAAGCTGCAAAGAGGGGCCTAGAGGCCTTCAGAATGCCAATTTTCCATGGCAGTAAATGCCAATGACATTGCAGCCAGGAAATTGGCAACCTCAGTGTCCCTGAGGAGATTTGCTTGGCTGAGGGCCACTTATTTGTCCCAGGACACCGAGACAAAGGCATTGGATTTTCCTTGTGAGCCCACATCTGCCTTTGGTGAACAGAGGCTTACATGAAGAAGATTGATGAGTACAAGGTGGCCTATAAGAGTGCTTCTGCAAAGGAGAAAGCAGCAACACCTCAGAAGTACCAAAGCAAAGGGAGTAGGGGATATTGCCAGCCTACCAGCCTCAGAGAGGGTACTTCAGAGCCAGAGGAGGCAGCAGCTGTGCTGGCCCCAGCACTCAGTCAAGTGCATGGACAAAACAGACTCCCTGAGGGATCTGCCAGGGTTGCCTCCCTACTTCCAGTTGGAGGCAGGCTGGGTCACTATTTCCAGGCTTGGGAACCTATCACCACAGACAAGTGGGTACTGGAAGTAGTGAGCCAGGGGCTTGCTCTCAGTTTCACGGTTCTACCAAAACTAAGAGCAAGAGTTTTCAGAACTGCTATCCTATCAGAAGCAGCTCTGTTGAAAGAGGAAGTAGCAAAACTCCTTCAGGACAAGGCAGTAGAGCCTGTTCCCTTGGCCCAAAGGGGAAAGGCTCTCTACTCAAGATACTTCCTCACCCTAAAGAAAACAGGGAAGTGGTGACCTATACTGAATCTCAGACATTTAAACAGGCATTTGACAAAGCCAGAGTTCAAAATTGGCACTCTGGCTACCATTCTCCCTACGCTCACAAAAGGAGATTGGCTGGCATCTCTGGATTTAAAGATGGTTACTTCCACATTACCATCAGACAATCTCACAGAAAGGGCACGGGGTCATAATGTTGCAAGACATTATGCTGCATGCATATATTGTGCTGCCAATACAGCGCAATATATTGCATGCAGCTCAACTCTTTGTTTATGTGGTGGTCTCTGCCCCCAGCACCCCCAAATAAAATGTCTAACTCTTGGGAGGGGAAGGGTTCAGTAAGTATCGCACAAAGTGTGAAAAAAGGAACATTTTCATGCGCCTGGGACCAGGAATCGAACCCGGTCCCAAACGCTGTGCTTGCTTCCTTTCCTGCCAGTGGCTCATCCCTTCAAGCCACAACAGCTGCTCAGCAGAAGCCCATCCCAACAGAGGTATTATCCTCTGCCTGTGACAGTGAGAGAGTGCAGTACTGCACACAGAACCGTTTGCGGAATTGCACCCTCTCGCTGTCCTATACTGTGCTGTTGCAGTTTCGGGGTTTTGTCATGTGCTATTAAGCGTACAACATTTTGACTCGGTATCCACAGAAAGTACCTCAGGTTCAGATTGCCATCAGGCCACTACCAGTTCAGAACCATGCCTTTCGGCCTGACTTCTGCTCCAAGGGTGTTTACCAAGTGTCTAGCAGTAGTGGTAACACACCTAAGGAGGCAAGGGTTGCAGTCTTCCCATACTTGGACTACTGGCTAGTGGTAGGCCAGTCCCCTCAGCAAGTCAAAGAAGCACTGACCACCACTCAGGATACCTTGTGTGCACTATGCTTCCTGGTAAATCAGAAAAAATCGGTGCTAACACCAGTTCAGTTCCTGGAGTTCATAGGGGTGGAGCTAGACACTCTAAGAGGAAGAGCCTTCATCCCTCAGGGGAGGGCGGACAGCCTGGTGCAGCTGGCAAACTCATTCCAACTGCACACCCCCAGACCAGCAAAGCATTTTCTTCAGCTGTTAAGACACATGGCTGCATCAACAGCCACAGTGTCAGATTTCAGATGAGGGACATCCAGTTCCACCTCAGATCTTACTGGTTTCAGAAAAGAGATTCCCTGTCAAAAATGGTACCAGTCACAGGAATCCTTCTCCAAGCACTACAATGGTGGCAGGAAAAGGACAACCTCAGGGAAGGTGTGCCTTTTCTCCAGCTGCCACCATCAGCAGTTTTGACAATGAATACCTCCCTCCTAGGATGGGGTGCCCACCTAGGGGAGCACACTGCACATGGTACCTGGCTCCAGCAGGAGTCCCTGCTCCACATAAACCTGCTGGAACTCAGGGCAGTTTACCTGGGCATTCAGTCCTTTGCTTCGATGCTGCAAGGCAAGGTGGTTCAAGTCATAACAGACAATACAACCACAAAGCACTACATAAACAAGCAAGGGGGCACAAGGTCTCCCCCCCGTGCACAGACACCATAAAAGCATGGAATCTGGCTTACTCCCTGGGAATCTCCCTCTCACCAGTTCACCACCTAGGAAAGGACAATGTCCTCGCACATGCCCTCAGCAGGATCAACCAGAACCACCATGAGTGGTCACTGAACAGACAGATCCTGCAAGTGGTGTTCAGAAGGGGGGGCACCCCAGAGGTGGACCTCTTTGCAGCCCCAATCACCAGCTGCCACAATTCTGTTGCAGATCCCCTGCAGTGGGCACAGTCCCTCTGGATGCACTGCTGTTGGACTGGACAGGGAGGTTCCCATATGCCTTTCCTCCATTCTCCCTGTTGCTCAGAGTACTGAACAATCTCAGGGATCAACCAGTGACAATGATCCTCATTGCTCCAGATTGGGCCAGGCAGCCCTGGTATTCCCTGCTACTGACCCTGTCAATATCCAAGCCAATCTCCCTACCCAGGAGGCACAACCTATTGACTTCCTCTCAGGGCCTTTACCCCAATCTCCTGCCCCTCAGACTCAGGGCCTGGCTCTTGAGGACTTGTAATATGCTCACCTGCATCTCTTGGAAGGGGTGTTAGAGGTCTTTAGGGTTTCTAGAAAACCCTCTGTCACAAACCCACTCAGCAGGTCAGACCCTCTACTCCCAAAGTGCCAACCTCTGAGCACAGTCTTGTGAACAGTTTAACAGAACAAGGTAACCCTCTTGTCTGTTTTGTGAGTTTGGATCAACCTTTGGTCTCAAGTCTTGGAGGGATTCAAACTGTTAACCTCTTGCTAGCGTACCCAATGTACAGGCTCAGATATATCTGTCTTTGGGGGGCCAGATATCTTTGCCTTGGGCACCTAACCAGGTATACAGAGATGAACCCTTAAAAACTTCAATAAAGACCTCCGATTTAAAACACTTCTCTTTCCAGTTTGGTACCACCATGCAAGCTTATGTTTAGTATCTGCAATAACCATGTGTTTTTCTTACAACAAAGAAGTCAAAGACAGACCAAGTAAGTTCTAAAAAGAATTTTACTAAAATAGTTAAAAATATGTAAAACACAAAATACAGAACTCTTATATCCCAAGACATACAATCACTTTAACAAAACAGGTTTAAATAGTGCAAATTCATACTTACAGTACTTAGATTTTGACTCTCTTTCTAATATCTGCTTAACGTTCTCCAAAAAGATGTTTTCTTAGTCAGAGTCTAGGTAACAATGTGTGTCTGTGTAGTAAAACAGAATATTCCTTAAGCATACTGTATTGGTCAACCCCTTAACCCCTTTTTGATGTGAGGTCAGCTAGCTTCTCCTCTGTCAGAATATATGTAAAAAAATATATATATATCTTATACAAAAGTATTACATTCTGCAACTCCAGCATAATTCATGTCCTTCAAATGACACTTTTTTTGATCTGTGCTGTATCCTTCCTCACACAGGCTTCACAGGAGCATTTACAACCGTTCACCCCTGTGTAACAACCTGGATTTTTCCTCCAATGTCATAAAATGGATATAATAGACTCAGACAAACAGGATCCTTGATTAAAGCCTTCCATGTAACACATTGTCTCTAAAACCTGAGTGTGTGTGAACTCACATGCTGTCAGCATTTTCTCATGGCTTCCATCCTTCAGCTGAAACCCGGGGAGAGGGCCAAGGTCACTCCTAGAGCATCAGAACTTCAGCAGTGACAGTCAGTAATACATTTTATATTAAAAAAAAATGATACAGCATTCAGAATTGGCTGTGTATGTCATACTCCTCCCCACCTAGACTGAATTTGGGGGATCTACCCCCTACATGGGATGAGCTTCCCAAATCAGTTCACTCCTCATATACCGTAGACAGCCCATCTGAGTTCTGGTTCTTCGCTCCAGCCCTATGTATGATTTTTAGATCATACCCTTGTAAAGCAAGACTCCATCTTAGTAGTCTGCCATTCTTTTTCCCCATCTGTGTCAGCCAAACTAGGGGGTTGTGGACAGTCTGCACCACAAAATGCTGCCCACACAAGTATGGCTCTAGTTTCTTTAGGGCCCACACTATGGCAAGACATTCCTTTGCCTCTGTGGAGTACGCTTGCTCCCTGGGAAGTAGCTACTGGCTCAGGTACACTATTGGGTGATCTGTCCCTTGGCTGGATGTCTGGCTCAGTACTGCCCCAATACCCACGTCTGAGGCATCCGTCTGAACTATAAAAGTTTTGCTATAGTCCGGACTTGTCAAAACAGGAGCACTGCACAGTGCCTCCTTCAGTCTGGTAAAGGCTTCCTCACAGGCTGGGCCCCAGGTAATTTTCTTTGGCATCTTTTTCTTTGTCAGGTCAGATAGGGGAGCAGCCAGGGCACTATAATTGGGTACAAATTTTCTGTAGTACTCTGCTGTCCCTAGAAAGCTCCTGACCTGCTTCTGGGTTTCTGGTCTGGGCCATGCCTGGATCACCTCTATCTTTATTTGGTTAGGACGGAGCTGTCCTCGGCCTACCACATGCCCGAGGTATGCCACTTCCCCCATGGTCACCTGGCACTTCTCGGCTTTGACAGTGAGCCCGGCCCTCTGTATCCTGTCCAGCACTTCCCTAAGGTGGGATAGGTGTTCCTCCCAGCTGGTACTAAAGATGGCAATGTCATCCAGGTATGCCATGGCGTACTCCTCAGCACTATTTAACACCTGGTTCACCAGCCTTTGGAAAGTGCCCGTTGCGTTCTTCATTCCGAAAGGCATTACTTTAAACTCAAATAAGCCTGTCGGAGTGATGAAGGACGACCTCTCCCTAGCTCTGTCTGTCAATTCTACCTGCCAGTACCCCCTGGTCAGGTCAATAGTCATAAGATCGGTCGCCCCTCCTAACTTGTCCAGGAATTCATCCGTCCAAGGCATCGGGTGGGCGTTGGACTTTGTGACTGCATTCAGTCCATGATGGTCCACACAGAAACGAGTTGAGCCATCTGGCTTAGGTACAAGGACTATGGGTGAGGCCCAGAGGCTGTGGGATTTCTGGATTACCCCTAAATCCAGCATCTCCTCCACTTCCCTCCTAATGTTCTTTTGGACAACCTCTGACACCCGATATGCTGTCTGCACGTATGGGCATCTGTGTCCCTGTCTCCACATCGTATCGCTAAGGGGTTAGTCCAGGCTTGGTGCTAAACAAGGGGCAAAAGTCTGCTAAAACCTCCCTTACTTTCTGGATCTGGTCCAGGGCCAGCTGGGGAGACAATTTTATTGCCTTCACAGAGGACTCCTGCTTACTTTCTTCCAGCAGATCCAGAAGGGGGTCTCCTTTGTCCGTCCCCTCCCCATGACTACACACTGCAAACACCATGCCAGCCCTATTGGCATATGGCTTCATCATGTTGACATGGTACATCCATTCTGTCTGTCTTCTGTCAGGTAACTCCACAAACTAGTTCACGTCATTTACCTTCCTAACCACTTTGTACGGTCCTGCCCACTCAGCTTGCAGCTTGTCTTTCCGGACCGGAATAAGGACCATGACTTCCTGACCCACCATGTACGAGCAATCTCTGGCTCTGCGGTCATACCACACTTTTTGTTTCTGTTGGGCAGCTGCCAGGTTGCTCTGGGCTGTCCCCATAAGCTCCTTCAGCCTTTCCCTAAACCTAAGGACATAATCCACAATGGGAGTTCCCTGGGTAGCGTGCTTGCCTTCCCAGTCCTGCAGGATCAAGTCTAGGGGCCCACGTACCCGGCGTCCATATAAGAGTTCGAAGGGGGAAAATCCTATCGACTCTTGGGGTACCTCCCTGAATGCAAACAACAGGTGGGGAAGGTATTTATCCCAGTTCCTCCCATGCTGTTCAGCAAATGCCCGGAGCATTGACTTTAGGGTACCATTGAATCATTCCACAAGTCCATTGGCTTGTTGATGATATGGTGTCGTGCATCTCTGCACCAGCCCACACTTCTCCCATAAACATTTCATCAGGTCCGACATGAAGGAACCCCCTCAATTGGTGATTACCTCCTATGGAAACCCAACACGGAGAAAATCCCAAGTAAGGCATCTGCCACTTTGTCTGTCCTCAGTGAGGATAGGGTGACTGCCTCTGGGTACCGGGTGGCATAATCCACCACAGTCAGGATGAATCTCTTCCCTGAGGAGCTGGGGGTATTTAAAGGCCCCACAATATCCATTCCCACCCTCTGGAATGGCTCCTCCACTATGGGCAATGGAATCAGGGCGGCTTGGGTTTTCTTGCCCACCTTCCCTATTTCTTGGCACTGGTGACAAGACCTGCAATACTCCTTCACCTGCTGGGTGAAGTTAGGCCTATAGAAATTCTGGGCTAACTGCTGTATAGTGCACATGATTCCCAGATGACCAGACATAGGAATATCATGTGCAGTTTTGAGCAACTGCTCATGATACCCCTGGGGAATGACAAGCTGCCTGCCTAGCATCCCTTCCTCTGTCTGTACTAACTGAGTAGACATAAGTCCATTTTCCCAATAAACCTTATGTCTGCCATCACCTCCCTGTGTGCCATCTGATTCTGCCCAAGCCCTCAGCTTCTCTAAACTAGGGTCACCCCTCTGAGCAGCTGCAAACCCCTCAAGCATTCTCAAGGTATGGGACAGGTCCCCTTCAGTCGCTACACTAGGGTCCCTAGCACTAGCATCAGGGCCCTCAGGATCACTGTCAATCCCAACCCTCTGATAATGGGTCACCCCTTCCTCTTCAGAGTAACCTTCTGTATCTGTGTGGTTACTGGCTACTGGGTAAATTTCTACCCCCTTTTTATCAATCTCCATATCAGGAAACACAGGCTGGGGAATCAGCCTGTCAGTGGTTTCCACACTGGCTTCTGCAGGGTTCAGGGAACTACAATTTTCCCTTGCCGCTTGGCTACGGGTAACTGCACATACCATCCTCTGTTGGAGATTGTTACCCAGGATCACATCCACTGCTAATGTTTTGGCTACAGCCACCTGTTGCACAGTTCCCCCTGTTTCACCCCAGTCTAGGAGAACACTAGCCAGTGGCAATGTTTTCGCTTCATCAGTAAACCCTTGTACAGTGATGTATTTATTGGGTATAAGCTGACCAGGCTGTACCAGATCCCCCTTTACTAACATCAGGGATGCTTCTGTGTCCCTTAACCCTTGTGTCTGCACACCATTTACCAGAAGTGGGTGCATGTGTTCCCTCATGTTCACTGGCATGCTCCAAGGGACACACAAACAACCTACTTCTTTTCTAGCACCCTCTTGTGTATTATTGCTTGCCTTTTGGGGACACTGTCTGGCAATATGCCCAGGTTCTTTACACAGCCAACATGCATTTCTTATTTCAGAGAAATCCTTTCTCTGAAACCTGGGGCTAACTGGTTTTGGTGGAGGCAATGAGGGTTTTAGCTGCCCTGAAGGTGTGCTTTTCCCTTTCTGCACTGCCATGCCCACCCCATTCGCTCTCAGAGCAGGTCTGCTCTTGGCATAGCGGTCCAAGAGTTCAGCAGCCTCTTGCACTGTTTTTGGATCTCGGTCCTCTAGCCAGGTTTTTTGCTTGGCTAGGCAAGCCCAATAAAACTGTTCTAATAAAATCCCATTTTCAATTTTATCAACAGAGTTTGCCTCAATTCCTTCCCACCAATGTTTTAAAAACTGACGTTGTTTCATGGCTAGCTCCTCCTAGCTCATATCAGGGCTTCTCCTGAGCTTACGGAATTTAGCTCTGTATGATTCAGCAGTTAATTCAAACTTTTTTAACAGTGCAGCTTTTAACTTGCTGTAATCATTGCTGTCCTCATTGTCCATTTGACCCAATGCATCCTGAGCTTTCCGGTAAGTAGTGGGGATAGCTGGAAGCTCCAGGACTCTCTAGGAATTTTAGCCTGAATACAAATTTTTTTTAAAAGAATTTAAAAAGGCATCCATGTCCTCCCCTTCCTTAAATTCGGCTATTAATTTGGAGTTCAATTTGTAACTCAGTCCTGCAGTCCCAGTTAAATCCAAGCCACTTACCTGCTCTGGTGCCGCTGGTCGGAGTTGTATCTTCTCCAGTTCATGTTGCCTCTGGCACTCCTGCTCCTCACGGTCTGTGTCTCAGCGTTCTCATTCTCTCTTCTCCTCTGCAGTTCGCTGGCACTCATGCTCCTCACGGTCTGCCTCTCGGCATTCTCGTTCTCTCCTCTCCTCTGCAGCTCGCTGGCGCTCATGCTCCTCATGGTCTGCCTCCCTCTGTTGTCGCTCTGCCTCCAGTTCCATCCTGCACAACTCAATTTGCAGCCTGAGTACCTCTGGATTCAGGATACTGGTGACCCTCCCCTGCTGCTGTGGCCCTTCACTGACAGTGGCCCTGCTGTTCTCCTCATTGGCTCTGGACCCTTCACTGGCCGCTAGCCCTTCCATACTTTAGGTTTGGTCCTTTCCAGTCATGGTTAGTGACTCGCTGCTCTGGGTATCTGCTGCCATCAGGGCGTCTATGAGGCTTGCTTTCACCTTGAACAGGACTCCTCTGTCCCCACGCAACTGCCTTAAGTAATCTACAGTGTGCCTGCTGTAGTTGGAAGTCATCATTCCTGACTACTGCTACTCTGACTGCACTTTAGAAAAAAAAATAAAATGGGTAGGAACTTGACTGTACACCAAGTGATATATAGTTCTGTTTCCTTTTTAAAATAAAACTCTGTCTTTTTCTTTCTTTGCAAGAGAGCTTACCGTCTCAGCTGACACAGAACAATGAAAGCTTGTGATATCAAAATTATGCCACCGCTGCCAACCAATCTGTCACAAACCCACTCAGCACATCAGACCCTCTGCTCCCAAAGTGCCAACCACCGAGCGCAGTCTTGTGAACAGTTTAACAGAATAAGGTAACCCTCTTGTCTGTTTTGTGAGTTTGGATCAACCTTTGGTCTCAAGTCTTGGAGGGATTCAAACTGTTAGCCTCTTGTTAGCGTACCCAATGTACAGACTCAGATATATCTGTCTTCGGGCGGCCAGATATCTCTGCCTATGGGCACCTAACCAGGTATACAGAGATGAACCCTTACAAACTTTAATAAAGACCTCAGATTTAGAACACTTCTCTTTCCAGTTTGGTACCACCATGCAAGCTTATGTTTAGTAGCTGCAATAACCATGTACTTTTCTAACAACAAAGAAGAAGTCAAAGACAGACCAAGTAAGTTCTAAAAAGAATTTTACTAAAATACTTAAAAATATGTAAAACACAAAATACAGTACTCTTACTGTATATCCCAAGACATACAATCACTTAAACAAAACAGGTTTAAATAGTGCAAATTTCTACTTACAGTACTTAGATTTTGACTCTCTTTCTAATATCTGCTTAAAGTGCTCCAAAAAGGTGTTTCCTTAGTCAGAGTCTAGGTAACAATGTGTGTCTGTGTAGTAAAATAGAATATTCCTTAAGCATACTGTATTGGCCAACCCCTTTTTGGTGTGAGGTCAACTAGCTCCTCCTCTGTCAGAATATAAGTTAAAAAAAATATATATCTTATACAAAAGTATTACATTCTGCAACTTCAGCATAATTCATGTCCTTCAAATGACACTTCTTTTGATCTATGCTGTATCCTCCCTCACACAGGCTTCACAGGAGCATTTACAACCGTGCACCCCTGTGTAACAACCTGGATTTTTCCTCCAATGTCATAAAATGGATATAATAGACTCAGACAAACAGGATCCTTGATTAAAGCCTTCCATGTAACACATTGTCTCTAAAACCTGAGTGTGTGTGAACTCACATGCTGTCAGCATTTTCTCATGGCTTCCATCCTTCAGCTGAAACCCGGAGGGGGCGAGGTCACTCCTAGAGCATCAGACCTTCAGCAGTGACAGTCAGTAATACATTTTATATTAAAAAAAATGATACAACACTCAGAACTGGCTGTCTACATCACACCCTCTACCAGAAAAACTTACACCTCTAAATGGAAGAGGTTTTCCATTTGGTGCCAACAGAAACAAACAGACCATTGCCAGGCTGGTTTATCAGTTGTTTTGGACTATATGGCACACTTGCATTCCCTTGGCCTTAGGCCTTCCACCCTTAAGGTGCATTTAGCAGCTGTCTCCGCATACTTCTCAGCTGGAAAAGGGGCATCCCTGGCTGCTAACAAGGTATTCAGAAAGTTCTTCAAGGGCTTACTGCACTTGCATCTCCCTCACAGGAACCCACTCCTGCATGGGACCTCAATATATGCATTGGCCGCTAATGCAATGACCGTTTGAACCCATGTCCTCAGCAGAGCTTAGTATGTAACATGGAAAACAACGTTCCTGGTAGTCATCACCTCAGCCAGAAGGATTAGTGAGCTCCAGGCCTTGTCCACAGAGACAGATTACATAGCAGTTCTTAGGGACAAGGTGGTCCTTAGGACTAACAGGAAGTTCCTCCCTAAGGTGGTCTTGGATTTTCACCTTAATCAGCCCCTCACCTGACCGTCTTTTTCACTGACCACTCCAGTTCTGGGGAACTTAGACTGCATAGCCTTGATGTCAAGAGAGCTCTAAGCTACTACTTGGATCACACAAAGGGCAACAGGCAGGATAGAACCCAGCTCTTCTTAATCTATGGAGAAGTGGGGAAGGACAAATCTGCTGCAAAAAGGTCCATTGCCACTGGATTGTTGCCTGTATTCAATTCTGCCACAGCAAACTGGGTAAAGAGTCTCCTGCAGGCCTCAGGGGTACAGCTGCTTCAATAGCAATTGCAAGAGGTATCCCTTTTTTGGAAATCTGCAAAGCAGCTACTTGGAAAATAGTTCACACCTTTATCAAACACTACAGCCTGGATACCCAGGCCAGGAGTGATGCCAGGTTTGGCACAGCAGTACTGCAGAGCTTGTTTCTTAAATAGGTTCTCTACCCTCCTCCAAAGGTACTGCTTGGGTAGTCTGCATATGTCAGAATACAGAAAGATTTCCTTGGGTTTGAAGAAAAAATTATTTACCATAGTAATCTTGTTTCTTCCAAGGAAATCTTACTGTATTTTGAGCTCCCACCCTACCTCCCCTACTAGAACCTGTGGGCACTGCAACACAGCTGTCCATGCTGCTTGAAACCTGTGAGTGTTTCTTTATTGGGCTTAGTGACTTGAGTCTTAGTGTTGCCCACATGTTTAAATAAAGGGGATTATTTGTTGTTGGGTGTTGTTAATTAGTTACTTATTATTAGTATAGTTTAGATAGCTTGTTATTGTGCATGCTCCATAAGAATCTGACAGTTGCAGGATGTATTCCAGGGACAGTGGTTTGAAAACTGAGCTCAAGCCTAGCATTCCATCATTAGCATAGGTTCTATTAACCATTTCAGCTCTGGGGCAGTCTTATGGCGAGACCATACTGCATACTGTAAGTCAGAATACAGTAATATTCTCTTGGAAGAAACACGATTACTATGGTAAGTATTTTTTTCATATGGGCAAGCATAGATATTCCTTTGCCTCATTGGGCCTGCATAGTGCTAATTATCAGGTTCATATGATAAAATATCAGAACACCCACAGGAGGAAGGCTAAGGCTGCTGCACAGTCCTTGCCTGAGGGGTCTACTAAGTAAGAGTTAATGAAGTCTCATACTGCTGGTGCTGAGGTGACACAGCATTTGATCTGCACAGCAAATTATATTTCCAATGCCTCTGCCAGGGCTACTGCTTCTGGCATATGTCTTAGGTGCTACTCTTGGTTTAGAGTAGCAGGTTTTGCAACTGATGTGCAGCAAACAGTTCTTAGTGTCCCATTCAGAGGGCAGAAGCTGTTTGGCCAGGATGTGGAAGATGCTTTGCGAAATCATCAATCCTCTGGCAAGACTCTGAAGTTAATGCACTCCCTATACCATACCCAACCCAGGGGTAGGAGCAGGGGTAACTTTTGCCCATCTGCTTGTCAGGATCAGAGGGCAGTGGCAGGCCTACAGACATCAGGGAAGAGGCAAAGGTGCAGGGGCTTTGTTAATCCCTGCCACAACCCCAGCATCTAGAGGTAGTGGAGCTGGTGGCTCCACCCCCACCAGCTCATCATGACTCCTTATATGCCCCTCAGTCACCTTTATCTCCAGGGGTGGTTGAAGGGGGTCACCTGCCCCTCTACTTAGACCAGTGGAGGAAGGTGACTATGGATGCATGGGTTCTGGGGGTTATAGAGAAGGGTCATACACTTTTGCTTCTGGACAACCCTCCAGATCATCCACCAGTGGTGACAACTTACCCACCAGGGCACATGTTCCTGTTGCTAGAGGAAGTACAGGCTCTGCTTCAAAAACAGGCAATAGAACCTGTACTTCTAGAACAGAGGAACACAGGTTTTTATTCCTGGGATTTCCTCATCCTGAAGTGGACAGGGGATCTGCGACCTATTCTAGATCTCAATGCCATAGCATGTGGGAATAAACTTCAGACGAGGCAAATTTACAGGTTTAAAATATCACGTAGTGTGATATTTATTTTTCAAAAGCTCGAAAAATAATAAATGAAAAAAAAAAAAATTGCAAAGAAAATCACTACTTAACATCAGTAGTTTCTCCCATAATACAATCCTGGATCTTAGTGCTCCTAAGACCCTTCTCATCTGTATTCAACAGCTTGTCTGTGCAAACAGCAGAACCTCTCTCCTCCTCTCAGGACTGATCCCCACTGGACTACCTCGAAGTGAACTCAGTGGAGAGGTTTTATATCTTTTTGGTGGAGTCACCTGACTAAGTCCTTTCTATTTTCATGTCTGAACATGCTGTTATGTGTCTGGACATGCTGTTTTAAAACCAAGGGAGTTTGTTTGTTTCAGGGGACTTCCTGGTTCAATTACAGGTACAGTGTATATCTCCACAGATATCGACTCTCTGTATCTCTGATTCATAATGACTAAGCATTTTTATAAAGCATACCACAGGTTTTTTTATTTAGCTTCATACAGTAACAGGTTTATAATGTGAATTTATGAAAATACTGTAAGGATTTTGTATAACTATACTAATCATGAAATGATTAGTTTGATGTGACTTCTAAATCATTTTTCTTTAAAAAAAGGCTTTATTAACTGTATTCATTACTGCTGACTAAAATAGCCTTCATGTTTATTTTACACAAAATGCACTTATACACTATACACAACACCTCTCTGAGTGTCTGGCATCATTCCAGGGACAGGATGGATGGAAATGGAAAAAGAATGAAAAGCTAGAACTAGTAGGAAGTTTAGTAAGGATAGAAAAGAAGTACGCTAAGTGGCCGACTTTGGGTAGGGAGGAGGAAGAAAAGTGTTAACTGTTCTGCAACAGAAGTTTTGGTAACTTGGAAATAAGGAAATAGAAAAGTGGTCCATCAGTCACAGCTGAGCGTGTAGCCTAACTGCACCACACACCTCCCTCCTTAAGAAAAAAACAGTTCTCAGAACAATACTGTTTTTTCAGGAACCCCCTCTCAGTCATAAATATTTTTATGAAAACAGTAGAATGGGGGTTGGTTGAAACTTTCTCTTACCCACTATGACAGCTTCACCCCAGGGTCCTTTAATTCAGTTATGTTTAGTACTGTCTACCATACCAAGTTACTGCAATAAGACAATACTTTCACAACATTACCCTGGAACTGTCACACAATTCAGCACAGTATTCATCTATGCATTCAGTAAACAGTTTCTGTCTGTAATGACTGTCTCCCCCTAACTATTTCACTCTGGTTACTACAATGCATACATTTCATATGTAATATCAGGCACCCATCAGTAGGCATCATTTCAGCACCCATCACTTGGCATCATTTCAGAACCCTGTGCACCCACTATAGTACCTTCATCAGTACATTAAAAAAGACAAAGTAATACACAACAGTTTTATGCTGACTTCTAGCTTCCTCCATCTAGCTATCAGGGTGGCCATACAGATCTATACCACAACTTTCTCTGGGTCGAGTTGTACCCAGCTCTAACCCCATTCTAACACATTATAGTGTATGGTAAGGGCTTATTGTGACTAGAAAGCCGTGGCTTTCAAAATCTTGTTGTAGGACAGTTCAAAGGTCAAAAAAGTTGTTGTACTATTGCTCTGATGTCACATCGATAGTACAACAACTTTTTTGCCTTGCCCTGCCACCTGATTGGCTCATTGAACAACGCTGTGAGGATAGAAAAAACTGTACAACATGGCGGCGTGACTTAGTGAGCGCTGGTCAGAGAAGCCTCCTTGTTTTGACATGGAGAGCCTCACAAGGCTCCATGTCACAAAAGTGAATCACAGTCATTTTGTGTTTTAGTTTTTTTTTTAAACTAAATGGGCGACGAGCTTGAGGGACGGGTGAAGGCGAACTAAGTCCGAGCGAGACAAACGGGAGAGAGCCGGAGCGGGAGCAGCAAGATATAACTAAGGAAAAAAAGGGAAAAAAAAAAAAAAAAACAAGCCAGGAACTATATACTATAGGAAATAGTGGATGGTTAACCATTCATTACTGTGGTTGTAGTTATCTCGAGTTGTTGAAGACATCATGAGACCTCTCGAGCTTCGCTCTCGAGATCTCTATGATGTCATCAACAACCTCGATGGAAACACAGCTTGGTTGTGGATGGTCACCCATCCACTATTCTATATGTTTCCATTCAGGGGCCCAATCATAGGTTCCACCCTATATCTAGATCCTCCATGACCCTAGGTTCCTCATTTTATATCGTACAGTATAGACATTTCTTTTATGTTATACATTTCGTGTCATCATTTCGTACATTTCTTTTATCCATTTCTCTTTCATATATTTTCTGGTAGACAAGAAATCTTTTCATGCTGAATATCACCCAGCCAGTTCCTAACTCCCAAAACCTTTGGGGTTTCCTTTCAATCCTTATTTGTAACATACTATGGGTTTCCTTTCAACCCTTACACCGTTCTGGTACCCTCAGTTGACTGTACTCGGCGCCAGCCTTAATGCTATATTTATTTTAAACATTACGTGTTTCATACATTTCATCCCATATCACAGGGGGTTCAAAACATGGGAAAGTCTCTTCAGCCACCATGGTGTCTTCCCTGTTGCTTGCAGTCTTCACCCCAGTATGCATATGTCCTGAAACAGTCTTACCTGGGGCCTTCATCTCGTCCTCCTCCAAGTAGCAGCAGCCTGGAAAAATGGGCAACAGGATCTCAAAAGTGGCTGGCAACAAAGGTTCCATCAGGGGGTCCTCCTCCTCTAGAACCCATGGATCCTGGTCCTCTGCCACGAAATCCTCTGGTTGAGAACCCTCCATCAGCACCTGGCAGCTGTGCTCTGTCTCTCTCTGGCACTAGTCTGCCTCTGTATCCCATCGAACTCCAACCCAGGCAATCGCTCCTCTCTAGTTTGCCTCACCTGGGCTTTGGTATGCACACTGGTAAGCCCCATCTCCTTCAATAGATCCTTGGCATCCATGAGATCCTGGAGGTATGCCATCCTGCTCTTTGCCCCTATGTCTGGATACCAGGGCTGGTATCTGGGTACTGCTCTCTCCCTTGTTTCTCTGCACATCCAGTACTATCCCACTTCTTACACCAAGTTTGTTACAGCATGTGGGAATAAACAGACTAGGCAAGTTTACAGGTTTAAAACACACCATAGTGTGATATTTATTTTTCAAAAGTTTGAAAAATAATAAATGAAAACAAAAATATTGCAAAGAAAATCACTACTTAACATGAGTAGTTTCTCCCATAATACAGTCCTGAACCTTAAAGCTCCTAAGACCCTTTTCATCTACATTCAACAGCTTGTCTGTGCAAACAGTAAAACCTCTCTCCTCCTCCTCTTGGGGCTGATCCCCACTGGACTGCCTCGAAGTGAACTCAGTGAAGAGGCTTTTATCTTTTTGGTGGGGTCACTTGACTAAGCCCTTTCTATTTTCATGTCTGAACATGCTGTTACATGTCTGGACATGCTGTTTTAAAACCAAAGGTGTTTTTGTTCCAGGGGACTTCCTGGTTCAATTAAAGGTACAGTGTATATCCCCACAGATATTGACTCTGTATCGCTCTGATTCATATAGACTAAGCATTTTTATACAGCATACCACAGTTTTTTTTGTTTAGCTTCATACAGTAACAGGTTTATAGTGTGAATTTATGAAAATACCTTAAGGATTTGTATAACTGGACTAATCATGAAATGATTAGTTTGATATGGCTTCTGATTCATTTTCCTTTAAAAAGGCTTTATTAACTGTATTCATTCCTGCTATCTAAAATAGCCTTCATGTTTATTTTACACAAAATGCACTTATGCACTTTACACAACACCTCTCCGGGAGTTTGGCATCATTCCAGGGATTGGATGGATGGAAATGGAAAAAGAATGAAAAGAAAGAACTAGTAGGAAATTTAGTATGGATAGCAAAGAACCATGCTAGGTGGCCGACCTAGGGTGGGGAGAAGAAAAGCATCAACTGTTCTGCAACAAACGTTTTGGTAGCTAGGAAATAAGGAGATAGAAAAGAGGTCAATAAGTCACAGCTGAGGGTGTAGCCTAACTCTGCCACACTCAGAGATCTGAATGTTTTCATAGAATACAAGAAGTTTTGGATGGTCACCAGGGTATGAAATTTGTGAAAAAAGGTATTGTACATGCCCACTTGGGCATGTAAGTAGTTTAAATATGTGCCCAACACATTATTTACATGCCACACCATTTACGTTACATCACTTCTGTGGTACTAAGTGGCTTGCACAAGAGTAAGGCCTCCTATCCTAGAAGTAGTAAAGTTTTAATTTGTTGTTGTCTTGTTATCAATAAAAGCAATATAAAGAAAAGTGCGTGTGTGTGTGTGTGTGTGAGATTTATTTCAGTGCCAAGACCAAGACAGGGTCAGAGGGGGTACTCCTAAATAGTCAGTTGTCCTTTTTTTTAAATAATTACCTATATTTGCCTTCAAAAGGCCTTAACAGTAGGTTGTCTCCTGCTGTATGTCTTAATAAGGCCTTATTCCCTTGGGCCCCATGCTGTACAAGTTCTTTGTTCCCAGAAAGGGGCTGCTAGTTAATTTTTAGGTAACTCTTTGGCTCACAGAAGCCCTTTTTTATTTAGATTTAGAACACGATCGAAAAAGTATTTTATTTTTCAGAAACTCCAGCTCCCGCTACTGAAATGAGCTCTTAAAAGAGCTTTTGGTTGCTCCCTCGAGTCTCTGCCTCCCTCTCCTACTATTGAGGGCTGGCACCTAACTGTTTATGGCATTGCTGTCACTGATTGTTGCTGTTGGTCATAACAGAGCTTTTAAAAGAGCTTTTTTTATTTTATTTTAAGAGAAGTCTAGACTCCAAGACTTGGAGTAAAGACTTCATAGTTCTCTAACTCAGACTGCTCTAAAGTCTTGACTCCTGTCCCAACCAAAAGAATAGCTGATCATTGCACGTGTACCACAAGTCCCCCATCTCACCAAGTGAATAGACGAGAGTGGACGCTTTGCAGGAAGCGAAACAGCAGGAAAGGAAGGTGGGAGAAGTAATAAAAAGATGAGCTCACCATTGGTGTCTGTGTATGCAACCTGTCTTCCAACCACTTCCTGTTTATCATCAAGCTCCTTTGTCTGCTCTGCTGACTTGTCCATCAAGAGGAGGGGACCATCAATCAATCAATCAATCAAACTTTATTTAATCAGGCAGTTACATCAATGAGCAAGCTCATTTTCAAGATGGTCCTGGACACATAGGACACATTCATTAACAAGAACATAACAGTTCATACATAACAGACAGTAATACAGAGTAATATAAAATAAAGGTCACTAGGCATTAGAGCTTGGCCTGGATGGCAAATACATACATAAACAATTTAGCATATACTGGAAACTCAATATGGTACAGGGGGAGGAAAGGAAGGCAGACACAGGGGAGGTCAGAGGGGGTATCAAAACCATGTAGGAGGAGGAGGGCAACCTAATAAGGTGGAGGCCCCCAGGGGAGCTAGCTAGGGGGAGGAGGGTGGAAGCAATGGGGGGGTAATTACCCTATTGGGATGCCGTCTGACATCACTCTAATCTCAGAGTCTGTAATGTAATGCTTCAAAGACACTCACCATCTTGTCGCTCCCAAAATATTTTTCCCAAGCTGGTTGGTCTTGGGCCAGCTTCTGAGCTGTACAGCAGCTCTGCCTATCCTTTCTCCTGATTGGTTGCCTGCACGAGATAGCCACACCTACTCATATGCAACTAGGGTGCACACACACAACTAGGTGGGTGCAAGCATGCTAGTGTGTGTACAGGGCTCTGAGCACTCCCTCCTGCTACTACACACCAAATTGGGAATAATCTTTCAGCAGTTAATCTTGTCCACTCAACCCATCATGTCAGCTGATTGCAGAGTTGTGGTCTCATGATCGGCTACCATGTCACACTCCTCTGATGCCCCCCCCAACCTGGCAAAAAAGAAAAAGGATGAAAACTAAAAACAAAAAAAGTGGACAAATACCTTAGGTGCCCCAGTAGGCTGGCACTAAATAGAAGCAGATGTCTTAGGGAAAAGTGCCTGCCCTGGGGCACCTAAGATATAAGAATTTTGCACCCAGTTGGTCAGCCTGCAGGGTCTCCTTTTCCTACTGCAAACAGGGAACTGGATTTGTTCCCTCAGTATGAAGGATGCATACTGCCATATTAAAATCCATGAATCTCATAGAAAATACCTGAGGTTCCTATTTCTGGGGAAACATTATCAATTCAGAGTGTTGCCCATTTGGCCTATCGTCTGCGCCATGAGTCTTTATCAAATGCTTGGCTGTGGTGGCAGCAGCCCTTCACAGGGAAAGTCTATATGTTTCCCTTACCTGGATGACTGGCTATTAAAAGTTGACACCAGGGACCATACAGAAGAAAGTGTGCACTAGGTATGCGGTGCTCCAAGATTGTAACTAGAAACTGCAGTTCTGAAGGAAATCTGGGAACTCACAAACCATGTATAACTGGACTCAGAAGTTTTAAACAAATGCTACTTCATTTATTTAGAAAACAAAAAAGGTAACATAAAAATCTGTATTGTTTGACGCATTTTGGATAGCCTTCTATCCTTCTCAAAAGCTGACTACAGATAACTAACGCACATACATAGATATCTTGTCACAACTGACAAAATTCATGATGTCATAATTATGAGGTTTGAAGACATTGGTGCAAAGCCATCACATGTGCAATAAAGCAATTAAAGTGCAGAACAAACATTGGTATGTTAACTGCCACCCCATTCTAATAGATTCTGCTAAAAGCCTTTTCAATATGAGAATTATGCAATAATATTGAGAAATGAATTGTGTGCACCTTATAATGTATTAGCGGTTTTGGGTTTTTGGTATCTACTAGCTTTGTAAGGTATTATGTATGCATCACTGGAAGTGTTTTATGCTGCTCTGCACATGACAGTTCATTACAATGTCTCTACACTTATGGATAGCTGGGCGGGCCCTGTGCTCCTGCAAAGTGATACCATTATGGAGTGATGGGAGGGGGATGGGAGCACATACACAGAGAGATGAAGTTTGGGGCCCTGTGCAACTACAACACACTATAGACTGATGGGAGTGCAGGGCCCGGAGGGCCTTGCACTCCCACAAACATATAAGGGTAAAAATTCATTTTCTCAAAAAGTAAAGAAATTCATTGCAAATAAACTTTGTTGATGCATCAGATAGAGTTGAAGCAACAAAGGTAGGGAAATGAACCATTAGAGTTTCGAACCCTAACACCCCCTACTACCCCACCCCCACCATCCACACACCAACAGGCTTTGGGGTGAGCCTTAAGCCTAACTCTCACCCCTTTCTCCTGTACTGTACCATCTCACCTTACTTAGACACAGAATGGGGTAAGGGTAAGGGCTGATGACCCCAAGGCAAACCCTGACTCCTGTTGGTGTGTGGGGGAGGGGTGGGGTGTTTGAAACCCTAATGGCTCATCTTAGGTAGGGAAATAGGCAGACTAGGAAGGTCAAGCGGTCCTTAACTGCCATCAAATTCTGTTTCTATGTTTCAATTTCCCTATTTCTGTTGCTTCAACCCAGCTGATGCATTAACAAAGATTTTTGCAATGTATATATATATATATATATATATAGATATAGATTATATACTGTATATATGTGTGTGTGTACAACATCATACAAAGGACTGCAGAAAGTCCTCATAGTTTTTTGTTTCATTTTCCCCTGGTAAGCAGGGCTCCCCAGTGTCTAAACAGTGCTTTTCCAAATGGCTAGCACATTGTATTATGTTGTGTTACAGGAAGTACAGTAAGGAACTTCCTGGTGTGGTTTGTGGGCATTCCACAAGAGGCATGTCCACTGCAGTTGCTTGTCTTTGGAATGTGTCCGCTGTGGAGATCTGTGCAGCTGCTACCTGGAGTATCGTCCACACTTTCACTAAGCACTACAGTCTGGACATTGTTGCTGGTAGATGAGCTGGGTTTGACTTAGCTGTGCTACAAGGCCTACTATAACAAGCTATAGGCTCCAGCCACCCAGACTATTTGCTTTTGGTACTGCTTGGGACTTGTTCCGAAGGTGTGGCATGATGAAAGTGATATCCTCGAAGAAGATAGAACAGTTATGTACTTACTGTAACAGTAGATCTTCGAGAGGATCTCTTTCATCAGGCCATGCCATCCCATCCTCCTTCCCCTCGAAGTGTTGCAAAGAAGGATACTTGTGCTGTTGTTTTCATTGCTACCTTTTCCAGCACCCTGTCTCGCCTGGTATGTGGAGTGCTGTGGTCACTCCTTGTTCCCTACAGGGAGGTCCTCTGAGCATGATCTCCAGGGTAGAACTGAGGAGAGGAGGGGCTGCACACGTTTATATATATGTTGACATTTGATGTCATCGTGGAGAGCCCCTGAGTTGACTGCTTGCAAATGTTTTGAGTCGTCCTACTGCCCTGTGGCTATAGTTTATTTATTTATTTATTTAAGAGTTTCACCAGGAAGGGCACACTGAACAACAAGTTGCTTATCCCACGGTGCATCCTGGGGGGGTTGGGGAGTTGGAAGGCATACAATAAAATGTAATCAGCACAACAGTATACATTGCCAATATATGGGAATTGGAAGACATACATATAAGTCATAGGCAAACAACAAAACAGTATATAGTGCCAGTTATGCATAGGGTATGTTACCAAGTAGAGAACAATTAACAAGTAGTAACAGGCATCAAGAAATTACAGTTGGTATGTATATTCCATTACATCATAGTGAACAGAAGGCCCACAAGTGCGGTAATAGGATAACTATTACAGCCCATTTAGATGCAACATAGTCTGCTCAGTTGCAGTTCACAGATAAGTAATTGTGTAAGGCTGAGGAGATAGAGGAAGGGGAAGAAGAAAGGCAAATCTAGGGGGGGAGAGGGAATTCTTCAGTTTAGGGAAGTAGTACGAGAAGGCTGCCTGGCCAACAGTAGTCGTATGGCATGGGACACCTAAAGTACGGGAAACTGAAGACCTATGTGAATGGGGGGATTGTTAGGGAAGAGTTGAGATAAGTAGGGAGGGAGCCGAACCAGAATCTGGAGACAAATTTAGCACAGTGGAGGAGACGTCTGTTATCAAGAGATGGTAAAACCAAAGTGTGGTAAAGTTGACAGTGATGAGTGAGGGTAGGAGCAGTGAGTGTGAAGCCGCAGAAGGAGTTAAAGAGAGTGTCCAATCTGGCAAGGGAGGTCTTAGGCATGGCACTGTAGACTATGTTACAGTAGTCAAAGATGGGGAGGATCATGTTCTGGACATGTTCACGCCTAGCCAGGAGAGGGAGGCAGTTCCGGTTCCTAAATAGTGCAACTAACTTGGGGCGCAGCTTTTTAAGGATGGCGTCCATGTGACCAGAGAAGGTGAGGTATTGGGCAAGCCAAACCACCAGATATCTGAATGAGGAGGTATCCTCGAGGACCGTCCCGTTGAGGATGTGGAAAGTGGGTAGAGAGCGGAGCCTTGAAAGTCTCTGCCTAGTGCTGAAGGCCACGGAGACAGTCCTCTTGGCATTTAGGAAAAGCTGATGTGAGCAAAACCAGCGCTGAACAATGTTGAAATCGTTCTAAAGTCTGGTTGCAACATCGATGGGGGAGTGGCCAGAGGTGTAAAGGACCATGTCATCTGCATACATATGAATAGAGGTAGATGTGCAGACAGACGGCAAGTCATTGAGAAAGATGGAGAAGAGTATGGGGCCCAATACTGATCCTTCCGGGACCCCTGTGTTGATAGGAAGGGGTGAGGATATGGAATCCACTATTCTGATTGACTGGGTCTGACTTACCAGGTAGGCACGGAACAAGTTTGTGGCAGCAGCCGACAAGCCTGCAGAGGAAAGAGTGTAACAGGATAGAGTTGGAGACAGTGTCGAAAGCCTTGGCTAGTTCGACAAAGATGGCAGACGTGATTTGACCACTGTTCATCCCAGTGAGGATGGAGTCAGTGATCCTAATCAGGGAGGTGGTGGTAGAGTGGTGTTTATGAAAGCCAGATTGGAAGGGGGGTGAAAAAGTTAGAGCGAGACAGATAGGCAGAGTTGGGTAAGAACTAGATGTTCTTGCAGCTTAGCGAGGGTGGGAAGTAGGGATATGGGGCGATAGTTTCCCAGGGAATGATGAGTCACCACCCTTAGGGAGCGGAAGAACAATGGCATGTTTTCAAACAGAGGGGATAGCTTCCAATGTGAATGAGAGTTTGAGTAGCTCCATCAGTGGGGCAGAAATAGCCATAGCAGAAAGGTAAAGCAGCTTGGGGTCCAGCCATCAGGTGAACTGCCTTTAGAAGGGTTTAGGGTAAGCAGGGCATCCAGGGTGTCAGAGGGTGTTATATTAGTGAATGAGAAAGGAAGGGGCTGGGGATAGGTGTGTGGTGAGTTAGGGGGAGGATCAGACTGAGGAGACGGTAAGGAGGATAGAAGGGCAGAGGCAAAGGAGGTGAAAAAATAATTGAATTCAGAGGCGACACTCAAGTGGTAAGAGGTAATAGTGTTGTTTATAGTGAGAAGAAGGGAAGGGGGAGAAGAGAGAGTGAATGATTTTCCAAAATTTTGAGGGGCTGTTTAAGTTCAATTGAAAGTTTGAGGTAAAGTAGTTGGCTTTAGCCAAACGAGTGGCTTTGGTGCATTTGTTGCGAAGCTGACGATAGTTGTCGTAGTCCTTCTGGAGCTTGGAGATTTTGTGTTGCCTCCAGGTTTGGTCCCTTGCTCTTTGGCATGCTATGAGTTCTGGTGTGACCCAAGGAAGGTGGTTCCCATGGACTCTAACTTTGTGTAGCGGGGCATGCCGGTTCCAAAATTTACCTTTGAAATATTCTGCGGCTACGTCGATTGTGTTTGCTGAAGTTATAGGGGACCAGTTCCATAACTGTAGTGTGATGAAAGAGATTCTCTTTAAGTTCTACTGTTACATCAAGTATATAACTGTTCTTCTCTCTGTTTAGGCCCTCAGAAACAGAATTTGTTATCAAAAAATTACTGCTTGGCTCACCACGTTTGCCCATATAGTCCCTGCTTAGTGTTTCTGCAGACCCTAATTGGTCTCTGGAGACCCTTCCGCCCACCTCCCTGCCTATTTACTAATATTCTCCTATGTTTAGCCCATGCATGCTTGAAGCCTCCTACTTCTACTCCACCACTTCAGCTGGAGATCTGTTAAAAGGCATCCACAACTCTTTCAGTGATGTAATACTTCCTCACATCCACTCCCTCCATCAGCTTGCCCTCTGGTACTGCTGCTCTTCTTCATTTGAAAGAGACTCCAATCCTGCACCCTGTTCACCCCATGAGGTAATTGTAGATCTCTATTATGTCCTCCCTTGCTCTTTTCTCATACAGGGTGTACATGTTGAGATTCATAGATACATAGATACATAGACAGTGTCGGCAGATAAGGGCCTATGGCCCACCCAGTCTGCCCATTTGAGCTTGTAAGTTCAGTTTGTTTTCCTAGAAGTCTGTTGCCCCTTACCCCTGACCTCTAGAATTCCTTTATGTCTATCCCATGCATTCTTAAATCCCGTGATTGTTTCAGCCCCCACCACTTCCTCTGGCAGGGTGTTCCACTTGTCCACCACCCGTTCTGTGAAGAAATTCTTTCTCATGTTTCCTCTGAATCGTCCTCCTCTAACTTCATCCCATGCCCTCTAGTCCTGGAACATCTTTTTACGCTAAAATAGTGTTTTCCTGCACCCTGTTCCTCCCTGTAAGATACTTGTATGTCTCTATCATATCCCTCTCTCTTCTCTCTCCAGGGAGTACATGTTCAGTTCCTTCAACCTGTCTTCATAGGACTTGTGATGCAATCCATGCACCATCTTTGTTGCCCTCCTCTGAACCTTCTCTACCCTGTCTATGTCCTTACGTGAGGTATGGTCTCCAGAACTGTACACTGTACTCCAGGTGGGGCCTCACTAGTGTCTTGTATAGCAGATTATGACCTCCCTTTTCCTGCTGGTGATGCCCTGCCTATACATCCCAGCATCCTATTTGCTTTACCTGCTGCCTTGTCACACTGTTTCCCTACCTTGAGGTCATCAGAGATGACAACCCCAAGATCCCTTTCCTGCTTGGTGCATGCTATATCCTCACCCCCAACTGATATATTGTGCCAGGGTTTTTGTGCCCCATATGCATTATCTTGCACTTCTTTGCATTGAATTTCAACTGCCAAACCCCTGACCATTCTTCAAGTTTTTGCAGGTCACTTCTCATTCTGTCTACACCCTCTGGTGTGTCTACTCTGTTACAGAGCTTTGTGTCATCAGCGAACAGTGAAATTCTGCCTTCTAGATCCTGTGCAATGTCACTGATGAAGATGTTGAATAGAACCAGTCCCAGCACTGATCCCTGTGGTACCCCACTGGTCACTCTTCCCTCTGTGGAGTGACAGCCATTTACCACCACCCTCTGTGTCCTGCCACCCAGCCAGTTACCTACCCACCACACTACTGTCCTGCCCACACCCATATTCCCCAGTTTGTGTAATAGTCTTCTATGAGGCACAGTGTCAAAGGCCTTGCTGAAGTCCAGATAGGCCATGTCACTGCCCTCCCCTGATCCACCTCCTAGTCACCCAGTTAAAAATTCAACGAGGTTGGTCTGACATGACCTCCCCTGGTGAAACCATGCTGCCTTGGGTCTTGTAGTCCATTGACAACCAGATGTTCCACCAATCTCTCCTTCAGTAGTGCTTCCATGATCTTCCCCACTACCGAGGTGAGGCTGACTGGTCTGTAGTTCCCTGCTTCCTCTTTGTTCCCACTTTTGTATAAGGGACTACATCTGCTGTCCTCCAGTCTTTGGGTACCTCCTGTTTCCAGTGATCGGCTAAACAGGATAGCCAGAGGTTCAGCCACCACCTCTCTTAGTTCTTTAAGGACCCTGGGATGCACCCCGTCTGGCCCCATTGCTTTATCAACTCTTATTACTTCCAGTTCCTTCAGGACCCTTTCTCGTGTAAAGGGACTTGGGTCCATTTCTGCACCATTCTCACCCCTTGTACTCCCTTCAGACCCATTACCCTCCTCTTCCTCAGTAAAGACTGAGCAGAAATACCTGTTCAATATGTCAGCTTTACTGTTGTCATCCTCCATGCGGCTCCCATCCTCCCCCTTCAGTCTCACTATCCCTCCCTTTGTCTTTCTTTTTTCACTTATGTACCTGTAAAAGGTTTTGTCCCCTTTACCCACTGATTTTGCAATGTGTTCTTCTGTCTGAGCTTTGGCTTCCCTTACTGACCTCCCTGCCTCCCTTTGCTTTGCCTGGTACTTCTCCCTATCCCCTTCTGCCTGTGTCTTTTTGTATTGCCTGAATGCAATCTTTTTGGCTTTCACTTTCTTTGATACCTCTTTGGAAAACCATAATGGTCTCCTCTTCCTTTTCCTCTTGCTAACCTGCTTAATGCATAATTCTGTTGTTCTTGTAATCCCCATTTTAAATACTGCCCACTGTTCCTCAACTCCTGATTCCTGTCCCATTCCCCTTAATGCCTCGAATTCCTCAGTCTCTCCTCATTAGGCTTTTGATGCAACCCCTACACCATTTTAGTTGCAGTCCACTGGACTTCTCCACCCAGTCTAAGTCCTTTCAGAGATGTGGTTTCCAGAACTGGACACAATACTCCTGATAGTATCTTAGAAGTGAGTGATACAGTGGCAACGCCACCTCATTCTTCCCGCTCGATATACCTCTCCGCATGCATCTCAGCATAGAAACATAGACTTTGACAGCAGATAAGGACCGCTTGGCCCACCTAGTCTGCCCATTTACCTACCTACAGGATAAGCTGCAGATCCTAGTTAACCAACTGCCTATTTCTTCCTATCAGGCCGGATTAATATGTATGTACATGACGCTAGGGCCTCGGGGTTCTGGAGGGCCCCCAGCCAGGCACCCGACTGTATAGTTTAATCAAGTGCAGACATGCAGTGCTTATTTTACATAACTATTTTTTTCCTCCGCCATGTCCCTAATATAACTATTTTTTCTCCACGGACCACCTCCCTCCGTGTGTGTTTTGAAATGGCAAGCAGTCCTCGCCGTGTGTTTTGATGCAGTCTCCCCCCCTCCTAAGCTAGCGAGTGAGCCTCTCTCGCTCAGCTCCGCCTCCGCACTGAAGTCGTCTGACTGAGACTCTTGGAAGAATGATGGATGGGCATACACTCCAATCACTTCAGAATGTGTGGCAAGGTGGTATGGCTACTGAAGAGCGGGAATTATGGGGCAGACTGCAAGGGCGTCATTTAGGGGTTGCATTCATGACCCCTATGAACATTTTGAGACCCCTATGACAGGGCTTATGAACCCTGCCTGCCCTTGCCATGGCTTAATTAAAATGGACATGCTTGTCCACTGCTGGCTGGCCGAATTAAAAAAAACTTATTTTTTGCTTCCCCGGTGGTGTTACGTGCCCATGCGCTTGTGCTGTGAGGAGGTTTCAGGGAGTACTCTATCTGTGGTGGCGTCACATTACTTAAAATTGGCACAGATCATGGATGGCACCTTCTGTCTGCTTGGTTTGCCCCCCCAAAAATCATTCTGACTGGTTGGTTGGGGTTGGCAAGTCCCACTTGCGCCGCTGTAATTGGCTGGGAGGGGAGAGCTTGTTAGGCGCGATATGCATGCATCGACTCTGGGTGATTCCGTGAGTGAGGATTGGCAGGATTCAGGAATCGGGTGAGGCGAGGGCACCGACCGGTTTCATCGTGTTGTTTGTCGACTATCGTAGTAGGAGTCGGAAGTCTGGCGGGAGACTCACACCACCAGGCAGTGCCAGCAAGCAAGGGTTGCAAGGGGAGAAGGCCTGGCAGTGGCTGGCCTGCAGGCTGAGCAGCAGAGAGACTAGCGGTGCTACTGTAGAGGGAGACAGCTGCGGGGAGTTAAGTAAAGTGAGTGGACTGGGCGGGCGGTGATTCAAGCACTCTGGGTGGGGTTAGGGTTGGGAGGGAGGTTGGTTTATTAGGCAGGCGGCAGGCTGAAACCTACAAGTGGCTGGACTCTCCAGGTGGCATGGCAGCATTTAAGTGCCCTCTTCAGTCCGGGCAGCGGCACAGCACCACACCAGACAGCAGAGCAGAGCAGCCAGCAGGTCTGTTGGAGCCTTGGAGGAGCGGGAGCGAGGTGAGTAGCTGCAGTAGCAGAGGAGTTTGGAGGAGAGCGGTCGTCAGCACAGCCAGCCAGCATCGCCCAGCAAAGGTAAGCAGCTGCCTGCTGGCAGGCTAAGACATTTTTTCTCACTTGTTTTTCACAGTCGTGAGTCAGCCAATGGGACTTACCTTCAGTCTTTCACTTTCATTTATTTATTTATTTAAAGGTGCACCTACTGAGTCCGCCAGTGTAACTCTGCTCCTCCACCTCTTCTTATTCCTTGTAGTGATGCCTCAGCTGACTTTGCCATATTTCTTCTTTGCTACCATTTATAAAGTCTCCACTGAGTCTGCCAGCAAGAGTCAATTTATCTTCTTAGTCCCAATTAAAGAACATTAACTGAGTCTGCCTGTATCTTCATCTTAGTCCCAGCTGTATTTTATTTCCCTTGCTATAGTAAGTTTGTCTGTAGATCACAAATCCTCTCCTTGGTGATTAAACATCTGACCCTATTCACCCCTTCTTAAATCAATCAATGTTGTTGCTATAGAGAGCAGTCAGATATTTTATAAAGTGGAAAACAGTCATCTTGACATGTAAAAATGTTATTGTTAATAAAAAGAGGGCAAATACAGTATTTTTAAGAGCTGATCATTAAGAATTATTTTATCACATCATTTAAACGTTTGGTGCCTAGATCAAAATGATAAAAAAAATTTGAAATTCCAAGATTATTTCAGCCAGTCCTACTTGGGCTCAAGAGTTTGTGTTGGGGGCAGCACTTTGAAAAAAAAAAAAGTATTAATACCAGGACAGGATCTGATAAGAGTTCTGGGAGTGTGCCAGGACCTTTTTTCTTTTTTGTACATAGCAAGATCATCAACGGAGGGAGTAGGGTTGCTTCTGTGCTCAGTGGCACCTAGTTCCACTGCATCTCGGCACCACGTCAGTTCAGTGCCAGATTTCAGAAACTGTCACTAATGGTGACCTCTCTGTTTGTGGGTGACTGTGCCCCTCTCCCCACACTTCCCTTGAGGGTGGCTGTTCCCCCAACACTTCCCCCATACTAAATATACCAACTCCAGAGGTACAGACCTCAGGAAGGGGGCACAGAGAGGTTGCCATAAATGATATTCACCAAAATCTGGTGGTCTACTGACACAGCATTGTAAAGGTGGTGGTGTACTGATGGTATATGGTGGCACCCCACCAGTTGGTAGTATACTATCCTTAACTAATCATCTCTTGTCTTGCTTAACTTGATTAGTTCCCAATTTGAAGATAGAAGGGGGGCAGCTCAGAGGTAATTTAAGGAAGTATTTTTTCACAGAGAGGGTTGTAGATGCATGGAACGGCCTTCCGGAGGAGGTTGTGGAGTCAAAAACAGTGATGGAATTCAAGCATGCATGGGACAGTCATAAGGCAATTCTAGGGGGTGGGGGTAGGAAGAAGTAGGCTGCTGGTTAACTAGGATCTGCAGCTTATCCATTAGGTAGGGAAATGGGCAGACTGGGTGGGCCAAGCGGTCTTTATCTGCCATCAAAATCTATGTTTCTATAGTTTCTCTTGGCAGGAAAAACAATTGTTGAAGTGATCATATTCAGCTTAAAGGAGAAGACTCCTGTATGTTTATGATTTGGATATGTCTGATGTATTTATTATACATTACATCAAGTACTGTACATATGTCAATAAGAGATCATCCATTTCTTCTGTCGCAACACGTATCTAGAGTTTGAGGCTCTGACACAAGGTAGTAAAATGTCAAGAAAGCCTCCATTTACATGCAAATGAGTCACTTGTAATACAGCCCCTTCCATTCCTTAATGTCACTGCAGCAACAGTGCAGAACAAAACATAAGGGTATCAATGCTGTCTGTCCTGATTTTAGTTTAGGTTTGCAATGGCTTAAGACAGTTCTGTCATGCAACTCACACAGGGACTGGTACTTGTAGCCTTAATACTTCATGTGTAGAGCAAATAATACATCTAATAGTATTGCATTCACAGGAAACAAAAGCTGTTCCTGTGTACTGCTCATTTCTCTCTGTGAGACAGTTGTAACATGTTGTGGAAAGCAGTAGACTGAATCAGTTAATCAACCAACCAACCAACCAATCAATCGAGCAGTCAATCAGTCACTCTAGTGAACCAGGTGAACACCCTTGAGAGGATTCATTTACAAGGTAGGCTTGAGCAGTTTCCCGAAGGATCACACAAGACTGAATTCTTCCTTTGCACTAATTATACACTCCCCTTTCAGCAGCCTGAAAGTGGAGAGCTAGATCACTTACTTTATAAAGTGTATTGTTTTACATTTCAAATGCTCCTTACATCTGGGTTCTGACTGGAAATACCAGGATACAGAATGCATATGACATGGAAGGAATTAGCTAAGCAAATACAGAGTACTACAAACACTGAGACTGATTAGTTTCTTTATCTACAACAGCTGAAGTGTAGCATCTGATTTGTGAGGGACGTCCTACTTCACATGCTGGCATTACAAGGGGGCTGCCACAGCTTGTTTTCAGTACCTTCAAAGTGAAGTGTTGTAGCTCTCACATCACTGCTAATGATTTATAATGGGAATGGGGGCACTGTTAAAGTCATGGACCTGAAGGGCCATCACAGTTCCCAAGGAGGTTAGGGGAACTTGTTAAGGGTTAGAGAATAAGGGACTTTAGTAGGTTTAAACCAGGTTTCCCAGTTCTTGTGCCTGTGCTTTAACCACTAGATTAGTTTTCTTCCATATGCTGCAGCTGATGTCCTGGTAACCTATTCCTTGTTATAGCTGAACTCTTTATTGCCTTACATCAACCATCCAATCACTGACTGCCTAGTTACAAAAGGAAAAGGGCATTTTTGCAAGATTGTGTCTCACTGCTTGTGTCAAACAAAACAGAGAATGCTGACACACACAGAACATAATAAAACAGCTATATAATGCCACTTAAGACTATTGTTGTACCCAGAGTCATTTATTGGGTAAGCTGTTTTTGCTAAAAGAAACATTAACACAACTCATACAGGCACTTCCTTATAAGCATACTGTATATACATATCAAATCAGTGCTGAATCACACTCATATGGTCCTAGTCCCTATTAGACCTGCACTTCAGGATGTGCACAACACTTAAAGAGTTCCCCCAGTACTCAAGTGGGGGACCAAACATTGTAGGTTCTGTTTACTGGTGGAACAGCATTTAGTGCAGCACCATTATCTGTTGCTCTGATGACATCACCCTCCAGCAGCATTGATGGTAAAATGGAGGACAAACACATTGATAACTTCTGGAGGCTGTATACTTTTATTTATATACTACATTTGGACAGCAATAGGACTGCTGTCAACTAGAGGAGGAACACAACAGTTACACATAAGGAGTTGGGAAAAATATGGGTGTGAAACTATGGGAGACTTCCCCTTTAAGCCAATTATATCCACTCCAGACAGCCTTTGCTCCAGAAATCCTGATCATTCTACTGTCATTAACTACACCGTTGCTCTCTCAAAAGTAGTCCAAACATAATTGGCCTTAAAAAGAGAGAACATCCAGATGTCTCTAAATTAAGGATGGAAGAACCAGTTCAGGCATGATCAGAATCTTCCAGAGGAACCTGCGCTAGTTTCTGTAAAAGATTCATATCAGCACTTTTTTCAGGTTCTGATAATTTCTGAAACATAACTTTTGGAGCTAAATATCCCCAAATCAGGTCTTGATCTAGAAAGAAGGCTGGTGGTGGTGGGCAAATTACCCATAATTAAGGCAAGAGGTGTAGAAAGGAACCAGTGGGCCAGGTCTGTATTAAGTGGTCATATTCACAGTGGTGTTACACAAGGGGTACTAACTAGCTGCATGGCACAAATTATATTTACTGTAGTACCACTCCAGTTTGCTTTTACAGTGGATACATTTGTCTACACTGACAATAGCTTATGGGTGGAAAATGATGGTTAATACTTTTTGTATTTTAAACTAAAATGTTTAGAAAGTTCAAATAAGGCTCTGATTACTATCAAAACATCTCATGGCTTATCAGAACCTCAAACCCATTTGTGGTTCTCCCATCTTTACTCTAAATAACTTTAGAAATTGCTTCAATTGTTTTTAGTTATTGCTGAGCCCCAGCAGAAGCACTTTTAATTAATTTTGTCAACAAACCCCACCATATTAAGTAGTTACCAATTTCAAAGGCCCATTATCCCATCAAATTCTCATGTAATAATTGCCGTATTTAGTAACTGCGACTGCGTCACCTGTGCCTAATCCTACTGTTATTGATAGCTTATCTGTCCTGCATAGCATCCATCTCCCTCCCACTTCCTCCCCTGCCTGGTGTGACCCCACTGAGCACTTACCCCCCTGTCCCCTCTTTATCCCCCCCGCCTTCCTGCTTTCTCTTCACAAATATTAATCCCCCCAATATTCACCCCCTCCCCTGGTTTCCCCTCACCTCACCCCCACTTTAAAACCCTTCCTTATCCTCTCTCCCCCACATTACCCAGCCTGCCCTATCACCTACTTATGTAACCCTGGGTATATTCTATCCAATCCCACCCCTCTGACTACTCAACCCCTTATTCTGTCATCCGTTTGTCTTTGCCCCACCCTCCCCTGCTCTCATCTATTCTGTCCTCCCTCTCCTTTGGTCACCACCACGTCTGACCCTCCATAACTCTACCTGCATGCTCTAAAGCTCAGCTACCACTACAAATTGCTTGTCCACCTTAGTCGTGCTCCTAGTACTGTTGCAATAAAATTGACCTCTCCTACCTGATGTATTTTAACTGTACTTACTTGAATCTGTATCTATATGTATCATAATGTACTTGCCTGCTGTATATACCCCTATCTGTTTTGTAATGTCTACGTACCTTGTCTATTGCCTAATGACATGGAACCTTTGTAAATGAGCTTTTAGCTCAAAGGTGTTATCCCAGATTCCAATAAATAAATAAATATTTTGATCAGTAAAACCTAATTAAATTTTGTATTCTAGGAGACATCTTCAAATGCTGGTATCATATAGTGTACATGTTTGTATGAGGCCAGAATTAGCTAATTTAATTTTAATGGTAGGTTTGTAAAAGCTGGGTTCAAAAATTTAAATTGTAATAGAAACTGCTCTCATGCTTCTGTAATTTTTATCTAAATTTCATATATTTTCAAAGTGGCACAAACCCATAAAGGCAGGTCTCAAAACTTCAATCATTTTGCTTTTTATTAATAAAAGTTTAGAAATCTTGGAGGCAGTAATATACTGTCCAGCCTAAATTACACTCGTTAGCCTTTTTTAGACTGAATCTAATGGTTTATGCATGTTTACTTTTGTTCTATTTTAGAACTAAAGATATTGGTGACTATAATTTCAATCTCTACTTATAATGACATGCAGCTCCTGGACTTCATTAAGCAGCAATACATTTTAATAATAGCTGGATCATTTCTTTAGAAATACCCCCAAGGATGTATCTTATGTTTGCAGTGCACGTATAATTATACTGAATGTATTATGAGATTTGGCACCCTCAATGGAAGAAATATATCCTTATGTGCTGTATCAGAAAATTATATGTATGTTTCACAGAAACTAATAAATATAAAGTTAAAAAAAAAGTTTCCTGCATCTTCTATCATTCTGTCTGTTTTTTTCTCACTGGCAATAGGCCTAAGAGATGCACAAGTGTTAACTGCATAAGGTTAAACCAGGGACATAACATACTAACGTGCCAGCAGAATAGGCCTAATGGTCTTTCGTGTCTGCTCATTTGGTCAGACTTCACCCTGGGAGCTGACCTTACTGCCCCCCTCGCCTTCTCTGGCTTCTCCCTTCCCAGTTCCGGATATTCTCGCTGCATTGGATTTTTCTTCCAGAACCCGTCCCCTGTACCTGTCCCACCCCCTCTTGAACCCTCCACCATCTCTGCCTCTACCAGCCTCCTAGGCAGCACATTCCATGGCTCCACCACCCTCTCAGTGAAGTAGCACCTCCTCCTTTCTCCCCTGAATCTTCCCCCTCCAGCTTCCACCCATGCCCTCTAGTGGCCCCTTCCTCCTTCCTTCGAAACACCCTGACTGTTCCTCCCCTATTTACCCCCTTCATGTACCTGAAGACCTCTATCATGTCCCCCCGGTCCCTTCTCTCTTCCAATGTGTACATATTTAGCTCCTCGAGCCTCTCCTCATAGGTCCTGTCCCCCAAGCCCCAAATCATTTTGGTTGCCCTCCTCTGGACCCTCTCCAGGAGTTTAATGTCCCTCTTTAAGTGTGGCCTCCAAAACTGTATGCAGTACTTGAGGTGCAGCCTCACCAAGCAGTTATACAGAGGAGTATCATGCCTCCTTCTGGAGGTGATCCCCTAGCGATGCATCCCAGCATCCTGTTGGCCTTGGCTGCTGCCCTACTACAAGTCTCAGTTGTTCATCTTGACATCCACCACCACCCCAGGTCCCTCTCAGCCATCGAGACTTGTAGCATTCCCCCCCCCAGGGTGTACACTTGGTCCGGGTTTCTGACCCCCAGGTGTGGTACCTTGCATTTCCCTGCATTGAAGCTCAGCTTCCACTTTCTAGACCATCTTTCCAGAGCCTCCAGGTCCCCAGGTCCCCCTGTAGGGCCACCCTCCCCTCCTCCCCATCCACCACCGCCCCCAGTTTTGAGTCATCCGCAAAGAGACTCATCTCACTCCTGATACCTGAGACATAGCCAGGATTTGTTGGAGGGGGGATTCCAAATATTTCTAGGGGGTCCAGGGGTATGCTCCCTCATAAAAGTTTGAAAATATGAGAGTTAAATGGTGCAGTTTAGCATATTTTTAGGCTTTTAGCTTCGTCTGAAGGACCCTTGAATCAACATCTGTAATGACCCATTTCAGATTTATATTCAAACTTTACTATCTAATTCATACCCATTTTTCAAATTACTTGGTAACTAGCTCTATGTTACATTGAAAAATGCCACCCTCTCTGTCCCTGCCCACACTGGCCCCACCTACATCATGCCCCCCCCACCTTGCTACCCCTATGATTTTGCTGAAATGACGCCCCTGGCAGATTGGTGGCAGTGCATGCGTTTTTTTGTGTCTCATTCGGTCAGTCAGGGGCGAGGGCTGTGTGCCCTAGTTGTCTTTAACTTGCGAGACGAGGAGCCAGGAGGAGATAGATCAGCATTACAGCCCAGGAAGTCTCAGCCAGAGAGTGAACCGACCCGCGTGACTTGACATCCAGCAGCGATTGTCTATGCGATGGGATCGGGAACAGTGAGGTGACGAGCTGCAGCTGCCCTCCCTGGGCCCGCGGGCCATAGTCTGAGTTAGTCACTCGAATCATCGACGATTTGTCAGTGAGCTGCAGTGTGTTGGGTCGGTCGGTCAGTCAGTCCTCCTCACTCCTACGTGTGACACAGTCGAGTCGTCGAGAGTGAGTGCCTCTCTGCTTTGGGCCTGCGGTTAAGGAACAGGGTGGGTGAGTCTAGACTGTCTGTGACAGAAGAGAGAGAGTCAGAGGAGGTTGATGACAAGGTGTGCAAAAATGAAATTTAAATAACTTACTAGCCTGTCTGGGCATCTGGGCTGGCACAAATAATTCTGGCCAGATGATATAAATAATTCTCTTGGGATCACTCTCTCTGAGACCTGGTCACTACTCACTCCCCCTAGTCTTTAGTTTTCAAAGCAGCTGCTAGCAATGCATGTTCAATAGCTAGCTAGCCTAAGATGAGAGCTGTACTGTATGTAGTACCTCACTGGGCACTGGGTAAAGAGGTATTACTGTTCATAACAACATATAATGTACTGAGTGACTGTACATGTCATGAACTCATCTGTATTTTTCAATATTGGCTGTAAACTGTTAGGAGTACGTAGCGTAGGGCAAACCATTTAACATTATGGCATTAATGTCATAAGGTGGGCTACTACTTCCATCTGAGTCACAGACAGACTAGATTTGACCCCAAATTTTTTGTGCAATGGAAGGAAACATAGAAAATGATGGCTAGTAGGCCTAGTGTCCCACTACCCAGTTGTCTGCCAGAGTGTCTAACTGAGGGAGTGTTTTTGAGAGAGTCTGTCCATGACCATGTTAATCCTCCCTAATCCTGTCCCCGAATCTGCCCCTTATGCATTATTCCTTTCCTATCTGTCTCTCTCCCATTCCTCTACAAGCTTGTTGATCACTATGCTTTCTGTAAAAAAAACAAAAAACAAAAAGGCAGGACGGCTGTAATGCAGTTGTCCACTCCTGCCATTACAGTTTAGTAGAGTTATCCCTGCTGTCCAGTGTCACCCACCCACCCAGTCACCCATTATAATAAGATATCCTTGGTGTCTATTGGTACCCCCACCCCAATCACCCAATCCATGAATGAATGGAAGGACGTCACTGGAGTTTAGCAGTACCTTCCCCCCCTCATCCAACATTAGCACCCGATCTGTGACTGTAAAGACATCCTTGGTGTTCAGTGGTTCCCTTTCCAATCACCTATTTACAAAAGGAAAAGGAATCAGTAGTGGTCCAGTGACCCTCCTCGCCCATCCTGGGTGCTCACATACTACCACCCACACCACTCTCTTAACTGGGTGTCCATTGATCAGGGAACCCTGCTACTACAGCGACTGGCATAGCCCTCTTCTCACCTCCTTGGCTGACCACCATACGAGCTGTAAGTGACAGCGTGTATAAATACTGTGTGCATGGTTTCTGTCAGCTCATATTTCAGCTGGCCTAGGAGATGAGTTGAAGACAGTACTGGTCACTGTATCAGGCATCTCTGATTGATAGAAATCTGGGTAAGGGGGGGTGCAAGGTGGTGGTAAGTAAGTGGGTGAGTCAGGTGGAGAACTCTAGACCACTACTGATTCCTTTTACTTTTGTGTCCAAGCAATCAGGGGTGGAGGGAAGCACTGGACACCAGGGATAGCTTTACATGCATAGATCGAGCACTCAGGGGTGCTGGTACTGCCAGACATCATGGATATCTTTTTGTTCATGAATCAGGTGATCAGTGGTTGGGGGATGCCACTAGACATCAAGGATATGTAACCCCCCTGCAAATGGGAGTTCCCAAAAGTCTCCAGGAGCGTGCTTGAATGCTCCAAGCTTGGATGGTGTTTGGCGTCTAAGCCGTTTATCTGTAGGTGCTTTTAGGGCCTCTGGTACTGTCTCTTTAAGAGCTGTCTGCCTGCAGACATAATTAATTTGGATGGAGTCTGTGTGTTTCCCTGCTCGAGTCCCGCTCGAGCTACTGCCAAGTCACTCCGTTTCCTGCCATCGTAAGTGGGCAGAGGAGCACTCTTCAAAGATGTAATTGTTTGCTTGTAACCTGTTAGATAATAATGAAAATGCAGTTTGTTTTAACCTGCTTTCTTGTAGCAAGGACAGTGCAGAGTAGCTCCCTCATGTTGGTTCTGAACTGCTGAACTGGACCACTCATTGTGGGGATCTTTTAAAATGGAGCCTGCTCTGGTCGAATCAGAACTTGGACTCTCCTCTGGAGCCAGCCACAATGGGACTATATGGCAGATGCCTCTGGGAATTGTAGTTGGGACTTCGGCGCCTTTTTGCACCAACAGGGGGAGTCTGATTGTGAGTGACAGCCAAACCAGCCAACTGAACTGGGAGGAACTCAAAGGAAATGCCTGGCTCTGTCCACTGGAAAGTCAGATCAGTTTGGGCAGTGAAGAGACAAGGAGCGGTGTGCTTGTTCGGTGTGTAGTTTTACCGCAGGAATCTCGTGTAAGGCCCTAAGTTTCGGTCTGCAGTTTGTGCAAGTGCCTGTTTGGACTGAAACCGACCTGTGAAGAGAATCAAGGAGATCTGAAGAGCAGAAACCAGGCTCACCCTGTAGAAGACGGGAGAAATTGCTGAATCACGCTTGGTCTGTCAGGAACTGAATCTGCTGTGTGTTCTCCCGGGTATTGTGCAGTAATTGCGATTGGGATAGAGAAGCAGCCTGCCTGGCACAGTACTTTCCTTTTACACATAAATGTGTGTAGTGCTTGTGGGGAATCGCATTTCAAATCCCCTGTACAGTGAATTGAGTGCATGAAGCTGGAAGTAAACCCCAGATTAATCCAGACTACATCCATTTGCTCTAAATTGCAGTGGGGTCCAGTCACAAGGACCTTGTCCACATGGTCTGCTCCTCCTGGCAATCCAGGACAATCTGCCTTCCATCCAGTTCCCAGCATTGAGTTTGTGAGTACAAAGCAGGGTAGCTCCCTGCCATCTGTTTATCGAATTGCAAGTGTGTCATCTAATTGTTTTTTTTCATTTCTTCACGAACTGAGCCAACCGGCTCCGGATTACAATTTGGGTATTGTGTCAGTGTTTTTCCATCACAGGGCCCCAACCAGCTGCACTGATCCTGGCTAGCGCCCCCCCCCCATCCTGGGTACCCTGTGAAAGTGACAATTTGGGACTCTGAATATGTGCACAGTACTGTGATTATTAATGTGTTTAACCTAATTAACCTGATTCCCCCTGTCCTTGTTACATCTCCTTAAATAAATCAGATCTGTTTGTTTCAGCAAAGTTACACTGACTTGAGGTATTTGTTTATGTTAAAATATTGTACTGTGGTTTTTGCAGTGTGTCATCTTGTTTTACAGGGGGTCCACAGAGTCTAGATGACAGAGCCAGTCCTGGGGGTAAATGTACATTGTGAAGGTATTCCTGCTGCATTGTGTGGGCCACTAATGGGAAGAAAGGGGTGTTACAGTGTCCCAGAGGGCTGTGACCAAGCTAGTTTAACTACTGCAAACCCTGACCTCTGGGTGGAGGCACTCGCCATTGGATCTAGGCCCCTCACCCTATTAGTAGTTAAGCAGGCAGGGGTAGTAGCCCTTGGGATAGCACCACCTAGGGGTTACATCTTGGAGGCACCGCTGGGATTAGCATCTCCTAGTGGCCACAGTAACGAATCACTGGTAAAAATAAATGGGTACCCGACGAAGTGGCTGTGCACCAATTGGTGGAGTGGTGCACTGGGGAGGAGATCGAATTCATGCTATGCTTTTCCTGGACATCCCTCTGGTATCATAATGACACTGTACAGAGTACTTTTCCAAGGCGGAGGGTTTACAAAACCCTGTGGTGGTGGGTCGACATGCTATTCTGCTCACTCACACTTTCCTGGCCCTAGTAGAGTATAAGGAACCCATAGATAGCTCCAAAGTGCCACAGACTATTACCCCAGAGGGAGCCTTCACTGCCTGGAGAGTGATAACTAAGGACAGTAAAGACCTGGGGGGATGAGCCCCCCCCCCACTATCTGAAACTTTTGAGGAGAAATTTGCTAAATGGTTGCTGGGGGAAGGGAACACTGTGGAGGACTTGAAGAAACTATTCTTGCCACCTGGGGGTGTTCCTCCCCCAACACCCTCTCCCGCTCCAGTACCCGTTATGGTGGCTGAACCAATGCAGGCTCCTATTCCTGCACCTGCCATTAGTCACGACTCTTACCGAAGGTTGAGGATCTTCTCTGGCATCCTTCCCACCCCTCAAGGGGAGGATGACTGGGAGACCTGGATAGACTGTGATGCCCCTCAAGTGCTAGAATGGCAATGCTCGGAAGCCAAAAAGTGAAAGAGGGTTAGTGAGAGCCTCTGAGGTCCTGCCCTGGCTACCATCCATGCTAAATGGGCCAGTAACCCTGAAGCAACTGCCCAGGATTATCTTGAGGCCTTGGAGAATGTGTATGGGAGCCCAGATTCTGATGAGGACCTGTGGTGGAGAGTAAGAAATGCCCAACAGCACCAAGGGGAGTTGTTGTCTGTGTATGTATCTCGGCTGGAAAAATTGTTGCATGAATGCCTCAGAAAGGGTAGTTTGCCAGTGATTGAATTGGACCGAACCAGGCTGGACAGGATCTTTAAGTCTGCCCCCTTCTCAGAACTGCTGTTGCTTCAGTTATGCCTGGCAAATCGACTGGAATCCCTACCCTCCTATGATCAGCTAATGAGAGAAATTCGAGGAGTTGAGAAAAGGTGACCTCGGGAGGGACTTGCACCAATAGCTGCTGCTACGACCTGAGTGACTGAGGGTGACCCATCAAGTGAAGCTCAAGGGCAGAGGTTGGCAGTTAATGAGTGCTCTGAGAAGGAAATAGACATGCCACAATGGGGCGAACTGCTGAGAGAGATTAGGAAAGTAACAGACAGTCCCATCATGAAGGCCACTCCTATCAGTGTGGGCACTGACACCTGCCCAACCACGTCTGCTATGGGGGTGGGGGTAACCACCCATGCATCTCCTGTTGACAACAGCTCAAAACTCAATGTCTTGTGCATGGAAGTGGGGAAATTGATGAGATGTCTCCAAATGCTTATCATGCCGCAGGCAGAGATGGCACCAAGGTTTCCAGTTAGTAGTACCCCAACCCTGGCTCCCCGTGTGATGCCTCAGCCCACTCAAACTCCAGAAAGTATGTTTTGTTATAATTATGGGAAGGATGGGCACATAAACAGAGAATGCCAGTCCCCAAAAGACACAGATAAAGTTGTATATAGGCTACAAGGAGAGCTTCGGAGAACAAATCCGTGGTTAAAAGGTGCACGAAATGATCCCAGTGAGGGTCCCAAAATGCTAACTCATGTCCCTTTGTGGCAAGGTCAGTTGCCTAGGCCCCCGCTACCACCTCTCCAGACTGGTCCAGAATAGTGGGTCCCTCCATGAGACCACTGTAAAGGTGAATGGAGTGTCTACAAGAGCTGTATTAGACAGTGGCCCCCAAGTAACAATTATGTTCCAGGATTGGTATCAGAAGCATTTGTCAGATGTGCCCTTACAACCATTAGAAGGAATGCATGTATGAGGGTTAAGTGAGAAGGCCTATCCCTATTCTGGGTATATACAGATTTGGCTGTCTTTCCCCACCTCCGTGGCTGGAGTGGCCGAACAAGTAGAGACCCTGGCCTTAGTGTGTCCCCCCACTGGACTGTATGATGGGGCCCCTTTGTTGACTGGAACAAATGCTCATATGTTTGGATGGCTGGCACAGTTGTGTTATGAAAAACAGGGGTCAAGGACTAGTAGAGCTTTAAGAATTCCGGCCTTGATCAAGAAGGCCTATTAGGCACAGAGAGATGCTGAAAAAGTAGAACCAGAGGAACCAGTTGGAATTGTCTGGAAGAAGGATCCTGAGTCTCTGATACTGGCACCAAATGCCCAGTGTACCTTACAGGGAGAGGTCTGTATCAGAAAGGATGTCAAGAATAAAATATTAATGTTGGATGTACCAGGCGATGGAAAATTGCCGGAGGGACTGCTGGTCAAGCCTAGTACTTTGCCTGCTAGAGTCCATGCTTATGCCAGAAGAGTAATGGTTCAAGTTCATAATGTGTCTGACAGAGAGATTCGAGTAAATAGAGGTTGCACCCTGGCTAATGTGCATTGTGCAGACACTGCAGTGCTACCCAGTAGCAAGAGGTCGAGGAAGAATGACAGAGTAACGCCTGACTTGTTTGATTTCGGTGACTCCCCATTGCCAGCTGAATGGAAGGTGAGGATCAGTGAGAAGCTTGCCCAGAGAGACCAGGTGTTTTCTTTAAAGGAATGGGATGTAGGATGCATGCAAGAAGCTGAGCACCCTATCCGGCTGCATGATGAAAGTCCATTTTGTGACAGGTCTCCACGCCTGGCACCTGCTGATAGATGATGTGAGATGGCATCTGCAAGATGCTACCTGCTGGTGTAATACAAGAATCCAGAGCCCTATGCTTCCCCATTGTGGTAGTGAGAAAAAGAATGGGACAGTAAGGATGTGCGTGGATTACCGCACTTTTAAACCGTGGACTATCCTGATCAGTACACAATGCCCGCATTCAGGATGCTTTGGACTGCCTAAACAGGAGCAAGTGGTTCTCTGTTCTGGATCTTCGCAGTGGTACTACCAGATCCTGATAGCCCCAGAGGAACGTGAGAAGACAGCCTTTATCTGTCCGCTTGGCTTCTATGAATTCATGAGGATGCCTCAAGGGATTTCAGGTGCACCAGCCACTTTTCAACGATTGATGGAGCGTGCAGTGGGGGTCATGAACTTACTAGAGTGCCTGGTATACCTAGATGATGTTATTGTGTTTGGCAGCTCACTGGAGAAACATGAGAGCAGATTATTCAAAGTGTTGGACCAACTGGAAGACTTTGGCCTTAAACTGTCCATTGCTAAGTGTCAATTCTTTCAAACATCAGTAAAGTATGTGGGACACATAGTATCCACCAAGGGAATAGAGACCGACCCAAGTAAAGTTGAGGCCTTGACCACCTGGCCACAGCCCAAAAATCTAAAAGAACTGCAAAGATTCCTGGGATTCTGTGGTTATTATCGGCATTTCGTCAAGGACTATTCAACAGTGATCCGCCCTTTACTTAACCTTACTCAGGGGTATCCCCCAATCCACAAAAATACAAAAAGTCAGTGCCCCTCGAGACTGAAAGAGTGTATTTTCATCCAAGTGAAGTATTTGGGGCCCACTGGACTCCTGATTGTGAGACTGCTCCAGTGTTGGCCTATGCCGATCCAACAAAACCTTATGTCCTGCACAATGATGCTAGCTTGCAAGGGTTGGGGGCTATGTTGTACCAAGAGCACGAGAATGGCCTGAGACCAGTGGCCTTTGCCAGTAGAAGCCTGACCCCCATCCGAAAAGAACTATCCTGTGCACAAGTTAGAGCTCCTAGCTTTGAAGTGAGATATTGTTAACCAGTTCCACGAGTACTTGTATGGGGCTAAGATACTAGTAAAAACTGACAATAATCCTTTGACCTATGTGCAGACTTCAGCTAAGTTGGATGCCACTGGCCATAGGTGGCTTTCTGCATTATCTACATATGACTATGCTGTTGAATACAGAGCAGGCCTGAACCACATAGATGCTGATGCTGTCTCCCAGAGGCCTGTTCCCCAGAATGACTGGGTCAGACTGTCAGAACCTGATATTCGAGCACTCTGCCAGAAGTTTGACAAGGAGGAACAAATTTCCATGGATGCAATGGACTGTATGGTGGATTGTTTGGGACCCTCTGAGAATTGCATACCTGCTGCTTATTGCCACTTTTCTGCAATAGACATTGGTGCACTGCCTCAGCTGGACAATGACAGTATTCGGCCGGCTCAATCCCGCGATCCCATGATCAAATCAGCTTTAGAAGCCCTCTATGCAAGGAAAGATGTGTCCAAATTACGTTTCACTGATTTGAGAACTGCACTGTTATACAAAGAAGGTCCTAAGTTGAAACTGATTAATAGACTGTTATACAGAGAAACAGTAGACAGAGGGGTACAAGTAGACAAATAACAACTAGTGCTGCCCACTGCCTTTCGAGACTCAGTACTGAGGTCCTTACACAACCATATGGGGCACCTTGGTATAGACAGAACACTTGACTTGGTGAGATCCAGATTCTATTGGCCTAAGATGGGGGCTGATGTGGAGCAACACATTCGAACTTATAGTCGCTGCTTACAGAGAAAAGCTTTGCCCCAGAGGGCTGCCCCCCCTTGTTAACATCACCACCAGTGCACCCATGGAGCTAGTCTGTATTGATTTTCTGAGTTTGGAGTCAGATCAAAGAAATATTTGTAATGTGCTGGTGGTCACTGACCATTTTACGAGATATGCCCAGGCTTTCCCCAACAAGGACCAGAAGGCATTGACTGTGGCAAAAGTACTTGTAGAAAATGTTTTTGTTCACTATGGGGCTCCACAAAGAATCCATGCTGATCAAGGGAGAGACTTTGAGAGTCGTCTGATCAAAGAGATGCTTTCTCTGTGGGGAGTGCGAAAGTCCAGAACCACCCCTTACCACCCCCAAGGGGACCCACAGCCTGAACGATTCAACCGCACCTTGCTAGATATGCTAGACATCCTCCACCCAAAGGACAAGCCTAGATGGAGCCAACAAATTAGCACCCTGGTACATGCCTACAACTGCACCAAAAGTGATGCCACTGGGTTCTCCCCCTACCGCCTGATGTTTGGAAGAGAAGCTCAACCACCGGTAGATGTGTGCTTTGGGGTTTCTCCTGATGGGGTTCATAGAAACATAGAAACATAGAAGTTGACGGCAGATAAGGACCGCAAGGCCCATCCAGTCTGCCCATTTCCTTTTCTACCTTATAAATGTGCCATCGGCCTTTGCTCTGTCAGTGACCTATCTATTCATAGTCATTTGTATTGCTCCCTTATGCCTATCCCATGCCTGTTTGAAGCCCTGCACTGTATTCATAGCTACCACTTCTTGTGGTAAGCTATTCCATGCATCTACCACCCTTTCTGTGAAAAAGAATTTCCTCAAATTCCCCTTAATCGGCCTCCTCTAATCTCATGCTGTGTCCTCTTGTCCTGCAATTTTTCTTATATTTAAACATGTTAGACTCTTTCACCTTGTTTATGCCCTTAAGGTGTTTAAATGTCTCGATCATATCACCTCTCTCCTCCTTTGCTCAAGGGTATACATATTGAGCTCCGTTAATCTGTCCTCATATGTCTTCTGATGCAGTCCTGCACCATTTTGTTGCCCTTCTCTGGACTGCCTCAATTTGGTTAGTGTCCTTGTGAGGTGTGGCCTCCAATACTGCCTCAGTACTCCAGATGGGGCCTAACCAATGTCTTGTACAGAGGGATTATTACCTCCCTCTACGACTTGTGATACCCTACTAATACACCCTAACACCCCTAGCCTTACCTACTGCTTTAGAGGTCTGCTTGGATGATTTTAGGTCATCAGTGATGATGATGCCCAAGTCTCTTTCTTCCTTTGTGACTGCTAGCAACTCCTCCCAGCCTATAAGTGGCTTCAGGGTTTCTCTTCCCTATGTGCATGATTTGCACTCTTTGCATTAAATCCCAGTTGCCACTCTTCTGACCATTTTGCTAGTTTATCCAGATCTTTCTCATTCTGCCCACCCCATCTGGATCATCTACTCTGTTGCAGATCTTGGTGTCATCTGCAAACAGACAAGCCTTACCCTCTAGTCCAACTGCGAGGTCACTAATGAAGATGTTGAATAGGACTGGCCCTAGGACTGATCCCGAGGTACCCACTTGTGACTTGCATCTCTTCTGACTGTATACCATTTACCACCACTCTCTGTTTTCTGCCAGTCAACCAGTTTGCCACCCAGTTGACCAACTTCTGACCCACCCCGAGCCTACCCAGCTTATTTATCAATCTTTTATGTGGAACAGTGTCAAAAGCTTTGCTGAAGTCAAGGTAGGCGACATCAACTGCTCCCTTGGTCCACCACTCTGGTTACCCAGTCAAAGAAATCTATGAGATTAGTTTGACAGGACCTTCCTTTGTAAACCCATGCTGTCTTGGATCCTCTGCCCCTATGATTCCAGGTGTTGCACTATCCTTCCTTAAGGAGTGCCCATAATCTTGCCCACTACTGAGGTAAGACTGACTGGTCTGTAGTTCCCCGCCTCCCTGCTACCACTCTTGTAGAGCGGGATCACATGAGCCCTTCTCCAGTCTTCTGGGACCTCTCCTGTGCTCAGAGACTCACTAAACAATTCTGCTAATGGCTCTGCTAGTTCCTCCTTTAGCTCCTTAAGTACCCTGGGATGTATGCCATCAGGTCCCATTGCCTTATCCACCCTGAGCTTATGCAGCCTTGTAGGACCCTTTCTTTTGTGAAGGAGTAGTGCTCCACCTCCTCCCCTGTGTCCATGATGCTGAGCTGTGGGCCCTGCCCTACCTTCTCTTCAGTAAATACTGAGCAAAAGTATCTATTTAGGATAGATGCCTTTACAGGGTCCTCCTCCTCACATGCCCTTTTCTCCATTAAGCTTAGCAATACCCCTCTGGACTTTCTCCTTTCACTAATGTATCTATAGAAAGTCTTGTCACCCTTCTTTACTGTTCGTGCTAGTGTTTCCTCAGTTTGGGACTTTGCCTGCCTTACTGCCTTACCTGCTTCCCTTAGGGCAGTTTGGTATGCCTCCCTATCTTCATCCCGCTGTGTTCCTTTATATTTTCTGAAGGCCAGCCTTTTGGCTCTGACCTTTCTGCTACTGTATTTGAGAACCAAAGTGGTTTCCTTCTTCTTTGCACTTCCTTTTCTGTCTAACACAATGGGATGTTGCTTCAAGTATTGTATCCTTAATGCTTGCCCACTTTGCCTGACCTCCTCACCTGTGTTTCTTTTTGCCAGGGCTAGCTTAACTCTGTTGGCCATCTTATCAAAGTCAGCTCCTCTAAGTCCCATATTTTTGCCTTGGAATGGGATGATTTAGATGTAGTAGCCAAATTGAACCATACCATGTGATGGTCACTGGCCCCCAGGTGACCTTCTACCTGGAGATCTGTGATCCCTTCTTTGTTAGTCAGTACTAGATCTAGGATAGCCCTGTCTCTTGTGGGTTGCTGTACCAGTTGTTTGAGGCCCTCCCCCTGCAGGGAATCCACTATGAGTCTAGTTCTGGCAGATGTTCCTGCTGGTATTGTTCAAGTTGACAACTATTTACAGTATGTGCAAAAGTTAAAGGCCCAGCTAAATCATGTGTACCAACTGGCTCAAACCATGGCTGCCAAAAGAAATCTGGCTAACAAAGAAAGTTATGATAAAAAGGTCAAAGCACAGGAACTCCAGGAGGGAGATCGGGTATTGCTAAGAAATCTAGGACTGCATAGCAAACATAAGATTGCTGACAGATGGCACCATCTCCCTCACATTGTAGTGGGCAAACTAGATGATCTGCCAGTGTACAAAGCAAGGCCTGAGAATAATTCAAAAGATGTGAAAACAATGCATAGAAATCATTTACTGCCCATTGGACAAATCTTGATTGAGTCTGAGCCCCCAGAAAATGCCCCCTCTGGACCAGTGACTAGAGCTGCTGCTAAGAAAAAATCAAGAAAGTCTGCACCTACAGAAGCTGAGTTAAAGTGTCCCCCTCCACAAGTCCCAGTTGAGCTTGACTGTCAGTCCATATCAGAGGAAAGTGAGTGTGACTTTGAATACTACCCTTCTTACGAACTGAGTCAATTGTTTCGGGGCAATCCCCTAGTCAATACTGGAGATGAAGCTGGGCCTTCTGGACTGTCTAAGCCCCCCCAGCTTTGTCCCTGGAGCCAATGCTCCCAGAAAGTGAAGTGCAAAGCATCAAGTCAGATGACATGGAATCATTGTGTTTGGTTGAACTGTTTGAGCTTTCAGAGGAGGAAAATGATGGACTGGAACAGACTGGTGATACACCAGAACAAGAAGAGTATTTTGAGTGCCCTGACGGTCCACTGCCTATGTCCGAAAGTTCTCCACGTGAGCCAAGTGTTGTGGACTCAGAGATTGTAACTCCTGGAGCTGAGAATGCCCCAAGTTCTAGCCTCTCTACCCCAATGGAGACACCCCAGGCAAGTAAAGACAATGCTGAAAATGAGGCTCAGAGTGCAGAGACTGTAACAGTTCCCCCTTAAAAGACTGGTTGAGCTGTAAAGCCTGTGGTGCACCTCAGTTATGATTCCCCTGGGAGGCCGGTGGACTTGCCTCTCAATGTTGTCCATAAAGGAGTGTATGTGTCCCCGAGCTCATTGCCCAAACTGAACATCAGTGCTAACTCCAAATTACTTGTATTTCCTATCTATGGTGCCTGCCCTCCATCCAGCCCCAAGGTAGCTGATAGGAAGGGCCCCTCTTCAGGTTTCATGTACAAGAGGTAATAACCTGAGTTATGGTACAATGTGTGTAATACTGTGTAAAGAGTGGACGACTGCAAGTTTCAGAAATGTGTTTCTGGTAAAGTGATATATTGACTGATGATTACATGTATGAGCCTAATGTGATACTGATGCAAATGTATGGTTGCAGATGAAACTTATAGAACAGCAGCCTTGGACGTCAAGCTTTTTCCAGGCCAGGAATGGTGTAACCCCCTGCAAATGGGGGTTCCCAAAAGTCTCCAGGAGCTTGCTTGAATGCTCCAATCCTGGATGGTATTTGGCGTCTAAGCCGTTTATCTGTGGGTGCTTTTAGAGCCTCTGGTACTGTCTCTTTAAGGGCTATCTGCCTGCAGACATAATTAATTTGGATGGGGGTCTGTGCGTTTCCCTGCTCGAGTCCCGCTTGAGCTACTGCCAAGTTGCTCCATTTCTGCTGTCGCTAAATGGGCAGAAGGAGCACTCTTCAAAGATGTAATTGTTTGCTTGTAACCTGTTAGAGTAATAATGAAAATGCAGTTTGTTTTAACCTGCTTTCTTGTAGCAAGGACAGTGCAGAGTAGCTCCCTCATGTTGGTTCTGAACTGCCGAATTGGACCAATCATTGTGGGGATCTTTTAAAATGCAGCCTGCTCTGGATGAATCAGAACTTGGACTGTCCTCTGGAGCCAGCCACAATGGGACTGTATGGCAGATGCCTCTGGGAATTGCAGTTTGGACTTCGGCGCCTTTTTGGACTAACGGGGAGTCTGATTGTGAGTGACAGCCAAACCAGCCAACTGAACTGGGAAGAACTCAAAGAAAATACCCAGCTCTGTCTACTGGAAAGTCAGATCAGTTTGGGCAGTGAAGAGATAAGGAGCTGGGTGCTTGTTCGGTGTGTAGTTTTACCGCGGGAATCTCGTGTAAGGCCCTAAGTTTCGGTCTGCAGCTTGTGCAAGCACCTGTTTGGACTGAATCCAACCTGTGAAGAGAATCAAGGAGATCTGAAGAGTAGAAACCAGGCTCACCCTGTAGAAGACGAGAGAAATTGCTGAATCACGCTTGGTCTGTCAGGAACTGAATCTGCTGTGTGTTCTCCCGGGTATTGTGCAGTAATTGCGAGTGGGATAGAGAAGCAGCCTGCCTGGTATAGTTCTTTCCTTTTACACATAAATGTGTGTAGTGCTTGTGGGGAATCACGTTTCAAATTCCCTGTACAGTGAATTGAGTGCATGAAGCTGGAAGTAAACCCCAGCTTAATCCAGACTACATCCATTTGCTCTAAACTGCAGTGGGGTCCAGTCACAAGGACCTTGTCCACATGGTCTGCTCCTCCTGGCAATCCAGGACAATTTGCCTTCCATCCAGTTCCCAGCATTGAGTTTGTGAGTACAAAGCAGGGTAGCTCCCTGCCATCTGTTTATTGAATTGCAAGTGTGTCATCTAATTGTTTTTTTTTCATTTCTTCACAAACTGAGCCAACCGGCTCCGGATTACAATTTGGGTATTGTGCCAGTGTTTTTCCATCACAGGGCCCCAACCAGCTGCACTGATCCTGGCTAGCCCCCCCCCCATCCTGGGTACCTAGTGAAAGTGGCAATTTGGGACTCTGAATATGCACACAGTACTGTGATTATTAATGTGTTTAGAATGAGAAGGGACCTGCAGAAACTTGAAGAATGGTCAAGGGTTTGGCAGTTGAAATTCAATGCAAAGAAGTGCAAGATAATGCATATGGGGCACAAAAACCCTGGCACAATATATCAGTTGGGGGGTGAGGATATAGCATGCACCAAGCAGGAAAGGGATCTTGGGGTTGTCATCTCTGATAACCTCAAGGTAGGGAAACAGTGTGACAAGGCATCAGGTAAAGCAAATAGGATGCTGGGATGTATAGGCAGGGGCATCACCAGCAGGGAAAAGGGAAGGTCATAATTCCTATACAAGACACTAGTGAGGGCCCCACCTGGAGTACAGTGTACAGTTCTGGAGACCATACCCACGTAAGGACATAGACAGGGTAGAGAAGGTTCAGAGGAGGGCAACAAAGATGGTGCATGGGTTGCATCACAAATCCTATGAAGACAGGTTGAAGGAACTGAACATGTACTCCCTGGAGGAGAGGAGGAGAGAGGGGATATGATAGAGACATACAAGTATCTTACAGGGAGGAACAGGGTGCAGGAATACACTATTTTTAAGCGAAAAAGATGTTTCAGGACTAGAGGGCATGGGATGAAGTTGGAGGGAGGACGATTCAGAGGAAACATGAAGAAATTTCTTCACAGAACGGGTGGTGGACAAGTGGAACACCCTGCCAGAGGAAGTGGTGGGGGCTGAAACAATCACGGGATTTAAGAATGCATGGGATAGACATAAAGGAATTCTAGAGGTCAGGGGTAAGGGGAAATAGACTTCTAGGAAAACAAACTGAACTTACAAGCTCAAATGGGCAGACTAGGTGGGCCATAGGCCCTTATCTGCCGACACTGTCTATGTATCTATGTATCTATGTAACCTAATTAACCTGATTTCCCCTGTCCTTGTTACAGCTCCTTAAATAAATCAGATCTGTTTGTTTCAGCAAAGTTACACTGACTGAGGTATTCGTTTATGTTAAAGTATTGTACTGTGGCTTTTGCAATGTGTCATCTTGTTTTACAGGGGGTCCCCAGAGTCCAGTCGACAGAACCAGTCCTGGGGGTAGGTGTACATTGTGAAGATATTCCTGATGCATTGTGTGGGCCACTAGTGGGAAGAAAGGGGGTTACAGTGTCCCAGAGGGCTGTGACCAAGTTAGTTTAACTACTGCACTCGCCATTGGACCTAGGCCCCTCACCCTGTTAGTAGTTAAGCAGGCAGGGGTAGTAGCCCTTGTGATACCACCACCTAGGGGTTACAGATAGTTCAAGGAAATAAATGGGTGATTGAGGCATGAGGGTGCCACTAGACACCAGGGATAGCTTCAAGGAATTTGTGGAACACACTACAGGAGGGGTGCTAATGAACTGTATTGGAGCACAGCGCCTCACTTCTGAAATGCACTTAGCTCAACGCTGGTCCCATTGTGACATTTTGTGGGTTGCACACCAAATCTGATATCCATATCACAAAACCAGCCTATAATAAAACATTTTAATTAAAATCAGTGGGGAGGGAACTTTGACGTCAGTTGGCCACACATATTAATAAGTAAGTAGCTAGGGGGAGATGAGGGAATGGCTGCAGCAATCAATTTAAAGGAAGCATCTGTAATCATCCCCCTCCTTTGTTAAACAAAAGGATTCATTTTCAAAGTCAACTTATGCTAGTTTTGCTGAATACTGGATGGGCAACTATGCAGAACCAGTGTGTTCTGCCACAGAGGGATTCTGATTCCCTCTGACCTTGAGAGTGAAGCTCGAGAGGTCCATGGGAATCAGAACCCCAAGGTGGAAAAATGCACTGGTTCTGCATAGAGTTGCTCATCCTGTACTTTTTATAGTGTTTAGTACTGTGTGAAAAAATGTGCTTTGTGAGTTCTTTTGCTTTCAAAATGAAAGTAACTCATGCAGTCTCTAGATGTTCTAAAATGCTGTTGTACCACATAACTTTGCAAACTGTTAAAAAACATTGCCTTTCTCATATATGGGAATATTCTGCAGCATAGTTTTAGTAGGTCAGTGCCAAGAGACACATTGTCTGATTTTGACCGGAAACAAAGGGGAAAAGCTGACAGTGCCCCTTTAAGCATACACAATCATAGGACACACAAAAGCTTGCCCCCGTAAAATGTAACTTTTTTTCTGTTCCACTCTCCTTCCTTCCTAATCCTCTCTATTTCTCTCTCTCCCTCTTGTAATTGTAAATGGAATCCATTCTGAAGAAAGAGGGGTTACTAGTGGCACCGCAGGGTTCAGTACTGGGTCCAGTCCTTTTAATGTCTTTATAAGAGACATTGCAGGAGGGACTGGAAGGAAAGTATGCCTCTTTGCAGATGACACAAAGATCTGCAACAGGGTTGATACACAAGGAGGCGTGGAAAGGATGCAAAGGGACTTGGCAAGGTTGGAGGAATGGTCAGAAGTATGGCAGCTTGGATTCAGTGCAAAGAAGTGCAAACTAATGCACCTGGAAAACAAAAACCCAAGGGAAGATTACACAATTGGGGGGGAGGTAGTAACAGCAACAAAAATGGAAAGGGACCTGGGGGTAATCATATCAGATGACCTTAAGGTTGGCAAGCAATGTGAGAAGGCAGTAGGGAGGGCTGGGGGACACCGGATGTATAGGAGAGGCATCACCAGCAGAAAACAGAAGTTGTTATTCCCTGTACAGACAGTTGGTGAGACCCCATCTGGAGTACTGCATCCAGTTCTGGAGACCCCATCTCCACAAGGACGTAGACAGGATGGAGGCAGTTCAGAGGAAGGCAACTAAAATGGTGCAGGGTCTACAAGAGAAGCCATACGAGGAGAGGCTAAAGGAGCTTAATATGTATACCCTTGAGGAAAGGGGGAGGACAGGATAGAAATGTTTAAGTACCTCAGAAGGAATCAACAAAGTCCAAGAGGATAGCATCTTTCAGAAAAAGAGATGTGCAAGAACAAGGGGACACAATTTGAAGATAGAGGGAGGACAGCTCAGGAGCAATGTGAGGAAATATTTTTTTCACAGAGAGGGTAATGGACACATGGAACAGCCTTCCTGAGGAGGTTGTGGGGTCTAAAACTGTAGGAGAATTCAAGAATGCATGGGACAGACATAAGGCAATTTTTTGTGGGGGGTAGGAAGAAATAGGCTGTTGGTTAAATAGGATCTGCAGATTATCCTCTAGGTAGGGAAATGGGCAGACTAGGTGAGCCAAGCGGTCCTTATCTGCCCTCAAAGTCTATGTTTCTATGTTTCTCTCATCGTTTTCTTTTTGTTTCTTTTCTTATCTCAAAAGTTTTATAAGGATAGGCATGCTGAACTGCTAACAGCACATTTCCAGATGTGTTCTGTGGGAGGCTGGGGGAGTGAGGGTTGAGGGAAGGATTATGACAGCCTGGTTTCCATTTCCAGCAGCTACACTCAGCCTCCCAGAGCTCCTGCAATAAAAACATCCATTTTAATGATTGGTCAGTCAGGGTGGTGGGAGGGGAATAAATGCAGTTAAACTGCTACTCGCTTTATATATAAATTTTTGTGTCACTTTATATATAATTTTGGGGAAGGGAGAGGTCACCACCAGATATGAACTCCACCTCCCAGTTACACGTCACCAACCTGCTCCAAGTTGTTTACCTGACTGTGTGCCCCTAGGCTGTAAGAAAAAAATTGTTTCATTTCATCAGGATAAAGGAAATTAATATGGCATGGCACAGTAAAGGTAAATTCAGGCATGCTGCTAAAGAAACACACAAGGATTATTATTATATTGCAAATGTAACCCCCTTGTTCCCAGGGATTACTAGAATCTCGGTTTGAATCAGTGGTAGGCAAGGAAGGCAGCTAGTGAAATGCCAGTTAAATGGATTTCACTGTCTCGCTCTGCTCTCAGTCTCTGCTGAGCTCTGGAATGATGATGTTAAAAGCTTTCTGCCTAAGTCAGAGTCCAGTATGTGACTGTCCAAGTACAGAACTTTTAATTCTGACACACCGCTGTGGTGTGCGTAGTATGTTAAGTGTTAGAAACATTTAATACAAGATATACCATTTTCTGCAGTTTTAAGGTGTTTGCTACCAGATGAATGGCTGAGTATAAGCTTGGAAACAAAAGGTGGGACTCCCCCCCCCCCCATCTGGAGCAACCAGTTTACCTGTACGGGTTCAGAAGGGCACCTATTTCCTTTTCATTCATTGAATTGGCCAATGCCTGAGAAAAGTGTTTACCCTGTATGTTGGTTATTTTTTTTCTAGTTTACCCCAGGATAGTGGGTTCTAGAAGTCCTGAGCCTGTATGTGCTCTTTGAGGTCGTGTGTACCACAGTTAATCCTGTGAAATATAGGAAATGTCCAGTACCTGGCCAGATGTGCCAATTTTCCAGTTGGAACCAGTGTGTTCTCCAGTGTGTGTGTGTTTTTTTTTATCCTATACTAAATGGGAAATCAGGAATGTCTGTACCTCAGTAATCCGCATTACCAGTATGTGTAGCCCCATGGGGGTCCATCTTTGCTTTGTGTTTATTCCTACTCTGTTACATGAATAAAAGCCACACTCTAGAATCCCAGCTCTGGTTTGGACAGTAATGTTATTGCTTCTTTGTGTCTGGAGTTAATTGGGTGCCCCTGTCCAGGAGTGCAAACCTAGCATAGCCCCGAGCAAATGTTTTCTCCCAGGGACATGGGTTGTTGGCCATTGTAATTGGTCCCCACCAGGTGTGTGCCATGCAGTTGCTGCACTTGGTTGTCTGTTTATTTATAACAGTCGTCTCCATCTGGCATATCCCACCTTGCCTATGGTGGCAATAAATTATATAACCCTCACCCCTCTCTTTTCCCCTAGATGTTTGGTGAGAGGTGTGCCTTCTGGTTAATTTAGGGGCCAGTAGGTGGTTGCACAGACATTGATTTTCAAACAAAGGTTAAGCTGTGTTTCTTGTTTAGAGGGCTTTAAGGTTTTTCTGCTTTTCATTTTGTTTGTGCTGTGTCATGTTTTAGTTCTTCTTGATGGACAGCCTGCTGCTGCATGGTGATGAATACTGTCTGTAAACGGTAACCAAAATATACTTTGAGAATATTTATTTTTTATATTAAGGGGTGTCAGGTATCACTTCACCACACCCTTTATACATTCATGTAACTCATCACGTAAAATGCCCTCTAATCTAGTATTATCATAACCAGAGACTGTCCAGAGGAGGGCAACCAAAATGGTGCAGGGTCTGCACCAGAAAACATATGAATAAAGAGTAAAGGAGCTTAATATGTATACCCTTGAGGAAAGAAGGGAGAGAGGGGACATGATATAAACTTTCAAATACCTCAAGGGAATCAGCAAAGTCCAAGAGGATAGTATCTTTCAGAAAAAGAGATGTGCAAGAACAAGGGGGCACAATTTGAAGATAGAGGGGGGATGGCTTAGAGGTAATGTAAGGAAGTATTTTTTCACAGAGAGGGTTGTGGATGCATGGAACAGCCTCCCTGAGGAGGTCATGGAGTCAAGAACAGTGGGGGAATTCAAGAATGCATGGGACATACATAAGGCAGTCCTAGAGGTGGGGTAGGAGGAAGTAAGCTGTTGGTTAACTAGGATCTGCAGCTTATCTGTTAGGTAGGAAAATGGTCAGACTAGGTGGGCCAAGTGGTCCTTATCTTCTGTCAAATTCTATGTTTCTATGTTTGAAAAAAGAGGGATCTCAATAAGTAGTACACGAGTATGATTAAGCCATGAGGGGGTGTGGATTATCGGGGGATTTACCATGGCTGGAGTAGTTTGTTCAACGAGGTGCAGCCGAGTGGGTAAATCCTCGCCAGCCGTGGTAAATCCCCCAATAACACACATCTTCTGAGTGGCTTATTGTGATTATATCAAGGTTAATTTTTTTACTATAATAAAATGCAACTTTTAAAGAGGTTGCTGTGTGTGTTTATTTTTATTGCAGTTATTGCTGTGCTGCAGGTGATTACGATGTAGATGACCGCTATTACCATTAGTATTTGCTCATCATCCAGTGGTTATCAGAGGATTTACACTGGTCGTAAACTGTATGTCTGACCATTTCATTGGCTGTTCACTTATGTCCATGGTATAATATATTATTTTGCCTTGGTGATGAAGGAGGCAAACCGGTGTGTGTGGGGGTGGGGTGGACATCACCTACCTCAATTTCAGCAAGGCCTTCAATACTGTCACACAGTCCCAGTCCCACATGAAAAGGCTGGTTAACAAAATGGGTAGTGCAGCCTGTCCAGGCTTGGGGCAGAAGGTAGTAAACTGGGTTAGGAACTGGCTAATGGACAGGAAGCAGAGGGTGGTGGTGACCAATGGGATCCAGTCCAAGGGGAAGGGGATGATGAGCAGCAGGGTACCTTAGGGATTAGTCCTTTGGCCTATCCTGTTCAATGTCTTCATTAGTGACATTGTGTTAGGATTGAAGGGAAGGTCTGCCTGTTTGTAGATGACACCAAGAACTGTAACAGGGTGGATACTCTAGAAAGGATAGAGAGAATCACAACTGCACAAAGTAAATCTATTTTTCTACATATAAACATGCTTTTCCCAACAGTCAAAAGTAAAAAAAATGAAAAGTCTCTTTTACAAGTGCAATAAGGCACTCGGGTGTGTGTAGATCATATTTTAGAGCATGGCCAGCAGCTGAAGTCACTCAGCTGTTGGCCTCATGCCTTACTATGCCCCTGGCTATGCTGTCAAATATGGTTTACGCACCCCTATTTCTGCCTTATTGCTTTCATGTAATGGAGGATAGTTACATTAGTAGTTTGTTACTATGAATCTGAATTCCAATTGCAGGATATATTCTGTGGTTCTTTATATTTACCACCACCAGCTTAATCTGGTTCCAGGTCAGTTGGCATTAATCTGTGTAGGGGATGGCTGTGAATAGGTGGGGGGGGTGCTGGAAAAAAAAAAGTGGGGGTGCTAGGATAGCTGATGCCTTGCAAAAACATCTGTTGTGGCCACAGACGATGACAGGCACACCATAACAGCTGTTGTGCAATGCAGAAGGTAAGGAGCCATCGTCATCGGAGTCTATGAGGATGGGAATGTTACATTTTGATTCAGAGTATTACTTAGTTCCCCTTACAATAATTGATTGTTTTCCACCATTTTTGAATGTAGGCTGGTTCTCAAACAACATGTCTCTGCGAAAATATATCAGCGGTGCTGAAAAGAGGAAGCGCTAACAGCTACGGGATGAGGCAAACTAAGCTACTGTGGACAGAACACCAAAGTTGGAAACTTTCTTTAGAAATGCACCAGAGAGGAAAGCGAGTAATAATGACAACTCAGTTGCACACTGTGAGCAACTATCTATCCCTTCTTTGGACACAGAGTGGGTATCTTCTTTAGGACCTGATTCACAGCCAAGTCGTGCCACCTCTGGTATCGTCCAGGTCTTCCCGCCTTCACAGACTGCCACACAGGTCAATTCTGGATCCGGATATACTGCGGCACCAAGTCCAGCCACCTCTGGTATCATCCAAGTCTTTCTGCCTTCACAGACTGCCACACAGGTCAATTCTGGATCAGGATATACTGTGGCGCCAAGTCCAGCCACCTCTGGTATCGTCCAGGTCTTTCTGCCTTCACAGACTGCCGCACAGGTCAGTTCTGGTTCTGGATATACTGCGGCGCCAAGTCCTGCCACCTCTGGTATCATCCAGGTCTTCCCACCTTCACAGACTGCCACACAGGTCAATTCTGGTTCCAGATATACTGCGGCACCAAGTCCTGCCACCTCTGGTATCATCCAGGTCTTTCCACCTTCACAGACTGCCACACAGGTCAATTCTGGTTCCAGATATACTGTGGTGCCAAGTCCTGTCACCTCTGGTATTGTCCAGGTCTTCCTGCCTTCACAGACTGCCACACAGGTCACTTTTTGTTCTGTGTCTGGCCATAGTTCTGCACCTAAAACATTGAAAATGTCTTCTGATCCTGGTTTGTGGGGCAGTTTATCGAAGGATCACATTGAATATTGGGTTTCAAATGGTCCTTCTTCTTGTCAGAACCATCAAGGACCCTTCAAACATTCCCAGCAGATCATTTTAAACAGAGTACAATACTTCTCCAAGAGTCTCTTCTGTGGAAAGAAAGTGAATGGTGAACAGTACAACCGTGAATGGCTTTTATACTCTCCTGCTGCTGGGGACATTTACTGTTTTTGCTGCAAGTTACTGTCCACAAGCTCCTCACAGTTTGCCACTGATGGATTCAGTGACTGGAGTAATGTGACCAGGCTAATCAAATGGCATGAGAACAGTGAAGAGCACCAGACAGCAATGCTTGCCTGGCTAAAGAGAGCTTCTGCCAGGAGGTGCATAGATGCTGAACTGCAGAAACAGCAGGAAAGTGAGAAGAACTACTGGCAACCAATGTTCCTTAGAGTCATTGAAGTGATCACATTTCTAGCTGAGCATGGACTGGCATTCAGAGGAGATGACGAGCCAATAGGATCACAAAACAATGAAAACTTTCTTGGCATGCTTGAAGTAACAACAAAGTTTGATCCATTTCTTGCTGCCCATAGCTCACGCTATTGCAATTATGGGCAAGGAAATCCAAGCTATTTATCATCTACAATTTGTGATGAACTTATACAGCTAATGGGAACTGAAGTTCTGACAGCTGTGTGCAACGAGGTTCGAACTGCTAAATATTTCTCTGTTTCTGTTGATTCAACCCCGGATGTGAGTCACATGGACCAGTTGACTTTTGTTGTTTGATTTGTCAATGAAAGTGGTGAGCCTGAGGATCGTTTTTTGAAATTTGTGCCTATACACAGCCACACTGGAGAAAACTTGCGGGATAATGTGTTGGACACGCAGAAAGAGCTGGGCCTCAGTGTTGAAGACTGTAGAGGTCAAAGTTATGATAATGTGGCCAACATGTTTGGACAGTATGAGGCCCTGCAGGCACGACTAAAAGAGATCAACTGGCTTGCTGACTATGTACCGTGTGCAGCACATTCGTTGAATCTTGTTGGTACTGCAAGTGTCAACTGTTGCATAGAAACAGTTAAATTCTTCAGCACAGTACAGCAGATATATGCTTTTGCAGCTGGTTCCATGAGGCGGTAGAAATCTCTGACAGAAGGTCTACTCCCAACGAGAATGGGAGAATCCTGACACTCGAGACCCTATCATCCACACGATGGCATTGTCATGCAGAGTCTGTCAGGGCTCTATCTTTGAACTGTTGCAACTTCCATAACATACTGTTGAATCTGGCGGATGATTAACATGAGCCGGCTCACTTACAAGTCATTGGCCAATGCATTATGACGACTGGAAAGAGTCTTCATGTGTGAACTGTGGAACAGAATTCTGCAGAGATTCCAGAAATGCAATACCCTTCTCCAAAGTACAAGGGTGGATTTGACAGCTATTGCTGCTGTGTTCTTGTCTCTAGAGGATTTCACTAATCAGTTGAGAGATCAATTTGATGATATCGAAAGGGAAGCAAAGAACATAATGCCAGATGTGTTCCAGGCCTATTCAAGTGAGTGTACCAGAATCAGATGACTAAAACGCCATGCTGATGATTTGGCCGCATCTCACGTTGTCCTCACAGGCTCCCAAGGCTTTTGGGTGGAGTCATTCCTTGTGATAATCAACCAAGTGCATGCTTCATTACAGCAGCGTCGACCAGTTTACCAACAATTGTCTGATGATTTTGCATTTCTGAGTGCTATTGTTGATAATGATGCAACACAGCTCTGTATCGACGCATCACACATCATTAGCAAATATGCAAACGATCTTGATGCAAACTGTGTTGATGAATTTCTGCATTTTCTTGACTTCATATCGCGTGTCAGTATCGAGCGAACCGCACAAGAGATGATGAAATATATGCAGCGAAATGATCTGGTTGAATCTACCTTTCCTAACATAGCAGTCGCTCTCAGATTATTCCTAACTCTACCAATAACAGTCTGTGAAGGAGAACGTTCCTCTTCAAAACTGGTCTTGATAAAGAACTGCCTGAGATCAACAAAGACACAGGACAAGCTGAATTCACTTGCCATACTTTCTATTGAGAGTGATGTAACAAGGGTGCTCAGTTTTGAGGCTATAATCAACACATTCTCTACCCAGAAATCATGCAGGCAGCAGTTCTAACTACTTGTCTGAGTCTGCCTTGAGTTGGACTGAAGCCATACTTTTTCCTTGTTCTACTTCTTGTAACTATTTCATCTTATTCATCTGCTGCCTGGGCAGAAATACTAAAGTTATTTCTAAGATGCATATTTACACCATTTGGTGTTCTGTTCTACTTCTACAGTCACAAAGAAATCATATTTGATTACAGATATATTCCACATGTCTGCCTCAGACTGTGAAGGTCTAATAGTATTGCATTTCACTTCTGTATGCACTGTTTCATATTCTTCCATATCCTGGGGAATATAATTATTTCTAAGATGCATATTTACACCATTTGGTATTTTTCTTCTACAGTCAACCAGAATTGATATTTGATTACATGTCTTCCACATGTCTGCCTGGAACTTTGAAGCTAATATGCTATGTGGAATTATATTTAATGCTCTGTCCACTCTAGGGATGCCTGTGACTGTCTGTCCACCCACTCCCACACATACACACTGCTCTGCCCTGACCCTGGGTGGTATATCGCCTCTAGGGCTTCCATCCTGTGTATCCCACCACTAATCTCCCCCCCCAGCACTGGGTGGTGTATGCCTTCTAGCTATGGGACTCTTGTCCAGTCCCTGTCTCATCCCTACTGGATTGGTCTGCTGCCCTGAGTTGTGCATGCATGAACATGTCTTTATGTGTCCATTCCTGTCCATTTCAGCCCAACTGAACTTTCCTGGTGGTGCATGCCCTGGTGTGTAGGAATTCCATCCTGTCCATCAACCCAGTGGTCTGCCCTTGGTGGTGTGTACCCTTACAGGTTCTATCCCACTGGTCTGCTTTGTGTGATGTATGCTCTTTGAAGGTCCCTGTGTCAATCATTCTCCACTGGTCTGCCTGTGAATAATATTATACAGTTAATTGGAACATGCATTATTTGGAACATGCATAATATACATCATCATTTGGTGTTCTGTATTCCCACAGAATGGATGCTTCATTATTTTTCTTCTACTACTTCAAGCATGTAAAGAAAGTTTCCATTGTTTGGTGAGCATATTAGCTAGGCATCTCCAATTAAGCAATAAGGCTCTCTGAGAGGTTATGTTAATGGTCTGTTAATCACCCTATAGGGGAGTAATGTGGCACGAGGTGTAGCCGAGTGCTACATGACCCTAGAGGGTGGTTAACTGACCATTAACATAACCCCTGGGAGTGCCTTATTGCTATTATAACACAAATGTTTTTTTAATAGTGTTAATCCTTGTTCAGAACATGATTAGGCTGTACATGTATGTTAATCAAAGATTAACATAGGGCTGATAGAATGTTTACAACCAATCAGAAAGCTGCATTTCTCAGACCCTTTTTATAATAGGCTGTTATACATACCTGCTGCTTGGACTGAAGCTAATTGTATTACTGCACTTGTATGTACTGCTTAGATCTCTCTGCAGAATTTCATATTCTTTTTTTAACCAAAAAATATTAAATGGTGCATACTGCATGCAAGGCATTGATCAAACCTGTTTATGTATTTTGCTGCTAGCTGCCGAATTCACCCTGTATGCACCACAACTGTATTTATCATATGCTAAATCATCTCTAATCCTGTTAGCTACCTATTTATTCCCTGTTAAGCCTGTTATTTTCCTGTATGTTAAATCTGATTCATGCTGTCAGCTACCTACCCAATCCCTGTTAAGCCTGTTATCTCACTGTATGTTAATTGACTCCTTCACTGTTGTTGTATGCATCTACCTTTGTAACCCTCCCGGGTCGCACCTGAAAATAGGCACATGGCTGTCTAGTGTGCCTTACCTGGTAAACAAAAGCAAATAAATAAATAAATAAAAGTAAAAACAGTGAGTGCATATATACAGAAGTAAAATATAACGCTTCAGTCCAAGCATCCATGTAGAAAAAATCTTTGGTATTTTTTATATTTCCAAGATGTAATACATCATTTGGTGTGTCTACATTACTAAAAGTGATATCTTTCAAAAATAAAGAAGGATATTGTCAAAGGTGAGTTAATTTGTGATTTTTCTGTCAGCACCCTGAATTGTATTGTTTATAATGGCATGTGACCTGTCAAGTCATGTGGCATAACACATAGCATTAGTGTAAATGACAGTCTGCTTGAGTACCCTGGTTGTTGAATCCTTGCCGACACAGTGCCAAGGAAGAGTGTGATGTTTGCATTTAGGGGCCCAGAATTGCCTTATGTCTGTCCCATGCATTCTTGAATTCTCCCACAGTTTTAGACCCCACAACCTCCTCAGGAAGGCTGTTCCATGCATCTACCACCCAATACTTCCTCACATTGTCCCTGAGCCGTCCTCCCTCTATCTTCAAATTATGTTCCCTTGTTCTTGCACATCTCTTTTTCTGAAAGACACTACCCTCTTGCACTTGGTTGATTCCACTGAGGTACTTAAAAGTTTTTATCATGTCCCCCCCCCACCTCCTTTCCTCAAAGGTATACATATTAAGCTCCTTTAGTCTCTCCTCGTATGGCTTCTTTTGCAGACCCTGTACCATTTTAGTTGCCCACCTCTGAACTGCCTCCATCCTGTCTATGTCCTCGCGGAGATGGGGTCTCCAGAACTGGATGCAGTACTCCAGATGGGGTCTCACCAACTGTCTGTACAGAGGGAGCTTTCTGCTGGTGATGCCTCTCCCTATACATCCCAGTATCCCCCCTGCCCTCCCTACTGTCTTATCACATTTGCTTGCTAACCTCAAGGTCATCTGATATGATTATCCCCAGGTCCCTTTCCATTTTTGTTGTTGTTATTACCTCTTCCCATTGTGTAATCTTCCCCTTCCATTTTTGTTGTTGTTACTACCTCTCTGTACAGACCACAGACCCTACCCACTGTTTTGTCACCCTGCCCTGCCATCTTGAAGTCATTATCTATGATAACCTCAAGGTCCCTTTACTGCTTAGTGACTGTCAGTAATCCCCCCTCTCCTATCGTATACTCAGCTCCTGGGTTCCTATGCATAGGTTCATGATTTTGTACTTTACAGCATTAAATCACAGCTGCCAGGTTCTTGACTACTCTTTCAGTTTCCATAGTTCCTTATGCATTCTCACTGCCTCCTCCTGAGTGTCCACCCTATTACAGTGTAACCTGGATGCCATGTCCCAACAGGCTACTACCCCTGCCTTGTAGCCCTAACCAAGGTTGAGGGGCCTGGGTTCCCATTTCTTTAAATTAAACTGGTTCTTTCCCATGATAACATTATTGCACAGTGCCTCCACCCAGAGTATACTTTTATGTGGGTCAGATAATTACCTGATATAACCCCCGGGATGCTGTACTCACCCACAATACCATATTGTCACCCCACACATGGATCAATACACAAAACCCCCAAATTCAACTTTTCAAAATTAAAGGCTCTGTCTAATATGCTCACACACCAGATTTATAAATAATGGTTAGCCAACATTTATTTACAAGGGGTGAGGGTTAGAAATGGGTGAAATGGATGCTGAGGTTAAACAGCAGGTTGACTGCATTGATTTAGCATGGCATTAAAACAATCATATTGCATTTCAGATTCAAATCCCTTTATCATATTTGGCCACCCATCAACCTTCTGATGGATTCAGGTCATATTCCTTTCTATCCATCTAACTGCACAGATGACAAATAGCATTAATTGACCACACTGGTATCAGTCCCCAGTCTATAATAGAACCCCACAATTCTACATTTATCTGGGTACCCAGTACTGCGTTATTAGATGCAGGCCTGATAAGGTTGCAACTGGTTGGCCAGCATTGGGGCCCTTGAAAGGAAATCAGACTAGCCTTTGGATGCTTTCTTTAAACTTGAATTCTGTAAATAAACAGGCAGTTCCCATACTGTGGCAGCTTGGGCTTTGGATGCTGAACTTTTCAAACACAAACACTATTTACAGTTACCCTCATTTGCAGACCAGAGTCCGCTTACTCACGGTTTTGCAGTCATCTTTAGGCAAAGTTGAAATCAGGAATTACTAGGTGGATTCAGGTAGTCCCAGCAGGTAGACTTTGACTGTCAGTGCTGAGGTGCATGGCAAGAGTTCACAGCCAGAACCCTGCTTCTGGACTGCAGGCTCTTGCAGCTTTCACAGGCTGGAAATGTTCTCAGTTTCTAAGAAGGTACCCCTTCTCTTTGGACTCAGAGTCACTTTTGGAAACATTCTGGAAACAGACCAGACTGGGACCAGGGCTAGCACGCCTCAGACCCCCACATCTAGGCTATGCCCCTCAGGGGGAAGTGCATATGGCAATGCCTTAGCTGGCACACTACCAGGCTGAATCCCAGGCTGATCTACAAAACAGTTTCTTGTTCAAATTCAGGCATTTAGTTGCTTTGAATCATCACAGTCACTTCAACCTTTCGGTCAGCATGGCAGACACATTCAGGATATAGTCTCAAACAAGGGTGCATCCCCTTGGGCTAGGAAGGACCCAAAACTTTGGCACAGTCTCAATCAGTAGACTGATTCTTTGCAGAAATAGAGCTTAAAGCATGGCTCTCCACCAACAGATGACAGAGCTTTAGGCATGGCTCCCAACCCAATCAAGAACTTTACTTATTAGCAAATTCTTTCACAGTAACTTCCCACAAGCAGATTTACAATAGAACAGTTCCTTTTGGCCAGCTGGCATCTTACAACTCCAATTAGAACAACAAGGAACCTCACAGGCAACTTCTGGCAAGCTCCAACCTCAGGATACTTCCCTTCCATTCCTGTAGGCATTCTCAAACAATCAAATTGGGCATTTTTGGTCCCAAGACCATCTACAGTAATTTCAGACAAGTATCCACCCTATACAGGTGCTGATCAGACGCAGGGTGCAGACAGATAGTGTTAACCTTTGGGCTTCTTTGCCCCCCACAAGCAGGTCTCTGATTTACTTGTACTTTTATTTATTTTTTTTGCATTATTTCTTTATAGCCTCCTACATGCCCCGGATCTGCCATTTCCTTCAGGCAGCCATGATCCTTGACATCCACCTACTGTCCTCCCTTGGAACCCCCTATCTCAAATCGCAGCCAACCCTAGGGTACCTCGGCATAACCCTTCACCAAGTGGGTCCCTCTCCTCCGAGGGGGAAGGCACCGGTGAGGCAGCCAGCACACTCTTTCTCTTGGTCCCAGGGCACTGCTGAGGTGGTCAGGCTCCTTGAGAGTTCTTCGGTGGTGTCGGCAGATTGTCTGCCATCATCCTGGCCAATCCGGGATGTTTTTCTATTTTTCTGGTTCTCCTGACGTCGTGCCACATCTTGTAGTGCTCCCGGTCTCCACTGGGGCCACTACAGAGTGAGGTGTCACCCTTAACCCACCCCCGGATATGACAGCAGTCCTTTGGACACTCAATCCTCTCCCACCGACCCCAGTCCGTTCCCGAACTCGGGTCGGCGGGGTGGTTTGAGGTAAGGTGTCAGCTCCTCAGCCCTCTGTGCCACCGGGCCGGCCCTACTTGTACTTTTAAGTAGAAGTTTACTCACTCAGGATCTAACATACTGCTTTCTACTAACTGAAGTCACAGAATTCATCAGCACTCTCATTGCTGAGGCAGAAGCATTCTTGCAGCCCTCTCACAACTGCAGGTAGGAGTCCATGCAGCTCTCTCACAGCTGAAGTTAAATTCAGAATTCTCCCACGACCTCTTCTCAAATGTGGGAAGGGAAATGCCAGCCCTGGGGGACTGTGACTGCCAACCCCCAAACCTTCCACTTCAACGTCCTTGCAGCCACATTTCTCAACAGGGACCAGAGCCCTCCTCCCCATTGAGGGGCTCCTGCTGAACTGATGCATTCTCCTTGACAAGAAGCAAGAGCACCCCTCCCTGTGGAGGTAATCGTGCTCAACTGAACTAAGACTGAAAAGTCTCTGGGTTTTGAGAGCTCTTGGCAGCTCCTCATTGGCTGATTCAATTGTCTCTCATAAAAATTAATATTCATCAGGCTCCCTTGACACCTGATAGGTTTCTTGTTTAGGCCAGGGCAGTGACGGGGGGGGTGCAAGAGCTGCAGTTGCAGTAGGGCACACACTGTTAGGGGGCTCACTGCCTCAGAGGTCAGCATTAAGAAAACCTTTTCTTACAGACAAACTTGCAAGTTTCTCTTCGGAAATTGCTTATCCATTTTGAAATTGGGTCTGTCAGCAGTGGTGTCAGAAGATTCCAACTCCAGTTTCATGTGGTTGGGCGGAGGAGTACAGAATAAAGAAGCAATCGGGCCCATTACTCAAAACATCTAATCTTGGTGCTGGTGTCCCCAGGAGGAGCAGGGACAAATTACATTGTTCAGTTCTTTGATCATGGTGCCAATAAGGGGGACTGGGGGCAGCATGTATAAACTATGTATGTTCAGTAGGGCTGATACAAAAAAAACTTACGCTACAAAAAATTCATATGCACTAATTGTTATTTTACATTTACTGTATTGGTGGGGAAATGGGCCTCATAAAATATTTTGCAGAGGAGCCTTTACAGTTGTTGGCACAGCCCTGTTTTAGGTGCCAGCATTTGCCCCTGATTTTTACCCACAAGTCTTTGGTATAATCTCAAACACCTCTGCCTGAAATTTTGCTATTCCCATTGGCTGCAGTAAGGTCAAAGGCTGAAAATATGGCTTCGATTAAATACAATCCCCGTGCAGTCCATACAAGCTCCTGCTTTAACAGTCTGGTGCAGCCAGTGTAAACATTTTATTTAAATTATTGCCCCACTGCTTAAAAGCAGACTCTGGGCTCTCTTAAATGTGTACATTATTTAATGTTTATTTGAGTCCCTATGCCTGTCATTAGTGCTGAAATATGCAATCCCCAGGTGCTAAACAGGTAGCTCATCAATATTTAAATGTATTTCATTAATATTCATGAGTCTGGGCCCAAAACACACAACATGATTGGTGCTTCTTATTTAAAATATCAAGAGGCATTTCTGGGTCCTTGTTCAAGTCTCTGATCCCTGACCAGCTGCCTGTGGGTACCGGAACCAACAAAGGACCACACGGTTTGCAGCTATGGTGGTATAACAATGAATCAGCACTTCTGCCCATGTGCGAGCCATCCGCCTGCTGGGACTTGTATGGGAGGGAAGGCGGCAGTCACAAAATGTTTTTCTGGCCCATTGTGGGCAAAAATCAAACACAGGGGTCATTCGGGGGCCCAGGGGCACACAAGGACTCAAGCCAGTAGTGCATCAAAAGGGGAAGGTCAGGGAAAACACCATGCAAACGGGAAGCAACCAGGAGAAACAGGCACATAAGGTAAGCCCCCACTGGGTTACAACAGATTTTGACTTCATTTGCAAAAAGGCATACCTTCCCTTCCATTCCTTCTGCAATATCACTTATGAAGGTTTTGGAAAAGACCAGTCCCAGGTGTGAGATCAGTGGCACCCCACTGGTCACTCCCCCTCATTAGAGTGAGCGCCATTAACCACCCCCTCTGTCACATAGCCATTAACCAGTTCCTCACCCAATTCATCACATTGGAACCCACTCCTAGGCTGATCAATTTATTTTTCAGTTTCCTGTTCAGCATAGTGTCAAAGGCCTTGCTAAAGTCAAGATAGGTCATGTTCACTGCCCTCCCTGATCTATTTCTCTGGTCACCCAGTCAGAAAACATCAATCCAATTCGTCTGGCATGACCTCCCACAGAGTAATCTATTTTGCCTTGGTTTTGTAACTCACTGGATTGAAGATACTCTACCAACCTTTAACAGGGTTTCCATTAATTTCCCCACCACTGATGTGAGACTGACCAGCCTGTAGTTGCTAGCCTCCTCCTGCTGCTGCTTTTATGGAGTGGGACCACATCTGCTCTCCTCCAGTCCTCTGGAACCATGCCTGTTTCTAACAAACTGTTGAATAAAGCCATCAGTGGGGCATCTAGCACCTCCCTGAGTTCCTTTAGTTCCCCTGGGTGTATCCCGTCTGGTCTCATAGCCTTGTCCACTTTCAGATCTGCAAGTCCCTTCAGGAGTCTTTCCTCTGAAAACTGACTTGTGCCCACCTCCCTCCCTCTCTCTTTGTTCCTGCTGCTCTCTGGTGGTCTATAGAAGTACATGTTCAAGATACAACCAGAAGAAAGGTCACTGGCTTTGGCATGGTGCTATAAAGTCTGGTATTCAAACTATAGAAAGTGCAGAACCTGGTACTCAGCTTGGGTTTTACCAACAGAACCATTATTGTTTAGTGTGTTCAAGATAACTGCTTTTTATTCAGTTCTCCATCTTCAAAATGTTTACAGCATAGCACCAGCATTTCTTAAGCAGGTAAGTAGAGGGAGGACCTACAAAGGGCTCAAGGTTTCGCACCCCTACCCATAGGCGCTTGGTCAAGATGGCTAACTCTCCTTTGTTGGACCCCTTAAATAGTCCAAAAATCTAAAGGGTCAATAATGCCGTGGTATCTAGTATCATAAGACAGTTATAATAGAAAATAAAAATGCGTAATCTGCGTACAGTCACAGTTGCATAATACAAATTCTGTCTCAAACACTGTTAGCTGGACATTTCTGCAACTCATTTTATTCTAACTGCTGCATTTTGCATCCCATACTGTAGCTGTCTGAATGTCATTTTGTTTCCATTTTATCTGGCCATGCACGTATTTTGGGCTTTTAAGCACCATCCATAACAGTAAAAAAAGGAAAAGAATCAATAATTATCCACCATTTATAAACAATTTTGCCAGTTGCACCTGTTCATTTAATCCCGGTCAAGAGAGTCCCCCAACTAGAAAATCCAGTATACCTCTCTCCTGGCCAGGCTCTTCTCTGTGTCCCCAACTTTCAGGCCCAAATTCACATGTTTAATGCCAACAAACATAGGACTGTATGCATCACCACCTAAACCCCCGTTTATATGTTGTGCTAAAGCATGCTTAAAAATTTTCTGCAAGGCTGCCCAGTGCAACTAAGGAACTCCTATACAGGTTTGGAGGAGTGGGAGGATCCCACTGTGACACCCAAAGTCGTGACCTTGGTGGACTAGCAGGTTCTACAAAAAACCACACAGGCGGGTGGAAGGGAACCCCAAAGGAAGAAGCAGCTTCTCCTAGTGGGAGACTCCATAGTCTGGGGAGTGGAATTGGGGACAGAAATGGGGGAGAAAAAGGAGGTAAGGTGTATACCAGGAAGCACAGCTTGGAGGGATAGGGAGATAATCCAGAAAATTGCTAAAGCAGTAGCAAGGCAGGGGAAGTTTGATGTTATTGTCCATCTGGGGACAAATGACCTGGCTGGAGAAAAGTCAGGGATAGCAAGGGTGCAGGATTAGTTCAGGAAGTTTGGGAGGGGCCTCTTGCAGGTAGCAAACTCCATGATCTTCTCGGGGGTGCTGTTTGTCCACGGCAAGGGGAGGCTAGGAACCTCCGTACCAAGGAATTCAACACTTGACTGGAGACCTGGTGCAGAAAAAAAGGTTTTGGCTTCATTGGGAACTGGGGACCTACTTAGAGGAATGCAACCCTGTACAAGGGGGATGTTCTACACCAGTCCAGTGAGGGGACCACTGTCCTTAGTGGACAGTTTAAATGCTTCATTGACAGGCATTTAAACTTGCAAGGGAGGGAGTAGCAGAAGGATGCAGGGCAAAGCAAACCACCTACCCCCACAGGATAGGGAAGTCAAAATGGAGGACCATAATGTTATTGTATCACCAAAAGAAATGGAACCCATAGAAGGGGGAACAGCAGAGGACAGGAGGAAGAGGGTTGAATACAGGAAGGACAAACAAAGAAGGCAAAAAAACAGTAGGGGGGTGATAAAAGAACAAATGGCAGGGCATGGAAGCCATGTATACCAATGCCCGCAGCCTAGGAAATAAAATCCCTGACCTGGTGGTCTTGATAATGAAGGCTGACCTGGACATTGTAGCTATTACTGAAATGTGGTATACTGAAAACCATGACTGGGATGTAGCAATACCAGGTTATACTCTCTTTAGAAGAGACAAAGGGGGTTAAAAGGGAGGGGATAGCTCTTTACGTCAGGGAGGTATTAGAGCGACTGAGAAACAGGTAATGCATAGGGGAGTTGGAGGTACTTTGAGTCACCCTTGAGATGGGCAATGGCACTACTATTTGCACAGCCATGATATACAGACCTCCAGCACAGGGGGAGGAAGTGGACAGGGTTCTAGTGAATTCCATCCACACAATGGCAGCTAAAAGGGAGGTGCTGTTGGTAGATGATTTCAATCTACCAGATGTGGATTGGAGCATCCCAGCTTGCGCCTCAGCCAGGAGCAGGGACATTCTGTACTCTGTACAAGAGGCAGGCCTCAGGCAGCTAGTGCTAGAGCCCACCAGGGATGGTGCAGCTTTGGACCTGGTACTCACCAATGCGGACAGAATTAAGAAAGTCAGGATGGGTGAACACCTGGGATCCAGTGATCATTGCACGGTGTGGTTCAACATGAGGATAGTGGCAGATTCAAGTCACACAAAGGCAAGGGTCCTGGATTTCAGGAAGGCAGACTTTACTAAGATGTAGATATGTCTCAAGCATGCTCTGGCAGGGAGGTGCAAAAGGGGGGGAGTGGAGGAGCAGTGGGCTCATCTGAAGGGAGCCATAGTGGAGGTGACAAACCTTTGCATTAGGCAAGTAAACAAGGGCAAGGGAGAGAGAATGCCACTATGGTTCTCAATGGTAGTGCCTGGGAAGGTAAGGGTGAAAAAGATGGCTTTCAGGAAATACAAGGAAACAGAGCTGGAAGAGACAGGGTAGTGTATCTGGATAAACAGAGGAAGGCAGGGAAAGCAGTCAGGATCACAAAGGTATTTCAGTTGAACTCGGAATTCTTTTCTCCCTTTTTAAATTTCCACCTTTCTCTTCTATTTCTCCACATTCTCTTTTTTTACTTTCTATTTTCAGCCCCCTGTTGCCATGTCTAGCCCCTCTCTTGGGGCTCCCAGTGCACCCAGGCTATGCCGAGAGGACAGTGGGGGGGGGACGCTACATTAAGTGCCCTGCTCCATGACATCTAGAGGCTTGGATGACCCCCCCCGGTGGGTTGGAGGAGGCTGTCCCCTTACCCCCTCCGAACTTCTGGGGAGTGTGCGCCTGGAGTTTTCCCCTGGATCCTCAGTGGTCGCTCCGATGAAGGAGCCAGTCTCCTGGCCAAGACATGGGGTCTTTTTTCCTCTTTCTGGTCCCCATCCCCTGTAGATGTCAGCACTCGGGGGGGGTCCAATGAGTCCTCGGCCAACGCTGCCCCTCCTTAATGTTCCGCCTCTTTAGCTGCACCCAGGTGGTGGCAGTATTGCAGCAAGGAGAGCTGCCTGGCCCTCCCAGAGAAGGAGAGTAACTCATTGGGCACTCAATCCTTCTTTCCCCATCTGGCCCTTCAAAGACCATGGCTCGCTACTGAACCCGGGTTGCCTGCGTTGCAAGCAGTAGCGCTACCAGTGCACCAACGCTGGCTATATCTCCACATTCTGTTTCCAGCCCTGCACCACCTTTGCTGTTTTGTCAGGTGTTCTTTCAAATGTTATTTTTGGTTAATTTTCACTTCCCCAAATTTAATTTCTGTGTTCAGCTGTTGCCTTGCCTTTTATGTTCCATCTCTCCCATTGCATGTACTTCCCCTTTAATTACCCACTTTCAATGGTTTCACTCAATAGTCTTCCTCCCTTTTCCACTACATTACATGCATGATTCCCTTTATGGCAAATAAATAATGGTCAGATACTTTATATATTTTTAAATATGATAATATTGATTGTGTTAGGCTCACGTACTAAACAGGACTGCATGAAAAATATCTAAACAATATAAACTGACTATTATCTGTGCACAGATGATACACAATGTTTACCAAAGTGGTATTAAAATTATCAAACTACTACAGATGCAGCCGGCAGAATGACTTACAACTGGGAGTCAATTAATAAAATGTAAACCACAAACATTAAAACTTTACATATCAAACACACATAGTTACTGTATTTGCCTAGAACTCTTGTTTCTTTATCAGATTATCTTCTGTAATCTGGTTGAATTTTTTCAGTCTGTGAACTGACACAAAATAAGGAGTCCCAGCGTTAAAATAGTAACTGGTAGTATTAAAATAAATAGGCAGAAAAATCCTTTAAGATGCTGGTGGGTTAGAAAGAAATTACTGGACCCACTTGCTTTCTTACTCTAGCTCTCATTTTGTTGCTGCCATCACATTTAGAAGCACCACCCCCTCAGATGTTTTGTTGGAAACCCTCCAATCACTTCATCAGTGTCCACTTTAACTCCATGAATGTGTAATAGGGCAAGGTGTGACTTTGTAATTACCAACGATGTGATTAAAATGATCAAACTACTGGAGATGCAGCCCATAAATTGAATTATTTGACAACTGGGTGTCATCAGTGTAAGAATAACAAGCATTTGTCAATGCTGAATGTTGTCGTGCTGGCACTGGCTTTGCTAGTGCACTGCAGAAACACGTGTTGGGCAGGATGTGGAAAATGACAGCTGTACTATTCATAAGGAGGTGTAAAAAAATGGCAGTGTTGAAAATGTGGCATGTAAATATTGCAAATTTGCGAAGTTACAAGGGTGCATGGGAAATGCGCAACGCTAACACAGTCATGTTATGGACATTCAGCACCAAATTTTCAACATAGGCATTTTAGCACCTCTGCTCATGTACAGTGTGACTGTCATTTCCTCAAACTGTCCCAAAAAGTGATTTCGCACAACGACCGCGCTATTCTGTGCCGGAAGTGCAAAAACACATTTCGGGCAGGATATGTAAAATGACAGCTGTACTGTTCATCAAGAGATGTGGAAAAATGCCAATGGTGAAAATCCAGAGTGAAAATATTACAACTACACGTTACGAGCGTGCGTGCAAACTGCGCAACACATGCTCGTAACACAGTCATTTTATGGAGTATCGTCACCAAATTTTCAACATAGGCATTTTAGGACCTCTGCTCATGAACAGTGTCACTGTCATTTTCGTAATCTGCCCCAAACACTGATTTCCTACAGCGACCGCGCTATTGTGAGTCGGAAGTGCGGAAACACATTTTGGCCAGGATGTGAAAAATGACAGCTGTACTGTTCACAAGGAGATGTAGAAAAATGACAATGTTGAAAATCTGGCATGAAAATATTATGAATTCACGAAGTTATGAGTGTGCGTAGCAACTGCGCAACGCATGCTCGTAAAACAGCCATTTTTTGGATTTCTTCCACCAGATTTGTAACATAGGCTTTTTGAGAGCCTTCCTCATGAAAACTGCCACTGTTCTTGCGTTAATCAGTCACGAAAGGTGATTCCACGCAGTGACTGCGAAATCACCTTTTGGGACCGATTAACATCATAACAGTGACAGAATTCATGAGGAGGGGTCCCAAAAACCCCATATTGAAACTTTGGTGCAAAAATTCCAAACAATGCCTGAGATATGCATCAAAGTTGAAAAAACCCTATTTATTACATTATACAGCTTGCTGGCATTTCCTCAGTTCGCGGTTGGCTTTGAAGAGTGCAGACGTGTTCCCGTTCCACCGAAGATCATCGCGCTCAGCTCCAGAGGTAAGTATGGGGTGAGGGGGATGTAGGGAGGCAGGGTGTGCAGTAGGTGGGTGCGGGTGGTGGGTAGGCAGACTACGAGGGACCGTTTTCTGTTTACAGGTACTGTACTTAAAAAAAAAAAAACATTGCGGACAATTTTCTTTTTTACAGGTGGTTTCTTTTTTTGGGGGGGTTACAGTAGCCAACGCGGGATTGGGCACCCATGTTGGCACAGAAGAAGGGGGGAACATCATGCCGATAGGGATTGGGCTCCCCTGTCCGCACATTACAACAGGAAAGGGGTGGGGGATGGATGCCGACAGGGATTGGGCACCCCGTCGGCAAACAATGAAAGTGGGTGGGGGACACATTCTGCCAATGGGGAGTGGGCTCCCCCGTCTGCACATACTTGAGGGGCCAGGGAAAATCTGGTTAAATTTATTCAGTCTGTGAAATGATATGCTGTAAAATAAGGAGTCCCAGCTTCAAAACGGCAATTGGTAGAATGAAAATAAATAGCTAGAAAAGTCTTTTAAGATGCTGGGTAGGAAGAAATTACTGGATCCCCTGCTTTCTTACTCTAGCTTTAATTTTGTTGCTACCATCACATTTACAAGCAACATCCGCCTTGGATGTTTTGTTGCAAACCTTTCAATCACTTCATCAGTGTCCATTTTAACTCCATAATGAATATGCATTGGGCCAGGGCAAGGCCTGACATTCTGTCACTTCCCATTGTGCTTCTAACATAAGTCTTGAGTCTGCGAAGAGCACTTTCATTGTGTCCTCTGACTGGAATTATGCAGAGTATCTTCAGTAAAGTGTGTATGTTGGGGAAAAAGGATGCATCACAGGCTCTGAATGCTTCTAGAGCAGTACCAGGTGGATTTTGATTGTTTCGCCATTTAGTTTTCAGTGTTAGAAGTTACACATCTATAACCTGAGGAGAAGAAATCTCTTTTTTATAGAAATCAACAGCTTCATCTAGGTTACTGTTCCCACCACTGGATTTAATCACTGATGGAATAAGCCCCATTAGCTTAGCCACAACTTGCTATGTTCTTGAAAATTTCACAGATAGTGCCTCAAGGAGCTAATTGAGCATTGGAACTGCAATCACCCCCTGGACTTCTGGTGATGTCATCACCCCGATGGCAGCTTTCCTCTAGAGCTCCAAGACTCCCATATACCAGTCCCTCCAAATTCTGCAGTTAAATCTCTAAAAATATGCCAAGATGGCTACAATAACAAAGGGAGAGTCCAGACACAGCAGATCCCACTCCAAATCTACAGTTAATACATGGGAGGGAGGAAGATTGTCAGACCAGGAGGGGCCTAGCTGCAGCTCGTCTCCAGCAGACAATGAAGCCCTGGAAATGGATACAGACCAGGAGACTGAACATTTGTCCAGATCACATTTTGAAATCCTCTTATCTGAACTTAGAGCCTTTTGAGCAGAAACTAAACAGGGATTTCAGTCACTAAAAATCCCGAATCAAGGAGGAAGAAGGCAGAGTAGAACCCTCCAAGAAGAGAGTATCGGATGGAGGATGACTACCATCAGTTGCAAGCAGCAGATGATTTTCTGGTAACCCACCAGGAGACCATACAGAGCAAAATTATTGATATGGAGGCCTGGTCAAGGAGAGAAAACATTCATATTTATGGTCTCCCTGAGGGATCAGAAACCAGGCAGATGGAGGATTTCCTTGAAGATCTACTCGGAGATGTCCTGGAGCTATCCCCAACTTTTAATTTTAAAATTGAGCGTGCACATTGCACTTTAGCCCCCAGACTATCGGACCCTGTGGCTAGACCCTGGTCCACAGTTCTCAAACCATCCAGCTTTAAAGACGTGTTTTTATTGAGAACGGCTTGGGCAAAAAAAAATAGTGAAATACAATGCATCTTGTCTTATTTTTAACAATGATTACACTAAAGCAGGGGTTCTCAAATGGTGAGGCCAGCCTCCCTGGGAGGTCCCAACCTGTTCCAAGGGAGGCTCAAGCAAGTCTGAAAAAGTACTGTATTTAAATTTTGGGTTTTATATATTTTGTGTGAAGAGATGAAGCAAACTGAAAGAGGATAATAATAGTAGTTGAATTTTATGTATTTATTTACTAATAGGTGACAAGGGATGGTGAATGAGCCAAGGATCATTTCAGGTGTACCTGGGGAACGGTAGGGAGTGAATACGTTTCAAAAGGTAACTGCAAAACAATCAAGAAATATACAATGAGCAATAGTGCAAATAGATATGAACAATAAATTAATAATGAGTGGTGGTAATTAATCAATCTGTAAACTTGATGGCAGAACAGCCCAAATACAAGGGTTGAGCATAGAAGTGCTAAGAGCAATAGCAAGAAGGAGCAAAGTAATCCCCGAGATGTTGCTTAGGAGCAGAGAAGCAGAGGGAGAGGCAAAATATGTAGGAAGGTTATTTCATATAGAGAGGAAACAAGAGGAAATAGTCTGACCCATGAAAGTACTGCAACAAGGGGTAACAATGGTTCAAGAATAAAAACAGCAGAGCAAGTAGGTTGGCTGGGGGGTAAGCTGAATAATAATATTGGTTTATTTTATTTATTTGTTATTCAGATAACACCTTTGAGCACAGAAGCTCTTTTTCAAAAGTTCCAAGTCAGTATAAGACAAAGAACTGAATGTGAGCCAAGTACTCAAAGGGGTTTCAATTTATTCATGGTGTACTGCGCAAAGTTCAGTACATTACTTTTTCTTTAGGAAGGCCCAAGATTATTTCTATTTTTGGGGGAGGCTCAAAATCTTTTCCATGGATTTGTGGAGGCACACTGTGACAAAGTCTGAGAACTATTGCCCTAAAGAGATCGTGAAGCAGTGGGCCGCTTACTCACCAATTCTCATAATCTTTTGGGGCCACAAAATCAAATTCCAGACACCTTACCTGGTGAAATTAAAGATTTTTGGGTATTCTGGAACCACCAAGGTCTATGACCCACTGTTGGAAGTGCAGCAGGAACTACAAGTAAGAGGCTGGGGAACAGAGTCGGAAGGTCCGAAGGAGCAAAGAACTCAACCACCACACACATAGAATGGTGCAGAGCAGAGAAACACCCACACAAGAATAAAGCCAGAGCAGCAGCCCTGAGAACTCTTGAAGATATCAAGGTGCTCCTTGGTAACTTGAGAAACCAGAAAGCAACAGAAGATCACCCCTCAGAGGAAGGGAACACTTGAGAACTGGTGAGCACTGACTTTGGTTAATTTTAACGCTTTGGGCACTGCTTTGCAAGTGAGCGGTACCTATACCAAAGCCCCCCCCCCGGACAGGTGGGGGGGAGGATGTAATTGACCTGCCCTTCAGAATGCACCTTTTAATGGGACTGAGACTTTTACTCACTCCAGCAGAAAGCAGGATCCTCCAGACTGTGCTTAAAATACTTTCGTTGGTGATTAGGAGGACTTATTTATCCTTACCACGAATAACTTTTGTGGCATACAGTAGTTCTACCTCTTCTATAATAGTTCCCCTTTTTTGATTCCGAGACACTATGTTCAGCAGACCTTGTACCTCCATGGGGACTCTGCCTAAATGTTGCCAAAATTTACTTTTGCTTGTTTAATTATACTGAGCCTAAATATAAGGGCATCTTTTTCAGTTTTACAGACCCTAGGATATATAGACATTGCACAAATGGCCACAACTGGACCCTCTGTCTCCCCATAGATATGGCTTGGGGTTAAAATATTGAAAGAAGGGTGAAGTAATCCTTCATAGATTGGGTTTCTTTTCCCTCTTGCAGGGTCCAGGAGGGAAGGAGGTTAGGTGGAAATATAAGGGTTACCATATGACCTCATAGGTCTTTTTCTGTTTTGATGGGAAAATTATACATGGGGTATGGAAACAGGAGAAGTCTTTTATACTTTTATTTGAATTATAGGTCAGCTCAGAAGGGTGGACAGATGCTATGAAGAGACAAAGTTACCCTTAGGGTCATCTATCTAGCGACTCCACTGAATGGCAACTCAGGTAGAAATGCCAGAACAACATTAGGGATCTCAAAGTTACCATGTACTTTTGTCTATGGGGGACACGGAGACTAAATAAGAATTGCATTAAGTAATTTATGCATAGCCAGTTCATGGGTTATGACTGCATATGGGGCCTTGGGATGATGACAGTAATACTGATTGTAAATGTCATCTTTTGTTGGTCCAACATAGTTTGGGACCAGGAAGGCATGGCAAGCATTGTGGCCACTTTTCCTTCCTTCCAGGTGGTAGTCACTTGTGGGCTCCCATTTCGAATCATTAGAGAGCAAATTTATATGTTCCCTTACCTTGGGAGTCAATTTGTACGTATGTTCATAATATGGAAATATCCACTTTACAGTTGGGAAACAAGGTTAATTCACAAAAGTTTGTTCAATGTTTGTTATCAAATAGAGTTTATTGAGTTAAGTGATTTGGATATACAGTAATAAGAAGTTCAGTATTCAGTATGCTTGACAGTAAAGCAAACAATATTTGCATGAAAAACGAGGCACACAAGATATGTAATTATAGTAAGATAGGGATTAAGACATCTATTCTTATTGACACAGGGGAAGATAGTGCAGGGAAGGTACAACCACAAGTTATTTGGTCCCTGATTTATGGGAAAAGGATACAGATGGGGGCTCTGGGAAGTCTCCAGAATAAATGCATAGATAAACTAAATGCATAGTATAAATGGCTAGCAAACAGCAAATGATAATTATTCCGCATAACCTTAATGGGTTGAATAATCCTATTAAGAGATATAGTGTGATTTCCTCTATAAAGAAACAAAGGCCAACTTTGTTCTCCTTCAAGAGACCAACCTAAGTAAAGAGGAACACTCTAAATTGACCAAGTTTGGCTTCTCTCAGGTGGTCACTACCTTTTATGGTGGAGGGATCCACACCTTTTCATTTGAGTACCACCTATTTAGACCTAGAGGGGCACTTGATGATAGTTACTGGCCTATTGGAGAGCTGGTGGTTGACCCTGGCCTCCCTATATATCCTACCAGGATCAAACGACACAATAGTTAAGTCACTATGTCAAAAAATTACTGAACATCAGAAGGGCATGCTGGTGGTAAGGTGGAGATTCTAACCAAATTTATGACCGATGGGATACCACAAACCCTCAAACTCCTAGGAGAACATCTGCACGAAGGCAGCTTTGAATTACTTCAAGGAGGTGCAGTGGGTAGACGCATGGAAATATCTTTACCCAGGAAGGAGGGCATACACTCATTTTTCAGCTCTGCATGGTACCTACACAAGGATAGACTATTTTTTAGTCTTTAAAAAGCACCAATACTAACTGAGAGAATGCCAGGTTATCCCCTCGGTGCTCTCAGACCATTCCCAGTTATTACTTAAGCTGGAGTGGGACTCGGAGAAAAGGAGGACAATCTGGAGACTGAATAATGTTTTGTTAAATATGAAAGAATTCAGGGAAATGGTAAAGGAGAGAATCCCTCAGAAATTGCGGGAAAACTTAACCCCTGGTTTCAAAAAATCAACACTCTGGGATGCTCTTAAGGTAGTGCTGAGGGGGGGATATTACTAAGTATGCCTCAAATTATAAAAGGCAACAATCACAATGGCTGGAGAAACTACAGCAACAACTAAAGGAATTATAATACAGACCACCAGGCAACAGATACAACAGTTGCTGGACATCTGTACAGAACAGGCCCTCCAGTACTGAAAACAAAAATACTATGAAAGTGGGCAGAGGGCTACCCACCTTCTGGCACATAGACTTAGACAGAGGACCTCTCAGTCCTCAATCACACAAATTAGAGACCCGGACACAGGTCAGATGGTCAGGCTACCCCATCATATAATGAGAGCTTTTGAAAAATTTTGCCAGAACCTTTATACTCCTGACCATGAATCAGTAGGGGAGAAGACAGACACTTTTTTAACCAGACTTCAGCTTCCTGTATTTTCACAAGACTACCAACAAGCCCTAGATCAGCCAGTCACAATGGCAGAAGTTAGTTAAGCCATTTCTAATTTAAAAGTTAACAAGAGCCTGGGTCTGGATGGCTACACAGGAGAATTTTTCAAACTGTTCAGGAAGGAGGTGGGGCCAGAGGTGTGCATGGGGGGCAGCCCTCCGTTAAGATGCACCACTTTAAAAAAAACACACAAAAAAAGTTTGATTTTTTTTTTTTTTGCTTTAATTGTCTGCCTGCCTCCCAAGTCCTGACTGGGTCCTGAACTCGGCTAGCAGCAGGATCAGCTTGCTACTCTAGTCTCGCTGACTCTGAGTCCCAGGTCATCACGGTCTCCATATCCCACTCCCTTACATTCCTTCCCATACTCCTGATGATGGTCATCAGTTGGGTCACGACTCCAACAGCTTCTTCATCTGGATTTTTTGTGTCCGATCAATTAGCGAGGAGATGGAACAGATGAAACAGAGGAGATGGAACAGAGGAGTGAACGAGTGAGCTGAGCAAGCGAGCGAGCGTCCTCCTTCTGAACGAGAAGGAGGAGAGGAGGTTTGAGGAGGATTGCTGCAGCCAGGAGATGCGGACTGGTCTGGACATGTGGTTGGAGTGGACACAACAGGACTGTCTGGTGGAGGTCAGGAAAGCCTTTCCCAGAGCCCTTTCCCAGCCCTGCTGGCCTGGGCCTGACTGCTCAAGTGCTGCCTCAGTCAAACAGTATGTGGCAGTCGCACAGAGCGGGTCAGACTCATGGGAGCTCTCTAGCTCACTCAGTCTTCTTCTTCCCTTCCCTCCCGGTCTCTGCTGGGGACACTGTCTCCTGTGATTTGACCTCCTTGACCCAGTCAGTCACCCATCTCATCCAGACCATCCTGTTCCTGACTGACTGCAGTGCTAGCCAGACTTTTTTTTTTTTTGTTAAATGAGGGGTGGGTTCTGGTCTGGATGCTGCATTGCTGCTGGCTTGTCTTTGTTTCTGGCTGGGCTGTGTAATCGTGATCATGGGTGGCGGGGACCGAGGTCTGTCTGTCCAATCCAAATCCAGACGGTCCACCAGTCCTTCCTGATAACTCACTCTGGGCACTTAGGCAGGCAGGCAGTAGAGCTGAGCTGGGCTAGCTTATAGTAGCCACTCATTGACTAGTGGTGGCTCACCGTGCCTGGCCTGGACGTGGTACAGCACAGTCTTCCAGATAAAATTAAAGGGATGGAATAGGAGGAAACAGTGATATCAGGAGGACTGTCTCAATCCCTTTAACTTTCCCCAACACAACAGTCCAGTCAGTGTGCTTCATGGGTAAAGGTCACATGATGACTCAAGTCCTCACTAAGTGCATCATGTGACCACAGTATGGAAAAGGAAGGTCACTGGCACAGATAAGCATCTGATTGGTTTGTGACTGACTGAGCAGTGATTTGACCAATCAGAGCTGCATCTGCCTCAGTGACCTCAGACCTATGGAGCACGTAGGATAACTTTTGACTCACTCACTCACTCACTCACTTACTCACTCACTCACTCACAACGGAGAAAGCAATCAGGCAGGATGGGTTGAATGGAACTGTTCTGCTGTGTATTGTAGTAGTTGTAGCTTTACTAGCTGTGTGTGGATTTGTGTTGCTTGAATTTCACTTCCACTTCCAGTCCAGTTGCACAAAGGAATTGTATTCCTGTTAAAAAAATAAATATATATATATATATATACTGTATATATATAAAGGTTTTTTTGTTTTGTTTTCTGTTGAGCTAGAACTGGGCCTGCCTCGGCTGCCAGCCTAGCAGATCTCATCATATATTAATAACTGCCAGTGCCCTGCCTGGTGGCACCAAGTTAAGAATTTAGAAGAAATTACGCTGCGTTGCTTGCAAAGTAGTTTTACAGACAAAGAAAAGAATCAGTCTTTTTCTGTGCAAGCAGGCAGCCAGCCTCCAGGCTCCTTTATTTTATTTTTTTTTGACAATCCAAGGAGAAGGCCAAGCAGGAGGGGGGCAGTTGGGGGCCATTCTCAGCCTCAGGACAGCCTTGAGGCAAACGTAGAGTAGAGCAGACGGATCTCTATAAACAGAGAAAGTGTGAGAAATTTGTCTGAAAAACAAAATCGGCAACAGGGCCAGGGATCTTTGTGGTGCAGCTGCCACCACACCGGCACAGCCAATTGGGGAAGGAAGTAAGGTGCACCCCAGCAGGCATCACATCCTAGAGGGAGAAAAAAAGATCAGTCTATCCATTATATAAAAAATACATTTTAAGTGAGATTTCAGTCTAGCAAGCCCATGACTGTGTGTATGTGAAAGTTCATACCATAAAACAGCCACCCAGTGCATAGGCCTTTCTTGCAGCCCCCAGTTCAGGAGTTCAGGTGGCAGAGCTGGGAAGGGCGACAGACGGTGACTGTCCCAGGCATCCTATAGAAAGAGAGAGAGATATCAGTTGATCCATACACTTCTGGATAAAAAAGAAATACGTGCATTTAGTCTGAGTGCAGTCTGGTGTGCCCCTTCACGTCTGTGTATGTGAAAGTTCTTACCATGAAACGGCTACACAGTGCATAGGCCTCTCTTGCAGCCCCCAGTGCAGGAGTTAAGGTGGCAGAGCCGGGAAGGGCGACAAACGGTGACCGTCCCAGGCATCCTATAGAAAGAGAGAGATATCAGATGATCTATACACTTCTGGATAAAAAATAAATATGTACATTTAGTCTGAGTGCAGTCTGATGTGCCCCTTCATGTCAGTGTACATGAAGGTTTTCATAGCATAAAGCAGCCACACAGTGCAAAGGCCTCTCTTGCAGCCTCCAGCGAGGAGTTCAGCCAGATGGCAGAGGGAAGGATGATGGTGACCATCCCAGGCATACTAGGGAAAGAGAGAGAGACATGTCAGTTGATCTGTACAATACTGGATAAAAAAGAAATACGTGCATTTAGTCTGAGTGCATTCTGGTGTGCCCCTCCGTGTCTGTGTATGTGAAGGTTTTCATAGCATAAAACAGCCACACAGTGCTTAGACCTTTAGTTATTTATTTTATTTTTTGTTGACCGGGTAAGTGCACTAGACAAATCCTGCCTATTTTCAGGCACGACCTGGGGGAAGGGGATACAGATGAATGCCAACTGACCTTGAACCAGATTAAGCTGTTGGTGATATTTTTAGTGAATGAGGGAAATTTGGCCAGGACACTGGGGAAATTCCCCCTACTCTTTTCGATAAGTGCCATGGGATCTTTAACATCCATCTGAACTACCACCAATCCAGGCAGATGGGACCTCGGTTTAACGTCTCATCCGAAAGATGGCACCTCAGAAGTGCAGCACCTCTCTCATACTGCACTACAGTGTCAGTACTGGGATATTAACCCAAGTGCCAGATGTGGGAACTGAACCCACAGCCCACTGATCTCCCGGCCTCAGAGGCGAGTGTGCTACCTACTGAGCCACTGACACTGCTTTGGCAGCCCTCAGCACAGGGATGTACAGAGAACTATAAATATCCTAAGAAATGGAACACTAATAGTTTACATTGAAAAACAGATACTGACTGAGGTAAAACTCAGTCACATTACTTAAAATAACTTGGAGAAGGAAAGCCTTGTAGAAAATATTAATTGTGTAGTGCTTCATCACAGGAACAGAAATGGACATAAGACAATATTTCAGAGTTAAAGATAATGGTACGGGTTCTCCAGACCTGCTGCATCAGAGTAATCCGACGAGTACTCATGAGGCAGTTACAGCATCCATATCAGGTTCTCCTAGTCAACATGGTGGGCCACAGGCCCTTATCTGCCGACACTGTCTATGTATCTATGTATGTATCTACGTACTGCATCAAAGTCAGCAATCACTAATTTTAGAACAACATAGTCTGTATGATTCTGAAAATTATCCAAGCAAAGTTCTGTAGTTCACAAGCATACAGCCCTTGCATTTGCTACATTCAATCAAACAATCAATCAATCACACTTTATTTAACCAGGCAAGTTACATCATTGAACAAGCTCATTTTCAAGATGGTCCTGGATGAATAGGACAAATTCAATCACAGTAATATATCAGTTCATGATACACTAGACAGTAATACAGGAAATGATAACAATATAAGATCAGCTGGCATGAACGCAAGGCTTGGTTTGTAACAGATAAATAGACAAGCAGTTCAACGTATGCTAATGGAGATCATTATAGTATTAAGGGAGGTAGGGGTGTGAGACAAGTGAAGGGGAGAGGAAGCGGTAGTAAAGAGGACAAATAAATAGACAGTTCAATGTATGCTAGTCAAGTTCATTAGAGAATTGAGGGAGGAGGTGGTAGTAGATGCAGTGGAGGGGAGAGGAAATGTAGTAAACAGGACACAATAAGGGGGGGGGGCAGCCTAATAGGGTGGAGGACCCAAGTGAGATAGCTCAGAGAGGGAGGAAGGAAGGAGGTAAAGGGGGTAGTACCTTAGCAGGATGCTGGCTGATGGGGGAATAAGACCAGTGAGTCCGGAGCTAGTGTCTTGTTCAGAATGAGTATGTGCTGCTTACCTGAAACATTCATGAAATCTGTCCCTATTGGTAGTCAGTTAAATGATGAGGTGGCTGCAGCATCTTCTGCTAGAAAGAAAGTACAAGAACAAAATAGAAATGCAGTTAAAAGATTGATTGATATTGTGTTAACACCAGGGAGGTGTGGGCAGCCCCTGCGAGGGCATCGTGAACATGTAGAATCTCATTACAAAGGACTGTTTTCAGAGGTAACAGAATTGCTAGCTCGCTATGATCCTGTGCTAAAGAAACAGAGTCTGCTCCAAAAAATGCAACATATCTTTCAAGCAGAAGTCAGCATGATATGATACAGACAGTATATGGACTGTTGTTACATCAGCTTCAGAAAGAACTCAGCGAGGCTCATTTTATCACCGTTACAATGGATGAGGTAAATGATGTAAGTAGTGTTGAGCAAGTCAGTCTAGTCATGCGATATGTGGACCGTAACTGCAAAATCCAAGAACGGGTAGTTGATATTAGGCAAACAGAAAAAAACGGATGCTGAAACCTTGTTTAATATTTGGTCAACAATGGATATGTTAAAAATAGATAAGAATAAGATTATTGCACAGTGCTATGATGGAGCAAGCATTATGAGTGGTGCAGTGAGTGGTTTCCATGCTCGAGTAACAGATATGCTACCAAACGTCTTATATTTGCACTGGTTTGCTCACTGCCTGAACTTAGTTTTAGTGTTCATGATGACAGAAAACGTATATGTAAGGAATTTCTTTCGTACCTTGCAAGTTCTTTATGTTTTCATTGAGGGTAGTCCACAGAGACACAGTGTACTTATGAAAACATTAAGATCTGTAGAGGGTTCAAACGCTGTTAAAACAATTAAGAATCTTAGTGATACCCGGCGGAGTTGCCAAAGTGAAGCTATTGTTGCAGTAGATTAAAACTTGGAAGGAATTATGGATGCCTTGGAGGAAATTCAAGAAACCAGTAGAATTCCTAAAGTTTCAGCAGATGCTAGACGTTTATTGTTTCAGATTAAAGCTTTTAAATTCATTCTTTGTTTAGAAGTTTTGAAATATGTGGTTGGTTAATGCCGTACTGTCAGTGACTACTTGCAAAAAATTGAATGAGATATCATCTGTGCAATTGAAACCAATTGACATTCTCAAAACCTGGGTACGGAATATCCGAACAGATGAAAAAGTTTCATGAGCACTTCTTAAAAGCCGAACAAAGGTGTGAAAACCTTGGTATCGACACTGAAACAAGAGTCAGAATAGAAGAAAGTGTCAAGATGTGATAAGAGAGTGGTGACAGAACATATGTTTCAGTCTCAAGAGGATGAATTAAGAGGAAAAATGTTTTACAGTGTTCTTGATCACGCTGGGACAGAACTCAGAAAGAGATTTAGCCAGGAAGCTTGTGAAGTTATTCATCTCATGGTATTTCTTTTGGAAAAAAAAAAAACTTCCAGAAAGCGAAGTAATTGAAGCATTAGCAGATAGGTTTCATGTACCAAGGACTGAACTTTGCACAGAGTGGGAACTGTTGGTCCATGACACTTTAACATGTACAACAGCCTCAGAGTTTCTAAATGCCTTTTACTCTGACAGTCGAGCCCAGGTATACCCAGCTGTGTTTAAACTGTTGCAAGCCTTAGGTACTTTGCCCGTTACATCAGCAAGCTGTGAGCTCACTTTCTCCAACATGGGAATTCTGAAAAATAAATTACGCTCTACCATGAGCCAGCCGCGTATGCTTGGTTTGATAATTATGTATATAGAACAGGACCTGGTTGATGCTCTGAGAATCAATGATGTTCCTCTGCAATTTTCTGTTACTAGAAATAGGCATTTAGACTTTGAATTGTAATAGTTCTCTACAAAAGTGACTTTATTCCACTCTGCACAAGGCAAACTTTTGTGGCGTGAGCATTCTGATCCTCTAATTTCTCTCTTTTCCACACCCTCTAAACTCTCTGAAAAGACAGAATTCACTGCTATGTTTCTCTCTGCTGTCCTGGCCTGTCTTAAGTCACTGCGTCTCTCTGGCTGCTAGCACTCTTTGACACCTTCTCATGCACAGGCTCAGCTGCTATGGTGTTGTTGCATTACGTTCTGGCTCTCTCACACTTGCTCTCAGCTTCTCTGAAGCATTTCCCCACCTGCTGCTAGTGAGGGGATTTACATCTATAGGGTGTGCTGCCTGACATTTTCAAACAGCAGTGAAAGAAAATAGTAACATACTTACAACATAGTGCTTCATCATAGTAGGCTGTAATGTTGCATTTAGTCTTTCGCAATAAGAAATACAGGAGTCAGTAAATATGTTAAGAAATGTTCCACTTTTATTGCAGGTAATTAACAGGCGTGGTGTGGGATCAAAGCCATACCAAAACCCCATGGTTAGACAAAAGTCTTCTTGACCGGGGTCAATTTTACTGTGCCACAGTAAACCCTTTTATACAGATTCCTGAACCAACATACTGCCTCCTGATGTTTTAAATAATATAAACATGTTGATTTATGATTTAGATTTAAGTGGCTGTGGTGGGGTTCGAACAGTGATGGACAAAATGCAACACAGTAGAAAATATGAAAAAAAAAACGAATGACTAGAAAAACAGTGAAAAATACAATTATAGCTAAGTGCTACATTAATTTAGATTTTTAGCCACAAAATTAAATAAGTTCTAAAGAATTTACTTTAACTATCTTGTATTCTCAAGTAGCTTAGTTATAGTGCAGCAGTTTTTTATCATCTTTGTAAAGATTTAAAAGAAGTATAATACAAGACATTTCACTTAGGAGGTGAATTTGCAGACAAGGTTAGGTTCGTAGGGTGGGATATTCAAAGCAGTTGCACATGGCACAACTGAGCTGCGCTGGCGCAAGTGCAGAATTGCACCAAGGAGCGATATCAGCGGGAGCCATTGTGCAGCACAAGTCCCATTGTGCCAATGCACAACCCTAATGACTGCATGTGCAAGAGCAAAGGACGTGCCCATGAATATGCGGTGCAGTGTGATATTCAACCACTGAACCAAGGCGCAAGTGCGGAGCAACTCCCAGATGCGCCGAGCAGACTTGAGCCTATAAATACAGGGTGCAAGCACACAGACAGCACTTGCACGAGGGGTGAGGGAGAAAGAGAGAGTGGAACAGGAAGGTGGAGGGACATAATCAGAAAGGGCAAGGGAGACAGAGCCTGTGAGGGACAGAGGGACTGGAACAGGCAGCTACAGGGGTGTGGGACAGAGGTGGCAGTGGAGAGCGAGCCAGGGGCCGAGGGAGTGAGAGGGAGAGGCAGGCAAGGTGCCACGTACTGCACTAGGGTGGCAAACAGCCCACAGCAGCTGACCACCCAGGGGGAGATAGGACATCAGGGGACATGGCCAGTGCACCCTTCCTAAAGGAGGCTGTAATGAGGGATGTGAGGAGGCAAGAGGAACAGCAATGTGGCCATGGAAGGGCCCATCAGCAGTATGCCTGGAACTGGTGATACCATGCCTGCACCATCTTCGAGAATTACATCGATACAGAGATTGTGGGCTGGTATCACCTTAACAGGGCTATTCTGAGGCAGATCTGTGAGCTGTGCAGTGAGGAGATGCAGGCGCCCACAAGACGGAGCCACGCAATGTCTGTGGAGACAAAGGTAACAGCTGTCATGTACCTGCTCACCACGGTCACCTTCCAGAGACCAACAGGGGACACCACAGGCATAATCCAGTCAGCCACATCACGCCTCCTCACACAGTTCCTCAACGCCCTGCTGCCACATGCTTCAGAATACATCCATTTCACCAGCGCACAGGCAGAGCATACATCAACCATGCAGGACTTCCACAGGGTAGCAAGAATGCCTGGCATGCTTGGGGCCATTCACTGCACCTATGTGTGGGCATCTGCATGCCACCTGGCCCTGAGGGTGTTGCATACATCAACAGGAAGGGGTTCCCCAGTGTCAACTGCCAGGTGGTGTGTGATGCCAAGCGGCGTATAACCAATGTCTGTGCCACACACCCTGGGAATGCACATAATGCATTCATCTGGCACAGCTCTGTGCTATGCCACATGTTCAAGTATGGGGACATCCTCATGGGCCACCTAGTGGGTGAGTATGGGATGGCCAAGGGGTGCCGGGCAGAGCAGGGCATGGGATGGGGGCAGGCAGGGTGGGTGCACTGGTGAGGGTGCCAGGGATAGGCAAGGGGCACAGCAACAGAGGACACAAGCCTAACCATGTCATTATCCACACAGGTGACAGTGGCTATCCACTCAGGCCCTGGCTGCTCACCCCCTACCGGCGCCCGTCATCCCCAGCAGAGGAATGGTACAATGAGGCACACGCCAGCATGTGAAACATCATTGCGCGTGTATTTGAGATGCTGAAGGCATGGTTCCATTGCCTTGACAGATCTGGTGGTGCCCTACAGTACAGCCCCTCGAAAGCCTGTGGCCTATTCCTGGCCTGGTGCATATTGCACAACATGGCCATTGACCGTGAGATAGCTGTCGAGGCTGATGAGGGGGACAGTAGTGGGGACAATGAGGGCAATGGGCTGGAGGGTGGTGGACAGCCTCCCCCTGGGTGGAGGGATCCCTGGCTCCAGAAAATGGCACTCCAGCACAGGGACACAATCACACAGGAGCACTATGGTGCACGCAGGTAGGTGGCGCAACACCCATGCACTGGCCACACACACAGGTACAGCACACAGGCAGGGGTGTGCAAGGTAATGGGCATGCACACACAGAGGCGTGGTGCAGGGGTGGGGTTGACAGTGCCACACAGCCACACACAACAGCACACAGCAGTGAACAGCAACACACACACACATGCACACGTGCCCAGGTGCTAGCATGTGGCGGGGATCAGATGCAGGGCACCGGTGCACAGGTGCAACCAATGCAGATCTGCTCTCATCATGCCCACGCCACACGGGCCAGTGGCCAGGCAGGTACGCACACAGGCAGCATACAGTGTGACACACAGGTGCCACACCTGTGGTATGCACACACACACACACACACACACACACACAAACCACCCATGCGCACACAGGGCAGCAGCAGCAGCAGACTGTAGCCAGGACGGCATGCACATCAGGTCCACCATGCGGAACCACGTGGCCAGGGGCAGCCACAGGCACAAGTGGCCCAGGGGTGTGCTTCACATAGCCCCATAGGGGTTGTACTCGGGACCATGACCGGGTCCATGCAGAGGTGTGTAGGCACCCAAACAGGCCTGCCCCAGGCATGCCTGGGATGCCAGCAGCAGAGCCTGGTATTGACAGAGAGGGTGTCACTTGATGCTGGGTTCGTGGAGTGGACAGTGCACTATGTCGTATATGAAATGGCCAGCCACACCCTGTGGCAGCCAGCAGTACAAGGCCATCCATGATTGCATTGGCAATGCGGTCTTGGGATGCGGTCGTATCCTCCCACAAGCACTGAATAGCCTCCAGGAGCTGTGCAGTGCCTCTCTCACACTGCTCAGCTGTCTGGTGCACCTCCACATGCAGTGCATGCACCCCAGCTACAAGCACCACCTATTGCTCTATGGAGGCCTGCAGAAATCGGGGGGGAGTCTGCCAATGGGTCAGTGCCCAGCAGAACCTGGGTGGGGTGCTGACCTTCTGGTGGTGTACGACAGTGCTGCATAGCCACCCGCTCAGGTGGACGCTGCACAGTGGGGTCCCCATGGGGTAGATCCCTATCAGGCAGCCCAGCAGTGGACCCTGTGTCTGGCTACCCTATATCTCCTGCTGCCTGCCGCTGCTGCCCCTCCTGCCCCTGTACACTGCCCAGCACTTGCGCGAACGCACCACCACGTGGCACTGCCATGGCAGTGCACATGGAAGCACCTGCAGTGGTGGCGGGCAGCTGTCCCACCACTGACAGGCCACTGGGCATGCTGCCTATGTTGGTACGTGGTATGGACATCTCCCCCACAACACCACCCATACTGTCCAGGATCATGGTCAGGTCATCATAGGTGTCAGACCCCACCCTGAGCCGTGTCTCCATGCATTGGACGCCATGGCTGGCATACTGCTGAAACACAGCCAGGGCCTCATCCAGCCCAATGGCCAGGACATCCGGCTGGACAGCAGTGGTGTGCTGCAGCCGATCAAGCCCCCGAATGCCCATGGAGGTAGATGGCTGGTCTTCTGGGGTTGGGCCTGCCTCCACCACTGCTGCTGGTGCCCCATCCACCACATGCAGGCATGCTGGTGCTGAAAGAGAAAACAGATGTGTCAGTGATGCAAGGCCCCCCTGCCCCCAAACCCCCCCATCCCACTCCCCATGGACACCGCCTGCAGTGTGAGACCAACATACGTACCATGCAGTGATGGGCCTCTCCTGTCTGAAAACCACCACCTGGCACACGCTCGACAGTGCTGCAGCACATGGTGGCTGTCACCAGCTCATCCTGCGCCATGAGCTATGGCACTTCAGCAGGCCACCCCTCCAATGGCTGTCCGGGCTGTACGTAGTGCCACCACCTTCTCCTTGATTTGGCATTTTTGGCACCCGCCTTCTTCTGGCACTCCTGCACAGACCGCTGGTGGCTGCCCTGCTGGTTGACACACGCTGCCACCTCCTCTCAGGCTGCAGCCCTGGCCTGTGGTGTGCCTGTGGTACCACTCAGCAGTGGCTCCCTGTCGAGGTAGACCTCAAACAGGGCATCAGCCTCTGCCTTGGTATAGTTGGGCCTGTGTTTGCGAGCAGTCCCATGCTCCTCATTCTCCTCATGCTCCGATGTAGTGCTACCTGTGGACATAGACATGTGTATTAGTGTCAGCAGCTGCCTACCCCATCCATCCTGCTGTGCTGGCCAGGCTCAGCAGCAAGCGCAACTTACCTAAGATGGTTGCAATACCGGTCCATGGCCTGCACTGTTCTGAGGTGCTTTTATACTGCAATGCATGCAAATGAGCATTAGCACAATGGTAATGGCATGCTAATTTCACCAGTGTGCCGCGCATTGGCTGATGAGCTCCTTTGCATGTGGTGGCTGAATATCACACACTTGCTCCGTGCGCAATGGAATTGCTCTGGAGCAAGTTGTGGTGCAATGTCCATGCATGCGCAGTGCACATGCATCAGGTGGTGTGCTACCACCTATAGTGCACTGTGCACCCACTGCGTAGTAGGGGCATGCCATGGCTTTTATTGCGCACCAGTGCACAGTGCACCAGGCAACCCCTGACCCCTACTGTGACCCTTTGACTCCTTGGGACTACACCACCATGTGCCTGTCAGGCCACACCCATTTCACCCATCTCTGGCAATGTGCAGTTGGCAGACACAGTGCATGCCTCCATGAGGTGCGCATCCCGCGCACGTTGTGCACACATGCGCGGCTGGCTACCATTTTGTCTCCATGTATAGCCATGGTTGTGACGGCACAGTGGGGAGTTTGATGGGCCTGTAATTGGACCGACATTGAGCATATTCATCTGGTGGCCTGTATGCAGCCACATGTACCAGGGCTGTTTGTGCAGGTGCCCCTGTAGCAGCCCAAGACGGAGGTCTGGCAGCCCATCGATGACAGACTGGTGCGGGACACTGGGGTGGCCAGGACCAGTGAAAAATTCCACCACTGGTATGGAGAACTCATGAGGTAGGGCCCAGAGTGCCTGAGGCAGCTGCAGGCATGCGTCTGCAGCAGTGGTGTCACCACGTTGATTTTGGGGAGGCTACAGCCCCCCCAATCTAAGTTAAAGCCCCCCCAATCATTTGCACTAAAAAATAAATTAAATTCCGTTTCTTAATTGTTTAAATTCTGCAGCCGCATCTGATACGGCTGCAGAATGTAAATCAGTTAAGAAAGCACATCAGCTAGCCTAGGGTAGAAGCATTAAACAAATGTTAGTTATAAATAATAGGGATCTAGAATTCATAAAGGGCAGAAGCCAAGCAAGTTGCAAATAATATTCAGCAGCAATTCATCGGCTGATCTTACCAAACGTGTGTTTCAGGTGGCAGAACTAAAACAATCACTGCCGGTTAGGTGTTTTTAGTGGGAGGTATATAACACGTAATCTGCAGTACAAGTCCTTTGTTTAATTGTGTATTACCGGTACCGGAATCAGTGCAGCCAATTAAGTGCATATTAAAGCGGTCGAATGACATATGACATTATAACTCAGGTACAGTCTTCATTTCGGTATATTTGTTCAAAACGTTTAAAACTGTTTGGGTTCAGGGTTTTCACATGGGAGACGTTCATGGAGCTGTTGCTGTTCATATTAATATGTTACTGAAAAGTAGCAAAAAGACATTGCATTGGTAATAATCGAAAAAAAGACTAAAAACAAATATACATAGCAGTAGACAGAGTGGGGCATTACATAACCTGCAATGCTCAGGGCAGGACTCCCTGTAGTGTTGCGAGCCCAAAGGAACAAGGAGCTGGGGGAGTAATGCAGGATGCAGGTTTCGGGGAGTAAAAATCCATTGGCAACTATCCAGGATGACTGCGAACATTTGGCATAGAATAAAACAGGTGGTACAAAAACTAATGTATGTTACATGTATTTTTGAGTATTTCAGTACCTTACTATGCAATAGTGAAAATGAATTAGTGTATTAGCTTGTTTTACAGTAAAAAGAAAAAACTTAAACTGTCTGGTATATTATTATGTGTTGTATTTCCACATTATAAGTGGAAATAACGTTATAAGTGAAATAACATGTATTTCAAGTGAAATAATGTGTTCTAAGCATAAATACATATGTATCTTAACCTAACACGATTTACTCAATTATTCACCACTGGTTTGGTATAAATCTTGGATGCACTATGATCTGACAGAAATATGCAATTTATTTCCACCAGTGAGTGGTGGAACCTCCATGACTAATTTGTAACAGTCACAGCCGTCTTTGGGGACGATAAATTGCATTTTTTTTTTTAGGTCTTGGCATATTCAATTTAACAACACCAACCACCTCAATAGACACTTTTGAAGGGAACAGTCAGCACTAAGAGTCCCACACCAAAATGTGGGTCTGGTCCCAATTTCTACTTTGTTTGCAGAAACATTTTTTTACACACTGTTTACTGCAGTAGTAGTAGATAGTATCAGTCTAATTATGTTGATTTTGCAGCTGCCATATGCTGGTATCAGAAATCCAAAAATTCCCTGCAGTGTTATGTACTCTTCCTGTTTTTTTTTTTTCGGGGGCGATTTCTTTAGAGTCAGAGTTTTGAAAACATAGAGGAGAATAACAATTGATATGTTACCAAAAATATTTTCGTCTCTCTCTCTCTCTCTTGAACAAAAACAAACAAACAAAAACACATTAAGCGAAGCCTTATTTAAATATATAAATATGTAGCAACCTTTATGTTAGTGCTGATTGTTTTGGATCTGAAACAATGTGCTTTACTTGAACAGCAGTTAATCGGTGTTCTATAATTAACATTAAATCATAATTGTTTTGTTACTATGAAAGTAACTTGCCACCAACTTTTAACTGTGGGAAGCAGACAAACTTGTCCTAGCATTCCAAAACAGAAATGATGGAACTGGTTGTGAATTTTATAATGGGGCAAGGGACTGGTTTGGAAATTGTAGACAGACAGACAGACAGACACAATTACTACTTAAAATAACAGAATGCTTTTACAATGTCAACATATAGAGAAAAAAAAGATGATCTGTGTCCACTTCGGATATTCTTATTAAATATGAGCTGATGAAAGACCAGAGATTTTTTTCCCAGTCAGAAAGACCCAGTTTCTGCTCACTTAGATTATATTCTTTTAACAATCGTCACATACACATGATAAAAATGGGATGAAAATGTTTAGTAAGCAACCCACAAGATATAACTGTAAAAGTTCTCAGTAAGCAGCTACAAATGCATATCCTCTATCTTCCCAGTGATCAGTTTATGATGTTCCAAGGGCAAAGGCGGTTAAGTTGCTTGGTAAGCATTTGGTAGCCATGTTTTTCCCTATTTTGAAAAGTATCCAGTAACAGAAAAAAGTTTAAATGTGGCAACATAGTGCAGGACTCGAACCCCAATGATGGGCAAGTCTATGTCCACCTGTTTGAAAGCAAGATCTTGTAGGTTTCATGGGGATGAGTGTGTAAAACAGGAACTGCGATCTATTTAACTGCGCAAATTAGGACCATGTCTTTGCTGATTGATACTGTCAATAGGAATAAATATCTGCAGCGTATGGCCGACACAAACGATGTTGTCCGACTATATTAGCTTTGGCGGTTAACGGCTATACTCCTTTGAAGAGTTTAAAATTAGCTGAGTATCTTGTCTTTTGTCGGGTATATTATTAATGCATGCATCCACCCAGTGTAACAAAAGGAATAGCTAATAACCGCGAGAGGGGGAGAGGACGTTTGTTGTTGTCCCAGCCAGCACCGAGTACCGGGGACATTCCAGGAGGTGGTCTTTGATGTTGTCGAAATAAATGCATAATGAAACAAAAGATATACTGTACATACGCACAATTAAATAAACTCTCTAAATTGTTTTCATCCAAAGACAGCAGCAATGCAGGTCCATTGACTCCATTATAACCTTCATCCTATATACACACACACACACACACGCTGTGACATTTATTAAAATAGAAAATATCAGGAGTTATCTAGAAAGCTGAAATAAGCAAAATTTCTTTCCACATTATAGCTGAATACTAGATATATGGTTGAAAGGTCGCATCTAACTATTCAGTGTGCATGTCATTTAAAGTAGCAGTATTTATTTATTTATTTAAAATTATTCCGACGGGATAGATAACCTCAAGAAATGCAGCATCTCGTTTTCATGGGGGCCCAGGGATGATGGCAGCAGTCAGCAGGTTAACATAGTCCAGCAGGAATAGTTACATACAGGCTAAAGTATACACAGGGGAAAACAATTAAGCTCAAAAGGTAAGTACATCCAAGCAGTAATCAAAACAAGCTAAAAAACTGGGGTTACTGCAGCATGTGTTGGGCCAGAAAAAAACAACCCATCAAATAGTCCGTTTTTTTTTATTTACTTATCACACATGTTTTTGTGACATCCTTAGATTCATAATCAGTGGGGTTTTTTTTTTGTTTGTTAATTGTTTCAGGCTTTTTTTTACTGTGCTGGTATAACTATTTTTTTTCTCCACTCACAGTTTATAAAAACCTCTTACATCATCAAGGATGCCTTTTGAATGTGCATATATTCATGCTTTGGATATACACACTACTGATTAATACTGCAGATATATTAGGATTGTGCTAATACATTTTTGATGGTAAACAGCATAGCATCACATCAAGATATGTAAATGTTTAGTTGTAGGCATGGCAAGGGAGCAGGATTTTTTTAAAAAAACTTCAGAATCCTGTATCTCAGTTCAGGTGTCGGGCTGAAAGTAAGGAATAGAAAAATGGGTATATTTATGTTTTGTGTTTTTCCGAAAGAAAAAGCTGAAAACACCTGCATTAGCGATTAACACATACTGCTGCTTTAACGTTGTGTTTTATTTGCAGCTCACATGTCATGTATATTAGAGACAAATGAAAAACTGAGGATTCCCGCTCTAATATGGAGAGCAGAGGGATGCCTCGCCACAGTACGGGTTAACCTCTATCCGCTTATGGGCCAGTATATGGGAATATGATGAAGCCATAAACTGGAAAGGCCCCCTTTTAAACGGTGGTTAAACTGTCGACATTTTAGCATTTCAATTCCAACTACAGGATGGAGCTCCATAAATGAAACTATGAAGAGGGAAGCCTTAACAAGGACTTGATAGGTTTGTTTTAGATATGGGAGGCCTTGACTCATGAGTGCCGGAACATGGGGAAACGTTTTGGTGGGGGGGGGGGAGGTTAACACAGAGAAAGGAAAAAAGCAAAGAACTGTGCTTTTGTTTGACAGGTATAAAAAAATAACGCGTTATGTGTTTGAATGCTTTGAGGTCCCGGTACTGAAAACTGATTGGAACTTGAACTTAACCTTCATTAACAACTTTATTTTTTTTTTAAATCAAGATCACATTTTGTAAAGCCAAAGACATGTAAACAATACTGTGGGCATCTGGATATTTTTTGGGGGGAAGGCATGGGAGTCGGGACGGGTGGGTTACAACGGACACTGGGGAAGAGAAAGAGAGAGAGAGAGAGAGTGAGATACGGGACTCAGGAGGGATGGATTCAGGACAGTGCACAGGGGGATTTTATTTGACTCAGACAGCAGCCTGCCCTCACCCTGCACTCAGCAGCAGCACTTCGTGGTGGAGGAGGCTCCTGGCTTGCATGTCACGCTGAGCAAGCCAGGACCCGGAGTCGGTCATCAGCGCGAGTTGTCTCTGGTGTGTGTGGGCGGGAGCAAGCATGTAGATCTGACAGACTCATTGGGAGATAATGAAATGGCATCAGTTGTTGGGGGATGATAGACAGAAGGAGGTGAGCAGGAGGTTCATTCTTCTGTGACTGGCACCACCTCATACTGCCTACCAACAGCACAGCAGCTTGCTTGCACAGTGAGCCAATCAGTGGACAAACACGTGGTGTGCTTCTCCAACACACACGTGGTACACTAGTAGTCTCATTGTGTGCAGTAAGAAAAACTAGTGATGCAGTTGTAGTTGGTAGAGGCAGAGTGAGCAACAGAGCAGAGGCACTATTTGGGAGATTCAAATTGGAATTAATCTATATTTCTAGAAAGTTATTATCAAACATTGAAGACTCAGTTCACTTGTTGGGCTAAGAGGCTTGAGAGCTAAATAAAAGTAGTGTTTATTTTTTTTACATTTTTTTCTCTGAGTGAAATACAAGGGGGGGGGGTTGTGTTTGTGTGTGTCTTGGGGTAAATTGAAAAGCTCAGACACAGACAACCTGCTGTGAGTGCTGCCATACAGCAGCATTACTAACTACTGCATATATGTTTATTTTTTTTCTTACTTGCAAGTTGCAACTTATTTCCACATTTACTATTTTACTGAGTAAACTGAGTGAGTACTAGTGAAGAGCTGACAGCTCAGAAAGACTGAAGAACATCACTTTGGTGGTTTATGTTTTTAGGCTCACAAATTTAGAATAAAAATAGCAGAACTTTTCTTTTCCTAAATTGTCTTATACCCTGACCCTGCCTCAGGTTTGTATTGTGGCAAGCTTAACATGACAAGCAAGGAGTTAGCCAGTTCAATTTCAGACACTTTTTTTTATGAACAAGGGGAACCTTCTGCACTAGCAAGCATACTCATTTTGCTTCACATACTGTGAGCCCTGTGTGTGTTAGGCTCCGTCTACTGTATTAAATAGCAGTTTCCACAGTAGGTGTTTAATACTCATTTTGCTTCACATACTGTGAGCCCTGTGTGTGTTAGGCTCCGTCTACTGTATTAAATAGCAGTTTCCACAGTAGGTGTTTAATACTCATTTTGCTTCACATACTGTGAGCCCTGTGTGTGTTAGGCTCCGTCTACTGTATTAAATAGCAGTTTCCACAGTAGGTGTTTAATACTCATTTTGCTTCACATACTGTGAGCCCTGTGTGTGTTAGGCTCCATCTACTGCATTAAATAGCAGTTTCCACAGTAGGTATTTAATACTCATTTTGCTTCACATACTGTGAGCCCTGTGTGTGTTAGGCTCCGTCTACTGTATTAAATAGCAGTTTCCAGTAGGTGTTTAATACTCATTACTTCGCATACTGTGAGCCCCGTGTGTGTTAGGCTCCGTCTACTGTATCAAATAGCAGTTTCCAGTAGGTGTTTAATACTCATTACTTCGCATACTGTGAGCCCTGTGTGTGTTAGGCTCCATCTACTGTATTAAATAGCAGTTTCCAGTAGGTGTTTAATACTCATTACTTCGCATACTGTGAGCCCTGTGTGTGTTAGGCTCCGTCTACTGTATTAAATAGCAGTTTCCACAGTAGGTGTTTAATACTCATTTTGCTTCACATACTGTGAGCCCCGTGTGTGTTAGGCTCTGTCTACTGTATTAAATAGCAGTTTCCAGTAGGTGTTTAATACTCATTACTTTGCATACTGTGAGCCGTGTGTGTGTTAGGCTCCGTCTACTGTATTAAATAGCAGTTTCCACAGTAGGTGTTTAATACTCATTACTTTGCATACTGTGAGCCCTGTGTGTTAGACTAAGTCTGTCACATAAACATTTCATCCCTGTGTGCCAGACCCAATAAGAGGGCATTTTTCTTATAATTTACTTTTTAGTTAGTTCTTGTCACACACTCATCAGCCTTGTTAAAAATGAGTATCCGTGACTTCTTCCATCCAAAATCAAAAAATCAGAATAAAGAAAGTAACTTCCCGGACCCCAGTGATGCTCAACAGCTGCAACCAGAGCAGCCATTAAGAAATGAAGTGGAAGTTCCAGTACCAGAAGATCATGTAGCAAACACATCATCATCTCCCGGAACATCTCGTGATGTACTTGAATCAGTAGCAAGATTTACGTCTGCTGCTACTGTTGTACCCAGTGATCTGGGAACCAAAGAAGCTGGTCCTATGCAGCCAAAGCTGTCTAGTTTTCCACAAAGGGATTTTGGAAAGCAGAAGCGTTCATTTTCAAGCAGCTGGTATGCATCATTTAAATGGCTTGAATATAGTGCAAGCAATGATGTCATATTTTGCTTTGCCTGCAGAATCTTTTCAAGTTGCACTGGTCGAGCGGACACTGCTTTCACATCCAGAGGGTTTAACAACTGGAAGAAGGCAATAGAGAAGATGAGAGGACACCAACAAACAACAACACATACAGGAGCAATGGAGGCCTGGTCTACTTATGTGAAATCTAAAGAACGAGGCAATATTATACAGCTAATGGATTCAGCAATGATTGCAGATATTAAAAAGTGCAGGGAGTACCTGAGAAGAATAGTTGAGATTGTTTTGTTGTTTGGCAGACAGGGAACTGCCTTTCGAGGCCATAGGGAGTGTGAAGGGAGCTCAAACAGGGGTAACTTTTTAGAGACTTTTGATCTTCTAAAAAAGTTTGATCCTGAATTGCAAAATTTGCAGATTCACATGCCAGGAAATGCCACCTGTCTGTCACCTCTCAGTCAAAATCAGATGATAGAATGTTGTGCAAAATTAATAAGAGAGAAAATTTTAAATGAGGTAAAAGAAGCAAAGTATTTTGCAATACTTTGCTGATGAATCTAGAGATGTTGCTTGCAGAGAACAAATGAGTATTTGCCTTCGTTATGTTCACCATGGTTCCCCTGTAGAGAAATTTTTGTGCTTCCGTCAAGTAACAGCATTAGATGCCCAGAGTCTGACAAATGAACTGTGTTCAAAGCTGACTAACTGGGACCTCCATGAGAATTCGGTGACTTGCGTAGCTCAGACTTATAATGATTGCATCTGTTATGACGGCAACTAAATGGAGTCCAGGAACTATTTAGTCATAAGCATCCATATGCTATATATATTCATTGCTATCGCATATTCTGAATTTGGTCCTTGTAGATGCCTGTTCATCACTTCTTCCTGTACGGAAATTCTTTGACATGCTTCAAGAGATACACGTTCTTTTCCAAATCTGTCCTGACTCACCAGGGGTTCTTAAATGTTCAAAAGGAGGTTGGGTTGACTAGAATTCTTGAGATACCGGAGTTAAGTTCTACCAGGTGGGCTTGTCAAAAGCGAGCAACAAAGGCAGTAATAGAAACTTATCCAGCTCTTCTAAAATATCTTTCAGAATGTGAAGAAGGAGAAACTGCAAAGGCCAGAGGACTCCACAGCAAGCTTCTAGAATTCAACAATATCTTTCTCCTTAAAATGTTTGACAAACTACTGTCAGTGGCTGATGGAACAAATAACTTACTTCAGACTCAGGCTTTGGACTTTGGATGTGCAGTGACTGCTGTATCTGCGCTGAGAGACACAATTGCACAGTTTCGTACTGAAGAGAGATTTCTAGTTCTCTACAGGGAAGCTGAAAATATGGCAGAAAAATATGGGACACAGACACCAGAAAACACTCCAGGTCCACAGAGGCAAAGGAAGCTACCTCGTACTTGGGAGCACCTTGTTCCAACTTCACGAACTGGAACTGAACAAAGTGCATCAGCATCGCATGAAACAAGAACTGCTGTGCATTTGAGAATCACTGTTTTTTACCCTGTGATTGACAAAATGATTGGAGAGATTGACAGAAGGTTTTCCAAGCATAACCAAACACTGATGGTTGCTATCAATCTCTCAGACCACAGTCTAACACATTCTTGACCAGGACAAACTGAGGCCACTAGGAGAGATGTATGACTGTCCAGTTCTGGAAGAGGAACTGGTAGTAGCAAGAAACTTCATTTGTCGGCTGCCAGAAAATGAACGTCCACACAATATGACCAATCTTTATAATGTACTTCCAGAAATCATGGATCCGACACTACATAAATCACTGCAGATTGCTTTAACAATCCCAGTTACCACATGTGTGTGTGAGCGCACCTTTAGTTCCATGAATCGCATTAAGACATATCTGAGAAACAAGACAGAAAATGACAGATTGAGTTCACTTGGAATTCTCAACATTCAGACCGAAGAAAGCAGACAACTTGACACTGATGATGTGATTGACGAATTTGCATCCATGACAAACAGAAAGGTTGAGCTACTTCTCCCAAAATCAGCACGATAATTGTAAAACCTGTATGACACTGATATTCAGTAGATCTGCTGGGATAATGGCGTGTCTGGCTGTTCTGGTCTCATTTGCTCTGGGGTCCTCCTGCAACCTTCCCAGCAGATCTGCTGGGATAATGGTGTGTCTGGCTGTTCTGGTATCTCATTTGCTCTAGGGTCCTCCTGCAACCTTCCCAGCAGATCTGCTTGGATAATGATGTGTCTGGCTGTTCTGGTCTCTCATTTGCACTGGGGTCCTCCTGCAACCTTCCCAGCAGATCTGCTGGGAAGGTTGGTGTGTCTGGCTGTTCTGGTCTCTCATTTGCTCTGGGGTCCTCCTGCAACCTTCCCAGCAGATCTGCTGGGATAATGATGTGTCTGGCTGTTCTGGTCTCTCATTTGCTCTGGGGTCCTCCTGCAACCTTCCCAGCAGATCTGCTGAGATAATGGTGTGTCTAGCTGTTCTGGTCTCTCATTTGCTCTGGGGTCCTCCTGCAACCTTCCCAGCAGATCTGCTGTGATAATGGTGTGTCTGGCTGTTCTGGTCTCTCATTTGCTCTGGGGTCCTCCTGCAACCTTCCCAGCAGATCTGCTGGGATAATGAGTGTGTCTGGCTGTTCTGGTCTCTCATTTGCTCTGGGGTCCTCCTGCAACCTTCCCAGCAGATCTGCTGGGATAATGATGTCTGGCTGTTCTGGTCTCTCATTTGCACTGGGGTCCTCCTGCAACCTTCCCAGCAGATCTGCTGGGATGGTTGGTGTGTCTGGCTGTTCTGGTCTCTCATTTGCTCTGGGGTCCTCCTGCAACCTTCCCAGCAGATCTGCTGGGATAATGGTGTGTCTCGGTGGACCAGTAACCAGATTGTTCCACATGTACCATATTAAATACATGGCTGATAATTAGGCTTCTCAAACATATTTTTCACCACTAATATGCAGGAAAAGCCACCATTTGAAGGTAAAATTTCAAAATTTTCCGGGGGGGGGAATGCCCCCGGACCCCCCTATCTTTGTTAGGATTTTGACTAAAGGGCATCAGCTCCCCCAACTCTGTACCCCTGGTGACGCCCCTGGTCTGCAGAGGGGCCGTGCCATGGAAAGGTAAGTTGGCCCATGCTGTATGTGTGCCCTAGTGCCACCATTTTGTCTCCACATTTAACCACGGTTGTGATGGCTTGGCTGCCTGGCATGCCCTGCAGAGGGGTACACTGGAGTCGTGTGCATTGCAGAGTGGCATTGCCAGCTGCAGGTTGCGTTGTGCTACAGCCTTGCGGGACATGTTGAGCAGGGGTACACGTTGTGCACAGGGGTGGGGGTGGTGGACACATGCTGTGGGTGTTCTCTGATGCGCACCTGTCTTTATTCTATTCCCAGGACCTGAAGATCGCCACCAGGTGAGGGCGGAAGGAGCACCAGGGCAGGCACAACAGGCCACAGTGGGACCCAGTGGTGGTGGAGGTGCTGCAGTGGGACAGGTGCAACTGGTGCCACTGTGGGCAGGTAGGCACTGTTGTGTTACTATGCACATTATTGGGTGGTCAGCGGGGGAGTGGGTGAGGCCATGGCCACCTGTGCCATGTGCCATGGCAGCTGTGTGTTGCACACTGTGCATGGTGCATGCCACTGCGGGGTGGCCATTGCACATGTGTACCAGCTGTTGATGGGGTGGGTGTGGTGCCTGGCTGACACTGGTGTTGCTGTGGTGCTGCTGGTGCCCTGTACCATCTGACTGTCGCTGCACAGTCGGGTGGCCATTAGGCAGCGGTGCCCACCACTGTGCAGTGTCATGGCATGCTGGGTTGCTGGCAGGCATTGGCCCACCCCCTGTGGGTGACCGGGGTGTCACTCCAGGGGTCTGTGTTCCCACTACCCATTGCACACAGTGGGTGGGCATGGTATCTTGCCCTGATCACCTGTCCTGTCCTTTGTCATAGGCATCTGGTGGAGGACAAGGCTGTCCCTTTACTGCAGGCTACTACGTCAGATTATATTAATCACCTTGACAACCCTGGAGGTGGCCCGGCAGGTCTGCAGGATGATGCTGGGGGAACGGCGCATGAGGAGATGTCAGGCGGTGGTGGGCTGTGGCCACCCTTAGTTAGACCCCAGCCATTACCTATTACCCCTGCTATCCCCTCCCCTCCCCATCCGTACCCCCTTCCCACTGTACAGTCCCTTTTCCCTGTACCCTTCCCTCGCTTTCCTACCCTTTCCCTGCCCTTGCACATGTAGATAGTTTTGTTTAATACAGATATTTTGCTTACCTGCCTGTGTTGGTGTCTGCTTTGCAGCTGGTGTGAGGAGCCATGCTGCAGTGGTATGGTGTGTGTCTGTGTGGTGTGCATGTGTCGGTGTGTGTGTCGTGCATCGTGGTGTCCTGCCCCTTGGTCAGTGGCTGTGCATTGGGGTGGCTGTCCGGGATGTGTGGCATGGGTGTGCTTGACAGCATAGTCCTGAGTGTGGCATGCTGGGATCTAGATGGGTGGGGGCACAGCATGCGGTGGGGGGACTCCATTAGTGGCCCTCCATTGGCCATTGGTGCCACCTGTTGCCTGCTTTCTATGCCACAGCTGTGTTCTGGTATGGGGGTGTCTGGGTGCCTGTTTGTGCCCTGCTGGTAGTGGCCACCTGTAGGCTGCCACTGTGCATCCCTGGCACTGTCCCAGGGTGTATTCCTCTGCCGTGCCCCTCACTTTTCCTCTTCTGCTGTGATCCCACCATTGCCTGGGGCTAGTCTATGTGCATCATGGTGCATGTCCAATTGTGCCGTGGTGCATCTCTGGTTGCACTATGGTGCAGGTCTGGTTGAGCCACGGCGCAAGCCTGGTTGCACCATTGCGCATCCCTGCCATATTCAGCCATGTTGCGCTGGTGCATTTCACCATGCGCAACCTTTGAATATGGCACTCATTACATCATGGCGCATCGGATTTGCGCTGCGCCGGACTTGTGCCGGCCTTTGGTACATTTCTGAATATCTGGCCCATAGGATATGTGATCACCCGAACTTTCTAACCAGATTTGGATTATGGATCCACACTTTCCAGGTTCAGTAACACCCATTTTCACCGGTTCTGAAAAAAAAAAGGGAAAAATAAAGAGAGGAAACAGAAAAAGCCAATATTAGACTCAAGCAGGACAACATTTTAAAGGGGACTGGAATTGATTACTTATGTGCAGCTGTTTGAAATGTCTCTTTTCATAAATTACATTCATACCTCTAAAGGATCCCTATTTTACTGTGAGAATAAAAAACAAAACTGTCAGTTGTGATTTGTATTGTTTCCTTTGTATGGACAACATTCTGTGTGCCATCAGGTTTAATACCGTGTTTCATGTGTAGTGTCTCCCTAGTGGTTTGTTAAGTAGACCAGCCTGTATATTGTGAATATGTTCTTGAATTTGCTGTTTTATCAGTCTAATGCTGCACCCAGGCGCCCTACAGTATCTGCACCATCACCAGTTTACATGGGCACCAAACTGCGTATAGGACATTTGAGCTGCTGCCATTAAGAAAGTATCTGATCTGAACAGTGTTTCCATAACCTTCAAGCTGGAATTTCTTACTCTGGCAGCAGAATTCACACTTGTTACATTTCCACATTGAAAGTACATCTCTTTGGGGGTAACTTTGTATAGGTTGCTTACTTGCTTCATGTTTGGTTCCAACATAATTAGCCTGTCTCTAAGATTACTTCTGCTCTCGAAAATGTAATTCTGGGACTCTCTGTTAATTGTTCTGATAAAACTGAATTATAAAGAAGTATGGGCCAGGGCCAGTATTTTCTAATGATGCTCCCTATGCCCTCTGCAGCCGTATTGTATTTTTTGATAAAACAGTCAGATCTGTTATCAGTCACCCTGTTCATGATTCTTGGTTTCTTACAAGGAGCCCCTTTCCATGTTTTTTAGCTCTTTCAAGAGTGTTGTCCAAACTCAGCCTATTGTAGCCCTTTTTTTTGTTAATATCATCTTTATTTCATTTTCACTTACAGTCAATTGTGTCCAGTAATAGGAGCATGAAAAAGAATAACAGGAAGTGGTACTTACAGAGGTCCATTTGGTAACAGTACACAGAATGCCCAAATACTATAAAGGCTTAATACCAGGGAGGTTAGAGTTCAATGCCCATGGTGAGCCTAGGTGTTTCAGCAGAACCCAGGTTCAGGATGCCTTCACCTCATTGGATGCCGCCCAGTAAGGTCCTACATGCCAGACAGAAGATTGGGAGTTCAAATTCCCAATGAACAACAAGTATATTACAGTATCCTGTCGAACCTAACGTACTCGATCTTGGGCGGCCACAGGTGGCCCCCCCAGGATCCACGCACAACCGTCCATAATATGTAAGGGTGGGGGGGGAATTTCTATTACCTCATGGTACAAAAGTTGTATCCTTTAACATATAGTATAAAAGCCATCTATTCCATCTAGTATTGAATCTTTCCTCCCTACTATTTAAACTATGAGTTATCTTCTCAAGCCGGTTGGTTTGCCTTGATATTGCCCACCAATCCCGCAATGTAGGGATCCTAGGAGATAACCACATTTTAGTAATGGCCTTCCTACCTGCTGTAAGCAGAATGGCTAGGAGGTAGTGAGAATCCCGGTCCCTAAGGTTGTCAGGAAGAATTAACAAGATGAATGTTTGTGGAGTCAACTGGATGGGTCTATCAAATAGTTCTTGAAGCTCGGTCTGCAGCGAGCGAATAAATGGCTCCAGCTTAGGGCAGGTGAACATTACATGTGTGAGATGGGCCTTTCTTTCTCCACAGTTATGCCAGCATGAGGCAGAATGTCCTGGAGTGTAGTGTCTTGTAATCTCCGGGGTCTTAAAGTAATGTACCAGGAATTTCCATGCATATTCCCTACATTGGTGTGAACTAGAAGTGCAAGCTGCCTGACGGCATGCCTGTTCCCATTGCTTATCCTCTATGTATGTGCCTAATTTTTGCTGCCATTTCCCTTGGATATCTACAAGATTTGCCGGGGGATTTAACATTAGAGCCTGATAGAAGGCAGAAATCAAATGACTTCGATTTGGATTAGCAAGCAAAGATTGCAGCTTGGTGACCAGGGGAGGCCATTGCTCAGGGTTTCGTACCTCTGATGGTAATGTTTCGTAGTAGTGTCTTAACTGTAAATATCTGTAATGGTGTGCATTTGGCAGTTTGAATTTTATCTGTATTTCCTGAAATGACCACAGTACCCCACTTGTAATAATTTGGAACAGATAATTCAAACCGTACCTGCTCCACTGGCTGTAGGCATGGTCCATCTTACTAGGCTGAAAATCTGGGAGGGCAGCCACTGGGCATATTAATGGTATAAAAGGGGAAATTGAAAATTGCCTCTTAATCTGTTTCCAGACGGTCACTCTATGCTGTAACTCTAAGGTTAAATTGATGTTTATTTCCGGGGTTATATGGCCTTGGTAGAGTATGGCATAATACTCTGAGTCGGGAATGATTGCCTGCTCAATATCTGCCCAGTGTGCCTCATTTACAGCCAGCTGTCTAGAGACAACATGCGTCAGCTGCGCAGCTTGATAATACCTTTGGAGATCTGGGAGGGCAAGCCCTCCCGAACTCCTAGGTTTGGTAAGGAGCTTTAATCTAACTCTCGACCTTCGTCCCGCCCAGATGAAATGGGAAATAGCCTTCTCCCAGTCCAAAAACACTGAGCGTGGCAAACTAACAGGTATATTATTAAAAAGGTACAGGGCCCTAGGCAAAACCACCATTCTGATGACATCTATTTTTCTGGATAGACTCAATGGGAGTGTACTACACCTAGCTAAATCATCCTTAAGACGATTGGTAAAGGGGATATAATTTTGTTTGTACACGTCCTGCAAATCATTAGTTAGGTTTATCCCCAGGTATTTTATTTTCCCCAGATCCCATCTGCAGGGAAATTGCTCCCGCATATTCCAATCGGGGGAATATTGGAAAGTCAAGATCTCGGTTTTCAAGATATTAACCTTATAACCCGAGACCTGTCCAAAAGCTACTAGCAGCTCATTAACCTTTGGGAGGGTTATTGCTGGGTTTCGGAGGTACAGGAGAACATCGTCCGCATAAAGAGCTATACGGTGCTCTGCTCCGTCCACCTCAATCCCCTGGAGATCTTGAGATTGCCTGATAAGCTGTGCTAAGGGTTCCATGAATAGGGCAAATAGGAGAGGGGATAAAGGGCATCCCTGCCTAGTGCCCCTGTAGAGGGGAAAACATCTTGAGTGGTGACCTGAAACCCGAACCCATGCCCTCGGGGCAGAGTAAATGTTTTTGATCACATGGATCAGTGATAGAGGTAGTCCTGTGCCCTCCATGACTGTGTATAGGAATGGCCAGAGTACCCAGTCGAAAGCCTTTTCCGTGTCTAGGCTGACTAGGACTGCAGGGTAATCCCCAGTGTGCATCTTGCGTACTATGTGATATGTCCTCTTTTTTTAAAACTTTCTTTATTTATGTATATTTTCTTTTTTTCCATACCCCATCCCATGGAGACCACACTTACAAACAAAAGTATAAGAATGACAAATTTTCCAGGTACATGATGGTTCTGAGAGGATACCATGTCGCATTAATTATACATTCATCATCAATCTGTGTGAGGGTATATTTCTTCCTAATACATACTTTTCTCTCTCCCTTTCAGTACGACATATCTTTAATTTGCATATTCCTTTTGTCTGCGCTCTGTCATAGTTTAAACTATAGCCCAAGGACCTCAGCTTCCCCAAGGGTACAATCAAATCCCTCAGATGTTAAATATTTTAGATTTTAAGGAATAAAATTCCAGGGTCCATTTACCATATAAAGCACCCATCTTCTCCAAATCAACTCAAATTTGGTGAGCTTCTTATTAAGTAAGGCTGTGAGTGCCTCTAATCTATATAATTTGATCATTATGTCATGCCACCCCTGGATGTTAATCTCCTTCTGAGAAAGCCAATTTTTTGTAATTATTTTTTGTGCTGCTAGGCATGCCATTTTAAGAATTTACCTGTGTTAGGTCCCTGCATCCCTGGGATAATCCATAAGAAAAAAAGGGAAGGGGTGAGTTGTAAATTTGGATCAATTATACTCTGTAAGGTCTGCTGTAGGTCCTTTAGAAAACTTCGGACTTTTGGGCAACTCCAGAATATATGACCCATCATTGCTGGGGAATATCCGCACTTCCTCCAACACCTTGAAGCTTCCTCCCCTTGATATTTCCCTTGAATCGCTGGGGTCTTAAAAAATCTCACTAACATTTTCCAAGCAAACTCCTTCCAACTGACCGCCGAAGTCCCCCACTGTGTTCTTTGTAGTGCCCATTTCCATTGCTCTTCTTGTATCCTATATACCCAAATCCTCTCCCAGGTCTCTTTGGTACTCTGAATAGTATCTCCTTTCCAATTGATAAGAGCTGTGTATATAATTGAAATTATATGCTCCTTAGGCGGTTTGCCCTCTATAGCTGATTTTAATATTTTCGCAATCTGAGGGGGAGGACCTAATCCCGGGGGCAACTGTGCCTGCAGCGATCTGATATATGCTCTTATCTGGAAGTATCTGAATCTATCTTTCCATGATATATCATATCTGACAACTAAAGTCTGAAAGTCCAAAATCTCATCCCCCTCCAAGAAGTGCCATATTAAGTGCAATTTTTCTCTTCCCATTTTTGAAACCCTTGTCCCACTTGACTGGGGTGAAGGACGTCAGGTAGGGCACATTGACAGCATTAGGTACCTCCATCCTTCGGCCTTTGAGTCTAAGAGGATGTTATACCAACTATTTAGGGTGGCTTCCAGATGCGGTTTCTCTCCTCCCTAGGTCTCTAGCCCTCTTTTTGTGAGAGCAGGGCCAGGTTGAGATCCTCCAGGCCCCCTCCCCAGCTGTATATCCTTCCATCTAGCCTCATATGTTTGATCCAACCAATACATGACAGTTCTAAGTTGGGCTGCTTGGTGGTATAGTTTCAAATTAGGAAGGCAAGGCCTCCCCCTCCTTGAGTCTGGAGTACCGAGGCCCGAACTCTTGGCTTCTACTGGCCCCACAAAAAAAGCAGAAATTCTCATTTAATGCCATAAAGAAGGAGTCTGGGACAGTAATGGGTAGTGTTTGGGTTAAATATAAGAATCTGGGAAGCAATACCATTTTAACTGCCTCCACTCTTTTGCACTAAGGGGATGGGGTGGGCCCATCTCTCCAACTCTGACCTAAGCTTGTCTAAGGTTGGGTTAAAATTAAGTGCATACAAATGTCCTACCTCAGAACTAAGAAGGACCCCAAGTACCTAATGTATATGCGGTCCCATTTAAATGGGAATGACTCCATCAAATTCACTGAGGGTGTATAATGGACCTTCAATACTTCAGTTTTAGTAGTATTTAGCTTATACCCTGCTAATTCACTAAATTCTGTTAGGCAATTCCACAGCGGTCCCATTGACGCTCGGGATCAGACAAATAGATGAGCAGGTCATCCGCATATAACGCAAGCTATGTGTTTCATCCTTGTCTCCCAACCCCTCACCTCTCTCTCCTGGCGTATTCTCTGGGCTAGTGGTTCCAAGTAGAGGCGAACAGAAGGGCGAGAGGACAACCCTGCCTCGTGCCTCTATGCAGCTGGAAGGGCGGATACCTGCCCGTTTATTTTAACATAGGCCTTAGGTTTTGTATATATGTTTTCAATAGCTTTAATCATTGAGTCGGGAAACCAAATCTAGCAAGGGTCAGACTTAGGAACCTCCATTCTACCCGATCAAATGCCTTCTCCGCATCTAAGCTCATCAGCAGGAGCAGGGAGCCTGACCTAGTAGCATGATGCAGTATGTGCAGAGTCTTTTAATATTATCTTGTGTCTGTCTCCTAGTATGAATCCAGTTTGATCCAACGCTACCAGTTCAGGCATTACTTTTCCATCGCCTAGCTAGTATGGCTGTATATACTTTATAGTCAATGTTCAGCACCGATATAGGCCTAAACGATTTACATTGTGTGATGTCTTTTCCTGGTTTTGGAATACTTGAAATGACGGCAAAATTCCAACTGTCTGGAAGAGGTTCCCCCGACTGTATCTCTCTACATGTCTCCAATAACTGAGAGCTAATCTCTTCTCTGAAAAATTTAAAGAATTCTGGGGTGTATCCATCTGGACCTGGTGATTTTTTAGATTTAAGTTTCTTGATTGCATTATCTATCTCTGCCAACTCAATGGGCCTTTCCAATACCTCTCTCACTTCCTGTGTTAAGCTTGGCAGGTTAAGCCTCCTTAAATAATCTTGGATCTCTAACTCACTTGGGCTTCTATCTGATGTATATAACGACTGGTAAAACCTGTTAAAACAGTTTAATACCTTTTCTGGACCTCTCATCATTTTCCCTGAGACAGGATCTCTAATCTGGGTAATAGTATTTTGTGTGGTCTGTTGTCTCAGCCTATGGGCCAAGAGGCGTGTGGCTCTTGGGCCTACCTCGTAGTATTTCTGGCGAACCGCTTGTGCGCCCTGTTCAGTTCTGATGTCTATCAGCTTCTGAATTTTTGTTTAATTTCTTTTATGTTTGTGTAGACTGTCTCATTACCGGCTGCGTGCTGTCTTTGCAATTCTAGCAATTGTATTTGCAGCTTCTCCATCTGCTGAGTTTGCTGTCTCTTAAAGTACGCCGCATATTTGATACAATCCCCTCTAAAAACTGTTTTTATTGTGTCCCAGAGAATACCTTTTGAGACTTCAGGTGTTTCATTCTCTCTAACTATTTGTTCCAATCTAGATTTAGCCATGTCCGTGAATTCCTTCAAATTCAGCATATAGTTGTTAAATTTCCACAGGGTCTGACCTCTTTTCCTATTCCATTCCATTTCCATCAGGATCATAGAATGGTCCCAGAGTGTAGAAGGGATGTGCCTACAGCTAGTCACTAAGTTTTGGTGTTCTCCCGATATTAAAATATAGTCTGTTCGTGTGTATGACCCATGCGGGTAAGAAAAATGTGTGTATTCTCTTCTCCCTGGGTTCTCTCCTCTCCAGGTGTCTACCCAAAAGGCCTTTCTCAGATGGGCCTTTATCTCTTTACTAGTGGGATTCTGCCTAAAATTGCCCTTCCTAGAGGTGTCTATTTGTGTCCAGATTTGATTTAGGTCCCCTCCTATGATTAGCCTTCCCTTCTGCAAATCCACTATTTTCTGCAGTAGGACCCTGGTGACCTCCCTCGTTGTCCCCGGTGGAAGATAGAGAGACACCAGTGTAACATCTATCCCCTCAAATTCCCCCACCAGTATCACCAAACGTCCCTCCGGGTCTGCATAGGTGGAAGTCGACCGAAACTGGATATTTTTGGGTACCAGGATGGCTACCCCTCTCCTTTTTTTCCCCTTATATGCCGCCGCCGCTATCTGACTAAAGCCCAGCTTCTGCAGTTTCTGGTGCTCCTCCCTACTTAAATGCGTTTCTTGGAGAAGTACAAAGGAGGGCCTCAGCCTCTTTATGTCTGTCAGAACCTTATACCTCTTAATCGGGTTATTCAAACCATTAACATTCTGAGAAAGTACCCTTAACATAGTTTTATCAATCATTTTGGTATATATATATACTTGCCTTATACTGAAGCCCCCCTGTTGCATCATGACATTTTACCCCCCTCGACGCTTTCTCAACTAAAAAACATTTGTCTCTCCTTAATCTTACACAGAAAAAGAAGGTATACATGGCACCTCCATCCTTCAGACAAAATTGTATGTGTGTCTCCAACCTTATTAAACAATGCCCTTCATTGGCCCCGTACAGGGCCTTAGAAACAACCCTTCAGCCACCCCTCCCCAAACTATGTACAAGTGACCTCCAAGGTAGGGGACAATTTCGTGTCCCCTACTGACTCGGGAAGCTAATACCCGAGTTAGAGGAAGGGAGATCAAGACCCTATCTCGTTCCTCTTGGACCTTAAAATCAGGTCCTGGCCTGCTGTTTTGGCCTGTCCTCATCAAAAGTTCCCCTGCGCCTCCAAGATTGGTCATGATATTAGCCATCGGCCCCACATTCAAGGAGGCTGCCCATATCATCCAGCTCAGAAAAAAGAACATCCAAGCGGGAGGTCTAATCATGAATCCCTCGAAAGAGGCGCCCCCCTTTCACCCACCAGCTTCATAAAACAGATGCATTACTTTGAGTCGAAGCAAATCCTTTGTTTCCCATATCCTCTCCCCATGTTTGCTCCGCAACTGAGCCACTCGCCTGACAAACTGTGAGAGAAAAAAAAAAAAAAAAAACCCACCAGCCCCCCAACCCTCTCTTTATTTTACCCTCGTTGCCTCCTCCTTCCCCCCTTCTTTTAAAAGAGAGAAAAAAAAAAAAAAGATCACATAACAGAAGAATTATGTCCATATAGAGTCCCAGTAGAATGAAATAAAAAAGGCCTACGACTTAGTGGGCTACTAGTCCTGATTTCAAGTGTCCCAAAAGTTTATATAGTAATAGATTGTCTAAAGTGTCCCAAGACCTTAATATTCCTTCATCCGTGGATCTGGCTGATAGTCCCATCTAAGAAAAGGCTAATGTTCGTTATCCAGTACCCCCCCAGGTGGGGGGGGGGTTCATGATTTCCTGTTCTTCACCCCACCTCCTGCTGTCCTCCATTCTCTTCTCTCTCCTCCGGTTGTTTCTCTGTGCTCCTTGTGTGTGTTAAATTATGAAGCAGCCTTTTAATCTCATTCATAGTGTGCGATGATGACGTCTCTCCCAGCGGTCTATTGTCCTTCTTTGTAGATAATTTCCACTGAGCCTGGTATGAGGCCTGAGTGTCCTTTTGGTTTCTCATCAGTTGCACTTCATGCCCCTTATTTTTCATTGCTTGATATGCTTCCTCCAATGTTTGATACAGTTCAGTACCCGACTCCCAGAACACCCTGAGGCGGGAGGGGTAGGGGGTCTGAAAACGAACGCCCAACTGTCTCAATTTCCGTAATATTGGTGCGTAGGCCAGTCTCTGTTGTTGTATGGAGGGTGGGTAATCCTGATCAAAAAATAACCTTGCCCCTTTATATTCCACTGTATGTTGTCTCCATGCCATTCTCAAAATATGCTCCTTGTCCCTGTAACTGGAGAATTTTGCAATAATAGATCTAGGCCTCGCATTCTCCGAGGTGGGCTTAGGCACTAGGGCCCTGTGTGCTCTCTCGATTCTGAAATTAAAGGCTTGTGGCAGATCTAATACATTTCTCAGCATTTCTTCTATAAACTCACACATGTTTCCGGATTCAGTTTTTTCTGGTAAGCCATATATTCTTAAATTGTCTCTTTGCGATCTAGCTTCGAGGTCTAAACATTTGGATCTGAAAAATTCCTGTTGTTGAATAATTTTCTCGATTGCACTTGATAGGCCCACCAAATCGTCCTCTGCTGTGGATACTCTCTCCTCGATGGTTGCTATGCAATTCTCCAGTTTGAGTAGGTCGTTATGTATTTGCTCCAACCCTCGCTTAGTGTCCGATCTTGTTTGTTTAATTTCTCCGAGTAATATTTCAAATCTGGAACGAGAAAGAGCTTCTAGCTCTGATTCAGTGTCTGCTCCCGCTGTACTCGCGGGTGAAGCCCTCCCGGTAATCATCGAACTCGCAGGACTCATGTGCGGCAGATCGCGTTGCGACTTCTCATTTTTAGCTTGCGATCTCTTCCCTGCTTTGCCTCCACTGTGTGTTTTGTGCATACTTCACCAAAAAAAATGCTGTTTGGGTCTGTGTGGAGTCGTTTCTTGCTGGGAGGCGAGAGGAGCTCTTGGTTTAGGCTGCCATGCTTTCGATGACGTCACCGGAAGTCCCGTGATATGTCCTCTTAATATTATCTGTAGTTGTTCGCCCACCAACAAAGCCAGTTTGGTCTCTGTGTACTATTTGCAGCAGCACAGTTTCCAGTCTACGGGCAATTATCCCCATAAATAGCTTATAGTCAGAATTTAAGACCGATATCGGACGGTATGACTCACAGAGTTGAGGGTTTTTGCCTGGCTTGGGGATGACCGAAATATTGGCGTAAGACCAAGTGGGTGGGGGAGGGTCACCCTCTAGTACTGAATTAAAGGTACTAAGGAGGGTAGGCAAGAGCTGTTCTTTTGCGGCTCTATAAAATTCAGTTCCATAGCCGTCGGGCCTCGGCGCCTTCATGGTCTTGGCTCGAGCCAGAGCGCTGACCAGTTCCTGCATCGTAATAGGGCTAACCAGTTGGTCTCCCTGCTCTGGAGTGATTCCCGGGAGGTTAAGGGGTTGTAAAAAGTCTTTTACCGTTTCCGTTGTTACAGGGTGCTCTGGAGTGTAGAGGGCAGAGTAGTATTCAGTAAATGCATCTGCTATATCATTAAGTTTATGGAGGGGTCTGCCATCAACTGGATGACGAATGGTGGTGATAGTAACAGTTTTCTTCTGCTTTCTGATTTGATAGGCTAATAGTCTGGTAGCCCTGGGCCCAACCTCATAATACCGCTGTCGGAGGAAAGTTAAGGCAATTTCTGTCTGTTGCAGAGCCAGCTTATCTAGGTCTAGCTTGACATGTTTAAGTTGAGGGAGCACCGAAGTATCACCCTGTTTATGTGCCGTTTGCAGAAAATGAAGGGTTTCTTCCAGTTTAGCTTTATATTGTTTGAGGGATTTCACCTGTACCGAGGTGTACTTAATGAGGTGCCCTCTTAATACCATTTTTATTGTGTCCCACAGTATACACGGTGAGGTCTCTGAACTAGAGTTATCTGCCAATATCTCGGTCAGCTTATCCGCCAGATATTCTTTAAACTATTTTGATTTTAAGTGGTAGGGGTTTAATCGCCACTGTGTACATCTCCTTTGTATTCTTAGTTTCCATGTGACGGTTATATGTGCGTGATCTGACAGGGAGATATCCCCAATATGAGAGTCCACCACTAAACTCATATGTTCTATTTGGGTGTAACAGAGATCAATTCTAGAATATGTGCGGTGGACTGCCGAATAATGTGTGTAATTCCTAGTGTAAGGGTGAAAGTGGCGCCAGGTATCTGTCCAGCCCACCTCAGCTAGATACCTGCTTAAAAGTCTCTGCAGTGGGGTTTTTTTTTAGGAGTGTTAAAACTCGATGAGTTTCGCTCAGGGTTAGGTTGGATGTTAAAATCTCCTGCAAGCATTAATACACCTCTGGTGAATTGTGTGATTCTGTCTAGCAGGCCCCTAACCTCTTTCACTGGCGCATCCGGAAGGAAATATACATTTGCCAGGGTAACCTCGGTTTCTCCAATTAAACCCCGAAGTAATACCGGGTGACCGAATGGGTCTATCCACTTAGCTTGTGGTTGCCAAGGAGTATGCTGCAGGATCACTATTGCTACCCCCCTTCTTCTGCCCTTTCTAAAAGTAGAACTATATATCTCACCCCTCGCGAGCTGCCCCAACCTCAAATGTTCTTCATTACTTAAATGGGTCTCCTGCAAATAGATAAGGTCCGCTTAACTTTTTTTAAGCTGCGTAAGAACCCTGGATCGCTTAATTGGGGAGGTGAGTCCATTGACATTCCAGGACAACAACCTCAAAGGAGTCCCCTCCATAGCTGAGTCCAGGTATTATGTGAGTTTAAAAAAGTGTACCGCGTGGATCCCAGGGACCTCCCCCCAGCTGACTTCCCCACTCCCTGCGCATCATAATTAGATAGACACAATTGACATTCCATTGACGTACAGCAGTTGCAGTTAATTGTCCAAAATTTAACATTACTCATTGCCGCTAACATGTGGTTGACTTTAAACTGACAACATACATACAACAAGAAATAACTAAGAACAGCAACCATATGTTCTGAGGAAGACGTGAGAGTCGATACGTAGACGTGAGTGTGACGTCCATGTGACGCGGTTACGCGGTGACGCTGTTCGCCTGACTCTTCCGGGTTTCGCCGGTGCTGCGTTTGACGTTCTTTTACCGTTTTTTCTGTGGATTTATCTGTTTCAATTCAGTACTTCACACCGGAGTGGTATGTGGTATGTGGTATTACAGGCACTGTTTGTGCATTTCTACCATTATTTTCGGTGTCTAGTCTATGCACCATCTGGCATTTCCCTCATACCGTTTTATATGTGTTCCTAGTTTGTATTAAAGATATTGGTATAGCCGTGGATTGCTGACCCCTGTGTTTCTTCTTTGATTGGTTCACCTTTTCTAACTCCTGGGGTATTGTGCACCACTCTGTCTTTTTGAGCCTCCACGGTCTTTGAGATATTTCTATAGACCCATTTCTTTATGGCTATTCAGCAACCATATGTTCTAAATAGTAATTAGGCTAAGTAGAGGTGCCTGAAGTAAGCCTGAGCCAACAGGGCTTTAACTGACTTCACTAACACGTAACTAGTTAAAACAGGAGAAACGAACTAGTACTTCCACTGTCTGAGAGCTCTCTTAGCTCTCTACCGTGAGATATCCTCACCGGGAAGGGGTATGTCCCAAAACAGAGATACCCCAAGGCACTTCTAATGCCCAGGTAGATGTATAGAAAGAAAAAAAAAAAAAAGGGAGGGGTTTGGCTAGTCACATTCCAGCCAATTAGCCTCTTGCTAAAATGTGTGATGTTACGGGGAGAAAAGCTATAGATAAAGAATGCTTATCCAGGTGGTCAAATAGTACCCAAGCGGGCAGACCACAGTATCCTCCTGCAGCCGACCCTGGTAGTGGGCATATGAATAACTCGGAGTTAAACTAAACACCACCCGATGGGTCTGAAGATGGGGGGGGGTTGGAAAGCAGGGCTGGACAAATATCACTGAATGCTAAGTTTCCCATGAGCTTTGAGCCAGACGCGCCTGTTTCTGCTTTATCAAGGCATCGGGGCCCATCCGGCCCTTATAATGTCTGGTTCCACCCTGTTCCCCCTTCTTGTGAGTTAGCCCGCAAGTATCTGCCCAGTGCCCAGCATAGGTTGATTCAAGGTATCTGACCTTGAGACCCATCCCGTTACACCAGCCCTGCTGAATTCACATCACCCACCACAGCGTCTGAAAGAGCGATCTTCTTACATGCAGGAGTAATTGCCCTCTTAAAACATGAGGGCGATATTGCTACGTTTCCGTTGAGCTTTCTTTTGCTCGCCAGTGTAGAGATAGGGAGGGCCAGACCAAATAAGATTTAGAAGCCAGAAGGGGAAGGAAGGAAACATATTCAATTCAGTGCTTTAGAGTAACTGGTAATTGCTATTTTTCTTTTAAACTTAGATTGTGGGCTTTTAGTGACACTATACTTTCTTTGTTGTCTTTACTTATAATTGTTTTTGGGCTGTTGAAAATTTAAAACATAGTGGTGTTGTAATTCTGTGCTGTCTTTAATTGCTGCAAATTGTTGCCCCCCTCCCTCCCCTTCCTCCAACTCTTAATTATATGCCCTGTTAAATCTGACTGACAGGAGCTAAACACAGGGTATAGTAAGGGGTGTGAAGTAGGAGGGGCATAAGGGGGAAGAAGCCCACCCTCAGCACGACAAGTGTTTTGACTCATTTATTTATTTATTGGTTTCTTTTTCTTTAAAAAAAAAATATCTGAGGATCAGTGGCAGGATTTTTAGTACAGTAAATCAATAAAAAGGGAACTAGGAGAGCTTCAGTAGCATACAAGTAGTGGAATTGCAGTATTATGTGGGGAGTGGTGCAATGCAGTGGCTGTGGGGCAGCCATATTCAGGCAGACCTTCTGGACACTGAGGTGCTGCCCTATCTGCATGCATCCCTCTGGACTGTGGGATGAGGTAGCCAGACTCAGAGCAGAAGTAAACTGGGTCAGGAGTACCATCACCCCTATCCAGGGACCACCCAGTCCAATGCAACTGCCTCAAAGGATGCCGAGAACGAGGAGCACTTGGATGACAGTGGGCTCAGGGAGGGTTAGAGCAGTCAGGCAGAAGCACATCCCAGATCCTATTTCACTCAAGAACTCATAAGCCACACTGGCAAATGAGGACAACCAAATAGAGGTACCCAGAGAAGTGGAAGGAAAGGATGTGGAGGTAAGCCAAGGAGGTGCCCTCAGCGGGGAAAGCAGTGGACCCCAGAGGAGGAGGAAGCGAATCCTGGTGGGGGACTCCATCATAAGAGGGATCCAGCTAGGAACACAGGAGGGGGAGGACAGGGAGGTGAGGTGCCTACCAGGTGCCATGGCATGGAGGGATGGAAGGAAGATCCTGGGGATCACTGGGAAGGCAAGACGGGAGGGTGAGCTGGATGTCATTATCCACCTAGCTACTAATGACCTGGCAAATGGGGAGCCAAAGGAAGTTCAGGAAGAGTTTAGGAAACTGGGGAAGGGTCTCAAGCAAGTAGCTACTTCTGTCACTTTCTCAGAAGTACTACCTGTGAGAGGCAAGGAGAACATAGGAGTGCATGCACCAGGAACTTTAACTCATGGTTGAAGAACTGGTGCTGTGAGGAAGGGTTTGGATTCATTGGTGACTGGGGACCCACCTGGAGGGATGGAGGTTTGTTCAAGCCTGACGGCCTGCATCCATCCTGGAGGGGAATCCAAGCACTCAATGATAAGTTTAAATGCTACATTGACAAGCATTTAAACTAGCAAAGGGGGGTGGCAGGCTAGCAAAGAGGGTACCTACTTGCTCACCCCCCACAGCTAGCAGTGGAACCAGTGAACCAGTGAACCAGAGGAGTGGCTATCTCTGCAAAGCAGTGTGCAAAAGATGGAGATTAGTGCCCAAGAGGTGGATAAGCAGAAAAGGGGCAAAATTCAGCAGAAGGGCTGACAGCAAGGAGAACTAGGGATAAATGACAACCAAGGAAGGGGCTGGAGTAGAACAGTGAAACAGTCTAGGGAGGTCAAATCATGGAAAGCCATGTGTGCAAATGCCAGGAGCCTTAGCAACAAGATGGAAGATCTGGAGGCTGTCATGGTACAGTCAGACCTGGACATTGTGGCCATCACTGAAACCTGGTGTAATGATAACCACGACTGGGAGATGGCCATACCTGGCTACAACATATTCAGAAGAGGCAGAGCAGGCAGGAAGGGAGGAGGAGTGGCACTGTATGTGAAAAATGACATAAGGGCCACAGAGATCCAGGAGGAACAAAATGGAGGAGAGATACTGTGGTTTAAGCTGGAAAGGAAAATGGGGACAGCCATCCGCACAGGTGTGATCTATAGACCACCAGCCCAGGAGGAAGAAACAGATAGGGAGCTGTTGCTAGCCATCCAAGGATGGCAGACAAGAGGTGAGTAGTACTGGTTGGAGACTTCAATATTCCAGGCGTGGACTGGAGCATCCCAGCAGCAGCATCAACTAGGAGCAGATTTATCCTAGACTCCTTCAGGGTGCCTTCCTCAAGCAACTGGTCATGGAACCAACTCGGCAGAAGGCAATACTGGACCTTGTGCTCACAAACAGGGACAGTGTGATGGGGTAACAGTGGGGAGCACCTGGGAAACAGTGACCACCAGTCATTGTGGTTTGAAATCACAGAAAGAGCAGAACCAAACCACACAAAAACACGTATCCTGGATTTTAGGAAGGCAGACTTTGGGAAAATGGGGAGATACTTGAAAGAGGCATTAAGGGGAATGGGACAGGAATCAGGGGTTGAGGAACAGTGGGCAGTATTTAAAATGGGGATTACAAGAACAACAGAATTATGCATTAAGCAGGTTAGCAAGAGGAAAAGGAAGAGGAGACCATTATGGTTTTCCAAAGAGGTAGCAAAGAAAGTGAAAGCCAAAGGTTGCATTCAGGCAATACAAAAGACACAGGCAGAAGGGGATAGGGAGAAGTACCAGGAGAAGCAAGGGAGGCAGGGAGGTCAGTAAGGGAAGCCAAAGCTCAGACAGAACACATTGCAAAATCAGTGGGTAGAGGGGACAAAACCTTTTACAGGTACATAAGTGAAAAAAGAAAGACAAAGGGAGGGATAGTGAGACTGAAGGGGGAGGATGGAGGCTGTGTGGAGGATGACAAGAGTAAAGCTGACATATTGAACAGGTATTTCTGCTCAGTCTCTACTGAGGAAGAGGAGGGTAATGGGTCTGAAGGGAGTACAAGGGGTGAGAATGGTGCAGAAATGGACACAAGTCCCTTTACATGAGAAAGGGTCCTGAAGGAACTGGAAGTAATAAGAGTTGATAAAGCAATGGGGCCAGATGGGGTGCATCCCAGGGTCCTTAAAGAACTAAGAGAGGTGGTGGCTGAACCTCTGGCTATCCTGTTTAGCCGATCACTGGAAACAGGGGAGGTACCCAAAGACTGGAGGACGGCAGATGTAGTCTCCTTATACAAAAGTGGGAACAAAGAGGAAGCAGGGAACTACAGACCAGTCAGCCTCACCTCGGTAGTGGGGAAGATCATGGAAGCACTACTGAAGGAGAGATTGGTTGAACATCTGGTTGTCAATGGACTACAGGACCCAAGGCAGCATGGTTTCACCAGGGGGAGGTCATGTCAGACCAATCTCGTTGAATTTTTTGACTGGGTGACTAGGGAGGTGGATCAGGGAGGGCAGTGGACATGGCCTATCTGGACTTCACAAGGCCTTTGACACTGTGCCACATAGAAGACTATTACACAAACTGGGGAATATGGGTGTGGGCAGGACAGTAGTGTGGTGGGTAGGTAACTGGCTGGGTGGCAGGACACAGAGGGTGGTGGTAAATGGCTGTCACTCCACAGAGGGAAGAGTGACCAGTGGGGTACCACAGGGATCAGTGCTGGGACCGGTCCTATTCAACATCTTCATCAGTGACATTGTGCAGAATCTAGAAGGCAGAATTTCACTGTTCGCTGATGACACAAAGCTCTGTAACAGAGTAGACACACCAGAGGGTGTAGACAGAATGAGAAGCGACCTGCAGAAACTTGAAGAATGGTCAGGGGTTTGGCAGTTGAAATTCAATGCAAAGAAGTGCAAGATAATGCATATAGGGCACAAAAACCCTGGCACAATATATCAGTTGGGGGTGAGGATATAGCATGCACCAAGCAGGAAAGGGATCTTGGGGTTGTCATCTCTGATGACCTCAAGGTAGGGAAACAGTGTGACAAGGCAGCAGGTAAAGCAAATAGGATGCTGGGATGTATAGGCAGGGCATCACCAGCAGGAAAAGGGAGGTCATAATTCCGCTATACAAGACACTAGTGAGGCCCCACCTGGAGTACAGTGTACAGTTCTGGAGACCATACCTACGTAAGGACAAAGACAGGGTAGAGAAGGTTCAGAGGAGGGCAACAAAGATGGTGCACGGATTGCATCACAAGTCCTATGAAGACAGGTTGAAGGAACTGAACATGTACTCCCTGGAGGAGAGGAGGGAGAGAGGGGATATGATAGAGACATACAAGTATCTCACAGGAAGGAACAGGATGCAGGAAAACACTATTTTTAAGCGAAAAGATGTTCCAGGACTAGGGGCATGGGATGAAGTTGGAGGAGGGCGATTCAGAGGAAACATGAGAAAGAATTTCTTCACAGAGCGGGTGGTGGACAAGTGGAACACCCTGCCAGAGGAAGTGGTGGGGCTGAAACAATCACAGGATTTAAGAATGCATGGGATAGACATAAAGGAATTCTGGAGGTCAGGGGTAAGGGGCAACAGACTTCTAGGAAAACAAACTGAACTTACAAGCTCAAATGGGCAGACTGGGTGGGCCATAGGCCCTTATCTGCCGACACTGTCTATGTATCTATGTATCTATGTATCTATGTATCTTACCCTCTCCCATTCTGCATGCCGTTTCACTGAAGCCAAAATCGGATTCTATACAGAAGGAGAGAAAGAGTGTTAGTGCCAGTGGACAAACAGGCAGTAGTTGTGCAGACAGGAATAAACATTAAGAGACACTACAAAAGTCTGGTAATTAATTAACAAAGACTTATCTGAAATGGTTAGTAGACATAAACAAGTAGGTTGAATAATTCCCCAGCAACAGTCAGAATGTCCAAAATGTTTGAGTAGTTAATTCCCATCTTCCAGGCAAGTAAGTTCTAGGTAGTAGAGCTGTGGCCCCCTCTCTGCCGATTCCTCAAGACGAACCAATGTGTCTCATACTTTACTCAGTTCAGCCGTTAGGTGATCAAGTGCTCGTTTGGGACTGCTCTCGCAGGGAATCAACAATTTTATGAATCGCCTCTGCTCCTTGACGCTTCCTAGCCTCTCGCTGTCCAGACTGCCATGCTTGCTGCGACAACTTTGCTGCCAGAGTACCCCGTGAGGAGCGCCCAGTTGATTTCTGTATTTCGACTCCACGTTTCTGAAGGCCTTCCACAGCCTCCTCTGCCGAGCTGTAAACAAGCTGCTCATCCGGGTGGAAAACAATTAATTTTGCTGGGTATGGGGTGCGGAAGCATAGGCCAGCTTTTTTCAGCGCCTTTAATATCGGTACATACGCCTTGCGTCTGGCCATCACCTCAGGGGTGAAATCATTTTCAAAATATAGCCGCTGACCTTTATAGTTAACTTGTCCCTGTTTCCAAGCCGTATGCAAAATTAATTCCTTTTCCTGGAATCGGAGAAATCGCACCAGCATAGTGTGCGGCCTAGCATCCGGGGGGGGCTTGGGACCAAGTGTGCGATGAACCATCTCAAACTCCAGGGTTGCCTCCTTAGGGATAACCAGAACCTGCTGTAGCAAACGATGAATAAATTTATGGGGATCGGCGCCCTCTTCTCCTCTGGGATCCTGAGATCCGAACATTATGCGCCGACTATGGCTCTCTGCATCTTGACTCGCTCTTTCAAGGCTTGTATGTTGTGGTTTAACTGCATTATGGCCCATTCGGATCTGTCTATTCTGGTGTCTGATTCCACAGCCTGCTGTTCCAGTTGCTCTTGTTGCTTCTCAAGCTTTCCAATATCTGTTCTGAGGGCTGCTGTAGTGGTTCGAAACTCGTTCCGGAATTCACGGAGCTCCGAGAGGACCAAGGTCATTTGACACTGCAGCGTTGTCAAGGGTGGCTGCTCGGTCTTGTCTGCGCTATGCCTCAAGGCGGATGAGGCCTATGACACTTCACTGCTGGAGTCGGACAATCCTCCTTCATCGGCCACCGCAGGATTTTTTTATTAAGGATTTCTCCCCTCGCTTTGACATAATTACACCTTCGAGGGTGTTTCTGACGCTAGCTTTAACTATTTAATGGTGTAAACGGAGGTTTTTTTACTGGCTATGGCGCGAGCCTCCCAATTTAGGCTGGTTTCAGGAGCGTGACGTCACCGGAAGTCCAGCCTATTGTAGACCTAAGCCACTCCGTATAAATGTATTGCACAGTTCCTGAGATGGTTTTTCAAACTCATCTTCCCTAGAGCAATTCTGCCTGGTATGAATATGTTTTTCTATATTCATTTGTTTTTATTTCTTACGTTTCCTTGTGTTGCATTTTGTCTATCATTGTTCGAATCCCACCACAGCCACTTAAGTTAAATCTAAATCATGAATTAACATGTCTATATGTATTTAAAACACCAGATGGCAGTACGTTGGTTCAGTAAACTGTATGAAATAAAAGAGATTATTGTGCCACAGTAGAACTGTCCCCCTCGGGAAGACTTTTGTAGAAGCGCTGGGGTTTTGATGTGGCGGTGAGCCACAATGTGTCTGCTAATTACTTGCAATAAAAGTGGAGATTTTATTTTGACATATTTAGTAATTCCTGTATTTTTTTTGTGGAAGACTGGTGAGTGCTCTCTTACCTTGAACTTTTTCTTTTTGGATTTACGGTGCTACCTACCCCCCACAGAGTGTCAGGCTCCACTCCAGTTGTTCACACCTGTTCATGCTTTCAGCTGTGAAATGTATCTTGATAAACTGTAAAATGCAGGAACGTGCATCATTTGGAGTAATTTTTTCCAAAAGTTCCTGGGGGGGGGCATACCCCTAGACCCCCCTAGCTTTGTAAGGATTTTGGTCCCACCTTGTTCAATGCTCCTGCGCACACCCCTGGATACAGCCTACTTTACTGGAGGTGTGTCTGGGGGTCCAGGAGGGGGAGGAAACACCATCTACGTGGAAATTTGCCACCATTGCCAGTCTTCCCAAATCAGGGAAAGACCCCTCCTTATGCTCTGCATACAGACCAGTTTCGGTACTTAACATTGATTAAAAATCATTCACAACCATTATGACGAGGCAGATGGAAACTGTCCTTCCACTCCTGGTCAATCAAGACAAAACTGGTTTTGTCCCCAAATGGCAGACCCAATATAAAGAGGACACTTCACCTCCTTCACTACGCTGCCCGGTTGGAGGCCCCTTTCCTACTATTAAGTTTGGATGCAGAGAAGGCCTTCGACTGAGTGGCGTGGCCATTTCTTAGAGCTGTGCTGTGGAGGCTAGGCTTTTCTGGGTCTTTTGTTCAAATTATAGATGCACTATATACAACCTCCCAAGCCTATATTGAAATAAATGGTTCAGTTTCTCCTCCGATATCACTACTCAGAGGCACCAGCAGGGGTGTCACTTGTCATCCCTCCTGTTTGCTCTCTTTCTAGAACCACTGGCCCAAGCTTTGAGATAGGAGGAGGTGGTCCGGGGAATGGAACTGGGGGGGGTGGGGGATGTCATAAACTGGCACTGTAAGCCGATGACTTGCTAATATTTGGCAGACCCAGAGCGGTCCTTACAGCCATTATGGAGGGTTTTATCAGACTTCGGAGAAATAGTAGGGTATAAAATTAATTCCATCAAGACAGAAGTCCTCCAATTACGTTACGTTCCCTTGACAGAAATTAAATCTGCCTTCCCTTTTAGATGGAATTTACAGCAATTAAAATATTTGGGAATCCAACTGGGTCTTACCCACAAACAAATGTTTAATCTTAATTACCCCCCCTTTAATAAACACGATCAAGGCAGACCTGGAGAAGTGGGCAATGCTTCCTATCCCTCTAATTCAAACAGTTGAGGCAGTTAGAATGGTGCTTCTGCCTAGATTTTTATATCTAACCCAATCAATATCTATTGCTATTCCCCACACCAGGCACTTGGGTTAAATCCCAATATTGACACCATAGTGCAACATGAGGGAGATGCTGCACTCCTGAGGTGCTGTCTTTCGGATGAGACGTTAAACTGAGGTCCCATCTGCCTAATCTGGTGGGACTTGGCAAGGTTAGAGAAATGGTCAAAAGTATGGCAGCTTAGATTTAATGCTAAGAAATGCAAGGTAATGCACCTGGGAAACAAAACCCAGGGGAAGAGTACACAATGGGGGGGTGAGATACTAACAACAACAAAAATAGAAAGGGACCTGGGGGTAGTCATATCAGATGACCTAAAGGTAGGCAAGCAATGTGAGAGGGCAGCAAGGGCTGGGGGGATACTGGGATGCATAGGGAGAGGCATCACCAGTAGAAAACAGGAAGTTATTATCCCTCTGTACAGACAGCTGGTGAGACCCCATCTGGAGTACTGCGTGCAGTTCTGGAGACCTAGTCTTTGCAAAGACATAGACAGGATGGAAGCTGTCCAGAGGAGGGCAACTAAAATGGTGCAGGGTCTGCACCGGAAGACATATAAAGAGAGACTAAAGGAGCTTAATATGTATAGCCTCGAGGAAAGGAGGGAGAGGGGGGACGTGATAGAAACTTTCAAGTACCTCAAGGGAATCAACAAAGTCCAAGAGGGTAGCATCTTTCAAAAAAAGAGGTGTGCAAGAACAAGGGGACACAATTTGAAGATGGGGGGGGGCGGTTCAGAGGTAATTTCAGGAAGTATTTTTTCACAGAGAGGGTAGTGGATGCATGGAATGGCCGTCCGGAGGAGGTTGTGGAGTCAAAAACAGTGGTGGAATTCAAGCATGCATGGGACAGTCATAACGCAATTCTAGGGGGTGGGGGTAGGAAGAAGTAGGCTGCTGGTTAACTAGGATCTGCAGCTTATCCAGTAGGTAGGGAATGGGCAGACTGGGTGGGCCAAGCGGTCCTTATCTGCCATCAAATTCTATGTTTCTATGTAGTTCAGGTGGATATTAAAGATCCCATGGCACTGCTTGAAAAGAGTAGGCGAATTTCCTTGGTGCCTTGGTCAGATTTCCCCCCATTCACTAAAAATACTGCCACCAACAGCTTAATCTGGTCCAAGGTCAGTTGGCATTCAGCTCTATCCCCCTCTCCCAAGTTGTGCCTGAAAATAGGCAGAATTTGTCTAGTGCAGTTACCCGGACAACAAAAACTAAAATAAAATAAAAAAGTGAGTTCATTCAGGCCCTGAACAAACAGATTTCCAGGTATATTTGGGGAACACAGAGACCGAGGTTTAGGTTTACCCTCCTTCAATTACCAAAAAGACTAGGAGGTTTGGTACTCCCAAATTTAAAACTTAATTATTATGCAACCCAGCTCAGAACCATGCTATACTGGCTACAGCCACATTTTATTTTTTTTAACAATTCTTTTTCCCTCAGGTTCACAGTCCAAGGAGCCTTTTTCAGGCATCTAGATGGATCCTGCCCAGCCCAAAGTCCACCTGCCTGATCCTCCTCTCCCCCCCCCACCTCACAGCCGGCACCCCCGGCTTGACCCTTCTGGGGTGGGGCCGCTCCTCCTCTCTGGGTGCACATGCATACACAGACTCCAGCTGTGGGTGCAGACTCTGGGTGGAGGAACATGAGAGGCCAGACAGGACTGGCCCGGCTGTGGGCATGGGGGCTGGTGCCATCGCCTACCCCAAGGACAGGGTTTTTACTTTGTTCTGCAGTCTCCCCCCCTTCCATGGCTCATGCCCCGATGCACTGGTGCATGGCAACCCTGCCTGCGCAGTCACGCTGATGACATGTTGCAGTGCCCCCCCAGCTCCACTGGGGGCCGCTGGCATGCCAGGCCATCCCCCCAAATCCTGAGGAGGAGAGCACCACAAGGGCACTTGATCCTCAGCCCTCCCCCGTTGACCCCCGGTGCCCGAGCTCGCTCCCTGACCTGGGTCGCCGGCGCAGTGTGAGGGGTGGCGTCCAGCACCTCAACTCTCAGTGCCACCAGGCCAACCTAGGCTACAGCCACATTATGTGGCAAAATGGAAGACTATAAAAGTACAAGAAGAAGACCTGATGTACATGAATAGAATCCTTCTGGACCAAAAGGCAGCCCAGAAGGATGGAAAGGACCTTAACCCTTATATAGAAACCAGTTAAAAATGCTGGTACACCATTCTGAGTGGGGAAAATCTAGCAAGATGGAGACCATTGCTCTACTCACTCTCATACACAGAATCATTTGCACCTGCTAAAATGGACCTGGTTTTTCACAGATGGGAACAGGCAGGACTACACTTACTCTCCCATTTCATTAAAGACAGAGGGCCAGATTCACAAAAGGACACAAGGCAACTTGCATCCAAAAATATGGTGCAAGTAGCACTTGCGTCCTGAGTTGCGTCATGTTGGGATTCACAAAGGCAGCCTGCAGCATGCTGCAGGCTGCCTGCGCCTAACTGCACCAATGCACCACAAACCCCCTTGCAGCATGGTATAAGGGGGTTTATAGCAGCAATTGCACCCTATTCAGGTAGGGTGATGTCAAAGTCCTCAAACTGGGATTCAGAAAGAACCCCTGATGAACATCCATCAAAGAACACTTACGCCTGCAATGAGGTGGCGTAAGTGGTCTTTGCCATCCACTGGAGGTTGCCAATGTGCAGCCAGTGCTGCACAACTGCAGGGCTACCATGGCTCCCCCAGCCCCATACCCCTAGTGTACAGCACTGCCCCCCATGCCCACAGTCACCACAATAGCCAGCACAATGCCTGGTGTGGGCTACTGCCCAACCCTCATCCTGATACTGCCATGTGTGCAGCCCTCTGGTGATCCAGTGGCCCCCTTCCACCACCTGACAGTGTGAGCCCCCCCCACTTCCCCCCCAATACCCCACCGGCAACTGGTACAGCCCTCCACTCACCACCACGGCCAGCTGCCAACTAAGCTGTACTGGGGTGCATATTGTACATATATGTGCTCGGTGAATGACAGCTGCTGTCATTTACCAAGTGCATATATGTACAATATGTGCTCCCAGTACAGCTCAATCGATGGCTGGCCGTGGTGATGAGTGGTGGGCTGTGCCAATGCCATGGGTATTGAGGGGAGTGGGGGCTCTACTGTTGGTGGGGGCCATAAACTACCAGGGAGTTACAGGAGTGGACGGAGGAGGGGACTTGTTCATATTAAGGGGGATTGGGGCTAGGGTCCACACCTGACGGGGATTGGGGGCTGGCATCGAGGCACCACAGTTCTGTTCTGTGGGTGCATCTGCTGCCCACCCCATTCCATGGCTTGTGGCATACATGGGGGCTACGCCCTACCTTACACAGATGCTGCAAGCCGCAGGATGCAGGCTCCTAGACCCTGATTGTTTCTGCATTGGGCACAGAGTCCAGGACGCAAGGGCCCTTGCCGCAAGCTGCCATTGTCGCAGCTTTTGGCAACCCTTTGTGAATCCGACCCAGAGTTTTTATTAAATTGGCAGAGTTAATTACACAGTATAGGATTTTAATCAGGGACAGGTTCAGATACTTTCAGGTCAGGGACTACATTAAAACTCTGTCGAGGAATTTATGATTGCATGACCCACCTTCTAAAATTATAACAACACTGCAAGCAGCTATAGAGGGGAAAGCCCCCCTAGACCACATGATTTCATACTTATATGTAGCATTATGTAGTTCAGAGGGAGACTCAGCTGATTCAATAAAAGCAGCTTGGAAAACTGACCTGGGGGTTCAGATCATGGATAAGACCTGGGAAAACCATCTCTGTAAAATACATTATGGAACAACAGCTAGAATCTGGAAAGGGTTTTCGTGGATAGTGACCACACATTACTTCAGGACACCGGCAATCCAGGCTACATTCCACCTGGGGCAAGACAGTAACTGCTGGAGGAGTTGTGGACACCCCAGGGCGGCTTTAGGGCACATCCTGTGGAAATGCCCTAGGCTTCATACCTTCCTCCAGGCACTGCAGAAGGCCACGGGAGAAATGTTCACACCAGCTTTCAGATTATCCCCTATCCTTTACTTCTTCTCAGACTACCCCAGAGAATTTAGAGACCCCAATATAAGCAGACTGATAAAAATCTCTATCCTGGCAGCCCAGAAGACAATCACAAAAAAGTGGTTGCTTCAGAACACACCCACCTTCAGGCAATGGCAGGATATTATGATAACAATTTACAGGATGGAACAACTAACAGCCACCTTAAATAAAAAGCATCTCTCATTTGAGGTAATCTGGAGACGTTGGATAACATGTATATATAACCCCACTTAGACTGGAGTTCATCTCTTACAAATAGATAAAAGACAAGTTCATCCCAGGAGAATACTTAATGCTTAAAAGGAGATGATAGCGGAATAACATTTAGATGAATTGTGCTTCTCCAATTGTTCACATATAGTCAGCAGATAAAATCATTCTGTTGTGAACTGTCAGGCTTTGTTCTAGTTCTAATATATTGCATCTTTATTACTCTTATTATATTAGATTCTTAATGGAAAATGTAGTTTTACATTTGTACTTTGTATGTGATTAATCAAGTATTATTTTAACATTATGTGAAATGATATGATAATAAATAAAGACAGACAGTTAAAAGAAAGAAAGGAATTGCAGTCACCCTCCTATAATATTGTTCAGAATCACTTATTACTTTGGTGAATCTGTCATCCAACAGTGTATGGCATTCCAGGCTCAGTATTGACCTTTTCTGCAAACACTGCATGCCTCAGTATACCAACTGTGGAGCAAATAGTCAAATTCTTGTTGAGCTATCTTTATACTGTCCTCTACTGTGGTAATCATGTTGTAAGCATTAATGATATCAACTGCACTGTTTTGTAAGTTTTTTTTCCCCCTCTCCTGCTACCCCTGGTCGGCCACTCCTTCGGGTCCCCCAGTGTCCCTCAGACTTCACGCTCTCCCTCATCTCCAGCTACCACTCACCTCAAATCGTGACCCCCCCAGGTAACTCGGTGTATCCCTTTGCCGGACAGGCCCCTCTCCTCTAAGGGGGAAGGTGCCAGTGGGGGCAGGCCAGCTTGTCTGTATTGGCCTGGGGGTGTCAGTGAGGCCGTGGTGTCGATTGTGAGGCCTGGTGGTAGTTGGGGACCGGAAGGACCGTCATCCGGTCGACCAAGGCAGTTTTCCTGGTTTACACCCCGGACAGTGGCATGCCACTGAAATCAAGGTGTGTGCCGATGTCCGCCACTCCCCCAGCAATTTCACCTCTGGTGTCTGTGCTGTGCCTCTGGCCTCTGCCAGGGGCCAGCATGCACCGAGGTGCATCCCCACCCTCCCCTAAGGAGAAGGCAAGCCATCCTGGGATGCTTCTTTCCTTCTCCCGGCCAGCCCTCCAGTGACTCGAGTCCGTTCCCAAACCTGGGTCGCCAGTGTTGCAAGCGGAAATCCAACCGCTGCGCCGATGGGCTGGCTGTTTTGTAGTTTTACACTCAGTGGTTGCACAAACTTCAGTACCTTTACTACTGTGATAAATCAAATAATGGAACAGAAATTCTCCATAGAATAAAGGATCTCATTTGCTGTTGTCTTAATCTCAACATCCCAGTTCCAGTCTCCATACTCAAACATATTGCTGTCCAGTGCTGATAACACACAGTGCAATGAGAATACATGGAAACAGATCATAAAAAATCTCATAGGCTGTATGCCTCATTGCCCATCTTGTTTTTCAAAAAGATTGCAATGTCACTCTTTTAGCCTTGGTATAATTAAGTCCTATTGTTTTCAACAGAAGCTCATTTCTTTTGGGTGAGAAATTGAAGAAGTTGCAACACTGGTTAAGCACATCGTGCATGTTCCAGATTTCAGACTGCTGACAAGAGTTCATTACGCACAAACTGAGGCAAAGTTCATTACAGTGTACATAAACAGCTGGTTCATTCTGCTTGCAAATATAACCTTGTGTGCCTCAAACATTCGAGGACATATCTGAGGCCCCATCATACCCTTGGCCTCTGCATGCTTGAATGTCAAGACTCCATTGTGCTAATTTATTTAATATGTTCTTTGCAAGTGCCTCTCCAGCTGTTCTCTCACAAGGCACGAAGTCTTGGAAGTCTTCTCTTGTATTCTGAGTTTTGTCGATTGTTGTTACTTACATCTGTAACTTCACCACCAAGAATAGAGTAGTACTCAGCATCTCTTACGTCTTTTATTATACTGTCTCCTATATGATCCCCAATAATCTCTACCAACTCATTTTGAATGTCTGGTGAGTGATATCGTGTATTTCTCCGTGCCTAACTGCAAATGTTCATCTAGAGTTGTATCTCCAGTATTTACCCTGAATTTTAACAGGGAGATTAAAATTTCCTGGATTGTTGGTATCATCTTCTATTTTCTTAATATAGCTATATTCTGCCAACCACAGAAACGTATAGTTTCAATTATTGATCATAATATTTTCCTATTTTCTTCACTTCTTGCAGCACATTTAGCATCAAGTTTGAGCCTCAGATTTTCCATGGGTTTCCATAGTTACCTTAAACTTCTGAGGCTTTTCCAATGTATTCATGTGATACTGTTTCCTACAGTGCTCTTTTAGAATCTCCTTTGCCTTTTTCCAGTTATAGGATCATAGATGATTTACGAGTTCGGGAGGCAGTGATTGCCTTTTATTAACTCGCCACCATATTTACTGGTGGAAATCATATCTTATGTTACCCATGTTTGTATCCAGTCTATTTTTAAAAATATTTATTGTATTGCTTTCCACAACATTTTTTGATAGGGCATTCCAGGTAGAAATAACCCTTTGAGCATAGCAGTGGTTCCTCTTGTTTGTTTTGTTTTGGCTGCCTTTAAGTTTCCTATCGTGCGTCACAGTATTTGTGTTTGTAGTATTTTTGTTTAATACAATGATCTCAAATGTTGACTCACCTTTTATCACTTTGAATGTAGGTTAACGGTTTAGTGACAAGAGTGCCCAAGCTATCACTATAGCCAAACAAGGTATACAACTTACACAAGCTACCTTTCAACAATTCATTGTAAACTAGCCAAGGGTATTCAATACTCCATTTCTGTTGGAAGGATCGTTGTTTCCTATGCATCACTGTCTTTGAAAACATATAAGTAGCTGCTGGACTAAAGTGATTAGTGAGGTATTTATAATTCTCAGAATCACCGAGTGAGGTATGGATGAGTCTACCTATATCATAAGGATCTCTTATGGCATACTGTTACTCTCTTATGGCATCATGCGATGTTGCTGTTTTCATTGGACAAACTTTTTTGAACAGTCTCTCTGTTACTGCCTGCTGCAATGCCTGACTCTAAAAACACAAAAGCCAATTGTTAACATCATCATGCATATGGGAAAATTAAATTAACAACAGGTAAATTAATGTCCACCCTCAAATGATTACACTTTTGAAAAATGGCGAACAGATTAGAAATCAAGGAACACTGTCCCATCCGAGGTAGTGGAGGTAAAAATAGTGTGCGGCGTCAACAAAACAAGGGATAAGCTTAGGAGAGTAATGATAAAAGAATGCAGGGATGGGGAGGGTTGCATGATGTCTGTCAGGATCTGTGGAGACAGAATAGGTAGGGACATACCTCTCAACTGTCCCTGATTTTAAGGGACGTCCCTGATTTTGACTCAAACTTTTACTCTGTCCCTCCTAAAATTTGTGTTTCCATGGCTAAACAGTGGGGATTGTAAGCACAAAATAATGTCAAACATTAAAAGTTACAGACGTGTTCTTCTTTAGACAATGCATTTTGCACTAAGACCCATATTCTACTAGCTTTCTAGGTGGATATCTCTAATTCTAAAGATTTGTCCCTGATTTTGTTCCTTCTTCCCTGATTTTTTTATGTCTTGTCCCTGATTTATGAGGCAGGAGGTTGAGAGGTATGGGCAGGGAACACCCAGGCAGACTTGTTGAGGTAAGCGTTTTGTTATGCAAACAAATGCTACATTTCCATGTAAGGTAAGCAGTATTCAGAAACCCAGTAGGGGGAAATCAGACAAGGATGGGACATGTAAGTGGATAGTAAGGGCAGGAGGGGTGGGAAATGGGAACATTTTAGGGAGAAGGATGGTCATTAGGACCCGCTCAGGAGGGTTAGGTACGTGGGCAGAGTAGATGAGTCACTGAGCCTTTCATTTCTTGCCATCAAATGATACATTTTAATTTCGGCAATAAGTGCATTCAATGATTGAATGCACTTATTGCCAAAATTAAAATGAATTAATGACACATCCTACGAGCATATGAAAACATGGCTTAGGGGACACTTTAATATTGGATAGAAAGACAATGATTCCAGTAAAATGATAAAATAAGAATCATGATTCAGTTTTCTGACTGTAATTCAGTAGTTTTATAACTGACTGATAACTATAAAGATTGATAGATAGAACACTGCTGTTTCCACTAATATACAAGTACATGACACACCTTGACGGCTCCCACTTTCTGATTGACTTAAACATGGTCATTTTGTTCCACATCCAGATGAAGAAAGAGTTGTCTAACTGGTAAATCCTCGCTTCTTAGTAGTTGCCATCTCAGCAGTGGCTGATCCAAATCAGGGTCCCTTTCTGAAATGGAGGAGCAGAGTTTTACTTAAGACATATTAGCTTCAACATCAATGCTCACGTTTCTTTAGTGCATCTAGCATATAGGGCTTGCAAAACCTACAGGCCAAACTTGACAAGCTTAACTGTACCCCCAGCCCCGTGCCAAGTCCAGGGTTGGTCACCTCATCAACTGATGGCAGCAACAAGATAAGAACTTGAGTAAGAAAGCAGGGTGTAGTAAAGTAACAGTCTTCTACCTAGCAGTTTACAGAGCTTTTCTACCTCTTAATTTTAATTTCATACCATGTACAGAGTGCACTGTTGCCCACAGCATTCAAATAGAAAGATCCCCTTGCAAACAAGATCAGTAATGCCTATTTAACTGTATTTCACATGCATGCTCCATCTACCTACTTTTTCAATAATGCTTGAACTTCAGTGCTCATGCACCAGCCGAGGTTCAATCAAGGACTCTGACTGCAGTATGGGGAGTAGAGCATACTGGGGGCAGAACAGGAACCTGCAAAGTGCAGGAAATGTTATCTTTTTCATATCTGCCCCATACTGTAGTGTTACAGTTAACGCCACATATATCAACCACGGTTTAAGTAGACGGTCAGTTTGTGCGGGCACTTTCCATTTGCCTTGTGTATTCAGATGCATAATAAATACAGGCTTTACAGCAGATGTTGGGCACTGTCTATTTTGCCCATTTTAGACTGTATTTTAACATGCTGTTAATGCAAAAGCAACATTTAAAATTTAAGACTACAGTATACAACTTTAGGACATCTTTAACAGTGAAACTGATGACTTATGACCTTACTAAGTGACTGCATCAGCTAGTTAATCCCTTAATTACTTGTTAATTACCATCAGTTCTCTGAAAGGGTATTTAAACCTCCTTGCGTTTGTTGCATCACACATGCTTTGTTAACTGTTTTCAGAGATGGCTACAGGCAGTTCAAAGTACAAGGCACTCTCACTTGCTGAGAAAGTTGAAATTCTTAACAAAATAGACAAGCCCCGTATGAGCCTGCGTGATTTGGCACAGCACCTTTCTATGCCAAAAATCAAGCATTGCTGAGATACTGAAGCAAAAAGAACAAATCCCTGGTGACTGGCATTCAAATGCAAACCCCAACAGAAAACGGAAATGTGAGGGGAAAGATGGAGAAGTTGAGGAGGCAGTTCTCCGTTGGTTTGAGAATACTAGAGGGAGAGATGCTATGATAACTGGCCCACTGCTGACAAGAAAAACCTGAGCAACTAGCATAAGCATTGGGCCACTCTGACTTCAACCCCTCTGAAGGCTGTCTTGGCCATTGGAAGACCAGGAACAACATTGGCTTTCGAAGAACACACAGGGAGAAATTAAGTTCAGATGCTGCCAACACAATGCAATGGGTTACAGATGTCATGCTAGGCTTATTGGAGGGGTATGAACCCCATAACATCTACAGCGCTGATGAGACTGGCCTTTTTTTCAGATGTGTCAGATATGGGACACTAACTTTTAAAAGTGACAGTGTCCTCAGACAAAAGAAAGCAAAGGAGCGAGTGTCACTCCATGCTTGCTGCAACATGGATGGCAGTCACAAGCGTGAGCTGATGGTGATTGGAAAGTCTGCCATGCTCTACTGTTTTAGAGGGGTCCATCATACTAACATACTAAAATGCCAGCAGAATAGGCCTAAAGGTCTTTCGTGTCTGCTCGTTTGGTCAGCCCCCACCCTGGGTGCTGACCTCTTGTCCCCTCGCTTTCTCTGGCTTCTCCCTTCCCAGTTCCGGATATTCTCGCTGCATTGGATTTTGCTTCCAGAACCCTTCCCTGTACCTGTCCCACCCCTCTTGAACCCTCCACTGTCTCTGCCTCCACCAGCCCCTAGGCAGTGCATTCCATGGCTCCACCACCCTCTCAGTGAAGTAGCACCTCCTCCTTTCTCCTGAATCTTCCCCTCCAGCTTCCACCCATGCCCTCTAGTGGCCCCCTCCTCCTTCCTTCGAAGCACCCTGACTGTTCCTCCCCTATTTACCCTTTTCATGTACCTGAAGACCTCTATCATGTCCCCCCGGTCCCTTCTCTCTTCCAATGTGTACATATTTAGCTCTTCGAGCCTCTCCTCATAGGTTCTGTCCTCCAAGCCCCAAATCACTTTGGTTGCCCTCCTCTGGACCCTCTCCAGGAGGTTAATGTCCCTCTTTAAGTGTGGCCTCCAAAACTGCATACAGTACTCAAGGTGCGGCCTCACCAAGCAGTTATACCGAGGGAGTATCACTTCCCTCCTTCTGGAGGTGATCCCCCTAGCGATGCATCCCAGCATCCTGTTGGCCTTGGCTGCTGCCCTCCTACAAGTCTCAGAGTTGTTCATCTTGGCATCCATCACCACCCCCAGGTCCATCTCAGCCATCGAGACTTGTAGCATTCCCCCCCCCAGGGTGTACACTTGGCCTGGGTTTCTGGCCCCCAAGTGGAGTACCTTGCATTTCCCTGCATTGAACCTCAGCTTCCACTTTCTAGACCATCTTTCCAGAGCCTCCAGGTCCCCCTGTAGGGCCACCCTCCCTCCTCCCCATCCACCACCGCCCCCAGTTTCGAGTCATCCAAAAGAGACTCATCTCACTCCTGATTCCTGTCCTTATGTCAGAGATGTAGGCATTGAACAGAAGGGGCCCAAGGACTGATCCCTGTGGGACCCCACTAATGACCATCCTTGGGGATGAGACTATCCCGCCAACTACGACCCTCTGGGTCCAGTCCTGGAGCCAATTGCCTATCCATCTGATCATCTGGTTCCCCACCCCCGTTTCTCCCAGCTTATCCAACAGGCCCACGTGAGGAACAGAGTCAAATGTCTTGCTGAAGTCTAGAAAGAGGACGTCCACTGGTCTACCCTGGTCCAAGGCACTCGTCACCCAGTCATAGAACTCCACCAGGTTTGTCTGACACGATTTCCCTGGGATGAATCCATGCTGTCTATCGTCCAGGCATCCTGACTTATCCAGGTCCCCCCCAGCCTCTCCTTGACAATGCCCTCCATCACCTTGCCCACCACCGATGTCAGGCTGACAGGCCTGTAGTTCCCTGCCACCCTTGAGCCCCCCTTGTGGATAGGCACTATATGCGCCACCTTCCATCTGCCTGTCATTTACAGGTTCAATTGCACAGCATGGATGACAAGGGACATTTTTACTGAGTGGATTCGAACATGGGATAGGCAGTTGAGTCAAGAAAGATTGTCCTGATTCTGGACAATTTTAGTGGTCACCCACCAATCACTGGGCTGAAAAACATCAAACTTGTGTTCCTGCCACCAAACACAACATGTATAATTCAGTCTCTTGACCAAGGCATAATTTATTCCCTTAAACAGCAGTATGTTTGCTGCATTAGGTAGAAGGTGGTTGATGCTATTGATGCTAGGACAGAACTTACAGTGAGTGAATGTGTAAAACACATTACACTCCTTGATTCAGTGCACCTCCTAAAACAATCTTGGGACCTGATCACCCCCATCACCATAAAGAACTGTTTCAGGAAGGAAGGCATTTAGAATAGTGATCTCCCAGAACCGATTGAAGAAGCAGAGCTTGTGATTGAACCCATCTTCCCCAGGACTTACTTCAGATGAATTTAGCCAGCTCTGTCATTGGAGATGGACAGCAGGAACCACCTTTTTTCACAACTTTATTTATCCCTCCTGTGGTGGGTCACCCTTGTTGTCCACCAACCCTACTGGTCTTGGGTCCTTCGAGGTCTTGAGGTGCTATGCACGGCCTGGCAGATCCCCTAAGCCAGTCTGGGGAGGCATCATCCTTGGTGTCTCCCGCTGTTTTCTCCATTTTCTCCCTGTGATGTGACCTGTTCCCTAGACCCCAGGAAGCGGTGACACATGTGACTAGAGGTGCACATGCGCACCGCAGCTCCAGTGCCAAGTCTCTTCTGCCTTCCCTCAGCCTAGTGCTGGCACTTCTCGGAGTGGTACCATCCCTCTGGCCTCCAATAGGGGATGGCCAAGCTCCGATAGAGCTGAGAATTCCTCCTGAGGTGGAGAGCTGCCAGCTGGCAGCCTAGCACACATCCTCTCCCTCCCCCCCGCACACCTCTAATGACCCTGGCTCGTTCCTGAACTTAGGTCGCTGGCGTAGTGCAAGTTGTGGCATCCAGCACCTCAACCCTCTGCACCATTGGGCCAGCCAAGGAGCAGCCTCTTGACAACATTGACTCCGTAGTTGAATCCATGTGAACATTTAGCCAGGAAGAGGAACCAGATTAGCAGGGAGATGAGGGAGGCATGGAGGAGATTCTTTTTTTTTTATTCTATTTTTCCACCCCCGTGCTCGCTGGTCCCCCACTCCTTCGGGCTCCACAAGTTCCCCCCAGCCCCACTGTCCTTACGCAGCCCTCCTATGGTTTCCTCATATTTGCAGCTGATCCCTGGGCTATCACGACGTATTCCTTCACTGGCTGGGTCCCTCTAGGGATGGCACCAGCACACACTTCGAGGGCCCAAGGATGCTGCTGAGGAGAAGAAGGCCCTGGGACGGCGCTGGAGGCACTCAAGGAACAGAGAGCCATCATCTGGCAGCCATCCAGTGATTTTTTCTTGGTTTCCTTGAGGTGTGTGACATCTGGACGTCAAGGCAAGAGCCAATGTCTGCCACGCACCACCCAACAATGACCCCGACGTGTTGCCCTACCCCTGGCCTCCAACAGTGGTCACCCAACACCGGATCGCAGCCCTCCCTCCCTCCCTGGAGACAATGAGCAGTTGTGGGATGCTCAAGTTGTCTCCCCCAGCTGGCCCTCCAGTGACCCGGCTCATTCCCAAACCGGGTCGCTGAGGCGTTGCAAATGGAAATCCAACGCTCTTGGTAAAATCCAGCACATGGAGATTCTAGTGACACGCTCGATGTCCATTCTGCTCTGCTCACACTGCAGTGAGCACTGAACAAAGCAAGAATATCGCACCTAACTAGGATTTAGCTACTGAGAAAATGTGGCTTCCTGGAGCTGGATCACAGTGAAACAGATACTGTAACTTTTTTTTCCCGGGTATTTTTTGGGGTTATATTTTAGGTTAAAAGGAACAAAAAAATGAATGAAAATGAATTCAACATTTCTTATTTTTAAACACAGTACAGTATTGTATTTAATAGTTTCATTAGACTTATCAAGCAGTGTCATGAACTATGTAAGTAGGCTGTTTGGCTTCAGTGTTCAGCAGAGGTGCTTTGAAATTCAACTTTCGCTTAGTCTGTCCATTCTGTAGTGCGGGCAGAACTGAAGAACATGAATGCGCCCACTATAAATGGTTTTAACTGTATATATTTAAGGGACCCTGTTTTCCCAGTATTTGCATTTTTGGTACAATACAGGGCACAAGACTGATTTTTCATATGATCCTCCCTGGCTGCTAGCCCGAGCTGTCCATACCTCTGACCTAACCTGCCGTTGCTGCACTGTACACCAGAGAAAAATATGTCATCCTTCATGGTTGATACTGCAGATTTACCCGAAATTGCCCACCTGCATGGGCGAGAGTTGATACAGCTGAACAAGTTACCATCCTCTGTTGCTCATGGGAGCAAGCACTGGGGCCAGGAGGTTGGGTAAGGGGATCAAGTTTCCCTCAACTATTGAAGCCCTGGATAGTGCATAATGGGCAACTGCATTAAAGAGCCACTGAAGCCTTAAGAAGAACTTCAGAAAACAGTATTTTTGAACACAAAGCAGCTTATATTTCTCATTAACTCTGTAGTTCTCATCCCCATTATTTATTTATGAGGTCACATGCATGAAACCAGGATAGCTGTTCCTTCAGGGTTTATCAGCTCCTATTGCTTCTTCCCATCTTTATGTCATAATACTCTGCTTGTGACATCACAGTTATTCCCATGGCAACATACTATGATATCACAACAGAGCATTATGTCTTCAAGTAGGGAGTAAGCTACAGAGGCAGATGAACTCTGAGAGATAATCTTGTTTTTGTGGTAATTTCTTCAGTAATAAATAATGGAGAGGAGAAATTCATAAAATATATATGAAATAGAAGCTGGACTGTGTCCAACTATTATGTTTTGCAAAGCTCCCCATAAGGCATCAGCTGCTCTTTAATGACTCAGTAGCTCCTTTTCCTCACTCCAACTTCTTAGCCATGGCTGTACAAGAAATGTTTGATACCCTGAGCCCCCACCCCCACCCGATCCATCATTCCTCCTTGTGAACAGCAAGAATGTAAATACATTAATTGGTTGCTGTGCTGTAGTGCACTGCATGTAATCAGTAATTGACAGTGATATGTCGAAGAGTATGGAGAGAGGAACTGGAATGTTGAGAGTAAGACAACAGGGAAAGGTATCTTATTCTATGGAGCATTACCATTACATTATTTAGTGTTGTTATCGCTTCTTCATGTCATAAGATTATCTTTGGGATGCCTTCTTGTACCAAAAGTGGCTTTAAAGGGTTAACAGCACATGATCCCCACCCACAAAGCGTAACGATTGGGCTTTTTTAAAAAACAATTTCCATTGTTTAAAGTAAGTTATACCATGGACATAAGTGAACAGCCAATGAAGTCGTCAGACTGGCAGTTTACCACCGGGTGTAAATCCTTTGATAACCAACGGCTGTTGATGAGCAAATAATCCTACAAGTCATCTGCAGCACAGGAATAAATACAGTAAAAATTAAAACACAAAGCAACCTCTTTAAAAGTTGCATTTTATCATAGTAAAAAAATTAACCTTGGTATAATCGCAATAAGCCACTTGGAGGATGTGGGTTATCGGGGGATTTATGTGGCTGGCGAGGATTTACCCACTCGGCTGCGCCTTGTGGGCAAACCACTCCAGCCGTGGTAAATCCCTTGATAACCCACACTCCCTTGTGTTTATTGCTTAATTATACCATGGACCTTAGACAACAACGAATCAGAACGGCTGACTGGCACCTTACCACCGTTGTATATCCTCTGATAATCACCGCAAAAGGTGCCAGTCTGCCGCATGTTTAAAAAAAAACCAAAAAATATCCGATTCAAAATCACTGATGGCTCGATCGCATCTTGTTTGCTCAAGCAAGCGCCACAAAACTACACCTCCACACATCGAGTCAAGCAACGCTCAACCCAAAGAGAACACACGGACTGTAGCAGCGACACACCAAGTAGCAGTTTTTTTCTCCAGCAATAAATAATAACACAAAACTGTTACCTGACTCATGTCAGAAACCATGCTCCATTCCCAGTATTAACTACCCGCCGTGGCGCCCGTCCACACCACCTTCACAGTGTTACCGACAAAACTCCCCATTCCCACATAAAAAATAAACAAATTCCACGTGTCTCAAGGGTTTGTTTCTTTTTTTTGCTTAAGCTTGTACCTCAATGTGGCAGTTTGAAGGAAGCGCCTCACAGGCACCACACAAACTGCCTGCTCCTTACATAGTAGCGCCTCCCACCGCACCACACAAACTGCCTGCTCCTACATAATATCATGCCGCCTGTCACAAACTGTAGGCAAAACTCAAACAGCACACTACGTGCTTTGTGTGTACACAGAGGGAGAGTCTGTGTTAGAAACTGTGCAGCCTGAAGTGGGGGTGAAGCAGCACAGCACATCTTCTGCCTAGCAACAGGGCACTATTTACTATAGAGGAAGAATACCTCACATTAAAATCAATAAAAAAATTTTTTTTAAACTTTTGTAATATTTTTCTAATCCTTTACTTCCTTCCACGGTAGAACAGCAATTACTGGTATATCGGGATTTACCACGGCTGGCTAGGATTTGGTTTACCTGCCGCTGCCGTGGGCAAATTCATACCCAGCCGTGGTAAACCCCGATAACCCACATACACCGTGGCTTATTGCTTAATTAAACCACAGGAAAATACGTTTTTTCATTGTGAAAAGCCTAAGCAGCGGTAAGGCTTTGGGGGGTGGACACATATTGTTAATGACAGCTTTCCTTTAAGTTTTGTAGTTTTGTATCTCATCTAGCACCACCCCACACACATATTACTTTTTACCCAATATTCTATGCATCTTTGCCTACATTTTTATCAAGCACATTCTGTCATTTTGACCTAAATATTCTCTTTCCTCTAACCTGCAAGGCATTTCTATTTTGGCTCCTACTTAAAATTGTCATTTCTATATTTTGTCTTGTATTAAAATTTCCTTTAGTCATAATGAGTAGCCCTAAAGACACCAAAAAGAACCCCCCAGATCCATAATACATTGTGTGTTAACGGAGGTGGGGACGTGGAAAAATAAATTGTGTGATTTAAAATGGTACCTCATTTTTTCTGTTTTCTCTGCCAGGAAATTAATACAGATACTGCCCATCAGCACATAAATATTACTTAATACTCCCCCTGCCCTGTTCTAGTCATGTTTGCCTTCACTTTATTTTTCTGTGTCAATTATGTTGATTCACGAACATTTCTGACATTTGATTTAAATTGACCAAAATACTGTTTTTCCTCTTACTGATGCCCAGGCATGATTTCTACATTGAACTACTCACATTGCTGCTCACAAACACAGTCACTTTCTTGACCTAGTCTTCCTCCTGGGGATTGAGGCATTCGATTTGAGGGTTGAACCTGTCAGATGGTCCGATCGCTGCACCGTGGGGTTCAGTTTTTGCACCCCCCTTCATAGGTCTACCCCTGCAGAGATGGTCAGGTATCGCCCTTTATGAGATGTAAGCTCCGGAGGCCTGGCAGCAGTGCTTGACCTATCAGTTCTTCCAGTGGCAAACAATGACCCAGAGGCTTTAGTCATGGCCTAAAAGGCCATTTCTGTGGCTCTGGATGTCATTGCTCCTATCCGTATTCGTCCTCTCTCCCTTCGCCCTCAGTCCCCTTGGTTTGATGGGACCTTGAGGGAGATGCGGCAACTAGGACGAAGGCTAAAGCATTGCTGGCGGAAATCTGCCCTAGATGCCAACCACCTTAGATTGATGGAACATTATCAAGTCTCTCAATCCACAATCACCCAAAAGAAGGCAGAGTTCCTGTCTGGGGAGATTGCGGCTGCTCAGAACCGACCAGCTCAGCTCTTTTGAGCTGTAGACAGACTGTGCAACCCAGCCTGTCTGCAAATTCAAAGAGCCTTTTCTCAAGTGGAGTATGATGAGCTTGCTCGATTTTTTTTGCAGCTATGTGGCCGACAGCAGGTGGAACTCAACCAGCACACTTTGCTGGGAAAATGTTGGATCAGCGCCGTCACTGTCCCTCAATTTTCTTGGAGTACCTTTGACTGGTTAGACTTCATAGAGGTTATGCGGATTGTCCAGGGTATGCACCCTACATACTGTAGTTTGTATCTGGGACCAACTACCCTGATTATGGGTTGCAGTGATATCATTGGCCCAGTCCTAGCACAGATAGTATGGTGCTCCTTGGAGACAGGTGAGTTTCCTAGCTCCCTGAAGGAGGCGGTGGTGACACCTCTCCTGAAGAAAGCTTCCTTGGACCCAGACTGCCCTGCTAACTATAGATCAATCTCTAACCTTCCCTTTGCAGGGAAGGTGATTGAGAAAGTAGTGGCCCTACAACTGGAAAACCATTTGATCATCCATGACATCTATGAAGCTCTCCAATCTGGTTTTCGAAAGAGGCATAGTACCGAGACGGCGCTGGTTTGGATGCTCTCTGATCTCCTGATGACGAGGGATCAGAAAAAATGTTCCATCTTAGTTCTTATAGCTCTTTTATCAGCGGTTGACACTGTGAACCAAAGGATTCTTCTCAATCGCCTGAGGTTCATCTGTGGCCTGTCAGGTACAGTCCTCAGGTAGTTTACATCTTTCCTCACTGGCAGAACTCAGAGGGTGGTGTCAGGGATTCATTCCTCTGACTCAGTCTCTCTGTCATGTGGGGTTCCTCAGAGTTCGGTGTTGTCCCCCATGTTGTTAGCAGTGTTCATGCTACCCCTTGGAGACATTGTAAGAAGGTATGGGCTGAAGTTTCACTGCTATGCTGATGACACCCAGCTCTACCTTTCTTTTGCACCTGACCAGGATAGAGCTCTCTCGGTATTTAACAACTGCCTCACTGAAATCCAGGGTTGGATGAATTTGAGCTGGCTGAGGTTGAACTCGGAAAAGACTTAGGTGTTGGTTGTGGTCCCAGGGCACTGGATAGAGGGTTCAGGGCAGGTTTGCCTTCGGGACTTTTCCTTGGGGGCTCCGAGTTCCTTACCTCTAAATGGGTGCGAAACCTGGGGGTGATTTTTGATGAAGGGCTGACACTGCAAACGCAGGTGTCGGTTATCATCAAATCTTCCTTTTACCATCTGAGCAACATCTCCAGGGTTAAGTGCCTTATTACATCCGGTGACTTCTCTACACTGTTCCACGTCTTTGTGACCTCGCACCTTGATTACTGCAACTCCCTTTATTTAGGGCAACCTGGGGTGGATATCCATTCGCCTGCAGCTGGTGCAGAATGCTGCAGCCCGGTTACTGATGAGGACTCCTCAGTCTTGTCACATTTCTCTGGTGCTGTGCGAACTGCACTGGCTGCCAGGTTCAGTGATGGATCACCTTTAAAGTCGGACATCTGACTTATAAAGCCCAACACAAATAGGGCCTGGACTACCTGAAAGAGCTCCTGGTTCCTTACTGCCCTGGGCAATCACTCCACTCAGCTGAAGAGGGGTTACTAGAGATTCCAAGGGGTTTCTTAAAATTTTCGGGGGCCCGGGCATTCATCTACGTGGCCCCAACCCTTTGGAATTCTCTACCTCATCAGCTACAGGAGTACATGACCATGGAGGGATTTAAACAGGCCCTTAAAACACACCTATGGCATCATGCCTACCTTGTATGATTTTACTCTGTTTGCTACCAGGATTTTATAAGAGTCTGTACTTATTGTTTTATGTGATGCTTTAACTTCTTGTTAGGTGCCTTGGTTTGTTGAAAGGTGCATTACAAATAAAGTATTATTATTGTTATTATTATTACTAATTCTCTCAGTATTTCTCCTTATTTTATTTTCCATCCACCTGCCTTGTTCTTCCTCTTTTGGCTTCACTGTGTTTCCCCCTAAACATCCACAACCCACATCTATGTCTATACAAGCCTGCACTACCCTTTCCTATATTTATTCATCTTTGTGTGATCTGTTGAGGAATTTCACGTGTAAGATTTGACCAAAATCAATGCCTACACTGCAGAATTTCTACATATGCTGGAATCTGTATTTCAAATTGCAGCTGTCCTCAGCAGCCCCCCCAATCACCACCACAACTCGATGTTTTAAGGGGGCTATGCCTGTGACATTTAATACAAAGGACTTCTTAGCAACAGAGTCTTAAATAATTATATTCAATTTAGTATATGTTTGGATACAAACTAAGCATACCATAAAGTCTAGTTCAGTGAGTCTCTTGATACTAATTCCAGAGGACTGGAGGAGGACACATGTGGTCCCTCTACACAGAGTGGAAGCAGAGAGGAGCCAGGAAACTATAGGCTGATCAGCCGCACCTCAGTGGTAGGGAAGATTATGGAGGCATTACTCAAGGAGAGGATAGTGGGTCACTTAGAGGCTAACAAAGCCCAAGATCCCTGGCAGAATGGATTTACAGCAGGTCCTGTCAAACAAATCTAAATTATAGATTTTTTTGGCTGAGTAACCAAGGTGGTGGACCAGGGGAGCAGTGGATGTTGTTGCGAGCTAGCCATCTGCCAATCATTATTTGCAACATATGTTTGTGTTAGAAATTGTATTATGTGATTTCTGTGTATGCCCATACCAGTGTTAATTCAAGGCATAGGGAAAGACTAGATTTCTTTTTTTTTTTTTAAGGGGTGACCTTTTGACTCGAAGTCCACCTGCTTATCAGAAAGGGGAGATTTTCATACCCAGGTTCTCTTAACAGAGATGTGCCAAAAGCCATTTACCTGCCATAAACATGCACTACAGAAGCAGATTGTTTTTCATCTCAGGAACTATGATAGGATATCACCTTTCATGAGGGAACAAGATGTTTGAGTCAGGAATTGGATGACAGATGACCATCCTAGCAGCACTATGTGAAATTCTAACATGAAACTAAATTAGCTTACAGGATGCTATATTGATACATCAAAGTTTTAACAGTGACTGTCCTGTAGTGCTGTGCAGAATTTTCAAATTCTGGTGGAATGAAATTCTGCAGAATTTTCACAATTCCACTGAAATTCTGCTGAATTCCACCAGAAATGGAATGGTGGAATTCCACAGCATACAATAGTTGCAGAATTTTTTTCCACTGAAAAATCACTGTTCTATTCTGTGGATCTCAATATTTTCCGCGGAAATTGCTGTGGAATAATTTTTTGTGGAAAAATTGCTGTTCTACAGAATATTATTCTATGGTTCACAGTAGGTGGAATTCTGCTGGTGAACAAGTGAAATTCTGCCGGCAGAATCGTCATTCTGCATTAATTCTGCCGGTGGAATTCCACATTCTCCATAGCACTAATGTTCTATTACTAGTTAATTATGGAGGCAGAATTTATGTTGAAGCTGAGTGACATCACCAGGTGGCCAGGAAAATAAACTGGTTTCCTTATGACTGGAAATCTGATGACACTGCAAATTTCAGAAAGGTAGTTAAGCTCTCCAACACAGAGCAAGTTAGCCATTCTGGTTTGGGACATTCTCCTGAGCACAACAGAACAACTGCCAAGCTGCTACACAGAAAACAGACTTTGAACATTTTCATCTTTAAGGTAGAGAAGTAGTTAAAACAGCATTAAGGCATTTAAACTGTATACTTTCCAACATGTGTTCCATACTGTAACTTAATTAATATATGTTCTCTTTTTCTTGTAACTGCATTTATTTAATTATTTTAGTAAAGACTTTTGTTTTTTTCTAAATAATTCTGCCTGCATGAGATTCCTTACATTGCATGTGTGATTGTAAAAGTTTTATTACAAATCTCTGACAACTGTTTATGCTTAGAAGGGTCATCAAATAGTGACCAAATTGAAAAGGGTCAGTAGGAGATCTGGCAGGATTAGGGAGAGTACCGGAGTCTCATCCGTGTCTGCAGGGATTGTGAACTGGGCTGTTGCATGTCCTGTAGGGTGAAGACCAAATCGAGTTTGCACTGATACCTGAAGAGGAAGTAATGTTTGGGCCTTCCTTCTGTGTGTAATAGCCATGAATAAGGGTTCATATTTGGCCACAAGACTCAAGACTGGTATTGTGCCCTAATCCAAAGTGTAGAGGGATACTCTGGGACCTCGTGGCAAGTGTTCTGCTCTAAACTCAGTGAACACTCTGGGTGGACACGAGGAGGGTATCCCTGTTTTCCCCCTCACTGTCATGGATTGCACTTAGGGGTAGGCACTGTGAGCTCAGTGATCTGACCCCCATGAGTGGGTTCATGACAGATCTGGTGCGCACCGTTGGGATTTGATAGATTTGGTTGCATTGCAATTCAAGAGATTGGTAGCCACAGGCATAACAGTTGGGCTCAATTCCAAGTCCAGTGTATTAGATTGTTAAACTGAAAACAGTCCACACACAATCAAGGCAGAGGTTTTAAATTATATATAATTTGGTTACAGTATCAAGTTCCCTACCTGTGTTTTTTTTGGGTGCAAGATAGTGTAGGAGTTGTTAGGGAAAAAGATGACTTCCATCTACAGTGAATACACTGCAGAATACCTGAAGCAGTTGTGCCAAGAGAGAGGAGACCAGTATGAGGGGCGAGCCAAAAGGACTTTGTAGAGGCTCTTGTGACAGCCAACAAGCTAGCAGCTGCCCAGGACCTTGAGTCATGGCCAATGACTGAAAAGATACAGAGCCTGGGTGTGGGGTGCCCTGGTCCATCACAGAGTCCAGTCCCAGAGAAGAGGACAGCAAGACCCGAAGGAACGCAGAGCCACAGCAGCAGGGGAATGTCACTACCATGTTGGAGCCAGAAGAGATCAGGCTGCAGCTAGAGTTGAGGAGAATGGAGCTGGAATTCAAGCAGAAAATGTCTGAAGCCCAGCAGTAAAGGGAATTTCAGCAGAGGAGGTTCAAGCTGGTGATGTAGGAAAAAGAAAACCAGCATCGGAGAGAGGCTAAGGAAAGAGAAAAACAATACCAGAGAGAATTCAAGCTGCAGCAGCTAAAACCCCAATGACCATGCCAGAGGAGGTAAGTGGCAAGGGTGAACCTGGACCTTCAGTACTGGGGTACAAGTGAAATTCTAAATTAATAGTTGAATTTAAAAAGGGGAGGATATGGATGCATTTTTGAATTTTTTTGAAAAGGTCTGTATTCAGGCAAAAATACCCAGGGAGTCCTGGAGCTTTCACTATTCCTACTATTACTGGAAATGGCCATGAAGCAGTAGGTCAAATGGACAATCAGGACAGTAGTGATTATGAGAAACTTAAAACTGCATTGCTTAAAAAGTATGAGTTAACTCCTGAAGCATACAGGGTTAATTTCTGTAAGCTCCGAAGAAACCCTGACATGAGCTACTAGGAACTCGCCACAAATCAACATCAGTTTTTGAAATGGTGGGAGAGAGTGGAAGCAAACTCTGTAGAGAAAATTGAGGAGGTTGTACTTTTGGAGCAATTCTTTTGGGCTTGCCCAGCAGGGCTAAAAACCTGGTTGGAGGACTGGGACCTGCAAACAATGCCATAGGCTTCTGAGCTCTCAGACCGTTGTGCCAGGAGCAGGCCTGCTCTGAAAGGGAGTGGGGTGGGCGTGGCAGTGCAGAAGGGGAAAAGCGGGCCTTCAGAGCAGCTAAAACCCTCACTGCCTCCACAGAAAGGAGGAAGCCCCATGTTACAAAAAAAGGGATTTCTCAGACAAAAGAAATGATGATTGTGGTTTTGCAAACAACCAAGGCATATTGCAAGACAGTGTCCTAAAAAGGCACAGAGTGGATAAAGTGGTGCTCAAACAGAGTAGGGTGCACTGTGTATCCTTGAAAGCATGCCTACTTACATGAGGGAGCACATACACCTGGTTACTGTAAATGGGGTGCACACCCATAGGTTAAGGGACACAGGGTCATCTCTTACTTTAGTAAAAGGGGATTTGATTAAGCCTGAACAGCTTATACCTAATCAGTTTGTAACAGTAAGGGGATTCATTGGTGAGAAGAATACTGCCACTTGCTAGTGTTCTCCTGGACTGGAGTGAGACAGGAGAAGAGAGTACAAAAGGTGGCCATTGCAGACAATCTCATCCTGGAAGTGATGATAGAGAACAATCTCCAGAAGGGGGTGGTGTGTGCAGTTACCCACAGTCAGACGGCCAAGGCCGACTCTAGTTCCCTGGACCCCATAGAAGCCCCTGTGGAAAATAATGGGAGACTGGTTCCCCAGCCTGTGTCTCCTAACATGGAGAATAGTGGAAGGGGGGGTAGGACTTCCCCACATAGCAGTTCACAAAACAGCTAAAGAAGGTTGCTCTAAGGAGGGATGGGGTAATCAATGGTAAAACGGTTAGGGATAGCAGTGACCCTGAATGCCCTGATGCTAGAGCTATGCAACTCAGTTTAGAAACTGAAGGGGACATGTCCCATGACTTGGGAAAATGTAAAGATTTTGCAGTTGCTCAGATGACTGGCCCTAGTTTGGAGAGGTTGAGGGCTTTGGCAGACTCTGATGGGACAGAGGGAGGTGACATGAGAAGAGGGCATTTTGGAACAATGAACTGTTGTATATGCAGGATGTAGGGACAGAGGGAGGGGTGATGCACAGGCAGCTTGTCGTTTCCCAGGTTTAACATGAGCAGTTGCTCAAGATTGCTCATGACATCCCCGTGTCCAGACATCTGGGAATTGTGCGCACCACACAGCAACTGGCCCAGAATTTCTATTGGCCCAGCTTCCCCCAGCAGGTGAAGGAATATTGCAGGTCTTTTCACCGGTTAAACAAATAGGGAAGGCAGGTAGTAAAACCCAATCCAGCTTAATTCCCTTGCCCATTGTGGAGAAGCCATTCCAGAGGGTAGGAATGGATATTTTGGGACCTTTTAGTACCCCCAGCTCCTCTGAGAAGAGGTTTATCCTGACGGTGGTTGATTATGCCACCAGATATCTAGAGGCAGTTGCCCTATCCTAACTTAAGACATACAAAGTGGTCGATGCCTTGCTAGAGATTTTCTCCCATGTTGTGTTTCCACAGGGGGTTATCACCAATTGAGGGGGTTCCTTCATGTCGGATCTGACGAGGTGTTTGTGGGAGAAGTGTGGGGTAGGGCAGAGATGCATGACACCTTATCACCCGCAAGTCAAATGGCATGTGGAAAGGTTTAATGGTACCCTAAAGTCGATGCTCCAAGTGTTTACTGAACAGCATGGGAGGGACAGGGAGAAATACCTTCCACACTTGTTGTTTACATACAGGGAGGTGCCCCAAGAGTCAACAGGGTTGATACACAAGGGCGAGTGGAAAGGATCAGAAGGGACTTGGCAAGGTTGGAGGAATGGTCAAAAGTCTGACAGCTTAGATTCAATGCAAAGAAATGCAAAGTAATGCACCTGGGAAACAAAAACCTAGGTGAAGAGTACACCATGGGGGGGAGGTACTAACAACAACAAAAATGGAAAGGGACCTAGAGGTAGTCATATCAGATGACCTAAAGGTGGGCAAGCAATGTGAGAAGGCAGTAAGAAGAGCTGGGGGATACTGGGATGCATAGGGAGAGGCATCACCAGTAGAAAACAGGACGTTTTATCCCTCTGTACAGACAATTGGTGAGACCCCATCTGGAGTACTGCATGCAGTTTTGGAGACCCCATCTCTGCAAGGATATAGATAAGATGGAGGCAGTCCAGAAGAGGGCAACTAAAATGGTGCTGGGTCAGCAACAGAAACCATATGAAGAGAAACTAAGAGAGCTTAATATGTATACCCTTGAGGAAAGGAGGGAGAGGGAGAGGAGGGACATGATAGAAACTTTCAAGTGCCTCAAGGGAATCAACAAAGTCCAAGAAGTTAGCATCTTTCAGAAAAAGAGATTTGTAAGAACAAGGGGGCACAATTTAAAGACAGAGGGGGACGGCTCAGGGGCAACGTGAGGAAATATTTTTTCATGGAGAGAGTGGTGGACACATGGAACCACCTTCCTGAGCAGGCTGTGGGGTCAAAAACAGTGGGGGAATTCAAGAATGCATGGGACAGCCATAGGGCAATTATAGTGGGGGGTAGGAGGAAGTAGGCTGTTGGTAAACTAGAATCTGCAACTTATCCAATAGGTAGGAAAATGGGCAGACTGGGTGGGCCAAGTGGTCCTTATCTGCTGTCAAAGTCTATGTTTCTAAGGGTTTTCCCCCTTTGAACTCTTATATGGATGCAGGGTGTGTGGGCCCCTAGACTTGGTTCAGGAAGATTGGGAAGACAAGCATGCCACCCAGGGAACTCCCATAGTGGAATATGTCCTGAAGTTTAGGGGAAAGCTGAAGGAGCTTATGGGAGCAGCCCAGAGGTACCTCTCAGCCACCCAGCAGAAGTAAAAGGTCTGGTAAAACCGCAGAGCCAGAGCTCGCGTGTACAGTATAGGTCAGGAAATTATGGTCCTAATCCCAGTCTGGAAGGATAAGCTGCAAGTTAAGTGGGCAGGACCATACAAAGTAGTCAGACAAGTGAATGACACAAACTACATTGTAGAACTGTCTGACAGAAGACATACCCATAGAATGTACCATGGCAATATGATGAAGTCATATGCAAATAGGGCTGATATGGTATTTGCAGTGTGTAGTCCTGGGGAGGGGATGGATGAAGAAGACCCCCTACTGGACTTGCTGGCAGAAAGCAAGCAGGTGTCCTCTGTGGAGGCAATAAAGCTGTCACCCCAGTTGACCTTGGAAAAGTCCCAGGAAGTGAGGGAGGTTTTAGAGGACTTTGCCCCTTTGTTTACAGCCAAGCCAGGACGTACCCCCTTAGTGACATACGATGTAGACAAAGGAAACCAAGCACCCATCTGACGGACAGCCTACCAGGAGTCCAAGGCCATCCTAAAGGACATTAGGAGGGAGATGGAGGAAATGCTGGATTTAGGGGTAATCCAGAAATCCCATAGTCCCTGGGCCTGACCCGCAGTCCTTGTTCTCAAGCTGGATGACTCTGCTTTCTCCTGTGTAGACTATCATGGACTCAGTGCAGTCACAAAGTCTGACACCCACTCAAGGCCACAGATGGATGAACTACTGGAGAAGTTGGGAGGGGCAACATATCTCACCACCACTGACCTGAGATAAGGGTATTGGCAGGTGGGGTTAACTGAAAGAGCTAGTGAGAGGTCGGCCAATAGGGTTATTCAAGTTCAGGGTAATGCCTTTTGGAATGAAGAACGCCCCTGCCACCTTCCAAAGGTTGGCCAACCAGGTGTTGCATGGTACTGAAGAGTACGCCATGGCATACCTGGATGATATTGCCATCTTCAGAGCCAGCTGGAAGGAACACCTGTCCCATCTGAGGGAAGTGTTGGGCAGAACACAGAGGGCAGGGCTCACTGTCAGGGATGAAAAGTGCCTGTTGGCCATGGCGGAGGTGGCATACCTAGGACATGTAGTAGGGTGAGGGCAACTTCACCCTATTCAAGCCAAGGTTAAGGCAATAGAGGTGTGGCCCAGCCCAGAAACCCAGAAGCAGGTTTGGAGTCTGCTAGGGACTGCTGGGTACTATCGTAAGCTTGTACAAAATTACAGTACCTGGCAGCTCCCCCATCTGGCCTGCTAAAGAAATGAATGCCTAAAAAGGTAAAATGGGAACTGTTGTGGCAAGTCCAGCTTACCATCATATTCTTGTATGTTGGATTGGCTATCCAAAGAATATACCACAAGCAGTATGAAATAAAGAGCAGTTTTATTACAAATACTCACGTCAAAGTGTGACAAAGAAATCACAAGAGAGCCGATGTCCCACCATTCCTTGAGTATGGTCTCTTTCTCTTCGAGGAGCTGGTGTGCATATAATTATATATGACTGATAAGAGTGCAGTTACATATATGATAAACATACAGCATTGGATAAGGCATGTAAATAAGGTGCCTCCCTTGAGCAATTACATAGGAAATGAAGTTGCAAAGTAAGGAAGAATCTCTGAACAAAGGAAATTCATAGTCAGCAATAAATGGAAAACCTGTTATCAGTCTCATTGGAGACAGTGAGTCTGGAAACACTTGCAATGTCATCAGAAAAGCATACAGCATGTTATAGTATTGTGAAATATAGCAGAATATATGTGGAAACTAGAAACAGTATTAATGGCAGAAACACATCATCTAGGTAAAACATTATTAGACTGTGGTAAGGCACTAATACTCGTAGGTGTATAAGGTTATAGTTACATGTGGGTCAGTTGGTGGTATATAACCCAGGCACAACAGAACCTGCCTGTGAATGAGCCTTTATACAGCTAAAGAAGGCACTGTGTGGTTCTCCTGTGATGACCAGTCCAGACTACAGTAAGCCATTTGAAGTCCAGACAGATGCCTCAGATGTGGGGATTGGACCAGTCCTTAGTCAGACCTGTAGCCAAGGGAAAGATCATCCAGTAGTGTACCTTAGTAAAAAGTTGCTTCCTCAGGAGCAGGCCTATTCCACAGTTGAGAAGGAGTGCCTTGCACTGGCATAGGCCCTGAAGAAATTAGAGCTGTACCTCTATGGGAGGCACTTTGAGGTACTGGCCAATCATAACCCCCTGGTGTGGTTGATGCAAATGGGTAAAATGAATGGTTATCTTTTGAGATGGAGTACTGCCTTACAGCGCTACGATATGATCATTACCCACAGGACCAGATCGGCAAATGCCAATGCAGATGGGCTATCTTGCCAGTTAGAGCAATTAACAGAATTTGTGAAACTCATACCAAGCTAGGGATGGATTCCCACAAATTCAGTCTAGGAGGGAGGGATGTTGTGAGCTAGCTATCTGCCAATCATTATTTGCAACATATATTTATGTTATATATTGTTTATGTGATTTCTATGTATGCTCATGCCAGTGTTAATTTAAGGTATAGGGAAAGACTAGATTTCTTTTTTTAAAGGGGTGACCTTTTGACTCGAATGCCACCTGCTTACCAGAAAGGGGAGATTTTCATTCCCAGGTTCTTGTAACAGAGATATGCCAAAAGCCATTTACCTGCCATAAACATGCACTACAGAAGCAGATTGCTTTTGATCTCAGGAACTATGATAGGATATCACCTTTTATGAGGGAATAAGATGTTTGAGCCAGGAATTGGATGGCAGATTACCATCCTAGCAGTACTATGTGAAATTCAAACATGACACTGTAAATTAGCTTACAGGATGCTAAATTGCTACATCAAAGTTTTAACAGTGACTGTCCTGTTACTAGTTAATTATGGAGGCAGAATTTATGTTGAAGCTGGGTGACATCACCAGGTGGCCAGGAAAATAAACTGGTTTCCTTATGATTGGAAATCAGATGACATTGCAAATTTCAGAAAGGTAGTTAAGCTCTCCAACACAGAGCAAGTTAGCCATTCGGGTTTTGGACATTCTCCTGAGCACAACAAAAGAACTGCCAAGTTGCTACATAGAAAAAGGACTTTGAACATTTTCATCCTTAAGGCAGAGAAGTAGTTAAAACAGTGTTAAGGCATTTAAACTATATACTTTCCAAAATTTGTTTCCATACTGTAACCTAATGTATGTTCTGTTTTTCTTGTAACTGCACTTATTTAATTATTTTAGTAAAGACTTTGGTTTTTCTAAATAATTCTGCCTGTGTGAGATTCCTTATATTGCATGTGTGACTGTAGAAGTTGTATTACAAATCTGTGACAACTGTTTATGCTTAGAAGATTCACCAAATAGTAACCAAATTGAAAAGGGTCAGTAGGGGATCCAGCAGGATTAGGGAGAGTACCAGAGTCTCATATGGTCTCATACAAACAGAGGTGAGAAACAAGTAAGTGCCTCAGCTGGCACTTGGACCCAGGCCACCCAGAATACCATTCTGATTGCGCTAACCAGCTGCGCCACTGAGACAACTGGAACCTGGGCTGCCCTCGAGCACATTACTCTTTCTCAAATTCACAACCCAATGGCAACACAAATATTTACTTGTAACGATCACACAGACATGTAATGTGCATATTTATGGAACACATACAAACAGAGGTGAGATAGAAGTGAGTGCCTCAGCTGGGACTTGAACCCAGGCCTGTTCGGAATACCATTCCGATTGTGCTAACCAGCTGCACCACTCAGACAACTGGAACCTGGACTGTCCCTGAGCACATTACTCTTTCTCAAATGCACAACCCAATGGCAACACAAATATTTACTTGTAACAATCACACAGAAGTGTGATGTGCATATTCATGGAACAAATACAAACAGAGGTGGGAAAGAAGTAAGTGCCTCAGCTGGGACTTGAACCCAGGCCACCCGGAACACCATTCATACGGGTCTGCAGGGATTGTGAAGTGGGCTGTTGCATGCCCTGTATGTCATGTAGGGTGAAGACCAAATCAAGTGGTGCACTGCTACCTGAAGAGAGTGTAATGCTTGGGTCTTCCTCCTGGGTGTAATAGCCATGAAAAAGGGTTTATATTTGGCCACAAGACTCGAGACTGGCATTGTGCCCTGATCCAAAGTACAGAGGGATACTCTGGGATCTCGTGGCAAGTGTTCTGTTGTAAACCCAGTGAACACTCTGGTGGAAACGAGGAGGGTAACCCGGTTATCCTCCCCTTCCCTGTCATGGATTGCACTTAGGAGTGTGCGCTCTGAGCTCAGTGATCTGACCTTCATGAGTGGGTTTGTGACAGATGTCACCTACCTTAACTTCAGCTAGGCCTTTTACACCATACCATGTAGAAGACTGGTGAACAAGTTGACCAGTCTGGGGGGTGAGTCAAAGGGTGGTGAACTGGGTTAGGAACTGGCTATGGGATAGGAAGCAGAAGGTGGTAGTAAATGGGATCCAGTCAGAGGAAAGTGAGGTGACCAGTGGGGTATTGCAGGGTTCAGTCCAGGGGCCAGTCCTTTTTAATGTCTTCACAAGAGACATTGCAGAAGGGCTAGAAAGAAAGGTTTGTCTATTTGCAGATGACACCAACATCTGCAACAGGGTAGACACTCCTGGATGGAGTAGATAGAATTAGGGGGGACCTGGTAAAGCTGGAAGTGGTCTAAACTGTGGAAAATTGGGTTAAATGCAAAAAAGTGCAAAGTTATGCACCTGGGGTGTAAAAACTCAGCAGTGAGCTACTGAATGGGGGAGAACTGCTGTTGGTCACCAGGGAGGAAAGAGATTTAGGCATCATCATCTCAGATGAGCAAATAATGTATGAAGGTGGTGGGGAGAGCTAGTACTATGTTGGGGTGGATAGGTAGGGGTATTATGATCAGGAGAAGGGAGGTGATGAAGCCACTGTACAAGACACTAGTGAGGCCTCACCTGGAATACTGTGTGCAGCACTGGAGACATCTTCAAAAGGATATAGAGAGGGTGGAGGCAGTTCAGAGAAGGGTGACTAAGATGGTGCAGGCATTGCAACAGAAGACATGTGAGGGAGGCTAAGGGACTTGAACATGCAAACGCCCAAGGAGAGAAGAGAGCACGGTGAGATATGATAGAAACTTTCAAGTACCTTAGGGGCATTAATAAGGTCCAGGTGGAGGACATCTTCTAGTATGGGAGGGATACGAGAACAAAGTGGCACAATGCGAGACAAGGGGGACAATTAAGGGGAACATGAGGAAGTACTTCTTCACTGATCAGGTGGACAATTGGAATTGTTTGCCACAGGAGGTGGTGTGGTGGTTCAAACATGCCTGGGACAAGCATACTGGTACCTTAGAGGTAGGAAAGAGAGGCTAAGCTGATAACCAATTAGGGTCACCAGCTGCCAGTAAAAGTAGGACAAAAGGGAAGATTGGATGGGAATTGTGGCCCTAATCTGCCAGCAACTTTCTACGTTAGTCTGCATGCTGAATCTGCAGCTTCTGTATTTGTCCTGTTTGTGCTCTGTAACTGTGACTTTTTGCTTAAGAAATTTGTTTATGATTTTGTACTCCACTCCCCTGATGTTCCCCGGGTCGCACCTGGAAATGAGCCTCGGCTCAGTGTGCCCTTCCCGGTTACCAAATGCTTAAATAAAAATGAATTAAAAAAAATATAAGAAACTCAGTACAATTTCCAAGGACTCTTTTGCTAGGAAGTCCCCCGTCTATTTATTATTTGTATTAAATTCGAAAAAAAAGGTCCTTGGTCCATGAAGAAGCCAAAGTGCCAACGTGTCTGGGACATCTATAATAAAAACAATTGGCTGGCACTGGTATATTCATAAGCTGAGAGCCCCCTTCCACCATTTTTTTCAGGAGTACCAATGAGCTATATAATTCGTAGTTCATATGAATCAAGGGGCTGCTATGATTGGTGCAGATTAGGGCTTTTGGAGCAGTGGTCATAAAACATAACTAACTCCAGGTTTTTAAAATCTTCTACACAACCTACCACACCATAGGATGGTTTCATTGCATCAACCCAGAATTTTTTATTAAATATGGTCTAATAAATAGGCTTTGTACATACCACTGTTGTATTTCAGCTTGCATTGTTTACCATATGGCATAGCTAAGGGTTTTGTTGGCAGACCACAGCCAGGTAAATTTATGAAATAAAATAGATAATACAAAAAATGTTGTAAAGCTTCTCTGTGACTTCCCTCATGCACAAATACACACACTGTGGTCTTAGTCAGCTCAGACTGAGGAATAAGACTGATATTTAATGGTAAACTGCAGTCGCCCAGTCTGTGTGAACATACAGTGCCAGACTGGCATCTCTCTGTATGACACATATGTGAAAATATCCCACAGACTCTGACAGAGTAAGACGTATTTCCCTTTCCCCCAAGCCATATATTTTTGGCAATTTTTTTTTTACCACTTGACTGATTTTATTTTTGTTTGCACCTAACTCCCTCATTTTTGTTTCTTTTTTACTAATTCCCATGGCCTCATTAACTGGCAGCCATGCATCCAGGCCCCCCCGGCAACACCCCTGATCTGATGATCTAAAGGTGGCCAAAAATGTGCCAAGGCTGTGGGCATAGCCCGCGGGATACTGGGATGTGGCACGGGGTCATAACCTCACAAGACATTATGCCGCAGCAATATACCATGCTGCCAATACAGCGTGATATATTGCAAGCAGCATACGTCTTTCTTTTGCGAGGAGCTTTGCCCCCACCCCCCCATTATGGGGAATGCACACCCTGAACCCCCCTGACTAAAATAACCAACATCCAGGGGAAGGGGTGTTTAACACTTAACTTTGCACAAAGTGCAAAAAATAAAAAAAATTCCTTGTGTCTGGGACTGGGAATCAAAACTGGGTCCCACACACACTGTCTCCCGCCCTTGCTGCCTGTGGCTCATCCTGTCAAGCCACGGCAGCTGATCACCGACCCTACCTCTCAGCACAGGGCTCCTCCCCTACATGGTAAGAGTGAGAGTGTGCACTACAGTGTATACACCCTTTTGTGGTTTTGCACCCTCTTGCTTTACCCTACTGAGCTGTTCCTGTTGCGCAGTTTTAAAGTACGCTATTAAGCGTATGAGATACTGACCCGGTAGGCTGGGGTGCATTGGGAGAGATATCACCAACAGAAGGAAGGATATTGTGATGCCACTGTACAGATTATTAGTGAGGCCTCATTTGGAATATTGTGTCCAGTTCTGGAGGTCAGATCTCCATAAGGCCATAGACAGGGTGGAGGCAGTTTTAAAAGGGCAACAAAGATGGTGCAGAGCCTGCACCAAAAGTCATTTGAGGAGAAATTGGGAGACCTCAATATGTATACCCTGGAGGAGAGAAGAGACAGGGGAGATATGATAGAAACCTACAAATATCTAAAAGGCATAAATAGGATACCAGAGTGTAACATCTTTCAGAAAAGTAGATGTCTGGGAATGAGGGGACATGACATGAGGTTGGAAGGGGGTAGACTAAGAGGTAACTTGAGGAAGTATTTCTTCACAGAAAGGGTGGTAGATACATGGAATAGACTCGTAGCAGAGGTGGTGGGGCAAACACAGTAGGGGGATTCAAGCATGCATGGGACAGGCATAGAGGAACTCTAGCAATGGGAACAAGGAGGTAAAGTTGGAGATCAAGTAGGGTCTGAGGCTTTATAGGAGGCAGGCTTTCAGTTTCTATGTTTCTAGGTATTCACCTCTGTGCTCTTTTAAGTTTCTTTTGGTGAGACCCACATAAAAAATTCACATGACAGTGCTAAATACATTTTATTGGTTGTTCACATGTAATAAGTTCTTTAATACTGTGAGTACTTCCATCTTTGGAGTTCAAAAAAATTGTGGTGTTGGATACTACATTACAATACTGACACCGGCCACATTTCGTACAGCCAGATTAGAGGGGCTGGGGCAGCCATGAAGATTTCTTTTGCAGAGGTTGTACACTATCTACCAAGGTATTGTGAAGCGTACATTAACCATGTGGCTTAATGTTAAACTGCCGCCCCTTTAAGAGCACTTAAAACCTGCATGTATCTATTTGTTGCACTGCCTGGCAGTGCCATGTATGCCTGTCAGTCAGAGAATTTGCCAGTCTGGGGCTTGTCCTCAGGAAGATAACATCTGCAGTACAGAATAAACCTGCATTATTATATTTTATGCATCCATCTAGTTTATTGGCACAGTCCAGATGGGGTCCACAGCAGCAGCAGAAGGGTCTGGTGGACCACAGATAAGGTAAAGGGTCCTTTAATGGCAGACAAAATAACCAAAATGCCACACATGGTGGAGAATGCAGGCCTTTCCTCTGTCTAGACCCCATCTTGCTTATCTGTGTCGCTGGGTACCCTAAGTCATCACCCTAGTATCCCTGAGCTGCTTGAATGATTCTCTACAACACACAGCCTTGGCTGCAGAGAAGAAAAAAAATGAACTGTCTCCTGTTCTCTGATGCAGCCTGCAGCCCTCCTACTTTGAACAGCCTAGCACATATAAATGTGTTCCACACTGCTGCTAGCCTACTACTCCTGGCATGATCTGTTCAAAATTAGCCTTTGCCAAGCATCTGCTCCATGGAGCTCTGAACAGACCGTCATTGCCCCCCCCCCCACCTCGTGGCAAGGCTGGTGCACTTTGCTCCCTTCTGCACAGCCAGCTCCCTTATACAGTCTCTATCTCTCTCTCTCTCTTTCTCAAAACAAAAAGGGGAAAGCAAGTTACAGCCAGCCTGTCTAAAGGGAACTGCTACCTAAATAAATGAGACAGCAGCACAGTGAAAAGGAAAAAAAAACTGTACCATGCGTGCCCTTCTCTCTGGGCCTGCTGCAACAGCTCCACATTGCTCTGCTATGACTTGGCCTTCCCCTCAGCCACACCGGACCGTGGTTCTGCCTTTCCTCTCGACCGGAGATCCTCCACAGCTGACCCTCTCCAAAAACAAAAAAGACTGCCATTAGGGACTGCAACTCCTGTCCTGCTCCTCAAACAGCTCAGTCCCTCTGCACAACGCAACTTGAGGATTCAGCTTTTCCCCCATGGACATAAAGTACTAAGGAGCTCTGCTCCTCCCCAACTGCAGCTGTGCAAACGCATGGAGCTCTGCACCAGGACCACTCCCCGGCTCTCCAGCCTGCTCCCCAGCCAGCCAGCTTCACAGCAAATGCGGCTCTGAGAAGAACTCTGGGCCCCTCTATGCCACAGCAGACTGTGGCTCTTCCACTGACCCGCTCTTCCTATTCTGCTCTCCCGTAACAAACCCCTCCAAACAACCGCAGCTCCCTCCAGAACTCACAGCGGAGCGCTCCCCTCACCACGCGGCTTAGCTCTTCCAGAAACGGCTTCACAGTCTGCTCTCCTTAGTGCACACAAGGAACCCAAGGGAGCTCTGATCCCCGACTCATCAGCAGTCCTACTCTCAGCTGCAGTTTTCTTCTTGCTACTGCCGCAACCACAAAGCCTTCTCTCCCCGACTCGGCCAAGCTCCTAAAGGCCATACAAATAAATGAACTTCCTTCAGCCGCTCAGAGCGAGACGCTCCCCAACTCAACACGCTGTCCTACAAGCTGAAACTCATCCAGGCTGCACTGAGGCACTATAACAAACAAACAAAAAATAGCAATAAATAAACCAGAAAGGGAGCCATAAATAAAATAAAGAGTGCTGAGAAAGCAAATAGAATAAATAAAGCACTAAAGAAAAATTTGGGGGCAAGGCAACGCGAAAAGGACGAGAGAGAAAAATTAAAATAAAACTTAAGCAGGGCACAGCAGGAACAAATTAAAAGAGGACAAGAAACCAAAACACTGCAATGCACCAGCATAGGCCAAGCAGGATGCTACAATAAAAGGACTGAGACAAAAGTGAACACCAAATGCACAAGCCTGAGACTAAATAAAAAGAAAGAAAAGGCAAAGTGAGCAGCAAGCAAATAAATATAAAATTCCCCAGCAGTTTCACTCACCACAGAAAAAGCCTGCCATTTTTCCTGTCAGGGTTGGAGAAGAAGCTCAATAACACAGCAATCGCCATTTTGACCATTGTACATCAAACAGCCTCGTGGCAAGAATCCTCCATCTTGGGAACAGCAAAACAACAAGACAAAAAGTGAACCCTTGACCCCTCTGCTGGCAGCCATCTTGCTACAGTCAGGCCAGTCACATCCCACAGGAACTGCATGTCAAAGTTTGGCAGCCATCTTGTGAAGGACCTCACTCCATTGAAATCAATGGCAATCCTATTATTTATTTAATTTATTTAGATTTTGGTAACCGGGTAAACCCACTGAGACCAGAGGTCCCTTTATCAGGGGCGACCCGGGATTAGTTACAATGCGTACATACATACATAGGTATAAAATACAGTAATTTGTAATGAATACATTTTTAGTTACAGTGAGTACATACATAGACATTAGGGTACAGTAGATAAGCTGATGCATATTGGGGAGTAGGTATCAAACGTTGGGCATGGAGAACAGTAGGCATCACAGGCTAGACAGGTATTGAGACAGATACATAGTGCGTCTAGCGTTATTCTATACGATATTCATGAGGTGGGAAGGCGTGTGGTTTAGCAGATGGTAGCAAGAGAGTGGGCCCAGGCGGGGACTAGCGATTGCACCCACATAGGCTTAGTTCCAGGAGATATGTTTTGAGGCCTGATTTGAACCCTAGGACAGTAGGCTTGCTGGGAGGGCGTTCCAATAGAAGGGGGCAGTGTAGTGGAAGAAGCGCTTGCCTAGGTTGGTGCGAACACGGGGGATATAGAGGGGACGACTTGCGGTGGATCGCAGTGTTCGGGGCTGGACTTTAGGAGTGAGCAGCCCACGTAGGTGTGGCGGAAGGCCAAGGGAGGTGAATTTAAAGGCTAGACAGGAAGCAGAGTAGGTCAGCTTGAGCCATAGGGTAGGCCAGTTTAGGTCTGCGAGGGGCCTCACAATGGTGCCTCCTAGGCAAGGAGTTTGTTGCAAAGCGAGCCACTCTGTAATAGAGCATGGAGAGTTTGTTGAGCTCCAACTCCCGGAGGAACTGTAGTACGGGGGAACCGTATAGGATGGAGGGGAGGAAGTTACTGTTGGCTATGGCTTGTCGCGCCTCGCCAGAGAGGGAGTTTCCCAGATGGTAGAGAAGGCCGAGCCTCTGGTGGATGGATCAAGTTAAGGTGTCGATGTGGGGTTTATAAGTCAATTCTTGGTCAAGGAGGACCCCAAGGTACTTGAATTGATCTATGGCCTCAACTCTCCTCCCTTGGGATGTGTTGAGCAGGAGCAGCTTGCTTCTGTCCATGCTCAAGCATCTAGTCCCAAACAGGATGGCCTTAGTTTTTTCCTCATTCAGCTTCAGAGAATTCATGGTGAACCAGGCCTCAAGAGCTGAGAGACAGGCTTGAAGTTTGGAGTTTGGAGGAGATGACACTGGGTTGTGGGTCACTGTGGTAGACAATGGTGTCATCTGCATAGAGGATGAGCTTGCTGAGCTTGCAGTCACTGTCAATGTCGTTGAGGATGAGTGAGAATAGTAGGGGGCCTAGGATCGAGCCCTGGGGTACCCCGGAGGTCATGGGTCTAGAGCCAGATTGTGTTCCTCTCCATCGTACCTTTTGGGATCTGTTGGTCAGGTAGTTTTCAAACCAGGAGAGCGAGTGGTTGTCCAGGCCCAGTCGGAGGAGTTTGGAAAGGAGGAGTTGGTGGCTGACCAGGTGAAAGGCCTTGGATAGGTCAATGAATAGGGCACCCGTTGGGGAGCCTTGGTCCATGGCCTTGAGGATGTCGGATGTAAGCCGGATGAGGGCAGTGACAGTGCCGTGGCCTTTCCTGAAGCCGTGTTGTACATTGGCAAGGAGGTGGTGCTGCTCAAGGTAGTCCTGAAGTTGATTGTATACTAGCCTCTCCTGCACCTTCCCAAGAGGGCTGAGAAGGGAGATAGGCCTGTAGTTTCCCACTCTGTCCCGGGGTCCTTTTTTGTGGATGGGGACAATAGTCGATACCTTCCACTTACTTGGTACTGTTCTTTCGAGGAGGGACCTATTGATGAGCAGGGTGACAGGGTAGGTGAGAGCCGGGGCAGTGGTCCTAAGCAGCCGAGGTTCTAGCAGGTCATTTCCTGGGGAAGAGTTAGGGTAAATTTTGAGTAAGAGAGGGAGTACAGCGGACGGTTCAACCAGTTTCAGGTGGAATTGAGGAGGAGGGGGCAACCGGTCTGAAGTTGAGTGATAGGGAGTCCCGAGGGGGATGGGGGTCCGTTGGGGTTGGAGAAGGAGGCACAGAAAGTGTCCGCAACTGTAGCAGGGTCATTGATCAGGGTATCACCAACCAGGATTGAGTCATATTGTGTGTTTGCAGTACCTTTGAGAAGGGAGTTTATGTGGCCCCAGAATTTCTTGGGGTCGCGTAGGTGGGTAGTTTGAAGGTCTCTTAGGTACTTGGACTTGGCCTATTTGGCATATTTTTTACATAGGTTCCTCAGTTCCCTGTATTTCTCCCAGTCATGTGGATTTGTAGAGTCCCCAGGCCCTGTCACGGAGAAGCATTGACTACTTTAGGCTGGGGCTCAGCCATTTGTGGCATTTTCCCTGTACCCTGAGTTTCTTTCGTGGAGCATGCAGGTTGGCTAGGGACAGAAATGAATTAGAAAAGTAGTTGAGTGCCTCATCAAGTGAGGGAAGGGATACAATGGGGTCCCAGTCAATTGTCCCCAGGTCAGAGCACAGGTCGGCTGGTACAAACCTGCTGAAGTTCCTGGCTTCTAAGACCCTGGCAGCAGTTTTAGGGGGTTTATTGGACCAGGTGCAGAAGATGGATGAGTGGTCACTCAGGGAGTCAGACATGATCCCAGCAGAGAGTATCTGGTCTGGGCAGGAGACTAGTGCCCAGTCAAGTAGAGAATGGTTGCCAGACTTGGAATTGTGCCTAGTAGGCAGATTGATGACTTGGGTAAGTGAGGAGTCTAGTATTGAATTCTTGAATTCGGAGGTCCCCGGGGTGAGCCAGTTTAGACTGAAGTCCCCGAGGAGGATGATCTTACCCTGGGGATGCTCCAGTAGTGCATTGGTTAGGGATTCAGAGGAGAAGGAGGCGGCAGATAGGGGCAGGAGGTAGGCACACCCAATGTAGAGGGGCTTGGTGTCCCCGAGTAGCACTTTGACAAATAGGGCCTCACTCTGCGATCTGCAGAGAGAGGGGAGATCAATCTGTGAAGCAATCAAGGTGGAGTTGAGATAGATGAGAACCCCACCTCCTTTTTTTTTTTGCTCTGTCCTTTCCAAAGGCCTGGTAGCAGGCTAGGTCCACTTCATGGGGGAGGATCTGAGGTTTGATCCATGTTTCAGTCACAGCTAGTATGTCAGGTTTGTACAGGGCTGTCCATGCCTCAAGGTCATGGATTTTGTGCCTTAAGCTGCCGATATTCATATCTACCAGCTTGAGTCCGCTGGTGTTGGCCCAGAGTGAGTTGAAGGGGTCACTGAGGGTGAGATTAGGTGAGTAGGGACCAGGGTTTGGCTCGATATCCCCCCCAAGTGCCAGTTTAAGCTTGACAAGGTGGCCAGTATTATTGTGGGGGAAGGGGAGGAGCCTCCGCTGGTCGTACTCCATGAAGTTTGAGGGTAGGTTGTGGCAGTGTCTCTTCAGGGATGGTCCATACATGGTTTGGATAAGCTCATTTAGTCGTTCCACCCTCGGTTCTGTGGTTTGGGGGGGGAGTGCAGAATTCGGATAGGGCTCAAGTAAGAGCAAATCCAGGGGGAGGGGTAGGGCAATTCCATGTAGAGGGGCTAAGTAAGCGGGGGCAACCATTGGTGCCTGGTTCCCCATGCTATAGGTATAACAGGGGGCATGGGCCTCAGGGGGTTGCTGGTGTCTAAGGTGGCTGGGAGCCAAGCTATGGGAGGAATAGATCGGCACAGCAGGCACCAGAGTCATGGTATACATGGGAGTCCTCAGGCAGTAAAGGAGTTATTAGGCCCGTGGGTATCAGCTATACCGCAAGTGTAAAATATAAGAGTAGTTAGCGAGCCAGGGGGATGTCAGCTGTACCTCTGATTTTGGTTCCAGAGAGATGAGAGGGTCGTGTTTATAGTATTTCCACCATTTTCTCCAGTATGGCAAGTTACAGCCAGATTGAGGAGTAGCAGGGTCCCTCCATTCGGCCGCCTGTAGAGGCTGGAACGGCAGGAAAATGGGATGCGACCTCTAGTGGAGAGGGCTGAGAACCTGCAGATGAGAAAGTGAGCTGATAGGCTCTAATGCTCACGTGATCCTGGCTATAAGACTAGATGCTCACCAAGGGCGGTGGTGGGGGTGGCGGAGCTCCAACTAAGCAGCAGTGCTTCACCGCGATGTGCACAGCTCGTACCTGTGGATTTTCACCCTGCGTGGCGACGACTCCAGGTCCGCGGGAGTCCAGCTTAGGGGGGGAAGGCGAGGAACACAAACGGCCCTCTCGACCACCTCTGCTGTGGAGAAGAGAAGAAAAGCACCGGAATTTATACACAGGTAGGCAAAGGGGGAAGGGAAAGAGAGCACGCATTATAGTAGTTCCTCTGGTACATGTGGCATTCCCGAGGGTTTCTTCGTGACCAGGAGATCTGATTTCCACCTCTAAGGCAGTCAGAGACTAGTGTAGCTTTAGTTACTTAGTTTTGGTTCTAAAATACTGCTGATTAACAACGTTTCAGGCACATGAGGCTACCAGTGACTGTAGGGGCTTATTTACACAGTAGTATGCAGTGATTTGGCAATGGAGTCTGCATTAGCTTGTTTAAATATTAACAGGCAGTGATTAATTGCTAAATAAGTTCATTAGGCACCTGATGGCAACGGAGTCTATGCTAGCTTATTAAAACAGTAACAGGCAGTGATTAAATTGCTAAATAAGTTCATTTAGGCACCTATTGGCAAAGGAGTCTGTGTTAGCTTATTTGAACAGTAACAGGCAGTGATTAATTGCGAAATAAGTTCATTTAGTCACCTAAGGGCAAAAATGGACACTGCAATAAATAGCTGATTTTTGCAATAAAACCTTTATTTAGATAACAAACAACACAGAATTGAGTGGGAATTCTTTATTAAGATGTCAATTGATGAACTTTGCTACAAAAAGTTGTACTTTTGTCTACAAAAATAATTTTTGCTTGGCACTTCATTCACGACATGACGTCCTGTGTCTTGTATGATGGCAACTCCTCCTCACCCATATGACCTTCACTCGGTGAAATAAAGCTCATCTCCAGCCACAGTATCCAATGACGACACAGATATGGGCACCGGAGTTCTACCTTCACCCACCTCAAGGGCGTGGGGCTACAAAATTGAAACAATCTTCCGTGATATCCAGTTGTCCATCTCAGCTCAAGGAGTACCAGCTATGCAAGTGATTCAAGATGATCTGGCATACATTAAAGATATTTCACCCCAGTCCACAGCCCATACCAGCCTACAACCAGTACCCTTCTCAGCCTTGCCTACAACCAAGACACTTTAGAGAGTCTTGGTGCAGCCAGTCCTGCTTACTTCACCACTCTAGACCTTCAGAGTGGGTTCTATCAAGTCTCCATTGATCCAGCTTCTTGTCCATACACAGCACGGTGCAGCTACTTGGGACTTTTTTAGTTCAAACGTTTGCTTATGGGTCTTCGGAATGGTCCAGCCACATTTCAAGCTTGTTATGGAAGCCGTACTATGTGGGTTGTCTTGGAAATCTTGCCTAATCTACCTGGACGATGTGATTGTCTTCAGAAGAACTTTGGTAGAGCACCTCCAACATCTCAAAGAAGTGTTTGAACGTCTCAGACAAGCCAATCTCAAACTTCACCCAGAAAAGTATTGTTTTGCACAGTATCAAATTCATTACCTGGGACATGTGGTTAGTTCTCAAGACATCTCTCCAGATCCAGAAAAGCTCTTAGCAGTCAAAGTCTATCCAGAGCCTAATAATCTCAAAGACCTTTGAGCTTTCCTGGGCTTGTCTGGCTATTATCGAAAGTTCATTTGCAACTATGCCAAGATTGCAGCTCCACTATACGTCCTCACCAAAAAGGGATGTGACTATATTTGGATTTCCGAATGTAAAGAGGCGTTTGAAACATTAAAACAAAACCTAATCTCTTCTCCAGTATTGGCCTACCCAAGATTCAACCAACCCTTCAAGCTCTACTCAGATGCTAGTTCCTTTGCATAGGGAGCTGTGCTCTGTCAAATTCAAGATGGAACAGAACGAGTTGTCTCCTATGCTGGGCGCTCTCTTTCCTCAGCTGAGCAGAACTATGGCATCACAGAAAAAGAATGTCTAGCCACGGTATTTGCCGTAAAGAAATTTGACTGCTACCTTTGCTACTCCTCCTTTGCAGTTAACGTTGATCACTCTGCCCTCAGATGGTTATTCGAAATGAAGGAGCCAGTAGGCAAGTTCGCCCGATGGGTTGCTATGCTGCAATCCTACAACTCTGGAATTCAGTACAGACCAGGTTGAGTTCACTCAAATGCCGATGGTGTAAGCCAGAGATGATATCCCTCTGCATCCTCCTCAACAGATGAAGAATCCTGCTTACAAGCTGTTCCCTTCCATGCCACGGATGTGCTTCCTGTGGACACTCCTACAGCACCTCAAGTTGCTTTGCTGCTACCAACTGCTTCTACAGAGAGACACACAAATCCTCAGTTACTGCAAGCAGCCAAAGAGCTTCTCATCTCCTCAACATCCGATCTGTCCCTGGCAACTGTTAAAATGCAACAAAGAACTGACATTCAGTTTACTGACATAGTCACCTACTTAGAGTCTGGAACCTTACTGCAACAAAAGAAGCATCGCCAAGATGTACTTTTCTTTGCTTCGCAGTACTTCCTCAATGACGATGCGCTTTTTCACATTTGGACCAAGGAAGGCAAGGGTCATCGCACAGATAGAACTCATGGACAGCGAGCTGTGCCAGCCTCCCTAATCAATCAAGTTCGTCTCTCCACTCATGCCTCTTCACTTTCTGAAGTTCATATGAGAATACACAGAACTCTTGAAAAGACAAGGCTTCACTTCTTCTGGCCTCACATGAACAGGGACATTGTCCAATTCATAAAATCCTGCCAGCCTTACTCCCAAAGAAAGCCTCCTGCCAAACTGACAAAGGCACACATCATTCCAATGCCTGTAGCCACTGAACCCTTCCAAAGAGTCAGCACTGACATTCTTGGGCCCTTACCAACATGCTCTGACTCCGGCAATAAATATATCCTTGTTTTTATGGACTACCTAAAGAAGCATTTGGAACTCATTCCCCTAAAACACATTAAAGCTGCCACTGTGGCAAATGCCTTTCTCAACACAGTCATTTGTCGTCACGGTACCCCATCGTACCTATATTCAGACAGAGGCACCAACTACCTGTCCACCATTGTCCAAGAAACATGCAAACTTCTCGACATAAAAAAGACACATACCACAAGTTACCATCCACAATGCAATGATCGGAGTGAAAGAATGATGTCTACCATTCTCAGCACACTCTCGAAGTACCTGGATGAGACTCATGACACCTGGGACCATTTTGTTCCCTTTGTGCAGTTTGCATACAATACCAGCCCTTGTGTTGACAGCACAGAATACACTTCATTCTTCTTAGTCCATGGATGTTACCCAAGAACTTCACTGGACAGGGATCGTTCACTGCTGGAGGTTCCGAAGTCAGCTTCTTCTTTCATTATCCCTCTGCTGGAACAGCTTGAACTTGCCTGACATGTTGCAATCACCATGTTGGGCCAGAGAAAATTGGCAATGCAAAAAATGTCTGCAGCCAAGTCGCATGAGCCTTCATTCTCTGTTGGGGACATTGATTATTTGTACCAACCTGTTCTTGTTCTGGGCGCCACCAAGAAACTGCTTCGCTACTGTACAGGTCCCTTCTACACCATAGAAAAACTTCCTCCGGTCCATGTCAGTCTGTGATGCAAGTCAGATGGAAAGCTGGTACACAACAAAGTCCATATAAACTGACTGAAGCATGGGTACCTGAGTAAGAACCTTCCAGACGACCCCAGTCCACCCAGAAATCAAGCTGCCCTTGAGCCTGACATCCTCTCTGAAGCTGAGATCCCTCCAGACAACTTGCAACTAGTTCCTACAGATCTTCCCACTCCTAACACTCTCCAGCCAGATTCCATTTTGCCAGATGATTTGCCTGGGACTTCCTCTTCTTCTTAACCTTTCTTCTTCTTCTTCTCAGGACTCTCTTCTGCACAGTACAGTGTACCATATCAAGACGATCTTAAGGAAGAAGTTCACAAATGGATCCTGGACTTACAGAGTCAAATGGTATGGATTTGATAGTGGCAGAACTCCTGGATTGCTTTTAATGACCTGACCCCATCCTGTCAGGAACTAGTGTAATCAACACATGCCTCCATTCCCACTGACTGGAAAAGTCGATGGAGGTCTTGAACTTTTGTAAACCGGACTTAGTGTAATGTTTTGGGACTAATTTCTTTCTGGGTTAATTGATTGCTGTAAATGTTTCTTGCTTTCCTCTTCTCACTTATCTACCTTAAGAAAGACTCATCCCCTTTAGCTACTGCTGTGGCTGCCCTTTCCCTGCCTACATCTTTGTTTCAATCACTGCCTTTCATGCTCCCTTCTGTTTTACTTGGTATTCCTTCCTGTATTCTATTCTCTGGGTTTCCTTACATCACCTGAATATGGTGCCTGGTTAGAATAGCGCAACACGAATAGTGCCAATCTACAGAGCGCTAGTTTGTGTAGCGCTAGTATGGACAGGGAGAGGGGATATACAGTGCTTTCAGTAAGCGCTCCCTTGGTCACTGTCCATGGTAATGGCACTGCACAAGGGCACCAGAATCCAGGAGACTGGCCGAGCCGCTCCCGTAAACGGCACTATTTTTACTGTGCGGTTCTTGACTGCACTATTGTGACTGACACTGTTCTGACCCAGTGCCCCTGAATACCACCCTTTTCTCCTTCACTGTCTTGGCCTTTTCCCTAGTGAACTGTAATGGTCTCTATTTCCTTCTACTTTTACTCACGTCCCTCATGCAGAGGTTGGTTTTCCTAATTATTCCCTTCCTTATTTTTCCCCACTGTGCCTCTACTCCTCCCTGACAATCACCCCATAAGGCAGTTTCTGAGGCAGTCTCCAATTTCTTTAAAATCTGCCCTCCTAAGGTCCAGGACAATATTCTCCATGGGGTTTGCCTCTGTTCACATCTTAATATTAAACCACACGGTATGGTAATCACTGATACCTAAGGGACTGCCCACTGTAATGTCTGCAGTGTCATCCCTGTTTGTAAGTGGTTCATCCATATCTGTGCAACAGTCATTTTGTCAATGCCAATTAGGGTGCAGGTAATATGCCCCCTGGCATTGCCGTGCCAGACATTGCACCTCCTGGGGGTGACAGCTCAAAGTGCTGTCCCAGGAAATAGTCAGGTTTTGCTGGGGACTTCACCCCCCACCCCCCCTCAAAATCTGAATATAACCTCCTCTGGGGTGGGCATGCCCTGAAGTGGACAGGAATTATGTTAGCGCCAAGGATGGTGTGAGTGTGGGGCGATCTTAAATTAAAATCACCCCTGTCACTGTCGCCCTTTTGTGGTGCCATAATAAAGTTGCCCCATTAGCTGTATATGTTTGTAAGCATCAGGTCCAGCACTGCCCTGTCCCTAGTGGGTTCATTGACAAGCTGCCTGAGAAAGGCCCCTTGACAGGGATTCAAGGATGGCCCTACTCCCTGCTGAAGCTGCAGTTGGAAGACTCCAATCCACATCTGGCAGATTAATTTGCCCAACTAGTTGCACCTCCCCTATACTTCCCACCCTGATGATGGCTTCCCCAAGTGTCTTATCCAACTCCTCTCCCTATGCTGGAGGTCTGTATACCATCCCAGTATGGACAGTGGCCCCAGGATCTGTCTTCAGGATGACCCAAAGCACCTACAGACCTTCTTTTTCCTTCAGGAGTCCCTGTTCTTCCATGGCCTTGATTTCCTCCCTCACATATAGTACAACTCCTCCTTCTTTCTTCCCTTCCCTGTCTCTCCTGAACAGAGAGTAGCCTGGTATGGATATGTCCCAGTCATGGCTATCAGTGCACCACAACTTTGTTATGGCCACCAAATCCAGGCTAGCCTCCACCAAGATGGCCTCCAGGTCTGAAATTTTATTTTCCAGATTCCTTGCATTAGCAAACACGGCTCTCCAGACCTTACTCCTTCCCTGCCTGCTTCCCCCTCCAGCCTATGCTGTTCCCTAATGCATCCCCCTGACCCCCTCTTGCCCTGTTGCCTTCTCCATTACCTGCCTTCTTTACGCTTTTCTTCTTTCATTTGAACTCATCTCCAGTGGGGAACAGAGGAGCAGTGGGACTGGCCACAGTTATATAGGCACCATTGTTGCATGTCATTATGGGTGGCCCTCGGCTAGCAAAGGTTTCCAAGTGCTGCTGATGCCAATGGCTTACAGTTGCAAAGATGTGGCCTAATGCAGGAGATTCCACTGTGATCTACTGTTGCAGTGAGTAACTATGGGCGCAGGTAATTAACCTCTATCCCCCCCCCACTCCCAACCTAACATGCACATTCTAAAACCTCAGACTCAGTGCAAAGCATCCTGCGTAGCAGTATACAAATCCTTGTGTAAGGCTGACAAGGTTTCAGCAGAATAAATGGTGCCCCCAATACAGGCTTTTACATTAGTTCCAGTTTCGATTGAGTGGACTCATCCGTGCAGTGCAGTTGCTAACTCCACCAACAGCCAGGTCAGCCCCAAAGGAAAACAAATACTTAATGCACTTGGAGGTAACGCGTAGCAGAGGCTGCTTGCGACAAGAGTTGGTGCATGTAGGTACCCATAAAAGGAGGTGAAGCTTCATTTTTCCTGTTTCATTTAGGGTAATGGAAGAAATCTTTACACCAACATAAACTGGTGCTGTGGACTGCACATGGGGTCTCCACCAAGGTGCCTGGCACTCGTGTCAGTTGTGCAGTGTGTTAACAAGATTAATTGCAGTGTTTCGTTTCTAGCGAAATTAAGTAGACTTATTAGTTGGCATGTTACCATCACTTCCATTTGGTTATAAAACTGAGTCTGATATCATCAGTGCCAACTAAATCAGATGATAATTCTACAGAGCAACTCTTAAAAAAAAGTTTTGAAGAATCCACCAGAAGAGAATAATTACAGCAGACAGTAGAAATTACTCACAAAAATGTGGTGAGGAGGTAGAGTACAAAAAATTCCATATATAGCCAAAACATTTGCAGTTGGTTGGATTCATAGAGTATGTTTGTACCTTAATGTTTGTAATACGTTTTGGCCTTTGCACCTTTATTTTTCATTTATGTAAGCAATAAGACACAACAGGATATCAACTAGGCTGAAATAACTGAATGCTCTGGGGTATAATGAGCTTTGCAGCACCTGAAGAAGGGGCGGTTATCTCAACCTAACTCACACCCTGGAGTGTCTTATTGTGCTTACAGAACGGGTTTTTAAGTTATTTCAATGTTTTGTTTTAAAACTTCACTTGGGGAAAACATTCATACACAGTCGCTGACATACTTTGAAATCCTATAAAAAGCTTTTTCAAATGAGGGATTGGGCTCACCTGTAGCAGGAAGAGATATAGATGACCAAGTCTGTTAAGTATTATTTCCGTATCGCAACCATTTGTAGAACTTTGTGTTGTGATTGAGAAACAAGTTGTGCTTGACTCAGTGTAGTTAGGCGCAACTTGTTCCTTGATGCCGTGCAAAATAATCTAAAAATTATTGCACTGCATTATTAATGTCAAACTGACTTGGTCGTCTTTATCTCTAGAGGGTTTCCAGTGACAGAGGAATCCAATACCTGTTTTGAAAGAGCTTTTCATGGGCTTTCAAACTATGAGGATCACTAGGCACGAATGAGTTCATTTAGAAGAAAAATAACTGCATGCTCTGGGGCGTAATGAGCTTTGCAGCACCTGAAGAAGTGGTCTGGGCAAAGTGGGAGAATGGAAAGGGGTCGCCCTGGGGCAAAATGGGTTCAGGAGAGGGGTTTTCCCTGCCTGATTCCCATACCCAAGGGTTCTGCAAATTGCAGACTGGTACTGTGCTCCTTTTCGAAAACCCATCCAACCCGGGCGGTGTTATGTAATGCCAGGTCAATTAAAAACAAGACCGCTATTATAGCGGATCTTGTTGTAGCATCTGATCTGGCATGCATTACCGAGACCTGGCTGGATGAGAATGCAGGCCCTATACTGGCCTCTGCTGCTCCATCCGGGTTCTCGGTGATACACCCCCCGAGGCTGGATCATAGGGGCGGGGGTGTAGCCATCTTTTTTAGAATGGAGCTGGGTCTTGTGGATGTGCCAGAGGGTGTCATTGGATCCTTTAAGTGTATCCTGGGAGCAGGTGCAGGATTCAGGATTCTCCTCATCTACCGACCACCCGGTGATGGTGGAGAATTCCTGAAGGAGTTTGCAGACTTCATTGTCGATGTAGAGCTGGAGTCGCCCATATGGTTAATACTGGGTGACTTCAATGCTTGGGTCAATGATGAACTCTCACCTTTTGGGAAAAATCTCCTCCAACTGATGACAATGTTGGGCTTACACAGGTGGTTACCCCTGCTACCCATGTAAGGGGTCACTCATTGGATCTAGTGTTCCTACTGGAGTTGGAGGTCACACATTTAGGGGTGGAACCAAATGTGTGGACAGACCATCACACCATAAGATTTAGCTTCGGGGCATCCCTAAAGAGGCCTGCTCCTACGGAGCTGGTACAATATCGCCCTTTAAGGGGAGTTACCCCAGAAGGCCTTTCAGCGGTTTTGGACCTATCGGGTATTTCGAGTGAGTGCATGGATCCAGGGAATGTCGTACTTGCCTATAATAAGGCTGTGGGTGATGCCCTGGATCAAATTGCACCTGTTTGTGTTCGTCCACTCACTCAGCATTCAAGATCTTCATGGTTTGATGATTCTTTGAAGGCGCTGAGGAGAGTAGGACGAAGGTTAGAGAGAGCCTGGCGAAAGTCTGGCCTGGATGCTGACAGACTTAGATTGATAGACCATTTTAGGGTCTATCAATTAGCAATCGCCCATAAGAAGGCAGAATTCCTGTCCAGGGAGATTGCTGCTGCATGGAATCGACCAGCCAAACTCTTTCAGACTGTCAACAGATTGTACAATCCACTCTGGAAGAGATTTTTCACAGATGAAGTGTGATGAGCTTGCTCGATTCTTCACAGATAAGATTGCCAGCATCAGATCGGGCATCCATCCTGCTCTCTCTATAGAGAGTTGTGATGGTCGGCGAGAGGAAGCAATCCCTTGTGTCTCCTGGTCTGACTTTAGTAGGCCGGCATTCACGGATGTTGTGAGGATTATCCAGACTGTACGACCAACCAGTTGTAGTTTGGACCCGGGCCCCACACCACTGTTATTAAGTTGTGTAGATACTATCTGCCCGACCCTTGCTGAAATTGTCTAGAAATCTTTGGAGCAAGGGGTTTTCCCCGCCCCCTTAAAGGAGGCGGTCGTTAGACCACTCCTTGAAAAAACCTTCATTGAATCCAGACGTCCCAGCTAACTACAGACCTATCTCTAACCTGCCCTTTGTGGGTAAGGTTATTGAAAAGGTGGTTGCAATACAGTTGGATGCCCATCTTATGAATCACAACATCTATGAAGCTCTCCAGTCGGGGTTTAGGAAAAGACATAGCACTAAGACTGCCCTTGTCTGGGTTTTAAATGATCTCCTAATTGCGAGAGATCGAAAGGCTTGTACTATTCTAGTCCTTCTTGATCTCTCTGCAGCATTTGATACTGTGGATCATGGAGTGCTGTTGGAGCGCCTGCACTTTCTTTGTGGACTGTCTGGTACAGTCCTACATTGGTTTCAATCTTTTCTCATGGGGCGGACTCAGAGGATTACTATGGGGATTTTCTCCTTTGATACCATCTCTCTGTCCTGTGGGGTACCGCAGGGCTCCATCTTGGCGCCCATATTGTTTGCAGTCTATATGCTGCCATTAGGAGCTATTATTAGGCATTACAGTCTGGGTTTTCACTGCTATGCAGATGATACCCAGCTGTATCTGTCCTTTGCTCCTGGTCAGGATGATGCAGTCTCTCTGCTTAACAGTTGTCTAGCCGAAATCAATGGCTGGATGAGCTCCAGCTGGCTGAGGTTAAACCCGGATAAGACCAAGGTGTTGGTTGTGGAACCTGGTCGCCTTGAGGCTGGTCATAGGGCTGAAGTACCATCAGGCCTTTGGCTTGGTGATGCCCAGCTCTTGACCTCAGGCTAGGTGCGGAACCTGGGCGTTATCTTTGACAGCAGTTTGACTCTGAAATCACAGGTGTCAGCCGTTGTTAAGTCCTCTTTTTTCCATCTGAGGAATATCACCCAGGTAAAACACCTGGTTCCTCCGGCTGACCTTTCTACTCTGGTCCACGCCTTTGCGACCACTCGCTTTGAATACTGCAATTCCCTTTACCTGGGGCTTCCAGTTTCCTGTGGACTTTGCTAGCTACAGGGCCCTCAGAAACCAATGCAAACTGGCCATAAAGAAAGCTAAGAAAGAATATATCACCAGTCTCCAAAAAACTAACCTGGGAAACCCTAGATACTTCTGGTCACACATTAACGAACTCCTAAAAGGACATACGAAATCAACAACCGGCCCGATCCTGGCGAACGGGCAAGTACTCGAAGAGGCGCCACTCATCGCAGAGGCCCTAAACGGTTACTTCACAAACCTGGATGCGTACAAGGTGGGACCCATAGATAACAGGAACAAGCCTAACATGCACCTGCCCCATGAACTAGACCACCCCTCTATTTCATCTGCGGCTGGTTAGGTAAGGGAGGACTCTGCTCATCCTAAATCCCTGCAGGCCAGAGGCACTGGGGGTTCTGGTGGGATCCAGACTGAATCCTTAAGGAGGGTGCCCAGCATTAGCCAAGCCACTAACTTGGCTGATAAACTGTCCATTATGGAGGGTCTGTCCCGAGCCTTGGAAGCAGGCCCCAGTGATCCATTCACAAGGGAGGGTCTACCGAGCCTATTGGGAACTACAGGCCTATCTCCTCGTTGCGGCGCTATAGCAAAAATACAAGAAAGCCAGTCTACTCCCAACTACGCGAATATCTGGAAACACACCAGGTAATCTCTTTGTCTCAGCACAGCTTCAGAGCCAAGCATGGGGCCAGGACACTGCACTAACCAATTTACTGGCAGAAATCCGTGCAATAATGACTCAGGGGTCAGCACAGGCGCGGTCTTCATAGACCTCTCTAAAGCGTTTGACCTGGTAAACCACAACCTCCTTTTACAAAAAATGTGCTCTCTTGGCCTGGACACACATGCCCTAGGATGGTTTGAGAGTTACCTCACGGGCCGTACCCAGAGGGTCAAGTGGAAGGACAATGTCTCCCAGTTGGCACCGCTCAAAGAAGAGGTACCTCAGGGGTCAATACTTGGCCCCCTTCTCTTCACTTTGTTTATAAATGATCTGCACTTACATTGCGGGAGCAGCAGCGTCATCCAATACGCAGATGATGCTGTCATTTACCGAGCCTCCCCTAACTTAGGAGAACTGGAGAATGCCCTTCAAGAGGACATCCTTCAGATGGAGGACTGGCTCACTCGGAACAAAATGGTATTAAATACCAGTAAAACTAAGGCGATGTTGTTCGGGCCCAGATCCTTGGGTACCGAGAGGTCGCTGCTTCTTCAGCTGCAGTCCAGAGGGGGTGATAAACTTGAGGTGGTTACCTCCACTAAATACCTGGGTCTAACCCTGGACCAAGGCTTCACCCTAAAAAATCATGTTGACCAACTCACCAAAGCCATACATGGGAAACTCGGTATCCTCTACAGAATAAAGGACCAGATTATCCCTGAAGCCAGAGTTGTCATCGCAACTAGCGTCCTTCTCCCCAAGCTCACTTACACGGCACCTGTTCTCCAAGGTGTGGCCTCTACGGAACTTGGCAAGCTCCAAATCTTATACAATAAGATTGTCCGATTTGCCACATTATCACACCCTAGGACCCACCACTGCGAGGCTCAATCTAAGCTCAGCTGGCCGTCATTGGAAGCCCGCCTCATCTACCCAACACTATGCCTCACATTTAAGCTTCTGGGGCCCTCACCTCCCCCTAGTCTCAAAGGACTAGTTAGGGCCAAATCCAATCTGAGGAGTCTCTGTACCTCAGGTCAAACTCTCCTTGTGGTCCCCAAAACAAAGACCAAAGCTGGGTCCAGGTCCTTTGCTTTCACAGCCCCTTCCTACTGGAACAAACTCCCACTGGAGGTACGGGAGGCAGGGTCGGGCCCCTGCTTCCGGTCTAAGCTCAAAGCACACCTGCTCAACAGGAGCACTTGCCAATGCCTAAGGAACTGACCTAACGGCACAGCCCCTCCCTCACAGGGAGGTCAGTATTCTTGGTACAACTTTCCCCCCTCCCATCTAGCCCTAAAGAAGGTAATCTGTTTCTCTGGTTATTTCTAGTTGTTATCTCGTACACTCCCTAGTTTACCTGACATGAGCATGAATAACGTCTTATATATGCCTAACTCTTCCCATACGCTCCCTCACCACCTATCGGATTGTTAACTCCATTAAGTCTTTCACTGTTAAACAATATGGAATTTGCCTAATGTGTGTCTTTCACTGCTAAACAATATGGAATTTACCCAATTTGTACTGCTCTGCTTACCTGTATGTACTTTCTGCTTACCTGTATGTTATTTTTTAACCCCGGGTCACCCCTGAAAAAGGGACCTCCGGGGCCCAGTGGGCCTACCCGGTCAACAAAATTCAATAAATAAATAAATTTGTCGCCTGCAGCTAGTGCAGAATACAGCGGTCAGGCTTTTGACTGGAACATCTAGGTATAGTCATATTACGCCTGTTTTGCACGGGTTGCACTGGCTGCTGGTACAATGGCGAATCACCTTCAAGGTCAGTTTATTGACCTATAAAGCCTTACATGAACAGGGACCGCAGTATCTGAAAGATCTCCTTACTCCCTACTGCCCCTCTTGCTCACTCCGATCCGCCAACGAGGGATTGCTAGAGATTCCCAGGGTTCGTCTGAAAACATCTGGAGCTCGTGCGTTTTCATATGCAGCTCCGGCCCTGTGGAATTCTCTGCCTCATTGGATACGAAGCTGCCTGACCATCGAGAGTTTTAAAATGGAGTTGAAAACTTTTTTATTTACCAAAGCTTATAGTCTATGACTTTATATTGTTAATATCGTAATTTTTTTTTTTTTGTAAAGCGCTTTGATATTTGGAAAAGCGTTTTTAAATAAATTTTACTTACTTACTACTACTACTTACTTACTTTAATGCTTCATGTAAGCCTAATGTTACTTTCTATTGGAAGAATCAGTTCCAGAACTTGCTAACGTGAAAATTAGAATGCACAGGTGTGCCAACTAATGTATGGTAACTTGATAGGCAGGCAGGCTAGCATCTGTACTTTTTCCCTCTTTGAGGTAGGCTAAGGCAAATGTACAGGTGTCTTCCAGTGTCAGCCAATCAGCAGCTAGTATTCTTTATATCCATTATATTTTAAGGTATGACAATTTGAGGGTAAACTCATTTACCGTTGTGACTTTGACTAAAATGAGCAATTATGTTAAGTGCAAAATGGTACAGGTTTCCAATATCAAATAAAATGATAATATGTTTACATTTATTCAGCTCTCACAGAGTAACATGCACACCATCATTTGTTTCTGCTAAGGAACTGCCTTATAGAGTATGGTGGAACTTTGTACTCGCTAGAAATTCCACCATACCAAAACGCTGTTCAGCCACAGAGACTAAAATGAATGGAACACTGTACTGACCGTACGTGCAGAACAGCATTCCATTCATTTAGAATGAGAAGATCGAGCCAACAGTAACAGAAAACCTCCGCGGGTCAATGTCGCTTAAACAGGCAGAAAATGACTGCGGCGGTTTTTAGACTTTCAAACAGTGAATCACTGATTATCGGAGGGATGGATCAACTAGATTTAGATCCTAAACATTTGTGAACTTACATTTCTCTCCTCAGGGCAGTTATTTTTCTCACTAAGCGAGACATCTGGCCACCATGTTTTTGGTTCTTCTAACTCCCACCCACAGCACAGTGGCAACCAATGGGCATGTGCGCTGCTACATTAGGGACACCCAGTCCCTAGCAGCCACCCAATTCTGTCTCCTAGCGAGGGGAGACATCAATTTCTTTATCAACGATTTAAATACAGTCTGGAAGCCTAAAAATGTTTAAAAAAATAAGTTGAGGGGCACCATACCCTATAAAAAATACAGGATGGGTAACCCCATGCAGAACCATGTGTTCTGCCACCTCGGGGTCTGATTCCAAAGGACCTCTCGAGCTTTGCTCTCGAGGTCACAAGGAATCAGACCCCTCTGTGGCAGAACATACTGGTTCTGCATGATTACCCATCCTGTATTCTCTATTTTTTACCCCAGGAGTCTTTTAGCATCAGTAACAATAGCAGTTAGCTAGCTAGGTGCAACTGCCCCAGAGGTATGCCTTTAAGAGAATTAGCATAATGAGCCAGGGCATCAGCCAATCAAAAAAAAAGGAAGGGAGTGTGCTGAGAGTGAACAGCCTGAAGGGCTTCAGAATTTTTTCTCCGCTGACTGAGTAACATTGCCCCAGAGGTGTCTCCCAACTTTCCTTGTTGACAGCCTTTTTCTGCCTAGCTTCGAAAAGTATTCCCCACAAACTTAATTTTTTGTGTGTGCTGAGTGTAATTTTACTATTTTTTAGCAGTTTGTTTCTTTTTCGCGTATCGGCGTTTTACCGCAACTGCATATATTTGTATTAATTTTTACCACATCTGCATATTTTATATAAATTTTTATCACAAATGCATATTTTTCGATGGTCCTTCACTATTTTAACACTTTTCTTGAAGGAACCATCAATTTTTTTGTGTTTTTCCTTACTTTTTACCTCAGAAATTGCGGGTCCCTACTGCGAGGTAACTGTTTGGATTTTATTTATTTATTTTTGTATATATTATGTATTTATTGAATTCTCTCCATAATTATAACAGTTCGGTACATTTCATAGCATTCCTTCAGGTTCAGTACACATAGTATTGGCAAGATACGGTTTACCTTCACATAATCCAGCTATAAAGACAGAATTTTATTTTCCTGTCCCCCTTCCCAGTTCTAATACATTATTTATCCTACCTTCATAGATAAAGCCATTCTTTTTTATTCAGGGTATAAATGAATCATTTACTTGAGAGATATATAAAACCCACCTTCTCCATTGAATCTCAAATTGCCTGTACCTATCCCTAGAAGTGGCTATTGTCTTCTCTAAGTAACACATCTCCTTCAAGATATCAAGCCATTGTCTCAACGTAGGCGAAACTTGCCTATGCCAGTTTCTCGGAATCGTTGTTTTTGGCAGCTGCTAGGTAGAGCTATAAGTGGTTCTTCTTAGGTGGTGTAACATTATCTTCCATGATATATAGTAAGACCAACTGTGGAGTAAGCCTGATGTCCTTCTCCAATAGAGCTACTATACTCAAGCCCACCTCCCTCCAAAACTGGTGAAGAACTGGGCAACCTCAGAATATATGCACAGCATTAGCCTGTTTTTCCCCACATTCCTCCAGCATTTGGCCGAGGAATCGGGAATACTTTACTACTTTATCTGGCGTATTGAAAAATTGCATTCAATATTTCCATATAAACTCTTTCCAGTATGGGGCTTGTGAAATTGCCATTGAGTGCCGGATTGGAGCAATCCAGAGCTCAAATGAAAATCTGTCCCCAGTTCCTCATTCCAGGCCCTTAGTAAAGTTGCAGTAGATTCAATCCAGTGCTCCCCTAATGCTTTATATGTACACCCTACAAGATGTGGGGGACAAATTCCCCTAATGCGCCCATAATCAACTGCATATAAGGAGAGAAGGGATCTGGGAGTGTTTTCATTTTTGGAACTTTCTCTGTTAAATATGCCTTAACTTGTAGGTATCTATAATGGTCCCGATAAAGGAGTTGATAATCTGATTGTAATTTAAAAAGGGTACCACCCCATGTACATCTAAAAAACTGGTAGATATAGGTTAATCTCTTATGGTGCCATCTGTGGAATGCTAAATCAAAATGTCCCGGAAGAAAATCCTCAACTACTATCAGTACTTTAAAGTAATAGAAACAGTGTTCCAAGTCTGACTGCACTCTTATTCCATACCATGAAACTAAAGTATTCTTTGTTCCAAAAGAAAAGTCTCTAAATTTAGGCGGGGTAGAGAGTTGGCGAATAGTATAGGGGAAATATCAAATAAATCATTAATTGTAAATTCTTTAGATTTCCATGGTATATGGTAATTCTTGTTGACCCAAGCTAATACTATACTGCTGGTGACCTCGCTATGATATTCTAGGAAATTAGGGACATTAATACCCCCCCAAGGCTGTAGGGAGTTGCAAAATTGACCATCTGATTCTAGGGCACTTACCGGCCCATATAAACCAGGAAAATATTCTGTTTCAGGTTGTAAAATAAAACCAGGCTGGGGTGATAGGTAAAGTCTGAAAAAAATATAAGATTTTTGGAAATAATGTCATTCTAGTAGCGTCTATCCAAAGGCAAAAGGATAAGTGCATGTGAGCCCATGTTCCTAGCTTGTCTTCTAATTCTTGGGTTAATGGATCATAATGTAATAGTTCCAAGTGGGTTAAAGTTTGTGTCAAATGTACTCCTAAATACCATATCTTGTTACAGCACCATCTAGAGGGGAAAATCTTTTTCAGTGCTTTCGAAGGGGAAACATTTAGGGTTAATATTTCTGTTTTCTGGGCATTCGTAATGTATCCAGAAATAGATGTGAAGTGCTGCAAAACTTTCAGTGTCTCAGGAATAGAAGTTTCTGGTCCCAACAGTGTAAGTAAAATATCATCTGCATATAGTGAGATGGAATAAGCCTGTCCCCCATGGGGATCCCCTGGATTCCCTGGTGGGCATGAATCACTAATGCAAGGGGCTCTATGTAAAGGGCAAATGAAAGGGGAGAAAAAGGACAACCCTGCCTGGTGCCTCTAGACATGGATAGTGGTGAGGAAAGGTGGCTGTTAACTTTAATATAAGTTCAGGGATTTTTGTAGATTTGCTGTACCCTGGTAATAAATTTGTCAGGAAATCCAAATGTTTCTAAGCTTTTCCATAGAAATTGCCATCCCACCCGATGGAGTGCCTTGTCAACATCTAAGCTGATCAAGGTAGCAGGAATTTTTCTTTGATTCATATAATCTATTAAATGAATCGTTCTCCTAATATTATCTGCTGTTTGTCTCAAACGAATAAAGCCTGATTGATCCTGGGTTAATGATATGGGAGAGGATTTCCTCTACTCTACTCGCCAGTATCGACATAAATAATTTATAATCCATATTTAGAATCGAGATCGATCGATATGATGCCACATGCCTAGGTCCTTTTCCAGATTTAAAATTGGGGAGCTCACTGCATAATCCCAGGAAGGCGGCGGAGGTCCACCATCCTGGATCTCTTTCAATGTTACCAACAAGGGAGGTTGTAAGTTCCTTAGAATATGTTTTATACCATTCAAACGGAAACCCATCTGGTCCGGGACACTTTGCTGTCTTACTCTTTGAAATGGTTATTTATTTAGTTTTTGTTGACTGGGTAAGTGCACTAGATAAATTCTGCCTATTTTCAGGGGAGGGGGATACAGATGAATGCCAACTGACTCTGAACCAGATTAAGCTGTTGGTGGTATTTTAGTGAATGGGGGGAAATTTGGCCAGGGCACCGGGGAAATTCCCCTACTCTTTTTTGAGAAGTGCCATGGGATCTTTAACACCCACCTGAACTACCACCAGCACAGGCAGATAGGACCTCAGTTTAACATCTCATCCGAAAGCCTGCACCTCAGAATTGCAGTTATTGCTGGGTTCTCTGTTGATTGGCATGGTAGAGATTCCCAGAACTAGAAAGAAATCTGGACCTACAGGATTTAAAAAAAGTGTGTCATCTGTCACAGGATTTGGCTTAACAGCTTTTCAACAACCTGTGCCTCAGGTGTTTTGGTCCAGATCTACTGGTTCTCTTTTCACAAATTGGGTGAGAAACAGAGGAAACAGACCTAAAATATATATATATATATATATATATATATATAGCTGAGGAAAAACCAAAGGCTACCAATGAGTTGCCATATAAAACTAATAATAAAAATTCAAACGGCTGCTGATGAAGCCTTCAAGTCCCAGCCAAAATGTAAAGCTTCCAAAGGAGCTGATGGAGTTCCTCAGAAATTTGAAAATAATAAAAGTGCTGATGAAACGTCTGTACAAAAAAGGAAACATGATCAAGCTTCTGATGAAGTGGCTAAAAAGATAGTCTATAAAGACAAAAATGCTCCTGTTCCTCCGGCGAAAGCCAATAGTGAGACAACAGGCAGCTTGAAGCATAAAGAAAAAACAAAGCATATACAGCCACAGTCTGTGCAGGAACTCTCATCTGTGCAAGACATGGCAAAAGCATGGCACGTCTTTCAGACCCTACAAAAGGTGGAGACTATATTTACTGGTGGCAAGCACTCTTCCACAGTTCTCTCTTCTGGAGACTGTGAGGGTGATGCAGATGATGATGAACATTGTTATGATGCCCTGACATGAATTGTGAGGGCCTACAACCTGATGTCCCCTTACCCTCCTTTTGGAGCTTCGGCTGTTGACCAGGAGGATCCCTCCTCTGTGCTTACATTTATCCAAAATATGCTAGACACCCTGGACCTCCCTACTCAGGATTCCATCGAGGATGAGGATGAGGATAAAGATTACAGGGAGATGAAAGGTCTCCTTCCCCCTAAGAGACCGTCTGTGCCTATCTATAACACTTTCAGAAAAAATACCATGAAACTGCTTCAAGCCCCATTTCTGTGACAGGGGTTGATAAGCAGGTTGAGAAAAAATACCAATTGTCTAAAACAGATACTGCGTTTCTGTCTGTACATCCTAGCCATGAGAGTATAGTACAGCAGGCAGTTTGTGAGAAAGCTGGGGTTTCCTTGTCTCCGTTACCCCCGGACAAGGACTCCAAAAAAAATGACTTCATAGCAAAGAAAATGTATACCACAGCTTCTCTGCTGGTCAGACTTTCATCCTATATGGCTTTCACTGCCAAATATCAGAAACCACTGTGGAAGTTTGTCCTGGCCATTGCCCACAATGGGTCAGATACAATGGTACAGGAGCTGGTGAACACGGCAAAACCACCCTGGAAGCTATGAGATACCAATTCCACACAGCAGATGACAACAATGAGGTAGCCTCCAAGGCCATGGTCCACGCCACCTCTGAGGTGCTTTACCTGGCTTAGAACTACCAATCTGAGCCCAGACACCCAGTCTAAGGCCATGGATGTTCCCTGCAAACAAAACATGTTGTTCGATTCCAGAACAACTGACTACATGAAAAAGGTCGATGAGTACAAGGCCTTTTGGCAAAGTCACTCCTCTAAACCTAAGCCTCCTGCCCCGCAGAAATCCCTCCCGAGGGGAAACAGGGGCAGAGGTTATTTTCCCAGGCCTTACATTCCCTATCCCAAGTCTGATTTCTGTCAGTACAGGGGTGCTTTCAGGGGGAGAGGCAGAAGGTGCAAAAGATGGGCCACCTCTACCCAGCCAGCAGCCTCCCAATAGTAAACCCTGATGTGAGTGTCCAGGTTGCCTCCCCTCTGCCAGTAGGAGGCAGACTCTCCCACTATCTTCAAAACTGGTCCCTCATTATCTTGGACAAGTGGGTTCTGGAGATAGTAGAAAAGGGTCTGTCACTACAATTCAAGCAAATGCCAGACCTCAAGCATACCCAGGTGTCAAAACCACTAACCCCAACACAGATGCTGCTGTTGGAATTGAAGGTAAAAAACCTTCTAGCTCTATGAGCAGTGGAGAGGGTCCCAGACCAGGAAAAGGGCAAAGACCTCTACTCCAGGTACTTTCTGGCACAAAAGAAAACTGGGTAGTGGTGACCTATCTTGGATCTCAGATATTTAAACAAACATCTGGTAAAACCCAAATTCAGGATGGTCACTCTGTCGCTAGTCATACAGTCCTTACAGCAAGGAGACTGACTAGCCTGCCTGGACCTAAAGGACGCTGCAGTACCTGCAATGAATTTCCTGTCCAGAATTAGCCTAATTACTCCTTGGAAGAAATCCAGGCATTGGATCCAACTTTTGACTATATTTTAGCACTCCAGTGGGAGAACTACTGATAATGATTTGCTAATTCTACCATAAAATGTATCTGCAGCCCAAAAGGGCACTTTTTATTAATTGGAAGAAGATTCAAGCAATGGAGCTGATTGTTCACACTAGTTTGCTTATTCAGTCATGGGAGGAGGCTATTGGAGAAAGTTTAACATTCCAACAAACTATTAACAGTGCTTTGGGGGAGCAAAGAGCTGCTGCTGGACCACTTATTTAAGCTGAAAGAATACTAATGAGCTTAATTAACTGTATTCTGCTAACTGCATTCTGCTTTTATTATAATGTAAGAAGTATAATCTAAAACACAGATATTTTAGCTACAGTGTAGAGTGTATCTTTAAGATAAGTAAGGTTTTATAACCAATCTATTTTTACTGCATTTCACTTCTCTGAGTGCATTATTATTTTTGTTTATTGAGCAAGTAACTTTAGAAGGTCAAGTTTAGACCTCTTATCTGTGAAGAAACCTGGCATTGCCTGCTGCATTTCATAGCATTATTTACCCTACTCCCTAAGACTCAACTGTCTGCTAACTTAAAAGTTAAAAGCCGCCTGATAAGAGACAGATGGACTGTGAAGCCAGGTGTTGTGACTTCAAGGTCATCACAACTTAATTAAAACACATAAATAATGGGCCAAGTCTTAGACTGTCAGCTCGTAATAGTATAGAAAACAAGCATGGGACAGCAGTGGACGCATCTGAGCCATGCATAGGAAGCATTGCTAGGGACTTGAATTGACATAATAGAAGCTAAACTCCTCCTACAAAAAGCCACGTGCCAGGCAGAGAGATAGGGATGTCTTTCTTCTTTTGTTACTCAGCTTGGCATGTGAACCAGCTGCAGAGGATTACCCTCAGGGCTTCATTAATCCGAGATTTGGTTTGAACTAAAGGTGGTAAGATGGCTGCATTTGTTCCTGGCTTTATAACAAAGCAAGGGCAGAGTGACTTGTTTAAAAAAAAATTATGTTCTGTTTGTTAAGGAATACATTATTATTCCTAGTTGTGATTATTTGCTTGTTTATTCATTCTGCATGAGTTGCTGTCAGTAAAAAATTTTTTAATAAATAATCATTGCTTAAAAATGGATAAGACTAATCATTTTAAAGTTGTAGAAAATGAATTAACTGACTGTCAAATAAAAAACAGAAATTTATATGACCACTGCTGTATTGTTCACTTTGGGGACACTAAAGTTAACCCTAGAGACTTAAAACATTTATTGATTTGTACAGATCCTGAGTGTCCTGTCCCAATTTGCAGAATAGTTGGTTGGTGTAAGCTAAATTCTGGGTTGGATGATGTAAAAAAATGTAAAATTTATAATTACCCTAGAAATGATAATTTAGGCTTAAACTGTGTAGTAGTCAGAATCTTTGCCCAGTCAGAAAAAGACCATTGTCCTTCTCCCTTTATCCACAAACACGACAGTCAGGGGGACTTTGATGAGTTCAGTGTATACTCACATAAAAATAAAATACTTCTGATCAGTAAACAGGATCAGGACATCATAGAGACAGGGGATATTATTGGCTTGGAACACCATGAATTGCCAGCCTTGTGTTTAGTGAACCCAGATAGGTTATATCCTAGCATAAATCAGTTACTGGCTATGTCTGCTTCTCCCGATGGTCATGAAAGTCAGGAAACTGATTTCCATGTACACGGTGAAAGCTTAAAAAGCCATGCCCTTGAAACAGCTCCAAACCTGGGCAAAGCAACGCTTACTTCCATATACCCATAAGGAGGTCTCACAGGAAGTTTCTCAAATTCAAACTCCCTTTGGGCCACTGTCAGTTGACTGCAATGCCCTTCGGCTTGTCCTCAGCCCCAAGAGTATTCACCAAGTGCCTGGCAGTGGTAGCAGCACACCTCAGGGAGCTGGGTGTTGCTATCTACCCCTGTTTATGGCTCATAGTGGCAAAGTCTCCTTGTCAGGTCAAAGAGTCCCTTTCCCTCACAGAGCACACTCTAGTCTCTGGGATTCCTGGTAAATCTAAAGAAGTCTCACCTGGAACCCACCCAGCTACTCACCTTCACAGGAGCTCAGTTGGACACCCAGAAAGGATATGCCTTCCTCCCATAGGAGAGAATTCAAAGTTTTCTCTCAGTGGCAGATTCTTTCATCCAGGGACAGTCAAGACCAGACAGAAATTTCCTCAGGCTCTTGGGACACATAGCTTCAATGACTGCAGGGGTCCCCGGAGTCAGGTACAGGATGCAACACCTGCAAGCCTATCTCAGAGCTTGCTGGTCTCAAAGAAGCAACTGTTTTTAAAAGCTGATACCTGTGACAGAGCAGTTCCTTCAGACTCTGCTTTGGTGGAAGAACCTTGCAAATCTGGCAGCAGGGATACCCTTCCAGGCTTTGCTTCCCACAAAGGTGATCACCACAGATGCCTCCCTCCTGGGGTGGGGAGCTCATCTAGACCGTGCCTCAGTAAGTGGCACCTGGACTCTCCAAGAGTCACAGTTACACATAAACCTTTTGGAACTCAGAGCAATCTTTCTAGTTCTCAAAATATTTGCACCTGTCATAAAAGGACAGATGGTACAAATACGAACAGACAACACCACTGCAATATTTTACATAAACAAGCAGGGTGGTACCCGATCAGGAATACTCTGTTCGGAGACTCTGAAAATCTGGTCCCTCGCCTTCTCCCTGGGAGTCAGCCTTTCAGCTATTCACCTCCCGGGCAAACGCAATACCCTGGCAGATGCTCTAAGTCGCATCAGTCAAGGCCAGAGTGAATGGACTCTGAACAAACAAGTACTAACCACAGTGTTCAGGCAGTGGGGCACACCAGAAGTGGATCTGTTTGCCTCTCCCCTCAACTTCCAGCTTTCTCAGTACTGTTGCAGGCCCCCAGTCCCAGGAGTGCTTCCTCTGGATGCGTTCATCCTGGACTGGTCAGGGAGGTTCCTACATACATTCCCTCCCATTCCCCTGATACTCACGGTATTGCTGAAACTCCGACAACAGCCTGCATCAATTATTCTGGTGGCTCCGGATTGGCCCAGGCAGGGGTGTAGCCAGGAATTTCAGATCTGCACACCAGGTGGACTCACTGCTACCCCTCCCCCCTTGTTAGGGTGAGCTACCCCCCCCACTCCCCCCAGGGTGTAGCCAGACAATATACAAATCTACACCAGGACCCTGTTTGTTGCCTCATTTGGCACAATAAATGCAACTTTTGTATCTCATGACAATGGTTGTTGCCATGCATGGGTAAATACAAATGCCATGCATTGCTCCCTAAGACACCCACATATCAGCCCAAAACCTGTAAAGTTGTATTGTTCTTGGGATGCAAAGACAGTATTAATGACCAGTCCTTCTAGTTTCAACTCCTATGAATAAAATTACAGAAAGGTTCAGCATTTTCTTTGTTAGTTTTCATGGAAAAAGAAAGCAGTTCAAAGCCTATTGGCTACCCCCCTTAAATAAAATTGCACACCATGGAGTGCTTGGAGTATGCCTTCCTACACCCATGGGCCCAGGCAAGCCTGGTACCCTCTCCTTCTCTCACTATCCTGTAGCAGGCCCATTCGCCTGCCACCAACTTACTCTCTGCTGACTCTTCCTCAGACAGGAGTGCAGTATCCAGAAATACACTCTCTTCACCTCAAGGCCTGGTTCTTAAGGAGTTAGAGTTTCCATCCTCTCAGTACTTGGAACAAGTCCTTAAGATCCTGAGAAAGGCTGAAAAAAACCTAACACAAAAAACTTATGCAGCCGAATAGAAACGGTTCTCCCTCTGGTGCAAGAGCAAAAAGGTCAATCCTCTTAGAGCTTCAGACCCTCAGCTGCAGGATTACCTGGTACATCTGCAGGCGTCAGGCTTGAAAAACCCTCTTCCCTCAAGTTACACCTGGCTGCAATTTCAGCCTATCTTTCAGTGGGGAAGAAAAAGTCAATTTTTTCCCACACCATAGTCAAACAGTTTTTCAAAGGCCTCTTGCACCTCCAGCCTCCAGTCAGGGAGCCAGTTCCTCCTTGGAGCTTGAATCTCTGCATAGCCAGGCTCATGCAACGGCCCTTTGAGCATATGGCCACTGCACATATCAAGTTTGTGACCTGGAAGTCTGTCTTCCTGGTGGCTATTACCTCTGCCAGGAGGATTCAGAGTTACAGACCCCGTGCACTGAGCCTAATTATATCATTTCTCACAAAGATAAAATTGAGCTCAGGACAAATAGGAAGTTTCTGCCTAAGGTAGTTTCAGAGTTCCACCTAAACCAGTTCATTTCGCTACCTGTTTTCTTTACTGAGAAATCCACTCCTGGTGAGCAAAAGCTTCACAGGCTGGACATCAAAAGAGCCCTCTTTTACTACCTAAAGTATACTAGGCAGTCCAGAGGCTCTTCCACTCTGTTGTTCCTCACCTGCGGGGATGTAGGCAGAGGAAGACCAGCTACCAAGAGAACTATTTACCACTGGTTGGTCTCTTGCTTTAGATTCTGCTATGAGAAAGCTGGTCATCAACCTCCTGTGGGGCTCAGGGCCCACTCCACCAGGGACACTGCAGCCTCAGTGGCAGCAGCAAAGGACATACCCCTTGTGGATGTCTGCAAAGCAGCTACCTGGAAATCTGTTCACACTTTCATTAAGCACTGCAGTTTAGATGTGCAGTCCAGATCTGACGCCATATTTGGCAGGGCGGTTCTGCAGAAGCTCTTTGCCCACCTCCCACTTGGTACTGCTCAGTAGTCTGCTATTGTTACTGATGCTAAAGGACTCCTGGGGTAAGAAGTAAAAATTACTCACCGTAGTAATCTTCTTTCTTCCAAGGGTTCCTTTAGCATCAGTAAGCTGCCACCCTTCCTCCCCCATTCACTTGTTGGAGAAGGGCTCTGTTCTCAGTTTTATTACCAAATTTGGATTTTTATTAATGAGTTTTCATGCTCAGGTTACTAACATACAGTACTAACATACTAAAATGCCAGCAGAATAGGCCTAACGGTCTTTCGAGTCTGCTCGATTGGTCAGCCCCCACCCTGGGTGCTGACCTTGCTGCCCCCCTCGCCTTCTCTGGCTTCTCCCTTCCCAGTTCCGGATATTCTTGCTGCATTGGATTTTGCTTCCAGAACCCTTCCCCTGTACCTATCCCAGCCCCTCTTGAACCCTCCACCGTCTCTGCCTCCACCCAGCCCCTAGGAGTGCATTCCATGGCTCCACCACCCTCTCAGTGAAGTAGCACCTCCTCCTTTCTCCCTGAATCTCCCCCTCCAGCTTCCACCCATGCCCTCTAGTGGCCCCCTCCTCCTTCCTTCGAAGCACCCTGACTGTTCCTCCCCTATTTACCCTCTTCATGTACTTAAAGACCTCTATCATGTCCCCCCGGTCCCTTCTCTCTTCCAATGTGTAGATATTTAGCTCTTTGAGCCTCTCCTCATAGGTCCTGTCCCCCAAGCCCCAAATCAGTTTGGTTGCCCTCCTCTGGACCCTCTCCAGGAGTTTAATGTCCCTCTTTAAGTGTGGCCTCCAAAACTGCACGCAGTACTCAAGGTGTGGCCTCACCAAGCAGTTATACAGAGGGAGCATCACTTCCCTCCTTCTGGAGGTGATCCCCCTAACGATGCATCCCAGCATCCTGTTGGCCTTGGCTGCTGCCCTCCTACAAGTCTCCGAGTTGTTCATTTTGACATCCACCACCACCCCCAGGTCCCTCTCAGCCATCGAGACTTGTAGCATTTCCCTTCCCAGGGTGTACACTTGGCCCGGGTTTCTGTTCCCCAGTGACCAGATTAGGGGCCTGGAGATAAGGGACCCGTTGGCGGGGAGTGACCATGCCACGGTCTGGTTCTGCCTGGACCTAGGAGGGCTAGAAAGCTGCACAAAGACGGAGGTAACTGACTTCAGGGGAACGGATTTTAAGGAAATGGGAAGGATCCTTAAGGAGCATTTGGATGGGATTGGGTCAGACATGGACGCTGATAGTAGGTGGGAAATCATCAGGAGAGGGTGCAAGATGCTACCAGCACCTGTGCAAGAGTAAGGCAAAATGCGGTGGGGCCGAAAACCCTGCTGGTGGACCAGGGAGGTCCAGGAGGTGGTGCAGGGAAGAAGGCAGCCTATAGGCAATTCAAGTGCTTAAGGAGTGAAAGGGATCGAGGGAGTATGAGCTGATTGCTAGAAGGGCCACTAGGGTGGTGAGGCGGCTAAGGCAGGAAGGAGCAGAACCTGGCCAGAAATCAGGAGAGGAACAAAGGGTTCTTTAGATACATTGCGTAAAACGAAGGGTGAAGGGGCAGATTAGCAGGATTAAATCAGGAGAGATGGGCACAAGACCGGGGAGCAGGCTGAGGTACTAAATGAGTCGTCACCTCAGTTTCCTACAAGGAAAATGGGGGTGCTGCATCATACATGGGAGGAGACAGAGATACTGAGGAGGGGGACCCTTACCGATCGGCGGGTCTGGGGAGAGGGGGAGGCATCACTGGCAGGACGGGGGAGGGCTAAGCAGGGAGAAGAGGTACTGGAAGTGGAAATCACAGCAGAGAGAGTGAGGGAAGCCCTCAGCTCCCTTAAGACGGAGAAAGCACCGGGGCCGGATAAATTACATCCCAGAGTGCTGAAGGAACTTGCGGATCTCCTGGCGAAACCCCTAGCGGAGCTATTCACCCTCTCTCTGAGGACAGGATGGCTGCCCCAGGACTGGAAGGTGGCGCATATAGTGCCTATCCACAAGGGGGGATGAAGGGAGGTGGCAGAGAACTACAGGCCTGTCAGCCTGACATCGGTGGTGGGCAAGGTGATGGAGGGCATTGTCAAGGAGAGGCTGGGGAGGGGACCTGGAAAAGTCAGGGTGCCTGGACGATAGACAGCATGGATTCGTCTCGGGGAAATCGTGTCAGACAAACCTTGTGGAGTTCTATGATTGGGTGACGAGTGCCTTGGACTTTGGTAGACCAGTGGACGTCCTCTTTCTAGACTTCAGCAAGGCATTTGACTCTGTTCCTCACATGGACCTGTTGGATAAGCTGGGAGAAATGGGGGTGGGGAACCAGATGATCAGATGGATAGGCAATTGGCTCCATGACCGGACCCAGAGGGTCGTAGTTGGCGGGATAGTCTCATCCCCATAGAGGGTCATTAGTGGGGTCCCACAGGGATCAGTCCTTGGTCCCCTCCTGTTCAACGCCTACGTCTCTGACATAAGGACAGGAATCAGGAGTGAGATGAGTCTCTTTGCAGATGACTCAAAACTGGGGGCGGTGGTGGATGGGGAGGAGGGGAGGGTGGCCCTACAGGGGGACCTGGAGGCTCTGGAAAGATGGTCTAGAAAGTGGAAGCTGAGGTTCAATGCAGGGAAATGCAAGGCACTCCACCTGGGGGCCAGAAACCCGTCAGGTTGTTATCTGTTTTCAGGTTTTGGACATTTGCCTGTTTTTTAAATCCATTTGGTTCACTTTTTGAGGCATGTGCCCATTATCTTTGAAAAAATTCTGAAGCCCTTCAGGCTGCTCACTTTTAGCACACACCCCTCCTTTTTTTTGATTGGCTGATGCCCTGGCTCATTATGCTAATTTTCTTAAAGGCATACCTCTGGGGCAGTTGTACCTAGCCAGCTAACTGCTATTGTTACTGATGCTATAAGCCCCCTTGGAAGAAAGATTACTACCGCTAGTAATTTTTTCTTGTTTATTATTCCTAAGTGCAGTAACAGCCTAATGAAAGGTTACACACACACACACACACACACACACACACACACACACACACGAAAGGTTCCCCTGTTACACAGACATGCACACTATATTAGCAGAACTCCGTATATCTTCCCACTTTACAGAAATACAGTTTTCTGCTGTAACGTTTATTTTTTTTTGTATATAACTAAGTGTTATGAAACTCTTTCTAGGCAAAATAATCATTAGTAATCAGACGCAACTTTTGCACATCACATAGCATTCCAGTAACAGCAGATTTAATAACAATGCTGAACTATAGCAATCTATATGCATATTGTGAACTGGAAAAATAGCACAACATTTCACACACATTTAAAACTAAGTGCAGAATAGTCCTGAACAGTCTTTCAATAATCTCAGGTTGGCTTGGAAATGACATGCCCATAACATGAAGAACTTTACTGAGGATATCTCCTCCATCGGGCCACACTTTTGTTTTTTTTTTCCTGACATTGTTTATCCTTGCTGGTCACAGATGGGACCTCCTTCCACCTTTCCACCACTGTGCCCTGTTCCCACCTGACTGAGATGCCACCATCCACCCAGCACCTCCAGTCTACCCGCGACTCACCAGTGTACTGCCCTCTTGGTTTGCCCCCCAGGGCCAAGTATGCCTTCAGCTTCACAGCATTTTTCTCTGCATCAAACTGGCCACCCATGGCAGAGGTGAAGACTGGTGGTATCTCCGGGAGGTGGTGCCTCAAATCCAGTGTGGGTAGTGGTAGGCTGGCAGAGGTTTCATCCTCCCAGTCCTGCACCATTTTTCTGACTTTCTCCCCACGCCCCCACCAGGAGCACACATCAGGATTGGCTGCCAGCGAAGCCAGATGCAGCCAACCTGTGGACATGTGCCAGTGGTCCCTCCTTCCATTCACTAATCCCCTACACCACCGCCTGTGGTCACCCAAGTAGCAGTAAAGCAGCGGGATGTGACACTCTCCCTCCCTGGAGGAGGAGAGTGCCTTGTGGGATGCTGAATTCTCCCCCAACCCGGCTGGCCCTCTGAGGGCCCAGGCTTGTTCTTGAACTCACATCGTTGGCATCTTGAACTGTAGTGATATTACTGCACTGGCCAGCCCTGGGCCACACTTTTGGAAATGTAAGCGTAGCGTCACGATCACTCAGAAATGTTGCTAGCTGGGGTCGCCCACAATGATGTGCAAGGCTTGTGCCTATAACCCCCACTGAAGACTCGTATGAGTCGAGGTGCTAGGGGTTAGCACTGATTTTGCAGTCCTACACTTTGTATACTTGTATGCTGGAACTGAATTTGCTCACTAAAAGCGATACTTTCTACACTTTTTGGACTCCAGCATTTTCTTTGAACTTCTTGTGTGAGCGCACTGTGAATTGTGTGTTGTATATTTGTAGGTGGCCCCATTGTTCTTCTCCTGCTGTTAACTGCTCATTGGACCTGCAGAGAAACAATGCCATCGTTTATTCATCTTTGTTAATTTTTACCTGCTTTACTTTTAATTTATTGATCTCCTTTTATACTGCTATCAAAAGAACCTTTATTTAGGTTTTCGACCTGTGGTTACAAGATCTACAAGGATGATGCTCACATGGTTTAGTTTGCTGTCTGGGTCTGTCCCACAAAGTTAGGGCCTACAAGATCCGCCAGGGAGGCAACCAGTCTTGTAAGGCAATGAAAAAAAGCACTCTGGTTACTCAGATGAAAAAAAATCTCTTGACCAGAAATTTTCATACAAAAGACATACAGATCATATTATTAAATACAAATTAATTTGCCAGCATATAGATAGTGGGATAAAAATACAGCCCAGTACTTTGCACCCCTACATGGCACTTTGTTAGGGGCTGAAAAAACATTTAACATCTACTTTTATTTTTTTTTACCAGGGGAGACACACTAAGCTGAAAGCTTGTTTACAGGTGCGACCTGGGAGCACAAGTAAATTAAGTGACTTGCTCAGGATCACACCATATGCAAGTGGGGCTGTGGGATTCAAACCCAGGTCTCCAAGTTTGCTGCTCAGAGCCCTAAACCACTACACTATACTGCCTCCTCAAATACCTGCATTTATAGTGCAAAAGACACACAAACAAGATTATCGTAAAACATTGCAAGATACGATTAAGTATTATACCAAGATTAGCAACAATAAGAAAACAAAGTTTTTAAGAGATGAAAATGACTTTAAACTGGCAATACAATGTAGTGCTTCTACTTAGCTCTAGCACCAATATGAGTTGCATGAGCATTTTTTTCCCTCTCTCTAGTGATTCAACTAGGCCACAAGAAGATGTCGAAAGAAGGCTTGAGAGACCTTCTTCACCATTAAGGTAATGGAAGCTGCCACCAAGACCAGGGGCTCCAAGCTGACTTCTCCCTTTTGCTCGACCGTTTCCGGGAAGAAACTCTGCAGCATTTGGCACCTGTTAGATGTGGGGAATATGCATCCACACTCAGCAGGAACTTCTGTGATAGTAAACTACCAGGAGACACACATACAGACAAGTGGCAAGAATCATAATAAATTTGTTTATTACAGAAAAGAAGCATACACCCTAAACAGAGTCTTACCATAGACACTGGGAGCCGAAAGTTTCCAAAATACCTCAGGGTATGAAGAGGTCTCAGAGGGGATACATAATGCAGAAGGTTATATATGGTGATAATCACCATAGGTACCATTACATGTACAGGCTACAAGGTATATAAAACAGGCCCTATTGGCTAAAAGTTATGTGGCTTAACAGTGTTATTCATAGATATGCAATTTCGTAAAGTCAGCGAAAAACAGGAACAAAGAAAGCATACAAAATACAAATATAGATGCGGTGTTACAGAAATCTGCATGATGGCAATGCAGGCTGTATCATGACTTTTCAGAAGAGTACAGAGAACACAACATATATTCTCGGTTGCAACTTGCATTACAAGCAAAATATGTATATGTAGAAAGCTACATATATAAGGGAGATACAATGGTGAGCTGTGAAATAATTGATTTATCTACACAAGTGCTGTTTGACCTTGGGTAACCTCACGAGTGGCATAAGCCACGAGTGAGATGTCCGAGGTCAAACAGCAAGAGTGTAGATAAATTATTTATCTGACAGCTCACCATTGTATATTTCATTTATGCAATAGGGATGCTTTCTGTCAGTGCAGGGACATTTGCTTTTAATTGTTTATCTTTTTTTTGCATATGTCTGTCAAAAAAGTGAACAAAAAAACTACATTTTCTGCTCTTTTTTGCTAATAATGAAAAAAATCTATAAGGTAACTATAAATTGAATACCACTCATTTTGTAGATAATTTTGTGCTGCACAGCTTTCATTCCCACAGCACTATGCTATCTTTTTTCGTTTTAAAGTTATTTGCATTTGAATATAGTTAGTACTGGTACTGAGGCTGAACATTCTAAATGAGTTCCGGAGTGATTGTGACTTATCTACTATGGCCCAGATATTCAAACTGCGCCCAAAAAGTGCGCAACAGCAGGAGCAAGCGCAAGTCCATTGCACCCATGCGCAAGAAGCGCGATATTCAAAAACTGCACAGGCCAAGATGCGTCTACAGCCGACGACTGAATATCACACCACCTGCGCCATAGCACAACTAGAGAGGTGAAGCTGAGCATATCTGATGCACCATAGCGCAGTAAGGGATGTTCAGCTGAGCAGTCCAGATGCACCATAGTGCAACCAGGCATGCCCCCCAGCAGCAGGGCAGCAATGCAACAGCACAACCAGGGATGCAGGGGCCTACCACCCATGCCACAGATGGGCAGAGGAACACACAGCAGAACAGACATCGTCCCCCCACACCCCATGCACTACACAACTGGGGGAGGGCTGAAATAACCACCGGCCCATGGATACCAGCAACCAACCCACAGCCGGGCCATGGTGCCCCATCACACCCCCTGGCAAGCTGTGACCAGCACACAAGAATGGCCGACCACCCCGTACCACACCATCCCACAAATGCAGAGCACACCCTGCACCATGAGCCCCATACACCCTGCCCAGGAGTAGCACCCAACAGTGCAGGACACCCCATGCATGCCACCACCCCACTGTGACAATGCAACCCTGTGCACCATGGAGCCATGCAAGGCAGCCCCACCATGGGCACCCTGCAGCGGGTGGCAGCAGACAGCGATGCAACAACAGCATACACAGTGCCACCCTGCACGTCCCCCCGAGGTACAGCTGAGAGACCGACCATGTGTCAGCACATGAGGTACCCCACATGCGACAGGGCATGCCCCGGACCCCACCTCCAGCGGTACAGCACCTTGCACACCCTCCCAAGGACACATCCCATCCCAGCACTGGCCACAGCAGCCACCACTGACACGCCAGCAGACCATGCATATCACAGACATGCAAGGGTGTCAGCTGAACAGGCCATGGACGGTCTGACAGGGGTGCCATGCACACAGTACAGGCCCCATGGACCACTGCACACAGGCATCCAGTACACAGAGTACAACACACAAACCACAGACAGTGACTGATCCCCCTGCCCACACCATAGGCGGGTCACCTCTGCACACACACACACACACACACACACACACACCGCCACCACCCCTGATGCCATGCAACCACTGCAGCTGAGCACCTGTAGCCGCTGAAAATCAGAGACCACCATAGTTGTTATAACAAAATGTATGTATTAAAATATAACAACTACATATACATATTTAAATATATGCAGGGGGAAGGCCACAAACCAGGTGGGGTGGGCATGGGGCAGGGTGTAGAAATGGGGGAGGAAGAAGGTGTGAGGGTGGGTCCAGGGGGTATGGTTGTCAGGGGGTCATGGAGGGCCTATTCCCTGCCCTGTTCTGCACTCCTGTGGCACCTCCAGATTCTCCTCCTCCGGACCCCATGTCTCTCCAACCTTTCCAAGGCTGCCAGGGACACCCGTGCCAGCTGCAGGATTTCCTGTATTGCCCTTTCCAGGGCCATCCAACATTGTCCACCTAGGACAAGGGAGCAGAGTCAATACGTGTGACTGTTCAGTCCCCTGCAGCAAACCCATTGTGATGGCATACAGCCATATGCCACGCCCCTGTGATGGTGTGCGACCACCCACAGAGACCGTGTCCACAAGACCTGCCTACCCAGGCAGCAGCCACAGCCATGTGGACCACTGCACAAACCCACCACCCATGTTCTGCATAGCACCACCGTGGCCAAACAGTGACTTGGCTATGCAGTGTGAAGGCAGTGCCACAGCCATGTGCCCAGTGCATGCATGGACCACCATTGACGCACTCCCAGACATGCAGTGCCACAGGACAGTGCTGACTGCAACAAGCTGCATGCATGGCAGTGGTGTCAGTGGATGGTGGCCATGCCCCGCTGCCCGCCCTGTTACACAGCATGCAATAGTAATCACGGATGTAAGGCACTCACCATCATCAGGCTGGTCCCTGCACCTCTGCGGACCTTCGCCCCTCCTGGACTGATGGTCCTGCTGGCACCTCCTCTCCCTCGCCAGCCTGCGCTCGTCTGGGCCTAAGGTGCAAACATGGAGAGAGGAACATCAGTACAATCCTGTAGCAAAGTCCCCCCACCCCCATGTGTGTGCAATCCCACACAGCCAGACCCACCCACCCCACACCCTGATAACACCACCACGGCCAACACCGGAGGCCCCCCCATGTGCCGGACACATGCAACCGTGATACCCGTATGGAAGATAAAAGTGTATGGATGTTGCACCTACCTGGCCGTGGCACCATGCCCCTCCTGGCACGTGCCCGCAGGCAGGCAAGCAGGTCCGGGTCCCTCCGCCTCAGGTCCCCATATCTGTGGTGGCACTGCTCTACCATACGCCCCATACCGGTGGCCTCCTCCAGGGCGTCGGCCACCTCCTGCCACACCTGACTCCTGGCCCTGTCCAGGGGTGGCTCACCAAATAGTGGGCCAACATGTGGCTCCACAATGGCAACCAAGTTTGCCAGCTCCACCTGGCTCCACTGTACAGCTCTCCTCCATGCCATCTCTACTGCTCAGTTAAGTTAAAATGGTACTCTGCAGTGCAGTTCCGCCACATGCAGATGCTGTGCGGTACAGCGCTGCCATTCCCTATCGCGCTGTCACCGAACAGCACAATAGTGGTGCAGCATGATAGTGATGCACCCATGCCTGAGGCATGGCGCCTAGGGGGCAAAGGTCAGGCACAGGATCAAGGGTCTCTGGTGCACGGACAGCAACAGCGCGATTGGAACCCAATGCGTCTAGCGCAATTGGGTGCCTGAGTGCCACCTCCTGTAGCGGCCTACCACGCTGTTGCCCCAGTGTGCATACGACGTCCCAGTGCCACAGCGCCATATAGGTGAACAGCGCTGTAGCACCACTGGCACAATGGTGGCCATGCCCTGCATTGCCTCCCGCGCACTGCAGGTCAGCAGCACGGCAGGCGCCTGTGTCATCAACCTGGGCATGCTCAGTTAGGTGTGTACTGCGCATGTCACAGAACTGCGTCCATGGCTCAGCATGTTCAACACAATTGTGCAAAGTGCAGCAGCTCAATATTCAGTCAACATATGCAAATCAGCTAATCAGCCATTCAATGGCGCAGTCACTGCATTTGCATCCACTTAAAGATGCGCCTCACCTCATTTGCATGGGTTGTGCTATAAAAGTGCGACATTGGACTGCACTGGCCATAGTTGGTTACTGCAGTCTATTGTGGTGAGTTACATGCTGTTTGGGAGTGTGGACTGTGGTGTTTGGGACATGCATGGGACTGCACAGTCACAGGTAACACCTGTCATTCTCACAGGCTGAATCATGACCGAGAGAGTAGTGTAGGAGGAGGAACAGAGTTGTGGTAGGAGGAGGAGGCCAAATTTCATGAAGGCTGAGATGGATGCCCTGTTCGAGGCCTACCTAGACCAGGAGCCGCTTCTCAGCGGACGCCAGGGAACACCACAGGCCTGTGCTGCTGCATGGGAGAAGGTGGTGCGTGCTGTAAACCTTCATGGCAGCCACCAGCGGTCCATGCAGGAGTGCAAGAAGAAGATGGGCACAGACAGGAGAAGGATTAAGGAGAAGGTGGCTCCCATCAGGGCAGCACGGTCTGCGAGAGGTGGGGGACAGCCGGAGGTGCTACACCTGACCCCACATGAAGACAGGGTTGCTGGCAGCATGCAGCATTGTGCCATTGAGGGTGTTCCAGGTGGTGGATTCCAGACGGGTGGTAGCCCGTCACTGCATGGTAGGTCATAGTCTGTCTATGGGGGGGCCAGGGTAGGTCACATGCAGTAATGCGACTTTGTTTTCCCTTACAGCTCCTGAGCATCTGCATGGGTCAGCATTGGTGGGCTTCTCCACTGAGGCCGGTCAGATGGAGATGGAGGAGGACCCATCCACCTCCACAGGAATACGTGGCTCAGGGCGACAGAGGGCCCGCCTGGACGTCCAGACTGATGTTGTTGGAGCCTGTGTCCCAGTGTACACGGATGCCAGCATGCTGAGACTCGGGCTGGTGCCGGGTCCGTCACTGATGATGATGTCACTAACATCATGGGCAGTGACACGTGTGTGCCACAGGATGGCCACACAGCAGGTAATATCGTGACCATGGCTGTGGGTGGTGCTGCCGTGGAGGCCTGCATGTCATTACAGTCCCAGCCTGTGCCTGTCAGCACCGGTGGGGCAGCACTGGTGTCTGTACTGGACAGTGGAACTGTTGCAGCCACTGCGGCGGCACCATTGAGCCCTGGGGAGTGGCAGCTGGAGGGGCAGCATCAGCAGTCGGCCAATGAGCTTGTAGGTACAGTGTCAGGGGGCAGCGTCAGTGCACCGCCTGTGGACATGCCCAGGCCTGGCCCTGGTGTGCAGCGCCCACGCTCAAGGGGTGATGAGCATCAGAGCCGTGAACACCCTGAGGGACAGCATGCCGATCAGGCAGATGACCTCTTGAATGAGCACACCCGCATCTGCAAGCATCAGTCAATCAGCAGATGTGGCCTGTAACAGCGGTGGATGCACCGAGTGCGGCTCTGCAGCAGGCAGAGGAGTGTCACAGCAGAGAAACCGCTCTGCTTCTGGCAGGGATGGACCGGATGCGGGAGGATGTGACCGCTGCCATTGACAGGCTGACACATACAATCACAGCTGCCATGGCCACAGGGGGCACACAGTTATTTGCCCATGTGTCGCAGACACTGCGCAGTGCAATGTCCACCCCCCATTCCTGGCGTCGTGCAACACCATCCTTGTTGACACCGGGTTCAGCTGTGGGCATCCCGAGCACACCTGGCGCAGACATGTTCAGTGTGCTGCAGACCCCTGCGCGAGCATGGTCGCATTCACACAGTGGAACCCCTGGGGGACCATCGGTGCCACCCCATGAGGCCAGTGGTCAACCTGTCACTGCTGGCGGGTCTCAGCGGGGTCGCCCATGCATCCGTGGCAGCTGGGGCACTGTGGTGCATGACTGACCTGTCTCCCGGTGTGGCTACTGTCTGAAGCTGCCCTGTGTGCATTGTGTCATTCAGCGAGCAATGCACGGGTGGGTACCCGGCCCTGCACGCACACACACAGTCCATCTGCACACCCTTCTGGCTGCTGTCCGCAGTTGCGTGTGCATGATGATGCCTGCATTGCACTGTACGCCAATGTGCAATGGTGCCCAGCATCTGACACACGCACAATGACAGGCAGTGGGCATGGTGGTCTGTGGACATGTGTGTGGCTAGGGCTGGCATTCTGGGTCGGCGTGCCTCCTACCCTTTGTGCATGTCTGGTGAGTTGTGTGTGTGTGCGTGTGTGTGTGTATGTCTGTCTGCGTGCCATGTTAGACCTCACCCATCCCTGGTGGTGTGTGTGGTTCCATGCCTGGCCACTTCCCTTGACGGCATGCACCCCTGGTGTGTGTGTCCATGCGTGTTTGTGGGTTGTGCCTTTGCCACTGGTGGTTGCACATGGCCCCATGACTTACCTGGTTTGGCTGAAGTGCTCCTCCGTGATGGTGTCCCGGTGCAGCTCTGCCAGCTGGAGCAGTCGGGGGTCCCATCGCCCAAGGGGGGGCTGCCCATCACCATTGTCACTGGCATCCTTATCGTCCCCATCGCTGTCCCCCTCTTCGACCTGTACAGCTATCCCACATTCGTTGGCCATGTTGTGCAGGATGCAACAGGCCAGGAATAGCCCACAGGCCTTTGAGGGGCTATACTGTAGGGCACCGCCGGAGGTGTCCAGGCAATGGAAACATGCCTTCAGCATACCGAACACCCACTCGATGACATTACATGTGGTGGCATGTGCCTCATTGTAGCATTGCTGCGATGGGGTCACGGGCCGTCGGTATGGTGTGAGCAGCCAGGGACGGAGTGGGTATCCATTGTCACCTGTGTGTAGAGGGTGGAGGTTAGTTTGGTGATCAGCATCGCCTGCCCGGGCCATGTAGGCCTACCCATGTCACCTCTAACCATGCCCCTCCCAAGCCCTATGTTTGTCCGTGTGGTTTGCATACTCACCCACTAAGTGGCCAGTGGGGATGTCCCCACTCTCGAATCTGTGGCACAGTGCCAACTGGTGCCAGATGAAGGCATCATGTGCTCCCACAGGGTGCATGGCACAGACATTGATTATGCGCCCCCTGGCATCGCACAGCACCTGGCAGTTGATGCTAGCATAGCCATTGCGATTAATGTATGTGGCCCCCTCGGAGCCAGGTGGTGTGCGTATGGCCACATGGGTGCAGTCTATTGCCCCTAGCACGCCAGGCATACATGCTACCCTGTGGAACTCCTGTATGTTTGCTGTGCACTCTGCCAGTGTGCTGAGGAAATGGATGTACTCCGCAGCATGTGGCAGCAGTGCGCTGAGGAATTGGGTGAGGTGGCATGACGTGGCCGACTGGGTTATGCCTGTGGTGTCCCCAGTTGGTCTCTGGAAGGTACCCGTGGCGAGCAAGCACATGCAAGCTGTCACTTACGTCTCCACTGACAGAGCATGGCTCCATCGTGTGGGTGCCTGCATCACATCACTGCACAGCTCACAGAGCCACCTCAGAATTGCCTGATTCAGGTGGTACCAGCCCACAATCTCAGTATCACTGTACAGCTCAAAGCTGGTGCGGGCTCGGTACTGCCTGTTGGGGGCATACCGCCGACAGGCCCTTCCATGGCCGTGCCCCCCTGCCTGCCCACCTTCACCCTTCATTAGTGCCTCCATCTGGATGGTGGCACTGGCCATGTCCCTGGCTTGTGTTAACCCCCCCGGCAGCTGTTTCTGTGTTCCCCCCACTGTCCTGGCTGCTACTCCCCTTGCACCGGGAACACCTAACTGTGCTGGCCTCAGTGCTGTGTGGCATTTCCCCTTTCTGCACTGTGGCTGTGGTTCCCCACACCTTCCCTGAGCCTGTGGGTTCCAGGTGCCCTTTCTCTGTCCTGCCCTGTGTGTGTGTATTGCCTGTGTGGCTGGCTATAGTTCAGCAACATGTGCCTTCCCTGTAGCGTTCTTGTGCCTCTCCCTTGTTCCATTTTATTTTGGCTCATTTCCGCTATTGCGCAACTTCCGCTTGCTCCCCTATTGCGCATGGCACATGCTGTTGAATATCGCACTGCGCCATTTATGCATGGTTCCTCCCCCTTCAGTTGCGCATACATTTATTATCATTGTGCTATTGCTCAGCGTGATTTGGGGGGCGCAACTGCCTCCTGCTGAATATCGCAGAATGGCGCATTTTCGGACTTGCGCTGGTGCAACCCTATTGCGCATGGCACAACCCTTTTGAATATCTGGGCCTATGTATATAAATCTGTGATGATGCGTTTACTATGTGTATAAATGTACAATTTTTAATTTATCTCATAGTAGCTCAGATTTATCACATAGGATTTATGTCCACGCCTATTGTATAAATGTATACACCTGATACTCACTCTTATATGGTGAGTACCAACACCCTATAGGTTAGTATACTTGTATATATGTATATTGTTGGCAGCACACAGTGGGTAACCAATATGGGTGAGGGGACCAAGCCTAACACACTGCTGTCACTACCATGGTCAAAGTGAACAAAGGACAAAGACAAGGAAACGTTGTTGTCAAAGTCCTCCTTTTCTGGCCATCACCACAAACATCTGGATAAAGCTCCTGCTGCACCAGTGAGGATGAGGTCTCCACTTAAGGAGGGTCTCCATTTAAAGTGGTCGAAGTTGCTTATGAATGTAAAAAAGACCGTATTTTCCCCCCATTAAGGACGAAGGGGGCAAAAAGCTGAAAAACTCAAGATTCAAACTCAAAACTCTACTATACTGGAATTGGTAGATAGTTACTGCTACTGAAGGGTCATATTTGATACAGAAATGACTTTTGTTAAACATATAACCAATACAATAGAGAAAGTTAATAAAAAACTAGGAGTATTAAGAAAAACTACAGGGTTTTCGAAATTGTCTGACAGAAAGAGGATTGCAGAACGGATTGTTTTACCAACCCTAAATTATGGTCATTTAATTTATAGAACAGCAAATAAATCACTGCTAGTACGACTCAACAAAACACACTACAGGCTTGCCAGATATGTGTTAAACACTATCAAGTACGTAAAGCATGTTCTAGGTGTAACCCCCCTGTTACCTGGGATTACAAAAATCCCATTTAGACCAAGTGGCAGGCAGGGAAGGCAGCTCGTGAAATTCCAGTTAAATGGATTTCACACTGTCTCACTCTGTTCTCAGTCTCAGCTGAGACTGTGGGATGACATCATTTTAGAACTGTCGCAGTTGTAAGCCACACTGGAATGCTGCAGCTAGGGAAGTTAGGATAGAATGTTGGTAAATTTGAAGTCAGTCTGTATTGGAGTGTTGAAGAGGAAAGAGGTGTGCTACAGCTGCAGGCCCTCAGAGCCCTCAGTTCTGACAAAAAGCTATATTTTTGTTGAGGTGTGTGTTCTCACCTGAAGAGGAACACAAGAAGAACCAAGTGAAGTGGTAGAGACCGCTTGCAAAGGTTCAGGGCCCCATCCCTGTGGGGATGGGGGGAAGGATTCCACCTACTTCCAGGGGCAATCCTCTGGCCCAGTTAGAGGAAGAAGAAGCTTGTGTTGAGGCATCAGAAGTTTACTGAGATTTCTTTGAAGAGAAAAACCCTGTGGGGCACCTGCAACCAAGGGGTGAGTTTGCTCTGCTAAAGGGCCAATGTGTTTTCACCTGGGACAAGATGAATTTAAATGACTGCTACTGTGGGTCAGGAAAAGACAGCCAAGTACAGTGTTAAAAGTTGTGGGAATTGGATTGCTTAACTCTGTGGGGGTCTAGAGAAATGGGCAGATCCAGTCATTAAGTATGTTTCAAGTTCAGCACATGTGGGATGGAAGAACCGGTAGATTAAATGTGACATACATTTAAAGAGAATCTACAAAGTAAAGTGTTTTCAGAGATGAGGTGTTGAAGTCCAGTGGAATGGCCAGGTGTGATTTATGGGAACAAGAGGTGGGAGACCCCCCATCTGGCGTGACCAGAGTCACCGCTACAGATTCGCTTTGGGACACCTGTTACTTTCTCTCAGGTACTTGGCCAGTGCCTGAGGAAAGTACCCAGACGTGGGATTGTTGAAGAAGATTTCCTGATGGAGCCAGAAGTTCTCAGAGGTGATTTAAGGAGCCAATCAGAAATGTTCCATGCTATATGGAAAGTGTCCAAAGGGCTGGCAGAGAGCCAAGCCAATGGAAGGAAGGTAGTCCAAGGGCTGGCAAGGGAGCCGAGCCAGGGAAACTGAAAAAGAGTTGAGTTAGGGCAGCGTGCCCAGTGCGTTTCTAAGCCTGAGGGCTACAATGTATGAGGATGTGTTCTGATCTCCATAAATCTGCATTACCAGGAGTGTAGCCCCATGGGGGCCCATCTATGCTTTGTTATTCTGTTGGATGTGAATAAAAGCCACACTTTAGAATCCCAACTTCTGGTATTGGACATTACAGTTATTGCTTCCTGTGTCTTGAGTTACTTGGGTGCCCCTGACTAGAAGTCAAACCTAGCCAAAATACTGAGCAACAGTTTTCTCCCCGAACCCAGATCCCAGGTAGGGGATTACATATGGAGGCACCGCACAGCGCTAATAACACAACAGTACCACCAACTCAACCCCTGGGGTAACCCACCAGTTACATAGGAAAGACAAAAATTGGGAGTGACCTTGTAGACATGAAAATGGTGGCACTTACTGTCAACAAACTGGCAGAACCACTAACGAAGGTCTTCAATGCCTCGTTCAGATCAGGAGTGTTCCCTGACAAAAGGAAGAAGGCACTTGTCACTCTGGCACACAAGGCAGGGGATGCTATCAATATATCTAACTACAGGCTCATCTCCATCCCCCTCATCCAAAGCACTCAAACAAGCAGTCTCTGACCAGCTGTCAGAGTACCTTCTGAAGCACTACCTACTCTGTGCTTAGCGACATGGGTTCTGGAAAAAACATTCCACCATTACCGCACTGGTTGATTTCACCTCCCAAATCTACGATGCCTTTGATGCTGGTCTTGCAATGGGGTCTGTCTATATTGATCTCACAAAGGCATTCGACACTGTCAGCCATCAAATCCTCCTTCAATACCTGACCTCACTAGGCCTGTCCAGGGACACGGTCGCCTGGTTCAAAAGCTATCTCTCCTGCAGGACACAGTGCGTCAAAGTCAATGGCACTCTATCTGAACCCATGAAGGTGACTCTTGGAGTCCCCCAAGGCTTGATTTTGGGCCCGCTACTATTTAGCCTTTTCATTAACCCTCTGCCTTCTGTCTGCCAAGCCCATATCGTGCTATATGCAGATGACGCGGTTATCTCTGTAAGTGGTAAACACCTGCCAGACATCACCAGTGAACTCGAAACAAACTTCCACAAGCTGGAAGCCTGGTCCTCTGCCAATAAACTTCTAATAAACTATAAAAAAACTAAAAGCATGCTCTTCTCTCTTCCGCAGAACAGAAAGAAACTCGGGAAACTCATAATACAGAGTCACAATAGGTACAATCTGGAACAGGTTGACACCTTCAAACACCTTGGGATTCACCTGCATACCACCCTCTCCTACACTGCTCATGTGGATCACGTTATTAAAACTGCCAATGCAAAATTAGGTGTCCTGTATCAACAGTGCCATTACATGACCCAGGAGGCCCTAAAACTGGTCACCTCCTGCTCAGTACTGTGTACCATTGACTACAGCCTGATAAGCTACAGCTCAGGCTCTGACACTGCCCTAAAAAGGGTAAAAATGCTTCTAAACAAAGTGTGCAGGCTGGTCCTGGGTGCAGAACACCAGACACACACATGACCTCTATGAAGAAACAGGTTGGCTACCCCTTCCCGACAGGGCCCGACTCCAGGCTTGCCTACTGACAAAAAATACATTACTCGGGCTTACTCCTATATCAGTCTCGTGGCTCTTCAAATTTGAAAAGCCAGCTATCAATACACGGAGGGCCTCCAGATGTTGGCTCATGGTACCCTTCAAGCGTACCTCAACTGCCCAAAGATCCCTGTCTTATAGAGGGATAAAATGGACAAATGACCTTCCACCTGACCTCTTAGATTGCAGTAAGGTCAGCAAATTCAAAGCTGGCCTTCGGTCGCACCTAGCTCTCTCCCAGAAATATGAATGCCCTAACATAACCTGAACCCACTACGCACTCCAGTATCACCCTCAACAGCCAGGCAATTTCCATAATGAAGACTTACCTAAGATACCCTCCCCAACCCCCGCTTTTCCACCCCCTCTTCTTGCTTTTCCGGATCTTTCCCTGCCCCCCAAATGCTACCCCCTATTAACTGCCCCTTAACATTCCTCCCCTACACCTTACCCTTGCCCACCACCCGCTTTCCTCCCTCCTCAAACCCTCCTCACTCTAACCCCCACTCCTTTCTTTCCTACCCTGAAACATTCCCCCACTTGCTCCCACCTCTCCCACCCCTCAGACAACCCCTTTACTCCCCTGACCTCCTCTCTCTCTCTCTCACCCCCTCCACCCTGGACTAAGCCTTCTCAGGCAACCACTTCTTCAATTATTGAACAAAGCCACTCTCTGGCTGCTAACTCCACTCTACCCCTCTATCACGATATCCCCAGGCTCCTCGGGCTGGCAGAGCACCTAGCCCTGAGCTACCTGGCTTTGCTTACATCCTTTTTCTTCTCCTTTCCCTCTTGGTACAAATGACGATGAAACTGCCTAGTGCATTCCTAATAGATGGCAGTAAGGATTAACTTATCTATCCCGAGATAATACACTCCTTCAAATGCCTTGATTATCTGCAAACTCCTTGAAACCTTGCTGTATGTAAATGGAATCTATGTATTCCCCCATGTAGATATTGTCTTCTCTGTTACTTATGTCTTCAATTGTTGTTTTTTTTTTGTTTGTACTGTACCTTGCCTGACGTGGAACCTTTGTAAATGAGCCTTCACTCAAAGGTCTTTAATCCCAAAGTGAAATTACACTCATCATTGCCTGTTATCGACCAAGCTGGACTGGCGGCCACTTGAAATGGGTTACAATAGAAATTGGTTACTACCGTTGCATAAGCTAAGATCTTCTGATCATCCAGTCTCTCATCATTTATTCTTTAAAGGGGGAACAACTAGGAGGGTATTGAATAGATCAGTTCACTTGAACAAAATTTTACCTAGTAAATGTCTAAATAGATTTGGAGATAGGACCCTTTCTTCAAGGGCTGCTGTAGTCTGAAATTCACTTCATCCAACGGTTCATGAGATTCCAGAATACTCTCAATTTCTTCAAGCTGTTAAGAAAATAGTGGTACACACATGCAACTGCTTTACTTAAGTGTCTGTTATTCCTGTGTTCATGCTTTCTAGGGCTTGCTTTGTGTATGTTTGTATATTATATTGTTGTGTATACGTTTATATTTTTATATTGTAACTACAAAACTTGAGGTTTGCACACAGGACTGTCTTGTAAACAGGACTTTTTGTCCTAATGACATGATCGCTGTTTAAAAATACATTTTCTACTGCTTTTTTATATCATCTGCTCTGGTGGTGGCAACTACAGCCTTCCCCGATCATCGATGAGATACCAAGGTTGGAGTCTTGCTAGCCCCTGTCATTGGGCTCTACCTCCTCAACATTGATTGTCACGTATCCTTTACAGAGTTCTGTCGACTCCCAGGTTGTGCTGAAGTCTTCCTCTGAGGGGGGACAGCTTCCCCCAGCCCCCCCATAATCTACGATACTGATCTTCACTAGTTTATACCACCTGTGCATGGTCGCCAAAATGTTATGTGTGGGGAAAATGCATCCACACTCAGCAGGAACTCATCATCGACATGGTGTTGGGGTCCCCCAGATGGATGGTTATGGGGGACTTCAACGCTTGGGTCGATGATGAACTCTTGTAGTTTGGTCAGGACTTCCTCCAACTTATGAATTCATTGGGCTTTACACAGGTAATTACCTCTGCAACCTATGTTCATGGTCATTCATTGGACCTGGTCTTCCTACTGGGTATGGAGACATCCAACTTGGTGGTGGAGCCGGTTGAATGGTCTGACGATCATCTTATAAGGTTCAATTTCTAGGCTCCCCCCATAGGCCTGCCCCTATGGAAATGGTCCTGTACTGCTCTTTAAACTCACTCAGCCCCAGGTGGCCATTTTGAATAAGGTTAAGCATAGAACATTTCAACTCGCATATGAGTTCTGGGGCTGAGTGTGTTAAGGGTTTTGACTCCAACTGGCCTGGTTGCAATATTAGACCTATCAGGACTACCGAATGCAAGCAATGACCCAGATGCTTTGGTTCAGACCTATAATAGGGTTGTAGCTGAAGCCCAGGATGTCATTGCTCCTGTCCGCGTTCGTCCCCTCACTCTGCACCCTCAGTCCCCTTGGTTTGATGGAACTTTGAGGGAGCTGAGGAGAGTGGGTTGAAGGATGGAGCATTGCTGGCAGAAATTGGGCCTTGATGCCGACAAGCTTAGATTGATGGCCCATTATAGGGATTATCGATTGGCTATCTCCCGTAAGAAGGCAGAATTCCTGTCCAGGGAGATTGCCACAGCACAGAACCAACCAGCTCAGCTCTTTTGAACTGTGGACAGACTGTGCAATCCAGCCTGTGTACAGCTTCAGAGAGCATTGTCACGAGAAATGTTACGACTTTGCTCGATTTTTTGCAGATAAGGTTGCTGGCATCAGGTCTGAGATCCACACAGCACATTTCAGTGGGGATAGCGGTGGTCGGTGGGAGGTTGCGGCTCCTGAGTGTGTCTGGTCTGACTTCAGCCAGCCGGCAATTGAGGATGTCATCTATGGCAGGGTTCCATTTTAGCACCCATGTTGTTTGCAGTGTATATGCTGCCTTTAGGAGATATCATTAGGCGATACAGTCTGGGTTTTGACTGCTATGCAGATGATACTCAGCTGTATTTGTCCTTTCCGCCCGGGCAAGATGGTGCTCTCTCCATGTTAGACAACTGCCTTACTGAAATCAGATTATGGATGAGTTCTAGCTGGCTGAGACTGAATCCTGATAAGACTGAGGTGTTGGTAGTGGACCCGGGTCATCCGGTGGTGGGTTTGGGGGCCGGCTAACCACCGGACTTATTGCTCGGTGGTATGTCACTCACTACCTCTGATCGGGTACGAAACCTGGGCGTTATTTTTGACGATGGCTTGACCTTAAAATCTCAGGTATCAGCCATAGTCAAATCCTCCTTTTTTCATCTGAGAAATATCGCCCGGGTGAAACACCTGGTCCCACCGGGTGATCTGCCAACGTTGGTCCATGCCTTTATCACTACCCGTCTTGACTACTGTAATTCCCTTTACCTAGGGCTATCTGGGGTTGATATCCGTCACCTGCAGCTGGTGCAGAATGCGGTGGCAAGACTTTTGACTGGGATCTCTAGATCTAGCCATATTACGCCTGTGCTCCGCGAACTGCACTGGCTGCCTGTTAGGTGGCGGATCGCCTATAAGGTTGGTTTACTAACCTTTAAAGCCCTACATGATCAGGGACTCGGCTACCTGAAAGATCTCCTGGTACCCTATTGCCCCCTCCATCTTCTCCGCTCCGCCAACGAGGGATTGCTGGAGATTCTCAGGGTTCGATTAAAAACATCGGGATCTCATGCCTTTGCTTTTTCAGCACCGACCCTGTGGAATTTTCTACCTCGTTGGTTGAGAGAATGTCCAACCGTTGAGAAATTCAAAAAGGAGTTAAAGACATATTTATTCAGGTTAGCATATCCTAGTTATGGCTCTTAATTTATGTTTATTTTAATCTATGTGTATATATGTATTTATTGTACAGCGCCTTAGTTTTGAAAGGCGCTTTATAAATAAAGATGATTTGATTTGATTTGATGATGATTATCCAGACTACTCAGCCGACATACTGTAGTTTGGACCTGGGCCCAACTCGCCTCCTAGTAGGATGTATTGAGGTAATTGGCCCGGCCCTAGCCGAGATTGTCTGGTGTTTGTTAGAGTCAGGTGTGTTTCTGGATATCCTGAAGGAGGCGGTGGTGACATCTCTCCTTAAGAAATCCTCTTTCGACCCAGACTGTCTCGTGAACTACAGACTCATCTCTAACCTTCCCTTCATGGGTAAGCTTATTGAGAAGGTGGTCACGCTGCAGCTGGAGGATCACCTTACCATCTACAATATCTATGATCCTCTCCAGTCCGGATTCTGGAAAAGGCATAGTATTGAGACGGCCCTTGTTCAGGTCCTCAATGATCTCTTGATAGCGAGAGATCATAGGAGCCGTTCCATCTTGGTTCTTCTTGATCTCTCTGCAGCATTTGACACCGTGGACCATGATGTGTTCCTGGAGTGCCTGCAACTGATCTGTGGATTATCTGGTATGGTCCTCAGATGGTTTCAATCTTACCTCACCAACAGGTTTCAGAGAATTGTTGCAGGATTTTATTCCTCGGACAAATTCTCCCTGTCTTGTGGGGTACCGCAGGGCTTGGTGCTATCATCCATGTTGTTTGCAGTGTACATGCTGCCACTAGGGGACATTGTAAGGTGGTATGGGCTGAGTTTTCACTGTTATGCAGATGACACTCAGCTCCACCTGTCCTTTGTGCCTGAACAGGTGGGAACTATCTTGAGTTTTAAGAACTGCCTTTCTGAGATACAGGACTGGATGAGTGTTAACTGGCTCAGGCTGAAGCCGGATAAAACCGAGGTTTTGGTGGTGGACCTGGGTCGCCGGGTAGAGGGGTCATCGGCTAGGTGATCTTCTGGGCTTTGGCTTGGTGGCTGCCAGCTGATGACCTCTGAATGGGCGCGAGATCTGGGTGTTATTCTTGCCGAAGGCTTGACACTTAAGTCTCGGGTATCATCAGTTGTCAAGACGGCTTTTTACCATCTAAGGAATATTGCCCGGATTAAGCACCTTGTTCTGCCCGATGACCTTCCAATGTTGGTCCACACTTTTGTGACCTCCCGCCTTGACTACTTTAATTCCCTGTACCTAGTGCTACCGTGAGCTGATCTCCGCTGCTTGCAGCTAGTGCAGAATGCGGCAGCTAGGCTGTTTACAGGGCTACCTCGGTCCTGCCATGTCACGCCTGTGCTGTGCAGCCTGCACTGGCTGCCCATTCAGTGACGGATCACTTTCAAGGTTGGCTTGCTAACCTATAAGACCCTGCATGGACAGGGACCATGCTAGCTGCAAGAGCTTCTTCGCCCCTACTACCCCCCAACCCTCCACTCCACCGATTAGGGATTTCTAGGGATTCCCAGGGTTCATTTGAAGACTTCTGGGGCTCACGCTTTTGAATTTGTGGCCCCCACCCTGTGGAATTACCTACCTCATCAGATAAGAGAGTGCCTGACGGTGGAGAACTTTAAATCTGCTTTAAAAACACATCTGTTTCAGCTTGCTTTCCTGGATTATGAATAAGTGTTACTGATACTTTTAAGTATTTATTGTTTTAGTTATATTTTATGATTTTGTGTGCTAGTGCCATGGTTCCTGTGAGATGGTACTATTTTATAAATAAAATTTGCTTTGCTTTGAACTATTTAGATGCCTTTTGCCATCCCTCCAACTGATAATAATGGCTGTGTCATCGACTGGGACTCACTCATCAGCACAGTCATCACCAACGGGCTCTAGAAGCATACTTTTCATTCCTCTGTCGCAGCTGTCAGCTCTGTCATTTGCTCATGTTGTCATTTTTTAGGAGTAATTATATCAGATGACCTAAAGGTGGGCAAGCAATGTGAGAAGGCAGTAAGGAAGGCTGGGGGGATACAGGGATGCATAGGGAGAGGCATCAACAGTAGAAAACAGGAAGTTGTTATCCCTCTCTACAGACAGTTAGTGAGACCCCATCTGGAGTACTGCGTGCAATTCTGGAGACCCCATCCCCAAAAGACATAGACAGAGTGGAGGCTGTTCAGAGGAGGGCAACCAAAATGGTGCAAGGTCTGCACCAGAAGACATACGAGGAGAGACTAAAGCAGCTTAATATGTATACCCTTGAGGAAAGGAGGGAGAGGGGGACATGATAGAAACTTTCAAGTATCTCAAGGGAATTAACAAAGTACAAGAGGGTAGTATCTTTCAGAAGAAGAGATGTGCAAGAACAAGGGGGCACAATTTGAAGATGGGGGATGGCTCAGAGGTAATGTTAGAAAGTATTTTTCACAGAGAGTTGTGGATGCATGGAACAGCCTTCCTGAGGAGGTTGTGGAGTCAGGAACAGTGGAGAATTCAAGAATGCATGGGACAGGCATAAGGCAATTCTAGTGGGGGGGCAGGAGGAAGTAAGCTGTTGATTAACTAGAATCTGCAGCTTATCCATCAGGTAGGGAAATGGGCAGACTGGGTGGGCCAAGCGGTCCTTATCTGCTGTCAAATTCTATGTTTCTATGTTTCTATCTCAATATGGAAGAGGATTTGAAGAATGATGGAAGGGATAATGATCCCTATGAGGATGGTTTGCCTTTCATCTCTACCCTCTCCTCAGACAGTGAGGATTATGTGGTGTATACCCTCAGGTCTCCTGAGGATCCCCTTTTTCAAGTTTTGCTTGGAAAAATGTAAAACGTCATGGGAGATGATGTAGAAGAGGACTCCAATAAGAACAAGCATTTGTCAATGCCGAATGTTGATTGCGTTGGTGTGTTGAGCTCGCTCACTGCCCCTCTGTCACTCGCTCAGTCTGTGTCTCCCTGTGCTGCAGGCTGCTGTTTTGTACTGGGCTCCTGCCTGCATTGGCACCTTGTTCTGCCCAGTAAGAAATCCACAGCTGTCCTGACAGAGCTCCGTTGAGGTGGCTCACTCCCCTTCGCTCACTCGCTCATTCTGGTTCTCCTGGCACTGCAGGCTGCCCTTTTGTACTGGGCTCCTGCCTCTGTTGGTGGCTTTTTCTGCCCACAAAGACATCTGTAGCAGTCCCAACACAGGTCTGTTGAGCCTGCTGACTCCTCCTCTCTCACTCGCTCATTCCGTTTCTGCGGGTGCTGCAGGCTGCCCTTTTCTATTGGGCTCCTGCCTGCGTTGCCACCTTCATCTGCCAACAAAGAAATTTGCAGCACTTACAATAGAGCTCCGTTGAGCTCGCTCACTCCCCCTCTCTCACTCGCTCATTCTGGCTTTCCCACCACTGCAGGTTGCCCTTTTATACTGGGCCCATGCATGCATTGCTGCCTTTTTCTGCCCACAAACAAATCTGCAGCAGTCCCAACAGAGCTACGTTGAGCTCACTCACTCCCTCCCTCTCCCTCACTCACTCGTTCTGTGTCTCCTGCCACTGCAGGCTGCCCTTTTGTACTGGGCTCCTGCCTGCATTGGCGGCTTGTTCTGGCCAGAAAGAAATCTGAAGCAGTCCCGACACAGCTCCATTGAGCTCACTCACTCCCCCTCTCTCACTCACTCATTCCGTTTCTGCCGGCGCTGCAAGCTGGCCTTTTGTACTGGGCTCCTGCCTATGTTGCCGCATTTTCTACCCACAAAGAAATCTGTAGCAGGCACAATACAGCTCCTTTGAGCTCGCTCACTACCGAGCTGTCACTCACTCATTCTGTTTCTCTTGGTGCTGCAGGCTGCGCTTGTGTACGGGGCTCCTGGCTGTGTTGGCACCTTTGTCTGTCCACACAGAAATCCGCAGCTGTTCCAACAGAGCTCCGTTGAGGTCGCTCAGTCTTTCTCTGTCACATGCTCATTCTGTTTGTCCTGGAGCTGCAAGCGCCCTTTTGTATGGGGCTCTGCCTGCATTGGCGCTTTTTTCTTCCCACAAAGAAATCCGCAGCAGTCCTGATAGAGCTTCGTTGAGCTCACTCAGTCCCCTTGTCTCACTCACTCGTACTGTTTCTCCCATCGCTGCAGGCTGGCCTTTTCTCCTGGGCTCCTGCCTGCTTTGACGCCTTTTTCTGCCCACAAAAAAATCTGCAGCAGTCCTGACAGTGCTCTGGTGAGTTCACTCACTCCCCCTCCCTCACTCGCTCTCTCGTTCTGTTTCTCCCAGTGCTGCAGGCTGCCCTTTTGTACTGGGCTCTTGCGTTGGGGCCTTTTTCTGTCCACAAACAAATCTGCAGCAGTCCCGACAGAGCTCAGTTGAGCTTGGTCACTCCCCCCTCTCAGTCATTCTATCTTCATCTGTCCCAAACACTGATTTCCCACAATGACTGTGCTATTCTCCGGCAGGAGTGCAAAAACATATTTTAGCCAGGATGTGAAAAATGACAGCTGTATTGTTCATAAGGAGGTGTGAAAAAGTGCCACTGTTGAAAATGTGGAGTGAAAATATTACATATTTGCGAAGTTACAAGGGTGCGTGGAAACAGTTCAACGCACGCTTGTAACACAGTCATGTTATGGAGTTTTGTCACCAAATTTTCAACATAGGGCTTTTAGGACCTCTGCTCATGAACAGTGCCACTGTTATTTTCTTAATCTGTCCCGAACACTGATTTCCCACAGCGACCGTGTTATTCTGTGCCGCAACTGTGAAACTACATTTCAGTCAGGATGTGAAAAATGACAACTGTACTGCTCATAAGGAGGTGTGAAAAAAATGCCACTGTTGAAAATCTGGCATGACAATATTACAAATCTGTGAAGTTACAAGGGTGTGTGGAAAGTGTGTAACGCACACTTGTAACACAGTCATTTGATGGGCTATCATCACCAAATTTTCAACAAAGGCATTTTAGGACCTCTGCTCATGAACAGTATCACTGTCATTTTCTTAATCTGTCCTGGACAGTGATTTCCCACAGCGACCGCTCTATTCTGCACTGGAAGTGCAAAAACACATTTTGGCCAAGATGGGAAAAATGACCGCTGCACCGTTCATAAGTAGGTGTGGGAAAATGGTAATGTTGAAAATCTGGAGTGAAAATATTATAAATTCGCGAAGTTACGAGCATGCATGCAAACTGCGCAACGCATGCTCGTAACACAGTCATTTTAAGGAGTATCGTTACCAAATTTTCAACAAAGCCATTTCAGGACCTCTACTCATGAACAGTGTCACTGTCATTTTCTTACTCTGTCCTGAACACTGATTTCCCACACTGAGTGCACTATTCTGCGCCAGAAGTGCGAAAACACATTTCTGCCAGGATGTGAACAATGACAGCTATACTGTTCACAAGAAGGTGTGAAAAAATGCCAATGTTGAAAATCTGGCATGAAAATATTGCAAATTCACGAAGTTACAAGCGTGCATAGCAACTGCGCAGCGCACGTTCGTAAAACAGTCATTTTTTGGATTTATTCCACCAAATTTGCAACATAGGCTTTTTGAGAGCCCACCTCATGAACACTGGCACTGTTGTTTCGTTAATCAGCTCCAAAAGGTAATTCTGCACAGTGACCGCAAACTCACCTTTCGGGGCCGATTAATGTCATGACAGTTTAAGAACTCATGAGGAGGGGTCCCAAAAACCCCATGTTGAAAATTTGGTGAAAAAATTCCCAAAAATGCCCGAGATATGCACTAAAGTTGAAAAAACCCTATTTATTACGTTATACAGCTTTCTGGCATTTCCACAGTTCGCAGTCGGCTTTGAAGAGTGCAGACGTGTTCTCGTCCACCGAAGATTGTCGTGCCAAGCTCTGGAGGTAAGTATGGGGTGAGTGGGGGTGTGCGGAGGCAGGGTGCATAGTGGGTGGGTGTGGGTTGTGGGTGGGGGCCAGGGAGACTACGAGGGACCATTTCCTTTTTTGTAGGTAAAAAAAAAAGACTTTGTGGGACCATGTTTCCCTTTACAGGGGCACGTGGCATGCTGGGGTGGGCTCCCAGCATGCCACCAACAGCTTTCTTTTGGGGGGGCAGCAGTAGCCAGTGGGGGATTGGGCACCCCTGTCGGCAGGAAGAAAAGCGGGGGGGCCGGGTGTTACAGAATGCCAATGGGGAGTGGGGCTCCCCCATCGGCACCAGAAACACAGGGGCACCAAGGCCGACCTAATAGTCTTCAGGTGAAGCTACCTCTGGCTGGAAGCTGCAACACTGGACTTAAGATTTGCAACAAAGTGAGTTGTGCTCACAACAGAGGGAGGTGAACCTTACAATTTACAATTGTCTTTGGTTTGAAGCAGATTCCTTAGGAAAGTTAATATTCTTCAGGTGGAGGATATGTCTAACCGAAGGGTGAAATAAGGAACTTAGAATTATCAGAGAAGGCAGTCTTTCAATCAACAGAGGGAGGTGGACCTTGGTTTACTTTTGTTACAATTGTTAAGATTTTCAGTGCAGGAAGAGTTTAAACCCACAGGAACTGAATACTGTTTTCTGTGTCTGTCCTTCTACGTAGCTGACTTGATTGGAGTTAGTGACTGACTATTTGCATTGCAATATTTGTAATACTGTGAGTTATTCACTGGGCTAAGAATTTGTCATACGTCCTGAACTGAGAGCAGGTTACAGGCTGTGTATTGGACCCAGACAGTGCCTAAGGGGTGGAAACTGTTTTTTCTTTTGTTTATCTCTGTGTGCCTTAAAAGGCCAGGTCAGACTGTGTCAGGAAGTGCTTACATCACAGCTACTTATCAGCCAATAGCTCTGGAAGAATCTTACAGACTTTGATAACAGTACTAATTTTAGCAGGCTCATCAGACAACCTAATAGTCTTCAGGTGAAGCTACCTCTGGCTGGAAGCTGCAACACTGGACTTAAGATTTGCAAGAAAGTGAGTTGTGCTCACAACAGAGGGAGGTGAACCTTACAATTTACAATTGTCTTTGGTTTGAAGCAGATTCCTTAGGAAAGTTAATATTCTTCAGGTGGAGGATACTTCTAACTGAAGGGTGAAATAAGAAACTTAGAATTATTAGAAAAGGCAGTCTTTCAATCAACAGAGGTAGGTGGACCTTGGTTTACTTTTGTTACAATTGTTAAGATTTTCAGTGCAGGAAGTGTTTAAACCCACAGGAACTGAATACTGTTTTCTGTGTCTGTCCTTCTGCACAGCTGACGTGTTTTGGGGCTGACTGCTTTCAGAGCACAAGTCACCAGGCTGTTTTGGGGCTGGGGAGGTTTACCTGTGTCTGACTTAGATGTTTGGATTTTTCTCTGTTTGATTAGCAGGGTATTTTCTCTGTCAGATTGTCGTGTAGGGCATCTTGCTGACAGGAAGGCACTCATCGCAGCGGTAGGTCAGAGCTTTTAGCTGATTGTTTCGTGAGGGCACAGTTTAGGCTCAAACCTTCCCACCCCTCACCCACCCACCCCTGGAAATAGTTCCTTTATACCTGGGGTTCTGACATCATTTCCTCAAGAGGGCAAGGTGCATATCACTGTCATATCCTCTCTAGCACACTGCACTGACAATATAAGCATACACATTATATAATACATATATTTCTATACAACAAACCTATCACACACACACAAAAAAAAAATTAAAATAAACAAGGTAGACAGACATGTGGGGAGTACTGCAATGTAATGGCTGTGGGGCAGCAGTCTTCTGGGAGTCTTTCTGGAGGCTGAGATGCTGCCCTGTTTGCAGACAACTATCTGCCCTGAGGGAAGTTGTCCATCTTCAGGCCACACTGGACAGTAGTAGGAACCTCCCCATCCAGGAGCACCAGAACCACCACCACTACCTCCAGAGATTGAAGAAAGCACAGCGGTTGGACCACAGTGGGCTCAGGGAGGTAAGGGTGGTGGAATAGAGGCACACCCAGTCAGTTGTTCCACTCCACAATCCACACACCATTCTGGGGGAGCATAGTTCCCCTGGACGACTCGCAAGGAGACTAAGGAGGTTGCAGACAACTGTCACAAGGAGGCCCTCAAGAAGGAGGCAGAGGGCACCACAGGAAAGGAAGCAGCTCCTGGTGGGGACCCATTTATTAGGGGATAGAACTTGGGGAGCAGGGAAAACTGAAGTAAGGTGCCTACCTGGTGCCATGGCTTGAGGACAGGAAGTGCATCCTTAGGATCACGAGAACAGTTGCAGGGAGTCTGAGCTGGACGTCATTGTCCACCTAGGGACAAATGACTTGGCTCATCATGAGATTAGAGCAGTGCAGAAGGACTCCTGTAGAGTTGGGAGGGCCTAAGACAAGTAGCACACACAGTATCCTTCTCAGAGGTGCTGCCTGTCAGTGACATGGTGAGGCGAAGGTACTTTGCACCATGCAGTTTAATGAATGGTTGAAAAATGGTGTGGAGCACAGGGTTTGGCTTCACTGGGGACTGGGATTCCACCTGGAGGGACACCAGCCTATACTGGCAGGATGGTCTGCATCTGTCCAGGAAGAACAAGTCTTTTGGGCAATTGGTTTAAATGCTTCATTGGCAAGCTTTAATCTAGCCAAGGGGAGGCACTGATAAACAGCAGGAAAATCCCAGCCTCCCTACAAAACAGGTACTAAATGAGAAAACCAAGGTAGAAAGGTCAGTGGGGGATGCTGCTACAGAAGGTAAAGCCATAAAAAAATGGAGAGCAATGAATACCAATGCCCGTAGTCTGGGTAACAAGCTTCCTGAATTAGTGGCCTTGATGGAGGAGGAACATCTGGATATTGTGGCAGTCATAGAAACATGGTACTCACAGAACCATGACTGGGATGTAAACATACCAGGATACACTATCTAAAGGAGGGACAGGGAGAGTAAAAGAGGAGGAGGAGTAGCTCTCTACCTAAGGGAAGGAATCAAAGCAACAGAACAAAAGGGTAAACAGGGAGGAGAAGAAGCACTGTGGGTCAGTTTGGAGGCAGGCAATGGCACCACAATCCACACAGGGGTTGTATACAGACCCCCCTTCTCAGAGGGAGGAAATGGACAAGGAAATGAAAGAAAGTATACTTAGAATGGCAGATAAAGGGGAGATATTGCTGATGGGTGATCTGAATATGCCAGATGTTAACTGGAGTGCAGTTGCAGCAGCCACCTCTAAGATTGGGGTTATTCTAGATGCCCTACAGGGGGCATGCCTTAGACAACTAGTATTGGAACCCACTCGAGAGGGAGCAATCTTAGACCTGGTTCTCTCAAATGGAGATGGAGAGAGGATCACAGATGTAGAAGTGGGTAGTCATCTGGGAACTAGCGACCATTGAACAGTATGGTTCACAATAAACACAGCAATAGAGTCAAGCCATACAAAAAGCAAAAGTACTGGACTTCAGGAGGGCTGACTTTGCCAAAATGGGTGAGTGCCTAAGGAATGCACTAGCAAATGGGCAGGAAGGAGGGGTGGAAGAACAATGGGGAATAATAAAAACTGCTATCACAGAGTAGGGTTGTCAGAACTAGTTCGTCAAAGATTGAACCCTCCTCGAACCCTGGTGTTCGAGTTCTAACTTAGAACTTGAACACTAAAAGGTTCGAAAAAGGGTTCGAATCTGAGTCCCAGCTGATGACTTGTGTGTGTGTGGAGAGGAGGCAAGCACGTCCCAGCAGGCAGCCCGATGTGGGGGGGTGTAAAGGGGTATGTGTAGGGACTGGAGGCATGTCCCAGCAGCAGCAGGCAAGTGGCAGCCCGATGTGGTGGTGGGGTTGCAGCAGCAGCAGCAGCAGCAGCAGCAGCAGCAGTGTTGTTGGGGCTGCCAGATCCAGCGGTTGTCTCACAGTTTGAACTGGCGTATGCGTGCCGTGCGCTCAGGGTGATCATCCTCACCACCTGACCAATACTATGTGGTCAGGTGGGGGTCGAGTAAGCTGCGTGAGCCGCAGGATCTGTGGGGGTATTTATTTAGGCAGATGCAAGCCGAGACAGAGCGCCATTTGCTGAGGATTTCAGGAGGCAGCAGCAGCCTACTTAACTGTAGTGTACCACTACTACCGCAGCCAGGCATTCTTGCCCGATACTACTTACTAGGCCAGGGCCCAAGTCGGTGTGGCCGCAATCGGACTGCAGCACTTGCTGATTGCTGCAGTGCTTATTGAAATATTTAAAAAATTCCATCATCCATTTTCCTGTGAAAAAGGGCTAAGCAGGCCTGAGAGACCGAGAATGAGAGAAAGGCTGAAAAAAAGGCTCAATAAATTAACGGTCGGGTGTGGGACTAGGGGGAGGTTCAGTGGAGGGACTAATCAAGAATTAGGAAGGAATAGGGATCGAGACCGAGATCAATATCAGGACTCAGGAGAGAGAGAATAAAAAAATTAAAAGAAGAACCTTTGTGAAATGTGATTGTGACTGAAACTGCAGCACTACACAGTGGTGCACACTCAGCAGCTGCCAGCAACAAGCATATAACAAGGGGGGCCAAAAAAAGGCAAATAAATCTGTACCCTACCCAGTGTGTGTGTCACAGAAAGAAGCCCAGTGGCCAGTTGTGTGATGGCATTAACCTTACATGACAGAAGCGTAGAAAGATAATTCTCATTACCTGAGTTGTGTGTTATGTATGTGACTCTGTCTCCTGTGGTCAGCCCATCACCCTGCTTCTGTGTGCCCCTTGACTGCACTGTACCCTACCCAGTGTGTGTTACAGAGAGAAGCCCAGTGGCCAGTTGCGTGGTGGCATTAACCTTACATGACAGAAATGTAGAAATATAATTCTCATTCCCTGGGTTGTGTACGTGACTCCGTCTCCTGTGGTCAGCCCATCACCCTGCTGCTGTGTGCCCTTGACTGCACTGTACCCTACCCAGTGTGTGTTACAGAGAGAAGCCCAGTGGCCAGTTGTGTGGTGGCATTAATCTTACATGACAGAAGCATAGAAATATAATTCTCATTCCCTGAGTTGTGTATGTGACTCCGTCTCCTGTGGTCAGCCCATCATCTTGCTGCTGTGTGCCTCTTGACTGCACTGTACCCTACCAGTGTGTGTTACAGAGAAGCCCAGTGGCCAGTTATGTGGTGGCATAACCTTACATGACAGAAACGTAGAAATATAATTCTCATTCCCTGAGTTGTGTATGTGACTACGTCTCCTGTGGTCAGCCCATCTCCCTGCTGCTGTGTGCCCCTTGACTGCACTGTACCCTACCCAGTGTGTGTCACAGAGAGAAGTCCAGTGGCCAGTTGTGTGATAGCATTAACCTTACATGACAGAAGTGTAGAAATATAATTCTCATTCCCTGAGTTGTGTATGTGACTCTGTCTCCTGTGGTCAGCCCATCACCCTGCTGCTGCTGTGTGCCCCTTGACTGCACTGTACCCTACCCAGTGTGTGTTACAAAGAGAAGCCCAGTGGCCAGTTGTGTGGTGGCATTAACCTTACATGACAGAAGCGTAGAAATATAATTCTCATTCCCAGAGTTGTGTATGTGACTCCGTCTCCTGTGGTCAGCCCATCACCCTGCTGCTGTGTGCCCCTTGATTGCACTATGCCCTACCCAGTGTGTGTTACAGAGAGAAGCCCAGTGGCCAGTTGTGTGGTGGCATTAACCTTACATGACAGAAGCGTAGAAATATAATTCTCATTCCCTGAGTTGTGTATGTAACTCCGTCTCCTGTGGTCAGCCCATCACCCTGCTGCTGTGTGCCCCTTGACTGCTATGTGTATGCCTATGCCCAGCAACCCAATCATTCTGTAAGCTTTGAACCTGGGATCCTTTAGTTGCAAACCATCATATTCTTTAATTACTTTAGTCTACTGCATCACAGTGTCACACAACTAAAATAAATGTTGGAGTTGTGAGCCAGCAATCACAGATCACATTGCTTTCTACAGGAATGTGTGGGTGTGGGTGTGTTCACCGAGTATACTGGTAATTGTTATGGCTGACACCAACATAGATGAAGCCTCTGGTGATGGTGTTGGAGTAGGTGTGGTGGTAGTGGTAATCCTGGTGCTAGCAGAAATAACCAAAATGTTTCATGTGATTAAAATTCAGAAACAGCAAAAGAGCAACAGTGAAGTGTGGCAAGGGGACCTTTAAGAAAACCTGTACAGCTACTGGGTCACAGAGAGGCACCATAAGGTATGCCATTCATGCTTTTAAGATCCCTGTGACTAGCAGCAATAATGCAAGTGACAGTGAGTCCCTCTCTGACTCAGATAGTAGCTCTTTGTCTCAGTCCAACACTGTTGTGTCTCGTGACGAATCATTACTTCCTCAACAAAGTGAAATGAGCAAGTCTGCTGACAATGAATCAGTTAGTGCACTTGCAAATACATCCAGCACTGTTGGCAATGAAAAGAACATATCCATTGAATCCACCACTTCTGTGTTGGCCAGCAATGAAAATCCATCAGAGTCTTCTGCCCACTCTTCTAGCACCAAGGAGCATGTCCGGGTTCTGTTAGGACAGGTGAAAGACACAAACAGTCTTTAGCTATCTTCCTAGCACTCGAACAAATCTGTCACATCTGAGGTGTGGAATTATTTCTCTGTCAGTAAAACTGATCCATGCAGAGCAATTTGTTCCTATGTAAACAGAGTGTAAGCTGTGGTAAAGTTGTGTCATGCCTTGGCACTACAGCTCTTAAACGCCATCTGAAAAAGCATTCAGTTTTGCTTGATCATCCAAAACCCATGTCCTCCATCTTCCAGACTGCACATGAGAAGGGTCAGGAATCTGAAATGGACACTGAATTGTCTGAACTTGATGCGGGCAGAACCACTGCCAGCCCTAGGATCACTGTTACCACCAATGCCAGCACCATTAGTACCAGCTGCACATCCAGTGATGGCACTCAATGTATAAGTCCTAGTCCACCATCTCCGCATCCATCTGCCCATCGAAGCATGGTGTATAATAAACCAGCAGGGACATGTTGTAAACAGCTAACACTGTCTCAGGCATTTGAAAGGAAGAATACCTTTACTAGAAATCATCCAAAGACCCTTCATCTTAATCACAGAATTGGTGAACTGTTAGCCGGAGCCCTTCTCCCATACTCTTTGGTAGATCATGAGGATTTTAGGGAGCTCACGATATTAGCAGAGTTTTGTTACAATGTTCCTCATCGAAGGTACTTTTCCTATGTTGAAATACCAAACATTTATCAGGCTTTAAAAGTGACAGTGATGCTTGCACTTAAAACTGCCAAGGGTGGGGTTATTCATGTCACAACAGATATGTGGACCAGCACTCAAAACATAGATTACATGTCCCTTACCGCTCATTGGGTCACGTTTTCTTGTGCTGCTTCAAAACAAAGACACCCAAAAGATGGCGCTGCTGCATATAAAGAAGTTTGGGCAAAGTCATACTGCTGCAAACATCTTGTAGGAATTAAATGACCTCCTTGATGAATGGGTTTATTCTCACGGTCTAAAATGTGGCTTCATAGTAGTGACAATGGAGCCAACATCTTGAAAGCAGTACAGGATGGAGATTTCTGCATGCTTCTTGCTTTGCACATTGCTTACATTTAATTGTCACAGGATTTCTCAGCAATGAAACACAAGTGGATGGTATGATTGCTGTTTAAAAAAATTGTGACTCACTTTCACATTCAACCAAGGCTATATGGACATTGTCCGAACAAAAAAAACACAAGCTGCCCCAGCACAAGCTGATTCAAAATGTTTCCACTCGTTGGAACTCAATGCTTTATATGCTGCAGTGCCTCTTGGAGCAAAAGCAAGCTGTACATGAGTATTGCTCAGTTATATTATTGGAGATGGCATTATGCTGTCTGTGCTGCAGTGGAATTAATGAGACAGTGTGCTGCATCCTAGCTCCTTTTGAGACAGCTACAAGGGACATGTCTTCTGAAGGCGCATCCAGGGCCGGTTTTAGGACTTTGGGGGCCTCCAGCAAACTCTATGACTGGGGCTCCACAGACAGGGCCGGGCCCCCCCCCAGTAATCCTTAACTGCTCCTCCAACTTACAGTACAATTTGTCACACAGACTAGCAACCTAAAGAGCAAGCAACAGTAATCTAGGAACGCCATTTATAATATATTTGCAATAAATCCTCCTCTACTTCTCACCAATTACTGCTGCTCTATAAAATCAGTTGCAAAAGGTCCACATCACTGTTTAGCTAAAGACTATTTGATTAAAAGGCTGTGCTGCTGCTGCTCTGCAGTCTCCTCTTGAGTAGTATACTAACATACTATATTTATGTAACTCGACATGATTTGGACTGAAAAAAATAAATGTTTAGAATTAAGCCTCTGACTACAAATACTCATGACACAGTCAGTGAGTGAGTGTCTTATGTGTACGTCGCTGTCAGTCATGAGACATGAGGCTATGCTAAACAAACATTCATTTTTTTCAGTCCAAATTATGGCCCAGTCAAGACTACCTCATCCTTAGCCCATCTCAGTACCTAAAAAAACCAAAAAAATAGCAAAACCCTGATCTCTGTTGGCACACAGTAACTCGTCCTCACCTAAAGCAAGCATAATATACTTTTCCAGTTGCTGCTCTGTCTATGCAGTCCCCTCGAGTCTTGACAGTCACAGACTTTAACAGTAGCAGCCATCTCATCTCCCAACTATCCTTAAATTAAACACCTTAATTGTATTATTTTTAGTATTTTGTACAAGCAAATACAAATACAAAACATACCTAAGAAAACTTGGTCTCTGGGTGGGGGTGTAATCTCCTCTCCTCTTCTCTTCAGTCTCCTCAGATCCGGGCACCAGTAGTTACAGTGTGCTGATCTGGATTTGCAGGCTTCTGGGGAAGTTCTGACCAGCTGCTGCTGCTGCTGCTGAGAGTTATTTCTTAAAAGAAATAAATAATTTATCAATTTTCTCAGCAGTCTTTCAACAAGCAGCACTAGCAGGGCTGTATCGGCGGCGGCAACGTCGGCAGCAGTTAGACCAGGTGGGAAGGTCATCTCTCTGGAGGCTGGCTTCTAGACGCAGTGGACAGGGCAGAGCACATGTCTTTTCTCTCCTCCAAGCTAGCAGCTTCAAGTTCACCAAAATTCTCTCCGACGCTCTGGAACTGGTCCTTGGCTGAATGGTTCTAGAGCGCTGGAGGGATAATCTTTATGACACAGTTACGGACCTGAGTGGGGACCAAATGTTTCAGGTTCAAGGGGAAGGAGATGCAAATTATAGCAAGGGACTTAGTGGAGCCCTGTGATTGGCTCCAACAGTCACCAGGATGTGCAGCACAATAGGGGAACGTGTGGAAGCTGCTTAGATAATTTTTGCAGTCTGTGGACACTGCAGCAGCCAGCATGGTTCGGTGTTTGGGGGATTAGAAAACTGGACAGGCGGCAGCAGCACAAGCAAGCGGGCAGACTCAGCAGCCAGCACCCGGTAGAACAGAACAGCTGAAATCGGCACCGTGCCAACAGGGCCCCTGTTTGATGGTGTAGAGCTGGATAATAACTTGCGGTTGCCTTTTTAAGGAAAGGAATTGGCAGTGGGCAGCATGAGTAGTGAGCATGAACAGCGAAATGTACAAAAGGAAGGATTCGGAACTTAGGTATGTACCGTATGTAATGCTGCGGCTTGCTGCCTGCTGGTTTTGTAAAACTGTGTGTATTTTTTATACAATGGGACTCAGGAGTGCAGCTGGGATTTAGGAGATAAAGCCAGAGTCAGTAGACCCACTTCAAGTGCTAACCACTGTCTGCCCATACATTTGGGGGTCGGTGGGGGCCTCCCGCGGCCGAGGGGTTCGCGGGTGCCTAACGCCGGCCCTGGGCGCATCTGTGAGTCAGGTTATCCCACTCATAATGCTCATTTCACATCATCTTAGTGTTCTAAATCTACAAATAGAAAAAGACAGATCTGAAGCGCAGACAACATGTCGTCTGTATCATGGGAATCTCATAAAGAGAATGAGCGAGAACTTCAAAACCAATGACAAATTAGGTGCAATGACGAAATCAAAATACTACATCCTTGCAACTCTCTTAGATCCCAGGTTCAAAGCTATACATCTTCAAAAAACAGATGATATAGAGCAGTACAAATGTCTGTTGCTAGATGAGCTGCAGCACTCACAGGAGTCAAACACAAACACGCACAGTACCCTCAGGTTGTCATCACCACAACATGCAGGTTCATCTTCACAAAGGGATACAGAACTGGAAAAGTCACCAAACATTAACAGTAGTTGTTCCACAACTGCCACTTCTACAACCCTTAGTAGCAAGCTAAATCTGTGGCAAAACCTTTCCCAAATTGCTGCCATACCACCTTCTGCTGATTCCTCTTCTGAGCAGTCTCTGTCCATCATGGTAGAGAGTTACCTGCAAGAACTGCTTATTCCTATTGATGCATGCCCTTTTGAATACTGGAGATCAAAAAAGTCAATTTGGACAGAGCTGTATGATGAAGGCTGTAAATATCTTGGTTGTCCTGCAACAAGTGTCTCTTCAGAACGCATGTTTAGTACAGCTGGCAATATTGTGACAGACACCAGAAATAGGTTGCTGCCAGAAAATGTACACACGTTAACTTTTATTAAGGTTAATAAGTCAAGATTTTCGTATCCCTACAAGAGTATACAAACTGATCCTGAAGTGATTGATGTTGTGGATGTTGATGGTGATGACAACTCAGATGGTGGTGGCTGGTAAATATTGTGTGGGACAGAGTCTCTCTGCACCAAAAAGGAAAATTTTACAGACTGTGATGACTTTGGTTGTCTCTCTCCTTTCTAGATCTACTACCTTGGACTATATACCCCCAAAAACTTTCACCATTTCACGGCAAACTGCTTTGTAGCTAGGGTCTAAACTAAAGTCAACAAGTTTTATATACAGGGCAATTTTAACATCAGTGGGAACAGGCCCAAATTTGGCATAAAATGGACACTGTCACGTCATTCCTTTCTGTATCATATTATTTATAGTTAAAGTGCAAACATATATTTTTGGATTTACCTTCTGTGACTTTGTGGTGCATCAGTATGGGCTTTTAATTTTAAAGAGGACAAAACAATGAGTTCTAATTGGTAGCTGTTTATTATTTTTTCAATTACAGAAATGTTAGCCATAAACCAAAAATGGATGCTAGTACATGGGTGAGGGTTGTGGGTTGGTTTTAACATGGGTGTAAGGGTGGTATGGGTGCTACTGCACAGATGAGGGTGGTGGAAGAAAAGTGGAATGGGTGATGGGGTGAAAGGCGGGTGTTGTTTTAGTCCTTTCATTTACAGATTCGTGATCGGCTGGGGATGGTGAGGAAAAAAATGATGACAGACCGAACCTACTGTACATATAATATATATATATATATTTTTTTCTTATTAAATACATTGCAAACTGATGCCATCTAGTACAATTGTCCTGTCCCCTTTAAAAAAAGAATAAAGGAATCAGAAATAAAAGAAAATCTGCATCAGCAGGTTTCACAGAATGTGACCTATCATAAAGTGTTTTTGCTTTACAAGTAGTGATAATTTGATACATAATGGGGTTGACAGACGCTGTCCTTAAACATCACATGCCAACTGCTGCAGCTACATTAAATGTTCCTTAAGTTAGTATGTGGTGAGGAAACCACTTTTTTATTTATGTGACTGAAATACAGATTTTATTGAAGTATCAGCTGCAAAAATGCATCATCTTAGAAAGTTGTATGTATTACTTCAATTTGCCAATAAAATGTTGGTATATGTATGCATTATCTTAGAAAATTGCATGCATTTTTTGCCAGCAACAATGACTGGCATATTTTTTTTATTCAAATGTCTTGATTGACTACGTTATGACATAATATGTTTTGCAACAGTTCCACATGCTGCTGCTGAGTACCTTGGCTTGACTTTGTTATAAAAGCTTCTTTTAAACATAGCAACTTTTGATTTACTCATTTAAAACAGAAAGCAGCAAATAGCTGAGATTAGGTAATATCAGTTATTTTTCTCATAATTCATGACGATGAGTATATATAACTGAGTACATAAATGGCTAATGTGCCTCTTTCTTTCACTATGAACTAAGCAGATGCAGCTGCAGCAGGAAAAGTTTTAACATATGGGTGGGTGGGTGGGGGCCTGTTACGTATTAAGTTGCTGGTTTTAGCAAACAGAAGAAACCACAGATAAACCTAGTTGTATTCCTATCAGTGTCACACACGATAATTTCTCTCCCCCTTATATTGAACAGTTTTTTCTTTACATGTATTTTATTGCTATCTTCATTACTGGCAGCAAAAAAATAGGGTTCGAGTTCTAAAAAGTTCTAAAAAAGATTAGAACCCTAGAATGTTTTCAAAAGTTCTAGACTCAGAGGGTTCTGACAACCCTATCACAGAGGTAACAAGCCTTTGTGTGAAGCTAATAAACAAAACAAAACGATGTAAGAAACCACTATGATTCTCAAAGGAGGTGGCAGTGAAGGTTCAAGAGAAAAAGACAGCATTTAGAAAGTACAAGGAATCACAGAAGGAGCAGGACAGATAATTGTATCAGTTAAAGCAAAAGAAAGCTGGGAAGGCAGTCAGAACAGCAAAGGCCCAAACCGAGGAAAAGATAGCCAACTCAGTTAAGAAGGACGATAAAACCTAGTGAGGCTTAATAAAGGGAGGGGGTGGGCAGAGGGTGACGGTGAAAAGGCAGAGATACTAAACAAATATTTTTGCTCAGTATTTACAAATGAAGAGGGGGGTACCTAAAACAAACAATAGAAACACTCTGGATACAGAAGTTGATACCAGCCCATTTACAGAAGAAAGGGTTCTGAAAGAACTCTTAAAACTGAAGGCGGACAAAGCAATGGGGCCTGATGGGATTCATCCCAGAATTCTAAAAGAACTAAGGGTAGAACTAGTGACACCACTGACTACACTCTTTAACAAATACAAATCATGGGAGGATGGGGTGGTACCTGAGGACGGGAGGAGGGCAGATGTGATTCCCCTTCACAAAAGTGGGAGCAAGGCAGAAGCAGGAAACTACAGACCTGTTAGTTTAACCTCAGTGATAGGGAAAATGATGGAATCACTTCTGAAGGAAAGAATTGTCGAGTACCTAGAGGCCAGAGGGGCACAGGACCCAAGGCAGCATGGATTCACAGTGAGAAGGTCATGCCAGATGAATCTAATAGATTTCTTTGACTGGGTGACCAAAGTAGTAGATCAGGGAGGGGCTGTGGACATGGCCTACCTAGACTTTAGCAAGGCATTTGACTCAGTCCCACACAAAAGATTAATATACAAGTTAACCAGCCTGGAAGTGGGTCCCAAGATGATAGCCTGGGAAAAGAATTGGCTGGAGAATAGGACACAGAGGGTAATAGTAAATGGAGTCCACTCTGAAGAAAGGGGGGTAACTAGTGGGGTACCGCAGGGTTCAGTATTAGGACCGGTTCTCTTCAATGTCTTTTTAAGTGACATTGCAGAGGAACTGGAAAGAAAAGTATGTCTCTTTGCAGATGACACAAAGATCCGCAACACAGTTAATGCACAGGTGGGGTGGAAAGGATGAGAAGGGACTTGGCAAGGTCAGAGGAATGGTCAAATGTATGGCAGCTTAGATTCAATGCTAAGAAGTGCAAGGTAATGCACCTGGGAAACAAAAACCCAAGGGAAGAGTACACAATGGGGGGTGAGATACTAACAACAACAAAAATGGAAAGGGACCTGGGGGTAGTCATATCAGATGACTTAAAGGTGGGCAAGCAATGTGAGAGGGCAGTAAGGAGGGCTGGGGGGATACTGGGATGCATAGGGAGAGGCATCACCAGTAGAAAACAGGAAGTTGTTATCCCTCTTTACAGACAGCTGGTGAGACCCCATCTGGAGTACCGTGTGCAGTTCTGGAGACCCAATCTCCGCAAGGACATAGACAAGATGGAAGCTGACCAGAGGAGGGCAACTAAAATGGTGCAGGGTCTGCACCAGAAGACATATGAAGAAAGACTAAAGGAGCTTAATATGTATAGCCTCGAGGAAAGGAGGGAGAGGGGGGACATGATAGAAACTTTCATGTACCTCAAGGGAATCAACAAAGTCCAAGAGGGTAGAATCTTTCAAAAAAAGAGGTGTGCCAGAACAAGGGGGCACAATTTGAAGATGGGGGCGGCTCAGAGGTAATGTAAGGAAGTATTTTTTCGCAGAGAGGGTTGTGGATGCATGGAATGGCCTTCCGGAGGAGGCCGTGGAGTCAAAAACAGTGGTTGAATTCAAGCATGCATGGGACAGTCATAAGGCAATTCTAGGGGGTGGGGGTAGAAAGAAGTAGGCTGCTGGTTAACTAGGATCTGCAGCTTACCCATTAGGTAGGGAAATGGGCAGACTGGGTGGGCCAAGCGGTCCTTATCTGCCATCACATTCTATGTTTCTATTGGGGCCCAGTCACCAAAACAACACGGTGGGCCATGTTCACAAACAATATCAGGGTTTTTACATCCCACCCTGCAATGATGGGTCGCTCCCTCATTGCAGTGGATGGCTGACGCTGCAATGACGAGGCGGCCCCTGACTGCAGCAGCTGATTTGTCTGAAGTTGGTGCAAACATTCAAAACTGCTGTCACCAGCAGCCTGCAACGGCATTGGGGGAAGTGGGACAAGCCTTTGCAGGCTGTGGGGGCATTGGCCACAACAGTGCCATGCCTCCACAGCCTGCTACAGAGAAACCTGCCGCAATATGTTTCTTGCACTGCGCGCAATCAACATAAAAATTTAATGGAGTTTTTTGGGGTTCCCACTGCACCCTCCATTGTAGTTTCTCCTGTATATCCAGTCTTATAGGATGTTACATTTTCTGCCTGGCGTAGGCCTAATACCTTGCCTACAGTACCTAGGAAAATTGATAAACAGTACCATGCTTCGTCTGTTAAGCTTTATTGCTCTTCCCAGACTGAAACAGATTCTGTGGTTATAATGGCTGCTCATGACGGCTCTAGAGCTCCTAAACACAGAAGCACTTTGCCTCCTGACAAACAATCCAGGAGGCTAGATGTTATAGGCAACAGAACATATGCCTTGGCATCCTTAGGCCTATGAATTGCTAACTACCAGGCATACATGATTCAGTTTCAGAATGGCCTATGGAAATCTGCAGTACCTACCATTCAGGCTTTGCCTGATTGTACTGCCAAGTCTGACTTGCTTAAAAATAGCTCATTTGGTGTGGATACTAGAATACAACTGGTACACTCTACATATAATGCTTCTAATGCTTCTGCCGGATCTGCTGTCCTAGGCATATGCCTCTGGGGATATTCCTGGTTTAGGATAGCTGGACTTGCTTACTGATGTACAACAGGCTGTCCTGAATGCCCCCTTTAGAGGCTCCAGGCTGTTTGGGAGTGATGTTCAAAATGCTTTACATGAGCTTTAGTCTTCCAGAATGACTTTACGTCACTAAAATTCCTGACCAACCAACCAACCAATCAAACTTTATTTCTAGAATGCTATTCCAGCATAGATCATAGTGTTTTACACAGTATAATCAGTACATTTAAAAACACAGTATAATCAGCACTTTTAAAAACACACAGCCAAGTTTCTAAAACATAGCAGGAATTTAAATATAAGCATATGCCAACTCAAATAGATAGGTTTTCAAGGCTGCTTTAAAGGCCTCAATGGATGGGCAATCCCTTATCCGACAAGGTAGAGAATTCCACAGGATCAGAGCAGCATAAGCAAATGACCTAGCTCCTGATATTCTCAAAATGGACCCTGGGAATCTCCAGCAACCCCTCATCAGTGGAGCAGAGAGGGTGAAGGGGGCAGTAGGGACAAAGGAGCTCTTGCAGGTACCCCAGTTCCTCTCCGTGTAGGGCCTTATAGGTCAGTAATCCAGCCTTGAAGGTGACCCTCCCCCACACCTGCAGTCAGTGCAAAGTGCAGAACACAGGAATGACATGGGCAGATCTACATAAATCTGTCAGCAACCTGACAGCCACATTCTGCATCAGCTGTAGGCATTGGAGGTCCACCCCTGGTAGCCCTAGGTATAGGTAATTGCAGTAATCAAGACACGAGGTCACCAAGGCATGGACCAACGTCAGAAGGTAATCAGGTGGTACCAGGTGCTTTATCCGGGTGACATTCCTCAGATGACAAAATTAGGTCATAACAATGACCGACACCTGAGTCTTAAGTGTCAGTCCACTATAAAGCATGATGCCCAGATTTCGCACCTGGTCAGAGGTCCTCAGCTGGTTGCCCCCCAGCCAAAGCCTGGATGGCTGCCCAGCTGAATATCCCTCCACCCGATGAGCTGGGTCCATAACCAACACCTCAGTCTTATCTGGATTCAGCCTGAGCCAGTTGGCACTCATTCAGTCCTGGATCTCAGCGAGACAGTTGTTAAATACTGTAACAGCATCATATTGTCCGGGCACAAATGACAAGAACAGTTGAGCATCATCTGCATAACAGTGAAAACTCAACCTGTATCACCTAATAATGTCTCCCAATGGCAGCTTATACACCACGAACAACATGGGGGAAAGCACAGAGCTCTGTGGCTCCCCACATGGCAGGGTGGTAGGGGCCAAGGAGAACACCCCAGACGCCACTCCCTGTGTCCTGCCAGTGAGGAACGAATGGAACCATCTGAGGACTGTGCCACTCAGCCTGCAGAAAAATCGTAGGCACTCCAGCAATATCAGTTCCAGCTGAATTCCAGCTGAAGCACAGCACTACAGTTTTGCTGACATTTTCCTTTTGATGGAATAAACTTGCACTTTTGCACAGGAATCTGAAAGCAAGTACTGCATTTTTCTTTTCTACAATTTTAAGTTGGCTACTTCAATTCAGCACCACCCGTCCTGTGAGCACCACTGCATTTACTCTTTTGTTTGCTCCAGCAATACTCCATGATCCACAGTGTCAAATGCTGCAGACAGATCAAGGAGGACCAAGATGGAATGGCTCCTCTGATCCCTCGCTATCAGGAGATCATTAAATACCTGGACCAATGCCATCTCAGTACCACGTCTCTTCCTGAAACCAGACTGGAGAGGATTATAGATGTCGTGGGCAGTCAGATGATCCTCGAGCTGCAACACAACTGCCTCCACCGAAGGACTTCACCCCGCCTCCCTGGAACTCGCACCCAGATCCAAAGCAGAGGGATCCCGGTGCATTCTCGGCCCTACTGCCGAAAAGCGGCATTCAACGGCCGCCACGCCGACTCCACCGAAGGACTTCAGCCCGCCTCCCTGGAACTCACCCCCCGGATCCAAAGCAGAGGTAGGATTGCCTAACCCAGTGGGAGCTCCATACCTTGCGGCTCTTCACTGATTGGCGCAGTGTCGCTGCAAGCGGCCCGTGATTGGGTCAAACAGCTTCTGCGCCTAAACCATTGGTGCGCTCCCGGACTGCTGCCAGCTCTGCATTTTCTTGTACTGCTATTTGGGTGATTTTTCTCCCGGCCCCACCAGCCCCTCCCAGGCCTCCTTTAAATACATTCTCAACCCTCCCACTTTTGGACTACTAATCCAATTGGATACAGCACACCCAGCCTCACCCTATCCTCCTTGCACAAACGAAGCACCTACCCTATTGCCTCATTACTCTCTCTAGCTCTTCCTTAGTGCCCACTCTCATCTGTAGATCCCTCCCTCTCTCCCTGCCCCCCCAGCAATCTGAACCTAGTCTAAAGCTACAAAGTAAATCACCTATTTTACCAGCAAGAAGATTAAAGCAGGACTGCCACACCAAACTAACTAATATGGGGCATAACCACATAATACCACTTCTACTCCTCTCTACCTTTCTTGGCATTGCTGGCACCACTTACAAATTCGGTCCCCAAACTCCACACTCTGGTTTAAAACCTCTTTGGGTGCATCCTGGCCCACAAGCAAGCACATGGCCACGACCACTTCCAGTAATGTTAGGCCCCCCCCATTCCCCCCCACCTCCCATACACAGTCACCACCAAGCTAGCCTCCCCTCCCTTAACCGTAATAGTTAACCTCCCCCCTTATGTAATGCACATGTCTAGACACCCTCCCCATCTAAATAGCAAGCGACGGTCACAAGTAAAAATGAACATCAGCCTATCCACTAGAAAGGTTACCCTCATGCTACTGCTACTCTCAGGCAATGTTCACCTAAATCCTGGACCTACAACCCTGAGGAGCAGGGTCACCTGCTCAGTGACCAGACTAAAGATAGCATCGCTAAACATCCGCAGCTTAACTGCAAAATTTGACCAGCTCCAGGCTTGGGTGACCATTCACACCCCGGATATACTCTGCCTAATGGAAACCTGGCTGTCAAATAAGATCAAAGATAGTGAGGTGACCATTGAAGGATTCCAAATGTTTACACTCGATAGAATAGGTAAGAAAGGCGGCGTCTGCCTCATGTATGTCAGAAACACACTGAGCTGCTCCGTCCTCCCCAACTCCAAAGTTGCAGAGAACTATGAGCTATTAGTGGTAAAAACTCAAGCCGGCCTAAATGGCAAGACCATTACCATTGCCACAACCTACCTGCCCCCCCCCAAAAAGCCAAGGAAGGCCTTCCTCTGGTTATGCAAGAAATAAACAGCCTCAAAAAGAGCTCAGATCTCATCTTGATGGGCGACTTTAACATAAACTGGCTCTGTAAAGCGGCGACAGCTGCCAAAGACCTAATCACCTCCCACAATCTCACCCAACTCGTAACTCACCCCACCAGACAGAACTACAAGGCTGTCACCAGCACCCTAATTGACCGGGTTCTGGTCAGCACACCGTCCAGATTCTCTGAACTCAGAGTTCTCCCAGATGTACTGAGTGACCACTCACTGATATCCTTTCTCTGGACCAGTAAAATCACCAAAAGCCCACCACGTCTCATCGAGAGCAGGGTCCTGCGAAAAGGCAAACTCGGTTCCCTGAAATCAGCACTGTCTGCCTACAACTGGTCCCCCATACACGAGGCACACACCCTGGACCAGGCACTCAGCTTTTTCACAGAGGGTTTCAACTCCATCTGTGATATTCGTGCCCCATGCACTAAACGGAAAATTCGAGGAGTGGAGAACGGCTGGCTGGATGGTAAGCTCCTCTCTCTCCTAAAAGAAAAGGATTGCCTCTGGGCCAAAGCCCTAAATTCTGGCTGTAAGCATGACCTACAACATTACAAAACTGCTAGAAATCAGTGCACTAAACTGATCCGGCTCGCAAAGGCCAACTTCCATAAGACACAGCTCAACAACGCTTGGGGAGATGGAAAGAGGTTTTGGAATAACCTCAAGAACACCTTTGGCAAAGACCAGAAGCTGAGTCCTATAATGCTCAATATCAATAACGCACCCTCCACAGATCCTCTAGCCATTGCTGATGCCTTTAACCAGGCCTTCACTGACCTGTTCCCAGTACTACCCACAGACTACCTTCTGCCGGTGGTGGACCAAGGTTGTGCCAACCGTACCACTACAAACCACCCAGCTTTCTACTTTAAGAAGGTGACGGAAAAGGAGGCCCTAACAATGGTCAGGAAAGTCCTAGGAAAAACTAGGTTGGGGAGTGATGGGATAGACATGAAGATACTATCTCTAACCCTTGATGTTATGATCAAACCCATTACGATGATATTTAACAAATCCCTGCCCCTAGCTCAATTCCCAGAAGTCTGGAAGCAAGCCCTCGTAACTCCAGTGCATAAGAATGGTGACAAGCACTGGTATCTAACTACGGGCCAATATCTATCCTCTCCCCACTATCCAAAGTGCTGGAGAAAATCATGGCAAACCAACTCACAGAATACCTAAACAAGTACAATCTGCTCAGCCCAAACCAACATGGTTTCCAGCAAAAACACAGTACCACCACTGCACTACTGGCATACTCTGATTTTGCACACAAGGCGCTGGATGAAGGTAAATTGGTGGGGTCCATCTTCATTGACCTCACTAAAACCTTCAACACCATCAACTACCCTCTACTGATATTGCAGCTCCAAAGACTGGGAGTGGCACCAAACGCCCCCAAATTGGTTCAATGATTACCTATCACAAAGGAATCAGCGAGTCAAAATCGGGCAGATGTTATCCAGCTCCAGAGATGTACTCCTAGGAGTTCCTCAGGGATCAATCCTGGGTCCCTTGCTTTTCAGCCTGTTTGTTAAAGAACTACCCATGGCCTGTGACACCAATCTCATCCTGTATGCGGACGATGCTGTGCTGCTGTGTAGTGGTATCTCCCAGGCAGCACTACAAACAGAACTACAGACCTCCTTTAACAAACTTGAGGACTGGTTCTGTAGGAAAAGGCTGCTACTGAACTACAAGAAAACCAAGGCCATGCTCCATTCCAGCCCTTACAATAAACGCAGGCTCACTCCCCTCGATATCACCAATAACGCTGGTGAGCAGATTGAGCAGGTACAATCATTTAAGTACCTAGGGGTCACCATTGATGACTCTCTCACTTATATAAACCATACTGACTCCCCTGTCAGATCAGTAAATACAAAGATCGGGGTCCTCTACAGACATAAGAAACCCTCACTCTGGAAGCACTCCGAATCTCAGTCTCCAGCTCAATACTCCCCACGATAGACTACGGGCTTGTGGTCTATGGAGCTGCCACTGATATTGCACTCAACAGGGTCCAAATTGCATTAAGTAAGGCATGCCGCCTGACCCTGTGCGCAGACCATTACACTCACACTTGCACCTTATATGAGAGTACTAACTGGCTTAACCTAAAAGACAGACTCAAATACCAAACCTGTCTACTAGGTAAGAAGTCAATCCTTGGAAAAACCCCACCCTGCATTGAAAACCTGCTCGAGGCCTCTCTCTCATCCCACATCACCAGAGGGAGGAAGAATGGAGCACTGTCCATCCCATTCCGGCGAACCTCACTTGGGCAGAGCACTTTCCCCTACCGAGACCCCCTCTGGCTAAATGAACTCCTGCAGAAACTACAAACACACAGCCTGCCACAGTTCAAAACAGGCCTCAAACAGCACCTAAAGTCTAGCTCACAATGCACCTCTTTCTCAGGCCAAACCTGAAAGACTAACCCACACCCACCGTTAAACCACAGCACAGATACCAAGAAAACTTGCCCTCATCCTAGTCTAGCCAGGAGCACTAGTAAGCTACTAATCCTCCTTTAGGCTCTGCGTACTGCCCCCCCAACCCCGCTTCTCCCACCTTTCCAACCATAGTCTATCAATGGACCTCTCGAGATCTCTAGGGCTGAGCCACTCCTAGAATCATCCAAGACTTAACCTAAATCCTCTTACAATAGCTTTGTTTTCCACTGTTTGCCTAAAATTCTCATGTACTACTATTTAACTGCCTAATGTGCTGAACCCTGTAACAACATTATTTTTTCTGAAATCTGTAACTACTGTATTTGTGTCTTGTATTATTTGCAGCGCAACCACCTTATCAATAACCTTGCCCACAAAGGGCAGGTTAGAGACAGGTCTGTAGTTGGCCAGACAGTCTGGGTCAAGAGAGGATTTCTTAAGGAGAGGTTGTACAACCACCTCCTTTAGGGAGTCTGAAAAGACCCCCTCTCCAGTGAACTCCAGACTATCTAGGCTAGGACAGGGCTGAGTTCATCAATGCACCCTACAAGAAGGCACGTTTGGCCCAGGTCCAAACTACAGCAAGTTGGCTGAAGAGTCAAGATGATCCTCATGATGTCCATGAATTCCGGCTGGCTGAAGTCAGTCCAAGTAAGCTGGGTGTCTGCATCCCCTGCTGACCTCTGCAATACCCAATAGAGGGGGCTGCGTAGATCTCGGACCTGATGGTGGCAATCTTATCTTCGAAGAACTGAGCAAACTCATCGCATCTCTCTTGTGAAAAAGTTCTACCAAGCTGAAGACTGATTGAATTGCACAATCTGTCGACAGTCTAGAAGAGCTGAGCTGGTCGGTTCTGCGCAGTGGCAATCTCCCTGGACAGGAACTCTGCCTTCTTATGGGTGACTGCTGATTGATAGACAACATAATGGTCCATCAATCTAAGTCTGTCATCATCCAGGCCTGATTTCTGCCAGCACCTGTCTGGCCTTCGTCCCTTTCTCCTCATCTCCTTCAAGGTCCCATCAAACCAAGGGGACCTTGGGCAAAGAGTGAGGGAATAAACCCAAACAGCAGCTATGGAATCCAGGGCCCCCACTACGACCTTGTTATAGGCTAGTACAAGGTTCCCTGGATCCATGCATTCACTCAATATGTCCGATAGGTCCAGCACCACCTTTAGGCTGTCTGGGGTGACACCCTCAAAGGGCAGTACTGGACCATCTCCATAGGGGCCGGCCCATTAGGGGGAGCCATGCAATTGAATCCTATGGTGTGATGGTCAGAGCAACTGACTGGCTCCACCACCACGTCAGAGATCTCCATCCCCAGGAGGAACAGCAAATTAAGGGAGTGACCACACCTGTGGGTCGCAGAGGTAATTTGTGTGAGGCCCAACGAAGTCATTAGTTGGAGGAAGTCCTGACCAAATTGTGAGAGTTCATCATCGACTCAGGCATTGACATCCCCCAGAATCAACCATATGGGGATCCCAAAACCTCGTCGACGATGAAATCCGCGACTTCCTGCAGGAAAACTTTTCCATCTCCAGGTGGACAGTAGATAAGAAGTATCCTGCACCCTACACCCACACCTATGATACACTCAAAGTAGTTGGTGGTCCCCATTGGTACATCCACAAGGCCCAGTTCAGCTCTAAAACAGATAGCTACACCCTTGCCCCTACGATCCATCCTCGGGCGGTGTATCACCGAGTATCCGTCAGGAACTGCTGAAGCCAGAACAGGGCCAGCATTTTCATCCAGCCAGGTCTAGGTGATGCAAGCCAGATTCGATGACCCGACAAGATCCATTATTAAAGCAGTCTTGTTCTTGATAGATCTGGCATTGCATAACGCTGCAAGAGTAGGATGAGCACTTGAGGAAGGCCGTGTCACATGCCTGCATAAAGCAGAGCCATTAGGTATGGGAACAAGGCAGGGAGGATCCCTTTCCTGACCCCATCTCACCCCATGGCGTCTCCTAATTCCCACTAACCCAAGCCACCCACTCCTCTCCACTCCCCCACCTGGCCCAGCACCTCCACCATTTTTACTCCTTCTCAATATCCCCAAAGCACGCCATCTCTTATATACTTCTAATGGTAAAGGGGGACAGTTAAAAGGGTGGAGGTCCCTGAGCCTGGAGGGGGAATAGTGCCTGACCGTCTTTACACCATCCCAGCACATATCTATCAACAACAACAGCAAACAACAAATAAACAATTATACACTACACACACCCAATCTATAACGGTCGAAACCACACACAATTCTCTTACACTCTACACAAACCCAATTCTCACTCCAGCCTAATTCCATGCACTCACACACCACTCACATTCAAAAATACTTTATTATATTATAACTTATACAAATTCAGACTCCCCCCACTCATAAGCCCAACCCCCTATACAAAACAAAACAGTATGAAATATAAGCCCAAAACACAACCCAAACAAACCTATATAATCAATCACATAAAAACAATCGGATAAACAGTGAGTATGGCTTAGAAATAAAGACTACACAATTCAATATATAAAACGATCAATGTAAATTGAGATTAAAGTCTTTGGCAGCTTGTCAGTTTTTTAATAGGTAGGTCACTTAATCTCTTAATCATTCTAGAAAGTCCATCTGGGCTCCCATCTCTTCAGGAAGATGACCAGGCACAGTGCTTAAAACCCCAAAGTTTAGCTCTCACCTTGAGCTTTAGGAAGCACTCAGAAATTATTGGCAATCCAGCAAATTACAGGCACTGTCACTGCCTGAAAAAAGAAATTGTGAAACAAACAACTCCACAGAAAGCAAGTCTAACCGGTGATAATATGCACAGTCCCTCCACTGGATCATGAGTAAGCCAGATTTGTTGTTCTTCTGACGGCTCTACTTCTTCAGTGTCCTATATGGCTTCCCCTACAGTAGCCTACCAAACACAAGCAGGCTGGAGCACTGGTTATAAAACACAAGGAGGGCCCCCCCAAAACCCATCTTAGCAGGTAATCACCACGCCAGCTGACCCACAGCCATGGTCCTCGGCCCAGGATCTACCCACCAGTAGACCCCCTCGAGAAACCTAGAGGGCTGCCAGCAATATGTTCACTCTTCAGTGGACCAATTCAGTGCCTCCCGGTGCAGCTCCAAGATGCGGCAATGCCCCCAGACAAATCAGGGTAGACCCCCCCCAAATGCTCTACCAGCCTCACAGTTTTTATCCAACAGTGCTTGTAGTAACTCACGTTACACACTGTTTCACACAGTCTGCCGATGAAGAACTACCGGTGTTGTTCTGGGATGGAGTCCAGTCATGACAGACCGCCGCTTTGATGTTCCATTCCACCTCCACCTCAGGACCTCTTCCAATCCAACCAAACAATCTAACCAGGACCACAGTGTACAGGGACCACACAAAACTTCAGAGCTTCCAAGTTGCCTCTCCAGAGTAACCACCGGCAAGTAGGGGAGTTAAACAATACCAAATAGTGTCTTTACACAAATGCTAAGAAACGGAGATTTGTAGCATGTAGAAATGACTCCGTAATGTAGGCATATAAAAAATCTCTCCTAAACCTATGACCCCAAAAATGCCAATCTTACAATGCCTTCCTCACTATAAAACCCTTACTGATTGCCGCTAAAACTCACTAGCAAAATAAATAAACTAAAACAAAACAGCTAATCAAATAAACTCTCAAACAAAACAAAAGGCTTTAACAAATTAACAAGTAAAATCATAACACAAAATTTAAAGTGCTGCTGCAACTGATGGCTAACCCAGCGTGGCCGCCATCTTGTTTGTGGTCTGTCAATGATTCTTTCTCTGATGAAGCATCCACAGAGGAGTGAGGTCTCAGCAAGAGATCCTTCGATGGCCCAAAATTACCGGGTCCCAACCCGATCACAGAGAGGGCCCCAGAGCACAGCCAATCTCCTCTACATCAGCTGCTGGGGCCACCCAACCTTCATCAGGAAGCCACCCGCAGCTCCAGTTGTTTGGGCGATGCTTGCCCTCTGGTTTGCACCCCCCTGACCCCCAGGGGACAGCAGTAGCCCGCAGTAACCCACCTCCAGGCCAGCTGGTCCGGCTATCCACTCTTCCACTCGCAGTCGCCTTCACTCTGCTCTGAGTTACTCCACCCAATATTTTCCAGCGTCCCGGTAATTCAAGTCCACCAGCTGTGGCAGTTCTTGGCTAGGCTTTCTCTGGAGGGGGGGACAGCTTCAGGAGGGCAAAGCACAAATGCCCCAGATAAGTCAGCTCCACAAAGAAGTTATTATCCCTCCAAGAATCGTTCTCCTCAGCTCCGGGAGAATGGAGCACAAAACTCCAGGTCACAACTTTACCCTAAGCTGTATGCCGTATACCAGACCTTTGGAGTAAACCCTCCTAAGAAAAGCCAGTTCGCCACCATATCCACTGCAGTCAGTAATCACCAGCTGCTCCTCGACTAGCATTGGAACTCCAGGTTCAGTCTGGGGTTAGACAGTTCCAGTCAATGCTTGGCGCCCCCCCCCCAGCAGGCACCTCCCTGAACTGGATCCGGTATCGGCAGAGTGAGGGATCCACACCACCCTGCCATGGAGGGTAAGCCATGGGATAAGAAGAGAGGTTGCCCTGCACGGTTGGGGGAATGGGGCTGGGGGGTTGACATGAACATGGGCCAACCAGGACAAGGGGATAAACAACAGTATCAAAAAAAAAGTGTGGTGTCAGATGAAGTTAAAGCCTCCAAAAAGAGATAAGGAAATTGTCTCTAACCCTAAATCAGTGAGCTGGATAAAAAAACTACGGGACAGAATCACTGAACATTAAGCAGAACTGGTAACAGAAAAGAAAAGCAAAATACAGAGTGATGAAAATGATTAAACATTGGGCACAATGACTGCATGGAAGAAAAGGAAGAAAGCACAGAGCAGAGGTAGAAGCAAGTGGCATAGTAAATCCAGAACTGGGCCACAACAAACTACGGTAATAAGAAGTCTAAGCAGAACAGGACTTCTGGCAGGGGCGTCATTTCAGCAAAATCATAGGGGTAGCAAGGTGGGGCGGGCATGATGTGGGTGGGGCCACGGTGTGGGTGGGGCCACAGTGTGGGCGGAGCCAGAGAGGGTGGCATTTGTCAATATGACATAGAGCTAGTTACCAAGTAATTTAAAAATGGGTATGAATTGATAGTAAAGTCTGACTATAAATCTGAACTGGGTCATTACAGATGTTGATTCAAATTAAATAGCTAGTTTTCATCAAATTATGGAATCATCAGTATAGTGAAAGTCCCATTCCTCAGCTGTACAAATATTAAACAATATTATATTAATGCATGGGTAGCCCTTATTACCTATTGAAATCAAACAGATTACAACCTTGTAATCCCACTGTTGTGATGTCAGAACCTTATAAACCACTCTCTCTCTGTGTCATAGCAGTGAGTTTACAAAATGGAATGCCAGTGTTATTCAGTATTCTACATACCCAGAATGTGATTGTTAGTCTCAGTGCAGTATTCAAATAACATTCCAATTGTCACAGTTTATTGTCTAGCAATCACTATGTCTGATAGAGATTTTAACTCTGGTGCTATTTTGGCCCACTGTCATTCAGTCCGCGTATCCTAATAAATTGTTTTCCTAAACAATCATGTGGGTGTAATGCAGATTCATTAATAAGGTAAGGCTAAATTACTTATGTTGGGGGGGGTACTTCTCATGTCGAGTCCCATACACTGTAAATGACAATGCATGATGTACAGGTGATAACCAGGGTGTAATCCTCTCTCGTGGTTGCTAGGGCAATTGTAAACCTCTCAAGCTGTGCACTCTAGGTTTACCAATGCCCTAGATAGCACTCAAAGTGATTATACCATGGTTATCACCTGTACATCAGGCATTATCCTCTATATATTACCACATTGTCTGTGTCCAAAAAAATATTACCACACTGTTCATGTCAAATGACTGGTACTATACAAGCTAAGACACACATTACTAAAATAATGAACCGTCTCTATACCAATACTTTACAGTACATAAAAAATACACATCAAAGCATGAGAGAAATTATACTGTTATGAAAGCATACTCTGAACCTTGAACCATGGAGAACTTTACTTCTTCTCTGTTAAAACAAGAGCTTAGTAAAAGAAATGATACAATGAAACCTGTAAAAGAAGTAATAAAGGAAAAGCAGAACTGATGAAAAAAACAAAAAACAACAAAACCTGTAAAGAAAAAATAAAAGGAAAAGAACCGATTAAAACTACTGACCAAAACCTGTGAAGAAAAAAGTAATAAAAGAAAAGATCCTAGTAAATTGTACACCAAAAAACTGTAAAGAAAAATTGTAATAAAAGGAAAAAGAACTGAGTACCAGGGGTTACATAAAGAAAGTCTTCCAGACTTCCAATCACTGCAGCAAAGCAAATGAAACTCTTAACTCTCCACACCAAGGCTACTACTCCCTCTTACAATAATGTAAAAGAGCATAAACTCCCTCCCAAACACCCATGAAAGTGGTAAAAGCAAAGTACTGGGAGTGTTATTACCTGCCTGGAGGCTGGAGACACTGCTGGCACACTGGAGATTGGGATGGTAGGTGACTGGAAGTGCTGGAAGCTGACTGGTGACTACTGGCATCTGGCACACTAGACTGCTGACTAGTCGGGACACTGCTGACAAACTGACTGGTAGCTGACTGGAGACAAAACTGGCAAACTGTCTCTGGACTGGTAGCTAAGCTGACTGGAGACACTGGCTGCTGGCACACTGGACTGCTGGCTGACTGGTGACACTGCTGGCACACTGATATCTGACTGGAGACTCTGCTAGCACACTGAATTGCTGGCTGACTGAACTGGTATCTGAGTTGAGACTGCTGGCACACTGCTGGCTGACTGGAGACACTGCTAGCACACTGGACTGGTATCTGACTGGAGAAAAGGCTGGCAGACTGGACCTGCTGCTGACTGGAGGCACAAGTTGCAAACTGGACTGGTATCTGACTGGAGACACTACTGGCAGACTGGACTGCTGGTTAGCTGACTGGTAACACTACTGGCACACTGGACTGGTTGCTGACTGGAGGCACAAGTAGCAAACTGGACTCATTGCTGAGCTGACTGGGACAGAACTGGCACACTGACTGCTGGCTGACTGGAGACACTACTGGCAGACTGGACTGCTGGTTGGCTGACTGGTGGTAACACTACTGGCACACTGGACTGGTTGCTGACTGGAGGCACAAGTCACAAACTGGACTCGTTGCTGAGCTGACTGGCTGGAGACACTACTGGCAGACTGGACTGCTGGTTGGCTGACTGGTTGCTGACTGGAGGCACAAGTTGCAAACTGGACTCGTTGCTGAGCTGACTGGGACAGAACTGGCACACTGACTGCTAGCTGACTGGTGACACTACTGGCAGACTGGACTGCTGGTTGGCTGACTGGTGGTAACACTACTGGCACACTGGACTGGTTGCTGACTGGAGGCACAAGTTGCAAACTGGACTCGTTGCTGAGCTGACTGGGACAGAACTGGCACACTGACTGCTGGCTGACTGGAGACACTACTGGCAGACTGGAATGCTGGTTGGCTGACTGGTGGTAACACTACTGGCACACTGGACTGGTTGCTGACTGGAGGCACAAGTTGCAAACTGGACTCGTTGCTGAGCTGACTGGCTGGAGACACTACTGGCAGACTGGACTGCTGGTTGGCTGACTGGTTGCTGACTGGAGGCACAAGTTGCAAACTGGACTCGTTGCTGAGCTGACTGGGACAGAACTGGCACACTGACTGCTGGCTGACTGGTGACACTACTGGAAGACTGGACTGCTGGTTGGCTGACTGGTGGTAACAATACTGGCACACTGGACTGGTTGCTGACTGGAGGCACAAGTTGCAAACTGGACTCGTTGCTGAGCTGACTGGGACAGAACTGGCACACTGACTGCTGGCTGACTGGAGACACTACTGGCAGACTGGACTGCTGGTTGGCTGACTGGTGGTAACACTACTGGCACACTGGACTGGTTGCTGACTGGAGGCACAAGTGCAAACTGGACTTGTTGCTGAGCTGACTGGCTGGAGACACTACTGGCAGACTGGACTGCTGGTTGGCTGACTGGAGGCACAAGTTGCAAACTGGACTCGTTGCTGAGCTGACGGGGACAGAACTGGCACACTGACTGCTGGCTGACTGGTGACACTACTGGCAGACTGGACTGCTGGTTGGCTGACTGGTGGTAACACTACTGGTACACTGGACTGGTTGCTGACTGGAGGCACAAGTTGCAAACTGGACTCGTTGCTGAGCTGACTGGCTGGAGACACTACTGGCAGACTGGACTGCTGGTTGACTGACTGGTTGCTGACTGGAGGCAGTGCCGAGGCACAAGTTGCAAACTGGACTCATTGCTGAGCTGACTGGGACAGAACTGGCACACCGACTGCTGGCTGACTGGAGACACTACTGGCAGACTGGTGGTAACACTACTGGCACACTGGACTGGTTGCTGACTGGAGGCACAAACACAAGTTGCAAACTGGACTGCTGGTTGGCTGACTGTAGATAGTAATGTTACTTCAGTAATGGATATCTTCTTGAACGCATCTGAGCAAATCTGTCTATTGCTACTGACAGATCTAGCTGCTTCACCTCCAGTGGCTCACATGCCATCATCATTAAGTCACTGGTCGTCTGTCACCACAACTGTTTCTTAAGTAAGTTTTCACTCTTTTCATGCATGAGAAGAAACGTTCATTTGAAGCTGTGGTCACAGGGTGCCAGCACCAGGTTCAAAATCTCCAGGACTTCTGAAAATGCATTACAAAGGCATTGCAACTGTTGTCTGACACAATGAATACTTTGCATATTTTTGTTCTGTAGGTATGCCTTTGCTGATTCCAGCTGTGACTCTAACACAATTGTGTCTATATTTGCTCCTGGGTAAGATTCTGCTAGGACCTTTAAAACAGAGTAATTCAGAAAACTGTCATCCTTTGGGTTGAGAGCAGCAACAGCTTTTAAGAGGTCCAGATTACTTGTGAAGCGTGAATCAAGTTCAGTAACAAACCTGTCAATGCAGGCCAGGTATATTTCCTGTTTAAGCCTATCACTGTTAGATCTTGCAGAAATGTCCTGAATTTCTATATTTGCAGTCCGTTTCCCCAGAGTGGATGAAACAAAAAATTCTGTCAGTTTTCGGCTCAACTGAAGTTTGCGCAGTGGCCTTCCTGTGTGCTGAGTGGCTTCTACATCATAATCAATGCCACAGTGATCAGCGGCTTGTTGTGCCTCCTTGTAAATCTTCTGCCACTGTGAATCATTACGTAGAGATAAGAGCTCACTTTTCGAAGACTGAACAAGATTACAAGCACTTGGCAAATCCAGATCTTTTCTCTGAAGTTCCTCAGACACCGATTGTATCTTCTTTAAAATTGTTTCTAGGCTGTACAGTGTTACTACAAAGGTGAAGTTCTGAATTTTAAACAGATGACCTTTTGCTTCACTACTTGCCTCTTTGTCAGTGTTTTGTGACTGAATAGCATGAAGTGTTATAATAATGGACTCTAGACGCAACTGAAATTTCTTGACACAGTTGTACCAGTAAAACCACCGTGTACCACACAGTCGTTCCAGTTCCAGAACTTGTAGACCTTCTTCTTTCTGAGCTTTAACAAACAACTCAAGTCTTGGTGCACTTTGATAAATAAATACATATACAGCCTGTAAGATACTGAAAAATTCTTTCACTTCTGATATATTATTAATTGTTTGCACCAAGACAAGATTCAATCTGTGTGCGTGACAATGAATATAAACAACTTGAGGAGCAATCTCTTATTCTTGCTTGTACTCACTGAAGCACCCACTCATGACAGAGGCTCCATCATAGCACTGTGCCACACAATGCTTCCACTGCAGTCCAGCCTGACATACTGCCTGATTGATTGCACCAGCCAAACTACCAGCATCTAGTTTATCCATGTGGTAGCAGCCAAGTGGTTTTTCACAGATATTACGATCTCCGTCAACAAAACGGATTACAAAGCTGAGCTGCTCTTTGCGTGATACATCCTTAGTTTCATCGACTAAAACAGAGAAATATTTTGTAACTTTACTTACAATTTTCTCTCGTATTAATGTTGCAACTATGTTAATCAAATCATTTTGATACTCTGGAGAGGTATAATGACCATATCTCCTAGACATTTTTTCTTTTAATTTTGAGTCATGTGCAGATAATGTTTCCAGAAACTCAATAAAATTGCCTTTGTTATCGGAATTTGTCGACTCATCACCACCTCTGAAGGCAAGACCTTGCTGTCCTAGGTAACACACTGCATGCAGTAGTAATTCAATATGGCGTCTGTTTTCTTCAATTTCAATGTCCCTATTTTTTTCAAGCCATCTCGTAACAGACTGTTGTCCTGATGAAGACAGTATACGGTTAAATTCACACCATGCTACAACAGATGCTTTGTGTTTCTCAGACTCACTGTGCTTTCTGAAGGCACGACCAATTTTTTCCCATTTACAGAAACCAATATCGACAAAAGGAATGTTTCCACGTTCACGACCTCCACCTCCAGGTGCAGTACGAGTGCTAGTAAAATGCCTGCATGCAAAACAGTACACAGCATCTCTCTGTACTGAATATTCTACCACTTATGAGTTTTGTAATCACCATTAAATTTATGTGATTTGTCACAGGAAAACACACTTGACTGAACTGGAGCTTGGTAAGGAGTAGCAGATATGTCACTTGGCACAGTATCGTGATCAACACACTCACCCACTGAAAATGAGTGGCCTTCACTAGATGGCAATGACGTGCTTTCACATGCATCGGAGGATGTGCTTGCACATGCATCAGAGGGTGAGGGTGAAGCAACAAGTAATGGGCCTGTAGCAGCAGAACTCAGCTCTGAAACTATACTACTACTATCAGATTCATGCATACCAGCTGACAGAACACTATCTTCAGGTCTTGATTTCTTCACTGTATGTTCAGCATGTGCAATATCTGCAGGAATTCTTTTCTTAGCAAATAACTGAAGCACCGATGGTTGCTTAGGATCACTGGATGCCTTCTTCTTAGACAGAGACATTTCAGTAATACTTATTTAGCAGCCAACTTCAAAGAAATTTCAATCAGTGAAGGCTACCAAAGAAGAAATTTAGCAATGTATAGCCTGCCAGCAGCTATGCCCAGTGATTAGCAAATCAGATATCAGTTTTGAAACCCGAGAAAAACAGCTATGAATTCAAATGTGCACACAGTCTAAAGAAATCACCAGTGTGCGTTACGAAATCTGCAAACAGTGATGACATCAGGGAGTTAAAAACATTAACATATGCCTGGGTGTAAATTTTACATTTAACTGTACCTATGAACCTAAGAAAAAGGTCTATTATAATTCTGAATTTTAAAAGTAATCTTATAAATGCAAAGACGCAAAAACATTTCTGTTATAAAACAAAAGTGGGATGCATACAAGTGCGGTAAATCTGTCAAAAAACTGTTACTTTTGAATCAGCAGTTATGTTATGATTTGAAGCACCATTCTTTGGCATGTGGAGTATGTACAAATGTTGGGCGAGTACTCGTATGCATTAAAAACATTTCTGAAGCGTATTTCCTCAAATGAGGACAGGTGAGTAAAATAGGCAGGTACAGACCTTATCTGGAGCCCTGGCCACGTCTTTAAGCTACTTTAAGATTCTTAAAAACCTTAATGTTTCCAATTGCCCTTGGCAGATTAACTGTGGCCAGTTTGGGAGTACTTATTGTAACCAGTGGAGAAGGGGTTATGTTTAAAGATGTTGATGTAAGATGGTATCAGACCGGTCTGTGTGGTTTGTTTTTGACTTTCGAGTCCTTGTCAACTGTACAATGCCTTCAACCTCATGTGTTTTTTAAATAAAATATCTATTTATATTTATACAATAGGGGTGAGTGGTCAAACCATTGGATAAATGCATATATTCTCACCACTGTAGATCTGCAGAGACATTGAATAAATATATTTGTCTACAGTCACGATGTCATAGTAGATGGCATTTACCCACAGTCGTGACCATGGTTCCAGATAAGGTGTGTACCAGTCTTTTACACTCACCTCATTTTAGGAACTACTCTTAAGAAATCTTTTTAAATGAGTACCTGTACTCACCCAACATTTGTAAATACTCCTCCACACACCAAAGAATAGTGCTTCATAACATAACTGGTGATTCAAAAGTAACAGTTTTTTGCCAGATTTACACTTGTATGCATCCCACTTTTGTTTTACTCACTATGTTTTAAAACTGGTGAGTAAATTGCCAACATTATTTGGAGCATTGTTGGCACCTGAAATTCTTATCTAGGAAAAAAAAAAAAAAAAAAACATTTTTAAATAAATTTAGTCCTCAGTCCACTCTACCAAGACATTTTACACATCAGTGTCCTATTAATAAATGGTCAGCACAGAGTGGTTACAAACTACCCATCCAATTTGTTTGAGCACGCAGCTCAGAACTGTAGTTTGTTTGGACCCACTGGGTTTTAAATAGTGCCTTTCATGTTATAAAGTTGCTGCCACTTTAAGCACACAGGGAGATTGATAGACAGAGCACACAGAAAAACAGCGAGAGACCGCTAAGCAGAGGGAAGTTAACTTGCTCAGCTCAGGGTCACACAGCAAGTGTCAGTTCAAGATTCAAACCAGGGCTCAGGATCATATTTCTGTGCTCTAACCACTGGGCCACTGACTGTCTCCCAGTAAGTCATAAAGTGCATCAGTTTTTCAACCTCTTCACCAGTGAGATTTGTTTTTCTTCTTTTACTGTTTTTTTTTTGGGGGGGGCACCAATGCTGCCTGCCTGCCTACAGCATCACTCTGAAGAAATTTCTTTTTCAGAATATAGTTCATGTAATGTGATAAGAGTACATGAAGCACCATTAAGCTAATTCCTCAGTTTTATTAAATAAAATTATAACAATGGTCTGAGAAATGAAGTTTTCTGATTGGCTGTAAACATTCTAACAGCCTTTTATTAATCTTTATTATACAATGGCCACAAAAATTCACACAATCCTGCATTTTGATTGGCTGGCTGGCACCTTTTCAGCGTTGTAAATCCTCCAGTGTACCTACTGGAAAAGGTGCAGCCACCAGTCAGCCACAGCAGAAACCCTTGCAAAAAATCACTCCGACTGCCAGAATTCAAACAGTGGCAAACACACTACGATCCTACGCTTACTTCCATAAGTGCTCACAGTACCAGTACTTAGCTGTCTAAAAATTTGAACTTGTATTTTTTGAATCACCTCCTCCTCCTCAGTAGCCCTTCGTAACAGCAACTTTCCTGTGTCAGACAGACTGCCCCATCGCTTCCAAAAAGACTCCAAACCCACATAAAACAACTTAAAAAACAAAATATTCTCCAGTCTTGCAATAATTTCACTTACAGTAACCGGGCTACGAGGTCACAGATGACAGCCCTTTAGAATTCCCACTATAGGAAGGCATGAAAAACAACAACTCAAACTGAATCTTAATGCTCACAGTAAAAAAAAAAAAAACCACACACACAATTCAGTTCAGGCGTTGACAAAGCGAGATAAAGAAAAACTAAGAGGGGCATCACCACTACTCTGCCTAGCAACAAGGAACTATTTCACTAATACAGTAACACAAATGATGATTAAAAGAGAAACAAAAGTATTTCTATATTTTTAGTCACCCAAAAATGTAAGCCATTGCATAATAGCAATATACCCCTCCAAGGAGTGGGTATACCGGTGGATTTACCTCTTCTGGTGGGGTTACGTCACTCTGCTGCGCCTCGTGACTGAACCACACCAGCCGTGGTAAATCCACCAGTATACCCACACCTTGGAGGGGTATATTGCTTTATTATACAATGTGGTAAATCGAATGAGCCAAATCCTGCAACCTGACTGGTTGGCTGGTACCTTTCCCAGCGTGGTAAATCCTCCAGTGTAGCCATTGGAAAAAGTACCAGCCAGTGTTATATCGTGCCAATTCGGTCGCTTTCATTTTGATTGAAACTGTAGCCATTTGTCCTGTCGCTGCTTCGCTAAAACACCGCAGTAAATATTACAAAAAATTACATCCTCCTTCCCACCGTATGGACTTCAGTTACTTACAAAATATCTACAAAAATTAAAAATACATTTCCCATTGTATAATATAAACGTATCCCTCCAGGGTGTGGGTATACTGGAGGACTTAACACGACTGGTGACCGAATCACACCAGCCCTGGTAAATCCTCCAGTATACCCACACCCTGGAGGGATAAATTGCTTAATTAACATTCTTGTACAATTTACCCATATATTGAACAAGGTTTAACACTGTTTAAAAAAAATGTCCCCGTGGTTAGAGAAGAGCACAAAAAAACTTCAGGTTCAATTCCCACTACAACTCAACATCTAGCTTGGAGTGAACCCTTGAGCAGGTCAATTGGCCTCCTTATGCTTTAAATCTCTCTCAGATGTAAAACTGGTCACAAAGGAGTGGGGGACCCAAATGTTGTTAAGATGTTTCATAGCTGAACTACTATGCCGGTGTAGGCAGGCATACTCCATGTACACAATGGTGTACACTTGTATTGAAGGAGGGTAGTATATAGGCCCTGAACAGCTTCCCTAGTCCATGGACACAACACAAAACCAGCAGAACCTTTCTGTATGTTTATATGTCTCAGCACCAGAAGGACTGGCCACTGCTACTGTCTTTGCAGCCCAGGGGGTATACAGCTTTACAGGGTCTGGGCTGGTATGTTGGTGTCCCAAGGAACAATGCATGACATCTGCATATACCCATGGGGGGGGGGCAGCAACCAGTATCAGGGAGTACAAATGTCGTATTGATTGTGCCATACAGGGACACACACACACAGTCCTGGTGTACATATGTATATTGTCTGGCTGCACCTACACCCTGCCTGGGGCAGCATACTGTACCACAAAGAACTAAGAAGGTTCAGGTTGCGCTTGTGTGCAGCGTCAGTTGCTTGGGCCCCCACATCATTCCACAGCTCAGTCCATCAAACACAAGTGACAAGAAAATGTCCTAGCCTGCCAGCAGGCAGCTACTTACCTTACCACCTTTGCTGGGCGATGCTGGCTGGCTGTCCTGATGGATGCTCTCCTCCAAAGCCTCCTCTGCTACTGCAGCTTCTCCCCTCACTCGCTCCTCCGCGGCTCCACTCCAGCTCCACAGAAGAAAACAGTTGCTTCTGCTCCGCTGTCACCTCACTTGCCTGATGCCGTGCTAAGTGTCCACTGCCGGACTGAAGACTACGAGGACACAAAACTACACGCTCCACCACGCCACCCAGAGAGTCTGTCCACTTAAGTTTTAGCCTGCCTTAGCTGCCTAAACCAACCTCCTCCTCCTTCCCGACCTTAACAGCAACCCGTGGGTGCGAGATGATGGAGCCAGTGGCTATCAGACGTCTAAATCCTTTAGCACCCTCCCCCAGCTTCGTGCAAGTGTGGCGATCAGACCTCAGGGCAAGGGCAAAGGATGGGGACTACTTCGGGTCAGGCCTTCCTCAACAATAAAAGAGGAGTTCCACCGTTCCGAATTGCTACTGAGCACGGCAGCTCCTTCTAAAAGCCAAAGCTCTCTCCCCCAATAGTAAGTCAGTGACTGTCTGACTGGCCGCCTCAGGCTCACTCAGCCTGCCTTATTAGCTGCCTAAAGTGCCAGGCTCCTCCTCCCTTGGCTCCTTCCTGACCTTAAGGGCAACAGCCCCTGACCCCACCTGGCAGCAACACCACCTGCACTGCAGAGTGCTCCAATGAGCAATGGTTATGATCGTCGCCTGCCTCCTCCTCCTGACTCTTGCCTGGCCTGACCCACACCACTCACTCCAACTCTCCTCCCCAGGCTCCAGCGTCGTCTGAGTGTCACCTGCTGAGTCCTGACCTCTGCAGCTGCAGCAACACTGGAGTGCCTGGCTGGTGGCCTGGTGCTCTCCCGAGTCCCGACTGGCACTTTCTCTGGCCTGGGGTCTTACTCTTCTTGCACTGCACCGTGCACGCACCCCACCTACCTACTCTGACTGCCCGGCTGGCCTGTGCCCACTCTTTCTGCCGACTGATGCTGAAATTAATGGATTGTGATTGCGTGCGTCCGCGGACGCCCGGACATCGCCCCACGCAGTCTCTGCTTCTGTTCTGTTTAGCTGCAAACCGCCTCTGGCTTACTCTCAACAGCGACTCCCAAATGACGCCCGTCGCCCCTGCTAACATGAAGTCGAGAACACCACCGATGGTCGACCACCTTCCGAACTAAACTGCTGCCTGCCACGATGTAAACGGTGAAATCCTGCCAGCTGCTGGCCAATCCCCATGCACGCGTGAATCACGCAATACCTAAGCCCTCCCAATCCCCTCCCAGCAGCCAATCACAGAGCGCCACAGCACAAGTGGCACTTGCGAAGTGCAACCAACATGAATGATTTCGGGGGGCGGACAAACTAAGCTGCAGACAGTCTGCGCGGCGCCATCTGTCCCTGACCAGTCCCGTGTCCCAGCCTCAACAAGTGCAAGCACGTCCACCACGAGGCATGTTGCCTCGCCCACTCGCTCTCGCCAACTTAAGGTCCCTCATTTGAAGCCAGGGCAGCAGACAGCACAGCAGGCAGGGGTGCAAGCCCTGTCATGGGGGTATGAAATTTTCGCCAGGGGTGGCGAAGCCACCCCTGGCGACCACTAAATGACGCCCCTGACTTCCGGTGATGTCACAGGCCGAATGACAATGCGCTGAAAGAGTTCCTCTGCTCTACGACTCAACAGTCTGTCTCCACAGTGACAAATTTAATCAAAAACAACTACAATACCTTTAACAGAGGCTCGGCACTGCATGGGGAAGAACTCCAAGGGACTAATGAAGTGTAAGCTGATGGATAGGGATGGATCGACAGGAGACTGGTTGGACTTTGAGCTCTCCCAAACGTTTAGCATGGTGGTGGCTCAGGCAATCTTCCCAGGTAAGGCCTGTCACATGCCAAAAAATGGAAAAAAAATTCAAGCTCATTTTATGGGAGTTGCAGGCAATCTGCACCAAAGTGAAAGACCTCTCGACTACAAAAAGAAAGGTCGATCAGCTCAAACAGCAAGTGGCAACCATGAAGCAACATATTTCAAATTCATATGACAGACTAGGCAAGTTAGAAACCATGGTTGCACACCTCTTACAGACCCTGGCCGCAATATAAGACAGACCAGAAGATTCAGAAGCCAGGGTACAACGAAAAAACTGAAGGCTGTATGGTGTTCCAGAATTTGTGGAGGGAAATGATATGAACAAATTTCTGGAGCGTCTTGAAAGAGCTATTAGAACTGGAACCTGATTGTAAGTTTGAAATTGAAGGAGCCCATAGAGCCATAGGCCCTAAACCAACATCTCCTAAGCAGATGCTTAGATTGCTAGTGGTAAGATTTCATTTATAAATATGCCACTAATGATGAGCTACTCAGAAAGGCATGGCAAAATCAGGTATTAACCTGGCAGGACATGCAAATCTTTATAGACAATGATTATCCAACCCCACGATGTAGCAACATTTGGCATATATTCTGTTACTGCAAATGCTCAGGCAGATACAGTTAAAATTCAAAACACCTTAACCTGCAAAATTAGTAGTGCAGTGTCAGTGACTCAACAGGTTGCACACTCACCTCTGAGGCCGGAAAATCAGAAGGCTGTGGGTTCCATCCCCACACCAGGTACTTGGGGTAAGATCCCAATAAAGACACTGTAGTACATCATGAGGGGGATGCTGCACACCTGAGGTGCCATCTTTCGGATGAGATGTTAAATTGAGGTCCTGTCTGCCTGTTCTGGTGGTGGTTCAAGTTGGCGTTAAAGATCCCATGGCCTTGACCGCCGGCGCAAGCGGTTGAATTTCAGCTTGTGGCGCCAGCGACCGGGTTCGGGAGGCAGGCAGGGAAGCTGGAGGAGCCAACCGAGGAGAAGGCTTAGGTGTCCCAGGGACTGCTCGTCTCTCTCCAGGGAGGGAACCAGAACTCGGCTCTTGTCTGACCCGGGTGGAGACCCGAGGTATAACAAGTCCGATGCCTAACAGGGGGGCGATGTGCCAGACGTCGGCGCTCAAGCGCCTTGACGTCAGGGGACATGGCACATCACGAGAACACTGGAAAAACACCTCGTGGCCTCCTAGTAGACGGAGCACCAGGCCCCGACCCTCAATGCCCCTACCTGCCCAGAGACAGCATCCCGACGAAAATGGGCGATGCTTGGGGTGGCCATTTAACCCATTTTCCGCCATGAAGTATAACCACGGCTCCATGGGGGATGGACTGCACTGGTCACCAGGTAGGTGAGCAAGGGCTGAAAAGGCTGTAGGTGACTCCCGAAGAGGAGGGGGCTGCGAGGAGGAGGGGAGTAAAAATAAAAAAAAAAAAAACATCCCATGACACTTCTCGAAAAGAGTAGGGGAAGTTTTATTTGGATAAAGAAACCAACAGGGAAACATACAATGCATCATGGTCATGAGAATACTGGGGTTAGGAAAAAACAAGTTTGATCAATGCAACATGGAAGTAAGAAAATAAATGCATAGGAAAAAACTCCACAAATAGATCAGTGTACAATTGACACACCTGACGCCTCTGAAGGGGGGAAAAAAAGCAGCCTGCAGCGGAAAACAAAAACAAAAGATAACTGTAGAAACCACCTGGAAAGCTCAGTAACATAAAAAACGGGGATGAAATACGCTCAAGGTAGTTCGAAACAGGCTCTAACATTCCTCCAACGAGGAGGACAACAGCAGGAATTAGCAGATTTACTTTCCCTCATATAAATGGTCTCCAATTCAGCCTCCACCAGAACTAGCAAGGCTTCTGGAGAGATGTTAATATTCTGCAAAAGGAAGACACATCTGACATGCCACAGGTAGTATTTCGAGACCGTAAAAAACAGTCGCAAAACACCCTTATCATACCTATGTGCAGAAGGGGAAAATATACAGGTTACTCACCTGTAACAGGAGTTCTAGCAGTGGTATATGTTGTTCATCCACACTGTCTGGCAGGTTCCTTGCTGCTTTAAATCTTGCCAGAAGGTCTTCAAGCTGGCTCCTCCCACCCACCCCGGGTGGTAAAACTCTTGGCTCCACCCCATGATGCCAGATCTAGCCTTCTGGAAGCCAGGTTGTGCATCGAAGCCGGGGAGGTCGGGTGGGTCGTGTGGATGAACAACATATACCATTCCTAGAACTCCTGTTACAGGTGAGTAACCTGTATTTCTAGGGACATGGCTATGTTGTTCATCCACACTGTCTTGCAGACTCCTAGCAGTTCTCCAGGAGGAGGGAGGCAAGGCGCACACCCCCGATACTTACTTGGGAAATAGACTGGAGAACCAAGGCCCCAAAACCAGCATCCCGGCGTGACTCAAGGTCGATGTGGTAGTGGGTAATGAAGGTATGTGCTGACTTCCAGGTAGCAGCCCTGCAGATTTCCTGGATAGGGACGTCCCTGGAAGCAGCTACTGATGCAGCGGTATGGCGGGTAGAATGAGCTCTTATCCCTCTGGGAGGCTCCATGCCCGCCAACCTATAGCTGAGATCTATGCAGGAGGTGACCCACCTGCCTATCGTCCACTTGGCTTCAGCGTAGGTGACAAACAGCTGGCGAACCTCTCCCTGAACTTCAGCCACCCGCTCCTTATAATAAGCTAGCGCTCTCCTAGGGTCCAAAGTATGGAGCCTATATTCAGCCTCCGAGGTGTGATTGGGGTAGAACACCGGCAGAGTCAACACCTGGTTAAGGTGAAACTCCGACACCACCTTCGGAAGGAATTTTGGGTGGGGGCACAGGACAACCTTGTCCCTGTGGAAGACCAGATAAGGAGACTCGATGGAAGGCGCCTGGAGCTCTCCCATCCTTCTGGCTGACGTGATAGCCACCAAGAAGGCAGTCTTCCACGACAGGTGGGAGATATCGCACCTGTGCATTGGTTCAAATGGCCTGCCCATGAGCTTAGCCAATACCAGCAGTAGATCCCACGGAGGTGGAGGTTCTTGCACTGGAGGGGATATGTGATCAAGGCCTTTGAAAAAGCGCCCGACCACCTTCTCCTGCACCACCAACTGCTTCCTGGCCCACGCCCGGTAAGCAGAGATGGCTGCCAGGTGCACCTTAAGGGTCGTCGACTGAAGCCCTTGCTGAGAAAGGGACCACAGGTAGTCCAGAATGCTTGCCAAGGAACAGGAGGAAGGGTCCAAGCCCTTGCCCTGACACCAAATGGAAAATCTCTTCCATTTGAAGGTGTAGCATTTTCTGGTCGACTCCTTACAGGACGCCTCAACGACGTTGAGGACCTCATTGGAAAGACCCAAGGCCTAGAACTCTAGCCGTTCAGGAACCAGGCCATCAGGTGCAGGGATTGAAGGTCCGGATGGAATATCTTCCCCTGATTGACTGAGATCAGGTCCAGGCGGGCTGGAAGCCACCTCGGGAGCCTGGAGCTGAGACTGAGGAGATCTGGATACCAGAACTGACGGGGCCAGTCTGGGGCTACCAGAAACACCTGAGCCTTGTCCCTCCTCACCTTGAGAAGTACCTTGTGGATCAAGGGAATTGGGGGAAAGGCGTAGAAGAGGGCCGGGGTCCACGGCCTCGAGAAGGCATCCCCCTGCAGCGAGCCCTGCTGAGGGCGGGCATGAAACAGTCTCAGCCATTCTCCCTGAGGCAAACAGGTCCACCTGAGGTGTGCCCCAGTGGAGAAGAAATCTTGTACTACCTCGGCCGGAGGAGACCACTCGTGAGGCGCAGCCCTATCCGGCTTAGGGCATCGGCCAGGGTGTTGGATACTCCTGCCACGTGAATAGCAAGGAGATCCACCTCCAGGCTGCGCACGGTGACCAAATGCAGACAGCTTCCCTGCACAGAGGCATGGAGCGCATCCCGCCCTGGTGGTTTAGGTAGTACATGGTCGTGGTATTGTCCGTCTGGACCTGAACCACTTGACCCCGTAGAAACAGAGCAAAGGCGGTGAGGGCTAGATGAACCGCTCGAAGCTCCAGCAGGTTGATGTGGCATCGGGACTCCCGAGGGGACCAGAGGCCGTGCGCTCTGTGCTCCCCCAGATGGGCACCCCAACCCATCAGAGAGGCATCAGTCGATAGAGAGACCGTCAGCTCAGGGCGGACAAACGGGATGCCCTCCTGCAGATGTTCGGAATGGTCCACCACTGGAGAGCATTCCACATCCCTGGGTCACTGTCACTAGCTGATCCAATGGATCGAAGTGCTGTGACCACTGGCTGGCCAGTCCCCACCGAGGGAGTCATGACCAGCGGGCCCAACAGACCACGCTGGTGCAGGCCGCCATGAGGCCCAGGAGGCACAGGAAGTCCTGGGCAGGGCACGGTGCTCAACCAGAAATGATTGGGCAAAGGAGGAAAGAACCTCGGCCCTGTCGCCAGGAGCCATGCTCTGGCTCGAAAGAGTGGAGCTCTGCCCCGATGAAAAGTATCACCTGCTTTGGCATGAGTTCTGACTTGGCCTCGTTGATGAGGAGGCCAATCTGAGAGCAAACCTGGAGGGCCAGATCTCTGGACTGCTCCACCTCTGCTCTGGAGGGGGCTGCAATCAGCCAGTCATCCAGGTAGGGGTACACCCGGACCCTTTGGCACCGCAGGAATGCTGTCACCACTGCCATGCATTTGGTGAAGACCCTGGGATCTAGGGAGAGACCGAAAGGCATGGCCCGGAACTCGTTAAGGGATCCCTCCACTCTGAAGCAGAGGAATCTCTGATGAGACGGACAGATTGGGACGTGAAAGAACGCATCCTGGAGGTCCAGGGAACAGAACCACATGCCTTGTTCCAAGGATGGTATTATCTGAGCCAGAGTGACCATCCTGAGAGGTCCGAGACCTTAGGAACCTGTTCAGGTCGTGCAGGTCGAGAATGGGCGCCAGCCCCATCGTTGGGACGGAAATACCTGGACACAAACCCGGGTCTGGAGGAGGATCACCACCTTCCTGATCACCTCTTTTTCGAGGAGCAAGGGCAATATCAGCTCGGCGAAGACTGACAAGCGAGCTACAGACCCGTAGCCCCAAGGGAGACAGCGGCTCGAAAGGGTGGGGTCTGCTCGAACTCAGAAGCAGGCCCTTTCCTACCACCTCCAACACCCAGTGGTCCATGGTGATAGCGGACCAGGCGGAAAGGAAGTGGCGGAGCCATCCCCCCATGGGGAGAATCCAGGGGGGAGTGACGAGGCTGGGGGCGACACCCCTCAACCAGTCACTGGGCAGGCTTGGAGGAGGGACCGGCCGAGGGACCTCCTGGGCCTTTACCTCCCTGCTTCCTGTTGGAGGAAGGTTTGAGATGCCAAGCATGAGCCTGCTGGCCCTAATGCTGGTGCTGTTGGGCCGGACGTGCCGCAGGCGCAGAAGGACGAAAGGACTTGTGCTGCTGCTGACGGTGGCCTTTGTCCTTCTGGGCAGAGGTGACCGAGTCCAGGGTGGCATTGGACTTTTCGATCCGCTGGAGGTGACCTTCCACTCCAGGGCTGAAGAGGTCGGTCCCCAAGAAGGGGACATCAGCCAACTTGTGCTGGGTATCTGCCGTAAAGGTGGATATCCTCAGCCATGCTCTGCAGCGCATGGCCACTGCGGCCGCTACTGATCTGGCACAGGAGTCCCCTATGTCCAAAGCTGTTTGGAGCTGCTGCTTCACCACCGCCCTACCCTGGTCCCGGACCGTGGTCTGGAGGTCGGCCAGGAGATGAGGGATCACCTCATCCAGAGAGCCCATGAGGGTGTGGGAGAAGTGTGCCATCAGCATGGCCGAGTTGGCCTGGCGGAGGCCAAGGGAGGATGCAGCATACACCTTGCACCCGGTGTAGTCCAGCTTTTTGGACTTCTTGTCGGGGGACTTGTCCACGTCTCTGGCGTTCCCGGAACGCCGGAAAACGATGTCGGTGACCAACCCCTCGGCAGAAAGGTGCTCAACCAGGCAGAGGCGGTAGGGACTGCATACTTCCTGGCCATCCTGGCTGAGCGCGGGACAGAGCAGACCGCTGCCAAAGCTCCAAGGCTGGGCCGACAATGGCCTCAGCCACAGGAAGGCCTCCGTGGGTGAATCCCTCAGTCCAGTATCTCCGTCAGGGGATACTTGGCCCATTTGGAAACGGGCTCGAGCTGCATCCTGATGGACTCCAAGATGAGCCGAAGCAGACCCATAAAGGATGATGGGCTTTCATCCAGTGACTGGCACCCAGAGGACTCCAGGTCAACCTGCCTGGAGAACAAGGAGGAGTCGTCGTCGGACTCCAAAGAGTCCATGAAGAGCTGCCTAGGGCCTGAGCCACCCTCCACCTGCTGAGGACGGTCGGGAATGAGGGTGACCGACAACCTGTGGGGCAGGTCTTGAGCTGACCGAGAGTCCTTGGTCGGTGCTCCCGATTTCGGTTGTGGAGGTGGAGGTTCCACCACAATTGGTGGGGCAGCAGATTTCAGCCGAACAACTGGCCCAGGCTTGGGCATCTCGACTGCAGCGAGAGGCTGTTTCGGCTGTTTGGGTGACAGCCACTTGATGGCCGGGGAAGGCATCGGTGTCGACTTAGTCCAGGACAAAAATAACTGCTGCCACATCAGCTCCTCGTAGCGTTGACGCAATTTGCGTCGAAGCCTCTCCTCATCTGAGGAGGAAGACAAGGAGGAGCAGCATTGTCGCTTACCTCGGTGCCGAGACCGAGACCGCCGATGTCGGCGGGATCAGCTGGACCGAGAAGAGGTCCAAGACCGAGACCGAGATCCTTGATGTGTCCGAGGGCGGGCCTGGGAGGAAGCAGGGGACACCCGCTCCTCCCTCGGCTCGGATGTCTTAACAAGGGACTGCTGCACCAATGGCATAGGCAAATCTCGGTTTCCACCGAGGAAACTGGCGAAGACGGGTTGTCGGCTTCACCAGTCGACAAACCGTCCAACGGGACGAGAAAAATCTTGACCTCTTCGACGGCTGTCTCAGCCAGCTGACCTGTGAGACGTCATGAAGCCAGCGTATAGCCACAACCTCGACCCGAAGTCGGCGGTCGGCTGTCTGGGGAAGGGGACCTCTCCCGCTCCCACGAACGCCGATGATGGGACTTACCCTTGGGATCCTTCTTTTTGGACCACGAGGAATGTCCCGATGGCCCCTCTCCCTTTGTGGAAAGGGAATTACAAAGCTCCTTGAATGAAGCAGAATACGAGGTACCCAAAGAGAGCGGGATAAATGCCGCAACCGAGGAGGAGGGGAAGATGTGGCCTGGGCCTTCTCCTCCTCGAGGGCGATCATCTGCCCGAGCTGCTCAGCCAAGCCAGCCACCGCAGTAACCGCCCAACAGGCCTCTTTTGACTTTACCGGCGGGTAGTGCTTCTTGGGGCGCCCAAGCTTCAACCGGGCAGCGCGGTCCTCTAAGACGTTGGTCGAGAACTAACAGCAAGACCTTGAGGCCCGTGGTCGGGTTCCAGGCCCAGGGCAGACGCACGTGGAGTGCGGATCCGTCCTGGACATCTTCTGCCCAGAAGAGCACTGCCGAAAACCGCGAGTCGATTTGTCCATCGCAGCCACGAGGGAAAAGGAAGACTGAAGTCTTGAAAATTTTTAAACGAGTTTCGGACGAACCGAAGAATTAGGATCCAGTCTATCACACAGAGCGTTAAGGAGGGAACCTGAGCTTCCAAACGGTAAGGAAGATCTGGTGTCATGGGGCGGATCCAAGAAGGTGGGAGGAGCCAGTTTGAAGACCTTCCGGCAAGATTTAAAGCGGCAAGGAACCTGCTAGACAGTGTGGATGAACAACATATCCATGTCCCTAGAACCCAATATTATATTGCTGTAGGAAAGATTTTTCTACTCTGGGTCCTGCCACCCATCAGCCAAGACATGCCAGTAGGCCCTTGCATAGGGACAATCCTTCAGGAAGTGGCTCTTTTTCTCAAAAACACCCCCATACCTCTCCCTCAGACAGTACCTGTTATCCACACTTTTATGTTTGCAATAGCCTTGACACTCAACTTTCCATGGCAACACAACTAAAGTGCGTCCCACATCTCGAGTGGAGTGTTCCGGCTCACAAGGATTCATGAATCAAAGGGAAGTGCACAGCATCTATATCAGGGTAAGTGGACGGGGTAAAGAAATAAGAACTCAAAATATCCTGATAAAGAAGTTTTGGCTGGGTCAACACTGGAAGAGAATATGCACCCCTCCACCTTCTTAATTTTTCCAGGAGTGTCCTAACAAAGGGGCAAGCCCCTTCGGACAAAGTGGGAGAGAAGTTTGGACGAGACCTTTGCACCTTAATAGGGTCTGCCCAGCTTACCACCCAGGGTTCCACACATGAGTAGTGGTGTCAAGGTAAAATCCCAGATTCCATTTAAGAAAGTGACGTAAAGCAAAAACCAATGGGTTAGACATACTAAAGCCCCCACACTTAATAGGGAGATACAGGACGTTTTGTTTGATAGGACTCAAACGACTACCCCAAATCATCTGGAAAAATAGATGGTAAAATCTTGTTTCCAAAACCCTTGGAAGAGGAAAAATTTGACAGAGGTGTAAAAAAAGAGGAAACCAAAACGTCTTCACAAATGCCACCCTCTTTTTCTTAGTCTGCTTCCAGGACTTCCATCTGGCAATCCTGGTATGACAAAAATCAGTCTTCTTTTCCCAATTACTGAGGCCAAATCTCCAGATCCAGATTCAATACCCAGGATCCTGATCGGGTCTGTGACTAGTAGGATGCCTTCTATGGAGTGCATGGGTGGCATGCCAGATCCCAGAAACACTCCCGTACATTTCTGGAGGTGCAGCCTTGCTCCCAAAATGGTCTGGAAAGAATGAAAATGTCTAGGGCTATACAATCCAAAGGGACATCCTGCACCTACAAAATCACATCATCTGCGTGTGCTGTGATATTCACTTCCGAGGCAAGAGCTGGACTGCTGATGCCCCGGATCTGTGGGTACATCATAATTTTCCATAGAATGGGGTCAATACAAAATGTGTTTAATAAGGGTCTCAAAGGACACACTTCCCGTACCCCTCTGTGGACAGGAATATGCTGTCCCTTATGGGCATTTATAAGGGGAAGGATGGAGTCTGAAACATACACAGCCAGAATCTATTAGCAAAATACAGGTGGAACATCATAATGAGTCAGCAATGCAAACAAAAAATGGCACGAAACCTTATCAAACACTTTCTCCCGGTCCAGGGACAGTAGGAAACACCTGCCCCTGGCACTCCCTGTCTGTCTAAAAAGTCCTGTGAGGATTAGCACAGGTCTGTATAGGAGAAATCACAATATTTGCAACAACTACCAAGCGTTTATTCAGAATAATCATCAGGAGCTTCAGATCAGTATTTAGCAGACACAAATGTCTCCAATTATGCAATCAGATGCTAGTCCCTTCTTATAGAAAGGATCAATAAAGCCTCTAAAAAGGAGGTGGTAACCGTCTCTGATTTCAAGATCCAATTAAAGACTACAGTCAAAACGTCCACCATCGAGGCCCCATAGACCTTGTAAAATTCAGCCACTGGACCGTCTGATCCAGGGTCTCTGTTTGAATTCAAACATGCAATGGCTTGGTTAACCTCAGAAGGGATTATATCCCTAAGAAGAGTGTTCAACTCCCACTCAGGTATAGGAGCAATCTGAGCAGGGGCCAGAAAGGCCTCCACAGGCCCGTAAATGTCAGAGCAACCAAAGAGGGCCACAAGATGCTCCTGAACCAAGTCTACGATGCCCATCTTAACCGTCACTATCACCCCAAATGGAGTGGCAACCCCCAACAAAGTCCTATGGGCTACCTGATCCTTGCAGTTCTCAAATGGGTCACCCAGACAGTGCCATCCCCTGGTACCACTCTGGTGCGTCATGGTAAGGGAGACACACCTATTATATTGTTGGGTTTTCATCCTATTTTTTATATGAGTAAGTTGAGTCAAAAAATTGCCCCTATTTCCTGTTGCAAAGTGAGGAGTTTGGTAAACGGTACCCATAGTGCAAGGTATTCCTTATACGAGGTATTGAAATGTGCAGAGGATAGATGGGTACAAAGGACCTGTAAGTCATGCTTTGTATCATCCCACCAGAGGTTCCACCCTCACATGATGCCAGCGTTAGGGTGCCAAGTCACTACAGCATCAAACATCTTTGTCACCGACCTCTCTTTTTTGCGAGGGGCTGTGCCACCCACCCCCCAGTTAAATATTCTAACTCCGAGGGGGCAGACTTCAGGGAGAGGGGTATAGTGCACCCCTACCAGGAATGGCACAGCCCAAGCCTTTAGAATGTTGGGCACCTGAGGATTTCATGCACTAACAGCAATTCCCCAGTTACTCTTATCTCACAGTGCCATGAGAACTACACATCTATAAAATAAAAACAATCACATACTTGCAATAATAACAAGCATTTGTCAATGCCGAATGTTTGCTTGCTGCACTGGCATTGGTAGTGTAGAAGTTACAGAGCTGCATAATAGGAATGGCAGCGAAGTATTGAACTGAAGCCAACCCCACCACCACCCTGCAGAGAGTGGCAGGCATTGGGGTGTGCCTTTGGGTCGTCAGGCATAACGACCATGCCATTTCACCACACCCTACCCTGCAGACACTGACAAGTGTCACGGTGTGCCTTGGGGTCTTTGGCCCCTAATGCGCACCCCATTCCATCAGGAAATACGGTGAGATGGGTGCGGTATAGGAGAATGGGGTGAAGTTTGGGCCCGAAGAGTCCGAGGCACACCTTGATGCCTCTCACTGGCTGCAGGGTGTGGGTGGGGGTGGAATGGTATGAGCATGACAGGCAAGAATCCCAAGTCACACCCCTGATGCCTGTCATACTCTACAGGGTGGGGCGGTATGGTCGGAAACCCTAACGCCTCAGGCATTCCTTGGTATTTTCACTCCAAATTTTCAACATGGTTTTTTTATGACCCCCACCTCGTGAACAGTGGCAATATCAGTTTGCTAGCCAAAAACTGCTTTTGCACAGTGACTATGGCATTTGGCACCACAGGTGCAAAAACACATTCCGAACAGGATGTGAAAAATGACAGTGGTACTGTTCATGGGGAGGTGTAAAAAATGGCAATGTTGAAAATCTGCTGTGAAAATCTTAAAAAAACTGGTGAAGTCACGAGCATGCGTCGAAACTGTGCAACGCACACCCGTAATGTAACTAGTTTGGGGATTTTTTTACAGTAGATCGTTAACACAGGCATTTTGGGACCTCCAATCATGAACAGTGTCAGTGTGATTTTCTTTATCTGTCCCAAACAAAACACATTTCGGCCATGTTGTGGAAAATGACAGCTGTACTGTTCATAAGGAGGTGTGGAAAAATGCCACTGGTGAAAATCTGGACTGAAAATATTACAAATTCATGAACCTACGAGGGTGCATGGAAACTGCGCAATGCTCACTCGTAACACAGTCATCACCAAATTTTCAACATAGCCATTTTAAGACCTCTGCTCATGACCAGTGTCACTGTGATTTTCTTAATCAGTCCCAAACATTGTTTTCGCAAACCGACTGTACCATTGTGCGCTACATGTGCGGAAACACATTTTGGGCGAGATGTGAAAAATGGTAGCTGCACTGCTCATAAGGAGGTGCGGTAAAATGGCACTGTTGAAAATCTGGTGTGCAAATATTATAAATTCGCAAACTTGCCAGCATGCGTAGGAACTGTGCAACGTGCACTCCTAAAACAGTCATTTTTGGGAATTTTTTCACCAAATTTTCAACATAGCCATTTTAACACCTCTGCTCATGACCAGTGTCACTGTGATTTTCTTAACGTGTCCCATACATTGATTTTGCACACCGACTGTGCCATTGTGCGCTACATGGGCAGAAACACGTTGTGGGCGAGATGTGAAAAATGACAACTGTACTGCTCATAAAGAGGTGTGGTAAAATGGCAATGTTGAAAATCTGGAGTGAAAATTTTGAAAATTTGCGAACTTACAAGCATGCATAGGAACTCTGCAATGCACGCTCGTAAAACAGTCATTTTTAGGAAATTTTTCACCAAATTTTCAAAATAGCCATTTTAAGACCTCTGCTCATGAACAGTATCACTGTGATTTTCTTAATGTGCCCCGTACATTGATTTCGCACACCGACTGTGCCATTGTGCACTACATGGCGGAAACACGTTTTGGGTGAGATGTGAAAAATGACAGCTGTACTGCTCATAAGGAGGTGTGGTAAAATGGCAATGTTGAAAATCTGGAGTGAAAATATTGAAATTTCACAAAGTTACAAGCGTGCATAGGAACTGCGCAACACACGCTCGTAAAACAGTCATTTTTAGGAATTTTTCCACCAAATTTTCAAAATAGGCTTTTTGAGAGCCCCCTTATGAACACTGACAGTGTCGTTTCATTAATCATTCCGGAAAGGTGATTTCACATAGTGGCTGCGAAATCACCCTTTGGCCTGAGTAACGCCATGACAGTGCAAGAATTCATGAGGAGGGGTCCCAAAAACCCCATGTTGAAAATTTGGTGCAAAAATTCCAAAAAATGCCTGAGATATGCAACAAAGTTGAAAACCCCCTATCTATCCCATTATACAGCTTACCGGCATTTCCTCAGTTCGCGGTCGGCTTTGAAGAGTGCAGACATGTTCCTGGGCCACCAAAGATTGTTGCGCCGGACTCCGGAGGTAAGTATGGGGTGAGGGGGGTGTGGAGAGGCAGCGCAGTGGTGGGCGCGGGTGGGTGCAGACACTGCGAGGAACCGTTTTTGCTTTTCAGGTTTTTTTGTGTTGAAAAAGACGATGCGAGACATTTTCCACACTGGGGTGGGCTCCTAGCATGGCAGTAGGACGGCTGGGGGGGGAGTGGAGCCAACAAGGGATTGGGCACCCCCATCGGCCATGGCATCCCAGCGTGGCACCCTGTACTCGGGGGGGGACAGTGAAGCCGACGGGGGATTGGGCACCCCTGTCGGCCATTACATCATTTTTCCACACTGGGGTGGGCTCCCAGCGTGGCACCTGGATGCTTTGGGGGGCCCCTGGAGCTGACGGGATTGGGCACCCCGTTGGCCGTACAGTGTGGAGGAAGGCATGAACATGCAGTGTGCGTGCATGCGCACGCGTGTGTGTGTTGGGGGGAGAGCTCTGCTCACTCAAGCGGAGCTCTCTCTTTCAACTGTATGCCACTGCATTTTTCAGCTGTCATAGACAGCTGGAGCAGTGATTGGCACTCTGCGACCGTGCCTGCAAATACACCGACTGAATTGGAAGAGGCTGACACACCTCTGGAAAACTCATATGATGACACTATGTTTCTTGCACATGCATGCAAGCAAACATAAAAATCTGTCTAACCTTCCTATCCAACATTCGGGGAAGGGATGCATTTCATGGACCCAAATAGGAGGAATGAAGTATTTGGTTCTTCTTGTAGAGAAGGTGTGCCACCACATCATGTCTCACAGGAATCACCCATCTGGAATGCAGGCCTGAGTATGCCTCACAGGATCTGTGAATTGAAGCTAATACACAATGAGACATGTCCTGTCTTTGATGCAGAGAACCAAACTGCAACAGGAAAATACACCTTCATTAACCAATGAAAACCTTTCAGTCTGTGGTCGCAGAAAATTGATAAATCAGGCTATAAATATACACAAAGAACCTTAGTGTGCAAGCACTGAGGCAAGGGTTACCCCAAAGGGCATTGGCCGAGAAGCTAAGTTTCAAAGAAATACAAAATCACACATACCCCCATAATGCAAATCACCACAAAATATTATGCTGGTTCAACTTTAAGCAGAAATATATGGTGCCGAAAGGCCTCTCACACAGTCTGCAAAGGGTGCCAACAGAAGACACAGACACGTGTTTCGTCCTACCAGGACTCATCAGTGTGCTTATCTGTATGACACCCCAGTGGACTGAACCAGCTACCCTAAGTTGGTCCATCTGGGTTGGGTTGTGGTGAGCCCCATGAAAACAAAAAACAAGCTAAAACACAAAGAACCTTAGTGCGCAAGCACTGTGGTAAGGGTTACCCCAAAGGGCATTGAATGGGAAGCCAAGTTTCAAAGAAATACAAAATCACACATACCCCATAATGCAAAGCATCATGGGCTGTATATGCAAATCACCACAATATATATATATATATATATATATATATATGTATATAAATAAATATATGCATATAAATATACATATCAGAGTACAATGCAGCAGAAATACAGAGAGGCCCATGTAGGGGAATTTTTTACTAAAAATAGACCTCTTTCCTAGCATACATTACTTTCCCACCCAGTTAACCATGGAATAAGCCAATCTTCCATCAGAGGAATCCATGACTGTAATATATATTTTCTGTAGCTATTCTGGGTCGCGCCTTGCTAATGTACATATTGTGTAAATATTGTAACTACTGTAAAGAATGCTAGAATGTGTCCATTTCTGTAAAGACTGCTATTGTATGTCTCTCTCTCTAACTAATTCCGGGTCGCCCCTGAAAAAGGGACCTCTGGTCTCAGTGGGCTTACCTGGTTACCAAAATACAAATAAATAAATAAATAAATATTTAGTAACAGCAGGGAAATTCTTTATTGATTAAAGAAAATACAGTACATAATATGCACTTCATACAATTCCTCTAATATTTTTAACTAATAGTATAAACAGTATAATCAAAATTCCTTTTATTACATAAATTCCTACAGTACTGTGCTTATCTCTACCACCTTAATCAACTATGGCTGTTGCACCCCATCTATTGTAACAAGCATTTGTCAATGCCGAATGTTTGCTTGCTGGTATTAGCAGTGGAAGTGCAGGAGTTAGAAAGATGCAGTATAGGAATGGCATTGAAGTATTGAACTGATGCCAACTCCACCCTCACTCTGCAGAGCTGAACAGGCATTGGGGTGTGCCTTTGGGTCATCGCCCATGACGGTCACGACATTTCACCTCACCCTACCCTTCAGACACTGACAAGTGTCGAGGTGTGCCTTAGGGTGTTTGGACTTTACATTCACCTCATTCCATAAGGAAATACGCTGAAATGGGTGCAGTATAGGAGAATAGGGTGAACTCTGGGGGCAAAGGGTCCAAGGTGCACCTCGATGTCTGTCACTGGCTGCAGGGTGGGGGTGGGGGTGGAATGGCATGAGCATTACTGTTGACAGTCCCAAGTCACACCCCTGATGCCTGTCAGTCCCTACAGGGTAGGGCGGTATCATCGAAAACCCTAATGCCCTGGGCGTTTCTTGGTATTTTTACTCTAAGTTTTCCACATGGGCTGTTTGTGACCCCACCACATGAACAGTGACACTATCAGTTTGTTAGGTGATAGGTGATTTTGCACAGCGACTGTGCCATTTGGTGCCACAGGTGCGAAAACACATTTTGAACAGAATGTGAAAAGTGACAGGTGCACTGTTCATGAGGAGGTGTAAATAATGGCATTGTTGAAAATCTGGAGTGAAAATATACAAAAACTGGTGAAGTCACGAGCATGTGTAAAACTGAGCAACGTACACCCATAATGTAATTAGTTTGGCAATTTTTTACAGCAGATTTTCAACATAGGCATTTTGGAACCTCTACTCATGAACAGTGTCACTGTGATTTTCGTAATCTGTCCCGAACACTAATTTCCCACAGTGACCGCTAGTCTGCACCGGAAGTGCAAAAACACATTTTGGCCAGAGTGTGAAAAATGACAGCTGTACTGTTCATAAGGAGGTGTGGAAAAATGTCAATGTTGAAAATCTGGACTGCAAATATTACAAATTCGTGAACTTACGAGGGTGCATGGAAATTGTGCAATGCACACTCGTAACAGAGTCATTTTATGGACTTTTGTCACCAAATTTTCAACACAGCCATTTTAACACCTTTGCTCATGAACAGTGTCACTATGATTTTCTTAATGTGTCCTGAACATTGATTTCACACACCGCCCATGCCAATGTGCACTACATGGGTGAAAACACATTTTGGGCAAGATATGAAAAATGACAGCTGTATTGTTCATAAGGAGGTGTGGTAAAATGGCAATGTTGAAAATCTGGAGTGAAAATATTAAACATTCTCAAAGTTACGAGTGTGCATAGGAACTGCGCAAATAACGCTCGTTAAACAGTCATTTTTGGGAATTGTTTCACCAGATTTTCAACATAGGGTTTTTGGGCCTACCTCGTGAACTGTGACACTGTTGTTTCATTACTTGGTCCCGAAAGGTGGTTCCGCACAGCGACTGTGAAATCACATTTCGGGACTGAATGACAAAATGACAGGGACTGAGTTCATGAGGTGGGGCCCCAAGAACCCCATGTTGAAAATTTGGTGCAATAATTCCCCAAAATGGCAGAGATATGCACTAAAGTTGAAAAAAAAAAACATTTATGCCATTATCAGTTTACCGGCATTTCTTCAGTTCGCCGTCGGCTTTGAAGAGTGCAGACGTGTTCCCGGTCCACCGAAGATCGTCATGCTGGGCTCTGGAGATATGTATGAGGGGGGTGTGGGGAGGTGGGTGCGCAGAGGGTGGGCGCAGTTTGGGGAGAGGGCAAGACAGTCAACGAGGACCGTTTTCTTTTCAGGTGTTTTTCTTTTACAAGACAATGCAGGACTTTTGCCACGCTGGGGTGGCCCAGCATGGCAGCTGGAGATTTTTGGGGGCCAGTGGAGCTGATGGGGATTGGGCACCCCATCGAGCCATACAGATGTTTGCCATGCTGCGGGAGCCCAGCGGGCAACTGGAAGTCTGTATTTTTCGGGGGGGTTACAGTGAGCCAACGGGGATTAGGCACCCCATCAGCATATTGACTTTTGCCATGCTAGGATGGGCTCTAGCGTGGCATCTGGAAATCTGTTTTGGGGGAACAGCAGAGCCAATGGAATTAGGCACCCCATTGACCCTTACAGTGTGCAGCAGAGGCTCATGAGCACACTGGGGTGTGCTCAGCGTGCTACTTGAGTGTTTGGGGAGGGAGGAAGTAGAAAACAAGGGAGCTGCCTATGACAGCTGTGTTTCGATGCAGTGCTGAGTGTAGAAACTTTGCATACTGCCGATGGCAGTATGTAAATTGACTGCCAACGGCAGTATGCAAATTGCTTACATGTTACTACTGTTGATTGTAGTGGTCTTTCGTTTTCAGCTGTACGCCACTGCATCTGAACTGCTGCCATAGACAGCTCCGACATTTATTGGTGTGGTGAGACAGCGCCTGCAAGAAGGAGCAGGGCATTGGAAGCTGAGTGGCACACCTACAAAAATTCGTATGGTGGCACTATGTTTCTTGCACATGCATGTAAGCAAACATAAAAAGGAATAACATCTGCTCCATAATACTGTCACCCTGGAGTTGGGAAACATTTTATCATCATGAGTATATACTCTTTGTAGTGCCATGACAACATTTTGAACCGTTTCTGGATGGGAGACATATTTTTGTTTGAATGCCGATGAACATCTTGCATGCCAGATGTAGTATTTTAATACAGCACAAATAACCTGTAAATACAGCACAAATAACCTGTTAATACAGCACAAATAGCCTGTTAATACAGCACAAATAACCTGTAAATACAGCACAAATAACCTGTAAATATAGCACAAATAACCTGTAAGTACAGCACAAATAACCTGTAAAGTAGTTATTTTAAACTGTTTCCATTTATTTGAAAAAAAATACCCAATGCTAGTTCCAAATGTAACCCTTTTCTTTACAGTCTCTTTAATACTTTTGTACCTGACGGCTTGCTGTAACACTGATCTGGAATTTTGGGCTGTCCTGCCTAGGTGTAGGCTAGTTAGGCAGGGAGGACAGATTACACAGACACTTGACTTCCAATGATGAATACTGAGCTGACCCTCACCCCCACCCCTCTTGTCTAGGGGATGACAATAAAGTGTCTCAGAGAAGGGGGAGGGGGTCCGTTCTGCATGAGTCAACTGTCTCACAGAAGCTCAAAATAAAAGGTGGTTACAGTACCTTCAGTCCAGAGGGGGATTCAGTTATTGGCGGCTGGAGACCACAAACCCAGAAGGGATGCATCTCCCCAGTCTGCCTCAGGGAGTCAGGGCCCAGGCTTGACAATTTCTCTGTAAAATAGATGGTTAGGGAGACACCACCCTGCTGGCAAGCTCTTCCTGATAATTCATAGTTCCACACAACTTGTAATGCAACAGGCATCACTTTATTGCTTTAAACACAAGGCTCAAGCCACTTTATCCTTGAGGAACATGTTTACATTTTTTAGTGCACTTTCAGATTCTTCTACAACTTCAATGGCCACAACACTTTAGGAGAACTGAGGATTGAACCCCCCCAATGAGAGGATGGCATGCTGAGCCAGTGGGGCTCACAGATCTAACGACTCGACGCAAGTGGGGTCCATGACTGCTCTCTGTAAGATGTCCTAATGATAACATCACTGACCCTTTCTTCTACATCTTTCCCCTTTTCTACCGTGAGGGTGAGAAGTTTCCTCACAACATTTCCTTTCACTGAGGTGCTTGGCTACTTTCCCCCACAGGTGGGGGGCGGGTTACATTTTATGACATGTCTCTGTGGCATTTACTTTGGGGGCTTTAGCCGGACCCATTTCTGATGTTTGCCCCAAGCAAGTCCTTGCTACCATGTAATTCCCTGCCTCCGGACCAACAAAGAAGAACTTGGTGGAAGGGGCCTGCCTTCCTAAAACACTTAGCAGGATTGACCCAACAAAATTAGCAGCCTTTACCTGGTAGACACAGGAAATGAAAAATATAGAACTGCCACCTCATACCCTTCCAGGTGATCCATCTACCACATGAATGCTTGGGCCCCCATGGCAACCACCATCTTCTCCAGTTTGATAAGGAGACTCCCTGTCTCCTCAATTCTATACTCTGCTGCTGCTTCCTGTTCAATTGCTGCCCCACCGGTGGGTGGGTGCTCTGTACTATCATATTTCATGTAGAGAGGCTGACAACCATCTCTACAACAGGCCTTGCTGGCCTTCACATGCTGGGCTGCCCGACTCCACACACTGCCATGCTGCTCCCTCATGCACCTCCTCTCCACTGTCCCCTCAACTAATGACTCCCCTCATGCCTGATAGGCATGGAAACCTCTTCTTGTGCCCCTGCGGGGCATATGCAGACTCCTGATGCCTTAAAAGGCAATCTAAGTAATCTCCCTGCAATTGGCAAGGGGGTTACACAGACAAGTAATTGACCTAAACAGAGATTCTCCCCATTTTATAGCTAACAAGCCCCCAAAATATTGTGCATATGGGCACTCTGAAAACAGGTGTTCTTGAGTTTCGAGAATAGACCCACATTCCTCTCTTGGACAGTAGAGTTCACTCATCTTTTTATGTTTATTCTAATTTTGAACTCCTAACATTCCATGAAAACGTAACCAAAATACATCCTATACAAAAGGGGGCAATCTTTTTTTTATTTATTTTATTTTATTTATTCTAGGATTACAAGTACCTTTGAGCCAAGGCTCTTTTACAAAGGTTCCACGCCAGTCTGGGATTCTGTAAGTAATTCAACACATATATTGTGTTTATTATTGGGCTCTGTGGAAACATTATTTCTGTTGTGAAATTACCATCCAGAATATACTTGTATAAGTATACGCTACTGGTGATTCACCCATGTCACGTTCCATTTTTTAATCTTTGGTTACTGTAAGATATTCTGGAATAAAGATTGATTTATTTCTTACCTTTAAAGTATGCTGTTCCCAAGCTGATAAAAAAGTGGGGATATCCATTCTTTAACAGTACTAATCCAGACCCTGTCACTTTGCTTTACTACAGGGCTTACATTACTTCAGTATTTAGAAAAAAAACTAAAAAAACTAAAGGTTTAATCGTCTCTAACCCACCCATCAGTATAGTTTTATATGTTATCTCTCTCTTTACAGGATTGAGGTGACTGCCCTGTAAAGCTGAAAAAAGACACTGCATAATTTTTGTCTCCAATTTTTGTGGAAGTGGAAAGACATAACTGACATAGAGAAAACCAAACAGTAATAGAGTATTTATTAAAAGGATGCAATTTAATTTATTAAAAGGATGCATTTTAATTTAGATATCCTCTTATATTTCCTCATGTTTACCTTTTGTTCTGCTATTTTAAAGTATGGGGGCCCAATTTTTATGCCATATTGGTTTGAACAAATATTATCCCTAAAATGTTTATATCCTGTAGTTTTATCTGGTCAGACGCTGTATCTTATGGATGACTCACCACTGCTACACTTAATGGATACCCAATACTTTTGCCAAAATGTACGCTAGAACCTGAACTAGCTGCAGATTTTCCCATGTTATTTAAAATTTGCTGTACCAGAGTTTTCATTTTGGATTGTAGTCACTGTATCATACGCATAAGCCATGATCTTTGGGGGGTTCAGGCATTATGAAAATGTCTTCCACGTCTTGGTTATAATGAATGTTCCTTAATGAAGGATCTAGACTAAAATAAATAGAAGTGGGCTTAGGATGCAGCCCTGGTGTACTTCTCACTTAAGTTCAATCACTACTAAAAGAAAGGTTTGTGAATCCAACGGAGCACAGGATCTGAGGCAGCATGGAGTTACAGCGGGAAGATCTTGTCAGACAAATATGTAAGCAGGAGAGCAAAAGTAGCAACCACCACAAGGCAATACACTGGCAAATGAATATATAAAAATATTCATTTATTATAAAAACAAAAGTGCATAGATTTCTCTGGGAGGTGGGTCATGGAGGGGCCGTGGATGTGGCCTACCTAGATTTCAGCAAGGCCTTCGACACCATACCACACAGGCGGCTTGTAAACAAGCTTTGAAGCCTGGGAGTGTGTCCCAGGGTGGTAAACTGGATCAAAAATTGGCTGAGCAATAGGACACAGAGGGTGGTGGTGAACAGAGTTCATTCCGAAGAGATGGGGGTGACCAGCAGGGTTCTGCAGGGATCACTGCTTGGACCAGACCTCTTTAATGTCTTCTTAAGTGACATTGCAGAGGGACTGGAAGGGAAGTTGCATCTCTTTGCAGATGACACGAAGATCTGCAACAGGGTTGATACTCCAGGAGGGATAGAGGAAATGAGAAGGGACTTAAGCAAGTTTGAAGAGTGGTCAAGGGTGTGGCAGCTAAGATTCAATAGAAAGATGTGCAAGATCAAGCACTTGGGACACAGAAATGTGGGGGAGGAATACATGATGGAGGGGGTGGAGGTACTGACGGCCCCCAAACAGAAAAGAGACCTCGGTGTAATCATATCTGATGGTCTAAAGGTTACTAAACAATGTGAGAAGGCTGTGAGGAGAGTCAGTAGAATGCTGGGGTGCATAGGGAGAGGTACCTCCAGTAGAAGGAAAGAGGTGGTAATGCCACTGTATAGAACATTAGTGAGACCTCATCTAGAGTACTGTGTCCAGTTCTGGAGGCTGCATCCCTGGAAGTACATAAAGTAGAAGCAGTTCAGAGAAGGGTGACAAAAGTGGTGCAGGGGCTGCACCAAAAGTCTTATGAGGGGAGACTGAAGTATCTCAATATGTATTCCCTGGAGGAGGGGGGGTGTATGATAGAGACTTTCAAATACCTCAAGCATGTAAATAATGTACAAGAGGGTAGCATATTTAAAAAAAAAAGATATTTAAGAACAAGGGCCATGATATGAAAATAGAGGGGGGTAGACTTAGGGGTAATGTAAGGAAGTATTTTTTCATGGAAAGGGTGGTGGATTCATGGAACAGCCTCCTGGCAGAGGTTGTAGGGGCAAAAACAGTAGGGGAATTCAAAAATGCATGGGACAGACATAAAGGAACTCTAGCGATAGGAAAGAGAGGGTAAGCCGCAGATCATTTAGAATCTGTGGTATATGAAACAGGTAGGGAAAATGGGCAGACTGGGTGGGCCAAGTGGTCCTTATCTGCCATCAAATTCTATGTTTCTATGTTCTATGTTTCCGTTTCCCCAATCAACCATTAATATTTGGTACTACTACTTTCTTATATAAACCTTTTATCCATTCTATGAAAATTTCTGGTACTTTGAAGGCTATAAGTGCATTAAATAAATACCCATGTGCTATTCTAGTAAACACTTTTTCATGATCAATACTAAGAACATAACCATTTAGGTAACCTACTGAACCTCTTTCAAAGAGCTCCGTCTATGTTATGTTTTGTATTCGCCTAGTTCTAATGGAGCATGTTTGACAGGGACTTACAGAGAGTTCTGCTATTATAGCAAGCCTATCTGCCAGTATTTTATTTAAAATCTTATTACCAAGGCCCCTGGAATTCTGCAATTCTGCAGTTGTGGAATTTTCTGAAGAATTTGCATCATGCTGCAGAATTTATATAGTGCTGCAGAATTCATTGTTTTTGGTGAATTTTCATTCAAATATACAGTTTTTCCATAGTGCCAGGCTCCTGCACCCATATTGTTTATCCTGAAGCCCTCCTCCATGCTTGGTAGGTGATGTCATCAATGACATCACTTCATAGTTTAGCTAATGGCAGGGCTGCATTCTGCCACAGAAATGAATAAATCATGCCGTAGAAATCAGAAAATGCTGCCGAAGAAGCCTAGGAGCCCTGCCGCAGAAATCAGAAAATCCTGCCGCAGAGCACTAGGGGCCCTGCTTATAACCTGAATTTAATAGGCTTAGGGGTCACCAGTTCCTTAAATCAGCCTTGTGTCCTTTTTTTTATGTTTATTTATTCATTGAAATGTTTCACCAGGAAAATATATGTATATCAACACGGCCCTCATCATGGAGTCAGAGAGTGAGCCTGTTCCAGACAATAATCGTAAAGGTCTACTAGAACAGGGGCTAACTTTGCACCAGGCCCGTAGCTAGAACAGCAAGACAGGGGGCCAGCAAGAATGACTGGGGGGGGGGGCAGCTACCAGTCACTCTTACTATCATGTGATTTGTTAAAAATGCAGTGCCAGTCAGATGACAGAGATGTACCTGAGTGTAAATCATTTAAAAGTTAACCCTAAACATGAAAGTGCTGTGGTTGCACTTGCAAACCAAGGTTAACACAGTGTTATGAAGCTAAAGTTGAAGTCTTCTTGGATAGTAGCGTTTGAATTCTTCCACAAAGACACCCAGGTTGAGACCTGAAGTCACACCATTTTCATATGACAGGAGAATGAGGTTTCTCTTTCGTTCATGATCCATGCTCATCCTCTGATGTGATAAAATTCTTTTCAAACAAGAAAAGGAATTCTCACAAGCAGCAGTTGAAGCCCCAAATAGCAAGATAGCAATACACATTTCAAATACACATGGGAACGCCTCCTTTAATTCCTTGGCAGCACCAAGAACTTCTTCAAATTCATTGCACTGTTTCTTATCCATCAGTGCCTTGAATACAGCCATTTCAGCTTTCACTTTCTCAATATCCAATGCAAACAAGTCAATCAAAGCATGTAGAGATTCCATTTTCAAGCAGTCAGGAGAGCTAGTAGAATACATTGCTGACAAGCTTTTGTATAACTCGGAGTTCCTCTGAGAAAAGCTCCTTTGCATTTCACTAGTGGTTTCATCAATCAGTTCATGATAAATTTGGGACCACTGATGCTCATTTAAAGTTTGGAATCCTGGTAAGTGCTCAGTGATGACTGAGTCTTGAAACCTTCAGGGCAGCACCCTAGCTCTTTTGGTGGCACAAGCACAATGTACTGCCAATGTTTCATCCCAGGTACTTTTTAAAATTGGGTGCTTGGATGAAATATCTGCTACAAAATCTTCAAACAGGTCTCTCTTCTGTTAGAAACGTAGAATTTGACAGCAGATAAGGATCGCTTGGCCCACCTAGTCTGCCCATTTTCCTACCTAACAGATAAGCTGCAGATCCCAGTTAACCAACAGCTTACTTCCTCCTACCCCCCACTAGGACTGCCTTATGTCTGTCCCATGCATTCTTGAATTCCCCCACTGTTCTTGACTCCACGACCTCCTCAGGAAGTTGTTCCATGCATCCACAACCCTCTCAGTGAAAAATACTTCCTCACATTACCTCTGAGCTGTCCCCCCCTCTATCTTCAAATTGTGCCCCCTTGTTCTTGCACATCTCTTTTTCTGAAAGTTGCCACCCTCTTGGACTTTGTTGATTCCCTTGAGGTACTTGAAAGTTTCTATTATGTCCCCCCTCTCCCTCCTTTCCTCAAGGGTATATATATTACATGTTGAAGTGTTTCACAGGAAACAGTAATCAATTCAAGTCCCCTTAGTAAGGTGCATCAATTCCTTTTGAAGATAATTATTCACTGAAGCAAACACATTCAAAATCATTCTCATAACCTCGGCCAAGAACAGGAATTGGGATGATTTTGTAACTTCCAATAACCCTCTTGCTTCAACTGACAGATCACCGTAACCATTTGCAAACTCTGACGGAACAATCCGAATATCTTCCAAATTATTGAGGATTGCTTCCAAGGTTTTCAGGTGACCAGTCCATCTTGTGTCTATGAGTCTTTGCAGGTGCTGACCTTTGTATAGCGCACTAACTTCATGGCTGCGAAAATATTTGTACAGCGAGTTGCAATTTGAGAACATGTCTGCCACCTGCTGCGGTCTTCTCACACACGAGTAACCACAGAGATAACTGATGATTCAAGCAGTGTGTGTAAGGAATTTCCTTGTTTAATTTCTCTTGCGAAAAGCTTTTGTACACCTCCTTTGCACCCTGATATAATAGAGGCACCATCAAAGCAAGAACATAAAATATTTTGAGGGTCTACACCCAGGTCTTGGATGTCTTTCAAGATCTGTTGCGTAATATCTTCAGCAGTGAGGCCATATAATTGGGATACTCCAATAAGTCTCTCCTTTGGTTTGCCATCAACGGAATATCGTAAAATAATGGACAGATTTTCAACATTCACAGCATCCCTTGTGGTGTCAGACTTGAGGTAGAAGAACTTGACATCAGCATTGTTTTTAATATCTGCAACAATATCTTGCAGAAACATTTTTTTCATAATGTCAATTATTTCATTTTGAATTTCAGCAGAAGTGTACTTTGCATTCTTCGGAATGCTTTTCAGAATATCCATGAATATTGGATATTGCCCTGCAGTAAACTTAATTAGGTTTATGAACACTCCTGATGAATTTTTAAGTGTTAGATCTAACTCACCAAACTTGATGATATCTTTATCTCCTCTCAGAGGCAGCTCATTTAGAACAGCAAACTGAATAATAATTTTACTCAATGTTTTTACATAGTACCTTTTCCTTTCAATTTGTGCAGATCACACCAGAGCAGCAATTGTGGCACCAGTGGCCTCTCTTCCTTGCTGCAGTCCAATCAGCCATTGCATTCAAGTGGACTAAGCTGTGCTCATGTTTGTTGAGACCTTTCCTCTGACAAAGAGCATTTTTCCAGTTGCAAATCCCAGAGCATGTAAAAGTCGTATCAAATCCCATTCCACCAGCATAGCCAGGGCATGCAAAGATCCGGCAAGGAAAACAGAAAGCCTTATCAGCCGCAACTGAGTATTCCAACCATGGTCGGTTCCCACACCATTTTTCACTGAAACTACGCAGCACTCCTCCAATGTTTGTTTTAGGAAAATTAAGTTTTGGTTGCGCAGGTTCTTGAGTTCCAAGATCTGACGGTATTAATGAATCATTCTTGTTTGTAATCTCACTATGTTCATTAGCACATGTTAAAGTAGCTGTACTAGATGACGAACTGCTTGGTTGAGTCTCACTATGAGATGCACAAGCACGAATAACAAATGTGTCCATTATGAAATCTAATTACACTACTGTGGCACTGTCAGTGAAGAATGAGGTCAGCAGCTGTCAGTCACCTAACCTAGGGCAGGCTAGTCACATATTTATGCTCAGAAAGTTGGCTGGGGCAAGTAGAACACACACACTTGGAAGAGGTACTTCCTCTCTGTTTTTATTATGTGACTTCAGAAGTTAGAACTAAAATAATACAGTGGAGACTGGATTTGAAATATCATATAAGCACAAGTAAGAGATAGCGACTGTAGCTTGAGGGGACTGACTTTTAAATAAAATGTGTTGCAAAAATGAACTGTCTGTGTTTTATTTGCGAGTCTCGAGAACACAACTCAGAAAAGATGGGCCCTGGGTGGGGCTGTGTTTTTAATAAAATTTGTTGCACGCTCCAAAAACATACAGTGTGTTTTATTTTTTTTACCTTTGTTTTTTATATTTATTGTTAGATATACACACACACACACACACACACACACACTACAATACATACAGTCACTGGTGCAGAATCACTTTTCTCTTCAGGAAGCAGCCAAGCTTGCACTAGGTACTGGCAGCAAATAATACTGTTCTTATTACTAATCACTCCATATACAGTGCCAGCGCCAGCAGCAGTCAAAGAGAGTCTGTTCTTCAGAACTAAATCTTTTCCTCTGTCTCCTCCCTTTTATAGGTTGGTCTCACTCTCTCTCTCTCTCTCTACTGTTTTCTGCTTTCTAGTAATAACAGTACAGTCAGTGGTGTTCCTTGCTTTAATGCTCTCTATTCTTCGTTCCCTTTTTCCCCTTAGGCAAAGCAAATTAGCAGTCACCTGTACTTGTACTTTTTAATGTGTGGGCAATAATTATACCTTAACAAAAGCCTCGTAGGCCCTTGGTCTCTTCTTCTATATATTTTTTCCCCTTAGGCAAAGAGGTAATTAGGATAGTTAATTTAATCAAACCTGCCCCTCACTTAGGGGCAAAACAAAAAAGCAGAAGTCTCTTACTTTCTTCTTCCTTTACTGTCTTTACTGCTGCTTTTTCTCTTTATTGTTGTGTTGGTTACCCTTGTCTTCAGTTCTGCCCAGTGCAGCAGTGCCCACTGCCTTCCCTTTACTTTCTTGTAAGCAGAAGGAGTCTGAAGTAGTTAAGCCACTGGCCCAACTCTCTCTGTTTTTCTGAACGACTACTTTGGCCTTTTAGTGTGTCTTTTGTTACATCTCTTACTTATGCTTATTTGCTGTTTTTTTATTGCTCTTAATCAGTCCCTTTTATATGTGTTTTAATAATATTCTTGCCCTTAGGAATAGTATACAGAAGAAACACAAACAACAACCCTAAAAGGTATTTCCTTCTTTAGTGAGATGAGATCTCCCTCTCTAGTCCTTTTTAATGTGTCGTTTCTACTTGTTATACCTCCTCTTAGGTTACTTTTTTTCTTATTCTTAGGGTTTTATTCCTTAATCAATCTCCTTTTTATTTGTAATGGCTTTGTCTTACAATAATCAAACTCTTTAGTTCCACACTAGTATTTTGCTTCTGTAACTTGCTTACTGAAACAAAACCAAACAGCAGCAGCACTTCTTCATATCCTCCTATCCCTACCCTAAGTCTTGTCTATCTGATCCCTTCCACTGTGAGTCGGGCTGCTGGCACTGCCTTGCTTCTGACTTGGGCTTTATATTTTATTTTTATTTTCTCTCGCCCCATAAACCTGAGCTCAGCTTGTCCCCTTGTTCTGACAGGCAGTCCCTGTCTCTGTCTCAGACCATGTATTTAAATAATTCAGGCAGTGCACTGCTCTCACACTCACAAGAGTATATGATGTGTGACCACTACCACCAACAGTCCAGCACTGACTGATTGATTCACTGACCAACCCCCAGAAAACTACTTTGATTTTTAAATGGTTGGTTATACTATGGCTGCTGGCATAAATAAGGAAAAATAAAGGAAAGAAAAGAAAACCCTTAAATTATAAGCTATTTCTGAGGAGCAGCTGATGCTGTAGCTGCTAGCTACTACTAGAAACTCTTGCTCTCTCAGTCCAAGAGAAGAGATCCTCCTAACCATTCCTTACTTTTTTCCCAAAATTCCCCCATTCACATCACACACCAAAAATAACTTAGAATGAGTTTTCTTTCTGCAACTTCTCACTTCTGCCTTTAGCAGAAAAAGTCAAAAACATGATGACAGAACAGAAGAATTCAGAGATTGAGTCAGAACGGTGTGTATTTTTAAATTTTTTTTCCTCCTCGACCTGTGCAGTGGCTGACTGGCAGGCCGTGTCTCTCCCTCTACTCTGTTGGACCCACCCAGACTCAGTCCAGGCCCAGCAAATACAGAAAAAATCCCAGCGCCCCCAAGCCCCAACAATTCACTGCAGCTGCTGCGTAACAATTTATATCCAAGGTAGGCGCGGTGGTGGATGACCTAGGGGGATGGCAGGGGTTGCAGGATGATCTAGCAAAGCTTGAAACCTGGTCAGACACCTGGCAACTGGGCTTTAATGCCAAAAAGTGCAAGGTGCTGCATTTTGGGATGAAGAACCCAAGGAGGAGTTACCAGCTAGGGGGAGTGCAGCTAGCCCAGACAGAGGAGGAGAAGGATCTGGGTGTGTTCATTACAGGGTCAATGAACAACTGCACAATGTAGGAAGGCAGCTGCAGAGGCCAACAAAATGCTGGGTTGTATTGCAGGGGTATATCCTCGAGGAGGGAGGAGGTGATTCTGCCACTGTACAGGTCATTAGTTAGACCACATCTGGAGTACTGCATGCAGTACTGGCATCCGTATCTGAAGAGGACATTAAGTTACTGGGGGTGCAGCATGAGCGACAAAGATGATCAAGGGCTGGGGACTTATCATACGAGAGGAGGTTGAAGGAGTTGAACATGTACTCACTGGAGGAGAGAGAGAGAGAGAGAGAGAGAGACAGGGTGACATGATTGAAACCTTTAAATACATGAAAGGAATAAACAAGACGGTACAGAGGGCTGTTCAAAGTAATAAGGAGGAGGGCCACCAGGGGCCATGATATGAGACTGGAGCGAGGAAGGTTCAGGAGGGAGATGAGGAGACACTTTTTACAGAGGGTGGTGGCTGGGTAGAATGCGTTACCTGCTGAAGTGGTATGCAGTAGAACAGTGCACTGCTTCTAACGAGGATGGGACAGGACAAGGGGGAGGGTTAATGAAGGGGAAGGGTGGAAGGGAGGGGCAGCTTCAGAATAAGGGGTGCTAGCTGCACATTCGAGCAGACTTGATAGACCTCTAGGCCTTTATCTGCTGGCAAATTTCGTATGTTCGTAAGTGTGTGGTACCAGCTGGTAATTTTTTTTCCCCCAAGTTCTTCAGTTCAAATCACAACTGCACAAGTAAAGTGCTGAGCTGAGCTCAGCTAGCTGACTACAAGCAAACAAGTGGCAATGAGGAGGAGATTCTAGCCTAACCACAGTTAGCCAACACAGTTTTAAGAGCCAGAGCAGTCAAGAACAGTGAACACACACTACTCTAAGCAATTTGGTACTTTTCTGAGCGGACCCGGAACTGCCGAGCACCTGTGATGTCTCCGCCTCCCGCAGGCCCCACTCTCTGCCATGGCATGACCAGATTGGTTCTCTTACGAGAAGGGGCAGGCAGAAAGCAGAAGTCTCCTCAGTGTGTTGCTGACTGCCTCTGTCAATCATACTGATGACAGACAGATAGGCAGCAGTGCGGCACGGAACCTCTGCTCCATTCGGCACTTTGTTCAGCAGAGCAGGCTAAGCTCGGCTCGTCGGCTTTAGAGTGCCCTGGTCCTCACATGGTGTATTATTAGTTCATCATGTGGGTGGTGGGAGTTCCAGATTTACGGCTTGCCGGAGCAATTTAATTTTTATATGCCCATTGCACACATAACCCTTCACACTGCAGCAGCCTGCACTCAGCCGGAGTCTGAGTGAGTATACAAAATTAAAAATGCAAGCAAAATGGGATAAATCACACAGGGGAAAATTAAATTACAGAGGGCAGTGCCCTCATGCCCCGTGGCTGCAAACCTGCTTTGCACTAAACTTTTGTAATCAATATTTTATTAAATATTTTACAGAAATACATAAATCTTAACAAATAACACAATAAAAACATTCACGATCCTAGTAGTTATGTACAATTCTACAATAAAGAAGAAGAACCTTACACTGTAGAGCTGTACAATACAACAATCCACGGAGGGAAGGGAAGAGGAGAAATGAAAGTATGACATGAGTAACAGTCACTAGTTTTAAAATAACAGAATCAGATATGGACACAGAGTAAGAGTATCTCAACTATATAAGAGAAAATAAATAAACAAACAAACAAACAGAAAACAGACTTAATCCTGTAAATCCTGTAAAAAAGGTTCCCAAATATAAACAGTATTTATCCATTCTGCTAGTGTTAACATATGCTACACTTTCATAGCTGGCTCTTATAGAAACAGCTTGTAGCCATTCCCCTATTCTGGGAATGTCTGTACCCTTTCAGTGTGTCTCAGAACAACATTTTTGGCCTTTATCAAGGCCACATGTAACCAAAGTTTCTGTGTTGTAGAGCATTGTGGGATGGAAGAATAAATTCCTAATACCACCAGTTTAGACGTAAAGACAATGCTAGTCTTAAGTATTTTGTCACACATTTCTTTAAGCCCATTTCAAAAAGGTAGTAGGGAGGAACAAGACCAAAGAATGTGTGAAAGTGAACCTTTATCAATGAGGCACCTCCAGCACAAATTGTTTGAAGAGCGACCTAAGTCTACCAGTTTACAGGGGGTGTAGTACCATCTATGTACCACTTTGTATTGCATCAATCTACCGTTGGCCTCTCTACATGCTTTTAATGTTATAGGCCAAATTTGAGACCATTCCTCTTTTGAAATTGTGACTTGTAGTTCCTCTTGCCATCTAATTAAAAGAGGAGCCAAAGGATCAGATATGGAGTCAATTATCATTTTATATAGGAGCTTATGACCCTGATTAGATGTACAGATTTTTTTTTTATTATTTTTCTCTCCTACTGCTGGCTTGTATCTTCAGGAGGGCATCCTCAGCCCCGACCCTGGCGTCCACCAGCCCGGCCCTGACCCCAGGGCTTACCCCCAGTGAGAGTCCCGGACTCCCCACGAGGACCCGGTTAGTTGGCCAGTGTCATGGCTGGCCGGGAGGAGCCTGCGAGGTGCCCTCCGTCATTCTGCACTGCAGTGTTTTTTCTCCTGTTCTCCTCAGGAGTCAGGACCGTGCAATATCATCAGCAGAGGGGGGTGTGCACGCGTCCACATGCGCTCCCTCTAGACGTCTGGCCCGACTCCTCCCCAACTTGTGGTGTGGCACGCTGTCCTCCAGCCTCCGCCGGCGGGCGAACAAGCACTGACCACCAGGAACCCCCCCTCCCCGAAGAAGGAGAGCAGTCCATCGGATGCTCAATCCTTCTCCTCCCCTGCCGACCCCCGATGGCCCGTGCTCGTTCCCGAACATGGGTCACTGGCATAGCACGAAGTAAGGCGCCAGCACCTCAGCCCTCAGCACCACCGGGCCGGCTCAGATGTACAGATTTGATCCAATACATGTGTTACTGGAAAGATAACATTTTCATTTACTGTAGCCCTAAGTACTTCCTTAATCTGGAGGTAATTATAGAACTCTGTTCTTGGTAACTGGAACTTTCATGAAATCTGGGTAAAAGACATCAAGGAGGCTGATTCTGACTCTATAATATCATTCAAAAAGTGGATGCCTCTAGACTTCCATTCAGGCAAATCCATACATTTGCCTTGATAAGTCAGTATTGAATTACGCGTAATTGGACAGTGAGATGAAATGTTGGGGACCCAATCTAAGGTCAAAGCTACCTCTTTCCAAGATTTATTCACTTGGCAGAATACAGGATTAGTACTGAATGATCTAGTGGAGTCTGCAAATAAAACTGTCCTAGGGTGATGACCCTTAAGTAATGCTTTTTCAACTCCAACCCAGCCCGGAATATCTTTTGACCAGAGAGATTTAACGCACTGGACAGCAATGAAGGCACTGTGTCTAATCTTAACATTAGGTAGTCCAAGGTCCCCCATACCCAAAGGTTGCTGAAGCTTTTTTCATGGCAATTCTAGGAGTCTTACCATCCCATGGGAACTTCCTTACCAAACTCTGAATTTTATCAGAGAAGTGGGAAGGTGTGTGAACCAGTCAATGTTGCATAAAATAGTAAATTTTAGGTGTGAGCATCATGTTAAAAGCCTGTATTTTTCCCCAGAAAGAGAGAAACATTTTGCCCCACCTTGCCATATCTAGCTCCAGTTTTTCTAGTAGGGTTTTGAAATTATGGTTCATCATTTGCAGGATGCTTAAAAATAAATTTATGCCTAAAAATCTAATGCCCTCAGAAGCTATCCTAATAGTATGCTGGGTAAATATTAAGCTATCAATATCCTCTGATAATAGGAGAACTTCAAATTTATCAAAATGAATTTGAAGGCCTGAAAAGCATGAGAACTCCTGTATTAGATGAAGTAGCGGCAGGACTGTACTTTTAGGGTTTGTGATTGATAACAGTATATCATCTGCATAGGCAGAAACCTTTTGTTGCTTTCCTACCCTAGTACCCGATATGGAAGAGGACATTCTGATCTTGTGGAGGAGGGGTTCCAGTGCCAGCACAAATAATAGGGGTGAAACAGGACAACCCTGTCTTATGCCCTGAAAAATAGGGAAACTAGGGGAAGAGAACCCGTTTATTTTTACCCTTACAGAAACCTCCGCGTATAGGACCTGGACTCTTTTACTAAGAAACTCATCGAAGTTATACTTGTTAAGTATTTCTGTTAAGTAACCCCACTCAACCCTATCAAAGACCTTGTTAGCATCCAATGATAGTAAAATGACCTGCGATTCATTATACTTCGCTGTGTGAATAATATGAGAAATTTTACAAAGTAAATCTGAGCTCCTTCGTCCTACTGTAAAGCCCACTTGATCTGTATGAACTAAAAGGTGAATAACTCTATTTAGATGGCTGGCCAGGATTTTTGTCAATATTTTACAGTCTACATTTATTAGGGAGATTGGGTGATAATTTTCGCATAGTACAGTACATGCCGCATAACGTGGACAATTCTGTGCTCTTGCTTCTTGTCCACCCAAAGCAATGTCCACAGTTGCCGGCAAAAAAAACAAAACACAATTTTACTTTTTACTTTGAGTGTCGGGTGTGTCTTGTGCTTTATACCGCTTATGCTTTTATTTATTTTTTTAGGGCTTTCGTGATTTTCAGTGTTCTCGTTCTTGTGCTTTATACATATGCCTTTATTTTAAGGGCTTGTCAGTGTTTGTTCAGTGCTTTGTGTGGGGGAGCGTGAAGTGTTGTGGACTTGAGTGGGTGACTAAAAACGTAATTTCAATGCTGGTTAAAAAATGAAGCTTTTGTGGTTTGCTTCGATGGCACTGATCTATACTTTCCCCATCCCTTCTCCGTTTGCTGGAGGAGGTCCCAGTCAGGTTGGCTGTCAGACCATTGTGACATCGCCATACGAAGAACATGTAGTGCCTGTCTAACCTCGCTGGCAGACACTATTTTGATCTCTTTTTCATAGAAACATAGAAACATAGACTTTGATGGCAGATAAGGACCGCTTGGCCCATCTAGTCCGCCCATTTCCCTACCTACAGGATAGGCCGCAGATCCTAGTTAACCAACAGCCTATTTCTTCCTACCCCCCACAAGAATTGCCTTATGTCTGTCCCATGCATTCTTGAATTCTCCCACAGTTTTAGACCCCACAACCTCCTCAGGATGGCTGTTCCATGCATCCACTACCCTCTCTGTGAAATAATACTTCCTCACATTGCCCTGAACTGCCCCCTCTATCTTTAAATTGTGTCCCCTTGTTCTTGCCGTCTCTTTTTCTGAAAGATGCTACCCTCTTGGACTTTGTTGATTCCACTGAGGTACTTAAAAGTTTCTATCATGTCCCCCTCTCCTTCTTTCCTCAAGGGTATACATATTAAGCTCTCTAGTCTCTCCTCATACGGCTTCTCTTGCAGACCCTGCACCATTTTAGTTGCCCTCCTCTGGACTGCCTCTATCCTGTCTATGTCCTTGCGAAGATGGGGTTTCCAGAACTGGACGCAGTACTCTAGATGGGGTCTCACCAACTGTCTGTACAGAGGGATAACAACTTCCTGTTTTCTGCTGCTGATGCCTCTCCCTATGCATCCAAGTATACCCCCCAGCCCTCCCTACTGCCTTCTCACATTGCTTGCTAACCTTAAGGTCATCTGATATGATTACCCCCAGGTCCCGTTCCTTTTTTGTTGTTGTTACTACCTCCCCCCCACCATTGTCTATTCTTCCCCTGGGTTCTTGTTTCCCAGGTGCATTATTTTGCACTTCTTTGCATTGAATACTAGCTGCCATGCTTCTAACCATTCCTCCAACCTTGCCAAGTCCCTTCTCGTCCTTTCCATGCCTCCTTGTGTATCAACCCTGTTGCAGATCTTTGTGTCATCTGCAAAGAGGCATAGTTTTCCTTCCAGTCCCTTTGCAATGTCACTTATGAAGACATTAAAAAAGGACTGTACCCAATACTGAACCCTGCAGTACCCCACTAGTAACCCCTCTTTCTTCAGAGTGGACTCCATTTACAATTACCTTCTGTGTCCTGTTGTCCAGCCAATGTTTTACCCAGGCTACCACCCTGGGACCCACTCCCAGGCTGGTTAATCTGACTATTAATCTTTTGTGTGAGACTGTGTCAAATGCCTTGCTAAAGTCTAGGTAGGCCATGTCCACAGCCCGTCCCTGGTCTACTACTTTGGTCACCCAGTCAAAGAAATCTATTAGATTCTTCTGACATGACCTTCCTGGATCTTCATCTTTCAATCTTTCATCTTCATCATCTCTGTCTTCTGTGCTATCTTTGTGTGGGGTGGGTGATGGCTGCATACAGGACAGAACCCTAGCAACTTCATCTTGCTCCTGCACTGATTCAGGATCATTTTCTCCCAATCGAGAGAGGGCATCAAACTCCACTCCTGACAGGCCATCAGGTGTTAGTATGACATCCTCATCAACTGACAGTGGAACTTCATCTGTGACATCACGATTGCTATTCGTAAAGCCTCCCTATCTCCAACAGTTTTTTATCGTCTGTTGGGAGACAGAGTCCCGGGCAGTCTTCAGCATCATAACCGCATCAAGAAGTGTTATGCTCTTGACACACTGCACTGCGGTCTGTTTGGTCCCATTTTCAATCTCTGAAAGGACTCAGGATCTCATTTCTCAGATGTAATGTCTCTTCATCGAGTAGATGATCCCTGGTCCAACGGCTAAATTATTGAAGTGGTGTTAGGGGGTAGGAACACCAGCTTGATGTTCCCAAGGCCGCACACATCAGGGTGTCCAGAAAAATTATCCAAAAGTAGCACGGTTTTGCGACCTCGTAGCCTACAATCCCACCCCCTAACCCACTCTGTAAATATTTCTCCCGTCGTCCAGGATGTCCAATTGTTTTGGTAAATGACTGGCAGGTGTGCAACCCCACAAAAATATCAGAGTTGCACTGATTTACTGACAATAAGCTGGCATTTGCCTGTGCCTGTCATGTTGCAGCAGGCTATTACAGAGACACGCTCCTTTGCCTTTTTTTGCCCAAGTGGAGCTGACCCTTTGAATGTCATTGTTCCCTGTCCCACACATCTGAAAAACAGCCCGGTCTAATCCGCATTGTAGATGTCGGACGGACCATAGCCTGACAACAAATCAGGAACAACATCCCTTACCCAGTTGCTGGCTCCAAGGTCGTCTGCATTTTGCTTTTCGCCATGTGCTCGGTGAAAGCAGATGTTGCTGCAGATTTTCCACCTTTGGAGCCAGCTATCTGTCGGGTTAAATTCTGACTTACCGAGTCTGACTGCAAGCTGCTTTGCCTTCTCCATTAACAGAGTGCCACTGACCATAGCATCATGGCTGTGGACATCTGTGAACCACAGCAAAAGAGCGTTCTCAATTTTATGGTCCTTGCTGTCCCACTTGCGTTTTCTGGCGGGGTTCTGATTTGAGTGCCACTGTTCAAAAATTGATATCCCTCTGCTTGATCAAGTGCGACACAGTCAGTTTGGGGATTCCAAGTCTCTGTGCAGTGTCCCTCACACTACTCTTGGGCAGATCATCCATCTCTCGTAGCAGTTCAACTTTTTGCGAGAAAGCAGGATCCCAGGATGACGACAAGAAGCCATCTGGTGCACAGTAAGAGGTCAGCTTAGACAGACAATGTAAGGTGAAGGTGTGAGCAGTGATAATGGAAGGTTAGGTGTTTTACATGATCCTCATTAACACTTGACACATACAGCAATTGATTGCCTTGGAAACTAACAAGCTACTAGATACAACGTTTTGCTCCTTTACCATATTTTAGTGTCTGCGGTAGGCAGAGCACTGAGTCCGCATTAGCCAGTATCTTTAACATTGCTGCAGTGTTTTTAGGTTTTAGCAGATAGTTTTTGTCTGCGCAAAATGATTGTCTGTGCAAAGCGCGCCCGCATAATGTGGCGCCGACTGTAAAGGGTCCTTATTCTTTTTGGGTAGAAGTGTTATAGTTGCTTCTCTCATTGTTGGCGATAAGGTTCTTAAGCCAAAGGCATTCTGAAAAACCCTATGGAGAATCGGGGTGAGGTTTTGGGAAGTTACTTTAAAGAAGTCTCCTGATAGACCGTCAGACCCACAAGCTTTTCTGGAAGGGAGGGAGTGAATTGCTTTTATGATTTCTTCTGCTGTTATGAGTTTATTCATTTGGTCCCTATCGGAGTCTGAAATGGATGGTATTTTAAGATCTGCTAGAAATGAATCAAATTTGTCTTGGTCAAAGTGGGTTTCTGATTGGTAAAGAGTGGAGTAGTAGCTTCTGAAGGTGTCCGGTATTAAGCCAGTTGTGAACACTGTTTTCCCACTTTTATTTTAATGGCAGCTATTTTTGTTGCTTCCGACATTTTTCTTAACTTATGTGCGAGAAGCTTCCCCTGTCCCTCCCCCAGCTTCCCAGTTGGCCTGCTTCAGGCTACACAGAGCATACTCCACTTTGTGGTTGTAGGTAGTATTAATGTCACACTTAATATTAACAATTTCCCCTTATAGGTCTTTGTCTTCCCTCCAGTATTCATGTAGGATTTTTTTTTTATTTAGTTGTTTAACCAGGAATAGCACACTAAGCTGAGAGCTTTTTTACAGGAATGACCTGGGAGCACAAGGAGGTTATGTGACTTGCTCAGGGTCACACAGTATGCAAGTGGAAGCTGTGGGATTCAAACCCAGGTCTGGTCTGCTGGATGTCACCAGATTTGCAGCTCAGAGTCTTAGACCACTGCGCTATACTGCCTCCTTTTTCTTTTCCCTTTAGTTCTTTTTTCAAATGTATCAGTTCTGTCTCCTTGAGCCTTCTCTTATGTGAAGAGAAAGAGATTATCCGCCCCCTGATGTATGCCTTGAAGGAGTCCCAAAGGGTGGATGTGGTGACCTTAGCATTGTCATTTAGATCATAACTTTATTCCTTTACCCAGCCAATCTGGAAAATCATTGTAATTTAATAGACTGCAATTAAACCTCCAGTACCTCTCTGAAGGGACACTTTGCTCCAAAATCATATCCACGGACACAGGAGCATGGTCCGAGACAGTAATATTACCACTGTTACTTGTGCGCAGGCCTGCCACAAGAGACTTAGTTAATAAAATGTAGTGTAATCTACTGAAGGAGTGGTGTCTGTTAGAGTGGAAGGTAAACTCTCCCTTTAGGGTGGATGATCCTCCAGGCATCCACTAGGCCAAATTCCATGCAAAACAGTTTAAGAGCATTGGACTTAACAGAGTGGACAGCTGGGTTCACATAAGTACTATCCACATATGCATCTACAACCGTGTTCATATCCCCAGCAACCACAATCTTTTACTGAGTCCTGTAACTGCTTCCATCACTGAATCACCGTCTCCGCCATTCTTCTGCTGCTCCCCCCCACGCTGACTAGACACTAGGGGACACGTAACAGCTGTGGCTCTGGGGTAGCCCGACTCTGTAAGTTCCGCTGTCCCTGTCTACCATCACATCTACCCTCCATCTTTACATATCACTGATGATTATCCACTCCCCTGTCTGATTTATCCTGCATTATCTTGCACTTGTTGTGCCTTATCTGCTGCCTTGTACGTTTGCCCTTACTGCATATATCAGGGCACTTAGCTTACCAACTGCTATACTGCATTTTGAACATATTGTACATATATATCAATTCTTATTGTATTACGTGCCTCACTGTTTTTGTATACTATGTTCATATCTGTTAACCTGTTACAACCCATGTTCTGTTGTCGTACAGAATGCCTTATTATTCTGCAATATATGTAATTTATTTTATGTCCCAGGTCCATCTTGTAAATGAGTTTTTCCTCAGTGATGTTTCACCTGGTAAAATAAAGATTGATTGATTGATTGATTGACTGACTATATCCTTATGGGCAAACTGTGAAATTTTACTAGCAAGTGTATGTAGAAAAGCAGTTTGGTTAGTATTCAGGACATAAATATTGACCAATTATAATTATTTTCCTTCAATTTTTAAATTACAGTAGTTGCTGTTTATAACAGACTACAATGTCATTTGACAATTTATCCGTTATAGGCACTGTCCGAGTAAAGCCACAGTGCATTAAAACCGTGATGGCAGACTGCAGATGCATACCTACATACATTCAAAAGACACCTGTAAAGAACCAAAAGGTTAGATAGCCATATTGGCTTAGTGGTTTAGTGATTACAGCCCTTTTGGTGAAAATGTTTTGTTGGTGTGCAGCACAGTAGCTAAAACATAGCTTTTATTTCTGTTTTAAAACATATTTTAAAATTCATTTGACTTGCGTGCAGTTGCTACTCCTGTGGTTTTGTCAGATATGCTGTAATCTTCGTTTGTGCCTTCGGCTTCTCTACGTATTTTCCCCAGTCTTCCATGGTCACTGAGAGCATACTCTAGTCTGTTCCATGCCACCTGTCAGATGGTTTAAAATTTGGCTTGCTGAGGGCAATGGCTAGCTGCTGTGCTTTCTGGTGGAGAAGGGGGTCACTTATCAGAGCTTCACAACCTCGGGTGTTGGAGAACCAACGTAAGAGCACCTCCTCCACCTCACCATCCTTGCCCTCAAATTTTCTTTTTCTTTCCAGATTTTGGTTTGTATGCCAGTCATTCACGAGTGCCTCCTTCACCTTTAATAAGTATCATAAAGTGGATTTTGCAATTACAAAGTGAACTGAAAGATTGGGCAAACTTAGCGTGGGCATGGTAGCAATCTCTTCCAAAATTTCTACTTTCCTCTCCAAGCTAAGTCCGCTACATTTAATTCCAGACAAGCTGCTGCTGCTAACTACACACAACTAATGGTTACTGCATGAACAACGACCAGAAAGCACCTTTTTAATGGACCACCAATGAGTAATCACACCTGGAATATTGTTAACAGCTGCTGTTAATTTCCGTTTGCAGCTCATTAGCGGTGATTGGGCGGGCCATATAGGTGGCAGCCAATGTTCGTTATACTAAAGCTTTTAGTATTAGGACAATGTTAAATGGCTTTTGGAAAACAGAAAACATCCACGCAAAGCAACAGTCCATCTTAAGCATGAACGAGTTAAGTGGCATATACTATAACTATGATGTATCTGCCCTCTGGATCTGTAACCTCTGAGACAACTGTGAGTTTCTTATGAAACAAAATGCAAACTCCTTTGCTTTTTGTGTTGAAAGCATTCCCATGAACCAAACCCACCCATGACCTCTTAAGCTTAGCTGTTTCTTCCGCAGATAAGTGTGTCTTCTGGATGAAGGCAAACCCGCCTTTGTATTATGCAAACAAGACAAAATCTTGCATTTTTTTTATGGGGTTATTACATCTTTCTATGCTCCATGAGACAAACGTAATATTTGACTGAGAGCCTGACATTGTAAGTTTAATTGCACAGTTAACAAATAGCCGTGTAATTTACTTTTCAAAACTTATAGGCTAAATAAAATTGGTAACTTAACTCTTTAACTAATGTTTGTAACTTTTCCGAAAAAAAAGTAGATTACTAAAAAAAAAAAAAACTAAACTGTGTTACCTGTACTTAAACTGGTAGCTTGCTTATGGACAGGACAGTCAACAGTAAGAACAGTCTACAAACCAGAGTGTTGCAATAAACACATGATTAATAACTGTCTACTACAGTAACGCCACATTAACAGCCTGTAACAAAAAGGAAAACTGAAAATACATATAGGGTAATCTTACATATGCTTTAACCGCTATACTTGACTGACTTATATAAATCCGCACCAAGTAATCCTATGCTATAAAGACTTTAGATGGAAAGGGAAGAGCTTTCCAGAGGAAATACTGAACAGTTTAAAAGAAGCCATCACACATCCGATAAGAGAAGCACTGTCAGACCTTAAGGCTGAATGTGTAGAGCCCACTCAATATGTGGTTTTGTATATATAGGATAAAGTATGGGGTGCAGTGTGTTACGAGAATTTAAAACACCCAAGTTGTTGGTTGGCACATAAACCCGAGGGCGAAGCCCGAGGGGTTTATGATAGTCATCCAACAACGAGGGTGTGTGCTAAATTCGAGTTAAACACATTGCACCTCATATTTTGTTGTTTGTAATTGAAGGGTTCCATTTTTTCTTCATTCTGTGCTGGCCACAATGCCTCTATGGTATCCGGCTCTTATTCTGAGCTGTCTTGTTTTTTAACCACATATAGAACATTTGCTTGTACTTTGTCTAATTGTGGAAGCTCAAGAGCTTGGAATTAGTTGGCTGTCCTACCTCAGATAAGTAGGCTCGAAACAGTTTTAGGTTGCATTGTGTTTTGGTTTTCTTGTTCCCATATGAAGTTTTGCTTTTCTTTCGGTTTCGTCGGCGGTTTGAAATCTACTTGATGTTTTGTATTTTTTTTCCTTGGGTAATACAGCTAAAAGGAAGAAGATCTACTGTGGAGCAAAGGTGAGTGAGGAGGTGAGTGTTTATGGTCAGTGATTTTGGGAGAAAATGGACTTTGACAAGTTTGAGCTGTGTTGCATCCCGAGCACTTTTCTATGTTAAGAAAAACTGCATAAATGCCATAATACCTACTCAGGTACTACGATATTTAATACACGGATTTTCCATTAGAAAAAATGGAACCCAGTAATTATAATAATATAAACAAGGCTCATATAGTAATGGCAGCTCAAATGATTCAGTCATTCAGACCAGTTTCTTTAGAACTATAAGTTGTACCATAAATCCCCACAACAGATAGTAGCTCACTTGGCAACCATAAGAAAGATGTGCTATTTGACTTATATACGTAAGTATTTCTCTGAGGACTGAGCATAATGCACAGCTTGAAGTCACCACCCCTGCGGGCTTCAGTGTGATAGTTAGCCTCCTCGAGGCTGTCTAATTAGTTTTTGAAATTTACGAATTTAAAATGCAGCATCCCAAGGGACTAGGAGCAGCAGCCACCTTGTAGCCAGCGAATTAGTGCGGAGAGGAAGTGTTGATGTTAGCATTACAATCGCCTCCATGAGGCAGTCCTCTGACATATCACCATGTGTAACATCAGTCATGCCCCTATGTTTTTCTGAAACAGACTACCAAGCAAGCATACCCCGCTATTCAGCTCAGGTTGCAGCAGTCGGATCACAGTGAGGGCCTTTTCGGACCTGTCTCTCCAATGTTCGAATTCCAATTGTTGTGCAGCGGTAAATGAATAGCAACCCAAGCAGTGATAGCCACTGAGCTAAATTAATTGGCCTGATATCAACCATGGGACAACCTGTCAGATGTAATGTGATGATCCATCTGAAAGCCATGTAACTACATTGAACCCTTTTAGAGTCTTATAACTTGTCGAAAGGTATTCCGTGCTCTCCACAAACCTGCATGACGACACAGTTAATCCACACAGTGCAATCCACAAGAAAAGCTGTTACCACATTCAGAAGGGAAAATAACCCGACTTTATATATACCCTTTAAGTAAGAAGACATTGCCAATCTACATTGAATATAATCTTTTCTTGTGCTGCTGACATGTTACAATACCCATACAGTGTATGGTGGAACATTATTAACCTTAGGACATCATCCTTTCCTAAGGTTGTTATACTATCGTTGTGACATAGGACTGTTGTTAACCTATCAATGCTACGTCAAATCGATAGGTTAACAATGGGGATCGCTTTGTGCGTGTGCACTACACGACCCGACGGCCTTTCAGAAACGGCTGCTGCAGTGAAAGCATGACCCAGAATGGCTGCGGCAGTGAGTAAAATGTAAAAAGTAAGGACCCTGATTATTGTTTCCACTACAGATGCATGGCCATACACTATAAAATATAATGTATGGTCATACATCAGCAACCAGTTTGGTTAACCGGCTCGAGGTTGCCATGGCGACATAAACCTCTCGAGCTTCGCACTCGAGGTTTATATGGTCGCCATGGCAACCTCTCACCAGTTAACAAACCGGTTACCGATGCATGCCCATACATTATCCTCTATATAGTGTATGGGTGATGCTTATTGTTCACCCATTTCAATAGAAAGCTAGCCTTGCTCTACCATCATCGTGACGTCAGTATGCTGTTGTACCATGCTGAGGACATCACAATAATGGTATAACAGTTTAGAATGCCAGAGCATGCCACATTGACCCAGTGCATCAGTGATCATTCGTTTCAGTCAGACTACATTTTGAAAGTGCTTGGTACTGTAGTTGTTCTGTTTTTGAAACAAGCAATCGTGATGTCAGCCGCCATGTCAAATCCGTATTTTTTGTTCCCATCTCCCAATAGGTACTTGTTTTTGCCATTTCTCCACTGCAACCTTCCTCACAGCAGGACTGCACGTTAATTTCACACAGCTGCAGCATCACCGTGACACTTTACCCTTCCATGTCAGGTGACCTTGTCAGATGACCGACGCCATCCGTAGTTTTTCCCTGTTTTTTTAATTGTGGCATTTTTGCTAATTTACAGTTGAATCGCAGTTTGTTAATAAAAAAAAACATAAAACATTTATTAGAGTTGACAGAGCTTCACGTCTGTTCTGTGTGATAGCTAAATGGTAAGACAGACTGGGGGAGTGGTCGGGGGTGGGAGATGGTTCTATCATGAAGTGATTACCACAAACTGTGTTGGCATGTGTTTTCTACAGTGCATAGCCTGCATTTATTTTTAAAAATGAAACCCAGTTGTGGACCATACACTATACTGGAGGCAATATAGTGCAATGGGTTAAGGCTCTGCGCTGCAGATCTGGAGACCTGGGTTTGAATCCCACAGCTGCCTAGGTGCATACTGTGTGATCCTGAGCAAGTCACCTAACTTCCTTGTGCTCCTAGGTCGCATCTGGAAACTAGCTTTGGCTTAGTGTGCTACTCCTGGTTAAACAATGTTCCCTTTACCTTCCTATACAAGATAATGTATGACCTACAGTTAACAACCTCTCTGCGTACACTTTTCGAAGTTGGCATGGCAACCAAAGACTTCTTGAGCTGTGCTCTCGAGGTCTATTAGGTTGCCATGCCAACCTCTCAAAGTGTACACAGCGTGATTGTTGACTGTACGTCATACATTATCCTGTATGTTTTACCAGCTCAGAGGGCTTCTGTAAGGGGTTAAAATACCACCCCACCTGGTAGAAAGAAGCCTATCAAAAACTTAATACTCTGGGATTAGGCTCCCATCTGAAGTTTATCTAATCAGACTAGCCTGAGAGTTTGCTCAGAGCACTGAGAATGTGATCCCAATCTGAGCCAATAGTCAGATAAACAATGAATGCACAAACACTGGGAAAATCAGTATTGTCATCAGATCTAACATTCCATCAGCAAGCTTAAAGCTCCCTTTCATTACTCGCTATGAGTTAATTATGTGACTTATCCTTTGTAGGATGAGATCAAAGCATTCACAGAGGACAGTTGTTGCTCTCCTGCAGCATGTCCAGATGAGCGATGACCGGGGAGGGGTATCACTTCTTGGGTGAATGCCTGCAATACAGAGAGAACCCAGGCAACTTAAACACAAATCAAATGAAGCATTAAGTGAGGCAAAGTAAACAAAGCAAACGTACTATAACACCACATCGTCCTGGGCTAAATATCTGTTTTGGACTTTTGCATAAATCCAGGAAGTTAACAAAAACCTCCGAAGTCCCATCATTCACTGAGAAGAAACCTGAAGTAACAAACAGGCCTATATTCTTCTGAACTTGTGAAAGAACCGGGAGGACGTAGCTGTGGCTCAACGTTTTTAGACAGACCTCATTTCCATGGAATCTTCTGGATGACTCAAGTCTTATTTATTTATTTTATTTTATTTACTGTATATTCGGAATTACAAACCTTTGAGTCATAGACTTGTTCTGGCACGGTAAGGAACTGGAGATATTGGAAGGGATTGGGCAAGTGTGCTGCATGTTCACCGTGGAGCGGTTAGTGCTCATGTAGCGCTGTATTTTTTTGGCTGCATTATAGAACCCCCAACTGCCTTTGCCGGGGGGGGGGGAATAGATTTATTAGGAGGCTTGCTTTTCCATGAGATGGTGGAAAGGGTAGCTGACTTCGGAGAATTTCTAAGGTTCTCAGAATAGGGTAGAGGCGTGCAAACTTTAGCTGTAGAAACCTGCACTAAAGTTTTTATAAAATTCTGAATGGTCCCTCCATTCCTGGTGCTGTATAATTTTTAAGGGAGGCAATTACTTTTCTACCTCTGCCTCTGTAATAGGTGCCACTAAAAGTTCCCGATCTTTATTCATTAAATCAGGTATATGGAGTTGGGAGAAAAAGGAAGGGTCGGATTTTGTTACTGCTGTAATGCTAAAAGTGTTTTTTTACAAAGGTAGAGACTGTGTAATACTGCAGTCTTAGTACTCACAGAACTACCACCTTCTGTGTATACTGACTGTATTGATGTAAATTCTGCTCTTGACTGAGAATCTCTATAGGGAGCAAAAGTTTGTTTTGTACACTGAGTGCCAAACCTCATCTCTTGGTATAGTGTTTGAGCGCTGTCATACTACATCTGTCTCATATCTTTCTGTATTACTGAAATGTGTGCACTGTAATCTATTTTGTCCAGTTCAGAGTTTGAGATTACATTTCTGGACTTGTGCTCTTAAGCGCAAATATGCTAAATAGCCCATGTTTGCCTCATGTCCTGTATATTTTTGAAAAAGTGTACCAAAATCTTTTTTTCTTTCTTTCCACCAGAGGGTACTATTGTCATACATACACAATACTGGAGAGTCTAGCTCTCCTGAGTGTCTTCCATTTTTTGTTTGCTTGCACACATGTGCAAGAAACATAGTGCCATCATCCGAGTTTTCGGAGGTGTGGCAGCCGTCTTCCAATTCAGTCAGTGTGTTTGCAGACACGGCCGTAGTTCTCCAATGAATGCTGCAGCTGTCTATGACAGCAGTTGAAAATGCTGTGGCCGTACAGTTGAAAGGGAGAGCTACACTTCAGTGAGCAGCGATAAGATAAGTGCTCATGTGTGCTCCCCCCCCACACACATATACACGCACACTGTGTGCTCGTGCTCCCCCCCCATGCACACACTGTATAGCTGATGGGGGTGCCCAATCTCCTGTCGGCTGTCCTGCGCTCCCCCGCAACAGAGTTCCAGATGCCACGCTGGGCCCCGCCCCCCAGTGTGGCAACAGATCGCATGGCCAACGGGGGTGCCCAATCCCCTGTCGGCTCCACCGTCCCCCCCCAAGAGACTACAGGGTGCCACGCTGGGAGCCCACCCCAGCATGGCAACAGATCGTGTGGCTGACGGGGGTGCCCAATCCCCCATGGGCTCTACGGCACCCCCCAAACAGCCTTCCAGCTGCCACGCTGGGAGGCCACCCCAGCGTGGCACAAGTCCTGCGTCATTTAAGATAAAAAAAAGGAAAAAAGAAACCTGAAAGAAAAAAACCTTCCCTCGCTGACTGTCCTGACCCACTCTCCCTCCACCCGTGCCCACCCTCTGCGCACCCTGCTCCTGACACCCTCCTCACCCCATACTTACCTCTGGAGCTCGGCGGACGATCTTCGGTGGACCGGGAACACGTCTGCACTCTTCAAAGCCGACCACGAACTGAGGAAATGCTGGTAAGCTGTATAATGTGATAAATAGGGTTTTTTCAACTTTAGTGCATATCTTGGGCATTTTGGGGAATTTTTTCACTAAATTTTCAACATGGGGTTTTTGGGACCCCACCTCATGAATTCTGTCACTGTCATGGCGTTAATCAGCCTGGAAAGGTGACTTCGCGGTCACTGCACGGAACCACCTTTTGGGACCAATTTATGAAACGACAGTGTCACAATTCATGAGGTAGGCCCCCCAAAACCCTATACTGAAAATTTGGTGAATAAATTCCAAAATAACTGTTTTACGAGCATGCATTGTGCTGTTCCTTCGCACGCTCGTAAGTTCGCGAATTTTCAAAATGTTCACTCCAGATTTTCAACATCGCCATTTTACCATACCTCCTTATGAGCAGTACAGCTGTCGTTTCTCACATCTGACCCAAAATGTGTTTCCGTGCATGTAGCGCACAATGGTGCAGTCAGTGTGCGAAATCAATGTTTGGGACAGATTAAGAAAATCACAGTGAGACTGTTCATGAGCAGAGGTGTTAAAATGGCTATGTTAAATATTTGGTGAAATACATCCATAAAATGACTATGTTACGAGTGGCTATTGTGCAGTTTCCAAGCACCCTCGTAAACTTCATGGATTTCTATTATTTTCAGTCCAGATTTTCACCACTGGCATTTTTCCACACTTCCTTATGAACAGTACAGCTGTCATTTTTCACATCATGGCCAAAATGTGTTTTCGAACTTCCAGTGCAGAAATGCTTGGTCGCTGTGGGAAATCACTGTTTGGGACAGATTAAGAAAATCACAGTGACACTGTTCATGAGCGGAGGTTACAAAATCCCTGTGTTGACAATCTGCTGTAAAAAATCCCCAAACTAATTGCATTATGGGTGTGTGTTGTGCATTTTCTACGCACGCTCGTGACTTCACCAGTTTTTTTAATATTTTCACTGCAGAATTTCAACATTGCCATTTTTTGCACCTCCCTATGAACAGTACAGCTGTCATTTTTCACATCCTGTTTGAAATGTGTTTTTGCACCTGTGGTGCCAAATGGCATAGTCACTGTGCGAAATCAGCTTTCGGCTAACAAACTGATATTGAAACTGTTCATCAGGTGGGGGTCACAAAAAAAACCATGTTGAAAATTTGGAGTGAAAATGCTGACGAGCGCCTGAGGCATTAGGGTTTCCAACCATAACGCTCCAGCCTGTAGAGAATGACAGGCATCAGGGGTGTGACTTGGGATTCTCGCCTGTAATGCTCATACCATTCCACACCCTGCAGCCAGTGAGAGGCATCAAGGTGTGCCTTGGACTCCTCGGCCCCAAAGTTCACCCCATTCTCCTGTACCACACCCATCTCACCGTATTTCCTGATGGAATGTGATGAGGATAAGGGCCAAAGACCCCAAGGCACACCGTAACACTTCTCAGTGTCTGCAGGATAGAGTGTGGTGAAAAGGCATGGCCGCTATGCCTGACGACCCAAAGGCACACCCCAGTGCCTGTCAGTCTCTGCAGGGTGGTGGTGGGGTTGGCTTCAGTTCAGTACCTCACTGCCATTCGTATTATGCAGCTCTCTAACTCCTACACTACCAAAGCCAATGTCAGCAAGCAAACATTCGGCATTGACAAATGCTTGTTTTCCTCTAAAACAGGATCTTGTAGTATCGTATTATTCAGTCTCCGCAAGCCCTAAACCCGGCGTCTGCCTCCATCCTCTCCCACATGCATGGGAGCTGCGCCTTCTCCAGGAGCTCTTCCATGGCGAATGGCTTGGATGCCAGACAGCCCTGAGACACACAGGCCACTCGCCCCTAAACCGGCGTCTGCCTCCAACCTCTCCCACATGCTTGGGAGCTGCACCTTCTCCAGGAGCTCTTCCACGGCGAACGGCCTGGCTGCCAGACAGCCCTGAGACACACAGCTACGGACACAGAGACGGAGCCTGGCCTTTGGAGCTGCCAAGCTTGAATCGTGGTGCTTTTTGTCTTCACTGGCTGATTTGGTTCTGTATCTCACTTCCTCAGCCTTGATTGGACACTTCACCTTTCTTCTGCCCTCTTATTCACCACTGCCTTCATCTACCTAAGTTGCTTAGTTTGCACAAATGTTTATATTGCAGGGATGTATTTACTGCTCTGTATACTTTACTGAATTCAGCATTCTATTTTGTTTTTTCTTTAATAATGCCTAATGTCTACTCTACTGTGATATAAGTTGCCAAATATTGTTAGAGGTATAGTTTGTATGCTTCTTTCCACCCTATAACCCTGCCTGAGCTGAGGGAGTAGCGATAAGAGCTCCACTGCACCCTATACCCTTTCTTTAAATTTCCACTATCTGAATTATTTTCCTGCATTTTAGCACTAGCTGTCTCTGTCCTTTGCTCTGATATTTCTTTCTTTTTCCTGTGGCTTTACTTGCTAACCCATAGCCAAAGGTGTTAAAGCTCTTTTGGCTTAATTTTAGAGAAACTTCTGTGCAGAGCCTTCCCAACTTCCTGGGGCCTAGGGGATTAGTTGCCTCTGCCTTTGTATTTTTTGCTTTAAATTGACTGTTCTTTCTCCCATCCACAGGCCACTCGCCGTAAACTGGCGTCTTTCTCCAACCTCTCTCACATGTGTGGGAGCTGCGCCTTCTCCAGGAGCTTTTCCACGGCGAACGGACTGACTGCCAGACAGCTCAGCTTTTTTTTTTTCTGACTTTTCCATTAGCAAATTATATCTTCTGGCCACTAGAGGGCTATATCTCTGGTACATTTGCCTGCCTTCTCTGCCTCCTACTAAACCAGGGCTACATACAAGCTCTTCCTCCTATGAACATGTGTTAAATACTGCTTATGCTCACAAGAGTTTTGTCAGAAAAGTTTGCCTGTATTTTGCTTTAATCTGTACCCCCATACCCCTCCTACTATTCTATCGCTCACATTCCTTACCTCCTTCCTCCCACACTTTTCACTCTATGTCAGCCCCATATCTTGGGCTTCTCTCCTGTTCCTTTTAGTTCACCTTACATGACCTCTACTGCCTGAGTATAATGATTCTGTCCTTTATGCTTTCTCAACTTTTTATTCTTTCATCCCTGCTACCACCTTCTACCTCCCTGGAACTTGTTACCCCTCTCCTCCCCTTAGCTACCAGATTGACTATATATACTACCACTCATGCACCCTACATTCTGAACCTCGCACACCTCATGCACCCCCACTGAAAATGGATGGCCGCACCCATGTATTCATGAGAGGGGGTCACGGGCCCACTCATCTCCTCTTTCACCTTTGGCGCACATAGCATCGCTCTGGGACCAGCGTCGGCAACTCTGCATATGTTTCTGCACGAAGCGGACACAAACTCACCCTCAGGGAGCTACGTTCGTGCACTCTGAAGCTCCTGCTCCTCCTGTTGCTGCTGTCTGGTAATATTCATCCCAATCTTGGACCGAAAACCTCTAGCTCAACCAACCAAATCAATTGCTCGGGGGACTCTTCCTTGTAACTCTTAACATCTGCAGCCTACTCCCAAAACTTGATGCCCTGCAAATGTTTGCAAACCAATATAATCCTGATATCCTCACATTTGTTGAAACCTGGCTAACATCTAAAGTCCCTGACATGGCAACTGCCCTGCCAGGCTACAATGTTTTCAGGCTGGATCGGAAGACTAAAAGAGGAAGGGGCTGTGCAGTATACCTCAAAGAGTCTCTCTTGGGTCACCCCATAGCTACCCCCTCTCAGAATCATCTGTGCAGATTCTTCCTATCAGAATCCTACTAGGGGCCCACAACAAAGCCCTCACAGTTGTTTCAGTGTACATCCCTCCAAAAGAGCAAGGGAAAGGTCTCAATGCTGTCCTGGACTTCATCCAAACCCAACCTCCAGGCTCCGAGTCAATCCTGCTAGGTGACTTTAACATTAATTGGCTTGCACCTGAATCAAGGGGCCTCAAGGACGCCATCTCATCAGCAAACCTTGCCCAACTGGTCAACTCCCCAACCAGGCACAACTACAAAACAGGCTCTAGCACCCTCCTGGATTGGGTTCTGGCCAGCCATCCAACTCGTGTCTCTAACATCTCCGTCCTCCCAGATTCACTCAGTGACCATTCCCCTGTCATCTGCGAATGGTCAAACAAATTCTGCAAGCCCCCTCCAATAGTTATCTCTAGAAGAGTCCTTCCCCATGGGCAGTTGAATCACCTCAAATCTCGCCTCAGTCAGCATGATTGGACTCCTATTTACAAAGCATGGGATGTCAACTTGGCCCTGGACTATTTCATCTACACCTTTAATGCAGCTTGTGACTCCCATGCCCCCTTCCAAAAGTGCCAAGTCAAAGGCCATTGCAACCCATGGCTCTCCGCAGAGCTTATAGTACTGTTAAAAGCAAGGGACTACCTCTGGCTGCCAGCAAGGGCCACCGGTACACAAACTGACATACAGAACTATAAATGTGCTCAAAATGATTGCGCAAAATCAATCTGCCTAAAGAAAAGTATCTACTGTAGGGAAGCTCTTACTAATACCTGGTGAAATGAGAGAGTCTTCTGGAACAATATCAAAGAAGTTACTGGGAAGCAGCCTAAAACTTCCCCTACTATGCTGGACATTGATGGGACTACAACACTGGACCCTACGACTATTGCTAATACGTTCAATACTGCTTTCACAGACTTTAGTAGTGTTCTCCCCGACTTTTTTAACATAGATGACTCTCCAACTCACCTTTCCAGCTTCCCCCCCCTTCCAAATACCTGCCGTTCTACTTTAAAGCAGTCAAGATGCATGAAGCCCACAAATACATTAGTAAAGCAATTGCCAAGCCCAGAAATAGTGGGGACACACTTGACCTCAAACTGCTGTCCCTCACCCTCGACGCAGTACTAGGACCATTAACAAAGATCTTCAACCTCTCCCTCAGCCTCTGCCAGTTCCCTGACAGATGAAAATCCGCTACTGTTACTCCGGTCCACAAAAGTGGAGACAGGGCCCTCCATGGAACTATCAACTGATCTCCATATTACCTCCCCTCTCCAAGACCATCAAACGCATAGTAGCAAACCAATTCACTGATTACTTGGACAAACACAATATCATATGCTCTCAACAACATGGGTTCAGACAAGGGCACAGCACCACTTCTGCCTTTCTGGAATTCACCGGAGCCATCTGCAGTTCTCTGGATAAAGGTCGCCTAGCCGGTTCGGTCTTTATCGATTTAACGAAGGCTTTCAACACAGTCCACCATTGTCTACTACTTGAGCAGCTTCAGAATGCCAGGCTCTCTCCTGACTCCATGGTCTGGTTTAAAAGCTATCTGGAAAATCAATCCCAAAGAGTTAAAATTGCAGATGTCCTCTCTGATGCTAGATGTGTCCACTCAGGAGTCCCCCAGAGATCCATACTGGGTTCCCTTCTATTCAGTCTCTTCCTGAACAGCCTTCCACAATCTTGCCCAGAACAAATCATCCTCTATGCTGATGACACTGTAATTCACACCACCCATAAGGATCCCCAACCCCTACAAAACAATCTACAGCTAGGCTTCACCTCAGTTGAGAACTGGTTTAGTAAGCTCAAATTGGTCCTAAATTATTAGAAAACCAAGTCAATGCTTTTCAGCAGCTCCCACAACATGTACAGGCTACACTCTCTGACCATCACAAACTGCCTTGGAGCTGCCCTCGAACAGGTGCAATCTTTTAAATATCTTGGGATCTCTCGACTGTAACCTATCCTATGGTGCCCACATTGACAGCGTTGCCAAAGCTGCAAATACTTGCATTGGACTACTCTACAGGCACAGGCAACACCTTACTCTGGAAGCCATAAGGGTCACTGTTCAGAGCTCTGTTGTCTCCATAATTGACTATGGCCTGACCATATATGGCTCTGCTACTGTAACTGCCCTCAGACGCATATCCACGTCTCTCAATAAAGCTTGTCGGCTCATCACTGGAGCTCACTGTCTCACTCATACGTGTGACCTCTATGCACAAACTGATTGTCTACAACTCTCAAACTGCATAAAGTACCAAACCTGCATTATGGCCAAGAATAACCATGGGCCAAGCACCTCCTCCGGAGTCCAAGCTCTCCTTTGCCCCAGCAGTAACCCTTGCCACACTAAGGGGATCCGAATCTCAACTCCTGCAGGTTTCTAGCTGCCATACCACCCAGGGACAAAGATCCTTTGCTCATAGGGCCCCTATCTGGTTGAATGGTCTCAGCAATGACATCTCCTCCGTACCTAAGCTTGCCCCTTTCAAATCCAGGCTCCGCCTACTGCTCTCTGGCTCTAGCACCTGCGACTGTCTCCTTAAATCAGCACTCCTTACCGTTATCCAATCCTTGTCTCAGCTCTTTCTACATAGCACTTCTATTATTTATTTATTTATTTAGCTTTTGTTTACCGGGTAAGTACACTAGACAAGTATTATGCCTATTTTCAGGAATGACCCGGGAGAGTACAACATGAGGAACAACAGTCAAGGAGACATGGCAAAGAGAGTACAGTTTTTGTCACAGTAAACAAACATGTGGGAAATACATCATTTGACGCTAGAAACATACAGTAGTAAGCACATTTCAGATTATACACTCTAGACTAGCAAGTTCAACTGACAGATATATACAGGTCATCATACATAGGAGTGGAGCATAGCTCAAGGACTGGATTGGTCATAATATAACCTATAACATTGTCGTATACACCCCCTAGGCTAGTTGGATCGCGAACAGGTATATACAGCTCATCACATTTTTCTAAATATGCACATGTTAGACAGAAACAGAAACACTTGGTAGTACAAGTTTCTACCAAGTGACCACGGTGCAATATGTCATGGTTAGCCTATGACCGTGGAGCAATAATGGGTGTAAAAATGCCCAAGGCTTTTTAGGCAGGAGTAGTCAGAAGTCATTGATACAATGGGGTAAAGATCTCCAGGAATTCAATGGAGACACCCTGGGGAGGTTCAGACAAAACAATTTGACACTTTACTCTAGGGAGGTTTGGTGCAGTCACACTCTGATGCTAGTTTTAGGAAACCCCACAGGGAATTTCGAAAACTCAGATAGGAGGGCGCAGCTCGGATATCCACAGGCAGCGAATTCCAGAGTCTGGGCACACTTATGGCAAAGTCCCGATCCCCCATGAATGTCCAGGTAGGAGGGACTTTGAGCATCCCTGATGTGAGAGACCTAAGTTGGTAGGGGGTGGGATTCAGTTTAGGCAGAAGCCGGGCCAGCCCCTGGGGGGTGCTAGTTCTGATCACTTTCCCAGAGAGGCATCCCAAACCAAAATCAAGGTATCTAGCTGGTGAGAGCCAGCAGAGTTTCTCATATAGCTCACAATGGTGGGTGAGTCGGGGGGCAGCCAAGGCAAAATGACAAATGTTATTGTAAGCAGTGTACCACCAGGTGAGATGTGTCTTTGGAGAGCGAGCAAATAGGTGCAGCCCATAGCTGAGGGAGGGAAGGAGCACACCCTTCGCTAGGGCAAGCCTGGCTGCCGGTGTAAGGTTATACTGGCCCTATAGGCCACACCCAGTTTGCAGTTTGCAGCCCTGCAGATGTTAAGGATATGATTACCCATGTCAAGTTGGGGGTCGAGTGTTACCCCCAGATATTTGATGGAGCTCACTATGGGTAGTGAGGAGCCATCTGCGCTGGTGACATGTAAGCAGGCCGAAGAGGCTTTGATTTTAGCCACTGAGCCAAAGAGCATAGCCTGTGACTTTTTCAGGTTCAGGACCAGCTTGTGACTAGTAACGCATGACAATACCCTGTTAAAGTCATCGGTCAGGTTCTGGTTTAGCGTAGTGGCATTCTGGGAGTGAGCCAGGATTACCAGATCATCTGCATACATGGTGGCGCTACAGCTGGTAGTAACCATGGGTAGTTGATTGATGAAGAGGGAGAAGAGGAGGGGACCCAGTACTGAGCTTTGAGGCACTCCGGAGGTCACCGGTAGGGGCTCGGAGAGGACTTTATTGAAGCAGGTATGCTGCTTTCTGCCATGTAGATAACCCATTAGCCATTTCATGGCATGGGGGAAAGGCCAAGTGACCACAACTGTGCACCAAGCAGTTTGTGGTCTACAAGGTCAAAGGCTTTGGACAAGTCGATAAATATTGCACCAGAGAGTTTGCCCTGGTCCATGGCTGTCCGGATACTTGATGTAACCAAGATTAAGGCTGTGGTGGTGCTGTGTCCCTTACGAAAGCTGTGCTGGGCTGGGGACAGAAGTTCATGAGAGTGGATATATTCCGAAAGCTGCTCAGCCACTACCTTTTCAAGGAGCTTGCTAAGGGTTGGGAGAATGGCAATCGGTTGATAATTGTCAGGTAGTTTGGGATTTCCTTGCTTCAGTACAGGGACAATCCTCGCCTCTTTCCAGATGTCTGGGATGGTCCCCAGACCAAGGGATAGGTTGAAGATAAAGGCTACTGGTGAGGCAATGTGTGCAGCACCAAGCTTAAGAAGTTTAGGCTCCAGGTTGTCTAAGCCAGGACTGGAGTACTGGGAGAGGCCAGCTAGGCGTTTCTGCAAGTCCTGAACTGATACAGCCCTGAGGTGAAACATTTGATGAGGAGGGTGACCCTCCAGCAGAGTGGAGGGAAGGGGGTGGGACAGGGCCTCATCAGGTGAGAAGAGTATTGTGAAGGTAGAGAGGTCAGAGAAGTGATTATTTAGGGAGTTGGCAATAGTATGGGGATTATTGCAGGAGACTCCATTTATGACCATGTCCGTAACCCCCGGATGGGAGGATCCGCTGACAAGGGATTTAATATCTCTCCAGAACCTCCTGGGATTACTGGCAGAGCTTAGTAGGGCGGACTTGCAGAAGTCACTCTTTGCTGCCCTGATGGCCTTTTTGCACTTATTCCTGAGGTGTCTGTACCTTTGAATCTACCCCAATCTCCTACAACCCCATCCCCTACCCTCTCTCCCCCCCTTCCCGCACCCCTTCCACTGCCTGTTGCTCTCTCTGTGATGTGACAATGCCTCTGGTTGCTCTTACCTTTTGTGTCCTTGCCATGTCTTGTAACACTATTTACCCTGTCAATGCCTCTGGCTTTAGTTTAACCCAAATGTATGCATTCATATTCATGTAACTGATTGTTAACCTGTTATCCTGCCTTTGTTACTTAATTGTCTTTTTTTTTTTTGTTATTGTACTGCAACTGACGTGGAACCTTTGTTAAAGAGCCTTGGCTCAAAGGTACTTGTAAGCCTAGATTCAAATAAATAAATGTGTGGGAGCTACCCACTCCCCATTTTATTGTACACTGTACTACATTATGGTCTGATACTTCTTGGCTCCATGTTTTTGCTTTTAAGACTCAAACAATACGTGAAACAAAAAGATAGTCAATCCTCGTTGAATATGTACCTCTAAAATAGGTATTACTACCTGTAGAATGTTTACTTCTATACGCATCCTTAAGACTTGCCATACTGACAACAGATTTCAAGCAATTAGAATCACTAAACATTTTATCAGTTTGCAGACCTCTATCTGATTTTGTTAATCCACTATTAAAATATCCTCCCTAGGTCACTACACAGGAAGTGTGCAAAAAAGGCTGAATCTCCATAAATAGTGCCACCCTAAGAGTCTTATGTAACCCCTAGGTGGTGCTATCCCAAGAGCTACTACCCCTGCCTGCGCGGCTAGTAGCAGGTTAAGGGGCCTGAGTTCTGAAACGGGTTCCTCCACCTGGCGGTCAGGGTTGGTAGTGGTCAAACTAACCTCGGCACAGCCCTCCGGGACAATGTAACCCCCCCTCTTTCCCTTCTAGTGGCCTGAGCAATATACGATGATCACTTTCACAGTACCCTTTGTACACCATACCAGTACCCACACTGTTTGCACTTACCACCAGGGATTGTTCCTCTGGCTCGACCCTGGGGACCCCCTGCAAAAGAAGGTTATGCACAGTAAATAGCAACAGTACAGCACTCCTGGCACAAACTGGAACCACAGTCAGGTTAAATGCAGCAAAAAAAGTCAGCTCTGATTTATTCAGGGGACTTGAACAAGGAAAGGGCATAATCAGGTTGATTGGCTTAAAGGCTATATTAATCAAACAGTTATGCATGTGCTTTAAGTCCCCACACAGTCACACACTCTTGGTACCCAAGTAGGAAAATGGTGGGTTAGCCAGGAACGTTGCAGCTGGTTGGGGCCCTGTGATGAAAGAAAGCAACATGTACAACACACATTACTTGTAATCTGGAGCCGGAGGGCTCAGATCGTGAAAGAAAAAGCAACAAGACAATCAGATGAAAACACTTTAGATTTAGCTGTTGTTACAGGGAGCTACCCTGATGTTTACTCACGAAACCCAATATAGGACACAGGCAGGATGAAATTGAGACTGCAGGTTGTTGAGCTGGAGTGCCAGGAGAAGCAGAGCCCACACGAATCACCAAGGCGTTGTTCCTGTTCAAGCATTGAGCAGGGGGCTGATCCCCAGGCAGGTCTCTCGTCGATGGCTTTCTCGATGCAATGGGTAGTCTGGCTGAGCCAGTGTGGCAAGGCCCAGGTGAAATGGCAATGAATTCGGATTCAGTCCATTGGAGCTGGTTGCAGTCTCCAGCGAGCAGAACACAGTTCAACACACAGTGGGGAACCAAATCATGACCCACTAACAGCACACAGCACATTTACAAGTAAGAAATTCCACTATACCAAGCAGATTGCTATCCAGTCACAATTACAGAGTCTCTGCACAAACCAGGAGTTCAGAGGTGGCTAGAAATCCTGACAGGTCAATCGCATTCAGCAAATCTTCGGTCTTCTTCAGGTTAAAGCCTGAGCACAGTCCAGTGGCTTAAATAGTCCTCACAACTCGGATTCAGTCTGAATAAACTCTATTTTTCCTCTCAGGGACAGCAGGCAGACAGGCAGGCCAAAACTCGGCCCTTTCACAGTTCTCCCACGCAAAACTACACATAACTGCTGCCCAAATCACTTGAGCTGTTACTCATTTCACTTCCCAACTCAGAACTAACTGAAAACTGCAAGCAGTCTGCGAATTTCCCCAAGATCCAAAAGGTTTGGTTGGCTGATCTGTCTGTCAATCACAACAAGGGCTCCCCCTTTAGGTTCATTTAGGTGCCAAAATGCAAAAACTACAATTCCTACAAGTTTTGACCCCACCAAGCCCCTGTAGGCAAGCTCCATTTTAGAGTCCCAACAGTACTGATTAGCCCATTCTGACAATCCCGGGCCAAGTTGGTGGAGATAAATAGTACAGTCCTTTCTGCAAAGAAAACAGGTTAGAACAAACTGCAATATTACAATCACCACTCTAATAGATATTCAGCAAATAAGCACATTTTATAACAGAGCTCCCTCTGCGCAAATAGCGATGGCAGAACAGAGCAATTATCTGGCAGCCCAGGCGGGGCTCAAGCATAGAAACACTCAGCCCCCTCCCAGATTAATTATAACTACAAGCCAGGCAGCTCTTAAAGAGACAGTACACAGAAGTTATACAGGCACTCTAGCAATACATTTAAACTGCTAAAACACAGAACACCAGCCTGGCAGTGAGCATTTAGGCAAGCTCAAGGAAGACTTTTTGGGAATCCCCATTTGTAGGGGGTTACACTTAGTTTGTGAGGCATATGTTACAATTATTTTCAAGTGTGCCTGATGGTATGAAACAGCCAGGGGCATGGCTCTTCCCTGGGGTGTATATCCACCAAACATGTTACTTTAAGGGAAGGGTCATTTAGAAGGATCCCTACTCACAGTGTTCTGTACCAATTGACCTAAAGGAAGGGCTTTTATTCAACATCCTAGTAGCTTGTGCAATCTTATATTTGGTTTTTATTCTTGTATCTTGTAGTAAAAGTATCTGATTATTGTAAGTGGCAAAGGTGGAAATATGCTTTCTAAATCCCATTTAATGTTGCGATGTTTAAAGTATCCAGAAGTATAAAGGCAAAAAGATACAGTATCATACACCCACCATATTATTTCAGTTTTTCTCGAGACCTAATTTTCCATTTCATTCTGTTTGAGACCAAGGTCTCCAGCTGGGAGTCCTGGTTTAATGATAAATCTTTTAGGAAAGAAGGGAGGGATGAAGCTTCAGATTCCCCATCCTCCTCCTCTTCTGAATCACCCCATCCCTTCTCTGAGGTCAAAGCACTATATTTGTTCTGTATGGGGGAGGGGGGATGTCACTTTTCTTTCCTTTAGTCTATTTGGTTTTACTCCCATTTCTGGACCTTTTCTTTTTCCCTTTCAGAGATACTGTTTCATACTCCTCGAGGGCAGGTGGGGGATGAGCTAACGTACTTTCCACAGGGTTAACTACTTCATCCAGGGGTCTGCCTTCAGTCACCTCTGAACAGGATTCTCCTGAACCCACAAGTGCAGACTCTTCAGCTACCAGTATAGGGTTCAAAAGCCCTTCCTCAGAGGTCCCCAGAACTGGTTTTAGAGTACCCTCTGCCTCCAAGGGACTTGCAAACTGCATTTGGGAGTCAGAAGTTGTAACCAGGGGGCAGTATTACCCTTTTGTCAGCTGAACGCATAGATGCAAATCTTTGCTCTGAGGCTTGGGCTGCGCCTTTTTGCTGTGCTTGGTTCACCATGGATTCCTGGGGCAAGCCATTCTCCCTATTGTGGAAGGCCCAAGGGCATCTGGCATATGAATGCCCTCGTCTTTCACACAGGTTGCTCCTTAAGGTTTCTTTACAATCCCTTGCTGTGTGGCAGTACTCTAGGCAGTGGCTGCATCTTGAGCTATTGCAAGCATTACTGAAGTGCGTACAAGTGGCATCCTTATGGCATGATTTAGGCTGGCCCTGATAAAACAGGATGCCTCTGTCTCATCCTAAGAAGAAAGTACTTGGTAGATGCAGTACTCCTGATTTGGTCTAAAAGAGTTTAACCCTTATTTTTTTTACACACTCCCCCCGGTTCCTGTTTGCCCAGAGTCTATTAGAGGCTGAGGTTTATCCAGGAGTTCAGTAACAGTAGGGGGATTTCCCTGATGTCCTGGCCAAATTTCCCCCATTTCAGTAAAAATACCACCAACAGCTTAATCTGATTCAATGTGAGCTGCTTTCCATCTGTATCCACCCCCCCCGGGGGCAAGGCTGAAAATGGGCAGAATTATCTAGTACTCCTTTTCCGCTCAACAATAATAATATAATAATAATAATAAATAATTTTATTTCTAAAGCGCCTTTCAGATTTTCAAGGCACTGTACAAAACACATAATACAGATCAAACATTATAATTCAATATAAAACACAGATTAAACTACAGTCTCATCAACAACTTGAACACAGTCAATACTATAAGAAAGCAATTTGATAAAAGTGAGTTTTTAAGCCCCTCTTAAATTCCTCCACGGAGGTGCACTGCCATAACCGAACAAAAACTAACTAAATAAACATGTTTATATGTACAGTTATTGTTTCTCTTAGACTTATAACAGTGCATTCTTGAGTTCTTTGGGTGAGAGAATTGTGAAGCAAAGCTGAGCAGTTCTAGCACACAAAGGACTTAAGGAGAAAAACTCTTATAACCTTCAGAGACCCAGGAATTGTATATATAAACATATTATAAATCGTGTTAAAGACCTTTGTTTTAAAAAATGTAATTTGAATTTAAAATCAAAATGTTTACTTTATAGAATATTAGAGAATCCACTTTGTGGGAAATGGACTATGCCAACTGAACATAGAACTTCAGAATTGTAGAACCATATGCATGAGATACCCTCTTATGGTTATAAGAGTACCTAGGATATTTAAGCAATAAGCCACGAGGGGTGTGGGTTATCGGGGGATTTACCACAGCTGGAGTGGTTTACCCACAAGGCGTAGCCGAGTGGGTAAATCCTCACCAGCCGTGGTAAATCCTCTGATAACCCAGATCCTCCGAGTGGCTTATTGCAATTATACCATGGTCTCTTGTATTTTTTTGTAACAAAACGTAAGGCAAAACATATGTTTTTTTTTTTACAGTTTAAATCATTTTTTTTAGTTTATTCTTCCACCAGAAAATATAGTTCCTTGCTGCTAAGGCAGAATATTTAGGAAAACCCCAAGATGAGACATACTGTTTGCTGGTATGAATGTTACTTTCCTGGGGTTATTTTATTAGGTTTTATGTGATACTGTATTTAAGTATGTGGCAGGGAGAAGTAGTGGAAGAGCGGGGGGGGGAGACGATCAGTTTGGCTGTCAGTTCTATAGAAATGCAGCTTGTTACTGCTCAATGAGAGAAATATGACTGTGCTGCCAAGAGAAAACGAGCAGTAGAAACAGTGGGAGCCAGTCAAACATGTTGAGGGGAAATAACAGCATTTTTTGAGAAAAGGGGTACTGGGGAATGTATGGGGAAGCCCTGCAAAGGGGTTTGTAGGAATCAGGAGTGAGAAGCGGAGTGAGTGAGCTGTGCTGCGCAGCGGAGGGGAAGATCAACGTTGGGAGTTTAAAAAAAAAACAAATTAGCAGGATAGCTGTTAGTGAACCCAAGAAAGGAGGAGCTGTGTGCCTGAAGAGTCTTTCTTCATGCTGCTTGGTCCTGAATATAATTTATATATGAGTAAGGAGGCTGTTAGGAATGCTTATGGGAGAAACTGGTACTCGATGAAAAACGGCGGGTAAAACTTGTATGACAGACGAAAAGCTGTTCCGTGATGCTGGGCACGTGCTTATGAATATGCAAAGGCGCACGCACTGTTTCACGGCTTCAGTTTTCGGCCGTGATAACAAGTTTTACTGTTCAGTTCAGTATTATTGGGATGGAAATGGTAACTGGAGTTGTTAAAGCTGTGAGCGGCAAGAGGGAGCAAATGTGCAGGAGTGACTGAGCGGGGTGTCGGCTAATACTGAGGTGGAAGCTGTTTTTATTTTTGTTTAAATGAGGGTCACTAGCACAGTTAAACTGTGAGGCAGTGGCATAGATTGGGTGACGGGATCGCCAAAAAAGGTTGCACGCACAGTGGCAATGGGGGAGTGTTGTGGGTTGTTAATTCAGTAACTTTTTTAAAACTCCCGCTTTAACATCGCGATTTAGTGGGAGCCAATATGGTGGATTTCAGGATTGATCTTTGGGGGTCGGATGGATTCAGGTACTGCGGCTTACTGGCACCTTTGCCGTAGGTATATCGTAGGATTTACCACGGCAGAAAGGTACCAGACAGCTAATCACAGTACAGGATTTTTAATTTCTTTTTATGTCCATGGTACAATTAGAAATAAACAACTCTGAATGGCTAAGATTGATGTCATGATTTAGAATATTGAAAATCTTCTCAATGAGGAAAACATTGATAAGGTACACTTCTAATACTTCTCTTTTGAAATCAGTTTTTTTTTTAATAATAACAATAGGACTTCTCTTCTGGGTAAGGGGGAGGTGGCTAGCAAGCAATATGGCCGCACTGAGTTTGAGCTCCTGAAGCTGTTGAATTAAACAACAAGACTTTACCTTTCCAGTGTCCTCTTGCTGGTATTTTGTCCTAGTGGTTAGCTGTATGAACATTCACTTTGTATCAGAACATCAAGAAAGGAACTTAAAAAGCTAAAGAAGTTGGAATAGAAAGGTAAAACGCTTGATTCATTTTTGCTGCAAGCTAGACCAGTGCAAAGACAGTTTGGAACACTCATCAGAGTCCAGATCCGATAGCCAGTTCCCTGCATGTAGCACACATACTGTCGTTCAATGCAGACAAATGGAGGAACAGTCTTCAGATGTAACACTGAACGCCAAACACTGAATACACTGACTACTAAATGACTCAACTAAAATGCCGGAGACAGCTTTAACAAAGCTAAATGAAATTAACTTAAACTTTGATCTCGTAAATCCCTAGCTGGCCAGTCTGGTTTCTCCTTCCGCCTTCCTAATCTTTGGAACTCCCTTCTACTAACAGTTCATTCTGCCACCTCCAAATGCTCTCTTTCCTCTCTTCTCCAAGGCCACACTGCCCCCTCCTGTAAATGTCCTTAGCCCATTGCCTTACACTACTCCTTATCTACTCTGACCGCTATACTTCCAGCTACCCCACCTCATCCCTCCTTCCTCTCTCCCTCCACTGATTCCTCCCACTCCCTTACTCCTCCCTTCCTCCCTACCTCCCCCAGTAATCACCCTTTCTATCCCTTTCTAATCCTCTACACTCTATTCCCCCACCCTACCCACCATAATATGTTCTCTTCTCCTCTCTCTCTCTCTTTTACTCCCACCACTACTTTACCTTTTCACTCCCCCAGCCTCTCTTTCTCCCCCACTTACTCTCTCTCCTACCCTTTCCTATATTTGTGATGTTATTTTCTTGTGTGTGCTGGGTACTTCGCACTTCTGATGTTTAACCTGCATTAGAAAATGGATGGGTTAAAAAAAAACAAGCTCTGATTGGCTGATAGACCTGGCAAGGTGGGCGTCTATCAGACAACAGAGCCCGGGTATTAAAAGTGCCAGTCCCCACCAACCTCATCACCAATATTAGGCTGCAATTGGAATTTTCAATTTAAAATGCCCACCATTTTTTTTGTCTCCCTTAGCGACAGCTGCAACCCAATCACAGTCCTCCAGCCAGTATCTCACTGGACTCATTTCTACCTATGTTTTTTTCTTCTTCTTTTCTTTTTTTTGCAGCACCCTCTTGTTCCACTCTTGGAGAGCCGGCCACGCTTTCAGACCTCCCTCCTTCAGAAGACCACCCGCTCGCTCCTGAAACTAAAACTTGTCATTAGTTTTTCAAATTGCCTAAGGACCCTTCCCCATTTCTTCCCTTAAATATCAGAAGTGAATTACAATGGCAAATGAGATCTCTGAAAATGAAACGGCATTCCCATTCCCACCCTGTTTACTGCATGCCCCCCCCAAAACCAGGAACATGACCACAAAGTACAGTCAAGCATAATAAACGCCACACAGAAGATCACAATTCTTCTTCCCCTCTTTAAAAAAAATGTTCTTTTTCCCCCAAAAGCAACCTCTAGTGCTAACGCGCTACGTGTTCAGTGGTAGTTTAAAAGCCAACTCTGGACACATCCACAGAGACAAGCTTTTGTTTTTTCTTTCTGTCCACAATAAAAAAAATGTAACATACCTGACAACTTTCTCTTCAGCCTTGTCTCAGCCTGTCTCCCAAGCATACCTGCCATGATTCCTGGTAGCGCAACTCCACCACTCGCAAATCCCTTCTGCTGACCACCAGCCACCAAATAGACATAAAATGAAGCTGCAGTAAGTAAAAGAGCAGTTTCTTCGTGTCCTGGTTCAGGAGACTTCGTAAGGAAAAAAAAACAGAAAACACAGTAAAAACTGAGCCCCAGTCCTCAGGGTAGGCAGTGTGGACTTTCAGATTTAACTTTTGCTGTTTACTACTATTTTCTAATAATTGGTTCCCTTGATTTTTAATATATTTATCATTTTATGTGGATCTACAGGAAATATGGCAGCCCCCATACAATTTCCTGTTGTTCATCCTTTGTTTACATTGCTTATCCTATAAACACTCAGCAGGCAAAGGAAGGGGGTGGTGCATTCCAGTTACATTAGACAAAATACCCAGTGATAGAATGGCAGCACCCCATTTCCCGTAGAATCCCATAGGGCGTTCCCGGCAAGTGTCTGTACTAAACTGTAAAAAAAATAAAGAATATTAAAAATTGTTGCTTTAAAGCACTTAACTTGTCTGCACCACATGAAACTGGAAGCTCAATTATCATGATATTCTTCTTTTGAAATATTTTCAAGTTTCTCTATTTTCTCATGTAATGTTTCAGTATCTCTGATCATTGCATCTTTATTAGCCTAAGAGATTGAATTTCATGGGTATTTTGCATTACCAAAGTCAGAGCAATGCTTTCATTAATTGGTATTCAGTTCTACTTGCGTATTGACTTTAGTGAAGGTATCCGACAGCGCATCAATTCATTTATTTATTCAAAAGAGATTTACCAGGAAAGACATACTGAGCTGTGAAGCTCATTTCCAGATGTGTCCTGGGAGGGGGAAGAGGGATAAGTACAAACAAACAGAAGCATAATAATAACAAGACAACAATACACAGTGTGTACAATAATATACTGTAAAGCTTGAAATTTTCACTGTCAAATATATTTAATTATTCACTGAAGCACTGATTTGCGCTAAAATTAATTTCTGCTAATTAGCAGTTTTTCCATTATAGTCAATGGGGTGCTAATGACTTAGTATTAAATTTAATTTACACAATTATGATTGCATTTGTGTTTGAGCTAAAATGACTTTGCATGAAAATAATTAGTTTTACAGTACATTACCTGAGCAAATAATGAATAGACAATAATACCCAACAGGGTGGGTGGTATTGGGCAATACCGGACTGCCCAGGGGCATAATGAGACCCGATGCAGCAGGTGGAGGGCCTTATAGCCCCTGGAAGGACCCTTATTGCCCATACCACCCACCCTGGAGGGTATTATTGCACTTAGAAAATGGGCTACCTGTGGCAGTTTTATGTGGGATTTTAAAAAAATTTAAATGAATGAAGTTTAGGTAATTTAGTTGTAAAGTAGTCCCTGGTTTCTGAGGTATTCCATCTCCTGTTGCCTACCTATCCACAGAGACATTCACTTGTACTTTCGCTCTCCCTCTACCACTACCTCTGGAGCAAGTTTTCCCACCCAGTACTATGCTGTCGTCGTTATTGCACTATACAAAAGGAAAAAAAAAACACAACCATTTTGTGCCATTTCTGCTGCTTGCCCTAGGGTTTTTTAATCTGAAATTCTAAATTGCCAGGCAGTGCAAAAATCTGGGAGGTGATGAATGTCATGAACTCACTCCTGGGGGCTGGGCCCACTGAGCTCACAGTGCAAGAGCGTTTACTGATTACTTAAATAAGTATCATACGAACATACAAATAATTTAGAGATTTGGTTACAGGATGACTACAAAAAAAGTTGGAAAATACGTCCAAAATGAACTACTGAATTAACTAGATAATTTCTGCCTTTTCTGTAGAGAATCAGAGTCCCGAAAGTAAATGAGTTTTGCAAAGTCTCTCTTTCTCTCTGCTATGTCTCAGAGTTCCAGCTTATTCTTGTAGTCACTGGTCTTCAGTGTGTCTGGCAGTCTTCATGTGTGTCAGGAAATTTGGCTTCTGTCTAAAGTCTCTCTTTAAGAGGACTTACATAAACCTCTTCTGCAGTCTGCAAAACTAGCCCATGATTGGCCAGTGGCCTTAATATTTCCAGGTTCAACTGTTCATCTCTAGGCCAGCAGGGGTCTTTCTTGCTCTTTCCAAAGTTGCAAGTGAACCAAAATTATCAGTATTTTGATTTCCTTCCAGTCCCACCTCCCTGGCTGGCTTTGATCTACACTACCTTCCTGACACTATTAAAACAGAAATAGACTGTGGCAGTTCGATAGGGAAGAGGACATGGGTCAATTGAGAAGGAGGCAAAGGCATTAAGGGCAGGGACGGGGCAAAAAATAGTAAGGCCATCATAAAATGGAGAGCAATGAGTACCAATGCCCATAGTCTGGGTGAAAAGCTTCCTGAGCTAGTGGTCTTGATGGAAGAGGGACATCCGTGTATTGTGGCAGTGACAGAAACATGGTACATGGAGAACCATGGCTGGGATATCAACATACCAGGGTACACAATCTACAGGAGGGACAGGAAGGGTAAAAGAGGAGGAGGAGGAGGAGGAGGAATAGCTCTCTATATAAGGGATGGGGTCAAAGCAATGGAACTAAAGGGTAAACGGGGAGGAGAGGAGGCACTGTGGGTCACCTTGGAGACAGGAAGTGGCACCACAATCCGCACAGGGGTTGTATACAGGCCCCCATCTCAGAAGCAGGACATGGACAAGGAAATTATAGAAGACATTCTCAGAATGGCAGAAAAAGGGGAGATATTGTTGATGGGGGACCTGAATATGTCAGATGTTAACTGGAGCACATTTACTGCAACCGCATCTAAGAGTAGGGTCATCCTCGATACCCTACAGGGGGCATGCCTCAGATGCCTAGTGTTGGAACCCACTTGAGAGGGAGCAATCTTGGACCTGGTACTCTCAAACGGGGATGGAGAGAGAGGATCACAGATTTTGGAAGTGGGTAGCCATCTAGGAAAAAGCGACCACCACACAGTGTGGTTCACAATAAACACAACCGTGGAATCAAGCCATACAAAAGCAGGGGTACTGGACTTTAGAAGGGCTGACTTTGGCAAAGTAGGGGAATGCCTAAGGAATGCACTAGCAAATGGGCAGGAAGGAGGGGTGGAAGAACAATGGGGAAAATCAAAACTGCCATCATAGGGGCAAGAAGCCTTTGTGTAAAGCAAATAAAACAAAACAAAGTAAAAAAAAAAAACACTATGGTTTTCAAAAGAGGTGGCAAGAAAGGTTAGGGAGGAAAAGACAGCATTCAGGAAGTATAAGGAATCACAGAAGATGCAGGACAGAGACCTGTATCAGTCAATGCACAGGGAAGCGAGGAAGGCAGTCAGGAGAGTAAAGGCCCAAACCAAGGAAAAGATAGCCAGCTCAGTTAAGAAGGGGATAAAACCTTTTATATACAAACATACAAACATATGAAGAAGCCAGCAGAAGAAGGCCATTTGGTCTGTCAAGTCTGCTCGTATTGCAGGGTACACAGCTTGAGCAAATGTCCCTGCCTTCCATCTCCACTCCTCCCATCCTCTCTACCCGTGATCCTTATATTCCCACATGCCTATCCCAGCCTCTCTTAAAGCTGCTCACTGTCTCCAACAAAATGACCTCTTCTGGAAGCACAATCCAAATGTCCACCACCCTCTCTGTGAAGAAGTGCTTTCTGACCTCCCTCCTAAACCTCCCACCCTCCAGCTTAAGACTGTGCCCCCTCATGTTATGGTTGCCACACAGCTTAAAGAGACTCTCCTTATCAACCATATTTATTCCTTTCAAGTACTTGAAGGTCCCAATCATGTTCCCTCTCTCTCTCTCTCTCTCTCTCTCCTGTCCTCCAGGGAGTACATATTCAGTGCCCTCAATCTCTCCTCGTATGCCTTACCCTGCTGACCTGCTATCATCTTTATAGCCCTCCTCTGGACCTTCTCCAGCAGGTTAATGTCCTTTTTGAGGTGTGGGCACCAGTATTGAACTCCATACTCTAGATGCAGCCTTACCAGTGGCCTGTACAGGGGCAGTATAACCTCCTCTCTCCTACTACTGATCCCCCTAGATATGCATCCCAACATCTTGTTTGCCTTTGCTGGTGCTTTCTTGGACTGCATGGAGTGCTTCAGGTCACTAATGATCATCACTCCCAGGACCTTCTCCTCCTCTGATAAAGATACTCAGACTCCACCCAGGTAGTACTCTGCCCAGGGATTCTTGGCTCCAATATGCATAACTTTGCATTTCTTGGCATTGAAGCCAAACTGCCAGATCCTGAGCCACTTCCCCAGCTTTTCCAGATCTTTCTGTAGGTCCTGTATCCCTTTAGCTATGTCCACTCTTCCACAGAACTTGGTGTCATCCACGAATAGGCACATTTTTCCCTTAATGCCATTTCCAATGTCATTGATGAAGATATTGAACAACACCGGCCCCAGCACTGAGCCCTGCAGGACCCCACTGGTTACTTCTCAAGTGCCAGATAACTCTCCCCCCACAACCACACTCTGGGTTCTGTCCCTCAGTCAGTTTGCCACCTATCTAGCCATCTTTTCCCCAACCCTGGATCCACCAACTTCCTGATAAACCTTTTGTGGGGCAAAGACTCAAAGGCCTTGCTGAAATTAAGATAGAGGATGTCTACCGCTTGGCCCCTGTCTACTATCTTAGTGACACAGGCAAAGAAGTAAATCAAATTTGTCTGAAATGATCTCCTCCCCATAAACCCCCCATGCTGCCTCACATCCTGAAGACCATGCTCCTCTAGATATTCCACCAACCTACACTGCCTAGGAAAGCCTCCAGAGGAAGTTGCAGTGTTTGGGAGGTATGGTGAGGGGCAGACACAGGGCTGATACTCATGAGAGTTGGGTGTGGGCCCTAATCCCACCCTCACCCATCCCTCCCTTCCCTGAACACAGCACATTTATAGGGGAACAGCTGCCCCACAATTGGAGGAAGGGACATCAGGTGCAGGTCATATAGTTCCTATCCAATAGTGCAGTCACGGGGTGGGGAAAAAGCATAGGTCAGTCTCAAGTAGGAGTACAGCATCCACAATGAACTGCTGATTGGTGTGATAGGTGGATATTGTGGGGGGCCTTCAACTAAGCAGTATCAGGTGCTAGTAGTGTTCAACTGGGAAGGGGAGCAGGCAGGACATAGTATGTGGAAGACTGAAGGGGAATAGATGATGTAGGAATTACAGGGAGTGACAAGAGTGAACATGACCAATGTAGATGAGAGGGGGCCAGCGTGGGGGAAGGGTCAGGACAGGAGAAGGTCCAATCAGTGGGAAGGGAGGAAGGGGATTGGCAGCCAGCTAGGGAGGGTAGTTTGTTGCCAAGGATGTGGAGCAGCCATGTTCTTGGCAGTGGCAATGGAAGGCTGGGGGATGCTTGGTGTGCTGGCAGATGGGGCAAATGAGGGAAGAAATTGGGTGGCAGAGGAGGGAGCTACAGGCATGGGGAGGCCGAGGTAGGGAAGATTGGGGTCGTAAGGGGAACCTGTTGGGACACACAATACAGCCACTGGCAGGCCACCAGAACAAAATTCTAGAGGAATAAGGAGGTGGGCTGCAAAATCCAGTGCAGTCACATGCAAGATGTGGAGACAGGGGTTGGAGTAGTTGAGGAGACAAGACTACGGCAGAGCAAGTGCAAGGTCATAAGCCTCAGGAAAGGGGGGCCATGAAAAAACAGGGAAAGGGGATCACCAGAGCAAATCAGGTCAATGGTATGGCTAACTGGGAGAAGCAGCAGGGGAAGGTAGTGTAATCACCGGAGAAGGTTAAAGGGGGGGGGTTGCTACCAGGGAGAAAGGATTCATCACAGAAGTGGCAGGTGCTACCTATAGCCCTAGAGACAAGGGGCAGCAGAAAGGTGGTAAGGAAGCAAAACCAGGGAGAATGAAACAGGGAGGTGCAGCAAAGCTAGAAACAGGAGACAGCAAGGATAAGGATGGAACAAGGTGGAGGAAGGAATCTTGGGGAAGGGGCACATGCTACTCAAGGAAAACACAGGAAAAACATAGTGGGGAGGGTGGCAGGATAGGGGCCAGAGGAAACAGCATGGGGAAGGTGGGGGGCACAAGGGGAATGGTCTAGTAAGTGAAGCTGATGCACCAGCCATAGTTGGCAAGAGGGAGAAGTCAGGACACAGAATGGAGGAGGCAGAAGGGGAATAGCTGGGGGATAGGGAAGGGAGCATTTTGGGAAGGAAAAGAGCCTGCAAAAGAGAGGGAGCACATAAAGGAGTCAGTCATAATTTGGGGACTCTATAGTTAAGGGGTCAGATGGGGGAAGGGGCTAGGAAAAGCAGCATCTGGGTAGAGTGTATGCCTGGCATGACAGCAGGTAGGGTGCAGCAGCACATTGGTAGGTGTGTACAGATGGTGGGGGGGGGACCACACATCATTGTTCACCTGGGAACAAATGATCCGGAAGGAAGCAAAAGGGAAAGGGGATCGCCAGAGCAAATCAGGTTAGTGAAGCTGATTGAATTGGAGACCTGTTTCCTTTGGTAGCAAACATATTTTGGGGGCTTTGAGTTGAATTTTGATTCCTTTTTGCTGACTTCACTAGCTGCAAAGTTGAGTGCATTGTGGGGGAAGGGTGTTAATGGTCTGGCCAGGTCTCACTCAGCTAACTGACTGGAGGCAGAGCTGAATCAGGTTTGTGGTGTCAGTTCCTTTGGCTTCTCGGAAGGAACTAGAAGGGGACAGGATCAGTTGTGTAACTGTGTTCCAGTACAGTAGCTGCTTCTTGTTGTTTTTACAGGGTTTCTTGTGGATTTTATTTGGTAGAAGGCTATTTCTTTTCTTTCTTACTTCTAAGGGGCTAGCAGGGTATTGTTTTTGGGGCTGTTGGAAGTTTGAAAACTTGTTTGGTGGCTGTAAGTGGGCTCATTTGTTGGATGTTTCACTGTGTAACAGGCTGCGCTGGTGGAGGCCTATTTCTTCTGATTTAAAACCTATTTGATGGGATTTGCTTGGGGCTGGTTATTTGAATTGGAGACCTATATCTGTTAATTTCAAGCCTACTTTGATATGTTGTTAGTGAAGCTGATTGAATTGGAGACCTGCTTCCTTTGGTAGCAAACATATTTAGGGGGCTTTGAGTTGAATTTTGATTCCTTTTTGCTGACTTCACTAGCTGTAAAGTTTAGTGCATAGTGGGGGAAGGGTGTTAATAGTCTGGCCAGGTCTCACTCAGCTAATTGACTGGAGACAGAGCTGAATCAGGTTTGTGGTGTCGGTTGCTTTGGCTTCTCAGAAGGAACTAGAAGGGGACAGGATCAGTTGTGTTCCAGTACAGTAGCTGCTTCTTGTTGTTTTTACAGGGTTTCTTGTGGGTGTTACTTGGTAGAAAGTTATTTATTTTCTTTCTTACTTCTAAGGAGCTAGCAGGGTATTGTTTTTGGGGCTGTTGGAAGTTTGAAAACTGGTTTGGTGGCTATAAGCGGGCTCATTTGTTGGATGTTTCACTGTGTAACAGGCTGCGCTGGTGGAGGCCTATTTCTTCTGATTTAAAACCTATTTGGTGGGATTTGCTTGGGGCTGGTTCTTTGGTTGCAGGGCTTGGAGGGGCAGACACAGGGCTGATACACTCTCGAGAGTTGGTGTGAGCCCTAATCCCACCCTCTCCCACCCCTCCCTCCCCAGAGCTCTGCTTATTTATAGGGGAACACCTACCCTGCAATTGAGGAAAAGGCTGCAGGTGCAGCTCATGTAGTTCTAACCACTGGGGTTGGATTTAAAGGCTGGAGAGAGGAGCTTAGGAGTTGTTCACTTCCCTTATAAGTTTACTGTGTTGTACTGCACCTAGTAACAGGGTTACCGCTTTACTGTGGGACTGTATCTAGGATTAGTGGGTGACCTGATTAGTTAGTAGGGGTGTATCTTGGACTAGTGGGGAACCTGGTGGCTCACTCAAGGAAACCTACTTGGAGGGGGATGGGACCACACGTCATTAGGGCTGGCATCTCTGGGAGGGTGGTGGGGTGCACAGGGTGTGGGGCAGCCATGATACTGGACTGGGCTTGGAAGTTCGGTGGTTGCCCAGTGTGCTACCAGCTGGCACAGCTTAGGGAGGAGGTTGTGGGGATTAGGAGACAGCTGGGGGAAGGGGGGAGGCATGGTTGGGGAAGAGAGCAGGGGATCTCCCACGGGGTTGCACCAAGCACTAGAGCTGGGGGCATACAGAAAGGAGTGCAGGACAATACTCTGGCGTCACATAGGGACCCTGGCAGAGGGGGCCCAAAAGGAGGACACTACCAAGGAAGCAGGCAGGTAACTGGGGACCCTCCCAAAGGGGGGCAGAGGGACAGCATTCTCAGGGAATTAGGCAGATGGCTGGGGCTGGACAGAAGGAAGCAAGGCGGGGAGGTGGATCAGACTTTATGCTCAGTAACCGCTTCAATTCTTTTCTTCTGCTTGAGGATGAGGGTGGTGATGTAGCCATGACGGGGTGGTTAGAGATGGAAAGGGAGTTGGGGGCAGAAGGCGGGGGCCGGATAGCAGGAGGAATGGGGGGAACCTGGAATGCAGGAAAATGGGGAGCAGTGGATCAGAGCAGGAGGGGCAGGGGAAGAGGGAGGAAAGTGCAAGGAGAAGGACCAGTTGGGAGGAAAGGGCAAGGAGAAGGACCAGAAGTACAAGGAGGATACAGTAAAGGGAGCTGAGGGTTTAGGCCAGGGGAGCACGACAAGCAAGGAGGGACTAAATGGGACAGGAAGGAAGGGAGGAAGGCCGAGACAGGCTAGTTTAGCGGATGGGGGAGAAGGACCAGTCGCGAGCAGTGAGGGGGGAGTTAGCGAGGTATGGAAGGAGACTCGGGAGGAGAAGAGGCATAGGATCGGAGGGGAAGGGGTGGCTAGGGTAAATAAGGAGGGGGCAGCATGTGGCACCCAGATAGAGGGAGGAACAAGGAGCTGGCTGAGTGGAGGGGACGGTAGAAAGGATGAGGGACATGGAAGGGGGGGAAATGGAGGAAAAGAAGCAGTCAGAGTGCTCCTGTTGGGGGATTCTATGATCAGGGGTATCAAATGGGATAGGTAGGGAGAAGTCTGGCCAGTTAGAACAAAATGCTTCCCTGGACTAATGGTGCACAGGGCCAAGCACGAGCTATATCAGCTGGCAAAGGATTGTGAGGGTTCCCCGGACATACTGGTCCACCTGGGTACAAATGACATTGAGGGAAATAGCGAGCTAGAGATACAGGCAAGGTTCAGGGAGCTTGCCAGGGTCTGTCATGACATAGGATGCACAGTTTCCTTCTCGGAAATCCTTCCGGTGCCAAGGGCTAGTGGGGAACACAAAAGGAAGATTAGGGAGATAAACCAGTGGCTCAGGGAGTGGTGTGAGGCCAGAGGGTATGGGTTGATTGGGGATTGGGGGGAGACCTGGGAGGATAAGGAGCTGTATGCTAGAGATAGACTCCATCTCAATTTGGAGGGGAAGGGAATCCTTAAGTTGAAAATAGAGGGGTTCATTGGTGAAAAGTGGAGTTAAACTTGTGAAGAGGGGAAGGATGGGAGAAAAGGCTGTCGATGGGGGTTCGATAAAGGAGGGACTCTCTTTCCACCCCTCTGGGGAGCTGGAGGAATGCGGGAAAAGTCCAACTGGTAAAGTGCAGACCGGGGAAAATGGAATCCCCATGGGATCACGAGCAGGGGAAATGGAAATATAGGAAAAGGGTGGAAGGTAGTCCTGTTAAATGCCAGGAGCTTGGGCAATAAAATGCGATGCTAACTGAGGGAGTGGTGGATGTGGCAGTGGTCACTGAGACCTGGGCCACCGCAGGACATGACTGGGACCTGAACCTGGAGGGTTACACTATGTTCAGGAAGGACGGGGGGAGGGAAGGGGAGGAAGTGTAGCAATGATAGTCAAAAACTGCATTGGCATAGGGGGAGTAGAGGAGGCGGAGGGAACCGTGGAGGAGATTTGGGTCACCTTGATAACAAGGGGGGGCAAGAAAGTAAAAATAGGAGTGGTGTATAGACCCCCTGCGCTGGCGGAGGAGCTGGAGGACAGTCTGGTGGCAGATGTTGGGAGATACTGCCGATTGGGCAGGGGAAGGGTGGTGGTGTTGGGGGACTTAAACATGCCAGGAACACACTAGGAGACTATGATATCCTCAGTGGCCAGGGAACAGAGGTTGTTGGATGTCTTTCAAGATGCATTCCTAACTCACCACGTGGGGGAACCGACCAGGGAGGTGTGGGTACTGGATCTGGTCCTGGCAGACAGTGACCAGATTGGGAGCCTGGAGGTAAGGGACCCGTTGGCGGGGAGTGACCATGCCATGGTCTGGTTCTTCCTGGACCTAGGAGGGGTAGAAGGCTGCACAAAGATGGAGGTAACTGACTTCAGGGGTGGATTTTAAGGAAATGGGAAGGATTCTTAAGGAGCATTTGGATGTGATTGGGTCAGACATGGACACTGACAGTAGGTGGGAAATCATCAGGAGAGGGGTGCAGGATGCTACCAGCACCTGTGCAAGAGTAAGACGAAAATGCGGTAGGGCCCGAAAACCCTGCTGGTGGACCAGGGAGGTCCGGGAGGTGGTGTGGGAAAGAAGGCAGCCTATAGGCAATTCAAGTGCTCAAGGAGTGAAAGGGATCGAGGGGAGTATGAGTTGATGGCTAGAAGGGCCACTAGGGTGGTGAGGGCATCTAAGGCAAGGAAAGGAGCAGAACCTGGCCAGGGAAATTAGGAGAGGGAACAAGGGGTTCTTTAGATACATTGGGGAAAAAACGAAGGGTGAAGGGGCAGATTAGCAGGATTAAAACAGGGGAGAGTTGGACACAAGACCCGGGGGAGTAGGCTGAGGTACTAAATGAGTGCTTCACCTCAGTTTTCACCAAGGAAAATGGGGGTGCTGCATCATACATGGGAGGAGATAGTGATACTGAGGAGGGGGGGACCCTTACCGATCGGTGGGTCTGCGGAGAGGGGGAGGCATCACTGGCAGGAGGGGGAAGGCTAAGCAGGGAGAAAGGTAGCGGAAGTGGAAATTACAGCAGAGAGAGTGGGAGAAGCCCTCAGGTCCCTTAAGATGGAGAAAGCACTGGGGCCGGATAAATTACATCACAGAGTGCTGAAGGAACTTGCGGATGTCCTGGTGAAACCCCTGGCAGAGTTTTTCACCATCTCTCTGAGGACAGGGTGGGTGCCCCAGGAATGGAAGGTGGCACATATAGTGCCTATCCACAAGGGGGGATCAAGGGAGGTGGCAGAGAACTACAGACCTGTCAGCCTGACATCGGTGGTGGGCAAGGTGATGGAGGGCATTGTCAAGGAGAGGCTGGGGGACCTGGAAAAGTCAGGGTGCCTGGACGATAGACAGCATGGATTCATCCCAGGGAAATCATGTCAGACAAACCTTGTGGAGTTCTATGACTGGGTGATGAGTGCCTTGGATCTGGGTAGACCAGTAGACGTCCTCTTTCTAGACTTCAGCAAGGCATTTGACTCTGTTCCTCACGAGGGCCTGTTGGATAAGCTGGGAGAAATGGGGGTTGGGAACCAGATGATCAGATGGATAGGCAATTGACTCCAGGACTGGACTCAGAGGGTCGTAGTTGGCGGGATAGTCTCATTCCCAAGCAGGGTCATTAGTGGGGTCCCACAGGGATCAGTCCTTGGGCCCCTCCTGTTCAACGCATACATCTCTGACATAAGGACAGGTATCAGGAGTGAGATGAGTCTCTTTGCGGATGACTCCAAACTGAGGGCGGTGGTGGATGGGGAGAAGGGGATGGTGGCTCTACAGGAGGATCTGGAGGCTCTGGAAAGATGGTCTAGAAAGTGGAGACTGAGGTTCAATGCAGGGAAATGCAAGGTACTGCACCTGGGGGCCAGAAACCCGGGCCAAGTGTACACCCTGGGGGGGGAAATGCTACAAGTCTCGATGGCTGAGAGGGACCTGGGGGTGGTGGTGGATGTCAAGATGAACAACTCGGAGACTTGTAGGAGGGCAGCAGCCAAGGCCAACAGGATGCTGGGATGCATCGCTAGGGGGATCACATCCAGAAGGAGGGAAGTGATACTCCCTCTGTATAACTGTTTGGTGAGGCCGCACCTCGAGTACTGCGTGCAGTTTTGGAGGCCACACTTAAAGAGGGACATTAAACTCCTGGAGAGGGTCCAGAGGAGGGCAACCAAAATGATTTGGGGCTTGGGGGACAGGACCTATGGGGAGAGGCTCGAAGAGCTAAATATGTACACATTGGAAGAGAGAAGGACGGGGACATGATAGAGGTCTTCAGGTACATGAAGGGGTAAATGGGGAGGAGCAGTCAGGGTGCTTTGAAGGAAGAAGGAGGAGGGGCAACTGGAGGGCATGGGTGGAAGCTGGAGGGGAAGATTCAGGGAGAAAGGAGGACGTGCTACTTCACTGAGAGGGTGGTGGAGCCATGGAATGCATTGCCCAGGGGCTGGTGGAGGCAGAGACGGTGGAGGGGTTCAAGAGGGGTGGGACAGGTACAGGGAAGGGTTCTGGAAGCAAAATCCAATGCAGTGAGAATATCCGGAACTGGGAAGGGAGAAGCCAGAGAAGGCGAGGGGGGCAGCAAGGTCAGCTCTCAGGGTGGGGGATGACCAAACAAGCAGACGCGAAAGACCGTTAGGCCTATTCTGCTGGCATTTTAGTATGTTAGTATGAAGTCAAAAAAAGGAGGTTCAGGACAGCTTCAGAGAAGTGTGGAAGCTATGCAGAGAGGAGGGAAGCACAGTGGCATTCTCAGAAGTTCTGCCAGTGCCAAGGGCAAGTACGGACAGAAAAAGCAGAATCATGGACTTCAACAAGTGGCTGAGAGAATGGTATGAGTCCATGGGTATGGCTGGGTGGGAGAGTGGGGCAACACATGAGAGAACCCAGATCTATATGCAGGGGACAGGCTACATCTAAGGACAGAGGGTTCAGGGGTGTTAAAGCAGAGACTGAGGGAATTTATCACCACAAAGTATAACTTAAACTTGATGGGGAGGGGCTGGAGAGGTGGAGTGAATCAGGAGAGGAAGTCCAGAGGACCTCCCCCATAGCAATGATAGAGCCTACTTTGTCAAGGATGGGTGGAGTGGAGAGTAAGGGGGCAGCTGGGAGACAGTCAGGTTGGAGGGTGGTATCACTAAATGCTAGGAGCCTGGGGAATAAGATGGCAGAGCTGCAGGCACTGCTGGCAGAAGGAGAGGTGGACATAGCGGCCATCACTGAGATGTGGGCAACCCAAAACCATGACTGGTACTTGGCCATCCCAGGATTTAAATTATTCAGGAGGGACAGAGAAAAGGGTAAGGGGGAGTAGCCATTTACATAAGGGAAGGGATTGGAAGCATCAAGAAGGAGGGGGAAGAAGGTAGGTCAGAAGTCATTTGGATACAACTCCATGCCCCAAAGCGGGCTAGGGTCCAACTGGGAGTTGTTTATAGGCCCCAAACCTGGAAAGAGGATGTGGATAGGGAGCCAGGGGAGCAGCTAAGGAGACCCTGTGGCAAAGGGAGCACTGTGGTTGTGGGAGACTTCAGTTTACTAGGGGTGGATTGGAGCATCCCAGCCACCACATGCACCAGGAAGCAGATCCTCCTGGAAGCAATCCAGGATGATTTCCTGAACCAAAAGGGTGACAGTGTCAACAAGGGAAGAAAATATTCCAGACCTGGTGCAAGAGGAGGATGGAGAACAGGTCACAGAAGTAAGGGTGGAGGAACCACTGACTGGTAACAATCACCAAACAGTGTGGTTCTGTATCAGTTTGGGTAGAGAGATCCACAGTACAAAAACAAAGGTCCTGGACTTCAGAAAGACAGACTTTGGCAAGATGGGGCAATTAATCAGATCACACGTAGATGGCATCCACCTTGACATGGATGAAGAGCAGAAATGGGCGATCATAAAACTAGGGCTGATTGAATCCACTAAGGCTTGTATCAAGAGCCAGCAAAATAAATCAAGGACCAGGCATCCAAGCTGGATAAGCAGAGAGGTAACAGAGAGGGTGAGGGATGAGAGAAAAGTCTTCCGAACCTACAAGAGAACCAACAGGGCAGAGGATAGGGAGAACTATGTGAGGAAATCCAGGGAAGTGAGCAGTGCGGTCAGGACTGTAAAATCAGCCAGGGAAAGGAAATTAGCACAGGGGATTAAGGAAGTAGAAAAGGATTCATTCAGGTATATCAGGGAAAAGAGGAAGTGCAAGGATCAAATAGTTAGGATCAGGTAAGGCAGTGGGTGGGTAGACAAGGGAGCCGAGAAGGCAGAAGTACTTAATGAGTACTTCTGTTCAGTGTTCACAAGGAGAGGGATGGACCCATTCCTGCAGAGAAATGGGGCGCAGGCATGGGGGGTGAGACAACCACAGACGGGGTCATCACGGTGGAAAGGGTGCTGGAGGGTCTTAGGTCACTGAGGGTAGACAAGGCACCTGGGCCAGACGGGGTACATCCCATGGTGCTGAGGGAGCTGGCAGAGGTCCTGGCAGAGCCACTGGTGGATCTGTTCAACATCTCGCTAAACACGGGATGTATGTCCAGAGACTGGCACATGTGGTATCTCTCCACAAAAGTGGGCCTAAGGATGAACCAGGGAACTACAGACTGGTGAGCCTCCTCGCAATTGTGAGGAAACTGATGGAATCTTTCCTCAAAGAAAGTCTGGTGTAGTTTCTCGTGGATAATGATCTGCAAGATGACAGAAGCATGGGTTCATTGCTGGCAGATTCTGTCAGACAAACTTGGTTGATATTTTTGACTGGGTCACGAGGGCACTGGACGAGGGCCATGCGGTAGATGTAGTCTACCTGGATTTCAGCAAGGCCTTTGATTCAGTGCCACCTGCAAGTTGAGGAGTCTTGGTACAGGGTGGAAGCTAGCCCGATGGGTAGAAAACTGGCTGAGGGACAGGCAACAGAGAGTAGTTGTGGGGGGAGAAGCATCGGAACCCAGGGCAGTGACAAGTGGTGTCCCACAGGGATCAGTACTGGGGCCAGTCCTGTTTAACATTTTTATCCCAGACATAACGGTTGGGATCAAGAATAAGATTAGCCTCTTCACCGATGATACCAAGATCTGTGCTGAGGTGGGTGGGGAGGAGGGTTGCAAATTACTGCAGGAGGACTTGGCAAGACTCAAGGAGTGGTTGCACACCTGGCAGCTTGGGTTCAACGCCAAGAAGTGCAAGGTGATGCATTTCGGAGCCCAAAACCCAGGATGCAGCTACTGGATGGATGGTATCAAACCAGGGCCGCCGTTATGGGGGGACAACCGGAACTTTTTTCCCGGGCCCTGAGCTATGGGGGGGGGCTCGCCTGTGCAATGCTTATAAATATTTATTTAATTTAGCCACCCTTTTCTTTATATTGCTGGCTTCCTGTGCCACTGTAATACCGTCCAGGCCGGGGGGGGGTGTCATTTATCACAGTCCTGAACATGATGCATGTGTGTTTGTGTCATGTGAGCGAGCTAGCCTCTATAGTGCCTAGCACATGCTGCTTGTGCCTCGCCTCAGAACGATCTACATCGCTGTCGCCCAAAAAGATTTTAATAAAATGATGAGGGTAGGCAGTATATGCTTCCGGTTCGAAGCAACAAGTTGCAGGGGTGGCCGCTGCCAGAGTACATCAGGACAGCAGTTGTCCAGTAGTGTGGTCGGGTCACCAACCTGTCGCCTTCAATCATCAGTCACCTGCGGCCTGATGATGTGAGGAGGTCGTTGTCTTCGCTTTGTGGAGTTAGAGTCCACGTCCTCGAGACTAGAGGTTCCCCTCACAAATCGAATGTGGTGTGTTTGTGTCTCCCCTTGGTTTTGTTCTCCACTGCCCTTCGGACATCCAGGTAAAACATGAAAAAAAAAGCTGATATAAACTTCAATAAGTGCCGCTAGCATTACGCTAGTAGCGTAGGCCATACATAAGTGTGATGTTTGGACATGGATCTTTGGGGATTGGTGCATAACCCGCTCTTCCTGCTGCCAGCTGTTTAGCTAGACCTATGACAGAAAAGGTAGAAATTTAAAAAAATAAGACGAGTGTTCAGCAGCAGACTTAGGACTTTGTTTTATTTTTTTAAATTTCTGCCTTTTCTGGCATAGGTCTAGCTAGTTACGACATGCAGGATAGTTGCCAAAGGCTATGTGACCCTGTTAGTCTGGGCCTGGGGAGAGGATAATGCTGCAGCTAGTGTGACAGCAGTGCCAGCGAGTGGTTGGCAGGAGAGCTTGCCTCCCACAGGGACATTTTTGGGGGCGTTCAAGGTAATCTGTGGTACCAACTATGATGTAGTGGGAGGGTGAGAAGGAAAACTAAGGGGAGAAAACACCAGCCTCCATCCCATGATGCCTATCACCAGAACTTGAAGCTTCTCACCATGGCCCTCATTTGCAGCCCTGCCATGATAAAGTGGGTGGGGGGCAGCTGGGTGTCAGCCCTATTGAAGTTGTGATGTGTTGTTTGTTGGTGTGTAAAAAGCAAATTTCAGCTGGGGTAGGGAGATGTTTGCCCCATCGATTACCCCCGCTGTGGGATGGGAAGCCTGCTCCCTCTTGGGGGGTGGGTGCCTGATTCTGATATACTGTGGTGCAGGATGCTGACAAATGCAGAGCATTAAGCTGGTGGGAAGACCAAGGGTCAACACCTGATGGATTATGGTGCTGAGCCTTGGCAGTGGGAGTAATTAGAAAGAAAAAATAAATACCCTACCCTCGCACCTTCTTTTTTTTTTCCCCAATAGATAATTTTATGTTATTTTTCCAGTCTTCCACCTCCTGTGATCCAGCCAGCAAGAACTGAACTGTGATCCAGCTCCCTACTGTGGACGCACACATGTGGAGGTATGTGTCACGTCTCAAAGTACCCACCCACTACGTGTTGGTGGAGGGTGGGTGACAACCCCCGCAGAGGAAAGCTGCCTTCTGGCTGCTCAGTCCTGCTCTGCCCTCCCGTGCTGGCTCCGTGATGACCCTGTCACACCTTCTAAGCGATGGGACCATACATCTGAGTCTTGTGCTTCCCTCAACTAAGGATTATGGGTTAGGGAAAGCTTCACAAAATCTTGTTTTTAGCTTCACTAAAAGCACCAAAACTCACCAAAGAACATCAAAAGACCCCCCTGGCTTACTTGATTAGGGATACAGGGGCCCTAATCAAACTGCCTGCCGGGGGCCCTGGAATTGCTAGCTGCAGTCCTGTATCAAACTGTCCACATTCAATGAGGAGAGGATCTGGGGGTGCTGGTGACCGAGGAATTAAACCACTCGGTCCAGTGTTGGAAGGCAGCGGCTAAGGCTAACAGGATGCTAGGGTGCATAGCAAGGGGGATTACATCCAGATGTAGCGAAGTCATATTGCCCCTGTACAGGTCCCTGGGGAGGCCGCACTTGGAGTACTGCATACAGTTCTGGCGCCCGTACTTGAAAAGGGATATCAAACTACTGGAGGCAGTACAGCGAAGAGCAACAAAGATGATCCAGGGGTTGGGGATAGAACTTACAGGGAAAGACTAAAAGAGCTCAACATTTATACCCTGGAAGATAGAAGAGAGAGAGGGGACATGATCGAGACCTTCAAGTACCTCAAGGGGATGAACAGAGTAGGCTTCCAGGGTGGGTTCACTCTCCAGAACGGAAGAGATACCAGAGGGCACTCCCTGAAGTTAAAGGGGGGGCAGATTCAGGAGGGAAAGGAGGAGGTACTACTTCACTGAAAGAGTGGTAACAGGGTGGAATGCACTGCCTGAGCAACTCGTATCAGTGCAGACTGTGGGGTGCTTCAAGAGGGGGTGGGACAAATTCAAGGGAAAGTAATACCGGGGGCAGTTGGGGAGGAAGAGTTAATTGGAGGGGGGGCAGCTGCAGTCTATGTCTATGCAGTCATGGGCTGAAGTGCTGCACACTCGAGCAGACTAGATAGACCATATGGCCTGTATCTGCTGGCAATTTCGTATGTTCGTATGTTTAGTGTTGTCTCCATGAGCTTGCCCACAATGGAGGTCAGATTGACTGGTCTGTAATTCCCTGGGTCATCCTTTTGACTACTTTTGAGGAGGGGCACTACACGTGCTGTTCTCCAGTCTGGCTGCACCACTTCTGACTCTAGTGAACTATTAAATAGGTTTGCCAGTAGCCCTGCCAGCTCCTCAGCCAGTTCCTTTAGTACCCTTGGATGTACTCTGTCCAGGCCTGTTGATTTGTCCACCTTCAATGCCAGCAGCCCCTCCCTCACTCTATCCTCCTCTATCACTACATCTGTGCCCCCCGTCTCCTCTTTTCCCTCCTGAAGGCACTGGTCTGTTCTTCTCCCTGGTGAAGATGAAACAGAAGTATTTATTTAGTATCTCTGCTTTTCCTCCATTATCCTCCACCCACTCCTCACCTTTCTTAAACCTAACAGTCCACTTCTTCTTTTCCTTTTTGTCACTTATATATCGAAAGAAAGCCTTCTCCCCCTTCTTAGTTCCTTCCACTATCTGCAGCTCCTTCTGTGCCTTTGCTCTACGGATTTCCTGACTTGACTCACTAGCCAGCCTTAGGTAATTTTCCCTATCTACCTCTCTCTTGGTCTTCCTGAATTTTCTGTAGGTCAACCTCTTTTCCCTTACTGCCTGGGCAACCCCAGAACTGAACTAGCTGGGCACTTTGGCCCTTGTGTTCTTCCCCCTGAGCCTAACACACTCATCTGTGGCAACCAGTATTCCTTCCTTAATGATGGATCACATTTGGTCCACCCCCATATCTACTGTGATGCCCACCAGATGGCTCCTTAGCACTTCACCCATTTTCCTGAAGTCTGCCCTACTGAAATCCAAGATTTTGGTCTAAGTCAGGATGCTTTCCCTGCCCATATCAAACTGAAACCACACTGTGCGATGTTCACTTTCACCCAGTGACTCCCTGACCATTATTTCCTGTACATGCTCCCCATCTGTGAGCACCAGATCAAGAATTGCCTCAGCTCTTGTTGGTTCAGTGACACCCTGAGTCAGGAACCCACTCTACAGTCCTTCCAGGATCACCTGACTCCTAGCACGTGTTGTGGATGGTATGCTCCAGTCCACCTTGGGCAGGTTGAAATCCCCTACAAGTACCACCTCTCCTTTCCCTGCAGCTTACAATATTTGTGAGTTCAGTTCCCTGTCTCTCTCCTCATCCTGACTGGGTGGTCTGTAAACCATTCCCAGCCTCATCTTTCTCCCTCTATTGGACCTTAACTGAACCCATAATGCCTACACCTCCCCTTTCTCCGACTCCTCCCTCGTGCAAGTTATTCCATCTCTGATATAAATTGCCACCCCTTCCCAAATACCCTGGCCCTCCTACAAAGTTTATATCCAGGGATCGCAAGGTCCCAGTCATGGTGTGATGTTGCCCAAGTCTTGGTTACTGCAGCTATGTCCACCCTCCTGACTGCTATATATATATATATATATATCATAGATACATTAGGGAGTGAAGAAAGCCCAAAGGAGGGATAGTGAAGCTTAGTAAAGGGGAGGGGAGGTGAGCAGAGAGCGGCAGTGAAAAGGCAGATACTGAACAACTACTTGTGCTCAGTATTCTCTAAAGAAGAAGAGGGGGAAGTACCTAAACCAAACAAGAGAAGCACTCTGGGCAGGGGGGTTGATACTAGTCCATTCACAGAAGAAAGGGTCCTGAATGAACTCTTAAAACTTAAGGTGGGTAAAGCAATGGGACCTGATGGGATTCACCCCAGAATTCTAAGAGAACTAAGGGGAGACCTAGTGGTGCCACTAACTACCCTTTTTAACAAATCATGGGAGGATGGTGTGGTGCCTGAGGACTGGAGGAAGGTGGATGTGATCCCCCTTCACAAGAGTGGGAGCAAGGCAGAGGCAGAAAACAACAGACCTGTTAGTTTGACCTCAGTGGTAGGAAAAATGATGGAATCACTCCTGAAAGAAAGAACTGTCGAGTACCTAGAAGCCAGAGGGGCACAGGACCCAAGGCAGCATGGATTCACAATGGGAAGGTCATGTCAGACAAATCTAATGAATTTCTTTGACTGGGTGACCAAAGTAGTAGACCAGAGAGGGGCTGTAGATAGGGCCTACTTAGACTTTAGCAAGGCATTTGACACAGTACCACACAAAAGATTAATAAACACGTTAGCCAGCCTGGGAGTGGGTCCCAGGGTGGTAGCCTGGTTAACAAATTGGCTGGACAACAGGACGCAGAGGGTGATAATAAATGGAGCACACGCAGGAGAAAGGGGAGTTACTAGTGGGGTATCGCAGGGTTCAGTACTGGGACAGGTACTCTTTAATGTCTTTATAAGTGACATTGCGGAGGGGCTAGAAGGAAAAGTATGCCTCTTTGCAGATGACACAAAGATCTACAACAGGGTTGATACACAAGGGGAGGTGGAAAGGATGAGAAGGGAATTGGCAAGGTTGGAGCAATGGTCAAGATTATGGCAGCTTAGTTTCAATGCAAAGAAGTGCAAAGTAATGCACCTGGGAAACAAAAACCCAGGGGAAGAGTACACAATGGGGGGGTACTAACAATAGCAAAAATGGAAAGAGTCCTGGGGTACTCATATCAGATGCCCATAAGGCAGGCAAGCAATGTGAGAAGGCAGTAAGGAGGGCTGGGGGGATTCTGGGATGCATAGGGAGAGGCATCACCAGTAGAAAGCAGGAAGTTGTTATCCCTCTGTACAGACAGTTGGTGAGACCTCATCTGGAGTACTGCATGTAGTTCTGGAGACCCCATCTCCACACAGGATGGAGGCAGTACAGAGGAGGGCAACTAAAATGGTGCAGGGTCTGCACCAGAAGCCATACGAAGAGAGGCTAAAGGAACTCAATATGTATACCCTTGAGGAAAGGAGGGAGAGGAGGGACATGATAGAAACCTTCAAGTACCTCAATATAATCAACAAAGTCCAAGAGGGTAAGATATTTCAGAAAAAGAGATGTGCAAGAACAATGGGGTACAATTTGAAAATAGAGGGGGGATGGCTCAGGGGCAATGTGAGAAAGTATTTTTTCACGGAGAAGGTGGTGGATGCGTGGAACAGCCTTCCTGAGGAGGTTGTGGGGTCAAAAACAGTGGGGGAATTCAAGAATGCATGGGATCAACATAAGGCTATTATAGTAGGGGGTAGGAGGAAGTAGGCTGCTGGTTAACCAGGATCTGCAGCTTATCCAATAGGTAGGGAAATGGGCAGACTTAGTGTGCCAAGTGGTCCTTATCTGCCAACAAAGTCTACGTTTCTATGTAATTTGGTAGAGTATTTAACAATAGCTTCCTAGACTGGGCATCTGCAGAAACCTGCTAGAAAACTATTTCTCTTTGAAATTCAAAGTGTCATAACCAGAGGAGATTGCCCATCCATCTCCTGTTATTTACAGAATCTTCCTCTTTGATCAGCTACCAGGAAATTCCAATCCCTTATTGAAATATAACTCCTGTTTACCTCCAAGCAAAGCTTTGTACTAGGCAAAGGGGAGATGTCAGACACTGAAATACACATCAACCCTTCCCAGGTACGCTTGCAGTAAAATGGGCATCTTTTCTGATAAACCTTAGGTCTTAGCCCTTTGGACATTAAACATAAAAAAACTATAAGGAAATATGACAGCGATGTGACTGAAGTGGCCAAATCACCATATCCCTCCTTCCTAAGACTGAATCTGTGGGAACATGCCCCTATTGTTATGGCAGGGTTTCCACAATTCGGTTACTGTTCTAATTGGCGAGATAGGCCATCTACGTTTGCGGTGGCAGGCCCTGACCTGTGTGTAATGGTCATGTCATAGGTCTGCAGGGCAATACTTCATCAGAGGAGTCATCCACTTGTTTTGCCCATCTGATTTAACCACACCAGATGGTTGAGGTTGGTCTGTATCTCAAAGTGCCTTCCATAGAGTATGGCTCTAATTTCTTCTGGGGCCCATACTAGCACAAGGCATTCCTTTTCTGCCATGGAGTATGTCTGGTCCCAGGAACGTAGCTTCTTGCTAAGGTACACTATTGGATGGCCTCTTCCCTGATTAGATGTCTGGCTAAGGACTGCTCCAATCTCCACATCCAAGGCATCCATCTGTACCACATACTGCTTAGTGTAATCTAGACTGGCCAGCACAAAGGCACTACGCAGCGCCACTTTTAGCCATGCGAAGACCCTCTCACAGGCTGGCTACCAGTTTACCTTTCTGGGCTGTCTTTTCTTTAGCAAGCTAGATAGAGGAGCTGCCAGGGTACTTTAATTGGGCACAAACTTTTGGTAGTACCCTGCAGTCCCTAGGAAGCTCCTAACTTGCTTTTGGGTTTTAGATGTGGGCCGCACATCTATTACCTCAATCTTTGCTTGGTTGGGATGGAACTGCCCCTACCCCACTACATGGCCTAGGTATGCCACCTTCGTCATAGCCACCTGGCACTATTTGGACTTTACAGTGAGCCTTGCCACCTGTATCCTGCCCAACACTACCTTCAGATGGGATGTGTTCTTTCCAGCTGGTACTGAAGATGGCAATATCATCCGGATAAACCACTGCATACTCTTCAGTACACTGTAACACTTGGTTGACTAACCTTTGGAATGTGGCAGGGGTGCTCTTCATTCCAAAAGGCATTACCCGGAATTTGAATAATCCTATTGGAGTGATGAAGGCTGACAGTTCTCTAGCTCTGGCAGTTAGCTCCACCTGCCAGTACACTTTTGTTAAGCCAATTGTGGTATGTCGCCCCTCCCAACTTGTCTAGTAGCTCGTCTGTATGTGTGTGTATATATATATATATATATATAATATATATATATCAGTCCATTGTTCCAAAATACCTTATGTCTCATGTCACCTCCTGCATCCCGTCAGATTCTGCACAAGCCCTTAGCCTCTTCAAACTAGGGCCAGTCCTCTAGGCGACTGCAAAATATTCACATTTTCCCAAAGCATGGGACATGTCCCCCTCAGTTCCATAAACTGAGGTCCTTAGCTTTAGCATCAGGGCATTCAGAGTCACTGCCATCCTCAACTTTGTGACCATTTGTTACCCCTCCCGCCTCAGAGTAACCTTCTGTAGCTGTTTGGTGAACAGCTGCTTGGGGAAGTCCTACCTCCCTTTCACTATTCTCCCTTTCAGGAGACACAGCAGAGACAGGCTGGGTAACCAACCTCCTATTCTTTTCCAGAGGGGCTTCTGTGGGGTTCAGGGAATTACAAGCGGCTTTCGCTGTCTGGCTGCAGGTAACTGCAGACACCACCCCCTGCTGGAGATTGTTGCCTACAATCACATCCAGTGTGAGGCTGTCTACCACTGCCACTTTTTGCACCCTCTCTCCTGTCTCACCCCAATCCAGAACAGTAGCTAGTGGCAAGGTTATCCCCTTCCCAGTGAATCCCCTCACAGTTACAAACTGATTAGGTATAAGTTATTCAGGCCCAATCAAATCCCCTTTTACCAGGGTAAGAGACACCCCAGTGTCCCTTAAAGAGTAGTTCTGAATCCTATTTATGGTAACCGGGAGTATGTCCTCCCTCATATTCACAAGTATACTCTCAGGGATACACAGTGCACCCACCTCCTTTTGAGGGACATTTTATCTACTCTATGCCTTTTTAGGACAGTCTAGCAAGATGCCCTGACTGTTTACAAAACCAACACTCATCCCTTTTTTCATCCAAGAAATCGCTTTTTGGTAACTTGGGGCTTCCCCCTTTCTGCAGAGGCAGTTAGGGTTTCAGCTGCTCTGAAGGCACGCTTTTCCCTTTTGCCCCTGCAGCTCCTGCTCCCCCACTTCCTTTCTGAGCAGGCCTGTTCCTGGCATAGTGATCCGAGAGCTCATCAGCTTGCTGTGCTGTTTCAGGATCCTGGTCCTCTAGCCAGGTTTTCAGCTCCACTGGGCAGGCCCAAAAGAATTGTTCCCATAGCATAGCCCCCACAATTTTCCCCACAGAGTTTACTTCCAGCCCCTCCCACCAACGTTTCAAAAACTGACGTTGCGAGGACCAGTTTGGACTTCCAGTTTGCCTTCCTGCATGGCGGTCTAGTCTCTCTGCAACTCCCCCTGGTCTGACTATAATCTGGCACCATCCCGCCTTTAATCCTGGCCACCAGCAATAAGAAAGCACCTCTCAGAGACCTAATGGCCAATACTCGCAGCAGACTAAAGGAATCTGTGGCCAGCGTGGGAGAAAAAGAACCTTTATATGATTAGACAGCTACCACAACATGGATCGCTGACCTACAGTTGACCCACATCACTGGCCCATAAGTCCACCACTGAATCCAGTTCAGATGAAGAAGATGATGTTACAATCACCTCCAGACAATTATGCCGAGAATTGAGGCAACTGGGGAACAACATTTCCCAATTTCAACAGGAATTGCTGGACTTGAAAGTGGACCAAGGGAAGCAACAAAAACAAATCACATACCTCGAGCACCACATTACAGAGATCTCCGGAATGGAGGACCTCCACAATGGTACTATACTACAACTCCACAACAAGGAGATCTGGTTACAGCAGAAACTAGAGGATCTGGAGAACAGGTCCCACTGGATCAACATTAGAACACAGGGCATTCCTGAGGGCACAGAGTTGGGAGAAATGACAACGTTTTATGACCAGCTTCATCAAAAAAATTTTAAATTTGGACCAGGAGTATGCACTAAACATAATCCGTGCACATCGCTCCTTGGGACCTCATCCGACAGACCCCAAGGCATGTCCCAGATTGGTTATTGTTGCTTTCCTGGATTACAGGGTAAGAACAGAAATTTTGCAAAAGGTCTGGCAGAGAAAGGAGATATTGTTCGGGGACACCCGCCTTTATTTTAAGCACAACTATGTGCCGATCACATTGGACTGCAGGAAGAAGCTTTTACCAGTACTGAAGCTGTTCCAGAAGAAGGGGGTCAGAGTTCATATAGACTACCCTGCCACTTTGAGAATCACCACTGACTCGGGGGTACATTTATTTCAGACCATCTCAGAGGCTAAGAAATTCTTACAGCGATGGAGCATTATAGTCGATGATCTCCTGACCTCTGAAGTGATCAAAGAACTGGACCACTGCCTCTGGTATATGGTGAGGGGAACAATGGCAGGCGTGCAGTGAGGTGAGAAACCCAACCGATACCAGCCACTACCCCTGGACCTCTTAACAAATACATTGTCTGCTTTAGATGAACAACAAGAGCCTTTACCACAATGGAGGCTACTTGGCAGGTGGAGAAACAAAGCAAAGGCAGCTAACAACAAGGGTACTTCTTTCTTGGCCCATCTGCATCGGTCTCATGAACAGTCCACTCAGGAGAGGCTATCCATTGCTAACTGTGAATCTCCAGACAGACAACAACCGTATTTCCAGTTATTTGGACATAATCCCTGCTCCCTAACCAAACTTACTTTGAGTTGGTTCATTGAACACAAAATCAGCATTTGAACATGATCCCTTAGTGACAGAAGTGCGCACTTCCGGTTGGACAGTGGGTGCGAGCAGCAAAGACTTTCACTGGACTGCACTTGGCACTCACTCGCTATGTTTAAAACACAGACTTTGCACTAGAAATGAGACATTTTCCCTGGTTCTGTGTCTGCAAGTACATTTAATTTTAAAGAGAGATATATAACTTTGGGAGCTGGTTTACCTTGTTTTGGAGCGGGGGTGATTTCAAAGGACGCTGAATGTTGGGGGTTTGATCTTGGTGGGGGTGGGGGGGGAGTGTGGTTTTGGGAGGCCTGTTTAGTGCACGTTCTGAGCCAAGCAAAACGCACAGAGGTAAAGGAACACATGGGCTCCTCTGTGGGCTGCACTCACGTCCTCCTCCATATCCACATTCAGACTAAAAAAGGTCTGGTGGTCAGTCTTTATTGTAAGGTAGATGCCTGTTTGGAATTGAGGTTGGCGGGAGGGGGAGACTTTTGGGTGTTCTGGTGTTCTTCCTTGCCAACCAATATGCTGGGGAGTGGGAACTTCTCCCTTTCTTTGACACTTTTTCTTTCTTCCTGTACATGATTGATGGGGGTGGGGTTGGGGCATCGGCGCTCCCCCAACTGATCGCAGGCAGGGGATGGGCAGACCCGGGGGGAATATATGGGACAGGGATGGTCATGAATAGTTTAATGCCTTCCATCCTGATGTGTGCCACCCGTATTAGAGGGTCACATCTAGGCACGACCTCTGGTTGTAGTGCCTTTCATCCCTTGCCACAATCGCTGGTAGATGAAGAAATATGGTACCTTTGGAAGGTCAGAATCTCACAGTTTATCATTCAATGTTATCCTGTTATGGTTTTGAAATTTTGATTCTACTGTTCATGTTCTAGTTTAGAATTGTGCATTGCTCGAGACATGGAGGGAAGTGTCTCCAATGTGTCAGGGAAGGGAAGGGGTCTGAAAAGAATTGCCACATCACATAATATACTTCTGACATGACAGAACTGTCAATATTAACCTATAATGTCAAAGGCCTTAATGTCCTGGTGAAGAGGGCCAGTGCCCTTCGGGAAGTAGGGGGGCTAGGAGTCTTGGTGGCCTATCTGCAGGAGACCCACCTCTCGGAGAGTGAGCAACTGAAACTAAGGAATTCTTGAATGAGGGAAGTATATGCAGCCCATTGGTCAGAGCACCCACACAGAAGGGGAACTGCTATTCTGATTAGGAGAGATGTGCCCATTAGGGTCACCGGTGTGGATGTTGATCAGTGTGATTGGTATGTCCAATTGCAGGCAATGTTTTTCGACACCAAGTGCATCCTGCTTAACATCTACTTTCCTAATGTAGAAAAGGAAAGTAGGACCTTCCTTAAAAGGATGATCCTGCAAACGATTCAGGATCCAGACGCCTTATATATAATTGGGGTGATTTTAACATGGTGATGTCCCTGCACTGGAACAGGGAGGATGCTCTCTGCCCGACAGGGGATAACAAGTCTGCTAGTTTTCTTCAGCGACTGATGAGTGAGACAGGCCTGGTGGATGTCTGGAGGGACTCCCACCCAACACAGAAAGATTGCGGCAGTGGAGATTTGGAGGCGCAGTCACTGTTGGGCGAATGCAGGGCACGCATCAGTAGGTGCGTCCCGCATTCCCCAATCAGCCTGCATGCCAGCGCCACACCATGCATACTAATGTGGCGAGCACATCTAAGGAAAGGTCTGCTGCAATCCGAGCAAAGCTCGTCAGATGCAGCGGACCTCCCAACGTGCTCGGCCACATTGTATACATGGCGGGCGGCTGCCCAACTGCCGACTTCGCGCCCACCCCTGCCGGCTTACTCTGGCCCCACGTATGCGTCAACGGGTAGCCCACTCCCCTGTCGGCATAAAGCACTTCTTATTTATATTATATGCCGAGGGGTGCCCAATCCCCTCGGCATAAATTAACCCCTTTGTTGTGTGCTGACGAGGGTGCCCAATCCCCATCGGCTGCAGCAACCCCCAAACAGTAGGTGGCATGCTGGGAACCCATCCCAGCGTGCAAATCCCGAGGAAAAAACTGTCCCATGATGGCTTTTTTTTCACCCTGTAACACAAAAATGGTCCCTCGTAGTCTCCCTACCCACCACCCGCACCCACCCACTGCGCACCCTGCCTTCCCACACCCCCCTCACCCCATACTTACCTCTGGAGTCTGGCGCGATGATCTTCGGTGGACCGGGAACACGTCTGCACTCTTTAAAGCCGACCACGAACTGAGCGAATGCCGGTAAGCTGTATAATGGAATAAATAGGCTTTTTTCAACTTTGATGCATATCTCAGGCATTTTTTGGAATTTTTGCACCACATTTTCAACATGGGGTTTTTGGGACCCCTTCTCATGAATTCTTGCACTGTCATGGTGTTATTCTGTCCTGAAATGTGATTTTGCAGTCACTGTGTGGAATCACCTTTCAGGAGCGAGGAACGAAATGACAGTGCCAGTGTTCATGAGGGGGGCTCTCAAAAAGCCTATGTTGCAAATTTGGTGGGAAAAATCCAAAAAATGACTTTTTTACGAGCGTGCGTTTTGCAGTTAATACGCATGCTTGTAACTTAGCGAATTTGCAATATTTTCATGCCACATGTTCACCACTGGCATTTTTCCACACCTTCTTGTGAACCGTACAGCTGTCATTTTTCACATTCTGCCCGAAATGTGTTTTCGCACTTCTAGCGCAGGATAGCATGGTTGATGTGGGACATCAGTGTTCAGGACAAATTACGAAAATGACAGTTGCACTGTTCATGAGCAGAGGTCCTAAAATGTCTATGCTGAAAATTTGGTGATGATACTCCATAACATGACTGTGTTACCAGTGTACGTTGCGCAGTTTGCACGCAAGCTCATAAGTTCGTGAATTTATAATATTTTCACTCCAGATTTTCAACATTACCATTGTTCTGCACCTCCTTATGAACAGTACAGCTGTCATTTTTCACATCCTGATCAAAATCTGTTTTCGCAGTTCCATCTCAGAATAGCGGGTCGCTGTGGAAAGTCCGTTTTCGAAAATTATGAAAATAACAGTAACACTGTTCATTAGCAGAGGTCCTAAAATGCCCATGTTGAAAATTTGGGACCGAAAGTCCATAAAATTAGTGTTTTACGAGCATGCGTTGCGCAGTTTGCATGCACGCTCGTAACTTCGTGCATGTGTAATATTTTCACTCCTCATGTTCAAAATTGGCATTTTTCCACACTTCCTTATGAACAGTACAGCTGTCATTTTACATATCCTGGCTGAAATGTGTTTTCGCACGTCGGTCGCTTGAGAAATCAGTTTTCGGGGCAGTTTGAGGAAATGATGATGACACTGTTCATGAGCAGAGGTCCTAAAATGCCTATGTTGAAAGTTTGGTGCTGAAAGTTCATAAAATGACTGTGCTGCAAGCGTGCGTTGCGCAGTTTCCACGCAGCCTTGTAACTGCGTACATTTGCAATACTTTCATGCCAGATTTTCACCACTGGCGTTTGTGTACACCTCCTTATCAACAGTACAGCTGCCATTTTTCACAGCCTGCCCAAAACGCACTCCTGCAACTGTGGCGCACAATGCCATGCTCGCTGTGGGAAATCACCTTTTGGGACACATTAACAAAATCACGGTGCCACTGTTCATGAGGGGAGGTCCCAAAATACCTATGTTGAAAATGTGCCTAAAAACCTCCCACAAATAATTGGGTTGAGGACGTCTGCTGTGTAGTTTGTATGCATGTTCATTGTTTCACCAATATTTCATATTGCCTCTCCAGATTTTCAACGTTGCTATTTTTTACGCCTCCTCATGAACAATACAGTTGTCATTCTCCACATCCTGCCCAAAACTGTGTTTTCATCCCTCTGTCACCAAATGCCACAGCCGCTGTGCAAAACCACCTTTCAGCTAACAAAGTGATTGTGCCGCTTTTCATGAGGTGGCCTGACAAGCAGCCCATGTTGAAAATTTGGAGTGAAACTACCACTACACGCCTACGGTGTTAGGGTTTCCAGCTGTAGCACCCCACCTGGTACAGACTGACAGGCGTCAGGGCTGTGACTTGGGATCATCGGATGTAATGTTCACACCATTCCACCCCCCACACCCACCCTGCAACCACTGACAGACATCATGGTGTGTCTTGCACTGTTCGGCCACAAACTTCACCCCATGCTCCTATTCTGCACCCACGTCAGCGTATTTCCTTACGGAATGGGGTAAGCATAATGCCCAAAGACCCCAAAGCACACCATGACACTTGTCAATGTCTACGGGGTAGGGTGAGGTACAATGGCATAAGCATTACAGCTGATGACCCAAAGGCACACCCCAAGGCCTGTCGCTCTCTACAGGGTGGGGGTGGGGTTGGCATCACTTCAATACTTCACTGCCATTCCTATTATGCATCTCTAGCTCCACCACTGCCAATGCCAGTGCAACAACATTCGGCATTGACAAATGCTTGTTCCCATAGACACAATAGTTTCTCCAGAATAGATATGATTTTTCTCCCTGAGGAGAGGGGCAACATGGTGAAAGATTGTCATATATTACCTACAGTATGACATGGTCAGATCATTCCCCGGTGCTTTTGCGTCTGGTGACCTCACCCTCCCCATGCATCTCTACTTGGCGATTGAACGTGGGCATGCTTAATGATCAGGAATTCAAGCAGGAAATGGAGGACCAGATAGAGGAGTACTGATGGCATAACTCACAGGTGGAGGGTCTCTCCCTCCTCTAAGTGGGATGCCCTAAAGGCATTCCTTAGGGGGTCTATCATTTGTTTTAGTGCTGACAAAAATGGCAAAATAGCCATGTACAAAAGCAGCTGGAAGCCAAACTTAAAGAGGCAGATTTCTGTCACAAATTAACACTACACACTGAAGATAAAAAACATTGTTTGGGAATAAAGAAGAGTCTGGAATCACTTCTAGCTCATCAAACTGAGGGTCAGCTAAGAAGGACTGCTCAGAGGTATCATGAAGGCAGTAACCGGGCAGGAAAACTCCTCGCCTTGGCCCTTTGGAAACAGATAACTGCAAGGGCAGTTCTCAAAATACAAGATCCAGATGGTAGTCACACAACAATCATTGACCCATTGGGTATCTCAGCGGCCTTCTCCACATACTATGAGCCCCTATACTCACAGGACCAAGTGGATCAGCATGAGGTCAAAACTGAGGCCTTCCTCAGTTGGGTAGTGCTCCCTCACCTCTGGGAGGAGGACAGTGCTCTCCTAGAAAGGGATATCACACCACTAGAAGTCCAAGAGAAAACTAAACAGTTAAAGACAGGAAATCCCCCAGGTTTGATGGCTTGCCCTCAGAGTTTTACAAGCCATTCTCAGACATGGCAGTCCCCCTGCTGGTGGAATGCTTCTGCTACATACAGGCAGGAGGTGAAGCCCCAGTCTCCTGGAAGTTTGCACAAATTGCTGTATTACCCAAGGAAAGAAAGTGCTAAGACTTGTGTAGCTCCTATTGCCCTATTGCTATACTAAATGTAGACATGAAAACCTTCACAGGGATCCTGGTGGACTGCCTCCAGCAGGTGATTGGGAAGGTAATACACCCAGACCAGACAGGTTTTGTGGCAGGCCGATACCTCTCAGACAACATTCACAGACTGTTGAACATCATTTCATCACAAAAGGGGTGGGATTGTTTCCAACTTGCTATCTCAATGGATGCTGAAAAAGCTTTTGATAGGGTCAATTGGCAGTTTCTTCAAAAAACCATGGAGAAGATGAAATTTGGCTGTAAACATCTAAAAATATTTGCCAGCCTATACACCCTTCCCCAAGCGCAGGTTAGAGTTAATGGGGTTAGCTCAGGCAGATTCTCATTGACTAGGGGTACCCGTCAGGGGTGTCCATCGTCTCCCCTTTTATTTGCAATCTGTCTGGAGCCCCTGGCTGTGGTGGTCCATCAGCAACCTCAAATTATGGGGCTTAAGTTATGGCGTGGGGTAGGGAACACAAACTCGCCCTCTATGCAGATGACTCAATTTTCTTTTTAAGAGCCATGGAGGTTTCTGTCCCTCATTTGTTGGCCCAGCTGGAGGAATTTGGTATAATGTTGGGTTATAAGTTAAATTATGAAAAGTCAGAAGCCCTCAGGCTGAGTGGACCCTGCACCCTGGGTTTCAATAATATATTTCCATTTAGATGGGCCAGACATAATCAAATCCGATACCTAGGAGTTCAGGTAAACGTTGACTCAGACAAGCTTTTTGATGCAAATTATAGTAGAGCCTGGGAGGAGATGCAGCAAGACATGGCCAGATGGTCCCTCCTGCTCCTGACTCCTGCAGGTAGGATAGACTCCATTAAAATGAATATACTCTCTCAGTTCTTATTTCTATTTAGTACCCTGCCCCTCCCTATCTCACTTGAATATTGGCATAGGGTTACTGTAGGAATTAGATTTGTGTGGGGAGGGGGTCATTGCCCTCGCATGGCCCGGGAGGTTTTCCAGCTCCCTAGGGAGCAAGGGGGACAGGCAATGCCTGATCTAAGAAAATATTACTATGCCTGTTAAATGCAAGCAGTCTGCACATGAGTTACCAAACAATTGGCATCATGCTGGTACCAGACTGAGGAGGAAGACTGTATGGGCCATTCCCTGGACTCAGCAGACCCTACGGGCTCTCAGGTGGGTCAGGTGTTCCCTGAACTCAGAAGAAGCTCTTGGCCCGTTATCTCTCATTTGCCACCATTTCTCCTTTCTCCCCCTTAGAATGGATGGAGGATACGCACAATGGGATTTTAGAACCTGACTCGCTTTTCCCAACTCTAAGAGGGGGGAAGATGTTTGTCATTCCAACAAGCAAAGTTAAAGTTTTGACTGGAAAACAGAGACTTCCATAGGTACCTTCAAGTATGCCATTTCATAGACATGACAGACCACAAGGCCTCCCTGTCTCGCCCTTTAAATCTCTAGGAGGAGTTTGTTAATCTGGTCACTACATCCACAGTCAAAATTAAACCTGTTTCCCATTTGTACAGTCTTTTAAGGCCACAGGACTCGGAACCCCTAGGACAGATTAAGGCCGCTTGGGAGAGAGAGAGAGGCATCCTGCCAGATCCCTTGGGGAGATTGGCTTCGACACCTAAAGATGGATTGGAGGGTGACTTCCTCCCCAACATGGCGAGAATTTTACTGGAGGATCCTGGTTTGCTTCTTCAGAGCCCCAATGGTGACTAAACACTTTAATATCAACCACTCAGAGGGCTGCTGGAGAGGATGTGGTGCAGTTGGGTCACATCGCCACATACTGTGGGAATGCCCACAACTGCTCAAATTTTGGCAGGAGGTTAGAGCAGCTGTCCTGCAGATTCTCTCAGTAGACATTCCTTTACAGTTTACAGAATGGGTACTAGGGTTTTCAATCCTGGTTTGTCTTCCTGCATCCAAGAGGAAACTTGTCTTAGCCCTTTCTGCAGTGGCCCTAACATGTATAACAGCCCACTGGCTGAGAAACGAACCCCCAACATTTACTGAATGGGTGAACAAGGTCAACTGCATACTAGACATGGAAACCATAACAGCATGGCTCCACCTTAGAGAGGAGACCTGCAGAAATATTTAGAACCCATGGGTTGCCTGGCAGGTGGACTGGGTGGCATCAGAGATGGGGGAGATGGACCCCCCCAGACCCCTTAACAAAGATTTTTCATGTTTTCTGGACTTACCTTGCTATTTTCCTTAAACATGGTTCACCTGTAAGCCAAACTAATAGAAGTGATACTGAACCTTGAGTATCTGAAGCTTAGGTAATCTAGAACCTCCCCCCCCCTATTTCTTCCTCTGTTTTACAGTATGAAGGAAGCACTAAAGTCAGGAACTAATCTACAAGACACTCTTCAAACTCTTGGGATGATACCAGCAATGCATAGTTAACTGTTTAATGATTGAATATGGTAGTTGTATTTGAATCTTAAGATGGTTACTGTTTAACCACAAGATAGCAAAAGGTAATCATAGGATAAGAAAGAAAAGCAGACACATCTGCCTAGGTGTAACCCCTAGATGGCGCTATCCCAGGGGCTACTACCCCTGCCTGATTTGCCACTAACAGGTTGAGGGGCCTGGATCCAATGGCGGGTGCCTCCACCCAGAGGTCAGGGTTTGCAATAGTTAAACTTACTTGGTCACAGCCCTCTGGGACACTGCAACCCCTTTCTTCCCACTAGTGGCCCACACAATATATCAGAATTACCTTCACAGTATACACTTACCCCAGGGCTGGTTCAGGCACTGGGACCTCCTTAAAATAAGATACAGTGCAACAATCACAGTACAATACTTTAACATAGACAAATACCTCAGGCAGTATAACTTTGCTGAAACAAGCAGCTCTGATTTATTTAGGGGAATATAACAAGGACAGGGGAAATCAGGTTAATTAGCTTATCACTTTACTCATCTACCTATGGCTCTGTGCACAGGCCTATCCCTACCAGTTACTGTCCCTGGGTACCCAAGCCCTAGTGGCTAGTCCAAACCGTGGCAGCTGGTAGGGGCCCTTTCCCACAGAGAAAAGAAAAATTAGTTTAAACAGTCAGCAGTACAGTGATTCCATTTGGATTTAATGTGGCAATTCAACAGGGAGTGACCCTGAATTAGTACTCACGACCTCCAAACAAGATAGGGTCCTTCAATGTCAGCAGGGCTACTCTTGAGCTCCACGAGACTCCTCACACATTTATATGGCAAACAGGCAGGCTGCTTCTCTATCCCGATTGCAATTACTGCACAATACCCGGGAGAACACACAGCAGATTCAGTTCCTGACAGACCAAGTGCAATTCAGCAATTTCTCCAGTCTTCTACAGGGTGAGCCTGGTTTCTACTCTTCAGATATCCTTTGATTCTCTTCACAGGGCAGATTCAGTCCTAACAAGCAGTTACACAAGCTGCAGACCGGAACTCTGGGCCTTACACACGTTTCCCGACTAAAACTGCACACTGAAAAAGCACAGGGCTCCTTCCCTCTTCACTGCCAGAGCTCAACTGAAACTCCAACAGACAAAACTGGGCACTTCCTTTGAGTTCCTCCCAGTTCTTGACTGGATTGGCTGTCACTCACAATAGACTGCTGCTGTTGGTCCAAAAAGGCGCCCGAAGTCTAAACTACATCTCCCAGAGTCACTGCCCATACAATCCTCTTGTGGCTGGCTCAGATTATGAGTCCAAGTTCTGATTCGTCCAAGGCACCATTTTAGAGCTAGCTTACCCCACACTGATTGGTCCAGTTCAGCAGTTCAAAACCAGAATGGGGAACTAGGCAGACACAGTTCTGACTGCAAAGAAAGCAGGTTAGACAAACTGTAATTTCATTATTACTCTAAATGATTTCTGGCAAACAGTTACATCTTTCAGATAGGTTCCCTTCGCACTCCTAGTGACTGCAAAAATGGAGTGAATTGGCAGCAGCTCGAGTCGTACTCAAACAGAGAAGCACACAGTCCCCCCATACAAACTAATTATGTCTGCAAGCAGACAACTCTTAAAGAGACAGTACCAGAGGCTCTAAAAACACTCACTGATAAATGGCTTAAATGCCAAACACCATTCAGGCTTGGAGCATTCAGGCAAGCTCCTGGAAGTCTTTTGGGAACCCCCATTTGCAGGGGGGTTACATAGGTATTAGAAACAATAGATGATGTACCAAGGTTTAAAACTAGCCTTATAGTGAATTCAGATCCTGGGCTTAATGTATTGTAAATGGTGATGCCAGAATTTTGTCTGTATTATTTATGATATGATCTTCCAGTTTGTTTTGATAGTTTACTCTGTTTATACTTCAACATGTACAAAATCACCTGTTTATATTCACACTGTATACATGTCACATCAATCTTTTTTTATATCTTAATGTATTTAATGAATGTACTTTGCTTTACACTATAGTTGTACATATCTTCCCTCTGTTTGTATGTGTTATACCTCTGCCCCTGGGTCTCTCCTGGAAACGAGCCTCAGCTCAGCATGCCTTTTCCTGGTTATCAAACATTTTAAATAAATAAATGATCGGATTCTCTTGACTAAACTTGAGTTAAAAAAAAAAAAACTGACGTTGCTTTGTGGTGAGTTCCTCAAAGCTCATTTCAGAGCTCTTTCGGAGCTTTCACTTTTTAACTTTGTCGGCCTCAGGAGTTCATACTTTTTCAGTAAAGCAGTTTTAAGTTTTTCAAAGTCTTTACTGTTCTTATTGTCCGTTTGGCCTAGCACCTCACGCCCCTTGCCAATAAGCAGTGGAGATAGCTGAAAGCGCCAGGCCTCCTTGAGTATCTTGGCCTGGATACAGATCTTTTCAAGCAAATTCAAAAATACATCCATATCCTCTCCCTCTTTAAATTCTGCTATTAATCTGGAACTAAATTTATACACCAGCCCTGGAGTTTCAGGTTCACCCCTGCCACTTACCTGTTCTAGCGCTGGTGGTTGAAGCTTCAGTCTTTCCAGTTTGAACTCTCTTTGACACTGTTTGTCTTCCATTTCAGCCTCTCTTTGGTGCCATGGTCCTCGATCTCAGCCTCTCTTTGGCGCAGTTTGTCCTCCATCTCCATTTCGAGTCTTTTCTGTTCAAGTTCCCTCTGCTGCTGGGCTTCCCTCTGCTGCTGGGCTTGTAGGGCAAGCTGTTTGTCCTGTGTAGCAAGCTGTACTCTCTGAAGCTCCAACTGAACATAGAAACATAGACTTTGACAGCAGATAAGGACTGCTTGGCCCACCCTGTCTGTCCATTTCCCTACCTATTGGATAAGCTGCAGATCTTAGTTAACAAACAGCCTACTTCCTCTCACCCCCCCACTATACTTGCCTTATGTCTTTCCCATGCATTCTTTAATTCTGATTCTGTTTTTGACCCCACAGCCTCCTCAGGGAGGCCATTCCATGCATCCACCACCCTCTCTGTGAAAAAATACTTCAAATTGTGCCCCCTTGTTTCTGCACATCTCTTTTTCTGAACGATACTACCCTCTTGGACTTTGTTGATTCCCCCAAGGTATTTGAAAGTTTATATCATGTCCCCTCTCTCCCTCCTTTCCTAGAGGATATACATGTTAAGATTCTTTAGTCTCTCTTCGTATGGTTTCTGGTGCAGACCCTGCATCATTTTAGTTGCCCTCCTCTGGACTGCCTCCATCCTGTCCATGTCCTTGTGGAGATGGGGTCTCCAGAACTGCATGCAGTACTCCAGATGGGGTCTCACCAACTGTCTTTACAGAGGGACAACAACTTCTTGTTTTCTACTGGAGATGCCTCTCCCTATGCATCCCAGTATCCCTCTCCAGTTCCCCATCTACGGTGGACTTCACCTGGTGCTGTGGCTCTGGGTTCTCTCCAGTCTTGCTGTCCTCCTCCCTGGGACTGGACACTGCGATGTCCCTTGGCACCCCCATGCCCAAACTCTGGTCCTTTCCAGTCACTGGCTGTGACTCAAGGTCCTGGGCAGCCACTTGCTCATTAGCTGTCATGAGAGCCTCCATGAGGTTCTTTTTGCTTCTCCTCTCATAATGGACCTCTCTTTCCTGACACAACTGCCTTAGCTGGTCTGTAGTGCAGTCGCTGTACTTGGAAGCCATTTCTTAAAAAACAATTGGGTCACACAAAACAAATATATTCCTATTACTGAAAAACAAATCATAACTATAGTAAAGGGGCTCAAATCAAGTAGTTCAGCTGGGCCAGATGGCATAACTCTGAAATTCCTGCAGGACTTGATAAACAAATTGGTTGGACCAATTACATATCTCTTTAACATATCATTAAAAAATGGAATGATAATATCTGAATGGGAACAAGCACATATAACAATGATACATAAATCCAGTGCAAGGTCTGAGGTTAAAAACTATAGACCAACGAGCTAATGAGCCGAATAGCCTGAAGACGCATTTTCTCCCGCTCCTCGAGCCGCTGCAAAACAAGAGAATTTAAAACTATCTAAAAGAAAATAAAAGTTAACTAGACCCAAAGGATAGATATTGGAGGGCAGGATGGACAACTATGTGGTATCCACTGCGGTGAAAAATACGCGTACCACTGGTAAAAACCAAAAGAAGCAACCACCGACTATGCAGGGAGAAGGTACAGGCCACATATCCCTTTTGGCTGGAGAGATTAGCGCCTTGGGCCACGAGGTAAGTCAGCAGGTCCTAGCGGCAGTGGAGCCTAGGCTGACAAGCCTCGCCACTAATTTTGACCGCAAACTTCAGGAGCTGGTTGGCCTGCATGCTACTCACTCTACAAGGCTGAATGAAATGGAGCAGCGTGTTTCGGATCTGAAAGACGCGACTGCTCCCCTACCAGAACAAGTTACGGGAGTGCAACGGGAATTAGAAGAGCTAAAGGATCTCCTTGACTACCAGGAGAACTATCACTGTCATTTGAATTTGAGACTAAGAGGGCTTCTGGAAGGGTTGGAGGGGCCGAATGTGATGGACTTTTGTGCTAAGGTTTTGCCAAAGTTGCTGGGGCTATCGCTGAAAAATGGCCGCCTGAAGCTAGAAAGAGCCCACAAGGCTGTTATGCCGAAACCTGCACTGAATCAGCCCCCACGGCAGATACAGAAATTATCCTGAAAGCATACCAGGAGCATACAGAGATGCAATATGAGGGTCATCGCTTATTTCTCTCACAAGACTATTCTGCACACTTGTTAAAGCGTCGTCGGGCCTTTAATCCAGTAATGGCGCAGCTGCATGAGGCCAAGGTAGAATGCTATATGCTTTATCCAGCCACCCTCAAAATTAAGCATGAAGGAGCTGTGTATTCATTTTGGGAGGTGCCCAAGGCTGAAAGCTTAGTCAGTGATCTTAAAAAGAAAATCGGCTGAGCTGAACTGGATGTGTGATGCCGATTTCAGATTATGCCAGGTGGATTAACCTGAAGGGCTGAAATGATTGCAGGAAGGGTATGGATACTGATGGCTCTTGTCTTTTCTACTGATTTGGGACTGTGTGATGATTGTTTTGGGATTGAGAGCTCCGACTAGAGAAAACAGAGATTGTTTTTCTTTGGGCAGATTGGGGCCAATACAATACTGAACTTACTAACATACTAATTGCCAGTAGATTAGGCCTTACGGTCTATCGAGTCTGCTCGAACCTCAGATCCCTAGTTGGGTGCCGAGGCCCCCCCCCCCTTGTGTTCCAGAAACCCCTATCATCCATCCCCACCCCCCTGGGCCAGGCCATCATCTGATACATCCGCTTTCTGTGTCTGTCCCACCCTCTCTTGAAGCCCTCCACTGTGGATCTCTGCACCAGCTCTCCAGGCAGCGATTCCAAGGGTCCACCACCCTCTCAGTGAAAACCTCCTCCTTTTCCCTCACCCTTCCATCTTCCAACTTCAAACCATGCCCTCTGGTGATACCTCCTGCTTTAGTCTAAAGATCCCTCCATGTTTACCCTATTTATTCCTTGAGGTACTTGAAGACCTCTATCATGTTCCCCCTGTCTCTCCTCTCCTCCAATGAAAACAGGCAGAGCTCCTCAAGTCTGTCCTCATACGTCAAATCCCCTAGCCCTTGTATCATCTTAGTTGCCCTTTTCTGTACCCTCTCCAGGAGCTGTATGTCCCTCTTCAAGTGTGGTCTCCAGTACTGTACACAGTACTCAAGGTGTGGTCTAACCAGTCCATTGTACAGCGGCAGAATCACTTCCCTGCTCCTAATGAGCTCCTAGAGATGATCCCCCTTACGATGCATCCCAACATCCTGTTTGCATTGCTATCCACTCTCCTGCACTGCTCAAAGTTATTCATACAGTACATGCATCCACCATGACCCCTAGGTCTTTTTCCCCTGTTGAGGCCTCCAGTGCCTCCCCTCCCAGGGTGTACCTGTGTTTAGGGGGTCCCCGACCAAGATGTAACACCTTGTACTTGGTGATATTCAAATTTAATTTCCATGTGTGAGCCCAGCTTTCCAGGGTGTCCAGGTCCCCTTGCAGAGCCAACCTCCCCTCTTCCCCCTCAACTACTGCTCCCATCTTGGAGACTGAACTTTCTCCCCCAAAGTATTCTTTTTCCATTTCTCCTTTTTTTTTGGTGCCCATATTTCACTCCCAAAATTTACTGAAAACATGGTTGGAACTCTAATTCCGGAGTCGGAATGGAAGCCCAGCGTTTTGTATCTTTTTTTTTTTTTTTTAATTATGATTTGGAACCACATCATGTGCTTTTTCAGGGATTATTCTGTCTCTTTTTTAGACTTTACATGCTGACTCACCTGTTGAGTTGATTATACTTGGCCTGATCGGACGGGTCGTTGTTGAGCTCTGGGCTTCCTGGGAGAATTGCAAGGGGAACTTACAGAGGGCATTTGGGTGTTAATAAGAAGGGATGGGGATAAGTCAGACGTGCGAGGGAGAGATTGGCATGGGGAAGAATGGCAGGGGCGGCTGGAGAGGAGGGGGATGCAGCGCTTCTCTAGGGCTGTGCTGTGTGCCCTCAGCTCGGGCATGCTCAGGCCTAGTTCATGGATTTGAGGATTCATCCCCTTATGATTATTAGTAGGCTCTTATATAAACTAACAGAATTATGCTTCGATAATAGTTCAATGAGGGCAGACTTGACCCGAATCTTCTGGGATAAAATGTTTTTCCTTTTCTCTCTCTCCCCTCTTTTTTCTTGCTCTCTAGGGTACATCCTGAATTTGTTTCAATGCATGGGGGTCTCTAAATGATCTGTATTGATAGTTGCAATTAGTACTGTTATAATGAAAGTGGCGGATGGGAGGATGCGTTCTGCTTGATGGAGGGAAGGGGATGTAAAATCTCTGCTTTTTGCAGTTACTGTTACAATGGGGAGGGAGGTATGCAGAGGGGGGAAGGTGTGGGGAAAGGGATGAGGGAGGTGTGTGTGGAATGGGTGTACATAGTTATAGTTTCTGTTTGTTTGTGTTGTTTTGAGTTACTACCACTTGTGAGATCCAAAGATATTACCAATTCAGCGTTGTGTGAGGGGTGGAGGAGGACTTCAGAAGAATTTTATGCAGATTTGTTGGACGGGGAACTGCAGAAGGTTGTATCATGGCTAGCCTAAAGGATTTGACTGTCGTCTCCTAGAATGCTAGGGGAATAGCCACCCCGGTTAAATGCACCATGTTGCTGACAGCTTTAAAGTGCCAAAACACCTAAGTCGCTATGTTACAGGAAACCCATCTCACAGATAAGGAGCATGCTAAGCTAAAGAGGGGCTGGGTGGGGGAATGTTATTCCGTGGACTTCCGGTCTCATAAGTGAGGGGTGGCTATTCTTCTGCATAAAAATCTGCCATTCCAGAAGGAGAGGATTGTAACTGATCCTGAAACTGGCCGATATGTTTTTATAGTTGGAACAGTACAAGGGGAGAGAGTGACATTTGGGAGCGTATATGCTCCTGCGGTACATGGCCCAGCCTTTTACATATCTTTGATGGCTTTGTTGGTTGCTGAGCAGTTTCCAAACCTGATATTGGGGGGAAGGGACATGAAAGGGGAGGGCAGTGGACATGGTCTATCTGGACTTCAGCAAGGCCTTTGACACTGTGCCACATAAAAGACTATTACACAAACTGGGGAATATGGGTGTGGGCAGGACAGTAGTGTGGTGGGTAGGTAACTGGCTGGGCGGCAGGACACAGAGGGTGGTGGTAAATGGCTGTCACTCCACAGAGGGAAGAGTGACCAGTGGGGTACCACAGGGATCAGTGCTGGGACCGGTCCTATCCAACAGCTTCATCAGTGACATTGCGCAGGACCTAGAAGGCAGAATTTCATTGTTCGCTGAAGACACAAAGCTCTGTAACAGAGTAGACACACCAGAGGGTGTAGACAGAACGAGAAGGGACCTGCAGAAACTTGAAGAATGGTCAGGGGTTTGGCAGTTGAAATTCAATGCAAGGAAGTGCAAGATAATGCATATGAGGCACAAAAACCTTGGCACAATATATCATTTGGGGGGTGAGGATATAGCATGCACCAAGCAGGAAAGGGATCTTGGGGTTATCATCTCTGATGACCTCAAGGTAGGAAACAGTGTAACAAGGCAGCAGGTAAAGCAAATAGGATGCTGGGATGTATAGGCAGGGGCATCACCAGCAGGAAAAGGAGGTCATAATTCCGCTATACAAGACACTAGTGAGGCCCCACCTGGAGTACAGTGTACAGTTCTGGAGACCATACCTATGTAAGGACACAGACAGGGTAGAGAAGGTTCAGAGGAGGGCAACAAAGATGGTGCATGGATTGCATCACAAGTCCTATGAAGACAGGTTGAAGGAACTGAACATGTACTCCCTAGAGGAGAGGAGGGAGAGATGGGGATATGATAGAGATATACAAGTATCTTACAGGGAGGAACAGGGTGCAGGAATACACTATTTTTAAGCGAAAAAGATGTTCCAGGACTAGAGGGCATGGGATGAAGTTGGAGGGAGGACGATTCAGAGGAAACATGAGGAAGAACGAGTGGTGGACAAGTGGAACACCCTGCCAGAGGAAGTGGTGGGGGCTGAAACAATCACGGGATTTAAGAATGCATGGGATAGACATAAAGGAATTCTGGAGGTCAGGGGTAAGGGGCAACAGACTTCTAGGAAAACAAACTGAACTTAAAAGCTCAAATGGGCAGACTGGGTGGGCCATAGGCCCTTATCTGCCGACACTGTCTATGTATCTATGTATCTATGTATTTAATTGCTTGTTTAATCCATCTATGGATCATTCTAAAGTTGGAGGGGCTCTGAAAGGTGCTATTAGGGAATGGTTGGTGGGAATGAGTGTAGATTTAATCGATGGGTGGAGAACTGCTAACCCTACGATTAGAGAATATTCCTTTTTCTCACACCCACATTGTACTTGGTCCCGATTGGACTACATTCTACTCCCTAGGACTTGGTATTTCAGAGTCAAATGTATCAAACATAGCCCGATCCACATTTCAGATCATGCGATGGTCACATTAACAATCGAGTGGGGGGGGGAGAGACATACTCTGACAGCGTGGAGATTTCCCAACTATTTGCTAGCCAATAAGGATTTTAAAGAATATATGCACGAGCAATGGAAGTTATATGTACAAACTAACTCAGAAACAGCCACATCTCGGGCCATTTTTTGGGATGCAGGAAGAGCGTTCATGAGAGGGGTATTATTAGCTTTGTGTCCCATCATAAACATAAAGTTCGGGAAAGAAGGAGGAATTTAGAGCTGAAGCTTAAAGGTCTAAAGGGGAAAGCTGCTCGAGGCGAGGGAGGAGTGAATGTACAACATATTTTAAATGGCACCAGGGAAGCACTTAATAATTTGTTATTGGGAGAGGCAAGGAAAACTTGTCTCTTTGTTATGAAACATTTTTATGAGTGGGGAAACAGGCCGGGCACTATGCTGGCCAATTTAGTAAGAGGGAAAAGAGGAACACATTTAATACAAGCTGTCAGAGGGGAGGACGGATTACTCCAGAAGGATATGAATTCTAAAGGAGAGAGATTCAGGGAATTTTATCAGAAACTGTACCAGTCCCAAGCTACAGGGGGAGATAAAGTAATGGTGGACTTTCTGAATAAAATAAACCTGCCACAGCTTACAGAAGTGCAGAAAGGGTGGCTAAATTCAGTTATAACGAGAGCAGAAATCTGCAAAGCTATTGCAGCCCTCAAGAGAGGGAAAACCAGGGGACCAGATGGCTTCTTGGCTGAATATTATAAAATGATGCAGTCTCATCTAGTAGAGCATCTAGAGGCCGCGTTTAAGGAGGCTAGGGAAGATAGAGGGGAGCTACCGCATACTTGGGGAGAAGCAACAATATGTCTGATTCCAAAAGCAGGGAAGGATCCGCTTGAGTGCTCCTCCTTTAGGCCGATATCCCTTTTAAATTGTGATTCTAAGATATTGGCCAAAATTTTGGCTACTAGACTGGATACAGTGCTACCGGAACTTGTACACCCAGACCGGACCGGGTTAATTTGGGATAGATATTCTCATAATAACATGAGAACCCTTTTGAATGTGGTATTGGGGGCACATTGTAAGCAGGAGGAGGTATGTATTCTGTCGATGGATGCAGAAAAAGCGTTTGACAGAGTTGAATGGCCATATCTGATGGAAGTTTTGGCCCGGTTTGGTCTGGGTGATGAGTTTGTTGGAATGGTGCAGCGGATGTACACAAAACCCAGAGCCAGAGTTTTAGTTAATGGTAAACTTTCGGGTAGTTTTGAATTGAGTAGAGGGACTCGACAAGGGTGTCCTTTGTCTCCACTTTGGTTCGCATTGGTACTTGAACCTCTTTGCTATAGCTATCCGAGCACATCCCGGAATTGTAGGGGTTTGGGGCAAGATGGGTAGAGAGAGTAAACTGTTGCTGTATGCCGACGACATGCTGTTATATGTTGCTGACCCGGACCAGTCTATGCCAGTATTATTAGACTTAATTGAGACATTTTCTAGGTTTTCAGGATATAAGTTAAACTTAGACAAGTTGGAGGAGATGACAGTCGGGGGTCAGAACATGGGGAAAGGCATGCAGAGTTCAAAATGGGGTTTTAAAGCTGTTCAAGAGACATTCACAAATCTGGGTATTAGAATTGGAAGGAATATTGGAGCCCTATATAACCTCAATTACGGACCGCTCTTGCACACAATAATTGCAGACTTGACTAGATGGATGGAGCTACCTATTACATGGATGGGCAGAATTAATTTGATCAAGACGAAATGTTCTACCAAGGGTACTTTATAACTTGCAGATGCTTCATGTGGGGCTTAGACGAGCTGGTATTAAGAGATTAGAAAAGGCCTTTTCTGAATTTATATGGAGGGGTAAGCGGCCTAGGGTAGGCGTGGCTCAATTAAAAGCACCAATAGATAAGGGAGGACTTCAATTTCCAGACCTAGGAGTTTACCACAGGGCTATTCAATGTCCATATATACAAGACTGGGTGGGAAAACCAACAGAGGCTGGCTGGTTGGACTTAGAAGAGAGGGGTTGCTTCGGTAAGATCTCTTCCTATTTGTTGGTTAGAGGGTGGAAGGCCTACCTTAACCTACCTGACCCTAATCCCCTGGTTAAGGCAGTGTTAGAAAGCTGGAGGGGAATGGTTAAGCCGGGGGGTAGGACAGGAAGATACTCTACTCCTGCCTTTGAGAGGAAGCCCCTTTTTCCTCCCGGGTATGGAGGATCTGGGATATCGGGAATGGGTGACGAGGGGCATTCTTTGCCTTAAACATTTATTTACTAGAAGCGGATTAGACTCTTTTGAGACTATACAGGCTTGAACATTTTTTTCGTTATCTGCAACTTAGAGCTTATGTCAGATCTATCAGCGGAGTACAGAGTCCAGACTCTGGGTGGGAATATCTTTTTTAATTTTTTATTTATTGTAATGTTCAGAAAGACGTTTGAGTCAGGGACTCATTTACAAAGGTTCCACGTCATACATAAAATGGTACAGGACGAGACTTGAAATACAGATTGCAGCACATTACAGATAACATTCACAATAAGTTACATAGCTGTATTAGTAGATGGCTAACAGAGATTGAGGTACATTAGCACAGCCAGAGAAAAAAGAAAAAAAATTACAGAAAGATTCTGTAGGAGATTGGTAGTCATGTAGTTTCACAGATACATTTAGGTACGGTGACCTGCTAATAGAGTTTTTTAAGGGAGGCACCGGCAGGTCAAGTGTCAAGGGCAGTCATATTGGTTTGTGGCCTGAAGGTATTCCCTTAGCTTGGATTTATAAGGGCCCAGCCTTATTTCATCAGCTATATGACTAGGGAGGGAGTTTGTCCAGGAGGGGGCCCTGAAACTGAACGTACGTTGGCATTGGGAGGTCTGGCCATGGGGTACCCAAAGTAGCCGTTTGCTTGAGCTACGGGTTGTTTTGCCTGGAGGTGTTGGGAGGATAATTTGGTCTAGGGAGGGTGGGGTGAGGCCTAATAATACCTTTTTCATCATAAGGCAGGTGTGGTATCTGATTCTGCTGTCCAGGTTTAGCCAGTTTGTGCTGCTGTAAAGGGAGCAGGAGTGAGTATAACGATCACATCCTAGGATGAGATGGCAGGCTTTGTTAAGCACGAGCCTGAGTCTGTTTAGGGTTGTGGGGGGGCGGCACTGTATATTAGGATGCAGTAGTCTAGCAGGGAGAGGATCGAGGAGTTTATGGTAAGTTGGAGTGCTTCAGGGGTGAGGCAGTGTTTGTACCGGTAGAGTACGCCTAGTCTGGAGCTAAGGGCAGTTGATAGGTGCAGGATATGTTGATTAAAACTGAGGGCAGGGTCTAATGTGATCCCTAGGTATTTATAGCAGTTTACTTGTTCTAGGGGGATCTGATTTGCAGTGAGAAATTGGGGGCAGATGTTCTTGTGTGGGTTCTGAGGGTGGGCGAATATCATGACTTTGGTCTTATTATAGTTGATAATAAGGTGCTGGGTGGTGAGCCAGTCTTCGATTTCACTGAAAGAGTGCTGGAGAGATTGGTGGAGTTTGAGGGGGGCCGGGTCGGAGGCGAACAAGACTGCATCATCCGCATAAAGGAGCAGATTTCCGGGGCATGAGGATGGGAGGGAGTTGAGGTACGTGCTGAAAAGTAGGGGGCCGAGTATGGAGCCCTGTGGGACACCAGAGCGGATTGGGAGGCGGGGTGATAGGACAGGGCCTACCTTGACTATCTGCATTCTATCGGAGAGATAGCTGGTGAACCAGTTTAGGGTGTCATTTGAGAAACCCATGTAGGCCAAGGTGTTCAGTAAGAGGGCATGGTTTACTGTGTCGAATGCTTTAGATAGGTCCACAAAGATGGTGCCAGTGAGGTGGCCCTGGTCTAGGGCTGAGTGGACATGGGCGGTAAATTCGAGGAGGGCAGTAGTGGTGCTATGGCCCTTACGAAAGCCATGCTGCTGTCTGGATAGTAGGTTACATTTGTTTATGCAAATCACCACAGAATGTTATGCTGGTCCAACTTTAAGCAGAATTGCATGGTGCCGAAAGGCCTCTCACACAGTTTGCAAAGGGTGCTAACAGAAGACACCACAATATATCCAAGGCACCCTGCCTTAAGGGTAGCTGATCCATTCCACTGGGGTGTCAAACAGACGAGGCATACTGATGAGTCCTGGTAGGATGAAACACGTGTCTATGTCTTCTGTGCACCCTTTGCAAACTGTGAGAAACTTCGGCACCATGCAATTCTGCTAAGTTGGACCAGCATAACATTCTGTGGTGATTTGCATATGCAGCCCATGATGCTTTGCATTGTGGGGGCATGTGTGATTTTGTATTTTCTTGAAACTTGGCTTCCCAGCCAAATGCCCTTTGGGGTAACCCTTGCCTCAGTGTTTGCACACAGAGGTTCTTTGTCTTTTACATTTGTTTAGGTGTTCAATGAGTTGGTCGGCGACTATGCGTTCTAGTGCCTTAGACAGAGGGGGTAGGATAGAGATGGGCTGGTAGTTGTTTGTGGATGTGCGGTCACCACTTTTATGGATAGGTGTGATGTAGGCCGATTTCCAGTGGGTAGGAAATTTCCCTTGACAGAGGGAGCGATTTAGAATGTGGGTGAGCGGGGCTAGGACTTCCTGGAGGGTGAGGCGGAGGAGTTTAAGGTCCAGGGAGTAGTGACTGTAGTGGTTTTTACTTATAGCTTTTGTAAGGTAGGGTTTGGTGGTCTCCGGTGTAAGGACTCTTAGGTAGAAAGGTGGAGCAAGGGGAGGATGGGGGGTGATACGGGTCGGCGGGGGGGGTGTCGTAGAAATTTGGGGGCAACACATGGGAGAGATCAGTGAAAGCGGTGTTTAGGGCCGAGGCAATCCTGAGAGGGTCGGTGGTGAGGCTACCATCTATGAGTATTTGGTCAGGTGGCAGATTTGGGCCTTTGTCACAGAGTTCCTTTATGTTCTCCCAGAACTTGCGGACCATTTCCCCATGCGGAGGTTAAGGTGGCTTTATAATAGTTTGTTTTGGTGGTGCGTATGGCCCAGGTGCACTTGTTTCGGGCCTCCCGATAATGTTGCCTGTCCTGAGGCTGTTGGGTCTCATTGGCAAAGTGCCATAGTGCGTCACGCTGACATAGTAGGCCTTGGAGGTGGTCTAAGAACCATGGGGTATGATTCCCCTTGGTCATAGATTTGGTGAGGGGGGAAAACTTGTCACAGGCTGAGTTGAAGATGTTGATAAACAGTTCGAGGGCATGGTCAGGGTCGAGGGTGCTAGTGAGGGGTGTCCAGTCCCATTCTCTGAGGTGGGCCTTGAGAAAGGCCAGTTTACCAAGCCCTAGTTTGCGTTGTGTAGTGATTTGGGGCACGATTTTGACGGGGGTACCAGACCAGTTGCAGAGTACTGGAGAGTGGTCGCTGAGGGTGTCGGGGAGGACTTGGGTGCTTGTTATTTTGTGGGGGCGGTTTGTGAAAACTAGGTCTAGTAGGGTTGATGTCCCTGTGCGGGCGTGAAGCTGGGTGGGGGTTTTGATGACCTGAGTGAGATCGAGTGCCGCGGCCTCGTTGATGTAAGGGGCGGCTATTTTGGCCAGCCAATTTATGTTGAAATCCCCCAGTAGTATTTTTTCTTGTTTAGGGGGTAGGGTGGCGAGGTAGGACATGATGGCTTGGAAGGCTAGCTTCTGGTCTCTGGGGGGACATAGGCCGTGGTGAGGAGGAGAGGGGATGTAGACCTACCTAGTGTTATTGTTAGGGTGAGGGCCTGGGCCCTGGATGTTAGCATGGGCAGGGGAAGTAGGTGGCCAGTGAGGGAGTCCTTGAGGTAGGCAGCACAGCCACCCTCTCGCTTTCCCATACGGTCGGAGCGATAAAGGCAGTATCCAGGAAGGTTAACTGCTGAGTCAGGGACAGAGGGGGAGAGCCAGGATTCACTCAGGGCAATGATGTCAGGGTTGTTTTGGAGTACCCAGCTATGAAAGGAGTCCCATCTTTTTTGCAGGCTGTAGATGTTTAGTGTGGTGATGCGCAGGCCATTTCCAGGTGACAGGTGGGATGGTGGGGAATTTAGGGGGCCAGGGTTTGAGTGGACATTACCTGTCAGAAGAAGAAGAAGAATGAGACACCTGAGTCGGTTGCGGTTTGTTCTAGTAGTAGGTCTTTGGCATTTATGCTGTGCGCGTCCGATGGTGGGTATTGGTAGTTTCAGAGTAAGGGGGGCAGATAGGAGGAGGAAACGGGGGTGAGGGGTTGCTGTGTTGCGGATGTGGAGGGAGGTTGGCAAGGAAAGGGGGCTCCAGCGGGTTTCTTTCCGTGGGAGGTGACAACCTGGGGTGTGGGTGGAGGTGTCTGTGTATGCGTTGTAATGGGGGTCGATAGTTTTTGGTCTGATTTGTAGTGGCTGGGTGTGCAGGTGCAGTGGGGGTGCAGGGCAAGGAGTGCCAGCCTGGATGTTGTCAGAGGGTTTCAGTATTGTTTCCCATTTTCACGTGCTGGGTGGGGGGTGAAGGTGCCTGAGGGAAGTGCAGGAGTAGAGTGATGAGGGTAAGTGGGAGCATGGCAGGGCGGAAATGTGAGGAGGTAAGTGACAGGGCTGGAGAGAAAGAAAAAAAAAAAAAGGAAAAGGTGAAGGGGCCTCTAGTGGTGGAAGATGATAAGCTGCAGATGGGAAAGTGGCCTGATAGGTTATTTCATGATCATGTGATCAGAAATCAACCTATATATTGGGATACCGACCAAGGGTGGTGGTGGGGGTGGTGTGGAGCCGAACACGTAGCGTTCGGTGGAGCAAAGCCAGTTTCGATCAGTAGAGGTCCCGATCAGGCAAGCTGCGCTGGTAACTACCTGGTGGCCGTTTGTTTCCCGGTGCGAGCTGTGGGGGAGGGCTATGCCTTTGCAGCCCTCTCGACCGCCGGTGTTCTAGTCTATGGAGGAGAGAGGAGAAACACAGTGAGTTTATATAGGGCTTAGGAGGGTGGGGGTTGCCTGCAGTTTTACCCTACTGTTAATGCAAAAACCGGATTAATTTCAAAATGGGACAGCAGTGTTTGAGAGATGTCATTCTTTTTTTTTATGCAGATTCAGGTGGCCGCTGCTAAGTGGAGTAACCACGGCAATGCAGGGCCTCAAAAACAGTGCAGAGGTTTAAGTTACTTAAACAACATCACTAGGTAACTCTAACATGTAAAAAGGCAGCAGTTTAACAAAAACGTCTTAAAGGGAAAGTAATCTTCTATAAGGCAACACTTTTTTACAATAAATAAAGCTATGTCCACTGTTGTACAGCCTCTTAAAAATGGCACCAAGAAAGTTCAGTTTGAAAAAAAGCCAGTTTTGATTAGTAGAGGTCCCGATCAGGCAAACTGCGCTGGTAACTACCTGGTGGCCGTTTGTTTCCCGGTGCGAGCTGCAGGGAAGGGCTATGCCTTTGTAGCCTTCTCGACCACCGGTGTTCTGGTCTGGTGGCCGTTTGTTTCCCGGTGCGAGCTGTGGGGGAGGGCTATGCCTTTGTAGCCCTCTTGACTGCCGGTGTTCTGGTCTGGTGGCCACTGCTGTTGTTGTTTGGCATAGAGGTACTGGGGGATGGAGAATGGGCTCCTGTAAAGAGATGGCTCAGGGTGGTATTATGCTGGCCAGACATTGTATCCTCAATACATGGGTGAATGCGATGGAACCTACTATATTCCAATGGAAGTCCCTAATCTTACAAGCTCTCACTTTGGAACAGTTAATCCTAGCAGGGCAAAAAAACCCTAAGGGTACTATCCGGAGAGTAGCTAAAGAGGGTAAATCCTGGCTCCCAGACAAAACTCAGAGCATGAAGTTGCTCTGGGAGAGAGACCTAGGGATTCCTATATCAGAGGAGAATTGGAAACTATTAAATCAACTTTATCAGGGTATATTGTTGTGTAATAAGTATAAGGAATCTTATTATAAGTTCTGCCACAGATTGTATCGGCCACCATTGGTTGTTCCTAAATATAACCGTGTGGTATCTCCTGTATGTCCCCATTGTAATAATAATTTAGCTTCATACTACCATTATTTTTGGGCTTGCCCTGTCTTACAGGATTTCTGGGGAAAGGTGGTGGCAGAACTAAACAACATAACAGGACAGCAGTATATTAGGTCGCCACTGCTGTTGTTGTTTGGCATAGAAGTATTAGGGGATGGAGAATGGGCTCCTGTAAAGAGATGGCTCAGGGTGGTATTATGCTGGCCAGACATTGTATCCTTAATACATGGGTGAATGTGGTAGAACCTACTATATTCCAATGGAAGTCCCTCATATTACAAGTTCTCACTTTGGAGCGTCTGACATATGTTATTAAAGATAAGGAGGAACTTTTCCAAAGGACATGGCAACCATACTTAGCCTCCTTCTCACTTGCAGATAACCTTATGCTGAGGGAGGGATGGATTTAACATCAAGGTTATGGAGACTTTTTAGTTATAGAAAGGCTTTTGAATGTTGGGAAGAGATGTAGGGGTGTCCTCCTTCTACACTTGTATTGGAATAGTAAAATAAAATAAGAACTTGCTAATTGGTATTTCAATTAAGATTGATTAAGGAACTGGATCCATTGTATATAAGTTATGTACTTAGATTTATGTGTACTGTATTTGTACAAATGTCTGTATGTATGTCTTGTATGTATATTATAACAAAATTCAACAAACAAATATTAAAAAAAACAAAAAAAAACTATAGACCAATAAATCTGACATCAGTCATAGGTAAAGTACTGGAAATGGTTATTCAACATAGGATACTTGGCCATTTGGAAAAGGAGCAGATAGTTGATCTCTCACAACATGGATTCACTAGGGGTAGGTCACGCCTCACTAATTTGATAGCTTTCATTGAACCTGTGACTGAGGCCCTAGAAAAAGGAGTACCAGTTGATGTAATATACTTAGATTTTGCCAAAGCTTTTGATAAGGTTTCACATAGAATACTAATAGACCAGCTATATCAAATCAAACTAGAGACCAATATAATAGAATGGATAACATCATGGTTGAAGGATAGGAAGCAGAGAGTGATGGTAAAAGGATACCAATCAGATTGGGGGGAGGTGACAAGTGGGGTTCCCCAGAGGTCAGTCCTGGGGCCTACACTGTTCAATATACTTGTAAATACACTCCAAATGACAGATAACGCTTGGATAAGTAAGTATGCAGATGACTGCTAACTTGGGGGTCTGGTGCAAAATCTTTCAGATGGTCAAAAATTTCAAGATAATTTAGATAAACTCTTAGATTGGACTATAGCAAACAAACTGATGTTCAATATATCTAAATGCAAAGTGATGCACTTAGGTACCAAGAATCCAAAGTTTGCATATAAATTAAATAATTAAATATTAGCAACAACAACAGAGGAAAGGGATTTAGGAGTATTCATAACAGATACATTATCAATGGATGTGCATACAGAAAAAAACAGTTAAAAAATGTCAGAAAATATTGGACTGTACTCTGTCAAATATCAAAAGTAGAAATAGAGAGGTGATTCTCCCAATTTATACCAGTCTGGTACGACCGCATTTGAAATATTGTTCCCAGTTCTCCCCTGCAACTAGAAAGTTGGAAATTGAAAGAAGGTGTGCAAAGAAGAATAACAAAAAAAGTGAGAGGACAACATAATGTGCCATATGGTAAAAGACTACATAATTTGGGACTATATTCAACTGAATACAGACAACTAAGAGGGGACCTATGTTTAGTATTTAGAGCCATCAAAGATCAAGGGCTAATGGAAAGCATAGGAATTAAAAGGCGTGAGGAACAAAATAAAAAGTCTAGATCACACAACTGTAGATTAAAAGGAGACATAAATATGACAAAAAAGTTTGGAGTTTTTTACCCAAAGAGTAATAAAAAGCTGGAATGAATTACCCAGATACTTGATTGTAAGTGAAACTATGGGAAGTTTCAAATATAAATTAGATGAATATATGGCAAGTAAAAAATTCATGTACCACCAATAGAGTAATTAGGTGGCGAGTTCATTAAGGACAAATTGTCTACAGAACTACTATGAACCTATGAACCTCTCTTCCTTAACTTCTGCTACACTAGCTTACACCGTAAAAAAAAAAAAATCAGGGTAGAGAATGTTATACTGTAACCAAATGCTCTTTTTTTCAATCTCTGTCCTGTTTGTGTGTGGTTTGTCTACAGTTTACCAATTTGATACAATGGCCTCAAATCCCACCACTATGCCACCAATTTCTGTCACAAATCCACTCCTTGGGGCCGGTTCTACTGGGCTTCCAGTGGTCTCCCCTTAGTGCAACCCATGATGGGGGGGGTCAGGAAATCCCCTCCTTGTGTCCTTTTAGAGTGCTCACTGATTTCACAACTGAACACTTACTACTAGGGACCAGGGCCTCCTCTCTCTGGGTATCCGTAAAATACAGTCTCGAGTCCATAGGGGGGTGAGAACCTTATTTGGTTGATGCACTGGGGGGAAAACCCAGGTGTTACAAGCTCTTTGGGGCTACTCTTGTAACCCTGATTGTGTCTTCTCCCGCAGGGGTGCAGGAACCTGATTCATACCCCTCAGACCCTCTCCGGAGATCTTGTGTACTTTTACCCTACTGCAGGGCCCCAGATTCCCTTCCAAGATCCTAGTTTCAGTAGCATGGGGCACTTTTGTGCTAAACAGGCATGATACAGATTGAATAAACCTTCCCACAACCTTCACACACTACAAATCACTCTCAGGCAGTAGCATATTAAAATAAAAGCAAGAGTGTTTACTGATTACTTAAATAAGTGCTGTACAAACATACAGACAAATCAAAGTTGGAAAAGACATCCAAAATGAACTGGTGAATTAACTGGATAATTTCTAACTTTTCTGTAGAGAATCAGAGTCCCGAAATTAAGTGAGTTTTGCAAACTTTCTCTTTCTCTCTGCTGTGCCTCAGAGTCCTAGCTTACTCTTGCAGTCACTGGTATTTACTGTGTCTGGCAGTCCTTGTGTGTGTCAGGAAATTTGGCTTCTGCCCAGAGTCTTTGTTTAAGAGGACTTATATAGCCCTCTTCTGCAGTTTGCAAAACTGGCCCATCATTGGCTAACAGCCTTTATATTTCCAGGTCTAACTGTTCATCTCTAGGCCAGCAGGTGTCTCTCTTGCTCGTTCCAAAGTTGCACGTGAACCAAAATTATCAGTATTTTGATTTCCCCTCTAGTTCCACCTCTCTGGCTGGCTTGGATCTACACTACCTTCCTGACACTATTAAAATGGAAAAAGACTGTGGCAGTTGGTCGAGAATTTAACAATAGCTTCCTAGACTGGGTGTCTGCAGAACCCTGTTATAAAACTATTTCTCTTTGAAATTCAAGGTGTTATAACCAGAGGAAATGGCCCTTCCATCTCCTGTCATTTATGGAATCTTCCTCTTTGATCAGCTACCAGGAAATTCCAATCCCTGATTGAAATTTAACTCCTGTTTACCGCCAAGCAAGGGGAGATGGCAGACACTGAAATACACATCCACTCTTCCCAAGTACCCTTGCAGTAAAATGGGCATCTTTTCTAACAAACCTTAGGTTCTGGCCTTTTGGACATTAAACATAGAAAAGTTACAGGGAAATATGACAGCAATATGACTGAAGTGGTCAAATTGCCACAATGAACAGTTCCTGGTCAACTAGTGCTGCTGCTTTAAACAACATGCTCCATTAATTATTTGAGGGTGGTCTCTTTTTTTACAAAAGATATTCATTTGCCACAAAGAAAAAATGAAGCAACATCAAACACAAATTAATCACTTCTGTCTATATTTTTTCAAGCTTACCAACTGTTATTGCCACAAGGGCCTCAGTTGAACAAAAAATTCAACTGATTAGTAAAGCCAAGATTACTAAAGCGTTTGAAATTGCCTGCTCCAAAATCAAATTTTTCCCCTGACTTCTTAAGGGAGACACAGAGGATAAGGAAGTGTCTTTTTAACTTTAGATAAGCTCTGCTAGAGATTGGGGCTTAGTTCACTTTCCAGGACCCTAAGGGGGACATTTTCAAAGGAGATGTGCTGGTGCATCTCAAGAAATGCACTGAAACATGATATTCAAAGGGCTGAGATGCAGTGTGCATTTCTGGCTGTGCCTAAGCGCAGCAATAATGTATGCAGTGCATCTCAAGGGGGCATTCCCGTGAATATGTGGCACATCCCCATATTCAGCCAAGATGGGTGGCGCATCTGCCCATGCATCTTGGAGATGTGCCACACAAAGTTAAGCATGGAAAAACCATGCCTAAGTCCTGATCACCCACAGGCAAGTTGCTGTACTGCACACAGGAGCACAGCAGCCTTCCCCCCAGTCCAGTCCCATTCCACAACAAACCCCATCCCTTTTCCATAGTGTAGGGACCCATTCTCTGTCCCAAATCCAGTTCAAAGTAAGACAGAACATATCCCCAGCCCCTTTCCATAGTGCAGGGACCCCCCTTCCCATCCTGAACCAGGCTTGAAGTAAAACAGAACATATCCTCTAACCCTTTTCTATAGTGTAGAGGACCCCTCCTACCCCATCCCAGTCCCCAAGCATATGAACATATGAATTTGCCAGCAGAAATAGGCCATCTGGTCTATCAAGTCTGCTTGAGTGTGCAGCTAGCACCCTCACCTTGCACCGTCCACATTCATCATAGAATCATAGAAATTGATGGCAGAAAAGGACCCCATGGTCCATCCAGTCTGCCCCTTCCCCCCTTGTTAATCTATCCACCTCCTCCTCCTCCTCCTTGAGTGACCACCCCCCCAGTAACCCTTTATGCCTGTCCCAAGCTTTCTTGAAACCTGATACTTTCTCTGCCCCCATGACCTCCTCCGGAAGCCCATTCCAGGCATCCACCACCCTCTCTGTAAAGAATCACCCTCTCACATTGCCTCTGAAGTGTCCCCTCTGTAGTGTCAGGCTGTGCCCCCTTGTAATGGTGTCCTTCTTCATGTGGAATAAACACCCCAGGTCTACTTTGTTTATCCCTTTGATGTAGTTGAAGGTCTCTATCATGTCCCCCCCTCTTTTGGTTTCTAGTGTGAACAGCACAGCTCACTGCATCTCTTTTCATAAGGTTTGCCCTTCATCCCTTGCACCATCTTGGTCACTGTTCTCTGAACCCTTTCAATCAGATCTATGTCCTTGCACAAGTAAGGCCTCCAAAACTGGACTCCGTACTCTAGGTGCGGTCTCACCATAGCTTAGTACATGGGCACCAGTACTTCTATCCTCCTACTGGTGATTCCCCTGCTGATACTTGCCAGCATCCCATATGCCTTCCCCACAGCCCTTGTGCACTGTTTCCCCACCTTAAGTTCACTGGTGACTACTATACCTAGATCCCTCTCCTGCTCCATAACCCTGATTTCCTCCACTCTTATTGTGTATCCTGCCCTCGGGTTACTGTGCATCAGGTGCATAACTGCACACTTCTTGATGTTGAAATTTAGTTGCCAGGTCTCTGCCAACTCCTCCAGCGTCCTCAGGTCCTGTCTCATGTCTTCCACCCCCTCTTCAGCATCAACCCTGTTGCAGATTTTCATATTATCGGCAAAGAGGGACAATCATCTCTTCAGTCCATCCACTATGTCACATATGTAGATACTAAAGAGGAGCGGTCTCAACACTGACCCCTGGGGCACCCCGCTTGTCATCCACCCCATTCTAGAGAGCTCCCCATTCATTACCACTTTCTGGATCCTATGCACAAGCCAGTTTTCTACCCATCTAATTATTTTACTCCCACCCCCGTACTTTCCAGTTTGTTGACCAACCTTCTATGGGGCACGGTGTCGAAGGCATTGCTGAAGTCCAGATAGGCCATGTTAACCTCCCCATTCTATTACCTGCATCATCCAGTTGAAGAATTTGATTAGACTGGACTAGCATGGTTTCCCCCTTGTGAACCCATGCTGGTTGACTTCCAGTAATCTGTTCACCTCCAGGTACTGCATTACCCTTTCCCTGATGAGCGCCTCCATGACCTTCCCCACCACTGCAGTGAGACTGACTGGATGGTAGTTCTCCCTCAACTCTCTGCTCCCCCCCTTGTGGATCGACACAACTGTAGCTCTCCTCCAGTCCTCCGGCACCCTCCCGATGTCCAAGGACAGGTTGAATAGCCTAGCCGGTGGGGCAGCCAACTCATCTCATAACTCCGTGATCATCCTCGGATGCAGCCCATCTGGCCTCATGATCTTGTCCATCCTCACCCTGCCCAGTTCCTCCCTGACTCTCTCCATTCCGAAGGGACTTGTTTCCACTCCGTACCCCCACTCTTCCTTCTCAACTCTGGTCCCCTGCCCTCCCCCTGCTTCGTAAGTATCAAGCAGAAGTACCTGTGTAGCTCTTCTGCTTTCTCGCAGTCATCCTCCAGTGGCTCCCCTCACTTCCCCCAGAGCACTGCAATCCCTTGGTCAATCTTCCTCCTATCCCCACATATCTGAAAAATTTCTTCTTACCCCCTTGGCCTGTTTCACATTCTGTTCCTCCATGTTGGCCTTTGTCCTCCTAATCACCTTCCATGTTATCCTCCTTGTGTCCCTGTAGGCCTCCCCATCCTCCTCCCTCCATGTTTTCTTATATTTCCTAAATGACCTCCATCTGCCCTCTACCAACCTTGCTACATCCCTGTTAAACCACAGCAGCCTCCTGCTTCTTGCACCCTTCCTTACCCTTCTTATACACACATGTGTAGCCTCTCTAACCCGGTCCCTAATAGCCCCCATAGCTCCTCCGCCTCATTTATTTCCCCCATACCATCCATCGCTTCCCTCACTAACTGTCTTATCTTGTCAAAGTCTGCCCGCCTGAAGTCCAGCACTGTTGTGCTGGTATGGCTCACTTCCCTCCCTGCCCTCATCTTAAATCTGATGGCCCTATGGCTGCTACTTTCCAGCTTCTCCACCACCACCTCCTCTACCTTCTTCCCATTTAACAGGACCACGTCCAGCAGGTTGTTCCCCTAGTTGGTTCTTTGACTAACTGTTGAAGGAACACCCCCTGCAGCACCTCCAGAATTTCCCTTCTTCTGGTCAAGGCTACATCTGGGATGGTCCAGTCAACGTCTGGGAGGTTTAGGTTGCCCACCAGTACTGTTTCCCCTTTAGAGCCATCCTCGCTGTGTACTGCATCATCACCCTGTCCTGTTCTTCCCCTTGAGTGGGTGGTCTGTACACCATTGCAAGTCTCAAGGACTCCCCTATCCACTGCTTATTGTCGCCCAAAGTAGTTCGGTGTCACCTTCGCCCTCTTGCCCCTTTGTCACCTTTATATCTTCCCTGATGTATAAGGCCACCCCTTCCCTCATCTTGTCCTTCTTATCCCTCCTCATCAGTCTGAAGCCAGGAATAGCTGTCTCCCACATGTGAAATTCCATCCACCATATTTCTGTGACTGCTATTATATCCAGTCCTTCATATGAAATGATGGTTATTAATTCCTCCATCTTGTTTGCCAGGCTCCTAGTGTTGAACACCAAGCCCTTCCACCATCTTTCCCCTACCTCAGCTCACCCCAACGGCTTACCAGAGCCTATGACTACATTTCTTCCCAGGGGGGACCTAGGGTCCCCCAACTCAGCCGTGGTACAGCATGGCTTTATTTCCAGACCCCTCTTTTTAATTTAAATTATATTCCCTCTCAAAGAATTCTCACAGACTGAACTTCAGTGTGGCTGACCCTTCCTTGTTAAGATGTAGCCTGTCCAGGGCAAAGAGGCTGTCATCATTCCAAGTTGCCCCCAAGTCCCCTATCATCCCATACCCCATCTGCCTACATCATCTCACCAGCCAATCATTAATTGCCCCAAGAAACCCATTTTCCATAGTGTAGTGTATATAAATGTGATGATGTTTTTGAATGTAACCCAGAAATGTAATGTGTTTTTTTGTAATTTAGGAATTTCATTAATCTTAATCTCAGGAACACCTTGTAAATAGGACTGTAGTCCTAATGGTGTATTGTGCCAGCAGATCCTGTTTAAAAATAAAGATTTTTACTACTACTACTAGTAGTGGCCCCCCCAACCCATGCCGAGCCCTGATCACCATTCGATGTAAAATAATAGACCGAACAATTTCCATAGCGTAGTGACACCCCACCCCAGCAGGCATGAACCCCTCCTGCACCCCCTCAACCTGACCCGTGCTGGCAACTGGCACAGCCCTTCACACCCTGCCATGGCCAGCTGCCAACTGATCAGTCCCGATCTCAAACTGTACAAAGTACAAGCCCATTAGTTGTCACCAATGAGGCTGTACTTTGTAAAATCTGAGATCGGGACTGGTCAATTGATGCTCAACATGGCAGAAATGGTGAATGTAATCACCGCATGGGTTGGGTTGGATGCAGGAGGGGTTCATGTCTGCTGGGGTGGTGGGGTGGAGGGCAACTACACTATGGAAATTGTTAGATCTATTATTTGACATCGAACGGTGATTGGGGCTCAGGATGGGGCTGGGGGCCACTTCACTATGGAGATTGTTCAATCTATTATTTTACATCGAACAGTGAGTGGGGCTTGGGATGGGGTGGAGGGCCACTACACTATGGAAAATGGGTCTCTTGGGGCAATGTGGATGGTGCTTGGGGACCAGGACAGGGAGCGGGGGTCTCTACACTATGGAAAGGGGCTGGGGGATATGTTCTGTTTTACTTTGAACCTGGTTTGGGACAGGGAATGGGGGGAGAAGGAATGGGGTTTGTTGTGGAATGGGACTGGGCTGGATGGGGCAAGCCGGCACGGCGCAGCCTGCCAGGTGCATCCATGCAAAGTGGATGCAAATGCGGCCATAATGAGCATGCAAATGGCCCGTTTGCGCTTTGCATGCCTGATGGCTGCATTTGCATATTCTGTCTGAATATCAGGAACTTGGAACTGGTGCATCTGGGGATGTGCCACGCATCCCCATTCCCGGTATTCAGGCCATCCTCCGGGATGCACCAGCACAATGTCGGCCATCCCATTTGCGCCGCCCGCTAGGATTGCTATATTCAAACAAGATATGCGATCCATTGGGACCACGCATCTTGTTTGAATATTGCATTGTTTTGCATCAGCCCATTTATTTGGGTGGTGCATCTAGATGCACAGCGCATCCCCCTTTTTTTGAAAATGGGGGCATGTATGTTTAAAAGTGACTTTATTTGACTAGGTATATCTTTTCACAGATGAAACAGCATTGCACTTCTTTGTGTCTTTAAAAATGACCACTGAGATGAATGACGAACTGCGGAAATTACAAGATGCCAATGTGTCTGATCTATCAATACAGACTGATTACACGCCAGCCAACATATTGCATTAGTAGCAGATTTGGAGGCACAGTCACTGTTGGACGAATGCAGGGCACGCATCAGTAGATGCGTCCCTCATTCCTCAATAAGCCTGCATGCCGGCGCCACACCATGAATACATAATGTGGCGAGCACATCTAACGGAAGGTCTGCTGCAATGCGAGCAAAGCTAGTCATACACAGCGGCACCTCCTGACGTGCTTTCCCTGGTGAAAAAGTATATTAACCGTATTAATGGCAATGGAATAATGATAAATGTTAGGCATTTTCCTGTAATTGGGTCTAATAAGATTTGAGCAAGTATTCCATGTATTTTTTTGAGTCAAAACCTCAACAAACTATATATCTTTGAATTCCTAACTTATTATTCTTTTAATTTAGCCATATGTGGATGGTATGGAAACAATGTATTTGTCACATGATCACATCCAAGATGGCCACCATGATACCCTCTAATACTACTAGCTCACTGAACATGACCCCCAGCGAATACTCGGGTGTAACATCTAAATTTCAAAATACAGGTTTAGTGGCAAAATATGTGTTTTATAAAAGAAACATGCAAGTATGACAATATATTATGCCTTTTAGTGGATTGTTGCTTTTTATTCAAATACAGTATGTGTGTTGGGCCCAATTCAGGCATGTGGAGAACCGCCTATATCACTGTGTTCTGTATGTCACTAAATCCATGAAGTAATGGTAAGAAATAGACAGAAATACTTGTCAGGGTGCTTGGGGAGTAAAACAAGCCATAGAATTTACAAAATGACTTGATGCCTTGGGTCACATGACCCAAAACAAGATGGCGGCCATATTTTAGTCACTTACAGTAATAAAACACACCTTTTGCTTGTTTACATGCATAAATACATGTGAAATATTGAATAGGTGTGATGTTCAGCTATTTGTTATAGATACAGGTGCCTGGATATAATTTCTGATCTGGAATATTACACTGCACCCCCACTTTGTCTCAACTAGGGTACCATACCTCACTACCAGGGCTGTGACCAGTTCAGGCCTGGGGTGTACCACCTATGGCACTATGTGCCAGGGCTTCAGATAATTTTTTTTGGGTGGAAGTCAAATACTTCCATGGGTTGAAATTTGGAAGTCATTTCAGTTTTACTGGAGTCAAAATACTCCAGTTGTCAATTTTTTTTGGAAGTCAAAATAATTCCAGTCGACAAATTTTGGCAGTCAAAATACTCCAACTCCTATAGTTTTAGAAGTCAACTCACTGGCCTTCTGAGTACATTACTGTAATCCATGCTACATCCACATAAATACATTTCTCAATGATAAGAAATGAAAACGTAAGCACGCAGTAATCGTTTTCAGACAATGTGTTTATTTCATGAATTGTTCAGTTCTTGTATAGTAGACAATGCCATGCCAGTATCTTCAAATCATTGCTGTGCATAGATTAGTAATAATCATTGTGCACTGTACAATATTATCTAGTATGTTACAGAGCTACACAGCACTTCAACGACACCTGCTTTTATTGCACAGGTAGTGCAGTCAAGGTTACAAAATGGCTACTGACTTTAAAACGAAGTAAGGTAAAAATCTAGTTTTTGGTATGAGATTTACTGGCAGTATGCTTATTCAGAATCTGCAATGTAGCACTTTTGGCATTAGCGGCTCTTTCAGTTGCTTGCAGATAGATGCCTGCTGCTAGCAGTATGCTAGGCTGCTGCCACCTACATTATGATTCATAGTGTGGTAATCAGTGATTGATTACTCTACCCATTGTTTATTTAGTTATAAAGTAAAATCTTTAGTAATTTGTTATTACCATCACAACTCGTGTTGGAAAATGGGCTATTCTGCCGACTGCCACACTGCATCATAAATACTCCAGTGGCACTGTCTGGCAATGCGTAATAAACTGGCTAAATAAATCTTATTTTTGCATAAATATTTTTTCTCACTTTATAACACCATTTATTTCACTTACATTACAATTTAGTAATGTATTACAAGATGTTTCTCCACTTATAGCCTGGTAATTGAACTCAGAATAATGGGCTTCCCTGCCACATATGGATATTCCAATAGAAAGAAAGGAAGTTTTGAGGTAAAACAAAGATAAACACCACAAACAATCATTACAAATGGTGTGTGTGGTATTATATAGAGCCTAGGATCTTCTTAAACTTAAGACAGAAGATCTTAACAAAAGGACAACTGAATCTGCAAAGGACTCCATAAACTTAAGACAGGAGTCCCTGCTATATACCACACACCCACCACATGCTATATAGAGCCACCTGCAAGGATCTTCTAAACTTAAGACAGAAGATCTTGACAAAAGGACAACTGAATCTGCAAAGGACTCCATAAACTTAAAACAGTAGTCCTTAACACCATTTTCAATGGTTCTGTACTGTTTGTTAAAGTATTGTATTAGTTTTGTGTTTTACCTTGTATTATCTCAAAGCTGCCTTTCTTTCTGTTGTAAGTTTCCTATCTGGCCCATTGTTGTTATCTGTGTTTTTTTTGTCCGTTCCATTTCTACAAGTGGAAATAACATTATAACAAGTTAATTAAATTGTAGTACAGTGAAATATATGATGTTGTATAAAGTGAAACTTACATAATTGTTCCAAAATAACATGATGTATTTACTCAATGTATTTGGCTGGTCTTGCCTGGTATTGTGTATATGTATTGTAATACATAACACATCATGGACAAATAGCCAAGTCCTACATGGGTGTCTGCTGCAGCCTGACAGTGCCTGGGTGGGTATTGTGTGTGCATCGTCCATGAGATTTAACTGTACAGTCTTTTTCAATCAAGGAACAGCTGTTTTAAAACCTACCTTACCATTCTAACTTGAACTTATTTAACAAGGTAAAAGTGCTAATGATAACATTTAAATTGGTAAGCCACAATTATTATACTTTGAAACATAAAAACATTTCAACTTGCTGGTACCATAGGTGTTGGCACTTGGTTGGATGAACTTAAGTTGACACTTTGCAGAAATTGGTGACTCCTGGAGTGATGACATTTTGATGCTTATCAAGGCCAAAAAATCAGTCTGTGTGAGTCAGTGCTAAAATTTGTCAAATATATAACAGTGAGTGACTAATGGCCTGGCAAGATGTTGTCTTGCTGGGTACGCAAACCAGTTTTTGGTTACGTGGAGAATTGATTTGGGGAGACAGAGTAATGCAGAAAACATGTAGCCTTAATAATGCACTTATCCCTGTATGTCCGACCCCATGATACATTTAATAACCCATTCTTGCGTTATGTAATGTGACTGCTGTATCACATCCATTACCTGCAAGCAATGTGAGGCAATGCAACCTGTTGTGTACTTACTAGATGTAGTATGTACTTTTACGCCTGCTAGTGTCTGTCACCATAAATTGCCACCAACTAGGTACAGCACATCATCATGTGATGTGAACAATAGGCTTTGTGTCTTCTTTTAACAGTAAGCAACTAATTTTTCATTATCCAATGCCCTACCATATTCCATTATGTTCAGCAACTCACAGTCACACCAGTCCCCACTCCTCTCCCAGCCATCACCACTGCACTTTTTGCAGCAGCTAGGCTGCAACAATGCTTCCTGCACCAGCTATCGCTGCCTTGTCCATACACTCCATCCATGTACAGTGCACAGCAGCACTGTGACAGTAGTATGCAACAAAAAAGAAAATAAACATTTTGCTTTCTTCACAGCTTTCGAGTGAATTTACTATTTATAATACTGGTTTTCAGATAATTACTTCTGCAGATTCAATGTGCAGCAGTATGTCTGTCAGTAAGTTGTATTTGGGCCAAAATGTGTACCTGAACCTGGATCAAACGAGTCCAATTTGAAAGTTATGTAATTATTCGCTATTGTTGTCATCCATGCCCTCTATTATTTCCAGGAAATCCTCATCGCCTAATTCACTATCTTCAGCCCTCCCCCCATCATGAGCACTTCTGTTAGTACTGCTTGTAGGATAAACTGCAGTGGCACTGGCACCCACGCTGCCATCATCTGCAGTGTCAGAACAGGTATTGCTGCTGATACATAGTGACATACTGACATAATCATTGTTTGATGTGTGGCTACCTCTGGATAATACGGCACAGCTACCACCAGTATTGCTGCTGCTGCTGCTACCAGAAACATGAAACCTGACTGTCTCTGTCTGGGACTTTGGCTTCTCCAGTCTCCTCCTTTTTGATTTTTGCCACAAAGACATATAGCGCCTTTTTTTCTCTTTTTTCCAACACGTCACAGATTTATCGACTTCAAAGTCGGAGAAGTCAGGCCCCATGTTTAGTTTCATTAGTAGCTGTAGGCTATCTTCTGTTAGTGAACAACGAAATTTTGTCTTTATCCTATTCTGCACACTGAAACCTCGCTCACATTCTACAGATGTCAGTGGAATGCATAAAGCTTATATTACATAATGTTGAATATACTGGCATTGTATCAGAGTACTTTGAAATTACCCTTTCTCATAAAGCTTTCGAACTAAGGTTCCTATAGCATCCAAGCATCATTGCCTTTGCTTTTGCCCAGTCTGAGCGGAGACAATTTTCATCTAGTAAAGGCTTGCATTTATGAATATTTGTCTCAGTATCATCTTGATCAGTGTCATATTGTGTGTTGGAACCAAATTTTCACAAACAACTTCTAAACTTTTCTGAACATTGACTGTATTACAGTCTACTACAGACTGTGGGTCAGTTAGATTGGCAATGGCATCCAGAAGTGCTTCTGTTTTAGAATTTGGGCACAACCTACACTTCATGTTGCTTATAAGAGTATTGAGATACTCCTCCTCAGTTTTGAGAATTGTGCTGTCATTTTATGTGAACACTTGAGTTCAATCTGAATGTCATCTTGCTGAGATTCCTTTATTTTCCAACATGCTGTCATTTGTCCACTATCGCTAGTCTCATTTCACATGCCTCTTGAAACGCTGTCAGGATTGGGCCTGGCTCACTTTTCATGTTTTCTAACTCACCAATTGCACAGAACACTTGTGGTTTCACATCCACATACAGCACATCCTGCTTTTGAAAGGATTTACAAAGAGTTCCCATTACTTTAAGGATATCACAGAACATACATAGAACAGCTGCAGAAATATAAGTAGTGAGAAACGTGTGAAGGCCCTGAGCTTTGGCATGGTTCCTGTCTTCTTTAAGTATAGGAGAATAGCAGGGTAACATTTATGTAATGCATTTACAGCATTTTGCATTGACAGCCAACGTATGTTAATTGCTTCTTTCAGCTTTCCTTTACTGTACCAATCACCTTTGCATATCTTCTAGCTTTGCCTGCCTAACAGCAGATGTACTGAAATAGGCATGCTATTAATGTTACTCTGAAAGTCTTGTAGGTATCTAAAGTGAGTAGCAGACTGTGAACAGGCCAAAGCCAATCTATGAGCCAAACAGTGGACATGAACCATAAAAGGTGAATGTAGTGAAGTCAAAAGTGCACCAACACCATTGGACTTGCCCATCATTACACTAGCCCCATCACTACCTAACCCTCACAAGTTTACTCATGACAAAGCCCAGGGCCTGACATCTGTTTACAATAGCCTCAGTTAAGTGATGTGCTGAACCATCCTTTACCCTGATGTTGCCAATTAGTTTTGTTTTCATTTCCCTTCACTGACATATCGAATATACATTATTACAGTTTTGTGGACTGAAAGATCTGTGGATTCATCAACTAGCAAGCCAAACACAGGACTTTGCAAGGCTTCTTTTTGACTTTGCTATCTAATACTTTCACAATATTTCTGAACATCATGAACAGTGTAATCACTTATATCATGTACTGAGCATTGACCTCCTGTCCAGCATGTAATTGTAAAAGCTGGTTGACACTGCATTTGCCATATCTGTTTTGCTGCAAAGTACACCGCTTTAAACAGATTACGTTCACTGTCTTTTACAAATTTAATAGCTGAATCATTATCTTCTGAACTTTCTGCAGATCATTGTCACTAACTGCATACAGTCTCCTTCTAAGAATGTCTGCTTCCAGTGCTACTGATGGTCCTTTGTCTGACTGTGCTTCCTGAGGGTTGATTTCTGACAATTTTCTAAAATAGGAAAATTATTTTCTTGTAAATACTATGGAATTGGATAAGAGAAGAATAAACTGTAAAGGCTAAGCTGCTGTCTGCTTTACGCACAATGAAATGGCATACATCAGTGACACAGGGAAATAACAGATATGTAGAATGTACCATAAAGAGTAGATCTATAAGGTGATCTCACTCACCAGGTGGATTACAAGTGCACCATAGGCACTCTTCACCATCATGGAATGACAGTAAACACACCAGGTTTTTATTAAGTTTGCAACTTTGGCCAACATGTGACACCATCAGCAAGACCTCACCAGCCCAATATAGTTGTGGCACTAGTCATTCACACACACTCCATCCGCAGTCCTTCCCCACCATCACTCTAGTAAAGAAGGGATCAGATCAACGCACAACTTGCAAGCCCTGGGGGGAAGACCTTGGCAAGTGAATCTGCCAACACCGTGACTCCATAAACTTAAGACAGGAGACTTGGAACAAATGGCCAAGCAGGATCTTCTTAAGCTCAAAACAGAAGAGCTTGGCAAGTGAATCTGCCATGACTCCATAAACTTAAGACAGGAGACTTGGAACAAATGGCCAAGCCAAGGATCTTCTTAAGCTCAAAACAGAAGAGCTTGGCAAGTGAATCTGCCCATGACTCCATAAACTTAAGACAGGAGACTTGGAACAAATGGCCAAGCCAAGGATCTTCTTAAGCTCAAAACAGAAAGAGCTTGCAAGTGAATCTGCCCATGACTCCATAAACTTAAGACAGGAGACTTGGAACAAATGGCCAAGCCAAGGATCTTCTTAAGCTCAAGACAGAAGAGCTTGGCAAGTTGAATCTGCCCGTGACTCCATAAACTTAAGACAGGAGACTTGGAACAAATGGCCAAGCCAAGGATCTTCTTAAGCTCAAAACAGAAGAGCTTGGCAAGTGAATCTGCCCGTGACTCCATGAACTTAAGACAGAAGTCCGTAGGATCCCTTCCAAAAAATGCATGGGCTCTTAAATATATCAAGACAGTAATACTCACCCGGTGAAACAACTGTGTGATACTATTGTACTCAAGTGGCAGTAGGCCCTACTTTGAAAAGGTGCTAAATCCACCAACACTGCACTGCTGCTCTTCACTGGAGAATGTGCTTGCAACTCGATGGTGGAAAAGAACTGAGGATGAGCAATGTACTACGGAGAATCTTCCATGTGGATTTCCATTCACTGACAGTGACATTCCTATCGCTATAGTGTTAGTGGAGCTGCGTAGTACTGGTACCATACCTACCTGATGAGTGAGATCACCCCAAAGAAGATCTATGTATGTTCTGTGATATTCTAAAAGTAGATAATACTGGTGTGGTGACTCAGTATTACATTCTCTGTACAGATAGACTGCAGGATTCTATTGGTTGCTTGCACTCCACCATGCTATGTCCGCCACAAGTTATCAAACTTATTAGCATCTAGGTGGGGAGGGCAGTGCAGTCCTGAAACACAGGTGACAAAGTCAGATACTTGAGTCAGAAATTGTCATTTCTGTTAAAAATTATTAATAAAAGTAGCAAGCCTTCACTAGATGAACTATGATGAATATAAAATAAGCAATAAGATGGGTATGCATGGAACAGATTTTACCTGCGTCAAGGGCTAAAGGTACTGCCAAGGCCTTGTGCCAAATTATGCCCCGGCCATGTGTGCATTAAAATCTGTTCCATCCATGCACACCTGTCATGTCTTATTGATTACATAAAGCACCCCGTCACTTCTGAAGTGCTGTATTGTGGTAATAAAATCGTAATTTTTGAAATGTTATTAATTTGTTAAAGAGGTTAACCTGGGCTGTGGTGGGATTATGGGTCAGTCATACAAAAAGCATCTGTCTGCCAATCAAATTCAGCATCCCTTCTACCGATTTCAATATCAGATTAAGAAATGTAGAAAATGCTGAATTCTGATTGGCATAGATGCTTTTGTATGACTGACCATAATCCACCACAACAGCCCAGGTTAACCCTCTTTAACAAATTACTATTGACTACTGGACTGTTATCACAGCACAATGTGGTCCAGTTGAAATAACCTGTTTAAAAATTCATAATGGTTTCAAAAGGACACATTTCATTAGCACAATATGGCACTTCATGGGGTGAGTTATGGTTGGGTAACGGGGCCTGCTCGAGTGGTGGAAGCACTTGGCTACACACACTTCGTGCTTCAAAACATCTGGAGGTGGGGCGGGCTGGTTATCACACACCATAACTCTCCCTAGATGGTTATGATGTCACCCATGGCATGCCTTACCACTTAATTCTACTACCACCACCGCTGTGAACTGGAGAAGCCAAAGCCCATTTTGTGACAGCCAATCAGGCTACTGGAACCGTTACTGTCAGACATGCTGCATGCACATTAACGCACCTGCACCTGTAGTAGCAAATTTGTTTGTGAGACGGCGATCTGAACGGCACACAGAGCAAAACATTTTCCCATCTCTGCCTCCAGCCAATCAAATTCAGTTTCCACTGATGTCTGTAATTACGATAACAACAGATTTCACAGCATCTGATAATTGACTGTTCTGATTTCTAGTGTCACCACTGCATGATTTCTGAACAACTGATAATTGTTGTGTCACTTGTGTGTGACCCTGAGAAACTGCAGATTGTGGGATATCATAAGAAGAAGAACAATCATCACTATCTGATAACTGAAGTGTAGGAAAGTCATCAGAATAACAAATTGAAGTTACAGCAAGGTTGCAGCTGTCACTTTCCATTTCAGTATTGGAATTGGAAGAACAATCAGCAGTCGGTCCATTCACAGATGATGAACTCCCTCAGAGTCGATCGCAAGGCACTGAGTTGCAGGACATTTTTATTAACCAGCAGTCTAATAAAGAGTTTGTGGTAGTGGTGGTGGTTCTCTTTGGTCTTCACACTGGCTTGACTTGAGCTTGACATATTCGATGTGTCACGACAGTTCCTTCTCAAAATTTGTGTCACGGTGTTGTTTATGCACAGTTGGTTCAGGTTGTTGTCAGCCAGCAGGTTATCTAAAGCATATATAAAAGTCACTTCAACATGTGTACGCTTACTTTACCAAGCAAAGCAATCACACATGACTGTCATCACATGGTGACAAAACAATCTTCTGAAACCCCCATTTCAATGTATGGGGTTAATGGAAGTTAATACATTTGCCAAGTGTTATGTTGTAAAGCTTTGGGTGACCAGACTACTCTAAGTTGTTCTAAAGAGAATTTGTTTTAATAAAGTCACACTAGTCTGTAGGATCCCATCTGCAGACTGCAGGTCTGGACATTACGTTATTGCTTCATGCATGGACTTACTGGGTTCCCCTCAGAAGATAGGTCTAGCATGGCCCCATCAATCTCCTGGACCCAGTGGTAAATACACAGCTTATTCTGTAAACACAAACCCCAACTGTGCAGACTGAACCTAGTACACATGCCCAAAGCTGTTGTTGTTACTACCTCCCCCCCAACTGTGTACTCTTTCCCCTGTGTTTAGTTTCCCCCGGTGCATTATTTTATACTTCTTTGCATTGAATGAAACCTGCCATACTTCTGACCATTCCTCCAACCTTGCCAAGTCCCTTTTCATCATTATGGTTAACCACTGATGCTCATGCATTATCCCTTCCTCTATATCTATGGTAGCTACCCTACATCCACAGTACTACTTCTCCCCCCACCAACTACCCCCAGCAACCTGGCCTCAAACCCAACAAAAAAAAAAGCATTTTAACATTTCTCTACTGAAGAGGTACAGTAGAGGTAACAGTAACGGTAAGTACCTTGCAAATAAAGGTGATGAAATGCCTGTCGCTGGTGATGCTTCCTCTCGGAATGATATACGTGTTACGATCACCACATGCTACCCAGGTACCCTGCTGCTGCTTGACTTCTTCTACTGGTTTGTGGTGTGACTCCTTCAGTCAGCTCAGCTCACCGTCAGTCAGATGCTATGCTGCCTGCATCAGGGAAAAAGCAAACGAAACGTATGAAGTTTTTATAGAGACAGTGCTGTGCTGTGCTTCTATGGTTGTGGAGGGTGCCACTGCCACCTCGTATGACACCACTCTACTACTGCTTGCTACTCTACATGGGCTATTACATTTGCAAGCAAGATGCTTCGCACTGACATTGTGATTGTATGCATGAAAACCAAACATTTCATTTCAAGACTTGGAGTGATCCCACCCCCACCCGACTGGCACACACAGACAATCCAAAACCACAAAATGTGCTTGCCGGCCGCCAGTTGTGATTGGCTACAGCACAAGTTTAGGAACCTGGGCATGAAACCAGCATGGATACACAGCGGGAAGATCTTGTCAAACAAATCTGATAGAGTACTTAGACAGGGTGACCAGGGAAGTGGATCAGAGATGGGAGGTGGATCGTGGTGACCTACCTAGATTTCATACAAACCATAATACAAAAAATTGGGTAATGGTGTCAAAAGTCTTTTAAGTAGAGCTCAGAAGGTGTTCTAAAGTCGTCCAGAAAAACCAAAAGCTGGGAGCTCAGGACTACATTCCAATATATTCACTCAGTCGCTGATTCATATATTTTCTTTTATTTTGATAAAATCCTTATAAAGTTCCTGTGTACCCAGTGTTGCTGACCCCACTGATGTTGCCTTGGTGGGATTGCTGACAAATTTGCATTTTAAATTATATGCTGGGAAGTGGGCACCTGCTCTGATAAACCCGAACCCACAAAGACCATGATGTAAGGAACTGCAAAATGGCGGTCTTCCTTAATTCATACTGAGGTATTGTACAGACTAGTGTCCTGGCTTAAGGGTAAGGGCAAGGCCAAATAAGAAACAATGTCCTAGCTGCCAACAGCTGCTTACCTTTGCTGGGAAGATGCTGGCTGGCTGTGCTGATGGCGCTCTCCACTGAACTCCTCTGCTACTCACCTCGCCTCCTCTGAGGCTCCAACTGACCTGCTACTCTGCTGCCTGGTGCTTTGTTGGCTGCCGCCCGGCCCTGGGAGGACACTTACCAACCACGGAACCACCACCCGGAGGAGTCGGCCACTTGTAGGCCTGCCGCCTGCCTAAACCAACCTCCTCCTCCCTACCCCACCCAGTGTGCTCAAGTCGCCCGACCCACCACTTGCTCCACTCCCCGATCCCCTTTACAGCAGCACGGCCAACACCATTAGTCTGCTGTTCAGCCTGCAGGCCTTCCCCTTGCAACCTACTGGTGGTGTGTGTGCGTGTGCCCCTCCCCGACCCCATCCTAATCTAAATACACACCCGACCCACCCACACAATCCTTTAGCTTAACTTAAACTTTAAATTTTAATTTTAATTGCCACCCACCTCTGAGAACTGACTGGCTGCTGCTGCAGGTGTTCAGTTGGTCCTGTTCTCTGTCCACTCACTACACACTCGTGAGTCGTGGCTCCAACTAGGCCTCACCCAGGCTGAGCTATGGGCATTTTCTTTATGCATACGGTCACGGAGCACTTCTGATCTCGACTCGATCCTCCGCTGTTGTTCCTGACTGGCTGTCCCCTCAGGTGGCTCAGGCCCTCTCCTCCTCAGGTCCAGGGCCTCACTGTTGGTCTGGCTTCAGTCTTGATTGAAGTTGTGTTTGGTATTGGTACTACTCGTACTGCCGCTCAAGGGCGATGGGATTGGGCACCACACAGGGTCTCCAGCCTGCTCTTGGCCTCTACTCGTCTTTACTGTCTCTACAGTAAAAGTGGACCGGATGACACAGACAGATCAGATCTCTGTCTGATAATGACTTGAACTATATTTTGTACAATGCGGCCGTTATGGGACAACCGGACAAGATGCACACGATGATCAAATACGGTTCTCTGTGCAGCCACAGAGCTTCCTTTTCCTCCTCTGTGCAGACTGCTGGTGGCACACAGCACACTCTCCCGCCAAGTCGTGGTGCATTGCATCACGGTTAAACTAGCAAGCACCACCAGTAAAGCAGCTCCCAACTCCTCCTCCTTACTCAATCATCCATCATTATTGGTGCATTTGCATATACAAGTTGTACAGCTACCGTCACAGGAACCAGAAGGAGCATTATTGGCCCATTTTGGATGGTGTGCAGCAGATGGACAGGACTGCACTGAAAAAAAAAATTTTTTGTCGTCTCCACAGTGGGCGGGCTAGACTACTCCAAAACTGAGTAAAACAAATGATGACGTGACGTCCACACTATAAAAACCAGGCGTCAGCATTAAACTACATAAGTATTACTGACATCAATTGACTCCAGATAGTGCATTTTTGGACGTTTTTAACTGATTTTTGGACGTAAAATACGTCCAAAATTGACTTATCTGAAGCGCTGCTATGTGCTATATGTCACTAAATCAATGAAGTAATGGCAGGAAATAGGCAGAAATACTTGTCAGGGTAGTTGAGGAGTAAAATAAGCCATAGAATGTGCAAATGACTTGATGCCTTGGGTCACACGACCCAAAACAAGATGGCGGCCATTTTATAGTCATTTACAGTGACAAAACACACCTTTCACTTATTTACATAGATAAATACAAGTGAAATGTTGAATAAGTGTGAAGTTTATTTGTTATAGGTACCTGGATATAATTACTGACCTGGAATATTACATTGCACCCCCATTTTATCTCAACTAGGGTACCATACCTCACTACCAGGGTCATGACCAATTCAGGCCTGGGGTGTGCCACCTATGGCACTATGTGCTATATGTCACTAAATCACTGAAGTAATGGCAGTAAATAGGCAGAAATACTTGTCAGGGAAGTTGAGGGGTAAAATAAGCCACAGATTGGGCAATTGACTTGATGCCCCAGGTCATATGACTCGAAACAAGATGGCGGCCACTTTATAGTCATTTATAGTAACAAAACACACCGTTTGCTTATTTACATGGATAAATACAAGTGAAATGTTGAATAGGTGTGATGTTTAGCTGTTTGTTACAGATACAGGTGCCTGGATAGAATTTCTGATCTGGAATATTACACTGCACCCCCAGTTTACCACAAATAGTGTACCATACCTCACTACCAAGGCTGTGACCAGTTCAGGCCTGGGGTGTGCCACCTATGGCACTATGTGCTATATGCTACTAAATCAATGAAGTAATGGCAGGAAATAGGCAGAAATACTTGTCAGGGTAGTTGAGGAGTAGAACAAGACATAGAATGGTCAAATGACTTGATGCCTTGGGTCACATGACCCAAAACAAGATGGCGGCCACATTCTTGTCATTTACAGTAACAGAACACACCTTTTGCTTATTTACATGGATAAATACATGTGAAATATTTAATAGGTGTGATGTTCAGCTATTTGTAAAGATACAGGTGCCCGGATATACTTTCTGATCTGGAATGTTACACTGCAACCCCACTTTATCTCAAACAGGGTACCATACCTCACTACCAGGGCTGTGACCAATTCAGGCATGGGGTGTACCACCTATGGCACTATGTGCTATATGTCACTAAATCGATGAAGTAATGGCAGGAAATAGGCAGAAATACTTGTCAGGGTAGTTGAAGAGTAAAATAAGCAACAGAATGGGCAAGTGACTTGATCTCTCAGGTCACATGACCCAAAACAAGATGGTTGCCACTTTATAGTCATTTGCATTAACAAAACACACCTTTTGCTTATTTACATGGATAAATACAAGTGAAATGTTGAATAGGTGTGATGTTTAGCTGTTTGTTATAGATACAGGTGCCTGGATATAATTACTAATCTGGAATGTTACACTGCACTCCATTTTATCTGAAATAGAGTACCATACCTCACTACCAGGACTGTCACAAATTCAGGCCTTTGGTGTACCACCTATGGCACTATGTGATATATGTCACTAAATCAATGAACTAATGGCAGGAAATAGGCAGAAATACTTGTCAGGGTAGTTGAGGAGTAGAAAAATAAATAGAATGGGCCAATGACTTGATGCCTTGGGTCACATGACCCAAAACAAGATGGCAGCCACTTTCTTGTCAGTTACAGTAACAAAACTCACCATTTGCATATTTACATGGATAAATATATGTCAATAGGTGTGATGTTTTGCTATTTGTTATAGATACAGGTGTCTGGATATAATTTCTGATCTGGAATATTACACTGCACCCCCAGTTTATCTTAAATAGGGTACCATACCTCACTACCAGGGCTGTGACCAATTCAGGCCTGGGGTGTACCACCTATGGCACTATGTGCTATATGTCACTAAATCAATGAAGTAATGGCAGGAAATAGGCAGAAATACTTGTCAGGGTAGTTGAGGAGTAAAATAAGCCAAAGATTGTGCAAATGACTTGATGCCTTAGGTCACATGACTCAACACAAGATGGCGGCCACTTTATAGTCATTTATAGTGATAAAACACACCTTTTGCTTCTTTACATGGATAAATACAAGTGAAATGTTCAATAGGTGTGATGTTTAGCTGTTTGTTATAGATACAGGCGCCTGGATATAATGTCTGATCTGGAATATTATACTGTACCCCTAGTTTATCACAAATAGTGTACCATACCTCACTACAAGGGTTGTGACCACTTTAGGCCAGGGTACCACCTATGTCTCTATGTGCTATATGTCACTAAATCAATTAAGTAATAGCAGTAAGTAGGCAGAAATACTTGTCAGGGTAGTTGAAGAGTAAAATAGGCTATAAAATGAGCAAATTACTTGATGCCTTGGCATGGGTGTAGCCAGGCATACTCCAAGTACTCCATGGTGTGCAATTTTATTTAAGGGGGTAGCAAATAAGCTTTGATCTGCTTCCTTTTTTCACGAAAATTAATAAAGAAAGTGCTGAACCTTTCTGTAATTTTATTCATAGGAGTCAAAACTAGAAGGACTGGTCACTAATACAGTCTTTGCATCCCAAGGACAATACAACTTTACATGCTCTGGGCTGATATGTGGGTGTCTTAGGGAGCAATGCATAGCATTTGTATTTACCCATGCATGGCAATTACCATTGTCATGAGATACAAAAGTTGTATTTATTGTGCCAAATGAGACAACAAACACGGTCCTGGTGAACATTTCTATATTGACTGGCTACACCCGGGGGGTAGCACACCCTAACAAGGGGGAAGGGGTAGTAGTGAGTCCACTTGGTGTGCAGATCTGAAATCCCTGGCTACACCCTTGTGCCTTGGGTCACATGACCCAAAACAAGATGGCAGCCACTTTTTAGTCATTTACAGTAACAAAACACACCTTTTGGTTATTACATGGATATATACATGTGAAATGTTGAACAGGAGTGATATTTCAATGTTTGTAATAGATATAGGTGCCTGGATGTGGTTTCTGATCTGGAACATTACACTGCACCCCCCAGTTTATCTCAAATAAGGGACCATACCTCACTATCAGGGCTGTGACTAATTCAGGCCTGGGGTGTACCACCTATGGTACTATGTGCTATATGTCACTAAATCGATGAAGTAATGGCAGGAAATAGGCAGCAATACGTGTCAGGGTAGTTGAGGAGTAAAATAAGCCAAAGAATCTGCAAATGACTTGATGCCTTGGGTCACATGACCCACAACAAGATGGCAGCCACCTTATAGTCACTTACAGTAACAAAACACACCTTTTGCTTATTTACATGGATAAATACATGTGAAATGGTAAAAAGGTGTGAAGTGGCAATGTTTGTAATATATATAGGTGCTTGGATGTGATTTCTGATCTGGAACATTACACTGCACCCCCCAGTTTATGTCAAATAGGGTACCATACCTCACCACCACGGCTGTGACCGATTCAGGCCTAGGATGTACCACCTATGGCAGTATGTGCTATAGCTCACTAAATTCATGAAGTAATGGCAGGAAATAGACAGAAATTCTTGTCAGAGTTATTAAAGTGTACGACAAGCCGTAGAATAGACAAATGACATGATGTATAAGAGAAAACAAATGCCAGCACAAGTCTTGCAGCCAAAGTATTCCCTCTTGTCAGCCTGCACCAACAGTCGATATTTACAAACAAAGGAAGCGAGAACTAATTCTCATGGAGCTACAAGTGCTTCATTTTATTTTGATAAGTGCACCCTGCTTCCATAAAACACTGTTTGCTTCACAGCATAACACTCCCAACGCGTTTCATGCCCCCTGGCGCTTAATCATAGGAATGACAAGAATAACCATAAAGTGCCATTTTATACTCAGTGCGCTTAAAGTGCCAGTACAATATAAAGTGCTTATCGAATTATCATAAAACCATTTAAAAACAATAGCATTGCATCATGAAATATTCAGTATGTATCATTTAACTTTAGTTTTAACTTTTACCACTAATATTTTGAACATCAGTGTCCTCCTCCAATTTCTTGGGGATCCACTTTGCATTCAAGTGGATCCCCAAGAACACCTAAGAGCAATTAAGAATGGTGATATTAAAAATGCATTAGCAGTTCATATGGGGAAGGTAAAAAATCTAAAAGAACATGTTTGGTCATTTGTAGGGATCGAAAAGCCTATAAAAAGCCCTGGGGGGGGGTGACTACAATAATGTCTTGCTTAAAATGGAACAATATTGGATTTTTGCTACAGGAGGGTCAGAAAGACCAGCACTTAATGAAAGAATTGATCTTAAACCGTTTTTATTTATTTATTTATTTTTTTATCCTCCTTCCTTGCCCTCTGGTCTACCACTCCTTCCGGCTGCTCATGCCTCCTGCGACCCCCTCACCCTGACCCCCCTCCCCACACCCCAGATCACAGCCGACCAGGGGTGGCCCGGCGTATCCCTTCTCCGGGTGGGTCCCCCTCCTCCGAGGGGGAAGGCGCTCGGGGGGCAACCAGCGCACACTTGATTCAGCCCCTGTGTGCTGCTGAGGTGGGTTTGGAGGCATCAGGGCATCTCGGGCCAACAGGAGCGTGGCAGCCATCATCCGGAAGACCAGGAGGCTGGATTTTCCATTTTCTCCCCGGGGCGTGGCATGCCACTAACGTCTAGGCAAAGCCGGCGGCGATTCCTGCAGCTCCATATACGTTGAGGCTCTGCTGCAGTCCCCCGGCCTCCGCCAGGAAAGTACCCGAATACGGAGAACCTCGTCCCTCCTCCCTGGAGTAGGCGAGCAGTCGTGGGACGCTCGAGCCTACTCCCCCCCGCCGGCCGGCTCTCCAGAAACCGTTTTTAAAGAAATAATTTTATGTTGTCTTGCTAGGAAAAGGGTTTAGTACAGTTTAAATATATAGTTTTTGTATAAAAATACCTTATAGCAAGCAATATGTATTAACCTGCATTTCTTGTTTATTTTATAGATACCTCTACTAATCACTTGAATGCAAAGTGGATCCCCAAGAAATTGGAGGAGGACACTGATGTTCAAAATATTAGTGGTAAAAGTTAAAACTAAAGTTAAATGATACATACTGAATATTTCATGATGCAATGCTATTGTTTTTAAATGGTTTTACGATAATTCGATAAGCACTTTATATTGTACTGGCACTTTAAGAGCACTGAGTATAAAATGGCACTTTATGGTTATTCTTGTCATTCCTATGATTAAGCGCCAGGGGGCGTGAAACGCGTTTGGAGTATTATGCTGTGAAGCAAACAGCATTTTATGGAAGCAGGGTGCACTTTTCAAAATAAAATGAAGCACTTGTAGCACCATGAGAATTAGTTCTCTCTTCCTTTGTTTGTGAATATCGACTGTTGGTGCAGGCTGACAAGAGGGAATACTTTGGCTGCAAGACTTGTGCTGGCATTTGTTTTCCTTTATATTTACTTGTTGCTGCAGTCCCCGGGTGCAGGCATGTGACTCTTTCTCAAATGACATGATGCTTTGGGTCACATGACCTAAAACAAGATGGCCGCCACTTTCTAGTAATTTATTGTAACAAAACACACCTGTTGCTTATTTACATGGAAAAATACTTGTGAAATGTTGAGTAGGTGTGATGTTTAGCTGTTTGGTATAGATACAGATGCCAGGAAGAGCAGCATCTGGGTAGAGTGCATGCCTCGCATGACAATAGGTAGGGTGCAGCACCACATTGGTAGGTGTAGACAGAAGGTTGGGGGGAACCACACATCATTGTTCTTCTGGGAACAAATGATCTGGAAGGTAAGCAGATAGAGGAGGGTCAGGATAGCTTTAGAGAAGTGTGGAAGCTATACAGAGAGGAGGGAAGCACAGTGGCAGAGGCCAGAAGGGGAAGGAAGGAAACATATTCAATTCAGTGCTTTAGAGTAACTGGTAATTGCTATTTTTCTTTTAAACTTAGATTGTGGGCTTTTAGTGACACTATACTTTCTTTGTTGTCTTTACTTATAATTGTTTTTGGGCTGTTGAAAATTTAAAACATAGTGGTGGTGTAAGTCTGTGCTGTCTTTAATTGCTGCTAATTTTCGCCCCCCTCCCCTTCCCCCAACTCTTAATTATATACCCTGTTAAATCTGATTGACAGGAGCTAAACACAGGGTATAGTAAGGGGTGTGAAGTAGGAGGGGCATAAGGGGGAAGAAGCCCACCTTCAGCACGACAAGTGTTTTGACTCATTTATTTATTTATTGGTTTCTTTTTCTTTAAAAAAAAAAATTATCTGAGGATCAGTGGCAGGATTTTTAGTACAGTAAATTAATAAAAGGAACTAGGAGAGCTTCAGTAGCAGACAAGTAGTGGAATTGCAGTATAATGTGGGAGGTGGTGCAATGCAGTGGCTGTGGGGCAAGCCATATTCAGGCAGACCTTCTGACACTGAGGTGCTGCCCTATCTGCATGCATCTCTCTGGACCGCGGATGAGGTAGCCAGACTCAGAGCGAAGTAAACTGGGTCAGGAGTACCATCACCCTATCCAGAGACCACCCAGTCCAATGCAACTGCCTCAAAGGATGCCGGAACCAGGAGCACTTGGATGACAGTGGGCTCAGGGAGGGTTAGAGCAGTCAGGCAGAGGCACATCCCAGATCCTATTCCACTAAGAACTCATATGCCACACTGGCAAATGAGGACAACCAAATAGAGGTACCCAGAGAAGTGGAAGGAAAGGATGTGGAGGTTAGCCAAGGAGGTGACCTCAGCGGGGAAAGCAGTGGACCCCAGAGGAGGAGGAGGAAGCGAATCCTGGTGGGGGACTCCATCATAAGAGGGATCCAGCTAGGAACACAGGAGGGGGAGGACAGGGAGGTGAGGTGCCTACCAGGTGCCACGGCATGTAGGGATGGAAGGAGGATCCTGGGGATCACTGGGAAGGCAAGACGGGAGGGTGAGCTGGATGTCATTATCCACCTAGGTACTAATGACCTGGCAAATGGGGAGCCAAAGGAAGTTCAGGAAGAGTTTAGGAAACTGGGGAGGGGTCTCAAACAAGTAGCTACTTCTGTCCTTTCTCAAGTACTACCTGTGAGAGGCAAGGAGAGCATAGGAGTGCATGCACCAGGAACTTTAACTCATGGTTGAAGAACTGGTGCTGTGAGGAAGGGTTTGGATTCATTGGTGACTGGGGACCCACCTGGAGGGATGGAGGTTTGTTCAAGCCTGACGGCCTGCATCCATCCTGGAGGGGAATCCAAGCACTCAATGATAAGTTTATATGCTACATTGACAAGCATTTAAACTAGCAAAGGGGGGTGGCAGGCCAGCAAGGATGGTACCTACTTGCTCACCCCCGACAGCTAGCAGTGGAACCAGTGAACCAGAGGAGTGGCTATCTCTGCAAAACAGTGTGCAAAAGATGGAGATTCGTGTCCAAGAGGTGGATAAGCAGAAAAGGGGCAAAATTCATCAGAAGGGCAGACAGCAAGGAGAACCAGGGATAAATGACAACCAAGGAAGGGGCTGGAGTAGAACAGTGAAACAGTCTAGGGAGGTCAAATCATGGAAAGCCATGTGTGCAAATGCCAGGAGCCTTAGCAACAAGATGGAAGGTCTGGAGGCTGTCATGATACAGTCAGACCTGGACAGTGTGGCCATCACTGAAACCTGGTGTAATGATAACCATGACTGGGAGATGGCCATACCTGGCTACAACATATTCAGAAGAGACAGAGCAGGCAGGAAGGGAGGAGTGGCACTGTATGAAAAATGACATAAGGGCCACAGAGATCCAGGAGGAACAAAATGGGGAGAGATACTGTCGGTTAAGCTGGAAAGGAAAATGGGGACAGCCATCCGCACAGGTGTGGTCTATAGACCACCAGCCCAGGAGGAAGAAACAGATAGGGAGCTGATGCTAGCCATCCAAAGGATGGCAGACAAGGTGAGGTAGTACTGGTTGGAGACTCAATATTCCAGACGTGGACTGGAGCATCCAGCAGCAGCATCAACTAGAGCAGATTTATCCTGGACTCCTTCAGGGTGCCTTCCTCAAGCAACTGGTCATGGAACCAACTCGGCAGAAGGCAATACTGGACCTTGTGCTCACAAACAGGGACAGTGTGATGGGGGTAACAGTGGGGGAGCACCTGGGAAACAGTGACCACCAGTCATTGTGGTATGAAATCACTGAAAGAGCAGAACCAAACCACACAAAAACACGTATCCTGGATTTTAGGGGGGCAGACTTTGGGAAAATGGGGAGATACCTGAAAGAGGCATTAAGGGGAATGGGACAGGAATCAGGGGTTGAGGAACAGTGGGCAGTATTTAAAATGGGGATTACAAGAACAACAGAGTTATGCATTAAGCAGGTTAGCAAGAGGAAAAGGAAGAGAGACCATTATGGTTTCCAAAGAGGTAGCAAAGAAAGTGAAAGCCAAAAGATTGCATTCAGGCAATACAAAAGACACAGGCAGAAGGGGATAGGGAAAGTACCAGGAGAAGCAAAGGGAGGCAGGGAGGTCAGTAAGGAAGCCAAAGCTCAGACAGAAGAACACATTGCAAAATCAGTGAGTAGTGAGGACAAAACCTTTTACAGGTACATAAGTGAAAAAGAAAGACAAAGGAGGGATAGTGAGACTGAAGGGGAGGATGGGAGCTCGTGGAGGATGACAACAGTAAAGCTGACATATTGAACAGGTATTTCTGCTCAGTCTTTACTGAGGAAGAGGAGGGTAATGGGTCTGAAGGGTACAAGGGGTGAGAATGATGCAGAAATGGACACAAGTCCTTTACATGAGAAAGGGTCCTGAAGGAACTGGAAGTAATAAGAGTTGATAAAGCAATGGGCCAGATGGGTGCAACCAGGGTCCTTAAAGAACTAAGAGGTGGTGGCTGAACCTCTGGCTATCCTGTTTAGCTGATCACTGAAACAGGGAGGTACCCAAAGACTGGAGGACAGCAGATGTAGTCCCCTTATACAAAGTGGGAACAAAGAGGAAGCAGGGAACCACAGACCAGTCAGCCTCAACTCGGTAGTGAGAAGATCATGGAAGCACTACTGGACGGAGAGTTGGTGGAACATCTAGTTGTCAATGGACTACAGGACCCAAGGCAGCATGGTTTCACCAGGGAGGTCATGTCAGACCAACCTCATTGAATTTTTGACTGGGTGACTAGGGAGGTGGATCAGGAGGGCAGTGGACATGGCCTATCTGGACTTCAGCAAGGCCTTTGACACTGTGCCACATGAAGACTATTACACAAACTGGGGAATATGGGTGTGGCAGGACAGTAGTGTGGTGGGTAGGTAACTGGCTGGATGGCAGGACACAGAGGGTGGTGGTAAATGGCTGTCACTCCACAGAGGGAAGAGTGACCAGTGGGGTACCACAGGGATCAGTGCTGGGACGGTCCTATTCAACATCTTCATCAGTGACATTGCGCAGGACCTAGGACGGCAGAATTTCACTGTTCGCTGATGACACAAAGCTCTGTAACAGAGTAGACACACCAGAGGGTAGACAGAATGAGAAGCGACCTGCAGAAACTTGAAGAATGGTCAGGGTTTGGCAGTTGAAATTCAATGCAAAGAAGTGCAAGATAATGCATATGGGGCACAAAAACCCTGGCACAATATATCAGTTGGGGGTGAGGATATAGCATGCACAAGCAGGAAAGGGATCTTAAGGTTGTCATCTCTGATGACCTCAAGGTGAGAAACAGTGTGACAAGCAGCAGGTAAAGCAAATAGGATGCTGGGATATGTAGGCAGGGCATCACCAGCAGGAAAAGGAGGTCATAATTCCACTATACAAGACATTAGTGAGGCCCCACCTGGAGTACAGTGTACAGTTCTGGAGACCATACCTACGTAAGGACATAGACAGGGTAGAGAAGGTTCAGAGAGGCAAAAGATGGTGCATGGATTGCATCACAAGTCCTATGAAGACAGGTTGAAGGAACTGAAATATGTACTCCTGGAGGAGAGGAGGGAGAGAGGGGGCTATGATAGAGACATACAAGTATCTTACAGGAGGAACAGGGTGCAGGAAAACACTATTTTTAAGCGAAAAAGATGTTCCAGGACTAGAGGGCATGGGATGAAGTTGGAGGGAGGACGATCTAGAGGAAACATGAGAAGAATTTCTTCACAGAACGGTGGTGGACAAGTGGAACACCCTGCCAGAGGAAGTGGTGGGGGCTGAAACAATCACGGGAATTAAGAATGCATGGGATAGACATAAAGGAATTCTGGAGGTCAGGGGTAAGGGGCAACAGACTTCTAGGAAAACAAACTGAACTTACAAGCTCAAATGGGCAGACTGGGTGGGCCATAGGCCCTTATCCGCTGACACTGTCTATGTATCTATGTATCTATTCTCAGAAGTTCTGCCAGTGCCACGGGCAAGTACGGGCAGAAAAAGCAGACTCATGGACTTCAACAAGTGGCTGAGAGAATGGTGTGAGTCCATGGGGTATGGCTGGGTGGGAGAGTGGGGCAACACATGGGAGAACCCAGATCTATATGCAGGGGACGCGCTACAGCTAAGTAAGGAGGGTTCGCGGGTGTTAAAGCAGAGACTGAGGAATTTATCACCATAAAGTATAATTTAAACTTGCTGTGGGGGGCTGGGGAGGTGGAGTGAATCAGGACAGGAGGTCCAGAGGACCTCCCAATGCTAATGGGGTCTACATTGTCTAGGATGGGGAGGGAGAGTAAGGGGGGCAGTTGGGAGAGAGTCAGGGTGGAGGGTGGTATCACTAAATGCTAGGAGCCTGGGGAATAAGATGGCAGAGCTGCAGGCACTGCTGGCAGAAGGAGAGGTGGACATATCAGTCATCATTGAGACGTGGGCAACCCAAAACCATGACTGGGACTTGGCCATCCCAGGATTTAAATTATTCAGGAGGTACAGAGAAAAAGGTAAGGGGGAGGGGGGAGTAGCCGTTTACAAAAGGCAATGGATTGGATGCATCAGGGATGATGGGGAAGAAGGTAGGTTAGAAGTCATTTGGATACAACTGCATGCCCCAAAGGGGGCTACGGTCCGAATGGGGGTCGCTTATAGGCCCCTAACCCAGAGGTTCGCAGTACGTCCATCTTCTGTTCCAATAGGTGGGCCTTCAGGGCCTTCAGGCGTCTGATGTGAGTCCTGCTGGTGAAGCCTCTGCAGATCTTGCAGGCAGCACTGTCATGGTCAGGCCCCAGATAGAAGACGCACTTCTCGTGGTTGTCCTTGGATGGAATTTGGCAGCCACAGGCTCACTTCATCTTCTTGGAACCGGAGGAGGAGGAGACCAAAGACGGTGAAGACATACACCAGAAAGGAGATCAGAAAAAAGGAGAAAAGGCAGTCGAAAGAGAAGAAAAAAATGGAAAAAATCCGACAAAATTTACTGGAACTGCAGTAGCACGCATTAAGGCTTTCCCAACGACAACAGGTCTGCGGCGGGAAAAGAACTGAGGTGGAGTTGGGGTCCGCCCCTTTTATAGCGTGACCAACGTCAGGGCGGAGACGACATTGGGTGCGGTCCCCGCTGGGTACTGTTAACTGCATTTTTTCCAGTGGGTCCTAAGGCCTGTGGCACTAGTCCTAATGGTTATAGCCTGCTGCAAGAGCTCCCCCTTGAAGTAAGATCTGTAAAGTCACAGAAGTGTCAGCTAAACAAGCTAGCTCACCATGATTGCTATGGGAATCCGGTCTATTGACTCTGGCAACAATGATGTCTGTGACGGGGCAAGCTGCTATGGCAGAAGGCCCTCTTCTGACCACACTAGATGGTTCACTCTTGACCCGGCACCAAGGATGTCTGAGATGGGGCAAACTGCTATGACAGAGGCCCTCTTCTGACCACTCTAGATGGTCCACTCTTGACCCCGGCACCAGAGATGTCTGTCACCCCACTCCCGGGCTTGAGTAGTAGTCACCTGCCCACCCTCCCCGGATCTAGTAAAACATTCACCAGCCCCCCCGACCCAGGTACAACCATCACCAGTCCTCCCTTCCTAGCCCGAGTACAGCAGTCACCAGCCTCCCCCTGGCTCGGTTACAAACGGCACCAGCTCTTCTATTCTAGGCCCAAGTACAGCTGTTTATTACTCTCCTTCCCTCCCCAGCCTGAGTACAACAGTCACCAGCAACTCACCCACAGCCCAGGTACAACAGTCACCAGCCCTTCCTCTCTGGCCTGAGTTCAGAAGTCACTTGCCTTCCATCCTCAGACCAGGTACAGCAGGCAGGTAAGTCCCCTTCCATTTTAACTGGCCCTGGCCGGACTAGCACTCCCTCTCACACTTGCTGCTGCCTCTTCTGCTCCTGCTGTACCGGCCAAACACCGAACAATTCTTGCTATTCAAAAAGGGCTGAGGAATCCGTCTCAGAATCCTCATGAGCCCATCCCTTCCTGCACTCCTCACAACCGCCCACCGAGAGCAGGTGCTCGTCATGAGGTAACTGGGGAGGAGGCTGCAGGCAGGGAAAATGAGCAGGGGGAAAATTCTTTATTTTTAAAACGGAGTCCTGCTCGGGCTTCACATTTGTTTGGGGGATGGGGATACCTGGCTACGGGCCCTCCCTACACCCTGGGGCACCTTCCTGTCACCCCAGCCCAAAGCACCTGGCTGCCCCTATCTGGATGGCACCAGGATTCTGGGGCACTACAGTCACCAGCTCTCCCTCCTCGGCCTGGGTACAGCACTCATCTGACTTCCCTCCCTGGCTACAGCAGTCACCTGCCCTCCCCCCCAGACCAGGTTCAACAGTCACCAGCCCCCCCCAGCCAGAGTACAATCATCATCAGCCTCCCCTTCTTTGCCCGTGTATAACAGTTAACAGTGCTCCCTTCCTGTTAATTTGTTGAATTTATACTTTTGTGTGGGTGCCACATTTGCATAACCTGATTGCAGTGTTTATCAGTGAAGGTAACAACTGTCTTATTGGTCCTTAGGAAGTGGTCCAGTCCAGTGTAGGAGGGTGGGTAGATATTGCATCCAAGGAGGTGTTACCGTACACAATATCTGGCCCACTTATTTTTTCTGGCAGCAGCCACTTCACCATTTCTTATTTGATCTATGCTAACCCCCTACAACAGAGAAAGAATGAAACCTACACCCTCATCCAGGTGGCCCCTGTACAGTCACCAGGTAGTGATATGAACCCAGACATGTTGACGTGGGGGTCACACAAATTTATTGGAAATGTTAAGTTGTGCTGTTTGGCAGACAGTTGGAATCTTACAGAAAGATTTATGTCAGTGTTTTCTTTCATGTCTCATTTGTATGCATAATCAAACTTGGATCACATAACTAACTGTGCATAAAAATGCAGCACCACTCATGATTATTCACTACTTAGGAGTTAGTTGTATATGCATCTTTTGATAAATTTAAATCAGCAAGTCTGTTAGCTTTATCTGAGAACACAAAAGTATAACACTGATTTAAAAAGTTCCTAGCAGAAATTTGTTCAGCTTAACAGTACACATGAAGAGTAACACCTTAGATCAGATGATGAGAAAGAGATTAAAAAAAGTTCACACTGGCAGTTAGAAGCAAATGCCAGCTAGCCTCATATTGGATACCATGTTTAGCGTAACATTCTTAGCCTGGAATTTTGGAGAGCAGAGTTTCCATAGCAATTAAAGAAAAGGTTACAAAACGTATGCAAAAAAGGAATACTGAGCCCTTACAGACAGCATGTCTAAGTTCAAGCGTCTTATTAAAACACAAATCTTTTTCTGGCCTGAGAAAAGACACACTAGGCTGAGTCTTGGTTTCCAATATTTGGTTAGTAATTAAATGTGAGTGGCCAAAAGCTCACATGTGTTGAAATGCTACTCATACAATAAATGCTATTACACTTGTATACCAATACTTTTTTATTGTGTGGCTCCTCCTGCTGTCTTGATGGCCCTCTTCTGGATGGGCCCTCCCCAGTTTAGTCACCTATCATCTCTGGAATTAACCTCTAGATACCACCAGGGTTGGAGGGACTAGAACGTTTCCCAAAGCAGGATCAAGCCTGTCCTTCTCTGACAGTGGTGCCAAGCCTGTGAAGGGCCATGCATCATCCAACCTGGCAAGTTGTTTTCCTTACAGTTTTCTCTCCTGGGGCATCTGAGTAAAATGGTACATTTGCTGGTGTCACATTATTGTGTCGTTTCTCAGCTGGGAGACAGGCATACTGCAAATGATCCACATAGAAACATATAATTTGTTGGCAGAAAAAGAATGATGATTCTGCCCTTCTTTTCTATGCTTATTTGGTCTCCTTATTACCTACCTGGTCTCAGCCCCCCACCCCCCACACACTCTTTGATAACAGTTCTCCTTTATACGTATCTCATGCATACTTTTGCCAACCACTATTTTTATTCGATCACACCTGCTAGAAGATTGTTCAATACATCCACCACCCTCTCAGTGAAGAAAATGCTTCCTCATGTAACCCCTAGGGGGCGCTATCCCAAGGGCTACTACTGCTGCCTGCTTGGCTAGTTGCAGGTTAAGGGGCCTGGGTACTGAAACGGGTGCCTCCACCCGGAGGACAGGGTTGTTAGTAGCAAGGCTAACCTGGGTACAGCCTTCTGGGACACTGTAACTCCCCTTCTTTTCCCTCTAGTGGCCAAGACAATATGCAACAAACACTTTCACAGTAGCCCCCATTCAGCATACAAATCCCCACACTGTTTGCACTTACCACCAGGGCTGGTTCCACCAGTTCGACCCTGGAGACCCCCTGTAAAACAAGGTTAGGCACAGCAAATAACAGTGTAGTGCTTTTGGTACAAACTGGAACCAGTCAGATTAAATGCAAAAAGTTAGATCTGCGTTATTCAAGGGAATTGAACAACGGATGGGCATAATCAGGTGGATTGAGTCTAAAACTGATCTAGTCAGGCAATTATGTATGCACTTTTAGTTCCTCCACAGTCACATGCTCTGGGTACCCAGTTGGAAGTAAGGTGGGCTAGCCTGGAACGTTGCCTGAGGTAGGCTGGCATTGCAGCTGGTCAGTGCCCTGTGATGAAAAGAAAAGTCATGCACAACCACACACAATTTGTAATCCGGAGCCAGGAGGCTTAGTTCGTGAAAGGGAAAAAAAAAACCAGCAATGCAATCAGATGACAACACTTGTGATTTAGCTGATGTTGCAGGGAGCTACCCTGATTGTTATTCATGCTACCCACATGAGACACAGTAGGGAAGAAATGGAGACTGCAGGTTGACAACTGGTATGCCAGAAGAAGCAGGGCCCACACGATTCACCGAGGTGTCGTTCCTGTTTGAGATGTTGAGCAGGGGTCTGATCCCCGGAACAGTTTCTCGTCAATGGTATTCTCTGCGCCTGAAGTAGCTGGCTGGGCCAGTGTGGCAAGGCTCAGGCCAGGTAGAACAGTTTGGCTATCAGTCCGGGAAGGCTGGATGCAGCTTCCAGCAAGCGTGGCACAATTAAATAGTGGGGAACCAAATTGCGACCCACTGACAGCACACAGCATATTTATAGTAAAGCAATCACCACACCACAAAGTGGATAGCAGTCCAGCAGCAATATCAGTGTCTCTGAGCAAAACTGGGAGTTCTGTGGTGAATGAATGTCCTGACAGTCCGATCGCATACAGCAAATCTTCGATCTTCTTCAGGTTCAAGTCTGGTCACAATTCAGTGGCTTTGTCACACTCAGTTTTGGATATAATCTGGTTTCTTCAAATGCTCCCTCTCGAGGGACAGCAGACAAACAGGCCAAACTCAGCCTTTTCACCAGTCTCCTGCGAGAACTACACAGGAACCCTGCTCGAATCACTCGAGCTGTTCACTCTCCAGACTGACTTCTGCTGCAGGCAGCACCGGGACTTCCTTAGAAATCCAAAAGGTTCAGTTGGCTGATCCATCTGTCTGTCACAGTTAGAGCTCCTCTAGGTTCATTTAGGTGACAAAGTGCAAAAACTACAATTCCTACAGAAGTTCATTCCCACAAGACCCCTAGTGACAGACACCATTTTGGGTCCCCAAAGGTACTGATTGGTCTCAATACGCAGTCCAGAACCAAGATGGTGGTGCAATACTGAAATGTCCAGGCTGCGAAGGAAGGCAGGTTAGACAAACTACAATATTATTATTACCAAAACAGATAAACCGTAAACAGTCACAGGTTCTACCAGGGCTCCTCTCGCCTAAATAGCAATAGCAGAATGGAGCGATAACACAGTAGCCCAGGCGGGACCTGAGCCTGACACTACTCCGCCCCTACCCAAATTAATTTTATACCACAAAATAGGCAACTCTTAAAGAGACAGGCATGGGTTAACAGGGCACTCACATGCAAACACTTTTAAATTGCTAGGACACAGAACACCAGCCTGGCAATGGGCATTTAGGCAAGTCCAAGGAAGACTTTTTGGAACCACCATTTGTAGGGGGGGGGGTTACACCCATATCCCTCCTAAACATTCCCCTCCAGTGTTGTTACATGCCATGAAGTACCTGTACTTCTTCTTTTCTTAAAAATGCTCCCTTCATGTACCTTATACACCCCCATGAGGTATTTACAGTTCTCCATAATACCCCTCCTCCTCTCTTCCAGGAGTATGTGCACACAATTCTTTAAATTGTGAGACCCTGGAGGCAAACTGCCAGCTTTTCCACTCTGAAGATGCTCTCTCCCTGTACCTTGTTTATAACTGTATGGTATTTGACTTTTTCAATCATATCCCCCTCTTTTCCTCCTTCCTTCTAGGAAGTACATAGTTGGCTACCTAAGGCTTTCTTAATAGGGCTTTTGGTGCAGGCCTTTCACCATTTTGGTTGCCCTCCTCTGTACCATTTCCACCCTGTCAATGTCCTTTCGGAGTTGGGATCTCCAGAACTGTACACAGAACTCGAGGTGGGGTCTAAATATGGGTATTGTCACCTCCCGCTTTCCACTGATATTTCCCATACCTATGCATCCAAACATCCCGCTAGACTTTCCCACTGCCTTGTCACACTGTTTAGCTGTCTTTAGGTCATCAGTAATGATTATCACCAGGTCATTTTCTTATTTTGTGACTGCTAATACTTTCCCTTCCTATTTGGAACGTTGCATCCGGTTTCTGAGCCCAAAGTGCATCATTTTGCACTTTATTGCTTTGAAACCCAGCTGCCAAGCTCATGACCATTCTTTCAGCTTTCTTACATGATCCATCGTTCTTTACCCCCTCCATGTGTTAATCCTGTTATAGATTTTTGTGTTATCTGCGGACAGGCATTCCTTCCCTTCCAGTTCTTCTGCAATGTAGGCAATTAGGGCATTGAAGAGGACTGAGCCTAGTACTGACCCTTTTGGCACCCCACTGATCACTTTACTTTCTCCAGAGTGGACGCCATTTACCATCACCCTCTGATTCCTATTGCCTAGCAAGATCCCTACCAATCTTATTATTTTAAGACCTACTGCTAGGATTCTCGGCTTGCTCACCAGCCTTCAGTGTGGAATGGCATCGAAGGTCTTTCTGAAATCCAGGTGGGCCACGTCAAGTGCTCCCCCTTATCCACTTACTTGGTTACTTAATCAAAGAAATTGGGTCATGTTTGTCTGTAAGTCCCCCCACCAGTGAAACCATTTCCTTGGATCATTGCCTTGGTAAGCCCCTGTGTCAGCTTTCTTGATGGGCCGACATATTGGGTTTGATGACAGCAGCACCTCTTCTAGCACCTATCATGGGTAAAGGTAGTAGTACCACATTCCCCCCCTCGGGTGTGATGGCAGCAGCACTACCGCATCCACCCCAATGGTGTATTAGCAGCAACATTGCAATCCACACATATTGGGTTTGATAATCCCCACATATTGGGTTTGATGGCAGCAGCACCACTTCCCCCATCTCTCAGGTTGAAGGTAGGAGAGTTAGAGTTACAGCCCCCCGGGTGTGATGGCAGCAACACTACAGCACCTTCCCCTCTGATGTATTGGCACATGCATTGCAATCTCTAGCTCCTCTCATGGGTGAAGATAGCATCATCACAGCTCCCCTCCCACCCCCATTGGATGGATGGCAGCAGCACTACAGTATCTGCCCTCTGGTGTATTGGCAGCAGCACTGCAATCCCCACATATTTTGTTTGATGGCAGCAACACCACTTCCCCCACCTCTCAGGCTGAAGGTCGGGTGTGATGACAGCAGCACTATAGCACCTTCCCCTCTAGTGTGGGAGCAGCACTACAATCCCCACATATTGGGTTTGATGGCAGTAACACCACTCCCAGCACTTACCATGGGTGACTGTAGCAGCATCACATCTCCCTAGGGTGTGATGGCAGCAGCACTACAGCATCTTACCCTCTGGTGTATTGGCAGTGGCACTTCAATCCCCATTTATTGGGTTATATTTGAGCAGCACCACTTCCAACACATCTCAGGGGTGAACCATACCCCATGCATGCTATCACAACACCTGACCACATACGGCATGCATGCTATCACACCACTGAATATCATACCATCATGCACTCTGACACATAAACTAACACCATACTCCCATGCACTCTGTCACATCACTCGACACAATATGTGCTGCCACACCTCCCAACACCATACCACCATGCACTCCTCGTCACACAACAAATATACCCCCATGCACTATGGCATTCACAGTGACACTACACACTAATATCGTTGATGCACCTAATTACCCATACCCCATGCATGCTGGTATCCACCCAACAACATACTCCCCATGCACTCTGCACACCTCACAGCCCCACAGCCCATGCAGTGTGACCAAGCATCCAAACCTATACCACCATGCATGCTGTCTCACAAACCAACATCATACTGCCATGCAAGCTGACATACCTCTCCACCCCATTCCACTATGCACTGTGTCACAACACCTGACACCATACCCTATGACTGCTGGCACACAACCCACCACTACACCCCATTCACGCTGTCACACCAGTTGACACCATACACCCATGCACTCTGACACAGAGAAAAACACCATACTGCATGCATGCTGTTGCACCAACCAACACCGTAAACACACATCCTCTGACGCACATCATGACCCCAAAACCACATGCAATCTGACACACACCCGACACCATACACCATGCACGCGGTCAGAGCGATGAGCAGCATTCCATCATGCACGCTGATACTCCTCATGACCCCATACCCCTATGCACGCTGGCATACCAACTAACAGAATACTACATGTGCACTGTCACACCACTCAATATAATACCCCTTTGCACTCTAACACATAATCCGACACCATACCCCTATGCATTCTGTCACACCACTCTACACCATACACACTATCACACCACCTGACACCATACCACCATGAACACTGTAACACAAACCAACATTATACCTCCATGCATGCTGATACACCTCACAACCCCATACCCATATTCACACTGTCACACCACCCAACACCATTCCTCATGCATGCTGTCACAACATCCCACACCATACCGCTGTGCATTTTGACACATCTCACAACCCCACACCACTAGGCAATCTGACACAGCACCTGACATCACACTCCATGCACATTGCCACACAAACAAACATGATACTAGTCAAGCATGCTGACACACCTAAAGACCCAATACCCCCATGCACTTTGTCACATCAACCGACACCATACTCATGCATTCTGACAATGCATGCTATCATGCCCACCAGGTGCATAGCACCATGCACTCTTACACAAAAACAACATAATACCTTCATGCAATGTGAACATGCACTGCTGCAACACAACACCATACCGCTTTGCACACTGAGAGATAACACAAACCCACAGCGCATAACACACTGTCACTCCTCGACACTATACCATACACGCTGTCACACCACATAGCACCATACCACTGTGCAGTCTGATACACTAGCCAACATCAGACCCCAGTGCACTATGACATACACAGCATTACCAAACTCCCAAGCACATTGACACACCTCACAACCCCATACCCCCATGCATGCTGTCACTCCAGCAAAAACCATACTCCATGCATGCTGCCACACAGCCTCTATGTATACTGACACACAGTGACACTATACCACATGCACACTGTCAAGCCAACTGACACCATAGCCACATGCTCTCTGATAGCTATGCAGTGAAATTTTATGTCACAGGTAAAATTATGGTGAAATCACCAATTTCACCTAGTGAAACATTTTGTGAAATGATGGCCTGTTGGCAAAATTTCACCGGCGAAATTTCACCACCAATTTCATCTGCACGTCTTTTTTTTTTTTTCTGAGGCAAGATTAGGCGAAATTGGGCATTTCACTTTGCTGGTGGTCACATGGTTGAGTCTAAACAGGCAGTAAGTGAATGGTTCATTGTCTGTATTATGTATCTTGAGGAAGCAGGCAGCATTTGTACTCCCTGTGACTGCTGAGAGCACTTTTACACCTAAATTGCTTATTTTGTGCTATTTTTTTCTAACTTTTTTTGTTTTTGTTTGTCTTTGTCACAGTTCTTATTTTACTAACTGGTGATTGTGTTTATGTGTGTGTGACCCCCCCCCCCCGGCTGTCTCTGTTTCCTTTTGTTTGTTTGTTTGTTTATTTGAATTGGTGGTTTTTGTGGATTGTGGACACAATGGAGAAGGGGGAAGACAGTGGGCGCCTGTCCGCGCAGTTCAGCTAACCTTCACAAATGAAATGCCACAGCAGGGACTTTTTGCTCCAGCACCCAGCAGCAAACTGTGCCCCCTCACCAGCAGCAGTTGGAGACAGTGCCCCCTCCCCAGTACCAGAAGGATACTGTTCGTCCACCGAGGTAGCAGGAGACCGTGCCCCCTCCCAAGCAGCCAGAGGAGTCAGTGCCTGAGGCATTATCTGCGGCACCCCCCATGGCTCAGGTCCCTCTCACCCTCCGTGACTTGAATCATGTCTCCTCCCAGGGTATACCCCTGGCCTGGATTTCTGACTCCCAGGTGCAGAACCTTGCACTTCCCTGCATTGAATTTTAGTTTCCATTTTCCCAACCACCTTTCCAGAGCCTCCAGATCCTCCTGCAAGGCCACCCTCCCCTCCTCCCCATCTACCACTGCACCCAACTTTGAGTCATCTGCAAAGAGACTCATCTCACTCCTGATCTCCCTCCTGAATAGGCGTTGAATTGGAGTGGCCCCAGCACTGACCCCTGGGGAACCCACTGAAAGTAACCCACCTTGGGGATGAGGCTAACCCTCCAACCACCACCTTCTAGGTATGCTCAGAGGAGCCAATTCCTATCCATCTTAACAACTGTCTCTACCCCCATTTCCTTCAGAAACAGCCAGCAGGCCACTGGAAAATTACCAGAATCAAGCATGCTAAAATCCAGAAAGCGAAGTCATTTTGATTGCCTTGTTGTCTTTTCATACCGAACTGAGCCCTCCAGCTCCGGATTACAAATAGTGTGTGTTGTGCATGTTTCTTTCTTTTACCACAGGGCCCCAACCTGCTGCGATGCTGGCCTACCCCGGGCAACGTTCCTGACTAGCCCACCTTACTCTCACCTGGGTACCCAGAGTGTGTGACTGTGTAGAGACTCTGAAGTGCATCCATGACTGTTTGATCAATCTAGCCCTTAAGCCAATCAACTTGATTACGCCCTTTCCTTATTCAAGCCTCCTTAATAAACCAGATCTAATTCTGTTTGCATTTAACCTGACTGTGGTTTCAGTTTGTACCAAAGAGCACTGTACTGTTGTTGTTTGCTGTGCCTAACCTTGTTTTAAAAGGGGTCTCCAGGGGTCAAACTGGTGGAACCAGCCCTGGTGGTAAAATAGCAAACTGTATGGGTAATGTGCATGGTGAATAAGGGGTTATTACAAAACTGATTGTGTATATTGTTCAGGCCACTAGAGGAAGGGGGTACAGTGTCCGGAGGGCTACAACCCTGGTTAGCTTGACCACTAACAACCCTGACCTCTGGTGGAAACACATTTCAGTACCCAGGCCTTAACCTGCAACTAGCCAAGCAGGCAGGGTAGTAGCCCTTGGGGTAGTGCCACGTAGGGGTTACATTTTATGATTTTATTGTACATGTTTAAGCTCCTACCTGTCACTTTCTTATTACTGTTTCACTCCTGTTACATTGCCAGAGGCTGGTGCCCCCCCACGCACGGGATGCACCTTTATATACCAGCCTTGACTCACTGTGCCCAGTATAGGAATCATGGTCATGACTTGATGGCAGAAAAAGACCCTTCCGTATCAAGTCTTCCCATCCCTCACTATACCTCCCCACCTGCCCTGCCCTCCACCACAATACTCAGTCCCTACATGCCTGTCCCATGCCCTCTTAAATTCCACCACTGTTTTAGCTCCACCATTCCATCTGGCAGTCTGTTCCAAGGCACCCCACCCATCCACTCATGAAGAAGCCCTCACATTGCCCCTGAATCTATTTCCTTGCAATCTGAGGCTGTGCCTCTAGTTCTAGCTCACTCCTTCCTCTTTAGCAGATCCCCTTCTCCTACTTTATTTAGCCACTTTACATATTTAAAATTATTTCTAGTGTCACCTTTGCCTCCTTGTTTCCAGTATGCACAAGATTCAGCTCTTTATACCTCTGCTTGTATATATTCACCATACCATGCACCATTTTGTTGCCTTCTCTGAACACTTTCAATGAATCTACATCCTTGTGGAATGCCAATCTCAGAACTGAGCCCTGTACTCTAGTTGCAGCCTCACCATAGCTTTGTAGAGGTGCATGATTATCTCCCTCCTTCTGCTAGTAATGTCCTGCCTATGCATGCCAACATTCCATTAGCCTTCCTCCACCCTGCTACACTGGAACCCTACCTTAGGTTCCAGGGACTATAATCCCCAGATCCTTTCTTGTTCTGATTTTTGGTTCCTCCCACCCAGCATGTACCTGCATGCATGTTTTACTCCCTAGGTACATCAAGCGCATTTCTTGGCATTAAATTTCAGCTGACGCTTCCCAGTCCCCGAGCATCTAAAGGTCCTTCCTCATGTCCTCCACCCATCCCGGCGTCCACCCTAATAGCTTATTTTTGTATCATAAGCAAATAGGCACACAGTCCTCTTAAACCTTCTACACTATAACTGATGTAGCTGTTGAAGAGGGCGGACTAAACTAGCCCTGTGGCACCACTCCTGCCCTTGCCATCTCGGAGTTCACCCGTTTAGTAACACTCTGTGAGTTCTCCCTGTTACCCATACCTCCACCCAGGTTGCTATTTTCCTCCCAACCCCATGCTTTCTATCTTGCTCACCAACCTCCTGTGGGGGATGGTGTCAAAGACCTTTCTGAAGTTCAGATAGGCCATGTCCACTGCTCCCTCCCGGTCGATTACCTGAGTCACCCAATCAAAGAGCTCAGTTAGGTTGGTCGGGCATGATTTCCCCTTGGTGAAGCCATCCTGTCCACTGTCCTACACCACCACACCTCCCCAGGTAATCCACCACCTCTCCTTGATTAATGCCTCCATACCTTCCCACCACAGACATGAGACTGACTGGGCAGTAGTTCTCCTTCAGCTCCCTGTTACCTCCCTTGTGCAAGGGCACCATGTCCACCTTCCTCAGTCCTCACGGCACCCTCCTGTATCCAGGGACAGGTTGAAGGCTTTGCAGGTGTGGTTAACATGCATAATTCACAGAACACTCTGAGGTGTAACCTGTAAGGCCCGTGCCTTATCCACCCTTACTCTATCTAAAATACTGCCTGACCCCTGCCTCCACAATAGGCAGTCTCTGATCTACTCATTTTGTCCTCCTCCTCCCTTAGACTTTAACTCCAGGCCCTGCTTCCTCTTCCTCTTCCTCCATGAATACCGAGATAAAGTACTTATTTAATGCATCTGCTTTTACATAGTCCTGCTCCAAGCTTATCCCTCTCCCCTCGGTCTAGCAATACCTGCCCAGCCCACTTCCTCCTCTCCCCATGTATCTGAAAATGTTTTATCCCCCTCTTAGGTTTTTGGAGATATTCTCCTCAGTGGCTGCTTTTGCCTTCTGATCTACCTCCTGCCAAACTCCTCTTCTTCCTGTACTCCTCCCTATCTTCCTCTCAGAGTGTCATCTTTAATTTTCTGAAAGCCTTCCTCCTTTCCTTGACTGCCCCGCCACCTCCCTAGTGAACCAGAGTGGTCTCCTCCCCCTCTTGCTCTTCCTGACCTTTTTTATGCACATTTCCACTGCTTCCTGAACCCCTCCCAGATAGCTTTCCATAATTCCTCCACTGTTTCTATATTCACCTTACCTTCCATTTTTTCTCTATCTTACTCATCTTATCAAAGTTTGTGTGTCGGAAGTTCATGACTGACATACTGGTTTACTGTCTCCCTCCACTTTCCCTGAGCCCTGAACCATACCGTGCTGTGGTCACTGGTGCCCAGACTTCTCCACCTGCACCTCCTCCACACTCTCCCAGTTAGTCAGGACTACATCTAACAAGTTGCTTCCCATCATTGCCCCTGACCAGCTGTTGAAGGAATACCCCTGCAGCTCATCTAATCCAGTCTCTGCTCATTGACAATGCCATCTAGGTTTCCCAGTTAACATCTGGGAGGTTCAGGTCACCCACCAGTACCAGTGCTCCTTTCTGGGCCAGCCTCATGATTGCCTGGTTAGCGACATTTATTATCCGCCTCCCCTTTGCACGAAGAAGGGTTTCAACCTCTCCCTAAGCTTCCAACTGTATGTTACCACAGTAGCTCTCTCTCCCCTTCCTCCTTCTGACCGCCGGTTTACACTAATGAGATTCCCTGATGCATAAAGCCAAATCCCCACCCTCCTGTCCCTTCTGAGCAGTCTGTATCCTGGAATGGTTGTTTCCCAGGTGTGATGCTCTGTTCACCAAGTCTTACTCATTGCAACTAGATCTAGTCCCTCATCCCTCATGATGGCCTCAGGTTCACTCTTACTTCCCAAACTTCTGGCATTTGCTGCTAATCCCTTCCTCCAGCCTCCCCATTGTTCTTCCCTGTTTCCTTCTTGCCCAACAATGTAGTGCTATCCTGGGGGCTTCTGCACTCTCAAACTATTCTTCCTTGTGAACAGATCCCCCAACCTAGTTTAAATTGCAGGTATCCGCTATCAGTTCTTCTAGTTTGCTTTTTAGTACTGCCACCCTGCATATCTAGGTGCAGTCTGTTGGCACAAACAAGCTCTTGTCCCCCACATAGAGCCCCCAGTCCCCTACTAACCCTACCCCATTTTCTCACCCCACCCCACCAGCCACTCATTGAACTCCCTTATCCTCATCTGCTTATCAGTGTTTGCCCTTGGTAATGGTAGTACCTCTGAAAAAAGTCATTAATTTGAACCCCTACAGTATCTAGCAAGAGCTCTGAATCTTGCCTGTACCTCCATCAGGTGATTTCTTGCCAGGTCATTCATTCCCACGTAGAACGGCAGGTGCGTTTTCTTATCCTGTTGCTTCCCCCTTGTCGGGGTATAGTGAATTACCTTAGCTGCCATCATACCAGGCAGACAATCCACCCACAATGTGCTTTTGTCCCCCCTGCCCCCAGTTAATTTTATTATAGAGTTCCCCAACCAGTAGAACCCTGTTCTCCATCTACTTCTGGTTACATCTCCCTTCCATCCTACCCCCAACCCCCTGTATCCTATTTACTACTCTATTTTCAATACCCCCTTTGCCCATGTTACCTCCCAAAGTACTGTCTTCACTCTGTGCCCCCCCAGCTTTGTGACACCCACAGGAGCTTTCTGCCAGGCTTCCCGTCTCCATCTCTCTATCTGAGAACATTTCTCCTCAGTGTCTTTCTGCCCCTGCCTGTGCCCTGACTGATTTTTCCTGGTGGCCCTCATCATTCTCTGCCCCATCTACCTTTTGCACATCTGGACCCAAGCACATTGCCTCACCTCCTTTTAGACTTGCCCATTGTTCTTACCTGATTGGGCAGCCTCATTTTCCAATTTTTCTGATTCTTCATTTGTGCCTGTCTCTCCTATTTCCCCTGTGTGCTCTTTCAACTCCATTTTCATGTTCTTCCCTCACATTTTGTGCCCCTAGTGGGGCAAATCTATTTTTTTTGTTCTAGGCCCACTGCCTGTATCTCTCTGGCGGATGGTCCTCCCATTGCTCTCTTCTCCCTTTGCGCAGGCTTTGGACTCTTATATTTTATCACCTGCCATCTCCCCTGGTTACTCTTGTTCCCTTTTCTGCCACTATCTGGGATTCCTGTATCCTCTCTGGAGCCTTCCCCTACATTCCCTCCTTACTTTCGTGCTCCTCTATTTTCCTCCATACCCCATCCCATCTTTTCCTTCCTGTGCCCATGTTTGCTCCTTGTCCCCCTGCAGCCCACCTTTTAACTGCACCAAGCCCCCCTAGCTGCAATAGCTCCCTCTGCGGGACTCCTCCTGTCCTCTCTACTACTCCTCTCCCTTTCCCATCTTAGTGTCCACCTCAGGTATCTTATCCTCGGCCTGTCTGGTTAGATTTTCACCGGCCGGAATTAGTGGACATTGTGAAGATCATCCAAACAATGCAACCAACTAGTTGTAGTTTGGATCCGGGTCCTACACCGCTGTTAGTAGGTTGTGTACAGAGTTATCTACAATCACTTGCTGACATTATCTGGAAATCCTTGGAAGGAGGGTTTTCCTGACCCATTAAAGAGGCAGTAGTTCGACCACTCTAAAAAAATCCTCCTTGGATCCAGACTGTCTAGCTAACTACCGGCCTATCCCCAACCTGCCATTTGTTGGTAAGGTTATTGAAAACAGTTGCATTGCAATTGGATAGATCATCTTACTTCTCCACCGCGTCTATGATACTCTCAGTCTGACTAGGAAAAAGGCATGAGCACTGAGACTGCCCTTGTTCGGGTATTTGTCACCTCCCACTGGCCAGATTTCAAAAGTGCTTTGTACCATTCTGGTCCTTCTTGATCTTTCTGCTGCATTTGACCTGTAGACCATGGGTGCTACTGGAGCGACTGTGGGTTTTTGTGGGCTGTCTGGTACAGTCCACAAGAGTTTTGTTCTTACCTCACTGGCAGGTCTCAGAGAGTTGTCACCGAATTTATTCCTCTGACGCCTTCTCCCTGCCGTGTGAGGTACCACAGAAGCTCCATTTAGCTCCCATGTTGTTTGCAGTGTATATGCTGCCATGGGAGAAATCATCAGGAGATACAGTTTGAGTTTTCACTGCTATGCAGATGATACTCAGCTGTACCTGTCCTTTCTCCCGATCAGTGATGCACTCTCTGTACTTAATAACTGCCTGGATGAGATCAGAATTTGGATGAGTTCGAGCTGGTTGAGACTTAATCCGGATAAGACTGAGGTACTGGTTGTGGATCCAGCAGGTCGTCCTGGGGGGTTTGGGTGTTGGACAGCCTTGGGTTTATTACTGGTGGCGTACCGCTCTCTACCTCTCTCGACAGGTCTGAAATTAAGGCGTTATTGATGATGGTCTGACCCTGAAATCCCAGGTGTCAGCTGTTGTCAAATCCCTTTTTACCAACCTAGGAATATCGCCCGGGTGAAACATCTGATTCCCCGGGAGGACCTTCCAACTTTGGTCCACGCCTTTGTTACTACCCATCTGGACTACTGCAATTCCCTCTACCTAGGGCTACCAGGGGTCGATATCCGCCACCTTCAGCTGGTGCAGAACGCTGCAGCCAGGCTTTTGACTGGGACTCTTAGAACCAGTCACATTACGCCTGTGCTTCATGAACTGCACTGGCTGCCTGTTCGGTGGCAGATCACCTTTAAGGTTGGTTTACTAACCTTTAAAGCCCTACACGACCAGGGACCCGGTTACCTGAAAGATCTTCTGGTTCCCTATTGCCCCCTCCGTCCCCTCCGTTCCGCCAGTGAGGGATTGCTAGAGATTCCCAGAGTTCGCTTGAAGTTATCGGGGATCTCGTGCCTTTGCCTTTTCGGCTCCAACCCTGTGGAATTCTCTACCTCGCTGATTAAGAGAATGCCCGACCGCTGACAGTTTTAAAATTGCTTTAAAGACATATCTTTTTACCCTGGCTTATTCTTTATAGTTATGGTTGTTTAATGCTTGGATTTTGCTGTTCTATTTATTTTTGTACAGCGCCTTGATTTCGAAAGGCGCTTTATAAATAAACATGACTTGACTTGACTTGACTCAGCAATCCCATCTCCTCCCTTAGCTGTGCAATTTTCCTACATACCATGCATCCCCCCATTTTCCAGACTACTGTATATCCAGTACCATGGATGACCCACAACCAGAACACCCTACCAGCCTCCCAAAGATGACCCCAGCCCTTGTAGCCTGGGGGGGGGGGGGGGGCCCTGCTCTGGATCCACCGTCACCCTGCTCCATTGGCCTCTCTAATGTGATCCCTCCCCCAATTTCCCCTCTGGCCTATGGTAAGCGTTTGCGTTTAGGCCCATGAGTAACTTGTGCGACATTTCTAGAAATGTTCTTGCATTGACATTGCTGATCGCATGCTTATTTACACCATAACCACTGTTTTTGTATTTCTTAAAAATTCCTTACTTGTATGATTTTACAGTACAAGTTTACATTACTACTTCTATCACTTTCTTGTTACTGTTTCACTCCCTGTTGTACCCCTTGAAGGATTTCCTGACACACCCCACCCATAGATGCACCTGTAAACCAGTCCAGGCTTACTGTGCCCATACTGGTGACCACATCTTTAATAAATAATATTAATGTGCAGTTTCCATTTAAACCCCTTCAAACCATTTTTGTAGTGGAGGTGCTTTTTGGTACTAAATCTTAAAACTTTCCAAGTTCTAGAGACTTCTGTTTTTAGGTCCAGTTCTGTTGATCCCAAAGTTCTGGGCAGAAAAATCTTAGGAAAAACAGGCTTGCACTTTGAAATCAGTAAAAGCCCTGGGGCAGGATTCACAAAAAAACAAAACACAAACTACGGCACAAAGGTTTGTGCTGAGCCTTTCAATTGTGCATGGTCCAAAAGCTGCAATCAGGCAACAGTCAAGCACAAATGGGGAAAAAAATAATTTATGCAACAGGGGTCAGGATAAAAACTGTAGAATAAAACCATTTATCTTCGCTACTATGGTAATAAATTTATTTATCCACATAGAAACTACATCATCACCCATTTATTCACACAGTAACTACATCACTACATCATTTATCTACACAGTTCTCTTCAGAATTCATTTAGAATGTTCGGCCTCAGAAGCAGTACTAACCATATTTAAATGTCAACTTAAAAACGAAAAAAGATAACATGGTACTGTGAGCACGAACATTGTTCAGCACAAAATTATCTACAAAATGAATACTGTTTCATTTATATAACCCTGTATATTGTATATGATTAGCAAGAAAACAGAAGAAAATGTAATTTTTTGTTCACTTTTTTGACAAACAAATATAAATAACTTTAAAACAAAAAATGATAGCATGGCACTGTGAGCACGAAAAATGTTCAGCTCATAAATATCTACAAAATGAGTGGTGTTGCATTTATAGATACCATTTTGTGTTTTTATAATTAGCAAAAAACAGCATAAAATTCAATTTTCTTTTCCCTTTTTTGACAAATTATTTACACCTACCAAAATCAAAATGTTCACAACATCTAAACCTGTTGCATAAATGGAATATGCAGCGGTTCAGTGTGTGATAATGCATTTATTTTGTACAGTTTCCAGTGACCTCTCGTAACTCTCACGCGTGCCTTCGGCACTCGTGAGGTTACTTGAGGTCACTGGAAACTGTACAAGATAAATGCATTATCACACACTGAACCACTGCATATCCCTTATTTATGTATACTGTACCCCCACCATCAAATGCAGGTTATATACCAATAGCCATGAAGGCACGTACTATAACTGCCTGGACATGACATCCTCAGTTGTTTTTTTTAGCCTTTCAAAACAGTACTGCTAAAGAAAAACATCATAATGAAGAAAAAATACAGCTTGATATCCTCAATAAAGCATTCATGTTTACATGAAGCAATATTGGTAGCCTAGTCTTCACTCCTTCCTTCACCTCTCATTTACTCACACTACAGTCAGCATCAAGAAATGCAAACAGGAAGTGGGGGTAACAAATACAACAGCTTTGCTAAATGATAGAAAAAAAAAATAGATAACATAAACAAAACAAAACCCAGTCCCCTCTTCTTGCCATTCAGAACAAAAAACGAAATCAGATCATTTTCTTGCTAGAAGATGATGATCATTGGCAAAACAAAAGTGACTAACCATGCCTAGACACTGAATTTCAAGCCCCTTCATGAAGAATGAATAACCAAAACAGCAAATAAATAAATAAATAATGGGGAAATGAAATATGACATATCAATCATGACAATAACCTTGCTTTGAAGTTCTAATACAGTCACACACAAAAACACCACATTAGTTTTAGTGAACTTGCTTTCAAAAAGTTCCTCATTGCCAAGTAAATCCTTTGGTCCACTTATCAACAGCACAGTAAAAAGTATGTGCTTCCACACAGGTGCTGGGCTGATCTAAATTGTTATTTTGTATCAAAATTCAACTGTGAAAGAGGCTGAGCTGCTTCTGGTGCTGAGCAGATTTGAAATTGTAATTTTGTATCAAAACTCAAGTGGGAAACTGGCAGAGCTTTAGGTCCCACAAGCTAGAAAGAACTGCAGTGTTTAGCACAGAGAAAGCTGAGGTATGAAATGATACATCAATTGGAAAACACAATGATGTGTTTTGTTTTATATCAAATTAAAATAAACAGTACACAAGCAATGTTTATTCCTATACCTCACAGTACACATAAAAGATAAAGTAAAATGTCTCTCCTTATTAGAGAGAAAGCATGTCTCTTAGCTCAGAGTGGATTTCTCTGTTCTGAGCTGAGAATCATTCCAAGCATCACAAAGGTGCTGTTTCAGGTGCTCTGAGTGAGCATTCTGCAGAGCAAAAAAAAAAAAATGTTGCTCATTTTTACATTGACAGTAGTTTACCATACATTAAGCTACAGAGGTAACATTTTAACAGTAGACAGGGGAAGGAGTCTAGTTACTAATAAACCATTATTTGTTTATCAAGATTAATGGGATTTAAAATAATCAGTTAAAAAGTACACAGTGTACACTTGGGCCACTTAAAGCAGCCCACCATTTAAGAAACGTACCATGGGCCACATAAAACGTCCCATGCCACTGGCAGGGTTAAACATGGTGGCACACTGCCTGCCATAATGCTGACTTTGGGGGTGCCCAATCCCCCTGTCAGCATGTCTGACCCAATGTATGTGCCGACGGGGGAGCCCAGTCCCCGTCGGCATAATGCACCCCCACATTTGTTATGTGCCTAGGGGGGTGCACAGTCCCCCTCGGCTCTTGCCCCCCTCTACTTTCGTTGTGTGCCGAGGGGGTTGTGCCCAATCTCCTGTCGACTATAGCATCCCTCAAAAAAAAAAACACTTAGGTGGCACGCTGGGAGCCCACCCCAGCGTGCCAAATCCCCTGAAAAAGAAAAACCGTCCTGCAATTTTTTATCTTTTTTTTTAACCCCTGTGAAAGAAGAAAACGGTCCTCGCGGTCTCCCTGCCCCTCCCACAACCTGCGCCCACCTCTCATGCACTCTGCCTCCCACACACCCCATACTTACCTCCGGAGTCCGGCAACGATCTTCGTGGACCGGGAACATGTCTGCACTCTTCAAAGCCAACCGCTGAACTGAAGAAATGCCGTAAGCTGTATAATGGCATAAATAGGGTTTTCAACTTTGGTGCATATCTCAGGCATTTTTGGAATTTTTGCACAAATTTTCAACATGGGGTTATTGGGACCCCTCCTCTGAATTCAGTCACTGGTGTGGCATCATTCTGTCCTGAAAGGTGATTTCGTGGTCATTAGCGGAATCACCTTTTGTACCAAATAACAAAATGACAGTGCCACTGTTCATGGGGGCTATCAAAAACCTATGTTACAAATTTGGTGAAAAAATCCAAAAATTGCTGTTTTATGAGCATGCGTTGTGCTGTTTCTACGCACGCTCGTAACTTCACGAATTTGTAATATTTTCACTGCAGATTTTCAAAATTGGCATTTTTCCACACCTCCTTATGAACAGTGCAGCTGTCATTTTACATATCCTGGCTGAAATGTGTTTTCTCACGTCCGTTGCAGAATAGAGCGGTCGCTGTACGAAATCAGTTTTTGGGACAGTTTGAGAAAATGATGGTGACACTGTTCATGAGCAGAGGTCCTAAAATGCTTATGTTGAAAATTTGGTGCCAAAAGTCCATAAAATGACTGTGTTACAAGCATGCGTTGCGCAGTTTCTACGCACCCTTGTAACTTCGCAAATTTGCAGTATTTTCATGCCAGATTTTCAACACTGGCATTTTTCCACACCTCCTTATCAACAGTATAGCTGTCATTTTTCACAGCCTGCCCAAAATGTGTTTCTGCACTTGTGGCACACAATGGTGTTGTCGCTGTGGGAAATCAACTTTTGGGACTGAATAGCAAAATCACAGCACCACTGTTCATGAGGGAAGGTCCCAAAATGCCTATGTTGAAAATGTGGCTAAAAAACTCCCAAAAATAATTGTGTTACAGATGTGTGTTGCGCAGTTGTTATGCATGCTCATGACTTCACCAATTTTTCATATTTTCACTCCAGATTTTCAACGTTGCCATTTTTTTATGCCTGTCCATGAACAATACAGTTGTCATTTTCCACATCCTGCCCAAAATGTGTTTTCATCCCTGTGTCGCCAAATGGCATAGCTGCTGTGCAAAACCACCTTTCAGCTAACAAACTGATTGTGGCACTCTTGATGAGGTGGGGTCACAAAAAGCCTATGTTGAAAATGTGGAGTGAAAATACCAACAAATGCCTACAATGTTGGGTTTCCAAGTGTAACACCCCACCCTTTTGAGACTGCCAGGCATCAGGAGTGTGACTTGGGATCATTGGCTGTAATGCTCATGCCATTCCACCCCCAACCCCACCCTGCAGCCAGCGACAGGCATCGAGGTGTGCCTTGGAGCGTTTGGCCCTAATGTTTACCCCATTCTCCTATACTGCACCCGTCTCAGCGTATTTCCTTATGGAATGGGGTAAGTATAAGGCCCAAAGACCCCAAAGCACATCACGACACTTGTCACTGTCTACAGGGTAAGGTGAGGCCCATTCTCCTATACTGCACCCATCTCAGCATATGTCCTTATGGAATGGGGTAAGTATAAGGCCCAAAGACCCCAAAGTACACCACGACACTTGTCAGTGTCTACAGGGTAGGGTGAGGTAAAATGGCATGAGCGTTATAGCTGATGCCCCAAAGGCACACCCTGGCACCTGTCAGTCTCTGCAGGGTGGGGGTTGGGTTGGCCTCAGTTGCATACTTCACTGCCATTCCTATTATGCATCTCTAACTCCTGCACTATCAATGTCAGTGAGACAACATTTGGCATTGACAAATGCTTGTTTTCTCAGTGCTGCAACCCCCAAGCATGACATCATGCAAAGGAAAACAAAAGGCCGGATTCTAGAAGGGCTATGACTAGTGTAACTGCAGTTGCGTCAAAAAGAATGGCAAAAGTAGCAAGTTACACCAGCAGTTGCGTCATTTGCTATTCTGCAAATCAGCCTACGACATGTCACAGGCTGCTTGCGCCAAAGTGCACATACGCCACCAGATACGCTCTAAACCCCCTGCAACATGGCACTAGGGGGTTTACAGCATCTGTTGTGCCCTATTCTGGAAGGGCAACAACAAAATACCTGATCTGCTATTCTAGAACAACCCCCAGAGGACATCCGTCAAAGTACAGTTACACCAGCATTTAGCTGGTGTAAGTGTACTTACGCCCTCCAGGGTTTGCGCAGATCTGCCACAGGGCTGGCACCCAATACATGTGCCCTCCCCCCATGCCCAGCACACCGCAGTGTAGCCCTGCAGGGCTGCAGTGTTCCCCCCAGCCCCGATCCCCACACTGTCATGCCCGTGAGGCAGCTCATCCCCAGGACCCGTTCCCGAACCCGAGACCCAGGTCCCTCCACTGCTGCATTAGTGTCCAACTGTGATTAAGAAATATAAATACAAATCCTTGATGTCCTTGGCAGTCTAGTGGCCCCACCCCCACCCAGCAGTGCCAGTCAACCCGCACCCCCAACCCGTCCCCAGCCAGCGACTGACACAGCCCACCTCTCACCTCCACGACCAGCCACCAACTGAGCACTTACTGTACATATGCACTAAATGAAATAATTCATTGAGCTCATATGTACAGTGAGCGCTCTTGCAGAGCTCAGTCAGTGGCTGGTCGTGTAGGTGAGAGGTGGGCTGTGCCAATCACCAGCTGGGAATGGGTTGGGGGGGTGGTGGACTGGCACTGCAGGGTGGGGGGGCCACTAGACTGCGGGATTTGTATTTATATTTTTAATCATGTTGGACACTAGTGCAACAGTGGAGGGACCTGGGCTTTGGGTTCGGGAATGGGTCCTTGGGGAGTGAGCTGCCTCATGGGTGTGACAGTGTGGGGCTCGGGCTGGGGCATGACTGTTTGGGGGATTGGGGGCTGGGGGGACATTACAGCCCTGCTGGGCATAACTGTTTGGGGGATCGGGGGCCGGGGGATCGGGGTGCCCTGCGGAGCTCTTCGGGTGTGGGGGTGCCAACTGCACCATTCTGCAGAGGGCTGCAACTTGCGACATGCCCATTGGGTACCCCCTTGGTGTGGCATACCATCCGCATGTTGCAAGTCGCAGGACTTAGCCACGGGGACCCTGCCCCTTCTAGAATTGGGCGCAGGGTCCTTGTCGCAACTGCAATTGGTGCAAGTTGCCTTTGGCGGGGGCTTGTGCTAGTCTTCTAGAATCCTGCCCAAAGTATTTAAATGGACACTGTCAGTTTTTAGCTGACTGTTTACATTGTTTGCAAGTAGCTATATCTAGCATTATAACGTGTAGAAAAATTCTAGAGATTTGATTTGCTGAAAGCAACTCAGAGCCATGTAATCGTTGACCCATAATTACACTCCTGAACTACTTATAGCCATTCAGGCCCTATGGCATAAACACAGAAAAGTATCACCATACTCCCACATTCTGACAGGAGCTGTCACTTCAGACCTGTCACTTCACCAGCAGGAAGTAAAAGTGAAACAACATCTACGTAGAATGGCAAATGATCTTTTTAGCCTACCTGCATCACAAAAACATTTTCCAGAAACCTTTCTACAGATGGTTCTGCTGTAAACCCTGCCAAGATAGAAGACTGCACTTTGATTAGGGAGATAGAAAACCCAGCTATTTACTGTACCCACAATGCCTCACTATGTAAATTAGTATACGAGCTAGTATATTTCTGTGCTCACTACAGAAATAGGAGACTACATCTCTCAGTAAAGAAATCTTGTCAGCTAGATACTGTATGCACAGTGCCTTGTTTTGAAAATAAACATATGAGAGCTTATGTTGTTGAAGCCACTACAGAAATATGAGCCTGCACCTCACAGTCAGGAAATTGGAAAACAGCTTCTTATTGTACCCACAATGCATTGCTATGTATATCTACACTCTAGCAACCACCAAGTCCTGAACCTAGAAAAAACCTGTGCTATGCTATTCGGATCTTCTAAGAAACTGTCTGCCCCTGCGAACAGGCTCCGGGTTCAATGCCTTGATGGCTCCCTCATCTCAAACACTGAGTCTTTCAAGTACCTTGGGGTCACTTTGGATCCCACACTTGACCTGTCTCAACATGTCAATATGGTGTGCCGTGCCGTCAATGCTAAAATTGGTGGAGCTTATCGCGTGCGCCACTCCCTCACTCCTTCCGCTAGACTTTCTGTTGCGAGAGGTATTCTCTTACCCCAGCTCCAATATGCTCTGCCCCCTCCTCTTTGCTGCAAACTCTGCTACACTCCACAAATGGGACACTGTCTACAACAACATCTGTAGATTCGCCTTAACTGCCCCACGTCTTACCCATCATTGTCTCCTTTATGCTGGCTTAAATTGGCTGTCACCTAAGGATATTCGAGCCTACTCCCTGGGCTGCTTTATCGACTCCCTGTCTAGACCTCCCTGCCCTGTCTATCTTGCCAACCTCCTGACTCCTGCCTCACACACCCGTACCCTCAGGTCTTCCTCTGTCCCCATGCTCTCCACTAGACCTTGCATGACAAAAATGGGTGAACAGGCATTTGCCCATTTTGCTCCCAAATTCTGGAACTCACTCCCCCTTATGGTGAAAACTTCAGCCTCCCATCAAGAATTCAAAACTCACTGTTCACCCACCTTCTAGCCTCTGGCCAATGCAAATGCTCTTAATTTGCTTTGTCCCACTGCAGGCTGTCGGGTCTGACCCTGAGTACTACACTAATGTTCTCCCATGCAATATGCTTGTCTAGGTGGCTATGAACCTTGATGTCTTTACTGTCCTCAGCTGTCTTATGGTTACCCTAATTGCTTTATTTACATCCTTATTATGATCTATGCCTAAAATGTACCTTATGTAACTATTACTGTGCTACCCAATGTATATCTTGTTTTGCTCCTGTACACCTATGTCATGTCTGTGCATTTCTGCATATTGTAACCAATGTCCTGTGCTCTCCCGGGTCGTGCCTGAAAATAGGCAGGTCTGTTGCCTAGCGCACTTACCCGATTACCAAAGCTAATAAATAAATAAATAAATATACTGCAGTCACCACTACCAAATTAAAAGACTGTGGCAATTCATTTACACTTTCCTCCCCATTTCAAACAACAGTGACTTTATCATCTTAGTATTCTCTTGACAGCTGCCCAAAAAAAGTATTGACTAGACTTTGGTTACAATCTGTCCTGCTGACAATGAAACAATGGGAGGACACTATCTATGATATTTATCACATGGAAAGCATGACAGCCTGACTCCAAGACCAACTACCACTTATAATGAATAGGTGGACTGTTTAGTTCCTCCATATTTCTAATACTAGACCAGACATCATACCTTAGTGAGACTGAGGTTGGGCTGAATGGGACTGGAAACTGATCTGTCCATACGAGTTTATTTTTATGGGAATTCTGTGGGCTTTAGGTCACCCCTCCCTTTCCTTTCCTTCCTCATGTAATTTTTATACTGGAAGTCGCCCCCAGCCCCATTCCGAGCATTTATATTAATTACTATATGTGCCATACATTTTGTATCAAGACTATATATATATATATATATATATATATATATATAATATGCAATGGAAGCACGTGTAATAATTATTTATCTGCACAACAGCAGTTTGACCTCGGGTAACCTCAGTGGCGTAAGCCACGGTGAAACTGCTCAAGCCGTGATTAAATCATTTATTACACGAGTTTTCCATTGCATATTCCAGTTATGCAATTCTTTTGTTTTTGCTTTTGTAAGGGAAATTTGTTAGTCAAAAAATTGAATAAAAATTTAATTTTCTGTCAATTTTTGCTGATTATAGAAAATCTAAAAAGAAATCTAAAAATGAAACACCTCTCATTTTGTAGATATTTTTATGCTGATCAACTTTTGTGCTCAAAGTACCATGCTATCATTTTTTGGTTTTAAGTTATTTGCATTTGTTTGATGAAAAAGTGCACACAAATGGAATTTTGTGCTTTTTTTTGCTAATTCTGAAAAAACTAAAAAGTATCTATAAATGAAACACCACTCATTTTGTAGATATTTCTGTGCTGAATAAACTTTATGCTCACAGTACCATGCTATCATTTTTCATTTTAAAGTTATTTACATTTGTTTGCGGAGAAAATGAAAAAAAAAATGAATTTTCTGCTGTGTTTTTGCTAATTATCAAAAAATCTAAAATACATCAATAAATTAAACACTACTCATTTTGTAGATATTTCCGTGCTGAACAACTTTCGTGCTCACAGTACCACGCTATCATTTTTCGTTTTAAAGTTATTCGCATTTGAATATGGTTAATAATTGCTACTGAGGCCGAACATTCTAAATGACATAAGCACTGTGTGGATAAACAGCTGATAACATAAGCAATGTATGCATAAATGAAATTTATGTACACAGTTACTCAGATAAACGGATTTATCACACTCTGTTCATCTCCACCCCATTGCATATATAAGGGATATACAATGGTGAGCTGTCAGTTAAATGATTTATCTACACAAGTGCTGTTTGACCTCTGGTAACCTCACGAGTGGTGTAAGCCACGAGTGAGGTGTCAGAGGTCAAACAGCACAAGTGTAGATCAATCATTTAACTGATGGCTCATACTAACATACTATTTGCTAGCATATTAGGCCTTACGGTCTATTGAGTCTGCTCGAACCTCAGATCCCCATTGTATATTTCATTTATGCAGTAGGGGTGCTTTCTATCACTGCAGGAACATTTGGTTTTGACTGTTTATCTTTTTTTAAATGATAATTTCTGGGAGTTTTGGTTAACTTTCCTAGAGTATGTCCGTCTAGCATAGTGACTGCTATTAAATGAAACGCCGCTCATTCTGTAGAAAACTTCTTCCTGAACAAATGTCATGCTCACAGAACCATGCTACCTTTTTCATTTTAAAGTTATGCACACTTGTTTGTCAAAAAAGGGAAACAAAAATAGAATTGAATGCTTTTTTTTGCTAATTATAAAAAAACTAAAAGGTATCTATAAATGAAACACCACTCATTTTGTAGATATTTTTGTGCTGAACATTTTTCGTGCTCACATTACCATGCTGTCATTTTTTGTTTTAAAGTTATTCACATTTGTTTGTCAAAAAAATTAACATAAAAATACATTTTCTTTTGCTTTTTTGCTAATTGTAAAAACTCTATAAGGTATCTATAAATGAAACACCACTCATTTTGTAGATAATTTTGTGCTGAACAATTTTCGTGCTCACAGTACCATGCTATCTCTTTCCGTTTTAAAGTTATTCCCATTTGAACATAGTTAGTACTGCTTCTGAGGCCGAACATTCTAAATGAATTCCAAAGAGATTTGTGACAAAGTAACTGTGTGTATAAATGGTCACTGTATGTATACATAGAGGATAATGTATGGTCCTGTATCGTTAACCGGTCAGTTAACAGTCGAGAGGTTGTCAGGGCGAACATGTAAACCTCGAGAGCTTTGCTCTCGAGGTTTACGCCGCCATGGCAACCCTCGAGACGGGTTAAAATTGACCAGCCGTCGATAGAGGGACTATACATTATTTTTATAGTGTATGGTCCCACTATCAAAAATTAAATGGCTTTACGCTTTTAAAAAGTCACCGCCCGCAGCCCTTCAGTCGCTTCGTCGGTTTCCTTCAGTGGTTCCCGTCCAGAAAAAAGCGCACATGCGAACCACTCGCTGTTAACCTATCGATGTGGCGTAGGATCGATAGGTTAACAACTTATCTACGTCACATCGATAGGTTAACAACCTTAGGAAATGATGATTTCCTAAGGTTAACAGCGTTCTAACATACATTATATATATTTATACATACAGTGACTCAGATAAATGGGTTTATTTAATTACATATATGGCCACCCCATTGCATAAAAATATATATATATTAGAGGCACAAAAACTCTGTTTAATGCATTAGTTAGGGTTGTTCCACAGTGACAAAAGCAAGGAAATTTGGTGTTAGGGTTGAAATCCCCCCTTGGACCCCCCCCCGCCCACACCCTCAACTGGCATCGGGGTGCGCGTTGGGGTTGCTGGCCCTAACTGTCACCCCATCAGATGTGTAAAGAAGCAGAGGTATAGGAGAAACGCGCACCCCAATGCCGGTTGGGGGTATGGGCGGGGGGTCCAAGGGGGGCTTTCAACCCTAACACCGAATTTCCTCGCTTTTGTCGCTGTGGAACAACCCTAACTAATGCATTAAACTGAGTTTTTTGCCTCTAATTTCCCTTCTTTTTGAGAATGATAATGAGAAATAGTGAATGTAATGCGGCGGCGGGAGCTCCCGTCACGTGATGTCTTGTCACATAGTAACACGGTGCCCACAAATGCAAATGGTAATTCGCATGGTGACGCAACGCGAAACACAAAGATAAACAGTACTGTAGACACAAATGGTTAAAATAATGCAAACACAAGTGCAAATGAAAAAGCAAAGGGTAATGCACATGGTCCCGTAGACGGGAACAGTAAGTGAAACAGGTACGGAACTGCAAGCAGAAGTGGTAAGGGTAACAGTATTGTAAGCGCACAGGCTGGTTTTCCCCAAAAGCTGCATAGAGAAAGACAGTAAGTACAAAGAATATATGCATAATAATGGGTCTCGGAGCAGAAAATGAGGAGTTGGAATACTAAATTGCTTATATCTCAGGAACCGTACGACGTAGAGAAAAAATGTAAAAGTCATATGATTTATGACTTTCCTGGCTAGTTTTGTACTTAGCCCCAATTAGGGGGCTAAGCATTTTTCCGACGAAAAGTGCGTATCTCGCACCGTTTCCGAGATACGGGCCCTGAAAGGCGGGGCGAACGCCGTAATGTTATCCTATGGGAAAAAAGAGAAGTTCGGACTGCCATAACTTTGGCTCCCTGTAATATGTTTTCACCAAGCCACTAAAAGGCACATCTGTGAGATGTTGGCTGCGTTCCCTTCAAATTTCAGCCCAAAAGACCAAACTGTTCTTTTGCAGCAGGGCGGCAAAGAATTGCTGTCATTTTCCCACAGCCTGGAAAAGTACTGTTGAACTTTGCAAAAGCTTTCGCAAATTCATGCGACAGTGTCACAAATGCGAAAGTACTTTGCAAAAGTACTTTTTCCAGAAATTTTAAAAACATATTTCTAGGGTGTTTTACCCCAAAATAAAGACATGCCTAGCATCCTCAGTGTCTGACTAGGTGAATACAAAAAGAATTAGGTTGCTAGAGGGTCCCAAATTTAAATGCCAAGCATTTTTCTGATGACCAACTGAAAACAAAATGGTGGATTTGCGACAGTAAAAGGGCCATTTGCTAAAGTAAAAACTGCATTTGCGACACTGTCGAACTTTTTGTTAACTTTTCCCATTGACTTATAATGGTAAATTGTTTTTTTGAATAACTTTTGAACCATTTAATATTTTTTCACGAAATCTTCAAAAGGCACATCGGGAACCCCGGTCACACATTCCCTGAAGATTTTGGACCGGTCGTGCAAACCGTGTGATCTGTAGAGACGAGCAAAGAATTCCAAAAAAGCGTAAACGCACGCGCAGATCACGCATAATAACTCCGCAGCCGTACATCTGAACAGTACGAAAGTTGGCATATCCCAAGATGTATGGTTCTTGATCAAGTATTCCAAATTTCAGGCAAATCCGTTGAATAGTTGCAAAGTTATTAAAGTGCAAAATGTTAGGTTTAACATGTAAATGGCTCCTCAACCCTAACTATGGTAACACTACTGTGCTGCCATAATATATATATATATATATAGATATATATATATATATATATATATATATATATATATATATATATATATATATTGCTGCTATTTTATTGTTTTGAAACTATGGACAACTGTCATACAAAACAGGGTACTAAATGAGAAAAAGACTGAGGTAGAACGGTCAGTGGGGGATGCTGCAACAGAAGGTAAAGCCATCAAAAAATGGAGAACAATGAGTACTAATGCCCGTAGTCTGGGTAACAAGCTTCCTGAATTAGTGGCCTTGATGGAGGAGGAACATCTGGATATCGTGGCAGTCACAGAAACATGGTACACACAAAACCATGACTGGGACATAAACATACCAGGATACACTGTCTACAGGAGGGACAGGGAGGGTAAAAGAGGAGGAGGAGTAGTTCTTTACATAAGGGAAGGAATAAAAGCAACAGAACAAAAGGGTAAACAGGGAGGAGAAGAAGCACTGTGGGTAAATTTGGAGACAGGCAATGGCACCACAATACGCACAGGGGTTGTATACAGACCCCCTTCTCAGGGGGAGGAAATGGACAGGGAAATGATAGAAAGTATACTTAGAATGGCAGAAAAAGGGGAGGTATTGCTGATGGGTGATCTGAATATGCCAGATGTTAACTGGAGTGCAGTTGCAGCTGCCACTTCGAAGAGTGCAGTTATTCTAGATGCCCTACAGGGGGCATGCCTTAGACAACTAGTACTGGAGCCCACTCGAGAGGGAGCAATATTAGACTTGATTCTCACAAATGGAGATGGAGAGAGGATCACAGATGTAGAAGTGGGTAGCCATCTGGGAACTAGCGACCATCGAACAGTATGGTTCACAATAAACACAGCAATAGAGTCAAGCCATACAAAGACAAAAGTACTGGACTTTAGGAGGGCTGACTTTGCCAAAATGGGTGAGTGCCTAAGGAATGCACTGGCAAATGGGCAGGAAGGAGGGGTGGAAGAACAATGGGGAATAATAAAAACTGCCATCACAGAGGTAACGAGCCTTTGTGTGAAGCAAATAAACAAAACAAGACGATGTAAGAAACCACTATGGTTCTCAAAGGAAGTGGCAGTGAAGGTTCAAGAGAAAAAGAAAGCATTCAGGAAGTACAAGGAATCGCAGAAGGAGCAGGACAGAGAACTGTATCAGTTAAAGCAAAAGGAGTCTGGGAAGGCAGTCAGAACAGCAAAGGCCCAAACCGAGGAAAAGATAGCCAACTCAGCTAAGAAGGGTATAAAACCTTTTATAGGTACATCAGGAGCAAAGGAAGACCAAGGAGGGATAGTGAGGCTTAATAAAGGGGAGGAGGGTGGGCAGAGGAGACTGTGAAAAGGCAGAGATACTAAACAAATATTTTGCTCAGTATTTACAAATGAAGAGGGGAGGTACATAAAACAAACAGTAGTAACACTCTGGATACAGAAGTTGATACCAGCCCATTTACAGAAGAAAGGGTTCTGAAGAACTCTTAAAACTGAAGGTGGACAAAGCAATGGGGCCTGATGGGATTCATCCCAGAATTCTAAAAGAGCTAAGGGTAGAACTAGTGACACCACTGACTACCCTTTTTAACAAATCATGGGAGGATGGGGTGGTACCCGAGGACTGGAGGAAGGCAGATGTGATTCCCCTTCACAAAAGTGGGAGCAAGGCAGAAGCAGAAAACTACAGACCTGTTAGTTTAACCTCAGTGATAGGGAAAATGATGGAATCACTTCTGAAGGAAAAAATTGTCAAGTATCTAGAGGCCAGAGGGGCACAGGACCCTAGGCAGCATGGATTCACAGCGGGAAGGTCATGCCAGACAAATCTGATAGATTTCTTTGACTGGGTGATTTTATAAGCGACATTGCAGAAGGACTGGAAGGAAAAGTATGTCTCTTTGCAGATGACACTAAGATCTGCAACAGAGTTGATGCACAGGGTGGGGTGGAAAGGATGAGAAGGGACTTGGCAAGGTTAGAGGAATGGTCAAATGTATGGCAGCTTAGAGTCAATGCTAAGAAGTGCAAGGTAATGCACCTGGGAAACAAAAACCCAGGGGAAGAGTACACAATGGGGGGTGAGATACTAACAACAACAAAATGTAAAGGGACCTGGGGTAAGTCATATCAGGATGACCTAAAGGTGGGCAAGCAATGTGAGAGGGCAAGGAGGGCTGGGGGTTACTGGGATGCATAGGAAAGGCATCACCAGTAGAAAACAGGAAGTTATTATCCCTCTGTACAGACAGCTGGTGAGACCCCATCTGGAGTACTGTGTGCAGTTCTGGAGACCCAATCTCCAAAGACATTGACAGGATGGAAGCTGTCCAGAGGAGGGCAACTAAAATGGTGCAGGGTCTGCACGGAAGACATATGAAGAGAGACTTAAGGAGCTTAATATGTATAGCCTCGAGGAAAGGAGGGAGAGGGGGACATGATAGAAACTTTCAAGTACCTCAAGGGAATCAACAAAGTCCAAGAGGGTAGCATCTTTCAAAAAAAGAGGTGCGCAAGAACAAGAGGGCACAATTTGAAGATAGAGGGGGTGGCTCAGAGGTAATTTAAGGAAGTATTTTTTCCCAGAGAGGGTTGTGGATGCATGGAACGGCCTTCCGGAGGAGGTTGTGGAGTCAAAATCAGTGGTGGAATTCAAGCATGCATGGGACAGTCATAAGGCAATTCTGGGGGGTTGGGGAAAGAAGAAGTAGGCTGCTGGTTAACTAGGATCTGCAGCTTATCCAGTAGGTAGGGAAATGGGCAGACTGGGTGGGCCAAGCGGTCCTTATCTGCCGTCAAATTCTATGTTTCTATGTATATACCACAAAATACAATAAAAACTACAGTTTTAAACAAGCATTTGTCAATGCCGAATGTTGTCTTTCTGGCATTGGCATTGGTAGTGTAGGAGTTAGACTGAGGAATGGCAGTGAAGTATTGAACCAACGCCAACTCCACCCCCACCCTGCAGAGACTGTCAGGCATTGGGATGTGCCTTTGGGTCATCGGCCATAGCGCTCATGCTCTTTTACCTCACCCTACCCTGCAGACACTGACAAGTGTTGCGTTGTGCCTTGGGGTCTTTGGGCCTTACGCTCACCCCCATTCCATAAGGAAATACATTGAGATGGGTGCAGTATAGGAGAATGGGGTGAACTTTGGGGCCGAAGAGTCCAAGGCACACCTCGATGCCTGTCATTGGCTGCAGGGAGGGGTGGGGGTGGAATGGCGTGAGCATTACAGCTGATAATTCCAAGTCATACTCTTGACTCCTATCAGTCTCTACAGGGTAGGGCGTTAAGGTTGGAAACACTAATGCCCTTGGTGTTTTTTGGTATTTTCACTCCAAATTTTCAACATGGATTTTTTGTGACCCTACCTCATGAACAGCGGCACTATCAGTTCATTAGCCGAAAGGTGATTTTGCACAGCAACTGTGCTATTTGGCGCAACAGATGCAAAAACACATTTTGGGCAGCATGTGAAAAATGATAGCTGTACTGTTCATGAGGAGGTGTATAAAAATGGCAATGTTGAAAATCTGGAGTGAAAATATAAAAAAATTGGTGAAGTCATGAGCATACATAGAAACTGTGCAACGCATACCTGTAATGCAATCATTTGGGGGATATTTTAAACTAGATTTTCAACATAGGCATTTTGGGACCTCCGCTAATGAACAGTGTCACTGTGATTTTGTTAATCTGTCCCGAACTTTGATTTCCCACAGTAACTGCGCCATCGTGCGCCACATGTGCGAAAACACATTTTGGGCAGGATGTGAATACTGACAGCCATACTGTTCAGAAGGAGGTGTAAAAAATGGCAATGTTGAAAATTTGGAGTGAAAATATGAAAAATTGGTGAAGTCACGAGCTTGCGTCGAAACTGTGCAACGCACACCCGTAATGCAATTATTTTGTGGATTTTTTTAACCAGATTTTCAACATAGGCATTTTGGGACCTCCGCTAATGAACAGTGTCACTGTGATTTTGTTAATCTGTCCCGAACATTGATTTTCCACAGTGACCGTGCCATTGTAAGCCACATGTGGAAACCACATTTCGGCAGGATGTGAAAAATGACAGCTGTACTGTTTATAAGGAGGTGGGGAAAAAATGGCAATGTTGAAAATCTGGAGTTAAAATATTAAAAACTGTCGAAGTTATGAGTGTGCGTGGAAACTGCGCAATGCATGCTTGTGACACAGTCATGTTTTGGAATTTTTTCACCAGATTTGCAATGTAGGCTCTTTGGGACCCCACCTCATAAACAGTGGCACTGTCATTTCATTAATCCATCCTGAAAGGTGATTCAGCGCAGTGACCATGAAATGACCTTTCGGGACCGAATAACGAGATGACAGTGCTTGTGTTCATGAGTGGGGTCCCAAGAACCCCATGTTGAAAATTTGGAACCAAAATTAAAAAAAAATGGCTGAGATATCCACCTAAGTTGAAACCCCCCCATTTATGCCACTATACAGCTTACCGGCATTTCTTCATTTTGCAGTTTGGCTTTGAAGAGTCCAGATGTGTTCCCGATCCACTGAAAATCGCAGTGCCAGACCTTCAGAGGTAAGTATGGGGTGAGGTGGGGTGTGGGAGGTGGGTTGCGCAGAGGGTGGGTGTGGGTTGGGGAGGAGGCGCTGCGGACAACAGACTGTTTTCTTTTTAAGGTACACAAAAAACAACTGGTTCTCACCGGGACTGTTTTCTTTCTTTATAGATGAAATAAAACAAATGTTGGGCACACTGGGTGGGCTCCCAGTGTGCCCATGACTTCAGGCGGTTTTGATGTTGGCAACACTGGGGTGGGCTCCCAGTGTGCCACACAATGGGGGTAGGCGGGGGGGGGAGGAACATGCTGATGCGGTTGGCTTTCTCTTAGCGGCAGCACACTAGGGGTCGGCTCCCAGTGTGCCACACAATGTGGGGGGGTGGCGGACATGCTGACATGGGGATTGCACCCCCGATGTTGGCCTTCTTTTGGGATTCTGTAGCAGTGGGACCCGCCACCATGTTTATTGAAATGTTTCACCAGTAAAGGCACGTAGGGAGGCATGTCATCTGTGCCACTGCATGACAAGTTTGTCTCCGATTGCAGCAGAACATTTGTTTCAAGTTGGTGGCACTTTGCATAAACTTGTGTCAGCGTTAGCATGCTGGCTAATTGGTGAATGAGGGATGCACCTACCAAAGCGTGCCCTGCATTCGCCAACATTGACACACCTCTGCATTTCTCCTACTTCCACAACATGTTGCTTGTGCATGCACAAGACAACATAAAAAAATAAAAGACTGCACCTCTGAGTGAGGAACATTTAAGCCAACTTTATAATTTACCCAGAATTCCTTGTTGCTGTATGCAAAACACTGATGGCTCCCTTGCATGACATAATTCTGGGGGTGTGGCCACACATGGAAAACTGGAGGGTGGGCAGAAACAAAGAGCTGATAAAACATAAAAATATTACTGTGACAGATTTTTTTTTTTACAAAACAACTTGCAACTTCAACATCTGAAGCATGCCTGGCAGTGGCATACTATGTGAAAAGGCATTTGTGGAACTTCCATAAATCACTTTAAGTACTTGCTAATGAGTTCATCATTTTTATGTGATGCAATATTATCTGGACAATCTGAACATTTTCATCTCTCATTTGAGGGCTCTACATTTTTCAGAAGAGCTGTAATTACTGGCATGTATTATGCACTTTTTTATTATATATTTTCTATCTCTCTTATTTCAGTTGCTGCCAGTATTATTTTTTATATCATATACTTGTGATAACTATGCAATAAAATACAGTATAAGTTAAAAAAAAGGCTCTCTCAGGAGTTTGATTAATGGTCAGTTAATCCCCACTTTGGGGCAATATGCAGCTTGGCTGTGCCTTGTGACACATTACACCCATAAGGTAAGATTAACAAACTCTTAATGTAAACCCTGGTCATGCCTTGTTGCTGAATTATTCTATAAACATACAACTATTGTAATTCATGTATCAAAAAATAACTTCTGGGCTGGACTGTTGCCGGCAGTGGTAGCGCTACCATCTGCAATGCTGACAACCCGGGTTCAGGAGTGAACCCGGGGTTGTCGGAGGGCTGGCCAGGAGGAAACAGCTGAGTGTCCATTAGACTGCTCACCTTCTCCGGGGAGGGAAGGGATCTGGTGCCTGGCAGCATATCGATCCCTAGTGATGGCTAGGGGTAGGTGAGCTTAGGAACAGTACTGAGGCCAGATTGGTGGAGATGACAGACATCTGCATATCGGGGGTGGGAGCACATCTGGCTATGTGCTGAAGTCATTGCACATCTGCCTCCATCAAGAGGGGGCTATGGGGGAAACCATGCACAGAAGAAAACAAAAATCTTGAGCAACAAGCAGCGTGAAGTCTGGGATCCTTGTGGGGACCCAGCAGACCGATGTGGGGTATATCACCTAGCCGACCCAAGGAGAATAAAAAAATTACTCACCTTAGTAATGTTGTTTCTTCTAATGGAGTCTTGCTGTATTCTGACCATTGCAGTTAGGTCCTGCCTTTCAACTGCACTGGAGAACAAAGAGTTAACTTTCCATGGCCAGCATGGAACGTTCAGTGCGAGCTCAGTTGAAGCCCCTGTCTGCTGTTGTTTAAACTCCAACCGTCAGATCTTTATGAGCAATACTCACTAGAAGTTCTGTGTGGAAACTGTAAAACTCACACTAGCCAACTGGCAACTAAATTTATTAAAAAGGGTTTTTTGGTTTCAAAGCAAAGACTCAAGTCAAGAAACCCAAAAAACAAAACACAACACACACCCAAAGTAAAGGAGGGTGAAAAGAGGGGCACCCCTAGGGTGCAAACACTGCTCCTGCCCACCCACATCCCAAAACCAGGTTCTGAGAGGGAGGGGGAGGTCAGAATACAGCAAGACTCCATTAGAAGAAACAACATTATTAAGGTGAGTAATTTTTCTTCAAACAACATGAAGTCTTGCTGTATTCTGACTATTGCAGACTACTGCCAGCACTCCTCCATGGAGGAGGGACGGAACCTACTTTGGGAATAGGCTCTGAAGTACTGCTGTGCCAAACCGAGCATCACTCCTAGCCTGGATATCCAGAGAGTAATGCTTGGTGAATGTATGGACTGTTTTCCAGGTGGCTGCTTGACAAATTTCTAGGATAGGAATATCCCTGGCAGTAGCAAGGGAAGCAGCTATACCTCTAGTAGAGTGAGCCCTCATGCCTGAGGGTGGGGTTCTACCCAGTTTTTCATAGCAGAATTGTATACAAGAGACAATTCACCTGGCAATAGATCTCTTAGTGGCAGGTTTGCCCTTACCGACCTCTCCATATGTGAGGAACAACTGGAGGGACTCAAACCTGTGACCCTTGGTGCGCTCTATGTAGTAGCTGAGGGCCCTTTTAACATCCAAGCTGTGCAGCCTCCTCTCTCCAGAGGAGGAATGATCAGTGAAGAAAACAGGAAGAGACATAGACTGATTAAGGTGGAAATCTGAAACCACCTTAGGCAAAAACTTCCTGTTAGTTCTTAGGACCACTTTATCTCTGTGGAAAGAGATGAAATCAGGCTCCACTGACAGGGCTTGCAATTCACTGATACGCCTGGCAGAGGTAATGGCTACCAAAAACACAGTTTTCCAAGTCAAGTACTTAAGCTCTGCAGAGGACAAAGGCTCAAAGGGAGGTTGCATAAGCTGAGCAATGCAAACATTAAGGTCCCAAGCAGGAGCAGGGTCCCTAAAGGGGGGATTGGTGTGCAGCAATCCCTTGAAGAACTTACAAAACACAGGATGGGCTGACAGAGGAGAGGGCTTGCCTACTGATGGGAAGGCAGAGACAGCTGCTAAATGCACTTTAAGTGTAGCTGGCCTAAGGCCTAGGCCATTGAGATGGACCATATAGTCCAGAACCGTAGGCAACCCAGGAGATTCTGGAGAAATATTCTTATTAGAACACCAAATAGTGAACCTTTTCCATTTGGAATTGTAAGCCTTTCTAGTGGAAGGCTTTCGAGAAGCCTTAAGGATATCCAGAACCCCTTGGGAAAGATGCAGATCAGCAAACTCTAACTCTTCAAGAGCCATGCCTTGAGATTGAGAGACCTGAGGTTCGGGTACCAAATTCTGCCCTGAGAGGATGTCAATAAGTTGTAATTCCTGGGAAGAGACAGGGGAAGGTGGACTGCTAAGGACAGCAACAGGGGGTACCAGGGCTGTCTGGCCCAGTCTGGAGCAATCAGGATCACTTTGCATGGTTGTGACCTTATCTTGACTAACACCTTGAACAGGAGAGGGAAGGGGGAAAAGCATACAGAAATTTTCCTTCCCAGTTCAGGATCAGGGCATCCAGGGGGACTGAGCCCAAGACTAGGGGTCTGCAACAAAAGAGAGGAAGTTGGTGATTGTCTGGGTCTGCAAAAATATCTATCTGTGGAGTGCCCCATCTCGAGAAAATCACTTTCAAAACTAAGGGATCTAGGGTGCATTCGTGATGGCCCTGGGATATCCTGCTGAGAGCATCTGCTAGGACATTGTCCTTCCCTGGGAGGTGAACTGCCATCAGAGAGGTTTGCAGGGAATAGGCCAGGGACCACAACTTCATTGCCTCTGTGCACAAGGCCGTAGACCGAGTGCCTCCTTGCTTGTTGATGTACCAGATGGTGGTGGTGTTGTCGGTTCTGATCTGAACCACCTTGTTCTGTACAGATTTGGAAAAGGCTTGCAGTGCCAGAAACACTGCTCTGAATTCCAAGAGATTGATGTGAAGCAGAGATTCTTGAGGTGACCACAGCCCCTGGGTGGTAAGATCCCCCAGGTGGGCTCCCCAGTCCAGCAGGGAGGCATCTGTGGTGAGTATCACTGAATGAGACTGAGTGACAAAAGGAACTCCTTGTCTCAAATTGTCCTGATCCTGCCACCATTGCAAAGCCTGGATCAGGGTTTCAGTCACTGGGACTAGTTTGGTAAGGGAATCCTTTCTTTGGGACCAGAAGGCTCTTAAGTGGAACTGAATGTCCCTCATCTTGAATCTTGCTGCCTGGACCACTGCTGTGAAAGCTGCCATGTGGCCCAGAAGCTGGAGGAAATGCCTTGCTGGTCGAGACACCTTTAGGGTGAATGAAGAGGCCAGTTCCATAGGGGTCCTTGCCCTGCCCGGGGAAGGAAGGCTCTTGCCCTTACTGTATCCAGCCCTGCCCCTATGAAGGTGAGGAGCTGTACTGGCTCGAGAACTGACTTTGGAAGATTTAGGAGGAATCCTAAGGAAGTGAGCACTTGCTGAGTTATTTGCAGATGTGACTTGACTTGGTCTGGAGACTGACCCACTATGAGCCAGTCGTCCAAATATGGAAAGATGGAGATCTTTTTCCTCCTTAGGAAAGCAACCACTACTGCTAGGCACTTTGTGAACACCCTTGGGGCTGATGTTAGGCCAAAGGGCATTGCTCTGAATTGATAGTGGCCTGAGGGCAACTCGAACCTGAGGTACTTTCTGTGGGAGCACCTGATGGGAATGTGAAAGTAGGCATCTTTGAGGTCCAGGGAGGCTAGCCAGTCCCCTGGCCTCAGAGAGGGCAGAATTATTCCCAGAGTCACCATTTTGAACTTTGGTTTTAAAAGGTGCTTGTTCAGATATCTTAGATCCAGGATGGGCCGCCATTCTCCTGTATTTTGGAGGGGTTAGGAAGCACCTGCAGTACAATCCTTTGCCCTTGTGTAGGGTAGAAACCCTTTCTATGGCTCTGAGAGCCAGGAGGGAAGAAACCTCTGCCTCTAGGGCAAGGGTCTCTGATGGATTTGCAGGTGGAAAGGATCTGGTTCTCATCTTGGGAAATTTTTTGAAGCTGAGAACCAGTCCCTGGCTTACTACTTCCAGGACCCACTTGTCTGATGTCAGAGACTTCCAGTCCTGGACAAAGTAAGCCAGCCTGCCCCTACAGGTATTGGAGAATCGGCCCGTGCAGACCCATCAGGGTATCTGCTTGGCAGGGGCTTTAGGCTGAGGGGTGGAAGCAGGCCTGCTCTTTCCCCGTCTGCCTCTCCCTCTGAAGAACCCCCTCTGAGCATAGGAAGAAGAGGAGGCCTGGGCTTGGTAAAAAGGCCTTTGAAAAGGCCTGCCCCTGCCCCTGGACTGCTGCCTTTGAGGAGTGGCTTGCCTTTCTTTGGCCTGAGCACTCATGTAGGTGGTCCTGTACTTGTCCATCTTTTTCTTGTAGTTCTCTGTCTGCTCCCCAAACAGAGAATTACCAATGACAGGGAAATCCATGGCCTTAGTCTGGGTATCCTGTGATAGGCTAGTACATCTGAGCCAAGCCATCCTCCGAAGGGCCAAAGATGTAGCCATGACTCTAGATGAAACATCACTGGAGTCCACAGCAGCATGAAATTGCACCTTGGATGCCACAATCCCATCCGCAGCCACCTGCTCCAGCTCCTTGGCAAGCTGGTCAGGGGCCTGTTTAGCCAGAGCCAGAACAGTGTCCCATTTGGACTTCTGGTATCTAGCTGTGTAGGTCATATAATTAGCTTGCCTGAGTCCCAAAGAAGCTGCCACGTGCTGCTTCTTTGCCATGGCATCAATCCTCCTGGAGTCCTTATCTGGGGGGTGTGATGCCAAGGGAATATTTGCCTTATCACAGACAGCAGCCTGCACTACCCCCAACATGGCTGCATTGCTGAGAAAGGAACTCCGTATCCAAGCCTGAAAGGGTGTACCTCTTGTCCATTCGTCTGTCCACAGGAGGTATGGAGTAAGGAGTCTTTAGAATTTTAATTGTCTGTTTCCCAAAAGATTTATGGAGGGGAATAGACAGTCTCCTGGACTCTGGGATGTCCATCATTTCAACAAAATCAGGCTCCTCCTGATCCTCTACTGCTTCTTCCATTGGAAGCTGGAGGGTTTCAACCACTTTTTTGTAAAACATAAAGTGAGAAGGGGACACAGAAAGCCTAGGAGGAGAAACACCTGAAGGTCTGTCTGGGGAGATGTCCGGGTCAATAGGCACATCCAGACTTTCATAATCACCATCATCATCCTCATACTCTCCCTCCTCCTCCTCCTCCTCCGGTTCATAAAATTATTCTGAAGTGTAATCCGGAACTGGGGGAACCGACTGAACCGAGCCCCTGCCAGATGGTGCCGGTTCGGCCGGAACCGAAGTTAGCGATTGCACTATCCTTATCGGTTTGGCTATCTCAGCAGTGGTCGGAGAATGAATTTGTGGATCCGAACCGGATGATTTTTCTCTTTTCATCCTTTTAACCGGAACCGACTCCTCAGAATCGGCTCTCCTTTTGCCCGAAGAAGTTTTGCCCTGGTCAGAGGGCATGCCTTCTGGTTCGGTCGAAACCGAACCGGGCTGGCCATCCAGGTCAGCGGACTTCTTGGCCTCCCTTTCCCTCAGTCTACCTACTCTCTTATCCAGGGTAGCTTTGGGAAAACTCTTACAAATTTGGCAGTCTGAATCGAGGTGGTCAAACTCCAAACGATAAACACAGGTGGTGTGGGGATCAGCCTTAGCAAAGGCTTCCCCACACACACTGCAGTGTTGAAACCCAGTGGGCCTGTTTTTTTTCTTGGTTTCTCAGACATGGCCAATCCTAACCAAAACTTACCCTTTTTTCCGCAATCCGCCAGGCAAGACTCTCCTATCGGTTCCTGACCGTGTTACGGGTCTTGGAAAAAAAAGTAATTAAATCTGTTTTTTTTAGAACTGATATGGACCAGTTACCACACTCTAAGTAAATTCACAAACTTTTTAAGACTAAACTGGTCAGTTCAACCGAACTGATCCGAAATTTACAAGTTCCACACAGAAACTAAATGTAAAACCTATCTAGTACTCACGGTACCACAGACAGAGACTTAAACCAACAGATTCGGTAGCAGAAATTCGGACGAAACCGAGCGTAAAACGACACTTTAACCGACTTTTTTGAACCAAGCAAAGGAGAAGTCTCCGGAGCGACTGGTCAGTGAGGCGGAATAAAGAATCTGACGGTTGCAGTTTAAACAACAGCAGACAGGGGCTTCAACCGAGCTTGAGCTGAACATTCCATGCTGGCCATGGAAAGTTAACTCTTTGTTCTCCGGGGCAGTTGAAAGGCAGGACCTAACTGCAATGGTCAGAATTCAGCAAGACTTCATGTTGTTTGAAAAGAGAGTTGTTAAAAAAAAAAAAGCTTCTGTAAAGAACATAACTGTAGTTATTCATTCCACTCCCCCCCACACACATATACACCAAAACCGATATACACACCTGGATAAAGTGCATCATATGTAGTGAAAATAAAAATTTCTTTTTAACCCTACTGTCTTTTTGAAGTCTGTTTCATACTGCTGAGTTATGCTAACGCATGGCATGATCATAGCAAGACTAACATAATTTATACTGACATGCACACTACTTTTTTGCCGATGTAACATTTGTTCCTCAACCCAACTTGTGTTCTTATAGTTTACTGAATTACATTTACAGTAACAGTCACCACTGTGTAATACAGCAGTGTCATTATATGATTAATATGTAGTTCATTAAAAATTCTAAACATGTTATTATTTTAATACAAACATTATACTTATTCTAAATAAGATTTCAATTTCATACTTACTGCCATGATGGCGGTTGCCAAAGCTGGGCTTCCCTGCCTCCTCCTACATTTTTGTGGCATGCTGGTACCAGTGCTTCTCCCTCTCTCTCACTACATCTTGCACCTTTAGGTAGAAAAATCATTGGTGTCGCATCTTCCAGTTCTGAACTCTGTAGGTAGGCCTTCCAGATGTTCCTTCCAGCAAGGAACTTGCTCACCTACTGCCACATGTCATCCATGGATAGGTTGGTTGCCCTAAAGTAGAGCGCGGCATTTCTCTTTTTGAGGATGCCACACACCAGCTGCCGTACTTGCAAGTCAGACCACTTCTTAACTATTTCTGTAACACAAACCAAAAACAAGTTTTTAACTGCATGTGTTTTTCTTACATTTTCCTACCACCTCAACAAATTACAGATGCAAAGATTGGAGTGCCTGAGGCTGCATCATCTATGTTACAGTCAATGTGAGACTACTCTGTTGCTTTTAAAAGTTAATCTTGGGCAGACTGGATGGGCCTTGCAGTCCTTATCTGCCCTCAACTTCTATGTTTCTATATTTCTATGTTTCTATGTAATCTTGAAAACCACTGATAATACAGATGCCTTGTGTGCGCATTAGTACTGTGAGCTCTCCCTCACTGGTTACATGACCTATCTCATAAAAAAAAAAAAAATTGTAATATGTTTCTTTTATAGTGGATATATGTATTTTATCTTTTTTTTTTTTTTTTTTACCAAAGTTATGTGGCTCTGAAAAGAGCCTTTTGCAGTATGACAAGCATAGATGTTCTGTGAATGTAGCATACATTTCTTTGTGCTGTTACACATTCCAACACACTTTGGATTCCATTTGGAGGTCCCACAGGAAAATAATATTTCCAGTGTCAGATAAACGCACACCATCTTTTAGAATAACCAATCATTATACTATCTAATTTCTGGATGCCAAATTGTGTGCATCCCGATGTCTTTTAGAAAGCTAGATATTTGAATATTAACCTTACAGCATGATATTTTAATGCCAGGGGTGAATTGATGACCCCTCTACATCATGCATTCTGTAGTATCAGACTACAGAATTTTACAGTCAGGTAATATTTAATAAAGCTCGGCTAGATCCGTTTTAGCTGACTCAGTTAAAGCTATCCCCCTTTTGTAGCACACATCATTACCTCCAACATGGATCAGCAGTATCTCTAGCTTGGGATGTGTGCTCCAAAGCCTGTGTAAAGTTGGCATGAGCTGCTCCCATCTCACACCACTCTCACCAAACCAATGAGCATCACAGCTCTCCAGTTGTAAATCATTTCCAAAATGACCGGGCCCAACAAACTGTGTCCCCTGTACATCAGTGAACTGTTCACTGTCCAAACTGTGCATTTGAAGTTTCCTGCCATAGCTGAATCTTGCTACAGAAAATGCAAGTAACAGAGGTTCAAAATGTGTGTAGCTCCACAAGTCAACACTGACTGCTCGCATCTACTGTACAATAAAGTGTGCTTAGCAGGAAAGAAGTTTACATAACATATGGCATATTATTGGTTCTAGCTAGCATTACTGCACCAATAAAATACATATTTTTTTAACTAGTGCAGTCAACACAGAGATTTGATTTGTTAACTTGTCTTTACAGGTATATCTGTTATGTCTACTGGTTGGGTAAACAAATGAAAATGTATACATATTGTAGAGGGAAAATGTTGTGACATGAATAGAAAGGTTAAGGGAGGGATAGTGAAGATTAATAAAGGAGAGGGGACGTGGGCAGAGGGAGACAGTGAAAAGGCAGGGATTCTGAATGAATACTTTTGCTCAGTATTCACAAAAGAAGATGAGGAGGAGTTACCTAAACCAGACAATAGAAGCACTCTGGGTAGGGGGGTTGACACCAGTCCATTCACAGAAGAAAGAGTCCTGAAAGAACTCCTAAAATTCAAGGTGGACAAAGCAATGGGGCCTGACGGGATTCACCCCAGAATTCTAAAAGAACTAAGGAGGACCTAGTGACACCATTGACCACACTTTTTAACAGATCATGGCAGGATGGGGTAGTACCTGAGGACTGGAGGAGGGCAGATGTGGTTCCCCTTTACAAAAGTGGGAGCAAGGCAGAAGCAGGAAACTACAGACCTGTAAGTTTGACCTCAGTGGTAGGGAAAATAATGGAATCACTTCTGAAAGAAAGAATTGTTGAGTACCTAGAGGCCAGCGGGGTACAGGACCCAAAGCAGCATGGATTTACAGCAGGAAGGTCATGTCAGACGAATCTAATTGATTTCTTCGACTGGGTGACCAAAGTAATAGACCAGGGAGGGGCTGTGTATATGGCCTACCTAGTCTTTAGCAAGGCATTTGACACAGTCCCGCACAAAAGATTAATAATCAAGTTAGCCAGCCTGGGAGTGGGTCCTAGGGTGGTAACCTGGGTAGCAAACTGGCTGCACAACAGGACACAGAAGGTAATAGTTAATGGAACACATTCCGAAGAAAGGGGGGTTACTAGTGGAGTACCTCAGGGCTCAGTCCTGGGTCCAGTCCTCTTTAACATCTTTATAGTTGACATTGCAGAGGGTCTGGAGGGAAAGGTATGCCTCTTTGCAGATGACACAAAGATCTGCAACAGAGTTGATACACAAGGGGGGGTAGAAAAGATGAGAAGGGCTTTGGTCAAGGTTGGAGGAATGGTCAGACATGTGGCAACTTAGATTCAATACAAAGAAGTGCAAAGTAATGCACCTGGGAAACAAAAACCCAGGAGAAGAGTACACAATAGCAGGGAGGTACTAACAACAACAAAATGGAAAGGGACCTGGGGTAGTCATATCAGATGACCTAAAGGTGGGTAAGCAATGTGAAAAGTCAGTAAGGAGAGCCAGGGGGATACTGGGATGCATGGAAGGGCATCACAAGTAGAAAAAGGAAGTTGTTATCCTCTGTACAGACAGTTGGTGAGACCCCATCTGGAGTACTGCATGCAGTTTTGGAGACCTCATCTACGCAAGGACATAGACAGGATAGAAGCAGTCCAGAGGAGGGCAACTAAAATGGTGCAGGGTCTACAACAGAAGCCATATGAAGAGAGACTGAGAGAGCTTAATATGTATACTCTTGATGAAAGGAGGGAGAGGGGGACATGATAGAAATGTTCAAGTACCTCAAGGGAATCAACAAAGTCCAGGAGGGTAGCATCTTTCAGAAAAAGAGATGTGTAGGAACAAGGGGGCACAATTTAAAGATAGAGGGGGACAGCTCAGGGGTAATGTGAGGAATTGTTTTTTCACGGAGAGAGTGGTGGATACATGGAACAGCCTTCCTGAGGAGGTCGTTGGGTCTAAAACAGTGGGGGAATTCAAACATGCATGGGAAAGACACAAGGCAATTATAGTTGGGGGTTGCAGGAAGTAGGCTGTTGGTTAACTAGAATCTGCAGCTTAACCAGTAGGTAGGAAAATGAGCAGACTGGGTGGGCCAAGAGGTCCTTATCTGCTGTCAAAGTCTATGTTTCTATGTTTCTATGACTGGCCAAGTTTTTGTGAAGGGAAAATGTACACATTATGATTAGCTGATGGCACAGATAGAAAATGCATGCATCTGATTGTTTTCCCACCTTTTTATGCTGGCATCCCAGGTGGTAAGACTTTCAGATTAATGTTTTTTAAGGATGTTCCCTGGTGTTTCAGCAACTCCATATCAAAGTCATAATTTTTTGCCCAGTACATGATGGTCACCTAAACATTTAAAATCCACAATACAAACATGGGTTTCTGTGCTTGTTTTTAAGTTATATTGGTGAGACATAAAGGCCAGGGGAGGGATTGTAAGGCTCAAAGGGGAGGATGGGGTGTGCATAGAGGGTGACCTATAAAAAGCATCGATACTGAATGAATGCTTCTGTTCAGTATTCATGGTAGAGGGGAAGGGACAGGGACCACAGCTAGGCAGCAGAAACAGTGGAGGCAGAAAGAGGTAAACACCAGTCCTTTTACAGCAGAGGAGGGTCCTAGAGGAACTCACAAAATTGAGGGTGGACAAAGCGATGGGGCTAGATGATATACACCCAAGGATATTAAAGGAATTAGAGATGGTGCTAGCAGCATGGCTGGTAGTCCTGTTTAGTGAGTCGCTCAATACAGGGGTGGTTCCAGAGGACTGGAAGGGGGCAAATATAGTTCTTTTCCACAAGAGTGGTAGCAGGGAGGAGTCAGGAAACTATAGGCCGATCAGCCTCACCTCAGTAGTGGGTAAGATTATGGAAGCACTGCTTAAGGAAAGGATTGTGGGACACTTGGAAACCATGGGAGCACAGGATCCAAGGTAACATGGTTTCACAGCAGAAAGGTCACGTCAAACAAATCTGATTGACTTTTTTGACTGGGTGACAATGGAGGTGAATCAGGGAGGAGTGGTGGATATCACCTACCTCGATTTCAGTAAGGTCTTCAACACCATACCCCACAGAAGACTGGTGAACAAGCTGGCCCAGTGGCACTGAGGCACTGTATGCCTTACCTCATGCAATGCCGGTAACCTGTGTTCAGGAATGAGCATGGGCCACCGGGGGTCGGCAGGGGTGGAGAAGGATTGAACTTCTAATGGACTGCCTCCTTCTCCGGGGAGGGGGGTTCCCAGCTGTCAGCACCTGTCTGCTCCCTAGTGGAGGCTGTGGGACATAGCTGCCATGCTGAAGTCAGGGGAGGAGTTGGGGCAGACGCTGGGAGGGAGCACGCCTTGACTCCTGGGGAGAAACCACAGAAAATCCATTGCTGCAGCAGCATGGGGGAGGACACTTCCCAGGCTCCGCTCCTGGCCAGCCACGGCACTGGCCCCTTGAATCCAGTCTCCAGTGGGGGTTGGGGAACCCCACCGGCCCCGCCAAGGGGGTAAGCCCTGGGACTGGGTTAGTGCTGGATGGTGGACATTGGGGGACAGGGCTGGGGGCTCTCTCTGGAAAGAAGCTGGCAGCGATATAAAGAAATAGCAAAAAAAAAAAAAAAAAAAGAAGACTGGTGAACAAGCTGGAGAGCCTGGGGGTGGGCTACAATGTGGAAAACTGGGTTAGAAACTGGTTGAGGGACAGGAAGCAGAGCGTAGTCATAAACAGGATCAAATCTGAGGAAAAGAGGGTGACCAATGGGGTGCCTCAGGGATCAGTCCTGGAGTCAGTCCTTTTCAATGTCCTCATCAGTGACATTGTTGAAGGGCTAGAGGGGAAGGTTTGCCTATTTACAGATGATACCAAGATCTGCAACACAGTAGACACTCCAGAGGGTGTCGAAAGAATGAGGAGGGATCTGGGAAAGCTGGAAAATGGTCAAAGGTGTTGCAGTTAAACTTTAATGCAAAAAAGTGCAAAATCATGCACCTGGGGCAAAGAGACCCTGTGGAGAGCTACAGAATGGGGGGAAGGGATTATTGACAGTCATCATGGAAGAAAGGGATTTAGGGATAATAATCTTAGATGACCTAAGGGTGGTCAAACAGTGCAACAAGGCTGTGGGGAGGGCCAGTGAGATGTTGGGGTGCATAGGAAGTGGTATCACTAGCAGAAGAAGGGAGGTGGTGATGCCATTCTACAAAACACTGGTGAAGCCTCATCTAGAATACTGTATTCAGTTCTGAAGGCCACATCTTCACAAAGACATAGACAGGGTGGAGGTGGTCTAGAGAAGGATGACTAAGATGGTGCAGGACTTGCATCAGAAAACATATGAGGACAGATTAAAAGACCTCAATATGTATATATTTGGAGAGAGGAGGGAACAGGGGGATATGATAGACACCTTGATATTATATTAAAGGTTTGAACAAAGTGCAGGTGGGTGATATCTTTCAGTACAAGAGTTGTAAAAGGATGAGGGGGCATGATATGAGATTGGAAGGGCAAGATAAGGGGAAATGTGAGGAAGTTTTTCTTCACAGAGAGAGAGAGAGAGAGAGAGAGAGAGAGTGGTGGATGCTTGGAATAGCCTACCCCAGAAAGTGGTGGGTGCTTACACAGTGTTGCGGGGGGATTCAAATATGCATGAGATAGACATGAGGGAACCCAAGATGTGGGGAAGAGAGGCAAAAGCTAATGACCAAGTAGGGTCAGTGGCAGCTGATGCAGGCAGGGAATACGGGCAGACTAGGTGGGCCTAGCAGTCCTTCCCTGCTGTCAACTACTATGTTACTATGCTCTGTTTAGTGAGATGGCAAATCTGCAAATGTTATTGTAGGTGGTATCCCACTTGGAAAGCAGTGACTTGAAGGCATTAGTGAGGGATATAAGCTCATAACTGACAGAGGGAACTAGGACTCCCCCTGGCAAGGGCTAAGTCGTTATTTAGATATATATATATATATATATATATATACAGTATATATATATATATATATATACTACATATATATACAGTATATATATACACTCACGGGGAGAGAGCTTTCTCAGTAGGATAACCTGTGTTATTTCCACTGCAGTGAGGATAAATCCTGATGACATCAGCAGAGTGAGGATATCGACATTTATCCATACTCTGCTGATGTCACCAGAGTGAGGATAAACGCACTGCAGCTTGCATTCTAAAGGAAACTGCTTCAGAAAAAGTTTCTCTTTCTCACTGAAGCTTCAACTTACTCAATTAGCTTTGCAAAACACTCTCACCTATGTCCCATTGTGTTTCTATCATTGCTAACCCATTACTGTGCTGAGCTCAGCTTCAAAACAACCTGAATTCTAAATTAAAGTCTTTTACAAAGCAGGTTCTGTTTCTCAATGCTACCTGCAGCAGTTTGTCTTTCTCACTGAGCCTCTGACTCACTCAGTTAGCTTTGCAAAACACACTCACCTGTGTTTCTGACTCCCAGTCCATTCTGAACACACACACACACACACACACACACACACACACACACACACACACACACACACACACACACACACACAGTGACAGCACACACAGAATGAGCAGGAAACACACAGACTCAGAAAAAATGTTCCTGCAGCTCTCACCCTGTGGTATAATGCACACATGATGGGCAGATCATGATATAGGAAAATATTCTCACTCTGCCTGGTGAGCTGTAATTTCCACCGTGCCTTTGGCACTTGTGAGAATACACAGCTCACTCTGCAGAGTGAGAATATTTTCCATATCCTACCCTGTCCATCATGTATCTCATATATATATATATATATATATATATATATATATATATTAGAGGCAAAACTCCCGCACGGTTAGCATTAGCACAGTGAGACTCACGCAGTTGAAAACCTCGACTCTTGCTCTTTCACGCATTGGGTGCATTGTTAGTCGTCAGCCCAACTCTCACCCCATCACATGTGTAAAGCAGCAGAAGTATAGGAGAATGGGTGAGAGTTAGACCGATGACCCCAATGCACACCCCAATGCCGGTTGGGGGTGGGCAGGGTCCAAGGGGTTTCTCAACCCCAACAGCGAATTTCCTCACTTTTGTCGCTGTGGAACAACCCTAACTAATGCATTAAACTGAGTTTTTGCCCTATTGTCCCTTCTTTTGAGAATGATAACGAGAAATAGTGAATAGGGTCCCGCGGCCCCGCCACGTGATGTCTTGAGGCATAGTAACAGGAACAGCAACGCAAACAGAAGCGCTAACAGTGGCGCACATGGTAACGCAAGCGCGAATGAGAACAGAAAGGGTAACGCACACGGTGGCGTAGACGGGAACGGTCTGCCACGTGATGTGTTGTCACATAGTAACATGGTGCCTGCAAACGGAAATTTCAATGGGCATGGTGACGCAAACTAAAACAAAAAGAGAAACAGTACTGTAGACACAAAGGCAAAAAATAACAGAAACGCAACCGAAAATGAAAACGCCAAGGATAACGCACATGGTGGCGCAGACGTCAACAGTAAGTGAAACGGGTATGGGACCGCAAGCAGAAAGGGCAACAGTAACAGTAATGTAAGCGCACAGGCTGGTTTTCCCCAAAAGCTGCATACAGAAAGACAGTGAGTACAAAGAATATATGCATAATAATGGATATCAGAGCAGAAAATGAGGACTTGGAATACTAAATAGGTTATATCTCAGGAACCACACTACATAGAAAAAAAATTTAAAACACATATTATTTACAACTGTCCTAGCTAATTTTGTACTTAGCCCTCAAGCATTTTTCCAACGAAAAGTCCGTATCTCGCACCATTTCCGAGATACGGGCCCTGAAAGGCGCTGCGAATGCCGTAATGTTATCCTATGGGAAAAAAAGAGAAGTTCAGAGCACCATAACTTTGCCTCCCTGTAATATTTTTTCACCAAACCACCGAAAGACACATCTGTGGGCTGTTGGCTGTCTTCCCTCCAAATTTCAGGAAAAAAGACCAAACCGTTATTTTGCAGCAGGGAGCCAAAGAATTTCTGTAATGCGTCGGGCGCCGTAATGTTATCCTATGGGAAAAACCGTCAACTTTGGAGTGCCGTAACTTTGCCGCCATGTAATATTTTTTCAATACAACACTGAAAGGCACATCTGTGAGATGTTGGTTCCGTTCCCTCCAAATTTCAGCCCCAAACTCCCAATGGTTCTTTTGCAGCGCAGTGCCAAAGAATCGCTGTCACTTTCCCACAGATGGAAAACTACTGTCGCAATTTGCGAAAGCTTTCACAAAAGTTCAACACTTTCGTGAGCACGAAAGTAATTTGCAAAAGTACTTTTTCCAGAAATTTGAAAAACATATTTCTGGGGTGTTTTACCACAAAATAAAGACATGGCAAGCATCCTCAGGGTCTGACTAGGTGAATACAAAAGAATTAGGTTGCTAGAGGGTCCCAAATTTAAATGCCAACCATTTTTATGATCACCAACTGAAAACAAAATGGCCGATTTGCGAAAGTAACAGGCCCATTTGAGAAAGTAAAAATGCATTTGCGACACTGTCGAACTTTTTGTTAACTTTTCCCATTGACTTATAATGGGGAAACTGTTTTTTGAATAACTTTTGAACCGTTTAATATTTTTTCACGAAATCTTCAAAAAGCACATCGGGGACCCCAGCCGCACATTCCTTGAAGATTTTGGGCCGGTCGCGCAAACCGTACGACCTGTAGGCGTGACCGTAGAATTCCAGAAAAAGCGTAAACGTGCGCACAGATCACGCTTAATAACGCCACAGTCGTATATCCGACCAGTACGAAACTTGGCAGGTCCCATGGCCTATGGTTCTTGATCATGTATTCCAAATTTCAGCCAAATCTGTGAAACGGTTGCAAAGTTATTAAGGTGCAAAGTTTTGGGGTTTAACATAGAAATGGCTCCTCTACCATAATGTATATATATATATATATATACTGTATATATAAAGGAACCTAGTATGCTAATCCTGTTTTTTTTCATAGGATCACCTTTATTTTAAGGGGTAGAGAAGGAATTCTAATTACACTGTGTAAATACTTATAGTTTAAGGAATATGATAATAACGAAAGTTATTAATCTTAAGATATACTCAAGATGACTATCGATATTTCATACTTTTATTTAGAACGTGGTTTTTCAAACAGTTGCTAAATGTTATTTTTAATTCGGTTGCAGTTTCTTTGGCAGTTTTTATAAAATATTATTTTAAATTTATATACAACATGGCACCTGCATAGTGTTGATGTTCAATGGTGGTCTAATGCCTTCATGTGAATAATAAATGGTTTCAAATTGATGATACGAACTAGGTGTTTCACCCTGAAGGAACTCCAAGCATTAGGATCAGTCTGAAGTCTTCAACCTTCTACTGATGGCAGAATATGCAAGAGAATATTGAATAAGTTGAGAACATGTACTGTTCGGCAAGGAACATCTTAGGCAGTAACTGCAGAAATCAGGCAATGAAAACAACAACAGTAAACTTAAAGTCTTTTTTCTGGTACACATCAAATAAAACTTACATGTGTAACTTGATTTACATGAGAAGCAGATGTTTTTAACTCATATTATGAACCATAAAATTCAATACACAAGGGACACTGTAATTTACAAAAAACAAGGTGCAGGCTACAGTGGCTAGAATGTCATTATACAATGGCAAGAAAATTTCCTGGTCTCTGATTGGTCAGTGTGTGCCTGGCACAGTGAGGTTATCCCAGCACAGCCACACTGTATTGCCTTGGATGATGAGCATGATACCCTTGATGACCATTTGGATGATGGGTTGGATGCCTTACACTAAAGAAACAGAGTTATACTGCCACACTAAAAATCTACTAAAAACATTTTTTTTTTCATTTTTTTATTTTGTATAACAACGAGCCACTGTATAATAGCAATAATGCACTCCAGGGTGTGGGTTGTGCTGGGATAACCTCACTTCTGGGACGTTGGATGCACTTGGCCTCTGGCCTCGTGCCCAACCACCCAGGCATGAGGTTATCCCAGCACAACCCACACCCTGTCATGCATTATTGCTTAATTATATTATCTTTAAATCATGGTACATGCAGTTTACTAGTTTTTCACGTCAGTCTGACTTGCACAATATTTAACGTACATTTGTAAGAGTGTATTCAGAACTGTAGGACCAATAGGGATCTGAACTTCTGCATATATGTAACCCCATAGGCGGCGCTACTCCAGGGGCTACTACCCCACCTGTCTTCCTAACAAGAGGTTGAGGGGCGTGGGTTCCAAACTGACAAGTACCAGGGTTGAACAGGGAGGGGGAGCAAATCTAGGCAAATGAGTACCGTTCTGGTAAACCAAATTAATGAACACAATTAATTTAGTCTCTATGATAAACAGTCCCTTAACTACTGGGTACCCAGGATCTATGCAGGGGCACCAGGACCACTGAATAGCTTCCCAGATGACCGCAAAAAAGGCGGTTGGTGCATCAAATGCGCTACTTGCGCATGCGTGATCGCCGGATTTACTGAAACACTGCAGGTGACGTGCGGTTTAAACTTGAAGCCCAGGCTGGGCTAAAATAAGTAACAGTGCTACTCGGGGGACTCTGGGGAACACCATACAGAACCACAAATACTTGGACTGTGAACGAGAAGGAGCGGGATGCCATCAGGCAAGCGGGAGTTAACCAGAGGATATGGGAGAAATTCAGTGTTCCTCGGGGCGTACATTTCTCTATTTATTCTTCACCTACGTTTTGCTCATCTGTGGAACTTGTTCATAGGGATACTTATTTCATAATATCTTTTTTTCTGTTAATATAAAGAAAAACATTTTTAACACATTTAGCTCACAATTTTCTGGGTTTGAAATTTAACAATCGACTTCACAGCATTTGCAATTTGCATACCGCTTGTGGTGTTCTCTGTTGTGCCTTTAATCCATTCTTTGTATAAGGCTCTGTTGCTTTTAAACAAAATTCCCTGGAATGACATAAAGAAAAATCTTTTTGTTTGTTTGTTCCTTGCCCACATGGTTCCTATGCTGATACAGTATACTGTTTACGGCTGCTCAGAAGAGCTTGACCCCCCAAGTAACTGGAGCAGTAAAAGTTACCTTAACTTCATTCTATGCTCATATGTTCTTTGTATTAGAATCTGCAAATCATAAAATTGTTATCCATATTTAAGATTTCATTGTTTATTTGTAACTACTTTTGCACCAAAACGTTTTAGTTTTAGTTCACAAGCATCCAATTCACATTCAGCTTTGAATGAGCTAAATGGTTTACCTTATTACTGTGTACTGCCTTGATTACAACGGAGTGCTTTCCAGCCTTTCAGCTACTCAGCAACGGTTGCTACAGCCTTAGCTTGCTGCGCACTACTGCTTTATCATCCTCTTGAGCCCGTTTGGAAATTCCCACGGGATGACGTGATGACATCATTCCCGCACATGTGCAAGCCTGCCAATTAACTTCCACATTCAGGCCAATGGATCTATCCAGAGTACGCATGTAAAATATCCATCTTATCTTGGCTTGTAACAGTTTATCCCTCAAACTTCCTCCCCTTTCGGGTATGGTGACTTTTTCCAGTCCTCAAAATCTCAGGGATGCTCCATCTGTTTTAGTTTGAGTATCATATCTGTAGTATCCTTAACATATGTTTTGGTGCTTTCTACAAGTGGTTGCAGGTGGTAGTCAATGTACCTGGAGAATGACTCGAACACCGAACCTATGCCTGAGGCAACAGATTTCAGAGTAAGGAACACCAGAGGAAGTATACATGCTTACATTAGATGTGGCAGACCTATACACATCGATTCCACATCAGGAAGGATTAGACTGTCTAGGGGAAATCCTGGACAAAAGAGGGAGACAAGCTAAACCATCCACCAGAATTTTACAAGCAATGGTAGAATTTATATTACAAAGCAATTATTTTGAATTAGGCAGTCGATTTTATCAACAAAACAGATGTTCTATGTGGTCTACAATGGCCCCTGCATATGCAAATACTTATATGAATAAATTTGAAGAAATGTACATTTTCCACCCAACTAACAATAGATTTTACACAAATGTATATTCAGAAATGCGCCAAAGGCTGGCACAAGTCTGGCGCAGCGCAAATCTGATGTGCCATGGTGCAACAAGAGCCATATTCAGAGGTTGTGCCTGCTGCACTGCACCAACACAACCCAGCTGAATATGGCAGAGTTGCGCCATGGCGCAAAAAGTGTTGTGCCATGGCCCAAACAGAGGTGCGCCACGGTGCAAAAAAAGATGCTCCAGCGTAATTGTGGGAGAAGAGCAGCAGAGCAACAAAGGGGGGCATGGCATAGAGAACAGACCCAGGGACAGAGCCAGGGAAGCACAGTGACAGGCCACAGGAGGCCTCCATCAGCAGGGCACAGCAGGGTGCACACAGGCACCCAGACACCTGACCCCAGAACACAACAGTGGCACAAATAGCAGGCAACAGGAGGTGCCAACAGTCAATGGAGGACAACCAAGGGAGTCCCCCCTTACAGGCCATTGGCCATGCCCCCCAGACCATAGCAGGCCACACCCAGGACCATGCAGCCAAGCACACACAGGTCACACAGGCACACAGGAAGCCCACACAGTAGGCACCGAACATGCTGGGAGGCAGGTAGTGTGCCAAACCACATGGGACAGGCCACACAATGCCAAGCAGGGGCCCCAACACAGTGTGCGGCCAGTACCCGACCAATGACCATGGCCATGTGCCACCACCATGCACACACCTGCCACACACCCCTGACAGACGCCCCATGGGCACCCCAAGGCACAGCCACCGATCCAGGGGACAGACACCACCACAGTGAGACACACTACAGCACACAGAGATGACTCATGGAAGCACAACACTCACCCCCCTCACATGCACACCACACAGACAGACACTGGGCCACTGCAGCATGGCTCCTCATGCCACTTGCAAAGCAGACACAGACACAAGCAGGTATGTCAGAAAGATAGATATGTTTTGAACAAAACTATTTACAGGAGCCAGGGGCTGGGAAAGGGTAGGTGTAGCGAGGGAAGGGGACAGGGAACGGGGACTGTACAGTGGGAGGGGGACTGTAGGGAGAGGTACATCAGGGGAAACAGGGGAAAAGAGGGGCCAAACTAATGGCTGCCCCATCTGGCTGCCCTTGCGATCTGATGCTGCCTCTGCTCTGCCACCAGCATCTGTCGTATCTGCACAACCACCTCCAGTGTTGTCAGTGCCACCAGGAGGGTCTGGCGCAGCAGTCTCAATAACATAGATTGTGGCGGTCATTGCCGCCGGACACCTAGAACAAGGGACAGGACAGGTGATCAGTGCCACATCCTGAGGAACCATGTCCACCCACAGTGCGCAATGGGCAGCAGGAACACATGCACCTTGGGGGCCCGTAACGGCCACCTGCAGGGGGGGTGGGCCAATGCCAGCCAGCAACTTGGCGCACCACGACATTGCACAGAGGTGGTCCCTGCCACATAATGGCCACACGACTGCACAATGACAGTCACAGTGCACCAGCAGCACCACAGCAACAACAGTGGAAGCCGGGCACACACCCACCCCTCCAACAGACGGCACATGTGTCCAATGGATGCGCCACAGTGGCATGCACCATGCACAGTGCGACACACACAGCTGCCAGGGCACATGGCACAGGCGGCCATACCCGCCCCACTTCCCCCTCCACCCCCCATGTACAGTGCTAGGGACCATGACAGTGCCTACCTGCCCTCTGTGGCCCTGCTGGTGCCGGTCCTGCTCCACCACGTCCCGCTGCGACTTGCTGTGGCCTGGCTGCAGCCTGGACCCTCCAATGGTCCTCAGGTCCTGGGAATAGAAAGAAGACAGGTGCACATCAGGAACCGACCACAGCAGCTGCCCCCCATCCCCACCCCTGTACACAGGGTGTGCCCCTGCCTGACACGTCCCACATGGCTGCACAGCTGCATCGCAATGCAAGTGTAAGCTGGCAATGCCACCCCACGATGCGCAAGTTGACAGTGTACCCCTCTTCAGGGCATGGCAGGCAGCCAAGCCAACACCACAGTACAGCACCAGGGCAGACATGCAACATGGGATGACCTACCTGATTGTGGCACAGCCCCTCACCTGGCACATGCCTGTAGCCTCCTCAGGCACTCTGGGTCCTGCTGCATGAGGTCCCCATAGCGGTGGTGACATTGTTCTCCAATCCTGGGCACCCCAGTCCTGTGCTCCAGGCTGTTGGCTATGTCCTGCCACATGGTGCCCCTGGCCTGATGCAGGGGCACCTGCCCAAAGAGCTGGGGGGCGTTGAGCTCCACACAGGCAACAAAGTTGGCCACCTCGACTTGAGACCAGTTCTGGGCTCTCCTGCATCTTGCTTGTGCCACGGTCAGCTCAATGTGTTTAGTGGTGAAAATGGCGGCAGAAGGTGCACGTGTCCACACCATGTGCCCGCCACGTGATGCACGGGAGCATGCTCAGTGCACGCCCATTGTGCTGTGCTGGAGATGTGCAGAATGGGCGTGGCTATGTGCGGTCACAGGGTCAGAGGTCTGACTCAGGGGGTCAGGGGTCGACCGGCATTGAGCATGTGTGAGAAAGGGCATGGCACCCCATGCATGGCCATGCGCATAGCTGGCCCATGCATACCATGCTCAATGCCACTGCATTGTGCTGTCCATGCACAGTGCATGATTGATGCCATGATGTGCATATGCACTGTGGACCTGCACACCATGCTAGCATGCCCATTGCACCATCACAACTTGCTTTGGCGCAATCCCATTGCGCACGGTGCAATATCGCGATATTCAGACACCACATGCAAATGAGCTCATCATCCAATGTATGGTGTAGAGGGTGCATTAGCATGTTATTACTGTTGCGCCCAACCTTATTTTCATGCGGTTGTGCCTTATAAGCACCATGGAACAGCACAGACCATGGACTGGTATTGCAACCTTGATAGGTAAGTTGTGCATGCCGCTGCAGCTCACTGGGAGCCGACAGCATTGCATGGTGAGAAGACTGGGGAGATGCTGCCACTGTCACACTGTGCTGTCCATGTCCACAGGCAGCAACATGTCGGCACATGAGGAGGGCGAGGAGCGGGGGCCTACACGGAAGTGCAGGCCCAACTTCACAAAAGCAGAGACTGATGCCCTGTTTGAGGCCTACCTGGACAGGGATCCCCTGTTGAGTGGTGCCATGGGCACACTACAGGCCTGTGCTGGTGCATGGGAGGAAGTGGCAGCCTATGTTAACCAGCATGGCAGCCACCAGCGGTCGGCGGAGGAGTGCCGAACAAAGGTGGGAATGGACAAGCGGCGGATAAAGGAGAAGGTGGCGGCCATCCGGGCATCCTGTACTGCCACTGGAGGAGGGCCTGCAGATGCACCCACACTAACACCGCAGGAGGAGTTGGTGGCAGCCACCATGTGCCACACCACGGTGGAGGGTGTGCCTGGAGGAGGATTCCAGATGGGTGGCAGCCCATCACTGCATGGTAAGTATGTCACCCATGTACAGCCGGTGGCATGGAGGGTGTGTACACGGGCATACTGGAGTGCATGCAGCCGGCATGCATCTCATGTGCATGTGTGTGCACCCATGCGCATGCCATGCTGCAGGACACATGCAGTGGCACTGTACAGGAGGGGTACATGTAGGCATTGCATCACTGACATGCCTTTTTCTCTTGCAGCACCAGCATGCCTCCGTGCAGATGATGGGGCACCAGCAGCAACCATGGACACTGGTACTGCCCTGTAGGACCATCCGTCCCCCTCCACTGGCATCCGGGGACCTGACAGACTGCAGATTAGCACCACAGTGCAGGTAGATGTCCTGGACCTGGGGTCGGATGAGGCCCTGGATGTGTTCCTACAGGATGCCAGCCTTGGTGTCCTATGCGCAGAGACACAGATTGGAATGGGGTCCGACTCTGATGATGACATCACACTGATCCTGGACAGCATGGGCAGTGTTGTGGGTGAGACGCTCCTATTGGCATCTGGCACAGGCACCATGTTCAGTGCTCTGCCAGTGGCAGAACAGCTGCCCACCACCACTGCAGGTGCAGCGGTGTGTGCTGCCCTGGCTGTGCCATGCAGTGGTGGTGGTGGTGGTGGTGCAGCCGTGCAGGTACTAGGAGACGTACAGCAGCCAAACGGGGGACAGCAGCAGGCTGTGGGTGCAACTGGGCAGCCGGACACAGGGTCCGCTGTCAGTGCGCCTGCTGTACCCATTCCCCCTGCAGACCCCACTGTGCAGCATCCACCAGAGACAGGGGCTGTGCAGTGTGGCTGGTCACCACAAGAGAATCGGTGTCCCGCCCGGGAGCCCCAGGATGCTGACTGGATGGCTGAGCACACCCATCTGCTGTGGTGTCCATTCAGCAACAGGTGCTGCTTGCCACTGGGTTTGCATGCACTGTGTGCAGAGGTGTGCCAGTTAGCTGAGCAGCAGGAAAGGGACACTGTGCAGATCTTGGCGGGGATGCAGTGCCACTGCAATCACGGATGGCTTTGCATTGCTGGCTGCCTCAGGGCATGGCCGTGCACAGGTGACCCCCCGCAATGCACTGTCCATCCCACAAACCCGACATCAGGTGACCCCAACGCAGTCGATGCCGGGCTCTGATGAAGGCATCCCAGGCATGCCCAGGGCTGGCCTGTTTGGTCGACTGCACACACCCCATAGGGACATGGTTGTGGTCCTGTGGTTCAACCCCTGGGGGCTGTTGCAAGCTCCTCCAATGGCTGATGCGCAGCCTGTGGCTGCCGATTGGCCCTGGCGCAGCTGCCCCCATGGCCACGATGGCCATGGTTCCATGCAACGGCCATGAAGTGCGGGCCACCCTGACCGCAGTCTGCAGCTGCTGCCCTCTGCGCACATGGGTGGTGTATGTGTGTGCCTACCACTGGTGTTGCACCTGTGTGTCGCACCGCATGCTGCCTGTGTGCATGCTTGCCTGGCCGCTGGATCATGTGACGTGGGCATGATGAGGACTGTCTAGCGCTGGTTGCGCCTGTGCACCAGTGCAATGCATCTGATCCATGCCACATACCAATGCCTGGGGGGGTGTGTGTGTGTGTGTGTTGCTGTGTGTGGTTGTGTGCCACTGACTCTCCTACCCCTGTCTTATGCCCCTGTGTGTGCATGCTCATTGCCATGCACGCCCCTGCATGTGTGCTGTACCTGTTTGTGTGGCCCATGCATGTGTACTGCACCACCTACCTGTGTGCACCATAGTGCTCCTGTATGATGATGTCCCAGTGACGTCACGCCTGCTGGAGCAGCCGGGGGTCTCTCTACCCAGGGGGTGGCTGTCCACCACCCTCTGGACCATTGCCTCCATCGTCCCCACTACTGTCGCCCTCATCAGCCTTGACAGCTATACCACGATCAATGGCCATGTTTTGCAGTATGCAGCAGGCCAGGAATAGGCCACAGACTTTCGAGGGGCTGTACTGTAGGGCACTGCCTGACCTGTCTAGGCAATGGAACCGTGCTTTCAGCACACCAAAGACACACTCGATGATGTTGCGCGTGCTGGCGTGTGCCTCGTTGTACCGTTCCTCTGCTAGGGACGATGGGCGCCGGTAGGTGGTGAGGAGCCAGGGCCTCAGTGGATACGTGCTGTCACCTGTGTGGAGATTGACATGGTTAGCCCTCTGCTATCCTATGCTGTGCCTCTTGCCTGTTCCTGGCACCCATGCCACCATGCACACCCTGCCTACCCCCATCCCCAGGTCTGCTCTGCCCATCACCCCTTGCCCATGCCAAAATCACCCACTAGGTGGCCCGTGGGGATGTCCCCAGATTCAAACCTGTGGTACAGCACAGAGCTGTACCAGATGAATGCGTCATGTGTACTCCCAGGGTGTGTGGCCCAGACATTGGTGACGCGCCTCATGGCATTGCACATCACCTGGCAGTTGACACTTGGGCTCCCCTTCTGGTTGATGTATGCCACACCCACAGGGCCAGGTGGCATGTGGATGGCCATGTGGGTGCAGTCAAGGGCTCCAATCACGCCAGGCATACGTGCCACCCTGTGGAAGTCCTGCATGGTTGCTGTACACTCCACCTGTGTGCTGGGAATATGGATGAATTCTGAAGCATGTGGCATCAGAGCACTGAGAAACTGCGTGAGGAGGTGGGATGTGGCCAACTGGGTGATGCCTGTGGTGTCCCCTGTTGGTCTCTGGAAGGTGCCCGTGGTGAGCAGGCACATGTCGGCGGTCACTTTCATCTCCATGGACATGGCGTGGCTCCATCTGGTGGGTGCTTGCATCTCCTCACTGCACAGCTCGTAGAGCTGCCTCAGAATGGCCCTGTTCAGGTGGTACCGGCCCATGATCTCAGTGTCACTGTAGTTCTCAAAGGTGATGCGGGCACAGTACCACCTGTGTCGGGCATACCTCCAACGGGCCCTTCCTTGGCCACGTCGCTGTTCCTCCTGCCCCCTCAAACCCCTCATTACTGCCTCCATCATGAAGGGCACACTGACCATGGCCCTTGCTGTCCACTGTCCCCCTGGGTGGTGAGCTGTTGGCTGTGTGTCACCCTGGTGCACTGCTCGTATGTGTGTGTGTGTGTGTGTGTGTGTGTGTGTGTGTGTGTGTGTGCGTGTGTGTCTCTCTCTCTCTCTGCCCCTCTCTCCCTCTCCAAGGCCACCGCTGTCCCTCTCCCTCCATGTGTGGACTTTGGTCTGTCTGTCTGTGTGTGTGTGTCTCTCTCTCTGTCTGTCTCTCTCAATCACTCCCTCTCACTCACCTCACACCCCTGGTGCAAGTTCTATGTGTTTGCACCCTGTATTTATAGGAACAAGTCTGCTCAGAGCAACTTCGATTTGCTCCACACTTGCGCCATGGATTCACGGTTGAATGTGCCACAGCGCTGGATATTCATGGGAACGCCCCCTGCTCTTGCACCTGCATTCATTATAGTTGCGCATTGGTGCAATGGATTTTGCGCTGCGCACTGGCTCCCGCTGAATATGGCTCCTTGGCGCAATACCGCACTTGCGTTGGTACAACTCAGTTGCGTCATGCACAACTGCTCTAAATATCTGGGCCAATGTGTTTATGATCTAGCATGGAAATGAGGAAAATCTTAAAATATTCTTTCAGGAATTAAATGAGAAGAACCAGAATCTCAAATTCGTTCTGAATTATGATAGAGTCATGGTATCATACCTAGACCTATACAACATGCTTGATCAGGGGAAATTTGAAACCTCTCTGTACAGAAAAAGTACAGACAGGAACACAGTGTTACACAGCAGGTGTTTCCATGAGACGAAATTAAAAAACAGCATATCGTATGCACAACTCACAGAGTGAAAAGAAAACGCAGTAGGGAGGGAGATGTCATACTGAAGACTGATAAGATGCTGAACAGGTTTGAGGCAAGCGGATACAAACAGTGGTCGTTAAATGAAGCAAAAACAAAACTACAAAATAAAAGTAGGGAGGAATGTTTGGGTCCAAAAACAGCCAGTACTGGGTGAGCAGCGAACAGTATTCTCCACCAAGTTAGATCACAAGATGTCAGACATTAGAAAAATAATGAATAAACACTGGCACCTGGTTCAGACGGACAATGTAAATATTCAATCTTTGCAGAATAAATCCATCATAGTAACAAAAAAGGCACGAAATATTAAAAACACAATCTTACAATCACAGTTTAAGAGACCAGACACAGAAGGCCAATAACTACTTTTGGGTCCCCTAAGCCCAGGAATTGTCTCATGTGGTAGATGTTCCATGTGTAATCACAAATAAAAAAAGACATATGTACACCCCCACACGGGACAGTGTTTTGCAATCAATCAGCACGTAACATGCACAACTGAGGGAATCATCGATTTAATACAATGCCCGTGTGATCTATTATATATTAGACAAACTGTATGCTTAAAACAAGAATATTAGAACATAAGGGTGATATAAGAAATAAAGACGTAGACTCCCCAGTGGCTGTACATTTCAACCAAAATGGGCATAATGGAGCATCTCTGAGATTTTGGGACTGGAAAAAGTCACCATACCTGAAGGGGAGGAAGTCTGAGGGATAAACTGTTACAAGCCGAGATGAGATGGATGTTTTACATGCGTACTCTGGAGAGCTCCATTGGCATGAATGTGGAAGTTAATTAGCAGGTTTGCACTTAATAAGTAAGATCAAAGGGAAAAGAGTGAAATGGAAAACAGAGGTCTCTTGGTAGCAGTAAGGTGCTGAATAAATGTAAAGAAAATTGCATGTCAAATAACACTGTGTATAGTTCGGTAAAACAAAAATGTCCATAAACTTGACATGGATAGTGCTATCAGGCTGTCCGTTCATACATGGCTGAACCAATCGGAAAGTGCAAATGATATTCATTTTTTGCTCGTGTATAATTAGCTGTAATTAGTTATTTTTTTAATTTTTACTTAGCAAAAACGCAAGTGAGTAGATAAATCTGGTGTAAATAGTAACACAGTGACAAGATAATGAAATATATACAAGTATTGAAGAAAATATTGTAAATGGACTACTTGATTTTGAATATGATCTTAGGCACCGAGGTTGACCTCCCTATCAATGCTCCCCATCATAAGGTGAAAGTTAGGATCATAGCAGGAAAAGTATGATATCCTACCCTGTTAGAATTGTTAAAGAATGTTGTACAGAATATATATAATACAAGAATGTAAGCCCACGTGGATAGATCCTGTGCTATATGCAACATTGAGCCCATTTGGAAAAAACCCTTGGCTGAGATTTAGGCACATCGGCTATACAGCAGCCAATTCTGTGCATATGCGGTAGCGCGGGAATGACGTCACCATGTCATCCCGCTGGAATTTCCAAACGGGCTCAAGAGGATGATGAAGCAGTAATGTGCAGCAAGCTAAGGCAGTAGCAGCCATTGCTGAGTAGCCGAAAGGCTGGAAAACACTCCATTCTATTTATTTATTTATTTATTTGCTTTTGGTAACCGGGTAAGTGCACTAGGCACAAAGATGCCTATTTTCAGGCACGACCCAGGAGAGCACATTTTAGAAATACAAAAATTGTGTATGTGACGCAGCACATGAAAACAGTACAGTACAGAGTCAAGTCAAAACTTCAGGTACGTGGAGACAAAATTTTGGCAACAAACACGAATAGGTTTACACTGTAAGATAAAAATACAGCACAGTTGTACAGGGATCTCAAAATAAAGTTAAGTAGGAGTGTAGGCGTTAGCAATAGCAGGCATTCAAAGAGACAAAATAACAAGTAGTAAAGAAGAGATGCGAGAGAGCGAGGGAGAGAGAAAGCAGAGAGAGGGAGGGAGAGGAACAAGGATGATTGAAACAGAGCAACAGGGAAGAAGAATGGAGCTAAGGCGGATTAAAGCAGGCGCAGGGGTTAATAAAGCGTAAGTGCTCTTTGAGAAGTGACTTAAAAGTGGTGTGGGAGGCTGCTTGTCGAATAGTTTGGGGTATAGAATTCCAGTATTTTGGAGCCACGTTGGAAAAGGCGCGTGCACCCATATTGGTTCTGTATCTGGGTATGTGAAAGAGGGCTTGGTCAGTCGAACGCAGGCCATAAGAGAGAGGCTGTGCATCCAGTAGGGATGACAGGGGTAGCGGGAGGCCAGATCTGATAATATTGTCAATTAAAGAGCCGAGGACCTGGAGTCTGTGAGCAGAGGGGCACGGCCATTTAAGGTCACTATAGAGCTGGCAATGATGTTTGTAACATGGAGATGCGGAAGCATAGCGGCAGATGCTGTTGTAGGTGGTGTCCCACTTATGGAGGGATGATTTGGAGGCAAAGAGGTAGGTGACTGAGCCATATGCAAGGGCTGGGAGAAGAAAGCCTTGGGCCACAGCAAGTCTGGCAGATGGGGTAAGGGCATACCTAGTTCGGTAGGCACTACCTATCTTGGCGTTAACTGACTTGCAGGTGGTTGTAATGTGTAGGTCAAAGTCGAGGGATGGATCGAGAGTAACGCCAAGGTATTTAAAAGAGTTGGTGCTAATCAGAGAAGATCCGTCCGTGCAGGGGATAATTAGGGCATTTTGATTTGCTTTAAGTCTGGCAGAGGAGCCGAAGAGCATGGAGTAAGTTTTACTGGAGTTGAAAATAAGTTTATTATCGGTGAGCCAGGATTGAATATTAGCAAAGTCAACGGCGAGAGGGTGGATTAAGTCGGCAACAGTTCTGGCACTATGGTAAATAACTAGATCGTCAGTATAGAGCAGTGATGAACAGTTATTTGCAATGAGTGGGATATCATTAATGAAGATAGAGAAGAGTAAGGGCCCAAGGATTGAGCCCTGGGGCACTCCAACGTTAATAGTGGAAAGATCTGATATGACAGAGTTAAACACTACAGCTTGTTTTCTGCGGGACAGGTAGCTTTCAAACCAGGCCACTACATCGGTGGTGAAGCCCAGGGAGCGTAGTTTAGTTAGAAGAATGGTGTGGTTGACCAGGTCAAATGCCTTAGTTAGGTCAATGAAGACTGCACCTGCTAGGAGGCTCGAGTCCATGGAGGCATATATGTCGTTGGTGAGTTTGAGGAGGGCAGTAGAGGTGCTGTGCCCTTTGCGGAAGCCATGCTGTGAGCTAGATAGAAGGTTGTATCTTTGGAGATATTCTATGAATTGTGTGGCCACTAGTTTTTCCAAGAGTTTGCTAAGTACAGAGATAATTGCAATGGGGAGGTAGTTATTTATTTCCTTAGGGTCACCCTTTTTTGGGATTGGTGTGACTTTGGCTGTTTTCCATATGTTTGGTACTATGCCATGGCGTACAGACAGGTTGAAAATTTTGGTTAAGGGAGAGGCGATGAGTGGGGCACAAGGCAGTCTATAGTAATAAGGTAAGCCATTTAGCTCATTCGAAGCTGAATGTGAATTGGATGCTTGTAAACGAAAACTAAAACGTTTTGGTGCAAAAGTAGTTACGAGTAAACTACGAAATCTTAAATATGGACACAAATTTTATGTCTTGCAGATTCCAAAACAGCATATGAGCATACAACGAAGTTAAGGTAACTTCTACTGCTTCAGTTGCTTGGTGGGGCCAAACTCTCTTGAGCAGCAGTAAACAGTATACTGTATCAGCATAGGAGCCTTGTGGGCAGGGAACAAACAAAAAGATTTTGCTTTATGTCATTCCAGGGAATTTTGTTTAAAAGCAACAGAGCCTTATACAAAGAATGGATTGCATATAGTATAAAGGCACAACAGAGAACACCACAAGTGGTATGCAAATGCTGTGAAGGTGACTGTTAAATTTCAAACCCAGAAAAGTATGAGCAAAATGTGTTAAAACATTTTTTTCTTTATAATAACAGAAAAAAAGATATTATGAAATTAGTATCCCCTTGAACAAGTTCCACTGATGAGAGAAATGTAGGGGAAGAATAAATGAAGGTTAATTACAACTGTTGGAAGTGTTTGCGATTTTCTTGTAAAGGCCCCCAACAACACTAGATTTTATGATGCGTTTTTTGATCCTAGGGGGAGGCTGAAGAACCTTTTCTCAAGAGTTCATTACCTACCATGCCCAATTTTAGGTTACATCTCTCCCCTGCCTGAAATGCTTGGCAGCCGAGCCAAGACCATAATAAACCAGGCTCTATGATAACACTTTTACTATATACACAATTTACAATGTTAGGCCTAACATATAACAGGTATTTACACAATGTAGCATGCTATGGCTTTGAACGGTACCCTGTGAAAATACTTTGCTTATAGTAGCTCAACCATTGGCAATTTGTCATGACATTTTACATGTAATTATCACACTTTCTGCATGGGTTAGCCATAGGAAATGACATAACCTTTGAACTTTTGCTTTAGTCCCTAGATATTAAACCTTGTTTTACCATAAACCAGACTTTTTCAGCTGACCACTTTTACTCAATAAGGGTGACCCCTAGCATATTGGGTAGAGGTCTTGATTGGTACCTTAGAGGAAGCAGCGAACACTAGCTTGGCGAGGGAATTTGCTGTGACGTATCCCTTTGTGAACCACATTCATAGGCATATCTACAGGCTTTCCTGGTGAATAGTATGTAAGTTGGACCACAGGTTTTACAGCTCTTCCAGATCATCTAGGTATAGACGGCATTTATTTATTTATTAAAGAGATTTACCAGATAGGCATACTGAGCAGGAAAAAAACACTCGTTTCCAGATGCGACCTGGGTGTACATAACATAACAGTACATAGTAGTGCTTAAAAAAAACATTTGGTGCAGTAGGCATTGTTACAATAGGATAGATGCATAACTACATGGCTTGATACAGTAGGATTCAGAAATGGTGAAAAACATAACAGGTCAAGGGAGATTTAAGTCAGGACATTAAGCACATTGAAAGATATTACACATATGTTTACTTAGTACAATGCAGTATGAGAGTTAGTATGTGTCCCCTATGTGCCAAGTGGATGCTTAGGTTTAGCTGCTCTATCCGGAATGTTACAGGTGCAGGTGTCAGAGAAGTGTGCCTGAAGGAGAGTGGTCAAAGTCCGAGGGGAGGAGGTGGCCTGCCTGATTACACTTGGGAGGTTATTCCAGAGGGAAGGCATTCTGTATTTGAAAGCTGACTGGCCTTTCGAGGTGCGCATGAAAGGGATGTGGAATAGATAAGAGTCAGAGCCACGCAAGAGGTATGCTGGTGAGGGTTGCGATGTTAGAGCGGAGCTGAGGTAGGAGGGGCGGGAATTTGACCAGTGCTTTGCTATGAGATTAGTACAGTGGTGCTGTCACCTGGTATGTAGCGAAGGGAGGCTTAGGGTGGTATATAGGTGACTGTGGTGGGTGGTAGGGGGGCATTCTAGGATAAGGCGGCAGAAGGAGTGAAAGAGGGGGTCCAAGAGTGCTAGGGTGGATGGAGAGGCCTCTCCGTAGACCGTGTCGCCATAGTCAAATATAGGGAGAATCATTTTGAGTACAAGCTCTCTCCTGACAGGGGTGGTTAGGCACCTTTTTTTATGGTAAAGGGCACCTAGTTTTGGGTGCAATTTTTTCCGAAGGGAGTCTATGTGAACAGAGAAGTCCAAGTGATGATCCAGCCATACTCCCAGGTACTTAAAGGAGGTGCAGGCTTCTGAAGTGGAGCCGCCCAGTGTTTGGAAGGTGGGCAGCTCAGCTATCCTGGAGAGTCTATGCAGTGTGCCGAATGTTAAGGATACAGTCTTTTTGGAGTTTAGAATGAGTTGATTTGAGCTAAGCCAAGTTTGGACAGCATTGAAATCTAGCTGGAGAGTAGATTTCAGGGCCTCCGCTGAGGGACCTGAGGCGTACAGGACGATTTCGTCCGCAGAAATTTGAATAGCAGAGTTAGGGCAGGATTGCGGGAGGTCGTTTAGGAAAATTGAGAAAAGAACTGGGCCTAGGACGGAGCCCTGGGGGAACCCCATTGTGACTGGGAGTGGGGGGGGGATATTTGGTTGCCAGTCTTGACTGATTGAGACCTGCCGGAGAGATACGCATGGATCCACCTGATGGCTTGATCAGAGAGGCCAGCATCTTGCAGTTTGGCGATGAGTTTTGGGTGGGAAACGGTATCGAAGGCTTTTGCCAGGTCTATGAATATGGCTGAGGTGATGAACCCTTTGTCCATTCCTGAGGTAATATCGTTGGACAGTCTAAGGAGCGTGGTTATGGTGGAGTGAGATTTCCTAAATCCTGACTGGAAGGAGGTGAAAAAGGAAGATGCGTCAAGGAATTGTGTGATTTGAGTGAGGGCTAACTTTTCTTGTAGTTTGGCCATGGTGGGGAGGAGGGAAATTGGGTGGTAGTCCCCTGGATCAGCTGGGTTACCTCCTTTGGACAGTGGTATAACTAGAGCCTCCTTCCAGGCTGCTGGGATTTGCCCTGTGGAGAAGGAGCAGTTTAGGAGGTCGGCAAGGGGGGCGGAAATGGCCGGGGCGGAGAGATATAAGAGTTTAGCGTCCAGGCCAAGTGGGCATTTCCCTTTGTTAGGGTCAAGGGAAGTGAGGATGGCTAAAACTTCAGGTGGAGAGACCGGTTTAAAGGAGAATAAGGAGTGTGGAGGGGAGCGGGGGGGGTGCGAGGGATTCTGGTGTGGGTGGCGAGGGGTTGACGTGTTGGGGAGTAGGGATTTAGCGCAGTTGGTAAAGAAGTGGTTGAAAGTAGAGGCAACTGCGCTTGGCTCGGATATGTTTTTGCTCTGGATAGTGAGGGAAGGGGATGGGGGCTGAATAGGGGGATTGAACAGGGTTTTAATAGTTTTCCAGAAGTTGGAAGGGTGGTTAAGATTGGAAAAGAGGGCCGTGTGGAAGAAATGCTTTTTAGCCTGTCTTATGGCTTTGGTACATTTATTGCCGAGGGTCCGGTATAGCTGCCAAGAGGCAGTGGAGCCTGTTTTCCTATGGTTTTTCCAGGCTAGGTCCCTGGCATGGCAACTGGAGATAATGTCAGCAGAGATCCAGGGGAGGTGGGCAGCCTTTACCCTTTTGGTTCTCATGGGAGCATAGAGATCCCATACTGCGAGAAATTGCAGCCTGAACAAGTCAAACGCTTGATCAATGGTGGGCGCCAGTCTGATAAAAGACCAGTCGGCAGAGGCGAGATCAGTTAGCAGTGAGGAGTGGCAGAGGGACTTGTAAGACCGGGAGCTGACTGACCTGGGTGGCAAGCTGTTAGTGGGTCGGTGCACTTTTCTGTTTATATATATTGGGTGGTGGTCGCTCATTGAGTCTGGTAGTAGGCCAGCTTTAGAGACCTTGTGCGGGTGAGTTGTGAGGGCCCAGTCCAGGAAGGAGTGGTTCTGGGATTTGGTGTTGAGGCGTGTGGGTTCCTCGATCTGCTGAGAGAGGTTAAGGGCATTGACCCTGCTGCAAAGTTTTGAGCAGCTTTGGTCTAACCAGTTGTAGTTAAAGTCCTCGAGGATGTATAGCTCACCAGCTGTGGTCAGGTTTTTGAATGTGGCCAGGAGGTCAGAGATGTGACTTGCTGGGGTTGCGGGGGTGCAGTATAACCCTGCCACATACACAGGGGCGGTGTGCAGCAGGACGAGTTTGATCATCCTGGCGTCGATAAGTGTGGGGGGGGGCATGGGAGCTGGACAGGGGTGAAATGAACTGTGTTGGATATGAATATGGCAATTCCCCCACCTTTCTTTTTGCCTATTCTGTCATGCCGGAGGACTGTATAGCCTGGCATGGCGACTTCCGAGTCATTATGCTGGGGTTTTAGCCAGGTTTCTGACACAACGCAGATGTCAGGTTTGAGTGCTTGAGTGGTAACTTCCAGCTCTGGCAATTTATTCAGGAGGCTGCAGATATTAAGATGGATCATGCTGAGCCCCTTGGGCAGTTTTAGATGGGCAGGGTGGGTCTGAGGTCCCGGGTTAGTTTCTACGTCACCTGCCAACAGGAGTATCAAGGTAAGGTATCTTAGGACGGTGGTCCACCTGTTTTTAGCTTTGTATTTAGGGATGTGCCGACACAGGGAGGCGGTAGAGGTAGACATGGTAAGTCTCCTTAGGGCATCTAGGCGCTGGGCGAAAGATGGTGGGGAGATGGATGGGCAAACGACCCAGCCGGGGTGCGGATTGTGCTCGAAAAGCTCTAGGGGCATTAGCACTTGGCTGTCCATATTAACATTCTGGTTAGCTACTCCCGACTTATTGTCCAGCAATAAGACAGCTTCTGAGGAAAGTATTACCTCTGCACTCTCATAAGATTCAGGATGGGTTGTAACACTTGTATGTGGTATAGCACTTGAGTTTGCTGGCTGTTAACTCTGATTCATTTGGAAGAGGTATTTCAACTAAGTTTAAGTCACTCAACATACTAGTCTCATCTGCAGGAATAGCAATACTTTCAGATTCAAGACCTGGTTCACTAGGCCCGCTTATTTCAGCATTACTTTAAGGTTCATTGGTAGGTTCATCATCTCTTTTATCAGAGTCAGCTACTTCGATTTCAGACAATTCCACCAGAGGTAGTGAGTCTGCCTTTTCAGAAGTTATGCTTTGAACATCACTGTCAAAAGGTGCTGGATCAGTTGAAAAAGCAGGATTTATCTTGCATCACTGGACTGTCTCCCATATTACAAAAAGGGTTGCCTTGGAATAGCTGTGCTAGCTCAAAGGAAGGATAATATACTCCTCCATGTTCACTGTCACTAGACATAAAAACATAGACTCTGATAAGGACCGCTTGGCACACCTAGTCTACCCATTTCCCTACCTATTGGATAAGCTGCAGGTCCTATTTAACCAACAGCCTACTTCTTCCTATCCCCCACCAGAATTGCCTTATGTCTGTCCCATGCATTCTTAATTCCCCACTGTTTTGACGCCACAACCTCTCTGAAGGCCATTCCATACATCCACCACCCTCTCTGTGAAAAAATACTTCCTCACATTGCCCCTGAGCCGTCCCCCCTCTGTCTTCAAATTGTGTCCCCTTGTTCTTGCACATCTCTTTCTGAAAGATGCTACCCTGTTGGACTTTGTTGATTCCCTTGAGGTACTTGAAAGTTTCTATCATGTCCCGTCTCCCTCCTTTCCTCAAGAGTATGCACATTAAGCTCCTTTAGTCTCTCTCTTTTTGTATGGCTTCTGTTGCAGACCTGCACCATTTTAGTTGCCCTCCTATGGACTGCCTCCATCCTGTCTATATTCTTGCAGAGATGGGGTCTCCAGTACTGCACACAATACTCCAGATGGGGTCTCACCAACTGTCTGTACAGAAGAATAACAACTTCCTGTTTTCTACTGGTGATGCTTCTCCCTATACATCCCAGTATCTCCCCAGCCATCCTTACTGCCTTCTCACCTTGCTTGCTTACCTTTAGGTCATCTGATATGACTACCCCAGGTCCTTTTCCTAGACTCAGAATTAGTGTCATCATTAATAGTAGCATTGACTGTGGAAAGCTTGGTCTGCTGGGTAGCAGGAGGCTGTCTTGACTGTTTCTTCTGAGAGGCAGATCTAGTAACAGACCCAGTTGGAGTAATACTTTGCGGTACTGTATCTATGACAATTTGCCAAATTGGAAAAAGGTGATTTCGGTGAATGGTCCTAACAAATCTGGGATTGCCTTCTGGCCATACTTTATAAACTGGGAGGTCATCCAACTTACTGATGACTATGTAGGGAGTGTGACTCCAATGACCTGCTATTTTATGTTTTCCTTGCAGTTCCAAATTTCTCATCAGAACACAATCTCCAGGTTGTAGTTCTTGAGTGTTGACCCTTTTATCATGACTCACTTTATTTGCTAGATTTTTCTTAGCAGCTATAGTGTGGACGAGTTGATAAGTGTGATTAAACTGGGCTTTGAGTTGTTGTACATATTGCAGATAGTGGTCAGCTTGAACTCCATCTGGTGACACTCCAAAACAAAAGTCCACAGGAAAGGTGTGTGTTACGACCAAACATTAACTGATACAGGGAGAAACCTGTTGCATCATTTTTGGTGCAATCATAGGCGTGCACTAAGGTACTTATTTGCTGACTCCATCTTGACTTGTCTTTTGGGCGAAGTGTGCCCAGCATGTTCAGCAACGTCCTATTAAATCTTTTGGGTTACGGATCCCCTTGTGGGTGATAAGGAGTGGTCTTTGACTTTTTTACACCCCACAGAGATAGCATTTCTAGGATTAGTCAGCTTTCAAAGTCTCTTCCTTGGTCGGAATGTATCCACTGAGGAGCACCATAGTGTATGAAAAAGTTCTCAACAAGAACTTTGGCTACTGTTGCGGCCTTCTGATCTTTTGTTGGATAAGCCTGTGCATATCTGGTGAAGTGATCTGTTACAACGAGTACATTTCCAATGTTTTTGGAATCAGGCTCAAGGCGTAAAAAGTCAATACATACAAGTTCCATCGGTGCACTAGTGGTTATCTTAACCAAAGGGGCTGCTCTTTTGGGTTGGGCCTTCCTTTGAAGACATCTGCTGCAAGTTTTAATATATTAATCAATGTCTGCACCCATTTTGGGGCAATAGAAATGGGCACAGGCTAAGTCCAAGATCCTCTCCCTACCCAAATGTCCCATCTGGTCGTGGAGGGCTTTCAAGGCCACAGTTTTAAACTTTGAAGGTAACAACAGTTGTTTTCTTATAACTTCTTCCTTGCTGTTAGTTCTCGATACAATAGTTTCCTTCAGAGCTTAAGTTTGGAAACCTCTCTAAACAGTAAGACAGTTCTCTGGTCATTTGATCGCAGCTTGGAAACATCTTCCCCTTTGTACAAGGCATTTAAGACTGGTGTAATCATGGGATCCTGATACCGTTCTGTTTGAATGTCAGCTGGGGTGAGCTGCGATAAGGTGCTCAGGTCTAGTGCTGCAACCACGCTACCAGCACACTGGTATCTGGAGGTCCCAGACAGTCGGCTAGGTAGTTTACAATTTCAGCAGATGGGTGCTCCTCTCTATCAAACTTATGGCGCAGGGCCTTCATGGACTGTTCAGACATTTGCACCCACTCAGGATCTGTAGCAGACCTTCTAGAGAGGGCATCAGCGTCAATATGGTTTAGGCCTGGATGGTACTCCACTGAATAATCATATGTTGAAAGATCAGACAGCCATCTGTGTCCTGTTGCATCTAATTTAGCAGAGGTTTGAACATACGTGAGAGGGTTATTATCAGTTCTGATCGAGATTTTGGCACCATACAAATACTCATGAAACTGGTCGACTATGGCCCATTTCAAAGCAAGAAATTCTAATTTGTGAACTGGGTAGTTCTTTTCAGATGATGTAAGGTTTCTGCTTGCAAATGCCACTGGGCATAGTCCCTCTTTACATTCTTGAAAAAGTACAGCTCCAAGGCACATCCGCTGACGTCCATCACACCCCAACCCCTCTGAATAGTTCAGACACTTGCTGTGCCTCTGGCCTCTGCCAGAGGCCAGCCAAGCACCAAGCCTCGAACCCCCTCTCTCCCGGAGAAGTCGAGCGATCCCCTGGATGCTCAATCCTCCTCCCCCGGCCGGCCCTCCATCTCCCAGGCTCGTTCCTGAACCTGGGTTGATGGCGTCGCAAGTGGTAGCGCTACTGCTGTGTCAGCAGGCTGGCTGGATTTGTTAGGCTTAAAGTAAACCTTATCTCCTTCTTTTATAGTGCCCCTTTTGAACTTTTGGTTGGTAGGAAGGTATCCTTGTGTCAGATTCAAAAGTGGCCAAATCACCTTTGTGTAGTCCTTTACAAAGCGGTGATAATATCCACAGATGCCTAGAAATCTCTGAAGCTCTTTTAGGTTACTGGGCCTTGGCCAGGTGGTTAAAGCTTCTACTTTGCTTTGGTCTGTCTGGATGCCTTCAGAGGACACAATGTGACCTACATATTTTACAGCTCTTTGGAAAAACTGGCATTTGTCCTCAGACAATTTTAACCCAAATTCTTCCAATCTGTCCAGGACTTTAAATAACCGAGCCTCTTGCTCCTCGAGTGTTTTGCCAAACACGATGACATCATCCAAATAGATAAGGCATTCAAGGAGGTTCATGTCTCCTACCGCATGCTCCGTTAATCTCTGGAAGGTCGATGGTGCTCCAGATATGCCTTCCGGCATGTGCAAAAATTCGTAGAAAACCAGGGGACAGATAAATGCCTTTTTTTCTTTATCCTCCAGTGCCATCATGATCTGGTAATACCTGCTTCTGAGGTCTAGGATGGCGAACCACTGACTTCTATTGAGGCAGTTGAGGGCATCTTGGATGCGAGACATTGTGTACTGATCTGGGATAGTTCTTCTATTAAGTGTCCTGTAATCCACGCACATCCTCACCGAGCGTTCTTTTTTTGAACCACCACAATTGGGGATGCATAAGGGCTGTGTGATTCCTGGATGATTCCAGCTGCTAACATTTCTTGAAGATGGCGCCTGACATCATCAGTGTCGGCAGGTGCTAAATAACGTGATCTCTCTCGGAACAGCCTTTCGTTGTGGAGCCTGATGTGGTGTTCAGCACCAGTGACACATCCGATATTCCATTCTTTCAATGAAAATACTTTCCTCCGCTGGGTCAGCTTGCAGCTGATTCTGTCTTTCCACTCACTGGGGATGGGAGGCACTCCAAAGTCAAACAAATCTGGGGATACTTCATTGTCTTTCGCTCTGCATCACTTGTCTGGCAACACTGCAGTATCTGTGCAGTATACTTTGGCCAGAGTACAGCCCCACGTAACTTCAATGTCTCTGTCGGTTACAGTGCACAGCTGCACCACCACTCTTTTGGCGTAGGCGTGAGCATGGACTGGCAGCACACTTGGTTTAACCAGGAGCCCATCAGGCAACCTTCCTTTATCTGGGGCATCCAGCATGAGAATCTTATTCATAAGAACATAAGTAGTAGCCAGCAGAAGGAGGCCTCCAGTCCTATCTTGTCTGCCCGATTTGTGTCGAGATCTTGTATTTTATCCCATTACCGATGTTTGTGTCCCCTCTCCTCCCTCCCCCCCTTCCTTTTCCTTGTCCCCACATCCTCCCTCTGTGTTTGTCCTGGGCTCTTTTGAAGGATCCCACTGTCTTGGATGCCATGACTGCCTCAGGCAGTACGTTCCAAACCATCACCACTCATTCTGTGAAGAATTGTTTCCTCACATCCCTCCTAAGTTTTCCTCCCACTAGCTTTAGGCTGTGTCCTCTGGTGGAGGTATTTTCTCTTACATTGAAGAGACCCTTCCATGCTTCCTTGTTTGTACCCCTTAGGTACTTGAAGGTCTCTATTCTATGCCCCCCCACTGCCTCCTCTCCTGCAGTGAGTACATCCACAGGGACTCCAGCCTCTCTTTGAATGACTTGTCTTGCTGCCCCCAGATCATCTTATCTGCCCTCCTCTGTACCCCCTCCAGCAGTTTAATGTCTTTTTCAGGTACAGGTGCCAATACCCCACTCCATACTCCAAGTGAGGCCTCACCAGTGACCTATACAGTGGCAGAATAACCTCACGTCTCTTTTGATATGCACCTCTCCACTGACATGACACACCGCATTAGGTGGCAAGACAAGAGGTGATGGGTCCTTTTTCCAGAAATATCCCACTGGCTCATCCTTATCACTTTCCTTACTCTGCATATGCATTTCATAAGCTTTCTTCACCATTGCGTGAATGTGTAAAGCCCGTCCGGTTTCCTGGGCTTGTCTTTCTTGGCACATCTGTGCCAGGTGGCTAAACATGTGCGCATTAGTGCTGATTAATATGAGAATTCCATCATATAAGCCAGTCTGAGGGCAAACCAAGGCAAATGTCTCTGAGGGTTCATCCACGCCTGCTACAGTGGATAGGAAAGAGAGCCATACTTTTAGGTAACCAAGATACGGGTAAAACTTATCGCTCAAACCCCACACATGCAGTCCATCTAGGGGTTGTAGAGTGTGATCTGACAGATGCTGGTCATAGCAGTCTTTAAATATTATAGTGACCTGCGATCCACTGTCCAACATGGCTCAGGCTGGGATAGCGTCAATATATACCATAGTTTCCATTGAAGGACCTACTATCTCAGACCAGTCAGGAGGTGCATTTGCAGGAGCTTGGACAGATAACCTGGCCACAAAGAAATTGGATTTGGGTTTGCCTGAACCTCCACCATGTTCATTGCCTGCATCCTTCCTGGATCCGCTTTGCTCTATGGAGCTATTCTCGTAGTTTGTCAGCCACCTTCTGCAGATCCACTGGGGACTGGCACTACCTCTTCATATGGCTGTCCTTTCCACAGTTGTAGCAAAGCACACCTTCTTTAGGCCACTTGAGCTGTGATGACACATCATGAGTCAGTCTATAGTCATGGCTAGAGGGTTGTGGAAAATACACATTTGAAGCTTGGGCAGGGGCACTGACAACAGCGGACCTTTGTTTGGGCTCTCTTCCCCCTTGCCAAACCGGAGGCTGTACACTATGTCCTATTAGTTATTTTGCCATGGCAGACAATTCACTTAGTTCAGTCTTTATGCCGCCACCTACAGGGGGCGCCTGAGCATGCACTCCAACTCCCATGGCAGATGTATTCTGATGAGTGTCTTGGTCTTTATCAGTGACGGCCTTAGTGTTGGCACCAGTACACAGCTCTCTGAGTTGTTTAAGTATGTCATGGAGTTCAGGACTATCACTGACCGGCCCCCTTATAGGGGCGGGGACTGCAGTAGCAATGGTGGTACAGGGACCCAGGAGTCTTCTTCCCCCTCAGCTTCATGTACCTCTTTCACCAACATGTAGAAGGGTGGGGGATCAGCTTATGGTGGTGCTGCTGCCGCTTAAGTAGTACCCAACTGGAATGTCGGGCAGAGTTGAGTATGTGATCCAATCTTACTTGATCCAGCTCGCTGGAGGCCTGAGCATTTTTGTAATAGTTTCTCTCGTTGGACTAAGTAAACTGATAAAAGCTCTCCCTTTTGTTGTCTAACAGCTTTAAACTTCCACATCGGTTTTTCAACTGTATCGGTACTCCCAAACACATACTCTAGGGTGGTCAAATGCTCCTGTGCACTGGCATTGGGGTTAGTGGCCCTCGAGGAACAAATGACATCTAAAGCAGGCCCCCAAAGGCTTTCTGCCAGGTGTTTTCTTTTTTTCACCTCGGTGCATTGCTAGTCTTGCACCAGCATGATAGCTGAATCCATCCAAGTCTCCAGGTCATCCTCTCCATTAGGCAAGGGAAGGTGCCCGAGAACATTCGCAGTTTACGGTAGAAGTCATGACTAACTGAAGGCGCCAGTACAGGGTTAGGTACAGGTGCTGGGACTACTGCAAACACATGGGCAGGTGCAGGATCGGGGATTGATATGGGTGCTAGAATGAGAGCAGGTGCCAGGACTGGGGCAAGTGCTGGGGGAGGGGTACCCCCAGAAGGCTTAAATAACTTCTTCAAGTCCTCAAGGGCTTGACGCTCAGCCTGTAACCATTTCGTGAGTTTCTCTTCAAGACTCTCAGATAGGAGTGGGGGTTCTGGCTCTGAGGGACCCTCACCATTCTTGGCTACCACCCTCCAGGTTGCCAGGGACCCATCAATGGTAATAACCTCAGGTACCTTAGTACTGTCCACTGGGTTGCTACATTCCACTAAAGCCATTAACGTTTGGGCAGTTGGGTCAGCCATTCGACTTGCTATCACAGCCTCACCAAGACACTCAATTTTCGCTGCTGCTTCCTCGATAGTATCTTTGTCAGTGCCCATGGATATACATAACAATAAAAGGGCGTTGTGAGGGTCAATGTCACTCCCCATACACCAATTAATTAATGTCTGCTCAGCCATTTTTTCAGTGGTACCCAATAAAATTTCAGTTGCAATATTCGTTTTGGCCACTAGGGGGTGCTAATACCAGCAGTGCCTTCACAGCTGTAGCCCCTAGGCAGTGCTACTCCAAGGGCTAATACCCCTGCCTGTCTTTCTAACAACAGGTTGAGGGGCCTGTGTTCCAAACTGACAAGTAACGGGGTTTCACTACCCTCAGTGTACATATTATTACCCAGAGTAATAATTATGTGGGTCTTTATCTAGATTGGTATAGCCCTCTCGGAAGCTATAACCCCCCACAATCTCCCCTAGTGACCAATTACCTAGATACTGACAATGACTATTAATAGTTTTCTCTATACAGTTTGCAATAAGCATTAGTAGTATGCTCACAATTGTCCCACTTACTAGCAGGGTCTCTGGTCCTGGTATGCACCTGAAAACCTCCTGTACGGACAGTTTGGCAATACAGCATGCACTTTCAACACTTTTAATACAGCCTGTTACTTTCAGCCAAATAATAATGTGCTCACAGCTAGATTCAAAGTAACACAGCAAATCAGATTTGTTAAAGGGGACATGAACAGGTAGGGGGAGCAAATGTAGGCAGATGATTACCGTTCTGGAAAACCAAGTTAATGAACAGTTAGTTTAGTCTCTATGAGAAACAGACCCTTAACTACTGGGTATCCAGGATCTATGCTGGCTGGCCAGAATCGTTGCCTGGGGTTGCAGCTGTTGTTGGGGCCCTTGAAGAAAATGATTATTAACTTATGTAAGGCAGAACAAATTATTTGTATCCACGGCCAGCTGGCCTAGTCTATTGGGAACCATTGAAATTAAACTGAGAGCAATTAGAGGATACCATAAGAAAATCAAGATGCCTGTTGCAGGAAGCTACCTTGGAATTACTCACTGTACCAGTTGATTTAGGATGGCCTGGTGAAATGGAGACCTGATGCTGGAAGCTGCTGCACATAGGGAAGCTGGGCCATCACGACTCACCTCTTCTTCACGGCCTTTACCTGTAGGTGGCCACAACCTGTGATGATTTACTGCGCATGGACTGGATCCCTGAAGCTAATCTCTCGCCGGTGAAACTGTAGCTGGCACAAGGACAGATGGCAAGGGCCAGGTTGGACATGGGCCCAAGTTCAACAGAGTTTTTCTGGCATAGTTCAGTTTATCTGCTGGTGACCCCTCCGGCTGGTCGACAGTTCAATCACTGGTAGAGGTAGGCTCCTCTCTAGCAGTCAGGAGTCCCTGGATGCTAGGCCTTGACCCACAATGAGCATTCAGCACATTTACTTATGGGAACATCTAACTCTGATTACCCTATTGACTTCGGACCAGTTCGCTATGTCAGCCGCTTTGCTGAGCAAACCTCCTATTATGCAGTCAAGCTGTTCCTGCCAACTGACCCCCCCCCCTTTGGGACTGCAGGATGCACACCAGGGGAAAACTAGGTCTCTCTCAGGTTGGAACCCCACAGAGCCTTCAAGCTCCTCTCCTTTCCTCTCGGTAGTTTGAGCTGGAGTCCCAGCAGATCTCCGACTAACAACTCAGCAGATCTCCCTGAAGTTTGAGCAGTCCCTCTTAAATAAAGGTAAAATCCAAGGAATTCGATTGGCTGTTCAAGCTGTCTGAAACAGGATTAGTCTTCCTATTGGTAGCTTTTAAGGCGCCAGAAAATAATCCCTGATTTTCTCCCAGAAGTCCTTAGTACCATCCCAAGGGTCTCTGCCTGAAATCCAGGCTCATGATTGACTGGAAAGCTGACAAGATGGTGGCTGTAGGAACAATGTTTAAGCAGTCTATGCAGTCTCACAAGTTCAAAGTTCTGGTGCTGCCAGGAATAAGGTTATTTATTTACAAGTCCCCCTTGACAGATAGCCCCACCAATTTCCTTCTAAAAGAGCCCACTTTCATATATATAGTCTTTGTACTTTTTGCTGTCACTGCCACTGAAACATAGTACCCCCAGGTAGCAGGCAGCAGCTCATGAAAATTAATTAGGGGCTAATACATATTTATGAGCCCGATTTTTTGCCCTCGCTCAAACCTATTTTAAAATAAACATTGAGGCTTCTTGCCTGCCTCACTAAGGTCACCGGTCCCCATTAAGCTTAGGAGGGGCACTGGGACCACTGAATTGCTCCCCAGACAACTGCAAAACCGACAGCTGGTATATCTAATGCACTACTTGTGTATGTGTGATCGCCGGCTTTACCGAAACACTGTCGGCAACTTGCTGTTTAAACTTTAAGTCCAGACTGGGCTAAAATAACTAACAGGGCTGCTCAGGGGAGCACCAAATGGCACCACAAATGTTCGGCCTACAGACGAGGAGGAGCGGGACGCCAGCAGGCAAGCAAGAGGAAACAAGAGGATATGGGGGCAATTTAGGTAAGCACCCAAGGGGGGTTACATATACATGAAGATATTTTATATGTTGCCATATACATCTGTACTTTCAGCTGTGCCAACACTTCTGCAGCCGTAAATACTCTTCTAATAAAATTATACACTTTGGGCTGCCCATGACCCATACAAATAAGATCCCCTATAGTCTGGCTCCCTCTCTCTGGGCTAAGATACAGATATGGCACACTGGTGAGTCCAAATGAGGATGAAACCCGTGTCTGTGTCTGCTGTTCTCAGCCTTTGCTGATTGTATTGTGAGGCCTTCTGGCACCATACAATTTTACTTAAAGTTGAGCCAGTCCAAATTGATTCATGGGTATTTGCATATGCTTCCCATGATGCTTTGCATTATTGAGGTATGTGCAATTTGAGTTTTCTTTAAAATTTGGCTGTATGGCCAATATCCTCTGGGATAACCCATGCTTCGGTGCATTTGCTCTGGGGTTCTTTTGTAATAAAATTATACTAACTTTCTCAAAAAGGGAGGAAATTCTTTGCAAAAAACTGCATTGATGCACCAGATATGGTTCAGTTCAACACCACAAAGGAAGGGAAATGTGGTGTTAGGGTTTCTAACCCTAACTCCTAACCCCCTTGCCCCAGCAGCCAAAAGGAAAAGACAATACAAGCAACCACAGACAGCCATCATTAGGTAGGACAAACAACATACAACTCTATGCAGATGACAGAATAAACATCCATCATTATGGTCCAGCACTTCTGTAGCCATGGATACACACGCACACTTCAAACACACACACACACACACACACACTTACTTCAGGCTGCAGTTATTTTGTGTGGTGGTGGGACAGTGTTACTGTACCTATGTAATCATTTTCTAAATGTTCTAAAAAAAGTTTATATTTTAACGTAGTCATGATTGTACGCTATTTTCAATAGTAAGTAATGGGATCAAAATTGCATGGGAATGTCTAAATTGTTTTGTGGTTTCATTCAGTAGTGATTACATTATATTCTCAATTGTAAGAAATGGCATAAAACTGAAATGTCTGCATTTGGATAAAGACGTCATGCAAATGTACAAACCTATTTTTGAATTTGTTTTATGTGATTTTTTCACATGCAGTCATAAACACATGGAAATGTCTTTACTAAGAAATAGCTGGAACAGATATTTAACTGTTTAGAACTACCAATTATTAACGTCAGTGCTCTAGGATCATAATTGCATGCAAATGTTAAAATATGTTTCTTTGTTTGACAATTGCATGGAATGATGATTGCATGCAGATGTCAATACTAAGCCATGGCAGGAAATGGTAACTGTAGATTTAGAAATATAGCTTATTTACAGTACTGCACCAGGATCATAATTGCATGCAAATGATTCAAAACATGTTTTTCTATAAAATGTACTTGTGATCATGACTGCATATTAATCTCAATAGTAACAGATCACAGGAAACAATAATAGTGTGTTGGCAAATAACAATTCCATAGAAACACAGAAGTTGACGGCAGATAAGGACTGCAAGGCCCATCCAGTCTGTCCATTTCTTTTTCTATCTTATACATGTGACATCGTCCTTTGCTGTCAGTGGCCTATCTATTCATACTCATCTGTATTGCTCCCTTATTTATTTATTTAGTTTTTGTTGACCAGGTAGGTACACTAGACAATCTGTATGCCTATTTTCAGGTACGACCCGGGAGAGTACAATCAAAATACAGGTTCAAACAAGGTACATAACAACAAGAGGGGCATAGTTACAAGAGAGCAAGATGAACATAGATAGTCTACAATGAGCAGTAATAGGTAAAATATACATATACATACAGAACAAACAGACTAACACATGCAATGGTAATTACATTGCATGAGTGACCCTATTTACCAGGGCCACTTAATTCATAAGTAGATGGCAATCAATCACATGCTACCTACAGATTAAAGGACAGTAGGCAGTGGGTCAGAATGGGACCAGTTTGGAGACCTGGTTTGGGTGGCTTGGGACGCCTGCACACCGAGGACAGTTTCAAGTGCTCCCACAGGGAATTCCGGAGACACAATTGGGAGGGGGAGGAACGTACTTGGTCAGGAAGGGAGTTCCATAGCCTTGGAGCACATTTAGCAAAGTCCCTATCCCCATTAGGGTTCAAGTATATGGAACTTTGAGCACCGCCGGACCACAAGACCTGAGGAAGTAGGAGGAGGATACAGCAGGCATGAGAAGCTGTGCAAGCCCTGGTGGGGTGCCAGTTCTGAGCACCTTTCCTACGAAGCAGCCCAAACCATATTTCAAGTGATTGTCGGGGGAAAGCCAGCTCAGTTTGTCGTATAATTTACAATGGTGGGTGAGACGTGGGACTGCCAGGGCAAAGCGACAGATGTTGTTGTAGGTCGTGTTCCACCTGGCAAGGTGGACCTTGGAGGTGCCAGTGAATAGGAGATGGCCATAGCTTAGTGAAGGGAGCATCACACCTTTGGCCAGTGCCAAGCGAGCTGCGGATGTGAAATTTTTCTTTGTCCTGTAAGCAAGACCCAGTTTGCAGTTTACGGTTCTACAAACATTTAGGATGTGACTCCCCAGGTCAAGTTGGGGGTCACGTTTAACCCCAAGGTATTTTATTGAAACATTGGTTAGGAGAGGGGAGCCATCCACACCACTGACACATAGAGGGACAGGAGATGCCTTGATCTTGGCTGCTGACACAAAGAGCATGGCCTGAGTTTTTTTCAGATTAAGGACCAGTTTGTGGGATGTTACCCAGTCTTATGCCTATCCCATGCCTGTTTGAAGCCCTGCACTGTATTCTTAGCCACCACTTCCTGAGGTAGGCTGTTCCATGCATCCACCGCCCTTTCTGTGAAAAAGAACTTCCTTACATTACCCCTTAATCAGCCTTCCTCTAATCTCATGCTGTGTCCTCTTGTCCTGCTATTTTTCTTATACTGAAACATGTTAGACTCTTTCACCTTGTTAATGCTCTTAAAGTGTTTGAATGTTTCGATCATATCACCTCTCTCCCGCCTTTGCTCTAGGGTATACATATTGAGCTCCGTTAATCTGTTCTCATATGTCTTCTGATGCAGTCCCTGCACCATTTTGGTTGCCCTTCTCTGGACTGCCTCAATTTGGTTAATGTCCTTGTGAAGCTGTGGCTTCCAGTACTGCACGTAGTACTCCAGATGGGGCCTAACCAGTGTCTTGTAAAGGGGGATTATTAACTCCCTCTTGCGACTTGTGATACCCCTACTAATACACCCTAACATCCCCCTAGCCTTACCTACTGCTTTAGAGGTCTGCTTGAATGATTTCAGGTCATCGGTGATGAGGATGATGCCCAAGTCTCTTTCTTCCTTTGTGACTGCCAGCAACTCCCCTCCCAGCCTATAGGTGGCTTCAGGGTTTCTCTTCCCTATGTGCATGATCTTGCACTTCTTTGCATTAAATCCCAGTTGCCACTCTTCTGACCATTTTGCTGGTTTATCCAGATCTCTTCTCATTCTACCCACCCCATCTGGATCATCTACTCTGTTGCAGATCTTGGTGTCATCTGCAAACAGACAAGCCTTACCCTGTAGTCCATCTGCAATGTCACTGATGAAGATATTGAAGAGGACTGGCCCCAGGACTGATCCCTGAGGTACCCCACTTGTGACTCACATCTCTTCTGACTGCATACCATTTACCACCACTCTCTGTTTTCTGCCCGTCAACCAGTTTGCCACCCATTTGACCAACTTCTGACCCACCCCGAGCCTACCCAGCTTGTTTATCAATCTTCTATGTGGAATAGTGTCAAAAGCTTTGCTGAAGTCAAGGTAGGCGACATCAGCTGCTCCCCCTTGGTCTACTACTCTGGTTACCCAGTCAAAGAAATCTATGAGATTAGTTTGACAGGACCTTTCTTTTGTAAACCCATGCTGTCTTGGATCCTGTGCCCCTATGGATTCCTGGTGTTGCACTATCCTTTCCTTAAGGAGTTCCTCCATAATCTTGCCACTACTGAGGTAAGACTGACTGGTCTGTAGTTCCGTGCCTCCTCCTCCCTGCTACCACTGTTGTGGAGCGGGATCACATGAGCCCTTCTCCAGTCTTCTGGGACCTCTCCTGTGCTCAGAGACTCACTTAACAGTTCTGCTAATGGCTCTGCTAGTTCCACCCTTAGCTTCTTTAGTACCCTGGGATGTATGCCATCAGGTCCCATTGCCTTGCCCATCCTGAGCTTAGCGAGCTTTTGTAGGACCCTTTCTTTTATGAAGGGAGTAGTGCTCACCTCCCTCCCCCAATGTCCATGGTGCTAAGCTGTGGGCCCTGTCCTACCTTCTCTTCAGTAAATACTGAGCAAAAGTATCTATTAAGGATAGATTCTTTTACAGGGTCCTCCTCCTCACATGCCCTCTTTTCTCCTTTGAGCTTAGCAATACCCCCACTGGACTTTCTCCTTTCACTAATGTATCTATAGAAAGTCTTGTCACCTTCTTTTACTGTTTGTGCTAGTGTTTCCTCAGTTTGGGACTTTGCCTGCCTTACTGCTTTCCCTGCTTCCCTTAGGGAAGTTTGGTATGCCTCCATATCTTCATCCCGCTGTGTTCCCTTATATATCCTGAAGGCCAGCCTTTTGGCTCTGACCTTTTCTGCTACTGTATTTGAGAACCAAAGTGGTTTCCTTCTTCTTTTGCACTTCCTTTTCTCTCTAACACAGTGGGATGTTGCTTCAAGTATTGCATCCTTAATGCTTGCCCACTTTACCTGTACCCCTCACTTGTGTTTCTTTTTGCCAGGGCTAGCTTAACTCTGTTGGCCATCTTATCAAAGTCAGCTCCTCTGAAGTCCCATATTTTTGCCTTGGAATGGGATGATTTAGTTGTAGTGGCCAAATTGAACCATACCATGGTTCTAGCTCCACTGGCCCCCAGGTGACCTTCGACCTGAAGATCTGTGATCCCTTCCCTGTTAGTCAGTACTAGATCTGGGATAGCCCTGTCTCTTGTGGGTTGTTGTACCAGTTGCTTGAGGCCCTCCCCCTGCAGGGAATCCACCATGTGTCTAGTTCTGGCAGATGTTCCTGCTGGTATTGACCAATCTATATTCGGCATGTTGAAGTCTCCCATAATCAGAACCTCCCCTGTAGCTGTCATGTTTTGTATATCTTCTAACAGTAATGTGTCTACATCCTCCCCCTGGTCTGGGGGCTTGTAGACTACCCCAGTTCTTATGGCTGTCCCATTTCCTGTTTCCAGGGTGACCCACAGTTCTTCTGGCTCCTTATCCTTATGTGTATTCTGAATTTCTGTAGCTTTGATATTTTCATTGACATACAGGGCCACTCCACCCCCCCCCCCCTTTTTGCACCTCGGTCTCTTCCGAACAGTATATAGCCAGGTACTGAAGTCTCCCAACTGTGGTTACTGGTAAACCATGTCTCACTAATTGCTACTATGTCCAGTTTAGCCTCTGACATTATTACCTGGAGGTCTGGGATCTTATTTCCCAGGCTGTGAGCATTTGTGTTGATGATTTTCCATTGGCCAGATTTTGGTGTGTTAGTTGTTGGGTGAGGTCTGGCATTTCCCCTGTGCGTCATATGGGGAGATGGACTTTTTTCTTACCTGGTGATGCAAATGAACTGCAAACATGCTGAATCCCTGTTTGACCGCTAGCTGAGGGGGGAGGGGTCTACTTCCCATTTGACGTATGGGGTGCTGCACCCCTCAATTATTGATGTTACTACACTAGGATGAAAATGTTATGTGCATGTTTCTAAAGCTTTTTTCTTTTCTGTCTGCATGGAATCATGAGTGCATTCTAGTGTCATTAATAAGAAGTGACAGAAAATGATAACAGTGCATTGAGAAATGCTGATTATTGCCATGAGTACACTGGTATCAAAATTTCATCCATACCTCCAGCCCAGCTGCACACATAGCTGTGTTATTAGTTGGGGGGGGGGATCAAATGTGCAAGGGAAGCACTCCCCTTCTGTGAATGATGCCAGGGGTCCTCCGGACCCCCAGTTTATGGCATTCCTTCTTAGGGTTGCCTACGCACTGTGATTCTGCAACATGTAGGCAATCCACCCCTTAATGTGTAGGGGCCAGTAAGAAAATTAAAGGAAGGTTTACCAGGAGCACTTTAGGGCCATAGCTAATAACTGTAATGACTGCTCCCATCACTCCACATTGCTACAGTTCTCATGGTGGTGACCCAGAAACTGATAAATTCTTATGGCTGGAATGGGTACCACCTTCACCCAAAAGAGTGGACCACATTAGGTACCAATCAGAGGAAGAAAGCCAATGGATCTGAACATTGGAAAAATATTCCATTTCATCTCTGGCTATTAACAAGATAACACTATGCTGCAGGTGTTGAGCCGGGTTTATTAACTACATCATGTAACAGCATTATGAAAGCACAGATTATTTTCCAGCACGTCTCTTAGGTTTCTGATCTGTTTGCAACCTTGGTGTTTGCCACTTTCATTTTATTCTTATAATATTTCTTAAATTATGTATACTTCTTTTAATCCCTTCTCTAATCAAATTTTCAAGATGCATAAGATCAAGAGAAGTGAAATATTTATTTTTGTCATTCTGATCCCTAATTGTTTTATTTGAGAACTACAGTGTAAATGTCAGCATCTGCATTTAAATTTTTTTTCAAACCGGAAGTTTATGCAGTCAGACTAGATCTGCTGGATACAGACTTGATGGTGTGAATCAATCTATTGTTGCAGAAACTACACATTATTATTTAAAGGGAGACTGTCTGAAATCTCATGGTAACTTTGCTGTCACTAAAATCAGACGACATGGCTAACAATGTAAATGAAAATTTCTGATAACCTTTATTTGTAAACTCAAGGAAAGGTTTTCAGTAAAATTCTTTTCAATATTTCAATTCATTCTTTGATCAGTTCATTTACCTGATACATTGACAGTTAATTCCCCCTCCCCACATTTATTCTAACTGCACAGTCATTTGAGTGGAACTGGAATATTTAAGAGTGAAATGCAATGTTCTTTCTCATGTAATATATTGCTGTGTTCTGCCTCATGTAATGTATTGTTATAAGACAACGATACAGATTGCCAAAAATTAAAAGCAATATATGTATGAACACGAAGGGTCAATGAACAAAACACACCATTGCAAAACAATTACAGTTTGATGCTGGGCGATGTAGAAGTCATAAAGCATGTTCACATCTCTCCATGAATTGATTACTGGGAGACCACCAGGTCTGAATTCCATCACTGCCGTTGGAGCTTGCTATTAGTGTGACTGTCCTTGGGAAAATTACCTGCTCTCCGTGAACATCAGATCTTCCCAGTTTTAATTATTGGTCAGAAGCAGCACCTCGCTGTAAAATGAATATTGCATCTCAGCTGGACAATCTTGATGTGACATACGACAAATCAAAAGGATCAAAAGGGGCATCTGACATAATCTGTATGTATACAATATCAGCTAGCAATGATATATAATCATAACTTTAAATTAATGTTAGGTGAATACATGAGGCATATTTTTATTGAGTAAATTTAACAACCCAAAACATTTAAAAGCAAAGAAATGCATCCCGATATGTAACTGACTTGGTTTTTGGACTCAATAAGCATTAGGAACTATGACAGGTTTAGGGGACTGTGCTTGCAAATCCTGAACTAATTAACTGTCGTGAACAACTGTCATAGTCCCTTTGAATGATAGTGACACAGGGTCATTAACAACACTGGTCACCATTTTTTTTAGTCACATGGCCAGAACTTGGGGTTCGAAGCAGATGGCACCAGATTACTAATTATGGTTCTATGTGTATACATTTTTTACTACGTGGTTAGTATTTGTTGTAATAGATACATATGTAGGTGGGTTTAAGGATTATGTAATCATCTATGTCTGTGGTTGTCAACCTTTTTTGGTCTGGGGACCCCTGGACTCCTGTCATCCACGTCGGGGAACCCCTACCAAAAATACGTAAAGACTGTACAAAGCACAAAACAACAGCAAGCTAATGTTATGAGAACCTTCTGTTTTTTTAATAATATCTTTGAGAATATACAAAAAAATATACAAAAATATATAAAAAGTACACAAATATAAAGTTTAAAGGACTTGTTAGTAGTGAACACTACCAATGATATAACTAGCTTAACACTAGCATATTTCTGTGCTGTTGCTTGGTGCTGGTGGGGGGGGTACAATAACTAAGAACCTGTCTGGGGTAACTAGCATATAACTAGCATATTTCTGTGCCCCTACTTTATTGAGCTGCTTGGTGCTGGGGTGGTGATGATACAATACCACTGAAATTATTATAAAACAATATAAAAACACTTCAAAAGCAAATTCACTCAGAACCTACTTAAATGCTTTTATAGTGCTTATCTCTGGTAACTAACATAACACTAGCATCATTCTGTGCCATATAACCCTTGAGCTGGCGTAACCGTAGTGCAATTCTTTTTTTTAATTACTGCAGTGAGCCAGGAGCGGGGGGGTTGCAGAGACCAACTAGTCTGTTTTGGTGAGACTGGAAACACTGAATTTTGCCATTTTAACTCAATAAACTAGACAAGCCAGTATCGAGGAGCGAGTAGCAAGGAGCAAAAAGAGAGCAGTGACGGGGGAGTCTAAATACGGACATGCACAAATCACAACCAGGCAAATGATTACTAATGAAAAACCTGGGGAGTAATTACAAATGTAACCCCAGCCCGGTATGCCATTTGTATCTGACAGCAATACCAGGTGGGCTAGGTTTGGGGAGGAATAGGTCACTCGGCACAAAGGCTAGGTTTGGCTACTCTGCACAGGGGCACTCAAGTAATTCCGAACACAGGAAGCAATAACTGTAATGTCCATAACAGAAGTGGGGATTCTAAAGTGTGGCTTTTATTCACATCCAAACAGAATAAACAAAGCATAGATGGACCCCCACAGGCTACACTCCTGGTAATGCAGATTAAAAGAGACCAGAACACTTCCTCAACACTTTAGCCCTCAGGCTCTGAACCCACTGGGCACACAGCCCGGAATTGCAGGCTGCTTTGGGTTACACAACCCGAACTTGTATACTGTTCTGGGTTTCTCTGGCTCGGCTCCCTTGCCAGCCACTTTGACACCTTCCATACTTCATGGAAACATTTTCTGGTGGCTCCCTAAACCACCTAAGAGCACTTAGGCTCCATCAGGGAATCTTCCTTTCAATCCCACGTCTAGGTACTTTCCTCAGGCACTGGCCAAGTACCTAAGAGAAAGCAAAAGGTGTCTCAGAGCAAATCCATAGAGGTGAATTTGGTTACTACTGATGGGGGCGGTCTCCCACCTCTCGCTCCCACAATTCATAGCCATCCATTTCTCTAAACTGTAAACACCTCATCCTGTAAAGCTTTCCAATGTAGATTCTTGCTAAATGTATTTCACATTCCATCTACTTGTCTTGCTTCCCATTTGTGCTGGACTTGAACATACTTAAATTAAGTGGCATTGTCCATTACTCTAGACCCCCCACAAGTTAAGCAGTCCAATCCCCACTTTCTTTCAACTCTTTGTGCTGGACTTGGACATAACTTATAAGTGGCATTGTCCATTACGCTAGACCTCCCACAGGTTAAGCAGTCCAATCCCCACTTTCCAACTGTACTTGTCTGTCTTTTCCTGACCCCACAGTAACAGTCCCTTTAGTTTCCTTCTGTTCAGGTGAAAACACTTGGCCCTTTTTCAGAGCGAACTCACCCTTTGGTTGCAGGTGCCCCACAGGCGTTTCCTCCACAAGGAACCTTCTTCTCACAGCTTCTGGTGCCTCAGCACAACTTGAACAGGCAGCTTCTTTCCCTTAGACGGACCCCAGGAGGGTTGCCCCTGGAAAACAGGCAGATACCTTCCCCCCATCCCCTCAGGGATAGGGCTGTGAATCATTGAAAGCAGTCTCCACCACTTCAATTACCAGTTCCTGTGTTCCTCTTCAGGTGGAAACACACACCTTACACAAAAGTAGCTCTGAAACAGAGCTTAAAGCTCTGAGAGCCTGCACACACTCTGCTGCACTACAGTCTCCTTTAAGACTGCACACAGACTGACTTCAAATCCCCCAACATTCTACTCTAACCTCCAACGCAACATTCCAGTGTGGCTTATGCAGCTGCGAAAGTTCTAAAATGATGTCATCCCTCAGTCTCAGCTGAGACTGAGAACAGAGTGAGACAGTGTGAAATCCATTTAACTGGAGTTTCACAAGCTGCCTTCCCTGCCTACCACTAGGTCTTACTGGGATTCTAGTAACCCCGGGTAACAGGGGGGTTACACAAAATAATGTTATGCTGCTAATTAGGAAACCAAGCTGTTAAAACACATTCATTGATCACAGCTGCAAATTGGGAGCTATTAAAAGCAATTAACACTCCGTGAGACTGGAGTGCGAGGAGTGAGGTGAAGTGGGGGAGTAAATTACTCAATTACTCAGCCTTGTTTTATTGTGGAATCTCATTCCATTTTTGCTCACAGTTTTCAATATAAAACATCTAACATCTGACATTTAAAATAATAAAGTGTACCGCACTATGATTTTCCCAGGGCCAGATTAAGGCAACCTGGGGTCCTAGGCCAAAGAGAAATCTGGGGCCCCCCTAACCGCAACCATGCCATTTCAACATGACTGTGCCCATTTGCTGTGACCAAACACCTTGGGCATTGCATTTTAGTTACTGAAACTTGAAAAAAAAATTCTTACTGTCTCTAAAAAGTGGCATTAAACATAAATAACCTAACTAAAATGTTTCAAAATTAATGAAACTAATAATATCAGCATGGAAAATAACAATAGTCTAAATGTTAATCATTTAGAGAAAATAATTACTAATTGACCTGGTAAAAATATTTTTGTGTGTGGAATATCATGATTTGCACTTCTCTATAGCCCCCACCAAACACACATGTGTGTGTTCCCCAAGTGGGTGTTATCATTTTGTCCTGTCAGGTAGTATGAACCAGGATGTGGGAGTTTGTTGGGTAGGGTAGGGACCCATCTCTAAAAGAGGCAAGGTCCTGGGTAGTATCGGATTTCAGTTGATGGTTTACTAGAGGAGTTATGAAGTTTAGAGATTATATTGCAAAATGAGAGATTGTTGGACATTCCCGAGACCAAACATTTCTGTTATTGTATTGATAAGTAAGCCAGGATCAACAAATGGCAAGATTTACTGATGGGAATCTGGAAATACGTTCATTTGTTCACCCTGAAAATGTAGCTTTATCAAGGTCAGAACTTCATTATGAGTGAGATGAGGGGACTAAAAAAGAGTACCATTTTTTAATTGTACCACTGAAATGCACTGTAGAGTTTTTAATTTTAGGAGTGTGATTAAATATAAAGCATACACACTGAACTGCACTGTTAATCTTTTATATTTAAGAGTAAGACTTGATTCTAAGTGGGGGTTGGAGGCAAATCAAAGGAAATGGGCCTGTTCACACCTTAAAGTCAGCTGGGGAGAGGGCTGAAACTATCAGCTGCACTTAACACCTAATCAGGGAGGAGAGAGGCATGTGGCAGTTCAGCCCTGACCTTGCTCAAATTGCTCAGTGGCTGAGTCCTTTACATAAAAACAAAATGCAGCTCAGGCAGAAGGAAAAGGACATATAGTAAACATATGTTGGGGATTGCTGGGGGCCCCTGGCAGGCAGGGGCCCTAGGCCTGTGCCTATGTTGCCTATGCCTTAATCCGGACCTGGATTTTACCAGACTGTTCTGCGAACCTCCTGGTGTGCGCGCACGGACCCCCTGTGGACTGCGGACCCCTAGTTGACAACCACTGATCTATGTCATCATCACACGAGTGGGGGGTGTCAGTCAGAAATATCATCCTGGGTCAAAGAAAAATCCCCCACCACTCAACACACACACACACACACACACACACACACACACACACGGATGGTCCGTCCGAAGACATCAAGGACTAACTGAACCTTCCCGACCCTAATGCCTCTGTATACTGTTGATATAGATCAGTGTCATAAGGCACATATTCTCTATATAAACCACACTGTGAAACTATGTTAGACTGTGTGTGTTAAAAAACATGCAAATAAATAGAAAAGTCCACCAACTACAGAATCACATAACTGAGAACCAGTCACAAATTCTGCAGTTGCCGACACACTACTGATAATGATGGGGCCAGATTAAGGTGTAGGCAACATAGGCATGTGCCTTGGGGCTCTGCCTGCCAGGGGGCCTACAGCAATCTCCAACATATAACATAGAAACATACGTAGACTTTGACGGCAGATAAGGACCACTTGGCCCACCCAGTCTGCCCATTACCCTACCTATTGGATAAGCTGCAGATTCTAGTTAACCAACAGCCTACTTTCTGCAACCCCCACTATAATTGCTTTATGTCTGTCCCATGCGTGTTTGAATTCCCCCACTGTTTTAGACCCCATAACATCTCCAGGAAGGCAGTTCCATGCATCCACCTCTCTCTCCGTGAAAAAGAATTTCCTCACATTACCCCTGAGCTGTCCCCTCTCTAACTTTAAATTGTGCCCCCTTGTTCTTACACATCTCTTTTTCTGAAAGATGCTACCCTCCTGGACTTTGTTGATTCCCTTGAGGTACTTAAAAGTTTCTATCATGTCCCCCACCGTTCCTCCTTACATCAAGGGTATACATATGAAGCTCTCTAAGTCTTTCTTCATATGGTTTCTGATGTAGACCCTGCACCATTTTAGTTGTCCTCCTCTGGACTGCTTCCATCCTGTCTATGTCCTTGCGTAGATGAGGTCTCCAAAACTGCACGCAGTACTCCAGACGGGGTCTCACCAACTGTCTGTACAGATGGATAACCACTTCCCTTTTTATGTTGGCTTGCGTGCATGCACAAGCAACATCTTGCGACAGTGCGGGTCTTGGGGGCGCGGCTGCTCTTGGGCGAATGCAGGGCACGCATCCGTGGGTGCGTCCCTCATTCTCCAATCAGCCTGCATGCCACCGCCACACCATGCATTCATAATGGGGTGAGCACATCAAAGCAAAGGTCCACTGCAATCGTCATACGCAGCGGTCCTTTGCTTGCCGTGCTCACCGCCACTATGATCATGGTCGGCGAGCGGGCAGCCGCCTCACGGTTTCCGACATTGGGGTGCCTCAACCCCTGTGCAACCCCTGTGGTGTTTGTGTGCCGACGGGGAGCCTATCCCCATCGCATCCCCCCGCAGATGTGAAATGCCGAGGGGGTGCCCATCCCCTCGGCTGGCGCCCCTGCTTTTTGCCCACTGACGGGAGCTCACTCCCGTCAGCATCACCCCCAACTGTTGAATGCTATGGGGTGCCCAATCCCTCGGCTTGCGCCCCTTTCTTTGTTTGCTGGCGGGGTGCCCAATCCCTGCCGGCATTATCCCCCGCATAGGTGGCCGACGAAAGCCCAACCCCGTTGGCTACTGACACCCCCCCCACAAAACTTTCTAGATGGCATGGCACGCTGAGCCCACCCCAGCATGCCAAATGCCCTGTAATACAAAACTGTCCTCATGACGAAGCTTCTTTTTTTTTTTTTGTCCACCTGCAAAAAAAAAGTTCCTCGTAGTCTACATGCCCCTCCCCACCCGCACCCACCCACTGCGCACCCTGCCCTCACCCCCTCACATTCTATACTTACCTCCGGACTCCAGCGCGACGATCTTCTGTGGACCGGGAACACGTCTGCACTCTTCAAAGCCGACCGCGAACTGAGGAAATACCGGTAACCTGTATAATGCAATGAGTAGGGTTTTTTCAACTTTGCTGTGTACCTCAGGCATTTCTTGGAATTTTGGCACCAAATTTTCAACATGGGGTTTTTGGGGCCCCTCCTCATGAATTCTGTCACTGTCATGGTGTTAATCGGCCTCGGAAGGTGATTTCGCAGTCACTGCGCGAAATCACCTTTTGGGACCCATTAATGAAAGGACAGCGCCAGTGTTCATGAGGTGGCCTCTCAAAAAGCCTAGGTTCCAAATTTGGTGGAAAAATCCAACAAATGCCTGTTTTCTGGCGTGCATTGCGCGGTGCTTTCCATGGCTCAGTAATCTGCGCAGATCGTAATATTTTAATGCTGTATTTTCAGCATTGGCATTTTGTGCACCTCCTGTGAATAGTACAGCTGTCATTTCCTTCACATCCTGCTCGAAATGTGTTTCCGCGCTTCCGGCGCACAATTTGCGCAGTCACTGTGGGAAATCAGTGTTTTGGCCAGATTATGAAAATGACAGTTACACAGTTCATGAGGAGAGCTCCTAGAATGCCTATGTAGAAAATTTGGAGCTGATACTCCATAAAATGACTGTTACTAACGTACGTTGGCAGATTGCACTCATGCTCGTACCGTCGTGCAATTGTGATATTTTCACTCTGGATTTTCACCATTGCCATTTTTACACACCTCTTGATGAACAGTACAGCTGTCACTTCACATATCCTGCCCAAAATGTGTTTCCGCACTTCCGGCGCGGAATAGCGTGGTCGCTGTGCAAAATCACTTCTTGGGATACTTTGAGGAAATGACAATGACACTGTACATGAGCAGAGGTGCTAAAATGCCTATGTTGAAATTTGGTGCGCAACGCCAAACTGCCAGTGTTGCAGTTGCCTTGCATATTTCCCACCCTTGCAACTCTGCAACTTTCATATATTTGTATGCCACATTTTCAGCACTACCATTTAATTATACCTCCTTATGAACTGTGCAGCTGTCATTTTTCACATCCTGCCCAGCATGTTTTCCCGCACTGCACTAACAAACACCCACAGGGACACCCTAATGCCTCTCACTCTCTGTAGGGTGGGGGTGGGTTGGCATCAGTTCAATACTTGACTGCCACTCCTATGCTGCATCTCTCTAACTCCTGCACTGCCAATGGCAGCAAGACAACATTCGGCATTGACAAATGCTTGTTCCACTTGTGATGCCCCTCCCTATGCATCCCAGTATCCCCCTGCTCTCCTTACTGACTTCTCACATTGCTTACCCACCTTTAGGTCATCTGATATGACTACATCCAGATCTCTTTCCATTATTGTTGTTGTGAGTACCTCCCCTCCTATTGTGTACTCTTCTCCTGGATTTTTATTTCCCAGGTTCATTACTTTGCATTTCTTTGCATTGAATCTAAGTTGCCATATGTCTGACCATTTCTCCAACCTTGCCAAGTCCCTTCTCATCCTTTCTACCCCCCCCCGTGTATCAACTCTGTCACAGATCTTTGTGTCATCTGCAAAGAGGCATACCTTTCCTTCCAGACCCTCTGCAATGTCACCTATAAAGACGTTAAAGAGGACTGGACCCAGTACTGAGCCCTGAGGTACTCCACTTGTAACCCCCCCTTTCTTCAGAATGTGTACCATTCACTATTACCTTCTGTGTCCTGTTGAGAAGCCAGTTTGCTACCCAGGCTACCACCCTGGGACCCACTCCCAGGCTGGCTAATTTGATTATTAATCTTTTGTGCGGGACTGTGTCAAATGCCTTGCTAAAGTCTAGGTAGGCCATATCCACAGCCCCTCCCTGGTCTATTACTTTGGTCACCCAGTCAAAGAAATTGATTAGATTCATCTGACATGACCTTTCTGCTGTGAATCCATGCTGGTTTGGGTTCTGTGCCCTGCTGGCCTCTAGGTACTGAACAATTCTTTCTTTCAGAAGTGATTCCATCATTTTCCCCGCCACTGAGGTCAAACTAACAGGTCTGTAGTTTCCTGCTTCTGCCTTGCTCCCACTTTTGTGAAGGGGAATCACATCTGCCCTCCTCCAGTCCTCAGGTACCACCCCATCCTCCCATGATTTGTTAAAAAGTGTGGTCAGTGGTGTCACTAGGTCCTCCCTTAGTTCTTTTAGGATTCTAGGGTGAATCCCATCAGGCCCCATTGCTTTGTCCACCTTGAGTTTTAGGAGTTCTTTCAGGACTCTTTCTTCTGTAAATGGACGGGCGTCAACCCCACTACCCAGAGTGCTTCTATTGTTTGGTTTAGGTAACTCCTCCTCTTCTTCTTTTGTGAATACTGAGCAAAAGTATTCATTCAATATCTCTGCCTTTTCACTGTCTCCCTCTGCACACCTCCCCTCTCCTTTATTAATCTTCACTATCCCTCCCTTAACCTTTCTATGCTCCCTAATGTACCTATAAAAGGTTTTATCCCCCTTCTTAACTGAGTTGGTTATATTTTCCTCGGTTTGGGCCTTTGCTTTTCTGACTGCCTTCCCTACTTCTTTCTGCTTTAATTGATACAGTTCCCTGTCGTGCTCCTTCTGTGATTCCTTATACTTTTTGAATGCAGCCTTTTTCTCCTTAACCTTCCCTGACACCTCTTTTGAGAACCCTGGTGGTTTTTCATTCTGCTTTGTTTTCTTTATTTGTTTCACACAAAGGCTTGTTGCCTCCATGATGGCAGTTTTGATTTTTCTCCATTGTTCTTCCACCCCTCTTTTCTGGCCATTTGCTAATGCATTCCTCAGGTATTCACCCATTATGCCAAAATCAGCCCTTCTAAAGTCCTGTATCCTTGTCTTTGTATGGCTTGTCTCCATGGTTGTGTTTATTGTGAAGCAGACTGTGCAGTGGTCGCTTGTTCCCAGATGTCTACTGACTTCTAAATTTGTGATCTTCTCTCTATTTGAGAGTACCAGGTCTAATATTGCTCCCTCCCGAGTGGGTTCCACCACTAACTGTCTAAGGCATGCCCCCGTAGGGCATCGAGAATGACCCTGCTCTTAGATGTGGTTGCAGTCCATGTCGTCCAGTTAACATTTGGCATATTCAGGTCCCCCATCAACAGTATCTCTCCTTTTTCAGCCATTTTGAGAATGTCCTCTATCATTTTCTTGTCCATTTCCTCCCCTTGAGATGGGGGTCTGTATACTACCCCTGTGTGGATTGTGATGCCATTCCCTGTCTCCAAGGTGACCCAGAGTGCCTCTTGTCCTCCCCCTTTACTTTTTAGCTCTGTAGCTTTGATCCCTTCCCTTACGTAGAGAGCTACTCCACCTCCTCTTTTACCCTCCCTGTCCCTTCTGTAGATTGTGTACCCTGGTATGTTGACATCCCAATCATGGTTCTCTGTATACCATGTTTCTGTGACTGCCACAATATACAAGTGTTCCTCTTCCATCAGGACTACTAGCTCTGGAAGCTTGTTTCCAAGACTACAGGCATTGGTACTCATTGCCCTCCATTTAATGTTGGCTTTATCCTTTTTTACCCGATCCCTGCTCTTATTACCCTTGTCTATTTTTCCATTTACCCCTGTCCTGCCCTCTGTCAAGCTCTGTACCTCAGTGTTTACCCTACTACCTGCCATGTTTTGTGGGGGGAGGCTTGAACTTTCCTGTTTCCTAGCAGCACCTCCCCCCTTGGCTAGTTTAAAAGCTTGCCAATGAAGCCTTTAAACCTGTCACCTAGGAGCTTGTTTCCCTTCCTGGACAGATGCAAACCATCATGCCAGTATATTTACTATATTTTCTTCTACCTCAGATGCATTTTTTTTTGTAAAGGAATCAACTGCTAGGTATCCTGAGCAAGGCAGGGACTGAACTGTGACTTGTTTCTCCCCTAACTAATTAGGTGTTAAGTGTAGCTGATTGTTTCAGGGGCCTGTGGCCAGGCTGACCTGTCAGGTGTGAACATGACCCATTTCCTTTGCTTTGTCTCTCTCTCCCTCCCACTTAGAATCTTCAGTTATCAAGTCATGCTCTTAAATATAAAAGATTAACAGTGCAATTCAATATGTATGCTTTATATTTAAAGAGCTCCTGAGAGCATTAGGAAAACTTTAAAAAAGTAAGATTTATATTAAGCTCCATCCCATTTTCTTTATTACTTCATATAGTTTCCGTAATTAATTCTCGGTTTCTTTATGACAGAAAATAGTTGCATGAAAACAAGATCCCTGTCCAGTAGACTAGTTCAAGTTTCAAGTTTCTTACAGGAATAACTCCATTGAGCAGGCTCATTCACAAGGAGGTCCTGAGAACATATATCAGGAACACATACAGATACAAGGCAGGTAAAATACATACAGTACTAGCACATAAATAACATAGGGTAAATCATTTCAAATAATACATGACTAATCCAATATTTACAAAGCAAAACCTTGAGAATATGTTACAGAATATAGAAACTGTCAGACTAGGGAATTACATCTATCCTGACTGCTTCTCTACATATTGCATCACAGTCCCCTATTTATGAGAACACAAGTATCTTCACAGCAACATATTTTAATGTCACAATTACGATGTTGGTGCCAGCCCGGTGGCACTGAGGGTTGTGGCGCTGGATGCCTTACCTCGTGCCATGGTGGAGACCTGTGTTTGGGAATAAGCATGGGCCGCTGGGGGTCGGCAGGGGAAGAGAAGGATTGAGTGTCCCATGGACTGCTCTCCTTCTCCGGGGAAGGGGTTAGTAGCACTCGATGTTCACTTGCCCGTAGCGGAGGCTGGGAGGCAACACACTGATGCTGAAGATGTGGGCGGGGGATTACAACAAATGCCTGGAGAAGCATGCACAGGAGCATGTGCGCTGCCACTGCTGATGTCACTGCATGCTGCATCCTCCGAGGGGTGCACAGAAAACAGGAAAAATGGAGTTCTCTGAGGGAGGATGATGATCCCCCTTGGCAATGGCCCAGGAAGGTGCTTCCCCAAATACTAGATCTGGTCTGGTGGGTCGAGAGGTCTCCCTACCCCTGCTATAAAGGGTAAGTTGTGGGGGTTAAGGGGGTGTCTAATACATGGTGTCTGCGCAGGGGGACATCAGATGGACAGCAGAGGACTCTGGGTGGAAAAGTACTAACTAAAAGAAAACAATTATGATGTTGGGTGTAGACAGGCAGACAGAGCTAAAAAGGGCAGATGTACTGTAGTCTTGCAAATATCCTCAGTAATAAAATAAAAAATATAAGTTACATCTACGCCCAAATGTTACATTTTTGCAAAGCTGTCTCAACTGTGTCAGGAATAGTGGTGGACGAAGTGGCCCCAATTTGCTCCTCAAAATTATTCGCAGAGTGAAGGTGAATTCATGGAGTGCTCTGCAATGCTAAGCGGAGTACTTCATGGTTAATGGGTAACGCAAGTCCATGAAAGCAGTGTGACTTTCACATCTAATGCCTCAAACCACTACTCCACCAATTTTAAGGTGAAGTACATTGAAAACAATGTATCTCCTTTACTCTTTGTTTTTAAGCTCCAAAGGTGAATTTTGCAGTGATTCATGGGATTTCAGGTCACATGGGCTCTAGATTGTTCAGCACAGCCTCAGTTTGGGGTAGTGTGTGTATGAAGCTGTAGGAGACAATCTGCTCTGAGAGCTCTCTGCGATTCAAACCTTCTAAAAGCTGTTAAAAAAGCCTTTTTGGGTCATTTGTTCTGCTGAAACTTTAGTTCATTGATTATAGGAAACCCTCCTGTGCTCATATCATTGACAGTGTATTGTTTGTGTGTGGATTTTGAATGTTAATGTACAATATTCAGTCTGTGTACTGAGAGACAGTGGAAGTGTGCTTTGGGGGAGGGGCGTATCTGTGGTGTAGGTTAACTTGGAGAAAAAGACAGTGGTTTCTGTTTTGGTGATATTTTTCATGTATAACTGCGTTAATGTACACACAGTAATATTTTCAATAATTCTTGCCATTTTTTTGCTGATTGTTGTGGTGCAGCAGTGCATAATTTTAGTTTGTTTAAAATATGTGGTTAAATTACTGAAGTTTTCAATTTGCTACGCATTACTTGGTGTGTGTGTGTGTGTGAGTATGTGTGTGATGCGTGTCATCAAATCAGACACCTTTTATTGTGCCACGTAATTTCAGCAATGTGACCCTGCTGTCCACTGCAGCTGTGTGATTTTTGTACTTCTTTGTGGTATCTTTACTGGTACTAGTACTAGTGACTGTTACTGCAGCAGTGTAGTACACTGCCTCCCCCCGCCGCCTGCCCCAACCGGCAAAGGAATTATTTTCCAGATTTGAATTTTTGATGGTGAGCACTGGTTAGGTGTTGTGCCTTTGTGTCTGCATATCTTCAGTGCGCAGTGCAATCTTAATCTGTCTCTGCATTTGCATCTCTTTAGGGACCAATCTCCATCTTTTAACTTAAGTCACAGTTGTTTCTTTGGCTTCCCTTCAGAGTACTGGACAGGTGTGGTGCATAATTCTGCATGAACATTGTACTCATTAATATGCATTTTTAAGTCAGGACCATCATCACGGGTCACTTGTGATACAAATCACATTCTTCATCATCACGGTCACAAATGCAATCACAAATCATGATTTACGATCACGTCACAAATCACAACATTCATTTTTTTTAATAGTTACTTGAATGTATTTTAAGCCTGTTTTGTAGTATCTCTCCATGCTTCACCACCCCACCATTGTACTCACATATGTAACATACATGTAATAAGTGTTTTTAAGTTAGGGATTTGGACAGTGTCTGCAGTACATACACAGACTGGAAAGAAGACTGACTGTACACATTCAGTTTAGCACAGTATACTTGCACTGCTCAGAATACAAAGTGTCACACATATGGAAGGCAACATAAAAGGGCATAATTATATACAAGGGTTGGGGATGGTGGAGGAATACATTTTATAACACAGCAAGGAAGGTGTGGGGGGCAAATGGTGTGAGGAAAAAAAATACTAATGTGGGATCCCATGGTGATCCAGCAGCAGTTCCAGCATGGACATAATTTACAACTGATGTCTCTCTATGCAAGCCTGGTGGAGCAGCAGGTGCTGCTGTGGCCCTTCTCTTCTTAGGGATGCCGCCATGCACAGCTGCACCCTCCGCCACAGAACGGCCAGCAGGTGCAGGCATGGTCCATTCTGTGGCAGCCTGCCACTCCAACTGGTGGTGATTCAGCATATGGGTGTGCTGGCCCCCAGTCCCAGGTGAGTCTACCAGGGGCCACGGTGCACCTCCACCTCACATAGGCAGCACTTGACCACACTGCTGTCCCCCCCGACACAATCAAAAAACTGCCAAACAATGGAGGTGCGGGGAGGACCTGGCACAGGCAGGGAGGCCCAGATGAACTGGCAGTCGACTGGTCATGGTGCTGAACAGGGATGGGATCCACACCTGGGCCCCGGGGGAACAGGCACATCCTGTTCCAGAGGACCTGGTGCTGGACTTGGTGGTGGTGGTGGTTCAACTGCCTCAGAGTCAGGACAGGAGGCGGTGCTGGTCCTGCTTCTGGGGGGGGGGAACAAACAACTAACTACTTATAAAGGTAAGAAAAATAAAATTTACAGAAAGAACAAATTAAGTAAAAAAGAGTGCAGAAAAGACAAAAAATGTAGCTTTTAAAAAAGTTGTTGGGTCTAAATCAAAGTTTAAATCTTCTCCTCACTCTGATCACAAAGTATCAGCAGTCACGAAACACACTCCTCTCTCTCCGTCTGCACAGGAGAAAGTAAAAGTGTCTGCTTGTATGACTCATTTCCTTCCCGCCTAGCTAAAAAGCATGTGACTTACAGTACTGTAACTATAGACCCATCAGTTTGACCTCGGCGGTGGGAAAATTAATGGAGAGTATACTAAAGGAACGATTGGCGGTGTACTTGGAGGAGGTGAGAGGTCTGGATAGTTGGCAACATGGGTTTGTGCCAGGTAGATCATGTCAAACCAATCTTGTGGAGTTCTGCGAATGGGTTAACATCAGAAGTGGACAGGGGAAAAACTGTGGATGTATTATTCTTGGACTTCAGCAAGGCGTTTGACTCTGTCTGCCACAATGGTCTGGTGGAGAAACTGATGGGGTTGGGAGTAGACCCTTTGATGGTCAGATGGATTGAAAACTGGCTAGCTGGATGCACCCAGAGAGTAATGGTCGGTGGGGAGCTCTCGAACCCTAGAGAGGTCGGTAGTGGGGTACCGCAGGGCTCGGTCCTGGGTCTGATACTGTTTAATGCATACATATCAGACATCGAGGGAGGGTATAGGGTGTGAAATGAGTCTCTTCACTGATGACTCCAAGATGGGAGCAGTAGTTGAGGGGGAAGAGGGGAGGTTGGCCCTGCAAGGGGACCTGGACACCCTGGAAAGCTGGACTCACAGATGGAAATTAAATTTCAATATCACAAAGTGCAAGTTGTTACATCTTGGGCAGGGAAACCCTATACACAGGTACACCCTGGGAGTGGAGGCGTTGGAGGCCTCAACAGGGGAAAAAGACCTAGGGGTCATGGTGGATGCATGTATGAATAACTCTGAGCAGTGCAGGAGAGCGGCTAGCAAGGCAAACAGGATGTTGGGATGCATCGTAAGGGGGATCACCTCTAGGAGCAGGGAAGTGATTCTGCCGCTGTACAATGGACTGGTTAGACCACACCTTGAGTACTGTGTCAGTACTGGAGACCACACTTGAAGAGAGACATACAGCTCCTAGAGAGGTACAGAGGAGGCAACTAAGATGATATGAGGACTAGGGATTTGACGATGAGGACAGACTTGAGGAGCTCTGGCTGTTTTCATTGGAGGAGAGGAGGACGGGGACATGACTGAGGTCTTCAGCACCTCAAGGGAATAAGTAGGGTAAACATGGAGGGATCTTTAGACTAAAGCAGGAAGGTATCACCAGAGGGCATGGTTTGAAGTTGGAAGGTGGAAGGGTGAGGGGGGAAAGAGGAGGAGGTTTTTCACTGAGAGGGTGGTGGACCCTTGGAATGCACTGCCTGGTGAGCTGGTTCAGAGATCCACAGTACAGGGCTTCAAAAGAGGGTGGGACAGACACAGAAAGTGGAAGTATCAGATGATGGCCTGGCCCGGGGGGGTGGGGATGGATGATAGGGGTTTCTGGAACACAAGGGGGAGGCCTTGGCACCCAACTAGGGATCTGAGGTTCGAGCAGACTCAATAGAATGTAAGGCCTAATCTGCTGGCAATTAGTATGTTAGTACTGTAAGCTATGTGATGTGTTGGGAGGGCTGCCAAATCTGAAACTCCAAGTGGGTCACTTAGAATCATAATGAGGAACACGAAGTCCATTAAAAACAATTACTTAGCCTTACTTCACACTGCCATTCAGCCTTAACGCGAAGTGGTAATGACAAGGCGGAGTGAGCACTTTGCATTGCCCACTCTGCGTAGCGGAGTGGCAACGTGGAGTGACCACTTTGCGTTCACTTGGCCGGCGGAACTTAAATTCGTTGCATCTCTAGTTAGGAACTCTTTACTTTCACTCCTAAAGTCAATAAATCTACAATGCATTTCAATTGTACTGTTAAAAATTGTACTCTTTTTTTGTTTTTTTAATTCCCTCAACCCACTCATTTTGAAGTTCTGGTGCTGATGTAGTTCTGTTTTCAAGTTGAACCACTGAATATATTTCCAGCATCCCATCAACAAATGTTTCCATTATTTGATCCTGGGTTATTATCAAAACATAAATGTTTAATCCCTGAATTTGTTTCTTACAACAATCACTCACTTTGCAATCTTTATAATTCATCATGACTCCTTTAGTAAACCACCAGTTTTAACTCCTACAGCACCCAGGAGCTATGCTTTTTCAGAGATGGGCCCTACCCTACTCAATAAAACTCCCAAATTCTGGTTCATACTACCTGACAGGACAAAACGGTAACACCCACGCTGTCGGTGCACATCCGTTTGTTTGGTGGGGGGGCAGAAGTGCAAACCAAGACATTTCATACCCCAAAAAATATTTGTACCAGTCCAGTTAGAAAATTATTTTCTCTAAATGATCAAAACTTGTACCTGTATTTTTTCATACTGATATTATTAGTTTAATTCATTTTGAAGCATTTGTTAGGTTATTTAGGTTTTATGCTACTTTTTAGGGACAGTAAGACAATATGTTTTAAAAGTTCAGTAACTGATGTGAAATGACCAAGGAGTGTGGCCACAGTGAAGGGGCAGTGGTGCAGCGAGGGGGTTGGAGGGCTCAGAATTTGGTTGCCTTAATCTGGTCCTGGATCATGAAGATCTGCCATAGATTCCCTTTGCATGTCATGGACACTGATTCATTGCAAACACTGGACACCATTGTATGTATATGTGTGTGTGTGTGTGTGTGTGTGTGTGTTTTGTGAAGTTTTTGTATTATCTGTTATCAAAGTTCGAACCTGGAGGCATCAGAGTAGTAAATGCAACACTATGTGTGGACATTTCTGGCTAGGTGTTGGTATCAATGGTATTTGCTGTGCTAACTGATCCAGGGTACTTTGCCTTGTCTTGTACCTTTATGATTTACTTTGCACAGCCATTAAGTTGCATCTATGAATTCTTGGCTATATAATAGTGAGAACAGACTATATATATATATATATTTCCTCCATTCAAGCACAGAGGATCACAATCTGCTTCTGAGGGACAGTGGCAGAAAGCTGAAACAGGCAAGCCGGCTTCACTGATTTATGAATCACAAACTTGTACCAAATATGCACTACTTAGCCACATGCATGGTTTCCTCATGTTTTATCCCACAGTTTACTAGTGGTGATAATAATGGACTGATTTCATAAGGTGCTGAGTAATCAAGACACAGTTTGAATGAATGTACAGTTAGAATAAATGTGTGTGAATGTGGTAGGGGGGGCAAATGGACTGTCATTGTATATCGGGTATATCAATTGATCAGTTGGAATTGAAACTTTGAAAACAATTTTAGTGAAAACCTTTCCTTGTGTTTTACAAATAATGGTTATCAGAAACTCTCATTTTATTACACTGTTAGTCATGCCATCTGTGAACAAAGTCTAGCAAGAACCAATACGGCTGCAAAATCATTGGTATTGTGGGCGGTGAGAAATGTGTAAACTAGCAATTTTTGCACTAACCACTGAGCTACCTAACTGCACTTTCTAATTGTTGTGATACACACACTGACTGATATATATGCACATATATGCATATATATTCCAGTATAACATTGCAGTGCACTGCCTACACACATTTTTACAGATTAAAAAAAAGACATTGAGGGACTGTTTTTTTCTTTTCAGGCGCCGAGTGACATCGGAGGGTGGGGGTTGTCACTAGGCATCTCATTTAAATCAGCAGTGACATGCATAAGGCTGAAACTGATCTAGATAGTGGGGGAATGTAGCTTAGCAATTTTGTATACTAACCACTGAGTCACCGAGCTGCACTTTCTAATTGTTGTGATGCACACACAGTAATACATATACACATATATGCATATATATTCCAGTATAAGATAGCAGTGCACTGTCTACACACGCAGAGCATTGTCACACACAGACACACACACACACACACACACACACACACACACACACACGGTACACTGCCTTATATGGCATTTATTTACGTATGCATGTGTCCCTAACTTTTACTGTATTTAGGATGAGCACTGTGTTTTGCAGTAACTCATTGTACTAATCTACAGCATGACTGGGTAACTAAAGTAATGGACCTGGGAGGTGCGGTGGATGTGGCCTATCTGGACTTCAGAAAGGCCTTTGACACTGTCCCCCATAGGAGGCTGATTAACAAACTGTGCAGCCTGGGGGTGTATCCTAAAATAGTGGGGAGAACTGACTGACTGGCAGGAGTCAGAAGGCTGTGCTAAACAAGGAGTACCCTGGAGAGGGAGAGGTGACATGCAGGGTGCCACAGGGTCAGTGTTGGGGCCAGTCCTCTTCAATGTCTTTATTGGGGACTTTGCAGAGGGAATGGAGAGGAAGGTACGCCTCTTCACAGATACATAGATACATAGATACTTAGATTTTGATGGCAGATAAGGACTGCTTGGCCCACCCAGTCTGCCCACTTCCCTACCTAATGGATAAGCTGCAGATCCTAGTTAACCAGCAGCCTACTTCTTCCTATCTCCACCCCCTAGAATTGCCTTATGACTGTCCCATGCATGCCTGAATTCCACCACTGTTTTTGACTCCACAACCTCCTCCGGAAGGCCGTTCCATGCATCCACAACCCTCTCTGTGAAAAAAACTTCTTTAAATTACCTCTGAGCCACCCCCCTTCTATCTTCAAATTGTGCCCCCTTGTTCTTGCACACCTCTTTTTTTGAAAGATGCTACCCTCTTGGACTTTGTTGATTCCCTTGAGGTACTTGAAAGTTTCTATCATATCCCCTCCTCCTTTCCTCGAGGCTATACATATTCAGCTCCTTAAGTCTCTCTTCATATGTCTTCTGGTGCAGACCCTGCACCATTTTAGTTGCCCTCCTCTGGACAGCCTCCATCCTGTCTATGTCTTTGCGGAGATTGGGTCTCCAGAACTGCACACAGTACTCCAGATGGGGTCTCACCAACTGTCTGTACAGAGTGATGATAACTTCCTGTTTTCTACTGGTGATGCCTCTCCCTGTGCATCCCAGTATCCCCCCAGCCCTCCTTGCAGCCCTCTCACATTGCTTGTCCACCTTTAGGTCATCTGTTATGACTACCCTCAGGTCCCTTTCCATTTTTGTTGTTGTTAGTATCTCACCCCCCATTGTGTACTCTTCCCCTGGGTTTTTGTTTCCCAGGTGCATTACCTTGCACTTCTTAGCATTGAATCTAAGCTGCCATACATTTGACCATTCCTCTAACCTTGCCAAGTCCCTTCTCATCCTTTCCACCCCACCTTGTGCATCAACTCTGTTGCAGATCTTTGTGTCCTCTGCAAAGAGACATACTTTTCTTCCAGTCCCTCTGCAATGTCGCTTATAAAGACATTGAAGAGGACCGGTCCTAATACTGAACCCTCATGGCACTTACTAGTAACCTCTCTTCTTCAGAGGGACTCATTTATTATTATTCTCTGTGTCCTATTCTCCAGCCAATTCTTTACCCAGGCTGTCATCTTGGGACCCACTCCCAGGCTGGCTAACTTGTATATTAATCTTTTGTGTGGGACTGTGTCAAATGCCTTGCTAAAGTCTAGGTAGGCCATGTCCACAGCCCCTCCCTGATCTACTACTTTGGTCACCCAGTCAAAGAAATCTATCAGATTTGTCTGGCATGACCTTCCCGCTGTGAATCCATGCTGCCTTGGGTTCTGGGCCCCTCTGGCCTCTAGATACTCAACAATTCTTTCCCTTCAGAAGTGATTCCAACATTTTCCTACCACTGAGGTTAAACTAACAGGTCTGTAGTTTTCTGCTTCTGCCTTGCTCCCACTTTGTGAAGAGGAATCACATCTGCCCTTCTCCAGTCCTCGGTACCACCCCATCCTCCCATGATTTGTTAAAGAGGGTAGTCAGTGGTGTCACTAGTTCTACCTTTAGTTCTTTTTAGAATTCTGGGATGAATCCCATCAGGCCCCATTGCTTTTTCCACCTTCAGTTTTAAGAGTTCTTTCAGAACCCTTTCTTCTGTGAATGGGCTGGTATCAACTTCTGTATCCAGAGTGTTTCTACTGTTTGTTTTAAGTACCTCCCCCTCTTCCTTTGTAAATACTGAGCAAAAATATTTGTTTAGTATCTCTGCCTTTTCACAGTCACCCTCTGCCCACCCTCCCTCCTCTTTATTAAGCCTCACTAATCCTCACTTGGTCTTCCTTCGCTCCCTGATGTACCTATAAAAGGTTTTATCCCCCTTCTTAACTGAGTTGGCTATCTTTTCCTCGGTTTGGGCCTTTGCTGTTCTGACTGCCTTCCCAGCTTCCTTTTGCTTTAACTGAAACAGTTCTCTGTCCTGCTCCTTCTGTGATTCCTTGTACTTCCTGAATGCTTTCTTTTTCTCTTGAACCTTCACTGCCACTTCCTTTGAGAACCATAGTGATTTCTTTTCATTTCATTTTGTTTATTTGCTTCACACAAAGGCTTGTTACCTCTGTGATGGCAGTTTTTATTATTCCCCATTGTTCTTCCACCCCTCCTTCCTGCCGATAACACACAAAAGTATGCAATAGGGTGGACATTCCAGGGGGTGTTGAAAGAATGAGGGAAGACCTTAGAAAACTGGAGAAATTGTCTGAAGAATGGCAGCTAGTATTCAATGCAAAGAAGTGCAGGATCGTACACAGAGGGCACAAGAACCCAGGGGCAAAGTACGAACTATGTGGGGAGGTACTGACAGTCACAAAGCAGAAAGGGACCTGGGAGTTATCATCTTGGAGGACCTAAGAGAAAGTAGGCAGTGTGATAAGGTAGCTGGAAAGACTAGCCAGAAGCTTGGATGCATAGGGAGGGGTATCAAGAGTAGAAAGAGGGAGGTCATATTGCCCCTGTATATGACACTCCTGCGACTGCACCTCAAATACTGTGTCCAGTTCTGGAGGCCCCATCTGAGAAAGAACTTAGACAGGGTGGAGGCGGTGCAGCGGAGGGCAAGTAAAATGGTGCGGGGCCTGTGGGATAAAACCTATGAGGAAAGACTAAAGGAGTTAAATATATATTCCTTGGAGGAAAGGGGGGGACATGGTTGAGCCATACAAATACATCACCGGTATAAACAGAGAACAGGAAGGAAGCATCTTCCAAGTAAGAGATGCTCCAAGTCAAGGGGGCTCAAACTGAAGTTTGGGGAGCTCAGAGGAAATGTGAGAAAATATTTTTTCACTGAGAGGGCAGTGGACACCTGGAATAGCCTACCAGAGGGGGTGGTAGGGGCTAAAAAAGTCACAGAATTTAGGAAGGAATGGGATAGACACAGAGGTACCCTGGAGGCAAGGGGGGGCTCCAGAGTTCAGTTTGGGCATGGGGCCTCACACTAAATAGGGATTAATAGGGTAGACTGGGTGGTGATGTGACCCCCCCCACCAGCCTGACCTCCCACAAATCACCCACCACCCGCACCCCTAGGCTTCTGCCACACACACCCTCACTCACCTGAACAGGTCTCAGTGTGAAGATCCACTCTTCCATTGAAGACGCATCTTGCTGCTGGAACTGGGAACTGCTATATGAGAAATAAGGTGAGTGCTGTTCAATGTATTTCAATGGGTGTTCAACTGCACTTACCTTATTTCTCATATAGCAGTCGCCGGTTCCAGCAGCAAGATGTGTCTTCCATGGGACAGTGGATCTTCACACTGTGATTTGTTCAGGTAAGTGAGAGTGTGTGGGGGCATTCTGGGGGTATCAGGTACTCAGTGGGAGTTCGGGTTGGGGGTGTGGGATTGATTCAGCAATGGACCTTTTGACTTGTGGTGATGTCACGGCCCAAGCTACAGCTTAGGACAAGAGGCTCCCGCTGAGATCTACTAAATCGCCTCCTAAACACAGCATTTTAATTCCAAATATGACAGTTGCAAACAGCAGGATGTAGTAAAATGCCTAAAAAAAGAGGAGATGCCAAATACAGACCTCCGGGTCGCCTCAATGGAGAGAGATCATCAGGCAAAGATTCAGAGAGCGAGGGCTCCTGGGCCTCGTCAGCCTCCTGACATAGCACTGCTACCTGCGACCAGGTCCCCTACACGATACTTCAATGGTAAATGGCACAAGTGCTAACCAAAATTTGTGACTTTCACAAAGAAATGAAATCAACAGCTACTGCTGTTTGCACGGACAATGGCAAGCTCGAGAAACACCAGGCTGCCTATGAAACCCAGGTGGCAGACACAGACAAACGTGTAGATGAGGTGGAGTGGGCCATCGTGCAGCTACACTGCAGCCTTAAAGCCTTGCAAGACTGCACCGAAGATGCAGAAAGCAGGAATCGGCGAAAAAATATCAGGCTGTCTGGCGTTCCTGAGGGGGCAGATAGTGCAGAAATTATACCATTCATCCAGAAAACACTCCAGGAGATATTACACTTGCTTGACTCACTGTCCCTTGAAATAAAGCACGCACATCGCACCCTGGGACCCAGGACTGCTCCAGGAGCCCGACCCCGAACAATCTTAATTAAATTCTTGAGACATCAAGATAAGGAGACAGTACTACATACAGCCTGGAAATGCGGTGCAGTGCACTTTAAATCCCAGAGATTGTATTTTGCTAATGATTACATGCCTGAAGAGATGGCGTGAAGAAGAGCATACATCCCTATCATGAGAGCTCTTAAAGCTGCAGGCATATGGTTTAGAACCACCTACCCCTCCAAGATGGTCGTTTTCTTCCAAGAGGGTCTTCTCACTTTTGACAGCACTACGGCAGCAGTAACCGAACTGAAGGCAAGAAAAATAGACGTTGCTCAGCAGCGCCCTAGCTCCGGAGCATCGATTGCCACCAAGCTTTCACAGAAGGTCTGGAGCAACAATCAGAGAGACTCCATACGTCGGCAGGGAATGGAAGCAATACAGAAGATCGTAGGTACGCTGAAGGCCAGACAACTGACCCCAGAGGACACTGTAGAGGAAGCACAGGCTACGGAAGGATGAACAACCGCAAGTATAACACATAGGATATTAAATTATGCCGGTGCACTTGACCTGATAGGAGCAAGGTTAAATGTGGACATATGTGGCCAAAGGGGAGCCGAGGTGATCTTGACTAGCCGGGGCTGCAGCTGATTCTTACTGTCCTCCTAAACTGCAGAGTGGGGCACAGCATTGCACTCCATCGCTTTCGCTTCCCGCTGCTCTCACTCCCGACAGTTCACTCCCACGCTTGTTTCGCCCCCTGTCATCGCGCTCCCTGATTTCCTTTATCCTACTTGCTCTCACTTCCATTCGTGCATAAACAGAAACAGTAGATGGCTTCTAAAAGTCCCTCCCACTACCCATTACAAGTCAGCAGAAACTAGCTACTGATTCTTCACCATCACGGGCATTGTATGTAATGACAGCCCAGTTTAACAATACAGCAGCTCCCTGACTGTATCGCTATATATTGCATTTAGCTTGGGAAGTAGGTTCTTTTTTGGGGGGGATGATGCTTAGATGCATAACGCTCAGCCCACAGTTTAATGCAGCACTACGGACATTCAGCAGCACAATGCTCCGCACGATTTAATAATGCAGCATCACAGGACTTGTTGTGGAACATGCATTTAGCTTGGGAAGGAGTTTTTTTTTGGGGGGGATGCATAACTCCAGTCTGACGCATTGCATAGTGATGCTAAGAACAAGCACTGTCATTATAACCCCTGTGCTGCAGTTATAAGAAAGAATGTAGTTAGTCAGTTTTAGTTCAGGACTTTTCATGTGTCCCGGTCAGATGCCATTCAAGAGTGGGCCAGTGGCAGTGAAGATACAGGTTGTTGCCAGATGCTAATATGGTCTCAGCGGAGGCTGACAGCATGCTTCTTGAACATACACAAGGGAGCGCAAGATGAGTTCCTGCCTGGAGAGGTGAGGTGGTGGGGAGTTGTAGTATCCACAGTCTTCTGAGGCTTCTACAAGACACTAACATGCACATGTCAGAATTATATTTATTTCACATAACTGAAGTATGTTTTATTTGCTTTGGTGCTTAGCAAACATTCTTCACTTTATTTAAAAGCATTAGATTTAATTCATTGATTGTTGTACAGATTGCTGAATTGGTTCAATTAAATAGTGGGAGTGGAATTGCCGGGGTGAGTGTGTATGGGGGTGTATGTGTTTGTGGGTGGGGTGGCGGGAGTGGTGGGGGTGGAATGTCATAGACCCCTGCAGATTTTGGATTAGGCCAAATGTTTATAACTGACACCCAGCATCTTGGAGCCTCTAACTTGGTATCCCCAATCCTGTAAGGCAATGAAGTAAGACCGCTCTCTGGGGGGGGAGCGCACTGCAGCCCAGTCTATCCATATTGCCACTCCTATGTCGAGCCAATCTTTCCAGGGAGTAACTTGGTTGACTAAGGAGCTGCATGAACTAAGACCCTGTTATAATACAATCCTGGTACACTCTAACAAGGATAGGCTGCAATACTTATTAGATGCGGGAGGGCACTGCAGCTTGGACAGTTAACCCCCAACGACTGAGCCACATAGAGAGGGAAATTAAGCAACAAGAAATACATAAAAGGAGAACTTCTGTGAGATATAATGAGAAGCATAGCTCTGTGGGATCAGAAGTCGGATGAGGGAGATGCTGGGTGCGGATGCACTGCCTAGGGCACAGATCTATCAGCGGGTACTGTTGAGGGATGTCGAGGGGGATATCCCCTGGATGAATGGGATGATACTGTTGGGTGCAGACGGGGGTGGAGCTTTGGAGGCTGTGGGCCCTGCTTCACACCCACAAGGATAGTCGTTGGATTGAAATGGTCCCTCTCCCTCTCCCTCTCTCTTCCCCCTGTCTCTTCCCCCCCTCGGGTCGGATGCGGGGAACATGCCACTAAACACCTGGACCAGAGCCCAGAACTACTATCTTCCCCACTCAAGAGAGTGGCTGCTGCTCCCACGACACCCTGGCACATCCTCTAGCTTACTCCTGATCTTAGAAGGCTGCCTGATGTTCGGCCATAGACGTCACTTACCCCACATACATTTTCCCTATTAGACACTGTAGGTGCCAAAGGCCCAAGATTGACTAGGGCTTTTGAAGTAAAGATCATTCCTTACCATAGGATCAGGGTTCAACCCTGATCAGTGGAAGTACAAGTTTGTTATTTCTTATTAAGGAGGCCATGTTGGCCACCTCACAGATTCAAATATGTTTGTTTGTATTAACTGCTGTATGTCAGAATATTTGGTTATGTTACTGTTATTGTCCTGAAAAAGTCATCAGGTCTACCCCAAGCTTCATACAAGTCTTTAATTTAATGCAGGCAGAAGGAACACCACAAATGACTGGCAGAGGGTTAGGCAACAACTGGATTATAAAAATTTAGCAATGCATCCACCCAAACTGAAGTTATTGTCCCTGAACATTAATGGTTTAACTTCACCAAACAAATGATCAAAGGCATTGGCTTTTATTAGAAAGTCTAAATCTGATCTAGTATACCTCCAAGAGACGCACTTAAATACTGTTGAGCATACAAAGATTGCCAAGCTAAGTAGGGGGCAGATTTACCACTCCTCCAGTAAAGGAGGCAGGCTGAGAGGTGTGGCTATAATAATACCCCCGCATACCCCATTTAGAGCAGAATCCACTTGGACGGACCCGGAGGGTAGGCTTGTAATAGTGCAAGGAGTGCTTAATAATGAACAAGTTACCCTGGCTAATGTATACTTTCCCCCGGGCTTGCCTACCTCCCAACTAAACCCCTACTAGATAGAATAGTACAAAAGACTAGGGGAATTCTGTTAATGGCAGGTGATTTCAACCTCACAATGGATCCTACCCTTGACACTTCTAATAAGAGACCCCCTCGGCAATCAGCCACAGAGAAATTCTTCAATAGATTTGTGGCAGAGGTGGGATGGTGTGATGTGTGGTAAAGGCTACATCCACAAACAAGAAACTTCTCCTACTGTTCCTCGGTTCACCATACCAAGGGCCCCTTGTGTTCTGCGGCAGAATTTTCTGATTTCTGAGGCAGGGCTCCTTGACTTCTGCGGCAGCATTTTCTGATTTCTGAGGCATGATTTATTCATTTCTCTGGCGGAATGCAGTCCTGTCATTGGCTAAATATGATGTGATGTCATTGATGACATCATATGCTGAGCATAGAGGAGGGGCTTAAGGATAAACAAGGTCGTAAAGAAAGCCTGACACTATGGAAAAACAGTATATTTATATGAAAATTCACCAAAAACAATGAATTCTGTGGCACTATATGTATTCTGTGGCATGATGCAAATCCTGCAGCAAATTCCGCAACTGCAGAGCCGCAGAATTCCAGGTGCCTTGACCATACCTATTTGCGCATTGACCACACATATACGCAGGTGGAAAATCTAGGAGCCTTACAAGATGTCCAGTTGGGAGATATTTCTATCTTGGACCATGCTCCCCTGATTTCCATCTGGGATATGGGTCTTCAACCTAAGAACACTCCAAGGAGGCTGAACCCTTATTATTTGCATTTGAAACAATTTCGAGAGTTTCTTTCAGACAAGATCTCCAAAATTATAACAGACAACCCCCTTGGGGACACTACCCCGGTGATACATTGGGATATGATCAAGTCAGTACTTCGAGGGCACATAATAAAACATACAGCGGAGTTAGGAAGGCAACGCACGGAACAAAGGGCCAAACTGGAGGATTCTCTCCACTTTCTACAGATGGCTCATAAACAGGGGGACACTTCGGTATTCACCCAATTACAACAAACTAAGCTTGATTTGGATCATCTGATCCAACAACAAACCAAAATAGCCCTGACTTTTCTAAGACAGAGGTTCTATGAAGTAGGCCCTTGGGCAACCCGGCTGTTAGCCTATCAGATCCGCAAACAAAAAAAAAGGCAGCCATGATTTCCACTATTCGCCACCCAGTAGGAGGTCAACCCCTTACCAAAATACATGATATAGTGGATGCCTTCACCTCATACTATACTAACTTATATACCCCTGAGCATACACCATCCACACGGCAAATATCGGACTATTTGCAAACAATCACCCTACCACAGCTCTCAGAGACTCATAAGGAGTCCCTTACTGCCCCAATTACCGAAGGTGAAATAACTAATGTTATTGCTAACGCCAAGTCCCTTAAATCACCAGGACCAGATGGATACGGCTCTGAATTCTATAAAGTTACCAAAGCACAAGTCACTCCCAAACTCCTTAATTTGTTCAACTCAGTCCTTGAGGGAAATTCCCCCCCCTCCGTCCTGGTCATATGCGACTATCTCAGTGATTCCCAAACCTGGTAAAAATTCACAACTCTGTAGTTCGTACGGGCCCATATCAGTACTTAATCAAGAGTATAAACTGTTTATGAGTATCTTAGCGCATCACATAGACCAACTCCTCCCTCTGCTAATACACAAAGATCAAACTGGTTTTGTGCGATCCCGCTCTACCACGGATAATATAAAACGCTCGCTCCATGTAGTCCATCATATGCAAACGTCTCAATCCCCCCTCAGTATTAGTTAGCCTAGATGCCGAAAAGGCATTTGACAGAGTTGCATGGCCATTCTTATATTTAAAACTGCACAAATTAGGATTCTCCCTTCCCTCATTACAGTCTTCCAGAACATATATTCTATGCCTCAAGCATGTGTAAAGGTTGATGGACACCACTCTGGCTGTTTCCACTTACGGAGAGGAACTAGACAGAGGTGCCCACCATCTCCCTTATTATTTGCAGCATTTATTGAGCCACTTTCGCAGCAAATCCGGGAATCCCGAGCAATTGAGGGAATAACAATAGGAGGCTCTGAACACTGCATCGCCCTATATGCGGATGATATTTTGCTATATCTCCAAAATCCTGAAAAATCTCTTCCTAAAGTAAAACAAATCCTGGATAATTTTGGTCTGGTATCAGGATACAAACTGAATCTGGTTAAAACAGAGCTGCTCACCTTTCATTACTCTCCCTCACTGCTCATCCAAGACACTATCCCTGGTAGATGGAAACTGCAGAGACTGAAATATCTGGGCATACATATAACCCGAACACACACAGCATATTATAAATATAATCACTTACCCTTCACAACACAATTAAAAGCAGATCTGACGACATGGGCTACCCTACCTTTAAGTTTAACAAACAGAATTGACTTGATCAGAATGGTCATACTCCCAAAGGCCCTATACCTATTTCAAAACATTCCCATACATATACCATTAAAGACTTTCCAAGAGTGGAACCACCTTATAGCAAAATTTATATGGGCAAATCAAAGGCTACAAGTTTGCCTAAAGATTCTTACTCTTCTACGTCAGAAGGGAGGTTTGGCACTCCCAGATTTACGATTATACAAACAGGCGATGACCCTAACGCATCTAATGGCCCAGCAAAATAAGACATCCAGCCCACATTGGCTGGAGATTGAGAGAACATTGATGGGCGACCACACTTACTTCCAAATCCTATACCAACAAGTGGCAAATCTGAGAGCACACCAGCCCTTAAACCCATGGCTGGCATAACATTTCAAAAACTGGCAATCTATTAAGAAAACCCAGTACTTGACTCCCTTCCAATCTCTCATCTGCCCAATCTCCAGCCTTAGTAACTTCCCTCCGAACAACATAGACAATAGCTTTCTGTATTGGGAGAGATGTGGTATAAAATACCTACGGCAGATAATGACACAAGGAAGCATATGGTCATATGCAGACATCCAAAAAAGTAACACCTACCCCACCGTGATTTTTGTCGCTATTTACAACTCCGACACTATGTTGAAAGTCTACCACAGACACTCTGGACCCCTGAACAGTATCCAACTTTCATTCATAGTCAAATTCAACTTAACAACACCCTGAAACAGGACCACCTGGTATCATTATACTATCAGGCATTAAACTCATGGAGAGAATCCCTTACTGAGAACATACGCATGCAATGGAGTCAGGAAACAGGATATCTGGTCACGCTTGAAGACTGGCAGCGAGCATGTAGTTACTCCGACCAAGTGACCAGTTCGCACCAGTGGCGTGAATACGCATGGAAGAATCTGATTAGGTTTTTCAGAACACCGATAATCATGAGTCACTACTCCCCTGCCAGTCTAGCAAAGTGCTGGCGCTCATGCGGTGAAGCTAAGGCGAACCATACACACATTATGTGGTCTTGCCCAGCCCTCAAGCCATTCTTCCTACACCTCCAGACTCACCTGCAGGACATACTAGATCCCCAACTCCAATTAACGATGGAGATGTTCCTCTTTCTTATCCTTCCTAAATCACTAAGAGGCCCCAATACCAGATACCTACTCCTTCTCCTCATTACTGCAGCGAAGAAGGCAATTGCCAAACTGTGGTTGACCACCAAGACCCCACGATACAGCACTGGTGGGACATCACGAGGCAGATGTATAACATGGAAAGAATAACCCACAACTTAAATGAACAGGAAGAAAAATGTACTACCAGATGGAGTCGCTGGCAGATTTACTATATGTTGAAAGATACTACCTTCATCCCTTAGGGTGCATAGTTACTCATTAACTGACGAAACTATCCCCAGAATTAGGCAGATGGAGCACTATCCCCAGATTACATCACCCAACTTTCTTGGTGCAAAGAAACAAATACAATTTTCCCCTAGAGCAGAGGGGGGAGGGGTTATAGGGCTTATAAGGATTAGGCAAGCCTCCATGGATCCGCTATCTATAGACTGTAACCCGAAATGGGAGCTACTACAAGAAAGCACAGATTCCTCGAATAAAGATATTAACTACAAATATAACCACAGGGAATATACCCACATGATAATGGGCACGAACTAATTAATGTTTGATGGTGTAAATGATGTGTTATTTAGATAAACTACTTGTTAGTAACATAAACTACAGAATGAACTATAGCTCTTGGGACTTATCAACAAGGACCTATCACCCAAGAGAGAATTTTCTTTTATTAGTGACTAGAGGCTAAATACCAATGACCTAACCTCCTTTAAAGATTGTATGAAATTTATAAATACATATATGTACTTTGTGTTGCCCTCTATATCCCTCCTATTTGCTACCGAATTGTATAAATGAAATAGACCCTGTATGACCTGATGACATGTATGTATATATGTTGAAAACTTAATGAAAATGATTATTTACAAAAAAAAGGAATGGACCTTTTGTTACAGATTAAAAAAATACATCGAGGGACTATGTTCTTCTTTTCACACTCCGAGGGACGTTGGAGGTTGGGGGTGTTGCCACTAGACACCTCATTTAAATCAGCAATGACCTGCATAAGACTGAAACTGATCTAGATTGCGGGTGAATATAGAATAGTAATTTTTGCACTAACCACTGAGCCACCTAACTGCACTTTCTAATTGTTGTGATATATACACATACACACACACACACACACTGACTAATACATATACATATATATATGCATATATATATATATTCCAGTGTAATATAGCAGTGCACTGTCTACACACATTTTTACAGATTAAAAAAAGACATTGAGGGACCATTTTCCACTTTTTAGGCTCTGAGGGATATCAGAGGGTGGGGGAATGGGTGTTGCCACTAGACACATGGGGCCCGATTCCAAGACATATGGCACAAGGCATTTGCGAGTTGCTCCATATGTTGATACACCGGGGACCCTGCGCCTGATTCTAGAACAGGCAGGGTCCCCAACAGCTATGTCCTGTGACTTGCGGCACCCCAGGCAGTGCACCAAAGGGAGGGCGCACCACAACAAGATGCCACAAGCCACAGCAATGCCCTCTGATAGGGCACAGATCCCCTCCCCTGTAGCCCTGAACACACAGCCCCCCAAAGCCCCGCTCCCCGAGAATAGCCCCACAGAGCAGATCATGTCGCCACCGTCCCCAAGCCCTGATCGGCAATCACCAGCAGCCTCTAATATCAAAATACCCATGCCACTTATTCCCTGGTAGTCTAGTGGCCCCCCCACCCGGCAGTGCCAGTCCAGTCCCACCCCCACACTCCGTTCCCAGTCGCTTGACTAGCCAGCCCCCTCTCACCTCCCACGGCCAGCGCACCCATGAGCTCCCTCGAGTGCGTACTACTGTATACAGTAAACGCTCAATCAGTTATTGAGCACATGCTGTATACAGTAGTATGTGCTCGGAGGGAGCTCAGTTGGTGGTTGGCCATGGAGGTGAGAGGTGGCTTGTGCCAGTCACCGACTGGGAATGGGTGTGTGGGGTGGTGGGGGGGACTGGCACTGCTGGGTGGGGGACCACTAGACTACCAGGGAATAAGTGGCACAGGAGTTTTGATATTAGCGGCTGCTGGTGATTGCTGATCAGGGCTTAGGGATGGTGGGGACATGATCTGCCCTGCGGGGTACTATCGGGGGGTGACATGATCTGCCCTGCAGGGCACTGGGGGGATGATATGATCTGCCCTGTGGGGCATTCTTCGGGGATCAGGGCTTGGGGGTGCCAGCAACATGCAGAGGGCTTTCCAGGGCATATGCCAATGGGGGATGGGTGTGGGGCTTATGTATAAATGTGGGGGGGTGGTTATTGGGTGCACATGGCACAGTGGTGCACCCCCGGTGGAAGTAGAGTACACTTAGACTAGCTAATAGCTAGTCTAACTGTACTTAGACCAATGTCCTCCGGAGGTTGTCTTGGAATAGCACATGTGCTGTTCTGACAGCCACCCTCTCAGAATAGGGCATAACTGTTGCCATAAACCCTCTTGTGCCATATTGCAGGGGGTTTATGGTGTACCTATTGGCATAGGACAACTTTGGCATAGGTAGCCTGCGGCATGTCACAGGCTGCCTTTTGGAGCTCTACCAGATGTTGACTGCGCGTGGTACTTGTGCCATTTTATTTGTGCAAGTCACTTTGCGACATGTGTAACCATTCTGGAATTGGGCCCCTCATGTAAATGATCAATGATATGCAAAAGGATGAAACTGATCTAGATAGCGGGGGAATGTAGACTAGCAATTTTTGCACTAACCACTGAGCCACCTCACTGCACTTTCTATTTGTCATGATGCGCACACATTGACTAATACATATACACATATATATTGCAATATAACATACAGTACAAGTCACATTAAACTGTTCCTCCAACTCACTGATTTAGCATTTTTCAGTGAGTTACTTAATGTGTGCAGTGCTCACTGCAATGAATTAATAAAAGTTTCCTAATGGTTTGTTTCTAGTTGTTGTTCAGTTTCAGCTTACTGTACTTTTCAGCTCTCTGGAAACCTTTATCAATGCACTGCAGGAGCAGGGCATACATTAAAGGGACACTGTCAGCTTTCAGCAGCTATACTGAACTTGTGTGTCCAGTGTGCCTTTAATAACATCTATGGCAAAATAAATTATTCATGTGCCCCAGTATGAGTAACAGTGAGATCTGTTACCTAAATTTTAAAAATATATAGTTTAGCTTGGACCAAGCACATTGTCTTATTGTTTGGCCTATCTTCTGCTGCTGGATGCCTTTTCTCAATGTGAATACACATTGCATGTGTGCAAATTTCCTGAACAAGTTTAAGTGATAGTTGGGGCTCAAAGTACATGCTCTTTCAAGCGGGGAACTTTGTAAGAATAATGGAGAGCATTGCAAGTCTTACTTTTACCACTTTGAAGAACAGGCCCACGATCCTGGGCAACGTCACATGCATGCTCAGGATCATGGTCTTGTTTTTCAAAGTGGGAAAAGTAAGACTTGCAATGCTCTTTTTTATTCTTACAAAGATTTCTGTCTATACCAAAACAATATCTAACAGGCGGCTCATGCTCTCACTGCAGCCCACAGCATGAGTTCCAGCTGCAGCTGCAGAAGTCAAGAAAGTCCCGCTGTTCTCATACAGAGAATACGGGTGAAGGGTTCCTCTCGCTAAGCTGGGCACCCTGGATTTTGTGTGCCCAGAAAAGGTATTTCTGCCCCTCATTTAAAAAACAAACATCAGAATTTAGCTAAACCAGGCTCGTTTAGCTAGATTCTGGTGCTTGTTTTTTTAAAATGACATCATTTTTATGTATTTCCAATGCTTTGTTAGTTTGAGGAAAAAAGCTACAAGATGGCGGTCTCACGGCACAAAAAAAAATGTTTCATGTTGTGCCAAGCAAGTGGAGAGAAACCAAAAAAAGGGTCCTACAACATGCAATTTTTCATTTCGCACCAGAACATTAACTCAAAAAAACCTTCTACGCATGCTCAGAACGGAAAACACAAAACTTTAAAGCCTTATAGCTCGGGAACTGTTTAATATTTTTTCACCAGACCTATCAAAGACACTACCTTAGGACATGACTCATGTTCCTTGCAATTTGGGGGGAAAAAAATCCATTCCATGTAGGCTGTATGTGAGAGCAAAAAAAAAAATCCACGCCAAGTGTAGGGAAAAAGAATTAGTCCTCTTCAGAAAAATGACATATGAAGATCTCAGAAACCCCAAAAGCTTCCATCACAAAAATTACTACAGATCAAGACCTTGCCTCCTAGACAACACATGCACAATTTCAGCTAATTTTGTCAAACGGCGCCAAAGGTATTGATGTGCAAAGTTAAGGGTTTAACATTGAACATCCTACTCAACCCTAACTATAGCGGTGCTACCGCGCCACTATAATATGTTAATTTATGCAATAGGGTTGAAGTAAGGCCTACATACCTAGATATGGGGAAATAGAAACATAGAAATAAAGATTTTGTGGGCAGAAAAGGACCTCAAGTCCCATCCAGGCTGCTCTAACCTTACCTATCCCACAGTGTGGCAAAGGCTCCTATATGGCTTCCAGGTTCCCCCGACCACTCTGGGTAATTTATCATTTTAAAGATACACATGGCCCTGCCCTACTCATGCTTGAATCCCGTTACTGCCTCTGCATCACCCTAGGCAACCTGTTTCATCTAGCCACCATCCTTTCCATGAACAAATGCATCCTTGTCTCCCTCTTGAAGTTTCTCCCCACTAACTATACTGTATTCTCTCTTGTAACCACATCTGTGCTCAACCTTAAAAACTCCCCACACTCCACACTATGTATCACATGCAGATAGGTCTCAGCTATGTCTCCTCAGCGCCTCTGTTCTCTAAGGAGTACATGTTGCAGCTCTTCGGACTTTTTTTGCAGGGCTTCCCCTGCTGCCCTGAGTATCATCTTAGTTACCCTCTTCCATATAAATTTATTCTGTTCCTCAGGGTTTGAAATCAGGTTAAAAAGTTCTCTGAAACCTCAGCGAATTTGTGGTGTGGTGCTCCTCTGTTGCCGTTATCCTAATCTTGGCACCCTCTATGTAGGCATTGTTTTGTATATACATAGATACATAGAATCTGATGGCAGATGAAGATTGCCAGGCACATCTAGTCAGCCCATTTTTTTCTATTCCCTCCCCTTCCCAAGTATCCCTTGACTACCCTTTCTGTGTTGTCACTCGGGTTCCCTTATGCCTATCCCATGCATTCTTGAATGCCTTTGTCAGGTTTTTACTTTGAAATGACAGTGCCAAAATTAGGGTATCCCCAACAGTGTGTTTCATGATCGTTCAAACCCCAAGAAACACCACACCACAGATTTGAAAAGGTTCCAGGGACCTTTAAAGAGCCACTATCGCCTCAAGAAGAACTTCGGACAACATAATATTTGAACACAAAGCAGCTTATATTTCTCATTAGCTCTGTATTTCTTATACCTATTGTTTATTACCGAGGTCATATACATGAAAACAAGACAGCTGTTCCTTGAGGGTTCATCAGCTTCTATTGCTTCTTCCCAGCCTAATCTCCTAATACTCTGCTTGTGACATTGCAGTGATTCCCATGGAAACTGACTATGATGTCAAAACAGAGAATTATAATTAGAAGGCTACAGCCTGTAGTTCAAGGGGTGGTGCAGTGGCCACACCCTGCTCCAGCCCGCCAAGGGCTGTTCTCACTCTCACATCATTTTTTTTCTCAGGCTGAGGCTCTGTCCATCCTCTCTGTGCTTGCTCTCCCTTCCTTCCTGCTGGAATCTACTGGCTGTGCTGGACTCCTGTCTGGCTTGTACCTCCTGCTTCTCGGTCCGAATTTTGCCTCTGGTTACAGTCTGTGCTTCTGTCTCGGTTGTTTGGTCTCCCTACTGTTCCCTGTGGTCCTGTTTGCTTCATTTGCTTTTTGGGCTTTTCTGGTATGCTACTGCCCCTCTGTTTGCAGTGTTATATTTAGCTGCATTGCTAATCAAGCTCTGTTCATTTGTCATATTTCAGCAATCTCTCTTTCTCTGTGCTATGTGCCTGTGTGCTCTCAGTTCCAATTGCTGTTTCCATGCTGTAGTCCCTGTGCTCATCACCTTAATTGTTTCCACCTGCCTTTAGTACTGGCTCCCCTTAGCAGTTATCACTCTGTCTCATTTCTCTGCCTGCTCCAGCAGTGTCCTGCCCTACTGTATTACTCCTCACTTCTACGTTTGTGTTATTTAGGCTCATTTTTTGCTACTTCCACTTTTACCAAACCTTACTTTTACCACACCCACAGCAGTCTCTTTCAGATGATAACCTAATCCTGCTTTCACGGATGGCACGTATTTAACTTATTTCAGTAGCTGCTTGATATTGTGGCATCATGTTCGTGGCTTCTTTGTTTTTCCTATGGTGAGGGACTGAGGAGTCACAGTGAGCATCGTGGCCCCAGGCAGCGGGAGCAGCTTCCTATTTGTTGTGTATTGCATAAGTTTTCTGGCTCACCTGGCCTCCTCCTGCTGCTCCGCATAACCTTTATGGCACTGCACAACCAGCTATTCCAGGCAACTCTCTACCTACGGGCTTCTAGCTCTACTTAGCCTTCTACCAGCCCTTACCTAATATTATGCACCTGGTTTACACAGTCATCCCAGCCTTCCTGTTCCTTGCACTATCACCAATGCTCATCCCCTTCCAAGTCTGACAGCATATCATGTTTACTTTCTTCAAACCGTACCTCCTACCTAACCAGCTTCACAGCCTCCTCCTACCTAACCGGCTTCACAGCCTCCTCCTCTTCAACCGATGGCACAGAAACATAGAAACATAGACTTTGATGGCAGATAAGGACTGCTTGGCCCACCTAGTCTGCTCATTTCCCTGCCTACTGGATAAGCTGCAAACCCTAGTTAACCAACAGCCTATTTCTTCCAACCCCCCACAAGAATTGCCTTATGTCTGTCCCTTGCATTCTTGAATTCCCCCACTGTTTTTGACCCCACAACCTCCTCAGGAAGGTCGTTCCATGCAGCCACCACCCTCTCTGTGAATAAATACTTCTAGACATTGCCCCTGAGCCATCCCCCCATCTTCAAATCGTGTCCCCTTGTTCTTGCACATCTCTTTTTCTGAAAGATGCTACTCTCTTGGACTTTGTTGATTCCCTTGAAGTACTTCAAAGTTTCTATCATGCCCCCCCTTTCCTCAAGGATATACATATTAAAGAGTAGGTTCCTACTTTTGGCGCTGCTAGTCTCCCCCAGCATGTTCGATCCCTTACCAGATCAGTAGCTCGCTGCTCAAGTTTGGCATAAAAATTCCATCTGTAGAAGAAGTTACATCCCTTGTAATTTTGTAAATGTGTATAGTGGCCAAAAAAAGATTGACTTCCCGGTCCGAAAAACATGCACCCACATTGGCCCATGCAGCCCTGTTTTGTGATGTCACAAAATGAAGGCTGCGTGAGCGCGCTCCATTCAGTTCTATGGGGCTGGTATTTTCAAACATATTTATACCCTTTAGTGCTGGGATTTTAGTATATCAAAGCGATCGATCGACTAATAGGGTTTAGTATTTAGATAGACCTTTACTGCTGCTTTTTAATTTAATTTGCTTCTACTCTGAGGAGCTCTGTAAAGGTGCTTCCCTCCTAGAGGATGGCTCTCTGGCGCCCCCCCCGGAGGCACCCTTTAAAGCTAATCTCCCTACAACTGCCTCTGATTCACCTGTTTTTTTTTTTTTAGATTATAAGGCTGGCTGAGCGCCTTGGCGGTTGTTACTCTACTCTTCCTGCCTTGGAGGTTGGCACTGAAATGCCCTAGTGTTGCAGGGATCACTCGTAACCCTCCAGTGAGAGTGTTCCCCAAAATTGCAGTTTCCCTGGATTGGCCTACTAAATTGCAGTAGCAGAGCTGTCACTAAACAAAACTGTCCCAAATTCTGGAGGAAAGGTGACACAGGCCTTGGATCCCCAGAGGTTTCCTCCTCAAAGGGGGTTTCTCCTCTCCTGCATGCCAGTGCTCATAATACTAGATAGGTGTAGTTGTAGTCCCTAGATCACTTAGTTAAGTTTCTGCTGCTGGATAGAGTTGGGTGGCTGCCCCGTAATTGTCACTTCTCCCTCTTTGACTGTTCTCTCTCTCTCTCTCTCTCTCTCCTTAGGAAGCTAGGCCTCCATACCTTATAGTCAGACCTCCAAGCAGGTCACTATTCGCCTGTTGTTTCCTGCCTACTCTACTCAAACAGTATGACCAACTGACCCATGCTACAAACTGAACCCATACTACCAATTGACCTACATACAGGTCTTCCATCCTGATAAGTGCTCAACGCTCTTTTTGGACTTCTTCCTAAGGTACCTTTAGCCAAGAGAATCACTCCCATGGCACCTGAAGGAATGGAACCCTCCTCTAGGTTTCCTTGCCTTCATACCCTTACAGGGTGGTATATCCCATGGATAGAGATGCGAACAGCCAAAGATTATTTATGTTACACAAGCACAAAACCAGTTGCACAGGCACATTGAATTGGAAGGCTACAGCCTGTAGTTCAAGGGGGTGATGCAACTGGCCACAGCCCCGTTCGGACCATTTAAGGGCTGCTCTCCTCACACAAGCATTTTTTTCTTCCCACTCCATCCACCCTTCCTCCTCCAGCAGCATGCCTCTCTCTCTCTCTCTCTCTCTCCCATTAGCATCTTCTTATGGTACCTTTAGCCAAGGGAATCACCCCACGGCACATCAAAGGGTGAAACTCTGCTCTAGGGTTCCTTGCCTTCATACTCCTACAGGGTGGTATACCCCATCAATAGAGAGGCGAACAGGCAAAGATTATCTATGTTACACAAGCATGAAACCAGTTGCACAAGCTCATTGAATTTCAAGTAGGGAATAAGCATATCCATAACATGAGGGAAGCACTTCTTCACATAGAGGGTGGTGGACACTTGGAATGCACTGCTGGAAGAGATAATCTCATTGAAGACAGTGGGCAGCTTTAAGAGAGGCTGGGATAGGCATAGTGGGAAGGTAAGGATCATGGGTAGGGAGGATGGGAGGAGTGGGGAGGGAGGGCAGTGATAGTGGGGAGGGGGGCAGTGATAGTAGCTCAAGCTGTGTACCCTGCAATATGAGCAGACTAGATAGCCCAAATGGCCTTCTTCTGCTGGCTTCTTCATATGTTCATATAAGCAATAGAGGCAGATGAACTCTAAGAGATAAATATCTTGTTTTTGTGGGAATTTCTTTAGTAATAAATAATGGGGAGGAGAAATATATGGAAAATATATGAAATTCAGGCCATTGGAGACTCCAGAAGGTGTAGGAGTTCAGTGGTGAGAGAAGGGGTATACAAAGAAAATATAAAACAAAACAAAAAAAAAATTGCAACTAAAATTAAAACTATGAATCGGTAGAAAATCAAAAATAACCCAATAAAAGAAGGCAGCCCAAGGTGCTTTGTCAAATAGATATAGGTAAATTTGGGTGAACAAAAGTTCAGGTAAGTGAAGATAAACAGTGGAAAGAAGGTGGAGGGTGAGAGGGGTGAGGTGAAAGAAGGATCGGGGAAGGAGGCAGGAAATAGGACAGCGTGGTTAGGGTTAAATAAAAAAATAGAAGGTTTTTTAGCTCAAAACTTTTGTGAATATCATTAGGACACCTTTAGCCCCTCCCCTTTTTGCTATGATGGACAGTAATCAAGGCTAGAAAGGAGAACAGTATGGGGCGCTGGCCCCTAAGGGATGGACCTGCTCAAGGCTGTAAAGGTAAGTTTTTGATAACTTTATTGCAGTTCTATGCAAAAGCACAGTAAAAACTTTGAACATTTTGGAAATGTAGCCTTATTATTACATAATAGTTCACGTAACAGAGAGTAAAAATAAAGGTTGCACAGGGGTTTCCTGAAGCAGGTGCTCATTTAAGGACATTTAAGGAAAAGACTGGGTGTGTCTCTGCATATTTTCTACCCTACATGCAAGGTTTGCACATAACTATGCAAGCGAGGAGAGAGAAACAAAAATTTCAGTCCTTTCTTTACAATTTATAATTGTCAACTTATAGAGTGGCTGCCAGAAAACAAGTGGTGCAGGAAACCAAATTCAAGCGGGAGGAGTGCCAAAGGAAGTGGAGCGCTCAGGCTCTCCCACTCAGGAGACTAGCTAGAAGGCTTCTTTCTTTCAGCCCACACTGCTTCCAAAAAGCACCGCAAGTGCAATGCTACTATTGCCACCTGATTGAATTGGGAAAGCGGGCTGAATATGGAGCAGGAACATTACAGCAATACTTTCTGATTTAAATGAAGCTCCGTGTCACTGCCTGCTTCTCTGTGTAAACCCTACTGAAAGAAAAAAAAAGTTTTGCAGGCAGGGTTTAAAAGCAAATAAGGTGACTTTTTCCTTTTTTCTTCGGCTTTGCTCGACTCTGGCAAATTCCCTGCATAGCCGAGAGGAAAGTGTTTCCCACCCAAATGTGCTCAAAGCAGCACTGCTTTATTGGGATACAGTGGAAAAGCTACTTTATTTTCTGGACATCTCCCCAGGTACCCAAAAGCATAAAATGCCACTATAAACTCTGACAATAAACCTAATAAGCAAGTTGGACAGAAACAAGCATTTATAATAGTATTCACCAACAACACCACCAACAGCTTAAAATCTGGTTGAATTTCAGTTGGCACCCATCTGTATCCCCCTTCCCCTGGGACGCGGCTGCAAATAGGCAAAATTGTCTAGTCCTCCTTCCTGGTCAACAGAAAATAAATAAAAAAAAATATAGATAAGGGCACAGTTCATGCAGTCATATAATATGTATACTTGTTCATTTCTCTTTATATCTCAGGTGGTGCAGCAAAGTACCAGCACAAAGTGTTATACATTAAAAAGGTTTTATAGCTGCACCATGCTTTAGTACCTTGAGAAAGGATAATTATTTCTTAGTAGCTGTTAAGCTACTGATGCTGATTGTACCCCACTGGCAGGGAGGCTCAAACTTAGGGACCGAAAGGAAACAGGAAAAATAAGAAGAGAGATGTGTAAGTGGCCAACCTACAAGAAAGAAAAGCATAGGAAGGAAGAGAAGGGTGCTGTTGCAACAGACATTAGGTTGGGAAGAAAAGAAGATAGGAAATTGCCCCTAAGGCTCCCCCCCATGCCAGGGTGGGGCACTGCACTACCACATGGAGCGGTGGACTGATGTGTGGGCCAGTGAGGAGATGGGGGAGAAAGCACAGTTACTCAAAACAAACTATAAGGTTATTAACAAATACTGCTGCTTTAAACTGACGCTGGCACCCTAAAGTGCCGCTACCCACCATAAAGTGCTGTAAGCCCTCCTAAGTACTAGTTCCCTCCACCAAAATGCTGTTCATTCTCGCTTGCAGTACTTTCATATTTTCCATCAAGGTACCATGACAGAATTGGCATATTATTTCTCTTCATGGTGCTGTGGTCGCTTGGTGCTGCTTGATGTGTATTGAGCATACGTATTTCAGTTATTTGTGCATTCTCCTCTGAGACTGTGAGCGTCAAGATAGCTCCACTAATAAAGTCTTGAATGAATTAGGTAGGTGGTGCATGGGGGAGGACTTGGACACATGGAGGATTATCATGGAATGTCTAAAACAAAATGTGAGTGTTGTGCAGGGTGGGAGGGGGTATTTGCTGCCTGCAGGAGAGGGAAGGCCCAGGAGAGCCCTAACATCCTCCTTCCCTTTTCAAGCATGCCTGGGTTACATCTTATCTGGGTCTAATGCCCACTTCGCACAGTCCATACAGCTCTATCAGGCCTGCAGCAACCTGAAGATCTCCCCATCAGGCCATATCAAAAAAGTACGACATCCAAAGCACAGGACTACTCCAGACACAGGAACAGGCATGGACTCGCTTCGATCAAAATAAAAATTTCAAACTGTAATACGAACATACGAATGTGCCAGCAACAAAAACTAAATAAAATTAAAAACAAAATTTGGGTCCATAACAATACAATCACCATTAGGAGAAGCAGATGACCTCAGCACTTCACCTACAAAAGGCTTCATAAGGAAGTGGAGACAAGTAATTGCAACAGTCATTTTATACTATGTTACTGCTACGTCATATGATAAAAACATCAATCCAATGTCAGTGAAGTTATACAAAATAATTCAACATTACAATATCACACCATTATGTGGTTAAAAAAAACAATATCAGTAATCATAAATCAATCCTAAAACATTAGAAAAGAGATAACTAAATCATTAGTGTCCCAAATTATCACACACAGTTGCAGGAGGCACAGGTCATACCGCCGTATGACAAAACAGTGCTGCTAAAAATGTCGCAGCCAAGCAGCGCCGAACACAAACAGAGTCAGGCCGGCGGCTAGTGCCTTTTCTAAAAGTGATTCTAGGGGATGTTCCAGTTGTTTCTGGTAACATTATCTGACTATAGTATGGGCCAGTTTTTCCACACTATATTGCCTAGTTGCCCAGCTAAGTGATTATATTCAGTGGAAAATGTTACTGGCTCTGATGTTAAGTCACGATCCCATCTACCTTTAATGGAATTTAACAGATCACCTTGGTTTTTATTTTTAACTTCACTGATCGCTGTTTCTAGCAACTCATCATCATAGTCTCTCTCAAGAAATCTTTTCTTGAGATCCCTACTTTGAGCTTCAAAATCACTTATTTGAGTACAGTTTCTCCGTATTCGTAAGAACTGTCCATATGGGATTAATTTTTTTCAGGGCAGTTTTATGTAAACTATCGAATCTTAATAATGAGTTGGTAGAAGTAATCTTCCTATACCTTTTCATTATTACAACTTTTTGTTCAACATCCCCTTTCAAGATGATGTCCAGAAAGCTAACTTCCACAGCATCCACATTTGCAGTAAATTTTAAATTCCGATTATTATTATTCAGCCACATAACAAATTCCCAAGCCTTCTCTTGATCACCATCCCATACACAGATACAATCATCTATGTACCTAAACCAACATATTGTATTACCCAAACAGGGGTTGGCCTCAGTGTTATAGATAAGCTCCTCCTCCCACTGTCTCAGTAACAAATTGGCATACGCGGGGGCCATACATGACCCCATCGCCATCCCACATACCTGTAAGTAATGATCACCGTCAGATCCAAAATTCAAGGCACTTCATAAGGAAATCTGTTGGCACAAATTCTGTCAGTGGGCTTTTCTGCAGGAACAGTGTGCATGCTTTGACACCATCGTCATATCTTATTTATTTATTTAGTTTTTGTTGACTGGGAAAAGAGGACTAGGCAATTCTGCCTATTTTCAGCCTCATCCTGGGGGAGAGGGGGAAGATACAGATGGAAACTGACATACAGAACCAGATTAAGCTCTTGGTGGTATTTTTTTTAGTGAATGGGAGGAAATATGGCCAGGACACCGGGGAAATTCCCCTACTCACCTGTAGGGGACTCTTGCTGATGGACTTTCAGTCTGTTGAGTCGGCTGGTGTACCTGCAGGAGGATGCATCTCTGCTTCTGCAGGTCCAGCACAAGAGATGCAATCTGGTTCTACTGAAGGAAATACTGCTGTTATATCGCCAGTTCTGGACATGACTGTCTTATTGGAATTGGATGAGGCTGAACGAATTTTACAAGACAACCTACTTACCAAGAAACAATGGTTAGCTGATCTTCTATCTTCTGCTGAATTAAATTTTACTCACCAAAAACGTTTACTTGAGGAAGAAAAGAAAAAAACGTAAAAAAATTTCCAATGACAGACTCTGTAGACCACTCTGCCCATGGAGACGTGGCTAATGATGCACAGCTTATTTTTGAGGATGGAAATTGGTTGCCTGACCGTGCTTTGGAACAAGCTGTCTGGGTTCCTAATGATGCAGGGGGATGGTTGCCTGATCCTAACATCCCTTTGCCTGGTACTTCTTCTTCAGATCCTTGTCTACACAATAATATTGAGTTTCAAAATGGTCACCATGAAGATTCCCTGGATTTAAACTTACTGGCCCCCTCACTGAACGCACAGCCTGCATTACCCTTGGATTCTACTGAGAAGCATTTGCTTCCATCTTCCACGAATGACATTACGGACAGTCAAATCAGAATTGGAGTGGACGATATTCCCTCGAAACTGCCTGAGAAGCCTACCGATCTACCTTCTGAAGAACCTACACAAAAAACAAGTTTTGCAAGCCTCTTTCACAAGTCACCAGTCAATGCGAAACGCTGACATGCTGTTCGAGTCAGGTATACAAGTGGCCTAGAGATGCCTCCAGATAGAGCTTTCGTGGGTTGGTTCTTGATTAAACAGTCCCTGGGTTTTTCTCCTTCCAAGGTATTTGCTTTTATCCACATTCCAGGGAAACATAGTTTTGATATTAGTTTTCGGACTGCGGTGTTGTTGGACAAATTTTGGCAAACATATTCGACAGTAAAGGACTCTGAGATTTGGTCACATTTTTTTGTAATGCCTTTAACTATCCCTACCCTGAAAACAGTTACTATCCTTTTTCGGAATGAGGGGATTAATGTGAAGGATATTATTTACTGGCCGCAGCAAAAATGTGAGATTCAAGGTCTCCCTGATCCTATCATTGATACTGAAGGGTTTTGGATGGGAGGGTGGCATTTTAATGTTCAATTACGGATGTCTGATGCTGGTATTTTACATCTGCCCAGTAGTTTTTTTTTAGGCAGGGTGTGGTAGGGTCAGTGACCCCCCCCAAAACATTGATATGCTCATTGGATACAGAGCATATGTAATTACCTGCCTGTGTATTGGAGGTAGTTTGAGAACATTGTGGGCTAAAATATTAAAAAAATCTGTTGCAACAGTCTCCTGCTCTTCTAATCTCTTCCTTTTACTATCGCTCCTTCTCTGTCATTCCCCTACTCAAGCTTGGACACCTTTGAGCAGTCTTTCTGTCCCTTTCCTTAATTCCAGCTCGTTTTCATTAAATATTTAAAGCCCCAGTGTTTAAAACGTTCTGTGCTTGCAGTACAAACCGCATAGATTAATTTTCCTTCTCGAACGTGCGCACATTCGCGCAGTGCGACTGTGCGAACGTGTGATCGTGCAATTGTGTGAATGTGCGAAGACGCCGGAAAAAGAGGTTGTTTTGGCGTTTTCATTATCTGGTGAAATTATGAACAAGTTAACAGTCTTTTTGCTAGTTTTTAGTATGAGAAGCTCAGAGTTATGGTATATCTCAGAATGTTAACTGAGAATCATTTGAAAAGTGGCATTTGTTTGTTCCTTAAATCAAAAGGTTAAAATAGTACTTTTAAAAGGGGAAAGGCAATTACATGCCACATTTAAAAGGAGAGAGATAAAAATGTTTAACTTAAAAGGACCAAAAACTCCTAATGTGGTACAATAAAAACATAGACTAACAACTTACTTTTAAAGTGCTTCCAGCCTCCTCTCAGTCCAAAATCCTTATAGGACTGGGCGGCCCTTGTTGACCCTCTTTTATGATGCAAGTTGAGGGAGGGGTTAACTAAGTCATGTGCTCCTCCACTTGTATAAAAGCAGAGTGAATGTGAAGTGTTTAGTCAGTGTGTGGTAGGAAGGCAAACCTACCAGATGCCTAGCCAGATTCTAGGTGCCTTTTTGGCAGGAATTTTTATTTCTTGTTAAAGATATGATTTCCTGTGCCTTATGTTTTTTTGAAAGTTAAGTACAAGTTCCTCTTTAAGTTCATTTTATTTTTCTGCTTCTAATAAATTTCGAAGTATTGGATCCTGACTGCTTTCTGGACTTTATTGGACACCCCCACGTGCACATTTGGTGTCAGAAGTGGGATCACAAGGGAAGGAGAGCCACCTTTCTTGTGGATATTGTCCAGAGTCATTATGGAGGAGCAGAAGAAGAAGGAGAAAGTGGAAATGTCTGCACTGGAAGGTACATGGACCAGAACCATGGTGGACAAATTTCAACTACCCCAGCAGCTGGATTGGGTGATGTCAGAAGGAAAGAGACTGGTAAACCAAAGGCAGCGGAAGAAGCTATTGGGGGCGAAGATGTCAAAGAGGAGGAGGAGGAGGAACCCCCTTCTGAAGTACATGATTTGCTGAGATGGTTATGTGTGAGACAGCTCGATCTGGAGAAGCAGAGAGAGAAAGACCGTCTACAAAATGAGAGAGACCGTCTACAAAATGAGACCAGGTGGGTGGAGACTCTTAAGGCTATTCAGGCTATTGGAACTACTAGGCCTATTTTACCTAGTAGGGCTCAAAGGACATTAAAATTTCCAGACTAATGGACAGTGATGATATTGAAGCATACATTACAACATTTGAAAGAGTGGCAACAGCATGTGGGTGGCCTAGGATCAGTGGGTTATTCTGCTTAGCCCCATATCTCACAGGCAAGGCTCAGCTAGCTTATAGTCATGTAGAACCTGGAAATGTTACCAACTATGATCATGTTAAACAAGCAATATTAAAAAGGTATGACATCAGTACAGAGACTTATTGTCAAAGGTTTCGAGCATTTAAATATCATACTGTTGAGTCCCCACAAGAAGCTTGTGCTCGATTGCAAGACCTATGCACAAAATGGCTACAACCTGCAACTCATACCATACATCAAGTGGTTGAGTCAGTTGTATTAGAACAATTTATAAAAATATTACCTTATGAGGTTCAAATGTGGGTAAAAGAACACCGACCTGACACAGTAGAAAAAGCTATCAGTTTAGCTGAAGATTATATTACAGCTCGCCCACAACATCAGAAAGGGTCTCATGGGACAAATACTTCCCAAGTATTAATAAAACGTCCACCCACTAGTCCTTCTACTAAGATGAAAGAGGAAAGAAAAAGTATGAGAACATTTAACCCAGATATTATTTGCCACGAGTGTCAGACCAAGGGACACATCGCTAGATTCTGCCCCAAGAAAAAATCTGATCCTTCTCATCTGGCCTTAGCAAACTGGGGACAATATACTGTGTCTGTTAATGTTGGAGGACAGGATGTGATGGCATTGATTGATTCAGGAAGTAAGCAAACCCTGGTACATGCTGATTTACTCAGTGGTGCTCTTACAAAGAAACACTCAGAGACAACTGGGGTGACTTGTGTTCATGGGGACACTCATTTTTATCCTGTACAGAAAGCTACTATTACCGCATCAGGCATGGCACATCATCTGAAGATAGGCGTGGTTCCTAGACTACCTGTACCTGTGATATTGGGACATGACTTTCCTGTATTTAACAATTTATTGACTGCTTCTTCTTCTATATCTGCTGCGGTTACACGATCTCAAGCATCTCAGGAACAAATAGACAGTGAACTGTTTCCTTTTGATGATACCTTATTTGATGTTCCTGGAAAAACTGTGAAATCAAAAACAAGAACTAGCCCACGTTCTAAGTCAGTTTCCTGATAACTCTACAACAGTCCCAGGGAAAACTACGGAAATATGTCATCAGATCCATACATTTCAAAACACACCCATTAGAGTAAATCCCTATTGGATTCCTGAGAAATTAAAACAAGAAGTCATCACAGAGATAGAAAGGATGAAAGCAATGGGTATTATAGAAGAAGCTAATAGCGAATGGGCGTTTCCTATGGTTCTTGTCCCTAAAAAAGAGGGAGGGATAAGAATTTGTCTAGACTTCCGAAAACTCAACGCAATATCAAAGTTTGATGGATATCCAATGCCCCATATAGATGACATCATTGATCAACTTGGGAAAGCGAGATATGTTAGTATACTTGATTTAACTAAAGGATACTGGCAAATTCCGCTTGAGAAAGCATCAAAAGAAAAAAGACGCTTTTTGCACTCCTTTGGGGTCTTTTCAATTTACTGTAATTCCATTTGGACTTCATGAAGCCCCAGCTAGTTTTCAAAGGTTGATGGATAAACTCCTGAGACCTCACGTTGGATATAGCGCAGCTTATTTAGATGACGTAATCATTTTTAGTCCAACATGGGAAGAACATGTTAAACAACTTACTGCTGTTTTAAGGACTATAAAACAAGCTGGTCTCACCATCAACCCCAACAAATGTTCCTTTGCTATGGAGGAAGCCCGGTATTTGGGATTTATAATTGGTAATGGGCAGGTAAAACCGGAGGTAGGGAAGGTGGACGCTGTAGCCAAGAGTCCTCGTCCCCTCACAAAAAAACATGTGCATTCATTTTTAGGCCTAGCAGGCTATTATAGACGTTTTGTGCCTCAATTTGCTACTTTAGCAAGCCCTCTAATTGAATTAACAAAAAAGAACAAGCCCTCAAAAGTAATCTGGAATTCAGAATGTGAAGAATCATTTCTTGCCATAAAAGCGATACTTTGTTCCTCCCCAGTGTTAAAAAGTCCTGATTTTGATAAACCGTTTTTGTTACAGACGGATGCTTCTAATGTTGGATTGGGGGCGGTGTTATCTCAAATCCACCATGGAGAAGAACATCCTGTACTGTACATTAGCCGAAAATTACATATGAGGGAAACCAAGTACTTCACAATAGAAAAGGAGTGTTTGGCACTCAAATGGGCCATACAGTCCCTACGATATTATTTATGGGGAACTCAATTTACAGTATGGACAGATCAAAATCCATTACGATGGATACATAACATGAAAGATAGCAATCCAAGGGTTATGCGATGGTATCTAACATTGCAACCATATAAATTTACTGTTAGTCATAGAGCTGGGACCGCTAATAGTAATGCTGATTTCATGTCTTGCTTTGGAGCAGACATAATGTTAGAATCAAATGTAGACCTTGGGGAATGAATATATTTGTATTTGAGAATGCATTGTATTTAAGTAGAAAGAGAATATTAAAGGGCCCCGAGGTGGAGCTTTGGGAGTGGGTGGACTAAAGCTCCATCTCTTTTTGTTTATAAAAAGAGATCTACATGCTATGCAAGTAGTGAAAACTACTAGTTTTCATCTTGAGTGGGGAGGAATGTGGTAGGGTCAGTGACCCCCCCCAAAACATTGATATGCTCATTGGATACAGAGCATATGTAATTACCTGCCTGTGTATTGGAGGTAGTTTGAGAACATTGTGGGCTAAAATATTAAAAAAATCTGTTGCAACAGTCTCCTGCTCTTCTAATCTCTTCCTTTTACTATCGCTCCTTCTCTGTCATTCCCCTACTCAAGCTTGGCCACCTTTTAGCAGTCTTTCTGTCCCTTTCCTTAATTCCAGCTCGTTTTCATTAAATATTTAAAGCCCCAGTGTTTAAAACATTCTGTGCTTGCAGTACAAGCCGCATAGATTAATTTTCCTTCTCGAATGTGCACATGTTCGCACAGTGCGACTGTGCAAACGTGCGATCGTGCGATTGTGCGACTGTGCGATCGTGCGAATGTACGAAGACGCTAGAAAAAGAGGTTGTTATGGCGTTTTCATTATCTGGTGAAATTATGAACAAGTTAACAGTCTTTTTGCTAGTTTTTAGTATGAGAAGCTCAGAGTTATGGTATATCTTAGAATGTTAACTGAGAATCATTTGAAAAGTGGCGTTTGTTTGTTCCTTAAATCAAAAGGTTAAAATAGTACTTTTAAAAGGGGAAAGGCAATTACATGCCACATTTAAAAGGAGAGAGATAAAAATGTTTAACTTAAAAGGACCAAAAACTCCTAATGTGGTACAATAAAAACATAGACTAACAACTTACTTTTAAAGTGCTTCCAGCCTCCTCTCAGTCCAAACTCCTTATAGGACTGGGCGGCCCTTGTTGACCCTCTTTTATGATGCAAGTTGAGGGAGGGGTTAACTAAGTCATGTGCTCCTCCACTTGTATAAAAGCAGAGTGAATGTGAAGTGTTTAGTCAGTGTGTGGTAGGAAGGCAAACCTACCAGATGCCTAGCCAGATTCTAGGTGCCTTTTTGGCAGGAATTTTTATTTCTTGTTAAAGATATGATTTCCTGTGCCTTATGTTTTTTTGAAAGTTAAGTACAAGTTCCTCTTTAAGTTCATTTTATTTTTTTCTGCTTCTAATAAATTTCGAAGTATTGGATCCTGACTGCTTTCTGGACTTTATTGGACACCCCCACGTGCACACAGGGATAGAGGTATGTCATTTTACCCTGGGATGCCAAGAACTTGCTTTAAATGTGGTTCACCACGTCATGTTAGCAGTAGCTGTGATAAAATCTGATGTTCTATGTGTGGTATGCTGGGTCACTCAGGAGTACACTGCACTGCTATCCCCAAATGCAGTCTTTGTGACACTGAAGGCCGTACCTTTACTGAATGTTCTTGGGTTTCGCATAACACTTCTGATGCTGATTTTGCTGAACATGACTTTTACGTCAATTCAGCGGTCCATAAATCCTCCAGTTCTGGGCCTGAACGCTGCTCTCCTCAGCGACCCCCCTCCATCAGTTTCTACTATGACACCTGCTTTGCCTTTAGACCCCAAGCCCCTAGCTCCCTCTCTTGCCCCAGTAGTAGTACCCGATCTCCCGGTTGTAGAACCTACTATTATTCCTGTAGCCCCAAATATACCTCCCCCTTATCTCCAATCCTTTCACCTTGTGAAACAAGGAAGAGGCAAACAGTTGCTGAAATTAAAGGGATCTGAACCTTTACAACTCCAAAATCAATATGCCCCACTTCGATGGGGAGACACAGAGATGGATGATGTTTCTGATACATCGTCTGTTTTAGAGGCTTCCTCTGGAATGGAAGACCTTGATCCTGTAAAACCTAAAGTTTAAAAGAAAAGATGGGGTACCAGATTGAAGGCAAAATAAATTTCTGTCCCCACTCCTTAACTTTCTTAAATGACTGATTTATCTGTAGCATCCTTGAATATTAACAGTATTAGAAATGGGTTACGCCATAAAGCCACCTTTGCTATGTTCGAAACTTGTCACCTGGATGTTTTATTCTTGCAAGATACCAGACTTTATACTGTCTCAGAGGCTGCTGTAGCACAAACTGACTGGAAATGGAGAATTAGTTATTGGTCCTTGGGTTCCAACTTATGTAGTGGTCTTGCTATTTGTTTTTTTTCTCATACTGTTCAGGTTTTGAAACTAGTGGAGGTCCAACCTGGAAGAATTTTTTTATTGGATCTGGTGCTTAATAATTTATTTTACAGATTAATAAATTGCTATGCTCCTCAAACTAAAACAGGACGCATTACAGCATGGAAAGAATTTCAACCTTTTTTATTTACCTCTAAAATTGTAATATTAGGGGGAGATTTTAATTGTAGTTTACTATGATCGGATAGGGGTGGGAAAACGGAAAAAATTGTTTGCGATGTAGTTGCTTTAAAATCCATTCTCACCCAGTCAATTTAAAAGATGTGTGCCACTCCATTTTTTCCAGACCCCCCCCCACGTTTCACAAAGGTGTGTTGTCCTCCCCGCATTGACTATTTTTTTATTCCTGCTGGTGTACAGGTACAATCCTGTGATACAACGGTCACAGCTACCTCTGATCATTATTTACTCAGTATTTATTTGTCAGATGTTGCTGAGGCCTCTTATGGGAAAGGGTCCTGACGATTAAATGCTGACCTTTTTTATAAAGCCCTAAAATATACTATGCTTGATCTAGTAGATGCCAGGAAATCAGTTTTTTGCCTGTATGAATGATTATGTTAGTTGGTGGTTAGATTCTAAACATTATTTTATCTCACATTTAAAAAACAATTCTAGGTTACACCACTCGCACAGGCATAGGAGATATCAGGATTTATACCATCAGTTGCAAACCCTCCAGAACCTTGATTCTCCTTCGCAGCACATGACTCAACGTAATAGGGCTATTAAAACGGAATTAACTAAGCTTCAATATAATAGGTTTCAGTCCCTAGAAAAAGAGAAAAAATTGGGACTCAAGGGAAGTCCCATCTGATTAATCCTTATGAGAATTATAATTTCAGGAGAAAACAGAAACATATAGATCGGCTTGAACTACCGGATGGTTCTTCTATCCACACTAAGTCAGAACTTGTGTCTGAAATTGACTGATATATTGTACAGAAATTTGGGACTGCTTTTCAAATGTCCACTATTGCCATAGACTGGCTTAAATATTTACATTTGCTTCAGATTTCACAGTTGCAGCAGCAGCTTTTGGTACAGCCTGTATCTAAACTGGAACTGCAGAATGTCATTTCTTCTTCGTCTTTAAATACAACTCCTAGATATGATGGGTTGCCATCTGAGTTTTATACATGGATTTGGTCTTACTGCTTGAGGAACTTGTCCAGGTCTACAACTGTTTGTTGAATACACACACTATTCCAGACATTATGAACACCGGTACCCTCTTTTTTTGTCTCTATAAAAGGGAAATAAGTTGAATTTGGATAATTGGAGACCACTTCACTGCAAAAGAAAGGGTCCTACAAGAGCTTGCTAAGATCAGGGTGGATAAGGCAATGGGACCTGATGGCATACATCCCAGGGTACTTAAGGAGCTAAAGGTGGAACTAGCAGAGCCATTAGCAGAACTGTTTAGTGAGTCTCTGAGCACAGGAGAGGTCCCAGAAGACTGGAGAAGGGCTCATGTGATCCCGCTTCACAAGAGTGGTAGCAGGAGGAGGCGGAGAACTACAGACCAGTCAGTCTTACCTCAGTAGTGGGCAAGATTATGGAGGCACTCCTTAAGGAAAGGATAGTGCAACACCTGGAATCCATAGGGCACAGGATCCAAGACAGCATGGGTTTACAAAGGAAGGTCCTGTCAAACTAATCTCATAGATTTCTTTGACTGGGTAACCAGAGTGGTGGACCAAGGGGAGCAGTTGATGTCACCTACCTTGACTTCAGCAAAGCTTTTGACACTGTTCCACATAGAAGATTGATAAATAAGCTGTAGGCTCGGTGGTCAGAAGTTGGTCAACTGGGTGGCAAACTGGTTGACGGGCAGAAAACAGAGAGTGGTGGTAAATGGTATACAGTCAGAAGAGATGCAAATCACAAGTGGGTACCTCAGGGATCAGTCCTGGGGCCAGTCCTCTTCAACATCTTCATTAGTGACCTTGCAGATGGACTAGAGGGTAAGGCTTGTCTGTTTGCAGATGACACCAAGATCTGCAACAGAGTAGATGATCCAGATGGGGTGGGCAGAATGAGAAGAGATCTGGATAAACTAGCAAAATGGTCAGAAGAGTGGCAACTGGGATTTAATGCAAAGAAGTGCAAGATCATGCACATAGGGAAGAGAAACCCTGAAGCCACCTATAGGCTGGGGAGTTAGCAGTCACAAAGGAAGAAAGAGACTTGGGCATCATCATCACTGATGACCTGAAATCATCCAAGCAGACCTCTAAAGCAGTAGGTAAGGCTAGGGGGTGTTAGGGGTATTAGTAGGGGTATCACAAGTCGTAAGAGGGAGGTAATAATCCTCTTACAAGACACTGGTTAGGCCCCATCTGGAGTACTGCGTGCAGTATTGGAGGCCACACCTTCACAAGGACATTAACCAAATTGAGGCAGTCCAGAGAAGGGCAACCAAAATGGTGCAGGGACTGCATCAGAAGACATATGAGGACAGATTAACAGAGCTCAATATGTATACCCTTGAGCAAAGGAGGGAGAGAGGTGATATGATCGAGGCATTCAAACACCTTAAGGGCATTAACAAGGTGAAAGAGTCTAACATGTTTAAATATAAGAAAAATAGCAGGACAAGAGGACACAGCATGAGATTGGGAGGGGCCGATTAAGGGGGAATGTGAGGAAATTCTTTTTCACAGAAAGGGTGGTGTATGCATGGAATGGCTTACCACAAGAAGTGGTGGCTACGAATACAGTGCAGGGCTTCAAACAGGCATGGGATAGGCATAAGGGAGCAATACAAATGACTATGAATAGATAGGCCACTGACAGAGCAAAGGCCGATGGCACATTTTTAAGGTAGAAAAAAGAAATGGGCAGACTGGAAAGGCCTTGCAGTCCTTATCTGCCGTCAACTTCTATGTTTCACTTACACTGCTAAGTGTAGATTTGAAAATTCTTGCTAAACTTTTGAACAACCGATTAGTTAATGCACTTCAGGATGTTATTCATCCTTCTCAAACCTGTTCTGTTCCAGGGCGTAAAATTTCAGACACTTTACTTACACTAAGAGAATTAATTGATCATTGTTACACCTGTACTGTACCAGCTTTTGTGTTAAGGTTAGACCAATCTCAGGTGTTTGATAGGGTATCCCACACATTTTTATGGACATGCTTGTTGGAATATGGAATTCCTCATTTCTTTGTTTCTACCTTACAAAGATATTACGCCTCTGAGTCAGTTCATCCTTTACTTCGTGGGCATTTTGGGACCACTCGCAAGATTTTGAGCGGAGTCCGTCAAGGATGTCCACTAAGCCCATTGTTATATATTCTCACTTTAGACCCATTACTTCATGCAATATATTTGGATTTTCAGATTATAGGTATTCAACACTATCAACTCTCTCCTATTAATGCCTGCGCATATGCAGATGACTTGGTAGTCACAGTATCTACTCAGAGCTCTGTTCTGTACATTTTAAATCTTTTGCAACACCTTACCAAAATTTCTGGAACGATGCTCAATTTTAGCAAAAGTTTCTGCTTATCAATTGCCCCTTTAGATAGCTCCCTTACCTACTTTGGAGATCTTCCTATTGTTTATTCCCCTCAAAAAAATTTAGCTGTTTATTTCAGACCAGGAGATATGTCCTTATATAACTGGTCATTAAAACTTGAGTCAGCTGAACATCGAGTGAGACTCTGGAACTCGTGGAAAATGCATAAATGTAAACGCATTTATATGATTCGGTCTTACCTTCTTTCATTCTTTTTATACATTAGTCATGTTTTCCCTATTCCAAAATTCCTAGAAAGTAAGGTTTTTAGTTATTTTTTTTTCTGCCTTACGGGGATCTCGATTAAACCCTGTTAAACGGGGAAATACTTACTGCACAAAAAAGGAGGGAGGTTTGGGAATGCCTAACCCTCTAGTATTATTTTTCAGCATTTTTTTCTACACCAATTTTGTTCCAGTGCTATCCAGTGGCTCTCAGCCTTGGTGTCAATGGCTTCGTTACACTTTAAATGCTGTTTTTTCTGTTTGGGGTGATACAACAGGATTGTCTAAAACTTTTAAAACTTTTTCTTTCCCTTTACATCTAAAATATGGTTTGGATAAACTGAAAACTTGGTTGATTCCTAAACAACATTTTTGTACTTTGTCCCATCGACAATTATATTGTTCTATTCTAGATCTTTATTTTAAAATAGAACCCTTTCAAGACAGATCTTTGACAGATAGACAAAATATTTGTAGAATGATAAATGATTCTCGCTTAACTAATAAAACTTGAGATATAATTTGGCTTTGTGCACACGATAAACTGAATGTGAAAAATAATCTAAAGCATAAAGAACTTAAAGAGCATATTTGTCCTAGACTTGGTTGAGAACATCTTTTAGAAACCATTCCACACTTATTTTTAGAGTGTCCCTACATAATGGGGCGTTGGGTTTTTATTAAGAATGCTTGGTCTCGCTTACCTTTTCAGTTTTTAAATTAAGATGTTTTTGTACTGGAACTGTTGCCAGGTCATTGGATGCTTCTACACCCTAGTAGTGTACTAGTTTTATTCGCATATCTTAAATATTGGATTTGGCACAGCAGATGTTGATATTCTATACAAAAAACTTACATTCCACACTCGATATTGTTTTCCTTTATTTTAGACTACCTGAAAAGTCACACTGAAAGGGAATTCCTGAATTTGACTCCTGTTACTTATCACCAATATTGGCATAATTTTCCTCAATTTTGATTGTTTTTTTTTCATTACAGGTAGTTTTAGTTTATTTCATACTTTTTCCCTTATTTGGAAAAAGAATGGGAGAGGGGAGCTAGTGTTTTTTTTCTCTCTTTTCCTACATATGTATATATTGTAATGTAGTGTTTTTTCTTACTTTGTCCTTTTTTTGTTTTCACCATACATTCCCCTACTCTTTTGGTAGGGGTCAGTGGGTTGGTGGAGGTTGGGGTTACTGTATGTTGTTTTATTTGTTTATGGTCTTTTGATTTGTCACCTGTAATACTGTCTTTGTATTATCTGTTTTCAATAAAAATTCCTCTTTTTTTTTGATAGGGGAGAAGGAGGGTTGGTAGTGTTTGAGGTTAACGTACGAAGAAATACAAAGTGTTTGTGGATCTTAGTAAAGCATTTGATTTGGTACATCATGAAACACTTCTGTTAAGACTACAAACGATGGGGATAAATAATAATTCCTTGCAGTGGTTTAGATCTTACTTAACGAATTGTAAACAGAGGGTGGTTTGTGGTGTGGCTGTCTCAGATCTCCTGGATTTATATCGAGAAAATTCAGGGCTCAATTTTGGGCCCTGTGTTATTTAACATTTATATTAATAATCTTTCTGATTATGTGGTTAATACTGATGTTAGACTCTATGCAGATGATATAGTTTTGGTAGCATCTGCTACTGATCCGGGAGATCTGAGACAGCAACTTCAGACAGACTTTACTAATGTTGAGTCTTGGATTAGAGATTCTGGACTTTAATAAGCTCTGGGAAAACTCAGAGTATGACTTTTCTGTGGGATCTAGAACTAAGAATTCTACTGATTTAAAGATTAGTTTTTTGATGGTACATGTGTTCAAGAGGTTAATACCTATAAATATTTAGAGTTATGGTGGTTATCTTTTTCTTTTCTGACCACATAACATCACAAATTAAAAAGTAAATCAAAGATTGGGAGTATTAAGAAGGGTATCAGGATGTCTGAATAAGGCTATAAAGTCTAAATTGATAAAACAACTGTTGTTACCTGTATTAGAATATGGTCTTCCATTATATAAACATTCTTATAAAAAATCTTTATTAAAGTTGGATCAGATCTACTATAGATTGGGGAATTATATACTGAATAACAAATCTCGAGTTCATCATTGTATAGTCTTTCAAGAACTTGGATGGTTATATCCATCAGCTCGAAGAGAATTTGTGTGGCTCATGATATGTCATGGTTTGATACATTCAAATATGCATTCTTTAAGGTATTTGATTTGTTTGAATTCAGACACTAAATACTTAGATATGTTTAGGAGATCAACAAGAAAATTGCCTACAATTCAAAATTTAAATCGCATGGGGGATATGGTTTTACAGAATAGTGTAGCTAGGTCATGGAATGGTTTGTCTTGTGAAATTATTGAAATTTCTGACTTGTATACTTTTAAGCATGAATTGTTTAATTATTTAAATGTTAGTTGTAATTGTTATTAATTTTTTGTTATTGTATTGTGTGTTTTTGTTATGTTTGATGTTTTTGTATGATAACACAGGTATTTGTTGAAAATGGGGATTAATTTCCCAACAGATAAACCTGTATAAAAATAAATTTTAAACAAACAACAAACAAACAACTTATTTGTGTTTTCATTTTTATCAGTTTGTATGATGTCATATTTTTCTTTTATTGTTTGTTTTTCAATAAAATTTCCCATATTCTTTGGTGGGGGGGGGAAGGGTTGGTAGTGGTTGGGGTTACTGTATGATGAAATACTTATTTGTGTTTTTTTTTATTTTCATTTTATAAGTTTGTATAATGTCATACTGTTCTTGTATTATTTGTTTTCAATAAAAATTCCCCTACTCTTTTTGAGAAGTGCCATAGGATCTTTAATGTCCACTTGAACAACCACCAGAACAGGCAGATGGGACCTTGGTTTAATGTCTCATTTGAAAGTAGATGACTTATAGATGTGTATAATGATTCCACATCCACGCTTCTCCAGTTATACAAGTCTTTCCATTCCATATCTTTTAATTTTCATAGGATATCTGTAGTATCCTGTAAGAATGATGGCAAAGCAAGCATACATTCCTGCAAAAAAAAAAAAATCTATGAATTTCCCCAAGTTCTCAGTTAGAGATCTGATTCCGGAAATGATTGGGTGTCCAGCAGGATTGTCTAGGCTTTTGTGTGTTTTAGTCAGTATATAAAATGTTGGGCAGATCAGGAATTCATTATAAAGATATTAAATTCAGTTTCTGTAATACATCCCTCATCAACCTCTTCCTGCAGTAGTTTTCGCAAATCTTGTTTATATTTATTAATAGGGTTAGCTTGTAACTTCTCATAATTATTGCAGTCATTCAGAAGTCTTAATGCAGCAACCTTGTACCATTTTTTGCCCATAATAACATAGCCTCCCTTGTCTGCTGGCTTAATCGGTATATTGGAATCCTCAGGCACATTTTTTAGTGCTTTTCTTTCAAGGGAGGCAAGGGCGCCAGAAGGACAATGCAATTTCAGTCACAATTCATTAAACTGTTTACATACTACTTTTTCAAATAAAGACATCACATTGATAACTACCAAGGGACAAAAATCAGATTTTGGTTTAAACATTTTTTTTCTGTCTTCACAAAATTTCTCACAGAGGTGCTAGTTTGCTTGTGTGGTGTCCTCACTGTCACACAGTTCAGAGAGTGCTTGCAATTTAAGCAAGTCATGTAAATTTACACTTATGACAAAGCTTACTACTAAGCTGCTAAGGACAACATAACTCTGGTATTGTTTGCATCAATCCTACCTGTACCAGCTTGTTTGTATCTATGTATTAAGTTACTGTTATACTGTGTTGTACTGTTATACTGTGCATTTTCGTTTGTCTTACTGTGACAAGGTACCTTTGTAAATAAGCCTATGGCTCAAAGGTTTTCCAAACTGCTGTTTAAATAAATAAATAAATAAAATTCAAAGTCCCCATTTCATTGTTTGCTCCTCACCATGGCCGGTGTTGGAGGTACTCAGCAGCCATCATTCATGGCAGTGCTGGATATTTTTCTTATTAAAGTCCCGCCCACTTTCCCTGCTTAACTACACAAGTTCATCCCAGGGGTCGATCTTAACATTGTTTTACTAGCCCAAACACTTGTGCAAATTGACCAGGGCTAGTGCAGTTAATTCTGTACTTGCCCGTCTTGACTAGTGCAGATTTTCATGGCTGTTAATGAAGTTTAAAAAGTCTCTACTTTAGCATTTTCTAGTCCTCATGCTAATCTCTCTCAATGTTCCAGATGGCCAGGTGTGATTAACAGCTCATTAAGAGCTGCAATTATCTGGCAGTTCAAGAGAGGGATTCCACAAAAGATTCAATGTGAGTCATTATCATTCCACTGTTAAAACTTTCAGCTAGTGTCCAGGGTGTGATCAAGGCTAGAGTGCTGTTAAGTCACTAGATTCCAGTTTTCTGAATGGTCTATGTTATGTCTAACAATTTGTACAACATTATTAAGGCCAGTGCCCCTCATTTCTCTACATTTTGAGTGTTTCTATCCAACATTTCAGTGACAAAATGCAAAGAGGTATACAGGATCGACCCTGCGGGTAGTGGGTTTTATCCCAGCCTCACCATAACTTTCCTCTCCCCTCCAAATTTCTTAACTCTGTTCTTTTCCTGGACACCACTGCAGACCAGACTCTGAAGTGACCATCCATAGATCCATAGCTGCCATTAATGGCAAGTGTAGGGGGCCCCATCTCTTCTAAATGGACCATGCCAGCCATCACCATCCATACAGTTCCACCCTTATCCCACTCAGCATATCCTTTCAGCTTAAAACAAAACTTTGGATCATGTATGGTACAAGAATAAACCTTGATAAAATACATAATTTGAAACCTTGAAATAGGCATTCCTGGGGTGCATAGATTATCCTATACAGAAATAGAGATAGTATAGCATTATGCCTGTGTACTGTTTCCCCATGGCTGATGAAAGGACAATGTTAAAGACAAATCTGTTATTGTTGGGGCAGAGCATATTAAAATAAATGCTTTTACAAATAAAAATGTCATAGTTTTCTATTTCCAAAGCCTCTTAGGTTTGTGTAGCCCCCACCCCAAATAGATGTGCTCCTGGCTCACTTGAGACTGTAAAAAAACTTTCAAAAGTGCAGGTCTCCAGTTGAGTATAGGGTGGGGACCGAGAGTGTCTTTCTTTCCCTGACTCAGTTCATTGCCCTGTGGGTGGTGGTGACAGTGAGGTGAGGCACATGATGATGTCAGCTATTGTGTGCGCAGAGCTAGGACTGCTTGATTGAACATTTGCTGCTGTGATATCCTCTCTCTGTTTGGTGTGTGTGTGTGTGGGGGGGAAGAAAGACGAAGAGAGGAGGTCATGGTAAAAAACAATAGGGGGGCTATTTGTCTATGATGGATGGCATTGCAGTCTTTTTTTTCTGCTGGGGAGCTGGAAGCAATGTGGGAGCAGGATAAATGTGCAATAATCTGGGTATTTCTTGGCTTTGCTTGGATTGTTTCCTGTATAAGTGATCAAAATGTACCATTATAATTAAGGGCTTGTGCAACCATCTGCAGGTTAGTGCAATTTTGAACCAACTTGCCCTGCTGGCTAGTGAAAAAAAAGGTTAAGGTTGACCCCTGGTTCATCCACTAGACTAGCATTGCCAGGCAGGGTGATGATGTGTCAAAATGCCTCATGGTTTTTAGGAAATGCTCAAAGAGTGAAAAAAAGAGCTCCTCCCCCCAGAGCCTTAGCAGGCTGCCTCTGTAGCATACCATAGGCTCTGCCACCCAGAAACGGGAGAAGTAGGACTCGAGGTACAAACTCAGCTCTCCAGCATGGAAGCACAATATGGTCTATTGTCACTATGCACTAAGCCAAGGCAGAGTCAAGATTTTAAATTAAAATACAGAGAGTCCTGTTTGATGTGCCTTCAGGACAGTTCTTTTTACTGTAGTGTTCTTTGTGCCAGTGACAGCTTGAGCAGTGTCTTGTATTTGCATAAATCCAGTTCAGTTTTATTTGATCAACCAAGATAGTGCAAATACCAAGATTATTACAATACAATAATTAGACAGAATTACTCACATCACATGTACACATTACATAAAAAAACATTAAAAATCTGTATTTTTTTATACAATATAGAAACTATTAACTTTAAAGTGCATCATCAATTCAGATGTAATTAATTTGAAGGAGATAAGAGTATGTTTAGAAGAGCCAAGGGTGCCTTAAGAACCTAAGTCAATAAATTTCTATGACTTACCATCCTGAAGTTTCTCTTTTTGCATTTAAGAATGGAACCCAAGAATTTGGCAATTAATTCACCCTCTTTATAACTTTGTGGGTGTAACAAGATAAAAACTAGATCATAGTTTGAATCTGCATATATCTTTAAATGCTCCAGCAGATGAAAGTCTCTTGCCTTATTGTATAGGGGCATATCATAATTATGTCTTAGAGTTTCTTCAAATCCCCTATTACATGGCCAGGGATTTTTAACCTGCTTCACATTGTTACCGTCACTGTTAACTCTTACATTATAATATATGTATTTTGAGTTAATTAACCCGAATCTTGCCCATGTAATTATTTTTCTCTAATCTGGGGTCAAAGTTAAAGTCAGGTAAGTTTCCATTGAATGATCTATTTTATTTAGCTTGAACCAAATGGCACATTTTTTGATTTTTAATGGAGATCATATCAAGTGATTTCCCTAGAGATAGTAATTTTTTTTTTATTCTGTCTATATACTGGGGTGAAATTAGAATTTCTCTTTTATAGTCTTTCCATAAGTGTCCTATATTTTTTTATTTAGATTTTTTCTTAAAGCATTAAGCTGGGGGGGGGGGCATCTTCTAACCACTTCATCTTTTCCAATAAACATATCTTAGGGATCATATTTTTAGCTGTATTTATTATTCTAATCCAATAGGAAATAATTGTGAGATCTTTCAAAAAATGAATTGGGATTCTTCTTAGTTCTGCCCTAACCATAGCATTTGATGTTGAACTGGGGACTTTAAGCAGTGATTTATAGTAATATGATAGAGGTTTCTCTAAATCCTCTTTATATGCATACCCCCAGACTTCAGCTCCGTATAACAATAAGGGTTGAATTTTTGCCCCTCTGCCTTAAGTGCTGGCATAACTGAATTTCCACCATAGACATAATTAAATTTCAAAAGAGCCTTAACTGTCAATTTCGCTTTAATGATTTGATTTGTAATATGTTTAGACCAAGTGAATAATGATACTAGTTTTATTCCAAGATAACAATATTCTTTTTCAAGTTCCATCCCTTTTGAACCTATATTGAATTTAATTTTTTTGTGATTAAGATTACCCCAAAAATAAGTACTTTTGTTTTTTTTTATATTTACTCATAATTCTAAATAACTGCATTTCTGATGAAGATTATTAATTTTTTTCTGCAACCCAGATTTTGTAAGTGAAAACATGAACAGATCATCTGCATATGCCAATGAATGTACAGGATTATTACTAATTTTGGGGGGATCTAAAAAATCATTATCAGGATAGTCAAGTAAATCATTAATGTATAAATTAAAAAGTGTTTTACCCCTTGGTTTGACTCAAAAAATTGTGTCAATGTCGTATCTAATAGCTGTAGTAGTACATGAATAAAGCTTTTTAATTAATTTAAGCAAAGAATAATCCAGGCCCTTTGAATACAGTAATTTCCAAAGTTTACCCCTATTAATAGATTCAAATGCTGACTCAAAATCTATAAATACTGAAAATAGTTTAGATTTTTGGAGATGAACATACTTCTCAATTAAATGAGTCAAACAGAATATATTATCTATGATAGAGAAACCGTCTCAGAATCCAGCCTGAAATGAAGAAATCTGGAAAGTGGATTCTGCCCAAGAAATAATCCTATTTAGTAATAATCTGGAGAATATTTTTGAACTAATGTCCAGCAAATTTACAGGACGAAAGTTCCTCGGTTCACAAACTGATCCTTTGTTGTGTATAGGTACTATTATGTTATGAGTCCAAGATATAGGGATATAATTTTGTGCTGAACACAAGTTGAAAATCATGGTCAGAATTGGGATCCAGAAGTCTTTATGCTCTTTATAAACTGCTGGGGGAATAAAGTCGCTGGTCTGGGGCCTTATTATTTTTTAAGGCTATTGTAGATGATTCCACTTCCTCTACAGAGAAGATAATGGCAGTTCCATGTTCCAATATTTTATCTAATAATGTGATATTATATACTTCGAATGAGGGGATTTTACAGAAGATGTCTTTAAAATGTTTGATCCGAGCTTCCTTCAGGACATATACTAATAAAAAGGGCTGATATTGATTGGTTCCTTTAGCTACCATATTCCAGAATGCTTTAATATCTTTTCTTATAATAATATGATACAGCTCATCCCATAAGTCATTTGCAGAAATGTATTATATTGTTTTCTAGTTTTGTTTAGGATGGAGAAATTCTTTCTTATTGGATGCTTTTATTTATTTATTTGTTTGAGTATTGGATTTACAGACCTTTGAGTCACGGACTCATTTACAAAGGCACCTTGTCAAGAGAGACAAAACAACAACAGTACACAGTAACACATTAGAATTTAAAGAGGAACCAGTGTTACAAACATTCACTGGTGGTACAAAGGTTTCAATAGTGCAAACAAGCTGGCATATTCATAGGTACATGGGTACCACGTCAGGTGAAGAAAGAGACATATTTTATTACAGTAGTCAATGACAAAAGTTGTTTATCACAGGATTCAGAGTGAAACCCACACATAATTCCCACAGAAGGTTGAGGTAGCTTGGGAGATCTTTTCATGCAGGGGGTCATTGGTCCTGAGGAGGTGGGGGCTACATGCATTTGCAGCAGTGGGAGTTGGTCAGGTGGCTTCTGAGGGCAGTCTTGAATGGGCCTAGTTTGGCGCAATCAGCTATATTGGCTGGGAGTGCATTGAACCAGGAGGGGGCTCTATAACTGAATGATCACTGGGCCAAAGTTGTCCTGGCCCTTGGGACAGTGAGTGAGGTCTTGTCTGTGCTATGGGTGGATACTGAGTGGGATGTCTGTTGGAGGGAGGCAGACACCCCAAGGGGAGAGTCCGAGCAGTGCCTTTTTTACAAGGAGGCAGGTTTAGTATTGAAGCCTTTCTTTTAGGTTGAGCAGGTCGGGGGAGGAGTATAACAAGCAGGTGTGGGTGCACCTTGGGGCCCCTGTAAGAATCTGGCAGGTCTTATTTATGGAGAGCTGGATTTTTGTAAGAGCAGTATTGTCAGTAGCAGCATAAATAGGCAGACCATAGTCAACTAGCGACACGACCGAGGAGGTAATTGCTAGTCTGAAAGCATCTTGTGGAAGGCAGTCCCTATGCCAGTATAACAACCCAATCCAAACATTGGTATCTGTTGAGAGGGTGCTGATGTGGGAATGAAAGGTGAGGGATAAATCAAAGGCGATACCCAGGTACTTGTAGGAAGAGACCTGCTACATGGGGTGTAGAGTGTTAGGAAGGATCATGAGGGGGGGCCCCACTGGCTTTACTTTGGTGGTGTGTGAAGAGCATAGCCTTGGTCTTTTTTAGGTTCAGTACCAGTCTTCATGCAGTGACCAGTGCTCTGCTTTCTGAAATGTGTGTTGGAGGGTAGCCTGGAGTGCGGTGGGGTTGGGGTCTGATGCAAATAGCACTGCATCATCCGCATAGAGGTGGATTTTACTAAGGCATACAGAAGGGAGTGAGTTAAGATATAGGCTAAAGAGGAGGGGGCCTAAGATGGAGCCCTGGGGAACACCAGAGAGGACAGGGCATGTGTCAGATCAGGTGCTGTTGATTTTAATGCATTGTGTTCTGTCAGAGAGGTAGCTGGTGAACCAGGCGAGGGGACCGGGGGAGAAACCAAGGCATCTGAGGGAGTCAGGCAGAAGGGGGTGATAGACCATGTCAAAGGCCTTGGAGAGGTCAATGAACATGACCCTAGCAGGGTAGCCTGGTGTCAAGGGCGGAGTGCAGGAAGTTAGAGAATTCAAGTAAGGCTGTAGTAGTGCTATGGCCAGCATTAAAGCCATGTTGTTCAGGGCATAGGATATTGTGCTTGTCCAGGTATTCCGTGAGTTGGCTGGCCACTGTTTTTTCCAGGGCCTTAGAAAGCGGGGGGAGGATGGAAATGGGTCGGTAGTTACTAGGGGTTGATCGATCGCCGCTTTTTAGAATGGGGTGATGATGGCAGTTTTCCAGGTGCTGGGAAACTCCCCCAGGCACAGGAAATGGTTAAGCAGTTCAGTGAGGGGGACCAGGATTATGTCCATGGTCAATCAAAGCAGCTTGGTGTCCATTGGGCTGGAGCCAGGGCTGTTACTATTGATGGCTTTAAGGATGAAGGGTCTGGCCACCAGTGGGGAGATGATACATAGGTAGAAAGGAGGATGATGGAGGGTGGGCATTGGCAAGACAGGGACAGTGTCGAAGAAAGTACTAGGTAGGACGGAACTTAGATCTGAGAAGGTCTGGTTTAGGCAGTCCGCAATTCCAAGGGGGTCAGAGCAGACAGTACCATTGATGGAGAGTTGGGATGGGGGGGAGAGTGGGATTTCCCATTCAGCTCTTTTACATAATTCCAAAAATTTGTAGCCGATCCCCAGGAGGAGGCAAGGGTGGATTGGTAGTACTGGGCTTTGGCTTGCCGAATGGCTCTGGTACACTAGTTTTGCTCAGTGTGGTATGCTTGCCTGTCTGCAGGCTTTCCAGATTCCACAGCAATGTGCCATAGGTTATCCCTTGTTTTAAGTTTGAGGAGGAGGGAGGGGGTGACCTAGGGTGCATTTGGCTTTCTGGTGTGCATTCTAGTGTAAGGGGCAAAGAGGTCACAGGCTGAGTTAAAGGCCTGCGTAGAAAAGTCAAGCGCCTCGTCAACGGTTGAAGCAAGTCTGATGGGGGACCAGTCCAACTTTTCAAGGAGCAGTTTAAGATGGTGAAGGCTGCCTGGGAGGAGGCGCCTGCATTGGGTAGTATGTGGCACAGGCTTACTATTGGTATTGGACCAGGAGAACATGACAGGTGAGTGATCACTGAGTGCGTTGGATAGGACACTTATATTAAGCACTTTCTGAGGATGGTTGGTAATAACGATGTCCAGGAGGGTGCTAGTACTGGTCGATGGATTGTGTCTAGTGGGGCTGGTAACAAGCTGCGTCATTTCAAGGGCGGCAAAGGTGTCTCTGGTTTGGGAGGCAGTGTCTGAGAGTCAGTTGACGTTTAGGTCTCCAACAATTATCTGGCACATTTTGGATCGCAGCCCAGAGAGATAGTCAGTGAGTGAATGAATAGCAAGGTCTTGCTATCTGGGGGGAATATAGGCCATAGTAAGGAAGAGTGGGGCCTTAGTGGGGTTGGGCATTATTTTTAGCGTAAGGGCTTGAGCCCTACTATCAAGCTTTGGGGTGGCAGTGCATGCCTAAGGAGGGTATCACGCATGTAGACAGTGCATCCACCACCACGTTTTCCCACCCGGTCTTCCTTGAATAGGGTGTATCCTGAGAGGGAGACAAAGGAGTCTGGGGTGGATTTGGATAACAAACTTTCAATGAGGACAATAATGTCTGGTTGGTGCTGGGTAACCCAGCACTGAAGGGTGGCAGCTTTTTTAAGGAGGCTGCAAATATTCATAGAGGCAACATGTAGTCCCTGCACATTTGAGGGCTTGTTAATGTTGGTGAACATGGGGCTGGGTTTGGGATGAATACTGTCCAATTATAGTAGTAGGAGGAGTGTGATAAGTCAGAGTAGGGCATGGCAGGGACTGCGGCCCCATGCAGGACAGTTAGGCAAGGGGTCTGATGCTGGAGTGCAAGGGATGGGTAGAGAGCGGAGGGTGGGAATGGTGACTATAAGAAAAGTCCATGATACGAATAGGATGAGGAAGTTGTCCGAGGTGGAAGTGAGGGGAGGGTGTGGGGGAGGTTGGAGCGATTGTCAAGTGTGGGGGGATCTAGCGAAGATGGTGCTGGAAAGAGGGGAAGGTGCTGTGAGAGGTTGGTGTGTGTCGTGAGAGAGGTGGGGTTGGTGCAAGAATCAGGGTGAGGACCAGGGGCACCATCCCTGCCATGGTGTGTGAGGCATTGAGGGGGATAAGAAGCACAGCATACTGATAAAGAAATGAGAATGCCACTATGGAGTAGTGGTAGGGTACTGGACTTTGGTTGTAATGGTACCAGGTTCAAATCCTGGTGCAGGACAGTGGAGAAGTATTTGCCTATGGGTACACCCTGGGGGGAAAGGGACCGTAGATTGGATATAGTTTGGAGGTAAAGTGGGGGTACCCTAGTGACTCCTAGTGGCTGGATGAGGCAGGTACAGGCTGGGGGGGGAGTGTTAATGCTTGAGGGAGGAGGGGTGTTGAAAGGAGGGAGAGGGAGGGGTAAGCTGTGATGAAGATATCAGAGCTCGGGTAGTAGCGAAGAGGCAGAGCTAGAGTGTAAAAGGGAGGGGACTAGACATCAGAGAGGAGAGACTGTCAGGGACACTTAGTAGGTGTGTGGAAAGTTGCATGCCCTCTGGTAGCAGGTGCTATAAGCTGCAAATGGAAAAGTGGGGACTTAAAAATCAGACAGGTAGGAAGTCATGTAATGGGGGGGTCTATAAATTAAGAGTCGAGCTTGGGGGTGGGGGCAGTCGACGCCCAGCGTCAACAGGCTAATACCCCCACAGTAAGGTAGCAGATAAGTCAGAGGTATCTTTACCTCTTAGTCTCCTGGTTCGATTCTCCTGTCCCCGGAGGTACTTCCCGAGGTCCGTCTGGCTGCTGCCAGACAGTTAGTTTTCTGAGGTTCCTTTTTTCGTTTTCACATTCCTGATCAAACTTGGATTTAATTTCTGCTTGAAATCCTTTTTTTGAAGGAGAATAAATAATTTGCCTTATTTCTTCATTTAATTTATTTAATTGTGTTTCAAGTGGTTTTACATCGTCCAACAGTAACTCGCCCCTCATGTTTTCAAAATCATAGAATAATGTTCCAACCTCTCCTCCACTTGATTAAGTTATATTTCAGGTGATGTCTACCTTCTAAACTTAATTGTGCCAAGGGGAGGGGGCTAAAATGTTCTATTTACGTTCATAAAATTGACAATGGTGTTCCACTCGCTCTTTTTTTATATTGTTTAAAATTTTACTTGCATAACATTTTAAACACTATAAAAAAGAGTGAGTGGAACACCATTACTGCCTGGACAGGATGTGCTGCCAGGCCCCAGTGTTCCATTTGCTGGCCAGACAGGATGGACACCGGACAGCTGTCCTGAGTTTCACTCATCACTTCACTCATCCTTGCAAATGCCCAAGGGCTTAGTTTTCTGAATCCCTCGTCTTCTCCCACCCTTTCCCTCTAACCTTCTCCTCGGGTCCTGTCTCATGTGTTATCCCATCGCTGCCTAAGTCCCCTACCCTCTCCTGTAGCACTCCCCTTCCTATTAACTGACTATTTCACGTCCTTACTCACTCCTGTCCCTTCCCTCTGCTGCATTCCTTGCCTTCTCTACATCCTACCGCTGATTGCTGCATTGTTGCATCATGTAATTTGCCTCATTATTCCACTATCATGTTGCCAGGACCTGTTTTTACTGTAATAGTATGTTGTTATCTACTACACCCATTGTCTTATGCATCCTACCGCAGATTGTTGCATTATGTAAATTGTCTCATTGCTGCTTTATCTTATCACCAGGACCTGTTTTTACTGTGATTGTATGTTGTGATGTATGAAACCCATTGTCTTTTTTTCAAAGTATGTTTCTTTTATTTTGTAAGCCTGTTGTTGTACACCTGTCTTGTACTAGGATCTCCTTGTGAATGAGTTTGTTCAATGGAGTTTTCCTACAATAAACTTGAATTGAATTGAATCATCCCTTCTGACAGAGATGCCTACCAAACTCTGGCGGTGGGGTGGTGGTACTGTCTACTGCTAAATACTACAAATCCTGGGCCAACTGCTACAGGGGTTCTGTGTGTTAACATCACAGAACAAAGTATCACAGCCAGTACATCACACACTATAACAAAACCTAGTAATAGCATCACTGGACAGATCTGTGCAGGTAGGGAGCAGGCAGTACAAACCCTATGGTGTGCCTGTCCATGACCTCTGAATGGGTGCAATGCCAGGGGGGTGTCCATGCATGACCCCCTGTCACCCTCTGAGTCCTGCTTGCAGTCCGTCACATCAGCGAGGTGGGTGTCCCCTGTGTTGATCTGGTTGTATGTGGGGTACGGTGCTCCTGTACTCATCATGGACATTCCCCCGTACCTCTGTTGGCTGTACCCATCTATTGCTGAGCACTGTTGCATTCCCTCTCCTATGGGATGCTTGTGCCGCCTTTGGTCTCCTGGGTACTCCCTCTGCCTCTGGCCCAACCCCCGCATGCTACATGCTGCCACCCTCCTGCTTCTGCTACATGGGACCCTGGTCATACATACTATTGGCTGTGTCAATATGGAGTTTCGCCAGGTGACTTTTACACCAGGAGATCTATTTGACCGCGATGTGTTGCCCGTGATATTCTTTACCGCCTTGTTTTTCCGGTGATGTTAACGCACGGAACTGCTATGGGGACATAACTTTTCCACCATACTTTGTTACGCATTTCTGCATTGCCCAAACCTGACTTTTTTGTGTTGCAATCATATGAACAATTATTGTCTAGTAATGAAGAATACTAATAATGTATGTTGTAATGCTACTACAGATGTGAGTCAGACCAGAACCAACATTACCCTTGCAGAGCCACCAGAGCAGAGCCGCCCCCCCAAAACAGTAAGAACTTTCTGGTTGGCCTTATATCTTCCTGGTTCTCTGCATCCAGTTCCAGAGTATGCAACAACCTGTTAGAATGTTTTATTACACTGAGCATGAAGGCATGAGCAGACAGCGTCAGGGATGGGGAAGTTTCCTGGGGCTCCTATGAGGCACTGCCTCATTAGGTTTACACAGTCCCACCCCCCCTTCCAGATCACGAGGGCCGATGCAGGTTCAGGTTTAAATATAAAACCTGAAGAGCAGTAAGGGCTCCAGAATCCCTTAATCTGTTCTATATCTCTTGTGACCAATTCAAGGTAAATACACACCCCTGAAGGGGCAAATGCCATGGAATTTCATCTGAGACTACACAGTACACCAAGTCCTGAGATCATGAAAGTCATTTTTCAAAGCACTGCCTGTTGGTGCTTTAGCAGAACAATGTGGTCACCCAGGGAAGTGTCCAATCAACCAACCTGCCACGCACATGTCAGGGCTGCAGTTATCTTTAAAACTGTTTAAACAAGGGATCCAGTTTTACAATTTAGTCCTCTTGAGGGACTCCTTTTTATGTTGACTTGCGTGCAAGCACATCTTGTGGTAGCAGCACATTTCAAAGGTGTGTCAGTGTTGTGGCCAATGCAGGGGACGCTTTAGTGGGTGCATCTCTCAGCCGCCAATCAGTGAGCATGCTGGCGATGACAGTAGACTTCAAAGAGAGTCAAAAACTTGAAAGGAATCTGCCGCTACAGTCAGGTGCAATTTTGTCACTGCAGCAGCAGATGAAAAGACTCCAGCCATGTGCACTACAGTGCACAGTAATGCGCATGGCCGGATTTAAGAGCAACTTATGAAATGGCATAAATGTGGCACACGGGGAGCCCACCGAAGTGTGCCGAAACACAGCGGCTCTTGCCGCCCGACACACTCTCGAAAAGTTGGCATCGGAGTGCCCAATCCCCGTGTCAGCATGTATCACCCTCCCCCATTAATGTGGCACACTGGGAGCCCACCCCAGTGTGCAGAAATGCCCACTCCCAGTGTCGGATGGGCCCTCCCTTCCCAAACCCCTCTAAATGATTTGCCAATATCAGGGTGCCCAATCCCCATGTTGGCATGCCCCCCCACTATTGTGGCACACTGGGAGCCCACCCCAGTGTGCCCGCATTAATAAAAAAATGTTTTCCCTGTGAAAGAAGAAAACTGTCCTTCGCCAGTTATCTTTTTGTACCTGTAAAATAGGAAACGGTCCATCGTTGTCTCGCTGCCCCTCTCCCCCATCTTAACCCTCTCTCTGCACACCCACCTCCCTGCACCCCCCCACCCCATACATACCTCCAGAGGTCAGGCGCTGTCATGTTCTGTGGACCAGGACATGTCTGCAATCTTCAAAGCCGAACCGCAAAATGAAGAATCGAAGGTAAAGCCGTATAATGGGACTCAATGGGGGTTCAACTTAGGTTGATATTTCAACCATTTTTTTGAATTTTTGCCCCACATTTTCAACATGGGGTTCATGAGACCCCACCTTGTCAACACTGGCACTGTCATTTCATTTCTCAGTGCTGAAAGGTGATTTCGCGATCGCTGAGCGGAATCACCTTTCCGGACTGATTAATGAAACAACAGTGCCACTGTTCATGAGGGGAGGTCCCAAAAAGCCTATGTTTCAAATTTGGTAAAAAAATTCCAAACAATGACTGCGTTACGAGTACGCATTACACAGTTTCTATGCGCATTCGTAACTTCACCATTTTTTGATATTTTCACTCCATATTTTCAACAGTGCCATTTTTTCACACCTCCTTATGAATAGTATAGCTGTCATTTTTCACATCCTGCCCAAAATGTGTTTTTGCACCAGTGGTGCAGAATGGCGTGGTCGCTGTGGGAAATCAACTTTTGGGACAGATTAACACAACCACAGTGTGTCTGTTCATGAGCGGAGGTCCCAAAATGCCCATGTTGAAAATTTGGTGGAAAAAGTCCAAAAAATGATTGCGTTACAGATGTGTGTTGTGCAGTTTCTATGCGTGCTCGTAACTTCGCCAATTTTTCATATTTTCACTCCAGATTTTTGACATTGCCATTTTGTCATACCTCCTCGTGAACAGTACAGCTGTCATTTTTTACATGCTGCCCAAAATGTGTTTTTGCATCTGTAGTGCCTTATGGCGCAGTCACTGTGCAAAATCAGTTTTCAGGAATGAGTAACAACATTTTACTGCCACTGTTCATGAGGTGGGGTCCCAAAAAACCCATGTTGAAAATCTGGAGTGAAAATACCAACAAACGCCCAGGGCATTAGGGTTTCCAACTATAACGCCCCACCCTGTACAGACTGACAGGCGTCGGGGGTGTGACTTGGGTTTATCAGCCGTAATGCTCACGGCATTCCACCCCCACCCTGCAGCCATTGACAGGCATCGAGGTGTGCCTTGGGGTCTTCAGCCCTAACATTCACCCCATTCTTCTATACTGCACCCATCTCAGCTTATTTCCTTATGGAATGGGGTGAGCGTAAGAGCTGAAGACCCCAGGTCACACTGCAACACCTGTTGCTGTCTGCAGGGTGGGGTGAGGTGGAATGGCATAAGTGTTATGGCCGACGACTCAAAGGCACACCCCCAACGCCTTTCAGTCTCTGGTGGGGTGTGGGTTGGTGTTAGTTCAATACTTCACTGCCATTCCTATATGCATCGCTCTAACTCCTGCATTACCAGTGCCAATGCCAGCAAGCCAACATTCGGCATTGACAAATGCTTGTTCTCTATGCAGTTGTACTTACATAAACTCCCTTACCCTCTTTCCAGACCTCGCCGCATTAAAATGCATAGCACTTGCCTTCAAAACTCAGAGCAAAAGGCCAGAATGTGTAGCATTTTATTATGTTAAAGAATGATATGTTCCAAGAATAGTGTGCCCTATATTTTTCTATCAAGTTAGTTCAAGGTTTTAATAGTTTGTGTATCCAAAAATAGCTCTAACATTGTGAGGAATACCAGTAAACCTTCACAGAGCAATGGGAAATTTGAGTTTAAAAATCATAGCATTATGTGAAATGCACAGCAGTTGAGAGGTATGCATCTTCTTTCCCTGTCCGCATCTCCATTTTCCTAGCTTTTTTTTTTTGGAAGTTTGATTTCACCTTGGAGCCGCAGCTTGCATAGCTCTGCCATCTAGTGGATGTAGCTGGTATGTACCTCTTTCCATCCACAGCCAAATTCCTCGCTGACAAACATTAAACAGATGCTGTTAACTCAACGGGGCCTGCAGCTTGGGAGGGTAGTGGACTCAGAGGCTGACCACGTGGCACAGGTTAGTTGGCTGACCACGTGTCACAGGTTAGTTTTGCTTCCATTCCTTTGGTTAAAAAAAACTGTTAAAATGACTTGGGCATGGCAATGAGTCGAAAGATTAAAGCACAAAACTATGAAAGTCAGGGATGAAATTTGGCATTATAGAGTTGCAATTATACTTGATGTGATGCACACTTCTCACCTCCTACCAACAGGTGGAGAGAGAGCACACCTTTGGGCCACCAGTCTACTGCAAACTCACACTGGTATGTTACTTTCTTGTCCTACTTTTGCACTTGCTACATATAGGAATGGCAATTCCCTCAGCCTTTCTTAACCCTGCTTCTGAACTTGAAGTGGCCTCCCTTTGATGTGGTAACGTGCTCTCACAGGCAGAAAACAGAGTGGTAAGTAAACTTATTTACCCCTATCTTTTAAAACACACATAGTCACAGAAGGATCAAATACAACATAGTTAATTGTATCTACAAAACGTGTAAGGCATACAAATACCGTATGGAGATACATAGCCATAACACAGTAATTTGATATGAAGTCAGAAGGGACTCTAGGTCCATCATGTCCACACCCCTTTTTTGAATAAGCAGGGAGGAATAAGTATGCTTTATAAACATACTAATGTAAAGGGAGTTCCTACCTGCTTTACACCCACTCTACTTCTCAGGGTATCCAGTGATTCCCTTTGCAAGCAGAAATTTGTCCCGGATTACCTTGGAGGCATGTTCTGTCTCCATGTCCACTGTCTCCACTTAGTCTTCCACACAGTCACCACCCTGGCAGAAAAGCCCCAGAATGTTACCCCTGAATGTACTACTGCTGAGCTTTGGGGGGGGGGGTCTCTGTATCCCGTTGGAGGACCCCAGGTCACACATCTCTGTCTGCTCGATCTTGACAATACCTGTAAAACTGAGATTGCGTCCTTTCTCATCCTGCTTTTCTCCAACATGAACATGTTAAGGGCTACAAGCTTCTCATCACAGTTTTTGTCTTCCATACCTCTGATCATTTTGGTGGACTGGTTTACCCATGTTGTTGCAACATGTGGAAGGGTGACCATCATTAGGGCGACACCAAAATCCCGACGGCGACCATGTCACCCAGCAATTGTGCCGCCTGATCGCTATCACACCCAAAGCACCGGGACACATCTAGGCTGTTTGCAGGGGGCTTAGCCCTCTGCACTCCCACCACGGGGGGGGGTGTCCCCTGCACCCCCTGAAACAATTATATAATCACCTCCATGGGGGGAGGCTTATCGGGGAGGGAGCGCAACACCCATGTGTTGGTCTTGCTGCACGGCACTCTGACTACAAGTTCGCCAATGTGCGTGTTGACATGGTTGCGGCACACCAATGGCCGTTGCCCTAATGCCGTTGCTCCATCAATGGAATACCTGGTGGCTCTGCATTGCACTCTCTTGACTGCCTCAGTGTTCTTTTTATATTGAGGAACCCATAACTGCATGCAATGCCACAGCTGAGAACTAACAAAGACATTATAAAGCATGGGGATAACTTCTCCTGCCCTGTGCAGGTTACCCCCCCCCCATTTTGATGCACCCCAGAATTCTGCAAGTCATAGAAACCTAGTCAGCCCAAGTCACGTGATGCACCGGAGTGGGTAGGAAGCAGATACCTTGGCTCCACTCTCCAGCTCCTAACTTATTTTAAACAGCAAATCTAACCTACAGCTGGCATCGCTCGTTCGGCAGGGAGTGTGCTGTTACTGGTAGATAACAGCAGCAAACTATTAGTCTTACTGATGCAATGCAACTGCATGAATCATTGCCCAACCATAATGGAGGCCGAAATGCGGCCTGCAGGGCCCTCTCACACTCCACCCACCATGCCGGAAAAGCCCAAAGCAGCCAAAAATCAAAAACACAGCCAACCGCTGGCCCTAAAGCAATGCTGTCTCCAGTATCTCTCATGGAGGAAAAGTTCCTTGCTGAACTCTCCCCCCCTGAAGGAAGCCCTATTGGGCATCACCAAGTAACTCACCGGCTTGCAGTAACTCTCAGAGACTCTCTCTTGCCGGATGGGGGACATGGAAATGCGGGTGCGCTCTCTTGATGACTTGTGCTCCAGACAAGAATCCGAAACTACCTCAGTCTGTCGCAAACTTGCAAGGCTCGAAGAAAAAGTTGAAGACCTTGAGGGCTGCAGCAGGAGGAACAACCTCCTAATCATTGGCCTCTTGGAAGGGGAGGAAGGGCAAAATCCCATTTTGTTCACCCAGAAATTATTTGAGAAAATAGCTGGGCCCTTTCCAAATGGGCCCAGCTATGTCATCGAAAGGGCTCACAGGGCGCTGTGACCAATGCCTGCCTCCAACTCCCCACCTCACCCTCTGATATTTAAACTTCTAAATTACCTTGATAAAATGCATGTCTTGGCAAAATCTGAGGGACACAAAGGAAATTCTGTGGGAAGAAGTCAAATTGCGCATTTCACAAGGTCTCCTGAAGTCAGTAAGGCTGAAAAGAGCTGAATATAATCACATAGTGGCTAAATTGATGGCAGCTGGACTGAGGTTCAAAATGCTTTATCAAGCCATATTGCATATTTTATATCAGGGCTCTCCAAGATCATTTAACTCATGAGCCCAAACTAAATTGGAACTGCCCACGCTGTTCCCCGACCTGTTCCAGGCCCCAAAGTGAGCTACTTTACATGAAAGTGGGCACTAGCTATTTCTTTCTGGACTGAAGTTTAGAGTCATGCTGGCATTATGCCCCGGGACTTTAACCTATAGAAATATTCAGACTGTTACTGTTTTTCTTCTTGGTTTGGTTTTAACTGGCCTCAATATGATCTTGGGACTACCCTCCTCCTTGTACCAGGAATTTATACCACTAAGACACTGCACCTCCCTCACTTTCGTACCCCATTCAAAACTGGATTCCCCCTGCTGCTGGAACTAAGGATGGAGATTTTATGCGGGGGCTCTATATTCCCTTGAATGGGCGGCCGCAGCCTTCTGGGACCCCCATTCAGTGCTGGTTCAGAAGAAAAGAAGTATGGAAGCCTCCTTGTCAGATGTAAGGTAGGTCCTGTGGGATTGTTGGAGGGATGAGGGCCTGGGTGAGCCGGGGAATTCTCTGTACACACCTGCATTGGCGTTCCCATGCTAGCTGTTTTTCAGCTAGCCTACTGACTAGATTTGAAGCCCATCAGGTCAGAGACCCCTCATAAGTTGAGCCCACTGTCTGGCCTATGGCTCCTTGAGAAGTATAACTAGGAGTGAAGGGATAGGTCCCACTCTCTATGGCGATCGCTACTACATGAAGGTGGGGAGATGTCTGGGTCTTTTGAATAAGAGTTGTTTGACAGAGATTACAAAAAGGAGTATGGTACAATTATTGGTTCTGCCAATAATTGACTATGGAGATACAGTGTACCTAGGTGCTTCTGTTGGGAGCTTGGCAAAGCTTGATGGTATATATCACAAGCTGGCCAGATTTGTTTTGGGTGCTCCAAAAAGAACACATAGGTTGGAATTATATGACAGGTTGCAATGGGTTAGTCTCACAGAAAGACTATCTCTTCATATGGTTCACTTTATGATAAAATGTTCAAAGCAACTTGTTCCTGATTACATCTCTGATTATTTTAAGGTTAGACCTGTTAAATCTGGACTTCTGACTGAGTCAGGTATGGAGTACAAATTCCTGAATTTAAAAACAGCACTAGGTAGGAAACATATATTATACAGTGGCCCCCGTGTCTGGATCCTGTTACCCCTACCCCTTAGGGATAAGAAAATTTGTGCTAGTGCAGTGAAAGAGTGGACACTTAATGAAGCACGAGTAAGAACAGCCAAATAATTTAATTAATGTGTTGATTGACTGAAATGGATGTTCAGTTTAGGTATGTCCTGTATTGTAGGATTATGTATATTATGTTTGTACTGTTTGTCCTTGCGATTTTAATTATTTTATATTGTCTGATGTTTGCGAATATTTTATGTAACTGATTGCTGTTTTACACAAGGACCTCACTGGAAATGAACTAGTCTCAGTTGAGTATTCCTATTCAGCTTTTGAATAAAAACTAAAATGAAAAAAATGAACATGGCCTCCTTGGACTATGAACCTGGTGCCACTGAGTCACGGTGAGGGGCCGGAGGTTGTGAGGGTGGGTCTCCCCCGCCCCCCCCCGCAGCCTGTTGGGCTTTGAGAAAATGTGTACCTTTAGCACACTCTGGAGGGCAGTTTGCCATAGAGTGAAGGTTTGATCCTATATTTGGCCTGGGCAGCCCCGAGTAAATAGAATTGATAGTCCTGGGAAGTCGTGTGTGTTTGGTGGTCTGGATGTTACTGATAGCCGGAGGCTAGACATGGCTTTGGCAGTGGTAATCAGATAGCGGGGTTTGCCTAGCGGTGTGTCAGGGATCTGGTGGCTCTGGATAGGCCTGGCCCCTCCAGCTGCCCTCAAAAGGATCCCTTACCTTGATGTGTAGGGGCACCAATGCATTCTTTCGAAGGAGCACCCTATTGGTTGTGTCAGCTGTTCTCGAGTCAGAGCCCAGGAAGCCTGAATGCTGCCAATAGGAACGTGAAAGATCTGTTTACAAGGTTCCTTTTTTTCTGGGACTGGCGTCTCACAGCATAACACAGTCTGACTTTTTGGTCTTCTCATTGGTACTTGGTCGAGGGCTTGCAACAGCCACAATGATTTATTATTGATATGGTTAAAGTATGAGCTGGGGGGAGGAGTCTGCTCCGAGGTAAGAGAGCATCATGGACCAGGATATCTTAGAGGAGTGGCCTTTAGGGCTGGGGGCAGGTTTTGTGTATATAGTTCTGGGGATTGGGGGGAGCTTTCAGGGGACAAGATGGTTTATTTGGCTGCTTCAGTTTTTTTACAATTTGACAGGGGTCTGGGGAGCATGGAGCAGGGGGTAGGAGAGGGAAAAGGGGATGAATCATTTTCTGGAGCTAATGGGCAAGTAATGTGTCACTATGGGAAGGCTTGGGCAATGACAACCATCAGGAATCGACATGGGCTCGATATCTAATTTCCTATCCTGGAACATCAAGGGGGCTAATAACAAACGCAAACACCACATAATCCTTAGACACCTTTCTAAATACCACACTCAGATGGTATTCCTACATGAAACCCACCTAAAACGGGAAGATATTTTGCTTTTCCGTAGAGAATGGGTTGGCCAGGTTTTCAGGGCTGGGTCTAGCAGTAAAAGAAGAGGGGTGTGCATCCTGATTGACAGGAAGAACCTCTTCCAGCTAATTGAGGAGCATGGAGATCCAGAAGGTCAATTTATCCTTGGGGTTCCCCAAGGATCGATCCTAGGACCACTTCTCTTCTGCCTCTTCATTAACTCCCTTCCCTATGCCTGTCCCGCTAAAATGCTGCTCTGTGCAGATGATGCAGTTATCTCAGTACCTGGCAGCAACTCATCAGATATAGCACAAAACCTACAACATTGCTTTGCTATGCTCGAGAACTGGTTCACCAACAACGGACTCCTTCTAAACTATAAAAAAACTAAAATTATGCACCTAACCTTACCACATGCCAAGAGGAAGGCTGAGCACCTAGCTATCTATAGTAATAAAGGAGATTGTTTTGAACAAGTCTCAACATTTAAATATCTCGGGGTACACATTGATGACACTCTCTCTCTTCATGCACCATATAGACCAGGTTGTCAAATCTGCTAATATTAAACTAGGAATCCTCTATAGACAGAGGCAAGCCATGACCCATGAAGTTCTAAGCCTAGTTACTCAGAGCTCAGTTCTGATGGTCATTGACTGTGCCCTCATCATATACAGTGCTGCCAATGACGCAGCCGTAAGTCAAGTAAAAGTACTAATCAATAAGGATTGCCACCTGGTCCTGGGGGATAAACACCGAACTCATACTTGCGCCCTCTACTACTCTACTGGTTGGCTTCCGATACGCCTTAGAGCGAAGTATCAAGCATGCCTTATTGGCAAGAAAGCCCTACTGGGTCTCACTCCCAACTCCACCGCCGCACTGTTCCAGTGTGCCAACTCCTCAAAAGTCACCAGGAGCTCAACTAAGGGTGCTCTACATGTCCCATTCAAAAGATCCTGCCTTGCACAGCGTTCACTCTCCTATCGAGGGCCCACCTGGCTCAATGAACTCCCTACTTCCACCATGGAGCACACAAAAATCGGACCTTTCAAATGAGAACTACAAACCATTCTGGCCCAAAATAACACATGTGATTGCAGGTAAAAATTTTCCGTGACTACTCCTCTCCATAGCCTTACACCCCTCTGTTCACCTCCCCTTGCCTTCTTCCTCCACCCACTTCTCTCCATCCCCTCCCTGACAAAGCCCTATGGCTGCTGCCCACCTAACCCAACTCTCCCCTCACTTCCACTTTCCTCACTCTGTGACAAAGCCCTTCCTGGCTGCGTCCACATTTCCATGTGAATAACACCTGTTTTTCTCCTTCCATGATTTGTTTTTTTATTTTTATTTAACTGAGGCCTACTTGCCTGCTACCTGGATTGCCTGTAATCTATTGTGAACTCTGAATGTTCAGAAACCAATTGTGTACCCCGAATGCTCAGTAACCTATTGTGTACCCCTAATATTCTGTAACCTATTGCGTACTCCTACTGTTCTGTAACGAGTTTATGTACATTTGTCTTTCGTCCATTTGACATGGAACCTTTGTAAAAAAGGCCTCCCGGCTCAAAGGTATTAATCTGCAATCTGAAATAAATAAATCCTGATAAGAGGCTGCTTGGACTCTTGGAGGTATTGTTGGGAAGTACTGTATATATGGTCCAAATTTTGATTCATCAGGGTTCTTTCCCAGTCTCATCATTCGCCTGTCTACTCCCTCCAATCCCCTTTTTATACTAGGAGGAGACTGGAACCTAGTATATCAAACTGACATTGACAAATCTGGGGGACATAAAAAAGGGCTTTCACCAGCCCAGAGAGGCCTTTGGTAACCTATGGACACACTCTGCTTGGGGGAACCCTGGCATATCCTGCACCCCAAAGATAAACAATACACATTCCACTCCCTTCCTCATAACTCTTTCTCTAGAATAGACTATTTTTTGACCTCCATGGTTGGCCTTCCCAGGTTGGTGTCATGTACCATCCTACCCACAGGATTGTCGGATCACGCCCTGATACTTATGGAGCACTCTTTCAGGGGGCTGACTGACAGAGTCTGGAGGTTTAATTGAGGGCTCCTGCAGGGCCGTCAAATCACCCAAACTCTTTCCATGTTTATCTCTAATTTCTTCAAGGAGAATACTGGATAGGTTGCTTCGATGGATATTCTTTGGGGCGCGGCGAAATGCGCAGTCGGGGGGTATGCATTCGCATAGCCTCTAAAAACAGGAAAGCGAAAGAGGCCTACATTAAATAGATGCTTGATCAGATCAGGGCGCTGGAGCAAGAGCTCTCTTTCTCTTCGGATGAGGGAGTCTGGGCTAAACTCAACACTCTTCAGGCACAATATTTCGGGTTGTTGACCACAAAAGCAGACTTGGCGCTACAAAAAACCAAATTCGATATTTAGAATCAGGAGAGAAAGCAGGTAAACTGTTAGCTATGAGACTCAGGCAACTTGAAGCACAGAGCGCAGTGCAGAGCATTCAACCTTTAGGGGGTGGCCCAATACTTACCAAGCCCAGAGAGATAGCGGAAACCTTCAAACAATTTTATGAAAACCTCTGTTCGGCACCTAATGAGGTTTTGCCTAATTCCTCTTTAATAGACCAATTTCTGGAGCCAATAGCCCTGCCCTCCCTCTCTCAAACCCAGCAAACAGTCCTGAGTGCCCCCATCTCGACCAAAGAGGTTAAACAGGTAATTAAACAACTACCTAAGGATAAAGTTCCAGGACCCAATGGGTTTAACAATTCATTTTATGTGGCTTTTGCAGATGAACTAGCCCCTTTTCTTTCTCAGCTTTTCATTTTTTTGCAGTCTTCTGGTATGTCAAACTTCTCTCTTACTCAAATCTGGATCTCAGTCACTCCGAAACCGGGCAAGTCCCGCCGGGTGCCAGGCAACTGACACCCCATTTCACTGCTGAATTCAGATATAAAGATACTAGCTAATGTAACCCCTAGGTGGTACTATCGCAGTACTACACCCCTGCCTGCTTGGCTAGTAGCAGGTTAAGGGGCCTGAGTTCTGAAACGGGGGCTTCCACCCGGAGGCCAGGGTTGGTAGTGGTCAAGCTAACCTGGGCACAGCCCTCCGGGACACTGTAACCCCCCTCTTTCCCCTCTAGTGGCCTGAACACTGTAAAATAATCACTTTCACAATACCCCTGGTACACCGCACAAGTACCCACACTTTGCACTTACCACCAGGGCTGGTTCCTCTGGCACGACCCTGGGGACCCCCTGTAAAACAAGGTTAAGCACAGCAAATAGCGACAGTACAGTACTTTGAGCACAAACTGGAACCACAGTCAGATTACATACAGAAAAAGTTAGATCTGACTTATTTAGGGGACTTGAACAAGGGAGGGGCAAAATCAGGTTAATTAGCTTAAAGGTTATATCAATCAAGCAGTTATGCATGTGCTTTGAGTCCCTCCACACAGTCACACCTCTGGGTACCCAGGTGGAGAAGAGATGAGCTAGCCAGGACTGTTGCCTGGGGTTGGCCGGCGTCTCAGCTGGTTGGAGCCTTGTGATGGAAAACGCAACATGCACAGTGCACAATATTTGTAATCCGGAGCCAGAGGGCTCAGTTCATAAAGGAAATGTAGCAACAAGACAATCAGATGACACACTCAGATAAAGCTGTTGTTGCAGGGAGCTACCCTGGTATTTACTCACGATACCCAAGACTGGACACAGGCTGGACGAAAATCGAGACTGCAGGTGGTTGATCTGGAATGCCAGGAGAAGCAGGGCCCATACGAGTCGCAGAGGCATTGTTCCTGTTCAAGCATGGAGCAGGGAGCTGATCCCCAGGCAGGTCTCTCGTTGATGGCTTCTCTGTGCAGTGGGTAGTCTGGCTGGGACAGTCTGGCAAGGCCAAAACCGCATGGAGACAAATTCGGATACAGTCTGTTTTGGTCTGGATACAGCTTCCAGCTAGCAGAACACAGTTCACACAGTGGGGAACTAACTCATGACCCACTAGCAGCTCATAGCACATTTACATGTAAGGGAATTCTACTGTACCAGGCAAAGCGCTCCCCAGTCACAATCGCAAAGTCTCTGCACACACCGGGAGCTTAGGGATAGCTGGAACTCCTGACAGGCCACTCGCATTCAGCAAAATCTTTGGTCTTCTTTTGGTTGAGCCTGGCCCACTTCAGTAACTTACTTTAGTCACACAAACTTGGATTTAGTCCAAAATAATTCTCTTTTCTCCCTCTCAGGAGCAGCAGGCAGACATGCAGGCCAAAAACTCAGCCTTTTCACAGTTCTCCCATGCGAATCCGCTCAGGATTGCTGTTCAAAATCACTTCAGCTCCTTACTCTTCAGCTTTCAGCTTAGATCTGCCAAAAGCAGCAGGTAGCTTGGGGAATTCCCTCAGATCCAAAAGGTTCGGTTGGCTGATTCGGCTGTCAGTCAAAGCAAGACCCCCCCCCTTCAGTTGCAAAAAAAAAAACCCGCAAAAAGACCAAAACTACAATTCCTACAGATTTTGTCTTCAGACAGCTCCTGTAGTCCGGCTACATTTTAGGTCCCACCAGTACTGTTTGATCCAAATTGCAGTCCAGGACCAAGATAGTGGAGACAAACAAAACAGTCCTTGCTACAAAGAAGGCAGGTTAGACAAACTATATTATCATTATCACTCTAAATGATTTTCAGCAAATAGTTACATCTTTCTATAGAGCTCCCTCTCAGATTACTTATGCTGCAATCAGGCAGCTCTTAAAGAGACAGTACACAAAGGCTATACAGGATCTGAAAATCACATTTAAACTGCTAAAACGCAGGACACCAGCCTGGCAGTGAACATTTAGGCAAGCTCAAGGAAGACTTTTTGGGAACCCCCATTTGTAGAGGGGTTACACTAAGATTCTGGCAAATCACCTTCTTCAGATCTAGCAGAGCCTAATTAGTACCTCTCAGATGGGTTTTGTGGAAGGATGACTTTCTTTGGATCACACGCACAAGATACTTCACCTCATGACCTTTGCTCGGGGTGGCCCTCTTTCCTCAGTTCTAGTATCACTCGATGCCGAAAAGGTGTTCGACCAGGTTTCCAGGCATAGAAACATAGAAACATAGAAGTTGACGGCAGATAAGGACCGCATGGCCCATCCAGTCTGCCCATTTCTTTTTCTACCTTATAAATGTGCTATCGGCCTTTGCTCTGTCAGTGGCCTATCTATTCATACTCATTTGTATTGCTCCCTTATGGCTATCCCATGCCTGTTTGAAGCCCTGCACTGTATTCATATCCACCACTTCTTGAGGTAGGCCATTCCATGCATCCACCACCCTTTCTGTGAAAACAATTTCTTCACATTCCCTTAATCGGCCCCCTCTAATCTCATGCTGTGTCCTCTTGTCCTGCTATTTTTCTTATATTTAAACATGTTAGACTCTTTCACCTTGTTAATGCCCTTAAGGTGTTTTGAATGCCTCGATCATATCACCTCTCTCCCTCCTTTGCTCAAGGGTATACATATTGAGCTCTGTTAATCTGTCCTCATATCGCTTCTGATGCAGTCCCTGCACCATTTTGGTTGCCTTCTCTGGACTGCCTCAATTTGGTTAATGTCCTTGTGAAGGTGTGGCTCCAATACTGCACGTAGTACTCCAGATGGGGCCTAACCAGTGTCTTGTAAAGAGGATTATTACCTCCCTCTTACGACTTGTGATACCCCTACTAATACACCCTAACACCCCTAGCCTTACCTACTGCTTTAGAGTCTGCTTGGATGATTTCAGGTCATCGGTGATGATGATGCCCATGTCTCTTTCTTCCTTTGTGACTGCTAGTAACTCCCTCCCAGCCTATAGGTGGCATCAGGTTTCTCTTCCCTATGTGCATGATCTTGCACTCTCTTTGCATTAAATCCCAGTTGCCACTCTTCTGACCATTTTGCTAGTTTATCCAGATCTCTTCTCATTCTGCCCACCCCATCTGGATCATCTACTCTGTTGCAGATCTTGGTGTCATCTGCAAACAGACAAGCCTTACCCTCCAGTCCATCTGCAAGGTCACTAATGAAGATCTTGAAGAGGACTGGCCCCAGGACTGATCCCTGAGGTACCCCACTTGTGACTTGCATCTCTTCTGACTATACCATTTACCACCACTCTTTGTTTTCTGCCTGTCAACCAGTTTTCCACCCAGTTGACCAACTTCGACCCACCCTGGCCTACCCAGCTTATTTATCAATCTTCTATGTGGAACAGTGTCAAAGCTTTGCTGAAGTCAAGGTAGGTGACATCAACTGCTCCCCCTTGGTCCACCACTCTGGTTACCCAGTCAAAGAAATCTATGAGATTAGTTTGACAGGACCTTCCTTTTGTAAACCCATGCTGTCTTGGATCCTGTGCCCCTATGGATTCCAGATGTTGCACTATTCTTTCCTTAAGGAGTGCCTCCATAATCTTGCCCACTACTGAGGTAAGACTGACTGGTCTGTAGTTCCCTGCCTTCTCTCTGCTACCACTCTTGTGGAGTGGGATCACATGAGCCCTTCTCCAGTCTTCTGGGACCTCTCCTGTGCTCAGAGACTCACTAAACAGTTCTGCTAATGGCTCTGCTAGTTCCACCTTTAGCTCCTTAAGTACCCTGGGATGTATGCCATCAGGTCCCATTGCCTTATCCACCTGGAGCTTAGCAAGCTCTTGTAGTACCCTTTCTTTTGTGACAGGAGTAGTGCTCACCTCCTCCCTCCTGTGTCCATGGTGTTGGAGCTGTGGGCCCTGCCCTACCTTCTCTTCAGTAAATACTGAGCAAAAGTATCTGTTTAGGATAGATGCTTTTACATGGTCCTCCTCCTCACATGCTCCCTTTTCTCCATTAAGCTTAGCAATACCCCCTCTGGACTTTCTCCTTTCACTAATGTATCTATAGAAAGTCTTGTCACCTTCTTTTGCTGTTTGTGCTAGTGTTTCCTCAGTTTGGGACTTTGCCTGCCTTACTGCCTTCCCTGCTTCCCTTAGGGCAGTTTGGTATGCCTCCCTATCTTCATCCCGCTGTGTTCCCTTATATTTCCTGATGGCCAGCCTTTTGGCTCTGACCTTTTCTGCTACTGTATTTGAGAACCAAAGTGGTTTCCTTCTTCTTTTGCACTTCCTTTTCTGTCTAACACAATGGGATGTTGCTTCAAGTATTGCATACTTAATGCTTGCCCACTTTGCCTGTACCCCCTCACCTGTGTTTTTTTGCCAGGGCTAGCTTAACTCTGTTGGCCATCTTATCAAAGTCAGCTCCTCTGAAGTCCCATATTTTTGCCTTGGAATGGGATGATTTAGATGTAGTAGCCAAATTGAACCATACCATGTGATGGTCACTAGCCCCCAGGTGACCTTCTACCTGGAGATCTGTGACCCTTCCCTGTTAGTCAGTACTAGATCTAGGATAGCCCTGTCTCTTGTGGGTTGTTGTACCAGTTGTTTGAGGCCCTCCCCCTGCAGGGAATCCACTATGTGTCTAGTTCTGGCAGATGTTCCTGCTGGTATTGACCAATCTGTATCCGGCATGTTGAAGTCTCCCATTATCAGAACCTCCCCTTTAGCTGTCATGTTTTGTATATCCTCTAACAGTAATGTGTCTATGTCCTCCCCCTTGTCTGGGGGCCTGTAGACAACCCCAGTTCTTATGGCTGTCCCATTTCCTGTTTCCAGGGTGACCCACAGTTCTTCTGGCTCCTTATGTGTATTCTGAATTTCTGTAGCTTTGATATTTTCATTGACATACAGGGCCACTCCTCCCCTTTTTGCACCTCGGTCTCTTCTGAACAATACATAGCCAGGTACTGAAGTCTCCCAGTGTGGTTACTGGTAAACCACGTCTCACTAATTGCTACTATGTCCAGTTTAGCCTCTGACATTATTGCCTGCAGGTCTGGGATCTTATTTCCCCAGGCTGTGAGCATTGTGTATGATTTTCCATTAGGCAGATTTGATTGTGTTAGTTGTTGGGTGAGGTTTGGCATTACCCTGTGCGTCGTATGGGGAGACAAACCTTTTTCTTACCTGGTGATGCAAATGAACTGCAAACATGCTGAATCCCTGTTTGACCACAGCTGAGGGGAGGGTGTTCTTCCCATTCGACGTATGGGTGCTGCCCCTCCCATTTGCTAGTTTAAATATTCTGCAAAGACGCCAAACTTTTGCCCCAATGCACTGACTCCCTCCTTAGTCAGATGCAGTCCATCAAATTTAAAGAACTTTTGCTCCCAGAACTGTTGCCAGTTCCCTACAAATCTGTGTCCTTTTTCCTGGCACCAGCCCTTGAGCCAAGTGTTTAGCTCCCTTATCTCCCCTTCTCTGACCTTCCGTCCATCGGCCCCCCTCTCCCAGACTGGCAGGACCTCAGAGAGGGCAGTTTCTCATCGCGGTGCTTGGCAAATTCAGCTTCCCCTCCAAGTTCTGTGACTGGATCTGAGCACTGTATTCCCATCCTATAGCTCAGGTCCACTGTAATGCAGTCCTCTCTGCCCTCTTCCACCTCTCTCGTGGCATTAGACAAGGCTGTCCCCTTTCCCCATTTCTCTTCAGCCTCTGCCTCGAGCCCCTAATTTGCCTATTGCAATCTAGTCCCAAAGTTTAAGGCATTCGTGTGGATCAGACTGCATTCTCTTTATCGGCATATGCATATGACCTGTTGTTGCATCTAGAAAATCTCCAGCAGTCAATTCCATCAGCAATTACCATCATTAATCACTTTTCGTTGGTATTAGGATATAAACTAAACTTGGAAAAAACCTGTGTTATGCCCCTTAACCACGTGGTTCACAAGCAATGGATTATGGACCTTGGTTTAACAACGGAACCACGAGCCCTTACCTAGCTGGGCATTAAACTCCCAGGCAATTTTACACAACTTACTAAAATTAACCTTCTCCCGATCATCCATGAGATCAAGGCGGATCTACTTAGATGGCAACATGTTCCTCTTTCTCTTTGGGGACGCATTAATGTTATAAAAATGAACATTCTCCCATGCCTTTTGTACCCTCTCAGCATGATCTGTCCATACCTCCCGAAAACATGGCTCAGCAAGGTGCAAACTCTGGTATCAGGCTTTCTCTGGCAAGGGAAGGTGGTGTGACGGGCATACACCAAATTAACCTTTCCAAAAACTGTGGGCAGTCGAACTTCTTTTTATACTGTTGTGCAATTCATGGTAGTAAAATCTTCCGCTTGGGGGTGGACAAGATCGAAAGAGATACTATGGAACATTTCCCTCAATGGCTATCACTAGAACAACAGCTGTGTTGGACCAAAGTTATAGACTTAAAATCCCTTTTATACAATAAGCTGACAGCTTTGCTGAGGATATTATGGGCCTCTCCTCTATGGTGGTCAGTCAAGGCCTTGCGCCAAATCACCTCCCTTCTCTCCATAGATTTGACTAAGTACCTGGACCAACTGATTCTGAGTAACCCACACTTTAAGATTGCGGGTCGTGTAATACCGAGCGGTTTCTGTCTCAAACTGTGGGGGCACCGCTCTCTTCCCTGCTACACTCAGGTCACCTCAAGTCAGTGCAAGATATTAAAAATATCAAACCCAGGCACTCCTCATCACCAATAAACTGACTGCTGCAGTATGAAAAAGAATAATTTATTGAACAAATTACATGTCTGACACATTTCTGGTCACAATGATAAAGGGTCATTGTGACCAGAAATCAGAGCATGTGTTCTTCAATATTCTTTTCATGCTGCAACAGTCAATTTGTTGATGGTAATAGTGCCTGGTTTTGATCTTTTTAATGTATTAATTTACCAAGTGCACCTCAGCCGAGTGCGAGTCCTGGGATGTTTTTTCAGTGCAAGATGCAAGTGCAAGTTGGAATTCTCGATCTCAGTGCTACATTCCTTGAAGCACTTACAGCTACAGAAGGTGCTTGTGGACTTTCTGGGCCCATCCCTGTGGGACTTTCCAGCAAAATCTTTGAAGAGATTTCTACTGGACCTGGCATCCAAACCTCATGTAATTTTTTCTTTTATAAAGTCTTACAAACTCAGGTGCCCCATTTTCTCCAGGGAGTGTGCTATTGTTGGCAATTGGAACTCAATCTCTCCCCTACAAGTGGGGAATGGAAGAAGTTGCGGCAACATTTGTATAAATTCATCAGACTGGATGGACTACGATTTTTGTAGTTCCGTATCCTGCACAATATATACTCTTCTCCCGCCCAACTACACTGGATGGGGAGAGTGAATTCCTCTTTGTGCACTGCTTGTCAAAAAGTGGACAGCATGGTTAAACATCACTTCTGGGACTGTGATAGGGTTGCACCTTTATGGCAAAGAATCAAAGATTCACTTGACCCAATACTGGGGCTACAGCCTTACTTTACCCCACAGATCTACTTAGTGGGTCTATTCCCTGCTGACATGATAGGGGTATGCAAGGCACATATGGCCCTTATATCAGCAGTGGCAAAGCTGATCATTGCTCATCACTGGATTGATCGAGATTGCCCCCCCCTTCTAGGAGTGGCTTGTGGAAATACTCTAGGCGTTAGAGCTAGAAAAACACATAGCTCATAGACAGGATAGGCTACAGGCCTTTAATGATCGATGGAGCCAGCTTTTAGCTCTGATACCCCTTAGCTGCTCAGCGGGGTGCCTAAGGTTACCTAGAGGGATCAGGGATTCCACGCGAGCTCACTGGTTACACACCTGATGGGCCATTACTGTTGGGCTTATATGGGTGCCCCAGCCTCCCTATGACAAACTTTTCACTCTACTAAAAATGTTCCTCCATGTCACTTTTCCTTACTTCCTAGCTCCAGGGGGGGGGGGGGGAAGTGGGATTGGGGGGGCAAACTAGATAATAGTTAGATAAGTTTAATTTTGTGGTACGAATATGCCCCAACTCGAATATGAGATGTTGTTTAAACTGTAGAGGGCCTTCTTATGCTGAAAAGACAGACTACCTAAAGGACATGGGTTTTATTGCCTTCTTTAAACAATTGCCCAGGTGGAACTGCTGTATACATCTATGGACTGTCTCCTTGTGTGGTTGATTGTTTTTTCCTTTGTAGAAATGTTGTACAACCCATAAACTGAAATAAAGTATATTCATTTTGAAAAAAAAGAAACATAGCCGGCCCGGTGGCACTAAGGGTTGAAGCGCTGGATGCCACATCTTGCTCCATGCCAGTGACCCGGGTTCATGAATGAGCCTGGGCCACTAGGTGGTGGCAGGAGGGAGAGAGAGGACTGAGCGTCCGGAGGACTGCTCTCCTCTCTCAGGAGGAGGGTCCCACGTTGTCCCACTCACTGATTGCCCTCTAGTGATGACTGGAAGGCAATACGGGTCGGGAGGCATGCTCCAACATAGTTACATTGGTAGGGAAGGGTGACGGGAGAAACAGGAAGGAAAAGGAGCCTGGCAGGGCTCTATGATGGTCCACTGCACCGAGGGCTGACCCTGGCTTCCGGATTGGGTCTCTGGGGAGGGGGCACCACCTCTCTGGCCTCATCATGGAGGGCAAGCCGTGGGGGAATCTCCATGGGTCAGCGAGTGTGGTGCGGGACCCTAGAGGGTGTCTCTCCTCTGGAAGGCTGAAGACCCTGCCAGGGCTCGGGAGCATAAATAACTGAATTAAAAAAAAAAACATAGAAACATAGAAATTATTAGTAGAAAAGGAGTTCCTAAACCACACAGTCTGTCCAGATATCCCTGCCTAGTCTATCTCCGCAGATCCTAACTGGTCTCCTGCAACCCTCCCTCCTCCCTGCCTGTTTACCAATATTCTGTGTGTATCCTATGTGTGCTTGAAGCCTTCTACTGTTTTTCCTCCACCACTTTCATAGGCAGACTGTTCCAGGTGTCCACCACTCTTTCAGTGAAGTAGTACTTTCTCACATCCTCTTTGACTCCCCTCCCACCAGCTTCATCACATGCACTCTTGTCCTGGTGTTCTCTCATTTGAAAGAGACTCCTCTCCTGCACTTTATTCACCTCAGTGAGGTACTTATAAGTCTGTATCATGTTCCCTCTCACTCTCTTTTCTTCCAGGGTGCACCTGTTGCGATCCCTTTGTCTCTCCTTGTAGGGCTTTTGTTGCAACCCCTGCACCATTTTAGTTGCCCTCCTCTGGACTGCCTCCATCCTGTCTATGTTCTTTCTGAGGTACGGCCTCCAGAACTGGGCACAATTTTCCAGGTGGGGTCTCAGCAGCAAGGGATACAGTGGGAAATCAGCTACAGTGGAGACAGCTTGACAGCGGCTGCACTTAGCGTGCCATGCATGCTTGATCCCTTTCTCTTTTATGACCCTCCAGGTCTTTTTCTTCCTTCACTGCAGCAAGATGAGCGCCACACAGTTTGCAAGTCTTACCTTTGTTGTTCCACCCAAGTGTAGCAGCTTGCATTTTGTTAAAGAGTCTGGCCAATCACCCAGCTTGTTTAGGTCTTCTTGACATTTGTCCCCATCCTCAAGGAAGTCCACCTCCCTGGCCCACATCACAGAAACACAGAAATCTGATGGCAGAAAAAGACCTCAATGGCCCATCAAGTCTGCCCTTCCCCCCTCTCCTACTCCTCTTCAATCTTACAAGTCCTCCCCGTCCCCTGACGTCCCAGTCCCATATGTCTGTCACATGCCCTCTTAAATCCCTCCACCATTTCTGCCTCCCCCACCTCCTCTGGTAGTTTATTAAAGGCCTCCACCACTCTCTCCGTGAATATTTGCCCCCTCACATTGCCTCTGTATCATCCACCTTCCAATCTTAGGCAATGCCCTCTAGTTTTAGCCCCCTTCCTTCTGAACAAGCTCCTCCTTCACCTTATTGATCCCTTCACATATTTAAACATTTCAGCCATGTTCCCACTTTCCCTTCTAGTCTGCAATGGGTACAGATCCAATTCCCTACACCTTTGTTCGTATGGTTTCCCCTGCATACCGTGCACCATCTTGGTTGTTCTTCTCTGAACCCTTTCCATCCCATCAAAGTCCTTGTGTAGGTGCGGTCTCCATAACTGGAGCCCTTACTCCAGGTGCAGTCTCACCATGGCCTTGCAAAGAGGCATCAGCACCTCCCTCCTGCTAGTTATGCCCCTCCTAATGCATGGCAACATGCCATTTGCCTTCCCCACTGCCTTGGTACACTGGCTATCCGCCTTAAGGTTGCTTGATACTATAATCCTCAGATATCTTTTCTGCTTTTTTTTTTTAATTTCCTCCCCTCCTAGAATGTAAATTGCTTGTGGGTTTTTGTACTCCAGATGCATTACAGCACAGTTTTTGTCATTGAATTTTAGTTGCCAAGTTTCTGACCACCCCTCCAGAGGCCACAGGTCATGCTTCATGGCCTCTACCCCCCCAGGTGTTCACCCTATTGCAGATTTTTGTATCATCTGCGAATAGGCACACTGTTCCCTCCAGACCTTCTGCTATGTCACTGTTGTATATACAGTCCATTCTGCTTGTATGCCATTTGGATGTATGCCATTTTCGGTTGTATGCCTGTTTTAATACAGTCCCAATTTCTTTCCTATTCTCCTAATGTAAGTGTGTCCTGATATATGTCTTTCCAATTTCGGTTGTATGCCTGTTTTATTGAGTGCAGCTGTGTCTAAAGTGAAGCTCCCATTTACCTGATGAAGTGTTAATTGCTTAATTGCAGTTGTGGTTTAATCTTAAATACAGCAGCTTAACACTAATATCAGAGAGCACGGGAGCTTGACACCTTATTTACCAGTTCATGCAGCAATGGAGAAGAACAAAAAAAATGTGCTATCACTCGCGAGGAAGGCCAAGCTGCTTGAGAAATCAGAAATGCCTGGTGTTAGGAGAAAAGATCTTGCAGCAGAATTTGGTGTAGACATTTCAAGTCGGACACTTTCTGCACAGCCAAGATCAGATCATGCATGAGTGGAGTCGAAGTGGGAACACGAACTGCAAAAGAAAAAGGGATGACAAGGATGCTCAGGTAGAAGAAGCACTCCTCAGGTGGTTTACTGCCTCCTGTGACCATGGTGTTCCTGTGTCTGGCATCATGTTGATGGAGAAAGCATGCATCATGTCCTTGTCACTGGGAATACAGTTCGAACCAACTGCAGGCTGGCTCTCTAGATGGAAGGAGTGTAACAACATTTGTTACAGACGGATCCATGGTGAAAAGGCAGAGAATGATACAATAGCTGCCAAAGAATGGATCCATACTGTTCTGCCCACTCTGCTACAAGATTACAGCTCTAATGAAATTTTTAACGGTGATGAGACTGCTTTATTTTTCAGAGTGACTCCTGATGGCACGCTGTCCTTCCGTACACAAACACCAGCAGGTTACAAGAAAGCTAAGGACCATGTGTCCATAATGGTGTGTTCAAACAGCACTGGTACTGAAAAGTTCCCACTCCTTGTTATTGGCCGCTCAAAAAAACCCTAGATGTTTTAAAAGCATTAATGCCTGGATGACGGCTGACATTTTCCATGATTGGCTAAAAGACCTTAACAAAAAAAAGAGGTTTTGAAGAAGAAAAATTGCTATGGTAGTTGACAACTGCCCTGCCCACAAATCAATTAACCTGTCCCACATCAATCTCATTTTCCTTCCTCCTAACTGCACCACACTTATCCAACCTATGGATCAGGGGGTAATACACAACCTAAAAGTTCATTACTGTAAATCCATTGTTAAACGGTTCCAGGACAACACTGATGGATCCATGGACATGTTTCATGACAAAGCACGAAAAATGACACTTTTGGATGCAATACACCTCATCCACTATGTGTGGAAAGAAGTTAAACCCCAAGCAATCCAGAACTGCTTTATTAAAGCCAGTGTCATTCATGGAGAGACCCAGGGCACAGACAAAATCGACCCACCAACTGGAATGCAGGAGGCCGAGTTCACAGATAGTGCAACCATGGACGCAGAGGAGCCGACTTCAGGGGCTGTGACCGAAGAAGAAATCTGTAGTGAAATCCTGAATGAAAACACACAAACCGCAGATGGGGAAGATGAAGAGGGGGAGCAGGAGCCGGTAGCAACCACTAGAGAGGTATGGCAGATGGTTCGAACAATATGGCTCTATGTTGCATCGAGGGAAATTAAAGAATATTACTGCTTTTATTCCTTTGAGAAAAGACTAGAAATGTTAGCAAGTAGAGGAACAAAACAGCAATCGATAGATAAGTGGCTCAAGCAAGGTACTGAAGCAGCCGAGGAAAATGGCACTGCTGAAAGCACAGACGAACTTTAGTGAATGCACTGACTCATTTTTTTTTTAAATGCCTAACAATGCCTTTGAGTACTGTACTTTAATTATTTTACATTTTACAGTATTTTAAATCTAATCTAATCTCATCTATCAAGGTGGGTTTTGCATAAATAAAGTGCAAATCTCCATTTAAATAGTGTCCAGCTGATTATCTTGACGGGTGAATAGTAGCAGCTGTTCGAAAGTCAGTCTCCCACTTGTATGCCATTCTGGATATATGCCCATTTTTCAGTTGTCTGCAGCAAGGGCATACAAGTGGAATTGACTGCATTAGCAAGCATTTGTCAATGCCAAGTGTTGCTTGCTGTCATTAGCAGTGGAATCCATGGGAGCACAGGATCCAAGACAGCATGGGTTTACAAAAGGAAGGTCCTGTCAAACTAATCTCATAGATTTCTTTGACTGGGTAACCAGATTGGTGGACCAAGGGGGAGCAGCTGATGTTGCCTACCTTGACTTCAGTAAAGCTTTTGATACTGTTCTACATAGAAGATTGATTAATAAGCTGGGTAGGCTCGGGGTGGGGCAGACGTTGGTCAACTGGGTGGCAAACTGTTTGACGGGCAGAAAACAGAGAGTGGTGGTAAACAGTATACAGTCAGAAGAGATGCAAGTCACAAGTGGGGTACCTCAGAGATCAGTTCTGGGGCCAGTCCTCTTCAATATCTTCATCAGTGACATTGCAGATGGACTGGAGGGTAAGGTTTGTCTGTTTGCAGATGACACCAAGATCTGCAACAGAGTAGATGATCCAGATGGGGTGGGCAGAATGAGAAGAGATCTGGATAAACTGGCAAAATGGTCAGAAGAGTGGCAACTGGGGTTTAACGCAAAGAAGTGCAAGATCATGCACATAGGGAAGAGAAACCCTGAAGCCACCTATAGGCTGGGAGGGAAGTTGCTGGCAGTCACGAGGGGAAGAAAGAGACTTGGGCGTCATCATCACCGATTACCTGAAATCATCTAAGCAGACCTCTAAAGTAGTAGGTAAGGCTAGAGGGATGTTGGGGTGTATTGTTAGGGGTATCACAAGTCGTAAGAGGGAGGTAATAATCCCTCTTTGCAAGACACTGGTTAGGCCCCATCTGGAGTATTGTGTGCAGTACTGGAGGCCACACCTTCACAAGGACATTAACCAAATTGAGGCAGTCCAGAGAAGGGCAATTAAAATGGTGCAGGGACTGCATCAGAAAACATATGAGGACAGATTAACTGAATTCAATATGTATACCCTAGAGCAAAGAAGGGAGAGAGGGTGATATGAATGAAACATACAAACACTTTAAGGACATTAACAAGGTGAAAGAGTCTAACATGTTTCAATATAAGAAAAATAGCAGAACAAGAAGACACAGCATGAGATTAGAGGGAGGCTGACTAAGGGATAATGTGAGGAAGTTCTTTTTCACAGAAAGGGTGTTGGATGCATGGAACGGCCTACCTCAGGAAGTGGTGGATATGAATACAGTGCAGGGCTTCAAACAGGCATGGGATAGGCATAAGGGAGCAATACAGATGAGTATGAATAGATAGGCCATTGACAGAGCAAAGGCCGATGGCACATTCATAAGGTAGAAAAAGAAATGGGCAGACTGGATGGGCCTTGCGGTCCTTATCTGCCGTCAACTTCTATGTTTCTATGTTTCTATGAAGTGCAGGAAGTAGACAGATGCAGTATAGGAATAGCAGTGAAGTATGGAACTGATGCCAACTCCAACCCCACCTTGCAGAGATGGACAGGCTTTGGGGTGTGCCTTTGGGTCGACGCCCATAACGGTCACGACATTTCACCTCACCCTACCCTGTAGACGCTTACAAGTGTTGAGGTGTGCTTTGGAGTGTTCGGGCTTTACATTCACCTCATTCCATAAGGAAATACACTGAAATGGGTGCAATATAGGAGAATGGGATGAACTCTGGGGCCAAAGGGTCCAAGGCGTACCTCAATGCCTGCCACTGGCTGTAGGGTGGGGGTGGAATGGCATGAGCATTACTGTCAACAATTCCAAGTCACTATCAGTCCCTACAGGGTAGGGCATTATGGTTGAAAACCCTAACACCCTGGGCGTTTCTTGATATTTTTACTCCAAGTTTTCAACATGGACTTTTTGTGACCCCACTGCATGAACAGTGACACTATCAGTTTGTTAGCCGAAAGGTGATTTTGCACAGCGACTGCGCAGCTTGGCATCATAGGTGCAAAAATGCATTTTGAACAGGATGTGAAAAATGACACCTGTACTGTTCATGAAGAAGTGTAAAAAACGGCAATGTTGAAAATCAGGAGTGAAAATATAAAGAAACTGGTGAAGTCACGAGTGTGAGTAGAAACTGCTCAACGCACACCCATAATGTAATTAGTTTGGGGATATTTTAAAGCAGATTTTCAACATAGGCATTTTGGGACCTCCACTAGTGAACAGTGCCACTGTGATTTTCTTAATCTGTCCCGAACACTGATTTCCCTCAGTGACCACGCTATTCTGCACCAGAAGTGCGAAAACACATTTCAGCCAGGGTGTGACGACAGCTGTACTGTTCATAAGGAGGTGTGGAAAAATGCCAGTGTTGAAAATCTGGACTGAAAATATTACGAATTCGTGAACTTATGAGAGTGTGTGGAAATTGCACAATGCACACGCATAACGTAGTTATTTTATGGACGTTTGTCACCAAATTTTTAACATAGCCAGTTTAAGACCTCTGCTTATGAACAGTGTCACTGTGATTTTCTTAATCTGTCTCAAACACTGATTTCGCACACTGACCGTACCATTGTGTGCTACAGGTGTAAAAACACATTTCTAGGGAGATGTGAAAAATTACAGCTGTACTGTTCATAAGGAGGTGTGGTAAAATGGCAATGTTGAAAATCTGGAGTGAAAATATTAAAAATGCTTGAAGTTACAAGCTTGCGTAGAAACTGCGCAACCCACACTCGTAAAACAGTCATTTTTGGGAATGTTTTCACCAAATATTCAACATAGAGGTTTTGGAGGACTACCTCATGAACTGTGATACTATCGTTTCGTTACTCAGTCCCGAAAGGTGGTTAAACGCAGTGACGGCGAAATCACCTTTCGGGACCGAATAACAAAATGATAGTGACTGAGTTCATGAGGTGGGGTCCCAAGAACCCCATGTTGAAAATTTGGTGAAATAAATCCCCAAATTGGCTAAGATATGCACCAAAGTTGAAAAAAAAACTATTTATGCCATTATACAGCTTACTGGCATTTCTTCAGTTTGTGGTTGACTTTGAAGAGTGCAGACGTGTTCCTGGTCCACACAAGATCATCGTGCCAGGCTCCAGAGGTAAGTATGGGGTGAGGCAGGGTGTGTGGGAGATAAAGTATGCAGAGGGTGGCGCGGGTTGGGGGCAAGAGAACTCAACGAGGGACCATTTTTTTCCTTGTAATTTTTTTTTTAAAGACAATGGGGGACTTTTGCCACCCTGGGATGGGCTCCCAGCGTGGCACCAGGAAGTTTGTTTGGGGGGCAGTGGAGCTGATGGGGGATTGGGGACCCCCATGGGCCAAGGAGACTTTTGCTACACAGGGGTGGGCTCCCAGCGTGGCACATGGAAGTTTGTTGGAGGGTGCAGTAGAGCCGATGGGGGATTGGGCACCTCCGTTGGTCAAAGAGACTTTCGCCATGCTCAGGTGGGCTTCCAGCATGGCAGATGGAACTTTGTTTGGGGGGGCAGTGGTGCCGATGGGTGATTGGGTACCCTCGTTGGCCATACAGTGTGCTGGGGGAGACGCATGAGCTGAAGGGGGATTGGGCACCCCCCCTCAGTTAACAAATGGGAGAGGTGCATTATGCCGACGGGGATTGGGTTACCCCATCAGCAAATGAACTGGGGAGGGGGTCATGCCGACAGGGGGATTGGGCACCCTGTTGGCTTTTTTAAAATTTTTTTATTTAAATGTTTCACCAGGAAGGCACACTGAACGGTGGGTGGTGGCTTTCTGTCACCTTCATGTGGACTGTGAGAGGCCGACGGAGAAGCCGTCGCCATGGGGACACCACGCAATCAGCTGTTTTGGTAGCTTGTAATGCATCAAAACAGCTGATTGTGTGGTGATGTGGCTGAATTTTTTTTATGTATTGTGGCATGCTCATTAACTGCTGTGATCGACAGCATGCCATCTATTGGCTGCGGCAGAGACCAGCTCTAGAACGGACTACTGCCATTTGACACAACACTGCCATGTCTCCATAACTAGCTTTTGCAGGAAGCTGACGCAATGTGTTTCTTGCATGTGTGTGCAAGCAACCCAAAAGAAGGGGTCCCAGCACCGACCCCTGGGGCACTCCACTCATTACCCCTTCTTACCATGGAATGCACACCATTTACCACCACTCTATGATTTCTGCCCGCCAACCAGTTTTCCACCCACCTAGTTATTTTCTGTCCCACCCCTAAGTTTTCCAGCTTATTTACTAGCCTTTTGTGAGGGATGGTGTAGAAGGCCTCACTGAAGTTCAGATAGGCCATGTGCACCACACCCCCTTCCCCGGTCAACCACCTGTGTCACCTACTTAAAGAACTCTATCAGGTTTGTCTGGCAGGACCTCCCACTCATGAATTCATGCTGCCTTTTGTTCTGCAGTCCGCTGTCCGCCAGGTAGTCCACCACCCTTTCTTTGATTAGTGCCTCCATCACCTTGCCCACCATCGAGCTAAGGCTAACTGGGTGATAATTTTCCACCGCCTCCTTACTGCTCCCCTTGTGCAGCGGCACCACATCAGCCCTCCTCCAGTCCCTTGGCACACACTCTGTATCCACGGACAAGTTAAACAATCTTGTCAGTGGGACTGCCAGCTCCTCCCTCAGTTTCCGGAGTACCCTTGGGTACAAGCCTTCTGGCCTCATTGTCTTTTCCACCATTAACCTGCTCAGTCCCTCCCTTTCCCTGTCCATGCTGAACATATTAGTATCCACCTTTTTACCTTTTCTGCCCTTCCTCCCCAGCTCTGGTCCTCTATCCTCTCCCTCCTCCGTGAGGATCGTACAGAAGTAATTATTCAACACATCTGCTTTCTCAAACTCCCTTTCCAGTTGTATTCCTCCTTCCCTTCCCCCACGACCTTACTACCCCTGCCTCGCCTTCTTTCTTTCCACCATGTACCTTTCTTGCTCATCTTCTGGCAAATTTTTTATCTGGCATCCTCAGTGGCTGAAGCCTTCGAAGCGTTTCAAAATATTGTACTGGGGACCATTAACAAGACTGCAATCTATATTTGGCAGATGTAAGTATCCATCAATCAATCAATTAATCTTCACCAGCAACACTTCCCCCTTTTCAGCCATTTTGCCAGTTGCTTCTAACATTTCCTTATCTAAGTCCTGCGCCTGTGCTGGAGGCCTGTAGATCACACCTCTCCGAATAGTGGCTCTGTTTCCCGACTTGAGGGTGACCCACAACACCTCTTCTCCCCCTGAATTCCCTGTATTTCTGTTGCTTTTATGCCTTCCTTCCCATAAAGCACCACCCCCTCCTTTTCTTCCTACCCTGTCCTTTCTGAACATTGTTTAGCCTGGTATGACCATGTCTCAGTCATAGTTGTCAGTGCACCACGACTCAGTAATGGCCACGATATCCAGGCCTGCCTCTGCCATGATGGCCTCTATGGCCAGGATCTTATTTCCAAGACTTCCACTGCTAGCACACATGGCCTTGCAGACTTTGTTAGCTCTTTGCTTGTCACTTCCCCCTTTTTCCTTATGTTCCCCCTTCCTCCCTCCCTCCCTCTTCTGCCTGCTTCTTTTTCTCCATTCCTCCTTTGCTAACCCGCTGCTTCCTTGATTATTGGGACTCTTGCCCTTAGGATCTCCCACTCTTTATCTCAGCCTGGGGGGGGATGCGGTTTCTGCCTCCTCTTTTTCTTCCAGTTGCATTGATGGCTAGTTTAAATGTGCATTGAAGTAACATTTAAACCATCCACTAAGAACAGTGGTTCCCCTTCACTTGGATGAAGGCCATCACCTCTGTTAAGGCTCTTATCCTCCCAGGTGGGCCCCCAGTCCCCATTATAGCCATACCCATCCTCTCTGCACCATTCCTTCAACCATGAATTGAAGGCCTCTGTGCAGAGCTTCCTCGCCTTCCCCCTACAGTAAATGGGCAGCACCTTCGCAAGTGCTACAGAGTGTGCTACCTGTGTAAGACTTCTTCCTAGTTCCCTAAACTCTCCCTGTGCTGTTCCTGCCCTGTCTCTAGCTAGGTCATTTGTCCCCAGGTGGACAATGACATCCAGCTCTCCCTTCCTTCCTACTGCCCTAGTAATCTGTAGGATATGCTCCCCATCCCTCTATGCTGTGGTGGCGTCAAGGCACCTGGCCTCCCTCTCCGCCCCGTGTCCTATTCCCAACACACTCCCCTGACAACTGAGTCCCCCACCAGAACTTGCTTCTCCCTTTTCTGGGGTCCTCTAACACTCCCTTGGGGTCTCCACTCAGGAGGGTCCCATATAATCCCAGGCCACTACCAGGAGTGTCTCCTCTTGGCAGTGGAGCTGTACCAGAGCACCATAGAGATTTCATAGTGGCACCGGTTGCAGTTGAGGAATGTGTCTGCAACCCCCCCAACCTTAAGGATCCCACCATCCCCACCCTCCTTGAGCCCAGCCTAGTCCAGTTGCTCCTCCTATCTGACCTCCTTTGTTTTTATTAGTAATTTGTAGGTCTTTACCCCTGTTTTCACCTGCCCCCCATCTCAGGGGCGCATGTGCACATGTGGAGGCATGCACACGTTGTGCTTCAAGACACCCGTCCTACGTACCACCCACTACCACCTGCACCACCACTGGACCTCCATTCGGTGGCGGTGGAACTGCGGTGGGGGGGGGACAACCTCCCCAGGTGAGGAGAGCTGCCATTAGGCTGCTCAATCCTGCTCCTCCCCTCCCTTCCCCCCATGCCGGCTCCCCGATGACCCAAGGTTGTTCCTGAAAAGGGGTCACCGGCGTGATGCGAAGTGAGGCAGAATGCCTCAGCCCCCTGCGCCACTGGGCTGGCTCTGTCTGGCCTCCTTTAAGGTAATGGTGTCCGACTTGGTGGATCCTGGGTTGGAGAAAATGTCACCCAACTCCGAGACAACAGAGCCCTGAGTCTAGTGATCTCTTCCTGATTTGTAGCCAATGCAGCCTCAAGTCTAGTGACCTTCTTCACCAACCCAGTGAGGCGCACTCAGATAGGGCAGCACTGCAGCATCCAGAAGGTCTCACTGAAGACTGCTGCCCAACAACCGCTGCACTGCATCACTCCCCACATTCCCTGTTCTTGCTCTCCCTGTGCTTCCTGTCCTCTTTTCCCAGAACTCAGTAAGACTAGGCAGTACACAGTATGAGTTACCAATGTGCAGTACCCAACCCTGTAATTACATTATCCAATGTATGCTCTAAGTAAGCATTAAGACACGACAGGGTGTGCATTATGGGTTTATAATCACATGCCTGTGGTGCGTTGTTAGACACGAGGCATAGCCGTGTGCCGTAAAACGCTCCACAGGCATGCAATTATGAACCCATAATGCACAACCTGGAGTGTCTTATTGCACTTATAAAATTTTCCAAGAAACATATCATGAAAACAAAGAAAAACATACATTTATTGTTAAGATAAAATATTTTTATTATGCTGCAAAAACAAAAATTAGTCCCTGTTAACACATTCAGTTTTGTGCCTTTGACATGTTATTTTTACAACCACAAGAAGGTTATTAAGACTGAAACAAAATTTTTAATTTGATCTATAACAATCTTTTAGAAATATTTTCTCTTCACATATTTAACATTGACACACTAGTTTTATTTGTTTACTTGTAGTATTTAATTGTTACAATAAATACATCACCATTAATTTGATTAACATATGGTGATTCTTGTAGTTTTCCACCAGTTAAGAATGTCTCATCACCACATTTGTCGGATTTAGTAAATGTCATTTGTTTATCTGTTGGCTGTTCTTTGTAACCTACTAGTATATTACCACATTTTTTTCCTATCTTCTGGGGATGCACTCCAATAGTTTTGGAGTGATGACTAAGATTTGTGGCCAGTCACTGACATAATTTGTCTGGTCTCAGTTCCTCCATCTGTTAGAAGGTGCACTGCAGTGCTCCTGATGGAGTGGTTTGTGTACCTCTGGCTTAGGTGTTTGAGATTTTGCCATCATACTTCCCAGATAGTTGACCCCCATTGGCTCTCAAGAATACCAAGTTTCCTCTGTGTACCCTTAGGGTGCCAACAAAATTTGAACGTATATGAATTCTGGATTGATATATCAGTCCGCGGCCCTGCAAGGGGTAAGATGTCCTGAGACAAGCGCTGTGGGTGTAGGTAAAAACTTGTTGCGTCCTTTGGGATCTTAGACTGATATTTTAAAAAAACTTGCTATTGGACATAACGGGTCCCTAGAATGCTCGAAAATATACCCCCATAACTTCACCTTATTTCTTTCATTCTTGTCTTTATGATTTTTTGTTTGTTCATTGAATGCTTGACTAATGTATTTGAATCCATTCTCATCCATTTTTATGACAAATGAGTTTGCCTTTAGATCTCTCAGACCCTCCCTTCCTCGACGTGCCAGGTATAATTGCACATCGAACCAAACCTTTCTTACTAACCCATGGACAGTTTCTGTAGATAAGGCTGGAGTGCACTTCAGTTTGGAAAGATCTGAATCTGTTATTTTTGGGTAGTGTTTTGTTGTATTTGATCCACTCTTTCTGTGTTTTTTTTTACAACTGCAACAAATACATTGTTTGCCATATTAGAGGCTGGATCAGTAATCATATTCACCTGACGATTATTTTCGGATGAATTTATGTGTTTGTTTAGTAAAGAAATACAAACCAGGGCACCTCCTGAGGACGCAGAGACTAGTGTGAAACCGGTTGACGGTGTTCCCGTGCTGTGGGCGGCTGCAGCTTACTATTTTTGCACTGGAATAAAGATATTTTGCACTTTGTGGTGCCCTGGTTTGTATTTCTTTAGTTGGAACTTTTCACACGAGGCACGCTGTGTGAGTGGAGCCGGAATTGGTAACCCTCCTGTGTCTATTTAGTGCAGCTCTTATAGATGAGAAACTTGAGAGTCAATATTAGTCTCCCTTTGAGTTTCTCATAGTATCATAAAACTAGAGCAATATTTCAATAAAATCAAACATTGATACTGTTTTGAAGTCTACAGTTATGTTTTTTTTCATTCAACCAGTCTGTGAATACGAACAAAGCCCATTCAATCTGTTTCATTGTGTTTTTCTCATTTTTCTTTTCTAGAAGCTTGTTCAGCTGTTCTGAGTTCAGCTCTGCATGACATATGTTGGTTTGTTTTATCCGCTTATTTGATGGCTCAATTTTGTCTACCTAAATGTCTGGCTGCATGTTTCCTAGTAGGTGAAATTACGACAGTGGGATGTCATTCATGGCTGTATTTTACTCTTACTGGCAAATTCTGATTTATTCTTTAACTCTATGAATAAAATTAAGTTATATACAGTTACTCTCATCGAGAATTTTTGTATTGTGCTGTATAAACAATTATTTACGAAATTGTATACATTTTTCCCCTATTTTACTATAATTGACATATTTTGCATAATTATAAGAACTTGTCTTGCAATGCGCTATAAGTATGAGGTGTGTGAATATGAAAGCAATAATTGAATACAACATGTGCTTTATGGCTTCATAATCGCAGGCTCATTTCTGTTTACAAACATTTGGCTGTGCCTTGCGTACACAATTTATGACAGTAAAACCTTGAAATTTCAGTAACATGCTGTGAATTAGGCTATTTCATACAGTTGATGTAGGTTTCATTACTACAGACTTCATTTGCATGCTGTGTGACTGTGATCAACTCATTAAACGTCCCTCAGTGGGCTTTGGTTGTCTCTGCGCTGTTTACCAAACATTATAAAAAGGGTCTCAGAAATGCTGCTAGCTGATTGGCTGTTGGGATTCCAACAGCCTTACATTAATCCCTGTTACCCTGTCATGTACAGCCTAGTCACCTTGCCACATGGATTCTTACTGTCAGCATTCCATCCTCTAGCACTGCTGAATGACTGGAATGATGCATTCTGTTTTTAAACCCACATTCGAAAACTGTTGGTGGAAGAAGTATTTTATTTAAAATAAAAACTCCATCTAAATGAGGAAAAGATTCAAAAAATATACTTTAAACACTTTGTTTTGGAAAGCCTTTTTTTATAATAGCAGTAAGACACTACTAGGAGTTTGATTAACAATCACCCCGTATGGGCAATGTGGCACTGCGCCTCGTGACACATTACACCCTTAGAAGGTGATTAACAGACTGTGAACCTAACCACTGATTATGCTTTACTGCATAAACAAAAAACAATGTTAGCGATATACGCTACAGTTTCTGTTGCTGATGGATATGGTAACAAGCTGTGTGGCGGGTGGGATACACCAGGCAACTTCGATGTATATAATAAAACAAGTAAGCAATAAGACATACCAACAAGACATGACAGGGTGTACATTATGGTGAAATAATCATATGCCTCAGGTGCTTTGCAAGGTGTGAGGCACAGCTGGGTCGTACACCAACTTCATTGTACATGAAAGCAATAAGACATTTCACTTGAAAATAAGACATGACTGGGTGTGCATGACGGAGAAATTAGGGATTTTTACACCATCGTGCCACATTCTGGAGTTTCTTATTGCTCTTTTATATTCAGTAAAGTGGAGTGTTGTACAGCATAGATGCGCCTCATGCCTAACAACACACCTGAGGTGTACAATTATTTAACCTTATAAAATGGTTGTGAGCATTAAAGATACTTGATTGGGTAAACGCAGTCAGGTGACTGTTCATTATTGACCATAATGAACAATCATTCTGGCAGTTAGTGTAGTTGGTACTAAACTGGCAGATCACAATTCCGAGCTGCAATCAATGCCCCACGTGTTCCAAATCATACTCCACAAACGTGGCTGAGTGGATCATGGAAAACAATTACCACACAAACAATGCAGTCTGAACAAATAATATGTGGCTCGAAAGACATATATAGAAAGTGACTACACCAAAACTTCTACATAATCACCAATGAAAAAATGATTACATTATAAGCACACATAATTGTATGATGGTGGTGGTGGGGAGAGTAAATTGGCAAAAAACACTTTTGTTGAGAAAAGTTTAAAAGCACACTGTAAAGTAATTGATAGACTACATTGGTTACATAGGTTTTGCAGAGCATACTAAACCGAAGTTCATGGAGCTCGCCATCTCATCTAGCTTTATCCCTGTATGTTATTTTGAATTAGGTAGTTATTGAGTAGTGACTTGAATTTTATCATACTATCACTCTCCACTACCTCAGCTGGGAGGCTTTTCCACGTTTTAACCACTCTGATGCTAAACCAGTATTTCCTTTTATTTGTTTTGAAACTTTCTCCTGCTATTTCTATGATATGTGTTCTAGTATTATGCCTTTTTTCCCTGATACTGAACTGGTTTCTTAGTTCTAATTCCTGCATTGCTCTGTACATTAGACACGTGTCTCCTAAATTCTAAGGAGTACATGCCAAGTTGTGCTAGCCTTTCCTCATTTTCCACACCTTCTAATTCAGGAAGTTGGCGAGTTGCTTTCTGTTGAATTCTTTCCAATGCCTGGATATGTGTTTTATAACCCAGGGACTAAAGTTGTGCACAGTACTCTAAATGGGGTCTCACCAGGGAAGCATACGGTGGCATAATCACCTATCTCTTTTAATGATGTGCTTCATAATGCAATGCAATATTCCTCCAGCTTTTTTGACTGTTGTTATTGTGTTGCTTAAAGCTTAGTTCTTGAGTAATTCTTATTCCCAGATCCCTTTCATCTGTTACTGTTCTCAAAACACTTCCATTCAACCTATATTGCATTTTTTGATTTCCCTTGCCCAGATGCATCACCATGCATTTCTCTGAATTAAAGGCCAAGTTATATTTTTTTGACCATACTTCCATCTCATACAGAGCCTTTTGAAGTATACTAACTTTGTCTTTGTTGTTTACTATACGACCCAACCTGGTATCATTAGCAAATTTTGAAAGCCAGGCATCTGTTTTACACTTTAATGATGAAATATAGATATTAAACAAGCCTGGCCCCAGCACCGATCCCTGGGGCGCTCCACTAGTCACATCTGACCATTCAGAGAAGGTGCCTTTAATGCACACTCTCTGCTTTCTAGATGAGAGCCATGATTCGATCCATCTGGTTATATTCCCTAGTAAGTTATATTCAATTAGGACATCTATTAACTCTCCATGTGGCACTCTGTCAAAAGCTTTGGAAAAATCGAGGAAAATTGCATCTACTGAATTTGAGTCATCCATCGCCCTACTGACTTTGCCATAGAATTTCAATAGGTTTGTCTTGACAGGACCGCCGCCTCCTGAAACCATGCTGGGTATTACCGATGTCACCTAGGTATTCCATAACAAAGTATTTCATGCAACCTTCCAGGATTTTACTCAGTACTGTAGTCAGGCTGACAAGCCTGTAATTTCCTACTGCCTGTCTTGCACCCTGTTTAAAGATTGGGACAACATCCGCGTGTCTCCAAATTTCTGGCACCTTTCCTGAATCTACTGATTTATTTATTTAGTTTTTGTTGACTGGGTAAGTGCACTAGGCAAATGCTGCCTATTTTCAGGCACAACCTGGGGGAGGGGGATACAGATGAATGTCAACCGACCTTGAACCAGATTAAGCTGTTGGTGGTATTTTTAGTGAATGGGGGAAATTTGGCCAGGACACTGGGGAAACTTCACCTACTCTTTTTGAGAAGTGCCATGGGATCTTTAGCATCCACCTGAACTACCACCAGAACAGGCAGATGGGACCTCGGTTTAACATCTCATCCGAAAGATATTACAGTGATGTTTGATGCAGTTCAGGCAGGGGTCCTGCGAATTCTTTCTCTAGTTCTCAGATCAGCCTTGGTGAAATGCCATCCGGTCCTTGTGCTTTATTTATATCTGTCTTCTGTAATCTTGTTCTGATGTCTAATTGGTCTAATTTTAACCTACTTCCTTCTGAACTATTTAAATGACTAAGGGTGGCAGTGTTTATTTTTTTTGTTGAAAACAGGTAAAAAAGTTATTAAACTCCGTGTACGTATTGCTGTTATCAATTAATAATTCTCCTTTATTTTTTAAGAGATCAGTTGATTTTGTTGTACCCTTTTTGTGGTTTGTGTATGCATAAAAGGATTTATAGTTGTCCTTCATCCCCTGTTGCTAATTTTATTTCATGGGCCCTTTTTGCACCATTTATATTAGATTTTGAAATCCTTAGGGTTTCTTTATAGTGGTCCCAGCAGGCCTGGTTGCCACTACCCCTTGCTCTAGCATAGGCTCTCCTTTTGTTTTTAATGCCTCTCTTTACTTTCCTTGTGAACCACGGTTGAATTTTTCCTGAACTATTATATTTTGATTTTATTGGTACATGAGCTGTAATTAAACCATTTATTTTTAGCTCCAGGCTATCCCCATCTCCTGCAGTGTCTGATTTTTAAAGTCCATTTTCCAGTCCCATAGTGCTAATTGTCCTCATCTCCTTAAAATTGGTCTTTTTTAGTTAAAAACTTTAGTAGTTCCTATTAAATTTGCTTTGCAGCCTACTGTAGCAATGTAAACCTAAGCATGTCATGGTCGCTTGAGCCCAATGGGTATAGAACTTCACAGTCCTGTACTCTGTCAGGAATGTTTGTTAGAACTAGATCTAGTTTGTTATTACCTCTGGTATTGCCTTCAACCAACTGTTCCATACCTGCTAAGTTTCTTACCTCGAGGAATCTTTGTTCAGTAGGCATTTTTGCCTCTAGATTTCCCCAGTGAATCCCAGGGAGATTGAAATCACTCATTAATATATTATTTTTGTTTGGTGATGAGGAGTTGATATACTCAATAATGTTATTATCCATAGGGCTTGAGTATGCTGGTGGCCAATATAGAATTCATATATTAATTCTGACTCCCTGTGTAAGGGATACTCTAACCCCTATAAATTCCACATCTTCCCAGGGTGAAGCGTCTGTTTATTCTGATGTGATATTATCAGCAATATAAAGTGCTACCCCTCCACCTTTGCCCGAGATCCGATCTATATGATAGATTGCATAACGTGAAATCTGTTTATCCCAATCATCCTCCTTACTCCACCATGTTTCGGTTATTGCACATATTTGGATGTTAGTTTCCTTTAGAGTAAAAACTAGTTCTTCAAATTTCCTGACTAGGCTATGTGAATTTAGCAACAATCAATTCCAATGTTGTTGCGTCCTTTTTGGTCCTGTCCCTATACTGCCCTTGTTGGTGCTTTTGGTAGTTAAAGTACGATGCCCATTCTCCTAAGCTGTTAGTTTAAACAGTTCTCAATATTCTGTCTGAGTGAATGAGCAAGTGTCCTTTTACCTTTTTTGTTGGTATGTAATCCATCTACTGAATACAATTTTGAGTTTACAAAGCTATCCTAGTGCAGCACAAAGATACGCCCTTCTCTCTGGCACCATCTTTTTAACCACCCATTAAAATAGTAAATGTCTCTATTTTTTTATGGTACTTGCTCTAGGGACTGGGAGTATCTCCGAGATTAGAATTTTTTTTTTGACTTTATCTTTTTATTCAAACATTTTTGGAATACAAACAGACTTCCTAATACAGATATACTGGTATGAATGTATATAAGGCACAGCAAGTATATTAAATGACAGAGTCTTATAAACAATAAGGTTATATTCTTTTTTAGCTAAATCTGGTTGAAGAAAAACTATCAGTTATATTTCTCTCAGCTAAAAAGTAATAAACTTCAGTAAGTCAAAACTGTGTTCTGATAAGAGAGAGTTACGGAGTATAAGCATATTGTGAGTGGACAAAATACATTACTTGCTGAATAAGGTTTAGGGAAGTATCATTTAAATTTCTACAAAAAAATAACAATTATATAAAGACATGAACAGTGTCTGAAAAGAAATAAAAAGTTTCTAACTGAAGAGAGACAGAATCAATTATAAGGAGAGGTCATAACATAGAGACTGTTATAAGAATGTGTTTCTTTAAATGTCCGTTAGTTATTTGCATCATGAAGGTAGTTAAAATAGTTCTGCCAACATTTACCATATTCATTAAGCTGATAATGGGTGCGTAGGTAATACGTTCCAGAGAGGCACGTTGGGAAAGATTTTTAAGGATGTCAGAAAAAGTGGGGATATTTGTTGTTCTCCAAGACATTAATATGAGTCGTTTAACTTGCTAGGAGAGTAAGTTAAGCCATTTATATTGAGCTTGAGAGAGAGAGAGAGACATTAGAGAAAGAGGGAATTCCAAGTAAGGAAAATTTAGGGTCAAAAGTGACAGTATGGCCCATCACTTTAGATGCAAATTCTTGAACTTTAGACCAAAGTTTGAGAATGGGGTCACAGTACCATAATATATGAAGTAAATTTCCCATTAGGTTTGTTGCAACGCCAGCAGTTGTTGGAGTTAATTAAGCCTATATAGTATAGAACAGAAGGTGTTCTGTACCAGAGGTGAAGGATTTTTGTCTGGATTAGAGAATTTTGAGTATCCATGAATGTTTTGTGGATAAGGAACCAGCTCTCTTACGCCATTGGGATTCTGATATATCATAGTTCAGAAGTTGGCTCCACTTAGTTTTAGCTTTTAGGGATTGGTCTGACAATGTATTTTTGATATCCTTATATATGATACTGGTCAAATTAGAGGTAGAACTGATCCATGAGGTAATATGTTGGTTGTGAATATCATGTGTATGTAAGTGTTGAAAAAAGGTGTTGTATGCAGTACGGAGTTGGAGATATTTTCAAAAGTCTTGCTTAGGGAGTTCCCATTGAATGCACAGTTCATTGAAAGGTTTTAGGATGAGAGTGTTTTTATTAGGATATCCCCTAAGAAGGATACACCCTTATTATACCACAAGCAACAAAATATGGGATAGTTCTCAAGGGCAATATTAAGATTGCCCCAAATAGGAGCATAAAAGAGAGGAATTGGGTTAGATTTTAGCTGTTTATGGATTTGTTTCCAATAATAAACAGAAGATTAAATTGTGGGATGAAATCTTAGCGTAGGAGGAAGGGCATTATAGATAAAGGTTGTAGGGCATTTAATTACACTGAGTGAGGTTTCCATTTCTACCCACAGTGGTGTATGGGGTGTAGGCTTGCTAAACCATTTGATGGTTTGAGTGGTGCAGAAGGCCCATAGGTAAGCGTTAAACCAGGGCAATCCAAAACCCCCTTTAGACCAGTGCAGATGCAGCTTAGTGCTACTAAACCTCGGAGGTTTCCCTTGCCATATAAATGTACCAATAAGTTTGTCAAGTTTGTTTAAGAAACTGATAGGAAGAAATAAAGGGATATTAGCGAAAAGATAAAATATTTTAGATGCAATGTTCATTTTAATAGCTGCTATCTTTCCCTTGAAAGATAAGTTGAGTAGTTTCCACCGATCTAAAATGGATCTAATATTGGATAAAAGAGTAAAATTAGCTTCCCAAGTTTTCTCTAAGTTTGGGATGATTTTAATTCCAAGATATGTTAGACCCTGGGGAGCCCATCAAAAGCCCAAAGAGTTATTCATATACGGTTTACAAAGAGAGTTCAAGGGTAATGTTTCGGTTTTGCTGAAGTTTAATGCCAGGCCCGAGATTGTGGTGAATTCGTTAAGTAGGTTTACCAGTGGATGCCCTGCTTCTTCAAGATTTTCTAGAAGAATTAAGAGATCATCTGCATATGATAGAGAGGTATAACGAAGATTACCGATGGGAATCCCTTTAATATTGCAAGATAAGAGTAGGTGGGCAGATAGAGGTTCCATTGCTAGGATAAAAAGGGAGCGTGTTAATAGGCAACCTTGCCTGGTACCTCTGGCCAGAGGGAAGGAGGAAGAAAGTGTGGCATTGGTTAGTACTCTAGCGGAGGGGGAAGCACATAATAATTTAATCCAGTAGCAAAACATATTGGGAAAACCAAAAAAAATTTAAAGTTTATTATAAGAAATTCCAACTTAAAGAATCAAAGGCCTTTTCAAAGTCGATTGCTATAGCAGCAGCAGGTGTTTTTAGAGATTTAGCCTTATATATTAAATTAAATAATGAGCGTAGGTGATCAGAGCCATTTCTTCCCTTAATAAAGCCTGCTTTGGACTTATGAGCTAATTTAGAGATAAATGGTCCCAGCTGGGAGTTTAAAAGTTTTGCAAAAATTTTTCCATCCGTATTTAAGAGAGATATTAGTCTGTAACTAGAGGGGAGAGAAGGATCTTTATCTTTTTTTGGTATTACTGTTATAATGGCTTCTGACATCGAAGGGGGGAGTCTACTGGTTTGATTAGCTTCCTGGAAGACCTTAAGATTAAGGGACAAAAATATCAGAAAATGCTTTATAAAAGTCAACAGGGAAGCCTTCTCCACTTGGAGCTTTGCCAGATATTAGGGACGAAAGGGCATTTTGGACTTCTTGCAAAGTGAAAGGGGAGTCTACATGTTTTTTGTCTTGATTAGAAAGATGGGGGACATGTATTCTATTTAGAAAGTGTTGAATGTGGGGATTAGGGACAGAGTTAGGCTGAGTGTATATAATCATTTGTAAAAGGACATCTTGTTCTGATTAATAGAAGACCATCAGTATGGAGCTGACCTGATTGGTCTTTAATGCCTGCTATATGCCTTTCTGTCTGTTAATTTTTAAGTTGGTAAGCTAATAGTTTGCCACATTTATCGCCTTGCTCCCAGTATTTATGTTTAAGTTTGAATAATGCCAATTCGTTTTTTCAAGTTATGAGCTCATTAATTTTTATTCTAAGATCTAAAATTTCTAAGTGGAGGGGTGAATTTGGATCAGGTTTTGGAAATTTGAAATAAAGGGATTCTTTTTCTTTAAGTTGGTTCTCCATGGTAGCTAGTTGTTGTTCTCTCACTTTTTTATGATGAGCTGCAAAACTTATAATTTTACCTCGAATGGTAACTTTTAAGGCTTCCCATAATGTGCTCATAGAAGTATCTGAGGGTTTGTTAAAAGAAAGAAATTCCTGGATTTCAATTTTAACCCATGAGATAAATTCTGGGTATTTAATTAATAGGCGATCCAGACGCCATATGGGTGAGTTAGCTAATGGTGGACCCCAGAGTAAGTGAATACAAACCGATATGACCATTGGGAGAATTGAGGTTTCAATTACTTTATCTACAATAGAATGGGATGAAACCAATAGTCGATCCTACTATAAGACTTATGAAGTGGAGAATAGAAGGTATATTCCCTTTCTCTGGGATGAAAAAGTCTCCAGAGCTCTGTAAGACCAAAATCTTTCACGAGTAAAGATAGGACATCAGTACTTCTAGGGTGGGCATCCAACAAAGTGTTGCTTCTGTCTAAATGTGCATCTTGTGCGAGGTTTAGATCCCCACCCATCAGTATAGGAGCATTATCCGTATTGTTAGACAAAATTTGTTGGGCCAAATTATTAAAAAATTCCCGTGAATCAGAATTAGGGGCATACACGTTAACCAGTGTTAAAGGGCCAGAAGGTGTATTGAATTTAACAATTACCCATCTGCCTTCGATATCCGTAATTGTTTTTAAATAGGACCATTTAAGATTTTTATGGTTCAGAATTGCTACGCCTCTTTTTTTAGAAGTGTAAGAAGAAGCAAATATATGACTGACCCAATCCCATTTTAGCCTATCAGTGTCCTCCGCCAGAAGCTTAGTTTCCTGTAAGAATGCGATCCTTGTCTTTTGGTTTTTAAGGTGTGATAGAATTTGTTTGCATTTACAAGGAGAGTTGAGTCCCTTAACATTCCAGGAGTGTAGTACTAGATCAGCCATATTTAGTATAAAAGTTAAGGTACAGATTGTCTGATAAAAGGGACTCAAAAAATACCATGGTGGGGGACACTGAGAAGCCAACAGGATAAGATAGTTTATGAAACACGAAGAAATGAGTATGGGAATGTGCGCCGGACCAAACAAGTATTGCGAGTTGCAGGAGTATGATTTTACAACAGTTATAATTGATGCGTCTCTTTACCAAGTGATAAAAGACCAAGAATTGTAAACAAATTAACCAACACTTATATATGAACACTCTCTCTATATATAACAATTAAACATTCTATATTGCAGTATGAGATATGAGTCAGTACAGAGGTACACAGACTCTCTCACAAAGCAATTGGGCGTGCAGTAGTTAACTAGCACTAAATCCAGGTGGAGGTACCAATAATGTATATGAAGTTAAGTTAATAACGTGAGGATTATAAATGTAGTAAAAGGACTGTTTCAGACTTAGTCAAGATTAAAACACAAACACGATTCCCAAGGGGAAACCAGCATAACAGCTTCATCAAAAAAGAAATGAAAAAATTCAGTGTAATTATATCAAGGAAGAAGTAAAATATTTTAGTAGCAGCAACAACCAGGACATTGTATAACAAAACAGTTGAGTGGAAAAAGAAAGCCAACAGAGCTGGATTGCTCTCTTAAAAAAGGTTAGGCCTATTTAAATGTGTGTGTGTGTACATATATATACAAACATATATATATATATATATATATATATACATACACACATATATACACATATATACATATACACACACACACACACACACACACACACAGAAACAATTATTGTTGTAGCTAAGCAGGCAAATCAGGATGGTAACTAAGTCAAGGGTGTATACATTAAAGGTAGGTAAAAGTGAGATGGGGCAGCAGGGCACTCTTAATAAAGTTATAACCCACATATGCAATCAGTTGAAGTGGTAGTACGAACACGGGAGATTTTCTATAAGCATATCAGGGTAGATGTTTGTCTGTGAAAAGTAGTTCATAGGCTTCGAGAATTTTGGTACCATATAAGAGAAAGTTGAGTACCCCATGGGGTTTAAAGAAGCTGTCCATATGCCCGAAAATAGCCTCCTTTAGTGAATCTCGAGGGGGACTGACTGAGTGTAGAGATTAGGCTCAGTGAATCACCCCAAAAAGGGAGAGTGCAGTTTCGTTAACAGCAATTGCATCTGGCTTCAAGCATATGCCTTGGCTTTGCAATAAAAAGCTCCATTAGGGTACAATGCCTCAGTTTATGTAATAAAATGTAATGGGACCATGGGTCTCGAAAATGGCCTGCCAGAGGTAGAGAGGCTGCCTTAATAGAGGAGCACAGACAATAAAGAAGGGGAAAGCTAGACAGAAGAGATTGCGGGGGGGGGGGGTAGTAAGGTAATAAGTTGGGTTAAGCAACAAAAAGGATTTTATGGGATAGTAGGTCAAATCAAATGAAAAGGGTAACATAAAGTATACTTAGGAGCCTTAAGAGTGCCTGTTGCAACAGTAGAGAATTATTTATAATAGGAGATTGGTCAGATAAGTGTCAATCATTAACAAAAAAGGTGTATTGTTACCTTTAACCCAATTAGCATCCTGCTTGCATTACTTGTGCTGTGAAGTCTAAAGAGCGCTAAAGTTGAAAGCTGGTCTTGAGAAGGAGAACGCTCGGTTGTATAAATATGCTAACCTTGATGTACAGCTTTGGCAGTTAAGTACCTGCTGCAAATGAAAGCAGGTCTGCCACAAGAAGCCGCACCAGTATTCAGGCAGATCCCTGAAAGCTATCATATGAAGTCTGAATAGCAAAGAGGTTGCATAGGCAATGATTTAGGATATGGCAGATATTAATAAAAAGTCACCGATCATGTTCCACTCGCCTTACGGGATCTGGAAGTCAGAGGAAGGGATTTGCAGTTACTCTTGCCTTTTCTTTTTTTCTTTGGTGGTTCGCACGGCTTAAGAGGGGGACTAGAGGCAATTTGTGCCCAGGAGGAGTCGGCGGAGATTGGTCCAGCTTCCGGGATGTTAGGGACGTTCTGCAAAGTCTCTCCATCTACCTGGGACAAATCCTCCTGCGAGGACATACCTGCGTCCTGTAGAGGGATGAACATATTATTCAGAGGAACCGGTGAGAACAGGAAGGAGACCCTTTTGGAAGCTGCAGTGCTTTTGTTTGTGGTCCAATCTTCACAGCAGGCAGTTCTGGCAGATTTGGTGTTGGTACTTTTTTTGTCTTGAATACGGGCCGACTGTCTGGGGAGTGAGCTATCCGAGTAAGGTGCTTCTTTGTCTACACAAGTAGGGAGTGAGTCTCTGGTGTCCTGAACAGCTCCAAACATGCAAAAAGTTAAATCAGCCAAGAGTCCTGAGTGTAACAGTTCAGGAGTGCGAGGAACACTATTTTGAGCTGGTAAAGTTTCAATGAAAGCAGACAGGGTTTCTGGGGTGTTAAAATCGTTAAATGTATTACCCAAATAAAGTCTCATCACTGCAGGGTACCAGAGAGCAAACCTTATCCCTTTTTGGTGTAATACTTGTTTGACTGGGTTGAAAGCACGCCTTTTAGCAGACAGTTCTTTAGAGTAGTCCCTGTATATGTAAATTTTAGATTCTTGCCACATCAGGATTCCGGTTCCGCTTGCTTGCTGCAGTATAATTTCGATGTGAACATAATGAAGAAACCATGCGATTATTGGCTTCGGTTTTTGGTCTGAACTTGGCCTAGGGCCCAGTGAGCTATGGGAGCGCTCTATGATTAAGTTGAGGTCGGGTGGAAGACGCAGCATAGCAGGCAAAACATGCAGGAGTAAGGCAGTCGTATCTCCAAGTTCAGAACCCTCAGGGAAGCCGAAGAATCTTAAGTTGTTTCTACGGCATCTATTTTCAATGTCCTCTATTTTAGTTTGGAGTGTTTTGATGGTTTTGTCCTGTTCCCTTATGGTAGCTTTGAGATCTTGGACTGAGGATTTATTTTGTTTAGTTTTGTTTTCAGTGCTCAGTAAGCGAGTGTCCAAGGTTTGCAGAGTAGCTGTATTTTGCTGAGAAGCTATTTTTAAATCTTTCATTTCAGATATTAATTTCTGAAACATAGTTTCCGCTCTGGAGAGTGAGGAAAGGGGCATTTCTTGCTCAGCCATGCTGGTAGGCCCAGGCAAACAGACAAGATTGGTGGGTAGAAAAAGACCAAATCTTAAAGCAATTGTGAAAATAACCCACCAAAGCTGTAGATATGAACTTTATCTTGCTGGATGTTACTGTTGACTTACATTATTGTCCTGGATTGCTGTAGATGAAGACAGATAGCTGGATGTCCTTGGAGAGTTGAGAAATTAAGCTGTCATCTTGAACTGAGCCAGGCCGCGCCCCCCTGAGATTAGAATTATGACACCGCTTTGTTTTTAGGGCTTCACGTACCCCTTTGAAGTCCCTTTGGATGTTAGTCAACTTTCTTCTCCCAATAGCGTTCATTCCAATGGGCAGTAACGTAACTGGAGTCTCTGTGTTATGTAATAGGCTGGAGAGAAGATTTCTTACATCCCCTATTCCTGCCCCTGGTAATACACCAACAGGGGTGTATTTCTTTCTATCTTTATGCAATATGTGCTCTGTATATTTTAGCATGGAGTCCCCTATTACTAAAACATCTTGCTTAGATTGTAGTCTAATAGGATCATGCCTACTTTCACTGTTCTCCAAAATGGGGGATGGGGGTGCTAGGGTCCCGTGTATCCTTGCACTGCTCCTGTGACAAGATGCTAAATTGGTTTTGTAAGTGGATACTACCAGAGCCACCTATGTTTCTTCTGCCCTTTTTTGCATTTTTTTGTACTGTGCACCAGTCTTCTGAATTATGACCTGCACTCCTAATCTGTGCAGCAGCATGTGCCTCAGAGGTCCTTCCATCTACCTGGGTAGTGATGTTAGTCTCCTGCTCTACACAGACTGATGCCTGTTCAATATATTGCTCTACACAGACTGATGCCTGGTCAATGTATTGTTCTACACAAACTGATAACTGGTCAATATATTGCTCAACACAAACTGATGCCCGGTCAATATATTGTTCTACACAAACTGATGCCTGGTCAATATATTGCTCTACACAGACTGATGCCTGGTCAATATATTGCTCTACACAAACTGATTTCTGGCCAATATATTGCTCTACACAAATGGATGCCTGGTCACTATACTGCTCTACACAAACTGATGCCTGGCCAATATATTGCTCTACACAGACTGATGCCTGGTCAATATATTGCTCTACACAGACTGATGCCTGGTCAGTATATTGCTTTACACAAACTGATGCCTGGTCAGTATATTGCTCTACACAAACTGAGGCCTGGTCAATATATTGCTCTACACAGACTGATGCCTGGTCAATATGTTGCTCTACACAAATCGATGCCTGGTCAATATATTGCTCAACACAAACTGATGCCTGGTCAATATATTGCTCTAGTAAACTAATGTCTGTATGCACTTGGAGCCTTTGCTGAAGTTCAGCTATTTCCCCTTGTAGACCTGCCAGTAAGGTACATTTGTCACACATGAACAGAGACGTTTGTTCCCCTTCTGCATACATATGACAGCCTTGACAATAATTTTTAAACTTCCCACTTATATTAGTAGTCATTTTAGAGGTCTCCCACGCTTCCAGTCTCTCTACTTACTTGTACCCACTTAGTTTAACTAAGGTGTGTGGCCCAGGTTCCCAGCTGTCCCAGTTGCACGCGGCTCTGCACGCGGCCCAACACATGCTCGCTCTGCTTGCTGTACCGGGGTTAAAATAGGCCGAAACTGGAAGTGACTGGTATCGACTTTTGGTGCGACGCTAAAGTTTTAAAATATTAAATTGTCATGTGCTTGGTCCAGAAACAAGCCCCTCTCATGTGTGGAGTCTTGTAGCTCAGACAGTGCACACTTGATACCAATAAAAGGCTATAATAGCCTGATGTAAATTCTGATGACCCGGGATAGCTTCCAGTATCTCACAATGCCCTTTGCTGAGCAAGGCAATGTAACAGTAAGGAGGGTACCCTTTACCCAATCCTCTCCTGAATCCAATGAATAGTAACAAGATTTAAGGCACAAAATAAAGGTGCACACATACACCTCTTACCTCCTCTCACCAGAGGATCGCTTACTCTACTGCTTACTGGCAGTCTCTGCTCCCTAAATTTAAATTGAAAAGAAAAACATTAAAGGGGTACTGTCAGGTTTTTAAGCAATTTTTATGACCCCTCCAATGTCTGGGTCTGTAAATAGTACTCTGAAAGTAATTTCCTACCTGAGCTTCCAGTTGTACTTGTAATCTTGGATTAAAACTGCTTGCTCCAATAGTCTGAAGGTGTTCACACTCTTCTCTGGCCTGCCAGGACTGCAACTCCAGGCAAACAGTGAGTCTCTAGCTCACAACTTCTCTGATCATGCGGAGTGAAAAGCTGAGCACAGATCCTTTGTTTCACTCCCTTATAGAGTTATGAGCTCGATACCTCATTCATCAGACAGTTCTTGGGGTGAAACATGTTTCAGAATCCTGAGCCAGCTGATCTCGGTTTAAATGACTGCTCTTATGCAAGCATGAGTGCAGGACTGGCGACAGTTCATGGGCAAAGCACTCTGTGTGCCTCTGACCCCTTCCCAGCAGTCCCTGTGGGGTCAGAGGGCTTGGGTTGCATGGCCACGGACATGTTTGTTTCCATAGTCCAGGTTTTACTTCTGCAGCCTCCCACTGCATCATATTTTGCCCTGAAGGTCCAGGAAGGTGCTTGGGGATGTGGAAGCTTAGCCAATTGCAGAGTTGGAGTAAATGGAGATGAGAGCTATCTGTGGAGCCATTCTCTATTTGCCTGTCCCTTGCTTCCTGTTCCATGCATGCGCACAGCTTGTGTGGCGCCCTGGTACTGCTGATCCCTGTCCTCGGACCCTGCTGCCTTCACTAGGTACAAGGGCTGCAGTGCCCGAATATCACTCTTTCCCATCTCAGTCTTGGCCCCAAAGCACAGGCCTGTGGTCAGCAGCATGGGTCACACTGTGGCTGCAGTCACAAAGTCCTGAGGAGCTCATGACTCTCAGCAGCTGACTATGGCCTTGCCCTGCTGGTCCACCACAGCAGCAGTCCAGTTTTCTGGAGACTGGAGAGTGAAGACGGATGATCCTGGTGTTGCCACCATCTGGCACCCTGGGAGTCCACACCTCTGAACCCTCCAAGGAGGCAAGCCTAGGTCCCTATAAGTTAACACTGCTACACTGTTATCTTGCGGTGACGTGGTGCCTCCAACTTAGGCAGCAATAGGGGTGCCTGACTGGTTGCACACTTCACTATTAGATCTAGTAACAAAATAAAATAAGATTTCAGATCCCACCCAATTACTCCCCAGCACTGTGACTCCGTGCAATAATAGCTTCACGACAATAAAATGTGGTTCAACCAATATTTTTATTATTTTATTAAGAAACCGATCTGGTTGAGCAAGGAGGTCATGAAAAAGGTAAGGAGGAAAAGAGCTGGTTCTGTTATGGCTGACACCAACATAGATGAAGCATCTAGTGTTGGTGTTGGAGCAGGTGTTGGTGGTAGTGGTAATCCTGGTGCTAGCAAAAATAAGCAAAATGTTTTGCGTGATAAAAATTCAACAAACAGCAAAAGAGCAACAGTGAAGTGTGGTAAAGGGGGACCTTTTAAGAAAACATGTACAGCTGCTGGGATCACATGGAGAGGCACCATAAGGTATGCCATTCATGCTGTTAAAATCCCTGTGACTAGCAGCAATAATACAAGTGACAGTGAGTCCCTCTCTGACTCAGACAGTAGCTTTTTGTCTCAGTCCGACACTGTTGTGTCTCGCGACGAATCATTACTTCCTCAACAAAGTGAAATGAGCAAGTCTGCTGACAATGAATCAGGTAGTGCACTTGCAAATACATCCAGCATTGTTGGCAAGGAAAAGGACATATCCATTGAATCCACCACTTCTGTGTTGGCCAGCAATGAAAATCCATCAGAGTCTTCTGCCCACTCTTCTAGCACCAAGGAGCATGTCCCAGGTTCTGTTAGGACAGGTGAAAAGACACAAACAGTCTTTAGCTATCTTCCTAGCACTCGAACAAAATCTGTCACATCTGAGGTGTGGAATTATTTCTCTGTCAGTAAAACTGATCCATGCAGAGCAATTTGTTCCCTGTGTAAACAGAGTGTAAGCCGTGGTAAAGTTGTGTCATGCTCTGGCACTACAGCTCTTAACGCCATCTGAAAAAGCATTCAGTTTTGCTTGATCATCCAAAACCATGTCCTCCATCTTCCAGACCACACGTGAGAAGGGTCAGGAATCTGAAATGGATACTGAATTGTCTGAACTTGATGCGGGCAGAACCACTGCCAGCCCTAGGATCACTGTTACCACCAATGCCAGCACCATTAGTACTCAGTTGCACATCCAGTGATGGCACTGAATGTATAAGTCCTAGTCCACCATCTCGCCCATCTGCCCATCAAGCACGTGTATAATAAACCAGCAGGGACATGTTGTAAACAGCTAACACTGTCTCAGGCATTTGAAAGGAAGAATACCTTTACTAGAAATCATCCAAAGACCCTTCATCTTAATCACAGAATTGGTGAACTGTTAGCCGGAGCCCTTCTCCCATACTCTTTGGTAGATCATGAGGATTTTAGGGAGCTCATGACATTAGCAGAGCCTCGTTACAATGTTCCTCATCAAAGGTACTTTTCCTATGTTGAAATACCAAACATTTATCAGGCTTTAAAAGCGACAGTGATGCTTGCACTTAAAACTGTAGAGGGTGGGGTTATTCATGTCACAACAGATATGTGGACCAGCACTCAAAACATAGATTACATGTCCCTTACCGCTCATTGGGTCACGCTTTCTTGTGCTTTTAAAAACAAAGACACCCAAAAGATGGCGCTGCTGCGTATAAAGAAGTTTGGGCAAAGTCATACTGCTGCAAACATCTTGCAGGAATTAAATTACCTCCTTGACGAATGGGTTTATTCTCACGGTCTAAAATGTGGCTTCATAGTAAGTGACAATGGAGCCAACATCTTGAAAGCAGTACATGATGGAGGATTTCTGCATGCTTCTTGCTTTGCACATTGCTTACACTTAATTGTCACGGGATTTCTCAGCAACGAAACACAAGTGGATGGTATGACTGCTGTTTGCAAAAAAATTGTGACTCACTTTTCACATTCAACCAAGGCTATACGGACATTGTCCAAACTGCAAAAAAACACAAGCTGCCCCAGCAAAAGCTGATTCAAAATGTTTCCACTCGTTGGAACTCAACGCTTTATATCCTGTAGTGCCTCTTGGGGCAAAAGCAAGCTGTACATGAGTATTGCTCCAGTTACATTATTGGAGATGGCATTATGCTGTCTGTGCTGCAGTGGAAATTAATGGAGACAGTGTGCTGTATCCTAGCTCCTTTTGAGACAGCTACAAGGGACATGTCTTCTGAAGGCGCATCTGTGAGTCAGGTTATCCCACTCATAATGCTCATTTCACGTCATCTTAGTGTTCTAAATCTACAAATAGAAAAAGACAGATCTGAAGCGCAGACAACATGTCGCCTGTATCATGGGAATCTCATAAAGAGAAGGAGCGAGTGCTTCAAAACTAATGACAAATTAGTTGCAATGATGAAATCAAAACACTACATCCTTGCAACTCTCTTAGATCCCAGGTTCAAGGCTATACATCTTCCAAAAACAGATGATATAGAGCAGTACAAATGTATGTTGCTAGATGAGCTGCAGCACTCACAGGAGTCAAACACAGACATGCACAGTACCCTCAGGTTGTCATCACCACAACATGCAGGTTCATCTTCACAAAGGGATACAGAACTGGAAAAGTCACCAAACATTAACAGTAGTTGTTCCACAACTGCCACTTCTTCAACCCTTAGTAGCAAGCTAAATCTGTGGCAAAACCTTTCCCAAATTGCTGCCATACCAGCTTCTGCTGATTCCTGTTCTGAGTGGTCTCTGTCCATCATGGTAGACAGTTACCTGCAAGAACTGCCTGTTCCTATTGATGCATGCCCTTTTGAATACTGGAGATCAAAAAAGTCAATTTGGACAGAGCTGTATGATGATGCCTGTAAATATCTTGGTTGTCCTGCAACAAGTGTCTCTTCAGAACGCATGTTTAGTACAGCTGGCAATATTGTGACAGACACCAGAAATAGGTTGCTGCCAGAAATGTACACACGTTAACTTTTATTAAAGTTAATAAGTCAAGATTTTCGTATCCCTACAAGAGTATACAAACTGATCCTGAAGTGATTGATGTTGTGGATGTTGATGGTGATGACAACTCAGATGGTGGTGGCTGGTAAATACTGTGTGGGACAGAGTCTCTCTGCACCAAAAAGGAAACTTTTACAGACTGTGATGACTTTGGTTGTCTCTCTCTTTCTCGATCTACTACCTTGGACTATACCCCCAAAACTTTCACCATTTCATGGCAAACTGCTTTGTAGCTAGGGTCTAAACTAAAGTCAACAAGTTTTATATACAGGGCAATTTTAACATCAGTGGGAACAGGCCCAAATTTGGCATAAAAGGGACACTGTTACATCAGTCCTTTCTGTATCATATTATTTATAGTTAAAGTGCAAACATATATTTTGGATTTACCTTCTGTGACTTTGTGGTGCATCAGTATGGGCTGGGACAGGAGATGGTCTATTTTTCAATTTTAAAGAGGACAAAACAATGAGTTCTAATTGGTAGCTGTTTATTATTTTTCAATTATAGAAATGTTAGCCATAAACCAAAATGGATGCTAGTACATGGGTGAGGGTTGTGGGTTGGTTTAACATGGGTGTAAGAGTGGCATGGTGCTACTGCACAGATGAGGTGGTGGAAGAAAAGTGGAATGGGTGATGGGGTGAAAGGTGGGTGTTGTTTTAGTCCTTTCATTTACAGATTACGTGATCGACTGGGGATGGTGAGGAAAAAATGATGACAGACCGAACCTACTGTACACATAATATATATTCTTATTAAATACATTGCAAACTGCTGCCACCCAGCACAATTGTCCTGTCCCTTTAAAAAAGAATAAACGATCAGAAATAAAAGAAAATCTGCATCAGCAGTTTTCACAGAATATGACCTATCATAAAGTGTTTTTGCTTTACAAGTAGTGATAATTTGATACATAATGGGGTTGACAGACGCTGTCCCTTAAACATCACATGCCAACTGCTGCAGCTACATTAAATGTTCCTTAAGTTAGTATGTGGTGAGGAAACCACTTTTTTTATTTATGTGACTGAAATACAGATTTTATTGAAATATCAGCTGCAAAAATGCATCATCTTAGAAAGTTGTATGTATTACTTCAATTTGCCAACAAAAATGTTGGTATATGTATGCATTATCTTAGAAAATTGCATGCATTTTTTGCCAGCAACAATGACTGGCATATTTTTTTTATTCAAATGACTTGACTGACTATGTTATGACATAATATGTTTTGCAACAGTTCCACATGCTGCTGCTGTAGTACTTGGCTTGACTTTGTTATAAAAGCTTTCTTTTAAACATAGCAACTTTCGATTTACTCATTTAAAACAGAAAGCAGCAAATAGCTGAAATTAGGTAATATCAGTTATTTTTTCTCATAATTCATGACGATGAGTATATATAACTGAGTACATAAATGGCTAATGTGCCTCTTTCTTTCACTAAGGAACTATGATGCAGCTGCAGCAGGAAAACTTTAACATATGGGAGGTGGGTGGGCCTGTTACGTATTAAGTTGCTGGCTTTAGCAAACAGAAGAAACCATAAATAAACCTAGTTGTATTCCTATCAATGTCACACATGATAATTTCTCTCCCCCTTATATTGAACAGTTTTTCCTTTACATGTATTTTATTACTATCTTCATTACTGGCAGCACAATAAAAAAATAGGGTTCGAGTTCTAAAAAGTTCTAAAAAAAGATTAGAACCCTAGAACTTTTTCAAAAGTTCTAGACTAGAACTAGACTCCAGAACTTCAGAGGGTTCTGACAACTCTAACAGAAACATTTCTTTAACTTGCTGACATGGTGAAGGTCCCGAATTGTAATCCACAAGGAAGAGGTCCGATGGGCTGCAGCTGTCTCCACATGGGCTTAGTTTTGGTGCACAGTCCGCCCAGGACTTAATCCTTTAAGACAAATACCACCATCCACTCCCTAGCTATAGAGACCTACCTCAGCCGTTACTCACTTTTCTGCTGTCTACTGAATGCATCTAGAGATTGCTAGCTAACTTTCAAGATGCTGACCATTCTCTCAGCTGAAGGCAGGCTTTATGGGGTCAGCTGCTGTTCTGCAAATATAAGGTCCTGAAACCCGGTTTAGTTGGTTGCCTTTGTAGTCTGTAGTCTTTGGTTAAATTACTACCCAGAAGAGAGAAAACAGTGCTTGATTGGTTTATGTTGTGCTTCAACCTTTTGCATTTTTTCTCTCCGTCACTGGAACTGATTTTTACAGCTGCATAGTGACAGCTATGCAATGTATTGCTAACAAGAGAAGAGAAAGCAGGGCAGATAGGAACAGGAACTGACACATTATTGCCCACTTCCACATTGGAATCTCATCACATCATTGGTATACATGAGATCTCTGCTCTTCTGTGTCTTTCGGTGCTCCCATCCCCCTTCCCTCCCCCTCCTTTTCCTTCTACCAGATTGACTTTATTCATGAATCTATGGTTGTGGCACTTGTTTCTGTTTTCTTTGCCACCTCTACAGCTGGATGTATACTGCTGACTACACACACACATACAACACTTAACATAGCAGAGGCAAATGTCCATGACTGAATTCTATAACTCCTGGTGATGCTAGTTATTGACTGGACTGACACCACTTTCTGATGCTGTAATAACTGGGTTCTATCTATAATAACTGGCTGGTTATTGCAGCATGAGTATTAGCCAGAGGGGCCAGAGCCAGATAGCAATGGCTAGGAGCAGAAGCATTGTGAAACTGACAGCAGCCATCTCGTTCTCCCCACACACACAGTCCATCATCACTCAGTAACTGTTTAAACAAGCATTTGTCAATGCCGAATGTTGTCTCGCTGGCATTGGCACTGGTAGTGCCGGAGTTAGAGACACATAATGGGGATGGCAGTGAAGTATTGAAGTGACGCCTACCCCACCCCCAACCTGTAGAGACCAACAGGCATGGGGGTGTGCCTTTGGGTTGTCAGCTATAACGCACATGCCATTTTACCTCACCCTACCCTGTAGACACTGACAAGTGTTGTGGTGTGTTTTGGGGTCTTTGGGTATTATACTTACCCCATTCCATAAGAAAATACGCTGAGGTGGGTTAGTATAGGAGAATGGGGTGAACTTTGTGGCCGAACACTGCAAGGCACGCCATGATGCCTGTCACTGGCTGCAGGGTGGGGGTGGAATGGCGTGAGCATTACAGCCGATGATCCCAAGTCACACCTCTGATGCCTGTCAGTCTCTACAGGGTGGGGTGCTACAGTTGGAAACCCTAACACTGTAGGCATGTGTTGGTATTTTCACTCCCAAGTTTTCAACATGGGCTTTTTGTGAGCCCACCTCATGAAAAGCGGCACTGTCAGTTTGTTAGCTGAAAGGTGGTTTTGCACAGTGGCTATGCCATTTGGTGACACAGGGATGAAAACACATTGTGGGCAGTATGTGGAAAATGACAACTGTATTGTTCATGGGGAGATGTAAAAAAAAATGGCAACGTTGAAAATCTGGAGTGAAAATGTGAAAAATTGGTGCAGTCATGAGCATGCATAGAAACTGTGCAACACACATCCGTAACCCAATTATTTTGGGGATTTTTTTAACCACATTTTTAACATAGGCATTTTGGGACCTCCCCTTATGAACAGTGGCACTGTGATTTTGTTAATTTGTCCAAAACATTGATTTTGCACAGTGACCACGCCATTGTGCTCCACAGGTGCGAAAACACATTTAGGGCAGGATGTGAAAAATGACAGCTATACTGTTCATAAGGAGGTGTGAAAAAATGCCAGTATTAAAAATCTGGCATGAAAATATTGCAAATTTGCGAAGTTACAAGGGTGCAAGGAAACTGCGCAATGCACACTTGTAACACAGTCAATTTATGGAATTTCGTCACCAAATTTTCAACATAGGCATTTTAGGACTTCTGCTCATGAACAATGTCACCATCATTTCCATCAAACTGTCCCAAAAACTGATTTTGTACAGCGATTGCGCTATTCTGCGCCAGACATGCGAAAACACATTCCAGCCAGGATATGTAAAATGACAGCTATTCTGTTCATAAGGAGGTGTGGAAAAATTCCAATTTTGAAAATCTGGAGTGAAAATATTACAAATTCACGAAGTTATGAGTGTGCATGGAAATAGCACAATGCACGCTCCTAAAACAGCCTTTTTTTTCCACCAAATTTGCAACATAGGCTTTTTTGAGAGCCCCCTAATGAACAGTGGCACTGTTGTTTCGTTAATCGGTCCCGAAAGGTGATTTCGCGCAGTGATCACAAAATCACCTTTCAGGACCGAATAATGTCATGACAGTGCCTGAATTCATGAGGACGGGTCCCAATAACCCCATGTTGAAAATTTGGTGCCCAAATTCCCCAAAATGGCTGAGATATGCACCAAAGTTGAAAAAACCCTATTTATGCCATTACACATCTTACCGGCGCAGTTTGCGGTCGGCATTGAAGAGTGCAGATGTGTTCCCAGTCCAAAGAAGATCGTCGTGCCGGACTCTGGAGGTAAGTAATGGGTTGTGGGGTGTGGGGAGGCAAGGGTGCGCAGAGGGGTGGGTGCGGGTTGGGAGGGGCAGAGACTGCGAGGGACTGCTTTCTTTTTACAGGTTTAAAAAAAAAAACATCGGGGATTTTTTTTTCTTTTCAAGGGATTTGGCATACTGGTGTGGGCTCCCAGCGTGCCACCTAAGTGTTTTTTTTTGGGGATGCTGTATCTGATGGGGATTTGGCACCCTGTCGGCACACAACAAAAGCAGGGGAGTGACATTATGCCGATGGGAGGGCTTCTCATCCGGCAAAATAAAGGAAGGGGATTAAAACCGACAGGGGTTGGGCCCCGGCTGGCAAAAAAGACTGTTGAGGAGGGGCGTGATGATGCCGTAGGGGATTGGGCACCCTCTCGGCATACATTTGAAAATGGGAGGTGTGGTCATTATGCCGACAGGGGTAGGCTTCCCGCTGGCATTAGATAGCAACGCGCAGTCACTGCCGCCATGTTGCATGCATTTGGAAAGGGCATGTTAGTCCTCTCATTGCATGAGAGCTTTTGCTCCTCATTACAGCGGACCTTTTCTTATCTGATGGCCACATTAGGGATGCATGATGTCGAGCTCCTGCTGATGGCTTACTGGGGAATGAGGGACACACCTACTGATGCGTGCCCTGCATTCGCCCAACAGTGACCGCGTCTCCAAATCTGCTACTACCGCAAGATGTTGGCTGGCACGCAAGCGCGAGCCAACATAAATATCAGTTTAGCTTAATATAATTTTTCCCAAAGGATATTTAAAACCAGAGGTTTTTTTTAAAAAGAAGTGGACCTGACAGCAATCAAGCAGTGAGAGTGAAAGCCATTAGCCAAAAGCCATGAACCAGCAATTATATAAAATAAACTAAGGCGTGTTGTACACTTCTCTCTCTCTTTTTTTTTTTTAAAAACACACGCCCACAGTGTGTAATAGTGTCACAAACCACACATGCTTCACACTCGGGGCTTGTGTGGTATTACACACCTCGGGTGTGTAAAAAACTTGTAATGTACAATGCCCCACATATTATTCTTGATATAATCAACTAGTGTAGCTCTGATATAGCAGAAACATTTTCTTTACCTCCCTATGTACTGAAAGAACAGACAATGATGGATAAATGAGACAAGCACCAATGGCTCCAATTAACATAGGTATGCAGACCTTTACAGCTGAGGTTGGTCAGTTAGAACTGTGACTGTAGCATGCCAGATCCCTATAAAGGAACTGCGCCCATTCAGGACCATAATACAAGTAATTACACTGCTTTGCATCAGTATAGATGAAAAAAAAACCAGAAGCAGATCAAAACCCAGTTTAACCTGTTGCAAAACACCATACCAATTCCGGATATCTCATTAACCTAGTATAACCCCCTACTAAGTAAGAAGTAACTGGAAGGGGAAGGAGGCAGATCTGTTCCAGTACAGTAGCTGCTTCTTGTTGGTTTTACATGGTTTCTTGTGGATTTAACTTGGTAGAAGGTTATTTCTTTTCTTTCTTACTACTTCTATGGGACTAGCAGCGTATTGTTTTTGGGGCTGTTGGAAGTTTGAAAACTGTTTTTAGTGGCTATAAGTGGGCTCATTTGTTTGGTGTTTACTGTGTAGCAGGCTGCGTTTGTAGAGGCCTATTTCTTCTGATTTAAAACCTATTTGGTGGGATTTAATTGGGGCAGTTTCTTTGGTTGCAGTGCTTGGAGGGACAGACACAGGACTGATACACTCTCGAGAGTCGGGTGTAGGCCCTATTCCCACCTTCCCCGAACCCCTCCCTCAACAGAGCTTGGCTCATTTATAGAGGAACACCTGCCCTGCAATTGGAGGAAAAGGCTTCAGGTGCAGCTCATGTAGTTCTAGCCACTGGGGGTGGGTTTAAAGGCTGGGAGGCAGGAGTTTAGGGAGTTGTTCACTTCCCTTATAAGTTTACTGTGTTGTACTGCACCTAGTAACAGGGGTACATGTTTACTGGGGACTGTATCTAGAATTAATGGGTAACCTGATTAGTGGGTAGGGGTGTATCTTGGACTATTGGGGAACCTGGTGGCTCACCCAAGGAAATCTACTTGGAGGGGGATGGGACCACATGTCATTAGGGCCGGCATCTTTGGGAGGGTGGTGGGGTGTACAGGGTGTGGGGCGGCCATGATACTGGACTGGGCTTGGAAGTTCGGTGGCTGCCCAGTGTGCTACCAGCTGGCACAGCTTAGGGAGGAGGCTGAGGGGATTAGGAGACAGCTGGGGAAGGGGGGTATGGTTGGGGAATAGGGCAGGGGCTGTCCCACGAGGTTGCACCAAACACTAGGGGTGAGGGCATAGGGAAAGGAGTGCAGTAGAGTACTCTGGGGTCACATAGGGACCCTGGCAGATGGGGCCCAAAAGGAGGATACTACCAAGGAAGCAGGCAGGTAACTGGGGACACTCACAGATGGGGGCCAAAGGGAGGACATTCTCAGGGAAGTAGGCAGATGGCTGGGGCTGGACAGAAGGAAGCAATGGGGGGAGGTGGATCGGACCTTAAGCTCAGTAACCACTTCAGTTCTCTTCTTCTGCTTGAGGATGAGGGGGTAATGTAGCAATGACAGTGGCGGTTAGAGATGGAAGGGAGTAGGGGCAGGAGGTGGGGGCCGGATAGCAGGAGGAGCAGGGGAACTTGGAATGTGGAAAAACAGAGGGAGCAGGGGATCAGAGCAGGAGGAGGAGGAGGGGGGGTTGAGGGAGGAAAGCGCAAAGAGAAGGACCAGTTGGGAGGAAAGGGTAAGGAGAAGGACCAGAAGTACAAGGAAGATACAGTAAAGGGAGCTGAGGGTTTATGCCAGGGGAGCACGACAAGCAAGGAGGGGATGAACAGAGATGGGAAGGAAGGAAGGGAGGGAGGACGAGCCAGGCTAGTTTAGCAGATGGGGGGGAAGGACCAGTCGCGAGCAGTAACGGTGGGGGTAGCGAGGTACAGAAGGATACTCGGGAGGACAAGAGGCATAGGATCAGAGGGGAGGGGTTTGCCAGGGTAAATAAGGAGGAGATGGCAGGTGGCACCCAGATAGGGGGAGGAGCAAGGACCCTGCTGGGGGGAGGGGCTGGTAGAAAGGACAAGGGACATGGAAGGGGGGGAAAATGGAGGAAAAGGGGTGGCCAGAGTGCTCCTGTTGGGTGATTCCATGATCAGGGGATCAAATGGGATAGGGAGGGGGAAGCCTGCCCGGGTAAAACAAAATGCTTCCCTGGACTAACGGTGCACAGGGCCAAGCATGAGGTATATCAGCTGGCAAAGGACTGTGGAGGTTCCCCCAGACATATTGGTCCACCTGGGTACCAATGACATTGAGGGAAATAGTAAGCTAGAGATACAGACAAGGTTCATGGAGCTTGCCAGGGTCTGTCGTGATACAGGATGCACAATTTCCTTCTTGGAAATCCTGCCGGTGCCAGTTGCTAGTGGGGAACACAAGAGGAAGATTATGGTGATAAACCAGTGGTTTAGGGAGTGGTGTGGGGCCAGAGGATATGGGTTGATGGGGGATTGGGGGGAGACCTGGGAGGATAAGGGGCTGTATGCTAGAGATAGGCTCCATCTCAATTTGGAGGGGAAGGAAATCCTTAAGTTGAAAATAGGGGGGTTCATTGGTGAAAGGTGGGGTTTAAACTTGTGAAGGGGGGAAGGATGAGAGAAAAGGCTGTTGAAGGGGGTCCGATAAAGGAGGGACTCTGTCTCCACCCCCCTGGGGAGCTGGAGGAATGCAGGAAAAGGCCGACTGGTAAGGTGCGGACCAGGGGAAGACAGAATCCCCACAGGAACACGAGCAGGGTAAATGGAAGTACAGTACAGTAGAATCCCACAGTTACGGACCCCAGAGTTACGAATCGACTGGTCAACTCAATTCCTCCCCAGCCTGCTCCCGCCCACTACAGCCCCACCCACGCATTGTCCAATCATTCAAATGTCAGTGATAAACTGCAATTTTTCATACTGTACCATTATTCTCTGTATTAGCACAGTTCCCAACCAAGGCAGAATGAGACAGGGTAGGAGAGAGAGACGAAGACCCAGGTGTGGGCAGATTTTCCATTCCCACCCCCTCCCCCAACTGATTGTGCACAGAGTCCCCTGGCTGTCCAGCACATAAAGAGCGCCCTAGAGAGTGAGAGAAAGCAAACCAGCAGCACAGTGGGAACTAGGCAGAGAGAGCCTAAGTAATCAATTTTACTGGCCTGCAGTGGCATGAGAGTGCAGTGTGAGCGTGATGTGTCTCTAAAGTTGTTTCTGCAGCACTAATATAAACCATTGTTGTTTCTGCAGCACTAGTAGAAACCGCTGTTGTTTCTGCAAAATGCAAAAATTAAGTCGGTGCTTTTACAGAATATCTGTAAACAGTGGATTTTATACCGGTAATATTTAATCATACTGCACACCATACTATATTTCAGACTTACGGACTTTTCAGAGTTATGAACACCATGCATTCCCATGGTGTCCGTAACTCCGAGGTCCTACTGTATAGGGAAAGGGTTGAAGGTAGTCCTGCTAAATGCCAGGAGCTTGGGCAATAAAATGCCTGAGCTCCAGGCGATGCTAACTGAGGGAGAGGTGGATGTGGCAGCGGATGTGGCAGCGGTCACTGAGACCTGGGCCACCGCAGGGCATGACTGGGACCTGAACCTGGAGGGTTACACCATGTTCAGGAAGGATGGGGGGAGGTAAGGGGAGGAGAGGTAGCAATAATAATTAAAAACTGTATTGCCATAGGAGGAGTGGAGGAGGCGTGAGGAACTGTGGAGGAAATTTAGCCACCTTGATAACAAGGGGGGGCAAGAGAGTAAACATAGGAGTGGTGTATGGACCTTCATGCTATGGAGGAGCTGGAGGAGAGTCTGGTGGCAGATGTTCGGAGACACTGCAGATTGGGAAGGGGAAGGGTGGTGGTGTTGGGGGACTTAAACATGCCAGGAACAGACTGGGAGACTATGACATCCTCAGTGGCCAGGGAACAGAAGTTGTTGGATGTCTTTCAGGACACGTTCCTAACTCAGCAGGTGGGGGAACCAACCAGGGAGGAGAGGATATGGATGTGGTCCTGGCAGGCAGTGACCAGATTGGGGGCCTGGAGGTAAGGGACCCATTGGCGGGGAGCTACCATGCCACGGTCTGGTTCTGCCTGAACCTAGGAGGGGTAGAAGGCTGCACAAAGATGGCGGTAACTGACTTCAGGGGGGCAGATTTTAAGGAAATGGGAAGGATCCTTAAGGAGCACTTGGATGGGATTGGGCCAGACATGGACGCTGACAGTATGTTGGAAATCATCAGGAGGGGGCGCAGGATGCTACCAGCAACTGCGCAAGAGTAAGACGAAAATGAAGTAGGGTCTGAAAACCCTGTTGGTGGACCAGGGAGGTTCAGGAGGTGGTGAGGGGAAAGAAGGTGGCCTATAGGCAATTCAAGTGCTCAAGGAGTGAAAGGGACCGAGGGGAGTATGAGCTGATGGCCAGAAGGGCCACTAGAGTGGTGAGGGCAGCTAAGGCAAGGAAGGAGCAGAACCTGGCCAGGGAAATTAGGAGAGGGAACAAGGGGTTCTTTAGATACATTGGGAAAAAACGAAGAGTGAAGGGGCAGATTAGCAGGATTAAAACGGGAGGGGTGGGCTCAAGACCTGGTGGAGCAGGCAGAGGTACTAAATGAGTACTTTGCCTCAGTTTTCACCAAGGAAAATGGGGGGGCTGCATCATACATGGGAGGAGATGGTGAAACTGAGGGGGGGACCCTTACCAATCAGCGGGTCTGGGGGGACATCACTGGCAGGTGGGGGAAGGCAAAGCAGGGGGACGAGGTAGCGGAGGTGGAAATCATGGCAGAGAGAGTGAGGGAAGCCCTCAACTCCCTTAAGATGGAGAAAGCACCGGGCCGGATAAATTACATCCCAGAGTGCAGAAGGAACTTGTGGATGTCCTGGCGAAACCCCTGGCGGAGCTTTTCACCATCTCTCTGAGGACAGGGTGGGTGCCCCAGGACTGGAAGGTGGTGCATATAGTGCCTATCTACAAGGGGGGATCAGGGAGGTGGCAGGGAACTACAGGCCTGTCAGCCTGACTATCGGTGGTGGGCAAGGTGATGGAGGGCATTGTCAAGGAGGGGCTGGGGGGAACTGGAAAAGTCAGGTTGCCTGGACGATAGACAGCATGGATTCGTCCCGGGGAAATCGTGTCAGACAAACCTTGTGGAGTTCTATGACTGGGTGATGTGATGTGATGAGTGCCTTGGACCTGGGTAGACCGGTGGACGTCCTCTTTCTTGACTTCAGCAAGGCGTTTGACTCTGTTCCTCATGGGGGTCTGTTGGATAAGCTGGGAGAAATGGGGGTGGGGAACCAGATGATCAGATGGATAGGCAATTGGCTCCAGGACTGGACTCAGAGGGTCGTGGTTGGTGGGATAGTCTCATCCCCAAGGAGGGTCATTAGTGGAGTCCCTCAGAGATCGGTCCTTGGGCCTCTCCTGTTCAATGCTTACATCTGACATAAGGAAGGGTATCAGGAGTGAGATGAATCTCTTTGCAGATGACTCAAAACTGGTGGCGGTGGTGGATGGGGAGGAGGGAAGGGTGGCCCTACAGGGGGACCTGGAGGCTCTGGAAAGGTGGTCTAGAAAGTGGAGGCTGAGGTTCAACGCAGAGAAATGTAAGGTACTGCACCTGGGAGCCAGAAACCTGGGCCAAGTGTACACCAGGGGAGGGGGGATGCTACAAGTCTCGATGGCTGAGAGGAACCTGGGGGTGGTGGTGGATGTCAAGATGTACAACTTGGAGACTTGTAGGAGGGCAGCGGCAAAGGCCAACAGGATGCTTGAATGCATCGCTAGGGGGATCACCTCCAGAAGGAGGGAAGTGATACCCCCACTGTATAACTTCTTGGTGAGGCCGCACTTCGAGTATAACTGTATAACTGCTCGGGGGGGGGGTTACCTGGACTGCTATTGATGCCGCCCTTCTGACCACTGCTGAAGTTTGCCACAGCTGTCTTTCTCACCTGTGTGTGTTATGTAGTGAGAGAGAGAGAGCAGCGGTCATGCTGAAACTTCAATGCCTCCTGCACCCCTTCTCTTCTGTGGCTGCTGCCACATCCTTCAGGCTCTGGTTCCCTGATCCTGGGAGTGGGGACTGGATGCAACAGGAATGCCAGTCATCTTTGGTGCTCAAAGCACCACAAAAGTGCCACCATATCTTGAATGGCAGCACATGTAGCAGGAGCTCCTCCCCAGCGCTTCTACTCCCCTTATCTGCCAGCAGCGATGTCTGGGGCCAACACACATACTGTGGCAGAGAAAACTAATAAAACAAAGATTTTGGAGCAGAAGGCTCCTACACAGCATGGTGGCAGCCATGTTGGTGATCTCGGAGTCAGCTGGCCGATCAATTGGCTGGTTAGAAAGCCCTGAAGAGAGTAGAGGGGATTGTGAGGGTCAGTGAAGTCAGAGGCCCTCTCTAATGGACTGGTGGGCCAGGGAGCCAATCAAAAGGCAGAGGGACTGACTGACAGCCTGTGCAATGGAACACTGAATTGGGGAAAAGAAGTTTCTAAGCTCACAAGGTGCTCAAGGCAGTCTGAGAGAGACACACAAGGCGTTCAGACCTTCCCCTGGTGAGATAAAGTGACAGATCTAGCCAGGCCAAAAAATCCTGTGAGCCCTCATCAGGATTCATCTTGCAAAATCATTGTAAGTATTATCCCAGGCTTATACTATTCAGAGACTGTGCCAGGGCAGGGCAACTGTTTAGTGACAGCTGTGAAATTGTGTCAGTCAGGCACCTGTTGAAAAAAACACACCGAGTGTCTGTGTCTATGGGGCAATGCTGCAGACGAAAGCTGCTGAGCTGTACAAAGCAGAGACACATGCCTGCACTACACCCAGATTGCTTAGTAGCCAGGTAAGGGGCTTGCTAGTCCTTATCTAGTTGGATGGACTAGGGAATAGGGAGCCACAGGGCGCGTGCTCTGAGTATGTGGGCACTCTCAATCTAGAGCAGAGTTGGAGTGGGGGGGCGCTGCTGGGGTCTGGGCTCCTTAGGAACTGGGAAGCTGCTGCATAGTGCTTCTGTGACTCAGTGTTAAGCCAGAAGGGCTGTGTCCTGAGAGCATTGCACTAGAAAGGATGTGATGCTGGCAAGTGTCTGACAGTGTGCCAAGTGCTTCATGTCCAGGCCACTGGGGCCACTGCTGAATGCTGTCTGACTTCCTCTGTGTGCTGGTTCCCATCTTGTCTGAGCTGCTGCATCTGTAGGTCATGTAAGTGTAACCCCCTACAAATGGGGGTTCCCAAAAGTCTTCCTTGAGCTTGCCTAAATGCTTACTGCCAAGCTGGTGTCCTGCATTTTAGCAGTTTAAATGCGATTACCAGAGCCTGTATAGCCTTTGTGTACTGTCTCTTTAAGAGCTGCCTAATTGCAGTTTAAGTAATCTGAGAGGGAGCTCTGTTGAAAGATGTAACTATTTACTGAAAATCATTTAGAGTTGTAACCCCCAAGGGGTGCTGTCCTAAGGGCTACTACCCCTGCCTGCCCTAACTGTAGCAGGGTGAGGGGCCCAGATCTGTTGGCGGGTGCCTCCACCCAGACGTCGGGTTAGAACAGTCGAGATTGACTCGGTCACAGCCCTCTGGGTTGCTGCAACCCCCCTTTCTTCCCACTAGTGGTCCACGCAGTTCAATTTCAATGTCCTCACCATATACACTTACCCCCCAGCTCAAACCAGTCAGCTCACTCCGGGGACCCCCTGGAAAGTAAGGTACAGTTACACTACATTCACTGTGCAGTATTTCACCATTAATACACAGACTAGCCAGAGTACTTTTGCAAAACAAGCAATCTGATTTATTTGAGGGGAGATAACAAGGACCGGGGGGAATCAGGTTGATTAGCTTACCACTACAGTATATCAAAATCTACCTATGGCTCTGTGCACAGGCCTAACCTATTAATTACTGTCTATGGGTACCCAAGCCCTAATGGCTAGTTCCTCGATGCAGCTGGTTGGGGCTCTGACACAAACGAGTATTTAATTCCTGAGCAAATCAGATGCAGCCAGAAAGCTCAATCAGTGCAGTCAGCAATACAACAAAATGATTTTTCCATGGTTTGTAAGCTTTAACTGGGAGCTACCCTGATTCAGTACTCACAACTCCAGCCGAGAACCACTCTTTCACCACTTACAGGAGTGAGCCTGAACTTCAAAGGCCTCCTCACACATTTATATGGAAACACCAGGGGGGTACCATACTAGGCAGCTGCTTCCAGGACCTGAACGAACTCACAGCTAATGCGGGCATTTCACTGCAGCTTTAATGTCCTGACAGACCAAGCGCAATTCAGCAGATTCTCCAGTCCTCTTCAGGTGAAGCCTGGTAGGTAGCTGTGCTTGTAGGCAGCCTCCTCTGACCGCAAGCCTGCAGATTTAATCCGTGGAGCGCTGGCAATGCAAACGGCTGCCTCAGGCCTTTCACGCGCTTCCTGCGCGAACACTCAACTGCGCAGGAGCTCAGAGCTCCCTTCTCCTTCACAGTCACAGCGCATCTGCCCCTAACAGCATGGGGCAATCCTTACAACTCAGGCGCTACCCGATTCCATTGGCTGGTTACACATGCCAGTCACTTAGTCTGGCCCTCAGTGGTGCGAAGAGGCGCCATGGCCCATAATGCCACTTCCCAGGACTACAAGTGGTGCCCCCATTGGTCATCTGGCTCCATCCAGAGTCCTGATTCCGGGTTGGTCACCTCCGCTCCATTTCCAGCGCCCCTTAGCTGCTATTGGATCCCCTTCCACACAGTCCGGGTCCAATATGGAGGGGCACAACGTAAAGTCCCAGCTGCAATAAAAGGGAGTTAGGTAAACTGCAATTTCACCAACACTATACATATTCCTAAAGGGAACAACGACATCTTTCAGATGGGCTCCCTTAGCGCTCCTATTGACTGCAGAAACGGAGCGATCAGACAGCAGTCCAGGGCGGGATTCGAACAGAGAAGCCCAGTCCTCTAGTTGACCACTAAAGCTTGCAAACAGGCAGCTCTTAAAAAGACAGTACTGGAGGCTTTAAAAGCACTCACAACCCCTACATTTAGCGGCCTTACGACGAACACCAGCCAGGCATGGAGCATTTAAGCAAGCTCCGGGAAGGCTTCTAGGAACCCCCATGTGTAGGGGGGTTACAGAGTGATAATGATAATGTAGTTTGTCTAATCTGCTTTCTTTGTAGCAAGGACTGTTATGTTTGTCTCCACTATCTTGGTCCTGGACTGCAAATTGGACCAAACAGTAATGGTGGTACCTAAAATGTAGCCGGACTACGGGAGCTGTCTGAATTCAAACTCTGTAGGAACTTTAGTTTGGAGTTTTTTGCGCCTTTTTTTGCAACTGAAGGGGGGGCTCTTCTTTTGACTGACAGCCAAATCAGCCAACCAAATCTTTTAGATCTTGCGGAAGTCCCGGGCTGCTTGCAGTTTTCAGTTAGAATTACTCAGGAAGCTGAGCAAGAAGAAGCTGAGGTGTTTCTGAGCGGCAATCCTGAGTGGATTTGCATGGGAGAACTCTGAAAAGGCTAAGTTTTTGGCCTGGATGCTGGTGTGCTGCTCCTGAGAGGGAGAGAAGAGAATTATTTTGGACTAAATCCAAGTTTGTGTGACTAAAGTAAGCTGCTGAAGTGAGCCAGGCTCAACCTGAAGAAGACCGAATATTTTTGCTGAATGTGATCGACCTGTCAGGAGTTCCAGCTACCCCTAAGCTCCTGGTGTGTGCAGAGACTTTGTGATTGTGCCCGGGGAGTGCTTTGCCTGGTACAGTAGAATTCCCATACATGTAAATGTACTATGAGCTGCTAGTGGGTTGTGAGTTAGTTCCCCACTGTGTGAACCGTGTTTTGCTTGCTGGAAGCTGTATCCAGCCCAAAACGAACTGCTTCTGAACTTGTCTCCATGCGGTCTGGGCTTTGCCAGACTGGCCTAGCCAGACTACCCACTGCACAGAGAAGCCATCGATGAGAGGCCTGCCTGGGGATCAGCCCCCTGCTCTACGCTTGAACAACGACGCCTCTGTGACTTGTGTGGGCCCTGCTTCTCCTGGTATTCCAGATCAACCACCTGCAGTCTCAATTTTCATCCAGCCTGTGTCCAGTCTTGAGTATCGTGAGTAAATACCAGGGTAGCTCCCTACAACAACAGCTTTAATCTGAGTGTGTCATCTGATTGTCTTGTTGTTTCGTTTCCTTCACGAACTGATCCCTCTGGCTCCGGATTACAAATATTGTGTACTGTGTATGTTGTGTTTTCCATCACAGGGCACCAACCAGCTGCAACCCCAGGCAACTGTCCTGGCTAGCCCATCTCTTCTCTACCTGGGTACCCAGAGCTGGACTGTGTGTGGGGACTCAAAGCTCATGCATAACTGCTTGATTGATATAACCTTTAAGCTAATTAACCTGATTTTGCCCCTCCCTTGTTCTATAAATCAGATCTAACATTTTCTGCATGTAATCTGTGGTTCCAGTCTGTGCTCAGAGTACTGTACTGTTGCTATTTGCTGTGCTTAACCTTGTTTTACAAGGGGTTCCCAGGGTTGAGCCAAAGGAACCAGCCCTGGTGGTAAGTGCAAACAGTGTGGGTACTTGTGTGGTGTACCAGGGGTATTGTGAAAGTGATTATTATATAGTGTTCAGGCCACTAGAAGGGAAAGAGGGGGGTTACAGTGTCCCGGAGGGATGTGCCCAGGTTAGCTTTACCACTACCAACCCAGACCTCTGGGTGGAGGCACCCATTTCAGAACTCAGGCCCCTTAACCTGCTACTAGCCAAGCAGGCAGGGGCAGTAGCCCTTGGGATAGCGCCACCTAGGGGTTACATCAGTGCAGGCACTGCTGGCTGGGGTCTTTGGTATTTTCCCATTTGTATTAGTTATTTTATTGGGACTACAAAGCTGAGTTTTCTGAACATTTCAAGTTCCAAGTTCTTTAAACTGTGCGAGCACAGTAAAGCCTTTTAAGGGGTTAAATTGCAAAGTTGCTAAATGTTCATCAAGTGCACCACTGAAGGAACCCAGGCAACATAACTACCAGGACTGCACTGGGGCTTTAGTGTAATTCCTGGGTACCCCGAGTCACTGATTTTTGTGTCGTACTTGAAATCATAGTTTTGGTGCTGGTACCAGCTGAAGCGTTTACTGCATCTTGTGTAGTATAATTCAACTCTTTGTGCCCCTTCATTGGGCAGGTGCTTTATAGACCATGTAGTACCCAAGAAGATGACAGTGACCCACAGTATGACAGCTCTCAGGGGCATTGCTGCAGAGTGGGAGTGCTCAAGGGTACTTTCAACTGTCTAATGCCCTTTTTTCCTCTGGTTTCTAGGCCTGTGTTCTTAAATAAAAGCACTGCTAATTTGCTGAATTTCACTTCTGTGTGTGCACCCATTTTGTGTAACCTGATTGAAGTGTTTTTTGGTGAAAGCAATAATTGTCTTGTTGGTCCCCAGGGGGGTGGTCCAGTCAATTGTAGGGAGGTGGGTAGATACCGCATCCCAAGGGGTGGTACTGCACACATCTGACCCGCTACTCTTTGGGTGGAGGCACCGCATTATTTCTTATTTTTTTGGGGATGAACCCCCTATCACAGGAAAAATAATTAACTCAACCCCTCAACTAGCTGCGCTCTATGCAGTCAGCACGCAGGAGTGTGAACCCAGGCCCAACAACCCAGAGGCCACACATTAGAGGCATCACTGGAATCTCATGTTGAACATTTGGAAATACCTGGGGGCTTTTCAGAGACATTTGCCATTGACTGTTGCCCCAAACAATTTCTGTGGGTTAAGAACGGCATTGCAAGAAGTAGAGGACTAGTGTATGTTTGAGGGCCTGGATCCTCAGAAAGTACTGCTGGTAAAGAGTGTTTCTGAGAAGTGGGATGAGGGCCCTGTCTTGGAAGTGCTAGAGTATGCCCTAAGGGATTGTGGGAAAATAAGAATTTAGAGCATGTCTTGAGAACCAGGTGCCCACTTTAGAAACCTAATTGTGGAAGATGAGGATTTAGAGGCTGTGAACCTGCTTGCTACGGTGATGCCTGAGGTGTCTCAAGAGATCTGGGTGATGATAAGCAAAGGGAATCCTGTTAGCCCGAAACCTTCTTCACCAGGCCCAAATTCTGCTGGGATTTCAAGACCAAACTAGTCCTGTTGTTGTCTAGTAAAGGGAATACCTTCAAGGATGTGCAGACTTTTTTGCCTCCCCGGCAACCTCTGAAGAATCTGGGCTAGTTCGCCCTGCTGGTTCAGACTACTACCGCCGATGCGTAAGAATTGTTTCTGCCATTATCCCTACCCTTGGTGGTAAAGATGATTATGAAACCTGGATTGATTATGCTGTCCCAGTGCTACATTGATGTCAGTGCACCAAAGCAGAAAAACAAGAGACTGGGAGAGAGTTTAAAGCGGGCGGCATTGGAAGTCATCCAGTCCTTGCATGCCACAGACCTAGAGGCCCATGCAGTTGAATACTGTATGTCCTAGACAGTGTTTGGAAGAATGGAATCCTATGATGACTTGTAATGAAAGTTTAAGACCATCACACAACACTGACAGGAGTCCCTCTCTGCCAATCTACATCGACTCAAGAGGGCCTTACAAAAAAGTGTACCGCAAAGGTGGAATACAGTCTAAGAACCTAACCAAGGTGCAGCTAGAACAAGTGCTGAAAGCTGTCCAATTTTCAGAGTTACTGCTGTCAAGCTCATGCTCAAAGGAGAGACTGGCTGAGCCACCCTCTCACGGAGTCCTACTGGGGGAAGTTAAAGAAGCTGAGGAACAAGATGAACAGGAGGACCCCTGTTGGCTTTCATTTCCAGTGCCCAAGTGTTGGACAGTGGGGGGATCCTTTGATGTCACAGAACTACAGAGACCTGGTGTGGCTAGCCCACCCCCTAGGGACTCAAAGTCTTAGTTTCCAGCATGCCTGTTTCAAGTAATGTTGTGCCTGCTGCCTTGAGCAATGGGGTGTGAGCTTCAGATGCTATTTCACTGGAGAGAAAGTCCATGCTCAACTGATTGAGCAAAAGAAAATGAAGGAGAATCAATGAAACACCAAGTCCTGCAATCACCTAGGTCCTCTGCCTGGGAAGGAGGGCAAAGGCATAGAGACAGTGTTTATTGCTACTGCTGTGGCAGGGATAGACATATTAAAAGCCAGTGTCAGTCAGAAAGCAACTTTCTGAGGGTCGTTGACTGGCTACTCAGGGAGAAATTATCCAAGAACTCTGCCAGGCCTTTGAACTTCAGCAGGCCCCCAGTAGAGGATTGCTCTAGTTCCCTGGGAACAAATAATTTACCAACAACCACTGCTAAAGCTACAGGTCACTTCAAAACCAGTTAGTCAGATACCAAAGCCAAAGTGTCAAGGAACTGGGATGAGATTGTGGGTCCTACTGCAGATGTGGATTCTCAAGTGGATGGATGGCCTACTTGAGTACTCCTGGAGGGTGGCTTCACTGTCACTATAGTGTTCAAAGACCATTATGATAAATATTTCTCACATAAAGAGTTGGACCCCTGGAAGGCTTTGATGTGTGGGGTCTTAATGAAGCTTCATACGCTCATCTGGATGTGATTCAGATCAGGATTTACTTCCCAGTGAACATTTCTGGAACTTCTACTGCTATGGAGATGTGTGCCCTGGTGTGCCCTAGGACAAATATGTATGAAGAGATTCCAATCAGTGTAGGAAACAATGCCTATATATTCCACAGCCTGGGTCAGTTGTGCAAAGAGTTTGAAGCTCGACAAAGAAAAGCACCATTGCCCCACCATGGACTTGCCAAACAAGCTTACACTCCCAAAGCCCCTGTCCTATCTAAGGATGAATCTATGGGAACTGTTTGGTGGCAAGACTGATCTGAAGTGGTGTTAACCCCCAGAGTAGAGTGTGCCATCAAGGGACTAGAGTATCTCAAGAGATCTTGCCACAATCAGCTGCTACTGTTGGAAGTCAGAGGAAGTCAGTTTGACAGAGGGGCTTGTAGTCAATCCTAGCATACTGCCCGCTAAAGCTCATGCATATGTACAAACTAACTGTTCATGTGACAAATGCAACAGACTGATCGGTGACAATCCAAAGGGGAGGAACCCTCACCAAGGTCTATTGTGCTGATCTGGCAGTGCACAGAAGGGAACTGGTCCCCTGGGTACTCTCACATAAACTCTTGGTACTGTCAAGTTTACTCTGGGGGCTGACTGAGGCACTACAATAGTCAGACAAAGTCCAAAAATTCAGCCAGACTCCTAAATGTGCATTTAATTAAAAAGTTCTTTATTATCCGAATCTTTACTTCAGACTTCTGACCATGACTTTTCCTCCCCAGTGTTTCACCGATATATAAGCTTCTTCAGGGAGATCATGGTCCTCCTGTATATTAATCAAACATATACAAAATGTAAGCTTCACAGGTTTAAATAGCACCTTGGAAAAACCATGTGCAGAAATGTACATGCTTTTTCATACAATTTTTATGTTGTCTTGCGCATGCGCAAGAAACATATTGCCGTAACATGGAATAGCAGGTTTTGGAGGTGCGGTCCTGTAGTGGCCAGTAGCGCCACTGCTTTTTGGGGATGGGCTCTGTGGCATGAATTAGATTGCATGCTGTCTATGACAGCAGTGCAAAAGTGTGCCACCACCTTGAAAGGATTTAGCCGCTGCAATGAGGGAGTGCCTCCCCTGGTGTAACAGTTCAATAAACATAGTGGAGCCATCCGCCTCTCACTGTCCCCATAACAGCTGATGTTGGGGGTGCCCAATCCCCGTGTTGGCATTTGCCCTCACCAGTTCATTTGCCGACGGGGTAGCCCAATCCCCGTCGGCATAATGTCCCCCCAAAAAATTTTGCAGGGAGCTGATGGGGTGTCCATTCCCCTCAGCTTATGCTGCCCCCCAAAAGCACACACCATGCAGCCGACGGGGTGCCAAATCCCTGTCAGCTCCAGCTCCCCCACAAACAAAAGCCAGGTGGCATGCTGGGGCCCACCCAGCATGCTTATACCCCCGCACACTGTGGCTGGACGGGGTGCCCAATCCTGTTGGCTCCAGCCCCCAAAGAAACACCAGGTATGCTGGCACGCTGGGAGCCCACCCCAGCGTGCCCAAAGCATCCATGTTGCCATTTTTTCCCCTGTAAAAATAAGAAAAGGGTCCCTCACGGTCTCTTGTGCCCCCCCAACTGGCACCCACTCTCTGCTTCACCTCCCCACCCCCTCACCCCATACTTACCTCTGAGGCTAGTGCGACGATCTTGATGGACCAGGAAACGCCTGCACTCTTCAAAGCCAACCGCGAACTGAAGAAATGCCGGTAAGCTGTAGAATGGCATAAATAGGGTTTTTCAACTTTGGTGGATATCTCGGCCTTTTTTGGGAATTTTTTCACCAAATTTTCAACATGGGGTTCTTGGGACCCCACCTCATGAACTCAATCTCTGTCATTTTGTGATTCGGTCCCAAAAGGTTATTTTGAGGTCACTGTGTGGAACCACCTTTTGGGACAGATTAATGAAATGACAGTGTCACAATTCATGAGTAGGCTCCCCAAAAACTCTATGTTGCAAATTTAGTGGAAACAATATTCTGATACAGTGTGTGTTGCACAGTTCCTACATGCAGTCAGTAACTTTGAGAATTTTAATATTTTTCACTCCAGATTTTCAACATTGACATTTTGCCACACCTCCTTATGAACAGTACAGCTGTCATTTTTCACATCTCGCCCAAAATGTGTTTTCACACATGTGGCGCACAATGGCGCAGTTGGTGTGCAAAATCAATGTTCTGGACAGATTAAGGAAAATCACAATGACACTGTCCATAACCGAAGGTCCCAAAATGCGTATGTTGAAAATTTGGTGACAAAATTTCACAAAATGTCTTTTTTATGAGCGTGCGTTGCGCTGTTTCCATGCACACTCATAAGTTTGAGAATTGTTAATATTCTCACTCCAGATTTTCAACATTGCCATTTTTGCACACCTCCTTACAACAGTACAGTTGTTATTTTTCAATATGCTGCACAAAATGTGGTTGTGCACATGTGGCACACAGTGGTGCGGTCGCTGTAGAATATCAATTTTTGGGACAGATTAAGAAAATCACTGTGACAGTGTTCATGAGTGGAGGTCCCAAAATGCCTATGCTGAAAATTTGGTGAGAAAATCCCACAGAATGATTGTATTATGAGCATGCATTGCACAGTTTCCATGCACACTCATAACTTGGAGAATTTTTAATATTTTCACTTCAGATTTTCCACTTTGCATATTTTTGCACACCTCCTTAAGAATAGTACAGTTGTCATTTCTCACATACTGCAAATGTGGCTTTGAGCTACTGGCGCAGAATGGCGCAATCACTGTGGGACATCAATGTTCAGGACAGATTAACAAAATCACAGTGCCACTGTTCATGAGCAGAGGTCCCAAATGCTTTCATGAGGTGGGGTGAGAAAAACCCCATGTTGAAAATTTGGAGTGCAAATACCAACAAATGCCCGAGGCGTTAAGGTTTCTAACCATAATGTCCTATCCTGTAGAGACTAACCAGTGTCAGGGGTATGACTTTAGATTGCCAGTTCTAATGCTCACGCCATTCCAACCCCACCCCCAACCTGCAGCCACTGACAGGCATCAAACTGTGCCTTGCACTCTTCGGCCCCAAAGTTCACCCCATTCTCCTATACTGCACCCATCTCAATGTATTTACATATGGAATGGGGTGAGTGTAAGGCCCGAGGACCCCAAAGCAGAACGTGATACTTGTCGGACTCCGCAGGGTATGCCGAGGTGAAATCGTATGAGCGTTATGGCCGACACCCAAAGGCACATCTCAGTGCCTGTCAGTTTCTTCAGGGTGGTGTGGGTTTGCCGTCACTTCTGTACTTCACTGCCATTACTTTTATGCCTCTGTCTAACTCATGCACTATCAGTGCCAATGTCAGCAAGACAACATTCAGCATTGACAAAGCTTGTTTAAAAAGCTACTGACACCTCAAAGAAAACTTTAAAAAACATAATAATTAGGTACAATTTTGCTCGCATTCCATTTATATTCTGTATACTTTTCCTCCTCATTGTTTATTACTAAGGAACTTTGCATGAATATATATAATCTTTGTTCCTTAGAGTTCATCTGCCTCTATAGCTTACTCCCTACTACGTCATAATACTCTGTTTCGACATCACAGTCTGTTGCCATGAGAGTAACTGTGATGTCACAAGCAATGCTTTATGACCTCACATAGGGAGAAAGCAACATGGATAGATGAACTCTTCAGGAGCAAATACCCTATTTTCATGCAAATAACCTCAGTAATAAATAATGGGGAGGAGCAATATAGGACTAATGTGAAATACAAGCTGAACTGTGCCTAAACATTATGTTTTGTTAAAGTTCTGAAAGTGTCAGCTGCTCTTTAAAAGGGCAGTTAAAAGTGCAACACTGGTGACTGGTACCGAACAAAAAAGGTGCTTACTTGAAGACTTCTTTTATGTTGCTTCAAAATATTGTTACTCTTAAATTCCACAGTTTGTGCTAGTATACGTATCTGCAAATAATATGACAACTTTTTAACAAAAACTCAGTTACCAACTCATACTGCATTGCTCAAATTAGAGTAATATACCTTGATAAATTTTCTTTGGAAAACTTATTTCAAAAATATATGTATTAATCATGGCCTACGGAAACGCTGTCTGAACCTGTCACACTTCTTGCTAATATTTTCAAGAGCACTGTAAGCAACAAACCCACTCTAAGGGATTCAGTTCCCTCTACCCATATAACTCATACATTTCTGTTAATCTTTAAACAGGTTCATACATACATAACTGCTAATTCGTGTTGCCACAATAAGTATAATCACGTTTACTCATCATTTCCATTACTCTAAGGATGTTACACATATATCCTGAAGTGTTATTCCAGTTACATACATATATGTAAACAATTTAACTAATATATTTACATCCCTCCAAGGACTTGTCACATTATGCATACTGTTGTCAGCATCTACACAGCAGAGTGCGTTACTAAATGTGGTTATTAAATGTGTCACCTTATTTAAATACAACTAAAATAAAAATATTGCACTCATCAACAGAGACTCCACATTCATAATTTTACTCTCTCATGTTAATCTCTTTACATAATAATGTTCAATAGCCCTTTGAATGCAGCTTCAACTTTTGCCAGTGAACAATGTAACTTAAATGTTAAAGAACAACGTACTTAGTCAAGCAATTTTAAACCCGTTCCTATGGCCAACCGGCCTTCAGTACTGTAAAACAGTAAGAGGAAAAGCATGTTAAAGCCATCAAGCTGCGTCAATTGTTAATGAAACGTTCTCAGTTTGTGAAACAAGCTAAAAACAAGCATTTGTCAATGCCAAATATTTGCTTGCTGACATTGGCATTGCTAGTGCAGCAGTTAGAGAGAGGCATAATAGCAATGGCAGTATTGAACTAACGCCAACCCTCACCATGCAGAGACTGAAAGGCATTGGGGGTGTGCCTTTGGGTCATCAGCCATAACGCTCATGCCATTCCACCTCACCCCACCCTGCAGACACTGACAGGTGTCGTGGTGTGCTTTGGGGTCTTTGGCCGTTATGCTCAACCCATTTCATAAGGAAATAAGCTGAGATGGGTGCAGTATAAGAGACTGGGGCGAACTTTAGGGCTGAAGACCCCAAGGCACACCTTAGTGCCTGTCAGTGGCTGTAGGGTGGGGGTAGAATGCTGTGAGCATTATGGCCGACTAACACAAGTCACACCCCTGATGCCAGTCAGTCTGTACAGGGTGGGCGTTATGGTTGGAAACCTTAACATCCAGGGCATTTGTTGGTATTTTCACTCCAAATTTTCAAAATGGGCTTTTTGGGACCCCACCTCATGAACAGTGGCATTATCATTTCATTACTCAATCCTGAAAGGTGATTTCGCACAGCAACTACGCCATTTGGTGCCACAGATGTGAAAACACATTTTGGGCAGGATGTGAAAAATGACAGCTGTACTGTTCATGAGGAGGTGTGGAAAAATGGCAATGTTGAAAATCTGGAGTGAAAATATGAAAAATTCACCGAAGTTATGAGCGTGCGTAGAAAATGCGCAATGCACGCTCATAATGTGGTAAATTTGGAGAATTTTTTCACTAAATTTTCAGCATAGGCATTTTAGGACCTCTGCTCATGAACAGTGTCACTGTGATTTTCTTAATCTGTCCCGAACACTGATTTCCCACAGCAACCGCGCTATTGGCTAGGCACTAGGCAAATAAGAAATGCTAAAGCTGCCTACTATAGAAAACAACTTAAGAGTAACTGGGGAAACGGCAGGGAATTCTGGAATAACATTAAGTCCCTCAATGGCAAACAACCCAGAATTCCACCAGATCTCATAGTTACCACTTCTGGCCCATTACAGCAACCAGTCGACCTGGCCAATGCCTTTAATAATGTCTTCACAGACCTCAGCTCTGCCCTCCCCCCCCGAATTTCTCCATTCCCCGCCTGATACGATTAGCGTCAATGCTAACCCTCCCACCTTTCTTAAACCAGGCCAACCACCATTCTACTTTCAGAAAATCACTACGGCCCAGACAATTAAATATGTCAAAAAAACTCTAAACAAAACCAGGGTCGGGAGTGACTCTCTAGACATGAAATTGCTAGCACTAGCATTGGGCGAACTTGCCTCTCCCCTGACCATACTTTTCAACATCTTCCTGAGCACTGGTATCTTCCTGGATAGGTGGAAAACTGCCTTGGTCATCCCAGTGTATACAAATGGGGACAGAACTAACCTGGGTAACTACCGCCCAATCTCAATACTTCCACCTCTCTCAAAAGCGCTAGAAAGGGTAGTCTCAGATCAGCTTACCAAATACTTAAATAAGTACAATCTGTTATGCCCACAACAGCAAGGGTTTTGTACTGGCCACAGCACCATCACAGCATTAATCGACTTCACTACTCACATCTATGAAGCTCTTGACACAGGAAAAACGGTGGGGTCTATATTTATAGACCTCACCAAAGCCTTTAACACCGTTAACCACCGAATCCTGCTCAGACGCCTGAGGACCTTGGGACTGTCAGTGGATACCATCTCCTGGCTAAACGGCTACCTTTCACACAGGACACAGTGTGTGAGGATAAGGGGAGTAACCTCTGATCTCAAAAAGGTTACCCTAGGGGTTGCCCAAGGCTCGATTTTAGGACCACTTCTTTTTGGCCTCTTCATTAACTCCCTTCCCAATGCCTGTTCTGCAAAAATACTGTGCTATGCGGACAACACAGTTATCTCAGTGCCTGGCAGCTTCACATCAGATATAGCTCAAAACCTGCAGCCAAACTTTGCTATGTTTGAGAACTGGTTCACGCAAAACAGACTCCTTCTAAACTACAAAAAAACTAAAAGTATGCACCTAACCCTGCCACAAACCAAAAGCATGATGAACACCTGACTATCTATAGCCAAAAAGGGGATGGCATTGAACAAGTCTCCTCCTTTAAATATCTCGGGGTGTATATCGATGACACCCTCTCCTTCGTGCACCATATTGACCATGTTGTCAAAACAGCTAATATCAAGCTAGGAATCCTCTATAGGCACAGGCAAGCCATGATCCCTGAAGCTCTTAACCTGGTCACCCGAAGCTCCATCCTGTCAGTCGTTGACTATGCCCTCGTCATTTACAGTGCTGCCTCAGACTCTGCCTTAAATAGGGCAAAGGTACTAATCAACAAGGCTTGCCGCCAGGTCTTGGGGGCAAATCACCAAACCCATACGTGCACCCTCTATTCCTCCACTGGTGGGCTTCTCTTACATCTAAAGGCTAAATATCAGGCTTAAAAGTCGCTAGGAGCTCGACTAAGGGTGTGTTCCATGTCCCCTTCAAAAGAACCTGCCTCGCTCAGCGCTCACTCTCCTACCATGGGCCCACCTGGTTTAATGAACTCCCTGCTACCACCTGGGAATACACAAAAATTGCACCCTTTAAAAGAGAACTGAAAACCCTCCTGGCCCAAGAGACACTCTGTGATTGCAGTTAGCAAATACCTATGGCCAATCACCTTCATAACTAATTCACCCCCCCTACCTCTCCTCTTTCTTCTTTTCACTCCCTTCCGCCACCCCTCCCTTTGAAAACCCTGGTGGCTGCCCCACCCCTGCCCTTTGCCTCACCTCACCTTCCGCTTTCTGTGACTAAGCCACTTCAGGCTGCTCCTTGTCTGACTCCTTCCTGGATTATACTGACAACAGTCAGTAGGTTGAAATGCACCTAATCTTATAGTAATACTGCTAACACGGTAACAGCCTATTTGATCGCTACCTAATCAGCATGTAACCTCTTGTTCACTTGACTGTTATGTAACCTGTTTATGTACATTTTGTCTCTCATCCACTTAACATGGAAGCTTTGTAAAAGAGCTTTCTGGCTCAAAGGTGTTAATTCCACAACTGAAATCAATCAATCAATAAATATTCTGCGCCGGACGTGTGAAAACACATTTCGGCAGGATGTGAAAAATGACAGCTGTACTGTTCATAAGGAGATGTGAAAAAATACCAATGTTGAAAATCTGGAGTGAAAATATTACAAATTCGCGAAGTTATAAGTGTATGTGGAAACTGCTCAATGCACGCTGGTAACATAGTCATTTATTGGAATTTTTTCACCAAATTTGCAACACAGGCTTTTTGAAAGCTCACCTCATGAACAGTGTGACACTGCCATTTCATTAATTGGTCCTGAAAGGTGATTCTGCGCAGTGACCGTGAAATCACCTTTCGGGACCGAATAACGCCGTGACAGTGACTGAATTCACGAGGAGGGGTCCCAAGAACCCCATGTTGAAAATTTGATGCCAAAAGTCGAAAAGATGGCCAAGATATCCATATAAGTTGAAAAAAAACATTTATGCCATTATACAGCTTACCGGCATTTCTTCAGTTCGCGTCGGCTTTGCAGAGTGCAGGCGATGTTCGGTCCACGAAGATCATGGCGCAGGTTTCGGAGGTAAGTATGGGGGTGAGGGTGTGTGTGGGGAGTGCAGGGTGCAGAGGGTGGCTGCTGAGGTTGGGAGAAGGGCCACCGGACTCAATGAGGGACCGTTTCCTTTTTTTACAGGTTTTTTTTTTTTGTTTTAAAGATGACTCGGGACTTTTGGCATGCTAAGGTGGGCTCCCAGCGTGCCACCTGGAAGTTTGTTTGTTTGAGAGTGGAGCCAATGGTATTGGGCATTCTTTGGCCATACAGTGTGTGCTTGGAGGTGCATCAGCCAAGGGGGATTGGGCACCCCCTTGGCACACAACAAATGGGGGGGAAGGGTGCATCATGCTGATGGGGATTGGGCTACCCCATCGGCAAAAGAACTGGAGAGGTGGCATGCCGATAGGAGGGGATTGGGCACCCCCATCGGCTTCCCCAGGGACTGTGAAAGGCGACAGCTGTCCTTCAGCTTCCTGGGGACTGTGAGAGGCCAACAGAGAAGCCATCACCATTTTAATTGAAAGATGACACCACCAGACAATGCAGCTGTAATTGACTGCTGCAGTCAGGGACGGCCCCGCAAATACAGCTGATCGTGATGGGGTGCTCCCTGATTGCAGCGGTCAATCTCTTTGTGCATAGTGGCATGCTCATTAACTGTCGCTACTGGAAGGAAGGTGTTTCCTGCACATGCATGCACAAGCAAACACAATAAGGGAGTGAACTCACTGGGCTCCAGCATTTCCTGCTGACATCCCTGCCGTTTGGCAAGGCTGAGGGTCACTCTGTACACTTCTTTATATGTCATCAAAGGGGGCGGGGTAAGTGCTGACTGATGGACAGGTCTCCTGGAAAGAGACTGACCGCACCTTTCTTCAGTCAGCAGTCTGGTTGCTAAGCAACCACAAACAAGTCACACCAGGAGTCAGCAAACAAGGTACTATTGCTGGCTTCCATTTGTGCAAGCTTGTATAGGCTTCCTTGCTACTTATTAAAGAGATAAAAAAGTGTTGCGGGGCCACTTAAGTGGTCAGTGCCTGCAGAAATTGGGTGGTGGGTGGACCTCTGTCCTACAAGTAGGAGCAAGGGGCCAATCTCAAGGGTGTCTTAGTACTATTACTAAACATGGCAACAAAAAAGATCTGTGTTAAGCGACATATTTCAGGAAACTGAAATCACTAGGACATTCCTGACTGAAGTTTTACCAGCAAGCTTGCCAGTTTTCTTCTTGATTCATGCCAGCCTGTGAATCCAGTGTGCCCAAGGCGTAAATCCAACAATACAACTAACTATATTATCCTTTAGAAATGGCAAACTTCAGTATCTTATCTCAAAATGTAAACAGGCTTGCTAATACTGTCAAAGGAGTGAAGGTACTGCAAGCTTTGAAAAAGCAAAAACATCAGTTGCTTCTCCTTCAGGAGACTCATCTGAGCTCTTTGGAGCATCAGAAATTCCTTACATTTGTTTTTGACCGGGTTATTGAGTCAGCGTATCATAATGGCAGGAGATGAGGGGTAGCCATATTAATCCCAAAGAATTCACTGTTTAAATTAGACACATTATATACAGATAAGGAGGCCCTCATCACAGGTGCTATTAATGCTGAACCAAGGTAGAAAATCTCTATATTCTGCCAGGGAGTGACCCTTCTGCCCTACAACAACTGCTAGATTGTATCCTGGAGAGGCAAAGGGGCACTTTGATCCTGGGAGGTGATTTTTATTTCTTGATGAATCTCTGGACAGACACTAGTAACTCTCCTTGGAGGCCTCTACTACATGTCAAAGACACCTCCAACATCCTCTCCGCCCCGCAGTGAGGGATTGCTAGAGATTCCCAGGGTTCGTTTGAAGCTATCGGGATCTCGTGCCTTTGCCTTTTCAGCCCCAACCTTGTGGAATTCTCTACCTCGCTGGTTAAGAGAATGCCCGACCGTTGACAGTTTTAAAATTGCTTTAAAGACATATCTTTTTACCTTGGCTTATTCTTTATAGTTATGGTTGTTTAGTGTTTGGATTTTCCTGTTCTATTTATTTTTGTACAGCGCCTTGATTTTGAAAGGCGCTTTATAAATAAACATGACTTGACTTGACTTGACTTGACTAATACGTGACCTGCATTTTGTGGACGTCTGATGCTTCCTTCACAAAAAAGATTGCCAGTATACATTCAGCTCTCATTCCCACCATAGTTACTCCTGGCTTGACCATTTTTTTTATTGCTTCAGAGGACCTAGAATGGGGTGGTTGACATGAAAATAGACCCTATTGTTGTATCGGATCATGCAGCCATATCCATTGCCTTGTTGACACTCAGGGAGAGAAGGAATAGCCAGTGATGCTTTAATCTCTCCCTGTTGCAGGCATATTGCATCAAAACTTGTGGTAATCCCAATTTTCAAATGCAGACTGTGTCGACAATAGGTGCCTGTGCCCCAGACTGGCCCTGCCCCAGTCTTGCTGCAAACATGGGGGTGCGCCATTGTGGACATGGCCATGTGCCAGAAATTGCTGCTGTATCCCCTAATGTGGGATTCTCAAAGGTCCCCAAAGTCTGCCCTGAACTGGTCTAATGCCTAATGCTCTGTGTGCCAACACCAACCCTAGCTGGCATCCGTAGCCACTGCTTGAGAATGCATTATTGGACCACTTTAAGTCATTGTTGGCCCCTTTGGGCTGTGTTCATTAGCACCATGGGATCAGCTCCATGCCCTTGGCCCAATTGTTTGTGTGATCAGTCTAACCTAAAACATGTAAAGAGAAATGGACCCCTTAAACAGTACCAAACCATGATGTAATTTGTGTGTGACACTCACCCTTGATTAAGCTCTATTGAGAGCAAAATGCTGTTGGGTGTTAAGCACAGACTGTTGAGGGGAGCACCTGCTATCCCTTTAGCACTTTATCTGTAAGTATGGAATAAATGAAATATGGTTTTCCATCTTACTTTTGTTTTTTTGTCTCTGCTGTTTTTGCTTACTGCATAGCTTGTGGGGGTCAGTTTGCGAGTTTTATTTGGTTTCTCATATTACCATCAGAACCTAAAATAATTTTTTTGTTTAGGAAATCTGACGGGGCTAAAAGATACATAAACATTGCCTGATTTAAAGCACGGTTATATGCAAAGTTGATATCAATGCAGGTTGCGTTGCCCGTTCTGCCAGACACCGAAATTAAGGGCACAAAGAGTTAAATGTACGTAATGCTCTGTCATTTTAATCTCCCACAATGCTGTGACAGGAATAGTGGAAATGAGAGAAGTCTGGAGGGTCTGGAGGGAAAGGTATGCCTCTTTGCAGATGATACAAAGATCTGTAACAGAGTTGATACACAAGGGGGGTAGAAAGGATGAGAAGGGACTTGGCAAGGTTGGAGGAATGGTCAGACATATGGCAACATAGATTCAATGCAAAGAAGTGCAAAGTAATGCACCTGGGAAACAAAAGCCCAGGAGAAGAGTACACAATAGCAGGGGAGGTACTAACAACAAAAATGGAACGGGACTTGGGGGTAGTCATATCAGATGATCTAAAGGTTGGTAAGCAATGTGAGAAGTCAGTAAGGAGAGCCAGGGGGATACTGGGATGCATAGGAAGGGGCATCACAAGTAGAAAAAGGGAAGTGGTTATCCCTCTGCACAGACAATTGGTGAGACCCCATCTGGAGTACTGTGTGCAGTTTTGGAGACCTCATCTACACAAGGACATAGACAGGATGGAAGCAGTCCAGAGGAGGGCACTAAAATGGTGCAGGGTCTGCATCAGAAATCATATGAAGAGACCAGAGAGAGCTTAATATGTATACCCTTGATGAAAGGAGGGACAGGGGACATGATAGAAACGTTCAAGTACCTCAAGGAAATCAACAAAGTCCAGGAGGGTAGCATCTTTCAGAAAAAGAGATGTGTAAGAACAAGGGACACAATTTAAAGATAGAGGGGGGATGGCTCAGGGGTAATGTGAGGAAATTTTTTTTCACGGAGAGAGTGGTGGATACGTGGAACTGCCTTCCTGGGAAGGTTGTTGGGGCTAAAACAGTGGGGGAATTCAAACATGCATGGGACAGACACAAGGCAATTGTAGTGGGGGGTGGCAGGAAGTAGGCTGTTGGTTAACTAGAATCTGCAGCTTATCCAGTAGGTAAGGAAATGGGCAGACTGGGTGGGCCAAGTGGTCCTTATCTGCCGTCAAAGTCTATGTTTCTATGTTTCTATGACCTAGTTGGCTGCGTCATCTATATAGTGATACCATGCATCCATATCTGGGTTATTGTTCACTTCTGCAAGCCACTGCTTCATTTTAATTTTTGACCAAATAATGTCATAGAGAGCCAGCCTGGTGGTGCTGAGGGTTGAGGCGCTGGATGCCTTACCTTGCGCCATGCTGGTGACCCATGTTCAGGAATGAGCACAGGTTGCTGGGGGTTGGCAGGGGAGGAGAAGGATCGAGCATCTGAGGGACTGCTCTCCTTCTCCGGGGGGGTTGCCAGTATTCGGTGTAGGACTGGCCCCTGGCAGCGACTAGTGGGCAGTGCGCTGATGCTGCAGATAAGGGGCAGAGAGGGGCAGATGCCTGGAGGAATGTGTGCAGACACGTGCGCACTCCCTCTGCTGGTGTCCTGCATGCCTCCTGTCTGCAAGGGGAGAAAGTCAGGAAAAAGAGTGGCCCTGGTTGCATGGCTTGATGGCCGTTAGTCAGAACATGCCACCTCCAGAGGGCATCGTCGCACATACTGGATCCTGTCCTGGCGGGGAAGATGAGGTTCTTCTGGCCAGTGAGGGTAGGCGGCGATGGTCCATAATGTGGAGGTGTGGGGACAGCCGGCAGCCAGAGGACAAGGTTGCCTAGTAGATTCAGCCAACCAGGGGCCAAGGAGAAACAACACCAACTAAAAAAAAATAATGTCACAGGACAAGTGGGATTGTGAGAAGTAAATTAGTTGGTAGTGTCAGCAGCATAGTGTATGAGCGGACAATGCTGCTTTCTTTACGATACATTATGATAGGGGTTATTGTACTCTCCCACTGGCCTCTGTTTCAATTTGAAAAAAAGGTTATTTAAAATATGCTTTCAAATAAAAAAAATAAATAAACTTATTAAACTTCGAATTAGGGGGATTCGAATCTAGGACCTAAGGACATAAATGGTATCTGATGAGATGTAATGAATTCCACCAGTACATTGCCATCACAACTGGAACATAAAATTTCCCTAGAGATTTTGACATGGCTAAAAAGAAACACAAAAATGCCCAATTTAGAGTGCTATTGTATGCAAAGGTGATGCACATGTAGATTGCGCTGCTCGTTTTGCTGGGCACTGAAATTAAGGGTGTAAGGGAACTGAAGACTAATGTATATTCATATACTGTTGCTACCCTGTGGTGTTACCAGCCATTGAATAAATGAAACTGTCTATCTATCTATCAATCTATCTATCTGGCCAGCATCTCCAAGTCTGGCTCCTCGCTCTCTGTGGTTATACCCAATGGCCTTGCACTAAAGAATGTTCCCAACTTCAAATACCTGGGCGTCACCCTTGACCCCTCCGTCTCTTATACGGAGCATGTTAACACCATAGTATGCGGGGTAAACCATAAGCTCGGGGCCGCCTATTGGCTAAAACATTTCCTGACCACTGAGGCCTGTTTAGCTATTGCCCAAGGCAACCTGCTTCCAGTCATTGACTACTGCTCCCCTATATATTCCCATGTTTTCTCTGCACTGCACGTGCGTCTAAACTCAGTCTGCAACAACATTTGTCGTTTCACACTCCTGGCACCCTACTCATCACATCACTGTAACCTCTACCAGGCGCTAGGATGGCTCCCACTCTCAGGTCGATATGACTATGCTCTAGGCTATATACTAGGGAACACCCTTAGAGGTGGCAATGTGTCATCTTATGCATCCTTCCTGAAGGCCAAAGATGCTCCCAGATTTTTTCACATGTCCTCGGTCCCCCCCATGGATATCCCAAAAGTCACCATGGTAATGGGTTGCAAAGCACTGTCTGTCACTGCTCCCCCTCTCTGAAACAGACTCCCTGCATCCCTCTGTTTGGCTGATACCCACAGCACTTTTGAACTCTGTCTCAAAACCTGGTTGTTGACTGAAGCCAAATGCTTGTGCTCACCAGAGTAATCTCTCTCGACCTGCTGTTTTCCCACCTAATACATCTGTCAACTCTGCTCTTACAGTCGTCGTGCCTCATATAGCACTTTTTGACTGCTCTCTGAAACTGATATCCACTGTTATTTCCAGTTACCTTTTGGATATGAATAATTGTGGTATGTCCTGTACTTGCCTGTTATGTACTGTTATTCCCACTGTGTGTTTTGTCACCATATCCTCCAGTTCATTGTAAACTGTATTGTAATTATTGAATTCCTTGTAATCTGTTTGTAACTCTTTTGTGCCAGATTTTGGCCCAAGTCGTGTCTAAAAATGATCCTTTGCGTGAGTGCACCTACCTGGTAATCAAAGACTTAAATAAATAAATAACTAAAATAAGAGTCCCTGGTTGGAAATAGAGGAATGAAGTTAGCGTCATTATCCTTTTTTTGATACGTATAATAAGTGAGAGAATGAATATGTACTTATAAAACTATTATTATAAAACTATTTTTCAATCTGGCTGAATAACATGCTTAGTATTTATTATTGTTTTTCTTACAGAGTAACATTGATAGACTCAATTGCAGCCTGTTAGAAGATCTGGAGTGCTTGAAATTGGCTGTTTTTAAAATGTATTTTTAACCGTCACCTTACTGTAATGATTTGGATGGGGTATGCACATGTGTAAATGACATACTATGAATTTGAACCTCATATGACCACCCACAGACTTCTGATGAAGCACCACATGATTAGTGCAAAATGTTAGGTCAGGTGGTTGGTGTCTGTGGTGTCTGCTTGCAGTTCAAGCCCGACGGGAGCTGTTGTCTGTTAATATTTTACGGATTAAATAAAGAGGTTGATTTCTGCCCACGAACAACTGTACCAAATTCACTGATTGGGTGAGTGCTGCTCCTACTTTATTGTGTATGTCTACAGGAAATAGAACAACTTTCTGGATACAGAATCAATATGGATAAAACATAAATCCTACAGATTCGATATTCACCCACATGGACTCTAAAGGAACAATACCCATACAAAGGGTCTGGTCCCAGATTAGATATATAGGAGCACACATTAGACCCTCAACTACAGATCTATATACCCTTATTTACCCACCACTAGGATAGAAGGTGCAGGAAGATCTACAACAATGGTCCTTGCTTCCTCTTACATTATTCCAAACAGTAGAACGTCCCTATGTAAGAACATTCTACCCCGATTCCTATACTTATTCCAAACTTTGCCCCTACTTCCAGATGATAATAGTTTTAATAAGTGGAATAAATGGTTCTTCCACTTTATCTGGAATGGTAAGAGACTGCGCATAGCTTTCAGTAAGCTCCAATTATCAAAAGATACAGGAGGCCTAGCTCTCCCTAACCTTCTTCTCAATGCACAAATGACAACCATCTCCAAGCTGGGTAGATTTGGATGTGGGCTTGTCAGATGAGCCCCTGGATTCCTTGCTGTTCAGGATCCCAGACTCATTGACCTTACCCCAAATTACAATACCTGCTACTGATACCTTTTATTAGACCAGCATAGATTTTACAAAAAGAAAACAATGTCTAACCTTTCGGACCAACCAAGTCCTTCCTCTGAGACTTGTGACAATTGTTTAGAGAGTCACATTCTATTAACACCCAGATCATACATAAACAAGCATTAGTCAATGTCGAATGTTGCTTGCTTCTATGTGCTGTTTAGGTATTTGGAAGTCATTGGAGTGCAAATATTGAAAATGTGCGAACTTACGAGCGTGCGTAGGAACTGCGCAACGCACGCTCGTAAAACAGTCATTTTAGGAATTTTTCACCAAATTTTCAACATAGCCATTTTAAGACCTCTGCTCATGAACAGTGTCACTGTGATTTTGTTACTGTGTCCCATACATTGAGAGTTTGCACACCGACTGGCGCCATTGCGCCACATGAGCAGAAACACGTTTTGGGCAGGATGTGAAAAATGACAGCTGTACTGCTCATAAGAAGGTGTGGTAAAATGGCAATGTTGAAAATCTGAATGAAAAATATTGAAAATTGGCGAACTTCACGAGCCTGCGTAGGAACTCATAGCACATACATAAAACAGTCATTTTTGGAATTTTTCACCAAATTTTCAACATAGCCATTTTAAGACCTCTACTCATGAACAGTGTCACTTTGATTTTCTTAATTTGTCCCGTACATTGATTTCGCACACCGACTGAGCCATTCTGCTCGCTACCTGGGTGGAAACACATTTTGGGTGAGATGTGAAAAATGACAGCTGTACTACTCATAAGAAGGTGTGGTAAAATGGCAATGTTGAAAATCTGGAGTGAAAATATTGAAATTTCGAGAACTTACGAGCCTGTGTAGGAACTGCGTAACGCACGCTCGTAAAACAGTCATTTTTTGGAATTTTTGCACCAAATTTTCAACATGGGGTTTTTGGGACCCCTTCTCATGAATGATGTCACTGTCATGGTGGTATTAGGGCTCAAAGGGTGATTTTGCAGTCACTGCGCAGTCGCATGAAATCACCCTTGACCCCGAATAAGCATGACAGTGACATCATTCATGAGAAGGTCAAAACCCATGTTGAAAATTGCTAACTATTCCAAAAATGCCTGAATATGCAACAAAGTTGAAACCCCTATCTAAGCCATTATACAGCTTACGGCATTTCCTCAGTTCAGGTACGGCTTTGAAGAGTGCAGGCGTGTTCCCGGTCCACCAAGATCGTCGCGCTCGAGTCCGGAGGTAAGTATGGGGTGAGGGGGGGCTGGAGTGCGCAGTGGGTGGGTGCGGGTTGTGGAGAGGGGGTTGGGAGATGCTCCGCGGACGCTTTTCGCTTTTCAGGTTAAAACAAAAAAAAAGACATCGTGGGATGGTTTTCCATGCTGGGTGGGCTCCCAGCATGGCACAAGAACGTTAGGGCGTTCAGCCGGCGAGGGATTGGGACCCTGGCGGCAAAGGACTCACTACCCCAGCGTGGCACCTACAACTGGGGGGGGCAGCTGACGACAGCTCAGCCGGTGGGGTTGGGTACCCGTCGGCTCGCAGTGAGTGCTTGACACGCACGCCTGCGTGTGGGGGGCTACGCTTCAGTGGGCTTTATCCTGCTCACTGTGCTTAGCTCCCCTTTCAATCAGAGCGCCACTGCATTTTGAGCGTGTCAGACAGCTCCAAAATGCATGCTAGCTTACAGGGGCCGCGCCTGCCAGCACACTGCCTGAATTGGAGGAGGAGGTGACACACCTCCGAAATCTCCGATGATGGCACTATGTTTCTTGCACATGCGTGCAAGCAACATAAAAATACGTAAAAAGACAGAAACAATTCTCACTGGTTTAAAGTTCCTTTTTCCAAAAATCACAGATTTAAATGGAATGAACAACATTCCATTAACTTGCTACTACTGAGACTCTTTTCAAGGTCAAATAACATCCACAGCAGAAAAGCTAAACTCTCATTAGCTTATCTGCTGTGGAAGTTATCTGATCTTGGAAAGATTCTCAGTAGTAGCAAGTTACTGGAATGTTGTTCATTCCACTTAAATCTGTGATTTTTTGAAAAGGGAATTTTAAATCACTGAAAATGTTTCTTTTTTTTATAAACAAACTGTTTAATGCTGTATTGGTCCTAGTAAGAACAAATCCAGAACAAATGGTTTGATATCTTTTATTGGACCAACAAGGATGTTATAAAAAGAACAAATAGCGTTAGCTTTTAGACCAACAAGTCCTTCTTCGGAAGCTTAATGACTTTTTTAATTTATTTTTTTATATATGATCTGGGTGTTAATAGATTGTGACTCTGAACAATTGTCATAAGTCTCCGAGGAAGGACTTGGTTGGTCTGAAAGCTTAGACATTATTTTCTTTTTGTAACATCTATGTTGGTCCAATAAAAGGTATCAAATTATTTGCCTCTGGATCTGTTCTTACAAGGACCAATATGGCAACTAATATGTTTCTGTTTAGAAAATGGGCTTGAAAAATAAAGCAATGCTACATCTTCTAAAGTGGAAAATAAAACAAAGGGGGGGGGGGCAACCATGAGAACCAGGACTAAAAATTTCAACTACGGAAGCTCTACAAGGACAAAATTCCCTACCACAAAAAAAAAAAATCCACAGCTGGCCCATTGGCACAGCGACATGGCTGCCATCTGCAACGCTGATGACCCAGGTTCGGGAATGGATCTGGGAGTTGGAGGGCTAGCTGGGGGAAGGGGAGTAGGATGAAACATCCACTGGACTGCTCTCCTACTCCGGGGAGGTGGGGTTGTGTGTCCAATGCATGGCGGTCCCATTGCAGAGGCCAGGAGTACTGCTGTCGTTGGTGACTGCATGTAAGGGGGGCAGGGCGGACGTGGGTCATCATTGCATGTCCCCACCCCCGAGGGAATTACAACTCAAAAAATACTGCCAGACCCCGTTAATGAGCGGGCTCCAGTATCGTTTCCTCTGGCCACCATAGTTCGCCGCCTGGCAGCCTCACTCGGGGGGGGGGGGAATATGAGTATTAGGGGTCAGCTGCTGGAGCCTGGCGAGCCCATTCCTGGGCTAGGACAGTCCAGAGCAAAAAGTAAAATACTGTAAGAAAAAAAAATCCACAGAATTGTAGTACAAGTGGAGGAACTAATTTATTTCAAAACATGATGTAAACTAATTTTATATAGACATTTTTTTAGAAACCTTATTTTGTTTTACAGTGCCCATTTTCTAAGTGCAATAATACCTCTAGCGTGGGCTTAATTGGGAAATACTAGACCTTCCAGGGGCTATGAGGCCCTCTGCCTGTGGCGTTGGGCCTCATTACGCCCCTTGGTGGTCTGGTATTTCCCAATGAAGCCCACCCTGTAGGGTATTATTGCTTACATGTCAGTATTTACTACTGACACTCTTCTTAAATTTTGGCAGACTTTTTTTCGCCAGACACAGTACAGATTAGGTGTGCAGTGGCTAAGTGTACCCGCTTATTCTGTGAGTTTTTAGCTGGCTACTATAGACCCCAAATTTTGACTCTAGGCACACAGGGACTTAGCCCATTCATCTCAGTTTTATGAAGCAGGCAAAGTACGAACTTTCACACAACTGCAAGACATATATAACTTAGACAGCAGAGACCATTATCGCTACGTACAAATTTGTCATTATCTCACTGCCACACTGGGAAATGGACTCGATAAGACTAATGTACCCACCCTTAATCCCACTCATATGCATGATTTTACAGGGACATTGGCCAGCACACTACTTCTCTCTGCTACCAGAGGTTGCAGGGAGTCCAACTGGTTGATGTTTCAGGAACACAGCTTACTTGGGAAGTGGAATTATCCAAAACCCCTTCGGAGCTCATGAGGACACTTATTTGGCTCTGCCAGCAGAAGGTCATGGATCCCCCCTGTAGAAGGAATTTAGTTTGAAAAGTGGCTACTCAAGTTCTTTCATACAGCAGAAGTTCTGACCACCCAAGGTTCCTCCTGCTGAAGAGGCTGTGGCTGTGAGGTGGCAACTCATATGCATATGTTTTGGTCTTGCCCAGCTCAGCTCTTTCCGCGTTCCAGATGATGGCAGAAGTAGAAATGTATACTATAATTTTGAACTACGGAACCTTGACCCCTGAAGCAGTGTTGCTCCTTTACCACCCCCATATTGAAAGCAAACAATACTTATATATATTAGGGATCTTTATGGCAGCAGGGCAGAAGGTAATCACCAGGCTATGGCTCAAGTTGGAACACCCAGAGGGAGGATACGGTTTGGGATGTTTACAAAATGGAGAAACTCACTGCACAGATTCAGAAACAAGCTGCCCAATATCAGAATAAATGGAACATATGGCTTCTCTATATTATGAATAAAAGGCCAGACATTATACCTTAAATACCTTGTCAAGACTTTGTCCCCAAATTTAACAGGGAGGGGGAGAGTGGGAGACCTTCTTGGTATCTAGGTAGTATCCTTTGAAATAAAGGATGGGCCCCTCTGGGGATGAGTACACTTTATCCTTCTATAACTCACAGTGTAGACCGTATAGAAGCTATTGGGGTTATATGTTAATATGATTAAATATTCTTCCATTTGCTGATGGGGTTTTATGTAAGACTGCTATGCTGTACCGTCCTATGAGTTTGAAAAAAGTTTAATAAGGCCCCCATTTTCAAAAGAGATATGCGGTGTATCCCAGCCCAAAACGAAGATGTGCTGCGCATCTCAAACAATGTGCCAAAGCACGATATTCAAAGGGGGCAGAAGTGCCACCCAGAGGAGACTGGGCCATGGCCCAATGTATGCGGCGCACACAGAGGGCGCATTCCCGTGAATGTGCAGTGCATGGGCATATTTGATAGGAATGTGCCCTGCGAAGCCCAGAAATGTGCCGAACAAAGATTGGCCAAGAAAATCTGTCCTAACTCAGCCGACCACCCACTGGCAGGCTGTTGTAGTGCAGACGGGTGTAAGGCAGCCTGCCAGGCCCAGTGGAACCCCCCTCCCAATCCCGGTCCCCAATGCAGATGACATGATGACCCCCCCATCACCATTGGGCGCTGTGCCCCAACCTGGCCCTGATCCCCGTTCAAAGGGGGATCCCACCCTCCCAACCCCAATTGCTATGATTGCTATACCCAGTTTCCTGTATCATAGTGTAGTGGTCTCCCCAATCCCTGATCAACAGAGAAGAGTCCCCCCACCCAGCCCAGTACCCTATCCATCAAACAACCATGCCCCCAAACCAGCCCCATTCCCCAAACAGTTTTCACCATAGCCTCACCCAGCCCTGACCCAGCCCCATTCCCTGAATGGTATTCACTGTAGCCTCTCCCAGCCCGACCCCTGATGCCTGATGGCATGTGCAGACACCCCCCATATTTCCATAGTGTAGTGGCCCCCCTGCTCCCTCACCCCATCAGGACCGGGCCCCAACCCCACTCCCCTCCAACCCAGCTGGAGCCGGCTACTGACTCAGCCCTCTGCACACCACCACAGCCAGTCACTGACTGCTCTGTCACTGCCCTGCACTGTACATAGTACACATGTGAGCACGTACTGTGTACGGTGCATTGCACTGACAGGGCAGTCAGTGGCTGGCCATGGTGGTATACAGAGGGCTGAGTCAGTTGCCAGCTCTGGTTGAGTTGGGGAGGTGCGGGGTTGGGTGGTCCAGCCCTGTCAGGGTGGGGGGGCCACTACATGTTGGCTCCGTGGTTGGTGGATGGAAGTCTTGTGATCAGGGGACAGGAATAGGTGGGGGATAACTGTGCAATGTGATGCTGGCTCAGGGCAGCTGTCAAGTGAGATCGGGGATTGGACATGGGGGGGGATCCTGCACATTGGAAAAGGGGTCGGGGATATATCCACTTCACTTGGGGATTGGGCATAGGTTGGGGGGTGTCTCTGCTACTAATGGTGCAGGGTGGGAGTCTGCTCATGCCTCCAACAGGGAGCGGGGACACAAGGGGAGTACTAACGGACTGACAGGGGACTGGTCCTGTCACTGTTATTTTGGGCTGGGTGGAAGCAGGCCTGGCACAGTCAGCCAGGCGCAACTATGATAATGAGCCCATAATAGGCATGCATAAGGCCTCCTTGAGTCATGCATGCCCAATGAGCTCATTTACATACTGTGGCTAAATACTGCCCTTGGAGGAATGTCATATCCAGGTATGTGCCACGCATTCCCCTCATAGGTGGTGTTCAGCCCTGGCCCTGGATGCGCTGAGCCCGCCATTGCAGTCGCCTGCTTTCTGATGTGCATCCAAGGTCCCATATTTAAACAGGATGTGTGATCCGTGCTGATTGCATATACTGTCTGAATATTGCTTTAGTGCCAGTCGACGCATCCATTTTGCACGATGCACTAATAGGCATGCTCAACCGTCCGGCACTGAATATGTCCCCCTAAGTTTTAAAAAAAAAAAAAAATTCAGAAGAAGTTGGCATAGCAAACAGAAGTTTTCTCTTTGAGGAATTGGACATTAGGTGAACTAAGAGTGTACAGCATCACACCTGGGTCACTAATGAGAGACCTACTTAGGAGTGGTCGAGATGACTGGCCCCCACCGACATAGATAATGTTCAGAAACATTTGCAGGAGATGATGGCCACAGGCATCACTCAGGAATCTAGAAGCCCCTATGCATCACCGAAGGTGGTTGTCAGGAAGAAGAGTGAGGCTGTCAAAATATGTGTGGATTACTCGGCTCTAAACAAAAGAACTGTACCCAACCAGTACACTATGCTATAAGTCTACGGTATCCTAGATTGCATGAATGGAAGTCAGTGGTTTATTGAGATGAATCTAAGATCTGACTATTATCAAATTCCCATGCCTGAGCAAGATTGAGAAAAGATGGAATTCATCTGCTCCCTGGGGTTCTATGAGCTCTCCATAAGCCACAAGAGATCTCAGGGGTACCAGCCACATTTGAACAGCTGATGGAGAAAGCAGTGGGTGACATGAACCTGTTGGAATGCCTTGTGTACTTGGATGACATTATCATATTTGGGAGAACCCTAGAAGAACATTAAGCCTGGTAGTTCAAAATGCAGTGCACCCTCTATTATCTGCCACCCTCCTTCTGTGATGGCCTGACCTCCTGTACCATTTTCTCTCTATGGAAATTCCCTCTTATCCACCACCTCCTCAATCTGTCATCTGCCAGCACTTTCTGGTGTACAGGTGACTTTATCATGTTGTTCTCCCTCTATATTCCACCTCGTCACTGGCACTGATGCAGTGCATTATGGTTCCGATTTTGTGGTTGTTGTAAATGTCTGACATATTTCACAATGCCCCATATCTCTCAACTGACACATATTACATGGTATGTCAGTCATTTTATCTCTCAGAAACCCTCTGTCCCACACTGTGAAGGTGACATTCCACATTGATCAATGAGACTTTTAAGTAGAAATTTATAATAAGATGCTACATTATCAGCAAACATTAAAAATATTAGTACACTTAATTCCACAGGGTTCTGAGCTTGTAATATCATGTTTAACGATATGTCACACATTTTGTCCAGCTGTCACACATCTTATCACACATATCTAGGTGATGAAAGTTTGAGAGGTATCCAACGCACTGCTGAGGGCTATCCCTTTGTGAATGATGTGACGTTTTTAGCATCCTCATTGTCTGAAGAGATTATTGGAACTGTCAGAGGTGAGGAAAAGGAAGATTTCATATTAGGAGCAAGGGTTGATTTTAACACCATTTTACTTGTCCAGGGAATGGTGCAAATTGACCTGGACTATTGCAGCCAACCCTCTACTTGTCCATCTTGACTAGTGCAGGTCTCCTATGGCTATCAATGAATTTTAAATGTCCCTACTTGAGATGGCTCTAGTCCACATGCTAATCTCCTTCATTACAAGACACTGGTTAGGCCCTATCTGGAGTGCTGCGTGCAGTACTGGAGACCACACCTTCACAAGGACACTAACCAAATTGAGGCAGTCCAGAGAAGGGCAACCAAAATGGTGCAGGGACTGCATCAGAAAACATATGAGGACAGATTAACGGAGCTCAATAAGTATACCCTAGAGCTAAGGAGGGGGAGAGGTGATATGATCGAAACATTGAAACACGTTAGGGGCATTAACAAGGTGAAAGAGTCTAACATGTTTCAATATAAGAAAAACAGCAGGACAAGAGGACACAGCATGAGATTAGAGGGAGGCTGATTAAAGGGTAATGTGAGGAAGTTCTTTTTCACACAAAGGGTGGTGGATGCATGGAATGGCCTACCTCAGGAAGTGGTGGATATGAATACAGTGCAGGGCTTCAAACAGGCATGGGATAGACATAAGGGAGCAATACAGATGAGTATGAATAGATAGGCCATTGACAGAGCAAAGGCTGATGGCACATTCATAAGATAGAAAAAGAAATGGGCAAACTGGATAGGCCTTGCAGTCCTTCTCTGTCATCAACTTTTATGTTTCGATGTTTCGGTTGTTTCAGATCGACTGGTATGATTAACAGTTCCTTAAAAGCTGCAATTACATGGCACCTGCCAGTGCAAGGTGGGGACCCTACAAAAGACTCACTGTGAGTCACTGCTACCCCATCATTAGGGTTTCCATCAACTGTAGTTTCCAAGCAGTGATCAGGAGTGTAATGTTGTTAAATCTCTAGCTTCTAGTACTCTGAGTTCATGTTTCCATGTGTGTGCTGATGTGCTCCACGTTATTAAAGCCAATGTTCTTCATTTCCTATATTTTGAGTATCATCGCCCAACATTTTAGTAACAAAATGTTAAAGTGGTATATAGTGTTTGCCATGTAGGTGGTGAGTTTTATCCCAACTTCCCCATAGTCACTCCCTTTCCCTTCCCAATCTCTCTGTTCTGTACTTTCTCAGGACACCACTGTGGGTTGATAGGAGAGGAGGACTTGGATGCTAAAATGAAATGAATCATGACAAATAACACCAAATGGATGTCCATCACTGATAACTTTAAAGTTAATCGATCATAAATGAAAAAAAAGAACTAAACTTGCTTTTAATAGTCATACTGTGGTTTTTGAGCGTTTTTGTTGCCAAACTCTACATAACTAAACTGAACAGTTCATACCTAAATTTCATCCCGTACTACTTTCCCCATATTTTACCAATGCAACAGAACACACCTCTATTATTTGATACCCTCTATTGTCCACCCAAAAAGTTGGTGCACTAAAGTTGGCGGATAATAGATGGTGCACTGTACTTGACAGACTGGAGGAATATGGCTTCAGCTGTCTTTTGATAAGTTACAGTTCTTCAGGACCTCGGTCAGTATGTGGGTCACACTGTCTCTCAAGACAGCATCCGTACCAAGCCTATGTCCAGGCTGTCATGACCATGCCCAAACCCACCTGGCTGAGAGAACTTTAGTTTCTTAGGGTTCTCCAGCTATTACTGGAGGTTCATTAAAGACCATACCAAGAGTGCCAAGTCTCTGCAGGACCCTGACCTGATGGTCAGCCTGACAAATGAGAGGGTGCCATAGTCCACCTGAGCTTGTGATGAAGCATTTGAAGAGATAATCAGACAGTTGACCAATGCCCTCATGTTGCCCTCTGCAGACCCCAGAAAGCCATACGTTCTGCACACAGATGCCAGTCTCAGTGGTTTGGGAGCAGTCCTGTATCAGGAACACCAACAAGGGTTCTGGCCAATAGCTTATGGAAGTTGCAGTTTGCCGCCATCTGAAAGAAATGACCTTGTCCACAAGCTGGAGTTTTTAGCATTTAGAAGGTCAACTGCCAATCAGTTCCATGAGTATCTGTGTGGGGCCCACACCACAGTCCACACTGGTAACTTTAGCAAGGCATTTGACACAGTCCCACACAAAAGATTAATACACAAGTTAGCCAGCCTGGGAGTGGGTTCCAAGATGACAGCCTGGGTAAAGAATTGGCTGGAGAATAGGACACAGAGAGTAATAGTAAATGGAGTCCACTCAGAAGAAAGGAGGGTTACTAGTGGGGTACCGCAGGGTTCAGTATTAGGACCGGTCCTCTTCAATGTCTTTATAAGCGACATTGCAGAGGGACTGGAAGGAAAAGTATGTCTCTTTGCAGATGACACAAAGATCTGCAAGAGAGTTGATGAACAGGGTGGGGTGGAAAGGATGAGAAGGGACTTGGCAAGGTTAGAGGAATGGTCAAATGTATGGCAGCTTAGATTCAATGCTAAGAAGTGCAAGGTAATGCACCTGGGAAACAAAAACCCAAGGGAAGAGTACACAATGGGGGGTGAGATACTAACAACAACAAAAATGGAAAGGGACCTGGGGGTAGTCATATCAGATGACCTAAAGGTGGGCAAGCAATGTGAAAGGGCAGCAAGGAGGGCTGGGGGATACTGGGATGCATAGGAGAGGCATCACCAGTAGAAAACAGGAAGTTGTTATCCCTCTGTACAGACAGCTGGTGAGACCCCATCTGAGTACTGTGTGCAGTTCTGGAGACCCAATCTCCACAAAGACATAGACAGGATGGAAGCTGTCCAGAGGAGGGCAACTAAAATGGTGCAGGGTCTGCACGGAAGACATATGAAGAGAGGCGAAAGGAGCTTAATATGTATAGCCTCGAGGAAAGGAGGAGAGAGGGGGACATGATAGAAACGTTCAAGTACCTCAAGGAATCAACAAAGTCCAAGCAGGTAGCATCTTTCAAAAAAGGGTGTGCAAGAACAAGAGGGCACAATTTGAAGATGGGGGTGGCTCAGAGGTAATTTAAGGAAGTATTTTTTCACAGAGAGGGTTGTGGATGCATGGAACGGCCTTCCAGAGGAGGTTGTGGAGTCAAAATCAGTGGTGGAATTCAAGCATGCATGGGACAGTCATAAGGCCATTCTAGGGGGTGGGGATAGGAAGAAGTAGGCTGCTGGTTAACTAGGATCTGCAGCTTATCCAGTAGGTAGGGAAATGGGCAGACTAGGTGGGCCAAGCGGTCCTTATCTGCCGTCAAATTCTATGTTTCTATGTAACAACCCCCTCACCTACGTACACACAGCGGCAAAGTTGGACTTTGCATTGCAGGCTGTTTGTTAGTGTCAGCCTTCTCTGCATATAATTACTGTGTGAAGTGCTTCCTCAGAAAAAGCAACGTTGATGCTGATGTGCTATCCAGAAGACCCCAGCGTGGAGTACCAGGGCCTGAATGGACCCAAATCCTAGAGACTTCCATTCAAGCCTTGTCCAACTACTGACAAGGCACTTTGTGGCTGCTTATCCCCCACCCTCGTAAAGTGTTGTTCTTGTTATTTAACTTGTACCTATGTTTTGAGTTATTAAGTTCTGAATCCAAGCAGTATCATTCATTGTGATGTATCTTTACTTTCTCCTATTGTACTTTGTTTTGCAATCTATGACGTGGAACCTTTGTAAAAGAGCTTGCGCTCAAAGGTCTTTTCTGAATCACTAAAAATAAATAAATAAAATGACCCCGAATAATTGACATACTCCAGTGAACTACCTCGCATGGTGGACAGCTTTGGCATCCTGTCGTAACTGTGGCCTACTACACTGTCGTATCAACAGTAAACCCACTTTGCACCACATGAGTCTTCAAGACTAGAGAAAAGAATTGCAATTAGAGACATTGCTAAAATCCTCCATTGAGGGGAAAGCCCAGAATTTGTCAAAGTGAATCATCTTGACACCTCCCTGCTACTGAGAGAGTGGAGCAAACTGAACATGCAAGAAGGCATTATATACTGAGAGCCACGGAGCAACAGTGGGCCAAGCCTAAAAAGGTTGTTACTGCAAGTGAAGCTCCAGAAGCTGGGTCTCAAAGTCAAAGCCCTGCATGATGAGTTGGGACACTTGGGCATTGACAAAGGATTGGACTGAGTTAGAAGAAGGTTCTATTGGCCCAGGATGACCACAGACATGGAAAACTATTGCAAGCAGTGTATGAGATGCATCCACCCAAAAATGTCACCTGCCCAAGGAGCCTCTTTGGTGCACATTACCGCCAATGCCCCATGGACTTTTATTTGCATTGACTTTTTGAGTTTGGAACCAGACAAAAGGAACTTTACCAAGATAATGTTGGTGACAGACCACTACTCCAGGTATGCACAAGCGTTTCCAGCAAAAGACCCAAAGGCCACAACCATAGCCAAGATTCCAGTTGAAAAGTATTTTGTTCATTATGGGCTGCCAAAAAGAATTCATTCTGGCCTGTGTCGGGACTTAATAAGTAAGCTGAGCAAGAAGTTGCTGTCCCTCTGGGGAATTAGAAAGTTACAGACCACTCCCTACCTCCCTCAAGGCAATCCATAGCCAGAAAGATTTATTAGAATCTTGTTGAATATGTTGGGGATGTTGGACCCTCATAAAAAATCAAACTGGAGTCAGCAAAAGAGAATGCTCGTCATGTACACAATTGCATTCGCAGCAATGCCACAGGGCAATCCCATGTCTGCTCCTGTTTGGAACAGAGGCCAGGCTCCCAGTGGACATTGCATTTTGAGTGTCATCTGATGGAGACAATCTAGAAACGTAGGAACATAGGAAAGTGATGGCAGAAAAGAACCTCCAGGCCCACCTAATCTGCCCATTTGCCTAGTACCCCCTAGACAGCCCTCTATGGCTGTCCCAAGCTCTCTTGAACCCCCCCACTGAATACTCACCCACCACATCCCTAGGCAGCCCATTTCAGGTGTCCACCACCCTCTCAATAAAGAAGTTCTTCCTGATGTTGCCTTTAAACCTACCCCCCCTCGAGTTGGAGATTATGACCCCTTTTTCTGGGACACCCCTTCAATTGGAATGGGTTCTCAGTAGGCACTTTATTGATCTCTTTTAGGTACTTGAAGGTCTCTATCATGTCTCCTCTCTCCTGCCTCAGCTGCAGAGGGTACATGTCAAGGGCTCCCAGCCTCTCCTCATTTGGCAGGTGACTGAGCCGCTTCACCATCTTGCTTGCCCTCCTTTGTACCCGCTCCACCCTCTCCACATCCTTTTTTTGATAAGGCCTCCAGAACTGGACCCCATATTCCAGATGAGGCCTGACCAGCTGGGTGTACAGGGGACTCAGGACCTCTTTCTTCCTGCTGGTGATCCCCCTCCCATTACAACCCAACACTCTGCTAGCTTTTACCACTGCCCTGCCACACTGCCCTGCCACCTTCAAGTCTTGAGAGATTATGATGCCCAGGTCCCTCCCCTCCTTGGTAACTGCTAGCGGCTTGTCCCCCAGTCTGTATTCCGTTCTCCCATTCTTTCTGCCCAGGTGCATAACTTTGCATTTTGCCATGTTGAGTGATAATTTCCACTTCCTGGCCCACTCCTCTAGTTCCCCATGGTCCCTCTGCATCCTTCCAGCTCCATCCTGTATGTCCACTCTATTGCAAATTTTTACATCATCTGCAAACAGGCTCACTCTACCCTCCAACCCCTCTGCTATGTCATTTATATAGATGTTGAACAGCAGGGGTCCCAGCACTGACCCTTGGGGCACACCGCTAGTGACCCATGACTCACCTGAGGGGACCTCGTTTACTACCACCCTCTGCATTCTGCCCACCAACCAGTTGAGCTCCCACCCTATAACCACCCCCCCAGCCCCAGGTGCTCCATATTGTGCACCAGCCTACTGTGCAGTAACGTATCAAAAGCCCTCCTCAAATCCAGGTAAGCTATGTCCACTGATCCCCCTGATCCACCGCCCTAGTGACCCAGTCAAAAAACCTGACCAGATTTGTCTGACAAGATGTGCCCTTGGTAAAGTCATGCTGCTTTGGGTCAAGGAGGCCATTTGCCTCCAGGTAGCCGGTGATTCTGTCCTTGAGCAGTTTTTCATGAGCTTGCTGACCACTAATGTCAGACTCACTGGCCTGTAATTGCTCATGTCTTGCCTCCCCCCTCCCTTATGCAGGGGTAGCACATCCGAGCACTTCCAGTCCTTCGGGATTTCCCCCATGCGTAAGAACTCATTGAACAGATAGGTCAAGGGGGCCACTAGCACCTCACCCAGCTCACTCAGTACTCTAGGGTGAATCCCATCAGGCCCCATGGCCTTGTCCACCCTCAGGCCCTTAGGTTCTATCAAAATCTCCTCTTCCTGGAATGGACCCACATCCACCCCATCCCCTCTTTTTCCACTGGTCTAGTGTCACCCTCCACCCATACCTAGTCCCTCGTGAATACTGTGCTGAAGTAACTATTCAGTAATTCAGCCTTCTCCCGGTCTCCCTCTACCCTTTCCCCTGTCTCTGCTAGCAGATCAGATATCCCAGTCCCACCTTTCCTCCACTCACTTATATACCTAAAGAAGGTCTTGTCCCCCTTCTTGACCCCCTTAGCTATATTCTTTTCTGTCCTTGCTTTAGCCCATCTGACCACCCTCCCAGCCTCTCTTTGCTTATCCTGGTATACCACATGGTCCAGCACACTCTGTGTAGTTTTATAATGCCTGAAGGCTCGCCTCTTAGCTCTGATACTGGGCCCCACTTCCCTATTGAATCACATTGGTCTCCTTTTCCTCCTGTTCTTGCTTACCCTCTTTGAACAGTGGTCTGTGGCCTCCAAGATTGCCCCCTTACACTAAATATGTTCAAAGACTAAGACAGCTATTGGATGATGCCTACAGGCTGACTGCAGAATTGTCTACAGAGAGAAACTTGGCAAACAAGACAAGATACAACAAATATGTTGGAGCTCACAAGTTATTCCCTGGATACAGAGTCTTAATCTGGAACTTGAAGTTACAAGGAAAGCATAAAATTGCAGATCGGTGGGGCAACATCCCCTATGTGGTCACAGAAAAACTTGTGGACTTGGCAGTGTATAGGGTTTTACCAGGGGGGAGCCTAGTATAATTAAAATTTTGCACCTCAACCATTTGCTCCCCTTTGGACAATTGGACATGCCAAATTTGGGCAATGGCTCAGTACTCCCCCAAAGAATGGAAACATGCCACTGCCTCCAACCTGGATACTAGTCCAGTCAGGCCTCCAGAGAGGCCTTCGCCTGAACCAGCACAGCATGCACCAGATTCATTTGATGAAGAGGATGACTGTGTTCATTAGTATTCTGCTGTGGACATTCCCTATTAGTTAAATGCTTCCGATGACTACTCCACTCACACAGGTAAATCCAGACACAGAACCTTTAGAACCACTAGACAGACCAGCTAATCTTGAACTAGAGCAAGTTGATGATTACATAGAACAAGACAGAGAGATAGATATTGTAATGGAATCAGTTCCTTCTAAGGAATGCATCTAGGGGCCAAAGAGCAGAAAACTGCACCTTCAGTTGCCAAGAACCAGACGAAGTTCCATTGTGATGGTTAGAAAGGCCTGTCGGATCCATTTGAAGCTCAGTTATGACACTCCTGGTACCCCCACTGACCTGTCCCTGTAAGTAGTATATTGCAGAATCTATAACACACCCCATTCCGTACCCCATAGTGTGTTCAATAGTCCTAGGTTATAATGTTGGGATGTAGAGTACTGGAAATGTTGGTGAGATAGAAACCAATTGTCTATATAGTAATGTCTGAAACTGTTGTTAATTCTAAACCTGTTGATATTGTTATGTGTCTACGGACCCTGTCAATGGACTAGCTTGGAAGCATTTGTCTAGGTAGAACTGTTAGTTGTTGTTGCCTGTTTTATGTCTTTGAGAGATGCGCTGAATAGAACTTTTGGAATTGCCAGGATGACAATTTGTGACCCAGGAAAGAGGGTAACCTCCACCTCAGGAGGGGGGGGCTTACCTGGACTGCCATCGAAGCTGCCCTCCAACCACTGCTGAAGCCGACCATTGCTCTCTTGCCTACCTGCCTGTGTGGTGCAGTGAGACAGAACCAGGGTCATGCTGCAACTTTGGTACCTCCTGCACTCCTCCTCTTTTGTGGTTCCTGCTATGACCTTCAAACTATGGTCCCCCAATTCTGGCAGTGAGGACTGGAGGCAACAGGCAACATTCATCTTCAGTGCACAAAGTACCATGAGAGTGCCACCGTATCTTGAGCTCTCTGTCTAGCCTCACTCTGCCAGCAGTGATGTGCTCCTCTGCTGCACTATGACTCCATGAACTGACCGGGCAGTAGCCCTGGAGGGCTGCTAATACACACTGGGGTCAGCACCTGTATTGCGGTACAGAAAACTAATAAAGCGAAGATTTGGGAGCACAAGGGACCTATATAGCATGGCCAAGGCCATCTTGGTGATCTTTGGCCCCACTAGCTGACCAATTAGAGGGCTAGAAAGCCCTGAGGAGAGCAGAGGAGATTGTGGGGGCCAATGATGTCTGAGACCCTCCGTAGTGAACTGGACAGCTCAGGCAGCCAATTAAAAGGCAGAGGGACTAACAGTGTGCTTGTGCAATGGAGCACTGAATTAGGGAAAAGACATTTCTGGGCTCATGAGGAGCTTGTGGCAGTCTAAGAGAGATACTGAGGTGCTTAGACCTGCTGCTGGTGAGATCAAGCGGGAGGCCTAGCCAGGCCAAAAGTCCTGCAAGCCCTCTCAAGGGTTCATCTTGCAAAAACATTGTGAGCCTTATCCTGAGCTTGTTCTGTTCAGAGACTGTACCAAGGAAGGGCACACATTTAGTGAAAGCTGTAAAATTGTGCCAGCTGAGCACCTGTTGAAAGAAATCTTTGAGTCTCTGTGCCTGTGGGACATTATTGTGGACTGAAGCTGCTGAGTTGTACAACGCGGAGATAGAGGCCTGCATCATACTCAGGTTGCTTTGGAGCCAGGTAAGGAGCCAACTATTCTTATTTAGTGGGGTGGATCAGGGAACAGGGAACCACAGGGCACATGCCCTGAATACATGGGTGCTCTTGATCTATAGGGGAACTGGACCGTGGGGGTCGCTCCTGGGGTCTGGGCTCCTTGGGAACTGGGAAGCCACTGTGTAGTGCTCCTGTGACTGAGAGCTGAGCCAAAAATACTGTGTCCTGACCGTGCTGAACCAGAAGGGCTGCACTGCAGCCAAGTGTCTGTAAATGTCTGAGCTGCTTCATATCTACAGTAGACCACTGAGGCATATTGCCGAATGCTGCTTGACTTGCTGTGGTGTGCTGACTCCCACCTTGTCTAGGCTGTTGCATCTGTAGGTCACCTGAGTGCTGACACTGCTGGGATCTTTGGTACTTTTCTATTTTGGATTACAATTATCTCATTGGGATTACAAAGCTGAGTTTTCAGAACATTTAGTGTTTCAAGTTCTTTAAATTGTGCTAACACACTATGGCTTCCTGGGAGGTCAAATTGCAAGTTTGCTAAGTTTTCATCAAGTGAACCACCAAAAAATGGGCCTGTGCTGGGGCTTCAGTGTAATTCTTGCATACTCAGAGTCACTGGTATCTGTATATACTTGAAATCATAGTTTTAGTACTGGTACCTGTGGAGGGGTTGTGGGATAACAGATAGACCAGACACAGAACTTCAGGTTCAACACACAATCTCTGTGTGATGTTTATTTAAAATGCAGAGGATAACCTTAAGCAATGGCATATCCCTTCCTTAATACATCAGTTTGCAGCACCAGACTATGCATGTCCTTCTTCTGCACTTAACACGTACTGACTCACTGATCTACTGATCTATCTTTCCTGAGGAAATGAACTATCTCCTATGTTGGTCTTGTGTGTTTGGGTAATAGGGAGCTCAAAAACAGAAACCCCCCAAAACAAGCTAAAGACAAAGAACCTCAGTGCAGAAGCACTGAAGCAAGGGTTACCCCAAAGTGCATTGGCAATAAAGCAAAGTTTAAAGAAACACAACATCACACATAACCCCATAATGCAAAGCATCATGGGATGCATATGCAAATCACCATGACATTTTAGGCTGGTCCAGCTTAAAGCAGGAATGCATGGTGCCAAAAGGGCCTCTCAAACACGCTGTAATTTACATGCATTTTAAATAACGCAATGGTGTTTTTTGATATATCTACCCCGGTAACTTAATTTTTATAATACAACCCCCTAGTAACTTTTTACCTTTATCAAAAACACCTAGTGCCGTGATATTTTCAACATTTACAGGTTTCACACACATAAGGCATATACATCAAGGTATTTTATGACACAGTGCTATGGCATACTAAATCCAACAACGAGGAACACAGCCTGTTGTTTTACATCAGCTCGGAGGGCACCACAATAACCTCCCTGTACGAGAACTTGAGAGGGAAAAGGAAAATTAAAGAGGACATTATAGCATAGTCAGGAAAGGGGAAGGGGCACCCATAGGTGGCCAACCTTATGGATTAGAAATTGTAAAGGACAAAATAGGCTAAGAAATAGAACTGTTGTAACAGATTTAAGAAAAGGTCGGTCCTCAAGAGTGGCAGGATCTCCCTGTCACATATCCCCCACCATAAGAGGGAAGCAGTTATTTCAGACTGTTTACCACTTTCCTATCCCAGGAAGGGATGAAGCTTCTACCCATCCATCTTCAGAAGCTCTGTCTCAGGGTCCCTATTAATGATAAAATTCCATCATAAACATAGTGGATATCATCATTCTTTACCCTGAGACGTTAACACATTTCTCAGCAGAGACTAATGGAACCTTCCCTGCACTATCTCCTTTTAGGGAAAGTCCATCATATGTCACTGACATTAGTGTCTGCACCATATCTAGACATGAAATCAGCATTTACATGTTTTGTCCCTGCCCTATGGGACACGGTAAATCAATAGGGCTGTAGAGCTAAGTACCACCGCATTGTATGCAGATTTTTTTCGTCTCATTTCGTGCAACCAGCAATAGGGATTGTGATCAGTTACAACCTTAAATTCAGCCCCCACAAGTAATATTTCAGAAACTCAGTAGCCCACTTCAGAGCTAAGCATTCTTGTTCTATGGTAGCATGTCTTCTCTCCCTCTCATGTACAATAGCTTCCTGCTGATAAACATGATCAGATGTTCTTCCCCATCTATTTTCTGAGACTGCCCCAATACCATTCTCTGATGCATCGGTTTGAACCTCAAACACTTGGTTTAAGTCAGGGCTTTTCAATACAGGAGCTGTACATAGAATGGCCTTGATATTCCTAAAAGCCTCATCACAAATAGGGGTCCACTGAAACTTATTTGGGCACCTCTTTTTAGTGAGATCAGTCAAAGGACTGGCAATGGCTGAGAAATTAGGAATAAATCTCCAGTAATAACCAGCTAGGCCTAGAAAAGATCTCACGTGCTTTTTTGTGGAAGGTGTGGGACTGTTCACTTCTGCTGTAACTTTCTCTACCTCGGGCTTAACTTGTTCATTGCCCAAAATGAACCCTAGGTATCTTGTTTCTGTCTTTGTAAGGGCACACTTAGTGCGGTTAATGGTCACTCTGGACTCCTTTATTGCTTGCAATATCTGGGACAAGTGTCTAACATGGGATTCCCAGTCAGGGCTGAATATAACCACATCGTCCTAATAAGCTGCACAGTACTCAGTAGGGCCGATTCTAGTGAGGTTGCCGTAAATCGCACCAAAGGCGACTTGCACCAAATGCCATTGTGCCAGGGACCCTGCACCCGATTCTCAATCAGGCAGGGTCCCCGTGGCTAAGTCCCATGACTTGCGCCAACCATACAGGTACGCCAAACAGAGGGTGTACCTAAATGGTTGGCCACATGAAGTCTAAACATAACAGGAAGAGGCGCAAGTGCCCCCCTCGCCCCATCCCAAAGCCTGAAATGCTCCCAAGCCCCAATCCCCCAATGTGTGTTTTAAAGCCCCACAGTGTTAATCATGCCCCCAAGCCCTGATTGCCAGCCTGCCTGCAAATGGCAAATATTGTAAAACAAAATCCATAAACAGTTATACCTGGTAGTCTAGTGACCCCCCACTGCCCCCCCACCCAACAGTGCGAGTCCATCCCACTCCCCCAACCCGTAGCAAGTTGGCACTATCCAGCCAATCTCACCTCCGCGGCCAGCTGCTGACTGAGCTCTTCAATGAGCGCATACTGTAAATAGTAAGCGCTCAGTGACAGACAATGCTGTCAGTCACAGAGCGTATTATTTACAATCGCACTCATTGAGGAGCTCAGTTGGCAGCTGGCCACAGAGGTGAAGGTGGGCTTTTTTCAGTCACTGGCTGGCTATGGGTTGGGGGTGGGAGTGAACTGCCATGGTGGGGGCCACTAGTTTACCAGGAATAATGGAGCTTTTTCTTTTTTACCATATATTTAAATTTCACACACTGGGGTACAGTGGGATTGGGGCATGGTGGTGCACTAGCCCTGTGGGGCAGCTTGGCAGCAGGTGATTGGGGCAGGGTGCATTAATTGTCCTGTGGGGCATTTTCACTGCAGGGGATCAGGGCATGGGGAGGTTGCGACAATTGCCCTGTGGTGCATTTCACCAAACATGTTTTAGAGTTTGGGGGCATGAGGGTTCCAAAGTCCTGCCGGGCTTATTCCACTGCTTGGGGGATTGAGGCCGGCTGCACATTACGCAACCCCCGAAGGATGCAAAGCACACTTACACCAGCAATTAGCTTGTGTAGCTGTACTTTGATGGATGCCCTCAGGGAGTTGTTCAAGAATACCTTAAGATCCAACCTGCCTATTTCTCTTGCTGCCATGCTTGTACCACAGTCCCCCTCCTATGGCCTCTGTTCATCTGAACTCTCTGTACTATGCACCCCTAGGTGTAGAACCTTGAAAGGAACAACAGCCTTCTCAAGCCTGGCCCCTAAATACTGGAACTCCTTACCTCTGGATGTTCGCTCAGCACCTAGTCATGCTGCATTCAAAAAGATGCACCACACCCTTCTTGGCAAATGTGCCCAATGCACCTGTTTTAATCCCCCCTTGGCTGCTCTCATGCCTCTGCTTAGCTCTCAAACTTATATTTCTCTCATATTGTGTCCTCACCTTTCTCTTGGATTTAACAACTGTTATGTTGAGCATTTACTATGGATTGTAAAACATGACTAAATGCCTAGTGATTGCATGTTTATCATTTATCATGCTGTTTGTATATTTCTTTTGTTCAGTACATATCATTACTGTTATTCCTGTAACTTTGTTTGTATATCTCTTTGGTTTGCTGTATTCCTGTACATTATCTGTAAATTGTCTGACTGCTTAATTGTTTGTAATCTCCCGGGTCGTGTCTGAAAATAGTCACTATTGTGACAACGGCACCCACCCGGTAAACAAAAACAAACTAAATAAATAAAATAGCAAAATCAGGGACTTGGAGGCCACCCTTCTAGAACAGGGCACAGCTGCCACCGTAAACTCCCTAGAGCCATGTCACAGGGTGTTTATTGTGTAACTGGTGGCGTAAGTCCACTTTGGCGCAAGCAGCCTGCAACATGTTCGCTCCAAGGTCCCTTCCCTGTTTTGTGACCAACTTTACTCTGCCTTGGGGTTTCTATGCCCTAGGTGCATGATTTTTCACTTTTTTGCATTGAAACCCAGCTGCCTTACCTTTGACTGCTCCTTGAGTTTTCTCAGATTTCTGCTCATTCTCTCCACCTCCTCAGGAGTGTCCACTCTATTGCAGATTTTGGTGTCATCTTTAAAGAGGCATACCTTCCCTTTCAGCTCTTCTGCAGTGTTCTTTATAAAAATATTAAAGAGGACTGGTTCTAGCACCAAGCCCTGAGGTACCCTACTGGTCGCCCTCCCCTCCCTTCCCCTCCTCTCCCCTTCCCTCCCCCACCTCCTCTCCCCTGCCTCCTATGAGTGAATGCCATTTACCACTACCCTCTGTCACCTGTCCATCAACCAATTTTGTACCCAATTTACCACCTTTGGACCCAACCCCAAACTGCCAAATTTATTTATGAGCCTCCTATGTTGCATGATGTCGGAGGCCTTGCTGAAGTCTAAGTAGGCCATGTCCATCACCCCAGCATGATCTATATCCCTGGCCACTCAGTCGAAGAAATCACTCAGGTTTGTCTGACGTGACTCCCCCCACCAAAAGAAACATGCATGCTGCCTCAAGTCTTGCAAAGCACTGGATTTAAGATATTCCACAAGCCTTTCCTTTAAAAGCAGCTCCATTAACTTCCCCACTACTGACATCAGGCTGACTGGCCTATAGTTGCCAGCCGCCACCATGCTGACACTTTTATGAAATGGGACGACATCTCCAGTTCTCCAAGAACCACGCCTGTTTCCAGTGCATTTTTGAATAGGCGTCAGAGGTGCAGCCAGTACCTCCCTGAGCTCACTCAACACCCTTGGGTGTACCCCATCTGACCCCATAGCTTTGTCGACTTTCAAATTCACAAGTTCCTCTGACTCCCTCCTCTGTGAATGGACTTGTGTCTACATCCCTCCCCTCAGTGATTCTGCTGCTTTTATGTGGTCCATACCCCTCCTTATTTCACTGTGAAAATTGAACGGAAGTATCTGTTCAGGATCTATACTTTTTCCTGATCCTCCTCTGCACAGTCCCCCTTCCCTTCCCTTCCCTGCGTCACAGGCCCTCCCTTCTTGCATCACTTAGTTGCCCTTTGGGTGTCCTTTCCTTCGTTTGTGCTTTTGCACCTGTCACAGCATTTGTGAATAAACTTCAAAAAAGGCACATTTACAGGTTTAAAACACACCATGGTGTGATATTTATTTTTCAAAAGTTCAAAAAATAATGAATGAAAACAAACAAATTGCAAATAAAATCAATACTTAATATCAGTCGCTCCTAAGACCCTTTTCATCTGCATTCAACAGCTTGTCTACAGTAGCACCTCTCTTCTCCTGTCTCAGGGTTGAGCACCACTGGACTGAACTGAAGTGAACTTAGTGTAGGAGGTTTTATATCTTTTGGTGGGGTCACTTGACTGAGCCCTTTCTATTTACATGTCTGGGCATGCTGTTTCATATCTAAACATGTTGTTTCAAAACCAAGGAGGGTTTTGTTTCAGGGGACTTTCTGGTTCAATTAAAGGTACAGTGTATATCCCCACAGATATTGACTCTCTGTATCTCTGATTCATAATGACTAAGTATTTTTATAAAGCATACCACAGTTTTTTTGTTTGGCTTCATACAGTAACAGGTTTATAATGTGAATTTATGAAAATACCTTAAGGATTTCTTATAACTGTACTGATCATGAAATGATTAGTTTGATATGGCTTCTGAATAATTTTTCTTTAAAAAGGCTTTATTAACTGTATTCATTCCTGCTACCTTAAATAGCCTTCATGCTTTTTGTACACAAAATGCACTTATGCACTTTACTCAACACCTCTCCGGGTGTTTGGCATCATTCCAGGCACTGGATGGATGGAAATGTAAAAAGAATGAAAAGAGAGAACTAGTAGGAAGTTTAGTAGGGATAGTAAAGAGCTACGCTAAGTGGCCAACCTAGGGTAGGAGGAAAAAAGAAGAAAAGCAAAGAGAAAAGCGTTAACTGTTGTACAACAGAAGTTTTGGTAGCTAGGAAATAAGGAGATAGAAAAGTGGTCCATCAGTCACAGCTGAGGGTGTAGCCTAACTCTGCCACACACCTCTCACCATCTTCCCTAGTTCTGGCTGCTTCCCCTGAAACATGTCCCTATCCTCTTCCCTCTACATCTGTTTGTACCTCCTGAATGCTACCTTTTGGGCCTTAACTTTTGCATCTACTTCCTTTGAGAACCTCAAGTTTCCGGAAGGTCTCCTAGAAAACTGCAGCTCAGCATCCATTGCACTGCACTGCACTACTCCCATAACTGCCTTTATACTTTGTTATCTACTCCTACAACTGTGCCTTTCTGCCATTGTCCTCTTGCTCTTGCTTTGATGTATTCTTGCCTTATACCTTCTATGGGCATTTACAGTACCTTATCACCCTACCCTAGATAGGGTGTTTCTTGTTTTCCCCTTTTTTCCTTTGTTTAGCACGTTACTTGTTTTTGTATCTCACCCCTTTTACCCCTCTGCCTGCTTACTACTTTACCTTCCCCTTCCTGCCCTTCCTTAACAGTGTCTGTACCCCTACCCTAGACAGGGTGTTTACCCTATTCCCAAAAAGAGGTCCTAACAGGTACTAACTACAGGTGCTACTTAACCCTTCTCCAGTACTTCCTACACAGGCAACAACAAGCAACACAAGCTAACATGCACTGTACCTTACCTTTCCACACTGGTAGTACCTGTGTGCTTGCCGTGACCTGCAGACACCTGCCAACACCTAAGACAACAGTAACCTATTCCAGTCCTGCTCTGTTCCACTCCTGCTCTGGGACATGAGCATGATGGGACACACTGGGGGATGTACTTTTTATACCCCACTCCTGGCTTCCTTCTGCTTGGTGATTGCATAACCCCACATGGTCCAGTCCCCATCCTGTCTCATCTGAAACTCTTCCTCAGACTTCTTTCTGTCCCCTGAAATCAACAATCTGTAAACAAAAAGAAGGAAATTCTGTTTTTATTAAAAAATAAGTGCTTCAGTGAAACAGCTTTGTTTGAGTGGTGGCGCTACCACACTGGTGCCCCTGCGCGTCAAAAAGTTGGTTTCTCTGGCTTTTAAACTGTTACTCCCTACTCTTTGCTTCCTGCAACTACATGATTGGGTTAGCCCAGTCACATGGTCTCATCATCTTTTCCATCACCCAGAACTCCTCCTTGGACTTCTTCCCATCTCTTCTAGCCAGCAATCTGTAAAAGGTAGGAAACACTCTTTCTATTAAAAAAGTAAGTGCTTCAGTGAAACAGCTTTGTTTGAGTGGTGGTGGTACCACACTGATGCACCTAGTTAGCTTCTGTACTCCTCTCTGACCTCTTCGCACAAGTATCTGTGAAGTCTGAGGGCTCCAAATTGCATGGCCATCACCATGTTTGTTTACATTTGTGGTCCGTTATATTTTGCAATGTGTGCAGTCTCCTACCACTGATCGCTAGTAATCCCTTGAGGGCTGTACTGTCCTAGTCCTGGCCCTGCTGTCTGCCTTGAGGCCAGGACAACTACTGTTGTGGTGGGGATGAGCCTATTGCTGAATCAGGTGCTTTTCTAGTTATGGGAGCTCCCCCTGCTGTGCTGCATACTGCAGCCTCTTTAACTTCTCAACCCTTTCTCTGGTTTAAAGTCTTTGCTACTCCCAACCCTCCACTGCTCCATGAAACACTGTTGCTTGTCCTGGTGCACTGCATTCTGCCCTGAGGTTATCTGGTGGCTCCAGTCATGAGGATGCAGTTCTCCTGGTGTGGCTCCTTCCAGAACACCTGTCTATTTGCTGCTGCTGATGAATGCTGCTGCGTAGCAGGACCCCACACACAGAAATGTACACTGGGGCTGGAAGGTTAAGAAATATGCTGAATCGTGTGTAAAACAACACTGGGGTCAGCCCGTTGGCACAGCAGTTGGATTTCTACTTGCGGCGCCAGCGACCAAGGTTCGGGAATGAGCCCGGGGAGCTGGAGGGCTGGTCAGGGGAGAAGGTTTGAGCATCCCAGGGACAGCTCATCTTCTGGGGGTAAGCATCTTGGCACTTGACTGACCCCAGGCAGAGATCTGGAGCACAGCAAGCGCTGAGGCAGAAGCAGTGGGGAGGACATTGCAGACGTCAGCGCTATGCGCCCTGATGTCAGGACACTCGTGACGCCCACAAGGAAAAAGAGAAAAAGCCTTCCAGCTCCGAGGAGATGGAGCCCCGGAGTTAGCCCTAATGTGCTTCCACCTGCCTGGCCACCTGAACCGATGAGACGTGAAATGTTCAGGGTGTATGGGCCCCACCTCGTCCCCACCCAGGGGGTAAACCGCGGCTCCATGGGGGATCAGGATGGACCAGGTAAGGTGGATAGCAGGGGCAGACTCCATGGAGACTCCTGAGGAACCAGAGCTGGAGGGGTGTGGGGGGATACTCAGAGATTAAAGAAAAAAAAACAACACTGGGGCTTGGGAGCCCAAATATAGGTAAGCCCCATTTTGGGAGGGTTCTTACACTGGTGTGGTGAAAGGGGCAGCAAGGGCCTAAGAACCAATCTAGAAAAGTGCCAGGGTTGGGGGGCTTAAACTTAGGTGAACTATCTATCACCAGGCACTGCTCCCTGATCTTATGAGGCAATGGGTGTTCACATGTAGTTGACACTACTGATAAAAACTTCGGGGTAGCCATTAGAAGTGAGCTTATGTGGGAGCAAGCCCGGGTTGCTGGGGGTCAGCAGGGGAGGGAGAGGACTGAGCATCCGGAGGACAGCTCTCCTCTCCCTGGGAGGGATAGGGGTCCCAGTTCGGTGCTCTGCTGATCTTTGACAGAGGCTGGAGATAAAGCAGGCACTGCAGAGGAAAGAGCAGGAGTGGGGGGAGTGGCAGATGTTGGATACGCCTTGACATCAGGGCACCAGCCACTCCCCAGACAAAAACAGGGAAAATGCCTTTCAGCTCCGGTGGAGATGGAGCACCCGGAGCTTGCCCCTGATTTACGGCCACCCACCTGGCATCCTCCTGACCGATGTTACTTCTGTATCGGGGCATTGAGGCCCAACCCATCCCCGCCCGGGGGGTACAACCAAGGCTACATGGGCAACGGAGGATGGCCGGGTAGGGTGTGTGCCATAGGAGGATGACTCCATGTGCTCCCGAGGAAGATCAGAGCCGAGGGGGTGAGAAGGAGGTGTACATAGAAAATTAAAAAAAAAAATAAAAATAAGTGATCTTATATTTATAATATGTCTTAAAAAACATGCAAAAGCAGACTCAAAACAGGCAAAAAAGGGCACCCTCCAAGACAGAAGAAACAGAGCACTGTAAACAGAGAATACTAACACAGGGCTCTATGCCTGAAAGGTGTGGGAAGTACACGCCATAGGTGCGTACCCCATCTACACAGCTCTGCACCAGCAGACAGGTATGTACCGGTGTTATGCACTATCGCTGGCCACCTGTCCGCAGCCCTGCCCCCCAGCACACAGCTGCATGTTGCTGGATCAGGGTGGCCCAGAGGCAGAGTCTGGGACTCAGGCATGCTTCCAATTGAATGTCTGCCTTGGGTCCTAGAGTGGATCATGTACGTGGACATGCAGGGGAACCTGTACAGGTACAGAACCCAATGGACCTAAAGGGACAATGGTAGCCCCCATCAGGGCTGGCCGTAGAATGTGTGTGGCACACAGTGGCGCAGTGGCAATGTGTACCACACCCAGAAGTACCTGTGTATCGCATCCATGTCTGCCCCCCCTCAAGAACACATGCCCTGTGTCCTGGCACAAGTACAGGAAAGCTACTGTACAAGAGGGTGGGCTACCGATTGGGATCACAAGGACAGCGTATCGGTACTGGTACACTGCAGGTGGGGTAACAGACTGCTGTGTGGCTACTGTCAGTGTACTGCATGACATGGCACACAACATGTTCCCTGAGTGATGGACAGCCCCCAACCTAATGCCCATGATGTACTGTTATTGTGGTTTATCTGGGGAAAGGTGATATGTTCTAGAGCTCTGCATGGGCCACACCCAATTACTTTCAATGGCACATATAGAAGTCCAGTGTAAAACATCGGTATGCATATACAGTCTGAACAAGGTATGAGCCATGGGGCCTGGGACTGACCCCTGAAGTACACCACTGGGTACTGTACCCTGGGATGATCAATGTGCTAGTATGGACACCACCTGAGTATGATTGTGGATTCATTGTCTCACTCATCTTGGTAGACTTGCATGACCTCTAAGTATGATAGTGTTATTCTAGGTGAACCGTACATGACTCTTACAGTGCTACATCTGTTATGGGTGCACAGGTTTGTATACATCCATGTAATTATAAATGTTACCATGTGACAGCATTGTAACATTACTATTGCTAGACTCGAGCAGCTGTGGGGGGATGCCACTACATTACCTGTGGGGGCATACATATTTCCAATTTCTACAGATATATATGCACATGTTACATTGACTCCAGGACACAGTGCCTACCGACAGTGGTGCAGGGTCCACAACAGTGATATATCCTCCACTCTTGTCTATGGGTGTACATATTGCAGTGTACTACACGGGATTGAATGACCACAGAGTGTACACAGCATTGACATTCAATACTACAGCTTTGGCTACACAGACGTCTTCAGGGTGGACAGTGGGCACCCCTGTGGCATCATCAAGGACATCCCTGTGACCCAGGGATGGCTGCACGGTATGCTGTACCAACCAGTCATGTTTGTGGCACCATGTGCCTGCATGGGAGGACTGCATAACATTGTTACAGCAGGGTTCTCCTGCTGTAACTCACGCACCCCAGTGCATAGCACTCCATGTGAATTCAATTTTGTGAATTGAGCGGAGTATGGGCAGACCCCTGACACACCCTCAGTTTGTGCATAGGAACATTATTTAGAAGGATACTCTACACAAAGATTAAAAAGGTATAGGTGCAATATTTCTAGGGATACCCTACACAAAGATTAAAAAGGTATAGGTGCAATATTTCTAGGGATACCTTACACAAAGATTAAAAAGGTAAAGGTGCGATATTTATAAAGATACCCCACACAAAGATTTAAAAGGTAAAAGTGCACCATTTGTAGGGCTACCCCACACAAAGATTTAAAAGGTATAGGTGCACCATTTATAGGGCTACCCCACACAAAGATTTAAAAGGTAAAAGTGCACCATTTATAGGGCTACCCCACAAAGATTTAAAAGGTAAAGTGCACCATTTGTAGGCTACCCACACAAATATTTAAAAGGTATAGGTGCACCATTTGTAGGGCTACCCCACAAAATAATTAAAAGGTATAGGTGCACCATTTATAGGGCTACCCACACAAAATTTAAAAGGTATAGGTGCACCACTTATAGGGCTACCCCACACAACAATTTAAAAGGTAAAAGTGCACCATTTGTAAGTGTACCCCACACAAAAATTTAAAAGGTAAAAGTGCACCATTTGTAGGGCTACCCCACATAAAGATTTAAAAGGTAAAAGTGCACCATTTGTAAGTCTACCCCACACAAATAATTAAAAGGTATAGGTGCACCATTTATAGGGCTACCCCACACAAACATTTAAAAGGTATAGGTGCACCATTTATAGGGCTACCCCACATGAAAATTTAAAAGGTAAAAGTGCACCATTTGTAAGTCTACCTCACATAAAAATTTAAAACGTGAAAGTGCACCATTTGTAGGGCTACCCCACACAAAGATTTAAAGGTAAAAGTGCACGATTTATAGGGCTACCCCACACAAAGATTTAAAAGGTAAAAGTGCACCATTTGTAGGGCTACCCACACAAAGATTTAACATGTATAGGTGCACCATTTATATGGCTACCCCACACAAATAATTAAAAGGTATAGGTGCACCATTTATAGGGCTACCACACAAACATTTAAAAGGTATAGGTGCACCACTTATAGGGCTACCCACACAAAAATTTAAAAGGTAAAAGTGCACCATTTGTGTCTACCCCACACAAAAATTTAAAGGTAAAGTGCACCATTTGTAGGGCTACCCACATAAAGATTTAAAGGTAAAAGTGCACCATTTGTAAGTCTACCCCACACAAAATTAAAAGGTATAGGTGCACCATTTATAGGGCTACCCACACAAACATTTAAAGGTATAGGTGCACCATTTATAGGGCTACCCACATGAAAATTTAAAAGGTAAAGTGCCATTTGTAAGTCTACCTCACATAAAAATTTAAAAGTAAAAGTGCACCATTTGTAGGGCTACCCACACAAAGATTTAAAGGTAAAGTGCACCATTTATAGGGCTACCCACACAAAGATTTAAAAGGTAAAGTGCACCATTTGTAGGGCTACCCCACACAAAGATTTAACATGTATAGGTGCACCATTTATATGGCTACCCCACACAAATAATTAAAAGGTATAGGTGCACCATTTATAGGGCTACCCCACACAAACATTTAAAAGGTATAGGTGCACCATTTATAGGGCTATCCCACATGAAAATTTAAAAGGTAAAAATGCACCATTTGTAAGTCTACCCCACACAAAAATTTAAAAGGTAAAAGTGCACCATTTGTAGGGCTACCCCACACAAAGATTTAAAAGGTAAAAGTGCACCATTTGTAAGTCTACCCCACACAAATAATTAAAAGGTATAGGTGCACCATTTATAGGGCTACCCCACACAAACATTTAAAAGGTATAGGTGCACCATTTATAGGGCTACCCACATGAAAATTTAAAAGGTAAAGTGCACCATTTGTAAGTCTACCCACACAAAAATTTAAAATAAAAGTGCACCATTTGTAGGGCTACCCCACACAAAGATTTAAAAGGTATAGGTGCACCATTTATAGGGCTACCCACACAAAAATTTAAAAGGTAAAAGTGCACCATTTGTAGAGCTACCCCACACAAAGATTTAAAGGTAAAAGTGCACCATTTGTAGGGTTACCCACACAAAGATTTAAAAGGTAAAAGTGCACCATTTGTAAGTCTACCCCACACAAATAATTAAAAGGTATAGGTGCACCATTTATAGGGCTACCCACAAAGTTAAGGTAAGCAATTTATAGGGCTACCAGACATAAAATTTAAAAGGTAAAAGTGCACCATTTGTAGTCTACCCCACACAAAAATTTAAAAGGTAAAAGTGCACCATTTGTAGGGCTACCCCACACAAAGATTTAAAAGGTATAGGTGCACCATTTATAGGGCTACCCCACACAAAGATTTAAAGGTAAAAGTGCACGATTTATAGGGCTACCCCACACAAAGATTTAAAAGGTAAAAGTGCACCATTTGTAGGGCTACCCCACACAAAGATTTAACATGTATAGGTGCACCATTTATATGGCTACCCCACACAAATAATTAAAAGGTATAGGTGCACCATTTATAGGGATACCCCACACAAACATTTAAAAGGTATAGGTGCACCATTTATAGGGCTACCCCACACAAAAATTTAAAAGGTAAAAGTGCACCATTTGTAAGTCTACCCCACACAAAAATTTAAAAGGTAAAAGTGCACCATTTGTAGGGCTACCCCACACAAAGATTTAAAAGGTAAAAGTGCACCATTTGTAAGTCTACCCACACAAATAATTAAAGGTATAGGTGCACCATTTATAGGGCTACCCACACAAACATATTTAAAGGTATAGGTGCACCATTTATAGGGCTACCCCACATGAAAATTTAAAAGGTAAAGTGCACCATTTGTAAGTCTACCCCACACAAAATTTAAAACGTAAAAGTGCACCATTTGTAGGGCTACCCCACATAAAGATTTAAAAGGTATAGGTGCACCATTTATAGGGCTACCCCATACAAAGATTTAAAAGGTAAAAGTGCACCGTTTATAGGGCTACCCGCACAAAGATTTAAAAGGTAAAAGTGCACCATTTGTAGGGTTACCCCACACAAAGATTTAAAAGGTATAGGTGCACCATTTATAGGGCTACCCCACACAAATAATTAAAAGGTATAGGTGCACCATTTGTAGGGCTACCCCACACAAAAATTTAAAAGGTATAGGTACACCATTTATAGGGCTACCCCACACAAAAATTTAAAAGGTATAGGTGCACCATTTATAGGGCTACCCCACATGAAAATTTAAAAGGTAAAAGTGCACCATTTGTAAGTCTACCTCACATAAAAATTTAAAACGTGAAAGTGCACCATTTGTAGGGCTACCCCACACAAAGATTTAAAGGTAAAAGTGCACGATTTATAGGGCTACCCCACACAAAGATTTAAAAGGTAAAAGTGCACCATTTGTAGGGCTACCCCACACAAAGATTTAACATGTATAGGTGCACCATTTATATGGCTACCCCACACAAATAATTAAAAGGTATAGGTGCACCATTTATAGGGCTACCCCACACAAACATTTAAAAGGTATAGGTGCACCACTTATAGGGCTACCCCACACAAAAATTTAAAAGGTAAAAGTGCACCATTTGTAAGTCTACCCCACACAAAAATTTAAAAGGTAAAAGTGCACCATTTGTAGGGCTACCCCACATAAAGATTTAAAAGGTAAAAGTGCACCATTTGTAAGTCTACCCCACACAAATAATTAAAAGGTATAGGTGCACCATTTATAGGGCTACCCCACACAAACATTTAAAAGGTATAGGTGCACCATTTATAGGGCTACCCCATGAAAATTTAAAGGTAAAAGTGCACCATTTGTAAGTCTACCTCACATAAAATTTAAAACGTAAAGTGCACCATTTGTAGGGCTACCCCACACAAAGATTTAAAGGTAAAAGTGCACGATTTATAGGGCTACCCCACACAAAGATTTAAAAGGTAAAAGTGCACCATTTGTAGGGCTACCCACACAAAGATTTAACATGTATAGGTGCACCATTTATATGGCTACCCCACACAAATAATTAAAAGGTATAGGTGCACCATTTATAGGGCTACCCCACACAAACATTTAAAAGGTATAGGTGCACCATTTATAGGGCTATCCCACATGAAAATTTAAAAGGTAAAAGTGCACCATTTGTAAGTCTACCCCACACAAAAATTTAAAAGGTAAAAGTGCACCATTTGTAGGGCTACCCCACACAAAGATTTAAAAGGTAAAAGTGCACCATTTGTAAGTCTACCCCACACAAATAATTAAAAGGTATAGGTGCACCATTTATAGGGCTACCCCACACAAACATTTAAAAGGTATAGGTGCACCATTTATAGGGCTACCCCACATGAAAATTTAAAAGGTAAAAGTGCACCATTTGTAAGTCTACCCCACACAAAAATTTAAAACGTAAAAGTGCACCATTTGTAGGGCTACCCCACACAAAGATTTAAAAGGTATAGGTGCACCATTTATAGGGCTACCCCATACAAAGATTTAAAAGGTAAAAGTGCACCGTTTATAGGGCTACCCGCACAAAGATTTAAAAGGTAAAAGTGCACCATTTGTAGGGTTACCCCACACAAAGATTTAAAAGGTAAAAGTGCACCATTTGTAAGTCTACCCCACACAAATAATTAAAAGGTATAGGTGCACCATTTATAGGGCTACCCCACACAAATGTTTAAAAGGTATAGGTGCACCATTTATAGGGCTACCAGACATGAAAATTTAAAAGGTAAAAGTGCACCATTTGTAAGTCTACCCCACACAAAAATTTAAAAGGTAAAAGTGCACCATTTGTAGGGCTACCCCACACAAAGATTTAAAAGGTATAGGTGCACCATTTATAGGGCTACCCCACACAAAGATTTAAAGGTAAAAGTGCACGATTTATAGGGCTACCCCACACAAAGATTTAAAAGGTAAAAGTGCACCATTTGTAGGGCTACCCCACACAAAGATTTAACATGTATAGGTGCACCATTTATATGGCTACCCCACACAAATAATTAAAAGGTATAGGTGCACCATTTATAGGGATACCCCACACAAACATTTAAAAGGTATAGGTGCACCATTTATAGGGCTACCCCACACAAAAATTTAAAAGGTAAAAGTGCACCATTTGTAAGTCTACCCCACACAAAAATTTAAAAGGTAAAAGTGCACCATTTGTAGGGCTACCCCACACAAAGATTTAAAGGTAAAAGTGCACCATTTGTAAGTCTACCCCACACAAATAATTAAAAGGTATAGGTGCACCATTTATAGGGCTACCCCACACAAACATTTAAAAGGTATAGGTGCACCATTTATAGGGCTACCCACATGAAAATTTAAAAGGTAAAAGTGCACCATTTGTAAGTCTACCCACACAAAAATTTAAAACGAAAGTGCACCATTTGTAGGGCTACCCCACACAAAGATTTAAAAGGTATAGGTGCACCATTTATAGGGCTACCCCATACAAAGATTTAAAAGGTAAAAGTGCACCATTTATAGGGCTACCATACAAAGATTTAAAAGGTAAAGTGCACCATTTGTGGGGTTACCCCACAAAAGATTTAAAAGGTATAGGTGCACCATTTATAAGCTACCCACACAAATAATTAAAAGGTATAGGTGCACCATTTAGGCTACCCCACACAAAAATTTAAAAGGTATAGGTACACCATTTATAGGGCTACCCCACACAAAAATTTAAAAGGTATAGGTGCACCATTTATAGGGCTACCCCACACAAAAATTTAAAAGGTAAAAGTGCAGCATTTGTAAGTCTACCCCACACAAAAATTTAAAAGGTAAAAGTGCACCATTTGTAGGGCTACCCCACACAAAGATTTAAAAGGTAAAAGTGCACCATTTGTAAGTCTACCCCACACAAATAATTAAAAGGTATAGGTACACCATTTATAGGGCTACCCCACACAAAAATTTAAAAGGTATAGGTGCACCATTTATAGGGCTACCCCACACAAAAATTTAAAAGGTAAAAGTGCACCATTTGTAAGTCTACCCCACACAAAAATTTAAAACGTAAAAGTGCACCATTTGTAGGGCTACCCCACACAAAGATTTAAAAGGTAAAAGTACACCATTTATGGGGCTACCCCACACAAAGGTTTAAAATGTATAGGTGCACCATCTATAGGGCTACCCCACACAATGGTTTAAAAGGTATAGGTGCACCATTTATAGGGCTACCCCACACAAAGATTTAAAAGGTATAGGTGCACCATTTATAGGGCTACCCCACACAAAGATTTAAAAGGTATAGGTGCACCATTTATAGGGCTACCCCACACAAAGATTTAAAAGGTATAGGTGCACCATTTATAGGGCTACCACACACAAAGATTTAAAAGGTAAAAGTGCACCATTTATAGGGCTACCCCACACAAAGATTTAAAAGGTAAAAGTGCACCATTTGTAGGGCTACCACACATAAAGATTAACAAGCATTTGTCAATGCCGAATGTTGCCTTGCTGGCGTTGGCATTGGTAGTGCAGGAGTTAGAGAGATAAATAATTGGAATGGCAGTGAAGTATGGAACTGACATCAATCCCACCCCACCCTGCAGAGACGGACTGGCATTGAGGTGTGCTTTGGGTCGTCGGCCATAATGCTCATGCCATTTCACATCACCCTACCCTGCAGACTCTGACAAGTGTCACATTGTGCCTTGGGGTCATTGGGCCTTACGCTCACCCCATTCCATAAGGAAATACATTGAGGAGAGTGGAGTGAACTTTGGGGCCGAAGAGTCCAAGGCACACCTTGAAGCCTTTTACTGGCTGCAGGGTAGGGGTGGGGGTAGAACTGCATGAGCATTACAGCTGACAATCCAAAATAACATCCCTGATGCCTGTCAGTCTCTACAAGGTGGGATGTTATGGTTAGAAACCCTAACGCCACGGGCATTTGTTGGTATTTGCACTCCAAATTTTCAACATGGGCTTTTAGTGACCCCACCTCATGAAAGCATTTGGGACCTCCACTAATGAACAGTGGCACTGTGATTTTGTTAGTCTGTCCTCAATGTAGATTTCCCACAGTGACCACACCATTCTGCGCCAGATGTGCGAAAACACATTTCGGGCAGGATGTGAAAAATGACAGCTGTACTTTTTATAAGGAGGTGTGAAAAAAATGGCAATGTTGAAAATCTGGAGTGAAAATATTAAATATTCTCGAGCTTACAAGCGTGCATAGAAACTACGCAATGCATGATCATAACACAGTCATTTTTGGAAAATTTTCACCAAATTTGCAACATAGGCTTTCTGGCAGCCCACCTCAGGAACAGTGACACTGTTGTTTCATTAATCAGTCCCAAAAAGTGATTAAATGCACTCACCACGAAATCAAGTTCCGGGACCGAATAATGGAATGACAGTGACTGAGTTCATGAGGTGGGGTCCCAAGAACCCCATGTTGAAAATTTGGAGCCAAAAGTCGCAAAAATGGCAGAGATATCCACCTAAGTTGAACCCCTTCCCTATTGATGCCATTATACAGCTTACCGTGATTTTCTTCAGTTTGGCTTTGAAGAGTGCAGACATGTTCCCGCTCCAGCGAAGATTATCGCGCTGGGCTCTGGAGGTAAGTATGGGGTCAGGTGGTGTGGGGAGGTGGGGTGCGCAGAGGATGGGTGCGGGTTGGGGGAGGGAGGCTATCGTGACCATTAGGGACAGTTTTCTGTTTTACAGGGTAAAAATAAATGAACGTTGTGGGAAGGTTTTTTCTTTCAGGGTGTGACAAGGATATTTTTAGCACACTGGGGTGAGCTCCCAGTGTGCCACCTGTGTTTTTTGGGGACAGGGGACTGAAGCCGACAGGGATTGGACCCCCCTGTCAGCAAAGAAAGTGTGTCTGTGTTTGGTGGGGGCATGATGCTGAGGGGGATTGGGCACCCCCCCCTTGGCAGACAAAAGAAGGGGGAACATTATGCTGATGGGGATTGGACTCCCTGTCAGCAAACGAACTGGGGAGGACGCATGCCGACAGAGGAATTGGGCACACCCTTGGGGTGTACTGTAAACAGGAGTTTCAGATTTGCACACTAAGTAGACTCATTGCTACCCCCATCCACCCATTGTTCGGGCCAACTACCCCTTCCCCCACTGTCCATGCCGTGTTTGTGCCCTCACCCTACACAAGCGTCATTTTCTCTGTGTTGTGTATACAACTACCACAGCACATCACTAACCACTTTGGTTACAAGAAGAAGAATCAGCATTTATATAACTATTTTCATACAAGTGCATCCCAAAGTGCTTTACAAGCAATGCTAGACTGGTAGTGAAGTGATTGAATATGTAGTGGCGGCCGTATTACACATCACCTACACAGCTGGAACAACTGCATACAATATTGCATTGTGACAAGCCTCTGTACCACATCAAGGTAGCCAGTCCCACACCACTAGCCATATTACCACCAACAGTTGTCAGACTAACAGACTGGCCTTTGGTTACAATATTGCATCATGACAAGCCTCTGTACCACATCAAGGTAGCCAGTACCACAGAGGTCCATTCACACACCACTAGCCACACTGTCAACAGTTGCCACCACCAACAGTTGTCAGACTAACAGACTGGCTTTTGGTTACAATATTGCATTGTGACAAGCCTCTGTACAATATCAAGGCTGCCAGTCCAACAGAGGTCCATTCACACACCACTAGCCACACCACCAACAGTTGTCAGACTAACAGACTGGCCTTTGATTACAATATTACATTGTGACAAACCTCTGTACCACATCAAGGTAGCCAGTCCCACAGAGGTTCATTCATACACCACTAGCTACACTGCCAGTTTCAGACTAACAGACTGGCTTTTGGTTATAACAATGCATTACAACAAGCCTCTGTACCACAACAAGGTAGCCAGTCCCACAGAGATCCAATCACACACCACTAGACATGCCACCACAACACTAGCCACACCACCAACAGTTGTCAGACTAACAGACTAGCTTTTGGTTACAATATTGCACTGTGAGAAGCCTCTGTACCACATCAAGGTAGCCAGTCCCACAGAGGTCCAGTCCCACACCACTAGCCACACCACCAACAGTTGTCAGACTAACAGACTGGCTTTCAGTTACAATATTGCACTGTGACAAGCCTCTGAACCACATCAAGGTAGCCAGTCCCACAGAGGTCCAGTCCCACACCACTAGCCATGTTACCAACAGTTGTCAGACTAACAGACTGGCCTTTGGTTACAATATTGCATTGTGACAAGCCTCTGTACCACATCAAGGTAGCCACTCCCACAGAGGTCCATTCACACACCACCAGCCACACTGCCAACAGTTTCAGACTAACAGACTGGCTTTTGGTTACAATATTGCATTGTGACAAGCCTCTGTACCACATCAAGGTAGCCAGTCCCACAGAGGTTCATTCATACACCACTAGCTACACCACCAGTTTCAGACTAACAGACTGGCTTCTGGTTATAATATTGCATTGCAGCAAGCCTCTGTACCACATCAAGGTAGCCAGTCCCACAGAGGTCCATTCACACACCACTAGCCACACCGCCAACAGTTGCCACCACCAACAGTTGTCAGACTAACAGACTTGCTTTTGGTTACAATATTGCATTGTGACAAGCCTCTGTACAATATCAAGGCTGCCAGTCCAACAGAGGTCCATTCACACACCACTAACCACACCACCAACAGTTGTCAGACTAACAGATTGGCCTTTGATTACAATATTACATTGTGACAAGCCTATGTACCACATCAAGGTAGCCAGTCCCACAGAGGTTCATTCATACACCACTAGCTACACTGCCAGTTTCAGACTAACAGACTGGCTTTTGGTTATAACAATGCATTACAATAAGCCTCTGTACCACAACAAGGTAGCCAGTCCCACAGAGGTCCAATCACACACCACTAGCCATATTATCACCAACAGTTGTCAGAGTAACAGACTGGCCTTTGGTTACAATATTGCATTGCAACAAGCCTCTGTCCCACATCATGGTAGCCAGTCTCATAGAGGTCCATCAACACACCACTAGACATGCCACCGCAACACTAGCCACACCACCAACAGTTGTCAGACTAACAGACTGGCTTTCGGTTACAATATTGCACTGTGATAAGCCTCTGAACCACATCTAGGTAGCCAGTCCCACAGAGGTCCAGTCCCACACCACTAGCCATGTTACCAACAGTTGTCAGACTAACAGACTGGCCTTTGGTTACAATATTGCATTGTGACAAGACTCTGTACCATATCAAGGTAGCCAGTCCCACAGAGGTCCATTCTCACACCACTAGCCACACCGCCAACAGTTGTTATCCTTTTGATATTATTCACATTTATATACCATTAAATGCAGGGATGGGGCTGCTTGGGGGTAGGCATTAGATCTAAATACCTATATAAGACAGTAGGTCAGGAGGATAAGTAGGAGTTTGTTCTGGACAGGCTAAGTGGAACCTTGCTGCACATCTGGTGGCAACATCTAGCTTTTATGATGTTTCTACGGTCCTGCTCAGAGCCTGTACAGCAGTATGTTTATTCCACTGCTATCATGTATCTTCGCTCTCACCGGATACCTGCTGTCACACTGACTGTACAGCTTCATTCGTATGACAGCTTTCTTGCTACCTTTGTTACACTATTACTAACTGATTGAGTTATCGTACCACACTGTTCCCCCTTCCCCAGGAGATATCTGAAAACAAACTATTTGCAGCACAGTATGCATTTCCTGGTATAATGTTTTGAAAAAATGTAAATTAGAAATTTATTTTTAATTTATTAAGAATTAGGATTAAGAATCCTAATTTCAAATAAATTAGGAATGCCTCAATTTACAAGCATTCAAAACCAGTTTCTCCCACCACCAGAGAACCTCTTGTGCCTGTTCTGGTCCAGTCTCTCCCACCACCTGAGAACCTCTTGTACCTGTTCTGGTCCAGTCTCTCCCACCACCTGAGAACCTCTTGTACCTGTTCTGGTCCAGTGTCTCCCACCGCCTGAGAACCTCTTGTACCTGTTCTGGTCCAGTGTCTCCCACCGCCTGAGAACCTCTTGTACCTGTTCTGGTCCAGTGTCTCCCACCGCCTGAGAACCTCTTGTACCTGTTCTGGTCCAGTGTCTCCCACCGCCTGAGAACCTCTTGTACCTGTTCTGGTCCAGTGTCTCCCACCACCTGAGAACCTCTTGTGCCTGTTCTGGTCCAGTCTCTCCTACTACTGGAGAACCTCTTGTACCTGTTCTGGTCCAGTCTCTCCCACCACCTGAGAACCTCTTGTACCTGTTGTGGTCTAGTCCAGTCCAGTGTCTCCCACATCTAAGTACTGTACATGATACATTTAAGGCCCAATTTTCCTTACTGCTATTATTCTACTTGTGTCAACCAATAATGAATTATTACTTTTAATCTCATTTGCTTTTACACTGTATTTCCACCTTATGTTTGTATGCTGCATGTTAACTGCTTTTCTGCCAGGCTACATTCTACCGCTGCCTGATGTTGTCCTTCCTGGGACCCTCGTGAAAATGAGATGCTGCAGCTCATGGAATTATCCCTGTTTGGAACATTTTTAAATAAAATGAAGAAATAATCTTTACCATGTCACTTGTGCATTACCCCACCTCTTCAGACATCCTCAGTGGGTCAAGCCCTGGCTGAAGTCCGGCTGAGGACCTGACCATGTTGGTGCCTGCTTTCGTCACTTCCAGGCTGGACTATTGCAATGCCCTGTACCTAGGGTTATCTGGAGGCAACCTCTGCAGGCTGCAGCTGGTGCAGAACGAGGTGGTAAAGTTATTGTCAGGGGTGAGGAGATGTGAACATATCACCCCTGTCCTCTACGGACTGCACTGGCTGCCAGTCAGGTGGAGGATTGTCTTCAAGATATGGCTTTTGACCTACAAGAACCTGCATGATCCAGGACCTGTATATCTACAAGATCTCCTTATCCCCTACCATCTGCCCTAGACACTCTGTTTCACCGGGGAAGGTCACCTTAGAGTTCCCAGGGTGAGGCTGTGGCATTCGGGTGATAGGGCGTTTTCAATGGCCACGCCTATCCTGTGGAACTAATTTCCTGTTTATGTAAGGGAGAATCCCTCAGTGGAAGCCTTTAAAAAAGGGTTAAAATCCTATTTGTTCCAGCAGGCTTTTATGGATTGACGAGTGACTTGTTAATGATAGATAGATGAATTTTAAATTACACTCCCAGTGGAAATGTTAAGTATATAGTTGTACATTATTGTATATTACTATGTGGTTGTTCATTTTATTATACAGCGCCCATAGTTCTTGGAAATAGGCACTTTTATAAATAAAATATCTATCTATCTAATTGTATTTCTGATGCTTTAAACAATCCCCCTACCTCGCTCTCAGCTTCTGGGTTTTGTTCCCTTCCATTTCTCTCTAGCACTTCCTTTTTTTAATCAAGCTTTTTCTCTGCTGCTACCACCCACCCACCCACTGTTTGAGTCAGGGGGCCTAGCTCCATGGTGGTACCCTGGCCCCACCATGCTCTAGTCCGTTCATATCTCTGACAGGGAACAATGGCACAAGGCCCAAGGAGTTTTGTTTTATTTATTAACACCCTTTTCCTACCTTTACTCTCCATATCCTCAACAAGGAGCCAGCAGCCAAGTGGTGGCCTCAGATGCCACGGTGATATTCTTGTAGTGAAAAAGCTCACTGTTCTGCTACAGGTGTTGCTATGATGTCAGAAGATACCCCCTCCACCCCCCCCCGGGCTGGAAGGTGATGCAGTTGGCAGTGCCCTCTCCCAGCCCCAGTCTCTCACTCGGAACACCAGACTTCATCCTAAAACCTGATTTGCAGCACACTGGGTCAATGGGTGACCTTCTCAAGCACTCCTGACTACCTCTCTTTACTGGTTGGCAACTTGACAAATCACTTTCTCCACATAAGCTTTAAAGAAGAAGCAAAACCAAAGATCATTCATACAGGCATTTTAAAAGCTAACCTACCTATGCAAACTAACAACCTTGTGTGCAGAATATTTGTAAAACTTACAACAGTCTGACTGACATTCTCTGTCTATAAATGCACCCCCTCCCCAATTCCACATTTAACCTAGTGTATATTAAGAAAAAACTTCCAGCAACAACAGGATGGAAAACAAAACAGGATTATTCATTTACATACCCCAGGATCAGCTCCTCAGTTGTCTGTCTTCAGAGAGTCAGGAACACTCAGCACAGACTAGAACAGACAGGCACAGTTATCAGGCAGGATCCCCCTCCTCCTCCTCAGCTCAAGCGACTGCGCTTTGGCTGCCTCCTGGCTCTCAGTAGTTTTGCTTGGTGCTGCAGACAGTCCAGAGAGTAAGTCAAGAGACTAGAGGGCTATGCAGTTTGGCAGGTTTCTTAGTGGACTGGACCAGCGGGCGCATGGAGAGAATGACAGCAAGAGAGAGAAAGGCCACAAGCAGCAACAAGAAGAAGACCTGGGCAGGCAGAGCTGCAGAATGCTAATGCAGGCAACAGGTAAGACAGCAAGGCAGACAGTCAGTGGCAGAAGAACCAGGCACTGGCAGCAAGCAATAAATCAAGGCAGCAAGCAGGTAGCAGCGCTGTTAAGTAACAAGCATTTGTCAATGCCGAATGTTGTCTCGCTGGCATTGGCATTGGTAGTGCCGGAGGTAGAGATGCATAATAGGAATGGCAGTGAAGTATTGAAGTGATGCGAACCCCACCCCCACCCAGTAGAGAACGACAGGCATTGGGGTGTGCGTTTGGGTCACCAGCTATAACGCTCATGCCATTGTACCTCAACCTACCCTGTAGACACTTATAAGTGTTGTGGTGTGCTTTGGGGTCTTTGGGCCTTATACTTACCCCATTCCATAAGGAAATACGCTGAGGTGGGTGCAGTATAGGAGAATGGGGTGAACTTTGTGGCCGAACAGTGCGAGGCACATCACGATGCCTGTCACTGGCTGCAGGGTGGGGGTGGGATGGCATGAGCATTACAGCCAATGATCCCAAGTGACACCCCTGACGCCTGTCAGTCTGTACAGGGTGGGGTGCTACAGTTGGAAAACCACACACAGTGTTGGTATTTTCAATCCAAATTTTCAACATGGGCTGTTTGTGAGCCCGCCTCATGAAAAGCGGTACAATCAGTTTGTTAGCTGAAAGGTGGTTTTGCAGAGTGGCTATGCCATTTGGCGACACAGGGACAAAAACACATTTTGGTCAGGATGTGGAAAATGACAACTGTATTGCTCATGAGGAGGCATAAAAAAATGGCAACGTTGGAAATCTGGAGTGAAAATATAAAAATTGAAGTTATGAACATGCATAGAAACTGCGCAACATACGTCTGTAACCCAATTATTTTTGGGAGTTTGTTAGCCACATTTTTAACATAGGCATTTTGGGACCTCCCCTCATGAACAGTGGCGCTGTGATTTTGTTAATCTGTCCCAAAAGTTGATTTCCCACAGTGACCACGCCATTGTGCGCCACAGGTGCAGAAACACATTTTGGGCAAGATATGAGAAATGACAGCTGTACTGTTCATAAGGAGGTGTGAAAAAATGGCAGTGTTGAAAATCTGGCATGGAAATATTGCAAATTTGCGAAGTTACAATGGTGCGTGGAAACTGCGCAACGCACGCTTGTAACACAGTCATTTTATGGACTTTCTGCACCAAATTTTGAACATAGGCATTTTAGAACCTCTGCTCATGAACAGTGTCACTGTCATTTCCTCAAACTGTCCCAAAAACTGATTTCGCACAGCGACTGCACTATTCTGCGCCGGACGTGCGAAAACACATTTCGGCCAGGATATGTAAAATGACAGCTGTACTGTTCATCAGGAAGTGTGGAAAAATGCCAATTTTAAAACTCTGGAGTGAAAATATTACAAATTCACGAAGTTACGAGCGTGTGTGGAAACAGCACAACGCACACTCGTAAAACAGCCATTTTTTTGGATTTTTTTCAACAAATTTGCAACATAGGCTTTTTGAGAGCCCCCTTATGAACAGTGGCACTGTCGTTTCATTACTCGGTCTCGAAAGGTGAGTCCGTGCAATGACTGCGAAATCACCTTTCGGGACCGAATAACGCCATGACAGTGACAGAATTCATGAGGAGGGGTCCCAATAACCCCGAGTTGAAAATTTGGTGAAAAAATTCCAAAAAATGCCCTAGATATGCATCAAAGTTGAAAAAACCCCATTTATGCCATTATACAGCTTTCCTGCATTTCTTCAGTTAGCGGTCGGCTTTGAAGAGTGCAGACGTGTTCCCGGTCCACCGAAGATCATCGCACCGTACTCCTGAGGTAAGTATGGGGTGAGGGGCGGGGTGTAGGGAGGCAGGGTGTGCAGAGGGTGGGCGCTGGTTGCGGGAGGGCAGAGAAACGGCAAGGAACCATTTTCTTTTTTCACAGGGTTTAAAAAGAAAAAAAAACATTGCAGGCCTTTTTTTTTTTGCAGGGGATTTGGCACGCTGGGGTGGGTTCCCAGTGTGCCACCTAAGTGTTTTTTTAAGGGGGAATTTGTAACCAACGAGGATTGGGCACCTCGGCGCACATACTGGGGACACGAGCGAGGCGGATTGAGCACCGCACGCAAGAAAAGCGGGGGACTATGCCAATGGGAGGAGCTTCTCGCTGCACAATCAACGGGATGAGGGATAAATGCAGACGGGGATTGGGCCCCACGTCGGAAAAAGAAAACTGTTGAGGGGCCGCATGATGCCGAAGAGAGGATTGGGCACCCCTCAGCATATATTTTAAATGGGAGGGGTTCAGTATGCCAACGGGGAGGGCTCCTGTCAGCATTGTGACAGGTGGCTGCCTTCACGTCGGGTGGCTGCCTTCAAGTCGGGAGGCGTGTTGTGGTCACGCTGCATGACAGCTTCGCTCTCATTGCAGCAGACCTTTTCTTTGTTCTGATGGCCACATTAGGAATGCGTGAGGTCAGCACCTGATACTGGCTGATTGGGGGATGAGGGATGCACCTTCTGATGCATGCCCTGCATTCGCCCAACAGTGACCGCGACTCCAAATCTGCTACTACCACAATATGTTGGATGCGCATGCGCGAGCCAACATAAAAAAGTGAATTACAGCTCTTTTTAGCCACCGCCCGCTGTCTATAAGCTTGTCTTCAGTTCAGTATCAGTAAAGTTGGTTCCTGCCACAGTGCTACCCGCTGCACTCACTGCTGCACACTACAGTTGCACTGACCACCACTGCAGTGCTATGCTTTGAGTTCCAACCTCACCGGGACCGGGTAGAATTTTAGAAACTGTCCAGAGCAGCCTTAGTAGTCTCAGTCGCTCTCTTTTATTCTTTTCTTGCAATTCTGACTTGGGTTATGCCATTGCGGTGCAGCCATGCTCTTCTCTTTGTCTGCTTCTAGAGACACTGTCTGTGTCAGTGGCCGAGCTCTCTTGGTGCTCTCCTTCTGTCTCCGACCGGTGACTGCGACCAACTCTCTGGCGGCATCCGACTCCAAAGACTCCAAACTGGGCTCTGGCTGGCTTCCGAGTCGTCTTCCTCTTTGAGGGCTTCACAATACGGCGTCCAACTCCAGTCAGCAAACCCGGCCACAGTCACAACATACTCGGCTTAGCTGGCAAGTCTCCTCTCTGACTCTGAGTCCAACTAGGAAGTAGTAGAAATTTACACCGCACTGTATGGGGCATTTAAACACGGCGCCCCAATGTAGCCACGCTTCCTACCACCACATCAGCCCAATCACCAATGTGCAGCACCACTGCGGACCTGACTGAGAACCCCCCTTATGTGAACAATGGGAGGAGACTAGAGCCCAGCGGTGAGAAAAAAAACTGAAAGAGACACATCACGGAGTAAACCCGGTCGGCTGCTACCCCTGCTATTTTTGGCAGTATGCCATGTCATGCACAGCGTATCAGTAGCTATGCCCGGCAGGCCAACGTCGGCTTTCATGGGATTGTGAGAGGTGGATAGCGGCAGCCGCTGCCATGTTTATTGAGTTATTTCAGCAGGGAATGCATGCCCTGCAATGACGGGGCTCTCCCTCATTGCAGCGGTGAAATTCTTTCAAGTTGGTGGCACGCTTCTGAACTGCTGTCATAGACAGCATGCTCATTCATTGGTGCCACAGAGACCAGCCCAAAAAAGCTGTGGCGCCATTGGCCACAACACAGCTGCACCTCCACAACATGCTACTCCACCAAGCTGTCACAAAATGTTGCTTGCGCTGCACTCGCAAGACAGCATATAAATTATATTTAAAAACCAAAAAATAAAGATCTATACTTTTGTGGTATAACCAATTGTTCTGTTTGGTCCTGTGTCTGAGGTTTATTTATTTACTACCAGGAGAGAGACACTAAGCTGAAAGCTTGTTTACAGGTGCAACCTGGGAGCACAAGGAAGTTAAGAGACTTGCTCAGGGTCACACAGTAGGCAAGTGGGGGCTGTGGGATTCAAACCCAGGTCTCCAAGTTTACAGCTCAGAACCTTAGACCACTGCACTATACTGCCTCCCCAGTTTAACATAAACTCTGTACAGTAGCCCATTACATTTTTTAAACATAGGTTTACCCCATTTTGGTTTCACCCCCAGCTGCTTAAAATAACCCTGGAGAGAAACATCATTAGCGTGCTCTAAAAGAAAATCACCATCAGTGATCAGTTTAGTTTTAGCATTTTCATATGTTAATCCTTATGTCCATCAATCTTTTGTTGCCACTGTTTCTTCAGGTGTTGTCTTTCTTTCCTGGACTTCCAGATCTTGGAGCTGTGCTCAAACAAGTCCGAATCAAAATCAGTGAAAAGAAAAGAGTCACCACCATCTGACCTGGGGGTAGTTATATCAGATGACCTAAAGGTGAGCAAGCAATGTGAGAAGGCAGTAAGGAGGGTTGGGGGATACTGGGATGCATAGAAAAATGCATCATCAGCAGAAAACAGGAAGTTGTTATCCCTTTGTACAGACAGTTGGTGAGATTCCATCTGGAGTACTGCATGCAGTTCTGGAGACCCCATCTCCGCAAAGACATAGACAGGGTGGAGGCTGTTCAGAGGAGGGCAACCAAAATGGTGCAGGGTCTGCACCAGAAGACATATGAAGAGAGAGACTAAAGGGGCTTAATATGTGTATACCCTCAAGGAAAGGAGGGAGAGGGGGGACATGATAGAAACTTTCAAGTACCTCAAGGGACTCAACAAAGTCTAAGAGGGTAACATCTTTCAGAAAAAGAGATGTGCAAGAACAAGGGGCCACAATTTAAAGATGGGGGGCGGACAGCTCAGAGGTAATGTGAGGAAGTATTTTTTCACAGAGAGGGTTGTGGATGCATGGAACAGCCTTCCTGAGGAGGTTGTGGAGTCAAAAACAGTGGGTGAATTCAAGAATGTATGGGACAGACATAAGGCAATTGTAGTGGGGGGTAGGAGGAAGTAGGCTGTTGGTTAACTAGGATCTGCAGTTTATCCATTAGGTAGTGAAATGGGCAGATTAGGTGGGCCAAGCAGTCCTTATCTGCCGTCAAATTCTATATTCCTATGTTTCTATTTTCTTTGCCTGAGCTCTTGTCACCACAGCCGCTGAAATATCAGGATTTACTCCCTCTTTGATTAACTCAGTAAATCCTAGAATGTAATTTCCAATAATCACAGGTACAGGTAATTTAGGTGCTACCCCACTTTCATTTGGTGTGATACACCCTTACTAGTCAGAGTCACTTGGCTGGCGGGATAGTATCGAGTGTCCCTGTGGATGCAGATTACACCATTACCTGGTCATTTTGGACATTGTTTTCCTAGCACTTCAATATGCACTAGGGTCTGTCTGCTTCCTGAATCTGTAAGTCCCTTCACAGTCTTATCGCCCACCTTCACATCTGTTAAATACTTGCTCCAATTTTCTAAGGTCAAATCTGCTCCAGTGTCACTCTTCTTACTATGGCAATTTCTTGCAATATGGCATGGCTTATTACAGTTATAGCACATAAAGTCTTTAGGCGCAGATTTGTTACCCCCACCAGAGTGCTTATCAGACTTCGAATTTAAATGTGAAAAAGAATGTCTTACCAGTGCTTGGCTGTTACTTCGCTGCTGTGGCGTCTGTCTGGCCATTTGGTAGTCTTCAGTCAATGAAACAGGCTTTTCCCCACTTTCGGGTCAGTGTTCTTTCACCCAAAGCTGCACATCTCTAGGCAGGATGTTGATGAATTGCTCCATTGCAAATGTGTCGATGATCTGTGGGACAGTTTTGTCCTCTGGTTGGAGCCATTTTATCAGGGGTTCTCTGAGTCGCTTGACGGCTTCTCGGGGATTGTCGACTGAATTGTACTTCAGAAACCGAAATCTCTGCCTGTAGGTCTCTCCTGAGATGTCATACCTTATCAGGATTTCGCTTTTCACAAGGTCATAGTTTTCTGACTGTGCAGTATACATATTGCTGTAGGCAAGTTGGGCTTTCCGTGTTAGGTAAGGTATCAGTCTGATTGCCCATTGCTGCTTTGGCCACTGGCAGGCTGAGGCAACCCTTTCAAAAGTTGTCAGGTATGCTCTGATATCATCCAAGGGACACGATTTTGTAAGTTTAATGTATTTTAAATTGTTTGTGTCTTGTTGCTCTGCTGAACCAGTGCCAGATCCTCCAGCTTTGATAACTTGCAAGGCATCCACCCATCCCTGCATCTCTTCTCTTCTCTTCTTTGCTGTTGGAGTTGTTTCATTTCTTCATTTCTTCTTTTCTCTGTTTCTCCCTCGCTTTTTGTTGTCTAGTCCACCATTTGAAAAAAGGCAGTCAGGTTTTCAGGATCTGTCACTGCCTGTTCTTTTTCTATAACTGGTGGTAGCTGTACAGTCTCAGCTTGGACTTCTGTCTCTGCTAGTTTGGCTGCCGTTCTCCTGGCAACCACTTCTGGGCTTGCTGCTGCAGAATCCATACCTTTCTTCTGTGCTTCCCCGGTACCAGGTCTAGTACCCACACACAAAACTCCTAGCTTAGAGTATGTATGGTGTAAATCCCACTTAGGGTGACACCATTTGTCATCGATGCACAGGTCAGGAAGCATAGGAAAACCAGGAACAGTTGTAAAATTCGCAACTAGTGTTTTATTATTAATAATAGCAAAATAAAAAAACACAGTTGTTCAGAATAACTATTTACAATGGCAGTACAAACATAGAAAGCAGAGTCCTTTTTCTTCCCAATTTCAAATCTCAGTCCATCTCTCTCTCTTGCAAAACATTGTAGCTCTTTTTATAACAAGTCTTTGCAGGATCCTGTTAACAGAACATTCTGCTTCTCACACAGTGTTTTTGTCAGTTTCAGCAGGTGCAGCAAAAAGAACATTGTGACCCAGAACTGTCCTCTTTTTTTACACCTTTGCAAGAGGCTTAAATACTGCATTTCAGGTTAACCGCTTGAGTTCCAAATAGCTTTTTGCAATCATTTCAACATTATAACTAAATGCACTTTCAAACAAAGGGATCCCAGTATCAGTGAAATTTGCACAAAATGATTCATATATATCGTTATACCAGCAGATGTGCAAGGGGGAAGAGAAGACAGAACAGCAAGTAAGGGTAGAGAGATAGTGAGAGGCAGAGAATTGCAAGACTGTCGGGGTGATCAGGTCCTAGGTCTCACAAGAAAATCTGGTTGCACAACCAGACAGAAGAGATAAAAGAGGAGAGAATACAGAGGTTGCCCAAGGATTGCAGCAGCTGGCCATTTGTCTGGGGAGCCCCTTCCCCATGGCCAAAATAAGAGGAATGCAGCGGCCTGGCTGGAGGCATGCCTGGAAGGGCTGGAGGAGTCAACAACACCCCCCTGGAAAGAAGAGGGTAGGAGGCTGGATGTTACTGCCACCAGCTAAACTCTCCCGCCCAGCAGGTAAGGAGGTCACTGATGGCCTACAAGTAGGGGCCAGCCAGGAAAGGCATGTGTTGGGGGCAGTTAGGCGGGAGTCCTCTAACAGTGAGTCAGAAATACCGCTAGCCGTGGGGATCCCAGAGTCCAATGGGGATGAGTCTGTGGGGACCCCTGCTGAATCAGATGATGACTGACCAGGTAGTGAGCAGCCCAGGACAGATGCCGGCCTGTGGGTGGTGACTGACAAATGGCTAAAGCAGTTGGTTGGGGTGGTTGCAGACCTGGTGACAGAAATTAAGAATAGACCCTTGCCTCTCCCGGGGTGGGGGTGGGGGTGGTACAGGGTCGGAGGGGCAGGCACCAAACAAGCCGGTGTCGCCATCACCGGTGAACCCATACGCTGGGCTGGATTCCCTTGTGGAGACTCACTTAACAGACAAGGTCAAGCAACAGATCATAAACAGGGAATATGTTGACGTCTTCTCCCTTCTTAACTGGGCTGTGGAACACATGGACAGTAAGAAGGAGATAGAAAAAGGGGATGACCAGGAGTGCAAGAAAGTCAAGATTCCCCACACTTACAACAACTGGGTGGTAGCTTTCTTGATTTATGCCACCATCGTGCTGCAGGTGGATGAAAAGCAAGGGGAAGAAGTCCTTAACTATATGCATACATTTTGCTGATGCATCGCAAGAAAAGGGGCACAGCTTGGCTGGACTATGATAAAGAGTTTCGTCATAGACGGCAAGTGGATACTGCCCTAAGCTGGGGCAAGCTTGATATGCCATTGATGGTGGATGTCATGCAGGGTGGTGGTGTGCAGCACACTGACAGTGGGCTTCCCATCCAGGCTTCGGCACTGTGACCGGTGGACAGCACGGCCCTTCAACTGTGCTATGCATACAGTCAGTTGGCCTGCACATGCACCACCTGCCAGTTCAAACATGTCTGCTTGGCCTGCAGCAGGCAGCATCCCTTTCTGCCGTGCTCCTCAATGTGCGGGGGGAGAGGGACAGGGAAGGGAGGCCGAGGCAGGTTTGGGAAGCCTCAGGGTGGCAAGCCTTCCCACTCTGGTTTGGATAAGAAAGATTAAGCCATGGCTGGACCAGTACCCAGACAGAGCAGCCGCAGACTTGTTGGAACAGGGGTTTTTAGTAGGCTTCGGGATCCTGTACTCCTGTCCTCACAGGCCGTACGTGGTGGAGAACCTGCGTTCCACTAGAGACTGGCCACTAGTTGTCTGGGAAAAACTGAAAAAAGAAAGGTGGCTGGCGCGAATGAGTGGCCCCTTCCCCAGGCCACCACTGCCAAACCTAAGGGTTTCCCCAATTGGCTTAGTGCCCAAGAAGACTCCGGGGCAATTTTGGATGATCAATAACTTGTCGCACCCGGTAGGGGATTCCTTGAATGATCACATTGATAATCGGTATACTTCGATGCACTACCAGTCCTTTGACCTGGCCATGGTTTTTGATGCAAGCTGCAGGGCCCAACTCTTTGATGACAAAGGTGATCATCGAGTCAGCGATCATGCTACTGCCAGTGCGGCAGGAGGATAGGATGCTACTGGGCACGAAGTTCAAGAATGAGTACTATGTGGACAACTGCATGCCTATGGGCTGCTTGGTGACCCGTGCGGTGTCTGAGAAATTTAGCAGTTTTTTGCATTGTGTCATGGCTCAAGCAGCAGGAAGTGACAGCACAGTACACTATCTCGATGATTTCTTGTTCTTGGGCCCAGCCGGTTCTTCAGCATGCGCCAATTTGTTCATGGCCTTCAATCAAGTTTGCAAAGTGTTCAGCGTTCCTTTAGCAAAGGAGAAATCTGAACATCCAGGAACCACCCCCACCTTCTTGGGCATAGAAATTGATTCTGAGAACAGGCTCTGCTGCTGCCTCTTGACAAATTGACCACCCCCTTGACCATCTTGTACAGGGTGCTAGGAAGTAAAAAAAATCACCCTGCGGAAGTTGCAACAGTTGGTGGGGCACCTCAGTTTTGCATGCCGGGTTATATCACTGGGGCGGACTTTCATGCGGCGGTTAGCCAGGAGGGGGGCAGGCTGTACAAGACCTCATCACAGAATACAGGTCACAAAGCAGTTCCGGAAGGATTTACTGGTGTGCCAGATGTTCCTAGATCACTTCAATGGGGTGGCCTTGTGGCAGGCGCCATGGGGTGGAACACCTTTGGAGTTGTATACCGATGCGCGAGGTGGTCTGGGGTTTGGGGCTTATTTTCAGGGGCAATGGTGCACAGGGCAATGGCCAGCCAGCTAGCTGGAGGCTGGGGTGGGGAAGCAGATCACGCTGCTGGAGTTCTTCCCCATGGTAGTTGCCCTGTGCATAGGAGGTCCCAGCTTACGTGACAAAACACTGCTCTTCGGGTCAGACAACATGGGCGTGGTACATACCATCAATAGACAGGTTAATTGGGGCCGCTGGGAGACTTGATGTGGGTATTCGTTTTAAAATGCATGTTGCTTAACATTACATTCAAGGTAGTACATGTACCAGGAGTTGATAACGGAATTGCCAATGCTTTATCTCATTCACAGTGGGACAGATTTTTCAGGTTGGCGCCAGCAGCGGACAAGTTGCCATGATGGGTGCCTTCCTTCTTGTGGGAGGTGGTGACTGACGGACTTGAGATGCATACGTAACTCCATTGCACCCAGCACCAAGGAAGTGTACGCGGTCAGGCACTACATAGCACACGCGAGGATGCTAGGGGTGGCTGGATGTGGTCAATCAAGGCAGATCAGCTCTGTAGGTATGTTATGGCAGGAAGAGCAGCTGGACACTCACCAGGAGTGATGGCGCGACACTTGGCGGGTTTGTCATGGGTGACTAAAGCCATGGGAATGGCGGACACCACGAGAGCCTTCAAGGTGCGGAAGTTACTAGAGGGATGGTGGAGAGAGGTTATCCCCACCCCAGATGCCATATGGCACATCACTCCACTTTGGTTGGAAGCCATTTTTGGCGTCTTGCATAAGGTTTGTCATGATGACTTCGGAACCCAGCTGTTTAGCACTATGTTCTTGGTAGCTTTCTGTGGGGCATTCAGAGTGTCAGAGCTGACAACACCCTCCAAGGTCCATGGCATCCTAAGCCTGCTGTCGCAGGATGTGGTGATGACAGGAAACAGGGTATTCCAGCATCTCTGCAGGTCCAAGATGGAACAGAGAGGGGTAGGACGCTGGCACAAAGTCAAGGCTTCAGCTGGGGTCCAGTGGCAGGTGGCTTGCATCCTAACTGATTACTGGGCACGCTGTTCCGTGCGGGGGGAGGCCTTCTTCCAGCACCAGGATGGCAGCCTGGTGATGGCTTATCAATTCAGGTTCATCCTGCGGAAAGTTATCCAGGAACTGGGGCTACACGCCGGAGACTATGGGACACATTCGTTCTGCATTGGGGCAGCGATGACTGCCAGGAGTGGGGGCTTGTCAGACTCAGCGATTCAGGCCTTGGGATCGTGGAAGTCTCAGGCACTCCTGCGCTATGTGAGACCACACTTGCAGTAATTGTTTCTTGTCTCTTACAGGTCCTAGCCTCCCTTAAGCGTATTTGGATATGTGGCCATTCGTTCATCTGGTGGCCAGCCAGTCAGCCGGGGGGAAGCAACCTGTCCCTGCCACAGCATGCTACCTGGATTGATTGGCTAGGGACCAAAGGTATGCTTTGGGAGTGGTTGATTCCGAGATTGCAAGGTGAGGTTGACCAGGGTAACACACCGGACATTTTGTTGATTCACTTGGGCGGCGAAGACCTGGGCCACAGCAAGACGGTGAATCTGCTGCTGGCGATGAAGGATGATTTGAGAACCATCAAGAGCTGGTGGCCCGGCATTACGTTCATTTGGTCACACTTGTTGATGAGGGAGCATTGGGCTCATGCAGACAAGGTTCCCGTACTAAACAGGGCTTGTATGCAGATCAACAAGGAGATGGGAGCTTTTATGGAGTCCCTGGGGGGCACTGTATTGAGGCACGATAGCATTTACCGCACTCACCGGTGCCTAGCAGTGGGCACGGAAGGACACCTGCAAGTTGAAGTTTTAGATAGTTTACTGCATGATTTTCAATCGATCTTGGAAGAAAGGGTTGAGCAGGTGGCTGGGGGGGGGAGGGGCAGACCTGGTCCAGCCTGTGGCGACACGGGAGGAGCACACGAGGTAAGTAGTGGGAAAGTAGGAGACGATGCCAGTTCTCCTGAAGGTGTCGGGGCCCCTGGTCGGCATGAGGATGTGGAATCACAAGACCTGTACCCACATGGGGGAGTCTAGGTCCAGCTTCAGATATAGACTGCAAGGTCAGTGCCACTAGACAGGGGGTGGCCACCAGAACCTTGGCCATATGACCTGTCCTGCTACTGTAGAGGGATACGTCGGCCAGCACCGGAAGGGATTTCCCAGGTTGTGGGTGATGCAGGGGTCTGGGGTATGCGCTTCCTCAATATTAAATAAGGCGAATAGGTATTATTCTAGAATATTAATATGATACCGTAATTAAGATATTCAATAAAGATTAATATCAAGAATTGGAAATAAAATAAAGCATGGCTGTGTCCATTTTTCTCCAAGATCTGTGTGGTGTCTTTCTTGGCCGGAGGATGATGGGGGCCTACCGGACAATACAGAGGCTGCCCAAGGATTGCAGCAGCTGGCCATTTGTCTGGAGGCCCCTTTCCCCCATTGTCAAAACAGAAGTTGCAGGATGCCTGACCAGCGGTGTGGTCAGCAACCTCTGGATACAGCCTGTGATAGGGCACTGCCAAGCCCCTCTGGGGGGGGTCAGAGGGGGAGGAGAGGAGAGGAAAACTGGACAGCTGCCCTGAGTCCAGTCCTCTGTCTCCTCTACCCTTCGGATCACCCACCCACCTGGCCCCCTGGCATACCAGGTATAGGGGAAGACACTGTAAGGCCCCCTTTTTGACCCAATATAGGCAACTACATTAGGGGTTAGGGAGTGACTTTTTCTGGTTTTCCCCTACAGGTTTTTTCCCCTTCCCCAAAAGGGATGTAATGTTATGGACTGAGGAAGAACATACAATTCAAGTAGCAGTATAGTCAAATAACTGAGTGATCACATGTTTAAACGTTGTTAAAGGGAATAAAGTAGATGACAGGACGAGAGTAGCAGTATTAGCAGAATTCAAAGTAAGAAGTGGTATTGCAAAACTGTCACAGCCGGGTAGTGTGGTGGTATGGGAGGAGCGCACGAGGGAAGTAGCGGGAAAGTAGGGGTTGATGCCAGTTCTCCCAAAGGTGTCGGGGCCCCTGTTTGGTGTGAGGATGGAGGATAACAAAACCTGTACCCACATGGGGGGGTCTAGGTCCAGCCTCAGCAGCATAGATTGCAAGGTTGGCGCTGCCAGATGGGGGGTGACCACCAGAACCTTGGCCACATGACCTGTCCTGCTACTACAGAGGTACACCTCAGCCAGCACAGGAAGAGATTTCCCAAGTTGTGGGTGGTGCAGGGGCTTGGGGTATGCACTTCCTCCCGGCAGTGCCCGCTGCTCAATATTAACTAAGGTGAATAGGTATTAATCTGGAAAATTAATATGATAAAGTAATTAAGATATTCAATAAAGATTAATATCAAGAATTGGAAATAAAATAAAGCATGGCTGCAGCCACTTTTCTCCAGGATCTGTGTGATGTCTTTCTTGGCCAAGAAGGGGGGGGGATGGGGGCCTACTGGACAATAGAACAGATCCTTGCATTTAAACTCTTTCTCCATAACAACTGGACCATAAGTTATAGTATTATAGATAAATTAGATATATTTCCTAGAATCTGGACACCTCTTCTTAATGCAGCCCCATGAGATTAATTCACAGTTGGGCTCAAAAAGTCTGGAGGTGCTAATTTTTTCGTTATATTCATTGACCAAGGGCATATGAAGTTTTATATCCTGTACAGGAAGTGTATGTAAAGGTTTGGGAAACTAAGTGCTTAATTGTTTACTGTTTTCATTTGTGTTTGCTATTATTTGCAATCATTACCTGAACACCTGATATTAATTTTTTTCTGCTGATGTTTGTATTTAGAAAAATGTCAATAAAAACTTACGATGGTGAAAAAAAGCCAAAAAACCCTGTCACACCTTGTACAATTGCATGAACCGGTTTTATGGGAAGGGAATGTTGGCCAGGACACCAGGGAAACTCCCCCTGCTCTTGCCAGTAGGGGGAACCCTTGGCCATCTTGATTCCATGATGGCGGCCCCTGGAGGTGGTGAAGATGGAGGAGAAAAGTTTCTACTGATGCAAATCCTTGTAAAAGTAATGTTGCATCTTTAATAGAAAAAGAAAAAAAGGCAAGCAGTGGAAACTAAAAATGATAAAATACATGTACTGTAAAAGAAAATGAACCTGAGTTAATGGAAGTGTCAAGTAATGAACTAATTGAAAATGACAATGAAAATATGAATACTGATGATCTGGTACAGGCTGAAAAACGCCTGCAGGATCAACTGAAAAAAGAAACAGCTTTTAGGCCTAATGGAGTTTGTGTAAGAAACATATCTGCAGGCAAAAAAAAAATTACAAGTGCAACAGAAAGTGGATAAAATACTTTCTGTTCCTCCAGAGGATGCCTTCCCTGTTTTAACTCCAGAAATATCAAACTGCAGTGATGTACAGGTACAAAGCAATTTGAGTAGCAAGTGAGATGCAAATAGTGAGCCCTTCCTGTCCCCATAGCTCTGACAGTATAGCCATACAGCCAGAGTTAAGACGCCACCTGCAGGAGCCTTCTGGTCTACTGAAAAGCAACAAAATAAATAATCTGTGCAAAATTCTGCCACTACTTCTATGCCAAATGAAAAAATAAACATACCTGAACCTCTCAATGTTATGGACATTCCACTGGAAACAGAGACCAGGAACCAGAACAGCAAGTCTCGTGGCAGTACTGAAGCACTGTTTCACGATGGTATTCAGACAACAGCAACAGCAGGAAAAGCACACGGTACAGCTGCTGTAGTGACTGACAGGACCTGCATGAAATGAAAAAGTGAAATTAAACAGTGTCCACAAGGACAGAAGGATGAAGCATCTGTCAGGGTCTGGGATAAAGAAAAAGCTTTATGGGAAGAAGGTAGGACGATTGGACCAGACGGGCACACCTGTGTCTTGAACCCTGATATGCTTCCCCGATATAAAATTGATACCTGCATTACAAAAACAGCGGAGTCTGCATAAGACATAGCTAAAATAAAGCAATCAATTTCATCTGACTCCATAAAACTGGCACCGAAACATACAAGCATTTGTCAATGCCGAACGTTCGCTTGCAGGTATTTGCAGTGGTATTTGGCACTTGGACATGGCTTAAAAAAATCAATGACAAAGAAGTAAAATGAGGGAGACAGTTTCACAAGTGGTTCTAGTGCCTGAAGCAGGCAGCATAACAGTATTGGTGTAAAATACTTTGTCTGCAGAACAACAAGTCTGTAACTCTGTTACCCACTGTTCAGTCACAGAAACAAATTGTAGGAGGGACAGAAACATGCTAAGGCAAAGTCTTGGATGTCCCTGAATATACATATATATATTCTCTCCTCTCCTCTCTCCCTCCACCCCAAACCCCTCTTCCACAGGTGCTTTTCAGGCTTGGCTGCATCTGCCACAGGAAAGCTCAGAGTTGAAAGGAAGAGGGTAAGTGCATTAGGTGTTTGGTGGGGGAGGGCAAGACGTGGAGGATATTGGCTGCACCAGAGAGGCAGTATTAAAAATATAAGTAAAACAAGCATTTGTCAATGCCGAATGTTGCTTGCTTCTATGTGCTGTTTAGGTATTTGGAAGTCATTGGAGTGCAAATATTGAAAATTCTGAATTTACGAAAGGCATGTGAGAACTGCTAACGCACGCCATAAAACATGTCATTTTAGGAATTTTTTCATCACGGACATAGCCATTTTGAAGACCTCTACTAATGAACAGTGTCACTGTGATTTTCTTAATGTGTCCCATACATTGATTTCAAGACACCAACTGCACCATTGTGCGCTACATGGGCGGAAACCTTTTGGGCAGGATGTGAAAATGATAGCTGTACTGCTCATAAGGAGGTATGATAAAATGGCAATGTTGAAAATCTGAAGTGAAAATATTGAAAATCGAGTGAATCTTACGAGCGCATGAACCGCGCAACGCACGCCAGAAAACGAAACATTTTGGTGAATTTTCCACCAAATTTTCAAAATAGGCTTTTGAGAGCCCACCTTATGAACACTGGCAGTGTTGTTTCATAAATCATTCCGGAAAGGTGATTTTGCACAGTGACTGCAAAATCACCCTTCGGGCCTGAATAACGCCATGACAGTAACAGCATTCGTGAGAAGGGGTCCCAAAAACCCCATGTTGAAAATTTGGTGCAAAATCCAAAAATGCCTGAGATATGCAATAAGTTGAAAACCCCTATCTATCCATTATACAGCTTACTGGCATTTCTCAGTTCGCGGTTGACTTTGAAGAGTGCAGACGTGTTCCTGGTCCACCGATGATGCGTCAGCGCCGAGCTCCGGAGGTAAGTATGGGGTGAGGGGGGTGGGGAGGCAGGGTGTAGTGGTGGGTGCGGTTGTGGAGGGGTGGGGAGACAGCGATGAACATTTTCTTATTTACAGTTTTTTTTTTTTATTCAGAAGACGTTGGATGTTTGCCACGCTGGGTGGGCTCCCAGCGTGGCAGCAGGGAAAGCTGTTTGGGAACATGGAGCCGATAGGGGATTGGGCAACTTACCGGCCAAAACAAGATTTCTTCCACGCTGGGGTGGGCCCTGCGTGGCACCAAAGCTTTTGGGGCATGTAGATGAAGTCGACGGGGATTGCACCCCGTCCGGTTATAACAGTTTTGGCAGCTCATACAGAGGTGCTGCCAGCACTGATTGCAGCGGTGGTTTTCTTTGAAGTGAAGACCACTGCTGTCATACACAGCACCCGCATCCATTGGTGCAGGACTGCCACGCCTGCTCAACGGAGCAGTGGATTGCACAGGACAGTCACACCTCCAAAGTGTCCTATTCTTCCAAGACGTTCCTTGCGCATGCGCGCAAGGAAACGTAGAAATGGTAAAGGCTCGTTCTGAATATAGTGAAGCACAAACCAACAGACCAACTGAAAGTGGAAACAAAATGACAGAAAGTGGAAAACACTAACAAAGGTGGTTGATCAAGAAGGGGCAGTTGATGCTGCCTACCTGGATTTCACTAGGGCCTTTGACTTTGTCCCTCACTGCAGGATGATAAATAAGACAGAGTGCCTTGGGGTGGGACAGAAAATAACTAGATGGGTGGAAAACTGGCTGAAGGATTGAAGTCAGAGGGTGGTGGTAAATGGTGTGCATTCTGTAAGTAAGGAAGGCTACGAGTGGGGTTCCTCAAGGGTCTGTACTAGGACCAATCCTTTTAACATATATATTAATGATTTATCAGAGGGAATTGAAGGGAAAATGTGTCTGTTTACAGATGATGCAAAGTTATGGAATAGGGCTGACACTCAAGGAGGGGTTGAGGCTATAATGAGGGATTTGAGTATACTAGAGAAATGATCAGAAACATGGCAGTTGAAGTTCAATATAAATTAGTGTGCGGTCATGCATACAGGGCGTAAAAATTGACTGGTCAAGTACCCTTTTGGGGAGAGCAGATAAAGCAAACAGAACAGGAAATGGATCTGGGGATTACAACATCAAACAACCTTAGGGTAAGTGATCAATTTAGTAAGGCGGCTGGCAAAGCAAATTTATTTATTTAGTTTTTGTTAACCGGGTAAGTGCAGTAGCCAGCAAGTGACTGTTTTCAGGCATGACCCGGGAGGTACAATTACAATACAGACATAGTACAGCCAGGAATTATTTGAAACATCAGAACCATCAAAACAGAGAGAGATACAAATGCGCTGCAGTATACAGGAAACAATAATAATGCAGAAAATCAACAATACATATTAACCCTGTATCAAAGCAACATACTTAAATGTGAAAGGTGGAGGACGGTAAGGCAGGGGAGTAGAGGCAACATGAAAACACTAGATAGGTAATAGGATGAGGGAGAAAGAAAGAGGGGGCGCCTGGCCAGATACTGCAACAGCGGGAGAGGTACTAACCTGCAGCCGGGCTTGTGGAGCCACAAGACGGCAGGCGCAGAGAGGGTGGCGGTGGGGGGGGGGGAGGAACAGCAGAAACAGCATTAGCGGAAGGAGGGAAGAGTAGAATGATGGCGTGTCTAGGAAGGGGCACAACTAGTAGGAAGAGGGAGGTGCTGATCCCATTATATAAGACCATTGTTAGACTGCACCTGGAGTATGGGGTACAGTTCTGGAGGCCTCATTTAAAGAGATTTACCAATGAAAGCCCATGAACCTACAATATAGGTGCCTTATTGCCACAGGAGTCCAGAATTGTGCTAAAGTCAAAATATAATCCTGTAGTAAAAAAACTATCTCCCTCGTAAAATTCTTGAAACTAGGTCTCATGGGCTTTCGTTATAAGTACCACCCACGCTCCATCCCAGGCCACTAGTATGATAATGAGACGCCAGTGAGATGTGAGGTGCCCATTACAATCAATGGTGGCGGTTTTCCATCATTTGTTTATATTATTATGGTTACTTGGTGATGAAATGGCAGTGTCAACTAACAAGACCCTTGATAGTCGCTTAGTGCCTACGCTTTCATCAATATGCAGATAACTATCCTTCCCCCCCATGCCCTCGCACAACAGCACAAGCCCCCCACCCACAACCGGGGACAGCTCAGAATATCAAGTTTAACCCTGTAGGCATTACTTTTCATGAGATAAGGGACAGGATATTCCGGCACTGGGAAACAAGGGCTCCATTTTTCTTTCTGATCCCACTGAGAGAAAGAGCATCAACTCATATGGAAATTTGGAGACAATTCTTCATGATCCATTGAAATTATTTGACAAGATTTTATTTTTCTCACTTAACTATACCAGATTAATGGGGGAAGAGGGGCACCTTTTGTTTTAATTGCCATCCTAAGTGGGGTCAAGTTTCTGGGGATGGTTTATGGATGCAGAACATCACTTTTCTACTCAGGGCTGTGCGCTATCAAAAATAATCTTTCATGAGGTTTGTTAGGAAAAATGCAGCAACTAGAGGGATGCTCTTTCTCTGCCATATGTAGTGTATTTTTTCTTGTTTCCTGCATTTTATTTGCTAAAATATCCTGGGAGTAGCAGGATCACTACACGGACGTAATATTCACATCCCACAGGCACAGAAGTACTGTGAGGGAAAAGTCAGTGAGGTATGAATTTATTTGAAATTACTCTAAACAGGATTACTTCATGAGATGCAGCATCTCTTTTCATAGGTTTCCCAGGGAGGATAGCAGTAGTCAACACCTCCCCTTGTTTTTTAGTTTAGTCTGAGGCAAGAGACAGTTGAGTTAATGATGGGGGTTCCTCACTTTATCTGTCTGTACCAGAACAGGCTGGGGTGGGGGAGGCTTAGACCTAGAACAAGGTAGCTTAATCTGTGTGAATTGATAGTGGGCTGGACAGGAGACAGTAATCACGGTGCTGACCTTTGAAGAAAGTTTGGTCACTCAGGCTCTCCTTCCTCAATCTGCCCAGTGTGGAATGCTGCTTCCTGGGTAACGCATGCAACCTAAGACCAAAAAAACAAGGTCCCTGCAGCAGTCCCCAAAAAGTAATGGGTTAATAATCATCAGTCACATCACTGATATGCCTGTGCACAGTGCACTGTGCATGCAGTGCATGAAAATGAGGGCCCACAAAACTTTTGTCTCCGGGCCCACAAAAGCTTAATCCGGCCCTGTGCAGGACCACCAAAATGAACAGCCGTATTTATGGGGGACAAAAACTATAAAGAGAGGCTAGAGGCCCTTAACATGTTCACCCTGGAGTAAAGGAGGCTGGGAGGGGACATAACAGCTCTATTTTACAGTTTTAAAGTTGTATCGACAAGATTGTACATGTGAAGATGTTTAATCTGACATCCTCCAGCAGAATACAGGAATGTGCCCTGAAGTGCAGAGGTGGTAAATTCAGGGGTAACATAAGGAGGCATATTTTCTCCCAGATGGTGGCGAACCTGTGAAACAGCTTACCAGTGGAGAGAGAGTGGGTATAAAGACAGTACAGGCCTTCAAGCTAAGCATGGACAAATGTTTACTTACCGATGGAATCACACGGTACCCTGCAGCAGAGTGGGCAGGTAATGTCTGTGACTAATTGCATGTTTACAAGGAATACTTTTTACTATCCCTGTTTATGAAGAAGGGGGAATGGATATTGTGGACCTTGCATCCCTTCCAACTGTAAATTATTAGGTTATCCTTAGCACCTCAATTCATAGTATTTTATGCGAAAGTCAGGAATCTCACTAACTACCTTGGCTGAGTGACTTGCAGTTAGACATTTCAAGCACATCTTCAAGGAGAACAGAACTGTGCTGGAACCCCCAAAGTATGATCAACCACAAAAAGCTCTTAGCGCTAACATGCAGACAGCAACACCAAGGAGATATCCATGTCTAAGTGAACCCTATATTGTTTCACAGCAGCCGTTTCCTGAAGCCTTTAGACAGGAAGTGATGACACAGTTTGGGAAGCTGTGCTTGGTGATATACAGTATAGAGTTTCCTCAAATGTGACAACATATCCTGTTTAAAGGTTACTTGATTTATATGGTAGACTTAGACATGATTTGTCTGGACTGCAGACACCTAGAAGTAAGCCGGATCCATATTTTGAACTGCTTTTAATGGACTTTCAGACTATGAGCAGCCCTGCATACTGTCGCTATGTTTTCTTTAAAGCAGCAGTATTTGTTAGTCAGCAAAAATTCTCATTATACAGTTTTTTTGCAAAATTGTATTTCTGATATCCTTGTGTAACCCCCCGGAAGGGGCTTACCTGGACTGCCTGCTGCCGCTCTCCCAAACTGCTGTTCTGCTTTTGTTGCTGTCTTCCGAGTCCTGCCAGACTGTGTGTGTGGCAGTGGGAGAGAGATAGCTTGGCAGAGCTGACAATTTTGGTGCCTTCTGTGCCTTTTACCCATGGCTGTGGCTGTGTTCATCTGACTTGGTTCCCCTGAACTTGGCAGAGGGGACTGGGATCCAACACAAGGATGCCTTCTCTTTCTGGTACTTAACTACGCCACACCATGGACAGCTGCCAGTGGAGAGGGCTCATCCCCAGTGCTCCCCCTCCTGACCTACCAGCCACCATGACATGCGGACCCACTACCCCCCCACACCAAAATAGGCAAACTGTACCACAGTCCTAAGGGGCTGCAGCACCATCTGGGGTCTAGTACCTTGTAGGGGAGTAAAATAATAAATATAAATAAAGACTTTGGAGTACCAGGCTCCCTCAGAAATGGGTGCAGCCATGTTGTTGATCTGTGACACTGTGGATCAGCCAATCACATGGCTAGGAAGCCCTAGAAACAGCAGGAGAGGACTGTGGGACAGTGACATCAGAGACCCTCCCCATTGGCCTGGTGGGCCAAAGCGGCCAATGAGAAGTCAGCATATGTCAAATGGACAAACAACTTGTAGCCCTGCTTGGCCAAAGGATTATTGCTGCAGAGAAAGAAGCTTCTGGGCCCATGAGAAACTCGTGGCAATCTGAGAGAGACACTGAAGTAGAAGACTTGGTTTGCTGGCCAAGGCACCTAGCTTCACCTGAGCTCTTTCCTTCTAAGACTGCTTGAAAGGCAGAGTAGAGAAACTTACCAGAGCAAGGGAGAAGGATTAAGACTTAGTTTGGCTAAGCAGATTTACTGTGTGGTGGTGTTTTTATTTTTTACTCACAGGGATTGCTACTGTTTGTTGCTAACATTTCATTGCTTTATTTTTTCTCTGATTCAAATTATTGTTGCTGGTATACCTTCTTCTGCATTATTACAAGGTGTGCCTACAGGTATGTGCTAACAGATTACTGCTGTAATCTTCTGATTCAAATTGTCTTTTGCAAGGTATATCTTCTGTTACTGCTTTATTTTCTCTGGAGCAAGTGTTTCTTACAGGGTATATCTTCTCGAAATTATTACAGGTGGTGTTTCTTTACAGGTTTTACAGTTTTATCTAACATTAGGATAAGCTTTCAGGGTTACTGCATTTGTTGTTGACTGATTGTTTCTGCTCTTCCTCCTTGTTCTTTCGTCCGTGGTTCTTCTTTAGGCAGGGAAGGCCCAGCCACTCCACCCCTCATCCCCAACCACCCCACGCCACACTCCTTTTATAGGGTACCACAGTTGTGACATTTCCTGTGGCAGAGCAGGAAGGGCGGATCAGTGGGGCCTCCACAAGGTGATCTCATTTACAGGGCACTAGTAATTTAACTTGTTATAACAAGTTAAAACAAAGCACAATTAAACCATTACTTGCATTTTTTTTTCCTTCTAATTACTCTGACTAGGTTACAAACCCAGCAACTTATTTGGAATGGATTTCATTAACTGCAGGTACTGTGGAACAATTTTCAGAAGGACAGTCTTACAGGATTTAGGACACTGTCCTACATGCTGGGCCTTTGGAGATCTTAGGGCTCAGCTCCGGCAGCATGGGCAGAGATTGCACGCCTCAAATTTCATATTGAAGAGGAAATACATTATAAGAACCACCCGCCATTTCCCCAGCATCCAACAGAAAAACCTCGACCGCAGAGGGTAGTTGGTCCAGGAGGTTGGCAGGTGGTTAGGAGGAGCAAATCAGGTGCCACATCACTCTGCTCTCCAACACATTACCTCCAAAACCATATAAACACTACAAACAGGTATCTGCCTCTATCTCTGAAATCAAATAAAGAGGCAGAAGACACTGCAGAGCAGGACACTGGCACAGGAGCTAGCACAACAATACTCACCCAAATCAGAACCAAACCTAAACAAGCACAAAGGAAATCAAAAACTTCTGATCATAGGAGACTCCATGATTCGGGAGTTGATACCCATCTCCAGCTAGGTGATGGCAGATGTCTCCCAGGTACATCAGCATGGAGAGACACTGACCACATTGCTAAAATTGTTCACAAAGCAGGAGAAAACATTGATGTCCTAGTCACATAGGGGACTATCGATCTCGCCAGCCGTCAGTTGTGAGACCAAGGAACACCTGACTAGGCTGGTGACAAACTATCATCTATTTCGTCGCATCTCCTTCTCTGAGATCCTGCCAGTCTGGGAGAAGGGAGCAGATGGACGGAAGGTCAGAGAAGGAGATAGGGGAGCTAAACACGTGGCTTCAAGGACTGGTGCCAGGAAAAGGACACAGATTTGTAGGAACTGGCAACAGTTCTGGGAGCCGAAAGTTCTTTAAATTTGATGGACTGCATCTGACTAAAGAGGGAGTCAGTGCATTGGGGCAGAAGTTTGACGTCTTTGCAGAATATTTAAACTAGCAAATGGGGAGAGGGGTGCAGCACCCTATACGTCGAATGGGAAGAACACCCCTCCCCCCTCAGCTAGTAGTCAAACAGGAATTCAGCGTGTTTGCCGTTCATTTGCATCACCAGGTAAGAAAAAAGGTTTGTCTCCCCATACGATGCACAGGGGTAATGCCAAACTTCACCCAACAACTAACACACCAAAATCTGGCCAATGGAAAATCATGTACACAAATGCTCACAGCCTGGAAATAAGATCCCAGACCTGCAGGCAATAATGTCAGAGGCTAAACTGGACATAGTAGCAATTAGGAGACGTGGTTTACCAGTAGCAACCACATGGGAGACTTCAGTACCTGGCTATGTATTGTTCAGAAGAGACCGAGGTGCAAAAGGGGAGGAGTGGCCCTGTATGTTAATGAAAATATCAAAGCTACAGAAATTCAGAATACACATAAGGAGCCAGAAGAACTGTGGGTCACCCTGGAACAGCAGAAATGGGACAGCCATAAGAACTGGGGTTGTCTACAGGCCCCAGACCAGAGGGAGGACATAGACACATTACTGTTAGAAGATATACAAAACATGACAGCTAAAGGGGAGGTTCTGATAATGGGAGACTTCAACATGCCAGATACAGATTGGTCAATACCAGAGAGAACATCTGCCAGAACTAGACTCATAGTGGATTCCTGCAGGGGAGGGCCTCAAACAACTGGTACAGCAACCCACAAGAGACAGGGCTATCCTAGATCTAGTACTGACTAACAAAGAAGGGATCACAGATCTCCAGGTAGAAGGTCACCTGGGGCCAGTGACCATCACATGGTATGGTTCAATTTGGCTACTACATCTAAATCATCCCATTCCAAGGCAAAAATATGGGACTTCAGAGGAGCTGACTTTGATAAGATGGCCAACAGAGTTAAGCTAGCCCTGGCAAAAGAAACACAGGTGAGGAGGTACAGGCAAAGTGGGCAAGCATTAAGGATACAATACTTGAAGCAACATCCCATTGTGTTAGACAGAAAAGGAAGTGCAAAAGAAGAAGGAAACCACTTTGGTTCTCAAATACAGTAGCAGAAAAGGTCAGAGCCAAAAGGCTGGCCTTCAGAAAATATAAAGGACACAGCGGGATGAAGATAGGGAGGCATACCAAACTGCCCTAAGGGAAGCAGGTAAGGCAGTAAGGCAGGCAAAGTCCCAAACTGAGGTAACACTAGCTGAACAGTAAAAGAAGGTGACAAGACTTTCTATAGATACTTTAGTGAAAGGAGAAAGTCCAGGGGGTATTGCTAAGCTTAATGGAGAAAAGGGAGCATGTGAGGACGAGGGACCCTGTAAAGGCATCTATCATAAATAGATACTTTTGCTCAGTATTTACTGAAGAGAAGGTAGGCAGGGCCCACAGCTCAGCATCATGGACACAGGGGGAGGGAGGGGAGCACTCACCTTCACAAAAGAAAGGGTCCTACAAGAGCTTGGCAAGCTCAGGTGGATAAGGCAATGGGACCTGATGGCATACATCCTAGGGTACTTATGAGCTAAAGGAGGAACTAGCAGAGCCATTAGTGTGAATTGTTTAGTGAGTCTCTGAGCACAGGAGAGGTCCCAGAAGACTGAGAAGGGCTTCATGTGATCCCACTCCACAAGAGTGGTAGCAGGAGGAGGCGGGGAACTACAGACCGGCAGTCTTACCTCAGTAGTGGGCAAGATTATGGAGGCACTCCTTAAGGAAAGGATAGTGCAACACCTGGAATCCATAGGGCACAGGATCCAAGACAGCATGGGTTTACAAAGGAAGGTCCTGTCAAACTAATCTCATAGATTTCTTTTGACTGGGTAACCAGAGTGGTGGACCAAGGGGAGCAGTTGATGTCGCCACCTTGACTTCAGCAAAGCTTTTGACACTGTTCCACATAGAAGATTGATAAATAAGCTAGGTAGGCTCGTGATGTAGTTGGTCAACTGGGTGGCAAACTGGTTGACTGGCAGAAAACAGAGAGTGGTGGTAAATGGTATACAGTCACAAGAGATGCAAGTCACAAGTGGGCATCAGGATCAGTCCTGGGGCCAGTCCTATTCAACATCTTCATTAGTGACCTCGCAGATGGACTAGAGGGTAAGGCTTGTTTGTTTGCAGATGACACCAAGATCTGCAACAGAGTAGATGATCCAGATGGGGTGGAAGAATGAGAAGAGATCTGGATAAACTAGCAGAATGGTCAGAAGAGTGGCAACTGGGATTTAATGCAAAGAAGTGCAAAATCATGCACATAGGAAGAGAAACCCTGAAGCCACTTATAGGCTGGGAGGAGTTGCTAGCAGTCACAAAGGAAGAAAGAGACTTGGCATCATCATCACTGATGACCTAAAATCATCCAAGCAGACCTCTAAAGCAGTAGGTAAGGCTAGGGGGTGTTAGGTGTATTAGTAGGGGTATCACAAGTCGTAAGAGGAGGTAATAACCTTCCTGTACAAGACATTGGTTAGGTCCCCATCTGGAGTACTCAAGCAGTATTGGAGGCCACACCTTCACAAGGACATTAACTCAAATTGAGGCAGTCCAGAGAAGGGCAACCAAATGGTGCAGGGACTGCATCAGAAGACATAAGAGGACAGATTAACAGAGCTCAATATGTATACCCTTGAGCAAAGGAGGGAGAGAGGTGATATGATCGAGACATTTAAACACCTTAAGGGCATAAACAAGGTGAAAGAGTCTAACATGTTTAAATATAAGAAAAATAGCAGGACAAGAGGACACAGCATGAGATAAGAGGGAGGCCGATTAAGGGGGAATGTGAGGAAATTCTTTTTCACAGAAAGGGTGGTAGATGCATGGAATGGCTTACCACAAGAAGTGGTGGCTATGAATACAGTGCAGGGCTTCAAACAGGCATGGGATAGGCATAAGGGAGCAATACAAATGACTATGAATAGATAGGTCACTGACAGAGCAAAGGCCGATGGCACATTTATAAGGTAGAAAAAGAAATGGGCAGACTGGATGGGCCTTGCGGTCCTTATCTGCCGTCAACTTCTATGTTTCTATGTTTCTATGAAGTGTTCAAACCTGCTGCTGGCCGGATCAACCTACAGTCCTAATGAGGCCAGAAATCATGTGAGCCCTCACAGGGTTCATACTGCAAAATCACTGTGAGCTTTATACCATTTGGAGACTGTACAATACTCTATATGCAGTCGTATAATGAAATATCTGTTCATTGTATTATAATGGAATGAAGAATGTATTCTATATTAGACTGTATATTTTAGGTTTATTCTGTATTATACTATATCCAAATTGTGTTTATCCTTTGTTGTATTTGTACCCCCTGTCCCCAGATCGCACCTGGAAATGAGCTTCTACTCAGTGTGCCTTTCCCGGTCACCAAATTTTAAATAAATAAATAAATGAGTTTGGAGAGTGTGCCAGGGAAAGGCACCTGTTTAGTGAAAAATCTGAAGCTGCTTCCAGCACACACACCTGTTGAAAGAAACCATGAAGAGTCTGTGCCTGTGGGGCCTGGCTGCAAACCGAGATTACTGAGCTGTACCACAAGGAGACAAAGACCTGCATGCTATTGTTGCCTAAACAATCTTAGGTTGTTAAAGTAAATATAATGTATGGTAGAACGTTGTTATGCATAAAAATCCATACCAGCTAAAAAGTTGTTATGCTGCAGTAGCTTGTTGTTATGCTGCACTAGCTACGTAGCTACGTAGCTACTGCAGCATAACAGCTTAGAACCTTGTATTAAGTACTGTAAGCGCAAGCCGCATGCTCATCCGTCAGCTGACATTACCGTGTACCGTTAAACGAGACATCAACTTTTGACATTATGAAATTTTACTTAATGGATCTTTGCTATAGAAAAACCAAAATGAAGCTCCTATGATTCCAAATATGTTTTTCTACCTTTCTGTGACCTATGACTCAAAATCCCATTTTGTTTTCCTTTACAGGCCACGCTGTGGCTTCCGGAAGGTCAAATGTCAGCATAACTACACAGAGCTTCATTTTTTTATGTAGCAATGGAATCTTGATTAAACTTTAATTGTAAGATAGCCCTCTGTATGTAGCAGTAGTGTAATCAGCTAATCGTTTTATTTTTCTTGATTTGGTGTATGAATTTTTTCCAACTGCCACAATCAATGCTGCCATCTGATGGAAGCCTCATGATCTGTAAGTAAAATGTCATAATGTCAACAGCCGCTGTCTCGGCGTTTCTGTCAGACTATGTGGGGCACAGTAACTAGATATACAGTTTAAGTCTACGCATTTGTCAGTTGTCATTGTAGAAAGGAGACATACACTATAAAAGAAAATGTATAGTCCTCTCTCTGTAACAAGTTTGAAAACTCTTCTCGAGGTCGTCATACGAACATATGAACATATGAAATTTGCCAGCAGATAAAAGGCCTAGAGGTCTATCAAGTCTGCTCGAATGTGCAACTAGCACCCCTTATTCTGCAGCTGCCCCTCCCTTCCACCCTTCCCCTTCATTAACCCTCCCCCTTGTCCTGTCCCATCCTCGTTTGAAGCAGTCCACTGTTCTACTGCATACCACTTCAGCAGACAATGCATTCCACCCAGCCACCACCCTCTCTGTAAAAAAGTGTCTCCTCATCTCCCTCCTGAACCTTCCTCGCTCCAGTCTCATATTTATTTTTTTATTTTTTTTTATTTTATTTAAACAGCAGTTTGGAAAACCTTTGAGCCATAGGCTCATTTACAAAGGTACCTTGTCACAACATATCACGGCCCCTGGTGGCCCTCCCTTCCCTTACTTTGAACAGCCCCTCTGTACCCATCTTGTTTATTCCTTTCATGTAACTAAGGTTTTCAATCATGTCACCCCGTCCCTCCTCTCTTCCAGTGAGTACATGTTCAACTCCTTCAACCTTCTCTCGTATGATAAGTCCCCCAGCCCCTTGATCATCTTTGTCGCTCTGCGCTGCACCCCCTCCAGTAACTTAATGTCCCTCTTCAGATACGGATGCCAGTACTGCATGCAGTACCCAGGTGTGGTCTAACTAATGACCTATACAGTGGCAGAATCACCTCCTCCCTCCTCGAGGATATATCCTTGCAATACAACCCAGCATTTTGTTGGCCTCTGCAGCTGCCTTCCTACATTGTGCCGAGTTGTTCATTGACCCTGTAATGAGCACACCCAGATCCTTCTCCTCCTCTGTCTGGGCTAGCTGCACTCCCCTAGCTGGTAACTCCTTCTGGGTTCTTCATCCCAAAATGCAGCACCTTGCACTTTTTGCATTAAAGTCCAGTTGCCAGGTGTCTGACCAGGTTTCAAGCTTTTCCAGATCATTCTGCAACCCCTGCCATCCCTCTAGGTCATCCACCACTGCGCCTACCTTGGTATCATCAGCAAACAGACTGATCTTTGCTCTTGATGTCCCATGATATGTCTGCAATGAATATCCCAAACAACACTGGTCCCAACACCGAGCCCTGTGGAACACCGCTTGTCACTGCCCTTGGGTGTGAGAGCTCCCCACCCACAACCACCCTCTGTTGCCTTCCCTGCAGCCAGTTTCCTACCCATCTCACCAGCTTTGCACCCGCCCCTGTGCCTACTAACTTCCTTCCCAGCCTTCCATGTGGCACTGAGTCGAATGCCTAACTGAAGTCCAGATACAGGACATCCACTGCATGGACCCTGTCCAGTTGCCTAGTTACCCAGTCATAGAACTCGACGAGGTTGGTTTGGCAGGATCTGCCACGCATGAAACCATGCTGTCTGCTGTCCTGTAGTCCTTGGGCCTCTAGGAGGGCCACCAGCCCTCCTTCAGGATAGTCTCCATTAGCTGACCCACAATGGATGTGAGGCTCACCTGGTTTGTAGTTTCCTGGTTCATCCTTGGGGCCACTCTTGTGGAGGGGCACCACATGAGCCATCCTCCAGTCCTGAGGTACACACACCGAATGTAGTGAGGCATTAAATAGTCTGCCAAAGGTCCTGCAAGGACCTCTGCCAGCTCCTTCAGTACCCTGGGTGGATGCCATCTGGGCTTGGCGCCTTGTCCACCCTCAGTGCCTTCAAACCTCTCGAACTCTGCTTCCATGATTTCCCCATCTGTCACCACTTCCCACCCGGCTTCTGCCATTTCTCCCACATTGGGTGTCACCCCCTCTTCTCTTTAGTAAATACTGAGCAGAAGTACTCATTTAGTGTTTCTGCCTTATTGCACCCTGCTTCCACCCAACCCCCCTTCTTTCTAATCCTTACTATGTGGTCCTTACAGCTCCTTTTCTCCCTGATGTACTTAAAGAAGTCCTTCTCCCCCTTATTAATGCCTTGTGCCAGCCTGAGTTCCGTAGATGCTTTGGCTCCCTTACTGCCCTTGTCACCCTCTCGATCTCTGTCATACCCTCCCTGTCCTTCCCCTCCTGTTTTCTTTTGTACTTCCTAAAGGCAGCTCTTTTCCTCCATACCTTTTCCATGACCTCCTTGCTCAACCCGATCGGTTTCTTAGCCATAGCCTTCTTGCTCTGGTCTTTGCAGCAGGTTTTGGTTGCCTCCACTATCCCCAGCTTTATGAGCTCCCACCTCTGGTTAGTGTCCATACTAGATCGAATTCTGGCCAGGTACCCTTTTACCACTTCCCCCATCCTCCCAAAGTCTGCCATCCTGAAGTCCAGCACTATTGTGCCAGATTCCACTCCTTCCTTGCCCATATCCAATGTGAGCCATACTGAGTGGTGGTCATTCCCTGACAGCCGTTCCTCCACTGTAAGTTCTCTCCACAAGTCCCCATTTGCCAGCACAAGGTCAAGGGTATTCCCAACCTGGTTGGTTCACTGACCATTTGCAGCAGGAAGCTGTCCTGAAGGCATCCAGCAGTACCTGCTCCCTTCTGTTCCTGGTTGTTAGAGTGCTCCAGTCCACTCCTGGCATGTTGAAGTCCCCCACAATCACCACATTACCCTTCTCACAGGTCCTCCTGATCTGTCCCACTAGTTCTCTGTCTAACTCCTCCGTCTGAGATGGTGGCCTGTACACCACTCTCATTCTAAGAATCCTATTCTTGGAATCCTGGATTTGCATCCAAAGTGACTCTGTACTACCCTCCTCCTTCCTCCCTTACACACTTCAGTCCTTCCTTCACATATAGTGCCACCCCCTCCTTTCCCAATCACCCTGTCCCTACAAAATAACCTGTACCCTGGTACAGACAGGTCCCAGTCATTGTATTGGGTGGCCCATGTTTCTGTGATGGCTGCAATGTCCACCTCTCCCTCTGCCATGAGAACCTGTAACTCTGCAGTTTTCCTCCCAAGGCTCCTAGCATTAAGGGTAACAACCTTCCACCCTTTTCCCTCCCATCCTGCCCTCCTTTCCAGCATCACCAACAGTACTTGCCATTTGTCCTTTGTCACTGTTATGGGGGTAAGCTCATGGTTTCCCAACCTGTGGTCTCTGCATATCTCTTCCCAACTGCCACCCCCACTCCTAGTTTAAATTCCCAACTTCCTCTATGTACTCCTCCATCCTCTGTTCAACACTTTCTTCCCTCCTGACTCAAGTGTAGTCTGTCCTGGCATAGAGACTACTGTCCTCCCAGGTCCTTCCCCACCCCAACAGCCCATACCCTTTAGCACAACACCAGATTCTTAGCCATCCGTTAAATTCTCTATTCTCAGCTTTCTTGTTGTGCTTGCCTTTGGCAAAGGAAGTATCTCTGAAAAGTTACTGATCTTCCTGCACCCTCACATAATTGTGCTAGTTCCTCAAACCTCCTCTGACTGTATCTACTGTCTTGTCAGCCAGGTCGTTTGTCCCAAGATGTATAATTAAATGAGGCTTGTCCCTCCCCTTCTAGCATATTTCAGAACAGACTGTCCCACCCTTCCGCTGTCATTCCTGGCATGGCCTCCACCCAAATGCAACTATGCCTCTCCCCTTGCCACTCCCCACCTAACTCTCTTAGTATTGAGTCCCCAGCAATTAGATTCCACCCTCTTACTCCCTGCTTGCTTCCATTCATCTCCTCTCATTTCCAGCTCCTCTTCTTCCTCCTGCACATTATTTCCCTTTACCCCTGTTGCAATTCTCTCAGCAGAACTTCCCCCGCTCCAGTTTGGTCCAGGCATTTATCAATTACTCCTCTAATTTCATCATTTCCTCCTCCACCTTCTTCCTCTTAGCAGTGCACAACTATTTTCTGAAGGCCCTTCACAAATGCCCACTCCCTCTCTTCATAGTAACCTGTCTCTCCTTTCCACTCCATGACTTTTGCCACTTCTTCGCCTCCCTCACAAGTCCCTATCACCTCCTTCCATTTGTCTTTTGTCTCCTGACCTGGTTTCCCGCAATTGTTCTTCCTGGCCTGGGCCCTTTGTCTCTGCTTCCTTCTTCTGACCTCTCTCACCACTGTTGGCTTAAATCGCCTTCCTCATCTCCTTCTTCCTCCCTCCAGTACTGGGCTAAACCCACCCCAATCTGCCTTGCCTGTCTTAGTTCCTCCTGCAGACCCTCAATCTCCTTTCTAAGTTTTTCTATGTGGTTGCACACTAAACATCCTCCCACACTCAGGCAATGTTTGAAAGATTGGTGCACCGCAGTTGTTGCAGCCTACCACCCTACCCATTGCTGTCGCGTTCCACCAGCTGACCCCCCACCCTTCCAGATGCAGGATACCAAACACTCCCTAAGTCTCCCTCTCCTCCTATCAGTGCAAAACATTTCTTTTATTTCCTTTACCTACTTTGTTGCAAAGTTTAGATATATTGAGTAACTGCTTTTATATTCCTATCCTTCCTATCCACACTCAAAAACAGACTTTAAGTAGCCATTGCACAACCTCTTCAAACTCCTACTCCTTCTTTCCTCAATGCAATATCAATGCGAAGAAGTAATAATGAAAGCTCCTAGATTTGCATTTACTTCCCTTCCACTGAGAGAGCAGTCATCTCTTCACTTGCTGCTATTCCTTTCCTGGTATGCCCCTCCTACTCCACACCCCTTACTATACCCAGTGTTTAGCTCCTGTCAATCAGATTATCTCTCGTGGCTCCAAACATTGCCATAACGACCTCTCGAAGAGTTTACAAACTTGTTACTGATAGAGGACTATACATTATCCTCTATAATAATAATACTAATAATACAGATTCTTATGTTTTCAAAGTCTGCCAAGAAACATTCATAGACAAGCAGGGAGTACTAATAAAGGTTTATTATACTACAGTACTTACGCCAAGCATGTGACAAAGAAAATTACAAGGGAGATGGGTTTCTCACCACTCTCCTGAAGAATGTACATAATCTCCAGTATTTCTAGGATCTCAGGTTCTCCAACATCTCATTCTCTCCGCCTGTGAAACTAGGTGACACAAACTTATATACTGCAGATAACAGTATAGCAACAGTGACTACCTCATAATTATGGATATGAGAAACATTATGTATTGGATAATGCCTTAGGAGACAGAATTACTACTGAGTATCATATAAGACAAAGAATACACTTCCATTTGCATGAAGCTTGAACAAAAGAAATGCTGATGGGTTCAAACTACATGTGGCATTTCTTGCCTGTGTATAAGACATAACAAAGGCTCTCTGTCACCTTGCTTAGACAAAAAAAAGTGCTGACTGGCCACAACTACATATGATTATATGAGATATATATATATATATATATATATATATATATATATATATATATAGTATAAAGTAATCACTGATGATCCCTCAGAATCATCATATCAGTAATTAAGTAGATTATATGTGGAATATATGTGAAAGACAAACATAATGCATTATAGTGAGGTATAATAAGCATGCATGATCTAATCCTATGAAAGGATGTGAACATTAGCAAATAGCAGCAAAGCACATTCCTGACACTCATGCTTATATGATGGGTGCCTGAATCTACACGTTAGTGCAAAATAGCAGTGTCATAGTACAATAGGCGAGGAATACAGTATAAGGTGTATGTGGGATGATAGGGGCATAACCCAGGTGCAACACTATTTAGATTGCTTCAGAGTCAGATAAGGGGCCTGGTAGTCCTTATTTAGTGGGGTGGTTCAGGGACTAGGGAGCTCCAGGGCACATGGAAAGAGTACATGGATCCAGAGGGAGCTGGACTGTGGGGGTCACTCCTGGGGTCTGGGCGCCTTGGGAAGTGGGAAGCTGCTGCATAGTACTCCTGTAACTGGGAACTGGGCCTGAAGGGCAGTCTTGTGTGAGGTGAGAGCCTTAAGGTTAAACTGCCATGAGTCATCTAGATCAAATACAAAGTAGTTTCATCCCCAGGCCTCTGGGGCTTCATCCTGATTGCTGTCCAACCTGCTGTGTGCTGGTTCCCGCCTCGAATATTCTTCTGCATCTGTGGTCATGTGAGTGCTGGCGTTGCTGGCTGGGGCTTTGTGATTCTTTGGATTATAGTAACTTTTATTTTGGATCACAGTGCTGAGCTTTCAAACTTTTGGATTGTAAGTTCTTTAAATTGTGCTAGCACACTGTGCCCTGTTGGGGGAGATAAATTGTAAGTTTAATAAATTTCATCATGTACCACCGAAAGAATACAGGCAATGCAGCTATCAGGCCTGCAGCTGGACTTTAGTGTTATTAATGCGTACCCAGAGTCACTGGTCTTTTGTCATACTTGAAATCATAGTTTTAGCACTAGTATCAGCAGAAGGATTTACCACACCCTGTGTAGTGTAATGCATCCTTTTTTGCCCCTTGACTGGACAGGTGCTTAACAGACCATGTGGGATCTGAGTGGGTGGTACAGTACAATGGCTCCCAGGGGGCATTACTACAGGGTGGGAGTGTTTAAGGTGATTTGCAACTGTCTATCCCCTTTGCCAGGCTTGCGTGCCTAAATAAAAGCACTGTTTGTTGAATTTCACTTCTGTGTGTGCGCCCACTTTATGTGACCTGATTGAAGTATTTATTGGTGAAGGTAACAACTGCCTTATTGGTCACAGGGGTGGTTCAGTCCAGTGTACGAATGTGGGTAGGTAATGCATCCTAGCGGCTGGTACTGTACACAGCATCTGGCCCAGTCATTCTCTCAGGGTGGAAGCCCTGCACAATTTCCTATTTGTTCTGGGTTGGAACCCCCCCCACCACCCCAGAAGAGGAATTAACCCAACCCCTCAAACAGGTGGGCCCTGTACAGTCACCAGGCAGGGGTATAAATCCAGACATGGTGACCTGGGGTCATACTTAGATTCATAATGAGTATCTTTTTATTTTCCTCAGATATTGTTTTTCTGTTTTATTTTATTATGCCATGCAGAGACATACATTATTATACAGCACATCCAAGTCTTTTCTTTCCACAATGTACAATTACAGTATCTGCTATAACTCATTAATCTGACATATTAGACATGCAAACAGTATAAATTATTATTCTTATATGGAACTTATTGTGTTTCAAAGGTTTTAAATCATAGGATTAGAATAACACTTCAATCAGATCAAAGACAAAGTGAAATAATGAAAAAAAAAATGATCAATTCAATATCTCTTCAAGGGACACATGCTTCATCTTCTCCTGAGATATCAAATTCCCAAGGCCTCCATGTAAATTCAAAATAGGGTACATGGCCCTAATGATGTGCTATTAGTCACTAAGTGTAATAAATTTCATTTACAGTGGCCTGCCATTGAGCAAGTGTGGGGGCTGCTGGGCTGTGCCACAGACGAGTAATTACTTTCTTTGCTCCTGCAGTGTATAAATATAGCATGCTCCTAATCAAAGGGACTGGTTTTGACATTTCAATATATAGAAGCACCAACTGTGAAGAGATAGTCAAGTCTGGTGTGTATAATTGAGTCACTGCTGACCCAAACTCCTGCCAGAAAGTGTTTAAATGGGGCAAGCCTCAAAGATGTAGGCATAATTAGCTCTAGGCTCTCCACGACCCCGCCAGCAAAAAACATATTGGGAAGGTAAGTATTTCAGTAACTTGTCTGGTGTATGAAAATAGCATATTCGACACTTCCAAATAAATTCTTTCAATGCAGAGCTTGAGATATACATACTAACATACTATTTGCCAGCAGATTAGGCCTTACGTTCTATCGAGTCTGCTCGAACCTCAGATCCCTAGTTGGGTGCTGAGGCCCTCCCCCCCTTGTGTTCCAGAAACCCCTATCATCCATCCCCACCCCCCTGGGACAGGCCATCATCTGATACATCCACTTTCTGTGTCTGTCCCACCCTCTCTTGAAGCCCTCCACTGTGGATCTCTGAACCAGCTCGCCAGGCAGTGCATTCCAAGGGTCCACCACCCTCTCAGTGAAAAACCTCCTCCTCTTTTCCCCTCACCCTTCCACCTTCCAACTTCAAACCATGCCCTCTGGTGATACCTCCCTGCTTTAGTCTAAAGATCCCCTCCATGTTTACCCTATTTATTCCCTTGAGGTGACGAAGACCTCAATCATGTCCCCCCTCGCCTCCTCTCCTCCAATGAAAAAGAGGCAGAGTCCTCAAGTATGCCCTCACACGCCAAATCCCTAGCCCTTGTATCATCTTTAGTTGCCCTCCTCTGTACCTCTCCAGGAGCTGTATGTCCCTCTTCAAGTGTGGTCTCCAGTACTGTACACAGTACTCAAGGTGTGGTCTAACCAGTCCATTGTACAGCGGCAGAATCACTTCCTTGCTCCTAGAGGTGATCCCCACGATGCATCCCAACATCCTGTTTGCCTCTAAGCAGCCTCCTGCACTGCTCAGAGTTATTCATACATGCATCCACCATGACCCCTAGGTCTTTTCCCTATTGAGGCCTCCAGTGCCTCCCTCCCAGGGTGTACCTGTGTTTAGGGTTTCCCTGCCCAAGATGTAACACCTTGTACTTGGTGATATTGAAATTTCCATGTGTGAGCCCAGCTTTCCAGGGGTGTCCAGGTCCTTTGCAGGGCCAACCTCCCCTTTCTCCCTCAACTATCTGTTCCCATCTTGGAGTCATCAGCTAAGAGACTCATTTCACACCCTATACCCTCCCTGATGTCTGATATGTATGCATTAAACAGGATCGGACCCAGGACCGAGCCCTGCGGTACCCCACTACTACCTCTAGGGTTCGAGAGCTCCCCACAGACCACTATTCTCTGGGTGTGTCCAGCTAGCCAGTTTTCAATCCATCTGACCATCAAAGGGCCTACTCCCAACCCCATAAGTTTCTCCACCAGACCATTGTGGGGGACAGAGTCAAACGCCTTGCTGAAGTCCAAGAATAATACATCCACAGGCTTTCCCCTGTCCAGTTCTGATGTTACCCATTCGTAGAACTCCACAAGATTGGTTTGACATGATCTACCTGGCACAAACCCATGTTGCCGACTATCCAGACCTCCCACCTCCTCCAAGTACACCCCCAATCGTTCCTTTAGTATACTCTCCATTAATTTTCCCACCACTGAGGTCAAACTGATGGGTCTATAGTTACCTGGTACTTCCCTCGACCCCCTTTATGGATTGGCACCACATGTGCCTCTCGCCAATCCCTAGGTACCCTCCCTGTCTCAAGTGACCTGTTGAAGAGCTCCGCCAGGGGTACAGCCAGTATGCCCGCCAATTCCCATAGTACTCTCGGATGAATGCCATCTGGCCCAGGAGATTAGTCTTTCTTTAGGGCCTTGAGGGCTAACCACACCCTTTTGACGGAGATAGCATCATCCGTCCCCTCCACCTTACTGGCCTTTTTATCCTTATCCTGATGTGACACCCCTGGGATACCTCTCCCTACCTCTTGCTCCATTTCTGTTGCTCCCGATCCCACTCACTGCTGCTTCTATCCCCATTGTGCCTTTGCTTTGTAGATATCCCATCCCTCCCTAGTGAACACAGAGGCAAAGTACTCATTAAATACCTCTGCCTGGTCCCTCGCCTCTTCCACCCACCCTCCTTCTGATCTCAATCTGCTGAGATGGCCCTTAGTTTTTCTCCACTCCCCAATGTACCGGAAGAACCCCTTTTCCCCTCCATGTATCCTGTCTGCCAGCCGCTGCTCTTTACTGGACTTTGCCCCCCTCACCATCCGGGTGACTTTTCTAGATGCAAGATGGTACATTTTCTTATCCCTATCCCCTCTTGTTGTTTTATATTTTTTGTAGGCTGCCTTCTTTTCTCTGACTGCTACCTGAACCTCACTGGACGACCAGCATGGTTTATGTGACCTTGCTCTCACGTTTCACCTTCAGCGAGGTCCTGACTGCCTCATGAAGTCCCCGTTTTATTACCTCCCATCTCCTTTCCACATTTGTCATTGATGTAATCCCTCAAGTGATCCTTGAGAATATTTCCCATGCCCACAAAGTCTCGCCCCTGAAGTCCACTGCCAGTGTCCTTGATCTCACCCTCCCCCATGCTTATTTGAAACCAGACAGTATTGTGGTCGCTCCCAGTCAGGGATCCTCTACAACCAGGTCCCTTACCAGATCCCCATCTGCCAGAACCACATCCAGGACATGCCCCTCCCTTGTGGGCTCCATCACATGCTGTGTTAAGAACACATCCTGAAGCCATCAGCAGCCTCTGCTTGCCATGCCACAGAGGACATGGTTCCCAGTTTGTACCTGGCATATTAAGGTCCCCCATCAACACCACTCCTTCCCCTTTGGTCCACACTGGGCAATGATGTTGTCCAGCAAACCATCCTCCAGAACATCACCCATCCGGGGCCTGTATACTACACCAGCTTGACCTTATCTCCTGCTGGGATCGAAGGTGACCCATAAGGCCTCCATGTTTCCTCTGCCTCTTCTACCCTAGCAATTTCTATGTCATCTCTAATGAACATAGCCACTCCACCCCCTCTGCCCTCCTTTCTATCCTTCCTAAGCATAGTGTACCCCCGCACATGTTTAGGTCCCAGTCATGGTTTTTGTTGGCCCACGTCTCCGTGACCACCGCCACATCCAACCCCCTGAACAGCATGGCCTGGAACTCTGGCAACTTGTTTCCCAAGCTCCTGGCATTTACTAACACCAACCCCCACCCCTTATCACTGATCCCCTTTGTCGAACCCCACCCAGGTTCCTTATACTTCCATCCTCCCTCTGCTCCTCCTGAAACCTCCACCCCCAGTCTGTTTCCCCTCCCCTTGGGTTTGAAGGCTACTCCCCTCATCTGGAGGAGAGGGCTTCTGGTCAGCCCCTCCCTTATCCCTTCCTCCCTCACAAGTTTAAACCTCACCTTTCTTGAATGTAGTCAGCCATCCCCTGTTTAAGGACTTCCTTCCCTAATGGGGCAAGATGAAGCCTGTCCTTGGCATACAGTCCCTTATCCTCCCAAACTCCTTTCCAGTTCCCAACACCCCAACCCACTCTCTTCACCCCACTTCCTGAGCCAGTCATTAACCTCTGTGATCTTCATTTTTTTCTCCACTGAGGCCTTTGGTACTGGCAATATCTCCGAAAAGGAAATGTTGCATCCATTATCCTGACAGACTCTGGCAAGTTCTTGGAATCTTGCTTGGATTTCCAAAACGCTATTTCCCTCTAGATCGTTAGTTCCCAAATGCACCAGGAAATCCAGTTTCCCTCCACAATCCCTAACCAGTTCGTACACCATGAACTTTGCTCTGTGCACTGTCAGCCCAGAGATACTCACCACCTTCACCTGGCTATGGCATCCACCCCCTTGTCCCTCCCACTGGATACCCCTAATCATCAAGTCTCCCAATAACAGAACCTTAACACCACCATCATTCTTATGGTTACCTCCACTATGCACTCTCAGCCCCTCATCCCTTTATTCGTGATCTCAATTCCATGGGAGTCAACCTGCCTCATTAGAGACCCCCTTGTCACCCTCCCCTTTCTGCCTCCCTCATTATTTTGCCCACTTAACTCAGACCCCCTCTGAATAGGTGTCCCCTTTAACCTCTCTTATCCTGGCCCTGATGGTTTCCCCTTCCCCCACACCACCATCCTCCCCCCTTGTAATAGTACCCCTACCTCCAGAGGCTGTCTGTGGATCCCCTTTAGCTAGGGCCCCATCCTTGGTACTGACCCCCCTGCTGAAGGGGGGCTCCTCCCCCACCTCCTTGTCTACCAGTTTCTCTCCAGTCATGCTCTCCTCCCTCATGTCTGCAATATGTTGCATCTCCCTCATCTGCTTAACATTTATGTTTCCCCTTCTTCCTCTGGGATTATTTCTATCCTTTCCATTGCTGGTCTGTGATGCCCTATGGGTATCCGACTCCCTCCCCCCGGCCTCTGTATCAGTTTCCTCATTTCCACCAACCTCTTCCTCCCCCTCTAGGTTGCTTAGTAGCTCAAATTTATTGTGACACTCTATGTCAGCCTCCATCAAGTAACCCGAGTTTCCCCTGACTGCACCTCTAAACTGCCCCTCTTCCTCCCCTCTTGCTCTGTTCTCCTTAGGAGCTCCCTTCCCACAGTCTGCTGTTTTAGGCTTCCCCACAACAGCCCCTCCTTTCTCAATGTCTGCTCTACTAGGCTTCCCCACAACAGCTCCTCCTGACTCTTCCCCCTCCACTCTCTTTGTATTCGGAATGCTCACCCCGTACGCTTTCCCCTGAGCGTCAAGATCCCTATCTAAGGGTCCTCTGTCCCTAATATCCCCCCTCCTGCTTGCTGTAACATAGCGCCCTGTAATTTCAGGCGCTGCCCCAGCCTCCCTCAGCCCCACCCTTCTGCTGCCCATATCCACACCCTTATCCTTGACACCCCAACTCCCCCAGCTTACTCCTTAACCAATATACTCACTTTGATACAAGATAGCTGTCTACAGAGTGGGCAGTCTCCCTCCAGGCCCAATTGAGAATTATTGCCATCCCACAGCCTGTGCAGCCTACAACCCTTCCGAAGATGCCTGCCATGGTGGAATATGGCCACTCTGTTTGTCCCCCTCTGTTTATAATGGCACACACCCCTTTTCTCAGTCCCTTCCCCTGGAATACAGTTTCTCTCTATACTGACTGCAGTTATTTACAAACCCAATTTCAACCCCACCAATAAAGTTCCCAAGTCTCACAAACACATACAGTCCAGTGTGTGTCCAGTCCCACTAACAGTGTGTGTATGCAGACATCAGGTACCGTATGATGTCACAGGCCCACCAGTTCCTGTTGCTTCAAATTTCAGTCCTAAACAGAAATACACAGCCCTTCAATCCCAACCCCCAGTGGCTTTTCAGTATTTAAGAAAGCCTACGAAACATCTCTTACCAACACCAGGCAAACATCACATTTAAATTTCACTCTAATTATCACTGCCAAACAAGTGTTCCCAAGCCCCAAAAGTTACAATATCACAGCCCAAGTAACAGTTCTAACTCAAAGTAGTAATTTTTTAACACACAGAACTAATTTCACATTCAAAACTATTCAAATATTTCAGTTAAAACAGAATATAAACCCAGACCTCTGTCCTTACCAGCCTCCTGCTTATGTTCCCAAGTGAACAAATGCATTGAAGGAATTATTGGCTTCAGCCACTTGTCATAGATAATATTGGACAAGAGTTCCCCATTCCAAGCTTGGAGAACTGACTGTGTGGTGTCAGCCCAGAGCTCTCCAAGTGCTTCATATGTTAGGCCTATTGAATGTGGGTAAATCAAACCTCTCAAAGCATCCATTAAAAGTTTTAAAAGTTGGGGGGGAAGGGTGGATTAGGAAGAGTGCTCCATAAAGGACCTTTTTGTTGTAAAAAAGTTTTGACTTGTAAGTAGTGTAAATGGTCACAGTTGGGGAGTCTGTGGGAGATCTGTAGTTGAGCAAACGAAGACACCCCATTGCTATGTAGGAACTGATAGACATAGAAGAGGTCCAACTGGTGCCATTTCTGAAATGTGAGAGCAAACCCTGCTGGCAAAAAGTCTGCTTCCGCATGTAGCAGCCTCACAAAATATAAGGGGAATGCCAATGTTGGAATGGCTCTCAGTTTATACCAGTTTCTAAAAGTATCCTCAGCACCAAATGTAAATGCTGTAAAGTCTGGGAGCAGTAACGGAGCCAGGTTTGGGATCCTTTGGGAGCCAGGGAGGGCCATTCAGTCAATGACAGGCTCCACAATGGGCACTAAACAGTGAATAAAGATGGTGGCAGGGCGCCACTACTCACACTGGGGCAGCCAAGAGGGGCGACGCCCCCCCCCAGCCCCACCTCTGGCTCCGCCACTGTCTGGGGGAGAAATCAGCGGTGCACATTCTAATCTGCCAATGTCAAACAAATCATTTAGAACAAACTCTATATACTTCCATAGTGCTTCATATGCAGGGTTAATGCAGAGTAGTATAGTCTTAAACAACACTGCCCTTTGATAGTCTAATAAGTTTGGAAGATTCAGATCCCCTTTTTCAGTTGGTAGCATCAACAGGGACCAACAAAGCCTTGGTTGTCTGCCCGCCTAAATAAATCTAGATAGGGATCTATTCCAAGATGTGAAGTGATAGGGCGCCCGTGTCACTGGAAGGGTCTGAAAAATATATAAAAATGTGGGTAATATAGTCATTCATGTGGCTTATACCCTAGGAAAAAAGGACAAATGGAGGTGGGCCCAACCACTAAGCTCCCCCTCTATTGCCTGTGTCAAAGTCTCATAATTTATTAACTCTAAATGTATTAAATTCTTAAGTAAATATACCCCGAGATATTGTATTTTGGTACATCCCCATTGGGAGGGAAATAGCTTTTTAGTTCCATAGAGGGAGAAAAGTTAAGGTCCAAAACTTCCGTTTTTTTAACATTTATCACATATCCAGAAAGTGCTGTGTATGAGTGCAAAATGTCAAGCAATGCCGGAACTGAGTGCTCTGGGTTCAAGAGGGTAAGTAGTACATCGTCAGCATGAAGGGAAAGTTTAAAGAACCATCCTTCTAATGGTATACCGTCTGTCTTTAAGGATTCTTTGATTGCAACCGCTAAGGGCTTAATACATAAAAAAAAAGGAGGGGAAAGAGGGGGCAGCCTTGACGTGTTCCACGGGTGAAAAGGATCGTGGGAGAGAGGTTACCATTAATAAGAATAAATGCTTTTGGAGCTGCATAAATGATCTTTAGCCAGGAAAGAAAATCCTCTAGAAAACCAAAACACAGTAAAGTCTTCCATAAAATGATACCCAGTCAAACGTTTTGTCTGCGTCAAGGCTGCCGAAATCTGTCTTTGATTTAAATGTTCCATAAGATGGATCGTACAGCGGATTTTATCCACTGTTTGTCTGGATCGAATAAACCCTGATTGATCAGGATGAGCAATGGCTGGGAGAATGGAGGCAATATGGCGCAGTGGGTTAAGGCTCTGAGCTGCAAATCTGGAGACCTGGGTTTGAATCCCACAGCCCCCTAGGTGCATACTGTGTGACTCTGAGCAAGTCACTTAACTTCCTTGTGCTCCCAGGTTGCACCTGCAAACAAGCTTTCAGCTTAGTGTGTCTCACCTGGTAAAATAATTGGTAAAAAAAAAAAAAGAATAGTTTCAAACCGGCAGGCCCATATGGACGTAAAGGTTTTATAGTTCATATTCAGTATAGAAATAGGCCTATGTGAGGATGTAACCTTTGGGTCCTTTCCAAGCTTCAGGATTGGGGAAAGTGTAGCATAGGCCTAAGGGTGGGGTGGGGTGGGGTGGGACTCCTCCCTCTGTATCTCCCGAAACACTGCAGGTAATGAAGGAGCCAGCTGCTTAAAAAGGTTTTATACCATTCAGATAGTAATCCGTCCGGTCCGGGACATTTCTAGGTTTTAGCTAGTTTGATTTCCTCCATTCTAATTGGGATTAATAGTGCATTTTGTTGGGTAGGGGAGAGGGTAGGAAGAGTGAGTTTTGAAAAAAAACTGATCTATCTGTCTAGATGGAGGACTAGTAAGTGTACCTATAGCTGAGTGTTAAATTGTAGAAATGTCGCCAGTATATCATTCGTAGTAGCTGCCATACTGACTGAAGACGCAGAGCGGATCTGTGAAATACAAGAAGCTGCTCTCTGCCTTCAGGGTCTGCGTGCCAAATTTCCGGCTCCCCTAGGGCCCCCCTCGTATCTATATTTCTTTAGATAGAATAAAGCCTTGAACAAAATAAAACAAAAGGAAGGCACTGGGATGGTGGTGCAGCCCGACAATAAAGTACTCACTTATGGCTGAAGATCAGTGCACTCACCCCTTCAAAAGATACCACAAATACTGCTAAGTTCAGTGCAAAAGCACATTTATTGCAGCCACAGCCCCAGATTAGTAGCTGCCAAGGAATGTCTTACGTTTGACTCCCTTCGGAGCTTAATCAGAGATATCCATTTAAATAACAGTCACTTTTTATATATCCCCCAAAATTCAAAAAATGTTTTAAACTAATCACAATACGTGATAGAGTAATCACTTAATGATGTCACTTAATATGGTATTTCATTCATACGTAGTTTTATAAACAAAGTGCACCTTGCCATCTAGTGGACATTACTTATAATTACAATCGATCAAACTGCTATACAGTGCATACACATACATATTAAAAAGAAAGTTGTATATTTAAACATTTCAATGTTTTCTTCTGTTGTACATAGTACATTCTTCAGAGGGTATGTGATCATGATCCTATCCTTTACTGTAGACACATGTAGCACCTACAAAAATATATATATATATATACACACAGAGACATGTCAAATCATGGTCTTATACAGTATTATTAATACATAGAATGTGGGGGGGGATTTTTTAGCAGACAAAGTAGAAGGAAAAAAACCTTTTAGAGACATAAAGGTGTTAAATTGTCATTTAACAATAACATTTTAATTCTCTTAAACTCTATTTTAGCTCTTTTTTAACAAAAATGGTGTTACTTCAAATTTGCCATTTAGGCCTGGCGATTTTAATGCACTCAGCCTGTAAATCCATTCTTGTTCTCTGCAGTTCAGTTCATTCTGGAGATTCCCTCCCCTGATGTTAATATGGATACAATCAATTCCTGTAGCAGTAACCTTGTGTAAGGACCTATCACTTTGTGAATTAATGTGTACTGCCATTGCATAATTAATGTTACTATTCTTAATGGCTATGATATGTTCATTAATCCTGAAACAAAAGGATCTCTTAGTTCTGCCAATATAGAATTTGCCTCAGGAGCAGGACAATAAAGAAATAACAGCTTTAGTGTTACAATTGATCTCTCCTTTTATTCTTTCATATGCCCTTGTTATTGGATTGACAAATTCTTCGCTTTTGTAACAATATGGCATGCGCTGCACTTTCCATGTGGTTTGCCTCCTCATCTATTTACATCTTGAGAAGTGTCCTCTTTCTTTGGCAGATAACTGTGAACTAACCTATCCCTACGGTTAGTGCGTCTCTTATATGAGATCCTTACAGGGTTCTCAAACAGCATTTCCAGCTGTGGTGTCCCTGTCTGTATTGGCAGATTGTTTTTAACAATGTCCACCACTTGTTTTGACCCTCCCCCAAAGGTAGTATCAAAAGTCATACTTGTCCTCCTTTTTCCTTAACTTTAGGTATCAATAACGTTTTTCTTGTGCACGTTTGTATGTAACTTTGCCTCTGTTACCATTTTATCACTGTAACCCCTATCTAGCAGCCTGTTCTCTGACTCTTTAGCCCTTTATGAGTACAGAGCATCATTTCCACAATTTCTACGAACCCTGATAAACTGCCTCTTTGGTAAGTTCCGGATGGTATGGCCTGGATGACAACTATGTTCATGTAATAAGCTGTTCCTATCAGTAAGTTTTTTGTACAGGTTGGTCAGAATTGTACCATCTCCCATTTTATGTATCATCAGGTCCAGAAAATTAATGTTGTACCTATCAACATATACTTTGAATTTGAGAGTTCGAGTTTGTTGCTTCTAAGAACTGTACAAATTCCTTAAGTTTTTTTTTTCATCACTTTTCCATATTAGAAAAATGCCATCAATAAAGCGCTTAAAGATATCAGTCTTTTCTCTGTATGGATTATTATATCCATCAAACACATATTTCTCTTCCCAGTCACCCAAGTACAAATTCACTAAACTTGGAGCCAAAGTTGCCCCCATCGCAGTTCCCTTTAGTTGTTGATAGTTTTTTCCTTCAGACATGAACACATTATTTTTAAGAACTATTTCTGTCATGTCAAGCAGAAGATTGATTTTTGGCTGTGAAATCTCTGTTTTGGTAAGAAAATAATGTTCACTGGCTGCAAGGCCATCTTCATCAGGAATATTAGTATACAGAGATTCAACATCCAATAACCAATAACCATTCATCCTCCAGCCGTATATCATTTAAAATGTTCAACATGTGTCCTGTATCCCTAAGGTGACTGCGAAGCTGGGGAACCAAGGGCAAATATAGGGATCGACATATTTAGAAATGGGCTCAGTGAGCCAACCTATCCCTGAAATAATGGGACACCCAGGGGTTCTGTGGAATTTTTATGAATTTTGGGCAATGTATAGATAGCAGGCTTTTTAGGAGAAGAAACCGAAAGGTAGTATAGTTCATTTTGAGAAATCAAATCACTATAAAATGCATCTAGAAGGAACGCCTCAACGTTCTCCAGAATTTTAGATGTAGGGTCAAAAGTTTGTAAAAATTATTATCAGATAGCTGCCTATAAATCTCCTGTACATATTTTTCTCTATCTTGTACAACTATAGAGCTCCCCCTTATCCGCAGGTTTTATTACAATTTCTTGGTCCTGCATTAGAGATTTCAATGAGTCTCTTTCCTCTCTAGATAAATTATTAAATGACATAGTCGGGGGTGTTTTATATACTTCAGATAGGTCCTTAATACAGCAGTCTCAATAAGTATTAACACTGGGACATAAAGGTGGGCAGAACGTGGAAGGGAGTCTAAATGAGTTACTATAAATTCTCTCAGCTCCATTAACATTATTCTGAGAAATCTGTCTCTCTCCTCTTCACCAATAACATTTTCACTTTTGTTTGCAAAAAACACTTTTAAATTAAGTTTTCTGACAAATTTATTAATATCTACAAAAGCATTAAACTCTGTTAATCTATTGTTTGGAATAAATGAGAGCCCTTTACACAGTACCTTTTTCTCAGTGTCTATGAGAGTTTTGCTAAAAATGTTGATTACAGTTAATATCTGTTCAGTGTCCCTTGAGGTGGGTGCCACACACCCGTCCTCTTGTTCTTCCTCTTCCCCCTCCTCATCTTCCGTGTCCTCTTCTTGTTTCCCCTTTTTCTTGTACAGGGAACTGAAATCTTGTACATCGAGTGCTTCTTCTGGGAACTGCCCCAGGAGAGGTTACCCCTAAAAAAGGCCCCTAATTTTCACTGTCTTCGAACTGGGAATTGCTTTCCCCTGTGCTGTACCCACACATTCAGTCCATTTTAAAATAGACCGAATAGAAGTGTCACTGCTACTTGCATCTCCCATGACAGTCACATTATTAAATGGAGCAGATTCAAGTGTTGAATTAGAATAATTACTCATATGCAATGTCTTTTTCCAATTAAATATCATGTTGTTTTTAAAGTCATTAAAGTCCCGAACAAACTTCTTTTTATGCACCTGTATTTTCAAGTCGTAGCTCTTCAAATAGTCCTTAAATTTGGACTCACACCTTTTGAAATCAGTATGTTCTCTAAAGTTTGCCACAGCCAGTTCCTGGGCCTTTAAACCATTTTGCACCTCCTCATGCATCTCTATACTCACTCTCAGAATTAAATCCATCAGTTTTTCAGATGCCTCTAACATGATAGTGTCCCATTCCTGAATGAAACTTTGTCTATCTTTACCAAAGGTCAGTCTTTTTATTAATCTTAGACCCCTCGGGGCATGTTTAACTGACAAATAAGCAGCCATTGTTTTTTCTTGCCAGTGTAGGTGTCTTGCCCTTGTCACCAATTTTTTCTAACGTGAAAAATGCATTTCTTATATTCTGTTCACTCAAATCAGAAGGAGTAGTGATAGCAGTACTCACATTGGCAGTTGTCTCCAGATTATAGAAAGTAGGATTCACTGCGTCGCCAGCAACTAGGGAATCATAAATGCTTTCTCCTCGATTGTTTCCTTGTATGCAGCCTTCAGTAATTGGATTTACCATATTGTAATTGCGGGGCTGATTATAGGCATTCAGAAGTTTTTTTTTTATTTGAACCCATGCCATATCCACAAAAGTTCTGAATGAAAGCAAACAAAAGGAAGGCACTGGGATGGTGGTGCAGCCCGACAATAAAGTACTCACTTATGGCTGAAGATCAGTGCACTCATCCCTTCAAAAGATACCACTAACGCTGCTAAGTTCAGTGCAAAAGCACATTTATTGCAGCCACAGCCCCAGATTAGTAGCTGCCAAGGAACATCTTACGTTTCACTCCCTTCGGTGCTTCATCAGAAATATCCATTTAAATGACAGTCACTTATTTATGTATCCACCAAAATTAAAAAAATATTTTAAACCAATCACAATACATGATGTATTACTCACTTAATGATGTCACTTACTGTGGTATTTCATTCGTTGTCATCTGTCCCACCATTTTGAATACGGTGCTCTTCCCTGCCCTACCTGTCCCTGGAAGGAGTGCCTACACCTTGTAGCCCCCCCACCCCCACAAATTCTGCTGCCCGTACTGAGTAACTGGTCTCTCCATGCCTGTGTACTCTTGTGAGTATTGTTCGACTTTACCTGCAGGCATTTGTTTGTCTATACCGATACCTCTTGGTGAAATTTATGAGTCTGATGCACTTGTATGTACCTAGCTAGCTTAATGTCTGTTGTAATGCACCTTGGCTAAACTCCCTATGCCTGGTACGAAGTTGCTTTTCTATCTATTGTTCTAATCACTGTTTCTGCTGATTTTGTATGAACCCTGTCTGCCTGATGTTCATGATGCAACTCTTGATGTAATCTATGTTCTGATACTTTGTACGCACCCTGTTCTGCCTGATGCTCTTGTATGTACAATTGTAATCCTCCTGGGTCGCACCTGAAAACAGGCACTTGGTTGTCTAGTGTGCTTACCTGGTTAACAAAAGCAAATAAATGAATAAATACGTAGTTTTATAAACAAAGTGCACCTTGCCATCTAGTGGACACTACTTATAATTACAATCAATCAAACTGCTATATAGGTTTTTTCCCTCTACTTTGTCTGCTAAAAAATCCCCCCCCCAATATTCTATGTATTAATAATACTGTATAAGACCATAATTTGATATGCCTCTGTATATATATATATTTTTTAGGTGCTACATATGTCTACAGTAATGGACGGGATCATGATCACATACCCTGTGAAGAATTTATTATGTACAATGGAAGAAAACATTGAAATGTTTAAATATACAACTTTCTTTTTTATATGTATGTGTATGCACTATATAGCAGTTTGATTGATTGTAATTATAAGTAGTGTCCACTAGATGGCAGGGTGCACTTTGTTTATAAAACTATATGCAATGACATACCATATTAAGTGACATCATTAAGTGATTAATATATCATGTATTATGATTGGTTTAAAACATTTGTTGAATTTTGGTGGATATATAAATAAGTGACTGTTATTTAAATGGATATCTCTGATGAAGTTCTGAAGGGAGTGAAACGTAAGACGTTCCTTGGCAGCTACTAATCTGGGGCTGTGGCTGTAATCAATATGTTTTTGCACTGAACTTAGCAGCGTTTGTGGTATCTTTTGAAGGGGTGAGTGCACTGATCTTCAGCTATAAGTAGAATAAAGTCTATTGAACCTTTTGGTCCATGTATTTTTGCAATTCCACCTTCAATTGACAGATACAGGTCTGTCCCTGGTAGTACCCAGGGCCAATACAGAGTCACTCTGGGGTTAGTTGAAGGGCCTGTAACTCCGACTCCAATTTAACATTGATGACTTCCTTTTGTTTCCATTTGTATGATGTGTAGGCAATTATCTCCCCCCAAATTACTGCTTTTAATGTGTCCCATTTTATGGTGGACGTAACCTTGGGGGTAGAATTATCCGTTAATATCCGTGGAAATTTGGCTTTGATTCATTTGTAAATTCCATGTCCTGGAGGAGTGCTATATTTAAGTGCCAGGATGAGGACTTACGAGTGCGTCTTAAATCCAATTTCAACAATAAAGGGGAGTGGTCAAAAAGGAACCATGGGCAAATTGTCATGTCTTGAAGTAATTCATTACGTTCCCTGGTAGTAAAAACAATAGTCACCGTGGAATTAGTGTGAAATCGGGGACAATAGAAAGTATATGCTCTGGTGGTGGGGTAGAAGAATCTCCAGACACCCACTATTCCTAGGGAGTCTATCTGGGCACAAAACTCTTTTGGGGAAGGGCATAGCCTATGCTGTGCACATGCTGAAGTGTCCAGTTGCGGAGTCTGGGTTACATTTGTGTCTCCTCCCATAATCAGAGAACCCTGACGCATCTCTAAAAGCTTATTAAGAAAGGTACAGTATTTAGTGGGGTGGGGGATTGGGGAGGGAAATATACATTTACTAGAATCACTTGTTTCCCATAAAGTAATCCTGTCAGGATTACATAACATCCTGAATTACCCACATATTCCCAATGTAGGACAAAAGAGATGGATGCAGGGATCAAAATTGCAGTGCCTTTACTTTTACCCTTCTCATAGGAAGATGCATATACCCGAATCTCCCACCCCATGCAGGCTTTAAATGTTCTCCAGAGGTCAGGTGTGTCTCTTGGATATATATCACATCAAGGGACTGTTTCCTGAAATGTTTGAACACTCTCAACTGTTTAACAGGGTTGTTTAACCCGTTAACATTAAGGGAGAGTATCTGCACAGATGTTATAGCCATTTTTGCCTATTGACATATGCAATTGTCCCCTTGAAGTTGTAAAATTTACCGTAACAACCCCATTTTATCCCCTTCCTGCAGAATGAAAGACAACTTAATACATTAATATTTTCCCTTGAGTCTCCCTTGTAATCAAATTGTATGGTCCCCATTTCTCTCTTGGGAGAAAACACTAAGTCCACTTGCTTTTCACTCCAGTATCCTGGATAATAAAAAATATAAGTAAACCACATTCGTCTCTACATGGATTTTCATATTACCGCTATAGGGTCTAAAGAAATATTATATAACTGAACATATTTCAAAATATGACAGCCAACAGGGTTATAAAAATGACTGGAAGGGTCAAACTTAGCTGACCCCTCCCTCCCAAAGAACTATGTGCAAGTAAGATAGAGCCTAGTCTGACCCTGGTTAACAGAAAATGAAAGAAAACATAAATCTGGTTCCTGTGCTTGGGTTTCAGTCCAGGCCCCTCACAACTGACTTCCAAGGTAGGGGAGTCCTTATTTGGTCTCCCTACAGCATAAATCAAACCACTGAGTTGTGAAGGTAGGCCAGGATAGAAGTCATCCTGGGCCTCCAGGGGGTGCAATTCCCCCTTATACAGTGGCGTGAAAAAGTATTTGCCCCCTTCCTGATTTTCTCTATTATTGCATATTTGTCACACTGGATGTTTTCAGGTCTTTAGACAAAATATAATATTAGATAAAGGGAACCTGAGTGAACAAATAACACTTTTTTTTTTTACTTATTTCATTTATTTAATGAAAAAAGTTAACCAACACCAACTGGTACTGTGTGAAAAGTAATTGCCCCTAGTTAAATCAACCCAATTAAAGGGATAATTAGAGTCAGCTGATTGAACACAGCCAGGCTTGATTACAGCCAGCCCTGCTAAATATAAACCTCACTTATTTTGGCCTTACCATCAGAGTCACGTTGCCAGCACAAAGATTCAACAAGCACATTATGCCATGATCAAAGGAAGTTCCTGAAAAGATCAGAAAAAAATTTGTTGCCCTCTATCAGTCTGGAAAGGGTTACAAAGATATTTCTAAGGCTCTGGGACTCCATCGAACCACAGTGAGAGCCATAATCTCAAATGGAGAACACTTGGAACAGTAGTGAACCTTCCCAGGAGTGGGCGGCCTGCCAAAATTACTCCAAGGGCACAGTGTAAAATCATCCAAGAAGTCTCAAAGGATCCTAAACAACATCCAAAGAACTGCAGGCTACTCTTGCCTCAGCTAAGGTCAGTGTTCATGACTTCACAATCAGAAAGAGACTGGGCAAAATGGGCTTCATGTGAGAGTAGCAAGGCGGAAACCACTGCTAACCAAGAAGAACATAAATGCTCATCTCTCATTTGCCAAGAAGCACCTGGATGATCCTCAAGCCTTTGGGAAAATGTTCTATGGACAGATGAGTCCAAAGTGGAACTTTTGGACAACATGGATCCCATAATGTCTTCATGAAAGCAAACACAGCATTCCACAGTAAGAACACCATACCAACAATCAAACATGGTGGTGGTAGTGTGATGGTGTGGGGATGCTTTGCTGCCTAAGGACCTGGATGACTTGCCATAATTAAAGGAACCATGAATTCTGCTCTGTACCAGAAAATTCTTAAGGAGAATGTCCAGTCATCCTTCCGCTAGCTGAAGCTGAAGTGTAGTTGGTCATGCAGCAAGACAATGATCCAAAACACAAAAGCAAGTCCACATCAGAATGGCTAAAAAGAAGTAAAATTAAAGTTTTGAGTGGTCTAGTCAAAGTCCAGACTGAAACCTAATAGAGATGCTGTGGCAGGACCTGAAACGAGCAGTTCATGCTCGAAAACCTACCAAATGTTACTGAATTAAAGCAGTTCTGCGAGGAAGAGTGGGTTAAAATTCCTTCACAGCGATGTGAAAGACTGTTATTGAATTATAGGAAGTGTTTGGTTGCAGTCATTGCAGCTAAATGTGGCATAACCAGTTATTAAGTGTAAGGGGGCAATTACTTTTTCACACAGTGCCAGTTGGTGTTGGTTAACTTTTTTTCATTAAATAAGTGAAATTAAAAAAAAAAACAAGTGTTATTTGTTCACTCAGGTTCCCTTTATCTAATATTACATTTTCTCTAAAGACCTGAAAACATCCAGTGTGACAAATATGCAATAATAGAGAAAATCAGGAAGGGGGCAAATACTTTTTCACGCCACTGTATGTATACAAAGAAAAAAGCTGCAAAAGCATGCTGCGTATGAGCAGCAGCAAAAGCATACTGCGTATGAGCAGCAGCAAAAGAAAAAAGTTACTGCATTTGACCAGCTATAGTTTGCCCCCCTCCCCGGCGAGAATTATCTTACCAGCAGAAAAAGAAAAAAGGGGCACACAAATGTTAGCATGTGCCATGCATCTAATATTTAAAATTCAACATAACAAAGCATATTGAAGGGGGAATCCGAGGAAACACATACCCAGGCTTCCCTGGAGGGGCCAAAGAGCAGGGATAAAAATGTTAGCAATTGGGTAATATTGGGTAATAACCTGCTTTATCAATGAGTGAGAAAACAGAAAACAGAGAAAGGGAGCTCTAAGGCCCTGTCCACACTACACTGGATCCACCCCTCTGTAACGTTACAGGGGGTCCAAACTGTTACCGCAATGGTTTGTGTTTACATCTGTAATGTTACAGGAGGCATTTCCGTAACCATTGTCGAAACCACTTGTGAGGTGGTTTCAGCAATGGTTATGGAACTGGATCCGCCACTGTACCGTTTCCCGGCTGTAGTGTGGATGCGTGACCACGTTCCCCGGCAGTGCCCATAGTGCAGGGCGAGCTGCATTGTGGAATCTGGTGCCGACCATAATGGTCATCTGGCACCTGCAGTGTGGACCGGCGGTAATGGACCCGTACCGAACACTGCCACAGTGTGGACACACTGTACCGCTTATCGGCCATAATGGTTTGTAACCGTTACTGAGTCGTCATAGTGTAGTGTGGACAGAGCCTAATTGTGAACCCCCACTTCCTTAAACCCATACCATGCATCCGGAAGATAATCTGAAGCCCCAAAGAAAAGTGCAATTCAGTTCTTCTAGGGGAAAGACAAATCTTTTCCACAACCTGTCTCCACTGCTCAGTCTAATTAAAATCCGTATATGAGAAGAAAGAAATAAACAGCATTCCCAGCATCTAAATCAGAACTAGTTCCGTCAGCCTTGTCCACCATTTAGTTAATGTTTTAGTTAATATCTCTCAAACGGAGTGACCATCCTCCAGCTGGTTTTGCCTGCTGCTCAGTAACTACAGAATCCAGGTAGCACCATTCACTATGTCACTGGACAGGACCTCTGTTTGGGAGTTGGGATCACCTGACCACAGCTCCACAAAGGAGATCCCTGAGGTTGGATAGATATTAAAGGTTAATCTGTCTCAAAGTGTTACCTCTAATGTGCGGGCTTTCAAGGCTTGCGCCTTGTAGATCTCCGGTAGGATGTAAGTCAAGCTGCTACAGGAACGGCGGATTGATCCAGAGTACCTTGATTGTTCTTCGGCCCAGAGCCAGTCTGCCAGCAAGGTGGTTGAAGCACTGAATTAGCTTGATTCTCCTGGCATGCAGGAAATTGCAGCCCCAACTTAATCAGCTCGGTCTGCACTTCCTCTGTTGAATCAAACTCTCTTCTCCCTTCGGCAGCTGAACAGCCAAATGTGCAGGATATGGCATGATGAGCCTGTAGCTCTTAGCCTTCAGAACTGGAAAGATAGCCGCATAGGCCCTGCAGTACCGCATCATCTCAGGAGCTTAATCATTGTCCAAAAATATCCTCATTTGGCCATAAAACACCTTCTGTTGCCTCCAAGCAGTAAGTATGACCTTTTCTTTTGTGGCAAAACTGAGGAAGCAGGCCATTGTGGACCGCAGGTGGGCATCTGGGGCCAATGGTTTAGGCCCTAGAGCTCGATGAACCCACTCCATTTCTAGTGAGAGGTCAGTGGGCAATTCCAGGGCATTCTGAAGCAGGATAATCGTAAAGTCCATTATGTTCTGGCCCTCTGCTCCTTTGGGAATGCAGTAAATCCGTATGTGTTTAAGTCTAGCCCTGTTCTCCGCATCCTCTTGCCGGGCTTGGAGCTGTGTTTGTTGGTTTTTTAGAACTTTGATCATCTCTTCCAAATCATCTGTGCAGTTCTCAATGGCAGTTATCTGCCACTCAGAGTCGTCTGCTCACTGCTCAAGGCTCACTACATCTCTACGGAGCTCCGAGTATAGTTGTTTCACGTCCGAGCGAAATGACAACAATTCTTTATAGATTGTGTCTAACATTTTTGGCTTTAGGTATCTTTTTATGTGGTGTGGCTGTGGCTGTGGCATCAGAGCGGCCTCCAGTATCTGCCGAGGCCTGCGACTGCTCCGAGTCCAAGATGTCAGCGTGGGAAGCCAAGTGATCTTTCATTTTTCTCTGTTTTCCTCGGTTCTTGCACAGAAAATCAGAGTCTGACTGGTTTACCCCCTTCAGAAGAATTGCTTAGGAATCAAATTTCTGTTCTGAAAATTGTTAGGGGAATTCTAGCAAGGTTTGCGGGAGCTCTCTATTTAAGCCACCATGCTGGTCAAGATGCCACCGGAAGTGCAGTTTGCGCAGATATTTAATAAATGGATTGTAGATCTATATTTGTAGTAAATGACTCAAGTTATTAAAGATGGTCACTGCTCGCAATATTTAAAAATCTCTTCCACTGAGGGTAACTTTTGCTGTACACACTGGATTTATGCTCTAAGTGTATCATGATTATGTTAGCATATGATCTTTGAGGGTAACTCCAGTGAGCCACAACTTTGGAACTGTAAGCCCTTGGTAGCAGGACCACATGGAAACTTTTGCCTAGTTACCACTGGAAGAAACAACGCTGTTTGTTTCTTTTTCTCATCATTCAGTTTTGTTGTTGTTGTTGTCGTCATTACAGAAACATGGCGCACCGAGAACCATGACTGGGATGTAGCCATACCAGGCTATATTCTGTTCAGAGGACAGGGTGGGAAGAAAGGGGAAGGAGTTGCTCTTTATGCGAGAGATAGCATAAAAGCAACAGAGGTATAGGAAATACAGGGAGGGGTGGAGGTACTGTGGGTCGCCCTAGAGATGGGGGATGGAGCCATTATTCACACTGGCATGATCTACAGACCTCCAGCATAGGGGGGGAGTTGGATACGGTTCTGGGGGAAGCCATCCAAAAGATGGCAAATAAGGGGGAGGTGCTGCTGGTGGGAGAGTTCAATCTACCAGGTGTAGATTGCAGCAGTCCAGCTGCAACTACAGCCAGGAGCAAGGACATCTTGGACTTCCTTCAAGGTGCATTCCTCAGGCAACTAGTTAGGGAGCCCACTCGTGGGGGGGCTATACTGGACTTTGTTCTAACTAACGGAGACAGTGTTGCAGATGTCACAGTGGGTGGTCACCTGGGGACCAGTGATCACTGTACTGTGTGGTTCAATATAAGGATTGGGACAGGATCGAGTCACACAAGGACAAGGGTCCTGGACTTCAGGAGGGCCAATTTGAACAAGATGAGGAAATGCTTTAGGGATGCCTTTCTGGGGGGGGGACTTGGATGGACTGGAGGAACTTTGGATGAAACTAAAAGGGGGCATAGAGAAGGCAACAAACCTCTGCACCAAGCTAGTAAGCAAAGTCAAGAGGAAAAAGAGTTCTCTAAGGAGGTGGGTGGGAAGGTAAGGTCAAAAAAGTAAGCATTCAGGAGGTTTAAGAAGACACAGAAAGTGGAGGATAGGGAGCTGTATCTGGAGAAGCAGAGGGAGGCAGGGAAATCAGTTAGGAGCACAAAGGCGCAAACAGAGGAGAAAACAGCTCAGGAAGAAAAGAAAGGGGATAAGACATGTTTTAGGTATATAAGCGAAAAGAGAAAGACAGGGGAGGAACTGTAAGTCTAAAAAGGGAAAAGCAGGATTGTGTGGAGGGGGACCAAGAAAAGGCAGACATCTTGAACAAATACTTCTGTTCAGTATTCACAGAAGAAAGGGAAGGAAAGGGGCCTAAGAAAAGTGAGAGGCGCATCAAAGGAAAGGAGGGGGACACTAGTCCAGTTACATAGCAGAGAGTCCTGAAGGAACTCGCAAATCTGTAAGTGGGTAAGGCAATGGCGCCAGACGGGGTTCATCCAAAGATACTGAGGGTACTCAGGGAGGTGCTGGCTGCACCACTGACAGTCTTGTTTAACTTTTCATTGGAGAAGGGAGAGGTTCTGGGGGACTGGAGGAGGGCAGATATGGCCCCACTTCACAAAAGTGGTAGTAGGGAGGAGGCCGGCAACTACAGGCCAGTCAGCCTGACTTCAGTGGTGGGGAAATTATTGAAATCACTACTGAAGGAAAGGATAGTGAAATGCCTTGAATCCAGTGGCTTACAGGACACAAGACAGCACGGATTAATGGGGGTAGGTCTTGTCAAGCAAATCTAATAGATTTCTTTGACTGGGTGACCAGGGAATTGGATCAGGGAGGAGCAGTGAATGTGGTGTACCTGGATTTCAGCAAGGCCTTTGACACTGTCCCACGTAGGAGATTAGTAAGCAAGCCAGGTAGCCTAGGAGTGGGACCAAAGGTGGTAAACTGGGTAAGATATTGGCGACAGAGTGTGGCGGTAAACGAAGTTCACTCAGAAGAAGGGAGAGTGACCAGTGGGGTACCTCAGGGATCTGTACTGGGACCGGTCCCGACATTGCAGAGGGGCTGGAGGGAAAGGTCTGCCTGTTCTCAGATGACACTAAAACCTGAAACAGGGTAGATACTCTGGTGGGGAGTGTGGATGAGAGGTGATCTGAAAAGTTAGAGGAGTGGTCAAGGGTATGGCAACTGGGCTTCAATGCAAAAAAATGCAAAATCATGCACTTGGGGAACAGAAACCCAGGGAAGGAGTACAAAATGGGAGGACAGGTATTGAAGACCACCAAACAGGAAAGAGACCTGGGAGGTATCATAGCTGAAGACCTAAGCTGGCTTGGTGGCGCTGAGGGTTGAGGCACTGGACGCCACACCTCGAGCCACGCCGGTGACCCGGGGTTGTGAGTGACCCTGGGTTGCTGGGGGTTGGCAGGGGAGGTGGAAGAGTGAGCATCCGATGGACAGCTCTCCTCTCCCGGGGAAGGGGGGCTGTCATCCTGCCACTTGGCTGCCCCCTAGTGGAGGTCGGAGGGCAGCGCTGGAGGCCGGGAGACACAGATGAGCAGAGACTTAACGTATGTGTGCCTCAACATGCATGTTGACGTCGCGAGGGGGAGGGGGGTGTATGGGGAGAAAATGGAAAAACTAAAGGTAAAAAGTAATATGAAAAAAAAAAATCATGGCTGATGACCTAAAGATGGCTTGGCAGTGTGACAAGGCAGTTGAGAGAGCTAGTGGGATGCTGGGGTGCATAGGGAAGGGTGTTACCCCTGTATAGATCAATGGTGAGACCTCATCTAGAGCGCTGTGTCAAGTTCCGAAGACCTCTTTCTGGAAGGAGATGGAAAAAAAGAGTGGAGGCCGTCCAGAGGAGGGCAACTAAAATGGTGCAGGGTCTGCATCAAAAGTCCTATGAGGAAAGACTGAAGGACCTTAATATGTATACACTGGAGAAATGGGGGAGAGGGGGATATGATAGAAACTTTCAAATACATTACAGGTATAAATAAGGTTTAAGAGGGAAGCATCTTTCATAAAATAAGATGCCCAAGGGCAAGGGGTCATGCTATGAAGCTGGAGGCGGTAGACTCATGGGAGATGTGAGGAAGTACTTTTCCATGGAGAGGGTGGTGGATGCCTGGAACAGCCTTCCAGCTGAGGAGGTGGGGGCAAGAACTATAACAGGGTTCAAGAAAGCATGGGAAAAGCATAAGGAAACCTTAGTGGTTTTCGGAAGAACCACTTCACCACCACCACCTCCCTTCTCAGGCTCACTGATTCCATCCTACCCGGGATGGATAATGGTCTCATCACCTCTACCATATTCATCAATCTCACTAAGGCTTTCAATACAGTCTCCCATGCCCTGCTTCTCGACTCCCTTATGGCAGATGGACTGGCCCTACCTGCCTCTAACTGGTGCTTGGTCCAGTCCTTTTCTTCATCTTCCTCAATGACCTGCCCTCAGTCTGCTCCCCTTCCTCTTCTATCCACATGTATGCTGACGATACTGTCTTGTATACCTCTGGCAAATGCCCTGTTGATGTTGCAACCACCCTACAGCATGACTTCCAGCAGGTTCAGCTATGGTTTGCCTTACATCAGTTATTCCTCAATGCCAAGAAAACTGTCTCCACAACCTTCGGCACTAGGAAGAGACTCTCTAGGCTCCAGTCCCTTCCCTCTTTCCATACACTGGACAGGACACCCCTTGAGGACACCTCCTCATTCAGATACCTTGGGGTTTGGCTGGACCAGCACCTCAACTTCTCTGGCCACATTGCTGCCATCCTGAAAAAATTGTGCCCAAGCTTGGTGCCTTATACAGAAACCATAGTTGCATCCGGCGTGAACTGGTCCAGAAGATGATTCTCCCCAATTTTGACTACTGTGATGCAATTTGTGGTGCCGCTTCCAGATTTTCCCTGACCAGATTGGACTCTCTCTTCAACTCCTTCTTTCGCTTCACTCTTGATGCTCCATCCCTTACTCATCATTGTTCCCTCTACCATGCCCTGTCCTTTCCCCTTCTTGCCAATCGGCCTCTTACTCATTGTGCCAAACTCACTTCTAAATACTGGCAAGGTGAACTTCCCCCTTACCTTCTAAACTCCCTTTCTACCCCTCCGCCTCCCTCCCACTCACTCAGATCCTCAGACACTCGCACATTGGCTGTCCCCCGCTGATCAACACTCATCGGTCAATCTGGTTTCACCCATTGCTTCCCTAAACTCTGGAACCCCCACATACATCACTCCTCCTCTTTTACTCCCTTGCCTCTTCCTTAAACAACTATATTTCCTCTAACTGTTCCTGTTTTAATACTCTTTAACTTCCTGTCATGAGCTCATATGTGCTGCCCAAGCTCCCCACCCTATCCCCTACCCCTTCAGTGCTCATCCCCTTGCCTATACCTCTGTACTACACTTGCCCCCTACCCCCTCCTTTCCTCTTCTACCAACGCCTCTGCTTGGTAATGCCCCCTGGCAGGGTTCTCAGCACCTTGGAGGGGATAGTCCGAAGGTCGCCACGCCTTTCACTTCCCCACTTTGTATACCTTCCTCCAAACATCCTAATCCTCTTTCCAACACCCCCACACCACCCCTGTCTTCCCTCTCCTCTGTCCTTGCCTAGGTCTGCTCCGGCAGAGTTCTCAGCATCCTGGATGGTATAGTTCTTGGCATGCCTCTTCCTTCCCTTACTCTAACCTCCCCTTCCCCTCTTTCTTCTGGACTCCCACTGTACCCCACTGCATTGCACTTATTAGGCAGCCCCTACACCCCCTTTACCTACTATTCACTGTGTGCAACTTAATCCTCTCCCCCTTTCACCAAAATCTTTTATATTGTCTGATCTGCTGTTCCTGCTCGACCAAGCTTGTATATATCTTACTGGTAATATCTGCCCCCCCCATCCCACTTGCTCTTCCTTCCTCTAGCTGGCTCCTCTAGTCCTACTTGCTCTCCTTACCGTAGCATTTTATTTTATAATGTACTGTTTACTTGTTTTATTTGTAACGCCAATCCGCCAGTGTTTTGGCGATATTGTTTGCTTCAATCTGTACCTGATCTGTATATATGCAACTGTAACTGTATGTAGAATCTCTGTTTCAAATCCACTTGTGCCCCCCACCCCGGGTCGCACCGTAAGATGAGCAACTTGTTGTTCAGTGTGTCTTCCTGGTGACACATTTCAATAAATAAAATAAAAATAAACAAATATTGATAAGATGGGGGGGGGGGATAAGCTGGAGATCAAGTAGGGTCTGTGGTGATACAGTAGGTAGTGAACAAAGGGGTAGACTAGGTGTGCCAAGCAGTCCTTATCTGCCATCAAATTCTATGTAGTTGGGACCGACTAGGTTGACATATATCAGCGTCATCTATATAACGTGGGCTGCCTTATCAGTTCTTTTTTCTGCCATTGCCATGCTCATTAGACCATTGGAAGAAACAATGCTGTTTGTTTCTTTTTCTCGTCATTCAGTTTCATTGTTGTTGTCACAAATTGTATGCTGCCTTTGAAAATACTGTTCCGGCTCTGTCACTGTGGCTTAAAGATTTTCAAGGACAACAATCGCACTTCATGTGTTTACCATCTGGGCCTAGTCCCCAGTGTTAAGGTCTGCATCATCTGCCAGGGATTCAACCAGGCCACCACGAGACAGACAAAAAAGTTTAGAACTTTTCTTGCCAAAATTGAAAATGGATGTCTTACAGAAAACACCAGGCTCTGACTTGGCATCTCCTACCCAACAGACCACGAACAATCAGTCCTATAGAAGAGAATCCATGGTTTCCTGTAAGTGTCTTGTACTGAAAGAAAAGTTGTCTGCATCACCAGAAAAGGATAAGAAGATATCAGCAAAATCCTCACTGTTGGAAAGGTGCCACTCCAACAGCAAGGAGAAGGCATCAGTTTCTCCTGTAAAAAAAAAGTCCTGGTTCCGACATTGTTCAGGATCAACATATGGTAAGCCTGCATCGAAGGTCACACCAGTATCCTCGACCTCTTCAGACCCCCAACAATCCCAGCAATGTTAAGGCTGGGGTATGGCTCTGGCATGCCCTCTACTAGCGGTATAGAGCTTTCGTTGACTGGACCAGTTCCCAAGATGCCAGCTGACCAGACACTTGCCATAGGCATTTTCAACATGCAGGTTGTTCTGGTGACTGTGTTGGAATTATTGCATTGTCTGCTACCTGGCTTGCCAGCGATGATTACTACATCACCACTGCAGGTGACAGTCTATTTATACTGTCAGCTACTGTGGAGCCTCCAATGTTTCCCATTGTTGACCCCCCTTAGCAGCTGTCAATTCTTTTGTTACCTGCTTAAACTCCTGTGCTCACCCCATGGAATAGGAGGAGTATAATCCTGTCTTAGTCATATAAGAGGATTTTCGGGGTGAAGAGGAGAATTTTGTCTTCCAAGAAGGGTAGGTTCCTCATCCACTGTTTCATCCTGTAGTGATGATACTGTGGTTTATAACCCTGGATCTCCTCCTGAGGATGCCTCATTTCAGGTCCTCCTCAGATCTATGCCGGACTCTATGGGGTTTGAGGCTGAGGAAGAAGATTCCACAAAGAGGGATCTGAATGAATTCCTAGAAATGCCAGCCTACCCTACCGTTGTGATCCTTCCCATTTTTCCTGCTCTGGAGGATGCCACACTGGCTGCCTGGTATAGGCCCAGTACTTTGCCTACTGTACCCAGGAATAGAGATGTGTGAAGTCCGCAAAATTTGCTCTGTGGATTAATCTGTGAATTTCACACAATTCACGGAGAGCAGTTCACAGAATTCATGGAATTCGCAGATTACAGATTTCATGAAATTTGCCGCAAAATGCAAAATTTTGCCTGTGAATTTAGTGCTTTGCAGTGGAATTTGCACTCCATGGCAACATTTACTGTGAAATTCATGCAATTTGCTTGAAGTCAAAATGTAGCAGACAAGGGGAAGTTTCAGGAACTCAGCAAAGCACAAATATTCAGTAATTCGCGTGAACTTTGCTGGAGAATTTTTACTGCACAACATCTCTACCCAGGAAGGCAGATAAACAATATCCAGCCCCCTGTTCAGAAGCCCATTACACGTCATAACCTAAAACTGACTCAGTTGTGATAAATGGCTGCACATAGCAGATCTAGGGATCGTGACATTTAAGCTCCTTGCATCTGACAAAGAGTTCTGAAAACTGGATGTTATGGGCAAAAGGACTTATGCCTCTGACTCCTTGGGAATTAGGATTTACAAACTATCAGGCATACATGATCAAATATCAAAATGGCCTGCTAAAGTCCATGGTGACTGCAGTCAATACACTGCCTGATGGGTCAGTTAAAGCCAAGCTTGCCAAATCTCTACAGCCGGTCTTGATGCAAGTAAAAAGATTAGATCTACTAATTATGATACCTCTGATACTTCAGCCAGCGTGGCTGCATCAGGTATTTGTCTCTACTGATAGTCCTGGCTAAGAGTGGCTTGGTTTGCCTCTAATATGCAAAAGACTGTGCTTAATGCCTCTTTCAGTGGACAAAACCTTTTCAGGAAAGATGTAGAATACACACTACCTGATTTGCAGTTCTCCAAGATGACATTAACATCTCTGAATACCCTCAACCCTACCTCCAGAGGAGTAGCAGGAGAGGACATCAGCTCCCCAAGTCTTATGGGAAACCTGCTTGTGGACAGGGCAGAGCTCAGGTTCTCCCCCAGGAACCTTCTCTTTAGGTGGTCATTCTTGAAAGGGATCTGGATCTGGTGGCTAGCATCCCGCCCCTGTCTACTTCTGACTCCCTGCTGCTTTCTCCTTGCCCCATGGTACAGGGGGTTCAGGTGGGGAGCAGAATCTCCCTACATTTACTACAATGTAGAGAGGTCACAAAAGAGGAATGGGTCCTGGAAATCATAGAGAAGGAGCATGTACTAGATTCACTGTCCACACCTCCAATACAACCTGCTTGGGCTTATTATTACCCTCTGGGACACTTGTTACTTTAGCAGATGTAAGTAGTTAGTTAGTTAAAATTTTCATTTTTATTCAGGATGAAACTTTAGGGCCAAAGGTCCTATTTGTAAAGTTGCCCTGTGTACATATAAGACATACTTGAAACCAACAAACATTAAATTCATGTAATAATATAAAATATACATATATTACACAAATGTGTAACACTTACCTAATTTTTAGTTAGTTAAAACCTTTATTTTTAGACAGGAGTTTAGATGGCATAACACATCATTAGGACATAGTCCTATTTTCAAGATGGTCCTGTTAAAGTTATGAAAAACATCAAAACATATAACTCACTAAATATAATTCAATAGTCCTATTCAGTTACAAAAGGGGTAAAAGGGGGAAATAATGTGCAGGAGGAAGAAGAGGAGCTGGAAATGAGAGAGGGAGATGAATGGAAGCAAGCAGGGAGTAAGAGGGGTGGAATCTTAGTGCTGGGGGACTCAATACTAAGAGGAGTCTGGTTGGGTAGCAAGGAGGAGAGGCATAGTCGCATTTGGGTGGAGGCCATGCCAGGAATGACAGTAGAAAGGGTGGGACAATCTGTTCTGAAATATGCTAGAAGGGGTAGGGACAAGCCTCATTTAATTATACATCTTGGGACAAATGACCTGGCTGACAAGACGGTAGATATAGTCCAGAGGACGTTTGAGGAACTAGCACACTATGTGAGGGGCAGGAAGATCAGTAACTTTTTCAGAGATACTCTCAGTGCCAAGGAAAGCACAACAAGAAAGCTGAGAATAGAGGAATTTAATGGATGGCTAAGAACCTGGTGTTGTGCTAAAGGGTATGGGCTGTTGGGGGGTGGGGGGACCTGGGAGGACAGTAGTCTCTATGCCAAGGACAGACTACACTTGAGTGAGGAGGGAAAGAAAGTGTTGAAACAGAGGATGGAGGAGTACATAGAGGAAGTTGGGAATTTAAACTAGGAGTGGGGGTGGCAATTGGGGAAGAGACATGCAGAGACCACAGGTTGGGAAACCATATGAGCTTACCCCCTTAACAGTGACAAAGGACACATGGCAAGTACTACTGGTGGTGCTAGAAAAGGGGGGCAGGATGGGAGGGGGGGAAGGGTGGAAGGTGGTTACCCTTAATGCTAGGAGCCTTGGGAGGAAAACTGCAGAGTTACAGGTTCTCATGGCAGAGGGAGAGGTGGACATTGCAGCCATCACAGAAACATGGGCCACCCAATACAATGACTGGGACCTGTCTGTACCAGGGTACAGGTTATTTCGTAGGGACAGGGTGATTGGGAAAGGAGGGTGGCACTATATGTGAAGGAAGGACTGAAGTGTGTAAGGGAGGAAGGGGAGAAGGGTAGTACAGAGTCACTTTGGATGCAAATCCAGGATTCCAAGAATAGGATTCTTAGAATGGGAGTGGTGTACAGGCCACCATCTCAGACGGAGGAGTTAGACAGGGAACTAGCGGGACAGATCAGGAGGACCTGTGAGAAGGGTAGTGTGGTGATTGTGGGGGACTTCAACATGCCAGGAGTGGACTGGAGTACCCCAACAACCAAGAACAGAAGGGAGCAGGTACTGCTTGATGCCTTCCAGGACAGCTTCCTGCTGCAAATGGTCAGTGAACCAACCAGGTTAGGGAATACCCTTGACCTTGTGCTGGCAAATGGGGACTTTGTGAGAGAACTTACAGTGGAGGAACCACTGTCAGGGAGTGACCACCACTCAGTATGGCTCACACTGGATATGGGCAAGGAAGGAGTGGAATCTAGCACAAGAGTGCTGGACTTCAGGAGGGCCGACTTTGGGAGGATGGGGGAAGTGGTAAAGGGTACCTGGCCAGAATTCAATCTAGTATGGACACTGACCAGAGGTGGGAGCTCATAAAGCTGGGGGATAGTGGAGGCAACCAAAACCTGCTGCAAAGCCCAGAGCAAGAAGGCTGAGGCTAAGAACCGAGCTGGTTGAGCAAGGAGGTCATGGAAAAGGTAAGGAAGAAAAGAGCTGCCTTTAGGAAGTACGAAACAGGGAGGGGAAGGACAGGGAGGAGTACTTGACAGAATCGAAGGAGGTGACAAGGGCAGTAAGGGGAGCCAAAGCATCTACGGAACTCAGGCTGGCACAAGGCATTAAGAAGGGGGAGAAGGACTTCTTTAAGTACATCAGGGAGAAAAGGAGCTGTAAGGACCACATAGTAAGGATTAGGAAGGAGGGGGGTTGGGTGGAAGCAGGGTGCGATAAGGCAGAAGCACTAAATGAGTACTTCTGCTCAGTATTTACTAAAGAAGAGGGGTGACACCCAAGGTGGGAAAATGGCAGAAGCAGGGGGAAGGGGTGACAGATGGAAATCATGGAGGGCAGAGTTCGAGAGGGTTTGAAGGCACTGAGGGTGGACAAGGCGCCAGGCCCAGATGGCATCCACCCAGGGTACTGAAGGAGCTGGCAGAGGTCCTTGCAGGACCTTTGGCAGACCTATTTAATGCCTCACTACATTTGGGGTGTGTACCTCAGGGCTGGAGGATGGCTCATGTGGTGCCCCTCCACAAGAGTGGCCCCAAGGATGAACCGGGAAACTACAGACCAGTGAGCCTCACATCCATCGTGGGTAAGCTAATGGAGACTATCCTGAAGGAGAGGCTGGTGGCCCTCCTAGAGGCCAAAGGACTACAGGACAGCAGACAGCATGGCTTCATACGTGGCAGATCCTGCCAAACCAACCTGGTGGAGTTCTATGACTGGGTAACTAGGCAACTGGACAGGGGCCATGCAGTGGATGTCCTGTACCTGGACTTCAGTAAGGCATTCGGCTCGGTGCCACATGGAAGGCTGGGAAGGAAGTTAGTAGGCACAGGGTTGGGTGCAAAGCTGGTGAGATGGGTAGGAAACTGGCTTCAGGGAAGGCAACAGAGGGTGGTGGTGGGTGGAGAGCTCTCACACCCAAGGGCAGTGATGAGCTGTGTTCCACAGGGCTCGGTGTTGGGACCAGTGTTGTTTGGAATATTCATTGCAGACATATCATGGGACATCAAGAGCAAGATCAGTCTGTTTGCTGATGATACCAAGGTAGGCGCGGTGGTGGATGACCTAGGGGGATGGCAGGTGTTGCAGGATGATCTGGCAAAGCTTGAAACCTGGTCAGACACCTGGCAACTGGGCTTTAATGCCAAAAAGTGCAAGGTGCTGCATTTTGGGATGAAGAACCCAAGGAAGGAGTTACCAGCTAGGGGGAGTGCAGCTAGCCCAGACAGAGGAGGAGAAGGATCTGGGTGTGCTCATTACAGGGTCAATGAACAACTCAGCACAATGTAGGAAGGCAGCTGCAAGGCCAACAAAATGCTGGGTTGTATTGCAAGGGGTATATCTCGAGGAGGAGGAGGTGATTCTGCCACTGTATAGGTCATTAGTTAGACCACACCTGGAGTACTGTGTGCAGTACTGGTGCCCGTATCTGAAGAGGGACATTAAGTTACTGGAGGGTGCAGCGCGGGCGACAAAAGATGATCAAGGGCTGGGGACTTATCATACGAAAGGAGGTTGAAGGAGTTGAACATGTACTCACTGGAGGAGAGGAGGACGGGGTGACATGATTGAAACCTTTAAATACATGAAAGGAATAAACAAGATGGGTACAGAGGGCTGTTCAAAGTAGGGAGGGCCACCAGGGGCCATGATATGAGACTGGAGGGAGGAAGGTTGGGAGGAGATGAGGAGACACTTTTTTACAGAGAGGGTGGTGGCTGGGTGGAATGCATTACCTGCAGAAGTGGTATCCAGTAGAACAGTGGACTGCTTCAAAAGGGGATGGGACAGGACAAGGGGAGGGTTAATGACGGGGAAGGGTGGAAGGGAGGGGCAGCTGCAGAATAAGGGGTGCTAGCTGCACATTCGAGCAGACTTGATAGACCGCTAGGCCTTTATCTGCTGGCAAATTTCGTATGTTCGTAAAAAATGTTTACCAAAATATCATGCATTTCACAATCTAATACAACATATAATTGTTAATACATACACCTTATGTTAAAATTCTCATCCATAACATTCACTGATAGACAAGTATAAACAGTGAGATACAAAATGAAGCAGCATTTTTAATAACAATTGCATTCTTGTGTTATGTTTATGTTCATGTTCACTTGGGATTTGAAGGTAGTAACCTTGTCAAATTCCTGATTGTTGGTGATAATTAATTCCAGATTCTGGCCGCATGATACTGGAAAATCATGCTACCATACCAGGTATTGGTTTTAGGGATTTTTATACCCCTATCAACTACCTCCCTCATTCCGTAATGTTGTGTCCCACAGTTTTTCTGTACATTACGGTTTCCTGTTATCAAACCCTTTTGAATTTTGAAAATAAATATTGAATATTGTTTCCTAACTCGTACTTCTATACTGTCCCATTTAAAAGCATTATACATCTGGCAATGATGTGTCCTGAACGGACAGTGGAGAACAAATCTTGCCAGACATTTGTAAGATTTACTAACTTTATCTAACTGTTTTAGTTCTGCAAAGCCATAGACCAGATTACCATATTCTAATACCGGAATTATTAACTGTTCTGCAATTTTTTTTCTCGTCTGATAAGACACTATCGATGAAAATCACTGTAGAGCCCCAATCCTTGAGTTAACTCTCTTTGTTATGTAATCTATGTGTGCATTAAATGTAAGTGAATTATCTATAATCACCCCTAAATATTTGTACTGATTAGTTTCTTTTAATATCTGATTCGTTCTAGTTACTATTCCTGGATATTGACTGGGGCAGCTACTGTTCTTCCTTTTTTTATGAAAAAACATTACTTGTGTTTTCTTTTGACTCATGACAAACTTTGATTCAATAAACCAATCCTGTAAGATACTGAAATCTAACTGAAGTTTTTCCAATAACTGATCTTGTGTTTTTGCTATGGCTAGCAAGACAGTATTGTCTACATAGAGCCTTATCTGTGAATTTACAATATGTTCTGATAGATCATTTACATAAATTAAGAACAGCAGCGGTCCCAGTATTGACCCTTGGGGTACACCTCTTTTCAGGTGACCCAGGTCTGATAAATGGTTAGCGACTTCTACCCATTGTTTACGGTCCCCCTGATATGATTTGAACCATTGTGAAGTTCTTGGGGTTATTCCTATCCTTTCCATTCTCTCAATGAGTATATGGTGGTTCACCAAATCAAAGGCTTTGGACAGGTCAATGAACACCGTGCCCGTGGACTACCCCACATCCAAGGCTTTCGCCACAATATCTATGGAGTCCATGAGTGCAGTGCCTGTCTAATGCCCTGCCCTAAAACCATGTTTGAATTTGGATAACTTTGACTATATTTCTAGGTTTTCATAGAGTTGGTTATACACCATCCTCTCCATTAACTTTGAGAAAATGGGAAGGACTGCAATAGGTCAATAATTTGATGTGTCATCAGATTTACCTCCTTTGAAAATAGGAACATTTTTTGCAATCTTCCACAAATCAGGAAACAGATTCTCTATTAGACTTTGGTTTAACAAACTAGTCAGCACTGGTGAAATTATTTCTATTGCATTTTTTAAGAATTTTATTTCTATCATGTCAGTCCCTCATCCAGAAGAGAGCAGTAGAATCAGTTTCTGTGCAAGAATCAGATTCGTGGTTTTACTCAAAATACTTCATAGTCCTGAAATGGACAGGGAATCGGCATCCTATTCTGGACCTCAGAGGCTTCAACAAATTCATAGAATACGCAAAATTTGAATAGTCTCACTGCAAACTCTCATCCACCTACTGCAGCAAGGGGATTGGCTGTGTGCCCTGAACATGAAGGATGCATATCAAATTCAGGCACCATCACAGAAACTACCTCTGATTTCTACTAGTGGGCAAACCGTATCAATTTTGTGTTTGTCCTTTGGCTGATCCACAGCACTGCAAGCTTTTGCCAAGTGCTTTGCAGCGGTAGCAGCAGCTTTCAGGAAGGAAGGACTGCACAGCTTCCCTTAACTGGACAGCTAGCTCCTGAAAGGGCCCTCCAGGGAAGCAGTGGCATACCTCCTTTTCAGAACCCAGCAGCTGTTTCACCAGTCTAGGATCACAATAAATGTCCCCAAATCAGTCCTGACTCCCTATCAGTACCTGAAATTCATTGGGGCAGTACTGGACACCTCTGTGGCCAATGCCTTCCTTCCAGAGGACAGGGCTTTGATTTCCCAAACTCACATGGTATCCAGCTTGTAGTATTATGTAGATGGCACTGCCACCATGTGGAAATTCATGGTCATTGCATCCTAATATGAAAAGCTATGATGTAATAGCTGCAGACGGTTTTATGTGATAACGGTGAGTTTATACAGCACCGACCACATACACTGAATAAAATACCACCTGACGTCTAAAGAGTGACCATTGCAATAGCAATGGTCACTGAAATTCTCAACTGCAGCAATAAAAATGCCCCCCCACATCCCCCAATTTAAAAATAACCAACTCCAGGGGGAGTGGACATAGAGGAAAGAACAAATACAGAAAAAAATTCTCCCGCAGTCAGACCCGAACCTGGGTCCACCAGCTCCAAGCCACCACACCAAATGGCCAACTCAGCAGGGCTTGGCCAAACACAGCCCCATAGCCTGCTATAGCAGGTGTAGGTCACTGCTACACTAGCTATACTAGACTCCTTGCTACATTTTCCACCTTGCTATTGTTACTGGCGGTCAGATTGAGTCACTCAAATTGAGCATCTCAGTTTCTCTTGTCCACATCACTGCACACCCTACAGACTGAGTATGTGCAGATCAGATTAAATAAAGACAACTACCTGATTGCATTGCCTGAAATCATTACATGGTGTCAGAAGTAAAAATAAAATCAGTGAAAAATGGACTTGCTCAAGTCACCCAGTGCTTTAACCCTGCAGGGGAATGTTTCTGACAGCTAGACGAGATGGAAGCAACAGTTTCAAGTTTGCCTTCTGTTTCCAGCTAAATGTTGGCTTACATGTCGTGCAGATAAAATATTATTTTTTTGAACCGGAACAACTGAAGTCTTATATCATGGAAAAGAAAATATAGAAAAGTAAGGAGAAACAACTAAGAGAACTCAATATGGAAGTAGAAATGCCTCCCTTAGAGGATGAAAATGAAAGATTATTTTTTTCCCTTACGGCTTGAGATAGCTGATTTACTAAGTATAGACTAATAACCTATCTAGATATGGATGACTTGTATTCAGGGATGAAGAAAAAATGAATTTCTCTTTCGGTTTTATATTCTGTAAGCTTGTGGTTAATACCAGGACTGGATCATCAAGGATTAATACTGTTATATTAGATGTTTCTAGCCCAAGTAAGGACCCTTATACATATTAAATTTCTTGTGGGCTTATAAGTTGAGTACGGCAGAAAGCCTAACTATATATTCCCTCCTGTATTGAGGACTTTAAGTTTGTTTATTCTATAAATATTTGATTGTGATGGACATTACAATCAATATTAGATAATAATAACTGGGGAGTCTTTTCTTTCATTGAGAAACTGGGCTACAATCAGCCCTTCAGATAACTCTATTTTGGACATATTTTACGTCCATAAATTAGCTCAAAACATCCAAAAATGTACCCGCTGGAGTCATTGACGTCCACTAACAATTCCCTTGTTTAAGTCTGACGTCCATTTTTCATGTGTCGATGTCACATCTTTATTTTTTTTAATCCTCTGGAAGGGTTGCCATTTGCCATGGGTGTTTTTTTTTTTGTTTACTTTACAAACTCCGCCTCCCATCCCGCCAGCAAACTGCCATCCTCAGTCACTTCATGCATGTACAGTTTGTTTGGCACCTTCAGTCGAAGGTAAACATAGTGACCGAGGGGACTACATACATATGATGTCAACCGTATTGCTTGGGAGAGTCCCGTTATTTTAACTAAACACCTGACCCCCACATGGGAAAGCAAATTATCCCGACTAACACAGTTAAGTCAGTCACATAAAAAAACTGCAGTTGCTGTCCATTAATTGAATGTTGTGCCATCAGCCACCGATCGCCTGCCTGATCGCAGCAATTATCACCTCTGATTAATGCTTGCATGCTTTGGGGTGGCTTGCAGTGCTCTGAATAACTCTGTGTAACTTACATGCCAGAAAATAATTCTCAACACCTGAGTTTCACAGGAGCTTATAAACTGGCACTGCTTGTTTTGTTCCCACTGCTTGTTTTGTTCCCTTTGTTGCTAACCTTCCCTCCAGAGAACTATCATGGTGCAGGGACTTACCTGCTGGAGCAGGGAGCTTTGAAATAACTACAAGATGTAAGAAACAGTGACGGAGCTCCTGTCGCAGCTGCCTGCAACTAAAATCCACTACTTAGTTGGGAACTTTTTGAGCCGGTGTAAAATTATATTTCCATCAGCTGTGCATAGCCTTACACTAATTTAACAATGATTATGATATAAGACTAGCGGGGAGCATTTTAGGAGTAGTGGGACTTACAATCTGCAGCTGGTGTGCTGGGGGCAGTATACTGTAATTTGTGCTGTCAAGGGCAGTAACCGGCTATTTGTTTTATTAATTTTAGTGCTCTGACGTTTGAGTTTAATATGGGAGACACTGTTATATAGCATCAAGAAACTCTGGAAGCACGTCTTTAAACTCTGGTCACATTTACAGTACAATAGGACTCAGGATCTTTCTGACTGTTATTTTTCGGACATCGACTTTACATGGGACTATTGGTATTATTCAACCTAAGCTTATGGGTTCTCTAATTGGTGTTAACTTGGGACTGGAGTTCAACAAATGGAGCTGGGGGTAGTGTCAGAGTGATGTTGGCACACAGTCAGAGTCAGACAAAGTAACTTACTAAGTAAATGAGTGATATTTTTTTGTTGTGTACTGCGTCTGCAAGATCAGCCTGCCCTGCTATCTACACTAATTTCATTCATGAATACTATGCAATTTATACCCGTTTTTTAACGAGTAAGTAAAGTTTAACTCTGTTTCAACTGCCTGCAGGAAACCTTGTTAACTTCATTACCTGGGCTGCCCAATGCATAGAAAATACATTTTATCTCCTTCAGAAAACTTAGTCAACTATACTGAAGTAGCTCATGATGAAGATGTAATTAGACCCTTTTAGCCAGTACTGTAGAACAATTAGTACAGCATCACAGTTTCAGTTTGCTCCCAGTACTCCTTTCCAGGCACAGTGTCTAATTGTCCTCTCCTACTTCCACAGTCCTACATGCAAGCCCTTCCTCAACCCTGCTCCAGTGAAACTTCATCCTAGTATGTCCTCTCCAGTTCAGTAGTCAACAGACCATAATTTCTCCTCATTCCCCATGCATTTATCGTGCTGCCCTGGAACTCTGTCAAACCTCTAGTTTGACTCCATAACTCTATATCCCATCTGTACTTTACCCTCACAAGCTTTTCCAATTGCTATGTTCCAGCTTAGGGCATTGTGAGTATATAGGTACTTAAATTGCCAGTATTAAAGAGAAGGGTTCGTCATGTTGTTTATTATAATAACATGACTACTACAGCTGCAATTTGATTAGCTTGAAGCAAATCTCATCGTTAAAGGTAGATTAGATTTATCAAGTCCTTATTTTTACTCTGTTTTCACCCTGTGGAGAAAAATGTTTAGTGATTAGTGCAATTTCTGTACTCACGATGCATGGTAATGTGAGCTAAGCTAACTGACACTAAGCAGATTCCTGCACTGAATACAACTTGTCTTGATAGGAAATGTTTAAATGAAAACCTTTCAATGGTCTCCATCAGTGCATATGCTCCTGATTAGCAGTTCTGAGTAAAAAATAATTTTCTAACTGCATTTTTTTGTTAAAAGTTACATTTTAAGAGTACTCTTAAAATGTAACTTTTAACAAAAAAAAATTTGCAAGGCTGCTGGCAGTCATCTCAGAGGAGCCGCTTGCTCCCTCACCCGGGATTTGCTATTGTGACTCAGCGCATGGGCTGGCCAGGGCACATTAGCATATCTTGGGTGAGGGAGCGAGTGGCTCCCACAAGATAGTTGCTGCAGTGCTGCCAGCATTGTGCTCCTTTTAAAATGTAACTTTTAATGCAAACATGCAGTTAGAAAAATCATTTGTTTACTCAGAACCTCTAACTGGGGCATATTAACAAGCAACTTAACAAATGAGATAGCATAATGGAAGTTACTTTATGGAACTGCAAGAACAATTCATGAAATAAACACATACTGAGTGTCTGCAAATTATTTACTGTGTACATGTTCCTTTCATAACATTAAGAAATGTATTTATGTAGATGTAGAATGGATTGCAGTGAGGTTTTCTGAAGGCCTATGAATTGACTTCAAAACTATAGGACCTGGAGTATTTTGACTGCCAAAATTTGTCGACTGGAATTATTTTGACTTCCAAAAAATTGACAGCTGGAGTATTTTGACTCCAGCAAAACTGAAATGACTTCCAAATTTCAACCTATGGAAGTATTTGACTTCCACCCAAAAAAAATTATCTGAAGCCCTGGTTACAATTTGCCGTTATAACCTCTGGCTTATAATGGTGAACACGTGCTGGGTTTCTCACATTCTGCGCATGCCCACGCTTTCTCCTCGCTCACCGATCCCAGAACTGCCACGTCGCGAATGACTGCGGAGCACAACAAAATTGGGACTCGGGAAGGATTAAACACTCCTACACAAACATTTGCATCTGGAGTATATCTAAAAAATAGCCTCCTTCTCCAGTCATGTTCAAGAAACGAGCGAAGATCATCATCACAGCTTGGACATGGCCCTCTTCTTCCCGCTCCCTCACATCAGGTAGCAAACAGTGAAAACTGTTTATTTCTGTGTTTAGTATGAAAACACCCCCCAGCAATTACATAAAATAATGCATGGGGGTGAGCGAATAAATGAGAAATTACGTGCACCCTCGGTGTGGGATGCTCATATAAACCCCTTGGGCTTCGCCTTCGGGGTTTATGTAGCATTCCACACCTCAGGTGCACATAATTTCTCATTATGCACTCACCCCCATACAATATTGTATATATATTGCCATGGCAAGTACAAATAATTGCTTTAAATGATGTAAAGTTATTAAAAATAAAGGAAAAAGTTTCAAGTTTACCTTCTTGCTATAGACACATATAAAAAGCCAGAATAAATGCAATGTGCTTTGTAGTCGAGCGGCCAGTTTTCAAAATATTCATCATGTTTCACCCCCCTGTTTGAGAAGGTTTGATGGTTGCATAAGATAGCTTTACTCATCAGCTTTCAGAAAATGTATGTTGTGGTGTTCATCACTTGGTCAATAATACTGAACTTTGAAGAGAAAATCCAGACAATATAGCTGAAAAAAGATGAAACCGAATAAATCCTGAATTTTGAAGAAATTGTAAAACTGTTATTTTTGACTTCGTATTTGTATAGTTTGGGTTATCAGTTTCCAGTTTTTGTAAATTGCCAACATAAATTTGAATAAAGTGAACCTAAATGTTCATAAATGAACCCTAAATATAAGCTCTCCGGTCACTGGTTTCATTTTACTTACAGTTTATTTGGTGACTAGTCACATTTTCCTGACTTATTTCAGCCGAATTTTCTGAAATATTTGGATTGGCTTCTTTCTCGGTATGAGTGACTAAGGGGGTTGAAGAACCCATCAAGATCTTTTTATCTGTCTTGCTCTGGAAAACAGATATTTTGTCTCCGTGGAAGTGAGAGATCCATTGGGGACTGGAAATCTGGGTTTCTCTTCCCCTATTATTGCGACCTTTTGTAATTTTGAGGACTTTCTGTTCTGTGTGGTTCCTTGTATTTAAACTGCCAGTTGTGATTTTAGATTTTATTTATTTAAATTACTGTAGTTTTTGTAAGAGGGGAGGGTGTTTTGTTTATTTTATATTTAGTGTTAAACTTATATGGTTTTTAGGTTTTGTTTAATTTGATCATCGGAATATGTGGGAGGCCTGCCCCCACGGTCGTGCGCTATTCATCCTCCACCCTTCACTCCCTCCACCCATTTGTCTCCCCCCCATTACATTTCTCCACCTACCAGCATTGTAGAGCGCTGGGTATTGCTTTCCGGGGGGAGGATGGGGGTTGGGGGTGTGAACAGTGGAGGTTGAATGAGCGGGGCCATCACAGCGGGGTTGTAGGGTCCACAGGATGCCCTGGGGCGAAATGAAATCCAGATCACGGTCCTCCATGTCTGGTCTCCATATCCAAGGGCACCACCAAATTGGGTGGGCAAGTAGTTCAGGCAGCCCTGGAAGTCCATCCAACTCAAGTGGTGTTATGCAATGCCAGATCCATTAAAAACAAGACTGCAATTATTGCAGATCTTGTAAATTCAGTGGATCTGGCTTGCTTCACTGAGACCTGGCTGGATGAGAACTGTGGCCCTGTATTAGAGGCCGCAATTCCAGCCGGTTACTCAGTGATTCACCGCTCGAGATTGGATCACGGGGGGGGGGAGGGTTGCGGTCTGTTTCAAGACCTAATTGGACCTCACGAGTGTACCAGTTGAGGAGGCTGAGTCATTTGAGTGTACTGTGGTAGCAGGTATAGGTTGTAGGATTGTCCTCATTTATCGTCCACCCGGGGATGGGAAACGGTTCCTTCGTGAAGTGGCAGACTTCGTCATCGACATGGCATTTGAATCTCCCAGGTTGATGGTCTTGGGCGAATTTAATGCCTGGGTTGATGATGAACTCTCACAATTTGGACAACACTTCCTCCAGTTGATGATGTCTCTGGGCCTTACACAGGAAGTTACCAGTGCTACCCATAAACATGGTCACTCCCTTGACTTAGTTTTCCTCCTGGGGATCGATGCCTCAGATTTGGGGGTGGATCCTGTCGGATGGTCCGATCACTACACTGTGGGGTTCAATTTTAGCACCTCCCCTTGAAGGCCTACCCCTGTGGAGATGGAAAGTACCACCTTTTCTGAGATATTGACTCTGAAGACCTTATGTCGGTACATGACGTATCATCCATTCTGGGTGCAAACAGTGATCCAGAGGACCTTGTTGTGGCCTATAATACGGTCATTGCAACGGCCCTGGATGTCATTGCTCCTGTTCATGTTCATCCTCTCTCCCTTTGCCCTTGGTCTCCATGGTTTGATGGGACCTTGAAGGAGAAGTGGCGACAAGGACGAAGGTTAGAGCATTGCTGGTGGAGATCTGCCCTTGATACCGACCACCTTAGGTTGATGGACCATTACCAAGCCTATCAATCTGCAATCACCTGCAAGAAGGCAGAGTTCCTGTCTGGGGAGATTGCAGTCACTCAGAACCAACCAGCTCAGCTTTTCTGAACTGCGGACAGGCTGTGCAACCCGGCTTGTCTGCAAGTTCGGAAAGCATTTTCGCAAATAGAGTGCAATGAACTTGCTCGGTTCTTCATGACTAAGGTGGCCAACATCAGGGCGGCTCTCCAGCCAACACACTCTATGGGCATTGCTGATGACCATGCTTGGCCACTGGCCTTCAGCTTTCCTGGAGTACCTTCGACCGCCTGGAGTTCATGGATATCATGAGGATTGTCCAGGGTGCGCGCCCTACATACTGTAGTTTGGATCCGGGACCAACTTCCCTAATTTTGGGTTGTATTGATTCCATCGGTTCAGTCCTTGCTCGGATAGTTTGGTGTTTCTTGGAAACAGGTGAGTTTCCTAGCTCCCTGAAGGAGGTGGTGGTAACACCCCTCCTGAAGAAAGCTTCCCTGGATCAAACTGCCTTGCAAACTACAGACCAATCTCTAACCTTCCCATTTAGGGAAGGTGGTTGAGAAGGCAGTGGCCACACAGCTGGAGAACCATTTGACCATCCATGACATCTATGAACCCCTCCAGTCTGGTTTCCGAAAGAAGCATAGTACAGAGACAGCACTGGTTCGGGTGCTCAGTGATCTCCTGATGGCTAGAGATCGGAAGAACCGTTCCATCCTGGTTCTCCTTGATCTCTCATCAGCATTTGATACTGTGGACCATGGGGCTCTGCTTGATCATCTGAGGTTCATCTGTGGCCTGTCTGGTACAGTCCTCAGGCGGTTTACATCTTTTCTCACTGGAAGAACTCAGAGGGTAGTGTCCAGGATTTATTCCTCTGACCCAATCCCTCTGTCTTGTGGGGTTCCTCAGGAATCAGTGTTGTTCCCCATGTTGGTCTTAGTATATATGCTGCCCCTCGGAGACATTGTAAGGAGGTATGGGCTGAAGTTTCACTGCTATGCTGATGATAGCCAGCTCTACCATTCTTTTGCACCCGACCAGAATGGAGCTTTCTCAGTCTTTAATAACTGCCTGGCAGAAATACAGGAGTGGATGGATTTGAGCTGGTTGAAGTTGAACTTGGGAAAGACTGAAGTGCTGATCGTGGACCCAGAACGCCGGATAGGATAGGATAGGATAGGGGTGTTGGGAGTAGGTTCACCCTCAGGATTATTTCTTGGGGGTTTGCCACTCCCAGCCTCTGAACAGGTGTGTAATCTGGGGGTAATCTTTGATGAGGGGCTGACCCTGCATTCGCAGGTGTCAGACGTCATCAAGACCTCTTTTTACCGTCTGAGGAAAATCGCCAGGATTAGGCACCTTTTTCCATCCGGCGACCTTTCTACGCTGGTTCATGCCTTTGTGTCCTCCCGCTTGGATTATTGCAACTCCCTGTATCTAGGGCTTTCTGGGGTAGAAATCTGCCATTTGCAGCTAGTGCAGAATGCAGCAGCTCGGCTTTTGACAAGAACCTCTCGGTTCTGTCATATTTCTCCGGTGCTGCACGATCTGCACTGGCTGCCAGTACAATGGCAGATCACCTTTAAAGTCGGTCTTTTGACTTACAAAGCCCTACATGGACAGGGCCCTGACTACCTGAAAGAGCTTCTGGTTCCCTACCACCCTGGGTGATTGCTCTGCTTAGCTGGCGAGGGGTTGCTAGAGATTCCAAGAGTGTGTTTAAAATCTTCTGGGACCCGGGCATTTATGCATGCGGCCCCTTCTCTCTGGAATTCTCTAACCCGCCAGTTACGTGAGTGTGCAACTGTGGAGGGATTTAAACGTGCTTTAAAAACTCATCTTTGGCACCAAGCATTTGGCGACTGAGTGACATTGTGATTTTAATTTTACAAGTTTGTCCAGATGATTGTGTTTTAATCAGCTGCTGTAAATGGTGCAATACGTTGTTTGTTTTTAAACTTGTTCGGTGCCTTGGTTTTGGAAAGGCGCCATAAAAATAAAGTTTTTTTTTTTTTAATCTAAAACCAATTTGTCATTCCTTATGTCTAGTAGCATCTTAACTAATTATGTTCTTTATTGCTCTCACTTTACTTCCTTTTGCCCAGAAATTATACCATAATTTCATTGTAATAATTGATTTGTACACAGTAAGGTTACGGTCCAAGAATTCATTCCTATAACCGAATCTCATTCCTGAAGGCATACTCTGTACGCATGTAGAGAGAAACAACTAATTTTAAAACAATACATTTATTTCCGGGCTGAATAGAAAGAGTGAGAAAATTTACTTTTGAATAATAATGACACCCATGGAAATGCAAATGTCTTTTTCAGCCAAAAAATGACTCACAACATTTTTACTACAAGATATTATCATAATAAGGTTCATCCTGAGCATGAATTAAACTATTAATTCCTAAAGCAGCAAATATATAATTGTTTGAGATGTAAGGAATAAGACACTCCAGGGTGTTGATTGTTATGTGATAACTGCATGCCTAGGTGCATGGTATGGCACGAAGCTAAATGCCGAGTGTTCTTCCGCACCTAGGAATGTGGTTATCACATAACAAGCAACACCCTGGAGTGTTCTATTGAGCTTATAAAATGGGTTATAATTGTGGAAGATAATGACACATACAAGTAGTTTGAATTTTTAAACTTTTGTAACATTTATTTAAATAAAAAATTGAGAATAACCTTAAAAAAGGAGAAAATATAGCCCCTAACTAGACTGTTTGGGATTGCCAAAATAAACAAATGGCTTAGAACCACAACATTTCATAGGTTGTTTGTCAGTTATACAAGCTGTGGGGTCAGAAAAGCTTTCTGTGTGGAACGATTCACCAACTGAAAAAGCTGTAGGCACATTTTGAGTCCCTGTCCTGACACTGTCTTGCCACGAAACACTGTGTTTTTATTTTAACACCTGTAACTGTAATAGAAATGCCTTTTATAAAGAAATTCTTGTGTTTACTGAATGCAAAGATCCTGCAAAGATCACTCACTATCAATGACCAAAAAATCACTGTCAGATATGTTTTTTATCTCCCCGATGTGCGCTGCTGATACTGCCCTAATGTGTGACCTGACAAGCTAGATAACCTTCACCATCATGCAGCAATTGTCGCAAAATCATGAAGGAGTCGCATCAGTCAGCTCAGACATTAATGCAGCTGCCCATCTGCTTTGGGTCCAACATGGAAGTATCAGTAACTGGCATTGCTTCTGAAGGTAAAGTTCTGTACCTGCAGCTCTAGGATTTGAGCATTTTCTACACGTGCTGCGAGTTGCCCCATTTTCATTTTTTTTATCTGCCTGCTTACTGAGATGCACCGCGGCTGTGCCCACGGAGTTGCCTTTTCCATTTCTGTGTGATAGCTTTCTTTTCCTCTCTCTTTTTTTTTTTTTTTGCATTAATGCAATGCTTTTCTTCTCATATTTTTCATCCACCCCCCAAAGTTTCCAGCATGGTGTTGTCTATCAGTTGATGGGACACAACTAGAGAAAGCTCCTGTGTTTATGGAGACTGTTCAGAATGGGTTTGGTTCCGATAAGTTGAAAGTTACTGTTTCCTCAGACAGAACACCCCTCTAATTCAAATGGAAGCTTATATTGTGTTTTTTTTTTCATGCACAACATCTTGAGGGTGATGACTGGATCGAAGTCTGGTCTCACTACAATAACATTTTCAGTTAGCCGACTATTTTGTGTATTAGTGGCAGTGCGGGTGGGCTGCCAGTCAGTAAACTGCCATTGGAGAGTACTTTGATTCTGCGGATCTGCGGCCTCCTATTTTAAAATAGTGGCAAGAAGATTTAAAAAAAGGTCAGAAGTGAAAACAGATTGGCATTACTGTATCAATTTTGTTCTGCGTTCACTGCTGTTTTATTTATTATGATAAATACACATTTTTTGATTCTGTGTTTGTACTATATTAAGATGTCTGCCTGACAAAGGGTTCCCAATGCAGTGATTGTTACATCCTATGGCACTGGTTTACAAACCCTTACAGCCAATCAGAATGCATGAAATGACTTACCCATTTTATGAGACATTTTAATAAAGACTTATGTCCATATGTTATCATGCAACGTTGCACTACAGCATGTATTCTTAATTCAGAGGCACATTTAACTTGTTTACTCAGTTATCATTGTCAGTGTCATACTCTCATTCCAAATCACCATTTTTATAACTGATATTGTCTTCGCCTATTTCATGCGTATTGTTACATGTGTTTGGGTGTCCTTCACACCCACAACTTGGTGTGCATTTTAGTTTTATCATCACACATCTACACTTTCTTAGACTTTGTGCACTGGCATGTGGTAAGTTCTACCAAGTCTTTTGGACCTGATTCTTGTGTCATTGGTTGAGAATCAAGATCATTCTCTGTGTCCAGCCACATCTATCAGGTGGCGCAATAAATGGCTTAGCCACGAGTGCTGACTTCCAAACAGCACACTGGTAATTAACTCTCTTTATGTGCTGTGCCAGACTGTCCATACATGGTGGCAAGCTGTCATTCTGTTTTGCTTGCTTGCAAAACTGTTTGTACCTTAGTAGGTTGATATTGGAACTAATATGTCCTGTTGGTTGGTAGAGTCTGCATACACACTTGTAACAAATATCAGTGACATGATTCATGACTTCAGAAGAGTCTCCAACTTCAGCCACCCCCTGCAAGTTCTCATGATTCATTCTTAGTATTTGCAAGGATTTCTTTTTGCCTTTACCCTTGAAACAGCTGGTGCTGTCACAGTAAGGGTGTGCAATGGCAAAAGTAACTTGCATATTGAGCTGCCAAGTTTCCCAGCTATGATATGCAGTGGTATGTATCGGGTCCTCAGTTTGGTTCCTGTTTTGAACCATAGCTTGATGCCAAGCTCCTCTGCAAAATATGTTCCACACACAAGAACATCCATGTCTGGTGAACATACGATTGCATGTTCTGTCTTGTAGCACGTGACTGGGTCACCAATATACAAATATATATCCTACTGCCGGCTTCCTCATGGGTAGAGAAGAGTTCAGAAAGATCCTTTACTTGTCCATGAGTTATTTCTGCCACCCATTCATGTTTTTCAGTTCATGATTTTCAAAACCTCCTGATAGCACCAATGTTTGGAATGGTGTGAGAACATGAGGCATGGTTTTACACCACTCCTCAAAAGTGAAGTTGTTGAAGTTCTCCTTGTTTTTGGGATTGGAAAGGTATGTCTTCATGTTTCTGGGTAGTACCTGGTTTCTTGTACTAATTCAGATTTCTGGAGATCCCATTAGTAGTGACTGTTTGGTAAACTCACGGGACTGTGAATTGGGGGAAGGGGAGGGGGGTGGCAGGTGCTTAAGGAACATGACACAAACTGATTGCTGGGGCAAGTCATGAGATGGGACAGAGGGAGAAGAAGAAGAAGAATAATCAGCATTTATATAACGCTTTTCATACACAGTGTATCCCAAAGCGCTTTACAAGCAATGCTAGACTGGTAGTGAAGTGACTGAATGTGTGGTGGCGGCCATATTGCACATCATCACCCACACACAGCCTGGATAATTGCATGAACCGGTCTATGGGAAGGAGAATGTTGGCCAAGACACTGGGAATATTCTCTACTCTTTGCAAAGAGTGCCCTGGGTTCTTTTACTTCCACCTGGATACCCACCAGGACAACACCAGGATGGGCAGAAGGGACCTCAGTTTAACGTACACCCCAGCAGTACAGCACCCCCCCAATACTTCACTCGGATGCCAGTGATTTTTAGGTGCAAGTCCAATCCCAGTGTGGGACGAGAACCCATGACCTTCTGGTCCAGAGGTGGAGGTGCTACCAACTAAGCCATGCTGACACCTGGGAGGAGGTACCTGATGCCTGTCTAGTGCTTGCTGAGGGGGCAGAGAGAGCAGATTGGCTGTACTCGGGGGCAATTGCACTTAGAGAGTGTTAGTAGGTGCTGTTTGAGATCAGTTTTGAATTGTGCCAGAAAATTTGTGGTCAAAAGGTTCCCAGGAAGTTCATTCATCCATAGGGAGGCCTGGTAGGCAAATGCATGCTGCCCAAGTGAGGTACGATGGAAGGGATCGCCAAGGCCCCCTCTAGTCCTCCCTCTGGTGACCTGTAACGAGTTGGCTGCCTTGATCAAATTGCCTATACAAGGTGGTGTTTTACCCAATAGAGCCTTCTTCCCTAGGACGCAAGTCTGGAATTTGACCCTGTTTTTTAATGACAGCCAGTTTGCAGGTTCATACAGAGTACAGATGTGAGTGCCATGCTCAGCATCCAGGGTGAGTCTGCAGGCTTTGTTGAGAGCAGTCTGAACCCTCTTGAGCACTGTATCTGTTGCCGGCCCATAGACCACTAGTCCATAGTTAATAGTAGATATAATTGAGCTGTGGACTGAGAGGTGGAGGGCCCCCAGAGAGATGTATTGCCTGTGCCTGTACAGGACACCAATCTTGGTATTGACCGTCTTGACCAGAGAGTCAATATGGTGTGCAAACATGAGGGTATCATCTATTATGACCCCGAGATACTTGAACAAGTGAACTTGTTCCCGCGGCTCACTGCATGAGTTGGAGATGATGAGGGGGTGGTGCTTATTTTTGTTGTGGGGGCTGGACATAAGCATGGCCTTGGTCTTCTTGTAGTTTAGTAGCAACCTATGACTACTGAACCAGTCCTCGAGTTTGAAGAAGGAGTTCTGCAGCTCAGATTGTAGGGCAGTCTGAGATGTGCTGCTGCTCAGGAGCACAGCATCATCTGCATATAGTATGAGTTTGGTGTCGCAGGCTGTGGGAAGGTCATTTAAGAAAAGGCTGAAGAGTAGGGGCCCCAGTATTGATCCCTGGGGTACCCCTAATGACACCTCTCTTGCACTGGAATGTAACTGCAGACAGTGCTGTTGCAGTGAGTGAATGGCTTATAGAACTAAGTATAAATGGTTACTGACAGAGATTCACACTAGATATGAAGGACAGGTGAGTGGAATCTTGAATCGAGTTTACAAGCAAATAAAATGTAGTGAAAAAAATCACCAACACAAAAGTTTGCCCGTCAAGTTATGGGGGACAGCAAATTCCTATCTTTAGAAAACTAAATCTCCTGTGATACACAAAGGTAATCCTGAGCGTTTATAGAGTTCTGTGTGACAGAACAAGATGTAAATGAGCCAGTGCTGGGTCTTAATGCATGCGTGGCCCTCAACCTTGTGCAGTTAGTGATGGCTGTGAATAAAGACATTATACACCACAGTGACTATGTTCAGCTGTTACAAGACTATGCAGCTGTTTTTTCAGGGAGCACAGGTATTGTATTAATGTGGACCCAATGGTAACGCCTGTCATGCATGCACCTAGAAAGGTCCTAGCAGTGCTTCAAGACAAGCTGCACAAAGAACTTGCGAGAATGGTGGAAAACAACATAAATGAACCTATTCACAAACCAACAGATTAGGTAAGTTCACTTATCACAGTGGAAAAGTCTAATGGAAGTTTGAGGGGGGTGTTTGGATCCTAAAGAGCTTAGCAGAGTGGTGAAAAGAGAGCACTATCAAATACCAACAATGAACAAAATAGCCAGCAGATTGAATGGTGCCTCAGTGTTCAGCATTTTGGATGCAGTTCAGGTTTTTGGCAAATTCTTTTGACTACAGAGTCTACTGACCGTACCAAGTTCAGTACCCCTTTTGGCAGGTATAAATTTCTGCATTTGCTATTTGGGATTAGTGCAGCTTCTGAAGTTTTTAACTGCACCGTGTAAGACATTTTTCAGGATATCCCAGGAGTGGTGATATACATTGATGATCTGTGGTATGGGGCAATACGCCAGAGGACTATGACCACAGACTGCACCAAGTGCTACAGTGAGTACGGGAACAAAATTTAAAGTTTAGCAAAACGTGTCAGCTGGGCGTGACAGAGATCAAATATATTGGATGTGTGCTTAGTACTGATGATTTAAAAATAGATGACAGCAAAGTAGAAGCTATCACAAAACTGCCAACTCCATCAAATAAACAGCACATAGAGCATTTCTTAAGTTTATACCCAGTCTGTCACAAGAACCTGCTATACAGTGGGAGTTAGTGAAACGTGGAATGGCATTGGGAAGATGCCCATGACAAGACTTTTGAGAGACTGAAGAAGCTGGTAACTGAAATCCCAGTACTTGAATTCTTTGACGTTAAATAGCCAGTGACTCTTCAGGTAGACTTGGGAGCCATTCTGCTGCAGGATGGTAGGCCAGCAGTTTATGCATCATGATCGCTAATGCCAACACAAAAGAACTATGCAGAGATTGAGAAGGAAACTTTGGCTATGGTATTTCGCTGTGAAACATTTCCTCACTACAGTTTTGGAAAAGAAGTGGAAGTGGACTCAGACCACAAACCACTGGAGATTATTATGGCGAAGCCCTTGGTACATGCACCTCCGTGGATACAACTTATATTGTTAAGACTGCAAAAATGCTGTGCCAAATCAGACTGTGGTTTAAACCAGGAAAATAAATGTACATAGCTGATTCGCTTTCTAGAGCATACCTACGGGACTCTGCAATTACAGAACCTGAAACAACAGGGCTCAGGCCCACATAGTGGTGATCGAAGATCTGGATGCTAATGTTGAAGCTCAAGTTGACATGGTTACGCAGAGCTTACCAGTTGCAGAAGAGAGACTCTTGCTAATTTGAGAAACTACTGACAGAGATGTCGGTCTGCAACAAGTAAAACTCTGGTGAAAGGAGTGTACCCCTAGGTGGCGCTATCTCTAGGGTTACTATCCCTGCCTGTCTTCCTAACAGCAGGTTGAGGGGCCTGGGCCTCACCCACAGTAACAAATAGAGGGTCTATCTACTAGGGCTGTGCAGGGGCCGAATATTAATTTCAGAATACCATGAATATTAGAGCTTCCGAATATTTGTAAACCCTTCCCGAATAGAGGATTATTGCGGAGGTACTGTATTTGTATTCAACATTGTCACCTCTGCACAGCACTAAAATAAAAAAATCTTTTCCTCGGCCCCTAAGAAAAAAGTGCAGTCTTCCCCCCAACCTCTAGCAGTCACCAAATCTCACCCTCCTGCCCACCCAGCACCTGCAATTTGGCCATTTTTTTGGTTTTTAGAAAAAACTTTTAATGGGGACCAGCACATCCCACCGCCTCCACAGCCGGCCCCCATTTTATACACTAAGTGACAGGTCAGACAGCGTGAACAATTAAAAGAATATTCTCCCCCCCCACTGTCTGCAGCTCAATGTCAGCACCCTCCGTGACCCTGCTCCGTCCCACCCCCCCGCAAGCAGCCAATTCTCCTCATTTGAAGAAAGCGATCACCACCACCAGTCTGGCACAACCCTCCTTCCTCCACTTCCGAGTGTCTCCTTCTTATGAATGAAAGAGCACGTGCTGCTTGTTGCCATAGTAAAACCAACAGATCACGTCATCTGCTAGTATCACTATAGCAACAAGCAGCGTGTGAGCCTTCATTCATAAGAAGAAGACACTTAGTAGTGGAGGAGGGAGGGAGGGTTGTGCTGAAGTAGTGGTGATGATAATTTTCTTCAAATGAGGAGAACTGGGTGCTTGCGGAGGGGGTGGAGCAGGGTCATGGAGGGTGCTGATGCTGACACTGAGCTGCAGACAGTTGGGGGAAGGAGTAAGATTATTCTCTTAATTCTTCACTTAATTTGTAAAATGGGGGCCGGCCGTGGAGGAGGGTGGGTTGTGCCAGTCCCCATTAAAAGTTTTTTTTGAAGAACAATTACCAAATTGCAGGCACTGGGTGGGTTGGAGGGCAGGATTTGGTGGCTGCTAGAGGGTAGCGGGAAGATAGTACTGTTTTTTGGGGGGCTGGGGAGAACATTTTTTTTTTTTTTATTTAGGGCTGTGCCGAATATGAATATTCGGCCTATTAACAAATATTTGGCAGCTGAATACCGAATATTCGGCCGAATATTCAAAATAGGGTATTCACACAGCCCTAGTATCTACCTAACCTGTTATAGCCCTCTGGGAAACTATAGTTACCCACAAACCCTCCTAGTGGCCTTGTACCCTTAACTGTAGTTAGCACACTGTCAGCAATTAACATTAATAATATGCCCGCAATTGTCACACTTACCAGCAGGGTCTCTGGTCTCGGTGTATGCCCTGCAACCCCCTTGAAAAGGAAGTTTAGCAATACAGCATGCATTTTTTAACACACCCAATTTTAAGTCTCTCACTTTAAGCCCAGTAATAATATGCCCATAAGCCATTTTTGAATGTGAAACAACATAACAGTTTTATTTAGGAGAACGTGAACAAGGATGGGGAGCAAATTTAGGCAAATGATTATTATTGGATAAACCAGAGTAGTAAACACCATTAATTTAGTCCCTTTGACAGACAGTCCCATAGCTACTGGGTACCCAGATTTTATGCTGGCTGGCCAGAAACATTGCTCAGGGTAGCAGCTGTTGTTGGGGCCCTTGAAGAAAATGACTTAAATTTAGGCAAGGTAAGGCAAATTATTTGTATCCACAAATGGTTTGTCCCAGTCTAATGAAATTACTGAAATTAAGCAGTAAACAATTAGATGATACCATAGAAAATACAAGTTGCCAGTTGCAGGATGCTACCCTGAATTTACTGTACCAGTCGATTGCAGAGGATGACATGTCAGAATGAATACCTGGCGCTGGAAGCTGATGCACATGGGGAAACTGGGCCGACACGACTCACCTCCACTTCACGATCTTTCCCTGTAGCTGGTCGCAACATGCAATGGCTTTCTGCGTTGGGGCTGGATCCCTAATGCTGGTCTCTCGCCGGTGATGCTGAGGCTGGCACAAGAACAAGTGGTGTGGGCCAGTCTGAGCAAAGGCTTAAGGCTGAATCAGCACTTTTGGCAAAGTTCAGTTTACTTGCCGGTGACCTTTCTAGCCGACAGACAGTTCAATCAATGGTAAAGGTGAGCTCCATTCTGGCAATCAGGAGTCCCTGGGCAGCAGGCTTTGATCCACAATAAACATTCAGCACATTTAAGGAAAGCAGCGTTTAAATCTATACCTCTCAATTTAGTTTCGGGCTGGTTCACAATTGCAGTCGATTCACTGAGAAAAATCTCTGAATCTAACAAAGCAGTCTCTCACACTCTCTTGGGCCGATCACGTCACAGGAGCTTCTCGCCAGTCCAAAACCAAAGCTGCACTTTCAAATATCTTGGAGCTTTCTGCTGCAAGTAAAAGTTCCTTGTCAGATTATTCTGGTTACTGCAGTCAGGCAGTCCCAAACAGGAGAACTACAGCAGGAAGGCAAGTCAGGCCTCCCCCCACTGATTCTAGGCTCCTTTCTGGAGAAGCTCCTCGATAGTTCGAGCTGCTCACTCTTCAAGCTTTAAATCCAACTGCCCCTGTCCTCCAACATTTCTGGGCTTACTCAGGGTTTTCTGAGTTCTGACTGGCTGGGGGGAGCTGTCAGTTACAGTTTGGATGCCCCCTTCAGTTCAGTTTAGGCGCCAACCTGAAAAAACTACAAAAACTGCAGTTTTTCCTTCCCATGTGGCATTGGAGCTAAGGACACTTAGAAGTCCAGTGAATTCTATTGGTCCAATTACTGGAAGTCCCAGACCAAACATGGTGGCTCCCATTCATTTCAGTTTAGCTGCAAGAAGGCAGGTTAAACAAAGTAATCTAAAGATAAAAGCAAGTTAGCAGTTAATAATAACAGTACTAGTCAGAGCTCTTTCTGCTTTACTAACAAAAGCAAAGTGGAGCAAATGAAAGCGGTGTCTGGCCGGTTGCGAGCTTTGAAGCACTCAGACCCAGCCCAGATCATTTACTATACACATACTGGATAATGACTTAAAGGGACAGGCGCAGAGGCACAGCATGGCACTCTCACAGGAATCAACGGGATTAACAAACAACCATGGATTTATCATCTATGAAGGATGGCTGCCTGGCAGTGGGCATTACTAGAGCTCAGGAAGACACTTAAGGTAAGCCCCCAAATTGGGGGGGGGGTCTATAGGAGGTTGGCCTAAGGACAGTAAAAAATACCTCCTGAAATCAGAGAGTATTTTACCTGCTGAGAGGAACTCACTGAATGTGAGGTATTAATGCTTAAGGGACAGAAACTGATTATACCAACCTCAGTGAGACCTGCATTGTTACAAACATAGAAGTTGTCGGCAGATGGGGACCGTATGATTTATCAAGTCTGCCCTTGGTTTCCTACCCCCCCCTTACTTAGCTGCCTGCTTGAATATCCCACATTATCTGTCCCATGCCCGCTTGAATTCCCCCACTATCTCGTCTCCCACCACCCCCTCCGACAGGATATTCCATGGTTCCACAATGCGCTCTTTGAAGAAGAATTTCCTCATATTGCTCCTGAACTTTCCTCCCATAAGTCTAAGGTCACGCCCGCTAGTCCTGTTGTAGTCTTTTAACCGAAAGAAGTTCTGCACATACACCCTGTTGTTGCCTTTAAAGTATTTAAATGTTTCAGTCATATACCACGATTCCTGTGTTGCTCTAGGGAGTGTAATTTGAGGTCATCTAGTCTTGCCTTGTACGGTTTCCGATGCAAGCCTTGCACCATCTTTGTTGCTCTTCTCTGTACCATCTCCAGCCTGTCTATGTCCTTCCTGAGGTATGGCCTCCAGAACCGGAAACAGTACTCCAGGTGAGGCCTTACCAGGGGCTGGTACAGGGGCATGATTACTTCATGCCTTCTGCTTGTGATGTCCCTCCCTATGCATCCCAGGATGCCACTGGCTTTTAGTGCTGCCTTTTCACATTGTTTATGGACCTTGAGGTCATCTGATATGATCACCCCCAGGTCTCACTCCTGCCTAGTAGCCACCTGCTGCTCTCCTACCATTGAGTACAGTTTCCCTGGGTTACGTTTTGCCAGGTGCATGACCTTGCATTTTTTTGGCATTGAATTTCAGTTGCCAGGTCCTGGACCACTACTCCAGTTTTTGGAGATCAGCTTCCTTGCTATGCTGTCCCTCTGGTGTGTCTGCCCTGTTGCCAATTTTGGTGTCATCTGCAAACAGGCACACCTTTCCCTTCAGTCCATCTGCAATGTTGCTGATGAATATGTTGAAGAGGATTGGTCCCAGAACCGAACCCTGCAGGACTCCGCTAGTCACCCTCCCCTCTTCTGACAGATTGCCATTCACTAATACTCTCTGAGTTCTCCCACGTAACCAGTTTATGACCCAGTTCATTATCTCTGGCCTGACTCCTATGTTTTCCAGTTTTTTGACTAGTCTCCTGAGCGGAACAGAATCAAAAGCTTTGCTGAAGTCCAGGTAAACCACATCCACAGCCTCACCCTAATCCACTGTTTTGGTGACCCAACTGAAAAAATCCACCAGGTTTGCCTGACAGGACCTCTCTACTGTGAAACCTTTATTGATTTTTGTTGATCTGATCAGTTTGCTCCAAAAAAGCTATGATTCTTTCCTTCAGCAGGGAAACATAGAAACAGAATTCGATGGCAGATAAGGACCGCTTGGCCCACCTAGTCTGCCCATTTCCTTACCTAATGAATAAGCTGTAGATCCTAGTTAACCAACAGTCTACTTCTTCCTACCCCCCCTTAGAAGAATTGCCTTATGACTGTCCCATGCATTCTTGAGTTCCACCACTGTTTTTGACTCCACAACCCTTCCAGGAAGGCTGTTACATGCATCTACAACCCTCTCTGTGAAAAAAATACTTCACCACATTACCTCTGAGCCATCCCCCCCCCTCTATCTTGAAATGATGCCCCCTTGTTCTTGCATACCTCTTTTTCTGAAAGATGCTACCCTCTTGGACTTTGTTGATTCCCTTGAGGTACTTGAAAGTTTCTATTATGTCCCCCATTCCCTTCTTTCCTCAAGGCTATACATATTAAGCTCCTTAAGTCTCTCCTCATATGTCTTCTGGTACAGACCCTGCACCATTTTAGTTGCCCTCCTCTGGCCTGCCTCCATCCTGTCTATGTATTTGCAGAGATTGGGTCTCCAGAACTGCACACAGTACTCCAGATGGGGTCTCACCAGCTGTCTGTACAGAGGAATAACAACTTCCTGTTTTCTACTGGTGATGCCTCTGCCTATGCATCCCAGTATCTCCCAGCCCTCCTTACTGCCCTCTCACATTGCTTGCCCACCTTTTGGTCACCTGATATGACTACCCCCAGGTCCCTTTCCATTTTTGTTGTTGTTAGTATCTGACCCCCCCATTGTGTACTCTTCCCCTGGGTTTTTGTTTCCCAGGGGCTGCACTTCTTTGCATTGGAGCTAAGCTGCCATACATTTGACCATTTCTGCAACCTTGCCAAGTCCCTTCTCATCCTTTCCACCCCACCTTGTGTATCAACTCTGTTGCAGATCTTTGTGTCGTCTGCAAAGAGACATACTTTTCCTTCCAGTCCCTTTGCAATGTTGCTTATAAAGACATTAAAGAGGACCGGTCCTAGTACTGAACCCTGCGGTACCCCACTAGTAACCCCCCTTTCTTCAGAGTGAACTCCGTTTACTATTACCCTCTGTGTCCTATTCTCCAGCCAATTCTTTACCCAGGTTGCCATCTTGGGACCCACTCCCAGGCTGGCCAACTTGTATATTAATCTTTTGTGTGGGACTGTGTCAAATGCCTTGCTAAAGTCTAGGTAGGCCATGTCCACAGCCCCTCCCTGATCTGCGACTTTGGTCACCCAGTCAAAGAAATCTATTAGATTTGTCTGACATGACCTTCCCGCTGTGAATCCATGCTGCCTTGGGTCCTGTGCCCCTCTGGCCTCTAGGTACTCAACAATTCTTTGCTTCAGAAATTATTCCATTATTTTCCCAATCACTGAGGTTAAACTATAAGGTCTGTAGTTTCCTGCTTCTGCCCTGCTCCCACTTTTGTGAAGTGGAATAACATTTGCCCTCCTCCAGTCCTTAGGTACCACCCCATCCTCCCATGATTTGTTAAAGAGAGTAATCAGTGGTGTCACTAGTTCTACCCTTAGTTCTTTTAGAATTCTGGGATGAATCCCATCAGGCCCCATTGCTTTGTCCACCTTCGGTTTTAAGAGTTCTTTCAGAATCCTTTCTTCTGTGAATGGGCTGGTATCAAGCCCCGTATCCAGAGTGTTTCTACTGTTTGGTTTAGGTACCTTCCCCTCTTCATTTGTGAATACTGAGCAACATTATTTGTTTAGTATCTCTGCCTTTTCACAGTCACCCTCTGCCCACCCCTCCCTTTATTAAGCCTAACTATCCCTCCCTTGGTCTTCCTTCACTCCCTGATGTACCTATAAAAGGTTTTATCCCCCTTCTTAACTGAGTTTTTCCATGACTGACGTTAGACTAAGCAGACAGGAGTTTCCTGGCTGTTCCTTGCTTCCACTCTTGTGGAGTGGTACTACTGTTGCTCTCCTTCAATCCTCTGGCACCTCCCCACTCCTCAACAGTTTGTTGAAGAGCACTGCTAAGGGGGATGCCAGTTCTCTCCCAAGTTCTTTAAATATTCTTGGGTGTATCCCATCTGGCCCCATAGTTTTATCTACCTTTAAGTTGTCTGTTTCCTCTAGGACCCTTTCCTCTGTGAAGGGACATATGTCATTTCCTTCAATTGGACACTTCTTTATGCTAATTTTTGGCCCGTTTCCATTTGCTTTCTGTATGAAGACTGAGCAGAAGTATTAATTGAGTGCCTCTGCCTTCTCCCCGTCTTGCTCTGTGGGTTGTCCATCCTTTTTTGTGATTCTAACAATGCCCCCTTTGGTCTTCCTTTTTTCTCGTATGTACTTGTAGAAGGTTTTTCACCTTTTTTTACTTCCTGAGCTATCCTAACCTCTATCTGAGCCTTTGCATTTCTTATCACTTTTTCTGTCTCTTTTAGTTTCTGTTTGTATTGTGTTTTGTCCGCCTTGTTCCCTGACTCCTTATACATTCTGAAGGCTATGCACTTCTCTTTCACCATGGTTGCCACCTCCTTGGAAAACCATAGTGGGTTTTTCCTCCTTTTGTTCTTACTAACCTAATGGGCACACTGTGATATGACCATGGTTACTGCATCTTTCAACCTTGTCCAACATTCCTCAATGCTCCCTTCTGTTGTGTTACTAAGGTTGTCCCTCACGTAGGACTTCATTTTTGTGAAGTTTACCCTCCTGAAGTCAAGGACCTTAAGTTTGGAGTATGCAGAGTCTTCAGTCCTTTTAACCTGAACCATACCATGTTATGGTCACTGTTGCCCAGGTGGTTCCCTACTTTACACCCAGAACCCTATCGCTAGTTGTGAATATCAGATCTAGAATCGCTACCCTTTGTGGGTGATGTTACTAGTTGACTTAGGCCTGCTTCCTGTAGTGTGACCAGAAATTCCCTGCTTTTTTGTGATGCTGCTGTGTGGGTACTCCAATCTATATCTGGCAGATTAAAATCCCCCAACAGCACCACATCCCCTTTGTCTGACATCTGGAGAATGGTTGCCAGGATTTCCTTATCCTTGGCTTCCTCCTGATTTGGGGGTCTGTAGATTATTCCTACCCGAATGGATTTCTAGCTACCGGCCCTGACAATGATCCATAGATCCTCTGTTTCCTCTTGTGCCTGCTGCATTTCTGTAGCATTGATGGTATCCTTAACATAAATAGCTACCCCCCTCCCTTTTTCCCAGTCCTTTCTCTCCTGAACAAGTTATACCCCAGGATAGTCACCTCCCAACCATGATTGTTTGTGAACCATGTTTCGGTCACAGCAACCCAGTCTAGTCCTGCCTCAGCTATTGTGGCAATGAGGTCAGTCATCTTGTTAGCCAGACTGCGTGCATTGAGGCATAGCGCTGACTATTCTTGATGTGTCACTTTGTTTGTTATGCCCCCCCTTGAGCTTACTGTTGAGGTGATTGTTTGTCCCTTTGTCTTTTTCATGTTTTTGTTTCCTCCCTTTCCTTTACTTTGGTAATCTGCAGAGTTGAAAGGGTTTCATGTTTCCTGCTATCTGCTTTTGCAGTCCTGGAGTGTGTAGATATGGTGCTGGCTGGAGGGGGAGAGACAACAGGCTGTATGTGTGTGCTTCTTCTAGAGCTACCATCATCTCCCCTCCTGCTAGTTTAAATGTCCCAAGTGGACGTGAAACTTCTGGCCCAACACCCTGACTGTGTCCTTAGTCAGGTGGAGGCCATTGAATTTAAACAACTCCCTTTCCCAGAAGTTGCCCAAGTTTCCGACGAAGTGGTGCCCCTTTGTATGGCACCAGTACTTGAGCCATGCGTTGAGCTCACTTATCTCTTTCTCTCTAATTTTCTGCCTGTTCGTCACCTTTTCCCAAACGGGCAGAATCTCAGAGAATGCAATGCTGGACGAAAATCAAAACAATTTCTTGCTGAGCTGCGCAGTGTGCTCCTTAACCTCCTCAATCGCCCAGCTAGCAAGGTAATTGGTCCCTAGGTGGACCAGAATGTTTGAGCCCTCTTCTTCCTTTTTAACTGTGTTGACTATTTGGTCAGTGTCCCTCCAAGCGGATGCTCCTGGGAGACATCTGACCTGCACATCTGCATGTTTGTTTTGTCTCAGGTGGGGGTCCACACTGCAAATCATGGAGTCCCCTATGATTACGAGTTTTTTCCTGTTGTTCTTGAGACTTTGTTTATGATGTTGTTTTGCTGTCCTGTTGCATTTGGCTTTTTGTTGGCCCGAGACATCCTCTGTCCTTTCGGATGGTATGGACGTCAGAGGTGTGCACCTGTTTCCTGTGTTTAGAGTGCTTCATTTGTTTGGGAGAGTTGCCCGAGTGCTGCCCCCTTTTCCTATAACCAGTTGCCATCCCTCAGGCTTGGTCATACTTTGGGGGAGAGGTGTGATGGTTTGATGTCGGCGATGTGGAGGTGCACTCCTAAAATAAATGTTTCCCTGCAGGTGGTTATGTAGGAGGCTGATCTCACCCCATGCCTTGTGGAGCTCAGCTCTGAGGTGACATACAGTATCTCCCAGCATATGGGACAATGGCCCTCCCTCCGGGCGACATGACTGTTGAAGAGTCTCCCACAGTGCTAGCAGCCAATGATATCCATGTGTGTGTCCACGGATGGAACAAAAGAGTACAAAATTAAATCAAATTAAGAGGAAAAACAATCTGTTGTCCTGAGCGGACGAAAGAGAACCAGTAGAAATGTAGAAATATTATTATTTATTTATTTTTTTTACTGAGATCCCTCCCCTTCCTGTTCCTTAAGAGAAAATATGGTATAGGACACATCCCTATATAAGTAGTTGGTGAAGATCAGTGATGCTTAGCAGACAGTAAGGCTAGGGGCTGAACCGCACGTGGCGTATGCCTCCTAGGGTTGCGTTAGTGTCTGAGCTGTTCTGCCCAAATACTCCATCAAGGACATTGGGGAATAGAAAAAAACAAACAGAGAGCATGAGACATTATGTTTTCACCTGGAATGGTAGCTCAGATTGCTGATGTGATATCCAAGTGTCCTATATGTACGGAAAACAGAAACAGCAATCAAAATGAACCACTGACTAGTCATGGGGTGCCCACCAGACCGTGGCAAATAGTGTCAACTGATCTGTTTCATTGGGATTCCAGAGACTACCCAGTGCTTGTGGATTACTATTCAAAATATTGTGAAGTCTGTCACCTTGAGGATGCAAAAAGTGGGACAGTAATAAATCATATAAAATCCGTATTTGCCAGATATGGGATTCCCACTGTACTGAAATCAGACAACGGCCAGCAATTTACTAGTCAGGAATTTAAGAGCCTGGCAAAGGTTCACTGTCTCTTTTTTTCTGCTGGTGATACCACTCTCTGTGCACCCCAGCATCCCAGTAGCTCTCCCACAGCCTTTTCACAATACTTGGTTACCTTTAGGTCATCAGATATGCTTACCCCCAGGTCCCTTTCCTTTTTGGTGGTCATCAGTACCTCCCCCCATCATGTACTCCTCTCCTGGGTTTCTGTGCCCCAAATGCATGATTTTATACTTCGTTGCATTGAATCTTAGCTGCCACACTCTTGACCACTCCTCAAGCCTGCTTAGGTTCCTCCTCATTCCCCCCACCCGAAGTGTCAACCCTGTTGCAGATCTTAGTGTCATCTGCAAAGAGGCATCTCTTCCCTTCCAGACCCTCTGCAATGTTGCTTATGAAGACATTAAAGAAAACTTGCTGGGGGAGTATGGCCAGCAGCCAGTGAGAGCAGATGTGTCCTCGGAGAGCTCCGTCAATTACTTTCCAAAACTTATCAAAAATCACCGAAATAAAAGGTACCAGCTCAAAATAATACCTCTAGCTTCAGAGTGATAGCCGGCCAATATTTCAAGCTTCCTCATGTCTAATAAAGCCATGGGACAAACAAAACACACGGCCACAGCAGAGCAGAGAAAGAGTTAAAAAACAGCGGCCTGGAGATCCTGCATATGGCGTTGATACTGAAACCACGACAGCAGGTCCTCCCGAACCGACGAACAGTGCCTTGCTGTAAGCGATCAGGGACCTTGATAAGAAGGTCGAGACCTTGGGGGCTCGTTTTACAAGTATGGCGTCCAGAATGGATGTTCTTAACACAGAGGTTAAGACTGCAACAGATTCAGCGAACAAATCTGCAGCAGCAGTCGCTGGCATAATTACTGAAAATAAGTTATTGCAGCAACCAGCTGGGCTGAGAATTTATTAAGCGGTCAAGACTTTTGTCTGCTTGGATCCCTCGGAAGCCGGGAAGAAGCTTGACCTTATCAAGAGGGATTTTCATTGTACCAGATCTGAGCGTTCATCTGATGAGGATGATTGACTTCAGCCCCAAGGACTTGAAATAGATCTGTCCTCAATACTGTGGGGTAGAGTATAGTTTATGGCCTTTAAAGTGTATGGAAGTACAGTCATGGGAAAGTGCTGCTAAAGCCTTTCTATATTTAAGGCACATTTATTCACTGTTTATGTTTACTGTTAACAGCGTGGGTGTTATCTGGTTTAGAATTAGATGTACACTAAAGGGGAGTTTTAGCACTGTGTACGCATTGGGTTACACAACTATCACAAGTGTTCTGTATGCTTAGTCTCTGGTTATTTTCCCATACTAGGGAGGTGTTTTTCCTTTTAGGAACATTTTCCGGAGCGGAGAGTTTTCCAGATGGATCCTCTGGAGAGACATGTCCTATTTTTAAAAGTAAACCATTAATAACTTTCTTAGTTTAATGGACTATAAAATGCCATTTGGTGATTTAGGGTGAGCTTCTTCACCTGGGGGAACATTTCTTCTACAATTTTCGTTTAAGTCTATAAGCATGCCGCAATGACTACATGATGAAACTATTGCTAATAAAAACATAGAATTTGACGGCAGATAAGGACCGCTTGGCCCACCCAGTCTGCCCATTTCCCTACCTACTGGATAAGCTGCAGATCCTAGTTAACCAGCAGCCTACTTCTTCTTACCCCCACACCCTAGAATTGCCTTATGACTGTCCCATGCATGCTTGAATTCCACCACTGATTTTGACTCCACAACCTCCTCTGGAAGGCCGTTCCATGCATCCACAACCCTCTCTGTGAAAAAATACTTTGTATCTGGTTAGATATAAGTTTCCCCCCAGTGGGGTAACAAAGGATGTCAAATAATATATCCTATCGTTATGTGCTGTAATTGAAAAATATTCCTATGTTTGTAACCAAGCAATCTCTTTTTATAATGTATTGTACATTGCAAACTAATAAAAATAAAGTACAAAAAAAAAAAAGAAAACTTGCCCCAGAACTGATCCTTGTGGCACCCCGCTGGTCATCCTCCTCCTCTCGTTGGATGATCTCCATTTACCACAACCCTCTGTGTTCTATCCCTTAACCAATTTATGGCCCAGTTTGCCACCTTGGGACCCACTCCTAGGCTGTCCAACTTGTTTACAAGCCTCCTATGTGGAACAGTGTCGAAGACCTTGTTGAAATCCAGGTAGGTCACATCCACCACCCTCACTTATCTAATTCCCTAGTCACCCTGTCAAATATTTGTTTGACATGACCTTCCCACTGTAAATCCATGCGCCTAGGATCCTGTGATCCACTGGATTCAAGATATACCATGATCCTTTCCTTTAGCAGTGACTCCATTAGTTTCCCCACCATCGAGGTCGGGCTGACTGGCCTGTAGTTGCCAGCCTCCTCCCTGCTCCCACTTTTACGGAGAGGGATTACATCTGCCCCCCTCCAGTCCTCCAGAACCACTCCCATTTCCAACGATTTATTGAACGGGACTCTCAGTGGTGCTGTGAGCACTTCTCTAAGGTCCTTTAATATTCTTGGATGTCTCCCATCCAGCCCATTGCCTTGTCCACTCTCAGTTTTGCGAGTTCCTTTAGGACTCTCTCCTCCATAAACGGACTAGTGTCAACCCAACTCCCTTCCATCGACGTGCCCGTCACTTAACTGAGATCCCACACCTTCACCTTCTTCTGTGAATACTGAACAAAAATATTTGTTTGGGATTGCTGCTTTCTCCAGGTCCCCGTCCTCACACTCCCCTCATTTGGAAAAGTAGAAGGTCTATGTTGAAAGATCTGTAAATTGATACAGCAACTGTCAATTGGTGGTTAAACATTTTGATAGACTAATAGACGTGTTTTCTAAAGCAACTTAATTTAGTTTGCCATCTGACAAAATAGTCACCATAATCTAGAGCTTTCTTTTTGTTAACAAGGGGGATGTAGTATTATGTAGGTAGCACTACCACCCTGTGGACATTCATGGTCATTGCATCCTAATATGAAAAGCTATGATGTAATATGCAGACTGAGCATGTGCAAATCAAATTAAACATAGATGGCTACCTGACTGCATCACCTGCAATCATTACACAGCTGTACCCACATCCCAGCATGGTCAGTGCTCCCACTGTTGGGGTGATAGCTGTTGCAATCATCTCCGTTCCTCTGGCATGTCTCCACATGTGCATCCCACAGTGGATTCTGCATGTACAGTGGAATTTAATAGATGTAATTGTGCTCACCTTCTGTCTGGTGTGCTAGCTGGGCTGCCAACTACCAAGAAATATCACTGCCAACAGAGACAGAAAGTTTGGTACACTCGCAGGGAACGTCCAGGCTTCAGTACAAACTGCATAAAAGACCAAAGCTTTGTCCTCTACTGCATTTTATTCTTAACATTTCTGCAGTAAGCACTACAGTGAAATGAGTGGAACCAATAGAGCAACACCTCAGTGCTTCGACCTTAATGTTGGTCTTCGTCATTGGCAGTGTAGGACCAATGGAATCTTGTTTAAATACCATTTTTTTTATTTTTTTTTTATTCATTTATTTGTAATTTAGGATACACCTGTGAGCTAGGAGCTCTTTCAGTGGGTTCCACGTCAAAGGAAAGACATATACAGGAGAACGGATAAATACTGACAATAGAAACAAATTAAAAAAAAACCATAAAGACAGGTACATAGTATCATTTACAATTGGTCCAGATAAGTAAAACTACTCATGGCATTGTGCAGCCCAGAAGGCCAAGTCTCACAGGAGTTAGATACGGAGGAAGAAAGGAGAGATAGAACCTTAAGGGGAAAGGGATGGCTGAGTGAATAGGTTGTATGGGTGGCCAAGGAGCAAGGCGTAGTGGGGTGGAAGAAGAAAGGGTAAATGCAGAGGGAGAAACAGGGCAAAGGGAGAAAGAAGTGGCCTAAGACCAGGTAGGATGGGAGGCAAGCAAGGCAGGGAAAGCCAGAGGGAGGGAGGAAGAAATAGTATCAGCAACAAGGTCAGATCAAGGTGAGGAGGAGACGGGGATAGCGTGTGTGAAGTCAGAGAGGATGCAGTGGGAGCGGGAGATAAAAAGGAAGCAGAGGGAGGGGAGAGAGAGAGAGAGAGAGAGAGAGAGATGAAGAGTAAACAGAAGGACAGGTGAAGTGTGCCGCAGAGGGGAGGATGCTAGGTACCGGGAGCTCAGGTGGAGGGCGAGGGGGAAGAGGGGAGAGGGAGGAGAATGAGGAGAGGGGCAGGAGAACTGAGAAGAGTAAGGAGAAGGAGGAGGGACCTGGGGAAGTGCAGGACTACTAGTTAGGACTAGTTAGTGGAAGCAGTCACAACTGAATATGGCAATAAGATGCTGTCTGAGCAGTCTTTTAAAGGAGTCTAGGGTTGGAGCTGAGGAGATGTCGACATGTAGAGAGTTGAACCAGAGCGGGGCCCGGTGGTTGATGGATCATTGCCTCTGGAAGGTGCAACAGCATGGGATTTTGAAAAATTGGCTGTCTGAGCTGCTGGTGTGGTGAGGATTGATGTATGGGACGAGGAGTCCCTGGACCCCTTGAGGCATCATTCCAAGGCTGACCTTCTTTGCTAGCAGACATGTATGGTACATTAGTCTACCCTTGAGATGGAGCCAATCAGCCTGGGAATACAGGTTGCAGGTATGGGTCAAGCAGGCAGAACCAGTTAGGAGCCAGCAGGCTTTGTTGAGAGCAGTAAAGATACGGTGGAGAGACGTTTCTGTGGACGACTCGTAAATGACAAGCCCGTAGTCAATCAGTGAGACCACAGAGCTAAGAATAGTGAGTTTGAGGGCTTCTGCAGTCAGACAGTGTCTGTGTCTGAATAGGACATCTAGATGTGAGTGAGTGGCCTTGGCGATATTGTCGATATGTGTTGCATAGAATAGGAAGCTGTCGACTGTTATCCCCCAGATACTTAAAGTGCTGAACAAGCTCCAGTGGGCTGCCCTTAGCATTGGTGATAGAGAGGGGTAGGTTTTATGCCTGTTATGAGGATTGGAGAACAATAGAGTCTTCGTCTTTTTGTAGTTAAGTATAAGTTTGTGCTTGTTGAACCACCTTTCGATGTCTGCAAAGTTGGACTGGAGTGGCTGCTCCAGAATTTTGGGATTAGGATCACTGGTGTACAGGACAGCATCATCCGCATACAGCAGCATATCGTCCTGGCAGGTGAGGGGTAGCATGTTGAGGAACACACTAAACAGGAGCAGTCCCAGAATGGAGCCTTGAGGGACACCTGAAAGAACGGGTTTAATGTCAGATAGGGAATTGCCAATCTTAACTTGTTGTGAGCGGTCACACAAGTAACTGCAGAACCATTCGATGGTGTCACAAGAAAGTCCAGTGGCGGAGAGTTTTACAGCCAAGAGGGCATGATTCATTGTGTCGAAAGCTTTAGTCAAATCAATGAAAGTTGCACCGATGAGGAGACCTTGGTCCTAGGATCGATGGATAAAGCCAGTAAATTCTAAAAGGGCCATAGTGATGCTATGCCCACTCCTAAAACTGTGTTGCTCTGGGCATTAGACACGTGTGCACCCTTAGTGATTAAGTAAAAAAAAAAAAACAATTAGAATAATGTTCACATGAGGCAGAGAAGAGAAATTAGTCTGAAAAATTTCTAACAAATGATTAAATTTTTTCTGATCAAGAAATAAATTTACGCAATTTTTTTAAGTTAAAGAATGATTCTTTTTTTTTTCACATTACTTTTCCATTAGCTAATTTCCAAGCACGTTATTTAATAAGACTTAACAGCGAAACAAAAGAGGAAATCCTCATATGATTTACATTTTTTATATGCAAATGGACAGCAAATATTTAAGATTCTCTGGCAGTGATAGGACAACGTACAGTGGAATCAGCTGTCAGACAGTCTGGATACATAGATACATAGACACTGTCAGCAGATAAGGGCCTATGACCCACCCAGTCTGCCCATTTGAGCTTGTAAGTTCCCTTTACATTTTTCTAGAAGTCTGCTGCCCCTTACCCCTGACCTCCAGGATTCCCTTATGTCTATCCTATGCATTCCTAAATCCCCTGATTGTTTCAGTCCCCACCACTTCCTCTGGCAGGGTATTCCAATTGTCCACCACCCTTTCTGTGAAGAAATTCTTCCTCATATTTCCTCTGAATTGCCCTCCCTCCAACTTCATCCCATGCACTCTAGTCCTGGAGCATGTTTTCAGCTGGAAAATAGTGTATTTCTGCACCCTATTCCTCCCTGTAGGGTACTGGTATGTCTCTGTCATATCCCCACTTTCCCTCTTCTCCTCTAGGGAGTACATGTTCAAGTCCTTCAGCCCGTCCTCATAGGACTTGTGATGCAGTCCCTGCATCATCTTGTTTGCCCTCCTCTGAACCTTCTCCACCCTGTCTATGTCCTTACATAGGTAAGGTCTCCAGAACTGTACACTGTACTCCAGGTGGGGCCTCACTAGTGTCTTGTATAGTGGAATTATTATCTCCCTTTTCCTGCTGGTGATGCCCCTGCCTATGCATCCCAGTGTGACAGGGAGCTCCTACCACTCTTGAGGTCTGACCTTTTCTTAAATCTGTTGCAACAGTTCTTCTATTTCTTAGCCTAATCTATTCTTTACCATTTCTAGTCCATAATGTTGGCCACCTATGGGCACCCCCTTCACTTTCTTGACTGTGCTATAGTGTCCTCTTTAATTTTCCTTTTCCCTCTCAGGTCCTCGTACAGGGAGGTTATTGTTGTGACCTCTGATCTGATATAAAACAACAGGCAATGTTCCTCATTGTTGGATTTAGTATGCAATGACACTATGTCATAAAATACTTTAATGTATATATCTTATGTGTATAAAACCTGTAAATGTTGAAAATACCATGGCACTTATTGATAAAGGTAAAATGTTACTAGGGGACTGTATTATAAAAATTAAGTTAGTTGTGCTATTTAAAATGCATGTAAATTGCTATAAACTGAACACGTCTGAAATTTCATGGTGATTTGCATAAGTCCCACGATGTTTTGCATTATGGAAGTTCGTGTGATGTTGTGTTTCTTTGAAACTTGGTTTATTGTCAATGCCCTTTGGGGTAACCCTTGTTTCAGTCCTTCTGCACTGAGGTTCTTTGTCTTTAGCATGTTTTTCTTTTTTTCTTTTTTTTTTATTTGAGCCCCCACCATCCAAACAAACAAGGCCCGCATAGGGGAGGCTGAATCTCGACTGATAAGTTAGATCAGAATTCAGTGAGTCAGTTGGTGCTGACAAGTGCAGAGGAAGGACATGAATAGTCTATTGCTGCAAACTGTAGAAGAAGGGATATGCCATTGCTGAAAGTTATCTGCTGTATTTTGAATAAACATCACGCAGATTGTGTGTTGAACCTAATGTTCAGTGTCTGTTCCATCTGTTATCCCACAGTCCCTCCACAGACTTGGTGTTAGAAGAGGGATAACTTGCTGGAAATGTCTGGATTGGCCTAAAAGGGATGTTTCCTGATGGATATTGCCCAGATATCCCAGGTGGACTGATGCACCAGGAGTTGCCAGAGGAGAACCCGGAGAAGAAAGTCCGTGGAGTTCTGACCAGAACCATGTCTGACAGATGGAGAGAAGGTGCTGCCTGGACTGGACCTGGGAAACTGGAGGAAGGTCAAGCCTGAAGACAACCTCATTTATAGCCGGGATAATCTCTTCCCACTCCCTGAGTATCCTCTTCTCCTACAGATTCTCACACCCTGCAGTAATACTCCTACTAAAAAACCCTCCAGAAGAAGATGGTGTATGGTTGTCAAGCTCCTTGCTCACTATCTTGCTAGGATTGCACTTCTCCTCCTGCTCCTCACTAGGAACATTCACCCAAACCCTGGTCCCCCCACAATGTCATACGTACGGCACAATAAGCAAGGCTCCCTCAAGCTGGCATCTATTAACATCTGTAGCCTACCAGCTAAGCTCAATGCACTCCAAGTCTGGGTGTTACAGCATAGGCCTGATATTATAGCCCTCAACGAAACATGGCTTTCACCTAAGGTCCCTGACAATGCTGTATCCATTCCAGGCTATGCCTTATTCGACTTGACAGAATTGCCAAGCGCGGGGGTGGCTGCGCTATTTATTTGAGAGATACACTTAAAGGTCAAGTCATCACACTACCTCCCTCTGCTAACAGTTCTCAAATGCTGGCAGTGAAAATAATTCTTGGCCAGCAGGGTCAACCCCTCACAGCTGTATCAGTATACATCCCTCCGCGTGAGCATGTAACAGGCTTCCAAATGATCACTGACTTCCTTGACACCAGCACCCACCGGGGCAAGACAACTGTAATGGGTGACCTAAATGTTAACTGGCTGGCACCAGAAGCCGACCTGTATAAGGATGCCATGGCTGCCTTAGATATTACTCAAATGGTAACTAACCCCACTAGGTTTAATTATAAGACTGGCAGTAGCTCGCTGCTCAATCTGATCCTCACCTCTCACCCTAACAGAATCACTAACACAGAAGTTCCACCTGACGCTCTTAGTGATCACTCCCCTGTTATCTGCCACTGGTCAAACAAGGCACCTATACCTAAGACCTCATTCTCCTTTAATTGAGCCTTAAAAAAAGGAAAGTTGCAACAATTCCTTGCAGCACTGTCAATGGTTGATTGGACACCCCTTGACTCCATGAACAGCATTGACCAAGCTCTTGACTTCTTCATTTCCCAGTTTAACGATGCTTACAGCAATTTTGTCCCCTATTTAAAAGGAAAACAAGATCCTCCACTAATCACTGGATTACCTCTGAACTCATCTCCATGATGTGGAACCGAGATAATCTCTGGCACCGAGCCATGGACTCAAGGCAACAACATGATATGCAGCTTTACAAAGCAGCTAGAAACCAGTGCACAATAGCAATACGCAGAGCCAAACAAGCCTACTACAAACAGGAACTTACAAACTCCTGGGAAAACAATAAATCCTTATGGGAGAGCATCAAGAGCCTTACCGGAAAACCCAATAAATCCTCCTGCACTGTGCTCTAAGTAAACAGCTCTACTCTACAAGACCACAAAGAAACAGCAGACTCCTTTAATCTCGCATTCACTGATCTTAGCAGTGTCCTTCCCCCTAACTTCTTTGATGACTCAGCCCTGCCCTGCCCCAATAATAGTACCAACCTCACCAGTAATACCCCACCTTTCTACTTTAAGAGGGTGTCCATGGCTGAAGCTAAAAAAACCTAAAAAAAAGTACTAAGCAAAGCTAGTTTCAGCAGCGACACCCTTGACCTCAAACTCCTCTCTTACTCTCTCTCCATTGACATCATCCTACACCCTCTCACTAAACTTTTGAATCTCACTCTCTCTTAAAGGATTCCCCCAGCCCTGGAAATCAGTTATTGTCACACCTGTTCATAAAGGTGATGACAGGTCCCTTCTCTCCAGTTACCACCCCATCTCTATCCTCCCCCTGCTCTCCAAGGAGCTGGAATGAATTGTTGCTGACCAGTTGTCTGGACACCTCGACAAATATAACCTACTCTGTCTGCAACAACATGGATTTAGAAAAGCCCATAGTACTACCACTGCTCTGCTTGATTTCACTCACCATATTCATAAGACGCTAGACACAGGCCATCTACTGGGTGCGGTGTTCATTGATCTGGCCTAGGCCTTTGACACTGTGAACCACCAGTTCCTGCTGCACTCACTCTCTACCTTTGGCCTATCAAATGATGCAACCAAATGGTTTGAAAGCTACCTTTCGGCAAGAAGTCAAAAAGTCAAAATCGCTGACTCTCTCTCATGTGGCCTCCCTGTTCGCTCTGGTGTCCTCCAGGATTCCATCCTTGACCCTCTACTATTCAGCCTCATCATCATCAATAATCTTTCTGCAGCTTGCAGTAATAACATGATGGTCTATGTTGATGATGCAGTCCTCTTTTCCGCCCATACTGAGCCCGTCCCGATCTCCCAGGTCCTGCAGACAAACTTCAGCCTAGCTGAAACCTGGCTTGTTCAACATAAACTGTTGATGAATTACAAAAAAACTAAGTCCATGGTGTTCCTCAGCTTACATAGCAAATTCAGAACTGCTAACCTCACTATCCATAATGAGTTACAGCAGCCACTTGAACAAGTGCAGTAGTTTAAATACCTTGGTATTACCCTTGACAGCACAATGTCCTTTAACTCACATGTTCAACACATCTCAAAATCAATTAACTCAAGAATAGGGGTCCTCTACCACCACCATCGCTGTCTTATCAGTGAAGCTATGCACGCAGCTATAACTACATCTGTCCTATCCACCATTGGTTATGGGCTAGTCTTCTATGGGGCCACCATTGATACCACCCTAAAACAGATCAGGACGGTCCTAAACAAGTGCTATAGACTTGTCATTGGTGCAGGGAAGTGTACGCATACCTGTGATCTCTACAAGCAATCAAATTGGCTCAATCTAAATAGCAGACTTGCTTACCAGTCCGGCCTACAGGCTTAGAAAATCTACCTTAACCTTACAACCCCTGTAACACATGCCTTAATAACACCCATAGCCAATGCACATTTTACACACAGTTCCCACAAATCCACGTATATTGTTCCTTTCTGCCATACCACCCAGGCTTAACGTGCATTCTACACTGGGGCCCCCTTGCTGATAAATAGCCTTCCTCTTGAAATTGCAGCTGAGAACAAGCTTGGACCGTTCAAAAGTAAACTCCGCCAGCACCTCACTCACCTTAGCAGTTGTGATTGGTCTGCCTCGGCATGTGGCTCAGCTTCACACTCCGTGCCCATCTCTCCTGCCTTGCCAACCTTTCCCACTTTTCTTACACCCCTCTCACTCCCCTATCTCTCTCCTACCTCCTTCCTAACTTGCCATACCTCCTGTCCCACACCGTTCCCTCCTACCCCTCCCATGCATCCTCCTCCTACCACTCTCACTCATCTTCTCTCCTTCCCCCAACCTTGTCTCCTCTCTATAACCCCTTCATCCTCACTTCCTCCTCATCTCATCTCCTTCCTGTAACCCCTTCATCTTCTACCCCCTCGTTCCTCCTCCTGTTCCCTCCCCTTCATTATCCCCTTGTCTCTTGTTACTCTCCCACCTAGGCCACCTAGCACTTAATTTGTTCTATTCTCAGCACTCATGACAACGTCAAATCCTTGACGCCTAACCCCCCCCTTACTCCTCACCCCTGGCTCCTCTCCCCTCACCCCTAGGATGGTTTTCATTGCATCTGTGCTTGCTGAGTGTATACCTTTTTCATTGTTATTTGCATCTCATTATTTGTCTCTGGTTTTGTACTGTTATGCTAATTCCCAAACTTGTATTGTATCTCGCTACTGTTTTGTTTTGCACTCTATGCTGATGCAGAACCTTTGTAAAAGAACCTCTGGTTCAATGGCATTTGTAATCTGAGTATTAAATAAATAAAATAAAATAGATGCAAAGGGATGAGGAACTACTGTGGGGTCGAGGTAGACAGGAGATGCGAAGACAACACCCAGGAAGTGGCGACCCTGATGAGGATGATTCGCTGGATGAGTCGGCAATAGCTGGAGGCACACTGACTATGCAGAGAGGTGGAACACCGGTGCCAGGTGTTTGAGAGGTCCCTGCTGGAGAGTTTGGATAAAGAATCGGAGGATGATTTTTTTGTGGGCTCAGCTCGGGGAGGACCCCCTCACTAAGCAGGATATTCCTTTGCTGCCTGTGTTACCAGGATGTTACCTGTTGGAGGTTGGAGATGCCAAGTATGGAACTTGAATGAGAGACCCCAGGTAAGACTGTGCCTAGTGATACTGTGCTGGGGTTGAAGACTCCAAGCAAGCAAGAAGAAGCCTATGAGGCTGAAGGGACTTTTTCTTGTATTGATACAGCTAAATCTATTAACAGTATTGACTGGGGTATACTGCAGGCTAAAGATGCCAATGTTGCCAAACTGTTACAGTATGTTAAGGAGGGTATGCAGATTAATGGTGGTGTGGGGGCAAAACAATGTTGCTGGTATGGACTGAAGAAGGATGTCCTGTGCCACATGAGGTCCAACCCCTGTACAAAAAGTGTGAATGCCCAGGTAGTGGTGACAGAGGCCTACAGATAACAAGTGATGGAAGCTGCTTACTTTGGTCCCTGTGGGCATCTCAGCCATGGTGGGGTCTTAGCTCAATTAACCCCGTATTATTACTGGCCAGGAATGTTTATGTGTAACCAGATAGCAGTACATGCTGGGGACAGCAGAGGAACTAGTACCTAAAGGGTAGTGGTCATTAAGGGAAAAAAATGGCACCCTTGGAAAAAGGGAATTTCCCACACAGATCACAAGGCACTAGATGGTAACAGATGGCTGAAAATAGCACAGTGATTAAAAAGATGTTTATTAAGACATCCCAGAGTTAAAAGGTTTAGGAACCTGCTGTTTAACGTTGCAGGGTATTCAGCATGGGAGGTTCCTTGGCTTCCTATAGGTTTCTGTAGAGACCTGCCTGGGGATAAGATGATCAAGGATTTAGGGTCATAGGTTATAAAAGGTTGAAACAGGCAAGTAGAAACTACTATTGCTCCTTCTGTATTCCTGCAGACACTTTGTGTAAGACAGAGGGGTCAAGTTGGTTGCAGGCACAAGGCCAGATGTGACTCTGCAATGGTCCATTTCTGTAGGCAAAAGTGTAGCATGTTTGGTCAGGGGGTGGGCCTGATGTCAAAGAAAGAGGTACCCAAGGGCAGACAAGGAGTCTGGGGTGGTACGTGTATTTTATTCTTTTCTGAGGGAAAATCTACCAAGGAGGAGGTGGGTGGAAAAGGATTGGAACCTGTGTTGGGGTAACACCAAGAGTGCCTACCCTCAGGTATCTGTATTGGTAGTAAGTGAAACGAATGAATCAAGAGACATAGTGGGTTTATGTAGAGGGGTTGAACCTAGGACTGGTCCTCTGCTTAAAACTGACATGTCTGGTGGGGTTGGAGCACGTAATTACTCACCCCAGAGAAAGACTTTCTATGGCACTGGACTTTACAGCCATCTAGATTTTTGGTTAAGAAATATGACAGACTTTCCCTAAAAGGAGATGGGAAGGTACCGTTAGTCTCTGCTGAGAAATGTGTTAATGCCCCCGAGTAAAGAATGACGATATCCACTATGTTTTTTATGGAATGTTTATCGTTAATAGGGACCCTGAGACGTAGCGTCTGAAGATGGATGGATGGAAGTTCCATCCCTTCCTGGGACAGGAAGTCGGTAAGCAGTCTGCAATAACTGCTTCCCTCTTAAGGTGGGGGATATGTGACAGGGAGCTCCTGCCACTCTTGAGGACCAACCTTTTCTTAAATCTGTTGCAACAGTTCTTCTGTTTCTTAACCTAATCTATTCTTTAGAATTTCTAGTCCATAAAGTTGGCCACCTATGGGCACACCCTTCCCCTTTCTTGACTATGCTATAGTGTCCTCTTTAATTTTCCTTTTCCCTCTCAGGTCCTCATACAGGGAGGTTGTTGTGGTGACCTCTGAACTGATACAAAACAACAGGCTGTGTTCCTCGTTGTTGGATTTAGTATGCAATGGCACTACGTCATAAAATACTTTAATGTATATACCTTATGTGTATAAAACCTATAAATGTTGAAAATACCACAGCACTAGGTGTTTTTGATAAAGGTAAAAAGTTACTAGGGGACTGTGTTATAAAAAGTTAGTTGTGCTATTTAAAATGCACGTAAATTGCTGTAAACTGAACAAGTCTGAAATGTCATGGTGATCTGCATATACAGTATCCCATGTTTCTTTGAAACTTGGTTTATTGTCATTGCCCCTTGGGACAACCCTTGTTTCAGTGCTTCTGCACTGAGGTTCTTTGTCTTTAGCTTTTTTTTTTTTTATTTGAGTCCCCCCCAAACACTACCCAAGCAAACAAGGCCAGCTTAGGGAGGCTGAATCTCAGCTGATAAGTTAGATCAGAATTCAGTGAGTCATTCGGTGCTGACAAGTGCAGAGGAAGGACATGAATAGTCTGTTGCTGCAAACTGATGTACTGAAGAAGGGATATGCCGTTGCTGAAGGTTATCTGCTATATTTTGAATAAACATCACACAGAGATTGTGTGTTGAACCTGAAGTTCGGTGGTCCATCTGTTATCCCACAACCCTTCCACACCCAGCATCCTATTTTCTTTACCTGCTGCTTTGTCGCACTGTTTCCCTGCCCTGAGGTCATCAGAGATGATAACCCCCAAGGTCCCTCTCCTGCTTGGTGCATGTTATATCCTCACCCCCCAACTGATATGTTGTTCCAGGTTTTTTTTGCCCAATATGCATTAGAGAAACATAGAACACAGAAACAGAAAGTGATGGCAGAAGGGGACAGCATAATCCATCTAGTCTGCCCATAAGCCTAGCCCCCCCTTAACTGCTATTCAGTGTTATAATATCTGTGTGCCTGTCCCATACCTTCTTGAATGATCCGACTGACCTAGTCTCCACAATCTCTGGTGGAAGGCCATTCTAAGTATCCATCTCCCTTTCAGTAAAGAAGAACTTTCTTGTGTTACTCTTCAACATGCCTCCTTCCAGCTTCATGCCATGCCCCCTTGTTCTTGCATGATTCTTGATCTGAAATAGGTCCTGAACCTGGACCTTGTTTATTCCCTTCAAGAACTTGATGGTTTCGATCATATCCTCCCTTTCTCTGCATTGTTCCAAGGAGTAGATGTTTAGGTCGTGCAGATACATAGATACATAGACAGTGTCAGCACATAAGGGTCTACGGCCCACCCAGTCTGCCCATTTGAGCTTGTAAGTTTACTTTATTTTCATAGATACATAGACAGTGTCAGCAGATAAGGGCCTATGGCTCACCCAGTAATGTTCCTCGTATGTCTTGTTGTGGAGTCCAAGTATCATTTTTGTAGCTCTCCTTTGCACTGTCTCCAGTCTGTCCATGTCTTTTCTGAGGTGAGGTCTCCAGAACTGCACACTGTACTCCAGGTGAGGCATTACCATTGATCTGTACAGTGGCATAACCACCTCCGTCTTTCTACTTGTAATTCCTCTTCCTATCCAGCCTAACATGCTGTTCGCCTTTAACGCTGCTTTTTCACACAGCTTGGATGTTTTCAGGTCGCTGAATTTCAACTACCAAACCCTTGACCATTCTTCAAGCTTCTGCAGGTCCCTCCTCATCCTATCTTGGTAACCCTGCTGCTAAGATGGTTGCTTCTTTGGTGGTTGTGCTGCCTCAGTCTGTTGAAAGGTGCTTCCTTCTCAAACACATTGCCTCTGCAAATTCTGACAACAGCCAGATCTGGTTCCGGGTGGGGTGCCCACTTGGGTCCCCATGGGACACAGGGTCTGTAATCTCAGAAGTCTTTCTCCATATCATTATTCTGGATATGAGGGTAGTTCTACTTGGCTTACAGGCACTTTCAGAGTATCTTAGGTCTGTAATCTCTGAAGTCTTTCTCCATATCAGTATTCTGGATATGAGGGTAGTTCTGCTTGGCTTACAGGCACTTTCAGAGTATCTTAGAGACAGTCAGTTGCTAAGGCAGATGGACAACATTAGTGTCATGCCTCACATCAACAAGGAAGAGGGCACCCACTTGTATCCCCTGTGCAGGAAGGGATGAGAGTTTCATGCTGGGCCATAGATTGCAGGCTAATGCTGTCTGCTGTCTCTCTACCTGGAGTCCAAAACATCTGAGTGCTGTATATAGAATAAGTTGATCTCAGGTTCTGACCCACAAATGGGAACTACTGCACTCAGTAGTGGATGCCCTGTTCGAAAATCGGGGTTGTCCAGATTTGGCCACTATTGCATTCCCGTACAATGCAAAACGGTCACTTTTTCACTCGCTTGCTCCAGGGCCTGAGGGTTTTTGTCAAGACATGTTTTCTCTCGTTTGAAAAGGGGAATTCCTCTATGCCATTCATCTAATTCCATTGATCCAGAGAGTTCTGATCAAAACACGGGAGGAACCAGTCACTCTGATATTGATGGCTCAGCTCTGGCCTCGACAAGTCTGGTTCCCAATGTTACAGCACATGACAGCAGAACCTCTGATACCTTTGCCTCTACACAAAGGACTCCTGTCATAGGACTAGGACACCCTGGTACTGTGCACATCCAGACCTCAGGTTCCTGAACCTGCATGCATGGCTCCTGAAGCAGTATAGGTTTGCTATTTTGGGGTCATTGCCCAGTTAGCCAGTGTGCTGCTGGCTGCTCGAAATCCTTCCACTAGGCATACCTATTCCCTGAAGTGGAAGCATTTCTCTATTTAGTATAATTTTGGACACTTGGATCCTTACCTGGCTTACTGGAAGGACTCAGAGGGTACTAGTAAATGGTAGAGGTGGGAAAGTCAGAGCAGGCTCGAGCCTGGCTGGAGCTTAGTGCCTGGCTTGGCTCGACCTCTATAAGCAATTGAGAACCAAAGTCAAGCCGAGGCAGTTATGGTCAACATAAGCATTTTCCCAGCCTTAGTAGTTAGTGTAGTGTTTGAAATGTTCAATTCCTATGTGGAGAACAGCCTGCAGTAGTCAGGGCTTGGCCCGTGTTTTGGCTCGTAGAGACAAGTCAGACTCCTGACTCTGCTCTGGCTTGGCTCTAGGTGAAAAGTTCCTGGCTTGCCCACCTCTAGTAAATGGTTCACTTTCAGAGGAAAGAGGCATAGCTAGTGGAGTGCCACAGGGTTCAGTGCTTGGACCAATCCTATTCGATATTTTTATTAGTGACATTACTGATGGACTGGAGGGTAAGGTGAGTTTGTTTGCAGACGACACAAAGATGGGCAATAGGGTAGACACTCCAGACAGAGTGGAGAAGATGAAGGCTGACCTTAAGTCTCCGGAAATGTAGTCAAAAACATGGCAACTCAATTTTAGTGCTAAAAAATGCAATATCATAGATACATAGACACTGTCGGCAGATAAGGGCCTATGGCACACCCAGTCTGCCCATTTGAGTTTGTAAGTTCCCTTTACGTTTTTCTAGAAGTCTGTTGCCCCTTTTCCCTGACCTCCAGAATTCCCTTATGTCTATCCCATACATTCTTAAATCCTGTGATTATTTCAGCCTCCACCGCTTCCTCTGGCAGGGTGTGCCACTTGTCCACCACCCTTTCTGTGAAGAAATTCTTCCTCACGTTTCCTCTGAATCACCCTCCTCCAACTTCATCCCATACCCTCTAGTCCTGGAACATCTTTTCACTGGAAAATAGTGTATTCCTGCACCCTGTTCCTCCCTGTAAGGTACTTGAGCGTCTCTATCATGGCGCCAGGGTCATAATGTGGAAGACATTACAAGCAACAATATACCCGTGATGCCAATACAGGCGTTATATTGTCGATTTAATTACTGCCGTCTTGTGGGGTGCTCTGCCCCATCGAACCCCCCAACTTAAATAACCAACTCCGCGGGGGGTTAACACTAACATCGCATCTAAGTGCAAAAATAAAATCATGTGTCTGGGACTGGAAATTGAAACCCAGTCCACAGACACACTGCTTCCCTTGCTGCCTGTGGCTCATCCCATTGAGCCAGGGCAGTTGCTCATCAGCCTCTCCTCCCAGCAGAGGTCTTATCCTCTGCCTAGGAACAGAGAAAGGGTTCACTACCGCTCATACACCCTTTCACGGTTTTGCACTCTCTCTCTCTCTCTTCCCAACTGCGCTGTTCGTGTTGCTAGTGACCTCCTCTGCCCCCTACAAGGACACTGTCATGACACCGGACCTCACCCAAGTTGTCCAGTCCCCCACGAGGCTAAACCATAACACTGGTACCACCACACTCATTGACCTCATATTCACGAATTGGCCCACTTGCATATCTGAGGTCTCAGTACTTCCGGATGCACTGAGTGACCACTCGCCAGTCCTCTATAGATGGTCCTCAATAAAAATCCCAAAGTGGCTGCCCAAATATATCTTTATACGTCACCTAAAAAAGGGATCTCTCTCGCACCTCAAACAACACCTATTGCAATGTGACTGGACTCCCATCAGCACTTCACAGTCCACTGACAGTGCCCTGGATTACTTTATCTCCCTTGTGACCACTATGCCCCAGTCTCCAAACAGAAAGTCAAAGTCAGGACACCCCCTGGCTCTCCCACACCCTATTTGACTTCATGAAGCAACACGACAATCAATGGCATAAAGCTAATGAAGCGGGCAAACCACACGACTGGCAACTCTATAGGGCACTTTGGAACAAATGTACCTGGGAAATTCCCCTACCAGGAGACACTGTCCTCCTCCTGGGGCTCTGGGTGCAAATTTTGGAATAACATTAAAGAACTGAATGGAAAATCTGTCCCCCACTCCTCGCCCAGCTGCTAGTAAATGGCTCACTCTCCCAGGACCTGTTGATTGCTGATACCCTCAACACTGCATTTTCTGATCTTAGCGGTGTCCTTCCCCCTAACTTCTTTGACCCAGCCCTGGACATGCCCACCAGCCCACCCCTTAAAGCATCAACCCCCGCTTTCAGGCTCTGAACAATCACCACCCGTAAAGGCAAGACCATATTTAACCAAAGCCCTCAGGAAAATGCGCTTTAGTAGCGACTCACTGGACCTGAAACTAGTCCTCCTCACCTTAGACTCCATTATATCCCTGCTCACTGACATCCTAAACTAGTCCCTCTGTCATGGACAATTCCCCTCATGCTGGAAAGCAGCTGTCATCACCCCAGTATTAAAAAGTGGGGACTGCACCTCCCCAGGCAACTACCGCCCCATCTCCATTCTCCCCTCCAAGGCGCTAGAAAAAATAGTGTCAGATCAACTCTCAGACTATCTCACTAACTATGACCTTCTCTGCCCCAAACAGCATGGTTTCAGGAAGGGCCACATTACTACAACTGCTCTTCTTGAATACACCACTTTTATAAGCAAAGCCCTTGAACCAGGGCACCTAGTTGGATCTGCCTACAGTATATTGACTTAACCAAGGCGTTCGTCTCTGTCAGTCACATACTCCTAATCCAATCCCTGCTTTGCATGGGCCTGTCCCTGGATACTACCGCATGGTTTAAAAACTACCTCATGTCAGAACCCAGAGGGTCAAGTTAAACTCCACACTCTTGGCCAGTAAACCGGTACTTTCGGGAGTCCCCCAAGACCCAATCCTGGGCCCCCTCCTGTTTAGCATGTACTTGAATACTCTCCCAAAGGCCTGCTTGGGACACATGCTTCTGTATGCCGATGACGTGGTTATATCTGACAGCCACTCGGACCCCTACTCCCTTCAATCCTCCCTGTAACACTCCTTTTCTGAAGCTGAGGCCTGGTTCTCAGATCACCATCTTGTACTGAATTACAAAAAGACCAAGGCCTTGCTTTCCACTCACAGACAAAATAAGCTTAAAAAGTTTCCCCTCAACATCATTAACGTTCAGGGCTCCCCTCTCAACCTTGTGCCCACCTTTAAATACCTGGGCATCACCCTTGACGCCTCTCTCATGTACCGTGATCACACCAATCTGCTCAGCTCAGCTATCAATTCCAGACTAAGTCTCCTGTATAGGCACAGCGGGTGTCTGCCAGCTGATGCCCTAAGTCTTGCCGTGACATCATTGGTGTTCTCCCTTACTGACTATGGGATTGTTATCTACGACATGGCCGACCCCACTGCCCTGTGTCGAATCATGATCTCCCTAAATAAAGCCTGCTGGTTAGTCACTGGATGCAACCATTGGACACACATCTGTGAGCTCTATAGACACACCAATTGGCTTAACTTTGAAGGCAGACTCAGGTACCAGACCTGTCTCCTTGCTAGGAAGCTCTCCCTAAACACCTCCCCCCAGGTCTCCGCCATCTTGTTCAGCCCTCCACTCAGCCACGGTCTACATGGAGCTCCTTGCTATCCCCCCCTCTCTGTACCCCACTGCAGGACCTCTCTGGGCCAACGCTCCTTTTAGTACAGGGCACCCCTCTGGTTGAATGAAATGCCATTGGCCATCACCCTGGAACAGTAACTAGGCCCATTTAAAACCCTACTCCATGCTGAAATCCTCTCTCTCTCCAACTGTGACTGTGCTTAGTCCTTCTCCCTCTTGCCTGTGACTATAACCTTTTGATTTCTGTATATTGTTATTGTACATGCTGGACTTATAATGATTAGACACAGGTTGGTCCACTCCTCCCTTGAACTGTAATTTGACTTCTTTATATGCCTCTTATTGTATATACTGTTTCTAAACTTGCAATGTATGTATTCTGGTGTATTCTCTGTATATTTATTATTGTATATCCTGTCATTTCTTGTAATGTATGTATATCTGACATGGAGCCTTTGCAAAGAAGTCCTTGACTCAAATGTTGTAATTCCAATTCCTTCAATAAATAATAAATAAATAAATAAATAACACTGAATAGCAGTTAAGGGAAGGGGTAGGCTTCTGGGCAGACTAGATGGGCAGTATGGTCCCCTTCTGCTGTCACTTTCTGTGTTTCTATGTTTCAACTGTCCAGATTCCTCTGTTCTGGAACACCTGTTGTCCTTGCCCATTTCAAGTCTGCAGTATTTATCCATTAAGCTGCACCTATTAGCCATATCAACCTTTCTTGCCCCCATATAGGGTAAAATCATGTCACAGGTAAAGGTGTCAAGTAGGTATTTGAAAGGGATGTTATATATGCATCTCCTGGTATGTAAGCCAGCTCCATTGTGGGACCTTAATTTTTTTTTTTTTTTTTTAAGAAAAACCATCAACCTTACAGGAATTCAAGTATATCAGAAGATCAGTAAGAAATGTTACAGTCGGAAAAACCTGACTTCATTTGTTACTCATATAGGTCCCTATGCAAGAAGGGGCAGATTGCCCATGCACGCAGATCTGCAGCACATAGGCAATACTACATGTCAATGCATGCATGAAAAGGATGCTTGTCCCTTCTATGGGGATCCCCTGGCCGGTCACGCAGCTATGTGTGCTGCCAGTCTAGGGGCATGTTTGGGGGCATACCTGCACTCTGTGCCATTCACAGAGGCACAGAAACATAGAAACAGAGAACAAATGACAGCAGAAGGAGAACAAGGTCCATCTTGGCTGCCCAAGTGTTCCTGAGAACTTTTCGGATCATAGGACCTAAACTGCTCTCCCTACGATTATTCGTACCGTTACTCTATCCTAACCCAGTCTGAACGATGTCACTGTCTTAGCTTCCACCACCTTAGTTGGCAACCTATTCCATGGTTCTTCCACCCTTTCTGTAAAATAGTATTTCCTAAACTCTCTCTTAAACCCCCCCCCACAACTTCCATTCATGACCTCTAGTGCTGGAGCTGGTACTTCTACAGAACAGATCAGACAAGGGTACTTTGTTTATTCCTTTTAGGAACTTGCATGTCTCAGTCATATCCCCCCCCTCTCCCTCCTGTCCTCCAATGAGAACATATTCAGTGCTTCTAACCGCCCCTCGTATGAGAGCCCTTGGAGGCCTTGAATCATCTTGGTTGCTCTTCTCTGGACAGTCTTCAGCCTGTTCTTATCCTTCTTTAGGTGCAGATTCCAAAACTGGACACAATACTCCATATGGGGCCTTACCAGAGATCTGTATAGAGGAAGTATCACCTCCCTGCTTCTGCTGTTGAATCCCCTCCCTATGCACCCTAGCATTCTGCTGGCCTTGCTGTAAGCTGCGTTGCACTGGCTGGTCTGTTTGAGTGTACTGCAAATGATGACCCCCAGGTCTCTTTCCTCCTGAGAGGCATTTAGCTATATCCCGTTAAGCCTGTAGACTGTCCTCGGATTCCCCTTACTCAGATGCATCACTTTGCATTTTTTTGTGTTGAACTTCAGCTGCCAGATGTTAGACCATCTTTCCAGCCTCTGAAGGTCTCTTTGTAGGTCCCTGACCACTTCCTTGCAGTCTACCCTTCCTCCTAGCTTGGTATCATCCGCAGAAAGGGCTAGCTTGCCCTGTATACCTATACTGATATTGCTGATAAACACATTAAACAAGACTGGCCCCAACACTGATCCCTGTGGCACCCTACTTGTAACTTCTCCTTCCTCTGACCACTCCCTGTTGACTATCACTCTCTCCTTTCTGTCCTTTAGTCGTTTATCCACCTGACTGTGTTCCTTGCTGCTCCCAGGTCCTCCAACTTTGTCAGCAGGCAGTTGTGAGGCACAGAGTCAAAGGCCTTACTGAAGTCAAAGCAGAGGAGGTTCACTGGGTGGCCTCTGTCAATTTCCTGTGATACCCAATCAAAGAATGTGATTAGGTTCATCTGGCATGACCTACCTGGCCAAAAATTGGAAGCCTGCATGCCCTCCCTGCCCAAGCTAGGTATAGGACAAGTGGATCCCGCTGGCACTTCGTATCAGCTCCCCACCCGCCCTGTCTCGACAATTACTTAAGTACCTGCTCATGCTCACATGACTACAAGGTGAAATGACTGTAGAGTGAAAAATACGAAGTGTCTAGTTCCTCATTAGGGCCTTATCTATTTCAACCACAAGGGGCAGCAAAGAGCACATTTTTATGACTGTGGGTGGAGCCTACAGGAGTATTGCATGTACAAAAGGAGTGATGTCATGTTTTCTGTCTGTGGAACTGACTGAAGGTGTAAATAGTCTCTTCTGCCTTACCCTCCTCCAAGAAATGTTTTCCGCCCTCAAATAAATATGCTTTCATGTTAGTCAATGGTTGCAGGGTACTATTTTCTTTCTTAAATGAGTGGTACAAGAACTGGAACCTGAGTAGTAGGAGGCAGCATTGTTTTTTGGGGGGAAGTAAGGTCCACCCCACCTCCACCCAAGAAGCTCCAAAAGGTCCATCCCACCTTTTTTTTTTTTATTCATATGGGAGGGGCATGAGATGCATCTATCATCCTGAAAGAAGACTCACATGTTTGGGATGTGGACCAAGGAACAGAACAAGTCTGACAGAAGATACTTAAAATGCCTTCAAACTGACTTAAAACCCCTTGGAACAAATGATTATCAGAGTCACCTGGTGTCTCAAAAGGAAAGACTAAGAAGTTTCTAAAAACTAAGGAAAATAGACAGCTTTCAGGTATTTCTTAAACATTTATATACTAAAACCAAAGTTCAGCTTTTGGGATTAACAATATATGTTTACCATATTCTATCTATATATATTTATATAGTTTGTCCTTTTAGTAGTTTCAAAATATTGAAAGCATTGGTGTTACTAATGCATTTAGAAATAAATTTGTTTAATTGTCATTACAGATACCTTGAAAGCATTGGTGTTACTAATGCATTTAGAAATACATTTTTTATATTGTCTTTACAGATAAATCATGCATGTTCATGTGAGGGCACATTTTTGGGAGGATGGGGTTCAAATTATTTTAGTCATGGGCACAGTATTTGGTAAACACAGTCTGTGATGAAGTATATTTTTCTTTTTAAGTTTGAGAAGTGGAGTTGGCTTGCACGAATGGATAGTACGGACACCATAGAAGCAGAATGGGTTAAACACTTCCTGTAACTTTCTGCATAACAAGTTCCCCATGGCACCTCACAGCATTTCACACCACCATCCTAAGAGCAGTCAGTGTTACTTTACAGGACACTGCATAGCAAGAGACCTAGCCTTCCCTTTTTCCAAATAATATACCAACTTCATTCTCAGGCAGGCAGTTCTGCCCTACTGTTATATTCTACTGAATCTTCTTAATGGAAAATTGCATGTTAAAATCAGATCGCGAAACAAATAATTTGAAACCTTTTATTGCACCAACCTGGATGTTACACAAAAGAACAAAGTGCTCTAGCTTTCGAACCAACCAGGTCCTTCGTCAGAAGCTTTGTGGCCGTTATTTTGAAAATCCCATACTATTAACACCAGATAATGTTGAAAAACAGAAATATTTCTCATTGGTTTAACATATACATTTAAAACAACAGAAGATTATGTCAGAGAAGCTAATTAACACCAGTATGCTTTGAACTGAGAAGCCTCAGAAGGGCAAAGGTTATCAAGAATTATCAACGACCATAGAGTTCTTCTCACATAAATTTTTAAATGTCTCAGTATGCTTCAAGAAAGCTGTCTAGTGATAAAAAACCTTGGGATAGCATTCTGTCTAATACATGTAAGATGAGCTTACAACTTACATTGCAAGTGTCCTTGTGTTTTAAAGAACAGACAATGAGAGACAAAATCCTGAGATTAGGAAAAACTGCAAGTTGAAAACAAGCCCCGCATTAAACATACACACATATACATGATGCATGATAGTATCACTCGTAAGTATAAGTGCCAAATAAAAATACTTGTCAAGGGCCCAAGTGCCAAATAAAAATACTTGTCAAGGGCCCCCAAGAAAATGAGACCATGAGCCTGACAAAAGTGCAGATTTCAACACAGAGTCAGTGTATAACAAAAATGCACAGAATCAGTCTAAGGAATCTAAATGAAAACTTCTAAGGACGAAATCCTCCAGGCCCCTCTTTTTTTTTTCCTTTCTCTCTCTAGCTCTCTCTCTCTCTCTCTCCTTGGGAAGATATTGTAACTAGTAGGAATGAGATGCACTGTATGCACAAGAGTCATAATACAGCATCATTCACACCAATCACACCCACCAACCACAACAGTCATGTGTGCATGGTCTAACAAATTCCTTAAGCCCCCTCCCAAAATTATCGCTAGCAGAGTCCTTCCTCGTGGAAAACTTCCACATCTCGAACAACACCTGCTTCTACAAGACTGGCTACCCATCTATGAAGCAACAGATGTTACCTTGGCTCTTGATCACTTCATCTCAATTTTCAACAAAGCCTGCAACCTCTTTGCCCCTACTAAAAGGCACAAAACAAAATCTCTCTCTAACCCATGGGTCACCGCGGCTCTTCTCTCACAGCTGAAACTAAGGGATCACCTCTGGGCAGTTGCTAGGGCCACTGGCAAACAACTGGACATCCAAAATTACAAACAAGCACGAAATGCCTGCACAAAAGCCATACGGCTAATGAAATCCACTTATTACAAAGACGCTCTCACCAATACATGGGGAAATGGTCGTGCTTTCTGGGACAATATCAAGGATGTCACAGGGAAGCAGTCAAAAACCTCTCCGGCCATGTTAATGGTTGATGGATCCTCAACCCTTGACCCCAAGGTGATCGCAAACATCTTTAACACGGCTTTTTCAGACCTTAGTGCTGTTCTACCCCATGACTTTTTTCGAAACAGGGCCTACTCCCCAAATACCTCAGCCCCTCAGTCTAACCATCCCCTCTTCTGCTTCAGGAAGGTAAGGCTGAATGAAGCTTGCCACTATATTACTGCAGCTATCTCTAAATCTAGATCTAGTAGCGACACCCTGGACCTTAAGCTTCTGTTGCTCACCCTCGATGAGGTAATTCATCCATTAACAAAAATACTAAACCTCTCTCTCAGCTGTGGAAAATTCCCAGACCTATGGAAAACAGCCACCGTGACACCATCCATAAAAGTGGGGACAAGATGATTCACTCAAATTATCACCCTATCTCCATACTGCCCCCACTCTCTAAGGCACTTGAGCGCATCGTGGCTGATCAACTTACCGTCACTTGGATAAATACAATATACCTTGTCCACAACAACACGGCTTCCGGAAAGGTCACAGCACCACCACAGCCCTTCTTGAGTTCACTGGAGCTTTGCACAAATCCCTTGACAACGGCCTCTCAATAGGATCAAGCGCTTCACCTCTCCAAGGCCTTCGATACAGTACACCATGGACTACTAATACACCAACTACTGAGTGCCGGGCTATCACCTGACTCTTCTCTCTGGTTTAAAAGCTACTTAGAAAACCGGTCACAGAGAGTGAAAATTGCGGACGCTCTTTCTAACACCCTGCCTGTTAGCTCGGGTGTCCCACAGGGATCCATACTGGGACCCCTCTTTTTAGCCTTTTCTTAAACTCCCTCCCTTACCACTGCTCTGAGCAGATCATACTATATGCCAATGATGCTGTTGTATTCTCCACTCACAAAGATCCTGCAACTCTTCAACACAACCTTCAACTTGGTTTCAGTTCTGTAGAGACATGGTTTCTTAATCATAAACTGGTCCTCAATGACAAGAAAACCAAATCTATGCTCTTCTGCAGCTCTCATAACCCACAAGCTACACACTTGGCTATCTCCACCACCCAGGGGAACACTCTAGATCAGGTGGGGTCCTTCAAATACTTAGGGATACAGCTTGACCTAATCTCTCCTATGGACTTCATGTAGTTAATGTAGCTAGAGCTGCTAATACACAGCTTGGTCTCCTCTACAAACACAGACCACACCACAGCAGAAGCTTTGAAGGTTGCAGTCCTGAGCTCTGTGATCTCTGTAATAGACTATTGTCTCATCATTTATGGCTCGGCTACAACCACAACCGTTAGATGCCTCTCAACTGCCTTAAATAAAGCATGTCGGCTCATCACTGGTGCTCACCGTCTCACCCACACATGTGACCTGTACACTCAGACCGGCTGGCTCCAACTATCAAACCACATAAAGTTTCTCACCTGCTCCATGGTGAAAAAAATCTACCTTGGCCTTGCACCTCCTGGGGTCTCAACTCTGTTACAACACCGAATTAACAAATGGTGCCTCAGGAGATCCACGCTACAGCTACTGAAAAGTCCCCCACTGTCACACTTCACAGGGACAACGCTCTTTTGCTTATCGAGCACCACTCTGGTTCAATGGCCTCAGCCCAACCATCTCCTCTGCCCCAACTATTGGTATGTTTAAAACTAGGCTCTGGGACTATCTCACTACCAACAGCTCCTGTGACTGCCCAACTTAACCTTGTTTCTCCACTTCCCTTTCTGCACTAGTTGTCCTCCCCTCCCCTCCTCACTGGATTCTACCCTCACATCTTGGTATACCCAATGCTGCACTTTTCACCCTCTCGCCACCCTTCCTACATTCCTTCTTTCCCCCCTACCCTCTTCCCTCTCCCTATGACTCTGGCACTTCTTATCTGTTGTCTGTTTTCTCTGACAAATGCTGCTGGCTGCCTTGTTACAATGCTACCCTTGAACTGTATTAATCTGTACTCTGTTTGCAATGTCCATATTGTTGTAATGCCTGTCTTGATGTTCCCCATAATTTGTATTTCTCTGACGTGGAACCTTTGTAAAAGAGCCATGGCTCAAAGGTATTTGTAATCCTAGACTTGATAAATAAAAATTAAAAATCTTAATATTTACCCAAAGGAATTACACCTTTTTTGAATCCCCAAGTAAATGAGATATGCATCTTAATATGAGCAGATTTAAAAATGTGACAGCGTGTAATCCAACCACTGACAACTAGTAGAAGGAAGTAAATGTACACTATATATGAAAACTAAGTGTCCTAGCCACATAACAGTTGCCCCATGCCACACTCCCCCACACATACATGTGTACATACACCACACCACACCACACACACACACACACCAACGCACACCCACCAACCACAACACAACAAATATAACAAACACAACCTAGTTGTCAGTGGTTGGATTACACACTGTCACATTTTTAAATCTGCTCATATTAAGATGCATGTCTCATTTACTTGGGGGTTCATAAAAGGTGTAATTCATTTGGGTAAATATTAAGATTGGTGTGAATGATGCTGTATTATGACTCCTGTACAATGGGTTAGACTCTGCAGCCATCTGCACAGTATATCACTAAGCCATATGCAGTGTGGTATGGGTAAAACCCAGATCACCAGACCAGGACCAGTGCAGTAAAATCTGCACTGGGCACAGCTTGTGCAAATATTGCTGATCCAGTGGATCAAATAAATACATGCAAATAAATAAATAAATACTCGGCTTCGCCTCGTGCTTCAACCCACCCCAGCAGTGACGTTATTACATGATAACACACACCCTGTTGTGCCTTATTGCTTAAATATGCCCTTTCTCAATGTACTATACTTTGATTCAGTTAGTGTATGCAACAGCCTTCATGTGAACACTCTGGGCTTCTCTTTGACTCCTGATATTTATTTGCTTTAGCTATTGTATATTGTTTGAACTGCTTTGGTCTTCTTGATGTGGTGCCTGTGTGCCTAAACTATGTAATCTGTTTATCTACTGCTACCCATGTATCTATCTACTGCTACTCATGTATCTCCAGTGAATGACTGTTATAACTGTCTGCTCTCCGAGCCATTGTTTTTGGACTCGTTAACTGTGCTGTCTTTGTATTAGTTTCGATGAGGTGCCTTTGTAAATGAGCCTCTGACTCAAAGGTTTGTAAATCTGATATTTTTTAAATAAATAAATGTTTAAGTTTAAGCCCATGTAACACCCTTATCTAGTTAATGTATTCACAGTCATAGTGGCTCTGCCAGAGCTTATTATGTTTGCTTGCGCGCATGCGCAAGAAACATGTTGTGGCAGCTTGCTGCAGAAGCAGGTTGTGGAGGTGCGGCACTGTTGTGGCCAATGACCCCACTGCCTTTTGAGGCTTGGCCCACTTTCCCCAATGCAGTGGTACGCTGCTGCTGACACTGGTTCAGCCAATGTGCCACTACCTTGAAACTTTTTCACAGCTGCAATCAGGGGCCACCTTGTCATTGCAGCGTCAGCCATTCTGCTGCAATGAGGGAGCAGCCCATCATTGCAGGGTAGTACCTTGCATGCCCCTGACCCAGTTTGCTGATGGGGAGCCCCGTCCCCATTGGCATAATGTCCCACCCCAAGTTTCTGCTGTATGCGAGGATGCCCAATCCCCTCGGCATCATCGCCCAATCTTTCTTTGCCGATGGGCGCCCAATCCCCATCGGCTTCATTGCCCTCTTCCCAGTTGAATTTGCTGATGGGGAGCCCCACTTCCCATTGGAATAATGCCCCTCCCCAATGAATTGTGTGCGGTGCCCAATCCTCCTCGGCTCTTCACTCCTGTATGTGCAGGAGGGTGCCCAATCCCCTGTTGGCTACAGCCCCCCCCAAAAAAAACTCAAGTGGCATTCTGGGAGCCCACCCCAGTGTGCCAAATGTTCCTGTAAAAAGAAAAATTGTCCCACGATGTTTTTCCTTTTTTTTAAAACCTGTAAAACAGAAAACGTTCCCTCATTGCGTTCGGTGGCCCCTCCCCCAAACTGCGCCCACCCTCTGCGCAACCTGCCTCCCCACACACACCCTCACCCCATTCTTACCTCCGGAGCCCAGCGCGACGATCTTTGGTGGACCAGGAACACGTCTGCACTCTTCAAAGCCGACCACAAACTGAAGAAATGTCGGTAAGCTGTATAATGGCATAAATAGTTTTTTTTTTTTTACTTTGGTGTATATCTCAGGCATTTTTGGGAATTTTGGCACCAAATTTTCAACATGGAGTTATTGAGACCCCTCCTCATGAATTCAGCCACTGTCATGGCGTTACTCAGTCCCAAAAGGTGATTTCGCGGTCACTGCGTGGAATCACCTTTTGGCACTGATTAACAAAATGACAGTGCCACTGTTCATGAGGTGGGCTCTCAAAAAGCCTATGTTACAAATTTGGTGAAAAAAATCCAAAAAGTGACTGTTTTATGCGCGTGCATTGCACAGTTTACACACACGCGCTTAACTTCGCGAAATTGTAATATTTTCACTCCAGATTTTCAACATTGCCATTTTTCCCCGCCTCCTTATGAACAGTCAGCTGTCATTTTACACATCCTGGCCAAAATGTGTTTTCGCACTTCCGGCGCCGAATAGCATGGTCGCTGTGGGAAATCAGTTTTTGGGATTGATTGAGAAAATGACAGTGACTCTGTTCATGAGCAGAGGTCCTAAAATGCCTATGTTGAAAATTAGGTGATGAAAGTCCATAAAATGACTGTGTTTCAAGTGTGCGTTGTGCAGTTTCCACGCACCCTTGTAACTTCGCAAATTTGTAATATTTTCATGTCAGATTTTCAACACTGGCATTTTTTCACACCTCCTTATGAACAGTACAGCTGTCATGTTTCACATCCTGGCTGAAATGTGTTTTCACACTTCCAGCACAGAATAGAGCGGTCACTTGGGAAATCAGTGTTTGGGACAGATTAAGTTCGAGCGAGTGAGAGAGGGGAAGTGAGCGAGTTCGACTGCGCTCTGTCGGCCTGCTGCAGATTTCTTTGCGGGCAGAAAAAGGCACCAAAGCAGGCAGGAGCCCAGTATAAAAGGGCAGCCTGCAGCACCAGGAGAAACAGAGCGAGTGAGTGAGGGAGGGGGAGTGAGCGAGCTCAACAGAGCTCTGTCAGGACTGCTGTGGATTTCTTTGTGGGCAGAAAAAGGAGTCAACACAGGCAGGGGCCCAGTACAAAAAGGCAGCCTGCAGTGGTGGGAGAAACAGAATGAGCGGGTGAGAAGAGGGGGAGTGAGCGAGCTCAATGGAGCTCTATCGGGACTGCTGTGGATTTCTTTGTGGGCAGAAAAAGGTGCCAACACAGGCAGGAGCCCAGTACAAAAGGGCAGCCTGCAGTGTCGGGAGAAATGGAGTGAGTGAGAGAGGGGGAGTGAGCGAGCTCAACGGAGCCCTGTCAGGACTGCTGCAGATTTCTTTCTGGGCAGAAAAAGGTGCCAACGCAAGCAGGAGCCCAGTACAAAAGGGCAGCCTGCAGCGCCGGAAACAGAATGAGCGTGTGAGAGGGGTGAGCAAGCTCAATGGAGCTCTGCCGGGACTTTAGAGTTGCCACCCTCCCCAAGTTCCTCTGTGGTTCTATATTACAGCAGGGTCTCTGGAGTGGAGACAACGCAATGATTGGATATTTTAGGATTGCTGTAATAATACAGATTTAGTTGTTCTGTTTATTTCTCTAACTGAGCTAAGTACTGAACTATACTGCTATGATTGCTGTAATAATACATATTTATTTGTTCTGTTTATTTCTCTAACTGAACTGAGTAACTCTTGGACTGCAATAGGATTTTTAACTGGGCTAAGTGAAACTATATGAGAGCTGAGAACAAAAAGTATGGTAGCTGAGGGGTGAAAAACAGACAAGGAGGCTTTAGGATTGCTACAGTAATACAGTATCTAAAGGATGAGATTTGAGACTGAATTAACCTGGTCGGCAAGGGGGCAGTAGGGGTCTAGTGTGGGGGGGGGGCTAACAGTTGTGGTAGGGTACAGAACCTGGGAGTAAGAGCCCGTAACATAAGATGGGGGCCAAAATGGGGCAGGTGCCATATGTCAATAGGGCGGCATCTTTGGAAGGGTGGTGGGGTGTGCAGGATGTGGGTCCGCCATGATCCTAGACTGGGCTTGGAGGATGGGGGGGTGTATGGTCTGTAGATGACTGGCTAGTTGGAGGGAGGAACTGTGGAGGTTAGGGAGGAGTCTAAGTGGCTGGGCAGATGAGTATGGTAGGCATTCTGGCTGGTGGGGAATAGAGGATGGCAAAAGGGGACGGAGGAAGAACAATTAGGGAATGAAACTGACCTCAGTATCAGAGGCACTAACAGAAAAGACAGGAGAAGGGAGGGGGTGCCCGAGGCAAGAGGGGTCTCCTGATGGGGGAGGAAGAGACCACGAGTAGTACCAGGAGAGAGATCAGATGGCTGTGGGTAGGGAAGGACCAGGGGTGGCACGGAGGGGAACAAGTAGGAGGGGCAAACTGATAGGGGGAAGAGATGTAGGAGGGGTATCGACTAGGAATAGATTCGAACCTCTGCTATGGGAGAGAGAGAGGGGGACCAGGAACATACTGAAGGGGGGAGGACAAGTGGGGCATGAGAGGGATTGCAACAGGTAGGGGAAGAGATAGCGAGGATGAAAGGGTAGAAGGGGGGCTAGTAAGGAAGGAGGAGGTGGTGACTGGAGGAGAGAAGGCTACAGGAAGGGGAAGGATGGGAGGGCATCACTATCAGGGTATAATTGAATGGGGCTCTAAATCGACAACAGTGGGGATGGGAGGGTTGGAAATCAGCAGGGGAGGAGGAGGTCGACATGGGAAGCCCAGTGGAAGTAGTCAGGCTGGTAAGGGGTTCAGGGGATGGGAGGAATAAGGCAGAGAAGGGGTGAGGCGGAAGTAGGGGATACAGATACAGAAGTCACAGAGGGTGCAGCTGGCGGGGTAAGGGGAGAAGAATGAATACTGGGGTGGTAGAAGGGGCATTAGAAGGGAAAGGGGGTAAGGGATGGGGGTACTCATTCTGGTGGATTCTATACTGAAAGGGGTGAGATGCGGCGGAAAGGGGGAAAGGCATAGCCGTATTTGGGATGAAGCTGTCCCCAGGTTGACTGCAGGAGGGGCAGGGCAGGCACTGCTCAAGTGTGCAGCGAGGGGGAGGAAGAAACCTCATTTAGTGTTGCATGTGGGTACAAACGACTTGGCGGGAGAGACTGTGGAAGTAGTGAGGGGTAGGTTCAAGTAGTTGGGCAGGCAGTGTGAGGGGGTGGGGGACTCGGCCCAGTGCAGGAATGCAGCAGCGAAGGCAAACAGGATGCTGGGGTGCATCGCAAAGGAGTTCTCATCCAGACACAGGGATGTGATCCTACCTCTCTACCAATCATTGGTCACACTACACCTACAGTACTGTGTGCAATACTGGAGGCCATACCTGAGGAGAGGTATAAAGTTACTGGAGGGGGTGCAAAGGAGGGCAACAAAAATGTTAAAGGGGATGGAAGGAAAGGAATATGAAGCTAGTCTGAAGGAGCTGAACATGTACACACTGGAGGAGAGGAGGGATAAGGGGGATATGATTGAAGCATTTAAATACCTGAGGGGGTAAATAAACCTAGCACCAAGAGGGTGTTTAAACTGAGGAGTGGAAGAGAGACGAGGAGGCACGGACTAAGGTTGGAAGGAGGACGTTTCAAGAGGGAATTGAGGAGGCACTACTTCTTTGAGAGGATGGTGTCTAATTGGAATGCGCTGCCAGAGGAGGTGGTAACATGTAGGACAGTCAATAGCTTTAAGGAGGAGTGGGATAAAGCAAGAGGAAGAGTCGGGGGGTAGGGGCTGGGGGAGGAACTGAGGGGCAGGAGGCTGGGGCAGCTGCAATCTATAGTGCTAGCTGCACACTCGTGCAGACTTACATAGACCGATTAGTGTGTTCTGCTGGCAGATTCGTATGTTCATATGTTCGTATGTAAAATCACAGTGACTCTTCATGAGCAGAGGTCCTAAAATGCCTATGTTGAAAATTTGGTGACAAATGTCCATAAAATAACTGTGTTACAAGCATGTATTGTGCAGTTTCCACGCACCCTCGTAACTTTGCAAATTTGTAGTATTTTCACTCCAGATTTTCACCATTGGCATTTTTTCAGACCTCCTTATGAACAGTACAGCTGTCATTTTTCACATCCTGCCCGAAATATGCATTTACACATCTGGTGCAGAATAGCGCAGTTGCTGTGGGAAATCAATGTTTGGGACAGATTAAGAAAATCATAGTGATAGTGTTCATGAGCAGAGGTCACAAAATGCCTATGTTGAAAATTTGGTGAAATAATTCCACTAAGTGACTGTGTTACATGCATGCGTTGCACAGTTTCCACGTATGCTCAGAAGTTTGAGCATTTTTAATATTTTCACTACAGATTTTCAACATTGCCATCTCTTCACACCTCCCTATGAATGGTACAGCTGTCATTCTTCACATCCTGCCCAATCTGTGTTTTCGTACATCTGGCGCACAATGGCACGGTCGCTGTGGAAACTCAAATTTCAGGACACATTGACAAAATCACACTGCCACTGTTCATGAGAAGAGGTCCCTCATGCTTTCATGAGGTGGAGGCCATAAAATGGCGATATTGAACATTTGTACTGTAAATACCAACAAATGCCCAGGGTGTTATGGTTTCTAACCATAACGTCCCACCCTGTACAGACTGACAGGCATCAGGGGTGCATTTTTTTCGATTGCCGGCTGTAATGCTCATGCCATTCCAACCCCAACCCCCCACCCTGCAGCCACTGACAGGCATCGAGCTGTGCCTTGGACTCTTCGGCCCCAGAGTTCACTGCATTCTGTATTGCACCCATTTCAGCATATGTCCTTATGGAGTGGGGTGACTAAAGCCGAACACACCAAGGCACACCTCAACACTTCTCAGTGTCTGCAGGATAGGGTGAGGTGAAATGGCATGAACGTTATAGGCGACAACTCAAACGCATACCCCAGTGCCTGTCCATCTCTGCAGGGTGGAGGTGGGGTTGGCAAGAAGTTCAATACTTCACTGCTATTCCTACTCTGCATCTGTCTAACTCCTGCATTTCCAATGCTAATTCCAGCAAGCAAACATTCGGCATTGACAAATGCTTGTTTTCTATCAAAGTTACTGGTGTAACCCCCTTGCAAATGGGGGTTCCAGAAAGCTTTCCCGGAGTTTGTCTCCATGCTCCGTGCCTGGTTGGTGATCATCATAAAGCCGTTTAAATGGGTAGCTGGGGAGTGTTTTTGAAGCCTCTGTATGCTGTCTCTTTATGGACTGCCTGTTGCAGTCATAATTAATTGAAGTGGGGGGGGCTATGTGGTTGTATGCCTGAGTCCCACCTGGGACACTGAAAAATAACTCCCTTCTGCCATCGCTAGTGCTGCAGAGGGAGTTCTGTTGGAGGTTGCGATTGTTTGTTGGTAATGATGTAAAATATTAATGATAATGTGGTTGTTCTAACCTGCCTTCCTTTTGCAGTGAGGACTGTTCGGTTGTCTCTGCCATTTTGGTCCAGAACTGTTGAATTGGACCAATCAGTACCTCGGGACCCTACAGAGTCGGCTGACCAATGGGGAAACTGCGTGTCCTTTGAGAAAGGTATTATGGGCTATGGCGCTTTTTTGCACCACTGAGAGCCGGAGGAAGTGACTGGCATGTTCAGCCAGCCAATGGGATCAGGTAGCGCCTGAACTGTAAAGAGTGCCCCCACTGCCTGAGGGGCAGAGCCGTGGTGACTGTGGAGCTGAGAAGGCTCTTTTTGCTTCTGCGCTGGATTGAGTGTTTGCTTGAGGAAGCAATGTGAAGGCCTGAGGCGGCCGTTTTCTGCCCGTTGGGAACTCGGACTAAATCCGCTGGCGTGCGGTCGGAGGAGGTTGGTGCCAGCCCAGCTACCTACCAGGCTCAACCTGAGAGGACTGGAGAGAATTGCTAAATCGCGCTCGGACCACCCGTGATGTTGAAGCTGCTGTTTGCTGCCTGAGTTCTTCTGCAAGTTTGTGAAAGCCTGAACGCAGCTGCCTGGTATGGTACCCCTCTGTAGTTTGCCATATAAATGTGTAAGGAGGCTGGTGAAATTCAGGCTCAGCCCTGCCAATGTTGAAGGAATCGGTTATTTGCTGGGTTGTGAGTACTGAATCAGGGTAGCTCCCTGCCAAGCGAGCAAACAGTGGTTTCCGTTGCATTATTATACTGTTGACTACCTAATTAAACTTTCTTCCTATTCTGACTTGCTCAGGATTGTAATGGTTATCTGTGTTAAGGGCCCCAACCAGCTGCCACGTTTGGACTAGCCGTTAGGGCTTGGGTACCCAGGGACAGCAAATCTTAGGGTTAGGCCTATGCACAGAGCCCTAGGTAGATAATTATAGTATAAGCCAATTAACTTGATTTTCCCACTCTCCTTGTTATCCCCCCCCTTTTAATAAATCAGATTATTGTGTTGCAACTACATCCTGGCTGGTTTGTACATCTCTGGTGAACTGCTACATAGTGACTGTGATATAACTGTACCTTGCTTTGCAGGGGGTCCCCGGAGTGAGCTGAGAGATACTACCGGGGGTAAGTGTACTGGTGAAAAGAATTGTTGGTACCCAGTGTGAGCCACTAGTGGGACAAAAGGGGGGCTGCAGTAACCCAGAGGGCTGTAACCGAGGCAGTCTCGACTGTATTAACCCCGACCTCTGGGTGGAGGCACCCGTCAACGGATCTGGGCCCCTCACCCTGTTTCAGTGGAGGCAGACAGGGGTAGTAGCCCTAAGGGTAGCGCCCCCTGGGGTTACAAATTGGAGGCACCGCTGGGATCAGCGTCCCCTAGTGGCCCAGTGGGGAAGCGTATGAGAAATGGAAAAACTGGAAGGGGATATGCTGGGAAAAATTAAACTGGGACCCATCAAGACCATGGTACACAGACTGATGGGGTGGGGTGATCAAGAGCTAGACTTCCAGAAGATTGTGTTATTGTTAGATGTGCCTTTGAGAACCCCAACTGCTGACATCATTTCTGCTGCAGAGCGAGTGCAAATGTTTCGGCAAGTGGAGGTAAAGGGGCGTATGGCTGATTTGCTTGACCAGACATTGCAGGTGTTACTTCTATGCAGTGTGGCTATCGACCCCGAGAAGGTACCTCCTGTGATTTATCCGGAGGGTGCTTCACAGGGGTGGAGGCTAATTCATATTCGAAGTGGGTCAGTCACTCCTGGGGGGTCCCCTCAAATGAACAGTTTTAAAGATAAACTGCTTAAATTGTTGGCCGTGGAGGGGAGAACCACCCAGGAGCTGCTACAAGCCTTAGATTTATCCAGTGATGCTACCCCTCAGGGCTTCCCTGGCACCTCCCCTTGCCCGCCTTAAGAGTTCTGTGTTGGCTTCCCTGCCCCTGGTGGTCCCACCCATACAGCTTGATTCTTACCGTAAGTTAAAACCTTTCTCTGGTACGGTGCCAGTGCCTCCAGGGGAGGATGACCTGGAGGCTTGGATGGACTATGCCACCCCTTTAGTCCAGGAATGGCAATGCTCTGAGGGGGAAAAAAGGAAGAGGCTGTTGGAGAGCTTGCGGGGTCCTGCTTTAGAAGCCATTAGGTTCTTCTTGGCCACCAGTCTGGAAGCCACCGCTGCAGAGTATCTTTCTGCTTTAGAAGGGGTTTTTGGGAGTACAGAGACTGGTGAAGACTTATTATGGAAATTCAGGTCTGCTAAGCAGTGGAGAAATGAGAAACTGTCCGCTTTTGGTACTAGAGTGGAGCGGGCCTTGCAGAAGGCTTATAGAAAAGGGGGAATCACTGCCGCAGCCCTGAAGCAGGTCCGGTTAGAACATGTTTTAAAATCTGCCAGATTTTCTAGTGTTATACTGCTGAAACTTAAGTTACATGATCGTATGGACCACCCCGCCTGAATATTGTCAATTAATGAGGGAAATTAGGAGGTGGGGAGACTGACGAAGAGGGGTGAGGAACCCTGTGTGGGGGCGGAATCTCTAGTGGAACCCCTGAGCCTACTACCCTGAGGAGACTGGCTTGCCCGAGGGTCTGAGGGATCCCAGATTTCCCAGGTACTGTGGGAATGCGAGGTTATTTCCTCCGACCCCACGTGAGAGAGTGAGTTAAGGGCGAAGTCAGGAATTTCCGGGAACTGGTGAGGGACTTGAAGCAATCTACTATGTACCCTGTCAGGGTCCGGGGCCCCTGGAGTCATGCAGAAACCCGAACCCGCCGCAAAGAGAGCCTTCTCGCCCTCTCAGATCCCCCACAGTACATCGGTGCCTCCGCAAACTAGTGACCCGGGACCCCAAGTTCTGTTATCATTAGGGAAGATGGGCATTTTCAACCTGAGTGCCAGAGGCCGGAGAATTTAAGGAGAGTCAACAACAGACTGATGCGCCCGACACCGCCAGGCCAAGTCTCGGGCCCCCAGAAAAAGTTTTGTGACTCAGGCTCATGCCTAGCCGGCTATCCATGCTGTGGCCCCCAACTGGTCTGATGTGGTCGGGCCATCAGTGGAGACCCCGGTGCGGGTAAATGGAATTCCCACTCAAGCTGTATTAGACAGTGGCTCTCAGGTAACCAGCATGTTTCAGGACTGGTACCGGGCACACTTACCTGAGGTGCCTCTGCAACCTTTGAACAGTTAACATGTATGGGGGTTGAGCGACAAGGCCTATCCATATCTGGGGTACATCCGAGTCTGGTTATCTTTCTCTTCAACTGTGGCTGGAATGGATGAGCAGGTGGAAACCCTAGTTTTAGTTTGCCCACCCACTGGACTGTACGATGGGGTGCTTTTGTTGATTGGGACGAATGCGCATATGTTCGGACGATTGGCCCAATTGTGTTCAGAAAAACAAGCATTCCAGACCGGGCGAGCTTTGAGCATACCTGCTGTGATTCAAAAGGCAAGTGCTACTCAGAAGATGGCTAGTCCGGAGGAACCTGAAGGCCCGGTGGGTGTGGTGTGGAAAAAGGATCCGGTCCCGGTGATACTTGCCCCGAATGCCCAATGTGTCTTGCATGGAGAAGTATGACTGAAAACCGATGTTAAGAATAAGTTGTTGATGTTGGATGCGCCTGTGGAGGGAAGATTACCTGAGGGACTGTTGGTCAAACCCAGCATCTTGCCGGTTAGAGCTCATGCTTATGTTAAGAGGGTGATGGTTCAAGTGCATAATATGTCCAACAGGGAGATTCATATAAGAAGAGGGTGCACCTTGTGCCAGCGTGCCATTGTGCAGATACTGCAGTACTACCAAACAAAAGGGTTCCAGGACAGGTGATAGAGTTACTTCCTGGATTTGTTTGACTTGGTGATTCCTGCCAGCTGAATGGAAACAAAGGGTCAGTGAGAGGTTGCCAAGAGACCAGGTTTTCTCCCTGAAAGAGTGGGATGTGGTATGTGCAAGGGGCTGAGCATCACATTCGGCTGCATGTTGAAAAGGCCTTTCCGAGAGAGATCCTGACACCTGGCCCCGCTGATATAGATGATGTAAAGCGGCATCTGCAAGAGATGTTGGCTGCTGGTGTAATACAAGAGTCCAGGAGCCCCTATGCCTCCCTCATAGTAGTAGTAAGGAAAAAGAATGGGGCAGTTCGGATGTGTGAAGACTATCGCACTTTGAATCGGTGGACCATTCCAGACCAGTATACAGGATGCCTTGGATTGTTTAAATGGTAGCAAGTGGTTCTCTGTGTTGGATCTTTGCAGTGGATACTACCAGATCCCGATGGCCCCAGACGACCTGGAGAAGACTGCATTCATTTGCCCTCTAGGCTTCTATGAGTTTGTTCAGATGCCTCAAGGGATTTCGGGTACCCCAGCCACTTTTCAGCGCTTGATGGAATGGGTCGTGGGGGACATGAATCTACTCGAGTGTCTGGTCTATTTAGATGACATCATAGTGTTTGGACGATCGTTGGAAGAACACGAGCAACGATTATTCAAGGTTTTGGATTGGTTGGAGGATTTCTGCCTCAAGCTGTGTATCGACAAGTGTCAATTCTTCCGACTTCTATGAAATACGTGAGGCCACATAGTGTCCACTGAGGGCATAGAGACTGACCTAGCAAGGTGGGGAGGCTTTGACCAGCTCAGTCTCAGCCCAGGAATCTGAAAGAGCTGTAATGATTCCTGGGGTTTTGTGGATACTTATAGGCGGTTTGTTAAGTACTATTCTCGAGTGATTCGCCCCTCCTCCAGCCTCACTCAGGGTATCCACCCACGCACAAAAGTATAAGAAGGTTGTGTGCTCTGAGACAGAAAAGAAGTATTTCCGTCGAATGATGTGTTTGGGGATCGTTGGACTGCTGTGAGGAAGCCTTCTATGACATCATATATCAACTTACCCATGCCCCAGTGTTGGCCTATGCTGACCCGCCAAGCCATACATTCTTCATACTGATGCCAGTCTACAAGGATTGGGGGCTGTGTTATGCCAGGAGCACTCAGATGGTCTAAGACCTGTAGCGTTTGCCAGCAGGAGCCTGACTCCTTCAGAAAAAATTATCCAGTGCACAAACTAGAGTTCTGGCTTTGAAGTGGGCCATTGTTGATCAGCTCTCATGACTATTTGTATCGGCGCCAAGATATTGGTGAAGACTGATAACAATCCTCTGACTTATGTACAGACCTCTGCCAAGTTGGATGCACACTGGCCATGGGTGGCTCTCTGCCTTGGCCACCTATGACTATGCTGTTGAGTACAGGGCGGGCCTAAACCATATAGTCGCGGATGCTCTCTCAAGGCCTATGCCACAAACTGATTGGGTCAGGTTGTCCGAACCTGACATAAGAGCCCTCTGCCATAAATTTGACAAAGAGGAACAGGTGTCTCCTGACAGGGTGGATTGTATGGTGGATTGTTTGGGACCATCCTAAAATTGCATACCTGCTGCCTACTGTCATTTCTCTGCATTAGACACTAGCTCACTACCCCAATTCAACAATGATAGTCTCCAACAGGCTCAGTCCTGTGATTTTATGATAAAAATGGCTGTGGAGGCTTTGCAGGCCAGGAGGGACATGTCCAAGTTACGTTCTACTGACCTAAGGACTGCCTTGTTGTATAAGGAAGGGCCCAAATTGAAGCTGATTAACCAATTACTATACAGAGAGACTGTGAATAAGGAAGGCCGGGTAGACAAACAACAACTGGTGCTGCCCTCAGCTTTTAAAGAACTGGTCTCAAGGTCCTTGCATAATCAGATGGGGCATCTTGGCATAGAACGAACACTTGATCTAGTACGGGCTCGATTTTACTGGCTGAAAATGAGTACGGATGTAGAGCAATATGTCAAGACCTGTAGCCGCTGTTTGCAAAGGAAAGCTTTGCCCCAAAGGGTTGCTCCCCTGGTCAACATTACCACTAATGCCCCTATGGAACTGGTCTGTATTGATTTTTTGAGTCTAGAACCTGATTTGAAAAGTGTCAGTAACATATTGGTGGTCTCTGATCATTTTGCCCGGTATGTACAGGTTTTCCCGACTAAGGATCAGAAAGCAACCACGGTGGCTAAGATACTTGTTGAAAACTTTTTCGTCCACTATGGGGCTCCGCAGCGGATCCATTCCGACCAGGGAAGGGACTTTGAGAGCCGTTTGATTAAAGAGATGCTGTCTTTGTGGGGGGTGCGAAAGTCAAGAACCACCCTTACCACCCTCGAGGAGATCCTCAGCCTGAAAGGTTTAACCGTACATTGCATGACATGTTGGGCACATTGCAAGCAAGAGACAAACCGAGATGGAGCCAGCAGATTAGCACCCTAGTTCACGCTTACAACTGTATGAAAAGTGACGCCACAGGATTTTCCCCATACCGACTAATGTTCGGGAGAGAGGCTAGACTACCAAGGGATGTGTGTTTTGGGTTTCCCCTGATGGGGTGCAAGCAGAGAACCATTTACAGTATGTACAGAAATTAAAGGCCCAATTAAACCATGCCTACCAACTGGCCCAGACCATGGCGGCTAAACAAGATCTGGCCAACAAGGAAAGATACGATAAGAAAGTAAAAACAATGGAGCTAAAAGAAGAGGACAGAGTGTTACTGAGGAATCTGGGACTGCATGGGAAACATAAAATTGCTGACAGATGCACCACCTCCCTCACATTGTTGTGGGAAAATTGAGACGGTTTGTATATAAAGTGCGGCCTGAAAACAATTCCAAAGATGTGAAAACTATACACCGAAATCATCTGCTGCTAATTGGGCAAATACTGATTGAAGCTGAATCTTCAAATGCCCCCCCCTCCAGGCCTGTGACTAGATCGGCTGCCAGGAAAAGAACCAAACCCGTTGATTCTTCAGCAGGCCAACCAAGAGGGCCTCGCCCAAAGTCTAAAGAGGGAAATGATCAACCATTGGTGCCAGAAGACGACGAAGATGATATTGAATACTATTCCTCTTATGAATTGAGTCAGTTATTTCGGGGCAATCCCCTTGTTAACTCTGGAGATGAGGTTGGGCCTCCTGGACTGTCTAAGCCCCCAGCTTTGTCTCCAGAACCCATGTTTCCAGAGCTTGAATTGGGTAGCAGCGACGCCCAAGGGGTGGGATCCTTGAGCATGGCTGAACTGTCTGGCCTGGCTGCATTATCTGATTTTTCAGAGGAAAAGAGTGAGATGGGGGAGCAAACAAGTGATATGCCAGACCCTAAAGAATATTTTGAATGCCCTGATGGTTCCTCACCGGTGCCTAGACAGCCCCCAGCTGGGCCCAGTGGGGTGGGTCCAGGGATAGAAGGTCTGGCCCCCAGTAGTACTATGAGTGCTGAGCCCTTTTCCCTCGTATAAATTCCCGTTGCTAATGTCAATGAAACTGAATTGGAGTCAGGGCCTGTTTCAGGATCTCTCGAGACCCCTAGGTGATCCGGCCGAGAAATACGGCTGGTGATAAAGTTGAGTTATGAGTCTCTCGGTCAGCCAGTGGACTTGCCCTTAAATGTGGTCCAGAAAGGGGTGTATGTGTCCCCGAGTTCTTTGCCTAAGTTAGCCTTGGGGGATAATTCCAGGTTGTTAGTATTGCCCTTTAAGTGTGGTGCCCCTGCTTCGGGTAACCCGCCAGTAACTGAAAGGGAGGGGTTCCCCCAGTCCCGATGTCATGAGCAGGGACTAATGACCTGATGTAAAAAAAAAAAAAAAAAAGGGGAACAAGAGTTTGTGTGTATAATGTTGTATAAACCATAGTACGCCGTGAATCTAATATTCATGTATGTAATGCAAAGTGTGATATAGTGTTAACTAAGATATTTGCCTTAAAGTGATTCAAGGGTAACTACTTGACGTGGACGCCAAGTTTTTCCAGGCCAGGGAGGGTGTAACCCCCTTGCAAATGGGGATTCCAGAAAGCTTTCCCGGAGTTTGTCTCCATGCTCCGTGCCTGGTTGGTGATCGTCATAAAGCCGTTTAAGTGGGTAGCTGGGGAGTGTTTTTGAAGCCTCCGTATACTGTCTCTTTACGGACTGCCTGTTGCAGTCATAATTAATTGAAGTGGGAGGGGGGGCTATGTGGTTGTATGCCCGAGTCCCACCCGGGACACTGAAAAATAACTCCCTTCTGCCATCGCTAGTGCTGCAGAGGGAGTTCTGTTGGAGGATGCGATTGTTTGTTGGTAATGATGTAAAATAATAATGATAATGTGGTTGTTCTAACCTGCCTTCCTTTGCAGTGAGGACTGTTCGGTTGTCTCTGCCATTTTGGTCCAGAACTGTTGAATTGGACCAATCAATACCTCGGCCCTACAGAGTCGGCTGACCAATGGGGAAACTGCGTGTCCTTTGAGAAAGGTATTAGGGGCTATGGCGCTTTTTTGCACCACTGAGAGCCGGAGGAAGTGACTGGCATGTTCAGCCAGCCAATGGGATCGGGTAGCGCCTGAACTGTAAAGAGTGTCCCCACTGCCTGAGGGGCAGAGCCGTGGTGACTGTGGAGCTGAGAGGAGCTCTTTTGCTTCTGCGCTGGTTGAGTGTTCGCGCGGGAAGCACGTGAAGGCCTGAGGCGGCCGTTTTCTGCCTGTTGGAAACTCAGACTAAATCCGCTGGCGTGCGGTCAGAGGAGGCTGGTGCCAGCCCAGCTACCTACCAGGCTCAACCTGAGAGGACTGGAGAGAATTGCTAAATCGCGCTCGGTCCACCCGTGATGTTGAAGCTGCCGTTTGCTGCCCGAGTTCTTTTGCAAGTTTGTGAAAGCCTGAACACAGCTGCCTGGTATGGTACCCCTCTGTAGTTTGCCATATAAATGTGTAAGGAGGCTGGTGAAATTCAGGCTCAGCCCTGCCTGTGTTGAAGGAATCGTTATTTGCTGGAGTTGTGAGTACTGAATCAGGGTGGCTCCCTGCCAAGCGAGCAAACAGTGGTTTCCCGTTGCATTATTATACTGCTGACTACCTAATTATACTTTCTTCATATTCCGACTTGCTCAGGATTGTAATGGTTATCTGTGTTAAGGGCCCCAACCAGCTGCCACATTTGGACTAGCCGTTAGGGCTTGGGTACTCAGGGACAGCAAATCTTAGGGTTAGGCCTGTGCACAGAGCCCTAGGTAGATAATTATAATACAAGCCAATTAACTTGATTTTCCCCCTCTCCTTGTTAACACCCCCCTTTAAATAAATCAGATTATTGTGTTGCAACTATATCCTGGCTGGTTCATACATCCCTGGTGAACTGCTATATAGTGACTGTGATATAACTGTACCTTACTTTGCAGGGGTCCCCGGAGTGAGCTGAGAGATACTACCCGGGGGGGGTAAGTGTACTGGTGAAAGGAATTGTTGGTACCCAGTGTGAGCCACTAGTGGGACAAAGGGGGTTGCAGTAACCAGAGGGCTGTAACCGAGGCAGTCTCGGCGTGTTATCCCGACCTCTGGGTGGAAGCACCCGTCAATGGATCTGGGCCCCTCACCCTGTTTCAGTGGGAGGCAGGCAGGGGTAGTAGCCCCAAGGGTAGCGCCCCTGGGGTTTCTAAATTGGAGGCACCACTGGGATCAGCGTCCCCTAGTGGCCCAGTGAGAAAGCGTAAGAGAAATGGAAAAACTGGAAGGGGATATGCTGGGAAAAATTAAACTGGGACCCATCAAGACCATGGTACACAGACTGATGGGGTGGGGTGAAGCTGAAGAGCTAGACTCCCAGAAGATTGTGTTATTATTAGATGTGCCTTTGGGAACCCCAACTGCTGACATCATTTCTGCTGCAGAGCGAGTAAAATGTTTGGGCAAAGTGGAGGTAAAGGGGCGTATGGCTGATTTGCTTGACCAGACGTTGCAGGTGTTACTTCTATGCAGTGTGGCTATCGACCCCGAGAAGGTACCTCCTGTGATTTATCCGGAGGGTGCTTCACAGGGGTGGAGGCTAAGTCATATTCGAAGTGGGTCAGTCACTCCTGGGGGGTTCCCTCAAATGAACAGTTTTAAAGATAAACTGCTTAAATTGTTGGCCGTGGAGGGGAGAACCACCCAGGAGCTGCTACAAGCCTTAGATTTATCCAGTGATGCTACCCCTCAGGGCTCCCCTGGCACCTCCCCTTGCCCGCCTAAGAGTTCTGTGTTGGCTTCCCTGCCCCTGGTGGTCCCACCCATACAGCTTGATTCTTACCGTAAGTTAAAACTTTTCTCTGGTACGGTGCCAGTGCCTCCAGGGGAGGATGACCTGGAGGCTTGGATGGACTATGCTACCCCTTTAGTCCAGGAATGGCAATGCTCTGAAGGGGAAAAAAGGAAGAGGCTGTTGGAGAGCTTGCGGGGTCCTGCTTTAGAAGCCATTAGGTTCTTCTTGGCCACCAGTCCGGAAGCCACCGCTGCAGAGTATCTTTCTGCTTTAGAAGGGGTTTTTGGGAGTACAGAGACTGGTGAAGACTTATTATGGAAATTCAGGTCTGCTAAGCAGTGCAGAAATGAGAAACTGTCCGCTTTTGTTACTAGAGTGGAGCGGGCCTTGCAGAAGGCTTATAGAAAAGGAGGAATCACTGCCGCAGCCCTGAAGCAGGCCCGGTTAGAACATGTTTTAAAATCTGCCAGATTTTCTAGTGTAATACTGCTGAAACTTAAGTTACATTACCGGCGGGCCACCCCGCCTGAATATTGTCAATTAATGAGGGAAATTAGGGAGGTGGAGACTGATGAAGAGGGGTGGGAACCCTGTGTGGGGGCGGTAAACCCTAGTGGAACCCTGAGCCTAATACCCCGAGGAGACTGGCTTGCCCGAGGGTCTGAGGATCCCCAGATTTCCAGGTACTGTGGGAATGCGAGTTATTCCTCCGACTCCACGTGAAGAGTGAGTTGAGGGCTGAGGTCAGGAATTTACGGAACTGGTGAGGGACTTGAAGAATCTACTATGTACCCTGTCGGGTCCGGGGCCCCTGAGTCATGCAGAAACCTGAACCCTGGCCAAAGAGAGTCTTCTCGCCCCTCTCAGATCCCCCCACAGATACGGTACCCCCCGCATAATAGTGATCCCCGGGACCCCAAGTTCTGTTATCATTGTGGGGAAGATGGGCATTTTCAACCTGAGTGCCAGAGGCCAGAGAATTTAAGGAGAGTCAACAACAGACTGATCGCCCGACACCTCCAGGCCCAGTCTCGCGCCCCCAGAAAAAGTTTTGTGACTCAGGCTCATGCCCAGCCAGCTATCCATGCTGTGGCCCCCAACTGGTCTGATGTGGTCGGGCCTTCAATGGAGACCCCGGTGCGGGTAAATGTAATTCCCACTTGAGCTGTATTAGACAGTGGCTCTCAGGTAACCATCATGTTTCAGGACTGGTACTGGGCACACTTACCTGAGGTGCCCCTGCAACCTTTGAATGGTCTACATGTGTGGGGATTGAGCGACAAGGCCTATCCATATTTGGAGTACATCCGAGTCTGGTTATCTTTCTCTGCAACTGTGGCTGGAATGGATGAGCAGGTGGAAACCCTAGTTTTAGTTTGCCCACCCACTGGACTGTACGATGGGGTGCCTTTGTTGATTGGGACGAATGCGCATATGTTCAGACAATTGGCCCAATTGTGTTCAGAAAAACAAGCATTCCAGACCGGGCGAGCTTTGAGCATACCTGCTGTGATTCAAAAGGCAAGTGTTACTCAGAAGAAGGTTAGTCCAGAGGAACCTGAAGGCCCGGTGGGTGTGGTGTGGAAAAAGGATCCGACCCCGGTGATACTTGCCCTGAATGCCCAATGTGTCCTGTATGGAGAAGTACGACTGAAAACCGATGTGAAGAATAAGTTGTTGATGTTGGATGCGCCTGTGGAGGGAAGATTACCTGAGGGACTGTTGGTCAAACCCAGCATCTTGCCGGTTAGAGCTCATGCTTATGTTAAGAGGGTGATGGTTCAAGTGCATAATATGTCGGACAGGGAGATTCAAATAAGAAGAGGGTGCACCTTGGCCAATGTACATTGTGCAGATACTGCAGTACTACCAAACAAAAAGGGTTCCAGGACAGGTGATAGAGTTACTCCTGATTTGTTTGACTTCGGTGACTCCCCGCTGCCAGCTGAATGGAAACAAAGGGTCAGTGAGATGCTTGCCAAGAGAGACCAGGTTTTCTCCCTGAAAGAGTGGGATGTGTGCAAGGGGCTGAGCATCACATTCAGCTGCATGACGAAAGGCCTTTCCGAGAGAGATCCCGACGCCTGGCCCCGCTGATATAGATGATGTAAGGCGGCATCTGCAGGAGATGTTGGCTGCTGGTGTAATACAAGAGTCCAGGACCCCCTATGCCTCCCCCATAGTAGTAGTAAGGAAAAAGAATGGGGCAGTTCGGATGTGTGTAGACTATCGCACTTTGAATCAGCAGACCATTCCGGACCAGTATACTATGCCCCGCATACAGGATGCCTTGGATTGTTTAAATGGTAGCAAGTGGTTCTCTGTGTTGGATCTTCGCAGTGGATACTACCAGATCCCGATGGCCCCAGACGACCGGGAGAAGACTGCATTCATTTGCCCCCTAGGCTTCTTTGAGTTTGTTCAGATGCCTCAAGGGATTTCGGATGCCCCAGCCACTTTTCAGCGCTTGATGGAACGGGTTGTTGGGGACATGAATCTACTCGAGTGTCTGGTCTATTTAGATGACATCATAGTGTTTGGCCGATCGTTGGAAGAACACGAGCAATGATTATTCAAGGTTTTGGATCAGTTGGAGGATTTCGGCCTCAAGCTGTCTATCGACAAATGTCAATTCTTCCAGACTTTTGTGAAATACGTAGGACACATAGTGTCCACTGAGGGCATAGAGACTGACCCTAGCAAAGTGGAGGCTTTGGCCACTTGGCCTCAGCCCAGGAATCTGAAAGAGCTGCAACGATTCCTGGGGTTTTGTGGATACTATAGGCGGTTTGTTAAGGACTGTTCTCGAGTGATTCACCCCCTCCTCAACCTCACTCAGGGGTATCCACCTACGCACAAAAAGTATAAGAAGGTTGTGTGCTCTGAGACAGAAAAGAAGTATTTCCGGCCGAATTATGTGTTTGGGGATCGCTGGACTGCTGAGTGCGAGGAAGCCTTCTATGACATCATATATCAACTTACCCATGCCCCAGTGTTGGCCTATGCTGACCTGGCCAAGCCATACATTTTTCATACTGATGCCAGTCTACAAGGATTGGGGGCTGTGTTATACCAGGAGCACTTGAATGGTCTAAGACCTGTAGCGTTTGCCAGCAGAAGCCTGACTCCTTCAGAAAAAAATTATCCAGTGCACAAACTAGAGTTCCTGGCTTTGAAGTGGGCCATTGTTGATCAGTTTCATGACTATTTGTATGGCGCCAAGATATTGGTAAAGACTGATAACAATCCTCTGACTTATGTACAGACCTCTGCCAAGTTGGATGCCACTGGCCATAGGTGGCTCTCTGTCTTGGCCACCTACGACTTGCTGTTGAGTACAGGGCGGGCCTAAACCATATAGATGCGGATGCTCTCTCTCGAAGGCCTATGCCACAAACTGATTGGGTCAGGTTGTCCGAACCTGGCATAAGAGCCCTCTGCCATAAATTTGACAAAGAGGAACAGGTGTCTCCTGACAGGGTGGATTGTATGGTGGATTGTTTGGGACCATCCAAAAATTGCAAACCTGCTGCCTACTGTCATTTCTCTGCATTAGACACTAGCTCACTACCCCAGTTCAACAATGATAGTCTCCAACAGGCTCAATCCTGTGATTTTATGATAAAAATGGCTGTGGAGGCTTTGCAGGCCGGGACGGACTAGATCGGCTGCCGGGAAAAGCACCAAACCAATTGTTACATAATCTGTCTCTCTTTACCTAGACTGCAGTTCTGAAAGCTTTTCTCACTATATTTCTCACAGCCAGGTGAAGGTAGTGTGTATCTCTGGGCTGACACTGCACAGAGCAAAGTTCATGGTGTATGAAATGGTTAGGGATTGTGGAGGGAAACCGGATTTCCTGGTGCATTTGGGAACTAATGATCTAGAGGGAAATAGCATTTTGGAAATCCAAGCAAGGTTCCAAGAACTTGCCAGAGTCTGTCGGGATAATGGATGCAACATTTCCTTTTCGGAGATATTGCCAGTACCAAAGGCCTCAATGGAGAAAAAAATGAAGCTCACAGAGGTTAATGACTGGCTCAGGAAGTGGGGTGAAGAGAGTGGGTTGGGGGTGTTAGGGAACTGGAATGGAGTTTGGGAGGATAAGGGACTATATGCCAAGGACAGGTTTCATCTTGCCCCATTAGGGAAGGAAGTCCTTAAACAGGGGATGGCTGACTACATACAAGAAAGGTGGGGTTTAAACTTGTGAGGTGGGGAAGGGATAAGGGAAGGGCTGACCAGAAGCCCTCTCCTCCAGCTGAGGGGAGTAGCCTTCACGCCCAAGGGGGGGAAGGGGGGAAGCAGATTGGGGATGGAGGTTTCAGGAGGAGCAGAGGGAGGATGGAAGTATAAGGAATCTGTGTGGGGTTCGACAAAGAGAATCAGGGATAAGGGGTTGGGGTTGGTGTTAGTAAATACCAGGAGCTTGGGAAACAAGTTGCCAGAGTTCCAGGCCATGCTGTTCGGGATGTATGAAGTGTCACGAAACATGGGCCAACAAAAACCATGACTGGGACCTAAACCGACGGGGGACACACTATGCTCAGGAAGGATAGAAAGGAGGGCAGAGGGTGGAGTGGCTATGTTCATTAGAGATGACATAGAAATTGCTAGGTAGAAGAGGCAGAGGGAAACGAGAGGCCTTATGGGTCACTTACGATCCTCAGCAGGAAATAAGATCAAGCTGGGTGTAGCATATAGGCCCCCCGGGATGAGTGAGGTTCTAGAGGATGGTTTGCTGGACAACATCATTGCCCAATGTGGACCAAAAGGGGAAGGAGTGGTGTTGATGGGGGACCTTAATATGCCAGGTACAAACTGGGGAACCATGTCCTCTAAGGTGGCCAAGGAGCAGAGGCTGCTGGATGGCTTCCAAGATGTTTTCTTAACACAGCATGTGATGGAGCCCACAAGGGAGGGGCATGTCCTGGATGTGGTTCTGGCAGATGGGGATCTGGTAAGGGACATGGTTGTACAAGACCCCTGACTGGGAGCGACCACAATACTGTCTGGTTTCAATAAGCATAGGGGGAGGGGGGGTGAGATCTAGGACACTGGCAGTGGACTTCAGGGGGGCAGACTTCATGGGCATGGGAAATATTCTCAAGGATCACTTGATGGGGATTACCCCAATGACAAGTGTGGAAAGGAGATGGGAGGTCATAAAACGGGGACTTCATGAGGCAGTCAGGATCTGCACTAAGTTGAAACGTAAGGGAGCAAGGTCACATAAACCATGCTGGTGGTCCAGTGAGGTACAGGTAGCAGTCAGAGAAAAGAAGGCGGCCTACAAAAAATATAAAACAACAAGAGGGGATAGGGATAAGGAAATGTACCAGCTTGCATCTAGAAAAGTCACCAGTATGGTGAGGGGAGCAAAGTCCAGTAAAGAGCAGCGGCTGGCACAGGGGATACATGGAGGGGAAAAGGGGTTCTTCCGGTACATTGGGGAGTGGAGAAAAACTAAGGGCCATCTCAGCAGATTGAGATCAGAAGGAGGGTGGGTGGAAGAGGCGAGGGACCAGGCAGAGGTATTTAACAAGTACTTTGCCTCTGTGTTCACTAGGGAGGGGGATGGGATATCTACAAAGCAAGGCACGAAGGGGATAGAAACATCAGTAAGTGGGATCAGGAGCAACAAAAATGGAGCAAGAGGGAGAGAGGTACCCCAGGGTGTCACATCTGGGTAAAGATAAAAAGGCCAGTAAGGTGGAGGGACGGATGATGCTATCTCCGCCAAAAGGTGTGGTTAGCCTCAAGGCCTAAAGAAAGACAAATTCCTGGGCGGATGGCATTCATCCGAGAGTACTATGGGTGATTGGCAGACATACTGGCTGCACCCAGGCGGAGCTTTTCAGCAGGTCACTTGAGACAGGGAGGGTACCTAGGGATTGGCGAGAGGCACATGTGGTACCAATCCATAAAGGGGGGTCGAGGGAAGTACCAGGTAACTATAGATCCATCAGTTTGACCTCGGTGGTGGGAAAATTAATGGAGAGTATACTAAAGGAACGATTGGGGGTGTACTTGGAGGAGGTGGGAGGTCTGGATAGTCGGCAACATGGGTTTGTGCCAGGTAGATCATGTCAAACCAACCTTGTGGAGTTCTATGAATGACTAACATCAGAACTGGACAGGGGGAAGCCTGTGGATGTATTATTCTTGGACTTCAGCAAGGCGTTTGACTCTGTCCCCCACAATGGTCTGGTGGAGAAACTGATGGGGTTAGGAGTAGGCCCTTGATGGTCAGATGGATTGAAAACTGGCTAGCTGGACGACTCAGAGTGTAGTGGTCTGTGGGGAGCTCTCGAACCCCTAGAGAGGTTGGTAGGGGTACCGCGAGGGTTTCGGTCCTGGTCCGATCCTGTTTAATGCATACATATCGGACATCAGGGAGGGTATAGGGCGTGAAATGAGTCTCTTCATTGATGACTCCAAGATGGGAGCAGTAGTTGAGGGAGAAGAGGGGAGGTTGGCCCTGCAAGGGGACCTGGACACCCTGGAAAGCTGGGCTCACACATGGAAATTAAATTTCAATATCACCAAGTGCAAGGTGTTGCATCTTGGTCGGGGAAACACAGGTACACCCTGGGAGGGGAGGGGAGGCGCTGGAGGCCTCAATAGGGGAAAAAGACCTAGGGGTCATGGTGGATGCATGTATGAATAACTCTGAGCAGTGCAGGAGAGTGGCTAGCAAGACAAACAGGATGTTGGGATGCATCGTAAGGGGGATCACCTCTAGGAACAAGGAAGTGATTCTGCCGCTGTACAATGGACTGGTTAGACCACACCTTGAGTACTGTGTACAGTACTGGAGACCACACTTAAAGAGGGACATACAGCTCCTAGAGAGGGTACAGAGGAGGGCAACAAAGATGATATGAGGGCTAGGATTTGACGTATGAGGACAGACTTAAGGAGCTCTGCCTGTTTTCACTGGAGGAGAGGAGAGACAGGGGGGACATGATTGAGGTCTTCAAGTACCTCAAGGGAATAAATAGGGTAAACATGGAGGGGATCTTTAGACTAAAGCAGGGAGGTATCACCAGAGGGCATGGTTTGAAGTTGGAAGGTGGAAGGGTAAGGGGGGAAAAGAGGAGGAGGTTTTTCACTGAGAGGGTGGTGGACCCTTGGAATGCACTGCCTGGTGAGCTAGTTCAGAGATCCACAGTGGAGGGCTTCAAGAGAGGATGGGACAGACACAGAAAGTGGATGTATCAGATGATGTCCTGTCCCAGGGGGGTGGGGATGGATGATATGGGTTTCTGGAGCACAAGAGATGGGAGGGTCTCGGCACCCAACTAAGGATCTAAAGTTCGAGCAGACTCGATAGACTGTAAGGCCTAATCTGCTGGCAAATAGTATGTTAGTATGTATATTGTCATGTTGCAGTCATAATGATGCTTATAATCATAATATTTATGTCCCACTCCATCAACACTATTGATGTACAAACTAAAGCTCACACTGTCTTACCCCTCCTCCAGTTCTAATCCCTTTACTTTACCTAATCCCAATCCACGGTGGGACAAGCCCATTAGTACCCTTGCACTCTCACTGATCTCTAGCTGATCCCCTCATTTTTACGTTTGCTTGCGCGCATGCGCAAGGAACGTTTAGGGAGAGTAGCACACTTTGGAGGTGTGCCTCTCCTGTTCAATCCACTGCTCCATTGAGCAGGCGTGGCGGTCCTGCACCAATGGGTGCGGGAGCTGTGTATGACAGCGGTGGTCTTCGCTTCAAAACCACTGCTGTCATCACACTAGCGTCAGGAAATCTCCAGGCCCCCCAATGCTTTTGGTGCCACACTGGGAGCCCACCCCAGCGTGGCAAACGCCCTGCGCCCTTCTGCCGACGGGTGTCGGTAATCCTCTGGCCAGCTCCACGCCCCCAAAGGCCCCCCAGCTTTGGTGCCATGCTGGGAGCCCACCCCAGCGTGGCAAACGTCCAAGGTTGTCTTTTTTTTTACCTAGAAAACAAAACGTTCCCCATGGCACTTCTCCTGAACCCTCCCCACAACCCGCACTCCACCCACTGCGCACTTGCCTCCCTACACCCCCCTTACCCCATACTTACCTCCGGAGCTCGGCGCGACGATCATCGCTGGACCGGGAACACGTCTGCACTCTTCAAAGCCGACCGCGAACTGAGGAAATGCCGGTAGGTTGTATAATGGGCTAGATGGGTTTTTTTCATCTTTGTTGCATTTCTCAGGCATTTTTTGGAATTTTTGCACCAAATTTTCAACATAGGGTTTTTGGGACCCTTCTCATGAATGATGTCACTGCCATGGCGTTATTCGGGCCTGAAGGGTGATTTCGCAGTCACTGCGCGAAATCACCTTTTGGGCCCGATTAATGAAACGACTCTGCCAGCATTCACAAGGTGGGCTCTCAAAAAGCCTATTTTGAAAATTTGGTGGAAAAATTCCTAAAATGACCATATTTTATGAGCGTATGCTATGAAAGTTCTATGCAGGCTCAGAAGTTCGCTAATTTTCATTATTTCATCGAGATTTTCAACATTGCCATTTTACCACACCTTCTTATGAGCAGTTTAGCTGTCATTTTCCATCTCACCCAAAATGTGTTTCCGCCCATGAGCGTTCAATGGCGCAGTCGAGTGTGCAATCAATGTATGGGACACATTATAAAAAATCACAGTGACACTGTTCATTAGCAGATGTCTTAAAATGGCTATGTTGAAAATTTGGTGAAAAAATTCTTAAAAATGACTGTTTTACGAGCATGCATTGTGCAGTTGAGGCAGTATAGCGCAGTGGTCTAAGGCTCTGAGCTGCAAATTTGGTGACATCCAGCAAACCAGACCTGGGTTTGAATTCCACAGCTTCCACTTGCATACTGTGTGACCCTGAGCAAGTCACTTAACCTCCTTGTGCTCCCAGGTCGCTCCTGTAAAAAAGCTTTCAGCTTAGTGTGCTATACCTGGTTAAATAAAAATAAATAAGTTCCTACGCACGCTCCTAAGTTTGCGAACTTTCAATATTTTCAACATTGGCATTTTACCACACCTCCTCATGAGCAGTACAGCTGTCATTTTTCACATCCTGCCCAAAACATGTTTCCGCCCATGTAGAGCACAATGGCGCAGTCGGTGTGCGAACTCAATGTATGGGACACATTAAGAAAATCACAGTGACACTGTTCATGAGCAGAGGTCTCAAAATGGCTGTGTTGAAAATATGGTAAAAAATTCCTAAAATGAGTGTTTTACAGCATCGTTGCATGGTTCCTACTGGCTTTTCGTAAGTTGGTATTTCAATTTTGCACTCAATGACTCCAAATACCTAAACAGCACATAGAAGCAAGCAACATTCGGCATTGACAAATGCTTGTTTATTTTTGCATTGAACTTGCATGCATGTGCAAGGACGCTTTTGGACAGTACGACTTTTTGAAGGTGTGTGACCCTCCTGTCCAATGCAGTGCTCAGTGTGAACGTAGCAACCCTACTGCACCAATGGATGCATGAGCTGTCTATGACAGCAGTTTGGCTTCAGTGGTCTTCAGTTAAAGAAAAGCACCACTGCAATTAGCGGTGGTAATGTGTGTGTATTTAGCATATTGACGTCACCCTTTTCCCTCTGGCTGCTAATAAAATCCCTCCCACTTCCTCCCTCTGCTGCCGTCTACCCTGCTCCCTTGTTATTGCCTCAACAAAACACATTGTATGTGCAGATGGAGTACAGTCCCCATTGTCTCCAGCCCCCAACAAACACCCAGGTGACATGCTTGGGGCCCACCAGCATGCCCATTGTCCCTGTAAATGGGAAAACTGTCCCGCAACATCTTATGTTTTTTTAAAACCTGTGAAAACAGAAAACTGTCCCTCGCTGTGTCTTGTGCCCCTTCCCTGAACCCACACCCACCCTCTGCATACCCCACCTCCCCCTCACCCCATACTTATCTCCGGAGCCTGGCGCAATGATCTTCAGTGGAGTGGGAACACGTCTACACTCTTGAAAGCCGAAAGCAAACTGAAGAAATGATGGTAAGCTGTATAATGGCATAAATGTTTTTTTTTTTCCAACTTAGGTGGATATCTTGGGCATTTTTGCAAATTTTGGCACCACATTTTCAACAGGGGATTCTTGGGACACCACCTCATGAATTCTGTTACTGTCATGTGAGTTATTTGGTCCCCAAAGGTGATTTCATGGTCACTGCACAAAATCACCTTTTGGGATTGATTAACTAAACAACAGTGTCACTGTTAATGAGGTGGGCTCCCAAAATCCTATGTTGCAAATCTGGTGAAAAAATGTCAAAAAATGACTGTGTTACGAGCGTGCATTGCGCAGTTTCCACACACACTCATAACTTTGAGAATCTGAAATATTTTCACTCCAGATTTTCAACACTGCCATTTTTTCACACCTCCTTATGAACAGTACAGCTGACATTTTTCACATCCTGGCTGAAATGTGTTTTTGCACATCCAGCGCACAATGGTGTGGTCACAGTGAGAAATCAATGCTCATGACAGATTATGAAAATCACGGTGACACTGTTCATGAGCAGAGGTCCCACAATGCCTATGTTGAAAATTTGGTGACAAAAGTCCACAAAATGACTGTGTCATGAGCGTTCATTGCGCAGTTTCCTACAGCTGTCATTTTTCACATCCTGCCCGAACTGTGTTTTTGCACATGTGAAGCACAATGGTGTGGTCGCTGTGGGAAATCAACGCTCAGGACAGATTAACAAAATAACAGTGGGACTGTTCATAAGCAGAGGTCTCAAATGCTTTTATGAGGTGGGGGGGTAACAAAAAGGTCATGCAGAAAATTTATAGTGCAAATACCAGCAATCGCACAGGGCATTAGGGTAAAGCACCATGCATGCCAAACACCACTGAAAATACCTGCAAGCGAATGTTCGGCATTGACAAATGCTTATTAAAGCTATGACACTTTTTGGTGCAACTTTGCACTCTTGTTTTCCCCCTTACATGAAATTGGTCGCTATTGTATGTTGCAACCAGGTGCAACAACAGAAGCTTTACACAATCTCAACTAGAACTCGGGTCCTTCAAGTAATTTTTTATGCTTCTCCTTTGCTCTGGTAATGTAGAACTTAATCCTGGGCCAGTTGCACCTTCAATAACTCCTACAGACTATGCCTTAGCTAAGGGTCTGACAGAAACATGGTTAAAAAAATCAGTCTCAAATCAAGCCCTGGCACTACCATCTTACTGCCTCTTTTGTGCCAACAGAGTCACTAGAGGGGGTGGGGTGGCTATCTATGCCAGTGAGAAATTTACTGCCACAGTCATTGCAACTACCTCTAAACCTAAAGAGTTTGAATGTTCAGAATTGAAACTCTCCATCTCAGCTGCTGAATCAATAAACCTATTGGGTTGTTACAGACCACCGTCAGCTGGAATGGATATCTTGCTGTACCTTCACCACTTCCTAGATGTTAACACTAATGAGACATTAATCTTAGGAGACATAATTCTCGACTGGTTTAGTGCTAAATCAGTTCCCCTTAAAAATCTTTGTGATGAACTAGGTCTGGCTCAGATCATAACAAAACTTACAAGGCAGTGTCGCAAAAAACAACTGTCAGGATCCTTATTAAATGTAATCTTGACTAATAGACCACATAAAAGATTGCATGATGCAATCTAGTATAATGACTTAAGTGACCATAACACTGTGGTATGTGTTAGGAATCTACCTAAATCTACAAACATCAGCAAAGCACAGTGGTTACAAAAAGTTCATTCAAAAAGTTTAATTCAGCCAACTTTCTAAAGGATTTAAGAAGCATTAATTGGCAACAATTTTACCTAGCCCTCAGAATAAACATAACACTGGCTATTTTCGACTCTGCCCTTAGTGGCATTATAAATAACCATGCACCCCTAGTTAGTTGCACAATGAAAAAAAGCTTCCTGACCCTAATTTAATGGGGAAATTAAACCGATGCTGTTAAAAAGGGATCAACTCTGGGCTATTGTAAGACGCACAAAATCTCTGGAGGATTGGACAGCTTTCAGGGCTAGCCGTAGCGTCTGCACTAAACTGGTCAGAATTACTAAAGAGAACTACTTTTTAAATGTACTTTAATCTGCCAATGGAAACCCAGTAAAAATATGGCACACCTTCAGGCTAGTGGAAGGGAGCAAAGCAGTGGCATAGCAACTTCTCATAGGGCCAGGGTTCAGAGTATGTTATTGGGCCCCCTCTCTGAGATCCCCTCCAGCTCCCCTTCCGGACCCCTTCCAGGTCCCTCCCCATTTTGAGATCTAAAAACTTGCTAGCTTATGTTAACCACTTTGGACAAATTTTAAATTAACTACAATTTCTGTTTCCGAGCCTTTTGTTCAGCAAAGTGGCAGGGCCAACAGTAGTAGTAGTAGAGCATTACTTATAAGTTTGGGTTTTGATTATGTTAGTGTGGTCGTTATTTGGATTTGCTTTTCATGCCTTTTGAAAATGGATCTACAATCCAAAATGCATTAAGATGTGTTTCAGTTTTTTGGCACTTAATAAAATTGGCCTTTTATTTCAGTTCTGAGAGCTGCATCTTTCTGATATAAGGTGAAGAGTGATGATTCCGCTGTTTTGTGTATTTTAAACGTATCTACGTGCATACCATCCCAGTCTGTGTCCCTGTTCTGTTCTCATGATTACAATCACCCAGTTGTAATTTGATGTCACAACTAAGTGGTTGTATCCACTGACTGTCAATCATGCTCACGTTTATCTCAGTGCAAGCAAATCCAAATGACTACCACACTAAAATAATCAGAACCTACACTTATAAATAATACACTACTACTAATAATAATAAACAAAACAACGGTGGATGTGTCACTCAGAATTTTACACACACCCTCAGTGTGGGATGCTTCTATAAACCCCTTGAGTTTCGCTCTCTTGCAACAGAGGTGTCCATGTTCCAGGTTGCAAGGGGGTTTGCATCATGGTGGGGCTGCAACATCCAATGCTTTGATATTTTGGAACCCCCACCTTGGATGCAGCAAGGGATTCAACTCAGAGCATCCAGGAGGTGGTCTAAGGGACTTGCCCTAGTACCACACGCTGTGGTGATTTGGGGAAGGGAATCTGAACATGATGGGCTGGGGCAGAAGGGCATGGGCTGCCCTGGGAGCATTGGGAAGACTGCTGGCATAACAGGGAGAGATGTGGTGCCCATCACGAGTGCCCTTTGGAGACCCATGCACCTGATCAGATGGGACCACATTGTGGAGGGTTGGCGGGGATGGAAAGTGACATGGCCCCAGGTGGTCACAGCCCTGGCAGCTGCCCCACAGGTGCAAAAGGGTGAAACCCTGTAGGCTGGAATCTGGAACTGCAGGTTGCAGGCTACTGGAGTACCACTCTCCAGGCACCATCACAGTCCCCCTAGTACCCACACTCCAACAATGTGGCAGGCTGTCTCCCACCTACAGGGTTTTGCCTTAGAGCTTCTATGGGACAGCTGCCAGGGCTGTGCCCACCTGACGCTATATCACATTCTGTCCCTGGCAATCCCCCACAATGTGGTCCCATCTGATCAGGTGTATGGGTTTGCAAAGGACACCCCATAATGGGTGCCACATCACTCCCTATCACACCCGCTCTCTCCCCAACACCCCCTAGGGCACTCTTGTCCCTTGTGCCCCGACTCCCTCCTGCCACGCAGATTCTCCTCCCCCAACCCTCATGGCCCCTCCATTGCTGTGCTGGGGGGCAGATCCCTGCAGCAATTCCCACAGGTGCACCAAATGTTGGACACTAGCCTGCAGCAGTAGCAACTCCTGGGATTTTTGTGCAGAACCCGCTCCTTTTATACAACTGCGTGCAGGGTCCCTGACACTCATGCAGTCATCACAGCCCTAGGGAGATGCAGGAACATGGAAAGGGCTCTTTGAAGATCAGCCCCCAAGTTTTCATCTAGATGTCCTTAGTAATAAAACGGATTTGCTTAAAAGGTAGTTTTGAATCAAACAAACTGATGACAACAAATTCTGAAAAAAAGCCACTGAGGAATGGAGATTTATGAGGACATGAGCACATAAAAACACAATCAGCAACAGCGGATATGAGCAGAGGTACATTTTTTAATGGATCACGCTGGCCGGGACCCGGGAGGGAGATGGGAGTGGAGCCCGAGGATTGAATTTTGATTTTTTTCATTCATTAGCCCAGGCCAGTCCAGCAGGATCCATTAAGTTGACCCTCCCAAAGCTGGCTGAGGCAGAGCAGAGGCAGTTTTTTAATGAATCACGCCAGCTGGGAAGGAGCAGAGCCCGAGAGGATTGATTAAATTCTCATTTATTAGTCCAGCAGTATCCATAAATTAACCCTAAATAAGTTAAATCCTTAACCCTACCTAGTCACTGCCCTGCTGCGGCCTCAAGCCTGCGACCATCCGTCACAATGGTGACCGTGTCGGCTTGTCTCTCGACACCACCACCACTCTCTCTCACATGCTCACCACAGGCCAGGGCCAGGCTGTGCTGCTGCTAACTGTACTTTCTCAGTCAGCGCCATCCCACACTCTACTCGAACTGCTGATGAGAAGGCACACGATTTGACAGGCACGTGCACTTGTTTCCTCCTCCTTCTTTTACCACATGACTCCACTCTCTCAGTGCTAGTCGCATAGCAACCAGGCATCCCCCCCCCCACGTTGATGAGGAAGACACTGCTGGCTCCTGACTTCAGAGGAAATAAATACTAAAAAACAATCGGCTGCAATAGCGCGAGTGAGCAAACAAATTCAAGGGCCCCCTAAACACTCCAGACCCAGGTGCGACTGCACCCCCTGCACCATTCTAGCTACGCCCCTGCATCAAAGCTCTCCCATCCCTTCCTAATACTATTAACTACCAAGGTATACCTATAACTGGTAAAGACACCATAGTCGATAAACTTAATACGCATTTTGCTACAGCAGGCCTTGCCTTGGATTCGTCCCAGTCAGCCACCTTAGGACCCACTTTCCTCCATTCAGTTACATCGCCCAATACTTCCACCCCATACATCCTTCGCCTTCTCGTCCACTACCTACAAGCAAGCAGAAGACCAACTACTTAAGTTAGACACAAAAAAGAGTGCAGGTGCAGATAATATCGATCCCTTCTTCCTGAAGTCAGGTTGTCGCTTCTTCATTGCTCCAATTATTTATTTATTCTTTCTCTGGTGGAATGTACAGTGCCAGAGGATTGGAAGGTTGCTCACATTTTCTCACTCTTTAAATCAGGAGATCGTGGTGACCCTAAACAAATATAGGTCAATATCAGTTCTGCCAGCCCTCTCAAAAATTCTCAAAAAATTATTCAGCTTGCAAGTTAGAACTTTTCTTGAAAACCATAAGTTGGTGAGTCCACTTCAGTCGAGTTTCAGGCCACATCACGATACCATCTTGGCTTTATCCAAAGTCACCAGTGACTGGCTTGAGGCTATGGACAGCAGGCAGATCACTGGTTTTGTCTTTTTGGACCTTAGCAAGGCCATCAATACTGTAGATCATCTTCTATTGCTCAGCAGCCGTAAAGAACTGGGTTTGCATGACTCTGCAGTATGCTGGTTTTCCGGCTATTTGGACAACAGACAACACATTAAAATTAATGGTATCCTCTCTTCACTACTCCCCCTGATAAGAGGGGTATCACAGGGGTCTGTTCTGGGCCCCCTGCTGTTCTTTATTTATATAAGCAGTTTGAGTAAAGATATAGTTGATTCTAACGTTCACCTCTTCATGGGTGACACTGTTCTATACACATCAAAACCATCCTTTGAACAAGCCTGTACTGCCCTGCAATCCAATTTTAATAAACTTCAGCACAATTTAATAATCTCTAAACTATTCTTAAATGCCAATTAAAACCAAGGTAATGTTTTCTTATCTGCTAAATTCACATTCTGCTAGCGCCATAAATACTCCGCTGTCATCATTACCTCTCTGTTAGGGGATACACTCGAGGTAGTGGAAAATTTTAAATATTTAGGTTTCACACATGACTCTCATCTTTCTTTTTCCTCCCATATTGATGTGTTGGCCAAAAAACTAAAACTAAGACTAGATTTCTTTTTACAGCTGCATAGGCGGAGCCTGCAGCCATTTTACAACAGCTCAGAAAAATGAGCTACCGGAACAGGCTTTGGAATGCTTCCCTATTGGAGTTTCGGAATGATCCTTCCAAAACTGCAAAATAGCTGCTAGCAGTCCGCCATGGCTGCTCATGCCGATGCTATGACGAAACAGACAATTTCACAACAGCTTCTGTTGGACTTTTGGAAGTCTCCTTCCGAAAGCCTAATGGAGCTTAACCCCTCCGCTGCCACGATCGGCATACGGAATAACAGCTGCACTATTTCGTCTGTTGCTTCCACATTCCGATGCGTGAACTGCACATGTGCATGACTTGTGCACATGCACAGTTCTGTTAGTACCACCATGTTGCAAATGGCACAATGCCATTCCCTGCAGTACAACATCCCTCAATTCATGTTGTACATTGGGAGCCCACCCCAGTGTGCAAAAATACTGTATGTCTCTGAAAAGTAGAAAATGGTCCCTCGTTATCACATTCTGTCCCTGCTGCACCTCTCCCCACGTTATGTCCGACATCGGGGCACCCAATCTCCATGTCGGCATCCTGTCCAACCCCCTTATCTATTCATGTGGCGCACTGGGAGCCCACCCCAGTGTGCTGAAATATGTTATTTTTGCTTATGTCCTGAAAATTAGAAAATGGTCCCTCATTGCGTTATGTTTCATCCTGGTAAACCTGAAAACGGTCCCTCGTCATTGCTGCAGTCACCCTCCCCAACCTCCCACTGAGCACCCATCTGTCCACACCCCCCTTACCCCATACTTACCTCCGGATTTTGGCGCTGTCATCTTCTCTGGACCGGGACACGTCTGCACTCTTCAAAGCCCAACCGCGAACTGAAGAATTAAAGGTAAGTGTGCTATATAGCCATTCAATGGGATTTTCAACTTATACTGATAGCTCAGCCATTTTTTGGAATTTTTGGCCCAAATTTTCAAAATGGGGTTCTTGGGACCCCGCCTCATGAAAACTGTCACTGTCATTTTGTTACTCAGTCCCGGAAGGTGATTTTGCGGTCACTCACATTAGAATCACCTTTTGGGACCGATCCTGCAAATGACACTGCCTGTTCATAAGGTGGGGTCCCAAAGCCTATGTTGCAAATTTGTTACAATTTAAACAAATAACGCGTTATGAGCATGTGTTGCACAGTTTCTACACATGCTCCCAATACCACCACTTTTTAATATTTTCACTCCACATTTGTGCCACTGCCATTTTTGCACACCTCCTTCAAACCAGTACAGCTGTCATTTTCCACAACCTGCTTGAGATGTGTTTTTGCACCTGTGGGGCAGAATAGCACGTTTGCTCTGCGCAATCACCGTTTGAGACAACTGAACAAAATGACACTATCACTGTTCATGAGGCGGGGTCCAAAAAAGGCCATGTTGAAAATTTTGTGAAAAAATTCCAAAAAATGACTGCGTTATGAGCGTGCATTGCACACTTTCTATGCACGCTCCTAACATTGCTAATTTTTTGTATTTTCACTTGACATGTTTAACATTGCCATTTCTGTACACCTCCTTCACAACAGTACAGCTGTCATTTTCCACAACCTGCCCAAAATGTGTTTTCGCACCTGTGGCACAGAATTGCATGTTTGGTCTGCGCAATCACCTTTCAGGACAATTGATCAAAATGACACTGACACTGTTCATGAGGAGGGGTCCAAAAAAGGCCATGTTGAAAATCTGGTGCAACACCTCCAACATATGGCCAAGTTACACCTGGGCGTTGAATGATTTCTATGCACATGTGTAACTTACGTCACTTGGTAGTGCTTCACAGCCCTATCGGCTTTGGCCGCCGTATTGTGTGTGGCATTCACACGCATTCGGCGGCAGTTGTTTCCCTGCAGCAGCGGCACTCCTACAGGCTTGCTGTAGCCGTATCTGCTCTGGCTAGAATTTGTTTAGAAATAAATCCTTGTTTTCAAGGGATTCTAGAATTAGATTAGTACAGGCTACTTTCCTGCTACTCTTAGACTACATGGACATTATATATGCCAACTGTGCACCCATAAATCTCTGCAAAACTCTCTTCCACCGCGCCATTGGCTTCATAACCAATGCTCCAGCCAGAACTCAGCGCCTTGTACAAGGAGGTGAACTGGACCTCATTGACACTAGGAGACTACTTCCCACCTATATTTGGATATACAAAGCACTCCAAAACAAGCTACCTCTTTACATCACCTCTGCCCTCCATCACACAGTTCATATGCACTTAGGAAGTGTGCATACATCACCTTGAAAGTGCCCAACTTTCACACCCGGTTTGGCAGGGCTTCCATGATCTATGTCCTCCCCACTATCTGGAACAAACTCCAATCTACCTTAAAGTTCCAGAGTTTAATCCCACTAAGAGCATGCAAAAGGATTGTAAACAAAAGTGTACCCAAATCTTGTAATTGCTTTTAAATACCTCTGTATGCTCTTTGTTCCCACCTCTCCTTATTCTACTTGACTTGCCTGGATCAGTTTATTCAATATTGTGCATTTACACTCTATTGTTCTTCCCCAGCCATTAACTGCAGTTTTTTCCCCTCTTTTTTTCTTTGTGTTGCTTATGAATTTTCAGTAGGTAGCACACTCACCTCTGAGGCCGGGAGATCAGAGGGCTGTGGGTTCAGTTCCCACATCTGGCACTTGGGTTAATATCCCAGTACTGACACTGTAGTGCAGCATGAGAGGAGTGCTACACTTCTGAGGTGCAGCCTTTCGGATGAGATGTTAAACCGAGGTCCCATCTGCCTGGATTGGTGGTAGTTCAGGTGGATGTTAAAGATCCCATGGCACTTATTGAAAAGAGTAGGGGTGTTTTTATTGACATAAAAAAACATAAACAGCAACACTTTAAAGTAGAATAATCGATAGAACAACACTTTTCCATAACATATAACATAACAAAATCAAAGAGATGTGCAAGTCTTACATTGTAAACGCTACGAGAACACAAAAAATCATGAGAAGTAAACTATTAACAAATATCCAGTCCACTTTTAACTCTTATTATTTGAACTTAATAAAGTGAAGAAACCTTTCCACCATTTACGTAAAGTTCCTGGGGTCACTCTTGATGCGTCCTGTGTATAAATCAGTATAAGCTCCTTGATGACTAACCGACTTACACAAGAGTAAGGCATTCTCTTTTGATAAAGAACCCATTGAACCCTGGCTTGCCATAAATAACATCTTAGACATCCCAAAAATAAGGATAATGTTTCTTCGTGAAATTCAGACAAATTCTTGGGATAACATCCTAGAATCAAAATTCATAAGACATATTACCTAACCATTTAAATCCCCAAAGCTTTTCTAGGTATGACCATAAACCCGTCAGCATATGAACATCTAAGAAAAAATGTTCCATCGATTCTTCTACATTAATACAATCCAAGTATAGGCACAATCTTTCCTGTAAAACCTTGTGACGCATTTCCTCTGACATTCAGTTTCCGTAAAAGATCAGCCACTCGTCTCCCATTGTTTTGAGGCATCCTCTTACAGTTTAATTGAGCTAATACACTAGAATTTAAAGTCATAGGACAATTTTAAATCCTGGTTCTGAGGAAGAGTCAACGACATTAGAAAATGATAAAGCCCCTTCATGTTGTTATTCAGAATTACCTGTTTCTGTGTTTTCCATTTGAACAATTTCTGCTCGTTGGCTAAAATATGATGGAATATATAAGTAGCGATTCAGTTTAGGGGCTATAATGTACCAATTCTTAAAGTATTTACCCATTGTTTTCAAGTTCCATGACTCTACTGCCTCTAGTTCTACTTTTAACCCTTCTTTAATTGAGTTTGATAAAAACAAAGCATGCACAAAAATCACTGGGTCTACCATTCCTAAACCACCCTTATTTTTCATTAAATACGTATAGCTCCTTTTAACAGGATTTAAGCGATTTCCCCATAACATTTGAAAAAACACACTATATATTCTAGTCTCAAGAAACACAGGAAGCGGAAAAATCATCGCCACATACTGTATCGTTGGAAGAAGAAATTGCTTGATTACCTGAACCCTTTTAAATTTGGTCATTTTCCACTGTTTCCATCTATTAACCTTTCTCTCTATTTTAATAATGACATCTTCCCAATTTTCAACAGGCATGTTCTGGGAACCGAACAATATCCCTAATATTTTAAGAGGTTTACTGGAGATGTTAATACCCTCCTGACACACTTCCTCAGCACCAGTAGCTCCAATAAATAATCCCTTTGTTTTATTTAAATTTATTTTTGCATTTGATACCTTTGCAAAGGCCTCAAATGCAGTCACAAAATGAATTACTGAGGCCTTATCTTCCAAGTATACTACTAAATCATCAGCATAGGCTTGTATCCTTAAATGCAAATCCCTCTGCCCATTCACTGTAACACCCTTCCAAATCTGTCTCGAAACTATCGTTTGCAAAAAGGGGTCTAGAGCGAAAATATAAAGAAGAGGGCTTAGAGGGCAACCCTGTCTAACTCCTGTAGTTAACTTAAAACCTTCGCCTTCTGATCTTTTAAATATGGAATTACTGTATAATTATCATATAATTTCTCAATTATTTTCACTAATTGCTTTGGAACCCCATAATGCTTAAGGGTAAGGAAAAGGAACGGCAAATGAACTCTATCGAAGGCTTTTTCTAAGTCAGCTGCTATTAAGCATCTAGTTGACCCTAACTCAGTAAAATACTCAGTTACATCTCGAATCAACATCAGAGCAGACTGGACTCTTCTATCTGGTAACCCACAATATTGAAAGGGTGAAATAACTTCTTTAGCTAAATTCTTCAGCCTATTATTTAAAATACCAGTAAAGATTTTATAATCAGAGTTTAAAAGAGTGATTGGTCTCAGTTAGTAATGTTTTGCTTATCCCTGACTTAAATATATAAATCAATAACCCTTCTGTAAAGAGGATAGATTGTAGCTTTGTCTAAAAAAACCTAAATAAGAGACATAGGCACTGACTAAGTTACGTCTGAAAATAATTTATAAAAGTTATTGGAAATCCCATCTATTCGGGAAATATTTAGTTTCAATAACCTAATGGAACTTGAAATCTCTGTTGGAGTGATAGGTTCCCATACCTCCGATCTCCCAACTAGGTTAACTGGAATTAAAATATCTTTTAAATAGGCGCCATAGCTGAATTGGGGATTGTTTCAAGAGGCTTCAAAGAGCGGTAATGTTCTACAATCACTTCTCTTAGTTAGATGACAGAGGATACCAAATTACCATCTGAATCTTTGAGTTCCTCCATTTTCATAGAATCTCTTACCTGTTTACACATTTGAATGGATCCCCAATGGGTGATTTTTAATTCCATTAGTTAAAATGGCCTGCATATGGTTTCCCTCTATCATACTGAAACTCTTTCATTTTTCTTTAAGATTAGCAATTTGTTCTGAGTAATCCATCCTAGAAGAATAAGCTATAGTCATAAGCCTCTGTAATTGTTGTCTTAAACCTAAATAGTGCAGGAATTTGTCATTCTTTGCTCTAACTCCTTGCAATTTAAACCATTTCCTTAAGTCCGATTTAGTCTCTAACCACCAATCTCCCAAATCTGAATATAAAAGGCTACTGATAACCTGGCTCTTAATAGGTATCTCACCCCAGCTTGTATATAAGGGAGTTCTAATGAGGAGTTATTGAGTTTCCATCTAGCTAGCCTTTTTCTTGCCTGTCTGAAAAGCTAAAAGAACTTAATAGAAAGGAATGGTCCGAGAATTCACTAGGAAATATTTTAAGATTCTATTTGCATATTAGGTGACACTAACATATGATCTATTAGAGAAAATCTCTTCCCTTTTTAAACGAAAAACCTTCTCCAACCTGTAAAGCATTATGACAGTTCAAGAGTCCAGCACTTTTATAATTTTACATAAAGCATTAGAGTCACAGTATGTTTTTATTTTTTACTAGCATGGGTCGAAATGGGACAATTAAAGTCCCCCATAATACTCTAACTGTTGTTAATAAAAAGCTGTACTGATTTAAGACAATTAACTCTACCTGCTTTTGTTTGGGGGTTATAAATGTTGATAAACCTATAGCTTAGCCCTTGCCACTTCCCATCGATAATCAGGACCCTTCCTGGTATTAGATCTATCAAATTGTGTAACTGGAAGTCATATGAATTAAACACTATTCCTATACCATCTGCAGAATCTTCCCAAATGACCAAAATGAAGGGCCCAAAACCAATCTCTTTAAATGCCACCAACTGATCTATGGAATACATCCATGTCTCTTGAAAAACAAACAGAAACAGGAAATTCATGTATATAATGAAAGAGGGCTTGTCGCTTAACCATATTCAATAAGCTATGAACATTCAAAGAACCCCAAACCAACCTCATTAACCTTTTAAGTATTTAAATCATTGTTTTTTCCTCTTTTCTTTTTTTATCCTTGTAATTATCCGTGATTTGTGACCTGGTTGAAAGTGAGGATTTTGAGAGTCTGAATCTTCAACCTCTATCTCAGTAGTTACCCAAGAGGAAAACAGAGCCGATATGAGTTACTGGTATCAATCTGTTCCACTGGGGTGGGGAGATTTTTGATAGTGAATTCCGTAAAGATCTTCTTTGGGGCAGTACAGTCACTGGTTTATCAACCAGGCTGCCACCACCACGCATCTGTGACCCCTTCCGTATAACACACTGGAGGGAAATCTGAGAGGTTAGGGGGACCCATGTTGCCCTTTAACTATCTTAACCATTTCTGAGGATATCTCACGCTGATCCTCCCACTTGGTGAGTTTAACTTTTTTGTTCAACACCTTCCTTTTAAACCCCTTCTTTTCAATTCTCTCTTGCCTAGAGGGATTTCATCTGATTTGTTGCAGGGGAGGGGACACGTATCCTGGAGAGTAGCTTTAACCATGGATTCTTGGGCTTTTGAATAAAACCTCAGAATTAGAACGAAAGGATTTTTTGGGCAGCCCAAGGACATAGTTTGAACACATGGCCTTTAGTTTCGCACAAATCGCAAGTTGATAGATTGCTGCAAAACATGGTTAAATGTCCTACCTCCCACAATTATCACAAGGGCTGATCGCATACACTTGAAAGGTGCGTTCTAGCCCCACACTTTTATAACATGCACGGGCTGCCGCTGTAAAACATACCCTCTATCTTTTCCTAACAAAAGGGAGTTAGGTATATGTTCAATTCCAGCCTCTGTTTGCCTTAATTTAACTTTATACTTCCATCCTCCAGTCCAGAACCCTCTGTATCTAAAATAGGCTCTGGCTCACTTAGTACTTCACATTTTTTTTTAACCAAAGGTTATGTCTTCCACCCATACCCCTTCATTTGAACATAACTGTAACAAACTTAATCAGGGGTTTTGAGAGTGGTATAACAACAAAGGTGTCCACATAGAGAATACTTAACTTGACCATACCTAACCCAGAACAACCCTAAAGCCTGTTGAGAAGCAAACTTATGTCATAATTGTCCTCCCTGAAATATTAATGAAAGCATAAACATCCTGAGGGGTGAAATGCAGTGAGTCTTTCAACAAGGTTTTCCCCACATAATGCCTATCTGGCCTAGTTTCTAACCCTCCTTATACCTCAGCCTCACAGCATTACGCCCTAGGGGCTGCTTCCTATGGAATTTGAGAAAAGTTCGACATCAATGGCTTCTGTGAAGAGGGGGGGGAGGTTGTACAGTGACCTCATCTGTACTAAACTGAATGGGCTCCTGCAAGAGAATTTCCTCCCTTTCTGCTGCTGCCACCTGAATCCACTCAGGAGAATGCTGAGATAAAGATAAGTTCGAGTCCCAAGCAGGATCAGGCTTCCACACACCAGCTACTGTCTGTTTCCACCCTGCTTCACTTAAAGCTTTATGAGGTGACCAAGAATCTTGTGAGCCTTTTTATGTAAAAAGGGTCTGCCATCTGTATATCAGCTGTAGACTTTTTTGGTTCATTTTGTCAGAAAAAAGAAATCTGTAGCCCCACTTTGGGAACCGTCAGTCTTTTGATATGTAACAGCTGAGTCAGTTGCTGAAATCTCTTGACTCTGCTGTTTGAACACAACCCAACTACCTTGTTCAACTGTGCTGTTTTATTTTCACAAAAGTAGATGGCAATATATTCTGTGCAGATAAATCATTTATCTTCACTTGTTACTTCCTTTGACATTATCAGAGACCGAAACTGGCAGTAAGCACTCACTTTAGCAGCAGAGATAATACCATCCTGTACTGAATTCAGAGAGATTATTTGTTCTTGGGAAATGGAGCTCAAGCCTTGCTGCTCTAAGCTCTCTTCCACAGAGCTGTTGACAATCTTGGGATCAGCCTTAACTCTGCCTTTGTGCTCTTCATTACAATCAGGCTGACACCTGCTGTAGTCAGGAGCTCAACACACTGCAGTGAAGCTTCATTAAACAAGGACAGAGCATTCTTTTTAACACCAGAGGCAAACTCTTTGCTGGCAACTCTATCCTGCCAGAACTATAACTTAAATAAGACACAGTACCTTTTTTGCTCCATATTTGCTGCCACTGTCCTGCAGTCTGTTTGCTGTGTTTAATATCTTGGCTTTCTCTGTCAGCCTGCAGTTTTAAATTCATCTCGTCCTTTGGAGCTATCTGATGAAATTGGTTCTTCCATTTCTGCAGAAAACATTATCGCAGCATTTTCCTGTTTCAGACCCACATTTAGAGGTTTAATAGTTGACTTTTCTGTAGAGGTTGCAGGTTCAAATACACAATACCTTTTTCTTCCTGTTGTTGCAATTTCCAACTGTCCAGTTTCTTTCTTTGTTTTATCCAAAACCGATTGCTCCCAGCTCACAAAAGCATCCTGAAGTTCAATATCTGATTCAATTTCAGCCAAATCCACGGCTGGAGCCTCCACAACACCTGGAGCAAGAGTCGAGGCTAGCCTCCTGCTCCACAGACTTCCTTCTCTTCCTTGTCCACTTGGAGTGCCATCTTGAAATGGCCTGTCCCCTACTGGCCAAATGCAGAAACATCAGCACAGCAGCATCAGAGTAGGGAATTTCCCGGTGTCCTGGCCAAATTTCCCTCATTCACTAAAAATACCACCAACAGTTTAATTTGGTTCAAGGTCAGTTGGCATTCATCTGTATCCCCCTTCCCGGGTTGTGCCTGAAAATAGGCAGGATTTGTCTAGTGCACTTACCCGGTCAACAAAAACTAACTAAATAAATAAATAATTTTTATTTTTTCACTTCCTATACTCCATGGGCTAGATATTCAAAAGTGCACCCAGAACATATGCAAAGGGATGCACAGCACAATCCACTTGCGCCACAGCAAAATAATGTAGTTAAGCAATAATGCCCAACAGGGTGTGTGTTGTGCTGGGATAATGTCATGCCTAAGGTGGTTGGGCACAAGGCCGTAGGCCGTGTGCATCCAGTAACTGAGGCATGATGTTATCCCAAATGACACACACCCTGGAGGGCATTATTGCTATTATACAATGGCTCGTTGTTATATATAAAATAAAATAAATAATTTTAAAGAATGTTTTTATTAGTGTGGAAAATATTTTAGTTTCTTAAGAGGAGATGCAAAAAAGAGGAGAGTATTCAAGAGATCATCTATAGTGGTTCACATTGCTGAGACTAGAGCCGTGATGTTGTGCTGGGATAATGTCACAGGTCCAGTCCTAGACTGACCAATCAGAGACCAGGATTCTTTCTTGCCATTGTATAATATTCAGCAGATGTGCCACAGAAATGCACCAGTGTAAACCATGTTGAATATAGCACAAATGCACCATGAAGCAAACAGACATGTGCCAGAGCAATCTGAACTGTGCAGGAGCAACAGTGCATGCTGAATATAGCAAGTGGAACATGTCACACCATGTGCATGGGAACACAGGCAGGGCTGCACAAAGGCACAGGACTGTGGTAGTGGAGGCAGGGAAGAACCACAATGGGAAAGAGGGGAAAAAGGCACAAAATGAGCACAGAGCCCATTGGCCATGGACAAGGTGCAGAGCCCCACCCAGACCCAGAGAACCAATGTGACAAGGCATGGAATGGCCATGGAACAGACAGCTGCAGGGAATGAGCACCCCAGCACCACAGTCCTCACAGCCAACATGGAATAGCCAAGCGCCATAGTCATCATGTGAAGGCACCATGCATGCACAGTGAGTCACAGCCACATTAGCAGACAGGCACATGGCGGTATGCAGCACACGCCAAACAGCCACACATGGACACAGGTCATTGTACCACATAGCCCAACAGCACAGGGAAGGGCAACACAGCGGAGGGGGGCACTGTGCTGGACATGTGGACAAGGGCACTCACACTGTGGCATTCATAGAGGCGGGCCACACCCAAAAACCATGTAACAGTGACACACAGGGATGTGACAGGCAAGGCACTGGGCACCTACCAGTCCCACACTGCAGGGACACCACTGGCCAAGACATGTACCAGCCAGACCCCATCAATGTACAACACCAGCACACAGCAGCAACAGGCATGTAAGGGAGACACAGAAACACTCAAGCAAATGGTAGTAAATGGTTTAATCAAAATGAACGGATAAAGCAGAACAGCAACACAGTAATAAACAGCCAATGGGGAGGATACAGGAAAGATGAAAATACAAAAATGTAAAGCGCGGCACAGCCAAACAGTAAACAAAACGGTATGGGGATGGGAGTGTGTAGGAAGAGCAAGGGGAGATGAAACAACAGCCTATGTGGGATAGGGTGAATAGGAGGGAAGTCATGAGGCTATACATAGAACAGTCCAATGTTCAACGCCACAGCTGGCGGATGTCTGCCCTTAGTCGCCGCACCTCAACCACCAGCACCCTTGTTGCTGCCAGATGCCTCCTGGACAAGTGGATGTGGATTGCCAGATGTGTGATAATGTGCAGAGTCAAGTGCTGTAGCTGTAGCATACCACCTCCCAGGGTGACCACACCTCGTTGACCTCTCCCTGGCCCTGGATGATCTATGCAAGGGAAACATAAAACAGCCACTGAGTGACAGGTCCCACACAGCAAGTGGCCATCCCCCCACCTAGGGGTGTGTGTAGGGGTCTGAGGCTGGGTACACCCGTACACCCATGGATGAGGCCATCAACAGCATGTGCACAGTGGACACCCACAGCAGCCCAGGGTACCATGCCACACACGGACTGTGCAGATTGCCATGGAGTACCTAGCACAGTCACATGTGCACAAACACCCCACAGCGAGGGACCAATGCCTCCAGGTGCAACACTCGAGCCAGCCGATCAGCAGCTGCATGTGTGCACTGTGGGTTACGTACAGCCACCACTTGTGACAGAAACACGGTACCACCACACAGATGCCATGTGCACTATGGGACTACCACATGCAGCCGACTAACACTGGCAACAGTGACAGTGAACCAGCACATGCCCAAGCACTGTATGCAGGCATTGCCCTGCTATGTGTACTGGCCCCCCAACACCCATTCCCCACAACTGATGTGAACTGCGTAATGCATGCACTCACCTGCTGCCTGTCCCACTGGCCCAGCCACTGCACCATTGGCTGGCTGCCTGCCCTGTCTATCAGCCTCAGCCCTGGCCCACCTGCATGCCTCCAGCCCTGAAAGGAAACACATAGATAAAGGACTATGAGAAGCATGCTAACAACATACACACAGCCTCCTGCCCAAGCAGGCCTGACATGGTGCACCGGTATGCAGAGTGCCATGCTGGGACCTGAGCCCACAAGACGGGTCCACAGTTGAGGACCACTGGCATGGTGCAACAGAGAGTTGCAAAGAGTGCAGCGCGGCCTCGCCACAGTACCCACACACCCAAACAGGGCTGGCCAACCCTGTGTGCAGGTGCACATGCACCTTCTGCACACCCAATGCACCAGTCCCGGTCATAGTTAGCATGCACTATGCAAGGATACACATACCTGGTTGTGGGACCACACCATGGTGGGCACGGTCCTGCAGTCTCCACAGCCACTCTGGATCACGGCAATGCAGGTCACTATAGTAGTGATGGCACTGTTTCCCCATCCTGGGCACACCAGTGTGCCTCTCCAGGCCCTCAGCCACACAGGCCCACACCTGGGACCATGCCTCCTGCAGGTCCCCTGCCCCGAATAAATGGTCCTTCAATGGGGAAACCACTGCCACCAGGTTTGCCATCTTGACCTTGCTCCAGTTCCTGGCCCAACGTCTGACACCCCCAGCATGTGCCATGATGACCGTGCAATACACAAGCCTGACTGAGCAATGTGGCACCTAACCATGACCGTCGTAGCACTGTTGCACCTGTTGTGTGACAGGAATGCATAGCACACCATTGCGCGGCATGTACAGTAAATGCACAATAGACAATCACCATTGGGGCTGATCACACATTCTCGCATATGCGCAAAGCCGGAAGTGCAGTTGGGAGACTGGGGTCATGTCCGTGACCCACGTACATGCAAGGGTGCATATACGCCATCTTGTGAAGGTCATGCATTGCCATACATACTGCACGCCAATGGTGCAATGACTGCACATGCATGGCACCTGCCAATGGCGCTGTAGGGCCAGATGCACAATGAGAATGTCATGCGCAACACTGCCTCATGCTCGGCACGCACACAGGGACGCATGCTGATAAGACATTCATTCGCAGCGCATTCGGATGCACGATATGCAGACACATGCAGAGCTCAGCAATCTGTGCACATGGCAATTGCGGTACTGCGCAACGTGCATACGTGACGAATACGCCTGTGAATTGCTCCAGCGCATTCATGTTACACATGACACAGTCTGTTGCACATGGAGCAATTCTGCAATATTCAGCCAGAATATGCAAATAGCCTCATGATCCAATGCCAGGCACAAGTGAACACATTAGCATCTCATTACTGGTTGCTCCCAAGCTCATTTGCATGAGTTGAGCCATAAAAACGACACCACACAGCACTGGTCACTAACAGGTATTGCAGTCTTTAAGGTAGGTTTGATTATATTTTGATCCCTGACTATTGTATTGCAATGCCACAATTCAGTGTTGCACAGCAACATGGAATACAACCAAGCAGCTCAACGGTGCACCATTACTGTTCACAGGAAGCAGAATGTCGGAATTGGAGGGTGCTGAGGAGCAGGGGCCTGCCAGGAAGCGCAGGCCAAACTTCACCAAAGAAGAGAAGCAGGCCCTGTTTGAGGTCTACCTTGAGAGGGAGGAACTCCAGCAGGGACTGCACAGGAATGGGCCAGTGGCTGGGATGCAGTGGCGACCTATGTCAATGTCCATGGATACCACAACTGCACTCCACAGTAGTGCAAAAAGAAGATGGGCACTGACAAACGATGTATTAAGGAGAAAATAGCTGCCATCAGGGCATCACGCAACAAGATGGGTGGCAGACCATCGACAGCACCTGTCCTCTCAGTGGAGGAGGAGCTGATGACAGCCGTCATCAGCTGGGAAGCTGTTTAGGATGTTTCGGGGGTGGATTCCAGACAGGAGGCAGCCCGTCACAGCACTGTGAGTATGCCAGCGGGGGGGGGGGAGCATGTGAAGGCTACCAGTGTGCCATGTACACAGCAGGGGTGCAAGTATTCTGTACCTGTTGTGTCATGGTGTGGTGCACCGCCTGCACAGCCACACTGTGGACCAACATAATCTCCTGTGTGCTGTGTGTCAGCAGCATGAGGTATGTAGTGGTTGGAAAGTGCAGGGTCCAGGGGGTGCACATCACTTGACATGCCTGTCAGTTGTGTGCATGCTGTAGGATGTGCTGGCATGTGCACATCTACAGTGGATACCATCAGGGGCATGTCACACTGCCCAGGGCATGCACATGTGTGCTGTTTGGGGGGGCATGCCTGTCATACATGTGCATCACAATGCTGTGTGTGTGCACAGATGCGGACACATGTCTTGAGCATCACGTGTCTTGCCAGGCATGGGCTGTGGTGCAGCCACACCACACGCAGTACAGGCCTGGGACACCTGTGGCACATATGCTGACATTTAACAGTACACCAGACTACCTGCACTGCATCTACCACACACTTAACACTAACCATTCTGTCTTTCAGCTCCATCATGCCTCAGGGGTGCTGTGCAGGATGAGACTGGCAACGTGGCATGGGACGATGCCATGCCATCCATGTCGCTAGGCATTGTGGTGCCAGAGGGCACTGTACCAGTCTGGGATTGGTTAATTTCCTTGGACTAGGGGATGAGGATCCACTGACCGACCTCCTTCTCCAGGACAGCCTACCTGTGCTTGTGCTGGCAACAGAGGAGGATGATGATGAGTATGACAGTGATGATGACATCACCCTGATCATGGGTTGCACCAGTATCAACACCCCTCCCTGAGGTCAGGTATTGACACAGGCAGCAGCAGGTAGCTCTGGCAGCCCAGCGAACATGCAGACTCCCCCCCTTGCCTGCTCAACAACATGTGGCACTACTTCTGGTGTTGGCCGGGGATGGCGTGCAGGCGTGGTCACTGGACAGGTCCAGCAGGCTGCCGTCATGCTGCAACGGCCTGTGGGGGACACTGTGCAGCAATCCCCAGGGGCTGCCGTCAACACCCGCAATCAGTCTCTGCCACATATCCATGGTCCCCTGTGCCGCGTACCCAGTCGAGGGATGTTGCATGGCAGCCACCACCCCTCCAGCCTATTGGCATCAGGACCATGACACACCAGGCGCAGACAGACTGGATTAGCACACCAGGCTGCTGTGGGATTCCGTGGGCAACCAGGCAATGCTTGGGCAGAGATACATGCGCTGCGGGTTGAGGTGTGTCATCTGGCTGAGCTCAGGGCCATGAGACGTGCTCAGCTGATTGGTGAGATCCAGCAACTGCGAGAGGCCATGACCACATCACTGGACAGCATTGCAGAGACCATCGCTGTGAGCTTTGCAGCACTGACGACCACTGGTCACAGCAGGGCATGCAGAACTCCCCGTAGTGCAATGTCTACACCAAGGCCTCGGCATCTGGCTAGCCCATCAAGGCTGGCGCCGCCCACTTCCATGCCCATCCCTGACACATCCGGCAATAGTCTGTTCGCTGGTTTGTACACATCTGTGAGAACCCGGTCATGTTCTGAGGCCTCTACCCCCATTAATGTGATGATGACACCACCTGTGGCTGTTGAGCAGCCTGTGGTTGCCACACAGTCAGGGTGTGGCTGCATGTGGCCGTGGCAGTCGTGGTTCTGCATGCGAGTCCTGACGGGTGCACCGCCCAGTCCAGTCTTCTGCTGCTGTTGCCAGCTGCATACAAGTCTGGCTGTGGCCAGGTTTGCATGCTGTGGCACACGCATGGCCTGGGTCACATCCAACATGTGTGTGGGCAGTTTTATCTGGACGATGTGGCATGGGTGTGATGAGTGCAGCACTGTGTTGGCATTGCCTGTGTGCTGGTGCTTACCCTCTGATCCATGCCACAGCCTGCAGTACATCTGTATGTGTGTGTGTCCCTGTCCATGGCTGCACTGTTGTGTGTGTCCCACCTGGTGCTGTGTTTCCTGCTGTGTGCCCTGTGGTGGTACTGCTGCATGTGCCTGCCTGTGATTGTCCACATGAGTATACAGCACATGGCACCTGTGTGGTCGGGTCTGTATCTGTTGTTCCATGGGGGTGTGGGTGTGCGTGTGCATGCGTGTGTGTCCACCTGTGTGAGCAGTGTGTGTTCTTGTGCCACTGCATGCATCTCTGTGTGTCTGTGTGTGTGTGTGTGTGTGCTGCTGTGCATGCCCTGCTTCCCTGTGTGGTACTCACCTACGGTTCCCATAGTGCTCCTCAACGATGGTGCCCCTGTGCCTCCTGGCATGTGCAGCCAGCCTGGAGTCCCTCCATTCCATGGCTGGCTGCACACCCCCATCTGGCTGGTCCTTCTCCTCATCATCTGTACTGTTGCCCTCATCCACCTGGATAGGTATCCCATGGTCAATGGCCATGTTGTGCAGCATACAACAGGCCAGGAATATGCCACAAGCCTTCACAGGGCTGTACTGTCGGGCATCACCGGATTGGTCTAGGCAATGAAAACGCATCTTGAGCATGCCAAAGACATTCTCTATAATGCTGCGTGTGGCGATGTGTGCCTCATTGCACCACTCCTCAGCACCATTGCTGGTTCGCCGTATGGGGGTGAGCAGCCAGGGTCAGAGGTCATATGCACTGTCACCTGTAGGGAAAACACATGTGTTAGGTGACTGCCTGTCTTTGCCTGTTTCCAGTCCCCCCCCCTTCCTAGATCACACTGCCACCACCTGCCACCCTGTGTACCCTAGGTAATGCCCCTCATGCACGGCTGCTGTGCCACCATTCCCGGCTTGGCATGTGTGTCCTACATGCATGATGCCCTACGTCCATGCTCCCCTGCTCTGTTGTCATCCTCCATTTCCAGTCCTGTCTCCTCACCTAGCACTGTCTTTGTTCCCCACCTCCCCATCCTGCTGCTGTGTGGTGTACTGCATGACTGCTGGTTCCACCTCATCCCAGTCCCTACTTACCAACTTGGTGCCCCATGGGGATCACCCCCACTCTCACATCTCTGGCACAGGATGAAGTGGTGCCATATAAATGTGTCATGTGTACTCTCAGGGTGCATGGTACACACATTGATGACGTGCCTGGTGGCATTGCACACCTCCTGGCAGTTGATGGAGTGGTATCTTCCTGTTCACGTACACAGCACCTTCCGGGCCAGGTGGTGCGCATATGGCCACATGGGTGCAGTCAATGGCCCCTATTACGCCTGGCATGCATGTCACCCTGTGGAATTCCTGCATGTTTGCTGTACGCTTTGCCTGTGTGCTTGGGAATTTTGTATATTCTGAAGGATGTAGCAGCAGGGCATTGAGGACCTGGGTGAGGAGGTGGGACATGGCCGATTGTGATATGTCAGCAGTGGCACCCACTGGTTTCTGGAAGGTGCCTGTGGTGAGCAGGCACATTAATGCCATCACCTCAGTCTCCACCATTGTGGCATGACTCCTTCTGGTAGGTGCCTGCAGCTCATCATGGCACAGCTCACAGAGCTGCCTCAAAATTGTCCTGTTGAGACGGTACCAGCCCACTATCTCTGTATCACTGTAGTGATCTAATGTGAGCCAGGCACTGTACCATCTGTGTTGGGCATACCGCCGACGGGCCCTTCTTCGGCCATGTTGTTGTTTCTCCCTCCTCCTCACTCCCCTTATTTCCTGCTCCATCAGGAATGGTGCTCCGTCCATAGTACTGGCTCTCCTGTTTTGAGCCTGTGCTGTGTGTGCAGTTGAGCCTCTTTCTTTTATGCTCAACTTTGTGTGGTGCAATCTGTGAGTTGCTCCACAGTTGCACCATGTGTTTTGGCTGAATATGCCATTGCGCCACATAATCATGGTCACACCCTCCCCCCATACTTGCGCAGTATACATAACTGTTGTGCAGCTGCGCATCTGGAATTGCGCTGCACAATAGTGCTATTTGAATTTGGCTCCAGGGTGCATTTCTGTGGTTGCAACGGTGCATTTTGGTTGTGCCATGTACAACTCCTTTGAATTTCTTGTCCCATATGTTATTGTTAATATTCGTGTGATATATGATCTCATATGTTCGGGCTATGTACTATAATAGTTGATGTACTGTTGTTTTCTTTCCTTTGTATTCTGTATTTTGCTGTTATGTTGTATAAGGGACTTCCTCGAAAATGAGCTTGCTCGATGGATTTTATCCCAATAAACTGAACTGAACCTGCCACAAACCCATGTTGGCTAGCATCCTGGGAGTTGTTCTTTTCTAGGTACCCCACCAAATCCTGCTTTATTAAGGTTTCCATAAGCTTCCCCACCACTGAAGAGAGGCTGACCAGGTGGTAGTTGCCAGCCTGCTCACAGTTGCCTCCCTTGTGGAGGGTACCATGTCTGCCATCCTCCTGTCCCTTGGCACTTCTCCCAGCAGTAGTGAACTGTTGAACAAATGTGCCAATGGATCCGCCAACTCCTCAACCAGTTCTTTTAGCAGTCTCAGGTGAATTGCAACTAGCCCTGGTGATTTGTCATCCCTGATTTTTTTCTAGGGCTTCATTGACCCTGCTGGTAGTGATTGAAGGTGTGTCCATTTAATAGGATCTGTTTAACCACAGCTTTGATATCACTGTCTGGTAATGGGCCCATGTGTTCCTTGGTGAATACGTAACAGAAAAAGTTATTTGGAACAGTGGTCTTCTGCTTGTCTTCCTCTATGATTCTGTCTTCATCCTTATGTCTGACTATTCCTCCCCTCTTCCTTCTTTTTTTCCTGTACATATCTAAAGAAGTGTATTTTCCTTTCCTTAACTCCCTCTGCCAGCCTATGCTCTGTTGCGGCCTTGACTGCTCTAACTGTGGTCTTCACTTTCTTATTCTTCTAACTGTACACTTCCCATTTACTATCCCCCATGGTTCATTTATAATTTCTGAATGCCTCCCTTTTGGTCCTAATTGCTGTCCTGACAGAGTGCCAGGTGAGGGGGGGTACAGGATGTACAGTAGCAGGGACACTCCCATATCCAGTATGCATGTCCCCAGATGTCAACCGCTGGCTGTGGTGGAGGTCAACCACCCTCACCGACCATGTTGCCCCAGACCTCTGAGCAGACAGGGAGGGCTGGGGCTAGCCATTCAGGCACGCACTCATACACATTCAGTTTGTCCCTCCCACACCTTCCCATAATCCCCTGCTCAAGCGGAGCAAAGGATCCATTCCGGGCCCCAGGATGTGCATCTGATTTAATCCACCTGTGTCCTTCAATTTGCCCCCACACAGCTTTGCATTGTGGGGGTGGGTTTGCATACAGATACCCTACAGAGACATGTGCTTGGTGGATACCACACACAACACACCTGTATGTGGGTGCGTGGCAACATGGGACGGATACACACGAATCGTGTATACCAGGCTTGCCTTTATGTATAGCCCCCATGGTAAGGATTGTCCAGAGTGTTACATAAAACAAATGTCCCATGAATATAAGCATTCTGATCTTGGTTATAAGCAGCAGGTGCCATGGATGGTTTTCGATAGTAGTCCTGGAAAGAATGTCCCTAACATCTTCTGCCAACTGGTGGCATTAACAAGCTGACTTGGGGGTAGAACCAATCAGCTGGTCTGACCATCACACCATAAGGTTCAGTTTCAGGGCCCCCCTAATAGGTCTGCCCCTACGGAGATGGTCCAGTACTGCCCTTTAAGGGGAATTGCCCCCAGTGACCTATCGGCAGTACTAGATCTAGCGGGTTTGTCGGGTGAAGGCATGAGTCCAGGTGATCTCGTATTAGCCTATAATAAGGCTGTAGGAGATGCCCTGGACAAGATTGCTCCTGTTCATGTTCGGCCTCTCACCCTTCCCCTAAGGAGCCCTTGGTTTGATGGTTCCTTGAAGGAATTGAGGCGAGTTGGCCCAAGGATGGAGAGAGCCTGGTGGACGTCTGGCCTTGATGCTGACAGGCTTAGGTTTATGGCACATTATGATGGCTATCAATCAGAAATCACCCATAAGAAGGCATAATTCCTGTCCAGGGAGATTTCTGCTGTACAGAATCTACTGGCTCAGCTTTTTCTGACTGTTGACAGACTGTGCAATCCAGTCTGTCTCCAGCCCAGAGAAGCCTTTTCTCAGCTGAAATGTGAGGAGTTCACTCAGTTCTTTGCAGATAAGATTGCCAGCATCAGGTCTGGCATCAGCCCAACCTCTCCTATGAGGGATTGTAGAGACTGGCAGGAAGTGGCATGCTTTCGGTCTGTCTGGTCAGATATCTGCCAGCCGGAATTCAGGGACATTGTGAAGATCGTCCAAACATTGTGCCCAACCAGTTGTAGTTTGGATCCAGGCCCTACACCCCTTTTAGTGGGATGTGTAGATGTTATCTGCCTGATCCTTGCTGAAATTGTCTGGAAGTACTTGGAGAGGGGGGTCTTTCCAGACCCCCTCATGGAGGCGGTCGTTCGACCACTCCTTAAGAAATCCTCCTTGGATCCAGATTGTCTAGCTAACTACCGGCCTATCTCTAACCTGCCATTTGTTGGTAAGGTTATTGAAAAAGTGGTTGCACTGCAATTAGACGATCACCTCACAACTCACAATGTCTATGATACTCTCCAGTTTAGTTTTAGGAAGAAGCATAGCATGGAGACTGCACTTGTCCGGGTATTGAATGACCCCCTAATGGCTAGAGATTGAAAGGCATGTACAGTTCTGGTCCTTCTTGATCTCTCTGCTGCATTTGACACTGTAAACCATGGTGTGCTGTTGGAGTGCCTGCGGCTTCTTTGTAAGATGTCTGGTACAGTCCTCAAATAATTTCACTCGTTCCTCTCAGGCAGATCTTGGAGAGTTGCCACCAGAATTTATTCCTCTGGCGCTAACCCCCTGCCCTGCAGGGTGCCGCAGGGCTCCATCTTGGCCCCCATGTTGTTTGCTGTGTACATGCTGCCATTGGGAGATATCATCAGGCAATACAGTCTGAGTTTTCACTGCTATGCAGATGACACTCAGCTGTATATGTCCTTTCTACCCAGACAGAATGATGCACTCTCCATGCTAAATAACTGCCTTACCGAGATCAGAACATGGATGAGTACCAGCTGGCTGAGACTGAATCCAGAAAAGACTGAAGTGTTGGTAGTGGACCCTGGTCATCTGGGGGCAGGTTTGGGGTCTGGACAGCCATCAGGTTTATTCCTTGATGGCATACTGCTCACTACTTCAGACCTGGTGCGTAACCTGTGCGTTATTTTTGATGATGGTTTGACACTAAAATCCCAGATGTCAGCCGTCATTAAATCCTCTTTTCACTGTCTGAGGAATATCGCCTGGATAAAACCCTTGGTTCCTCCTGACTATCTCCCAGCATTGGTCTATGCCTTTGTCACTACCCGCCTTGATTACTGCAATTCCCTCTATCTAGGTCTACCAGGGGTTGATATCCGCCACTTGCAACTGGTGCAGAACGCGGCGGCCAGGCTCTTGACTGGGACCTCTAGGTCCAGTCATATTACGCCTGTGCTCCGCGAGCTGCAATGGCTGCCTGTTCAGTGGCGGATCACCTTTAAGGTTGGCTTGCTAACCTTTAAAGCCCTACATGATCAGGGACCCAGTTACCTGGAAGACCTCCTGGTACCCTACTGCCCCCTCCATCCTCTCCGATCCTCCAATGAGGGATTGCTAGAGATTCCCAGGTGCAATTGAAGACATCTGGTGCCCGTGCTTTTTCCTTTTTGGCTCCAACCCTGTGGAATTCTCTACCTCGTCAGTTAAGAGAACGCCTGACCATCGATAGGTTTAAAATTGAGCTAAAAACATATTTATTTTATTTAGCCTTTCCTAAATATGGTTAATCTGCTTTTATTGTTCCTGTTTTTAACTTATATTTATATTTGTTTTATACGACTTTATGTACCGTGCATAGGTTTTGAAAGGCGCTATAAAAATAAAATTTGATTTGATTTGATTTGAAACCCATGTACACAGCAATTGTTTATCATAGTTTATGATTTGAATCCAGCTCAATCTGGGTTTAGGGCCAGGCATAGCACTATCTCTGCACTGGCCAAAGTTACAAATGACTGGCAAACTGAATTAGATAAAAAGAATTGTGTCTGTGCAGTATTTATTGATCTAAGCAAGGCATTCGACACTGTGGACCATGAGCTGCTACTCTCTTCCTTGCATTCCATTGGCCTAGATCCACCCTCCCTTAAATGGTTCAGGTGTTACCTTATGGATAGGTCACAGCAGGTGAAAGCTGAAGGTGATCTATCCCCATTAAAACCACTGCTAAGAGGAGTTCCGCAAGGAACTATCCTGGGCCCTATCCTTTTTGCCATCTACATTAATAATATTGACTCAAATCTCACCAAAGCCACTGTCCACCTCTTTGCAGATGACACTGTTTTGTATGTCAGCAGTTGCCCGTGAAATTTTACAAGCAGAATTCTCCTTGCTGCAATATCAACTGCTTGAGAAAAAGCTTCTTTTAAATGCAAAGAAAACAAAAGGAATGCTTTTCTCCAATCAAAGCTCCACCAGCACCTCCTCACTAAGCAGTCTCCCCCAGCTATGCACTATCCTTGGAGAAAATCTGGATTATGTTGAAAAATTCAAATATTTACGTGTGTGGAGTGATAGCAGACTTGACTTCACACATCATATTGAAGAACTGATGAAAAAACTTCGCCAAAGACTTGGCCTATTCCATAGAATAAAACACTTCCTAACCAGAGACTCAAAGATGAGGTTAGTCCAGGCCACTTTTCTTTCAGTAGTTGACTATGCAGACTTCCTTTATAGTCACTGCCCCATCTCCTACCTAAGCAAGCTGGATACCCTGTACCATAGAGCAATAAGATTCATAACAGATCTTCCATCTAACACTCATCATTGCTCTCTCTATGCTGCAGTTGGATGGGTTTCCCTACATCTCAGAAGGAACAGAAATGCAGCACTATGGATCTACAGAGCGTTGTCTAAAAACTTCCAAATTATATTTTAGACTGCTTCACACAGGCTATAGCTAGCTCCTATGCCCTAAGAAGCAACAACCTCATCATGCTCAAGATACCTAAAGTCAACACCCGGGCTAGGGAGGTCAGCAATCAGCTATTCTCTAGCTATGGCATGGAATACTCTACAGAAATCCCTAAAGCTGTCCAATCTTATACCTATAGCATCCTTTAAACAGCTTTGCACAGGTTTCTTTGCAGAGAAATGCAACTGCTACCACAAGAGCTAGTCTTGCCATTTCATAACCCCCCCCCTTCCAGACATCCACCATATATGGCATAATTTTTGCTCCACAGTTCTCCCTCCCAGGCAGCCACCCTTATTATAGTACCTCAGTTCCATTTAACTCTACCTAACTACCTACTACCTACCTAATCCTTCTCCCATTAATTACTGGCCCTTACATCATTCCTAAATGCTCCCCATTCAGCCTAGTATTACATTATGCTGTGTGTATGCCTTGACTCCTCTATTGGGATATGTATATACTTTATCTATTAGTATAATCTTCCTATAACCTACCTTGTCATGTATGTCTTAGTCAACTTCTTACCCTTGACTATTGTATTTATAAGTGTTTTTTCTGTATCTGTTATGCATATATAAGTGTATTGATGTATCTGTTGAGTACCAACTATTGTACCTTGACATTATCAGGTCCATCTTGTAAATGAGCCTTGCTCAATGATGGTCGCCTGAATAAATAAAGATTTGATTGATTGATTGATTGATAGTTTAAATTGCTGGACAAGGTTGCAGAAGTATCCCAATAAGCACGACTGTTTACTTCATAAACTTGTATTAAAGTAAACTATTGAAAGTAATCAAGAGAGGTAATAATTACTTGTAATGTTAGATCTAAAACATGGTTAACATTCCCGATATTGTATGGGGTTGCCTGTATGTGGCACCATGTTCACGTTACATTCAGTAACACAAAGATTTATAAACAGGCTGAAACAGTTAAAGATCAGAGAACTGTAATGTAAATAACTTCATTCTCTTTACAGCAAATCATTGGTCTCCCTCTAGTCCCAGCACAGTGCCTTATGTGTTTTTAAACTAGTATGTTGCTAAACAGTGGAGCTCAGGAGAGATGCAGGTACCTATAAAGTAGTATGTCACATCTGACAATCCTACCTCTGGTGCCACACTAACATCCACATCGCAGAGAATGGTATAGGCTTGACTATGCGATCACTGACTGTGTAGGCACCACCACTCTGTAAGTGAACGCTGAAGTAGTTGTACAGTAGAAATTGTGAGGCACCATCTTTAATAACCCCAGACATACTCTCCAGCTTCCCATATTCACATAACTTTATGCTGAAAGGGAGTCAACATTTAAAATCCAATGATCTTACTTCGAGAGGGTTCCTGCAGTAGGTCTTCACATATAGGACTGCGCCCCCTGGCATCAGGTTCCAACATCAAACTTGTTGCTAGCAATAATCAGCGGGGACCACCCCCGACGTCAGGTGATGCGACATCAGTCCGACTACAAAAGGGGGCGGTCCCGCACCCGCCCACCAGTTCTTTCCCGCCATCACCTCAGTTCGTTTGGCTCTCGTGTAAGAACAGCGATCAAACGCCCGCGTGTCTTTTGAAGTTTTTCTACTTCTAAAACAGTTTTTTCTTCCAGCATCCCACCAAATGTATGTCGGCTCACCCAAAAAAGAAGTGCTCTAAGTGCGGAGCGCAAATCCCACACAGATGACCATTCCCGCTGCCTTCTGTGTCTAGGCCCCAAGCACAACTCGGATGAGTGTGCCATCTGTCTGGGCTTTAATCAAGCCACCTGGACCAGATGAAAGTGAACCCTCAATGCCCACCTTCTTACCCGATGGCTGGTGTAGATGGAAAAGGAGCTTCAGGAGCTAAGGGACAAGTCATCATCACCGGCCCCAAGGAAAAAGAAGGTCTGCTTCCTCAAAAAGTGTGAGCACTTCTTCAGGTACCCCATCCACTTCTTTGGGCTGGGCACCTTCTCCCCCTCCTGCCGAGGTGAGCGGGCAACCAGGGGTAGCCTCTCGTGAGGTGTCTATTGCATCTTCTCCACCCAGCGCTGCCGATAAGTTGCCCTCCGACCCTGTCGACGGGTGCATGGCCACAACCGTTCAGCCTAGTGGCAGCCCCTCGGCTACTGCCTGCCTGGTGAGGTCTAATAAGTCAGGCGACAGATCTTCTGTCATCTGCCTGGACTCTCTGTCTCACCCATCGGGCTTCCCTGAGGACCTCGACACCGGCATGAGCATGCTGCTGGGAGACCCTTCATCCCTTCGGGTTCTTCATCCCAGGGATTCGCCACCCAATCCTGCCTTGTCCTTACCTTCATGATCATTTTTGGACCTTTTGTTGGGCTCTCTACCCGAGTTACCTCCATTGCCTGGTCTTTTGCCACCCACAGACAGGAGTCCATCGCTGGCCCAGGATCCGATTATGGAGCCTCTTCCTTGGGACCTTCAGGGGCCCTCCCCGATCCCACGCCACCCTGTGGCCCTTTCGGCACCTCCCCCAGTAGGTCCAGCAGAACCTTCAGGTGGTTTTCCAGGGCCAGATCCCCATTATCGGCCACCAGCTTGGCCTCCATTGGCACCTTATTACCCGATGCCAGGCCCTGTGCCATCGATGCCAGGATACCCAACGGTGGGATACCCAACGCCGGGATACCCTGAGTATTCTCCCTATGGTTACACCACGGGATTGCCAAGATTCCAGTATCCTCCATGGCAACATCCACTATACCCAGGCTACCAGCCTCCTCCTCCTCCACCGCCGACTGATCGGGATGCGATCCCAGCATGGTGGCAGAATTCCAGGACCCAGTTTCTCACAAAACTAGGGCAGCATCCGGTGGGTGGCATTCCCCTGCCTAGGGCACCTCCCCCACCGATTCCCTCCAGATGAGCTTCAGGTTCCCAGCCGGTGGGCTCCTCTGGGGTGGACCTGATCATCCCCAATGGTTCAGAACCTTTAGACTCAGACATCAACTCCAATCCTTCAGACACTTGGTCTCCAGTTGAAGTCCCACCTAAGGAATCTCCTAAATCACCTCCAGAAGACCCCTCCTTTGGTGACCTTCTGAGGACTATTCAGGTAGCAGGAGGCTGGCCTTCAAAAGAAGTAGATCCCCAGCACAAAAGACTGACAGGACACTTAGGTCTGGCCACTACAGACCCTCTACCCATCCCTTCCCGGATGGGTCCTCATGAGGATCTGGTCACCACCATCTGGCAACAGCTCTCCTCTATTCCAGCTGTATCCAGAAAGGCTGATCACACTTACTTTCCCTCGGAAGAGATTCCACATCTAACTTCTCATCTGAAGGCTGACTCAATGGTCATTACTGCTGCTCATGACCGGTCAGCACAACCCAAGCATTTGAGCTCCTCCCCTCCTGATAAGGACTCAAAGCAATGGGACCAGTTTGGCAGGAAGATATATTCCTCTACTTCCTGTGCCACCCGGTCCCTTAACTATGTGTCACATATGGTGGACTTCCAGAAGACTTCCCTCTCGGAGCTCGAGAGGGACCTTCAAGAGGTACAGGATGAGATGCTCAGAATCAAGCTACTGGACAAGGTCCGTATGAGCAAGTCTTCATGTTGTCATGCTCTTTGTATGATTCGGTAGACTCAGTGGGTAGGGCTGCCGCTACGGGGATCTGCATCCGATGTATTTCCTGGCTTAGGATCACAGGTTTGGCACAGTACATCCAATCTTCCCTCCTGGATGCCCCCTTTAGGTGTTCCGTCCTTTTTGGTGGCGACACCAAGGATATAATAACTGGGCTGCAGGAGAGTGGATGATCACTTCAGGACGTATGCTGTATGTATAGGACGGGGCCAAAGAAGCAGCCTTTTCACTGCCAAAGATGATGGAATAAGACCCAGGGCAAGCGTCAGGGCAAACGACGAGCCCCTGGATCTGGAGCCCAAACTCCTCAGGCAAAATTTACCAAGCCTGCCTCCAGGGCCAAAGCTCCTCTTCCTCGGCATCCTGACTCCTTCCCCTTCCTCCTGCTACCTCCAGTCATCAAGGAGGAACCGGTAGGAGGGAGGTTCAGCCTCCACCTGGTGGGATGGAGGGCCGTCACCGCAGATCTATAGGTTTTGCAACTCATTTAACGAGGTCACTCGATAGAGTTACAGAGATCCCTACTCCCCACCCTCCAGTACGGTCTTTTTAGCCAAGGGATCAGATCCCCATAGTCTTCCATGAGATTCAGGCCCTCCTGCAAAAAGCGGCCATAGAACCCGACCCTCAAGACCAAATAGGAAGGGGATTTTACTCCCACGTCTTCCTAGTGCCAAAGAAGAAGGGAGATCTGAGGCCGATTCTGGATCTCAGCACGCTCAACCTCTTTATTGAGTACAAGAGGTTTTGCATGATGACCCTTCAGGGTCTTCTTCTGTTCCAGCCAAACTCATGGCTGTGCTTCCTGGATATGCAGGATGCTTACCTACATATCCCCATCCTCCCAGCCCACCGCTGCTTCCTTCATTTCTCCTTTCAGGAGAGCCATTTTGAATTCTGAGCACTTCCCTTTGGCCTTTCCTTGGCCCCCTGGGTTTTCACCAAGTGCTTAGCAGTGGTTGCGGCATTTCTTCGCCGCAAGGGCATTTACATGTTCCTGTATCTGGATGACTGGCTCCTCTCAGCACCCCCTCCATACAGCCTGAAAGAGTCTCTCTCTTTCACTCTGGACTTGTTTGTCCAGCTGGGCATCTCAGTCAATTTACCCAAGTCCCAGCTAGTACCCTCCCATCACCTCCAAATCATTGGAGCAGTACTAGACACAGTCCAGAGCAAAGCTTTTCTGCCATTAGATTGAGCCGAGACTTTAGTTTCTCAAGCCACCCTGGTGGCCCAGGCTCAGTGGATCCCAGCACACGCTGTGCTCCATCTCCTGGGACTTATGGCAGTGGCTATCTCAACGGTTCCCCTGGCCAGACTACATATGAGGGTCATCTAGTGGTCTCTTTGAGTCCAATGGGACCAGAGGACGGATGGCATGAACCAACGGGTTGTGATCTCCAATAGCCTCCAGAAAGATCTTCACTGGTGGCAAGATCTTTCCAATCTGCTAGTCGGAGCTCCCTTTCAGTACCGAACCCCCACCCAGATCCTCACCTCAGACGCTTCGGACGTGGGTTGGGGAGCCCATCTGGGACCACAAGACACGAGGGTCTTGGTCCACTCAGGAGCTTCTGCTCCACATCAACGTTCTGGAGACAAGAGCAGTCCTCTTTGCTCTCTAGGCGTTCCATTCACTTCTCCTACCGGGATCACTTCTCATCCAGATGGACAACATGTCCACAGTCTGGTATATCAACAAACAGGGAGGAACTCGCTCATGCCCTCTCTGCAGGGAAGCAATGAGAGTTTGGTACTGGGCGATTCAGCACGGCCTTTTCCTGACAGCAGTCCACGTCCCAGTCATAAGTAACATCCTGCCGGACAGTCTCAGTTGATCAGTGGCCAAGGCTCATGAATGGGAGTTAAAGCAGGAGGTAGTTGAAGACCTTTTTCTTTGATGGGATCGACCAGAACTAGATCTATTCACCTCCCCATTCAATGCAAAACTACCCATCTTTTGCTTGCTCGTTCTCGGGCGTAGTGCTTTTTGGCAAGACGCACTGTCTCTCTCTTGGACAGGGAGGTTTCTATATGCTTTTCCTCCCTTTCATCTCATTCAGAAGGTTCTGGTGAAACTTCAGGTGGAAGGAGCACACTTGTTTCTGATTGCCTCTCTGTGGCCTTGTCAGATTTGGTTCCCACTGTTAGGACAGCTGGCACTAGAACCTCCATTACTCCTGCCATTGTCTCACGACCATCTGACACAGGATCAGGGCACCCTGGTGCATCCAAGCCTTCAATCGCTCCACCTTCATGTGTGGCACCTGGGGACACAGCGGCTTCCCGCTACCGAGTTTCCTCCCAGGTTGCTCATATCTTGATGGAAGCCAGAAAACCATCTACCAGATCCACCTACACCATGAAGTGGAAAAGATTTTCGATCTGGGCCTTAGACAGGAGCTTGGATCCCTTTTCATGCTTGGTTGCCCAGGTTAGAGTACCTCATACATTTATCGGAGATGGGCCTTAGTTATTCCTTCATCAAGGTCCATCTCTCAGCGGTGTCGGCCTACCACTTTCTGGTGCAGAGCAAAACTCTAGCTCAACTGGAGGTAGCCAAAACCTTTTTGAAGGGTATCCTCCATTTAAAACCTCCAGTCTGGAACCCCTGTCCTCCCTGGGACCTTAACTTTATGTTAGAAAAACTTACCTTGTCTCCCTTTGAACCGGCTTCAAATTGTGACATGCGCTTCCTTTCCTGGAAGACCTTATTTCTAGTTGCTGTCACTTTGGCCCGTAGGGTTTCAGAACTTCAGGCGTTCATCTGCAAGGAACCCTATTTGATTTTTCATAGGGACAGAGTTGTCCTTAGGACTAACCCATCCTTCCTTCCAAAGATGGTTTCAGAAACCACTCTCAATCAGAGTGCGGAATTGCCAGTCTATTATCTTCAGCATTCTAACAGGGGGGAATATTTTTTGCACACCTTAGATATGCACCGGATCTTGAGGTATTACACAAACCAGACTAAAGAGGTCCATAAGTCCAATCAGCTCTTTGTGGCCTTTGCCCCCCAGTGCCAGGGTACGGCCATTTCAAGACAGACCATATCTAGGTGGTTGGCTAACTGCATCCACTTCACTTACCAAAAACATGGAAAGTCCCTTCCGGGGGCGGTTAAAGGTCACTCCACTCGGAGTGTTGCTACCTCTACTGCATTTTTCAGGAATGTGTCCACGACAGAGATTTGTGCAGTGGCCACTTGGTTGTCTGTCCACACCTTCACTAAACAGTACAGTCTGGACATTGCCTCTAGGTGCAGGACCGGTTTCCGCCTTGCGGTCCTGCAAAGTTTTTTGTCATAAGACAGTACTCAGTTTGGCAAAGAATTCCTCCTCCCAGAACTTTATCTCCACATTTTTCTTTTGGACTGCTGGGTATTCAGTCCTATATGTGAAGAACTACTGCAGGAACCCTCTCAAAGTAAGATATTGCAGTTACGTAAGAAGTTACTGTAACAGTAGATCTTCGAGAGAGGTTTCTGCAGTAGGTCTAGTTTCCCACCCACCTTTCCCCAGCTCATGGAATGTTTCCTTTATTTTCATTCTGCCTAGCCCTTGGGTCTAGATAGGAAGCAGGGTCCTAGGAGTTATCACTCCTTCCTTTCTACTTACCTTTCTTTAAGTCTCCGGAGGAAAAGAACTGGAGGGCGGGCGCGGGACCGCCCCCTTTTATAGTTGGACTGATGTCGCATCACCTGACATCAGGGGCGGTCCCCGCTAATGATTGCTAGCTACAAGTTTGCTGTTGGAACCTGACGCCAGGGGACGCAGTCCTATATGTGAAGACCTACTGCAGGAACCTCTCTCGAAGATCTACTGTTACGGTAAGTTCTTACGTAACTGCAATTTATGAACTCTATCAAAATGTCAAAAGTTAACAAATAGTTAGGGCCTTCCACTGGCATGCAGCCTTCTATAACTGAACAGTTACCGGTCCAATCTATGAATTGGGTCTTCTCCTCAGCCGAGGTAAAGTCTGCTTTGATCTAATCAAGGCGCTTGCTAGCCACTGCTGAGTCCCCAAACACATACACCCTTCTGGCATACATAATGTGAAACTTAGTGAGAAGTTGCATGATATGGACAACTCTTAACTCCCATAACCCTGCAAGGACTTCATCAGAACTCCAATGCTGCTGCTTGGTTACAAAGTTGAGGTTGGGGAAACAAAAAATGTGTTGTCCCTCAAGCAAAATTAGCTGTCCTTTAATTTTTGCTGCCCACAAAACTGCATCCATGTATTGTAAACCATCCATCACAGCCCAAATCATGTAGAATTTCATAGTTGTTGAGTAGTTTGTGAGATATTATTCTGTAGGCACATTGGATAAGCCCTGGTTTGTTCAAATCCAGAGGCAAAGAGTTCTTCAGTAAATTGCACTCTGTCCATCCCTTCCACACCTTCAGAAACTCCCAGGAAACAAATGTTAGACCCCCGGAAGAATGCTCAAGCTATTCCAGTCTAGAGCACAGCAGTTTATTTTCTTTACATTAGTCGAGATACCACTGTTCCTGACTTGTTAACACTACTGACTGCTGCTTTTGCTTCAGCAGACATGACATTGACTTTGGTTTCCAGCATTGTAAACTTAGATGTGAAGACTTCCATTTGCTGTTTAATATCCTGGATGGCTTCTAAGATGATATTATTAGAAAGCTCAGCCTCACTTTGTCTGTAGTTATCCCTCCTCTGCCATCTTCAAAAGCCGACACAGTTCTCTTTCCCTTCTATTGTTTAAATTATGCTTAAACTTCACAACTCAAGACAGGAAGAGTTAAGCAGCTGAGTCACATCACAACAAAATAAACAAACTCTGGTCAAAGCCACTATGGCTGCTAATGCATTAACTTGATAACGGTGTTTCATGAGCTTAAAGGTAAAGACGAATTGCTGTAGTCAGCTTCATGTATAAATTTCATTTTTGGTAAAGATAGATCATTTATCTGGTTGATCCCGTGTTTCCCATGTGTTTAAAATGCAAGTGGCGAGTACATGTTATACTATATGGGGAAGGAGAGAGCGCTCCGCACTGAGGCCTTCAAGTAATGGTAGAAGGAATGGTGCAAAGAGGAGAGGTATGGCTACACTGGTGACTGTGGACCAACCTGGAAGGAAAATAACCTATACCGAGGTGATGGCCTGCTTTTATCCAGGAGGCAACCACCATGCTCAGTGGATGATTCAAATTTTACTTTGCTGGACATTTAAATTAGCTGGGGGGGGTGATAGAAGAAATAGGGGAGGCAGAAAGTGGGTCACCACAAGCTGAGATAGAGAGTAGGGAGATCCCAAGGGGAGAGATTCCCACCAGGATGAAAATTATTCAAGGAAGCAGGATGTTAGCAAAGGAAGAAGAGGGTAAAAGCAGCAGTCAAAGGAGAAAGGCGTGGAAGGGGGAAAAATTGGAAAAAGGATAAAATGGCAAGAAGAGAGGTAAGGGCTGCCAAAATGGTGCGAGGTCTGCATCAGAAGTCCTATAAGGAGAGACTGAAAGATTCAATATGTACACCCTGGAGAAGAGGAGGGAGAGTGGGGATATTAAGGAGACCTTTAAATACCTCTTGGGGATTAATAATGTATGGGAGGGAGATGTGTGTTAGAGAAAAGGGTGATGTAGAACAAGTAGTCATGATATGAAGCTGGAAGGAGGTAGATCCAGGAGAGATGTGAGGAAGTACTTCTTCACAGAAAGGGTGGTGGATTCCTGGAACAGCCTTCTGTGGGAGGCAGTGGGGGTGAAACCAGCAGTGGGTTTTAAAAATGCCTGAGACAGGCACAAAGGAATCCAAGGAGGAAGGAAAGGAGTGGAAGAGACAGTGCAGTAGATCAAGCTGGGTCTGCAGCAAAAGTGATCATAATTAAAGGGCAGACTAGGTGGGCCCAGTGACCATTATCTGTTGTCAGTGTCTATGTTTATGTAACCCCCCCTCTGGGAGAATACTAATCTATCTTCTCCTCCTTGGGTTTTTGTGGCCTAATTCGGCCCAGTAGGGAAAAGAGTTAATTTTTTCTTGGCACTCAGCTGAAGACTCCTGCAGGTTGGGAAGTCACCACGGGTGTGTGGGGGGATAAAGTCCAGCAGTTTAGGTGGGGGGGGGAGTTTTGGTTGGAGGAGTGAGTGGAGAAGGAGTGAGAATGAGTTGGGGTTGGTGGGGATGATTGCCCAATTTAGGCCCCTGGCTGGAGGTACTTGGGCTGACACAGAGGAAGAAGTGGGAGCCAGTAGCCACAAGCTGCAGAGTATCTTGGAGGGTGGCTAAAGTCAAGAGGGGAGCCAGCAGCCTCAAGTCGTAGAGTGTCCTGGCAGCATGTGCCAATTTGTGTAGAGATCCAGTGGGTAAGAATGGGGCACGGAGTGTATTGTCCAGAGAGCAAGTTACCTTGGAGCTCAGCAGGACATGTCCCTCTTCTCAATTCAGGGACAGTCGCTGTCGGTTCTGGGAAAGGATGCAGGGGTCATGACGAGGGAAGCCACAAATCCCCAAGCCACAAGGATTGCATATTCTGAGGGGGAACCCCTGAGCAAGTGTGGAGAGCAAGAGAGAGAGAGAGAGAGAGAGAGAAAGAGGGGGGAGAGAGAGATAGAGAGAGACAGGGATAATTGAGAGTTTGGGTCCCTCTGAAGAAAAATGGGCTGGTAGGCACTGTAAGTTATTTTGGGACTTGTGCTGCCTTCAAACATTTGTGACCATAGTGGTCCCAAGTTAATGCTGCCCTAAAGACTGTGCAACCTTCTCGGTCCAGTAACAACTGCTATTATGGCCATACCTGCCGTGTGAAAGTTGAATGTGTTCCCCATAAATTAATGGATGCTCCCGGGAGATATGTGTGACTATGTTTAATGAATTTGGGATCCCTGTTGTTTTTTCTTCAAGTTCCGTGTGGACATTCTGTTATTGAAAGAAACTGTTTAATATTCATTAACCTGTTGTTTTCATCCAGCACCAGTGAGGAAAATGGACCCTGTGTGTGATATCTGGGCCTGGGCAGTGTGGCCACTGGAAGTGTTCCTGCTGCTGTGTGCACCCCATCCCCACAGACATATTCCATCCATACCCCAGACACGGGGAGGGAGGGCTACATTTCTATGTATGACAGGTTATGTGATTCAAATAGATAAGGCACACAGCTGTTACAGTTTTGCACTCACACTTGGTTTACAAAGCAAGTTTAGATACAGATGTGCATGGTGGTTGTTGGGGGAAGGGTTAGGAGATGCAGTCTTGAGGATCAAATGAAACTAAAAACAAAACAAATTAAATACCTGTGCCATATAATACTATGCACTCCATCAAGCCCAGCAGTGATGAGCATTACATACAAATTCTGTAGGCTACAGTCAGTGATTTCAGAAATACATTTTTATGTTGTCTTTCATGCACAGCGCAAGCAACATTTTGTGACAGCTTGCTGGAGTAGCAGGTTGTGGAGGTGCAGCCATGTTGAGGCCAATAGCGCCACTGCTTTTTTGGGCTGGTCTCTGTGGCACCAATGAATGAGCATGCTGTCTATGACAGTAGTTCACAAGCGTGCCACCAACTTGAAAGAAATCCTCTACTGCAATGAGAGACAGGCTCGTCATTGCAGCGGCATATCTCACACGCCTCCATTATGTGCCCCTGGCAAAACATTTAAATAAACATGGCAGCAGCTCCTGCAATCTGCCTCTCACAGTCCCTACAAAGGCAACACCAGTGGTATCCAATCCCCCTGTTGGCATGCCCCCTCCCCAGTCCATTTGCCGATGGGGGAGCCCAATCCCTGTCACCATAATGTCCCCCTTGATTTGTCTGCCGGGCGCCTAATCCCCTTGGCATCATGCCCCAAACATGGACACACTTTTCGCTAACGGGGGCCTAATCCCTGTTGGCTTCAGTCCCCTCTCCCCAAAAAACACAGGTGGCACATTGGGAGCCCACCCCAGTGTGCCCAGAGCAAACCTGTAAATAAAAAACCTTCCCACAATGTCCTTTTTTTTTGTTGTTCCCTGGAAAACAGAAAACAGTCCCTAGTGGTCACCGCACCCCTCCTCCCCCAACCCGCACCCACCCTCTGTGCTCCCCACCTTCCTGCAGCCCTCTCACCCCATACTTACCTCCGGAGGCTAGTGCGATGATCTTGGTGGAGCTGGAGACATCTTAACTCTTCAAAAGCTGACTTCGGGGGGCGTGGTCTGGCTTAGCTCAAGATGGCAGCTTAATTCCTGAGCTCTCCAAGGGCATCCAGCTATCTGTCTTCATCTAAACCCATCCAGGACAATAATATAAGCCAACAGCAAGACAAAGTTTGTAACTACAGCTTTGGTGGGTCATTTTTACATTTGCCTTAAGATTTGTACTCTTTTCTCACTCTGTTCTTGTCTATCTGCCTTGAGGCCTACTGCTTCCTCACTTTCAAGAGTGGAAGCTGTGTTCCAGAAATTAATTTCTGAAATGAAAGACTTAAAAACAACTTCTCAGCAAAACACATCTACTTTCCTAACCTTGGACACTCACTTATTAAGCACCGAAAATAAAGCCAAACAAAATGAATCCTCAGTCCAGGATCTCAGAGCTACTATGCGGGAACAGGACAGAACCATCAAAACACTCCAAACTAAAATAGAAGACATTGAAAATAAAAGCCGCAGGAACAACTTGAGATTTGTTGGCTTCCCTGAGGGTTCTGAACTTGGAGACACAACAGCCTTGATCCTGCATGTTTTGGCCGCTGTACTGCATCTCCCACCCGATCTAATTATAACTATAGAGAGTTCTCATCGATCATTAGACCCCAGGCCAAGTCCAGACCAAATTCCGAGGCCAATAATTGCACGGTTTCTTAACTACGCCCATACGGAGACTATACTGCAGAAGGCAAGAGGAACTGGAATCCTGATGTGGCAAGAATTCAAAATCTTTATCTATTGGGATTACTCTAAAGAGTTGTCTGCTAAAAGGTGTGCCTTTAACCCAGTCAAACAAGCACTACATCAAAAAGGGATAAAGTTCTCTCTCCGGTATCCCACTGTGATGAGGCTCTACCTGGGCAATTCATTTAGATATTTTAACACCCGCGAAACTTTGTCAGCCTTCATTGAAAATTTAACAACTCAGAAAAGCATACCTTGCACTCCCAGAGCAACACATTCAGACCCTTCGGCTGATTTAACCACTCGCGAGGTTGCTGCTGCTTGGGACACTAGAAATTCACCCCCGCTCATACAGACGTGGAAATCCCTTGCTTAATCCCCAGGCAGTCGGCCCATATCCAAGAGGAATGTAGCTCTAGCAACAAATCTGCCAGAACTATTTGAAGTGAAGACCAGATCTTACACAAAACCACTACAGTTCCCAAAAGAGACTCCTACTTGTCCTCGCCACTCCCTCTGAACAATATGTTCGAGTCATTACAGGACTCGGCTCTGTCTTCACAAGAGGATCTTTCACAGATGGATGCAGAGGTTTTGCAGCAGATCACTAACATTCCGGAAACTGGAGTGATCTCTGCTGACTCCTCCGGGGCAGAAATCGTCTCTAGTTTCCCTCTCAAACTGTGCGAACCACCAAAACAAAATGGAAAGGCAAAAGTAAAAACAAGTCTTATCTCCTGTCTTCCAACACCTGCAAGGCTAGTGTGACATGACTCTTGTCATTTTAAAGGTCTGATTTATCTTAGCTCGCAGCTTGCGTGACTTATTCATTATTCAGGTACAAATATTAATCACAACAGACCCGCCTTAATACTGGTGCAGCTTCTCATGGCAGATCTGCATTCACTCACAGCAAGTACTTAACTGCCAAAGCCATACATCATGGTAGGCATATTTTCAGCCGACCGCTCTCTTTTTTTTTCAACATCAGACTTTAAATCTAGCACTCTCTAGTTTATGCCGCACTAAAAATGTAGACAGGGTGTTAATTAAGTTAAAGGTGGCATTAAAACCTCCTCTGATAATATTAATTAATGCTCATTTTGCCAATCCTTTATTATAGAAAATCTTTTACTATCGCATCAGGCACTAAGTGTTCTCTTTAAAACCCATTTATGTTTTTTATGCCTTATAAAATACAGACACAAGTCATGACATAGTGTTTGCTTCTACACATGTATTATAGACGTGATCTTTTTCACTATAAAACTTCATTTCCTGTTTAATCACACCCACTACCTTAATGCCCCCTTATAATCTCCTTAACCTGGCTTTCCCCCTCCTCACTGTCTGTACCCTCCTTATATGGTAATCCTGCTACTTAGGACAGGCCATTTTCGAGACCCATGGTGCCAATACAATATACCCTAATGAAGTTCTTTACAGCAAAACTAAGGCACATGCTTGAAGCCGGATACAACGCTTTCAATAAAATGTCAATCATCCTGTTTGGGGTGACTCACTGAGTCTAGTTCCTAGTTTGAGTCCGTCCCTCAGGACATATCAAAGGAGGCTATTTTCAGGCATATGGACAATTGTTTTTAAACTCCCTTGGGTACTGAATTATTTCCTATATGACACCATCATTCTCAAAGCCTGTGTGCTACCATTAACAGACAAGTAACTATCCTACATACTAAAAGAATACACCCACACTGTTGCTATCTTTTTAATTGATTTCATATGTGGGTCACAACTTTATTAAAGAGTGCTCTGCTGCTTACACTTTACTTCTTACTTTTCTTTAATATGTATGCCCTTGACTTAATTACCATCCGGACCTGTTTACTTAGCTACAACTGCAACTGCTTACATATATTTAAACAGCCCTAATCTTTTCAAGGGAGCAATCCAGCTCTGTTTGCATTCTTTTCTTATTCATCAGCTTTGTTATATGTTGTCCTGGTTGCTGCTGCTACCAGTTTTTGATGTAATTACATTGTTTTTCTTTTTTTCCAGATGAAGCTGAATACTGATCAATCGTATTTGTATTTAATCTTGACCAAGTTTTGAGTTAATCCTTTCACTACATCTATAGTTTTATGTTATTACATGACTGACTTAGCTTCATATACATTAGTGGCATCGCCACTTGGATTTAGTGTTTGTTTTTAATTATCGCATAAAAACATATAGAAACATAGATTTTGACAGCAGATGAGGACCGCTTGGCCCACCCAGTCTGCCCATTTCCCTACCTAATGGATAAGCTGCAGATCCTAGTTAACCAGCAGCCTACTTCTTCCTACCCCCAACCCCTAGAATTGCCTTATGACTGTCCCATGCATGCTTGAATTCCACCACTGTTTTTGACTCCACAACCTCCTCCGGAAGGCCGTTCCATGCATCCACAACCCTCTCTGTGAAAAAATACTTCCTTAAATTACCTCTGAGCCGCCCCCCTTCTATCTTCAAATTGTGCCCCTTTGTTCTTGCACACCTCTTTTTTTGAAAGATGCTACCCTCTTGGACTTTGTTGATTCCCTTGAGGTACTTGAAAGTTTCTATCCTCCTTTCCTCTAGGCTATACATATTAAGCTCCTTAAGTCTCTTCATATGTCTTCCGGTGCAGACCCTGTACCATTTTAGTTGCCCTCCTCTGGACAGCTTCCATCCTGTCTATGTCTTTGCGGAGACTGGGTCTCCAGAACTGCATGCAGTACTCCAGATGGGGTCTCACAAACTGTCTGTACAGAGGGATAATAACTTCCTGTTTTCTACTGGTGATGCCTCTCCTTATGCATCCCAGTATCCCCCCAGCCTTCCTTGCTGCCCTCTCACATTGCTTGCCCACCTTTAGGTCATCTGATATGACTACCCCAGGTCCCTTTCCATTTTTGTTGTTGTTAGTATCTCACCCCCCATTGTGTACTCTTCCCCTGGGTTTTTGTTTCCCAGGTGCATTACCTTGCACTTCTTAGCATTGAATCTAAGCTGCCATACATTTGACCATTCCTCTAACCTTGCCAAGTCCCTTCTCATCCTTTCCATCCCACCTTGTGCATCAACTCTGTTGCAGATCTTTGTGTCATCTGCAAAGAGACATACTTTCCTTCCAGTCCCTCTGCAATGGCTTATAAAGACATTGAAGAGGACTAGTCTAATACGAACCCTGTGGTGCCCCACTAGTAACCCCCTTTCTTCAGGTGGACTCCATTTACTATTACTCTCTGTGTCCTATTCTCCAGCTAATTCTTTACCCAGGCTGTCATCTTGGGACCCACTCCCAGGCTGGCTAACTTGTATATTAATCTTTTGTGTGGGACTGTGTCAAATGCCTTGCTAAAGTCTAGGTAGGCCATGTCCACAGCCCCTCCCTGATCTACTACTTTGGTCACCATGTCAAAGAAATCTATCAGATTTGTCTGGCATGACCTTCCCACTATGAATCCATGCTGCCTTGGGTCCTGTGCCCCTCTGGCCTCTAGATACTCGACAATTCTTTCCTTCAGAAGTGATTCCATCATTTTCCCTACCACTGAGGTTAAACTAACAGGTATGTAGTTTCCTGCTTCTGCCTTGCTCCCACTTTTGTGAAGGGGAATCACATCTGCCCTCCTCCAGTCCTCGGGTACAATCCCATCTCCCATGATTTGTTAAAGAGGGTAGTCAGTGGTGTCACTAGTTCTACCCTTAGTTCTTTTAGAATTCTGGGATGAATCCCATCAGGCCCCATTGCTTTGTCCACCTTCAGTTTTAAGAGTTCTTTCAGAACCCTTTCTTCTGTAAATGGGCTGGTATCAGCTTCTGTATCCAGAGTGTTTTTACTGTTTGTTTTAGGTACCTCCCCCACTTCCTTTGTAAATAGTGATCAAAAATATTTGTTTAGTATCTCTGCCTTTTCACAGTCACCTTCTGCCCACCCTCTCCTCCCTTTATTAAGCCTCACTAACCCTCCCTTGGTCTTCCTTCACTTCCTGATGTACCTATAAAGGTTTTATCCTCCTTAACTGAGTTGGCTATCTTTTCCTCAGTTTGGGCCTTTGCTGTTCTGACTGCCTTCCCAGCTTCCTTTGCTTTAACTGATACAGTTCTCTGTCCTGCTCCTTCTGTGATTCCTTATACTTCCTGAATGCTTTCTTTTCTCTTGAACCTTCACTGCCACTTCCTTTGAGAACCATAGTGGTTTCTTACATCATTTCGTTTTGTTTGTTGCTTCACACAAAGGCTTGTTACCTCTGTGATGGCAGTTTTTATTATTCCTTTGTTCTTCCACCCCTCCTTCCTGCCCATTTGCTAGTGCATTCCTTAGGCACTCACCCATTTTGGCAAAGTCAGCCCTCCTAAAGTCCAGTACTTTTGCCTTTGTATGGCTTGACTCTATTGCTGTGTTTATTGTGAACCATACTGTTCGATGGTCGCTAGTTCCCAGATGGCTACCCACTTCTACATCTGTGATCCTCTCTTCATCTCCATTTGAGAGAACCAGGTCTAAGATTGCTCCCTCTTGAGTGGGCTCCAATACTAGTTGTCTAAGGCATGCCCCCTGTAGGGCATCTAGAATAACCCCACTCTTCGAAGTGGCTGCTGCAACTGCTCTCCAGTTAACATCTGGCATATTTAGATCACCCATCAGCAATATCTCCCCTTTGTCTGCCATTCTAAGTATTCTTTTTATCATTTCCTTGTCCATTTCCTTCCCCTGAGAAGGGGGTCTGTATACAACCCCTGTGCGGATTGTGGTGCCATTGCCGGTCTCCAAATTTACCCACAGTGCGCATTCTCCTCCCTGTTTTCCCTTTGTTCTGTTGTTGATTCCTTCCCTTATGTAAAGAGCTACTCCTCCTCCTCTTTTACCCTCCCTGTCCCTCCTGTAGATAGTGTATCCTGGTATGTTTACGTCCCAGTCATGGTTTTGTGTGTACCATGTTTCTGTGACTGCCATGATATCCAGATGTTCCTCCTCCATCAAGGCCACTAATTCAGGAAGCTTTTACTCAGACTACGGGCATTGGTACTCATTGCTCTCCATTTTTGATGGCTTTACCTTCTTTTGAGCATCCCCACAGACCTTTCTACCTTGGTCTTTTCTCATTTAGTACCCTGTTTTGTAGGGATAGGCTGGGATTTTCCTGCTGCTTATCAGTGCCTCCCTTGACTAGTTTAAAAGCTTGCCAATGAAGCATTTAAACCGATTGCTCAAAGACTTGTTCCTTCCTGGACAGATGCAGACCATCCTGCCAGTATAGGCTGGTGTCCCTCCAGGTGGAACCCCAGTCCCCAATGAAGCCAAACCTCTGTGCTCCACACCATTTTTCAACCATTCATTAAACTGCATGGTGCAAAGTGCCCTCACCTCACTCATGCCATTGACAGGCAGTACCTCAGAGAAGGATATTGTGTGTGCTACTTGTCTTAGGCCCCTTCCCAATTCTACAAAGTCCTTCTGCACTGCTCTACTCTCATGATGAGCCAAGTCATTTGTCCCTAGGTGGACAATGACGTCCAGCTCAGACTCGCATGCAGCTGTTCTCATGATCCTGAGGATGCGCTTCCTGTCTCTCCAAGCCATGGCACAAGGCAGGCACCTTACTTCAGTTTTCCCTGCTTCCCCCAGTTCTATCCCCCTAATAATTGAGTCTCCCACCAGGAGCTGCTTCCTTTCCTTGTGGTGTCCTCTGCCTCCTTCATGTGGGCCTCCCTTGTGACAGTTGTCCTCAGCCTCCTTAGTCTCCTCTGCAGGTGCATCCATAGGGGAGCTATGCTCCCCCAGAATGGTGTATGGATTGTGGTGTGGAACAACTGACTGGTGTGTCTCTGTTCCACCATCCTCACCCTCCCTGAGCCCACTGTGGTCCAACTGCTGTGCTTTCTTCGCAACCTCTGAGGTAGTGGTGGTGGCTCTGGTGCTCCCTGGATGGGGGAGGTTCCCTTCCTACCATCCTGTGTGGCCTGGGGGAAGGTTCCCTTACTACTGTCCAGTGTGGCCTGAAGACGGGCAACTTCCTCCCTCAGGGCAGAGAGTTGTCTACAAATAGGGCAGCATCTCAGCCTCCAGAAAGACTCCTGGAAGACTGCTGCCCCACAGCCATTACATTGCACTACTCCCCACATTTTTTGTGTGTGTGTGATTGGTTTGTTATATAGAAACATATATATTATACAATGTGTATGCTTATATTGTCAGTGCAGTGTGCTAGAGAGGATATGACAGTGATATGCACCTTGCACTCTTGAGGAAATGATGTCAGAACCCCAGGTATAAAGGAACTATTTCCAGGGTGGGTGGTGAGGGTGGGAAGGGTTGGGCCTAAATGTGCCCTCACAAACAATCAGCTAAAAGCTCCACCCACCACTGCAATGAGTGCCTTCCTGTCAGCAAGATGCCCTACACAACAATTTGACAGAGAAAATACCCTGCTAATCAAACAGATGAAAATCCACACATCTAAGTCAGACACAGGTAAACCTCCCCAGCCCCAAAACAGGCCTGGTGGTTTGTGCTCTGAAAGCAGTCAGCCCCAAAATAAGTCAGCTGTGCTTTAAACTCTTCCTGCACTGAAAATCTTAAGAATTGTATCAAACAAACGTAAACCTAGATCCACCTCCCTCTATTGCTTGAAAGACTGTCTTTTCCTGTTTCACACTGCAGGTTTTGCTATGACAACTCCTTAACCACAGTAACTTATTTAAAAATAGTTTAACTATCACAAACTCCTACGCACCAGTAAATTATTTAAAAATAGTTTATGTTCCAAAATCCTAGTAGTCAATCCAGCTACCCCCAAGGAACAACCAAAATGCAGTATTCAAACACTTGTGAAGTTACTGCCAAGATAAGCAGAGTTTGCAAGCTCCTTTTTCAACTCCACAGCCACCTGTAATTTGTTTAAAAATAGTTTAACTGTCAGAAAATCCTAGTAGACAATCTAGCTACCTCCAAGAGTCTACCCAAATGCAGTATCTAAATCCTTCTGAAGTTACTAACAAGATAAACAGAGTTTGCAAGCCCCTTCTTGGTTAAACACTAAATAATTATGTGAATAAAAAGCAATTACCAAGGGTAGTTAGTTTCACCTCCCATAGAATTAAGCAAAAGTGCACGTTGTTGCAGATATCAAGTGCAATATAGAATTTCTCACACAGCTCACAGCTGAATAAAGAAGTAGTGTCCTTCCAGGTCAAGAAGATGTGCTTTGTGTCTCTAAATATTGCAGCCTCCAGTAACTTATAGTAATCTGATCTAGTCTGGATATCTCCACCCAGGGCAATTTGTTAACAATGGTTATGATGCAGCCTTTCCTGTTCCAATACAACACTTTGTGGTCTGAAAACAATTTCCTGCAACTGAGGCTGTCTGTGTTTCAATTCACACTGCAGGTTTTGCTATGACAACTCTTTAACCACAGTAACTTTTTTAAAATAGTTTAACTATCACAAACTCCTACACACCAGTAAATTATTTAAAAATAGTTTCTGTCCCAAAATCCTAGTAGTCAATCCAGCTACCCCCAAGGGACAACCAAAATGCAGTATTCAAACACTTGTGAAGTTACTTCCAAGATAAGCAGAGTTTGCAAGCTCCTTTTTCAACTCCTCAGCCACCTGTAAATTTAAAAATAGTTTAACTGTCAGAAAATCCTAGTAGACAATCTAGCTACCTCCAAGGGTCTACCCAAATGCAGTATTTAAATCCTTCTGAAGTTACTAACAAGATAAACAGAGTTTGCAAGCCCCTTCTTGGTTAAACACTAAATAAATATGTAAATAAAAAGCAATTACCAAGGGTAGTTAGTTTCGCCTCGCACAGAATTAAGCAAAAGTGCATGTTGTTGCAGATATCAAGTGCAATATAGAATTTCTCACACAGTTCACAGCTGAATAAAGAAGTAGTGTCCTTCCAGGTCAAGAAGATGTGCTTTGTGTAGTGTCCTTCCAAGTCAAGAAGATGTGCATGCCCAATTGCTTTATGCGAGAGTCTGCATACTCTTGTACTGATTCCTATCTCATACTGCATTACAAAGTGCTTTATTGTTATATATATATAGAATGTTACTACATAAGTGCTGGTTAATATGTTCACTATTTTTGGTCTTTTATCACTTGCTAAAGAGATGCATCAATTATAGGTGTTGTATAACTATACCTTTGCATTTGCAATACTCTTTCGGTCCTGCACACAATCCCCTATTCATTTTTCCACTTTCAATAAGCTATATAATCCTGTTGACCACTCAGTGTCCCCCGCCATGGTTTTCTTTGAGTCCCTTTCTTCAGATAATCTGTACCTTAACTTATACATAAACTATGGCTGATCTACTACGATACTCATGGAATGTTAAGGGACTCAACTCTCCTTGTAAACACAAACAAATTCTCTCTCACCTTAAGAAACATAATGCAAGGATAGCATTCTTACAGGAAACAAAGCTTTTGGTGGGGGATACTGATAGGCTTACGTGGGATTGGGCTGGTCATATATTTGCTTCTTCTTATACTTCTAAAAAAAGAGGTATGGCAATACTGATTCATAAGAACCTTAAATGGACCCATATAAAAAACAATAACTGATACTGAGGGCAGATGGGTGATTGTTAGACTTAAAACACCTTCTGGTCCTTAAACATTGGTTAAACATTGCCCCTAACTCTGACTTGCTGGAATTCTTTAATAATTTGGCTCAACAAATTCTGTCTAATAACACAGATAGTGCACCTATATTGATGGGTGGTGATCTAAACCTTGCAGTAGATGCACACGTAGACAGAAGTAACATCTCTTTAGATGCCCACCCTAGAAGTATCAGTGCTCTATCTCTACTCATGAAAGATTTTGGTCTTACAGAACTCTGGAGGCTTTTTCATCCCTTAGATAGGGAATATATCTTCTACTCACCACTTCATAAGTCCTACAGTAGAATTGACTACTGGTTTGCATCCCATTCTATCATAGATAAAGTAATTGAAGCCTTCATTCTCCCTATGGTAATTTCTGACCATTCTTTGGTTTTTGTTCATCTACTCTGGGGTCCACCATTAGCTAAATCTCCCATATGGCATCTGGATCCCTTATTAATTAAAGACCAAGAATTTATCCTATGGGTTAAAATTCAAATACAAGAATTTCTCTCTTTTAAAAAACTTTTGCATACTTCTATGAGCACAGTATGGAAAACTCTAAAAGTTACCATTCGAGGCAAAATTAATAGTTTTGTAGCTCTTCGTAGGAAGGCAAGAGAACAACAGCTAACTACCATGGAGAAACAGGGGGCATGGCCTATCATAGGAGTGAGATGGCAGCTTGAACGAGGGTCTCCGTAGAAATCCCTTGCAATCCTTCTCCACTACCCTTCTAATTGTATTATTTTTTCTTAATCAAGTCAGCAAAGGGTGCACAGATGCCTGTGGCATCAAAATTGAGGAAGAAGCAAACCAAACTCCCTTTTAAACAACCGAGACAAAGCGCTGGAGTGGGAGAACCTGACTCTGCCCAGGGTAATATCCGACCCCCTTTGAACCACCATCAGCCAGGGTCCGAGCCTGCTGACCCCTGTAACAGCATGGCCAAGGGATACCAGAATTTAGAATGCCTGATAAAGGACCCTAAATACGACTTGGGCACTAGATGGAGGTGAGCTTTGATAAATGTTACGGCCCAAATCCAACACCTCCAAAAGTCAGTAAACACTGCTACAGAGTCCGTGGAAGTGCATGAGGTCAGGCTAGGGGAACTGGAGACTCAAGTGGGAGACCAAGAGGACAGACTACAATGCACTAACACTGATTTGGCAAGGGCTCTCTGAGAAACTGAAATATTGAAACTAACTGTTGACGATCATGAAAATCGTGAGTGTCGGTGCAACATCCATATCACTGGCCTACCTGAGGGCCTTGAAGGTAGAGGCTGTCCGGGGTTCATTAAGTCTTGGCTCAGATCTACCTTGCTTCTCCCACAAGATGTATCCCTTGAGATCCAGCAGGCACATCATTCTCCTGGCCCAAAACCCTCTCCGGGAGCAGAATCCCAAGCATATTATTGCATAATTTCTTCCTTACCAGGATCGGCAGCTGGTTTTGGATGCTGCACAGAAGAAGGGGGCTATTATGATCCAGTAATCACAAGTCAGCCTGTTCCCTGACTACTCCTACCAGCTGCAGTTTCAACAGCAAACTTTTGTGGAGACCAAGAAGCTACTGCATTCCATTTCCTGTCCATTTACCTTGGTGTACCCAGCCCAGTAGATAATCAGGAGAGAACCAGAAGGCCTTTACTATTCCTGAAGCTGCCCTTGAGTATGCCAGAGAATTGGAACATCAGAAGAGGGGCCTACCTGACCAGAAATAGTAGTCAACTCAGAAGTAGTCGCAAGGTACTGTACGTGCAGGGGAGGTTGTTGGCGGGGGTGTGTGTGGCTTCCCCAATCCATAACTCTTACGGGGGCCTATTATGACTGGACCGGTGGGCTCCCTCTCTCCCTGCCACACCTTCCTTTCACTCTAATTCCTCGTGGCAGACTTTTGTTGACTTGTTGCCTGTGGACCAGGGGAGGCGAGTGAACAGTTGGAAAGGGCCTGCTAAAATGTCCAAAATGGCAGTGTAGTCATTGCACAGTCCCTGGTGGGCCTCTATGAGGTTCATAGCCCTAATGCTGCAGTTAATCTTGTAGGGGTGTAGCAGCTCAGCAGAACTCTTTTGCCTTTCCAATCTGTTTGGGTGACTGCTCCATGAAGAGAATGTTGTTTTAGTTCTTTTCAGGACATATTTCAGTGTCACTTGCCTTTACAGGTCTAAGACTTACTTTGTTTGGCACTGTTTTGTTTAAGAGAGTATCCTATGAAGGATGGATGATCCGGTAGTCTCGTAAACCTTGCAGAAGACTCTGACTTTGTTTTTCTTGGCTCCTGTTCTTGGGAGCAGACCACGTCATGTGGTGACCTTTTTCACTGTGAAGTCTACAGAGTGTGGTCACTTTAACTTTCATAACTATTTTGTCATTCTTGGCTGTCTTGCTGAATTTCGTTAAAAGTTAAAGATAATAGGTATATTTTTTGAAGGGAGATCTAGTAAGAGATTCTTTTGTGCTGGGTTGGGTTGGCCTCGGGGGTGGCTTTGTTTTAAAACTTATTATGGGGAAGAACAATTATTGGTAACACTGTACCCTCCATTTTCTGTGCAGGGGGCATTATCTCTACACCTCAGCAGGGGATGCCCTCTGTGCAGGGCCCATCCGGGGCACCCGTAGGCCCAGGCTTAAAGAGTTTGAGGGTTGGGGAGGAGGTGTTGGCCTGCTGCACCCCCACCTCCCTTTACATGTTGTCTTTAAATCAAGGAGGGGAAAACTTAGCATTCAGTTTACAGTTCAGTAGTTTTCTTTTTAATTTTTTGCAAGGGATTATGCGCATCTCCACGAAAAGTAGTGGATGGGTAACACTTTGTGTCTTAGGGTGGGAGGGGAGGAGAGGGTTTGTGCTATTAAAATGTTTGTTTGGTTCAGCACTTTGTGGCTGGGGAAGGAATTAAATGGGGTGTGGGGCGGTATATTGAATCTACTTGTGGGTTGTTTTGTTCTTTTATACATTATGGTTGGTTGGGGGGGTAACCATGCTGGGGAGAGTTACAGTTTCATTAAAAAATAACCTTAGCAGAGTTTTGTGCAGTGAACCTATTGTTCAGATACCAGGCAGTGCTTCAGTGATTATTAACACTGATGTTAATGGCTAATGTTACGTTGAGCTCATGGATCATAAACGGACTAAGGTCTGTAGTTAAGAGAAAGAGAGTCTGGACCCAAATTAAAAAGATGAAGAGGGATATAATCATTTTACAAGAGGTTTACTCAACTAAGGAGGAGATAGAGCATTTACAAACATCTTGGGTTGGAACACTTGTAGCTGCACCCTTCACCTATAGGGCACGAGGGGTGGCAATCTGGATTAGGCCAAATTTCCCCCACAGGGTTCTCTCTTCCTTGTTGGATACGCAGGGAAGATATGCGATTGCAGTTGTGGATATTGGAGGTAAAACAATGACTCTAGTGTCCACTTATCATTCCAATTTTGATTCTCCCAATTTTTTTACTCATCTGGCTACCACCTTGGCTCCTTTTCCTGACAAGATAATAATTGGTGGTGATTTTAATACCTATTGGGACCCCAAGCGCAATCACTCGGGTACGAGACGGGGCCCTGTGCCATGTAGTGTTTCAGCTTTTATTTTATTTTATTGTTAAGTATCAGATAACACCTTTGAGTCAAAGACTCTTTTACAAAGGTTCCATGTCATACATAAGAAGAGACATCAGTGTACAGAGTAACAAGAACATAATACTTAACACAGTGGTTACTGAATGGTTGCATCTGATTACAGAGAATACAAAGAGAAAGAAAAAAGTACAAAAAATAGCAGCTGGGCAGTAAAGGTTGCTGGTATATGCACTGCATACAAGTTATTCGTAGGCCAAGGCTGGACCGTGATGTCTATTGTCATGGTATAGGCACACTCAGGGGCGGCGGGCCAGAGTTAGGTAAGTAGACATGGGGAGGTAGGATGTGGTCAGGTTTAGGGGCAATCACATACTGATCCTTGGGTGATAAGGTCCCTAAGTTGGTACTTGAACCGACCAAGTTTGGGTTCAGTGAGAATGGAGTTTGGAAGTGAGTTGAACCAGGTTGGGGCCAGATATCGAAATGTTCTTTGGCCAGACATGGTTTTGCAGCAAGGTGCCCTAAAGTGGGAGGTTGCTGACTGTCGTGTGAAATGGCTAGTCAGTGGGGCCTGAAGTAGTGGAGTAAGGGCTGGAGGGAGTAATCCTGAGATGATTTTCTTTGTGAAGAGGCAGGCTTGGTACTTTAGCCTTCCATAAAAATTGAGCCAATTTGCAGAGGCGTAGAGTGTGCATGTATGAGTGAGTCTAGGACAGCCTGTAGCCAGTCTGCAGGCCTTATTGAGGGCCAGTCTAATTTTGTGTAGGTGGGTGGTGTCGGCCGCACCATAGATGATGATACCATAGTCAATTAGTGATAGAATAGATGTAGAGATGGCTAGGCAGAGTGAGTCCGGAGGCAGGCAGTGCTTACAGCGGTGAAGGAGACCAATGCGTATGTTGACGGCAGTGCTTAGTAATCGGATATGGTCATGGAAGGTGAGACCTGTGGCTAGGGTGATGCAAAGGTATTTGAAAGTGTTAACCTGTTCAAGGGGGTCATTTGGTGTGTTCAGAATGTGCAGCGGTTGTCCTAGGTTCTTATTTTGGGGGTGTGCAAACATCATGGATTTAGTTTTTTTGTAATTTAGTACTAACCTATGCTGAGTGAGCCAGGACTCAGCATCAGAGAAGGATTTCTGGAGTGCAGAGCGGAGGGCTGTGGGGTCAGTGTGGGAGCTGTAGAAGACTGCATCGTCTGCATACAGTAGGATTTTCCCAGCGCAGGCTTTGGGCATGGTGTTGAGGTAAAGGGAGAAGAGAAGTGGGCCAAGGATAGAGTCTTGAGGGACCCCAGCCCTGACTTGGTGGGGGGATGATAGGGAGTGGGCAATCCGGACTGTCTGGGTTCTACCAGACAGATAGCTGGCAAACCAGTCAGTGGACTTATTGGAGAGACCTAACTGACTGAGGGAGCTTAGGAGAAGCGAGTGGTGCACGGTATCGAATGCCTTTGAGAGGTCTATAAAGACCGAGCCAGTAGTGTTTCCAGTGTCTAGGGATGTATGGAGGGCGTTTGTAAATTCCAAGAGGGCAGTGGTGGTGCTATGGTTCTGGTGTGGAAGCCATGTTGTTCAGGACACAGAATACTATATTTAGTGAGGTAGTCTGTCAGTTGTATGGCCACAATTTTTTCCAGTGTTTTGGAGAGTGGGGGCAAGATTGATATTGAGCGGTAGTTCCCAGGCTGGGTACGGTCACCACTGTTAAGGATAGGAGTGATGAGAGCAGATTTCCATTTGGAAGGGAATTGTCCCAGGGTAAGGGAGCAGTTCAAGAGCATTGTAAGGGGGAGGAGAACTTCGTTGAATAAGAGTCTAAGCAGTTTTAAATCCAGTGAGTCACTGCTGAAATGGGATTTGCTGAGGGCTTTGAGTAGGAAAGGGGCAGATTCACGCAAGGAAACAGCTTTAAAGTAGAAAGGGGGGTTGGTGAGGGGGCAGTGTGGGGTAGGGTGGGTAGGGGAGAAGAAATTTTGGGGGAGGACACCAGAGAGGTCAGAGAAGGAGTTATTTAATGTGTCAGCGATAAGGGCTGGGTCAGAGGTGATAGATCCATTGGCCTAGATATGGGTTGGTGGGGCAGAGGGGGCCTTGGAACTTAAGGTTTTTAGTGAGTCCCAAAACTTGCGACCTGTGCCCATGTGTTGGTGAGCAAGGGTTTTATAGTAGTCAGCCTTTGCTTTACGGATATCCCATGTACACTTGTTGCACGCTTCCTGATAGCACTGTGTGTCAAGGGGTTTTCTGGTATCTTGTGCAGTGTGCCACAGGTTATCTTGTTCACGCATCTGATCCAAAAGGGCTTGGGACAGCTAAGGTGAGTTGGCACCTTTAATTGTTTGCTTGGCTAGGGGTGCAAACCGGTTGCAGGCCGTGTTGAACATATGAATGAAATAGTCGAGGGCAGAGTCAATGTTCTGCGCATTTTTTATGGGGGACCAGTCAGTAGCTAGTAGGTATTGTTTAAGTGACTGGAGTTTGCCAGGTTTGAGGTGGTGTTGTAAGTAAGTTTTGGGGGGGGGGGGTTGTTGATACTGTACGACCATTGACATATTATGTGGGGAGTTAGTGAGCACTAGATCTAGGAGGGTGGCAGTACCAGTCCTCTGGTTTATTCTTGTGGCAGAAGTCACAAACTGGGTCAGGTTCTGGGCAGTTGCAGCATCCCTAACAGGGGCTGAAGTGTCAGCCAGCCAGTTTGTATTGAAGTCTCCGAGGGCAATGATGTCAGCATTGCTAGAGAGAGTCTGGAGATGGTTGAGGACTGAGAGGAAAGCGGACTTCTGATGGGGGGGGATGTATACAGAGGAGAGGAACAGAGGGGCTCTGTTACGGGCAAGAGTGACCTTCAGTGTGAGGGATTGGGCCCCGTGCTCTAGTGATGGGGAGGGTAAGGCGAGACACTGAAGTGATTCCTGGACATACAGGGCATGACCACCCCCTTTCTTTGAGGTTCTATCTGCTCGGTATAGTGTGAAACCAGGGAGTGAGACCGTAGAGTCGGGGGTGTGGTTGTTGAGCCAGGTCTCAACAACTGAGATGACATTGGGGCTATTCTGGACAACCCATCCCTGAAAGGAATTAAATTTCTTGAGGAGGCTACATATATTGAGGGAGGCTATCATGAGGCTCTTGGCTGTAGAAACCCTAGGGGTGGGGATGATAGGTCCTGGGTTGGGGTGTACGTCTCCAGAAAGAAGGAATAGTAGAAGTAGGATGTGCAGGGAGGCCAGCCTTAAACGCTTCTTCTTGAGCTTAGGAACCATTAGGGAGGGGGAACGGCACTGTGCAGAGGTGGGAGTAGCTAGGTCCTGTAGGGTGGGAGAGGCCAGGCAGAGTAGTGTCCATTGTGGTACCACGGTAGTATCAGTGGGGTGATTGGTGCATAGGGTATGCATGATCCAGTGGTGGGGTGGGAGATTTGGGTCCATGTCTGGGGTAGGTAGTGTGGCTACAGTGAGGAGCTTGGTGCTAGGTATTGGAAGTGTGCGTAGGAGGTGGGCTAACATGATGTCAAGGGGTTGTGTACCCGGTAGGAAGGCTGCAGGATGGATAGGGGGTTGTGGTCTGTGGAGTATCAAAGTAGCTATATAACAAGTACTGCATGTGCGGGGGTTGAGAGCAGGCACTGATAGGGAGTATGCACCCATGTGGTGATGTAGCATGCAGTAGGTGGGTTTGGGGGTTAGGAATACTGGACAGTACCAGAAAATTATGTATTGGCCAGCAGGGTGGCTGTTGTTTAGTGTTAGCTCCTGAGGGGGGTGGTAGAGCGATATGGGGGGTCATAGAGGCTATAAGTATAGCTATCCAGTGAAATGGTAGCATATTTGTTGTGGAGATGGCTAGGTGTTAAGAAATTGAGAAGAGTGGCCACTAGTGGCGATCCTGTATAAGCTGCAGATGGAGAAGTGGACAGATAGGTTAAATTTGCACCACGTGACTGCCTATTCCCTATATAAGGAAGAGCAGACCAAGGGTGGTGGTGGGGGTGGTGGGGAGCCAAACGCATAGCGTTCAGCAGGGAAAAAAATCCTCCGAGCTTTGGAGCGCGGTCGCGATCAGCGAGCAGAGTGACTCCTTAGTTGTGTAGCTGCTGTACCTGGGGAGCTTTTCCTGCTGTTGGCTGTGGGGGAGGGCTGCAATCCAAGCCCTCACGACCTCTGGGATCATCGGGGGGGACGGCTGTGGAGGAAGGAGAGTGAGAGACACTGGTTAAGTAGGTATGGGGCAGGGGAAAGATGCAGGGGGGGATGGTTTAATCGGGCTTTTTTTAGCAGTAATGAACAAAATTAACTGAAACTGAAGACTCTACTTTTTTTCTGCACTATAAACTCTCAGCACTATAAACTTCAACAAGCTGGGTTTTTAAGGGACTTGTTAAATGTACAACAGTCTAAGCACTCAGACAGTAATTTAAGCGACCTACGCTTCAGGTAACAAGCTGGAAGTTATGCTAACAGTGAAAAGGCAGAAAATAATTGGACACTATCTCCACTTGGACTCAAATTAAGGCAACCTAATGCTTTAAGGTAATATGCTGAAAGTTGAGGCTTACTAAGCCTTACAGTGGAAAAGCGGAATAAAAAAAATATCTCCACTTGTACGCCTACAGTTAATTGTAAAAAAAGCACCAAGTTGAGCAAATTCAAAAATTCTCTGAGCTGCGGAGCGTGGTTGCGATCAGCGAGCAGGGTGACTCCTTAGTTGTGTAGCTGCTGTACCTGGGGAGCTTTTCCTGCTGTTGGCTGTGGGGGAGGGCTGCAATCCAAGCCCTCATGACCTCTGGGATCGTTGGGGGGGATGGCTGGGGAGCTTTTCCTGCTGTTGGCTGTGGGGGAGGGCTGCAATCCAAGCCCTCACGACCTCTGGGATCGTCGGGGGGGGGCGGTAAGGCTTACAGTGGAAAAGCGGAATAAAAAAAAACCTATCTCCACTTGTACGCCTACAGTTAACTGTAAAAAAGGTGCCAAGTTGAGCAAATTCAAAAATCCTCCGAGCTGCGGAGCGCAGTCGCGATCAGCAAGCAGGGCGACTCCTTAGTTGTGTAGCTGCTGTACCTGGGGAGCTTTTCCTGCTGTTGGCTGTGGGGAGAGCTGCAATTCAAGCCCTCACAACCTCCGGAATCGTTGTGGGGGGACGGCTGAGGGAAGGGCCCTAAGTGAAGCATGGAGATTTTGTTATCCTGCCTCTAGAGAGTTTTCTTTCTTCTCACATGCCCATAATATTTACATCAGATTGGACTATATCCTTCTCCCCTCAGTAATGTTGGGCAATATCCTTGAGGCTGAATAAGGCCCATTGGCTATTTCTGATCATGCCCCCCTCAGGGTTGTGCTTAAGGGGCCAGAAGAGGTTCCGCCCTCCCAAAAATGGCACATGGATCCATCGCTCCTGTTGGACAAACAATTTTTAGAACAAATAAAAAATCACCTTGCAGAGTTTATTGCCCTCAACTCCCCTGAAGCCACTAGTAGTGGTAATGTCTGGGATACCCTAAAGGTGTTTGTTCGCAGTGAGGCAATTTTCTATTCCTTTTTTAAAAGAAAATCAGACTTGGAACAGGAGGCTGCCCTTGAATGACAAATGAAAAGGTTAGAAGGGGTGGCAATGAACTTGCTGACTGCAGAGAGAGTGGCTGAACCTAAAGCCCTGAAGAGCAAGGCTTAAACAACTGTCTATTAAAAAATTGGAGAGAGATTTAATTATTACCAAATCTAATTCCTATTTTGATGGGGATAAGTCAGGAAAATGGTTGACAGATTTGGTGAAAAAGAAAAGGTTGGACCGGACTGTAACGGGGGTGGAGAGTGTGGAGGGAACTGTCACCTGCGATCAATGCAGGATCAATGACTCCTTTAAAGCATTTTATTCCAAACTTTACACCTTTGAATTCCCTCTGGGAGCTGATCTGGGTGTTTTTCTGAATAATGGCACTTCACTCAACTTAGGATCCTGGGAGAGGAGCGCCCTGGAATCTCCTTTGATGAGGTAGGAGCTCAGGGTAGCTGTGTGGGGAGCAAAAAAAGGTGCCGGCTCCGGATGGGATACCCACAGAATTCTATAAAGCAATGTGGGGGGTTGTTGGTCCCTTGATGTTTCGGGTGATAGTGGAAGCTGTGGAGGTGGGTGTGCTTCCCCTGTCAATGTGCCTAGCTACTATCACAGTCCTCCCTAAGCCTGGGAAATCTCCCCTTAAGTGTTCATCATGCCTCCCCATATCACTCCTTAATTCAGACTATAAATTACTGCCAAAAGTTATAGCCTCTAGATTGGATGGCCTTCTCCAAAGGCTGATCCACTCTGACCAAAGTGGGTTTGTGAGGGGAAGGCAAGCCAAACATAACATCAGAAGAACCATTAACGTCATGCATAAATGGCCGGGGGGTTCTGAGCGGGGGCTCCTGGTGTTAGATGCAGAAAAGGCCTTTGATAGGGTCGAATGGCCCTTCCTGATGGCAGTACCCAGGAAATACAGCATAGGACCCCATATGTTGTGCTGGATAGGTGCCCTTTATAAAACTCCCAAAGCTCAAGTCCTCACAAATAATATCCTTTCTGCCCCCTTTGCCTTGTCTCATGGGACGAGGCAGGGCTGTCCTTTGTCTCCTTTGTTGTATGGTTTAACAATTGAAGTTCTTGCCCAGTCTATTAGGTCCCATAAAAGTATTAAGGAATTCACCAGGAAAAAGACAAACCATGTGATATCCCTTTTTGACAACTATGTTTTACTTTTTCGTCACTCCCCTTGGGAGTCCCTTCCTGCCCTGTTTGGAATCTTCGAAACATATGGCCCACTTTCGGGTCACAAGATTAACTGGGGGAAAAGTGAATGATTGCCTCTTGGAGGGGTAACTCAACTGATTACCATTACTCAAACTCTCATCCCCCCCTGTTAAACAACTAAAATATTTAGGCATCACCATCCTGGCTAAGCTCTCCTCCCTGGTTGAAATCAGCATGAAGGTAACTACTAAAAAAGTGACAGAGGATAGTCTTGAGTGGTGAAATTTGCCACTTACTCTTATAGGTAGGGTAAATTTGATAAAAATGTCAGCCCTCCCACAATTCCTATATTTCTTTCAGACAGTCCCATTGGTCATTCCCCAGAAACATATTAAGGCTTTAGAGGGCGCAATTACACCACTGTTATGGTGTAATAAAAGGCCCAGAATTAAAAAAAATTATATTATGGCTGCCATGCAGTAAGGGAGGCCTAGGCCTACCCAGTGTGAAGCATTATTACGTGGTCTTGCAGCTTGCCCACGTGCAGGACCTTTTGAGGGAATGGGATAAACAGCGGCATGGGTGGACCTTGAGAGCCCCTCTTGTGTCCCTATATACTATACTGCTTTGGTGACTGTGGTGAGTTCGACCTCAAATTTTAATCCGAGTAATCCCTGCACCAAGGCTACATGTAGGGCCTGGATAGAGGCTCTTGACTAGATCTGGCATGGAGGTGGAGTATCCCCTGATTGCTCCCTGCAAGATCTTTTGAGAAGTCAATTGGGTTTGGCCCCCTGGGAGAGATCTATTTTACATTCATGGTATCATAAAGGTATTTATCTCCTTTGCCATTAAGGGATGGTACAATTCTTTCCTTTAATGAGATGATTAGAGAAAATAACATTAAGGCCTCTCATTACCCTCTTTATGTGAAATTGGTAGACACCATTTCCAACCTAAAAGGGAATTACAATTGTGTTCGCTCCCTTCTTGAAGAACTTTTCACTGGGCAGTCGGATGACTCCTCTTTTAGACCCCTCAGAAGAAGTTACAGTCTGATGATGGAGGTACTCTTTGATCTCTTGGAGCAGATAAGATCCAAATGGGAGGCAGACCTGCACCAGGAAGGGCTTACAGGAGGTGACTGGTTATCGATCTTGAGGAACATTACCAAATGTTCGGTTAATAACAGAGTTAGAGACATTCAATATAATGTTCTACTGAGAACCTTTCACACTCCCCTTTTGGCCCATAGGATAGATCCAGAGACTTCTCCCCTTTGCCCTAAGTATATGATTCATGATGGTTCCTTTTTCCATATGATTTGGGAATGTCAACAAGTGAAAATGTTTTGGAGGGGACTACAGGAGCTATTGACTTCCATTTTGGGAACCCCACTCAGACTTGACCCAGCTGAAATCTTGTTGAGACTTCCCCTGAGGGAGGAAGGCATTCGTACGTCTATTTTCAGTCTATGAAGACTGGGTAATGCTATTGGGCTCAGAGCCTGGGCAACTCATTGGAGACTCCCCAGGGCCCCCTCAGTGGCAGAGTGGCTGGGCTCCCTCATGGACTGTATGAGACTGGAGAAAATAAAATACACAGTCAGGGGCCAAACTGGTAAATATTTAGAACTATGGACCCCCTTGGAAGATGCTATTAACCAAGACTGGTTCCCCTGTTTTGACTGTGATTCCTGTTCAACCCTTTAATTCTGCTCTATGCCAATAATTCTAATTTGGGTGTACTTAGAGTATAGTCTGTATGTTCCATGTTTCAGGGATAACCCTATCTATGCTAGAATTTATATTGAGTTATTACAATTTACTACAGATAAGGGTCTACTTAATATGTTTAGGTATCAGCATACGACTGTTGTTAAGAGGCTCCAAGATGTGTCTGTCTTTGCATTTAATTTTGCTTCCATTGATGTTTCTTTTTATCCTGTACTGTGCTCTGCTATCTAAATAAAGTTTACAAAAAACCAAAAAACATGGAGAAACAAATAAAAGAAAAAGAAACCCTTTATTTCAACTCTCCAAAGCCAGATCCTAACTCACCCCTCCACTTAGAAATAGTAAATCTCAGAATTAAAATTAACAAGCTTCTAACTCGTAAAACAGAACTAGCATTATTTAAAATCAAACACAAATACTGGGGACAGGGTGATAAATGTGGCAAACTACTTGCCTACCAACTTAAAAATCAACAGGCAGATAGGCACATTGTGGGGATTAGAGACCAATTAGGTCAATTTCATACTGATGCTCTCTCTATTAACCAGAATATGATGTCTTTTTATAAACAACTGTATACTCAGCCTAATTCTGTCCCTAATTATCATATTCAACACTTTATAAATAAAATACATCTTCCTTATCTCTCTGATCAAGACAAAAAAGACTTAGACTCCCCATTTACTAAGCAAGAAATCCGAAATGCTCTTTCTTCCTTAAAATCTGGTAAAGCTCCCGGTCGACTTTTATAAAGCGCTTTCTGATACTTTATGTCCCTTGATCTTCAAAGTCCTCCAGGAAGCCAACCAAACCTGCAGACTCCCCTCCGATGTCAGAAGCCATTATAACTGTATTACCAAAAAAAGACAAAGACCCCTCCCTTCCCTCTAGCTACAGACCAATATCTCTTTTAAATACGGATGGGAAACTTTTTTGCAAAACTCTTAAACTCCCAGCTGGAACCACTTATCTCTAAATTAGCTCATAAATCCCAAATGGGCGTTATTAAGGGAAGAACTGGCTCTGATCATTTGCACTCATTATTTAATCTAATATATAAGGCTAAATCTTTAAAAACACCCACTGCTGCTATAGCTATCAATTTTGAAAAGGCCTTTGATTCCCCAAGTTGGAATTATTTGTACCAGACTCTAAATTATTTTGGCTTTATCAGTACATTTTGCTCCTGGATTACATTATTATATACATTTCCCTCAGCTAGAGTACTAACTAACTCTACGCTTTCTTCTTCTTTCCCATTGGCTAGAGGTACCAGGCAAGGTTGCCCGTTATCACGCTCTCTTTTCATCCTAGCGATGGAACCCCTTTCTGCCCACCCCCGCTTACCTAGCATTATTAAGGGGATTCCCATCGGTAGCCGTCGTTTCACCTCATTATCATATGCAGATGATCTATTAATTCTTCTTGAAAATCTTGAAGAAGCAGGGCAATCGCTAGTAAACCTACTTAACAAATTCACTATAATCTCAGGTTTGGCCTTAAACTTCAACAAAACGGAAACACTACCCTTAAATTCTCTTTGTAAACCACATATGAATAACTCTTTGGGCCTTCGATGGCCCCCCCCAAGGACTGCCATATCTTGGGATCAAAATTGTCCCAAATTTAGAGAAAACTTGGGAAGCTAATTTTACTCCTTTGCTATCCAACATTAGAACCATTCTGGACCGGTGGAAACTACTCAGCTTGTCTGTTCACAGGGAAAATAGCAGCTATAAAAATGTCTAGCATCAAAAAGATTTTACCTTTTCACTAACATCCCTTTAATTCTCCCTATCAGTTTCTTAAATAAGCTTGATAAACTGATTGGCAATTTCATATGGCAGGAATAACCTCCAGGGTTCAGTCGTACCAAACTGTGCCTGCACTGGTCCAAAGGGGGCTTTGGATTGCCCTGGTTTAAAGCTTACCTATGGGCCTTCCGCACCACTCAAACCACCAAATGGTTCAGTAAACCTACATCCCAAATGCCATTATGGGTAGAAATGGAATCTTCACTCAGCATAACAATTTGAATAATTGCCTGTACTGTTATCCTCCTTATCTTGTCTACTTCTCGTAACCCAGTATCACCTGACTGTATGTATTCTATTTCTTCTGGATAACCTGATTGTATGTATTGTATTGCTTCTGTTCAGAAATGCATTACTGGATCAATCCCTAAAAGCTAAAATGAAGTGAAGCCAACTTCTGAACTATGATATATCTGACTCACGATGGCGTAAGTGCTGGCTTCTTGTTCACAGAACATTCAAGGATACTCATAGTTCTCTAATTCAGACCAAAATTCCTCACCTTTGGTACAGAACACCTTCTATTTTACACTGTATAGGCTTGCTTAACTTCAACAATTGTTGGTGCTGCAACAAACCTAATGGGAATTTACTCCATATGTTATGGTACTGTGACCCCACTCTCAAGCTTTGGTCTAAGGTTCAACAATTTGCACCTAAAGTGGCTGGTTGCAATGTTACTTTTGACCCTAAATTTTCCCTACTCGGAATTCCCTCTTCCTCTAATGTCTCTCTCTCGGTCTCTCTCAGGCTCAAAATAAGTGGCTTAACTTTCTCTTTTTGCAAGTTAGATGACTCATACTAATGTCTTGGAGAACTACAAATATCCCCACTCTCTCTGATATCCTTAAAAATCTCTCCCAGTGTGCCTCTTTGGAACGTATTACCTATGCGCACATAACCAGCTTAATGAATATGATAAATGCTGGCAGGACTACCTTAACTACCTTCACAACGCATATAACTAATGGATACTTAAAAAAAAAAAAGCACCTTTTACTACTTAAAACAAATCTTTTTATTTGACTGTCCCTTAGAATTGATGCTCTCTTTACTTAGAAACTTTTTCTTTCATTTTAGGCACCGTTTATGTCTTTTATACAACTGCTATTCTTCTCTGTTGAAATTTAAGTTGCACTTCCTTAAACCTCAGTCAGCAAGTAGACAATGCACATTATCCATTTACAACATATGCAGATTTATACTCAATAATTCTCTCTTGGCGGGGTGTGGTGTGACCATGCAGAAGATGGCAGCATAGTTCAGAATCTCTGCAGGAATTACTGCAATCTAACCTCATCCAGCCTTTACCAGACCTTTCTTTGGTACCAACTCCTGTGACCATCCTGTAATCTTACTGCCTGACACAGTTTGTAAGTCATTTTTGATCCAGCATCTACTTATATTCAATTATTCTACACTGTACTGCAGCATACTAGGCCTCATCCTTCAGCGTTATGGCAGATCTCCAAGTACAGCAAAGCTCACTTGTTATAGTGGAAATAATGTTTTCTAAACTGATGGCTGAGATTAATGATCTAAAAACCTTCCGCCCAACAGAATGTGACCACTCTTGAAACTTTTAGCCAGAAAATTGCATTTAATGAGAAAGCAACGGCCTGTAACACCACTGCTATTCATGACCTCCAGGCTACTGTCCACAATCAAGATCAAACTATTAAATCCTTACAAGCCAAAATTGTAGATATTGAAAATCGTAATCATCGCAACAATTTACGATTTTTTTGCTTCTCTGAAGGTGTAGAATTAGGAGACACTACTGCGCTTTTATTACATGTGCTGCCTACTATGCTTAAACTGCCTCCTGACCTAATGTTAATCATTGAGCGGTCTCACCGCACTCTGGGTCCCAGGCCAACATCAGACCAGCGACCAAGACCTATCATTGCTCGCTTCTTGAACTATTCCCACACAGAATTAATACTGAAATGAGCCAGAGAAATGGGGAAACTTCAGTAGCAAGAGTTTAATATTTCCATCTACAGAGACTTTTCAAAAGATTTAACCATCAGAAGGAAGGCCTACAATCCACTTAAACAAATCCTTCACCAAAGAAGCATTAAATTTGTTCTACGTTGTGCCACGACACTATGCCTTTTCTCAGGCTCTTCCTTCAAGGATTTTGAAACCATTGATGCCTTAGCCAACTATCCTGAGATCTCTCTCTGCAATCTGACCCTGGGAGGTTCAGCAGCAACTGGCAACCCGAACACAGCTTTGGTATCCGCACGGAGGGTAGACAACAAGGTACAGGAACATGGGGAAAGTGTTGCAGAACTCACAGCCCCAAGCAGCAACACCACAACTGATTTGACCCCAAGGCAATCAACACGGCTGCAAGAGAAGCTTCTGTCAGGGCATTATTCTTCAAGACTTTCATGTTGTTCTAGCGAGGTTTCACCCCAAACACCCCAAGCTGCAGCCTCTCAACTTCAAATCAACCCCTCTATTCCCTTGAGCAATAAGTTTGCTCTCTTGGAGGATGACATGCACTCCTCGCAGGAGGATCTTTCCCAGCACATTTCAGACAAACATCTCTCTAATTTGGGCCCTGTGCCACAGGGATGTATTTCTGCCGATACTTCATGGGCAGAAGTTGTTGCAAATTCCCCCCTCAAATCTTTAGAGCTGCCCAAAAAGAAACGTAGAGCAAAGACCAAAAGCAAGACCATCAATAGTCACAATCCTGCTAATAAATCTAAGGTGTCATGAGCTTATATGGCCAGTAATATGGTCACAGTTGCTATATCTTGGTAGGTTTTGCTTCCAGGATACTTAAAGGGAGTGCCAGTACACTTTTTCTGCCTAGCTGCCAGCTCTACAGTCTATACTACCTGGTTGCTTTCGCTCCCAGTGGCAGAAAGCAAAGGCTGTACATCGCGGCGCGATCAATTTACTTTTTGTTGCAGTGTTTAAACGAGAAGCTTAAAGGTCTTCAAGGAAACTTTGGTATATCAGCAATGCTTTTCTAACCCATTATTTTAGTGTTAGATCTTATACATTACCTCACTAAACAGGCTCTCTGTATTTAGCCTTTTACTCTCCAATTTAGCAGTGCATCAGGTTTATAGTCTTTTGGCTGTTCAGTTGCATATCTTCAACTGGTATGTATCCTGATTATTGCCTTTTCTTTTTTCATATGTGAATTATTATATATTATAAGGCAACTTACCCCTTCCCTCTCCTGATGACAGATTCTTAAGTATTATTGGCAACTACATTTAATCTATCTCCTTCCCTACGCTCCTCCTTTATTCTTACTACCTCCTGTTTACAATATGGAACTATCATTAGCACTCACAGAGGTGGGCTATGTTTGGTGTGCTGTTGCAAAGGATTGTCAGTCTACATCTTCCTTATGCTCCTTATTTTACTCAAAGCCTACAGATATTATAGAAATCCACTGCTGTGTGGTCCCTCCTGTTTTGGGGCTCACTGGGCCTAGTCTTCTAGACCTAGTCACCCCATATAACACCTGTTTAGGCAAGCTTCAAGTAATCGGAGCTGATCTTTACTATGGCTATCTCTTCTGTCTACAGTTATCACCGAAGCCTATACCTCTCCACATAATCCCAATTTGCATTTGGCTCAGGGTGTAAGGGCTTAAATTGACCTCCCCTGTCTTCTTTCCCCCTCAATTGTATTTATTATGCACTTACTCTGTTGCACTAGAAAGTATACTCAGGGTCACTCTAATGTGGTAATGATCTACTTTTCCTTTTATATTTGTTCATTTGCATTCCACCTGGCTCCCTGAATTCCTTGCTCTACGTCTAGGCTGTACTGGCATCTCGTATATGGTTCTTTAATTTACTGTTATTTCGAGTTGGTATATCTTGTACTATTACTACTAATGTTTATAAATAAGTTCTGGTGTTTAGCTTTATCCTTATACCTTGTCCTGTTAGCTTAGAATTAAGCTGAGGTTATTACAGTCCCCTGCCTTTCTTGGTATTATTCCCTTTCAGTTTAGCTTATCAGGAATACTTACTTTATTATATTACTGGGATCAGACCTAGGTTTGGGCCGATATTTATAACCGGTCCTCCCTAGTCTCCTCCGTACATCGACGCCCCAAAGTGTGGTGAGAGAGAATCTCTTAGCCAGTTGGCTGACTCATATCTCCTCATACCCATAAAACGTTTTCTTTGTTATTTAGCTTACTAGTATTGTTGTTGTTGTTAATGACTTTCCTCCTTCCCCATCTCTATTCTAACTTTAATAAGATATCTGTGCTACTCATGTATCATACATCTCACTTTTTCAGGCTTGAATGTTCCTGCCACTCTCTGCATTATTCCCTTTCTTTAACACTAACAATATGAGTGATATACGTTTATATACATGGAATGTGAAGGGACTTAATTCTCCTTGTAAGTGGAAGCAAATTCTTTCACATCTCAGAAAACATAAAACACAAATTACTTTCCTTCAAGAAACAAAATTATTAGAAGAGGATGTTCATAGACTTAAAAAAGATTGGGTCAGTCAGATCTACGAATTATCCTACACCTCAAAAAAAGAGGAGCTGCTATTCTTATTCATAAGAGTCTCAAATGGTCCCTTGTAAACTCCATTTCCGATACTGACAGCAGATAATAATAATAATAATAATACTTTATTTATTATGACCCTTTCAGGCATCAAGGCGCAGTACAATACGTGAATAAAATTCAACAGATTCAGCCACATAATCAATACAATGCAATAAATAGTACATCCATAAGATTTTTCCCAGAAGAAAGATTTCAGAGCCTGTTTAAAACTCCCCATGGTCGTGCACTCCCTAATCCACGGGGTAGAGAATTTCAATGAGAAGGGGCCGCAAACATAAATGCACGGGCCCCAACAGATTTTAAAGTCACCCTTGGAATCTCTAGCAACCCCTCACTGGCAGAGTGGAGTGGTCTCACAGGGTGATAAGGAATCAGGAGTTCTTTCAGGTAATCAGGGCCCAGTTCATGCAGGGCTTTAAAAGTCAGTAAGCCGACTTTGAAGGTGATCCACCACTGAACTGGCAGCCAGTGCAGTTCCTGCACCACCGGTGTAATATGGGAGGATCTAGGAGTTCCCACCAACAACCGTACTGCCAAATTCTGCACCAGCTGCAAGCGGCGGATATCAACCCCCAGAAGCCCAAAGTAAATCGAGTTGCAGTAGTCAAGGCGTGAGGTCACAAAGGCATGGATTAAAGTTGGCAGATCACGGGACGGAACAAGGTGCTTGATTCTGACGATGTTTCTTGGATAGTAGAAAGATGTCTTAACCACAGTTGACACCTGAGTCCAAAGTGTCAGCCCAGCATCCAATATCACCCCCAGGTCTCGCACCTGTTCAGAGACCTGTAGCTTGACAGCCCCAAGACACAATCCAGATGGGGAGCCGGCCACTGGACCCTCTATCCGGCGATCCAGATCCAAGACCAACACCTCTGTTTTCCCTGAATTCAACTTCAACCAACTGGACCTCATCCAATCCTGGATTTCACTGAGGCAGTTATTAAATACCGAAATGGCTCCTTCCTGGTTGGGGGCAAAAGACATGTATAGCTGGGTATCATCGGCATAGCAATGAAACCGCAGACCATACCATCTCACAATGTCTCTGTGGGGAAGCATATACACCGCAAACAACATGGGGGACAAAATAGAGCCCTGAGGAACCCCACAAGGCAGAGAGGTGGGATCGGAAGAAAAGACCCTCAAAACCACCCTTTGAGTTCTTCTGGTGAGGTATTAGGTGAACCATCTGAGGACCACCCCAGAAAGCCCACAAATATATCTCAAGCGCTCAAGAAGGACCCCATGGTCAACAGTGTCAAATACTGAGGACAGATTTAACAGTACCAAAATGGACCATTTTCTCTGGTCTCTTGCCATCAGGAGATCATTGAGCACCTGAACCAGTGCAGTCTCGGTACTGTGCCTCTTTTGAAAACCTGATTGCAGCGGTTCATAGATGCTATGGATGGTCAAATGGTTCTCCAACTGGGCCACCACTACTTTCTTGATCACCTTCCCCACAAAGGGGAGATTCGAGATAGGCCTGTAGTTGGCAAGACAGTCTGGGTCCAATGAAGCTTTCTTCAACAAGGGTGTCACCACCGCCTCTTTCAAGGAACAGGGATATTCACCCGCATACCTCTCAACCTCTTGCCTCATGAATCAGGGACAAGGCTTAAAAAAATCAGGGACAAAGACCCCAAATCAGGGACATATCTTAAAAACTGGTGCTGTTCACTCAGAAAGCTGACAGAATAAAGGGATTTGTGTTAAGATGCATTTTCTGAAGAAGAACAAGTATGTTACTTTAATGTTTGACATTATTTTCTGCTTTTAATGCCCACTGTTCTGTCACAAAAAGACAGAAATTACTAGGAACAGCGGAAAATTTTGAGGCAAAATCAGGGATGTCCCTGAAAATCAGGGACACTTGAGAGGTATGTCGTCACCCGAGTCAAGGGAGCACCAGACTATCTGTGCTAGAACTGGGAAAATGGCCTCCCCACAACCCAAAATAAGGGATGTAGGACCCGGATCTAAACTACAGCACATAGGGTGCATCCCTAGGACAATCCACATAACATCTACGATTTCCGAGCAGTCGAAGGTACTCCAGGAAAACGAAGGGGTAGCGACCAAGTCCTGATCACTAACTACTCGCATAGAATGTGTCAAGAGGATCTCTGACCTGATGTCCATCACCTTATCAGCGAAGAACTGAGCAAGATCATCACACTGTAATTGTGAAAACGCTCTTCAGAGCTGCAGATAGGTTGGATTGCACAATCTGTCAACGATTCTAAAGAGCTGAGCTGGTCAGTTCTGGGTGGCAGAAATTTCCCTGGACAGGAATTCTGCCTTCTTACGAGAAATTTCTGACTGATAGAATTGATGATGTTCTAGCAGTCTAAGATCGGCATCCAGGCCAGATTTCCGCCAACAGCGTTCTAACCTGCGTCCTAGTCGCCGGACTCCCTCAAGGCCCCATCAAACCAAGGTGCCCGAGGTCGAAGGAAGAGAGGGTGCACATGAACTGGAGCAATAGAAACCAGGGCAGAGGTGATGGCATTATTATAGGCCAAAACCAATGCCTCTGGATCATTGCAATGCACAGGAAATTGTGATAGGTCAAGGACTGCAGTAAGGCCATCGGAAGTAATATTCCGCAAAGGGCGGTACTTGACCATCTCCACAGGAGTCGGCCTACAAGGTGGGATGCCAAAATTGAATCTCACAGTGTAATGGTCGGACCGTCCAACTGGTTCCACCCCCACGTCAGAAGCCTCGATCCCCAGAAGGAAGACCAAGTCAAGGGAATGGCCAGCTTTATGTACAGCAATGGTAGCCACCTGTGTTAGGCCCAGTGAATCCATCAACTGGAGGAAGTGTTGTCCAAATTGCGAGAGTTCATCGTCAATCCAAGCATTAAAATCACCCAGAACCATCAGTCTGGGAGACTCGAAAGCCAGGTCGATGATGAAGTCTGCTACTTCCTTAAGGAATTGCTTCCCATCTCTGGATGGACGGTAGATGAGAGCAATTCGATAGCCCACTCCTGCCACAACAGCACATTCAAAGGAGACAGTCTCCACAACTGGAACACTAGTGAGTGCCAATTCAGTCTTAAAATAGACTGCAACCCCCCCCGCGGTCCGACTACGGGCTGTGTATTACTGTATACCCAGCTGGAATTGCAGCCTCCAGTATTGGGCCTGCATTATTGTCCAGCTAGGTCTCAGTGATGCAAGCCAGATCTGCCGAACCAACAAGATCAAAGATCACAACAGACTTTTTCTGGACAGATCTAGCATTGCACAACAGCGCCCAGGTTGGACAAAACTCTTGAACTGCCCTGGCTACCTGCCCATCACCAATAATGGTGCCCTTGGGTATGGGGACCAAACAAGAAGGTCCACACTCCAAGCTCCACTTCACCCCAGGGCATCTCCTGGGCTTAACCACTCCTATGGGAGCACCCGGCTCCTCCAGCCTCCACAGTTCACTCCCCACCTCCTACGGGCAATACCTAAAGCACGGCAACATTGATAAATAAAGAAAGCCAAAGGAGGGGGAAGAAAAGGGCGGAGGGAGTGAAGGGCGGAGGCTGAATAGCGCATGACCGGGGGGGATACAGGCAAACACATATCCCAGGCCAATAATATCGTACCGCTAAAAATCCACCACACTTGAGGTTCACCTCCCATCACTCCACAAATACCTAAAAACCAAATAACAACTAACAACAACTTAACTTCTTATCATACCCTAAATTACCCCACTAAAACAAAAAATAAGAAAACACACCCACATTAACAAACAAAGTAAAACAGAAACCAATAAAAATATAAGTAGAAAAGTTTCGTAATCCACCCCCCCAGGTTAGTCTCTCACACTAAACTAAGCAGAGGGTGAAATTATAGGTTTTCACTGGGCCCTCTCTCTGCCCGAACTAATTTCCGAATATAAAAACTTGATGACAGTGAAGACACAAGCTGGAGATACATAAAACATAAAAGTACTTGCAATCCATATAGGGACCAGAAAAACAAACACATTAAATCCAGTCAAACAGAAATATAAATGTTCATGGTGCCCAAACAAGAATTCAATGAAGTCAGACAATCGACAATGAAATTGTCAAACTTCGGAAAAGTCAACCAGGATCCTCCAGGGCCCACAGATATCTTTAATTGCAGAATAAAGGGGAAATATCTCAGGAGATCAGTGGCACACCACTACAGCCGTAGGCCAGGCCAGCCCTCAGACTGACCACCCCGCAAATCTAGGAAGGGGAGTAGAACACCGGACCACCGACCAGCCCCCCCTCCCCAACCCTGTGGAGCCAGAGACACCCGAAATCCCCAGTAGCCCTCTAGTAGCCCAAAAGTCAAAGAGTAAACAAGGACAAAAGCCAGTACCAAAAAGGCACCACGAAACAGTCCAGGGTTGATAGAAAGTAAAAGGAATATGGAGCAGTCTAATCTGAACAGCTCCTTTACCAGGGCAAGTTTCAGTTAAGTCTCAGGTAAGCAAATCCAACTGGCCACGTCTTCTTCACTTCGACAACAACCCTTGCTCGACACAACTCCAAAATTCAAGAAAAGCTGCTTCAGAGGTGTCCTGATAATTCCACAGTTGGACCCAGGCTGCTGACTCCCACTACTAGCACAAGTCACACAAGCAGTCCAATGGTCCGCTGTCACAGTGGCCGACTCACACCACCAATTCTATAATGAGCAGTTCCCAACTAAAGCGATAGCAGACAGGACCCAAAATAACAGGCAAAAACAGGCAGGTCCCGACTAAAATCTGAGGAGAAAGCGAGCAGGGCATTAACCGACCGGTGTTTACCGACTGGGAAATGAAAACAACCGCAGATAGATCGCGCTATGCCATCTGATGCACTTGGCCCCCGAATTTCAAAAACAGTAGGATTGCGATATACTAAAATAAATAAAATGAATTAAAAGAAATAAAACTGCAGAACTGCAGAGCTGCTGAACTACAACGATGCCTGGCCCAGCGTGGCCACCATCTTGAATGCAGCTTTGACCATGGGTCATGAGATGGGTGATGGTCAAACTGAATACCAACTCTGGTCCTCTTCTGCTTGTTAATGTCTATGCACCCAACTCTGATTCCCCAGAGTTTTTTCATAATTTAGCTCAACAGATTCTATCCTTTAACACTGATAATACACCAGTTATTCTTGGAAGGGATCTTAACTTAGCTTTAGAAGCCAGCATTGACAGAAGTAGCCCCACTACAGAGGCCCACCCTAGAAGTATTAAAGCCCTCTCATGGTGGGCGCTAATGAGCAGCTAACTGAAAGCCACTGTCCTGCTAGCCCGCCTCGGGAATCAGCCAAAATAAAGATTAATTAACGGAATTTTCCGCCTCGGAGCAAATAAAACAGTGGTTTCTGGTAGCGGAGGGAGTAATGGAGGAATATTTAACTTTGATGCCTTCTAAGAGTCAGCGGGTGACTGGAAAAAATGTAAAAAAGGGGATGGCGGGCCCAGGAGGGGAGAATGCAGGCCTTGTTTCGCTCTCGGCGGCGGAGGTGGCAGCTCTGGGGAAGGAGCTCACAGGGCAGGTGATCGCAGCCCTGGATCCGCGTCTGATAAAACTGGAAGACAAACTGGATGGAAAATTGCAGGTTTTAGAACATCAGGTGCAACAGAGCACTCGACTGACCGAGGCAGAAGAAAGAATCTCCAGACAGGAGGACGAGGTGCTAACAGTCCCAGGGCAGGTTCGTGCTCTACAGAGGGAGTTGGAGGAGTTTAAGTAGGCTTTCAATTACCAAGAAAATTATCATCAGAGGCTAAACCTGCATCTGAGTGGGCTCCCTGCGGGTCTGGAGGGAAAGGATGTTCTGGAATTCTGCGGCAGAGCTTTGCCTGAATTGCTGGGGCTGACAATGAAGAATGGCAAGGTCAAGTCAGAGCGCGCACATCGAGCTGTGGTGCCACAGCCTGCAGTGGGGCAGCCCCCTCGTCAGATAATTATGCGCTTCCATAACTTCCAGGATCGAGAAGCATTGTTGAAGGCCTACAGGTCCCAGGGCCCCCTGAGTTTTGAGGGCCACAGATTATTCCTCTCGCAGGACTATTCAGCCCGTTTGTTGAAAAAGCAGAAGGCCTTTAACGGGCTGCTGGCTCAGCTCAGGAGCCTTAAAGTGGAAAATTTTCTGGTATATCCCGCCACACTCAGGATTAAGCATGAGGGAGCAACCTATTCCTTCTGGGAGCTTGAGAAAGCGGAGGAGTTTGTAAAGGGCCTGAAGAGGAGAGTGAGCTGAACAGTGGTGGGGAGATACAAACAGTTGGAAGGTTGGTGATAAGAGGTTGTGATTTCACTGTTTCGGTGGATTTTTTAACTGCATGGCTACAGACTATGAACTGAGTTATGTTGAAAGTGTTTCTAGTTGGCACCGTTGCGCCCTTTATTTCCAAGGAGGACAGCCCCTGGTGGAGACGGATGAGGGCTCAGCCGTGGGTGAAGAACTGTGGATTAGAGGGGTCTGAGCAGCTTGGAGACTGGGCCTTAATATACATTCCCCTCTGCTTTTCTGGAGGGCTCTCCCCTATGGACTGGCGGTGTATGAGAGTCCAGCTGGAGGCCTGAGGGCCGCTGACATGTAGAGAACTCGCCGATGAGGTAGGGCGGGGAGGGCCTAGCAGTGTGTTTTGATGGTGGCATGGCCCCTGTACCACCCTCTGATATTGCTGGGTCCATGATATTTCCATTTACTGTCATTAATTGGGAGGGGCATATTGATGGGGGTGGGGTGAGGGGCATGAACTGGGTATCTGGTTTGAAGGGTTGAAGAGAGGTCCGGGGGGGGTCTGAGGGGCATCAGTAGGGGTTAGGTGAAGGTATGTTAACCTGGAGTGGGGAGGTCTTATGGGGTGGTTTCAAAGCCTGAGGCCTAGGGTTATGATAAGGACCCTTCCCTGGGTCGTGTGATTGAGAGCATCCTTGGGACCTTTTCAGAGGGGGCAGTGTGGGGAGTTGGGGGATGGAATACAGGAGGGGTGATCAGCGAATTTGAGTGCATATTGTAGGTGGTCCTTCTTTTGGGCCGGGTGGGTATAAGGGCTGGGAGCCACGCTACAGCCACATCGATGGAGGTGGGGTGAGGGATTGGGAGGAATAGGCCGTGGTATGGAGATTGAGGAATGTGTCATAGGCTCCTCCACTCGAGTGGGGTGTGGGATGACCCTCCCCCAAGAACTAATGCGGCGGCCTGGGATAAGGAGGAGGAGCAGGAGTGCACAGGAACTTTTTTAAGGGGAAGGCTAACAGTGGGGGATGGGGGGCCGAGGCCCGATTGGTGCTGAGACGAGGATAAAAGAGGGGTAGAGGGGCGGTTGAGCTTGCTCAAGGGAGGGAATCTCGTGGGGGGGAGAGTTGACTATGACTGGGTAATGGGGACGGAGGTGAGTTACGATAGGCTAAGGGGGAGGGCAAAGAGGGAGAGCTAGGGCGAAGGGTGAGACAGTTTGATGGGACGCTGGTCGGGATTGGGAGAAAGGGGGCGTTGGGGGGGGAACTTTTTGAGATAAGAGCTGAGAGGGTGGAATAATGTTCGAGCTAGAGATGGGCATCAATGGGATCCCTGGGAGTGGGGACAGTTCCGGAAGGAGGAATCAGGCTGTTGGCAGGGGTGGCAGGATGCGTACTTTGGTTATGAGGGAGAAGTGCTGAGTGTTTGTTCTTTATTGTCTTTAAATCTACACTTGTGCTATGTTAGCAATTAGTGTTATAGAGAGAAGGGGGAAGAGGAGAGTTTACAAAGGGAGGGCGAAGGGGGGAGGGGCGGGATTGGAGGTGGGATTTGGGGGGGGATTAGTTATAAATGTTAGAATAGATAGATTTCTTACTGTTTTTGCTAGTAGCATAGTCACCTGGTTATATTTCAATTGTGGTAGTTGAGTGTGCAGAAATCAAAGAAAGCATATGAAGATGCCTGTGAGTCACATGAAAGGTTGGATATATATATAATGCAATGTCAAGCTAAAATATCTCTAAAAAAGGAAAAGCTACATAGGATGAGATGGGTGATTTCGTAAATCTAAATGTTATATCTTGGAATGTAAAAGGTATAGGGAGCCCAGTGAAGAGGACCTCACTTCTTACTGAGCTTAGGCGAAAGGGGGCACAGGTAGCATTGCTGCAAGAGATGCACCTGACAGAGCTGGAGCATGCCAAACTGGTGCGGAATTGGGTTGGGAAATGTCTAGCAGCCTCTTATTCCTCACATAAAAGGGGGGTAGCAATACTCTTACATAAGAATTTGCCCTTTGAGGTGAAAAGGGTAGTGAGAGACCCTAAGGAAGGCAGACACATCTTTGTCACTGGAGTTTGGCGAGGAGAGACACTGACATTTGGCTGTGTCTATGTACCGGCAGTATATGACCCGGTTTTTTACTCCTCTTTGCTGGGCTTGCTTGTCAGGGAGCAATTTCCGGGGCTCATCATGAGGGGGGATTTCAACTGGACAATGGATGCAAAGATGGATCATTCCGAGGGTAAGGGGCGAGTGACGGAGGCCATGGGGCAGTGGCAAATTGGAATTGCGGATCTAGATTTGGTGGATTGGTGGAGGGCCGTTAATCCCACTGGGCGGGAGTATACATTTTATTCTAATCCCCAGAAGACTTGGTCCCAGTTAGATTACTTTTTTCTGCCTAGAGGCTGGGTAGGGAGGATAAAAGAGATAAGTCACTGCTCCATTTTCATCTCGGATCATGCCATGGTGGTGATGAGCATCTCGGGGGGGGGCTGAGAGTAGGTCTTCAATCTGGAGATTTCCTACATACTTATCTAAGGACCAAGCGTTCAGGGAATACCTGGCAGAACAATGGAAGCTCTATGAGGAGATGAATGATACGGGAGAGGTTTCCAGTGCCACTTTTTGGGAGGCGGGTAAGGCCTATATGTGGGGGGGCTATAATAGCCTATGTGGCCAGGATTAAAAAACAGAAAAGGGGTAAAAGGGAAGAATTACAAAGGCAAGTGAAAGAGCTGGAGAAGGGGGTGGGAGGAGGAGAAAGGGAGGAAGCCCCCAAGATGTTGGCAGTGGCGAGGGAAGCCCTTAATTCTCTCTTAAGGGAAGAAGCAGGAAAGGCTTGTTTTTTTTGCCAGAGGAGGGTTTTTGAGTGGGGGTAATAAGCCCGGGCCCCTGTTAGTGAGGCTTATGAAGGGGAGCAGATGCCCAACTCAGATTCTGCGGATTGGGGGGGGGCAAGTTCTCACAAGCTTAAAGGCCATAGCAGAGCATTTTGGGAGTTTTTATGAAAAGCTATATAGGGCAGAGCATATAGGGCAGGAGGAGCATATCCGGGAGTTCTTGAGTGGGGTACATTTGCAGAGGATCACAGATGAGCAGAGAGAGGTGCTGAGTCAGCCCATTTCAAGATTGGAAATCCTGAGTGCCATACAGAAGTTACAGGAGGGAAAGGCCAGTGGGCCCGATGGATTCCTGTGAGTACTACAGGATTCTGGGGGGGGGGGGCAAATGGCAGATGTGTTGAGGAAGGTATTTATGGTAGGAGAGGAGGGGCAGGTCCCGGTACTGCCTGACTCATGTTATGAGGCTAATATTTGCTTAATACAGAAAGGGGGTCAGGATGAGATTGAATGTTCCTCCTATCGACCAATCTCTCTTCTCAATGTTGACATGAAAATTTTAGCCAAAGTCCTTGCCACCCGTTAAAGAATTTTTTGCCGGAGGTGGTTCACCCAGATCAGACCGGGTTTATCAAGTGGCGACAGTCCTACCACAATGTACGTAGATTGTTAAACATTGTATGGTGGGCTAGACAGGTGGGAGTCAAGATGGGGGTGATCTCGTTGGATGCTGAAAAGGCGTTCGATAGGGTTAAATGGGGATACCTGTTTGAGGTGATGACCCAGTTTGGTCTGTGGGAACCGTTTATAGGGTGGGTTAGGGCCATGTACCAAAAGCCAAGTGCACAAGTAGTGGTCAATGGGTGCCTGTCTGCGAAGTTTGGACTAGGCAGGGGGATGAGGCAGGTGTGCCCTCTCTCCCCTCTACTATTTGCTCTGGCGATTGAACCACTAGCGTCGGCGATACACCAACATGAGGGTGTGGTGGGTGTAGGGGACAGGGAGGGACGGGTACATAAGGTGGCGCTTTATGTGAACGATATGCTGCATTTTTTAGGGGACATGAGTGGTTCTATTGGATGTCTAATGGATATTATTGAAAAGTTTGCAGGCTTCTCTGGGTATAAGATTAATGTAAGGAAATCCGAAGTCATGGGGTTCCCAGAAGTTGGTCCAGAAGTACAGCAAAGGGGATTCAGGGTCATCAGGTCAGATTTTAAATATCTTGGAGTCCGTATCGGGTGGCGGTGGGAAGAGCTGTATAAGCTGAATTACCGCCCCCTGATAAATTCAGTATTGGCAGACCTGAAGAGGTGGATGCAATTACCTGTATCTTGGATTGGGAGGATAAATCTCATAAAAATGAATATTATCCCCCGGATCTTGTACCCCTTGCAAATGCTGCAGATGAAGTTTACGCAGAGGGATGTGAAACGGCTACAGAAAGGGTTCACAGACTTCATTTGGCAGGGGAAAAAGCCTAGAATAAGTTTAGTGAGGCTCAAGGGTGGATAGAAATAGGGGTGGGCTCAGCTTCCCGGATTTGGGTGCATACTACAGGGCAGTGCAACTCCAGAGCATAGCAGATTGGATCCACAGGTCTGAGGTGGCTAGTTGGGTGGGGCTGGAACAGGAGGAGACCCCAGGAAGGCTCACAGCATACCTCCATAGCAGGGGTCTGTGGGCATACGGGGACTTAGGCGGTGGTAACCCATTGGTCCGAGAGACATTGGAGGCCTGGCACCACCTATGGCGATGGAAGGGGGGGCCCCAGAGGGAGACCGTCCTACTTCCAATTGTGAGAAACCCCTTTTTTGTCCCTGGGATGGAGGATAGGGGGTTCCTAGAATGGGAGAAAGGAGGGGCCGTGTGTGTAGGTGTACTGTTGGAGAAGGGGGAGATGAGTGAGTTCAGTAAGGTCAGGCGAGACCTAAGGCTGGGAGCTTCTCATTTATTTCTATATTTGCAGCTGAAAGTATATGTAGGACAACTGGGTATGGGGGAAAGGGGAGGCTGCACCCAAATGGAATAGAGCGAATGGTATATCAGGCTAGGAAAGACACAAAAGTGTTTGTAGGGAAAATTGCCAAGCAAGAGAAGCAGAGCCTACCAGACTTGACGGGCCCTACATAGGCCCTTTGGGAAAGGGATCTAGGGTTTCAGATCTCAGAGGGAAACTGGGGTGTAATGCTAAGTATGCCGGAGGGAATCATGATATGCAATAAATTTAAGGAGGCCTTCTATAAGTTCTTGCATAGAATTTACTGGTCCCCAGTGGCAGTGCATCGGGCACACCCTGCGGTTTTGCCGAACTGCAGAAGGTGCGGCAGAGGGCTAGGCACTTTTTTTCATTGCTTCTGGTCGTGCCCGGTTCTGGTAAGATATTGAGGGAATGTGGTCCAGGAGGTAAACAAGAGGATGGGGGGGGGTGGCAATTGGCCCGTGACCCTTTAGTCTGTCTATTTGGGGTGGAAAGAATAGAAGGAGAAGAAGAGTGGCAATTATTGCCTAGAAACGCAAGGGTCTCGTTGGTATTGGCCAGACATTGTATACAATACCTGGAATTTACTGGTGATGACCCTCGCTGGCTGATTGGTGGCTGGTATACTCACATTGGCTTTGGAGAGGCTCACATGGATAGTTAGAGATAGGGAGGAGGTGTTTTTGAGGGACTGGGCACCCTTCTTGGCGACCTTGAGTTTGTCCGAAAATTTAATGTTCCGTACAGGGTTGAATATATAGGCTCCAGGGGGTTGGATAGTTATAGGGGAAACACCCCTCTGGGGGGTGGCGAAGAGGGAAGAACAACTGTCAAACCTTGGTCTAGAAGGGTCTCTTTCTTTTGGCACTAACATTCTAGTATCATACAAATAGCTGTGGAGCGGATGTTTACTCTATGCACTGTATATTATAATAATAATGGACAGTCATCCGTGGAGATCTGAATACATAGAAAGTGTAGGGGTAGGGCTGCACACTCAACCATACCTCTGTAAGGGGAATATATGAAATGTATTAAGTAAGTTAACCAGGATTTTTGTGTGTCTGTGTTTGTACTTGTCTCTTGTTGTATGTAGTTTGTATAAGTTCTTTGTGCTGGAAAACTTTTAATAAATAGAATATACAAAAAAACCAAAACCCTCTCATTACTAATGCAAGATGTTAGATTAGCCGATGTATGGCACCTCCTTCACCCCCATGATCGAGAATTTACTTTTTACTCCACTCTATATAAGACATAAATAGAAATGACTACTGGTTAGCCTCTCCTGTTATAACGAAAAAAACCTACTGATTCATCCATCTCTCCCATTATAATCTCGGACCATTCCCCTGTCGAATTGCAACTTTTGTGGGGCCCATTAGCACCTAAATCTTCTTACTGGTGGCTGGACCCTCTCCTTCTCAAGGATCCCAATTTCTTACCCATGATCAAAGCACAAATTCAGGACTTCCTCTTTCACAATACCCCAACCGAATCTTCTATGTCCTCTGTATGGGAAGCTCTTAAAGCTACAATTCGAGGGAAAATTATCAGTTATGCTGCACATAGGAAAAGTGTAAGGGAACAACACTGGCTGACTTGGAAAAATCTCTTAAGGCTAAAGAGAATTTATACTTTTCTTCGAATAAGCACCATACTGATTCTCAACTTCATCTTGAAATTCTTCAACTTAGAGTTAAAATTAACAAATTAATTTCTCGTAAAACTGAACTGGCCTTGTTTAAACTTAAATATACGTTTTGGGAACACAGCGATAAAAATGGGAAACTCCTCTCTTACCAGCTCAAAGCACAACAAATGGAATAACACATCCTAGGCCTAAAAGATGAACAGGGTACGATTCACCCCAACAACCCCTCTATAAACCGTATCATGAAACCTTTTATCAAAAACTATACTGTAACACAAATCCTCCATCTACTTTACAAATTTAACAGTTCCTTAAATCATTACATCTTCCTCTTCCTCTTCTTTCTACTCTTGAATCAAATTCTTTAGATGAACCCTTCTCACTTCAGGAAATCCAGAAAGCTTTGTCTTCCTTGAAATCCAGCAAATCCCCTGGGGGTGACGGATTCTCTGTCGATTTCTATAAAATGTTTTCCAACACCTTACAGCAAACAGCAAAAATATCGATATTGAAAGAAACTTACTAAATGTGACCCGGGGCTTTAACTGGGAACATTTGGCCTATGAAACTTTTAAACAAACTGTGATTGTGTGTGTGTTTTAAATTAATACAACCTTGTGTCATTGGAGCCCTACTAGCAGGAAGTAGGAAGGGGGCAGTTGTAGTTCTGATCACTGGGACAGACTACTACTTGCTAAAAAAAACTATTTATTTTAGCTCCTGCAGTCTGTACACTTTTTTGCCCTTTATTTTAGCTTAGGGCAGTTATTTATAGGCTAATTTATTGTTGTACTCGCTATTTTATTAGCGAGTGTTCCCATGACCTCAGAAGCCATATCCGGGTCACTGGGGCTATATAGCTTGCCTCTGCAGTGAGTGTTGAGCAGGCGATCATCACAAGATGGAGATGCGCCAGAGAGACACGCCGCATTGGCATGTGTCAACTGTGTTCGCTGGACGGCTGGACACAAAGAGTTGAACACCAAATCAAGTAAGAGCATTATAACAAGATGGTTTGCCTTAGGTGCCAGATGTATAAACCAGGGGACATATCAGAAGAGTATGAGTGTGAAAAATGTTTATTAATAGACGAATTGCAGCTAGAAATTGAATTATTGAATCAAAGAATTAAGACACAAACAGAAATTACAACATTGGAGCAATTCATTGATTCAATGGCAGAAGGAGTTTTAGAATCATGTTTGCATGATACAGCCACATCTGTAGAATCCCAAGAATCTAAAGATACTGAGGAATGGTGCTTAGTTGGTAAAACAAAAACTAGTAAGAAGGGTAGAAGGAATATTGGGGGCTCTTCAAATGTACTTACCCCAAATAGGTATTAGGCTCTTGCACCAGCCGAAGGTAGTGAAGAACAAATGCAGTCTAATGACCAGATGATCTCTGAGGTACAAGATATAACTCATATTAATATCAGTATAGCTCAGCAGGCAGGAAACAATATCAAATACTTCAAGAATAATACCCCTCGAGATTTATTGTATATAGGGGATTCCATGTTACGCCATACTAATCATATATTATGTAAAAAGCGGAATGAATACACTACAGTTAGTGTATTGCTAGGGGCAGGTATTAGAGATATTAAACAGTTGATGCTGGGATTATTGGAGAGTAAATCTGCACCTGTAGTAATACTGCACATTGGAGTAAATGATGTTGGAAACTACATGTCCCTCAGGCCAGTGTTATGTTAAACAAAGATATTCAGAGACTCAATAGGTGGCTAAAGAGGTGGTGCTATAGGGAAGGGTATGTGAATATTGATCAATGGCAGGATTTCCAGGACTTCCACCTATTTGCACAGGATGGGTTGCATTTAAATAAACAAGGCAAGCGAACGCTAGCCCAGAAATTGAGAAATATTATGGAAACTCATTTAAACTTTCTCCAGAGGGGGGAGGAGGGTGCTCAAAATCTAAGGCCACTGATCAAAAAAAAAAGTACAGCCAAACTGGAATATTCTATTAGTTAATGCTAGAAGCCTCACGAACAAATTGGATGAGCTGAAATTAATATTGTATACTTCCCAAATACATATTTGCGCCATCACTGAGACCTGGAATGATAAGGATACCTGGGGTAGAGAAATTCCTGGTTACAAACTTTTTACAAAGGACAGAAGCTTTTCTAGAGGAGGTGGGGCAGCGCTTTACATATCAGACAATATATCTTCTGAAAGTATAGATACAACAAGCTAGGGTAACTCTGAAGTATTATGGATTAAAATCACCCCACCAAACGCCCCCAATATTAACATAGGTCTTATGTACAGACCACCATCCATTGCTAACCCTGATGATCTCATACTGCTAGATTTTATTAAACAATTTGCTTCAGCAAATAATGTAATACTACTGGGGGATTTTAATCTCCCTGGAGTAAATTGGGACACACTAGAAGCTGCTACCCCTATGGAAACTAAATACCTGGAGATTCTAAGTTTAGCTGGATTGGAACAACATGTACTAAATAATACCAGGGGTGAACACATATTGGATCTGGTATTGAGCAACATGAATAGTAATGACCATAATTGTACAACATTGCCCCCACTGGGATCAAGCCATCATGCCATGGTTAGCTTTGAGCATTTGGGAAATTATTCCGGTAGTACAATCATCCACAGGTATGATAAAGTGAATTTTGATTTGATGAGGAATGAGTTGGTGGAATGGAACTGGTAAAGTGAATTTGCAGAACTAACACTAGCTGAAATGTGGAGGAAATTGAATAATACTGTTGGCTCACTGATCCATAGGCATGTACTAACAAAAAAGAAATATAATGGATTTCAAAAACCTCTTCCCCCCGTGGTTAACTCCCCTAGTTAGAAAATTCATTAAACAAAAAAATATAGCTTGTCTAAAAGCAAAAAAGAGTAATAATAGTATTTTCTGGGAGCTATATAAGGAGAGATTAAGAAATACAAAAAAGGCAATAACTTTAGCAAAGAGGAAGTATGAATATAAGTTAGCAACTAAAGTGCAAAATAACTATAAATCTTTTTATTCATACATCAATTCTAAAAGGGGAAACAATGGAACTATTATCTCCCTTAAAGATCCAGATGGCCATCTGACCTCAGATAATCGGGAAATGGCTGATTTATGTAACACATACTTCGCCTCAGTATTTAATAAGAGGCAATGTATACCAGCAAAGCAAAAGAGTACACCCCCGGGCTCGGGTATTACATTAAATGCCCCTGATGTAGCTCAAAGACTACTGGATATAAACCCTAATAAGGCACAGGGACCAGATGGACTGCATCCAAGAGTTATTAAGGAACTAGCGCATGAGTTGACGGGTCCAGTCACTCACATTTTCCAGAAGTCTCTGGATATGGCTGAGGTGCCTGATGACTGGAGGCAGGCAATGGTTATACCTATACATAAAAAGGGCTCGAAACAAGAGGTGGCAAACTATCGACTCATTAGCCTGACCTCGGTCTTGGGTAAGATCCTGGAGAGTATAATCAAGGATCAAATCCTTGACTCCTTATGCAGTAAAGGTACTATTGACCACACACAGCATGGGTTTACTAGGGGTAAGTAGTGTCAGATCAACCTTCTAGAGTTTTATGGCAGGGTCAACAAAGCCCTGGATATGGGCAACTCAGTGGATGTTGTTTTCCTTGACTTTGCAAAGGCATTTGATAAAGTGATACATGAAGAGCTAATTGGAGCTCTCAGGGAAGTGGGGGGTTCATGAAAAACTATCTTGTTGGGTGGAGGCCTGGCTGGGGGATAGGAGACAGAGAGTATGTGTGAGAGGAGAATGTTCAGAGTGGGTCGAGGTGACTAGTGGGATACCTCAGGGATCCATTTTGGGCCCCTGCCTCTTTAATTTATACATTTCTACTATGTGTGTTAAAGATGGGGTGTGGTTGTCGAAATTCACGGATGGTACACGTTTGGGATACCCTGTTAATAATATTTAAGAGGCTACTATTTTACAGGCAGCACTAACAAATTTGGAAGTATGGGCAAAAGCAAAGAGATCTACATTCAACACAGATAAATGTGTTGTTATGCACATGGGCAAGAATAAAAATGCAGTATAAATACAAACTGGGAGGTAGGGAGCTGAGGACAGTACAAGATGAGAAAGATCTGGGAATAAGAGTGAATAAATAACTAAAATTTGGAATACACTGTAACCAGGTGGTTAAGAAAGTGAGTAGAATACAGCATTGTATATTCAAACATATCAAAAGTTGAGATAAAGCAGTATTACTGCCCCTGTATACCTCGTTGGTACGCCCACATGCAGAATATTGTGCACAGTTTTGGGCTCCAGGATATAGGAAAGATATTAAAGCCTTAAAGAGGGTACAGAGAAGAGTTATCAAAGGCATAAGGGAAGTCCGGGGTCTGAGTTATGAGCAAAGACTACAGCACCTCAGATTGTATTCACTAGAATTTCGTAGAGTACGTGGTGATATGTGCCAGATATTTAGGACACTTAAAGATGATCAATTAAGGAACAACTAGGCCTGGAACTTAGGAAACAAATATACGACACTAGAGCGCACTGTTACCAATTACACAAAGATTAATACAATACTAAAAGGAGGGAAAATTGGTTTAATGTGAGAATTACAGGAATATGGAATACACTTCCTAGTGAAGTAGTGACAAGTCCTACTATGAATATTTTCAAAACTAGGCTAGATTCCTATTTGATAGATAAGGGCATACAGGGATATTTTTAGAAGATTGGCGAGCTATATGGACATGTGTCTTCTATGCTCTGATATAACCTATGAACCTTATGTCCCCTTCTTCTTAATGTTTATCAAGAAGCTTCCAATACTGGCAAGCTTCCCCCATCTTGCACTGAAGCAATCATAACCCTAATTCCTGAGAAAGAAAAAGACCCTACTCACCCCGCAAGTTACAGGCCCATCTCTTTATTAAACACGGATGGGAAGATATTTGCTAAACTACTAACTTCTCGACTTGAATCCTTGATTCCCAAGCTAACTCATTGTTCGCAAGCTGGTTTTATTAAACATAGATCTGGTTCTGATCACCTACGCTCCTTATTTAATTTAATTCACAAAGCCAAATCTCTCAAGACACCAGCTGCAGCCATAGCTATTGATTTCAAGAAGGCCTTTGATTCCTTAAACTGGGACTACTTTCATCAAGTTTTATCTTATTTTGGTCTTCCTCATACCTTTTGCTCCTGGATCAAGCTATTATATAACTCTCCTGTTGCTAAAGTACTTACTAATTCCACCCTTTTCTCTTACTTTCATCTAGCAAGGGGTCTAGACAAGGCTGTCCCCTGTCACCTTCCCTGTTTATTTTAGCCATAGAACCCCAGACTGCTTGTTTACATCAATCGTCTGTCATTATGGGCATACCTGTGAGCAATTCAAGATATGTTTCTCTCTCCTACACGGATGACCTCTTAATCTTACTCGAAAATCTGAATGAGGCTGGGCCCCTGTTAGTTGATTTGCTTAATAATTTTGCAATTTCTGGCCTTGCTTTGAATTATGGCAAATCACAAACTATTCCCCTCAATGACCACTGTAAAGCCTTTATGAACATACCTCTTCGATTCTGCTGGTCACCACAGGGTATAACATATCTAGGAATCAAAATTACTAGTAATTTAGGGAAGATATGGGACATTAACTTTAACCCCTTATTTGATAACATCAGAACAATTCTGGACAGATGGGAGCTTCTTAATCTCTCTTTCATGGGGAAAATTGCAGCCATTAAGATGTCCATTTCTCCCAAGTTTCTTTACCTCTTTGCCAATATTCCTTTAGTCTTACCATCCTCCTTCTTTTGCTAAAATTGATAAATTAATACGTAATTTTATCTGGAATGGGAAACCACCGCGATTTAACCGCAACAAACTTCGATCACATTGGAAAAAAGGGGGATTCAGACTCCCTTGGTTCAAAGGCTACCTCTGGGCTTTCCGAATGGCCCAAAACATTAAATGGTTTCGGAACCCTCCCCTCACTCACCACTGTGGGTTGCAATGGAATCCGCATTGTGCCCGGGAGGAGTTCCCACGTCCTTCATTTTTAATCCCATTTCCTCTAAACTAAAATCTCACCCGATTATCTCATCCTCTGTTCTTTATTGGAAACTAACCCACAAATTCCTGAAATCCAATCCAGCACCCTGGTTTTATGCCGCTTTATGGGGCATTCCACTGCTCACTCTAGAAGATCACCCAATTTTCTGTCGTACATGGAGGAACAAAGGCATTTTCTTTCTTGAAGATATCTTGGACCAGAATTCACTCACTCTTAGATCATTCTCTGACTTGCAGGTTACATGGAAACTTCCTAAACAGGACTTCTGGAAGTTTTTACAAATTCAGGCAACTTATAACTCTCTATCTAGTTTAGTGTATAGGCATACTCTTCTAAACCCATACATCTCCCAGTGGACTAATTTATCAATAAAATTAAATAGCTCCATTTACAAAAACATTATTGATAATCTACCTGATCAGTCTATACAGGCCAAAAATAAATGGAGTACTCTTCTTAACTACAATATTTCAGACGCACAATGGAGTAATTGTTGGCGTATTGCACATAATACCTTTAAAGATGCCTGTAGTTCTTTAATACAAACTAAAATCCTACATCTTTGGTATAGAACCCCCTCTGTGCTTCAACGAATGGGCCTGTTAAATAATAATAATTGCCGGAGCTGCAATTTGACCAACGGGATCTACTTCATATCTTGTGGTTTTGCGCTCCCATTAATAAGCTCAGACATAAAGTCTGTTTACTTGCCTCCAGAGTAACAGGACAAAATCTACCTTTTGACCCCAAGCTATTCCTTCTAGGCATCCTTATTCCCAATAGCTCTCTCCTCTCACATGCACATTTTAGATGGCTAAACATACTTTCTGTTCTGGTCAAATGTCTGATTCTTATGAAATGGAAATCAACTGTGGTGCCTTCTCTTTCAGATGTTCTTTAGAGCCTCTCTCAGTATGCTTCTCTAGACCGATTATCTCATGTGACTCATAACCGACTCACTGTATATGACAGATGTTGGCAGGATTACTTCAAGTACATGAACCTAGTTCTTCTAGACCCTAATTCTTAAGGATATTTAGCCCTCCTTCTTATTTTGCTCTCAGATTAGGTTTTCTCGGAACTTGTGCACAGATTTCTCCTCTTTTTTCCCTTCTTCCCTGTTTTCTCCCTCTCTCCTTCCCTTCTTCCTTTCCCTTTTCTCTCTTCTTTCTTTCCTTGCACACTTTTCTCTTATCTTCACCTCTCCATTACTGAACACTGTTCATATTACCACATTTATCTCTTTTTGCAATTTACTGAATGCCTTGCCCTAGCATGTATTTCATACATGGTTGCTATTTCTGATCCTATAATACCCTACTGATTGTAACCCTTCTGCTCTCCACTTACATCCTGTCTAGGTTTGTGTTTTATTATCAATACATGTATATAAGGCTTCTCCAATATATTTACCCCAAATACTGTGTTTTGTTACGTGATATTTTATACCTTACATAGAGGATAGTCTTCTATTGTATAAGATGTGTGCTTTCTTATATACTCAAATTTCAATAAAAAGATAAAGTGAAAAAAAAAATCTCCTATTAGGATACAATTTTGTTGTATTGAAAGTCATGACTATTTAGCTGAGAAAGATATAATTGATAGATATTCTTCAGCCAGATTTTGTTAAGGAAGATTATAACCTTATTTGTTTACAAGTTTCTGTTATTTAATATACTTGCCATCTTATATATTATATCAGTGTGTTTGTATTAGGAAGCCTGTTTGTATTTTCAAAACTCTTTAAATAAAAAGATAAAGTAAAAAAAAAAAATCAAAAGCTGACTGCGAACTGAAGAAAATCAAAGTAAGCTATATAATGGCATCAATGAGGGGGCTTCAACTTAGGTGGATATATCGGCCATGTTTGTGACTTTTGGCTCCAAAGTTTCAACATGGGGTTCTTGGGACCCCACCTCATGAACTCAGTCACTGTCATTTCGTTATTTGGTTCCGCAAGGTGATTTCATGGTAACTGCATGGAATCACCTTTTGGGACTGAATAATGAAATGACAGTGTCACTGTTTGTGAGGTGGGCTCCAAAAAGCCTGTGTTGCAAATTTGGTGAAAAAATTCCAAAATATGATGGTGTTACGAGCGTGCGTTGAGCAGTTTCCATGCATGCTTGTAACTTCAAGAATTTTTTATATTTTTACTCCAGATTTTTAACATTGCCTTTTTTTCACACCTCCTTATGAATGGTACAGCTGTCATTTTTCACATCCTGCTCAAAATATGTTTTCACACAACTGGCACTCAATGGCTCAATTGGTGTGAAAAAACAGTGTTTGGGACAGATTAAGAAAATCACTGTGACACTGTTCATAAGCAGAGGTCCCAAAGTGCCTATGTCAAAAATTTGGTGAAAAAATGTCACAAAATGACTGTGTTATGTGCGTGCATTGCGCAGTTACCATGCAGGATCGTATCTTCAAGAAATTTTAATATTTTTACTCCAGATTTTCAACATTGCCATTTTTCACACCTCCTTATGAATGGTACAGCTGTCATTTTTCACATCCTGCCCAAAATGTGTTTTTGCACATCTGGCGCAGAATGGTGCGGTTGCTGTGGGAAATCAACATTCCGGACAGATTAACAAAATCACAGTGCCACTGTTCATGAGCAGGCATCCTAAATGCTTTCATGAGGTGGGGTCACAAAAAGCCCATGTTGAAAATTTGAAGTGCAAATACCAAAAAACACCTGGGGAGTTAGGGTTTCTAACCATAACGTCCCAACTTGTAGAGACTGACATGCATCAGGTTTGTGACTTTGGATTGCTGGCTGTAATGCTCATGCCATTCCACCCCCACCCTGCAGCCAGTGACAGGCATCAAAGTGTGCCTTGGACTCTTTGGCCCCAAATTTCACTCCATTCTCATATACTGCACCTATCTCAAGGTATTTCCTTATGGAATGGGGTGAGCATAAGGCCTGATGACCCCAAGGCACAATGTGACACTTGTTGGAGTCTACAGGGTAGGGTGAGGTGAAATGGCATGAGCATTATGGCCAATGACCAAACACCTCAATGCCTGTCAGTCTCTGCAGGGTGAGTTGGAGTTGTCATCAGTTCCATACTTCACTGCCATTCCTATTATCAAATCAAATCAAATCATTCTTTATTTCAAAAAAGTGCTTTTCCAAGACCAAAGCGCTGCACATAAAAACCACATGAATAACATTAAAATAATCAATATTCAGCCAGCACAAATATAAATAACTAGTAAGACTAAAATTAATCTGGAAATGCCTGGCTAAATAAATAAGATTTTAAAGCTGTTTTAAAACTCTGGATGACTAGGCACTCTTGAACCTGATGAGGTAGAGAATTCCACAGGGTAGGGGCTACAAAAGCAAAGGATCGAGCCCTGAATGTTTTTAAGCACACCTTGGGAATCTTCAGCAATCCCTCATCGGCGGAGAAGAGGGGCAGTAAGGGTGAAGGAGATCTTGCAAGTAATGGGGTCCCTGTTCATGTAGGGCTTTATAGGTCAGTAACCTGACCTTAAAGGTGATCCACCACTGTACTGGAAGCCAGTGCAGTCTGCGCAGCACAGGCATAATATGACTGGTCCTAGAAGTACCAGTCAAAAGCTTGGCTGCAGCATTCTGCACTAGCTGTAAGTGGCAGATATCAACCCCTGGTAGCCCTAGGTAAAAGGCATTGCAACAGTCCAGGAAGGAGGTCACGGAGGCATGGACCAGCATTGGAAGATCATTAGGCAGAACCAGATGCTTCACCTGGTGATATTCCTCAGATGAAAAAATGAGGTCTTAACAACGGCCGACACCTGAGCTGTAAGGGTCAGGCCATTGTCAGAAATAACACCCAGGTTCTGGACCCAGTCTGTGGTAATCAGCTGAGCACCTCCTAGCAAATGTCCAGAGGGCTGCCCAGCTGATAAACCCACCTCTTGATGACCTGGGTCCACCACCAACACCTCAGTCTTAGCCAGGTTCAACCGCAGCCAACTAGCACTCATCCAGTCCTGGATCTCAGAGAGACAGCAGTTGAAGACCAAGAGAAAGCCATCTTGCCCTGGTGCAAAGGACATGTACAGCTAAGTGTCATCTGCATAGCAGTGAAAACTTAACCCGTACCACCTAATGATATCTCCCAACAGCAGCATGTACACTGCGAACAACATGGGTGACAAAATGGAGTCCTATGGTACCTCACAGGATAGGGGAAGGGGCTGAGAAATAAATCCCAGACACCACTCTCTGAGACCTACCCTTGAGAAAAGATTGAAACCATCTGAGTACTGTACCAGACAGTCCACAGATGAACTGCAGGCACTCCAGTAGCACACCATGGTCTACAGAGTTAAGTGCTGCAGAGAGATCAAGGAGGACCAAGATGGAATGAGTCCTCCAATCTTTTGCCCTCAGGAGATCATTTAGCACCTGGACAAGGGCCGTCTCAGTACTATGTCTCTTCCTAAAGCCTGAATGGAGAGAATCATAGACATCGTGGGTGGATAAATGATCATCAAGCTGCAGAGCAACCACCTTCTAAATAACCTTACCCACAAAGGGCAGGTTAGAGACAGGTCTGTAGTTTGCTAGACAGTCCAGGTCAAGGGAAGATTTCTTAAGGAGAGGTCATACAACTGCTTTCTTTAGGGGTTCTGGAAAGACCCCATCTCCAATGTACTCCCAGACTATCTCAGCTAGGACAGGGCCAATCTCATCAATGCAATCTATAAGAAGGCACATTGGGCCCAGGTCCAAACCACAGCAGGTTGGCCGCAGGGTCTGAATGATCCTCACGATGTCCATGAAGTCCAGCCGGCCGAAGTCAGACCAAGCAAGCCGGGTGTCCGCGACCCTCAGCTGACCTCCACAATACCTAATAGAGGGGGCTTGACAGATCCCAGACCTGATGGTGACCACCTTATCTGCAAAAAAATGAGCAAACTGCACTGAGGGTTGAGGCGCTAGACGCCACACCTCGCTCCACGCCGGCGACCCGGGTTCGGGAACGAGCCCGGGCCGTCGGGGGTCAGAAGGGGGAGAGAAGGGATTGAGCATCCAATGGCAGCTCTTCCTCTCTCTGGGGAGGGTTACCAGTCAGTTCCGCTGCCATATCGCCACCTCCTGGGTGAATCTGGGAGGTGGCGGTGCGGTTGGGGATGCACAACGGGAAGGGGCAGTGCTGGCCGAGAACCCAAGGAGAAGTGGTGTGTGTACATCTGCCTCCTCATTGGCTCTCCTAGTGTGCCAGTACTGCAGGGGGATAGGGCAGAACAGGAGAAAAGTGGAGCCCGTCACTCCTAGGTGATGACTCCTCCGACGCCAGACCACGTCACCAGGCGCTCACTGGGGCAGACTCCAATGTGAGTTGCCAAGCTCTGCCATTGTTAGGGGGAGGATTGGGCTGCTCCTTCCCCGCCCCACCCAGGATATCAGGGGGAATTTACCAAGCAAGGCAACCACTCTAGGAGCAGACTCCTGGGGGTACCGCAGGGGATGTGTGGATGGCTACAATAGAGGGTGTCCAAATGAGTGGAGCGATGGTGCGGTAAGGAGGAAGAAAGATAAAAAAAAATGAGCAAACTCATCACACCTCTCTTGTGAAAAGGCTCTACCTGGCTGAAGACAGATTGGATTTTACAATCTGCTGACAGTCTGGAAGAGCAGAGCAGGTCAGTTCTGTGCAGCTGCAATCTCCCTGGACAGGAACTCTGCCTTCTTATGGGTGGTCGCCAATTGATAGATAACATAATGGTCCATCAATCTAAGTTTATCACCATCCAGGTCCAATTTCTGCCAGCACCTCTCTAACCTTCATCCCTTTCTTCTCATCAGCTTCAAGGTCACATCAAACCATGGGGACCTTGGGTACAGACTGAGTGCATGAACCCGAACAGGAGCTATGGAATCCAGGGCCCTTTATTGTGCATCTCTCTAACTCCTGCATTACCAATGCCAATGTCAGTAAGACAACATTTGGCATTGACAAATGCTTGGTTTTTATTCAATCCATTAGTCTCCTTTCAGTGCACATAGTAAGCTTTGTTTGTAAAAGGCTGGGAAATAATTTAAAAGTGTAAGTTGACAAAAAAGTCCAGTAAGTTATCATGTTTGGTCAGCTTCACTTTTTAGCATTTGTTTGTATAAGTCTGGTAGAGAAAGAGAGAGAGAGAGAGAGAGAGAGAGAGAAGGAGTGGTGGAACTATGTTTATCATTCAGTCTTAGATCAGTCCTGAAAGGGTTAACAAACCCTACAGACAGCAGTAAATCATTGTACTCTAACACACACACACACACACACACACACACACACTTGGGAGGGAGAGAAAAGTGTAATTTAAATCTCTGGTGGAGCAATGCAATCTCATTACAAACTCAGTTTTGATCAGGCAGGGTATTGTTTAGATAAAAATGTGTAAAAAGCAGCTTTAGGTGGAGAGAGAGAGAGAGAGAGAGAGAGAGAGGAGTAGGAATGGTGGAACTCTGTTTATCATTCAATCTAAGATTGGTCTTGAAAGGGTTAACAAACCCAACAGACAGCAGTAAATCACACACACACACACACACACACACACACACACACACACACACATCTGAGGGGAGAAAGAGAGAGAAGTGTAATTTGAATCTCTGGTGGAGCAATGCAGTCTCATTACAAACTCAGTTTTGATCAACAGGGCATTGTTTAGATAAAAATGTATAAAAAGAGGGTTTAAGTGTCCTTTAAGACTAAATGAAATATCCATCGGGATACACAGCATTAACTCATCCCTTTTCTTAGACTTCAAAAATGTTAAAAACTGGCTTTATGCCCATAAGCTGATACTAAATGCTAAAAAGACAAAATCCATGCTTCTAGGCTTTGCCCCTAAGCTCAGGGCTTGTCCCACATTCCTGATGGTTTATGACTTAGAGGACACTCAATTAGAGTGTGTCACGTCCTTTAACTATCTTGGTGTCATGCTTGATCAATCCCTGGATTTCAATCTTCACATACAGTTCACCTGCAAAGCTGTCAATGCTAAACTGGGTGTTGCTTACAAGACCAGATATATGTTAACACCCTCTGCTAAGCTGGCTATCACCAGAGGTATCCTGCTCCCCACCCTCACATATTGTGTTCCTATTATTGCTGCTTCTCACAAAATATCCCTCCATAAATGGAACGTTACTTATAATAACATTTGTCGATACGCCTCCTCGTCTCCTTGACTCAGGCACCCTCATCAACTCTACAGGGACCTGGGATGGCTCTATCCTTCTGCTACCAGGCAATACTATCTCGGCTTTCTCACTGATTCTATTATCAGGCTTCAAACCCCATCCTCACTTGCAGTGTTGCTGGTTCCCCAAACCTCCTATATTGGCTTGCGATCAGCTGAAAAACCTCTACTCAATGAATCTAGGTATCACACATTCAAAAGTACTGGTGCCTTTCAACATGTGGCACCCCAGCTATGGAATGCACTTCAATTGTCCTAAGGCAGTCAAAATCCCATCTTTACTTTAAAAGAGAGCTGCGCTGTTATCTATCTCTAGCTGATTCATGCATCTGTTTTGACCCCACTTGATGTCACTAGACCCTTTCGGTCTCAGTCTTACTTATGTCACCTTCAAACTCCCTAACCACAAAAAACACATTACTATACCTCCCCTCTATTCCCAATAACTCTAGTCCTGCTGCCCCTTGGCCCATTTCCCTTCTCTCCCTCAGACTAACACCCACTTCCTTTCATCCTAGTAAGCTGTTTGCTCTCCTCTGTGTCTTCCTACACTGATCCCGCTTACACTGCTGCATCTTTGAGTCTACCCCTTGTTTTATGCTATTTCTACTTACAATCTGTTCTGTTCTACTCTATATGAAGTTATTTTTCTAAACTGTTTCCCACGTAGTGATATTTTTTGATTGCCTGTGTGTTGATCATTGATATGGTTTTTGACCTACTCTATGTATTATTTTCCTGCACTTATAAAATGTTCTGTATGTTATACTCTTTTGTACTCTCCTGGGTCGTGCCTGAAAATAGTCATGCTATGGCTAGTGCACTTACCTGGTAAACAAAATCTAAATAAATAAATGTAGGAAAGGAACTCTTTCTCCCCTGCCCCGCCGTGGAGTGATTTCAGATAGTGGAGGGATAGTACTCCAAGTCCAAAACTGTGCTTTGGTGGGAAGTCTGAAGTGCCCTTTTATTCCCCCCTAGTGATAGCAAAATGGCTTGTAGAGCTCCACCCTGCAGCCGTAAAAATGAAAGTATTTTGCACATTTTTATTTATTATAGCACATGCCAGTCTGGAACAATAAAAAGGTTAAAAACACTAGGTTTATACAAATTATGTTTTAACTTTATTTTTTTTTAGTTCTTTGTTATTTTGTTTTCTTTTTCCTGCGGTTGGTATACTAAATATTGCAGTTAATGCAGCTGGTATTTCATTGAGTGTTTCAAAGCATACTTGACTCTTCCCTGCTAACTATACTACTTCTGTTCATGACATCGCAGTCTGTTGTCGTGGTGAGCACTATGATTCCATAAACAAAGGTTCTGTGAGGTAAACAGGAGGGAGGCAAATGTTTTCTGTACAGACTACCATGATGTGCTGTAAACTTTGGAATAGAACACTGAAAATGATGTTTTCCCTACTAAATTATAAAAGCTAAAACATCTTATTTATGAAAGCACATGCTGAAGTGCAGAGGTGTACTTTAATTTAATGCTAAACAAAACTGCCAGGGCCTCCATTTAAAAGAAAACTGTTCTAATTCTAACCCTCCCACCACTGACAGTTGCAGCCTCCCCAATTAAGCTTTTCCCGTGGTAAAATTTTTTTTTGTTTTAGGGTTTACTCACTTTATTTTTATTTTGTAAAGTTCCCGATCACTAAACATGGCAGATGCTGTGCCATTCCATTTCAGGTACTGGTGCGGTGCCGCACCGCTCGCCCCAATACAAAATGTATTGGGATCTAATCATGCGAGTGCTGCACCAGTACCTGAAATGGAACTGCACAGCATCCGCCATGTTTAGCGATTGGGAACTTTACAAAATAAAAATAAAGTGAGTAAACCCTAAAACAAAAAATTTTACCACGGGAAAGCTTAATTGCTACAAGCATGTCAAAGGTGGGAGGCTTAGGATTAGGACAGTTTTCCTTTAAGCCTGTTACTACCTGAGACGTGTTTCCTTGAAAACTCTTTTTCTGTTGGCTATCACTTCAGCAAAACAAATTTTGGAGTTGAGGGCTGTGGTGGTGGAGCTCCCATAGTTGATTTAGAAACATAGAAACATAGAAGTTGATGGCAGATAAAGGACAGCAAGGCCCATCCAGTCTGCCCATTTTTTTCTACCTTGTGAATGTGCCATAGGCCTGTAGTTTGTTAATGGCCTATCTATTCAGACTCATCTGTATTGCTCCCTTATGCCTATCCCATGCCTGTTTTAAGCCCTGTACTATATTCATGTCCACCACTTCCTGAGGTAGGCTGTTTCATGCATCCACCACCCTTTCTGTGAAAAAGAACTTCCTCACATTCCCCCTTAATCGACCTCCTTCTAATCTCATGCTGTGTCCTCTTGTCCTGCTATTTTTTCTTAGATTGAAACATGTTAGACTCTTTCATCTTGTTAATGCCCTTAAGATGTTTGGATGTTTCGATCATATCACCTCTCTCCATCCTTTGCTCTAGGGTATACATATTGAGCTCCGTTAATCTGTCCTCATATGTTTTCTGATGCAGTCCCTGCACCATTTTGGTTGCCCATCTCTGGACTGCCTCCATTTTGTTAATGTCCTTGTGCAGGTGTGGCCTCCAGTACTGCATGCAGTTCTCCAGATGGGGCCTAACCAGTGTCTTGTAAAGATGGATTATTACCTCCCTCTTATGACTTGTGATACACCTACTAATACACCCCAACATCCCTCTAGCCTTACCTACTGCTTTAGTGGTCTGCTTGGATGATTTCTGGTCATCTGTGATGATGATGATGCCCAAGTCTCTTTCTTCCCTTGTGATTGCCAGCAACTCCCCTCCCAACCTATAGGTGGCTTCAGGGTTTCTCTTCCCTATGTGCATGATCTTGCACTTCTTTGTGTTAAACCTGGATAGGGTTTCCTTGAGGACCAATCCTCATTTTCTGCCCAAGTTTCTCAGGGTGGTCTCGGACTTCACCTTAAATCAGGCTATTAACTTGCTGGTGTATTTTGCTTCCCCTTTTATTCTGAGGGAAGCCGTGTCACATAATCTTGACGTCCATATGATTGTGTGGTTCTGTTTGGATCAGACTAAGGACTGTAGGAAGTCCTTCCAATTGTTTGTTTACTTTCCCCCTGGGGAAGAAAATACTGTTTCTAAACAATGTACTTTCCAATTGGTTGGCATCTTGTGTTACATTTTGATTCCTGAATCATGGCAAGGAGCTTCCAGGATATGTCAAGAAGCATTCCGCTAGAGGTGTTGCTGTCTCTGTGGCTTGCTTTTGTGGTGTCTCTGCAGTTGGCATTTGCACTTTGGCCACCTGGAGTACTGTCTACACATTCACTAAGCACTACTGGACATTATTTCTCAGAGTTGCGTATGTTTTGGCCTCATGGTGCTTTAAGGCCTTCTGTCTTTATCCAGTTTGTAGGATCTCTGGACTTCCTCCCCGAGTCATGTGTGCTGCTTGAAAATCATTCCGAAGGTGTGGCTCACCGGGGAAGATATCCTCAAAGGAAGATATTTTTTTACTTACCAGTAACAGAAGATATTTGTACAAATCTTCTCCAGTGAGTCACAGCTTCCCTGCCCTCTGCCACCTATTAGTCTCGGTAGTTGGGGCAGTTGGGATGGTTCCTGGCTCTGTTTGGTCTTTGGGGCCACCATGAGGCTTATTATTATTATTATTCCAGTACACCCCCTCTCCAGTGGCCTGGGTGATGGATCTGGTCTCCCAGTCCCTGCAGATTTGGGGAACCTCTGATCTTGTCTCTGGCAGGGAATTGAGGAAGTATGGGGCCACCCACATTATATAGACAATGCCGAAGTACGCCATAGTGAATGGCCCCCGCTGGGCATAGCTTTCCGAGTGGTCCTGACACTGATGGCTTACATTTCTAAAGGTGTGACTTACTGGAGAAAATTCTCTTGGAGTTCTACTGATGCCTGGTAAGTATCAAAACTTTGCTGATGGTAAGCAGCACCGCACCACACCAAGATGTTTAATTTTGTCATGGGGGGGCATTGCAAGGGAGCAAGAAATTCTAAAAACTCCAAAATTGCATATTGCAGTTCAGACAGGAATGAAAGAAAATAAAAAAGAAAACAAATAGCACAGAGATGTTTTTGGTCAGAAATACATTATTACTTAAAAAAATTACGTGATGGCTATCTTATACTGCTGCTGTAAGCGGATTCTACATTTAAAAGGCATATCATTGCTCTACCACTGTAGGTTACCTACCAGCACAGCTGTTCACTGAACACTTCTGTTTATGTCTTGGTGGTGAGTTACCATATCTCAGTAGAGCACAGAACGGTGGCAAGATGCAGGCACCAGAGTGCCTTTCTTTTTTATTTTGAAGTTCTGTTGATGGGTAATAATTCCTCATCATCATGAAAGGTACAGCTGTTGTCCATTCAGTCATGTGCACTCTCACCCTGATAATTACTGCAAGTGCTTCCTGGTTTGACCTCACAAAATGACCAATTCCATTGAATATCCACTAGATGGCACTCTAATATAATGGGTGAACCCTGTAGGGCCTTGATCTACCCTTCCTTGCCACCTGTGCATGCTTTCTCATGGATTTCCTCTGGTCGTACCTCTCAACACAAATCTCGAAAGAAAGACTAGAATGGCAATACCTCCTTCTGAGGCACATAAAGTGCCACCATCTTTTGGAGGGCAAAAACGCGCTGCCTCTGGGGGTTGCCACTAGTTTGTATGTGGTTTTGGCTTAGTGCTTCTAACACTGTTTTAACCCCCAGAAACCGCATTGTCCATTTTTAAGCTCCACTACCCCCTTGAACTGTGGATCGGGGACAGTGAGCATTGGTACAGCAGTGCTGCTGAAAACCTCAGGTATATTCCATTTCCCATCCCAAACTGCAGATAGGGGCTAAGGAGCACAGTGACGTGGGTAGTCTTTTTTTCCAGTAGTGCTCCAACTGTTGGGGGCTAAGTACATTCAGCTGAAATGAGTGGGTAGTTCACTTAAGAGCAGCGGGGGGGGGCTGTCTGAACCCGATGAAAAGCTCCAGGGAACGATAGCATGGCGAGGGAGTAGGGTGGGGAGGCTGTTCCGTGGATGGAGAGGGACCTGACAGTGGGGTGGGGGCTTCAGCCAGGAAGGTGTTCAGTTTGGGTATGGCTGGTCCTGGCTCTGGAAGATGGTCCAGCAAGGAGGGGTGGGGGGGGTTGTTCCAGATGAAGGAAGATTTATTGGAGGCTGCTCTAGGGACTGGTAACATGGCCCAGCTGCAAGAAGTGTGGCTAGTTCATAGGTGGAATTGGAAATGGTGATTTGGGTGGCTCCAACTCCAGGGAGGGTGTTCATCTGGGGTGAGAGGCTGGTCTGGAGATGGAAGGAATGGTCCAGCTCCTGGGAGGGTGCTCAGGGTTTGAGGGGGTGCTGTTCCAAGGTCAGAAAAGGTCCAGCTGCAGGGCGGGATGTCTGCTGTGGGTTGCTGGTGAGGAGCATGGAAGGGTACTCCAGCTGCTGGGGGGAAGGGAGGCAGTCCAGGGGATGGAAGGCAGGTCCAGATGCAGGCTCGGTGGTCAGGCTAGGAAGCTGGTACAGGGCTTAAGATGGGTCCAGCTCTAGATACAGAGTTAGATGGCGGGGAGGTGCTAGTTTGTGTGATTGGTACAGTATATCAGCTGCAGAGACAGTTGCCTGCTGGGGGGAGAACAGTCTGGGAACTTGGGGGTAATCCTGCTACATAGAGGTTGCATGACATGAGGTTAGATGCTGGTCCAGATGCAGGGAGGTTGGTCAGCTGGAGAAGAGGCTAAGCTGTGGGGTGGTGTAGCTCCAGGGAGGTCACCTAATTTGGGGAAGACTGGGGCTGGAAGGGTTTCTAGCTACATGGAAAATGATCAGCTGCAGAGGGAAGCCTCACGGAGCATATCCAATAGTGAGATCATGCTCTGATACTGTCAAACTGCATCTGGCACAGGAGGTGAGTTGATGACTGTGCCGGCTGCCACTCTGCCCCCACCATAATGGTAAGTGGTGGTTGGGGCAAGGGGCGGTGTGTGCCTGTGGCCCTCAGCGTGTAGCACTGTGGGTTGTTGGTGATCGGATGGGGGATAGGGGCCACTAGACTACTAGAGATATATGGGTAACATAAAGGATTGGTGATTGGAAGCATGGAGGGCCACTAGACTACTAGGGAAACATGGGTAACATTAAGGAAGGGTGATGTGGGAGCTACTAGACTACCATGGTAATACTGCATGCACCCCACCATGTGCTATCCCATGCACAATGCATCAGGCTACAGTGCACATATGTACAGCACTGAATATGGGGACTTTACTCAACGACAGCATTAACACTTCCAACAACAGCAACATCCATTATATCAGTGACACGTAAAATGTCAAATGCTCAAACTTAAATGCGTTATATAACTTGTGAAAAAATGCAATTATTATCAACTAAAACTACATGTGACCAATATTCAAAGGTTAGCACCTGCACTAACATGGTTTAAATGAACACATAAGGTAACATCATTAATGCGAGTTTGTGGCACAATGCAGTGTCAGCCCTGCATGTGGCACAGTGCAGAGTCAGCAGTGCATGTGGAACAGTATAGTGGTGCATTTGATGTGGAGCAGTGTTTGTCAGTCTCTGTACAGTTTTGGCATTGCACATGGCACAGTGCTGTGTATGCAGTGCACATGGAACAGAATAGTGGTGCATTTGATGTGGAGCAGTGTTTGTGTGTCACTGCACACTGATGGCATTGCATATGGCACAGTGCAGTGTTGACATCCCATGAGGCCCTTCACATAGGGGTCTGCAACCTCCTAACCCTCCCCACTCATGGGACTGCACCTCACTTCCCAAGCAGGAGTCTGCAACCCCACTCCCTATGCAGGGGCCTGCACCCACCTCCCTACTCAGGGGCTTGATCCCTCCTAACGCAGGGCCTGCACCTCCCCATGCAGGGCTTGTGCCATCCTTCTGGGCAGCAGTAGTGATAGTGCACGTGGCACAGTGTAGTTAAAGTAGTGCATGTGGCACAGCACAGTGACAACAGTTAATGTGGCACAGCATAGTAATGGCAGTGCTCATGGCACAGCACAATGTTGGTAGCACAGTGTACTGACAGCAATACATATGAAACAGTTCATAGCACAGTGCAGTAACAGCAGTGCAACTGGCATAGCATAGTAATAGCCATGCCCAAGGTGCAGCTCAGCAATGAGAAGCCACGTATTACAGAATAGTGATGGCAGACCACGTAGCACACTGCAGTTTCCACTGTGCACATGGTACTGCACTGTTGCAGCAGTACATGTTGCACTGCACTATGTTATACACAGTGGTGTTGCTGCACTGTGGTGTGTGCTCTGCCAACACTGCACAGTGCCACGTGCAGTGCAGACACCACAATATGCCACATGCAGTGCTGACACAGCACTGTGCCAGGTGGCAGGCTGCCACTTCATTATACCACATGCAATGCCGACACAACCCTGCATTATGGCATATGGATACTGTGCTGACCGTGGTGATGCTGACACCACACTTTGCCACTTGCACTACAGACACTGCACTGTCATGCGTGACACTGACATCGTGCTGTGCCACGCAGGGTTCCAGATAACATTTCTTTTACAGTGAGTACTGTACTTCTCACTTTTGAACAGAGATGAGTAAAACCAAATGTTGATAATGAGTTCAAATTAAAATGCTACAAAAAATCATTTGTGTCATTTGTCATTTATTATTTTGTTTTTGCCACATATTGCCAGGTGAAATCAATGAAGAGCCCAGGTGAGCACTTCAGAATTGAACTTTGCTGAGCTACCGGCACAGCGGTAGAGCTTCCGCTTGCAATGCTGACGTCCCTGGTATGGAAGCAAGCTGGTGATGTCAGTGGTATGACCAAGGGAAGGAGGATCAATGACTGCTCTCCTCTGGGGCATGGAGAAGCTTCCAGCATTTGATCCACCCCTGGTGGAAATTGGGGGTGGGACAGCTGGTGATTGAGATCTTCAGGATGCATGCCAGATGTCTGGTGCTCTACATGTCACTACATCACTGCACACCACGCCTCCCTGGGGGACAGTAAAAACAAACCCATCTGCCTATGCAGGAGAATGTCTGCTCTCCTCTCAGCCACATGCAGCCAACCAAGGCACTTGTCTCTCCCCAGATTCTGAACCAGTCTGTGGCTCAAGGGTTGGTGCCAGGAAAAAAAACAAACATTTGTAGGTAATTGGCAACAGTTTTGGGAGAGAAAGTTCTTTAAATTGGATGGACTGAATCTGACTAAGCAAGGAGTCAGTGCATTGAGGCAGAAGTCGGATGCCTTTGCAGAATATTTAAACTAGCAAATGGGGAAAGGGGTGCAGCACCCGATACATAGAATGGGAAAAACACCCCTTCTTCCTCAACAAGTGATCAAACAAGAGTTCAGCATGTTTGTAGTTCATTTGCATCACCAAGTAAGAAAAAAGGTATGGCACCCCATATGACGTGCACAAGAAAAGCTGGATCTCACCCCACAACTAACGTACCAAAATCTGGCCAATGGAAAATCATGTACATAAATGCCCGCAGTCTGGGAAACAAGATTCCAGACCTGGAGGTAACAATGATAGAGACTAAACTGGACATAGTAGCCATTAGCAAGACATGGTTCACCAGTAACCACACTTGGGAGACTTCAGTACCCGGCTATGTACTTTTCAGAAGAGACCGAGGTGCAAAAAGAGGGGGGGGTGGCCCTTTATGTCAATGAAAATATCAAAGCTACAGAAATTCAGAATACACATAAGGAGCCAGAGGAACTGTGGGTCACCCAGGAAACAGGAAATGGGACAGCCACACGAACTGGGGTTGTCTACTAGCCTCCAGACCAAGGGGAGGACACAGACACATTACTATTAGAAGATATACAAAACATGGCAGCTAAAGGGGACATTCCGATAATGGGAGACTTCAACATGCCAGATACAGACTGGCCAAAATATCAGCAGGAACACCTGCCAGACCTAGACACATAGTGGATTCCCTGCAGGGGGAAGGCCTCAAACAACTAGTACAACAACCCACAAGAGACAGGGCTAGCCTGGATCTAGTACTGACTAACAGGGAAAAGATCACAGATCTCCAGGTAGAAGGTCACCTGGGGGCCAGTGACCATCACATGGTATGGTTCAATTTGGCCACTAAAACTAAATCATCCCATTCCAACGCACAAATATGGGACTTCAGAGGAGCTGACTTTGATAAGATGGCCAACAGAGTTAAGCTAGCCCTGGCAAAAAGAAATACAGGTGCAGGGCTACAGGCAAAGTGGCAAACATTAAAGATGCAATACTTGAAGTAACATCCCATTGTGTTAGAGAGAGAAGCAAGAGCAAAAGAAGGAGAAAACCACTTTGGTTCTCAAAAACAGTAGCAGAAAAGGTCAGAGACAAAAGGCTGGCCTTCAGAAAATATAAGAGAATGCAGCAGAACAAAGATAAGGAAGCATACCAAACTTCTTTAAGGGAAGCAGGGAAGGCAGTAAGGCAGGCAAAGGCCCAAACCGAGGAAACACTAGCACGAACAGTAAAATAAGGGGACAAGACTTTCTATAGATACATTAGTGCAATAGTTCTTAGACTTTGTCACAGTGAGCCTCCCCAAATCCATGGAAAAGATTTTGATTCTCCCCCAAAAAGTGGAATAATCTTGGGCCTCTCCAAAGAAAATTAACATACTGTACTTTGTGCAGAACACCATGAATAAATTGAAACCCCTTTGAGTACTTGGCTCACATTCAGTTCTTTGTCTTATACTGACATGGAACCTTTGAAAAAGAGCTTGTGCTCAAAGGTGTTATCTAAATAACAAATAAATAAAATAAATATTATTATTCACTTATTGTAACCCCACCCCTCAATAGGCCAGCCTACTTGCTCCGCTATTTTCATTCTTGAACCATTGTTACCCCATGTTGCAGTGCCTTCATGGGTCAGACTACTTTCTCTGTTTCCTCTCTATATGAAATAACCTTCCTACATACCATTGCCTCTCCCCCTCCTTCCCTGCTCCTAAGCAACTTCTCGGGGATTACTTTGCTCTTGCCTGCTGTTGCTCTTAGCACTTCTATGCTTAACCCTTGTATTTGGGCTGTTCTGCCATCAGTCTACACATTGATCAGTTACCACCACTCATTATTAGTTTATTGTTCATATTTCTTTGCACTATTGTTTATTGTGTATTTCTTGATTGTTTTGCAGTTACCTTTTGAAATGTATTCACTCCCTACCCTTCCCCGGGTACACCTGAAATGAGCCTTGGCTCATTCACCTTCCTGTCACTTATTAGTAAATAAATACATAAAATTCACCTACTACTATCCTCTTTCAGTTTGCTTCATCTCTTCACACAAATATATAAAACTCAAAATTTAAATACAGTACTTTTTCAGACTTGCTTGAGCCTCCCCTGGAACAGGTTGGGGCCTCCCCAGGGAGGCTGGCCTCACCATTTGAGAACCCCTGCATTAGTGAAAGGAGAAAGTTCAGAGGGGGTATTGCTAAGATCAAAGGGGATAAGGGGGAGTGTGTGTAGAGGAGAACCAAGGAAAATAATCTATCCTAAATATATACTTCTGCTCAGTATTTACTGAGGAGAAAGAAGGGCAGGGCCCACAGCTCAGCACCATGGACACAGGAGGGGAAGGAGATGTGCACAAGTCCCTTCACAAAAGAAAGGGTCCTACAAGAGCTCACTAAGCTCAGGGTGGACAAGGCAATGGGACCTGATGGCATACATCCTAGGGTACTAAAGGAACCAAGGGTGGAACTAGCAGAGCCATTAGCAGAACTGTTTAGTGAATCTCTGAGCACAGGAGAGGTCCCAGAAGAGTGGAGAAGGGCTCATGTGATCCCTCTACACAAGAGTGGCAGGAGGGAGGAGGCAGAGAACTACAGACCAGTTAGTCTTACCTCAGTAGTGGGCAAGATTACGGAGGCAGTCCTTAAGAAAAGGATAGTGCAACACCTGAAATCCATAGGAGCACAACATCCAAGACAGCATGGGTTTATAACAGGAAGGTCCTGTCAAACTAGTCTTATAGATTTCTTTGACTGGGTAATCAGAGTGCTGGACCAATGGGGTGCAGTTAATGTTGCCTACCTTGACTTCAGCAAAGCTTTCGATACTGTTCCAGATAGAAGATTGATTAATAAGCTGGGTAGGCTCAGGGAGAGTCAGAGGTTGGTCAGCTGGGTGGCAAACTTGTAGGCGGGCAGAAAACAGAAAGTGGTGGTAAATGGTATACAGTCAGAAGAGATGCAAGTCACAAGTGGGGTACCTCAGGGATCAGCCCTGGGGCCAGTCCTCTTCAGTATCTTCATCAGTGACATTGCAGATGGACTGGAGGGTAAGGTTTGCCTGTTTTCAGATGACACCGAGATCTGCAACAGAGTAGATGATCCAGATGGGGTGGGCAGAATGAGAAGAGATCTGGAAAAACTGGCAAAATGGTCTGAAGAGTGGCAACTGGGGTTCAATGCAAAGAAGTGCAAGATGATGCACATAGGGAAGAGAAACCCTGAAGCTACCTACAGGTTGGGAGTGGAGTTGCTGGCAATCACAGGGCAAGAAAGAGTCTTGAGCATCATCATCACAGATGACCTGAAATCACCAAGCAGAACACTAAAGTAGTAGGTAAGGCTAGAGGGATGTTGGGGTGTATTAGTAGAGGTATCACAAGTCGTACGAGAGAGGTAATAATCCCTCTTTATAAGACACTGGTTAGGCCCCATCTGGAGTACTGCATGCAGTACTGAGGCCGCACCTGCACAAGGACATTAACAAAATGGAGGCAGTCCAGAGAAGGGCAACCAAAATGGTGCAGGGACTGCATCAGAAAACATATCAGGACAGATTAACGGAGCTCAATATGTATACCCTAGAGCAAAGGATGGAGAGAGGTGATATGATCGAAACATTCAAACATCTTATGGGCATTAACAACGTAAAAGAGTCTAACTTGTTTCTATATAAGACAAATAGCAGGAGAAGAGAACACAGCATGAGATTAGAGGGAGGTTGATTAAGGGGTAATGTAAGGAAGTTCTTTTTCACAGAAAGGGTGGTGTATGCATGGAACAGCCTACCTCAGGAAGTGGTGGATATGAATACAGTGCAGGGCTTTAAACAGGCATGGGTAAGGTATAAGGGAGCAATACAGATGAGTATGAATAGATAGGCCATTGACAGAGTAAAGGCCTATGGCACATTCACAAGGTAGAAAAAATGGGCAGACTGGATGGGCCTTGCGGTCCTTATCTGCCATCAACTTCTATGTTTCTGTGTTTCTAGTGGCCTCCTCAGGCCCCCATTTGGAGAGCTGTTTGTCAGCAGAAGTGGACTGGAAAGGGGACAGCAGGAAGAACAATTGTGCTGAGGTTCTGGTTCCCCAGGTACTTGCTCCTGGACTGATCGAGAAGGGGAAAGAGAGAAAGAGACTGGACTGTGATTCCACAGGTATAGATAAATTGCTTGTGGTTAATGAGAGTGACTGAATCCTGCAGAAACCCTGCACTGACAAGTCGAAATTGCTGAAAGGGCTGTGTGGGATTGGAAGAGTGTCACAGCCAGGACTGATAAGTCATTTTGCCTGTGTTTTGGGACTGCAATTTGAATTATGAAGGGGCAGAGCGTCACTGGTCATCGGGGTGCTAGCTGAAGCTGTGTCCCCCCCATGAGAACTGTTTAAAGTGGCTGAAAGCCGAGTTCCAGCTGCAGTAGAAAAAAAGTGAGCACTGTTAAACTGGAAAAGCGAGTACTGGTTTGCAGGGGGTTGTCATTCCTGAGCCCCCCTGCTGAACTGCACTTCTGCTTATTGAATCTGAGGCTAGCACCCCTAACAATTAGCACTGGACTTTAGTGGAGAAACTGCCTAAGAACTTTTCTTTTCTGAGAGCTCAGTGCAGGGACTGCAGGAGGACCCCCCACCATTTGGGAGTCCTCAGTCAGAGCCAGGGAAGGAACTTGCTAACCCCTTCCAGTGGGACTTGCTGTCTCAGGAGGTCACCGGCACTTGTTGGGGTGCTATGGCATCTGCGACCCATTATGAGGGCCAGACTGTGGAGCCACTCCCAGGTCTGGGCCTTCTGGGGCTGGTGTTGTCCTGCCACAGTGCTCTGCAGTGGGCCAGAAGCAGCTGAAGGTGACAAGCGGCCAGAAGTACAATCAAGGTGACGAACTGCAAGATCCTCGAGTAAGTTCCATCCAGACAGAGAGGTCCTGGCCAGCCTGTGTCTATTGCTGCATGAACTCAAGAAGCTCCATTTCCCTGGTGCTGAGATCATCAAACCATGAGTACCCAGGACCTGGTTCTGGACCTGGGCGAGGAAAGGGGAATTTATCAGTTTTCAAAAATCAAAGTTTCTACAACTTCAGGGCCCCAGCAGATGGCTAACTCGTGGTACTGATCAGGCCTGCACCTAGTGGGGACCCCTAGGGACAGTACAGAGACACTGGTACTAGTGGGGGAGGGCTTGGCTTGCGGGCCCCATTCTGAAAGTTATAACATTTCACTAACCTTTTTTACCTTCAAAGCTACCCTGCATCCAGGTATCCCTTCCCCTATTCCTTACCCCCTAAATAAAGCTGTGAATTTGTTGTTTGAACTTGCTGGGTTAGTGAAATTCATTGCATGTGCTCATTACTGAGATGTATGGTTTATGGTGGAACAAGGTATTGGGGGACACAGTGTACAGAGTGGTTGGTTGTGGAGGTGGGTAGGCACAGTATCCCAGGGGGCTGTGCCAAGCAAATCTCTGGCCCACTGATACTTTACTCTGGATGGAGACAACAGGCTATTTTCAATATTTCTGGAAGCTAACCCCCAATTATCACCATAGCAGGACCCAGGCCCCTTGCCCAGTATCAGGGACAGTTGGTAAGGGGGGGTAACCCATTGGCATACGGTGCCGGGGCTACATGCAGATAGTAGAGGGAAGGGGCTTAGGGGAATCAGAACATCAGAAAATTTTACTTTACGGAGATGGTGGTGGAAAACTGGAACATGCTCCCAGAGGAGGTGGTGGGGGCAGGAACTGTGTGGGGATTCAAGAGAGTGTGAGATAGACGCAAGGGTCTGTTAGATCTGGGGAGGGGGGCTGGCAGAAAGCAATAGCAGAGTCCTAGTGGCATGCTAGGCATACTGGACAGACTGGGTGGGCCTGGCAGTCCTTTTCTGATGACACGTTCTATGTTTCTATACATTCTTAGACAGAGCACTGCCCAATTGACTTGTCAATTACACATCAAATAAAAACTTTAAATTACCTTGCATGAACTCCAGGAATGTTTAAATATCCATTTTTTTTTTGCATAGATAGAACAAGCACTTAATCCATTTGCTATAGTTATTACATTTACAACATACCGTCACGGTAAATGACTGACAGCAAAGAGTTTTAACATTATTACGTGCCACATAGTCCAGCTGATAGAAAAAAAAAAGTAAGCATGGTTTTGGCTTAAATGAAACTGTCATAACCTGATGGTACCCAATCCCCAAAGCCTTACCCCCCAGATTAGGCTTTTTGCAAGGAAGACACCATTTTTTATGCATTTTAACTTCCCTTTTTTTTTTGAAATTGTACTTTCTTCCTCACCCAGCTCTCCAAGCACTGCACGATCAGGAGTCACTTATGGTGTCTGTCCCTGCTTTTTCCATCTATCTGGAGCCCTCTGGTACCTCCATGGAGCCATGGTTCTTCCCCCACAGGCAGGGACGAGGGGGGGCCTGCACACCCTGAACTTCTTGCCTAAGTTGGGCAGGCAGGGACAGGTAGACGTGAGCTGTGGGGTCTGCACTGAGCACTCCATCTTCTCAGTGCCAGGAGAGCCATTTTCCTGTTTTTCTGTGTGGACGTGACATGCGCCCCGATGTCAAGGCATTACCGTTGATGTCCGTCGCGTCCTTCCCTCTTGCATTAGCTAGGTGCTTGCTGTACCCCAGGCCTCTGCCTGGGGCCAGTCAAGCGCACAGCCTTTTCTCCCTCCCTCCTTGGAGAAGGCGAAGTGTCCCTGGGATGCAGCCTCCCCCGGCTGGCCCTCTGACCTCGGCCAGTTCGCACCCATGCTGTCGGCATCATGAGCAGTAGCACTACCACTGTGCCAGTGGACCGTTTTTTTTTTTTTTAAATTGTTGTAAAGTCTGGGAGGCCACAAACTAGTGTATGGCTTTTGGGCAGGTTGGATGGTCCTGGCAGTCCTTATCTGCTGACAGTTTCTATGTTTGTATGTTTCTGTGAGGGAAATGGTGGATGCTGCGCAGTTCCATTTCATATGAAAGTGTGTCGCTGCACCGCTTTCTTCAATACAACTGTATTGTATCGAACTGTGTGGCACCGTTGTTTCATATGAAATGGAACCCTACAGCGTCTGCCATTTTCCCGAATCACGGACTTTACAATAATAATAAAAAAAATTAGGTTAAAATGCGTTAAAAAACAATGTCTTCCTTGCAAAAAGCCTAATGGGGAGTAAGGCTCGGGGGGTGGAGATCCTCAGAGTATGATAGTTTACCATTAAATTATATAAAAAAAAAAAAATGAAACCTGTTATGAAAATTTGTGGATGTCAATGATCTAGAAGCCTGAGTACCCAGAGATGCTCACACTACCAGGCAAAGGAGTCCTGCAGCTGCTGTTTTAAGAAACAGCATGCCATATGAAATCATCCCTTCCAGCAGCTCTGTTGTGCAGTGCTGGGAGGAGATGCATGTTGTCTAGTGATTCAGAGTACTGAAACATCAGAGCAAGAGCAGAAGAGAAGAGGGGTGTAGTGTCACAAACGCACTCCGCAGGTCAGGCCCTCTGCTTCCACAGTGCCAACCTCAAAGTTCAATAGTGTGAACAGGGAACAAACAAGGTAACCCTCCTGTCTGTTTTGGGTTCGAATCACTTACTAGCCTTGAGTCCTGGGGGTCAAAATGTGAACCTTATGCTAGCATACCCAGTTAACAGGCTCAGAAATGTACCCTCTTTAGGGAATGCAGTACAGTCCTTCACCCAGGGGCACCTAGCCAGGTTTCCAAAATGCACCCTTACGACTCAGTATGAGACGTAGGTAAATTTTTACCTTTTTGCAAGCTTAGTAACACATTCAAGCTCTTAACAGCTGTCAGACTTAAACACAGGTTCAGCATTCACATGCAAAAGAACTGAGAAAAAGCACAAGCAGTATTTTAAGGAAAATATTGTTTACTAAAAATTGTAAAACAGGCAAAATCAATCACAGAACAATTATATCACTAACTTACAGTCACATAAAAAACATGGGAAGTTACAGAACACAAATATGCCTACCACAAATACTTAGGTTCTTGCCTAGCTAGATGTTACCATTAAGTGCCTTCATAAGTCCAGAGAACTAAGTCTCTCTTTTGAGTCCAAAATAACAAGCTCTGTTTCCCTCTGATGTCTGTTCAGTTCAAACTCTTATCTCCCCACACCTTTTGGTGAGGCCACAGTTAGAGCCTCCCATAGATTTTGTTTCTACTGGGGAAATCAACAGTCAGCAATTTTTAAAATATGAGTCTTTCATCAAAACATCCACCTTGATGTTTCCCTGCTGATTTCCTGTTTTGCTACAGTGATCTCAGGTTTACGACTGATAAGGTTCTGCGACCAAATGGTCTCTTCCTGCAGGAATCATACAATTATATGAGGTCCTATCTCCTGGCAGATAGCCAGAAGGCTTTAATTAAGACAGAACAGGAAACTTTTAATTAGCGTTCCTCTTCACTGGTCAGTTTAACATCTCTGCTGTTTCAGCATCACTGAAACCTTGGAGGTCAAATTTCAAGTCTCTCACACACTGCTGACTTGTGTGAGACAATCACATACCATTTATTTATAATACATATATTATACAATAATAATATTAGAGGGTTTATCACGTTACATGTAGTATGTAATTTGCATATTTAACACCCCTTCTATTCTGCTTTTGCTTCAGTCTCAGTACTATGAATAGCTCGCTGACAGTCCCCTACTCCCAACAATGCGCAACAGAGCAGCTGTAACGGCCGATTACCATGCATTCTGTTTATTACTGTGGCAGCTGCAGGTACTCTTCAGTCAGGCTTGTATTCAGTTTAACAAGGATCACCCCAAATTTCTGAGGAACTCACAGATTTTAGCTGAGGGCCCCCCAATTTTCTTTTCTGAAAATCCATGACCCCAAGCAAAAAATCCTACCGAGAGCTCTGACACTGAATACGAGATACTGCATCTCAGCTCAACTATCCTGGGTAAGTAAGCAATAAGACATGATGGGGTGGGCATTGAACAGATATTACGCATGCCCAGGGGCGTAATGAGGCACGTGGCTGCAGGCCCTGGAAGCGCTGTAATATCTGTTCAGTGTCCACCTCGTTGTGTCTTATAGTGCTCATAAAATGGGCTACTTTTGTTCACTGTTAGAAAAATGTTTGTATGTACAAAAAAGATTTGGTTATGCCAATTTTTTATAATAGTCCTTCCACCTAATACATAATGACATCATATTACAAAATGACATCACTGGTTTTATGCTGGACAGAGTTTGTCCTTTGTTGGCATCAGTAGTACTGATTTAATTTTGTTGCCAGCTTGATGCAGGAACACTACTCCTGCGCCCCTTGTACAGTCTTTTTTTTTTTTTTTTATTGAATGGAGCTCTGGTTACTACCATTGGATAGGAGACAGAAGGAACTAGATAGCAGGATGGTACAATAACAGGAGTGGGCAGGGAGTTGGTTAAGCTACAGGGAGCACGTACACACACATACACACACGCACACAGTCACACACACCCGTGTATGTAGTCCCCCCCCCCCAACAGGCTATCATAAAATGAGCAAGATGACTAGGGTAAACAGTACTGATAAACAAGCATTTGTCAATGCCGAATGTTTATTTGCTGTCATTGGCATTGGTAGTGTAGGAGTTAGAGAGCTGCATAATAGGAATGGCAGTGAAGTATTGAACTGAAGTCAACTCCACCATCACCCTGTAGAGACTGACAGGCATTGGGGTGTGCCTTTGGGTCGTCAGGCATAACGGCCACGCCATTTCATCACACCCTACTGACACTGACAAGTGTCACTGTGTGCCTTGGGGTCTTTGGCCCTTATGCACACTCCATTCCATCAGGAAATATGGTGAGATGGGTCCTGTATAGGAGAATGGGGTGAACTTTGGGGCCGAAGAGTCCAAGGCACACCTCGATGCCTCTCACTGGCTGCAGGGTGTGGAATGGTATGAGCATTACAGGCGAGAATCCCAAGTCACACCCCGATGCCTGTCAGTCTCTACAGGGTGGGGCATCATGGTTGGAAACACTAATGCCTCAGGCATTCATTGGCATTTTCACTCAAAATTTTCAACATGGGTTTTTTGTGACCCCCACCTTATGAACAGTAGCAATAACAGTTTGTTAGCCGAAAGTTGATTTCGCACAGCGACTACGCCATTTGGCACCACAGGTACAAAAACACATTTTGAACAGGATGTGAAAAATAACAGCTGTATTGTTCATGGGGAGGTGCAAAAAATGGCAATGTTGAAAATCTGCAGTGAAAATATTAAAAAAACTGGTGAAGTCACGAGCGTGCGTAGAAAATGCTCAACGCACACCCGTAATGCAATTAGTTTGGTGATTTTTTACAGCAGATTGTCAATACAGGGATTTTGGAACCTCCGCTCATGAACAGTGTCACTGTGATTTTCTTAATCTGTCCCGACCAGTGATTTCCCACAGCGACCACGCATTTCTGCGCTGGAAGTGTGAAAACACATTTAAGCCATGTTGTGAAAAATGACAGCTGTACTGTTCATAAGGACGTGTGGAAAAATGCCAGTGGTGAAAATCAGGACTGAAAATATTAGAAATCCATGAACTTACGAGGGTGCGTGGAAACTGCGCAATGGTCGCTCGTAACACAGTCATTTTATGGACTTTTTTCACCAAATTTTTAACATAGCCATTTTAACACCTCTGCTCATGAACTGTGTCACTGTGATTTTCTTACTCTGTCCTGAACATTGATTTTGCACACTGACAGCGCCATTGTGCGCTACATGGGCAGAAACACGTTTTGGACGAGATGTGAAAAATGAGAGCTGTACTGCTCATAAGGAGGTGTGGTAAAATGGCAATGTTGAAAATCTGGAGTGAACATATGGAAAATTCACGAACTTATGAGCGTGCCTAGGAACAGCGCAACACATGCTTGTAAAACAGTCATTTTTGGAATTTTTCACCAAATTTTCAACATAGGGTTTTTGGGGGCCTACCTCATGAACTATGACACTATCATTTCATAAATCAGTCAAGAAAGGTGGTGCCGCGCAGTGACCGCGAAATCACCTTTCAGGCCCGGTTAACAAAATGACAGTGACAGAATTCATGAGGTGGGGTCCCAAAACCCCATGTTAAGAATTTGATGAAATAATTCCTCAAAATGCCTGAGATATGCATCAAAGTTGAAAAAACCCTATTTATTTCATTATACAGCTTACTGGCATTTCTTCAATTCATGGTCGGCTTTGAAGAGTGCAGATGTGTTCCCAGTCCACCGAAGATCGTCATGCTGGACTCTGGAGGTAAGTATGGGTTGAGGTGGGGGTGTGGGGAGGCAGGGTGCACAGAGGGTGGTGCAGTTGGGGGAGGGGCTGGGACAGTGAGTGAAGGAAGGTTTTTTCTTTTAGGTTTTCTTTTTTTACCTTGGACGACACGGGATTTGTGTCATGTTGGGGTGGCCTCCCAGCGTGGCAGCTGGAAGGCTGTTTGAGGGGGCAGTGGAGCCAACGGGGGATTGGGAACCCCATCGCCATACAGATTGTTGCCACGCTGGGATGGGCTCCCAGCATGGCACCTGAAACTGTGATGGGGTGGGGAGCGCAGCAGAGCCGACGGGGGATTGGGCACCCCCGTCGGCCATACAGTGTGTGCGTGGGGAGGCATGAGCATGCAATATGCGTGTGCGTGTGTGTGTGTGGGAGGAGCACACGAGCACGCGATATCTTATCGCTGCTCACTGAAACGTAGCTCTCCCTTTGAACTGTACCGCACTGCATTTTCAACTGCTGTCATAGACAGCTGCAGCATTCATTGGTGAACTGTGGCCGCACCTACAAACACACTGACTGAATTAGAAGACAGGGTGCCACATCTCCAAAAACTCGGATGATGGCACTATGTTTCTTGCACATGCGTGCAAGCAAACATAAAAATGAGGCCACAAAAATATTCAGAAGCAACAGAACAGATTTAATTTTTCACACTTGAGATAGCAGTGTGAAGGGCCTGTTGGAGAATGGGAGAACAAAGTTTCCTACAGGTGAAGAACAGTATTGGAGAGAGAGTAAGAGTGGCTGACAGAACATGACTGAGAGAGAGGGATTGCAGATGTGGCAGGGCTGGGGCTCACTTTTCTTTTATACTTTTTTTTTTTTTTGGCTGAAAGGGGAAAGAAGTGTAAAGCGAGCTGCATTAGAGGTTTCTTTATCGGTGGGTAAAAGTCCGTGATGAGCTGTGTTTGTGATAAAAAATATGGCTGTATTTAAAACTCCAGAATTCTAACGACTCCCTGATTTATTTTTTCAATATGGTCCTGCTTCTGGGGACCTGAGCACATTTGATGCACTGGCAATAACCAATCAAAAAGCAGAAATTTTGCTCCCTGTTTTATAAATTTAGTATAGAAATGTGTAAAAACAGGACTCCATTGCCGATGACATACTGCATCTCATGTCATCTATTCTATGTAAAGACCCAGGTATGCATGCGTGACTCCATGGCACCATACGAGCTGTCACACCTCATGATCACATGTCCCCATTCAAGCTGTCACACCCACTGACCCCATTTATGCTGTCACTCCTGGCAACCAACCTCATATTCCATGCATGATGTCACACCCACTGATCAAATAAGCAAGCACTCTCACAGATACTGACCTGAAACCACATGCACTGTGTCACACCTCACAAAACCATATGCCCAGTGTCTTCATATCCCATGCATGTTTTCACACCCACTCACACCACACTTCTTGCATGCTGTCACAGATGCTGACAGCCACATACCCCATTCATGCTGTCACAACTGCTGACCAATCCTATACCCCAATGCATGCTGCTTTTGGGTCTGTTGGTGTGACAACGTTCATGTGCTATGGGATTGGTGGGTATGACAGTGTACAGGGGAAATGGGTCTGTGAGATGTTACAGCATAGTGCTGATATTGAGTCAAGGAGTGCGACAGAGTGTATGGAGATGATGCGTGTGATATGAGTCTATGCGGTAAGTTGGTGTGACAGTGTGAATAGAAGCATGACGTCGGTTGGTGGGTGTGGCAGTGTTTGAGGGCACGGGGTAATGAGGTGTGACAGGATGCATGGGGTATGCGGTCGGTGTCACATCATGCATGGGGGTCAGGGGTTGTGAGCTGTGAGACTGTGCATGTGTTATGAGGTCAGTTGGTGACCACAAGGCTTGAACCTGTATACTGATCCACATTAACCTCAGGCATCCTGAGCCCCCACCCTTTGCAAACTGCAGCTTTGGAGGCTGCAGCATCTCCTCCTGTTATAGCCACAGTCTACCACGTCCCATCCATAGAAAGGATCGGGTTATATGGCACAGTGCAGTAAGGTCGATAAATGGAATGGGGGGGCCGGGAGAGACAGCACTGTAGATCAAGGGGGCCTACAGCAAACACTGAAGGTAGAAAATCAACAAATAAATACAGTGGGCAAACTGGGTGGTCCAAGCGGCCTTTATCAGCCATCAGATTCTATGTTTTTAAGTATGTTTTGATCCTTTTAACACAGCAGTTCACATAGTGCAATCAATTCACAACATAAATACATTCTGAATAATCCTAAAAGCTTTAATAGACAAGTAAAACTTGCTGTGTTAATGCTCCTTGCACCACGTTTATCCATAAAATGCATGCAAATAGTTTTTTTCCCCATTAAAATTGTTTTAAAACTTGCCCCATACTTGCAAACAATATGCATAACAATGTTCAGCACCATACTTCCAGCATGTTGCCATCCCCAACACTATGCCATGTTACACGTACTCACAGTAGGCACCGCCGAGGGGGGTTGCCATCACAGAACTCGAAAGAAATCTTGGTGTTGGTCCTCATTTGAAGGTGGCACCCCCACCTACAGGCTGTTCAGTACTGTGAGATACTTGTACCTCTCAATCATGTCACTTATCTCTTGTCTTCAAGGGTGTACATGTCAGGATCCCTCCCTGGATCACTCCACAACCCTTGTACCTGCATCTCCACCCAGACGACCACCCTCCCTGCAACTGGACACTCCCTCAGGACCATCCTTCCCATTCATACCTGTCATCCACTCTACCTGCAGCAGAGGTATCCCCTCCCTCTGGGCCTGAAACCCTTAGCACAGCTCAACCACCGCTCAAGTACCCTGACAATCATTCCCTAAGCTGTCCCCCACCCCGAGCTGGAACTACACCCATACCCTGGACCAGCCTCCTACCACCTAGATGACCACCTACCAGAAGAGACTCTTCCCCAGATGAACACACTCTGTGTCTATACCGTTACAGCCCATTCAGGTCAAGCCTCAAACTTTTTACCTTCCTTATCCCCTGCATGTGTCCTAGCCCACTATCACTACAGCCATTGTGGATAATTACCAATCCCCACCTGCCTTAATACCCCCACACACAGCTCTTGTGGCAGGTCTCCCATCACAGCCACAGGCTACAATACCTACTCTGAAGAAATGGATGGCATACGGAATGAGAGCTCCCCCCCCACAACAGCTAATTACTGGGCACATTGCAGCAATACAGACGTACATCTCGACCACCTTCCAAGGACCCTGACCAGCATCCTCTAAGCTGCCCCCCCCGGAGCTGGATCTCCACCCATACCCAGGACCAGCCTCCTCACACTTAATAGAACAGTTTCTCCTCCAGATGACCACACTCTGTGCATCTGCCTTTGCAGCCCAAATCTTTGGCCCCCCTCACCCATGGTATGTTCCCTGGCCCACCCTCACCACAGCCACTGTAGATGGCTGCCAGTCCCCACCTGCCTTGACATCTCCCCCATGCACACACACGGCTCATGTGGCAGCCCTTGCATCACAGCAACAGGTTGCAATCCCCACTCTCAAGAAATGGCTAGCGTACTGAATGAGAGCCACCACCCCATCACAAATGCTAATGGGCACACTGCAGCAACACAGACATAAATTAAAATACATAGTGCATCGTATGCCTTAATTCTTTTTGATACGAAAACACTAATATTAAATGCATTAGAACACAGCTTTTTTGTGTTATTCATCATCTGATGCTGAAGACACTAATAACCCCCCCACACAGTACAACATCACATATTAAAATCACTGTTAATTACTTCCTAAAAGCATGTAAACTGTAATGCTGCCTTGACCCAGTAACACAAACAGCATTGCTTGATCCCCAGCTCCACAAAAACATTAAATCCACGCATATTTTACTATTTAAATTATTTTTATTGCTATTACTCTGCTCACAAACCGCATAGACTAACATGACCAGCAAGGCGCTTCCGGCACTGTTTTGCCCTCCAAAAGATGACGACGCTCTGAACGTACTCGCACTAGGCACCACCGATGGGCATTGCCATTCTAGTCTTTCTTTCGAGTTCTGTGCCTCTTAACTTCTTAGCATTAAAATGCATAGCACTGGCCTTCAAAATTCAGGGCAAATGGCCAGAATGTGTATGTTAAAGAATATGTCTAAGAATTGTAGGCCCCATATGTTTAGCGTTAAGGAATGTTTCTATTAATTTAGTTCAATGTTTTGACATGTTGCGTGTCCAGAAAGAGCTGTAACCTTATAAGAAAAATCAAGGGTAAATCTGAGTGTGAAAATCATACCACTATGTGAAATTCAGAGCAGTCGAGAGGTGTGCCTCCTGTACCAACAGCACCAATATCAATACAGGCATTACCAGTAGTGGGAATTACGTTGACTACTCCAGTATCAGAAATCCTCAGCTGAGACCCTGCATACTGCATTGCAAATCAACTTGAAATACAGTAGATGGTAGCTCACAGAATATCAAAGGAAAATTTAAAGTCAGGTCACACTAACTTTATTTAATTTACAGGTGGATGTACTTGGCCTTTTTCTTGCAGAAGCTCAAACAAGTCAGATCTTGTTAGGACCAAAAAAAGATTGGTTTCACAGCAGCGTTTTAAAACAGTAAGGAACATTTTTCTTGGAGGGAAAGATTAGTTTTGCTACCTCTTAAGGGATGAAAAATGGATTTGTTTAGAAGAAAACTGCAAGGCACGGGCTTTTCCTTCCATGGTTGACAAGCTAAAAACAGTCGCTACATTTGTTCTATAAGCATCTGCAGTATCATGTTTTTTTCAGAATATTTTGTGGTAATAAAACCGTCATGCTTAGTGGCCATAGCACAAAGTTTTATGGCTGGCAGCAAATTACAATATCTTTTAAAGACTCTTTTAAATGGAGCTCTTGTTCTTTGTAGTGTGTTTGCGATGGAATTTTCTAGGGCATCAGTCTTCGTGATTGTTTCCAGTTGAGGTTGAGAGTCAATGGAAATTATACAGTTCTTTTAGTTTTGAGAGTTGTGTTCGTGGCCATAAACATTTGAAGATGCCAGTGGAGAAAAACTATTCCCACAATAAATCATATTATTTGAAAGAAGGGAGCCATAAAAGTTAATAAACAGCTCCATGGTCTGTACAGTGTTATATTTTGATAAAATTATGATCACTTTTATCTGGGGGACAATACATAAATTCAACATAAAGAACACAAGAACAATGATTTCTGGCATTCTGGCAACTGAAGTTAGAACTTAAACATTCAGGTAATACAGATCCTGAAATCTAAGCTTCCAGAATTCTCTGAGTTGGGATTGGGAACTAGAATGTGAAGCCAGCATCCATAGCAGCCGGGTTTGTAAAATCTTTGGTGGGGCCAAGGGGTCGGGGCTAAAACCACGCCTCCTGGTCCAGGGGTCAAAGGTCAAATCCCCCCCCCACGGGGTCTATAAGAGCAGAGCCCCCTGTATGGTAACGTGAGGATCTGGGGGTTAAACCCCTGGCCTGAAGTATGAGAAAAATTTTCTGAAATTACTATTTCTTCCATGATTTAGGCACATGTTTTCACAGTTGTCAAGGTGGGCTGGTACCCAAATGAGGGACTCACAGTGCTGGAAATTCCTGGAATTACATTGGATTTTCTAGGGCTTAGCAACTGTATAGCTCTGATAAGCTCACAGCATCAGTGCCATTGACTTATAGTGGGATAGGGTGGGGGTGGGGCCTAGTTTAATGCAGCAGTGCATGATAGCGGTGAACATTTTTACCTATAGACTGTACTTTTTTATTTTATATTGTCACTTACCTCCTGACTTGTATGATGCACTTTTTTTTAGCACATTGAGTCTGTTTTACCACTTTTTTTTTTAACAGTTGAAATAATGAAAGGAGAGTTCCTTTAAAAAATGGCTTGGGCTGGGTTTATCAGTACTCTCTCTAGCTTTTAAACACCTGTTTAACATCACTTTTTGTGTGTCTGTCATGAACTAGCATGTAGCAGACACAGCTCCCTTACTTTATAAGACAAAAACTGTGGAGAAACAGCTGAGAATACAGTACTGGTAAAACCTGGTTTGAGCCGTATTAAAAGAAGCACTCCTTTAGTCCTTTCAATATTTCAGATGTGACAAAAACTGCTAAATAAGACTCAAAATGGAGAAAGAAGTGTGTCCATAAAAGTGGGAGAGAAGGGGTAACCTAAAACTGAATAAAATGTCACCACTGTCATGCACACTGCTTTAAAAGTAAGACCATCATCATGGAATCATGCCACCCCCAACCCCCAACCTCACACTCCCAGATCTCATAAAGTATAATTCCATTTCTGACACTGGGAACGCTCTCTTCCCCGAGACATAATCTTCCAAATTTGTTTAACATTTTTTATCAGTCACGCTCCCAACTTGATCTTCATGTTGCTGCTAAACTGTTTTGTAACAAATATTCATTCACCATTAAGCCTGGACTAGTAACACATTAGCAGGAAAGTAAATTTTCCCAGTTTACCACTCAGGTTCCCATCATGACAGGGTTGCAGTAACTGTCCTTTATCCAGTTATGAGCACGTTTGTTTGTAACAAATACAATAATCTAAATCTTTCTGTCAATAAAATTATTGTATTCATATAATAACCAGCGTATCGCATAACAACATGTACGAGAGTACAAAAATATATGCAGCTCAGAATATTACCAGCTGTCCCAGTGCTGTCAGTTAAAAATATAGGCAACACGCACACGCACACACCATACACCTCATACAACGGAGTATTTGAGATCTGTGCCACTGGAGGCTCAGTTTTAGAGAACAGAAAAAAAAGCTTATCATGTTATTGCATAAAGTGCAGCAGCATCTGTGCAGGACATCAAGAAATTACAACCCTTTCAGGTTTCCCCACTGGCATTTTTGAAGACAAAACTTATATTTATATGAATATGACAGTTATGTCAATCTCAGCCCTAACAATCAATCCCAGTTAACTGCTTAAGTGCTCATAGTGATGAGACTGGCAGTCTGGCACACAACACCAAATCCAAAAGGAAGAACAAAACCTGTTTCATTTTGGCCTTTCTTATCATTTAGGCAAATGAGCAACCTCTAACTACTCGGCTGGATAACCTGGCTGTAAGTCCCTGCTTTTCACATCTCATGCTCAGTTACAGTGCGAGAAACATGAGGATGCACACCCGGATCAGGAACTACTTAGGTGGTCCATCTTGTAAATGAGCTGTGCTCAATGATGTTCGCCTGAATAAATAAAGATTTTGATTGATTGATTGATTTTTTGATTGATTGATTGGTCTGGTCTATAGGTGTAATATACCCATAGCCTGCTACAGCAAGGAATGTCACAGAACATAGCCTACAGATGAGGAGATAACAGCGAGAGCCTTGGAGGTACTTGTTATCAGGTTCTCTAGGAGCCTCAGCAAGCTGAACCATAACCTTGTTCATCAAATCACAATACATGGCATGACCAGTGATTATTCCCCTTACAGCAGCACACCTCAGTTTAATTGTAATAACTTTTCTAAACAAAAGCTTATTGCAAAGCATATTTACATGCCCCTAAGAGTGAGTGATAGTAAATAGAATAAAGTATGGGGTGGTGTGTGCAACTCGAAGTTTACACCCCCCCCAAGGTGTTAGATGCTACATAAACCCCGACAGCGAAGCTCGAGGGGTTTATTACAGCATCTAACACCTTGGGGATGTGTAAACTTAAGAGTTTCCACACACCACCCCATTTTTATGTTGATTGCGCGCAAGTGCAAGAAACATGTTGCGGCAGCTTTCTCCACAAGCTGGTTGTGGAGGCGCGTCACTGTTGTGGCCAATGCCCCCACAGCCTGCAAAGGCTTGTCCTGCTTCCCCCAATGCCGTGGCACGCTGCTGCTGACACTAGTTCAGCCAGTGTGCCACAACCTTCTAAAAAAAGTAGCCGCTGCAATCAGGGGCTGCCTTGTCACTGCAGCGTCAGCCATCTGCTGCAATGAGGGAGTGACCCGTCATTGCAGGGGCGGGATGTAAAAACCCTGATATTGTTTGTGAACATGGCTGCAGCTTGCCGCCATGTTCACAAACAATATAACCCCCCCACCATGTTTAATTGCTGACGGGGGCCCCAATTCCCATCAGTTTCAGTGGCCCAATGTTGATTGTGCCAATGGGGGAGCCCACTCCCCATCGGCATTATGTCAAACCCCCCGCTGTTATTGTGTGCTGACGGGGTGCCCAATCCCCGTCAGCATAATGTGCACCCCTCCTTTAGTTGTGTGCCGATGGGGGTGCCCAATCCCCCTTTAGCTACTGGCCCCCCAAAAAGAAGCAGTCAGGTGGCATGCTGGGAGCCCACCCCAGTGTGCCTAATGCCCCTGTGAAGAAAAAAACTGTCCTGCAATGTTTTTTTTGTTTTTTTTTAAACTTGTGAAATCAGAAAACTGTCCCTCGCGGTCTCCCTGGCCCCCCTCCCACCACCCGCACCTACCCACTGCGCACCCTGCCTCTCCGCACCCCCTCTCACCCTAAACTTACCTCCAGAGTCTGGCGCATTGATCTTCGGTGGACTGGGAACACGTCTGCACTCTTCAAAGCCGACCGCGAATTGAGGAAATGCCAATAAGCTGCATAATGGTAGAAATAGGGTTTTTTCAACTTTAATGCATATCTCAGTAATTTTTGGGAATTTTGGCACCAAATTTTCAACATGGGTTTTTGGGACCCCTCCTCATGAATTCTCGAACTGTCATGGTGTTAATCGGCCTCGAAAGGTGATTTCGCGGTCACTGCACGTCCTCTCGTGCCGATTAACAAAACAACAGTGCCAGTGTTCATGAGGTAAGCTCTCAATGTCTCTGTTGCAAATTTGGTGAAAAATCCAAAATTACTATTTTACGAGTGTGTTGCGAGTTGCTACGCACTGTGAATTCGTGAATTGGAATATTTTCACACCAGATTTTCAACATTGACATTTTTTCACACCTCCTTGTGAACAGTACAGCTGTCATTGTTCACATCCTGGTGGAATGTGTTTCGCACTTCCGAGCGCAGAATAGCGCGTCGCTGTGGGAAAGCAGTGTTTGGGACAGATTAAGAAAATGACAGTGACACTGTTAATGAGTAGAGGTCCTAAAATGCCTATGTTGAAAATTTGGTAGCGATACTCCATAAAATGACTGTGTTCACAGTGTGGGTTGCGCGCGGTTTTGCGTGCCGCGCTAAGTAACCGGCGAATTATAACATTTTCACTCCAGATTTTCAACATTGCCATTTTCCTGCACCTACTACGAGCAGTACAGCTGTCATTTTTCCCACCTAGCGGAAATGTGTTTTCGCACTTCTGGCGCAGAATAGAGCGGTTGCTGTGGGAAATCACTGTCCAGTACAGATTAAGAAAATGAGAGTGATACTGTTCATGAGCAGAGGTCCTAAAATACCTATGTTGAAAATCTGGTGATGATAGCCCATCAAATGACTGTGTTACAAGTGTGCATTGCACACTTTCCATGCACTCTTGTAACTTCGCAAATTTGTAATATTGTCACGCCACATTTTCAACAGTGGTATTTTTCCACACCTCCTTATGAACAGTACAGCTGCCATTTTTCACATCCTGGCTAAAATATGTTTTTGCACTTCTGCTGGAGAATAGCACGGTCACTGTGGGAAATCACTGTTTGAGACAGATTAAGATCAAACAACTGCGAGTGGGGAGTGACCGAGATCAACTGAGCTCTGTCGGGACTGCAGCAGATTTGTTTGTGGGCAGAAAATAGCCCCGATGCAAGAGCCCAGTACAAAAGGGCAGCCTGCAGCACTGGGAGATACAGAACGACAGAGCAAGTAATGGAGGGGGAGTGAGCGAACTCACCAGAGCGCTGTCAGGACTGCTGCGGATTTCTTTGTGGGCAGAAAAAGGCGTTGATGCAGGCAGGGGCCCAGTGCAAAAGGCCAGCCTGCAGCAGTGGGAGAAACAATACAAGTGAGTGAGACATGGGGACTGAGCGAGCTCAACAGAGCTCTATCAGGACTGCCGTGGATTTTTTTGTGGGCAGAAAAAGGCGCCAATGCAGGCAGGAGCCCCGTACAAAAGGGCCTCTTGCAACGCCAGGACAAACAGAATCAGAGCATGAGAGAGGGAGACTGAGCGACCTCAATGGAGCTCTGTCGGGACAGCTGCAGATTTTTTTGTGGACAGACAAAGGTGCCAACTCAGCCAGGAGCCCTGTACAGAAGTGCAGCCTGCAGCGCCAAGAGAAACAGAACGATCGAGTGACAGAGCGGTAGTGAGCTAGCTCAACAGAGCTCTATTGTGACTGCTGCAGATTTCTTTGGGGGCAGAAAACGCGGCAACGCAGGCAGGAGCCCAGTACAAAAGGCCAGCTTGCAGCACCGGACGAAGCAGAATGAGTGAGTGAGATAGCTCAATGAAGCCGTGGCGGGACTGCTTCAGATTTCTTTCTGGCCAGAACAAGCTGCCAATGCAGGCAGGAGCCCAGTACAAAAGGGCAGCCTGCAGCAGCAGGAGACACAGAACGAGCAAGTGAGGGAGGGGGAGTGAGTGAGCTCAACGGAGCTCTGTTGGGACTGCTGCAGATTTCTTTGTGGGCAGAAGAAGGCAGCAAAACAGGCAGGAGCCCAATAGAAAAGGGCAGCCTTCAGTGCCGGCAGAAATGGAATGAGCTAGTGAGAGAATGGGAGTGAGTGAGCGCAACGGAGCTTTGTCGGGACTGCTGCAGATTTTTTTGTGGGCAGACAAACGCGACAACAGAGGCAGGAGCCCAGTACAAAAGGGCAGCCTGCAGTGCCAGGAGAAACAGAATGAGTGAGTGACACAGGGGGAGTGAGTGACCACAACGGAGCTCTGTCGGGACAGCTGTGGATTTCTTTGTGGGCAGAAAAAGGTGACAATGCAGGCAGGAACCCAGTACAAAAGGGCAGCCTGCAAGAGATGCTAGCTGCTGGTGTAATACAAGAATCCAGAAGCCCCTATGCTTCCCCCATTGTGGTAGTGAGAAAAAAAGAATGGGACAGTAAGGATGTGCATGAATTATTGCACTTTAAACCGGCGGACTATCCCTGATCAGTACACTGTGCCCCGCATTCAGGGTGCTTTGGACTGTCTAAATGGGAACAAGTGGTTCTCTGTGCTGGATCTCTGCAGTGGGTACTACCAGATCCCGATGGCCCCAGAAGACCGTGAAAAGACAGTCTTTATCTGTCCGCTTGGTTTTTATGAATTCATGAGGATGCCTCAAAGGATTTCAGGTGCTCCAGCCACTTTTCAACGATTGATGGAGCGTGCAGTGGGGGACATGAACTTACTAGTGTGCCTGGTATACCTAGATGATGTTATTGTGTTTGGCAGCTCACTGGAGGAATATGAGAGCAGATTATTCAAGGTGTTGGACTGGCTGGAAGACTTTGGCCTTAAACTGTCCATTGATAAGTGTCAATTCTTTCAAACATCAGTAAAGTATGTGGGACACATAATATCCACCGAGGGAATAGAGACCGACCCAAGTAAAGTTGAGGCCTTGACCACCTGGCCACAGCCCAAAAATCTAAAAGAACTGCAAAGATTCCTGGGATTCTGTGGTTATTATTGGCGTTTTATCAAGGACTATTCAAGAGTGATCTGCCCTTTGCTTAACCTTACTCAAGGGTATCCCCCAACCCACAAAAAATACAAAAAGTCAGCATCCCTCAAGACTGAAAGAGTGTATTTTCATCCAAATGAAGTATTTGGGGCCCGCTGGACTCCTGATTGTGAGACTGCTTTTCATGAGATCATATATCAACTTATCCACGCTCCAGTGTTGGCCTATGCTGACCCAACAAAACCTTATGTCCTGCACACTGATGCTAGCTTGCAAGGGTTGGGGGCTGTGTTGTACCAAGAGCACAAGAATGGCCTGAGAAGGGTCACGTGATGGCTGCCGAGTGAGAGCGTCTGCCTACCCTCGCTCCCCGACATAACGCATTGCATTTTAGTTTTAACGGCTTTTCTCTGCGGTTGCAAAGTTTCGGCTCCCAGTTCATCTGCTGCTGATCAGTATTGGCAATGATCGGGATAAAATAGATGGAGATAGAGATGCGGAAAGCGCTGCCACGCCACATGCCTCCATCAACTCCGGAGAAGGAGAAGCCCCCCAAGAGGCCCAAATCGTAGACAGCGACGTCAAGTAGTGCCTCAGCACCCACCGTAGGGCTCATGGAGGAGCGTTTCCTGGAGGTAATGCAGCCCCTTCAGACCACCATCGCTAGCATGTCAGAAGAGGTCCACGCTATTAAGGGCAATTTAGAGGCACTTAATCTGTGGATGGGAGATGCTGAAATTCGGATTATGTCCTTGGAAAAAGAAAGAGATAAAGCTAGCCTGGAGAATGCGAAATTAAGGCAAAGAATACGTAAAGTAGAGGATAAAATGGAGGACCTTGAGGGGCGCAGCAGGCACAATAACTTGATAATATTTGGGCTGCCGGAGAAGGAAGAAGGCAACAATCCTATACTGTTTATCCAAAAACTTTGTGAGCGAATAGCTGGTCCCTCCCCAAATGGCACCAGTTATGTGGTTGAAAGAGCACATTGTTCCTTGTGCCCCCCTCCCCAACCAGGCTCTCCCCCTCGACCTTTGGTGTTCAAACTCCTAAACTATCTCGATAAACAGCACATACTGGCTAAAGTCAAGGAAGTTGATGCAGTGCAATGAGAAGACCGAAAGCTATGAATATCTTTGAATCTACCCCAATCTGTTCGCCTGAAGAGAAGAGAATTCCATCCAATCGTGTCTAAAATGATTGCAGCTGGCAAGGCATTCCGAATGCGTTACCCTGCAGTGTTGCATGTGAAACACAACAAGAAGTGGCTTAGCTTTGAAGCCCCAGCAAAAGCCATGGAGGAGCTGAGTAATCTTTTTCCTGATCTTTTTAAATGAACTTTAGCTCCGTACTGGAGAGAGGCAAAACGACTGTAAGTGACGCTGCGAAAGTACAGTATAGCTCAAATGGCTACAACATCAACACTTTGTCTTGAGGGACATATCGGATTTCAGCTGTTTCCCATACCTGCAGTTGTGAGAACTTTCCAACTTAAGGAACGCTATGCTGAGTAGTCTAAGCGTGTATTTTTCTTTAAGTTTGTGGGAGTGTAAATGAAAGCTAAAATTTTTTGTACTTCAAGCCATAGAGAATGGCATATGGACTATCTGGACTACACCTTATTTCCTCTGGGGTCCTCAATGCTGAGGGGTATCCTTTTGGCTTCTCAAATGAGGAGTATTATGTTTGCTTTCTTGTATTGCTTAGTAGACCATATAGACAACAGGTTTAAAAGTCCCTATACCCGGTTGGGGTGGAGGGAGGTGGGGCTCCCAGATGGCAGTCAGAAAGATTTTTCACATGCCCTGGTATATCTTAGGAGGTCGGTTACCAGAACCGGGTAGGGTAGGATCTGTAAATAGTTAAATTGTAAGTTACAATGAGGGTTTGTGTGTTTTGGAATGGAAAGGGACGGGTTTCATTTTTGAAGAGAGGGCTCTTTTGTATAAAGGTCTTATTATATGGTTTTAACTATAAATTGGCCCCTTTGATGGGTCTGGAGGGTAGGGGAAACCTGCGCTATTTATGGGAGTTTAGTTTTACTCTGAATGATGGAGGGCAGTTTGAGCGACTGGACGTTTGCTCCAATGGTTTATCTTTGTTCTATACAGCAACCTTGCGGGGATATGAGTGGCTCCTATAATTTTATTAGTTGGAATATTAAGGGGGCTCAGAGTAAAAATAAACGAGCTATGATTCTGAGGCATCTATCGTTGCTCCATGTGGGAATAGCTTGTTTACAGGAGACTCATCTTCTAAGCGAAAAAATCTCACTGTTTAAAAAAAATTGGGTAGGGCAGGTGTTTGGAAGTGGCAATTCCACCAAACGAAATGGCACCATAATATTAATAGCTAAGACAGTGCCCTTTGTTATAGACAAGGAATGGTGGGATCTGGAAGGGCGATATATTATAGTACAAGGGTGGTTGGGTGCAACTCCAATAATGATTACCTCAATATATGGCCCTAACACAGACTCTCCCTCGTTTTTTATTCGATTGCTGCCATTGCTGGTCTCTAACCCCCCCGTTGACGTTTATTTGTGGGTACTGGAATTTAGTCCCCAATTCAGAGATAGACCGCACTGGAGGTAAGAGATTGGGGTTATCACCAGCGCAGAGAGCTTTGAGGGATATCTTCACAGGAGTGGGGGTGGTGGATGTATGGAGGGTCCTTAACCCTTTAGAGAGGCAATACACTTATTACTCCCCTCCGCATGCTACTTCCTCCCGGATTTACTTTTGGTTAGTCAGCTCATTTGCACTCCCTAGGGTGGTGGAGGCATCCATTCTTCCAAGGGTACTCTCAGATCACTCCCCTGTAAAGGTGACCTATATGTTGTATGTAAAAAACAGGGAGGGATGCAGATGGTGCCTCAACTCTCGTTTATTAAAATGTCCCAATACATTAAAACATATTCAAGACTTTATAACCAATTTCCTAAAATGGAATCTAGGGACGGTCAAAAGAATAGACACAGTTTGGGCCGGTCTGAAGTGTGCGGTTCGAGGTGAATTCATACGTATATCGGTCACTCGGGCCCGGGCTGACAGGGGGGCTTTAGAAATGTTAACAGAAAATATTCAGCATTTAGAAGGCCAATTAAATCATAAAGCATAAATGCAGGAATGGGCAAGACTCCATCAACTGAGGTCCAAATACTATGATTTAATGGCACAAAAGCAGAGCTAGCTATTCATCGCACTAAACTGACATACCTAAAGCAGGGGAGAAAGCAGGGAAGCTTCTTGCGTTAAGATTGAAGCAAGTGGAAATATCCAAATTTATTCCTGTGTTGAAATCACCCACAACGGGAGACCTGATCTCCCATCCTAAAGAAATAGTTGGGATCCTCGGTAGGTATTATGAGTCCCTATATTCTACGGGGGAGTCAGAGGTAGCGACAGAACAAGAAATTGTAGACTATCTGGCTAAGGTTGATTTACCAAGGATCTCTCCCCAAGAGGCAGAGAAGCTAGGGGCATCGGTCACGTTAACTGAGGTAGAGAAGGCTATCGGCCAGCTACCTTTGGATAAGTCTCCAGGGCCAGATGGGTTGTCCAATAGTTTCTGTAAAACTTGCCTCCCTCAACTAGTTCCCCTCTTAATGGAGGTTTTCAATTGTTGGTTCCAGGAAGGAATAAAAGGCTCATGTTTCTTAAGAACTTGGATCATATTGATTCTGAAGCCAGATAAAGATTTATCATGTCCAGGAAGTTACCGACCCATATTACTGATCAACTCCGATGTTAAAATCCTAGCCAAAATTCTGGCGTCTCGGCTAGCTTCAGTACTCGGACAAATTATTGGCAGAGAACAAGTGGGGTTTATGCAGGGGCGAGGCTTAGCGGATCATATGAGAAAGATAATGTATTTAATGGAGGCATCGAGGGATGCCGAGACCCCGGCAGCTTTGGTTTCCCTTGATGCGGAAAAAGCCTTTGACCGGGTGTCCTGGCGTTTCTTGTTTGCATCCCTACTTGATTTGGATTACCTTACAGTTTTGTACAATGGGTTAGAATACTCTACTCTTCTCCCAGTGCTAGGTGTGGGGTAATGGATACCTCTCAGACCCATTTACCTGCAGAGAGGCACCCGTCAGGGTTGCCTGCTCTCCCCGCTTCTATTTAACTGTTACCTTGAGCCTTTAATACGAAGGTTAGTCTCATCCCCATTAATAAGCGGAGTCCAGATTCAGGGAGAGAAATATCTAGTTTCAGCATATGCTGAAGACCTTTTAATCCACACTGCGAATCCTAAGGATTCGATCCCAGCTCTGTTGGAGGAAATAAATCAATTTTCCTTAGTATCAGGGTATAAATTAAATCTTGCTAATTCCATTGAACTACCTCTGTGACAAGAGTATGTGTGTTCCTGGTGGTCTTACATGGGAACCTAAGGTCTTAACTTATTTTGGGATTAAAATCTCTAGAAGTGTTCCATCGATGATAAATCTTAACCTAACAAACCTTATACGGGTAGTTAAGGCGGATTTGGAGAGATGGAATGCCCCCTCATTGTCACTCTGGGGCAGAGGTAGTGTATTGAAAATGAATGTATTACCCAGGCTATTATACCCTTTGAATATGATGGGTGTTTCTCTCCCGAAATCCTGGTTTCTGTACATCCAGAGAATATGTAATAGATTTTTGTGGAAGGGCAAAGTGGTGAGAAGAGCATACTTCAAGTTAATAGCACCCAGATTTAAAGGTGGCCTTGCACTACCATCCTTGTTCCTGTATTATGGGGCCCAACACATAAGTAGGATAGCCTATTGGCTAATTGAGGTAAACCCAAGAGCAGATTTAGTCTATACACCGGTATGGCTTGATATTGAGCGCAACCTAGCCCGAAGTATGTCAACCACATTATCTGCTATAATGTTCATGAAGCCTGTGTGTCTACCTAGTCAACTAAAAAAGTTGCCAATGGCCTGATCACTCAAAGCGATCCAGCAAATGCAAATACAATTTTCAGAAAAGTGGTATGTATCTAGGGCTCAACCACTAACCAATAATTGGCACTTTCAGATTGGGAAAAGACCTATTCCGCCCTTCTTTCTTCCGCAACTGGGACACTGTATTCTGGAGGACCTTCTCCAGGACACAGCTCTGGCCCCTTTTAAAGTCCTACCGAGTAGATACCAGCTAAAGGGTCAAGATTTCTTCAAATACCAACAAATTAAAATGGCTATTCGGGCGTTTATAGGAAGGCAAGAATGGGTGTCACAGGTGGAGGAAGGCCTTTTAAAGGCTCTCCAGGGAGTGGGACAACCTCACTCAGTCTCTAGAATTTATAAGCACCTCCAGGCTCTAGATACTTTGTTGCCTAGAGGTGTGCTATATTAGAATAATGTTGTCACTCCCTGGAGATCCTGTCGGAAAGGAATCTATAAATACATCAAGCAGGACAAATTTAGGTTGATTCAGTTCAATATCTTGCATAACATCTACTATTCCCCAGAAAAGCTTCACAGAATGAGCCTAGAATCATCTCCGCTATGTCCACGTGGTTGTCAGGATCCAGGGTCATTATACCACATGCTATGGCAATGCCTGCTAATACAGAAATTTTGGGCTGCGATACGAACGATCTTAGATCCAATTTTGGGATTGGAGGCCCTATTTACCCCAGAGAGCTGTGTGTTAGCTATATTTCCCCGGGGGATTCCCCAGACATGTATAGCACACATAGCACTGATTTCAGCCACAGCAAAGCTTGTCATTTTAAGGCACTGGAAGGAGAAGTCCCCTCCCACTGTTATAGAGTGGTATTGAGAAATTCTACTTGCAATCCAGGTGGAGAAACATATATCGAATCTGCGAAATACTTATCGTAGATTCACGAGGATATGGGAGCCACTCCTATCTTTGCTGGAGTTGGTGAAATTTTAAGAGAAGGAATGGACAGTGCTGAAGGTAGCTGCACGTAACAATTGTTCTTACTTTGTAATCAGAGAGTAGATATATACTCTGGGTGATTGTTATATAAGTAGATAAGCGCAGGTTTGGGTGGGTAGAGGAGGGTTATTATAACTGTGTCCAAATGTCTGGTCTGTGTACCACCTAATGTATGATTGAAATGCCAATAAAGTATATTGAATTAAAGAAAAAAAAAGAATGGCCTGAGACCAGTGGCCTTTGCCAGTAGAAGCTTGACCCCATCCGAAAAGAACTATCCTGTACATAAGTTAGAGTTCCTAGCTTTGAAGTGGGCTATTGTTGACCAATTCCACAAGTACTTGTATGGGGCTAAGATACTAGTAAAAACTGACAATAATCCTTTGACCTACTGTATGTGTAGACTTCAGCTAAGTCGGATGCCACTGGCCATAGTTGGCTTTCTGCATTATCTACATACGACTATGCTGTTGAATACAGAGCAGGCCTGAACCACATACATGTAGATGCTGATGCTCTCTCCCAGAGGCCTGTTCCCAAGAATGACTGGGTCAGACTGTCAGAACCTGATATTCGAGCACTCTGCCAGAAGTTTGACAGGGAGGAACAAATGTCCACGGACGCAGTGGACTGTATGGTGGATTGTTTGGGACCCTTTGAGAATTGCATACCTGCTGCTTATTGCCGCTTTTCTGCAATAGACATTGGTGCACTGCCTCAGCTGGACAATGACAGTATTCGGCAGGCTCAATCCCGAGATCCCATGATCAGATCAGCTTTAGAAGCCCTATATGCAAGGAAAGATGTGTCCAAATTACATTCCACTGATTTGAGAACTGCACTGTTATACAAAGAAGGTCCTAAGTTGAAACTGATCAATAGACTGTTATACAGAGAAACAGTAGACAGAGGGGGACAAGTAGACAAACAACAACTAGTGCTGCCCACTGCTTTTCGAGACTCAGTGCTGAGGTCCTTACACAACCACATGGGGCACCTTGGTATAGACAGAACACTTGACTTGGTGAGATCCAGATTCTACTGGCCTAAGATGGGGCTGATGTGGAGCAACACATTCAACTTGTAGTAGCTGCTTACAGAGGAAAGCTTTGCCCCAGAGGGCTGCCCCCTTGTTAACATCACCACCAGTGCACCCATGGAGCTGGTCTGTATTGATTTTCTGAGTTTGGAGTCAGATCAAAGAAATATTAGTAATGTGCTGGTGGTCACTGACCATTTTACGAGATATGCCCAAGCTTTCCCCAAGAAGGACCAGAAGGCATCCACTGTGGCAAAAGTACTTGTAGAAAACTTTTTTGTTCACTATGGGGCTCCACAAAGAATCCATTCTGATCAAGGGAGAGACTTTGAGAGTCGTCTGATCAAGGAGATACTTTCTCTGTGGGGAGTGCTGAAGTCCAGAACCACCCCTTACCACCCCTAGGGGGACCCACAGCCTGAACATTTCAACCGCACCTTGCTAGATATGCTAGGCACCCTCCACCCAAAGGACAAGCCTAGATGGAGCCAACAAATTAGCACCCTGGTATCTGCCTACAACTGCACCAAAAGTGATGCCACTGGGTTCTTCCCCTACCGCCTGATGTTTGGAAGAGAAGCTCGATTGCCAGTAGATGTGTGTTTTGGGGTCTCTCCTGATGGGGTTCGAGCTGACAACTATTTACAGTATGTGCAAAAGTTAAAGGCCCAGCTAAATCATGCGTACCAACTGGCTCAAACCATGGCTGCCAAAAGAAATCTGGCCAACAAAGAAAGGTATGATAAAAAGGTGAAAGCACAGAAACTCCAGGAGGGAGATTGGGTATTGCTAAGAAATCTGGGACTGCATGGCAAACACAAGATTGCTGTCAGATGGCACCATCTCCCTCACATTGTAGTGGGCAACTAGATGATCTGCCAGTGTACAAAGTAAGGCCTGAGAATAATTCAAAAGATGTTAAAACAATGCATAGAAATCATTTACTGCCCACTGGACAAATCTTGATTGAGTCTGAGCCCCCAGAAAATGCCCCCTCTGGACCAGTGACTAGAGCTGCTGCTAATGAAAAATCGAGAAAGTCTGCACCTACAGAAGCTGAGTTAAAGCGTTCCCCTCCACAAGTCCCAGTTAAGCGTGACTGTCAGTCCATATCAGAGGAAAGTGAGTGTGACTTTGAATACTACCCTTCTTATGAACTGAGTCAGTTGTTTCGGGGCAATCCCCTAGTCAATACTGGAGATGAAGCTAGGCCTTCTGGACTGTCTAAGCCCCCAGCTTTGTCCCTGGAGCCAATGTTCCCAGAAAGTGAAGTGCAAAGCATCGAGTCAGATGATATGGAATCATTGTGCATGGTTGAATTGTTTGAGCTTTCAGGGGAGGAAAATGATGGACTGGAACAGACTGGTGACATACCAGAACAAGAAGATTGTGTTGAGTGCCCTGATAATTCACTGTCAGTGTCAGAAAGCTCTCCATGTGAGCCAAGTGTTGTGGACTCAGAGACTGTAACTCCTGGAGCTGAAAGTGCCCCATGTTCTAGCCTTTCTACCCCAATGGAGACTCCCCTGACAAATGAGGGCAATACTGAAAATGAGGCTCAGAGTGCAGAGACTGTAACAGTTCCCCCTAGAAAGACTGGTCGAGCTGTAAAGCCTGTGGTGCACCTCAGTTATGATTCCCCTGGTAGGCCTGTGGACTTGCCTCTCAATGTTGTCCATAAAGGAGTGTATGTGTCCTCGAGCTCATTGCCCAAACTGACCATCAGTGCTAACTCCAAGTTACTTGTGTTGCCCTCTAGGTCTGGTGCTCCTGCCCCATCCAGCCCCAAGGTAGCTGATAGGGAAGGGGCCCCTCTCTTCAGGTTTCATGTATAAGAGGTAATAACCTGAGTTACGATACAATGTGTGTGTAATACTATGTAAAGAGTGACGTACTGCAAAGTTTCAGAAATGTGTTTCTGGTAAAGTGATATATTGACAGATTGTAAAAAAACAAAAACAAGGCGCTGCATCAGCATGTGGTCTAAAAGCAAAACAAAATGGTTATATTAAATGCACGCTGAAAATAGAAAATAGAGTTAAAAATCTACGTTTCGACCTTAGGTCTTCTTCAGGAAATATCTAAAAGAGAAAAAGCATAACTTGTTTTCTCTTTTGAATCCTGAAGAACTAGTCAACGTAATTAACTCTATTCTATTTCAACGCATAATATAACCATATGACAGATGATTACATGTATGAGCCTAATGTGATCCTAATGCAAATGTATATGGTTGCAATAGAAACTTATGGGGGTACATGCAGACACCAAGCTTTTTCCAGGCCGGGAAGGGTGTAACCCCCCTGCAAATGGGGGTTCCCAAAAGTCTTCCAAGAGCTTGCTTGAATGCTCCAAGCCTGGATGGTGTTTGGCGTCTAGGCCATTTATCTGTGAGTGCTTTTAGAGCCTCTGGTACTGTCTCTTTAAGAGCTGTCTGCCTGCAGACATAATTAATTTGGATGGGGGTCTGTGTGTTTCCCTGTTTGAGTCCCACTCGAGCTGCTGCCAAATCGCTCCGTTTCTGCCATCACTAAGTGGGCAGAGTGAGCACTTTTCAAAGATGTAACTGTTTGCCAGAAACCATTTAGAGTAATAATGAAAATACAGTTTGTCTAACCTGCTTTTCTTTGCAGTCAGAACTGTGTTTGCCTAGTCCCCCATTCTGGTTTTGAACTGTTGAACTGGACCAATCAGTGTGGGGGACCTTTGAAATGGAGCCTGCTGCTGGCATATCAGAACTTGGACTCTCATTGTGGAGCCAGCCACCCAGGGGCGGACTGGCCCGGGATGCCTGGGATGCTAATTGCATCCTGGCCTGTGTTGCTGTGTTATGTAATTAATGGCCTGCTGCTGCCTGCAGTTCTGCTGCGTTTTCTTTTTTTTTTTTTCTCCACTGCCCCGAGCCCTGTCAGGTTTGCTCATTTTTTTCCAGGGCGGGGGGGTCAGGTGTGATGGCAGTGGTAGCCACAGGCGGGCGGCTTTTAAAAATAGATGGCGTGTCCCCCCCTTCCCCTGCCTGAGACTGAGAGAGACTGCAGTCAGTGTCAGACAGTGTGTGACGTGCCTAAACAGGGAACGGATGGACGTGAAGACAGGCGGGAATGTGGTCGCGCGCGCGCACGCGCTGTTTGATTGGCGGCAATTATACTGACAAGGCAGAGGGACTTGTCTGTGAGAGCGCCATTGTTGCTGGAGCTCAGCCCTCAGTGCCGCACTGCCGCCTAATCAGCTGCCCGGAGGAGTCGCTCGCTTGCCCGGCCCAGGCCACAAGTCAGACATTATCATACAGTCGGACTCGTCGTGAGTGTTTTTTGTGTGAATCGTATCGTAATCTAAATCGTCGCGGTAGTGGACTGAGTGGGCCTGTGTCACCTATTGGCTGTTGCCTTAAGTGGAGCCTGAGGTCGGTCGGAGGACTGCTGCTGCCTGGTGCGATCGTGTGCCTGAGGTGAGCTGAGTAGGAGACAGGACTGGAGTCAATGTCATTGCAGGACAGGCAGGGTTATGCTACGCCTTTGATGAACAAGGCCCTAGGCTTACTGCTTACCCTAACAGTTAATGGTCTCTCCGTCATGAAAGCCAGAAACACATTGCAGTGCTGATAGTTTCAAATCCAGTCCAGCTGATGAACTGGTAGTTCTATTTCCGAATCTCTGTTTGTATCAAGTGATCTCTGTGCCACTATCATACAAAACAGTCTGAGCTTCTTGCACAAGGCACACATTTTGGTCCCATTGATTCCAGTTGTATAAAATGTCTCTAAATGTAGGTTTGCTTCTATAGCAAGTAATGCATCATTTTTCTTGTGTTTGAGATATTTTGTAAATGGTAGAAAAGTTGTTTTTCTTCAAACTGTCAGTGTTTGTTTACTCCAAGTTTAAGTAGGGATGGTTTACTTAGACTGCGTGCTTAAATGAATTCTGGGGTTATCTTTTTTTTAACATATCACTATTTTCTCCTTGGTCAGAGGGAGTCAGTGGAACACAATCGATCAGGCTGAAGGCAAGATGGAATTAAGAACTGCCTGTAGATGGGGGTGGGTTGTTATGAAACAAAGTTTAGCGTATAAGCGTTACTTTTCTGGCCTGTTAATTCCAATGTATGTCCCTAGTGTCCCATTGGGGGCAGTGCCAATTACATTCTTCTAGTAGTTCATTTCAGTCAAAGAAAAAAAATGATGTTAAACTATGGGGTGATCACAGATGGCTGAGCTTTTTCTTTACAATTTATTTACCCACAGTTGCCCTGCCAGCTGTGATCTCATTACTGGGGTCCTCGTTTACCCATTTTAACATTTGGGCAGACTGAAGCCATGGAGGTAATGTGACTTGCTTGTGGTCACACAATGCATAAGTGCAGTGATGTGAATCTAATACAGAATGCTGATAAAATCCTTGGGGGGTAGTCATATTTTCTTTTATTTATTTCAAAAGTGCCAGGTAACAATTACCAAAAGCAGGCTAAAAGATGGGGAAAAGGAATGCCTTTAAATACAGAAGAAAAAGTTAATCTAAAATAGAATGAAAATAAGATAAAAGATACAGGTACAACTTTTCACCATAGTATAAACTTTTCTGCTTCATCTTCAGTTTTTCTATTTTATTCCCTTTCTCCTGTTATTGGTATTTCAGTTGATGCTGTACAACTGTTTTTCCCTTTCATAAAGCCTCTGACTGTCCCCACTAATCTCACAGTTACTGTTTGTGACATCAGCCCATTAAGATAAAAAGTCTTGTGATGTCATGAACAGTAAAATACTTCCCTGTAGGTCCCTAACCCTGTCACTCCATTTTACCCATTTCCATTTTGTGCTACCTTACTCGTTATAACTGCTCCTTGCTATAATTTAATGGTTGCTATTATTGCAGGTGGTCAAACTGAGTCATTCAGTTTGACAGTTGACTCGCCAATATCACGGGTTATCTTAGCAGGAGTCAGGACTGTGGATCTTTATGACATGTCCCCAGCAACAGAGGCACAGCATGAATCTAGGCCAGTAAGGCAATGTGTGATGCCATACCCACCCTGGTGTACCCCATGCCCTCTACACAGTAGGTCTGCTGGATCTGTCTCAGCCACATCCATTCCA